>OX336892.1:13585891-18385891 GCA_946959425.1 Argyrosomus regius | reverse complement strand
GATGTGAAAATGTAATTCAGTATTTTTTAATAGTAAAATATAAAATCATCCTTAAAGAACAATATTTGCTAAACAAAACCCCTCACAACATAAAAAAGAAAAAAAACAAACATAATAAACAACAACCTAATGGCCAGTATCTTTGTCCACCACCTAAGTATGAGCGTTTTGTTGTTATGAACTCACATGACCTGAACACTTGACCTGTCCCCCCTTCATCCCTATTTATACTGTCTATGGTTCATTCACCACGGACCAGACTGTGGTCAGGTAGGTAGATATTAGCAGGTTACTAAGGTTCCACTCACACATGCTAACTAACATAGCTTAGTATTAGAAAGTAGTAGCTTGCTGACTAAAAGTGTAGCACGGTGTTTCGGTTTAACGAGTGACCATGTTAACTGGTGACCGTGTCTGCAGGCAACGACGTAGTTACTACAGGTGTTGAAACGGGGAGACACGTAGCTGTCCTCATTAATGCCTTCTTTGTTTAGTTTTTTCCACTCTCATTGACTTTACAATGTTAAAAAAACAAACAAAGCTGATTCATCTTTAGTGTTTTGTTTGACAGCTACGTTTTCTCTTCTTGTTTAAACAGTTGTCGTAACTACGACAACCACAGACGCGTTAGGCTAATGGTCACCAGTTAACACGGTCACTCGTTGCACCGAAACAACGGCTAACGTTAACTGGCTTAACTACCTGACCACCTGAGGAATATACATCCAACATTTCACAAAAGGGACGTTTTTAAAACTCTGGCGGTAAAATGGTCAAATTGCTTGACACGACAGAACTTTATAAATTGCGTTTACTGTGTTGCTACAGAGAAACAAACGCTCACCTTAATTGGTTCCTTGTATCCAAGAAGGCTGTGGTGGTATCCATGGCAAACGTTCCAGTTGCTACGGGGGAGATATCGCGAGATCTGTCAACGATAGGTTTCTATAGCCGTTTTATCTCATTGATACACGTTTTATATTTGTGTTTTAATAAAAGAAAGCCGCAAAATATGTGATGCAAAATGACGCAATGTCATTTTTTATTTTTTTAAATATCTTTTTTTTCCCCGTTGTAGACCACCCGTGCCCTTGTAAAAGTCTGGATACTTCACGATGTTAAAATGGGGGAGGGATAGACATCAGCTGAGACTGTCGTGTGAACTCTCAGAGAGAGGCAGTGAATGCAACTTTCCCTCTTTATGCCCCCAACCTCCTCCACCCCCTTCCGGGCTCTGTGCAGAAGTGTGCGCAGCCCCAGCAGACCACTGTTGGAGGGAGGACTGAACGCCAAGGATTTTTGGGTTCAGTAACAATGACATAAACTAAACTTTTTTTGTAAACTCGGGTAACCCTGTGTACCAATTTATATCAGCTGGACTACAGTGGATGTTTCAATTCACTGACTTGCTCATTAACTTTTTGTTCTGGACGGAGTTGAGTCAAATAAATCATCATGGCTTTCAGAGTGCGCCTTTCCTTGGAGCGCAGAATACGCACGGCCGTTTTGGCACTACTGCTTTGCGCACAGGCCGGTTTTGGCTTCTCAGTCGCCGGACAGCAGGAAAGCACCTGCGAGGCCAACGGTAGTATCTACTTTGTAGGGGAATGGTATTTTCTGGACTCCGATCACTGCACCCAGTGTGAATGCACCGCCGAGGGCTCGGCGTGTTCCCGCACTGAGTGCACCTCTCTCCCGGCTGCGTGCATCCATGTCAGCCACTACCCCACCGACTGCTGCCCCAGGTGCGAGAAGATCGGGTGTGAGTACCGCGGCGTGGTGTACGAACTGGGGCAGAACTTCCAGGTAAGCCTGAAAGTGATGACACATGGTAAATTGCAAAGATGGGAATGACCTGTGATGTCTGGATGGAGATTGCATGACCCAAAATATACTCTTGTTATTATAAGGCCTTAAACTTTTCTTTTCTCATATGGAATCAGAATCTAGACATAATATCCACCGACACTTATATATAGCACTTGTTCTCATCTTGGTGGTCAGGCCCCATGACAAATCTAAGGGGACACATTGTTTCTTCCTGAGTTTTTTTCTAATTTTGGCTAGGCCAATTTATGAAATACTGGACTTTTTTACCTCCTCGGGTATCTAAAAAAAATCTTGAAACAGTCCAAGAAACTAAAATTCTTCTTCCTTGAACTGCTCACAACTCATGTCCACACTAAAGCCATAACCTGTGCTTAATGGGTCATTAATAGAGGTTAGAAACTACTGATATAATGTCTAATGTCAGTCATACGTTTTTAGAAACAGTTTAAACACTTTGGATACCATAAGCATGTTGAATACCTCAGACACAGAGGACTTCATATTTAGTTGTTTTTTTTCCACAGAAAGGTGAGCTTTAGACAATGTGCAGTAGACCCAGGCTGTAAATAACAAGTGTCACACAAATACAAGCAGGTGAGAAGCAGGTTTATTGGTCTGTTTCATACAGGTTTCATTCTTTTTCTGTGACTGCTGTTTATTCAAAAGTGTAACCATGCACAAGCATATTTTTAAAATTAAGCTCAAACCCACCACCAGTTTCTCCAAGCTTGTGTATTAACTGTATGAGGATATGCTTGCATACATCAATTTTCAGTCTGTTTCCTTCCAAAGCTCTGAACCATTGAAGTAAAGTATGGTATGTTGGTATGTAACTCGAGTATGCAGCAGGGAATTGGAGGTAAATGGCGCCCCCTTTTGAGATGGTATGAGGAGGGCTTAGTGAGAGGTTCAGGCTAGAAATATGATCCATGTGAGTCTTATGCTGTTTGTGTATATGTATGTGTGTGTGTGTGTGTGTTCCCAGCCATCAGAATGTGAGCAGTGCACTTGTGACAGTGACGGCATCGCACGCTGTCTAGTTGCAGATTGCGCCCCTCCACCATGTGTCAACCCCATCTACCAACCCGGGAAATGCTGCCCAGAATGCAAGGATGGTAAGCCGAGAATAGCATGCAGGGATGAGTGTGTATGCACAATATTGTCCGCTTAATTTTATGTGCTTCCGTGTTTGTTGTATCTGTTCACCTGCAGTCACACTACTTCTGTTGTTCATCTCCCTCCAGGTCCTAACTGCTACGTCAATGCATCACGCACCCAGGTGATTCCTGCAGGAGAGCCCATCTGGGTCGACTCATGCACCAAGTGTCGTTGTCACGACGGTCAGGATGCTGGCTACTGGGAGGGAAACCGTCTCGCCACCTGTTCACGTCTCAAAAACTGTACACCTGAACAACCATCTGCACAGAAAAACTGATTCACTCCGTCAGCAGAGAGCCAGCTGTATCCATCCATGCACGTTCAATATCTAAGAATATGCTGAGCTGTGCAGCTGAACATGGTATAGCCAGACATCAAGGATAATCTGCAACTTCAAAATTTCAAGTCTTCTGGAACAGAGCTGAACAAGTACCAAAGAAATCATCTTAAAAAGGCCAAAAGCCATCAGAAGAGATCAGCTGCTTCTCCACAAGGACTTTTCATCCACGATTTCTGCAGTACCGATGAGACCCACTGAATCTGAGGTGGACAAGGCTGATACATCATCAGGCCTTAGCTGCATATTACAAACAAGAAATTCAAGGTTGATCACCGACAGATCAAAGCTCCAGCTTTGCAAAACTAAAGTACAATATCAACTAAGGCAGGTCCTGCATTATCATTATTATCTAAGTCAATAGATGTAAGACCTTTGTTATTTTACAGCTAAAAAATGTTTAATCAAATTACCATAAACTAGTTGAGGCACAGAAACCATATGGCCAGGTGGCCACTGTACTCCAGGATAGAAGGATGGGTTGGTGTCCTGGTTGGTGGATGATCAGTAGGAGCCCTTTTTTTTATTCTGTGGCACCTAATAGGTTAATGTGGCCATATGTAAAGAAGAACAGATGAGACTTTATCCTGCCAGCCAAGAAGATGAATCGCAGTCCTTGAAAACTAATAAGAACAGTGAAATTATGAAGGAAAGCATGATTAAAACTCTTTATTTAATAACGTGGACTGCAGCAGTGATGTAAAAATAAGACGTTTGACTTGCAGAGCCTCAAAATCCCTCAGCCTTTGTGCTGAATGTCTGTACTCCTACAGAGAAAGCCTTTATTAAACAAATCTGCAAAAAACAAACGTGACCCTTGAAAGGAGGCCGCACTCTGGATATTTACCCTTTGATATTTCATCTGCATATCCACAGTTCCTTCAGAAAGTTTGATTAGATCAGTATATTTTAAGAGAGAGACAGACTAGTAAGCTTTTCCAGAAGCTAGTTGCCCAGGAGGGTTTTTTCTTAATTTACAGGCACTTGCTTTGGGAAACAAGTAGCAACATAACAAAGCCAATGAGATTATTGGATGATGAGAAATTGTAATTGACCTGTCACGGTTTGATGCAGCACCCGAATGTATGCACAGCTGTGATGCAATTTAGACTAGGAAATGACTTAGCAAAGCAATTAACAATTTGTAACTGTTCTATAAATTCTGGAGTTCAATTTTCATGCTAATTGAAATATAATCTATGAGACTATGGCCTAACATATGACTGTACAGTAGCTGTAGACACGGGCGAGATTTGAAAACAGGGTTTCATTTAATGGAACGTTATTTGTTCGTGTACACTGTAGAGCAAGAACAACAATCTGTAATTTACTGCTTTATTCATTTTCAATAAGAAAGAGTGTGTAGCCTTTCATTTAAACAACCTCCCTTGTTATTTCCACTGTTACCACAGTTGTCATTTCCCTTCTTGAAGTGTCATTTTATATATGTTTATATGCAGCGCATCCTATTATTATTATCTACTACTTTAATCATAAGGGACCTTTGAATGAAAATCAAACACGATATTGTCTTGTTATATGTTGATGTTATGTGACTCCCAAGCTGCTGCTGCATGAACTATATCATCACAACTGACAAATTTCACTGCATTCATTCTCCATGAAAAGCTCCTTTATGCAAGGTTTGGGATTAAAACTTTTAGGGTTATGGACAACCTTTCTATTTTCTATCAGGATAGGTTAGGAATTAATACACTCTTACTGTATTTACAACATTTTGAGAATGAGACTAAATAAGAAAGCTGTTCTTCCGTAGCTATCTATTTAATTCCTGAATAATCAGAAAGAAGTTTAAAGGAATAGTTTGGCATTTTATGAAGTATACTTATTCGCTTTTTGTGCTAAGAATTACACGAGGGAATCAACGTCACTCTCACGTCCGTTCAGTAGATATGAAACTACAGTCAACAGATAGTTAGCTTAGCTTAGCCGAGCTTAGCTTAGTTTAGTAAAGACTGGAAACAAGGGGTAACAGTTAGCCTAGCTCTGACCAAAGTTACAAAACCCTCCATTTGGCAACTCTAACAACATCTTTTACATCTTGACGTATCCAGACAGAGTCTCCCTGCTGGCTTTTTCATGTTGGTTTATATACAGATTAAATAAACAAGATATAGCATATCATAAAGTGAGCTTCAGAGATGGTGGTAGGCAGATTTTGTTACCATTAGACAGAGCCACACTAGCTGTTTCAAGCCTTTATACTAAGCTAAGTTAGTGCGCTGCTAGCTGTAGCCTCATATTTACTGTGTAGACATGAGTGAGGTATCAATCTTCTCAAATACTCTGCAAAAAAAGCCTGTCTACTATCAAAAGGGAACAGATACAAATAACACCCACACATCATGTAGTGTGTCATGCTGGTAATATGAACATCTTGTAAAATATTCCAAATTAAAACACATTTTCAAACCCATTAAAAACTTCTCAATCTGTGTTTCCTCTTGAGTTGTGTCTCTGTTTTTACTTGATTTGAAGAATTTGCTATTTTGTGAGCACAGTTTGGCTCCTCTCCGAGAGGATGCCATCTTGATTTCCCCGCAGTGCTTTTCTGCTGACAGTTTGGGACTATCGAGCCCCCCTGCAAAAACAATAAAAGAAGTAAACAGTAGAAGAGAGACAAAGTGACGCCTTTACTTACTTCACTCGTTGCATTAAAGATACGTTTATACTGTTGGGAGCGTGGCAGGAAGGACGGAAAAGAGAAAAAGAAGGACTGCAGGAGTCAAGCCGAATGTAATACGCAGGGTGGTAAAGTATTTTAGTCCACAGTAACAGGTTTATGTGGGTTGTCATGGCAACAGGAAACAGGGTTGCCAAAATCCGGTGATATTAAATTAAAAAGCTCTGGTATTGCCTCAGTCTGCAGGTGAAAAATAATTTCTTATGAAGTTTATATTCATCCAGTAGACTCCTTGAGAAAAAATGAATCACAGAAATACACGTACATACTGTACAGAGTAAGCAACACACAACGCCGCCATGTAATCTTTAACCATCAGATTTATTGATTGTATAGAAAAAGTAGGTTTGATATGACATAATGCATTCTATATAAGATATAACATTTTCAACATTCAATGTACAAAAAAAAACAAAACATAGCTAGAGATAGAGTAACTGTTTAAAAATGCCCAACAGGCCTGAAAGTCCTGTCAGCTCTCTGCAGCAGACGAGCAAAAAATGTATTTCTAAGAAACGTTTCAAATACTCAACTGCCTGAGGTTTGCTCGACAACTGGAACAGCTTCAAAAGTCCAATAAGAAACATCAGTTGCTCCTCACGGTCGTTCTTATTCTCAAGTAAAGGAAACGTTTCAAATACTTTTTTTTGCAGAAGTTTCTGTTGCTGATCTTTACATCTATATCCCAAGTTACTGTTTATACACACTGGGGCCATGTCTCTCTTGCTACATCCTTCATTTTTTCCTCATAAAGGGTTTCCTCTAAGCTGTCAGAGTAGCATTGATGAAGCCAGAATTTTAAAAGGGGCTCTTCACAGAGTTTATGTATGAAGTTCAGTTAACTGGCCATGACGAGTATGACTCAACCTGTGAAAACAGCTGTATAATGTCTTCTGTGGCTCTGGAGGGTTTATCTTAGCTTGGTCTTGAGACCTTAAATTTTGAATGCAAAGCCTGCTTTATAAACTGGAGGTGTGGGGATTTAGGAGCAAGAGTCTAATGGAGTTGTGAAGTAGGCAGAACTGCTTGTCCCACAAGAATTTTCCCCCTTTCAATATTCCCATTTAAAACCTTTCTTTAAGCAATATCCACAATATAAAACATGGGAACTCTCCTGGATAATGTCACAATCCTACAGGTTTAGGTTATAACCACCAGATTTAATTATTTCACTTTGAAAATCACATTCAGTCTGTCAATCTGGCAGACGGCTCTAAATACTACAATACCCATGAGCTTCAGGCGCCATGGCTTTAAAATAAAAGCCAGTCAGAGCTGTAGTGAATTCAAAATGCTTCAGGCAAATTTTTGAATTCATTTGAACTGCAGATTGTAAAATCAGTTTTCTCTCGCTCTGTGATTGGATTTTTCCCGCCGAAATGAACCTTGGGAATTGTATGATCCAATATTTTGACTCAGATGAACACAGTTGTTCATCTTTTGTTTAGTTTGATTTAATTTAATAAACGCTTCAACTGTTAACACTTAAGCAACCAACTCCAACTTCACAACTCTATGAAGGACTCTATCCAGGTGCATTATGGGCAATGTAGGAGCCAGTGTTTTTGGATCTTGACCCATGCAAGGGACTAAAAGTAAGTCCAATTTTGACCATTCTTTTTTCTAAATCTGTCTTTCAGAAGTCACCTAATGCTATGAGAGTAAAACACTAAATTGCTAGAGTGCCCCTTTAATAGTGTAGAACAGGAAATGTTAAAGCAACATCTGTTATTTTATCTGTCCTGTCCTGTAAATCAACAAGTGAATTAGAGACACAAGATGAAGTCAATTTTGGACAACAAATATGACTGCAGTACAAACTGAATTGAAACCAACTCTTAAAAATGTTTTTGCCCCATATCCTACTTGAAAGCAGGATATGGGGCGGATGTGAACCAATCTGTAATATTGCACAGGGTAAGCTGTAGACGGTATAAAGAAAAGATTGTATTGACCTCCCCACATGTAGTCTGCCCACTGGGGACAGGACAGTTTTGCACTCTGAAGTATCAAAATAAGGAAAAGAGAAAGGGTGAAAAGGAAAAAGGATAGTCAGATGAAGTTTTGTAGAGAATAGCAAAATAGGGAAGACAGAGAGTGGGGATGTGTACTGAGAGGGGAGAGAATAAAAAATAAAAAATAAAGATACAGTAAGTGGCACAGATTCAGAAACCCAAAGAGAGGCCCTGTCGATATCTATTGAAAGAAGAAGCATTCTTGTGAGACACAGCTGTGTCTGAAGTGGGTCCACCACAAAGCACAACAGAGTGCCATTGACACACACAGCCTGGACTGGCAGAGTAAGAAAGAAAAGGCAATGAAAGACGAGATAATGCAAAGAAAGGAAGGAAGACTCTGTGTGTGTGTGTGTGTGTGTGTGTGTGTGTGTGTGTGTGTGTGTGTGTGTGTGTCTAACAAGCTTGAGGCGAAGATAATAGAGAACCAAACAGATGGGAACGTTTATGCCTCAAGGCTGACCAAAGAGAAGGCAAACAATATACAATTCTCACCAAAATAAAAAGCCCTAAATGATACAAAATTCAAACAGTTACAGCTTTGCACACAAATCTTCTGTGTAGTTTCTTTTTTTCATGATCTTTACTGTATTATAACCTATCTTAAAATGCACGTCTTCATTGACTGATTTTACACCCCAGAAATGACCTTCAAATGAAAAATAACCCTGTCTGCAACTATAGCTAACGTCTGAAGGCATCAGTTTGGTGTTTAGGCGTCAACAGTAAGAGCATCAACAATAGACGCAAATAGAAACAGGAAGAAGAGTGACGTATCAAAGCATAAAACAGTTCGACTGCTTCGATACAGATGTAGAAAACTATGATAAAATATTTTGTTTGTTACGTTTTCACACGGGGAAAGTTATGAAACTCATATGAGACAAAAAAGTTTTAAAATTAAAACAATAATTAAAAAACAACAACTCAGACTGTTTGAATCATTTATGAAATCCGCCGAACAGAACTGACAGCTGATGATGATAAAATCTGAAGCAGCAATGGAGATGTCAGTCAAGCCGCTCGAACGATAACTTCTCATTACTGCCTTCATATTCACAATTTCCACCAACAGAAGACTATCACTTCTTAATTTCCTCTTTCCGGATATGGTGGTCTTCAGTTTTCTTAAAGATTGAAAGAAAAAAACATAGCAGAGAGAGAAAATGGCCTCGCAACAGTTAATGAAGTGAGACACTTTTAAAATCTGACTCCCAGGTTACATTATAGGCTAAAAAAATGACCTTCAAATTTCATTACTTTTCCTCTAGAGCCAGTGTAAAAGTTACATATCCACATGCTTTTTCCTGTAAAACATGACTTATGACTCTATCCTGACAGCTCATTTCTCATATTCAACTCCTCTGTGCCACATATATCTTCATAAAACATGATAAATGCCCAATTTTCTAAAGGGATATCCATATTTCTACCTCATCAAATCTGTACTCTAAGGGTGATTCATTTACCTCCAGCTATTTGAATCTTCTAGAGACAAAAATGTACCTTTAAAGCACAGATTACCAAAAGAAACCTTTTATCTTTCTTCAAGTGAAGTGAAAAAAACAAAGTTTCCAGGAACCTAATCTCCGATATGTGCCACATGGGGTTACAATCATGACTGAGCTGTCAGTATATCTTTGTTGTCTTCAGTTCCTTGTGTTCCCAAAGGTAGCTCCAACCACACGGCATTCAGCACAGGAGAAAACTTTTCATATCTTCAGTAGGTTTACGTTTGTTGCAAAACTTTTCCATCACTCCACTAAAGTCAGTTCCAAAGTTTTAGTTTAGATATAAAAAAAAGAGAACAAAAAGAGAGTTCTTAGGAGTTTGTTGCTGCTGACTAACATGTTTTATCAGCGTGTCCCAGCACTGTTTTGAGTCTCCTGCGGTAGATGCAGGCACAATACACATTCATTAATTGATATCGGAGGATTTGATTGAGTAATTAGATCCAAACAGGTGACTCCCTGACAAAAGTGTCAATATTAAACCGTCTATTAGCATCATTTGTCAAGTTGAGAGTGAGATTTCTTTGATATGCAATCCATCAGATACAATTCCATGGACTGTCACTTCATGTCACCATATTTACTTAATGTTACAGTTTGCCTCTAATGGAAGTCCCCATTTTCTTGATCATCACCGTGGATGCTTGGAAAGTAACATTTCAAAGGTTTGTTGTTGTTCTGATATTTCACTTCCAAACCAGCAGGTGTGTCTTTGTCTTTGCATCCATTTTATTTTCATGAACTTGGTCAGATATTCCAAGAAATCTTTCTCGATGCTGGCCAGTATTTCCGAAGAAGCCAAGAGAACCTTCCAAAGTTTGAAATAAAATCATCCAACAATAGTTCCTGTTGATATGTCATTGGATGCCCTTCAGTCTACAAACGATCGTTAATGGAAAGGCTCCAAATGTGACTCCAACCTTTGACCAGCCATGATATTTGAGCTTTTTGTCCACACTCTTTAATTCTGAAGTCACTGATCGGTAAAGGTAGGAGATGTGAAGCCATTGGCTGCTTGAAAAAGTTGTAGGAGGAAAGCGCCTGAGTCCTGGTTACGGAAATGGCTGAAATCTAAAAACAAAAACAGAGAGAGGGGTAAAGAGGGAGAAAGAGACCATGATGTGCTTGTCATTTTTTCCCTCTCTTTCGCTCCCACATCTGTCCAGATGTTTAGGATATGTGTTCTCTTTATTTCCTTCTTTTAAACTCTCTTCCTCTCGTTGTTTTTGTCCTCCAAGGTCGACCCTCTCATCTTCCTCTCTGCCTCTCTCTCTCTCTCTCCTTAGCCCTTGAAAGGCCGAGGCGGTGGTTTGCCGATCTCCACAGAGATATTTGTGTAGAGAGGGTATCTCTTGACCTGAAGCACTCTGTAGGTCAGTGAGCTGATGCCGTCCTTCTTCATTGTGTTCTTCGTGTTCTGTATTTTATTAAATCTGGAGTGTGAAAGACAAAGAAAGAAAGAGAGAGAGAGAGAGAGAGAGAGGTGGAGGGAGGGGAAGAGGAAAGAAACAATGAAGACAATTTAATTAAAAACAATAGTACAAAAGCTTCAAGGTAAAATCTTCTCTGCCACTATTTTAGTACATGTTTGTGTGAGTGTGTGGGTGCATCCGTGTGTTTGATTGCTTGGACAAAGGGGGGTCTGGGTTATTGTAAATGAAAATTATGCTTCAGGAAACAGATAATCACAGGACTGACTCTGGACATTTCTGCTGGATTATTTTACATTAGAGACGACAGATCCTCTGATTATACAATGTTAAAGTGCAAGAAGAAGACAAAGAATCAAACATGGAGAAAAAAGGTTTGTCACTTCGGTCCAATGCAAGTATTTTATGACAAAGCCAAGGTTTCTGTCTCTCGGCCCTCACTGTGGCAAATATTTGACAAAAGGTGATCCCAGTGGCTACAACGAAATAGAGCTGTGCAACCTTTTTGGCTTATGACCCCTTGAAACAAAACAGTGTATATCTAACAGTTGTGACCAATTCATCTAAAACTAAAAAAGAAAAAAGCATTAAAGGAAAATCTGCTTTCCTCTTTTTTTAATCATCCATCGACTTCTTAAATTTATTAATTCATTGCAGGAGTCTCGATCAGGTGGGGATCCACCGAAACATAACACATTTGCTTTGTCATACAGGTAAACATAGGAAATTCATAATCATAGATCCTGAAGTCCAAATGCATAAGTAATCACTATAAATAGATATCTATGTACAAATGCAAAATCTGTAATGATAAAGATACTGGCACTGGAAATGTTCTGGTTTCCATTTGTGGTCTGAGTTAGTATTCATCAATGGTTGGTTGCAACTGTCCATGTGGAGAGCAAAAGAATGAACTCATTGGCTGCACTCTAGTCTATCGTCTGACCATGATTTAGCCTTTTGTAAGCTTCTTTTAAAAGTTATCTGTCTTCATATGCTGCTATCTGTTCATAGAAGTGAATAGAAATGTGTCTTTATCATCAGTCTTGCGTTCGAGTGGCTAATCGGACTACGGAGGAAGTCCTGGCCCGGATATCTGTTATCCATTTTACAGATCCTGTTGGCCCCAGAGGCTAAATCATTGTCAGATGATAATCGTTGGGTTCTTGGATTAATACATGAGAGACTTTCACTGGAAGCAAACATAACACATCACTAAAGTCTAGTAATAGTGCTCAGGTTTTCCAGGGTGCATGGAAACCCAGTAATATCAAGCCACATTTAAACAAACAGGATGCAATGCCTGATGTTTGCATTGATTAGGTTCATGTTTATAACCTGAAAGCAGAGAGAAGAAACCACGATGTTGGATTGTTTGTTTGATTGGAACAAAGTACACGTCCAGTTTTCTTTACTGTGTCGACCTTGACCAACAGGCGGTGCTGTTGCATTGCACTGTGCCCCAGTGAACAGTACTATATACCACAGCCACCTCAGTTTGTCTGACTTATGCTGGAAATCTCCTTCCCCATTGGCTGTGATTCAACAGTTACATCAGTATGCTCTTACGTTAGAATCTGATCTGATTTTAGTATTAAAGATTGGAAAATAATTCACACAGTGTGTCAGACAGATACACAGTCCTGCTGCTTGTGCTTCGGCTCAGTTTGTGATGCAACCTCTGGCATTAAAAAAGATTCATAACACAAACTCTGCTGTCACCCTTGTAGTAGTTTTTGCAGCCAGTCAGAATAGAAATGAGGCCACTGTGTGTGAGTGTCTAACAGCATGTTTACAACACTCTTATCTTAAAAATACCTTTTTTTTTTTTTAGGGGGGTCTGTGAACAGAAAAGAAAAAGCTGATGTGTGCAAACGCTCAGCCTTTTTTTTTTCGAAAGACAGCAGTGACTGACTCCAACAAAAGACGTTTTCTTAATGATATGCTTGGACGTACAACTAGAGTTGACACTTCAGTCCGACATGGACCACTGAGTCTACAGAGCCTTGTCAGAACTGACTAGTGAGGATCTCTCTCCTCTCTCTGCATCGCTTTCTCCTCCTGTCTCTCGCAAATCAAATCAAAAACAGCTTTACTGGCACGAATGGAAGCAGGAAAAATGTTGTCAAGCATCTTTCCCTTGAACAATATAATACAATAGGATATAAATACAATTACATGTTCTCTGACTTCTACCAAGGATTGGCACCTCTATCTAAAAGGAAGGGAAATTAGTTTAGGAGAAAGAGTGCAAGGAACAAAAAGGGAAGGAGAAAAAGCAGGTTTAAAGTGAAATGAGGGCTGGGAGGAAGGAGGGGAGAGAGATAAATATATGTTTGAGAAAGAGCTTGACAGATGGAGCGAGCAAAATATACTGATATTAAAAATTAAGTGAATGAGAACTGGGAGGGAAAAAAAAAAGAAATCTTTCAAGAGATTAAATGAAAGAAACTAATCCCTACATACATATAGAGAACATCAGATGTGTGTACGCTCGCTCTGTGTGCATCATTTCAAAACTATTACTCTTACTTTTATTTTACAGAGTTAGAGGGCGAGACAAAGACAGTTCTCCTTACATATTCATTAGCCTGATTTCCAGGCGGAGTCCTAACTGGGCTAAGTAAAGCTCTATTTTAATTCCACCGAGGGTCTCGCAGGAAAACATTTCTGGTTTAAGATCTCAACAATAGCTCATCATGCCAGTTACTGAGGGTTATTTTGCTCTGGTGTCATATATTTTGAGTCGGCTCACTTGACCCTGTTGTAGAGAAACGTCTCAAAGGAATAGTTCAACATTTTAGGAAACGCGCTTAAAGAAGACTCATACCACTCCGTATGCTAAATATGATGCTCTAATGAACAGCTGGTGAGCTTAACTTAGCACAAAGACTGTAAACAGGGAAAACAGCTAGACTGGATCTGTCCAAAGGTAACAAAATCTGCCTCCCAGCAGCTCTACAGCTCAGTAATTAACGCATGTTAAGCTTGTTAATCAACGCGCCATATTTCTTTGTTCTTTCAACTCTTTTTAATTTTACATTTTACACTATTTCTAGTAAATCAGATTTTAACCGTATGATATTGTTGTGGTCAAATTCTTTCAAATTTAACGGACTTCTAGCAGCTTTCATTAAAAAATATATAAACAGACTCTCCAAGTACAACCATTATGACAGACATTAAAACACAGCACTGCAGGCTGACCCTATTCAACGATCGAACAGTTTACACAGGAGGCAGGTTTATTCCCAATAAGAAGATTATTTATTGTTGACTGAACAGAACCGGTTCAAGAACCAGAGCTAATTTGGTAAAGGAAAATGAGTACTCCTGTCCTGATCTTCAGAATATTTCCAGTTTGGAATCATGGTTGCTGAGTCATGGTGTTTTTGAACCATTCATTTTACCTCCGCTTATATTGCTGTCGTCACATTTTAGCTCTGAACTACTCATCAATACATGCATGCGCTACGTGCATGAAAGTGACTTCATAACAGACTGATACTGAAACAAAATATTACAGAAAATACAAAACTTAGTTTATTTTACATTCCAGCAATCTCAATTTTGTAATATGTTGTTAGTATAATTTGGGTTTATTTTAATTAGATTTTTAATGATTTATTTTATTTTTAAAAAATAAAAGAGATTTCTCCATGTACCAATAGAGGGAGGTTGCGTACCCCCAGTTGTATGCCATAATTTGAGTAGCAGTAGTCTATAAATATTAAATAATGAAGAAGACAGCTCAATTACACTGTAATGACCAGAGAACAAACTAAATAAGATAAGGTAACATGGTCTCGCTGTCAATCAGTGTGGTCTATCAGATCACAGATCACACACACCTGACAGTGGTCAACTGGCTGTTAACATGCTAGCAGATTAATGTGACCCACATCTTGGAGATTGTAGCGATCTGACGAGCATCTCTGCCGGGCAACTGGAAAAACCATGAAATAGTCCAGCACATAAGCAGCAGATTGTCTTGTTTTACCTTTTGGTTTATGTACAGATAAAACAATTGATGTGTAAATTAATAAGAGTTATAGGTGCTGGTAGGTGGAACCATGTTGTCGCTTTCCCTCCATTTCCAGTCTTTATGCTAAATTCAAATTTCAAATTCAACTTTATTTATATGGCACCTTTCCTACCAAGGTAACTCAAAGTGCCTACAGGGATAAAACAAACAAAAAATAAAACAAGCAAAGTAAAACAGAACAACAAAGAAACACCCGAAAACCCAAACCTCCCCCCCCACACAGATAACACAACACAACACACTCACACAAACAATGCCAAGCCACCCACACAACAAACATACACAATCCACACATATATTTTTAGTGAGGAGACATGGCTGGGCACGAAACCTGAGATGAGGAAGAACCACCGTTGGGGGCCGCTCACACCGAGAGGGCCATGGTCCATGACTGCGGGGGCCCCACAGGGGCCACCCCAGCCCAGGCAGACAGGAGGCCCCACACCAAGGTGTGGGCACACTAGCCCCCGGGCCAGGACCGCCCACGGACCGCACCCCCATCAGTGGGCCAGAGACAACTCCCGGTGTGGTAGGCCCCCAGGAGAAACACTGGAAAACTGAGGGGCTAAAACAGTAAAATAAGATAAAAGGTATAAAAGCTAGAAACCATAAAATAAGATAAAAGGTATAAAAGCTAAAACAGTAAAATAAGATAAAAGGTATATAAGCTAACATGCTGCTCGCAGTAGCATCATATTTACCGTACAGACCGGAGAGTGCTATCAATGTTCCTCCTCCTCTAACTCCAGACATAAAAGACAAACTATTCCTTTAAGTGACTCTAAATAAGATGGTAAACTTAAAGTCATGTTCAAGGTAAATACAGTTTTACAGAGGCCAGTCACACACACACACACACACACACACAGCATATCTGCACTGTCCCAGGATGATAACATATGAATGGAATATTGAACAATGTTACTGAGAGACTAATTCATTTGCAATGCATGAAGCAGCATTCGCTAGACAAAATGTGTGTGTGTGTGTGTGTGTGTGTGTGTGTGTGCAAACCGATACTCGCGGCTGGTGATGAATGTGCCTCCTTCTTACTTCCGCTGGCCCAATATCTCATTGCTATGCCTAACCAGCATCTCTCGAAAAAGGCTGAGAGAATGGACTCCTGTGTGAGAGCGTGTGCATGTTTGAGTGAATGTGTATGCATGTGTGTGTGTGTGTGCAAGCAGAGGAGATAGTAAACATTCATCAAACAGCCGAGACAGCGCTTCCCTTGGTAAACGCTGGACATTACGCAGGTACTCCAGATAAACTCTCCCAAAAGGCTCAATCATTAATCTGAATCTAAACAGAAAGGCAACCCAGCACCTGAAGACAAAGAGCGGAAATAAAAGCTCCGTTTATCTGTGTAATTGAGTGACAGACCTCTGTCTGGACGGCCCGAGGAGGAAGAGTGGTGTTTTTTAAGGTAAAAGACAAACTGATGTTGTAGGTTTTTGTTGTAGAAGTGAGTTTTCAAAGTTTACTTTCATTCATAAAACTGTGATTATATGTAAATATATGTTGTTGTAAAATGTCAGGTGGAAAAGTGAAGCTGGTCCCGGGCATCTTACATCTTGTTATGCCAATCATAAATATCTCATATCTCTTGGCAGGTATGACTCCATGATGGCCTAATCTGACAGAGTGATCATCAGAAAAGACAGATATATCATATAGACTGATCTCAGCAAAACACAGACCTGTATCTGGGAACAGAAAGTGGTTCAAAGCATTTTTCATAGCCAAACTTGTCAAAATAAATAAAATTCTAAAATAAGCTCAAAAAAGTCCTGGAAGAGATCGAAACAAGCTTTCCCTCCCGTACTTCTTAATTTAACCAGCCTTTGTTAGCCGGGCTGCCTGAACTGTAAGCTCAGGGGAATGTGCCTCTTTCTTACAGAGAGGGGAGCCGGTGTCGTGCCAGAACCGGAGCTGGACAAGCGGGGCAATTTAACCAGGCTTAGCAGCCTCTGTGGATATAATGAAGTAAGAGGATGTTGATGGGGGAAGCTAAGAAGAAAAAAGGAGAGAGTGGCCAAGAGGAGGCCGCCAGACTGATTGGTGAGTGCTTTGTGAAATAAGAGGCTGAAAGACAGACGCCGAGCTGGACTTCTTGCTGGTGGACTAGTAAGTAATATTATCTGGCTTTACAGCATGAAATTTTGTACATTTGGACATTCGTGTTCCCCAGATGATGAAACCTTATGACTTTGGTGATCTCCTGACTTTCTCCTCTAGTGCCATCATCAGGTCAAAATTAAAATCTGTCCAATAACATCCTTAACTAAGACGAACAACCAGCTAAACATAAACATGTTAGCATGTAGCTCAAAGGACTGCTTCTTAAAGTGACAGACCTCATTCACTTCTCCGCTTTTCTTCTGTTACCAAATTTCACACACCAGATGACTCGCTAGACTGAGGGGCTGAATGCTCTTACAGAAAAACAAAGCCCTCAAAACTCCACAGAAAACAATTTAAAACCTCCTTTGGCAGACGGAAATTGATTAATTAAAATGTTCTGTACTAAGCGACATACAGAGAGAGAGTAAGGGGAAAAACGAAAAGCCCTCTCTCCTCCACCCAACACTGCATGAACACTGCCATGAGGTGGCTATCCCTCCTTTCACAACATCCTGATTATTCTGAGCCGCCACGCTCGAGTTAAGTCCAAATGCCACTTCTTTTCAAAAGATCCTTTAAGCTGAAATTTCCGAGACATTATAACGAGTGTCCAGAAGGGCCGTAAAAAATGAATTTCGTGCCGACTAATAGGCCGCTATTTTTCTGCCCCTCGATACAGTTATGAATAATGTATCGGCTCCAAATAAATAGCATCCCTGTTGGTGTCACCTCTTATTGAGGAAGTCTGGTGCATGGACCAGAGAGAGAGCAGAGCGACGAGTGTGAGGAGGAGGTAAACGGGAATTGAGTATCAAGTAGACTCACACACACACATACAGTCACACACACACCTAAACACACACACTTTCTTTCAGTCTAGTGGCTGATTTATTGATTTTGATGAAGGCAACTAGACTAGTCTGACCTAGCCGGCTCCCATCTCTATTGGTGTCATTTCAGCAGGCAATTACTGAGGGATCGTTGAATCTCTCTCTGACACACACACACACACACACACACACACACAACAATGATGGATGACATTACACAGGCCTGGTTATTTTAGACGTCTTCACATTTAAGTGCCACTTTACAGTATAGTTAGTTTTAAAGTTAAACCACTTCTAGGTGGATGTCAGACTAGTTTCAGGAGTTTGTTGCTAAAAATTTCTCTTCGGTTGATCTCACAGGCTTCCAGACCCGTGGAAGAGGTGGCTCTTTACTGGTTAGCATAAAGAAGGGCACACTACAGGCGTTTTTGGCATATTAAATCAATAAAAGCTCAATAAGAGGTTCATAAATGCAAGAAAAGGAGGCGAGCAAGGTTTTTTCTCGTCACACAACTCAACAAATTTTGTTCCAACGTTATTTTTCATCTTCAAGTCTCTGCGATACTCAGCAGGGGGGTTTTGCAGGTAGAAAAAAGATTTCTTGGTTCTTTTCAGTCAATGTCACAGCCACTTTGGGCTAAATTTCCTTCCTCCAACACCTGTACAAGTAGGTGGCTTCTATCTTTAACCATTAGCACATAGAAGAGCACAGACTATGTGATCACATCAAAATGCAGTACATTAAAGGTCTGAGTGTAAGGCCAGGATGTGAGCAACATTTTCTTTGTTCAAACACTTCTTGTTATGTCGCCTTCCAGATAAATAAGCCGCTTGCTTCATCTTACTCTAACCATTAGCATTACTAAAGAAGACCAACACATTGCTTGTCAGTCTGTGGAGGTGTTACATCATATCGCAACACTGACAGCTGTCACCTCCAGAAGTTCTCTGATGATAAAGCCATCGTGGGACGTGTATCAGAAGGAAATGAGCAACCACTTTCACATCAACGCCAGCAAGACGAAGGAGATGGTGATCGACTTCAGGGGAAGACACCTCAGACCACACCGGTGAACATCCAAGGATTGGATATCAATCCTAAACAATACAATAAACAATAAACTGGACTGGTCGGACAACACAGACACAGACAAAAAAGGTCAAAGTCGTCTCCACTTAGAGGAAATGGGGGAGAAGAGGATGTTAGCAAAGCTGACATCCCTCATGAACAGCTCCACTTCCTCATCCTGCATGTGACTGTGGAGGCCTTAGACAGCTCCTTCAGCAACAGACTGCTACTTTCACCATGTAAGAAGGAGCACTACCACAGGTCCTTCATTCCAACAGCGGTCAGACTCTTTAACACCAGCATGACTTCATGATTTTCTTCTATAGAGAACAAGGTGAATACAGTCATGTAAAGCCCATAATTATGATTTGAAATGTGTATTAAAAGTATTAGAGGAGTTGCTATGATTTCTTTTTTAAACTAATTGATTGAGCCGACTCAACTTTGCGAGATGCAACATTTTATGAAACATACTATATACTGTGCATCAAATACAACATGTGGTCATAGGCTATATGCTAAATGTCAAACATGTCACAGTTTTGCCTGTCACCTCTCTTTCACACATGACTCTCGCCGCCTGCATTTTTAATCTTCTTATAAACCAATTTAGCAGCCACAGCTGAACTAGACCTCAACTGTGAATCCTGACACAGTTCCTGACGACACGCTGTGATAAAATAATGCCACATGAGATCAAACTAAAATAATATTGGAGGAGGGAGGAGTGTTCACTATATCTTCATTCAGCCCCGGCTACAGCGGCTATCGATTTTTGTGTTGAGAGGCATCGTTGCCCGGTCCATCCAGGCGTGAAAACGGGGGCTCGTAGCGGAGAATAAACAGTGATAATCCACATTTAAGCAGCTTAATGTGAGGTGCTATACTCCTGGTGATTAATGTGCCTAGAAGGGCTCATTCATCAAACCATAAAATAACACTTTTATATGGGAAGCATTTTTATACATTTGTCTGAAAAGCAATTTAAATGGGTGTAGCGAAAAGAGCAACATTTAAGACCCTGGGCTGGATCTCTAAAAAGCTATTTTTTGTTTATTAAAAATGTTTTGTCCTTGGCATTTTGAAATCTTCCAGTCTTTCAGTGACCAAGAAGAGCAAGCTGTGGTCCTCAGAAGATTGCTTGTTGCTCAGTCATCTGATACTTTTTACACATGAATCCCAGTTTTTATCTGCAGCCCACATCTAACGACGTTACATCAAACTGAAACTCAGTCAGTAGTTTCAGTATTTATGTCAGCTGCAAATCAGCAGGAACTGAATTTTAATAAATACAAGTGAAGAGAAGAAATGACTGTGGCATCTTTGAAATGCATGTGTTTTATTTATTTAACATGTCCTCGTGTCTTTATGCATTTCAATAGCTTCTTGCATGAATCTTTTAGCATCCTGTGATGAGTGAAATGTTTTGTCAGTTATAGGAAACATGTTTTTCTACTTAAATATGAAATACCTGACTTACTATAAGACCAGTTTTATTGCTTTCTCCCCCCTGGCTCTATGCTTTCTTCCTTTGTCATGATTGTATAAACAGTAGTAGCAACAGAAGTGATAGTATTTTGTATTTTTTTGTTTGTAGTTAGTATGTTTGGAGGGGATTTTTGGGTGGTTTTAACGAGTTGAGGTGTTTACATAGTTTAAAACTTTATCGGCTTATTCCTGTACAAAAATGAAATATATATGTTCTCCCAAAAATTCCTGACAGTGTTGAGAAGACAATGACATATAGGATATAAAATGTACAGGAACTATAATGGAACACTTACCTGAATAAATAAGTTATGGAAAAACTAAATAATGTATAATTTTAGAGACTTGTTATGTCTGTGGGGTGGTGGCATGTATCTCTCATATATCCTGTTCATCCAATGTATAAAAATGAAGTGTGACAGGAGCAACGCAAACAGAAAAAGATAAAAAAAAACGTGAAAAAAATAGTAAAAGTAAGGAGTAACCTAACACTGGGCTGAGGAGCAGTGTTTTGCCACGCTCTCTGGTTGAAAGACACCCAGCATCACTGACTGTTGTGGTTAGGTGTGGTCAGAAATGTGCTCTGATGTATTTGTGACCACACCCAACAGTGATGTCACAGGGTCCTGGAGTACACCTGTACATCACATTACATTTAAATTTAGTCATTTAGCTGACACTTTTATCCAAAGTGACAATCATAAGTACTATATAAGTACTACGCACATTGAATCAAGTGACAGTTGTAGAGGGGGATAGATTTATGGGTATATGAGCATATAAACCTCAACAGCTAGTGAAGAACTTTGAAAAGTAAGTCAATAATAATACACATAACATAATAATACATGGTTATAGTGTATTATAGGGAGTATTTTTCTTAGGAGCAGCTGCTCAGTGGCCAACAGCAGAAGTGCTGGACTAACAGGAAGCAGGTGTGAATGTGTAAAATGTGAATGCGAAACAAGAGATTGCTAAAAATGAGTAAAGCTCATCACAGGTTAAAGGTTAAAATATCTTTAGCTTGCTAAACGGGACAGAATGAACGTGGATAATGTGGTCGACAAAGGACAGAGGAATCATGATAAACTACTGTTACCTCGCACTGCTGGCCTTATATTATCTCTGCTGCTCATGTTTCAGTATATTGCTCTGTAGACAACACTAATTATAAGAACATGCTATTAATAGTGTGCCCTTTGCAGTGCTACATAATCATAATTCTCTCAAATGGAGATGAAAAAGTTGGAAAGAAACATCGGAACTGTGTAGCCATGAGACAAAAGCAGCACGATCGATCCAAATGTAAAGCCGGAGAACGAGTTTGGACAATGATGCAGTACCTCTGTGGGTTGGGCTCGTTGTGTTTGTCTCTCTCGTGTTTAATCATTCTGTAGCGGCCGATGCGAACGTCTGGCCTGGACACCTTCATCCCATTCAGAGTGATCCTGCAACACACAAAGATACAATATCTATTAGAGAGAGAAAGGGGGAAAACAAAGGCAAAGGCTAAAAGAGAGACAAGAGAGAATAAATAACAACAAACCCAGAAGGAAGACGAGGAGAGGCTGTGCAGAGGCTGAACTCTTATTTTTAATATCCTTTAATCTGTGTTTTTTAATCAATTGATTATTCATTTAGAAAACAGAGAAACATGGACTTTACTAGGTAATACTGCTGCTGCTGACATATATTTTTTTATCATCAATTAATCTGCAGGTTAATTAATCGATCAATCAGTTTGGTCTATAAAATGTCAGAAAATAGAAAAAAAATACAAATTAATGATATCTTAAGCCCAAGATTATGTCTACAAATGTGTGTGTGTGTTGTCCAACCAACAGTCCAAAATTGAAAAATGATCTGGTTACATGATAGGCCAATAATCACAATTTAGACACTGTAAATCTTTAACAAGTCAGTGATTATCATGTAAAGAACTAATAATAATAATAAAGAATTATAAGCTTATTATATGTGTATCGTTGACTCCACTGCCTTTGTTTACGTTTACTTTATTTCATGTAATTGATTTTTGCATCTCGTTCACCATGACGTATGTCTGAGGGTCTGTGTCTGGCGCTCATTTTCTTTTTCTTGTAAAAAAATCTATTTAAAAATCCAATAAAAAAAAATAAAAAAAAGTTGCTCATTAATTTCTTGTCAATCGAGTGATTGATTTGTCAGGTTCAGCTCTGAAGCAGGGTGTTCAATTAATAGGAAAAAATAGAAAATACTCACAGCTAGAACTAAATATTTCGGTGGTGTTACTTGAACTTTGACAATTAAAAAACATCAAAAATCTTCTGTCAATTATCTGACTAATCATTTCACCACAGAAAAGCACCACTGGAATATGAATGTATAAAGGAGATATTAGATTCAAGTCTCATATCCACTGCACTGCATTTTCCACTGCACATGGTTTATGTGACTGTCAAGACATTTACCCACTTCATTTGGATAACACAGACAGCTGAAGCCTCATATTAGCTCCCACCAAAATACTGGAAAGCTGTACTGTCGCATGCAGGAGTCACATCAGAGAACACCGGGCTGATTGTCTGCCAGATTTAGCGGTCAAATTTCAACTAAACTTTGACCTTAAAATCGTTGACGTCCACAATGCCTACCCCGAAGAGAAATTGGTGAAAAAAGTTAAGTTTGTTCCTCTGAAGTCCCAAAGTTATGCAGTGCTACAGAAAGATAAGGAAGAGAAGGGACACCAGGTTAGAAAATAAATGTAGCTGTTGTGATGTTGTTTTAGTCTTCAGCATCCAATTTAGCTGCTTTGTAGGATGTGCTACGCCTTATTTTTACATCCATGTGCAAACTCTTTGCTTTTGGTCTGCAGTTGCAAAAAGGGAGGATAACTGACAGCAGGAACAGTGATCAAAGAGCCCTTAGACGTAGAGAAAATAGACATAATACAGTAAGGAAATCCAGAAGTATCCCTTAGTTGCTAAAGCAGAAGAATTAGTGGTGGTATACCTGAACAGAGTCAGCACATTTCTTTTTAAATCTCTACCTATTAACACCAAAATGTGCTTGTTTGACTTCTACTGCTGGCTCATGGCATTCAAACAATCACTGCAATGCTTCACACAGGGCTCTCGGGGCATATCATAATCCCCCTAAGCACAGCACATTGCAAACAGTGTTGCACACAAACAAAATGAACAAACAAACAGAGACCCTCTCGGCTCCAAGTCAGAGACTTTTACAACACCAACAGAAACAGACTGTTTAACTACAGGAGCTGTGAACTTTGTGGACACCAGCTGGGAAATTTACTCGGCTTTACAATGTGTTTCAGTTTAAACAAAGCATGAGATCAGAACTTTGAGGCAGAGTGGTAACGTTGTATTACCGCTAAGATGCAATACAAGGGCAAACCTGCACAGAGATTCATATCTAACACAACAACAAATGGAGTGTGGGCAACACAAACAACAGATTTGTTCCGGTTTGAACCCAGAGGTTGACAGAGGCATTGATATTCATACCTGCAATGATCTAAAGGAGTGCGTATGTGTGGACTGAATGAGCAATTTTTATTTGTTGAAATGATTCGTGCACTCTGGCTGTCTTAAAAAGCATCCATGCCTGATATTGCGCCTCAGCTGCTTGTCTACTTCCAATCCCTCCTCGTCTCTTAACTAATCACTTCTTCCTTCGTCCAGCTTACTTTCTCTTCTTTCTTTTCTTATTTCTGTTTCCATTTCTAATCTGCTCGTTTCTCTCTTCTCCACTTTTCCATCTATGACTCTTGACGGCGACAGTACATGAATGCTGACGGTTGAAAGCCTGTACTTCGTACTGATGTATGATAGCAAGTCAAATATTCAGTATTTCCAACATTTGTGTCCCTCTGCGACTTAATTTACAGTATATCATCTGCCAGTGAAGCCCTCCATTGAAATCCATGATAATGAAATTATTCTATGTGGTTAATTCTCTAAAGAAAAATAAATTAAATATATAAATTCAATATAATTTGGCTCATTTCATTCACAAAATCTGGGAAAATACAATTATCATGTTTTATTTTTATGTAGTTGCTGTCAAGGAGAAACGTCTATCGCCGCTCTTCATTATTATGAAGGGTACAAACATAGATTCAAGTCGTGTTTAGCTTGTTGTAAAGGCAACAAATCTAAAACTTAAAGGTCTACCAAATGTCTGTTGTGACCAAAACCACTGGTCATCTTCACTGTAGCCAGATTTGCTACACAGATCGATAGACAGTTGTTCATTCCTCTGAAATCACAAATTGCTTTTACATGTCTGTGTGAGATACAATGAAATACAACATGCTAATTAGTTAGCTTTTGAGATGATAGTAGTTGAACTTTGGATAAAACATTGCTAGCTAATTCCCCCTGCTTCCTCTGTTTATGCTAAGCTAAGCTAAGCTAAGCTAAACACCTCCTGCCTTAATGTACAGGCATGAGAGTGGCATCAATTTGTTAGCAAGGAAGCAAATAAACATATTTTAAATTGTCAAATTACAGCTTTAAAAGAACTGTATATATATATAATATATTTATGTTCTTGAACTTTGAACAGAGCTCGGCTAGGCGGAGCTAACGTATGCTAGCTGTAGCTCCATATTCACCATTCAGACATGAGAAGAGTCTTATCATATTCTTGTGTAACGCTCAGAAAGAAAGCCAATAAGTGTATTTTCCAAAGTGTCAAACTATTCCTCTTATCTGTCAGGTTTACAGCTAAGCTAGGCTTTATTAGTTTATTGCTCTGCTCTTCTCCTCTATCTCTTTTCACATCCCATCCTTCCTTCTCTTCATATTTCCCTCCTTCCAGCCTCTCTGTTCATTCCACCTCCCCTCTCCTTGATGCTTTTCTCTTCACAGCTTGCGTCTGTTCACTGTCCTCCTCCTCCTCCTCGTCTTTATCTATCGACTTCTCTCACCCTTTCCATCTGTCCTCCCCTCCTCTCTTCTCCTCTCCCTTCCCCTTCACCTTTCATTTTTCTCTTCTATTTTACAGACCGGGCGAAATGGAAATAACTCAGAATGTCGCCCTGTGCCATCAAAAGCACATTAACCTATAAAAGGCGAAACTCAAACTTCACCAAAACAACCCTCCCATAAATAAATTCAGAGGAAATAACACATCTTTGGCTCTTTTTTCTCTTTCAAGTCGAAGGGACTTTGCTGACTTGGCACACATGCATATATGATTGCCTTTGTCAGTGTGTCTGTGCGTGCACATACGAGCATGCATGTATTTGCATAATTTAGAGATTTATTATGGTGCAAATAATATGAGAGTGAGAGAGTGAGAAAGACAGGCCTTTCCTTCTCGTCCTCAGCTTTTCAGTGCAGTGAGCTTAGTTATACATTATGCACAGTTCTGCATCTTTAAAATAATCTTCTTTGTGCCCGTTACCCTGCAGAGTCTCTAAGGCTCGTGGTGATATCAGCTAGAAATGTGAATCCCTCCTTCTTTTATCAGATTCAGTACGAATCTCAATATGTTATTTCTATAGTTTGAGATTCAATTCTTGAAAGATATTTCAGAGCAGATCAACAATTTGTTTGTTTTGCTGTTCTCTGCGGAGACAAATCTATGGCTTTATTTTTACTGAGATTGGTGCAGCGCTGGAAGAAGTAGAAAGCAGAAAGTAGAAATAGTAGAAATACTCCATTACAAGTTAAGCTCTGCAATTAAAATCCAACCCATCCTACTTAGGGATTATTAAGTATTAAAGGTAGAGATTATTATTAATACTCATGCATTTATGTATGAACTGGTGACGAGGTTGAGCTGATTTTATATGTATGTGTATGTATTTGATCCAGTTGTTCACAACCTATGGGTCAGGCCCCTGTAAAAAGGTCACAAACTAAAACAGTGATGATTTGTTAGACAGCTTTTTATATCTTATAATATTAGTTAAGTGTCCCATAAATTTTACATTTCAGCAAAATAGAAAAAAAAAGGAACTTTTGCCTAAATAATAGTGCCCACATGAAACATAACATCTAAAATATTGTGCTTGTGATCTTGTTTGTGGTTGACTTGTTGCTGTAGTACAGTGAAATATTAAAATCAAAGGTCCAATGTGTCAGATTTATGGGGCTCACAATACAGAATGTAACAGAAATTGAATATAATATTCAGAACTATGTTTTTATTAGTGTATAATCACCTGAAAATAAGAGTTGTTACATTTTTGTTACCTTAGAATGAGCCTTTTATATCTACAGACACAGTGGGTCCTCCCTCACGGAGTCTGTCATGTTGATCGGCCTCTACAGTAGTCCAGATTAGACAAAGTAATTTTCCTTTCATACGTTTTGTGGCTGCCATACTTTGTCCTTCACACTAGGAAAGAGAGGGTGAGGTGAGGGGGTGCAATCAGCAACTACACCACTAGTACACACTCCTACACACTGATCCTTCAAATATATCACTCATTAAACAAATGTGAAGTGTGCAGAAGGTGAATTATGAGTCACAGTCTACAGATGACAGAATTTGGGTGAATGAACACTTCCAAGCGGCAGAAATGGGTGACTTCTAATACAACAGTGCAGATGGATGAATATACCACAGAAGTTGATTCATTATCTGTTTGTGTTGTGAAAACAGTAGAAGCAGTTTCAAGCCTGTGTGCTCACTTTTTAGTGTAGAAGCTTCTGAGGTGATGATCAAGACGATGGTCGACGACTAGATAGAAGACACTTTAAGCATCTCCAGCGTTGTCAACACTGGTAAATAATCCTCAGAGAAAATGTAAGGGGTTCACTGGCTCCTCAAACATAAATTGATCAGAGTGTGTATTATCAGAGCTTCCTTTCAATCTGCATCTTTTGCTGCGTCGTTGTATCTCTGCCTGTTTACTTTCCTGCCTGCTTTCAAAAAACCCTCTTTGAAAGTCTCATAAAAACATTCTCTGAGGGTGGGCCGGCTCTCCATCTCATCATCTGTCAATATGAAACTTTGCACGATGATTAAATGCTCGTCCAAGATGCTCGTTCACAAAAGGAGACACACAAACACACAGGGCTGTTATTATTCCACACATTCACACATTGTTTGATGAATGAAGCTCAAGGTTGTTACATATAATCGGGTTTGTTTGGTTTCAGAGAACATTTTGTGCAAAAAGAAATGTCTAAAAAAGAAACATCCACTTCAGCTGCGACCTTGCAGACTTGTGTATTTTCGTGTATGCATATGTGTGCGTGTCATAATGAACTGCACAGTAACTAATCAACTAGCTCCTCTTCATTCTTGCAGACAGAATCGTGTCCTTGGACCAAAACAAAACTTCAGCTGGAGGACCGACACACACACACACACACACACACACACACACACACACACACACACACTCTCCAACAACACATCAGTGCAGTCATTATTTTTTCACTACTCTGTGACAGGCAGTAGGCAGTAACATGGTGTGACAGCGTAGTGTGAATATTACGTAAGAGAAAGGACAGTGAGGATACAGTGGAGCTGCAGGATGGAAAGTTTCAGCATCCCCCCTGTGTGATGTATATAATCCGGAGCCGACACATTCGGCAGCCACCTCCACCGAAACACAGCAGGTGGGTGGCTGCTGTAAAATTCCCCACTGTGCCAGACTTTTAAGCATTTTCTGACTATTATTATTATTATTGTCTTTTGGAGGAGTCAAGTAAAAAAACAATTGGAAACAGTAGGATAACAAAAATGGAGTCAGAGGTAGACCGCTCTATTTTTCTGAGACTGGGTCAGGATGTTTGTGCCAAAGATGAAGAAAAAGTTCTAATGCAAAGCGAACATTTCACACTGCTGCACATTCAAGTAGTAAAACACAGGGTGGCTTTTATTGTTAAGTCACTGGAAAAGCATTGTACTTGAGAGGAACGATATCACAACTTTATATGAGGCGGTTTTATTCTGATTCCAAGCTGCTCCTCTGGTCATTATTGGAATAAATGGCACCATATAAACGCAGCTACAGTTGGACTTCCGGAGTAAATCCATTAAACATTATAGTCTACTTAACTAACAGAGGCAGAAAGTCAGAGTCTTTATCCGGACCACTTAAAAATGGTCCCCAAATCTTGTTAAACTTTTCACCAGAGCCAGTTCTTGCATAACAAATTTTCTGCAAGCGTAGTGAGGAAGTCATTTCATGCGGCAGCAGTTTAAAAACAGACGGACAGGCACATTTCCAGCCCTTTAAGATAAGCTAAGGTAATGTGACCTTTACAAACACAAGATTTCTGTACATTTTAAAGACAGAGCATCTTCAGAGCTGCCAAAAACAACCACTTTGTGTAGTAATCCACTTTAAAAATGTCCTCCCAGTGTACATGGAGATGTTAAATTGTTGAGTTAGTTTACTTCTTCTATCACAGAAAGGCAGGACAACTTTTTAAACCTCTCTCCTATTCACTCAGTTATTTCCTCATCTAATTCTTTCCTTTGCAACTGACCATCAGCCCTTGCTGTCTCCTTTCTAATACACTTATAAAATACATCAGGCTTCGTCTGGGATAGAGCGATAACATCGTTCCATCTTAGTCCCTGGTGTTTACACAGTCTACCAACTTTTATTAAGATGGCATTCAATGTCTGACAGGAAGGTATGTTAGAAAGTAGGAACTAGAAAACTGTGAATAATGTGAAGAAAAAAAAAAAAACAGAAAGCAGACAAAAGTATCAAAGACACCCAAAATAGAAAACCATCTCAACCATGATAAAAGACTTCAAGAATTCAAGATGACAATATCAATAAAGTGGAAGTAGACTGAATCTGTATGACATTTTGTTCTGTTGTGACAATTAACACAATTACCTGTGACATTTCCACATCAATTGATATTCTTGCTACTGTTATTCAAGTTTTAATTAATCCGCACAACCACAAATTACACTTTCATTACATAAATGTTACAAATAAATGTCTGTTGCTGTGTGGAGAAACTCGTGCTGCTCTTTGGTCTTACATAGGGTAAAAAAATCTATTCAGTTTTTGAACCATTATTTTGTATTTTTGGCAGCAATGCTGAGAGAAGTGGAAGAAAAAAGGAATGACTACATCTTAAAAGTAGTGAGAGCAACTGCTTTTAAATTAATAGGAAGCGGCTCTAATGAAATATAGAAAATATAACATAACATATAAAGTAAGAGGTAACCTTTATGAAAAAGATGAAGTAAATAGTTATTTAATATGAAATGAGGAGCACGCTCAGTAAACTTGCTGTATTATGTGAATATTCACATCACTGCAAATGTATTTTTCATTGAATTTATTTATATTTATATTTTTTATTTTCGGTTGAGGGGGCTACACACAGGCACCTTTAACAGAAAATATTATGTAATCATGCTTGCTTTTGGCTCAGTTACATTGATCAAACAATTAAAACGAAATGACTGATGGAGCAACTCTCAAATCAGAATCAGGTTTTCAAATAGTGTTGTGGTGCATGACAAACATTAACTAGAAATATAAGGGAGGTGAAAATTAAGTACTAGAAGATATAAATATAAACTGTATATAAAATATGTTGAAGCTGTACAGTTTTGTGCAAGAATGTGCACGTACTCACCAGGTAATATACAAAAGTTAACAGTATGCAGAATAGTTAAATGTGCAAGATATTTCTAAGCTATAGTAATCAAAAAGATGTTAGATTAAAGGTTATTAAAAGGTATATAACACTAGCACTAACACTAACGAGTCATTAGGCCCTATATTTTCTTTTTAAATGAGGTTTTTCTACACCTGACAAAAACGTTTGTTGTTGGTACAGAAAAGAGCTGCTTGATTTCGCTTAAATAATCAAACTAAGTTTATCTAAGTTAATTTGTAGTGAGACAAATCCTTGGAATTGCCAAAAAAATACTTTACTTTAATATTTTCAATGCCAAACTTTAGACAAGGTTTTAAAACTTTAACAGGAAGTGAGTCATGCTACCATCGAAAACCTTCAAAATAAAAAGGATCTCTCTCTCTACCCAAAATGAATAGAGTATATCTACAAGGTCTATTTGAATAATTTTGGTGTCTTCTTTGGCTGCTGATTTACTGAATTTTATAGAATAATAGAGCAACACTGATGGAAACTGTTGGAATCATCACACAGTCTCAGCTTTCATATGACACATCGTTTGTCTGTGTGGCATGAAGTGTCAGAGAAATGGGCGGGTGGGTTGTCTTAATGACGCTATACAGATTTAGAGATTTGAGAATTAATTTGCTTGGTGTTGGAGTTGTGTTTGGTGTGTGTAAATATGACTTATATGTACTTGTAGCAGAGTTTCTCCTGTTTAATTGATAGGTAATGGGTGAGTGAAAGTACATTGTTACACTTTTATTTAATTCACAGAAAGTAGTAAACATAATAGTGGTGAGCATGTGAAAGAGTGGTCTGAGTAGCGTAGTCACTGTTAGTGTGTTTGTTGTCTATATTCAGTAATTACCTCTCTTTATAGTACTTTTCATTGTTAGTGGCGGAGTCCGCCACTCCCACGCCGGTTTCAAATGATCTGCTTACACACAAGGGATTCACAGCAATCAATGCAGCATGTAAAACCAGCTTAGTGTATTTAATTTAATCTCATACATATCAGCGTCACTGTTTGCTGTTCACTCTCTTAACACCCTATCAGAGCTGTAATAAGTTAAACTGCTAATGCAAACCCGACATTTCACACAGCTGCCGCTTAACCGGTGAAACTCGAGGTGGCTTCTATTGTGCAGCAGTCACAGGAAAGTTTTTCTCAGTACTCTACTATAATCTTTATATAAGGCAATTTTATTCCGACTGAGCTGTTCATGTGGTCATTATTGGAATAAAAGCAGTTTGATAGAAACGCAGCTACAGTTGGAGTCCTGGAGCGAATCCATTAAACATTATTTAACTAAGAGAGACACCATGTCCACTTGAAAAGCTCCTACGTTTGTGAAGTGGAGTGGACCGTCCAGCTTCTCTCTCCTTAGAAAAATATCTCCCAGCTTATACGATCTACCATGAAAAGTTTCATTTGCAGTCTGAGGCAGAGGAGTGTGCATTAAAGAACACTATTATACCAGTTTGGACAGTGGTCTGGACACACACACACACACACACACACACACACACACACACACACACACACACACCTTCACAGACTATGAACCTATTTGATTGGATTAATCAGGAATTTCTCCACCTCTCCTCCCCTGTTCCCACCAGTGGAGTTAATTGCATTAGAGCAATGGAGTGGAGGTGAATGGGGAGCTGATGTCCTGCCTCAGTTCCCTCTTCCTGCAGAAATGAGATGGAAGAAGAAGAAAAGGAGGAGGAGGAGGAGGAGGAGGAGGAGGAGGAGGAGGTGGAGTGGGTGGTGGTGATGATAGTGGTGGTGTGTGGAGGGCTGGAAGACGCACAGCAGAGAGAAAGTAATAGAAAAGTAAAGGTGTGTGGGTGTGAACGGGAGACAGAGAAATGATTTTTATCTCAGCAGGGATGCTCCTGAGTGCTGCATGAGTGGAAAACTTTCAAATGGCCTTTTGCCTTTTTCATACACAAACTGAAAGACTACACGCTTTTCTTTAAATAGGACTGTTAAATGACACTGTTGCTCTCCAGTATGACTGAAATAAACTTAAATCTGAAAAGCTGCCCTTTCTCACAGATATGAAGAGGTGGATAAACTATCATGTCTAAATCTGAAAGCTAATAAAGAAAAATCATGTAATATCAGAAAAGTACAGATCCCTGAAGGAAGGGAGGGTGAGGAGACCTAATCTTGTAGGTTTTACCACATGCATAAAGTACTGTTTAATTACGACTTGTTTATTATTTAATTTCTTCAATTTTTATGCTACATTTTACCTTTTCTAGTCAGGTAAAATTTGTGGGGATGATTTTTACCATGGTGTGAAGTTGTTTAATCTTGCTTCAAACTCAAATGTGAAGCTGTGAAGTGAAACCCATGCAGAAGTGCCAAAGGTTGCAAGTCCTTGAATGGCCACTTGAGGCTGGATGCAAAACAAGCCACTCTCCATAAGGCCCCACGTTAAAACGTCCAACTTCACAGCAGAAATAAACATGTTTACAGCCTGGTACAAGACTTAAAGTTATGCATAATTAACTGTGTGGCTGCTTGGATTGACATGTAGATGCTGTTACAGATGGCTGTTGTTTGAACACCCAGGTGTCATTCGGCCCACCTCAGGTCCACCGATAAACCACGTCTTTGTCAATTTTTAGATTAGCTGGGAGGCGGAAAAGGCAGGACTAGGACTTTCTGAAGAGCTGTTTTAAAGCTCAGAGCCACCTCACTCTGAGCTTTAAAACAGCTCTTCAGAAACCTGTGGGTGACGTCGCGCACATACTATGCATTCTTTATACTATCAGTGATAAATACATGCACTTGTTTTTTAAAAATCTGAAGGATTAAAACTGGAAATCCAATTCTTGCTGGCGGGATACAACCAAAATATTTCTTGTTATAATAAGGTTTAGCATCAGAATGCAAAAGTATCTCCTACGTAGATGTTTTCATCCATGTAGTGTATACTGTATATAATTTCAGTTTTTTCTCTTCCTTAACAAACTCAATCCTAAAAAAAAAAAAAAAAAAACCCTCAAATTAATCTGCATCGCTTCAATGCCACCAGTGTGAGATGAGTTTTGGTCAGTTTGTGCTCCACTGATTTCTTGCATGTGGATTTCCTGCACCAGCAGCTGCTGACGGTGGCTGTTCTGCCGGACCATACCTTCCGCTCAATGCTTCATTTCTCTCACCAACCCTCCCTCCATCCCCCGGTCCTCCTCCCCCCCCGTCCACTCCACTCCACTCCACTCCACTCCCTGCACTCATTTTCTTCCTGAGCATCTTTGCCCTTTTTTTCTATCCCTCCCTCATCCTCTTTCTATTAGTGCATCCCTCATTATTGTGCCCTCTGATACCATTCGACACAAGTACCAGAGAGAAAGAAAGAGCTGTATTAAACTACTAGAAAGGTCACATGCAATAAAAGTGCACAATTTGAAACACTGGATAGGTTACACACTTGCTATAGGAATTTAAGGGTCCCACAGAGCCTCGGATCTGTATTTTTATTCTTCAGTAACATGTTAGAGATACAATCTAACTTTAGAAGATACAAAATTAGCATCAAATACATATAGATATGTGTTTTTTTGTGTGTCAAATACACGGAGCACCTGGCAACTGATTTACATTTTAAGAAGATGGAGGGCTCTACAGTCATTAGCTAGCTGCATCCCTCCAAAGTCCTCCAAATTACACAACAAGCCCTCCAAACGACACACAAGTGTCTTCTGATCTGATGTGTTTTGCACACTGGTTATCACAAAGATACAGGCACACAACATTCAGATAAAAAACAGTAAAAAGGATGTTGTAGTAATTTAGTCTGCTGGTCACAAAGGCATGCACAGGCTTTCTGTATCTGACTGGGATGGAGAGCGTTGAATTTTGGAGATACTCCTCAGAGGGTGGAGGGTTATTTTGGTGAGGGTGCTGATGTGTGAATAAAAATTCAGGTCAGCATTAATAATAACTTTTGACTTGGTCAGTGGACTTTGGAGGGATTGGTACTCCAAAAACAGGCACAGACCTGCTGCCTCTGAGCCTTCGCATCCAACGCAACCATTTCAAAACGACGATGAAGCAGTGAGGAGCACCATCTTTAAGCTTTTCAGCAGGGATGCCCAGAGTGATCAGCCACTGATTGTTATCGTCCAATATTATATATTATTAGATAAAATATGCAATCAGCAGATCAGGATTAACACTTTCTAGTCACCAACTGTGAAAACTGATCAATGGTGCATATTGAATTTATTTACAAGTGGATGTAACCTCTCCAATGTGATGACACGACAAACAGCAGGCTTCATTCCAGTCAAGAAGGCGGTGAAGGAACAAAAAGGGATTTATATATCTCTTATTGTGCCTAACTTTAGTGGATCATAACATATCAGGTATGTAATTAATCTGCAAACACATTTCAGACCAAACGTTTCTACAGCAAAGGCTGAAATGTGGCCTACAACAGACGAGGTAAGCTTGGCTTGTAGCCTGGCAGTTGTTGATCACTTATGGCTCCTAACTGGCCGATTAGGAGGAGTGATGAGTCAGCAGTTGGTATCAAACAGAGCAGTCAAAAGCCGATTGCTGTATAGATCAGTTGATTCCAATGTACATTTCCCTGGCGTATTTAGTTTTCAGTAACCGGCTCATCAAGGCGAGGAAGAAAGGGGAAGGAGAGACAAGTTTGAGTTGAGCTGAGCAATTTAATTAATTTAATGACCTGATGAACAAAACTGTGGTTACAATATAAGACAGCGTTCATTTGAATTTCGAGGACTTTGACAATGGTGTACGAGTTAGGATATCACTTTGTTAGAAAAGGAGCACTTATCAAGGTATTTCAGTACTTGATTTTTTTTAATACTGCTTTACCAGCTGCTATCATAAATAATAAATGATCAGAAATTAATTGAAAAAACGTGATCAGGGCATTCCTACCTTTAAGTTACACGTCTCACAATTCAATTAGTTGATTGTCATCCAGAGTAACCTCTCTTTAAGTTTGCAGAAGATCACACGGGACATTAAAAATATCAACTGATTAATGATGTACACCATCCATTCATCTGACCTGCCTCACTCTCATCTCAGCTGCACCTTCTGTTCACTGCTGCCGCCTCCCTCCGTCACCTCGCCTTCACCTTCACATCGATTCTACTCCGATATCAAGGAGGCGTTCTCTACTCTGTCATGTTGACTTCTGTTCTGCGACTGTCGTATTGAAAGTATCACATCACAAGGAAAATGTACCGGCTTGCTCTCTGTTTACTGGGGCGAGGGGGGGTGTTTGTTCTGCCTGCCAAATCCTTGTGGATGCTTGTTTTTATTTGTTCAGGAAGCACGTTAGAAAGACGAGACTTTAATGGCACAGATGACTGAATTACTGCTTGCTAGAAAGTGTGTGACAGGCCAGGGTTGGCTGCTTTTTGTACGTAAAACAGATTAAAATGAGTATAAATGTGGTAGAAAATAACAAAAAGTTGCTGAAATGTAAAATGCTGAATCACTGTTAAATCATCCGCCGAATAACTCAAAAGGGTCAATGCAACCTTTACGCACTCGTGGACGTGACAAAAGGTTCAGACTGTTTAGTCTAAAGGTTAGAAGACCTTGGGGCGTCTCAGTTATTTTAAATATGTTATATTGGAAACTGGTTCTGGCTGGAGTTTGCTGTTTAGTGAAGAAGACATGATAGCTAAGAGGAGCCGTACACGCCCCACTTTGTGACCTTCTTCCTTGGGTATATGTAGGCGAGTGGAGTATTTGTTTTCAGGCTGACAATATACTATATGGTTTGCTTTCTGTGGCCACTAGTATAAAGATTCATATGAATTCAGGGGAGGTGCCTGGATAAAACAAAGTAAATAAATCTGCCATTATTGTTCATATTAACATGATGATGATGATGATGATGACGGGGCATCATTACCAAATCTGTATTTTTGCATACTTTGTCATTAGATGGTTAAATGCAACGGAAACAGACTTAGAAAATAAACCATGACATACTGAGTGTGACTGAAACGTCGACTGAACTGATCTGGTTTCCTCAAATGAATACATGAAACAAACATAAATGCCATATTTTCATCATGTCTTCTGGCACTTGTTTACATCTTGTTGCGTCCTCTTCTTCTGCAGTGCTTGTACGACACGACAAACCAACTCATAGTAATCACATTTCACAGATTCAATCGCATTTTCTTTTGCATATTTTCTCAAAATCTAGCTCAAACATGCGCTACATTTGGATGGAAACAAACTGAATGATAAAAATCGGGATGATAAACCTTTCGGACGGACAATCCTCGAAAAAAAGAGGCTGTCTATATTCTCATCTCTGCAAACTGTGGGGTCAAGAGGGTATGCTTGTCTGTTTGAGTAAGAAAGTAAGAAAAGTTTGTTCTGATCCAATACCAAGTAATACCACGGCAGATACTAGTACGGTTTATTATTAAAAGTGGCTGATTTTACTCCGAGATGCTAAAAAATTATACTAAAAAACAAGACTATGTAGCATCATTACTCTTGATATTGATCCATCCACCTAGTTTTCAGGGTTACAGTTTAAATAGTGTCTTATGAAGCCCTTTTAAAAGTGCTTCACATCTGTAAATGAAATGAAAAGTGAAACAAAAAAGAAAAGAAATATGTTTGATGAAAAAAGAAACAAGAATAAATGATTATTCGTGGCAAGCAAGAGCATCAATAAAAAAGAAAAAGGTCTAAACATAAGATTTAAAAAACACTCAACACAGTGTTTGCTGACCTGACCTGAGGGTGGTGACTTCCACAATCTGGATGTGTGATTGAATTTATCAAAGACTTGGCATTCTCAGAGGGTTAAGCTCAAAATATCCTGACTCGAACACCATTGTCAAGGCTTCACAGAAACACGTGCAGCCCTTGTGCTGCTCCGGCTGCATGTGTACACGATGCTGGCTCAGGCTCTGTTGAAAGCCAAGGGGAAAGGGCAAGGAAGAAAGAGAGGGAGCAGTGAAAGAAGAGAGGATGTGTGTGTGTGTGTGTGTTGAAGGCTGGTCTACCATGGAAGCCCTGGGGACAGGTACAGTCTTTGCCCAAAGCTACTGATGCATGTTCAGAGAGAGAGAGAGAGAGAGAGGATGGTGAGAAAGAAAACCTCCCTCTTTCTCTCTTTATAATATCCACCAACTTTTTCAGACAGGGGTGGGAGGAGGCAAGCTGCACTGGCAGTTGTGTAAGTGGCATGTGTCCTCTCCGCCACGGGCTCGGGCCACACTGAGCAGCAGGGACAGCTAAGTCCCCTGGGCTGGCATTACACTAGCAGGACCCATTTCAAGCAGAGGCCGTGCCATGGTCTGTGGCATCAAAACCAGCATAAAAAAGGAAATCGCTGGAGGGAAGCAAGAGAGGGAGATCGGAAAAAAAGACGGGGGCAGAGGAGAGGGGAGAAAAGAGTGATGGAGGAGTTCTGAAGGAGAGAGTAAAAGAGCAATTTAGTCACTTAGTTGATGCTTCTTTTTCAAGCTTTCAAAGAACGAGCAGATGGAGGTTCAAGGACACTTCGACTGGACACCAGGCTGATGGACACCTCGGCTGTTTACACGCTTCAAACCCGTGAACTTGCTACCTTTTAACGACGGAGGGAAAAAAAACAAGGTGCAGATTTCACGGATGCGACAGACTCTGATCTATACCGCTGTTCTTTTATCTCTCCAAGCCCTGCACCCTCCCTCCTCCTCTAGTCGTTTTACTGAGTACTGAGCCAACTACTCAGAAGACTCCATCCTCCCTGCTGCTAACAGCTTTCATTGTTAGGACTATTTTTGCATCAGATCTCATAAGAATGATGCTTTGAATTTCAAAAAGATATTAATAATAACCTTTTCTCTATTGACTTCTGAAGGGAAAAATGTGCAGGCAGAGGGCATGATTACAGCTCTGCCTGTGTGCACTGCAGTGTTGCTTTGAGCTAAACGCTGACGTCAGCATGCTAACTTTGTCACAATGACAATGCTAATGTTTACCAAACATTGTTCGCACGCTAGCATTTAATTAACACTAAAACAAAGAATAGCTGAGGCTTGTATAGTGCTGTGATATACCGATAATGATGATTAGAAATGGGAATTTCTCGCAATTTAGGGCCCCCCAGTTTCAGAGTGCAATCCCACTTTTGTAAATATGCACAGTTGCACATGTCTATCTGTTATGATTATACTACTTATGACCAAAAAGTAGTGAGTCGACAACTTTGCTAACTGCCAAGCATTCAGTAAATACAACAACAGAAGACATAGCAGCCAGCTCTGCATCTCTCTTGTCCGGCTGCTCCTTGCTCGGTCACTCTCTCCTTTTCTCCTCTTAGCTTCCTGGACTTTCTGCCTTTGTAATTATAGAGGCTGCTGAGCCTGGTTACATTGCCTGCTTGCCCAGCACCAGTTCTGTTACGACAGTGGCTCCGCTCCCTGCCAGCATTTAACCTGCGCCCTGGGCCTGAAAACATCTTCTTCTTCCCAGTGGTCCAAAACGCCTGTGGTACAAACACTAAGACTCCCCCAGTGCTCTCAGCTCATAGTCTGGACAGCGTGGTTAATAATCTTATCTAACATTAGCTAACAGCAGAAACAGCAACATAGGAAGTGGCGGTAATGCACCTTACTGTGTAAATGTAATTCATTTGGCAGAAAAGATGAATTTGACTGATAGGATTATTTTTATATTTTTCAAATGTTCTACAGATTTTGTGATGATATCGTTATCATGAATTCCTTCAGCCATGACAATCGTGTAGTGAAAATCTGACAGTACGACAGTCCTGGTCATAAAACAAAGAATTGTACAAAGCTAAATGAAAAATCTGATTATCACCAAAGTTATTATAATTCATCTCTGCTGCATCACGGGTATCTGTCATGCCAATGCATCAGACAATTGTTGAGATATTTTAGTCTGGAACTAAAAATCCACAAAAATTCAATTATAAAAATTTCTATAGCCTCAGCTACATCCAACACAACACTGTCTTCTTCCAACAGCTTGTCCGTCCAAGTGTGTTTTCAAGGGCACTTCCCTTTTGATTGCTCCGTGAAAAGGCTTAAAAAACAAGCGAGCCCTGAAAAGCGAAGGTGGATGGTAGGAGGGGGTGTGAGCCTTAGAGGAAAGCAAGACAAAACTTTCATGCTCGGCTTTAGTCGCCTGTTTCTGCCAATGTTTTTCTTTCATTCATTTATGATGACATCGATCTCGGTTTAAACAACAAAGAGCGGAAAAGAGGACTGATTATAATCTCGGTATGTCTACTTTATACGGTGTGAGATTCATATACAACTCTCTATTGTACTTCTTTCACATATTAGAGTTGTCAATAAAACTACTAAAAATGGTGCATTAAATCGATCACTGTTGCCAACTTCCCTTTGTTGTTTACTGCCAGCTTACACATCCAGCTGACACAGAACAACATGAACATCCCATTTGGAGTCGTGTTTCTGGCCACCTGATGAATGTACGATCAATATTTACTGATATTTTAGCTCTTTGTTTGTAGCGTACACCTGACTGAGCTTGTGGGCAGCTTAGGGGCGGTTAGGATTTAGCATTAACACCACCAGAAACCTTTTGACCACCAAATGCTCACAGCCTGCAGGCTTGTAGCTTTGCTCCTGCAGAAGATGGCACTTATAGTCGGCTGGGATTTACAGTCTTATGGTGGATCCCAACAGTGGCCCAGATTCATGTTGGAAAAAAGCATCAAAATGTTCAAACAAACTTCTCAAACAACTCCAGCAGCACAAGCCCTTTTTTCTCACCACTGTCCATCTGTATTCCCAATATGTTGCGCCCACCTTTGTTGTACCAAAGTATGATGTTTGATGTATGACTTTTTTTGGTGCACTCACTTTCTCACAGAGTCTAGTGTAGTTCCACTTTGGTTGGTGATTTTCTGCCTTTAGTCTTGTTGCATAGGGTTTAAAGTAAAACTGTACGGTAGATGGGGATTACAAGTGGTTGCATCGTTAGAGGGTGCTACTACCAGTATTTTTTTTTTTTTTAAACAAAATGCAAAATGGTTGAAATGCATTATGGTATATTCTATACGCTTCATGTCTGCTGGTGATCCTTGTCTTTGCCGATTTTTTAGATTAGCCGGGAGGCAGAAGAGGCAACACAGCCAACATGGCCAGCGTCACAGATTTTGAGCTTCAAAGATGTCCATTGTTTTTACTGTGGTGGTGGTTGATGCTGACTAGCTTTAGTTAGCAAAACTTTAAGAAATTGCTGCCGTGTAACTGACATTTCAGATATTATACTACAGTTATATTGCATTTAGCATGTGATACAAAAAATCTAAATAAAATAACACAGGAAACAAACTTTATCTCACCAGGGGACATATGTTTTCTATAAAAACAAGCATGCTATCATGGCAACGACTGCTCTCTTCAGGCATTTTGACCCTTATTAGATGGTATACAGTGATGAGGACGTCTTGGAAGTATATTTCCCATTGTGTTTTGGGGGATGTAATCAGTAGGTGAAACGTCGCCATGGATTCAGTGAGTTACGCTGTGGGCAACATCTTTTTTTTTTGCTTATATTTGTTTACATTTTGTCAAAAGGGTAACATTTAAGTATACGGAAGTAGTATTTGTAGTAGTAGTGTTCTAGTATTAGTAGTTAAATATAAGAAGTTTGCTTCTCAGATAATTCTCAGGCAAGTCCTGAAGTTATGGGGAGTGCCTTTCCTTCTATGATTTTTAAGCGAAAGCACTGAGCAATAATCTAAAAATATGTGCATCACAGTTTGAAAACATCTGGTATACAGCGAAGAGCTGACAGAAAATGAGGGAGCGGCTGAGCGATGGGAGGTGACATATCCCTGGATGGACTCAATCCAGGAACATGCAGCACTGTAGCGATTATATAGATGGCATCTTAAAACTCTAAACTCTACGCCACCAGATTGTCCCAGTGATATCATTAAAGCTACTGACCCCTGACAATCTTTGGAAATGAAGGGAAATTCAATTAGCCATTATCCTGTACAGCTGCCACATGTGAGCAGAGCGTCCACTGTTCAGCAAAATGTCATTATATAGTCTCACTTTAAGTACAAAATGCTACAAGCTGTGCTGAAAATATCTCAACAGGGTGTATTTTTGTTACTTTTTGCACCTCATCCTAAGAAATATGAAAAATGATCTGAGTTGTACACACAGTTCTTTGAGATTTACACTTCCTGTTTGTATGGACACTCTTTACACTGAGGTCAATTTGAATTGCAGAAGTAAATGCCTGCACAATTTATGCAATATTTTATATTTAATGGGATTTTAATGATATTCCTGCATGTCACTTCACATTTGAGGACAGCTGAAATAAGAACAGTTCAGTTTTGCAGAAAATATCCCGAGGGAAATCTACAGCATCTAATGGCCGACTGCAGCTATCATCCAATAAAAAAGTTAGAGGTTTAACTTCATCTGTCATCCTTAGGCTCGTAATTACACACACACACACACACACACACACACACACACACACACACACACACACTCATAGACAGACACAGAAACACACAAAATGACTATTCAGTAAAGCACACATAGATCTCCTTTATCGCATCTTGCCAGAAGCTGACAAACAACTGTAATCTCCTGAATTGTGTTGACTGACACAGTCCATTCTCAAAAAACACCAATTTTCTAATGCTCTATTTTCAGTTTTCTTATAATGCTATTACACTGAAGGGAGAAAGATAAGCCTCACAGCGTGGGAGTGACGGGGCGACACAAACACAGGAAAGAGAAAAGAATAAAAGCAGATAGAAAAACAAAGAATAGAGATGCAATAAAGATGGAGGTCGCATTGTGTCTCTCCTGCTGTGCGAATCTGTGCAGCTGGGAGTGTGTTTATAATTACTGTACTCGAGCCCAATTCTTAGAATGCAAATGTATCTGCTTATGTAACTAAAATAAAGTTTCTTTTGAAGTTAATACGACAGCGCGACTGACAATCCATCCATCCAATTTCTCTAACCGCTTCTCCTCAAGGGTCCCAGGGGCTAAGGCCTATCACAGCTGAGATTGGGTGAGAGAATGGGTACACCCTGGACAAGTCACCAGTTCATCACAGGGCACATAGAGACACACATTCAGACCTAAGAGTCACCAATTAACCTATGGAGACCCAGAGAGAACATGCAAACTCCACACAGAAAGGTCCCAGCTGAGGTTTGAACCAGTAACCTTCTTGCTGTGAGGCAACAGTGCTAACCACTGCACCACTGTAATCCACCTTAAAGTCTGATTTCTTTCAAAGTACATTAAATATGTTGGAAAATATTAAACATGTGAAAAGACTTTGAACGATATATTACTGAAATGTGGAGTTAGAGGTTCAAACAGTTTTTCACCAGTTTTCGGTTTTTGGGCGGTCCTAAAGGGGAGCTCGATGACACGCTGAGGCCACCCTGAGCATACCCCTCTGCACCCCTAGCAGAGAGATAGAGATTAATTCATCTCGCTCAGAGTGTTTCAACGTTAGTCATGTCATTTTCTGAACTCATCAGACACATTTCAGTCGCTTCAAAATGGCTGCTTGTCCACAGTCCTGGAGCTGAGCTGCTCATTTTTACCTGATTTTGACACCTAATTTCATAAACTTGTTGATATTTTTAATCATTCAAATTTGGACAAACTCAGAACTCATATTTATTCTTACTTTACACAGGCTTTAAATGTTTATTTGAGCAATATGAAGCCAGATATTTCCAGCACGTTGATGCAGTGTAACAGAGCGCTTCTCGGGGGAGTATATGGAAAATGTCAGCTGTGATTAAAGTGCAGTGCAAAGGTAGTTTCATTATTTCAGTGCTCAATAATTTGTTTAGTAGTCATATCATTAGTTCACCAGGTAATTAAACAATTTTCAGTCCAAACAACCATCCGAGTAGAACATAAATAAAACAAATGGTCCTGTAAGTGGTTCAATGCATTTAAGCAGTCGTAAGTCATTTCTCTGTCTTCCTGTCAAACATAATATTCTTCCTCAGGATTTGATCAGCTCGCTTCCACAGTAATATTATTAGTGAACTTGAGAAAGTCATTAAAAGACTGAAGTGCTTCAAAAGGTTAATTTATTTGCTAATCATTCTCCTTCTGTGAACAATTGCAATAAATCACCCACTCCATGAAGAACTGCACTTTCAGTTGAGAGAGTTGATTTCACATTTTACTGACAGAGGCTGAAATAATGTGCATATTTGTGTCCACATGGGGTATGAAATGTGTGTATCTGCTGTGTAGTTTGTGCCCTGGGAAGGATTTTCTTCCAAACAGACTACCAAACATAACTCTGACACATGCTACAGTATATTACTGGGCTGTTCTCTAGTACAAGTTATTTAGCCTAGTTCGGGTTTTATTGGTGAAGAAATCACAACACGCTACATCTTTGCATGGTTACCTGTTGTAGATGTCGTCATCCTCCCCTCCCCAGCCCCAGTACTCGTTGGGGAAGCCGTTGATCTTCAGAAACTGTTTTTTACTGAGGCCTGACACTCCTCCAAAGTAGCCTGCGTAGGGCAGCCTGCAGGAGAGGAGAGAGGAAGAAATGGGATAGATTAGGGTGGGAGAAACGGCGAGTGTGGGGAGAAGTTATAAGGGTATACAGTATAATAAATGATAACGGTCTAAACAATCCAAGCCCTTTGGTTTGTTCAGCGATTGGCAGCTTCAACTATCTTTAACTTTGCTGCGTGTTACCTTCTGTTGTAGCTACAAGCTTCATCTCCTGGAAGGAGGACTGACTTTCAGAATTTGTCACCCCAAGATGTCCAACGTCCTTTATGTATAAACAGAGCTATCGCTTTCCGTGATTAATGCTGAAACCAAATCCAAAGAATCACTTTTAACGTCCTAGTTATTCGAATCAATAACAAACAACAGAAAGGAACAGCGACTGAAACACCATGGCCTCAGTTGTTTACAGCATTAGCATTAACGATTTGACACGGTAAATTTAACATAAAGTACATTTAACACATCCAGTGCAACCATGACAGAAGTTGAGATTGCCTTGTCCATACTGCTGCATGGGTAAGTCCTTTCAAGTCTGTGTACACACAGTAAGACGAGAACATTTTCTCACCCACACTTCGTGACATGATCATCAAATAAACATGGTAAGACACTCAGATTATAGTTAATAATAATTACTTTTTCCAATTTCTCAGGGGAAGATGTAAGCCCCTGTAAAGCAGAGACTACTACTGTCACTACTGTTCATCTGTGACTGTCTGTGAATCACGAACAGCACATGATGTGATGCATTAGGAGGACTTTTAGGTTTTTTTATATAGGTTTTTACAAGGATGACAGAATTTACATGTGAATAACATCTTGAAGTGTTTTAGGCGATCAGATCTTTTCTAAAGTGTCTTGTCTTGGATGCGTTTCTAAGTGGATCATTTATGGTTGCCTTTTTATAAGAAGTGGATAATGTATATCCATATATAATCCACTCAAGACACGTGAAATGGTGTCTCTGCATGCTGTGGCCCCCTGGTGCTTATGAGCAGCTCAATGAACATCATTCCTTAAAAGCTTGAAAGTTACCTTGTTAGCTCGAATGCGAGAAAGTCAAATAGAAAGACAAGTTTCCTGTGTGTGTGCAGCATCGGTCATTTACAAAGGAAATGTCAGATAACGCTAAATTTAATTTCAGAAGTGCCCCGACATGAATCCTGTGACCTTGAATGATGAATTAAAAAACATGACGAGAGCTTAGAGGAGAATAAATGAGGGAAAGAGAAGATGAGGACAGAGAGGACGAGAATGAAGATAAAAAGCAAAAATAAAATAAAAACCAAAATTAAAATGAGTATAAGAGGAAGACAGAAGGCTAGAAAAAAACATGACATAATGGAGGAGGGTCAGTGCCATGTTCATGAAAGTACCAGCCATTTATACTCTGTGTCTGTGTGTGTGTGTGTGTGTGTGTAGAGACTGGACAAAACTGGGCGGACAGGCGTTTTATATTTTTCCTTAAAAGTCGTGAAGCTAGTGGAGCGGGACGTCAGCTGCAAGTGTCATGACAGCCGCCTGAAGTCTAACCAGAGGGTGATGCATGTGTGTGTGTGTGTGTGTGTGTACATGTGTGTATATTCTGTACAGTATGTGTTGTCAAACGTATGACAGCTCACTCTTGAAAGATGACAAGCAGAAACTAATGAGACCGTATGTTTCTGCACAAGTTCTCCCAGCAACAATATGGTGAGGAGTGTGTGTGTGTGAAGAACGAGATAGAAATCGAGACTGGAAACCGTTTTTAATATTTTGTATTACTAAGTCTCGCTCGAAGGACGATAAACAGAGCTTTAGTAATTTCTTCAACAGCTGTGACTCTATAAACTTAATATCTGTTTGATTATTTCATCGGAAAATTGTGATCATCATCAATCATCATCAGATCTAACTCTCAAATATGACTGAGATACAGTATAGGCATGACTATGATGAATATTTGGCAATATTGCTCTGTCAACGTAGGGACGAAAAGCACTTAGCACCATCCTCCTTCAGTTTTAATATTTTCCCTCTCACATTCGACAGGTCAAAGGTCACATCAGCTCCTCTGGTTTATGTGTTTACAGCCAGTAATAACTTGGAAGATAAACAAACCTGTGGCAGGTGATTAAGTGACATTTGGTGACATTAATTGGACAATTTCAAGTCATTTCATTCTGCAGGGTCAATTTTAAAAACAATATATCAGGCACCGCTGGACAGATGAAGCTGATCATTGCCTTAAATCTTCAACCTAATGTCCAAAACTTGTCACTCATGTTTGACAAATGAAGATCCTGTAATTAAAGGTCGAAATTCCCTGACATTAAAGGCCCTCAACTAGCTTCTTTCTGTGAGTGTCAGGGTCCAACATGAACACACATGAACAACATTTATGCCAAAGTTGGAACAGTTTAGTTTTTCCACATGACAAATTTCTTGTGTTTTTGTTTTTTTTGTTTGTGTTTCACACACTGGTTTGAAGTGGGTGTGGCTTTGTTCCCTGTGATGTCACAGATGTCACAGTCGCTTGCCCAGCTCCAGTTCTGGCACGACACCAACACTCCATGTCCGCATTCCCCCACGCCCCGACTGAAAACCTCCTTGTTATTAACACTAACACTCCCCCCGGTGATCTGATCTCATGGTTTGGGCATCCTGGCTAAGAAATTGAGCTAACATTAGATAACAGTGGCTATAGTTCACAGTAGCCAGCAACAAGTGAAATTGTTGGTGGTGCGTTACTTAGGACCGTACTTCTCACAGGTGATTGTACCCAGAGCACAAAGTTTCACAGTGAAAGAACAGATGTACACGGCGCAAAGTGGAAATGAATGAATGTTTTTACATCGGCTTACAGTCTTCCTTTCCTCACTTATTGGTGCACTGTCACCTTTTATCAGTTTGATTATTTCACATATTATCTCTCTTTAATTTCCTCAAAATTGATAGTTCATGTTGACCCACGTAAGTTCCTGAAAAGTGTGCTAACGTTGCCAGGTCATGACATAGCTTAAATGTGCTCTTTGTAAATGTGCAAATGAGCTGTAGCACACATATACTGTGCTTACCCAGGGAGCAAGCACACCACAAAATTCTGCACAATGGTATTATAATTCAATACATTGCATAAGGTCCTTTGAGAGACTATAATTTGTGGACTGTTTTGGAAAGCGGCGTGTTGTGAAATGGACTTCAAGGTGACCTTTTCTGCTCGGAGAGCTGTTAGGTGTTGTGAGGTGCTAAGGTAATGGAATAGCACTTAATGTGACCTGACTTTCACTGGCAATGTTTTCACCATTTATCACAAAACAAAACAAAACAAAAAAAAACTCCCAGCACTTTTCCATTCGAGAGCAGCTAAGGTTGTCTTCCTGAAAATGACTCAGCTAAAATACAAAATGTACTCTCGGCCCCAAGTAGGCGTCATGTAAATCAAATTTCATTTCATTAGCTGTTTGTTTGTTTCTTGCTTGCTGATGTCATTTATTTCAGAAGCTTCCTTAATGCTAAAACTAGAAGGACTGAAACTGAAAAAGTTGTGGGAACTCAAACAACTTTGACTTTGGGAACCAATTTTCTCCAATGATTTGATTTCTTTATCAGCAATTAACCAAAACCAACCCTGTGACCTTCAAGTCACTCAAACAACCAGGCTTCACTTTTAGCCCCTTTTCTTTTCATTTTCTAGAGGCCGACAAAACTCTGGTGAAACTGTTTAGTCGTTACTGATTCACTGCTAATAAGAAATGTTAAGCTACAACCCTGGTGTAGTGTTTGTTGCCAGATAGCATTAGCTTATTGAGCACTATATCAGGGACCTGCTGGAGCCCCTGAGGGTTTAGAGTAGGATAACTCTTGTAAACTGACAGCTCTTGGATGGGTAGGTCACATTCACTGGCCATGTTTAGGCCATTAATCAATACTTGTAGTGCTTTTAGATAATTAAGGGCAGGTGTGGAGTCATTATGTTAAAAGACACAGCTAAAACAGGACCCGACCATTCAGTGCAGGCTGTAAACTGTTGAGCTCTTCTTTGCCACAATGCATTTTGATAACATGTGTGAGAATAACCCCGAAAATAGCAGGAATCTTCCTTTAAACTGGCATCCATTGTACAATCAGCCTCTAGGTAGGATGTACCTCTCATATAAAGGTTTCTGTCTTTCAGTATATTTCCTACTTCGGGTTTTCCTCCCTCAAAGAAGCCCAAGGTTCATTGTGCTGGTTATTATTAGAAAGGTTTTTCTGTTTTTCCACTTTCACTATTTATTTTCTTCTTCTGTGTCTGTAAAGTCTGTTGAGATTTCTTGGTGATAAAGGAGCTTCCACAAACATGGATGACTGCTGATCCCAGTGCACATGAAGCCAAGATTAATGTAGCAAACAGACTAGTCAATGTGTATTTCTCTATTTTATGTGTATTTGGATGCAAATAACAATTGTTTTTCTGCTGATTTTTCATTATTTGGTCTATACAGTGTCAGAAAATGGTGAAAATGCCCACTAGGCGTAATGAATTTTAAGGCCATGTCATCAATTTGCTTGTGTTGTTTGACCAGTAAACCAAATTTAAAGATATATTTAGTTTTCTCTCACCTATGTCAAAGAAAAGGAGGAAATCTCTCAACAACTGAGAAGCCTGAATTAGAAAATATCACATAAAAAATTGACCTAAATAACTCCAGATTACATTTCTGTCAACTCAGTTTGTGTATATTTATTAGTTTCACTCTATGTTTATGCTTGTGATGATTGATATAGTTTTTCTGATTCAGATATAAAATATGGAAAACACACAGCACATGTTGCCTTGTGCTACAGATACAGTAGCTGCTCAGCAACTTGCTTGTTGGTCCAGTACTCAAACGCAGTCTTTTCACTTGCTGTACTCTTGACTTGTTAGTTATGCTTTGTGTAAGTCTGTGTCATGTGCTCTTGTTAGGACTACATAAGTTTGCCCAAATAAAAATTGGCAGCAGTGAACTGTGGTGTATTTTCATGTTAATTTAGGCTTCAGACAAAGATATGAAAGTATAATGAGATTTAGTCAAATTAAATACTGTGAATTGTCTGTCAGAACAAAGACTGTAGGCCATCTCATTCCTTTTGTTAGGCAGTCAATAGCATATTTAAATTCTACATATTTACATTTTATAAAAGAGATGAGCTCAAACTAAACTTAGAAATTAGTCTTTTGCAAAAACAATACACCATACTGTATTCAAATAGGCTGAACTCAAGTCGAGACTTATAAAAGGTAAATGCAAGCAGAAGTATGCTCCCTCTAAAATCACTCTGCAATTTGAAATGTATCCCCTCACCTGAAGCCAAATTTGTCCATGGCGATGGCAAAGTGCCTCGGCTGGTCGTAGCAGTGGTAGAGGTTGCGGTCGTCCATTGGGATCAGGTCCACATCGCTAAAGATGAAGCAGTCGTACTCTGCGTCCTTCAACGCCTCCGTGTAGCCGACGTTCAACAACTTGGCACGGTTGAAAGTGTCCTCACCCAACTGAAAGAAAACACACAAGAAAGATCATTATTCCACTGTTTAGATATACAGATGAGGAGTGCTATGTTATCTTGTTGAAAGGCTCTGTGCGAAGAAAGAACAAGTAGACGTCTGGAACACAAATCAGAATGTGTGATATTAATAACATGTTTAATTAACTAGATGACAGATACCACAACTCTGTGTCTGTAATGTAAAATGTGCCCCCAAATTGTGATTGTAAGGTTAAAGGTAGACTCAAATAAGACTTAAAGAGCGCACTTAAAATGTACTCAGTGAGAAGGAGAGAGTGAACAATGCCAAAATATATAAAACATGTTATATTTGTTATATTTCAACACTGTAAAATGCAAATCAAAGTGGGTTAGAGTGGTGTGTTGAAGCCAACTGCAATTATGAATTGGGCTTTTACATGTTTATGTATGTTTAAAACATCTAGATGCTGCTACAGGCACTGATACCATAAACAAAGAGAAAATGAGTCAGACTAAGCCAAATGAACTGACGTGTTTAGTGACCCCAAGAAAAGATCAGTTGCCTGAAACCGTGAAACAGATCTGCTGCTTCAGTTTAACACCTTAAAGACAAATTCCAGTATTTTTGTAATATCTGTTTATCTCTTGCAGCTAGCAGAAAAAAATAACTAATGCACATAGCTAGTTCCTGTATTTTTTATTTATTTATTTTTACTCAGACACAAGCGTTTAGAAGCTGCAGCTTGCCCAGATATTTTTCAGCAGTTTCTCCAAATCTCTATAACAAAAGGGGACAACTGCAAAGTTACCCACAGTCAAAATGGCAGATTATATCAGGACCCAAGAAAAACACTCTAACACAGGCGGTTGGATTTTAACTATTTATCTGTTGACCTCTGTTGTTATATTTCAAACAAAAAGTGATAAATGTTTATTAATGCAGACTGTAGGTAGTTTGCTGGCTAGTAAACAGCTGGCTGGTGAACCTGTTGTCGATAGCACAAAATAGCTAATTAATGGGCTAATTTGTGTTTATGTTTATCTTTGGTGATGTTTTGGTGACCAATGACAAAATTTATTTAACTTAACCTGCTCAGAAAGATCCTGAATACTACTGAATATTGTATTTCCCAAATCTCTAAAACGCAGGGGGAGTGCTAAAGTTATGATCCATACAGTAGTTAGTAAGTCTAAGTAAGAGGCTCCACTTTTGCCAATTTAATTGTCTCTTATCAGGATGAAACACTTTCATTTACACTCATTAACACACATATGCATCTCCACCTGACCACATCACAAATCTGATTGCAGTTTGTCTTAGTTTCCCTGGGCTACATGCAAATATAGGTTGGTCCAACTCAAGTCCAGAAGTTGATGGTAAAACACCTGAAGCTGTTGTACTGTACTACTATCATGCACTTTAACAATTAATTACAACAATTTACAGTTTGGCTAGCTGACAACTATCCATAAACTAACACAGTCCCTCACCCACACCGATCAATGCTCTCTGATCCACAAAAACACTTCCAGGCAGGTTGAATGACGGCTAATCAGTGTAATTTTAGCGTAACTTCAGCTGCCATTGTCACCTTGTGTTGTAATGGTCTTTTAAAAGAATTCCAAGCTGTCCTGTGAGCTCTAGTGTTTATATTATGAAGCTCAAGAATGAGATCAAGTCATATCTAGGCAGAAATCACCTTTCATTGACTGTATTTGGCTTTTAATCAATTTTTGGCAGGTGAAAAAGCCTATTTTCTGTAGGGCTGCAGCTATCGATTCTTTTTGAAGTCGAGTATTCTACCGAATATTTCAGCGATTAATCGAGTAATCGGATTTATTTTTATTTTTTTTGCATTTTTAAACAACAATACTGTAACGGACCGTGTACACACTGCGGCTGTTTGGGTTGTGTTCAGTTAGGTTGTACTGCAGTGTATGGGGTTGCAGGACGTCTGGGGGGTGGTGTTGTCAGAGGGTGTGAAGCCTGTCAGTCATGGCAGTTGCCATGGAAACGATGGGGGTGAAGTAGCCAGCTGGGATCAGCGGAGGACCTGTGGGGGTGTGTCCGGGGTGTGTGTGTGTAGGGAGAGAGACGTGACAGAGCTAATGTGATGATGATAACGCTATATGCCGGTTTGATTCCGTGTTTTATTGTTTTGGCGTTGGCTACGGCCCACAGTAGCCTGTGTTAAAGCTGAGGAATAAAGACCAGCAAAACCAGCTCATGCTTCGTAGCTCCATTATTCCGGGTCGCTACAATACTATTGCATAATGTGTGACAGAAACGACAGGCCTGTTAAAACCGAACAATTGATCCTAAACTTTGGACATCTTTTGTCTTTTGCGGACGGTCTCTTCGCTCTCTTCCATAACGCGTGTGTCACTGTTTACAGTCCGTGTAGAACACGATCCCCGGGGCGGAACTCAAGTTACTACTTAAACGAAATTAATGATTAAACGAATACTCGAGGCAAAAAAAATGATTCGAGGATTTTTTGTACTCGAATTACTCGAATTACTCAAGTACTCGTTGCAGCTCTACTTATTTTATGATATCTGATAGATAGAATGTAATAGACAACATGTAAACTGTTTCAAAATGGCCACAATTGTTATAACAGGTTGAGAAATACCATAATTTTCCTTGAACACAGCCAAACATGATGAAGATTCAGTTTTAGAGCATCACTCAACATCACTGTTAAGTGTCTGTGCTGGCCTGTATTTATCTCTACATACAGCATGAACTGATGTGTGTATTGACCCCAAGAGAGGCGGCTGCTGTAGTAAAATACATCTGTTTTTCAGTCTCCGCATGGCTCAGGTTCAACACTTTGGCTAAGATAAATGTATTCTTGCCAAGCAGCACAGCGGTGTAAGATAGTCGAGGTTAATATATATGACAGTTATAAATTCAATAATGTACAAGGTACTGTATGTCTCTTTCTGCAAAGCCCTGCAAGACCCCAGCTTGGCTTGGTAAAATCCAAGTTCTTGTCAAGCTGCAGGGAGGTCAGCGAGCAAGAAGTGAAACTACCGTGCAACTTGACACTCTTTGGCAGACACTTTTCTGACGCACGTTGACAGTCCATCCTCTTCCAACATATTCTAAATTTATTCTACTTTTCGTGACAAGTGCAGTGAAAAAGCCCAAGAAGAGGAGAGACAGAGATGTGCCGTCCAGGAGGGAGATAAAAATCCAAACCGCTTGTACTGTCAGTACACGAATTAATCGACGAGTAAACAAGACGATTTCCCCTCAAGAAACGCTCTTATTCACTTACTGTACGACTCCTCCATTCATTCAAGTACAAATGGCCTCATGTCCTTGAGCAAGCGCAAGTACAATCTTTATCGCATCAACTAAAGCCAAACCTGGGTGAGAGACTCTGCCCATTGTGTGAAAAAGCTGCAGAGGATTAAAAAAGACTGAAAAGAGTAAACAGATGGTAGAATGGTGAAACCCTCACATCAGTCAATCAAGTATCTGGATGATAAATTAATCACTTAATAATCTGTATCAGGTTTTGGGAAATTTTCACCGTTTTCTTAAAACCATTTATGAGTTGCTCCCAATATAATCTAATCTATAATATAATCTTGTAAAGTGAAGCCAATGTGGAAGTGCCAAAAAACTGCAGTTCCACTCAGTTCCACTTGAGGCTCGCTCCAAGTCCCCATGTTAAAATGTCCAACTTCACAGCAGAAGTAAACATGTTTACAGCCTGGTACAAAAAACAGTTTTGGTCTCTATAGCTAATTTCCCCGTTCCTGACAACTGTACTGAGGTTGAACAGGTGTTTAAACTCACCTGTTCAAATGATATTACGGCTTAAATTATGCAGAATTAACAGTGTGGATGCTTTGAATTGACGGGTGGGTGCTGTTACAGATGGCTTGTTTGAGCACCTAGGTGTCATTCGGCCCACCTCAGGTCCGTTGATAATCTTCGTCTTTGCTGATTTTTAGATAAGCCGGGAGGCGGAAGAGGCGTGACTGCCAACATGGCGTCGGCCAGCACCAGAAATATTGAGGCTCTTCAGAAACCTACGTGACTTCACGCATACGCCGTCCATTATTTATACTGTCACTGATTGTTACATGAATGAAAAGTTATTTTCCCTTACATACCATTACAGTACAGCGAGCTACAAATAATTGCACTGTATTTACACTGTAAAATGAGCTTTTTGAGTTATCATGACTGTAATATTGACTTTCATGCAAATCTGTCTTGTGTAATACTGTTAAGCCAGTATGCAAAATCTCTATGTGAATGTGAGGGGCCCTGTATGACAAGATTACATTTGTTTATGTAAATGAGAATGGGTCCCTGTGCGAAGCTTCATCCCTCATATCATAAAAAAAAGACTTCCCAGTCGGATGAATGTCTCAGTATCTTCAGCATGTAGCAGAACAATGAACCACTGTTACAAATATGCTGCAGTCACATATCTCCTTGGCCATTAGGGAAAACCACCCACTTTTGACAGCACAGAAAACCTCTGAGATGATTAATGCATCTGCTGCCTGTCCTTGCTTCTGTTCAGGATACACTTATGTTTTTGTTTTTTTTTATTTGCAGGTACACTTGTTTCCATACTGGTGCATTATCTGTATGGACCAAGCGTGAATCAAGTACAATGCGTAATCCCCTTGGTAAGCCCACTAATACCTGAGATTTCAGAGCATAATCCCCCGTGCAGGTAACAAAAAAGTCTATTGTCACAAATCCACCGGGGCTCCAAATATCAGCTAAAGTGGTCTTCTGTCAGTTTCTGAACAACAGTCGAATCAGTAGGTTGGAACAACATAAGAGCTGAGGAGAGAAAAATATGACAGATTCAAGCCCAGAAATGAAAGGAAAAGATCATTGACTGATATTTCAGAACAAAACAAACAGTGGCATTTTACATAAATACAAAAATATTGAATGATTCCTGGGTCCTGAAACAAAACATATGCTGCAAATAAATAGATGAGTTTTGGTGTAAAACTACAATACTCCAATCTCTTAAAATAATATTAGTAAACGAATAGTATAGCATACAGTACGTAAGTACATATTAAACTAAACCTTTGCACAAGAAGGCCTCAGTTTAGGTACAATATGTAACATCTAGGTGGCTCTATTTACAGAATATGGCATAAATTCAGTATAATATACACAACTGCTTTTATTAGTGTATAATCACATGAAAATAAGAATCTTTATGTTTTTGTTCCATTAGAAAGAGTCTTTCATATCTACAACTTTGAGGACCCCTTGGATTAACCATTAACCACTGGATTAACGCCACTCTGGTAATGACAGGTTTTGTATTGTATTGATACATAATGTATCATGTACTTTAACTGAGATTTAACATACAGAGTTTGTAGCAGCACTCTGTTTTCCAAAAGTTTAACACAAAATAAATTATCAGCAGCTGGTTACACTGCAATACAAAGTTTACAGTGAAAGTTAAAAAAAAACATAGTCTGACACGTCTCTGTCAAAAAAACTCGATCTTCCTTCACAGATTAAATGAAATACTACCTACTGGCCATAACATCATCAATAACATTAGCAACAAAATCAATTCTCCATTTTCCAGGAACACATAATAATATCAGACATGTCCTCCCAAGACCCCCCACCAGCAACTCTCTGCTCGAAGGTTTGATGAAAAAGCCTTTTATTAATTTTAGCACATCGTTTTATTGTTAACATGTCTTATTGTCTCTTATTATTATTATTATTATTATTATTAATAATAATATTTATCTTGTTTTATTTTGTATTATTTTAAGCCGTTTCCACAAATTCCCCAAAATGACATATGTTTAGGTTTGATTGACAAAGCTGTATTTTAATTCAAGCCTGGTCTTTACCTAAATAATGTTTTTGTGGCTAAACCGAACCAACAACATTAAATCAGATTGTTTTCACATCAGAAAACTTCAGATCAGACGTTTAATGTGGAGGACTTGTATTGTAATATCACCTATAAGTAAAGACTTGTAAATGAAAAATGTTGTAATATGATGCTGTAAAAGGTTTCACCTTCATTGTTCTTTTTGTGCTGCAAGCTGCAATCAATATATATGCAGATTCAAAATTTCTTAAACATATATGCATTTGTTTGCGTGTTCGAGAGACAGAATGAGAAATCTTCTCCCTGCAGAAGAGCCAATATATCTAAACTAAGCGCTCCTTTTGTGCTCCTAACCTCATTAAGCATTATTGCGGTCACTGTATATTATTTTAATAAGACATGTGTGTGTGTGTGTGTGTGCGTGAACCTCCCAGCATCTCAGCTTTATGGCGCTCTACATCTTTCCTAATCACTTCCTGCCATAAGCGAGTTCACATCACTTGCAGGACGTGAGGTAAACTGACACCCATTATATCGGACAGGCCATTTAAGTAGAGGCAATGGGATTAATAGATGCAGTGGCCTGCAGGCTTGTACGTGTGTGTGTGTGGGTGGGTGTTCTTATTTTTGATGTATTATTCAGATTTTTGTCTGAACTGAACACTATACTCTGCTTGTAAGGTGTTGTATTTTAAACCTAAATCTATGAAATGCACATGCACAACACAACACATTTCTATCTCACAATCTAACCTGGCAAGAAGCCATATAGAAGAGGATGGTCCACTCTTGCTCTGTATTCAGACCAGTCCGTCTCCCACTACTCCTTTGTTGAATTTTTTCAATACTGGTTATTTTATTTTGTTGACGCAGTGTTTTCTGTGGACTGCTGTCGGCTGCATTTTGCATTTTATCCCCTCTCCTGTTGTTTCCTGACTAAAATCCATCCCCAGTTTTTCTCACCCACAATACACTAGAAAGAACTGCTCAGTCACAATTTGCCTATAGAGGCCCAGAGGGGACAGTAACACTATTCAGAATATTTGACAAATCAACAAATTACATGTTGACAGGGTGAAATGCAGAAAAGGGGGCTCCAATTTAGCAGAGGGTGCCTGTCGGCTCCTCATTTGCAATTTCACAGACATCTTTTAACTTTCAAGGACATTTCTGCTCCATTAATTTTTGATCAGGCTGTATATAATACAGTGTGCATATGCATGTGAATATGTGGTCTCAGCGTAGTATAAATTAGTTTACTGACAACAAGTGTGACAAGTGCGTGTGTGTCACAACTTCTTTGAGTTGGACCTCTGCCACTTCAAGCTCAAAGACATTTGGAGAAAATATCACAACATGTGGATAATGAGATCCTGAGACAGACATTTAACTTGCAGCATGTTTGAAAACATCCGTCACCTTCACCCTTAGTTCAGTGTACTGCACAGACCCTTAGTTTGTCTCTGAAACTAATTAATTCTGCAGAAAAATCTGCTTTAATATCAATGTTGGCTGGAGCTGCTTGAATTTAGACAATAGTTACCAAACTACAGACTTTTATTAGTTCACTGTGTAGTCTCCTAATTGCATTAAAAATTCCAGTGCAGAACTTTTGTCTCCCCCTTCTGGCAGTGAGAATAACTCCACAAACAAACACAACATCCATACTCTGCCACACTCCTCGTTGCTTTAGCCTCTACTCATTGCTACCCCCCCTTTGGGTCAGGCAAAACAATCATTGCTGTTTGTGGTAAACTGCATCACTACCAGTGTCATTCAGTGCAGGAATGTCGCCACAGACACCATGTCTAAAAACTGAGTGTACCACAAAATACAGAGGGCGATGATGGACTTCAGCATTGTGTGAACTTGTTTAGCTAGTAAGTGCTAGAATGTAACAGATGTTAATTTATGTGCACAGGTCTCACACTCAAGCTTTAAATTATAAAAAAAATATCATTAGCTGACATTTGACTAAAATTACTTTCTTTTGGAAAATACATTTGTCCAATGTGATTTACAATAAGTGCATTCATGATCAAAATAAGTTCTCGCCTATAATCTTAAACCTGCAATATGTTTGTTGGCTACTTGGGGGCAACACTGACATATTATCAACTCAAGTTTATATGATGAAAGTGCTAGCAAACAGTTGCCTATTTATACATTCAGCAGACATACACCATTATAATTTATTAGGCTTATAATGAGTCAGGCTTCTGGCAATTTCAGGAATTTTAATCTAATGTTCACTCTTCTTTAAGTTTTGTTTTGGTCTTCACCAACTCCTGAGGGAAATATAGCTGCCTCTTTAACTGCTGAATGTTCCACTATGCAACACTGCCGTTTGGTGCTGGGCATGTGCCATACAGTGGGATTATCAGAGCTTTTTTTTTTTTTTTTTTTTTTTGGGAAAAATGCTGCAAGCTGTGAGAAAAAATCAGAACAGTTAAGTTGCTGTACCAAAACAGTGAGCTGAAAGACACCAAAAGGGGTGTGCAGAATAAGGGGGAAAAAGTCTACGTGGGTTTGCCACCCACTGTTAATGTGAAAACATTTATTAAAGGCGGTTTAAAAATAAGGATGTCTAGACAGACAAGATTAGCACCGACACAGATGACCAATACCCAATACATGGCGGGCGGTAGATAACTGGGATTAAGTGCAGGAAGCAGCTTGGAAAGGAGACCTTTGACGGGAAAACCGCTGGGGTGAATCACTGGCTGCCTTGGAAAATTCAGGTGGGGTAATTGAGTGGAGAGCACTCATCATCAGCCATCAAGGTGTCCAGTTGCTCCACTGCAGAGACTCAGTGACTGACAGCAGGAAACTGTGGCTGTGACGCTCCCTGTTGTGGTTGTTGGCAGCTCCCTATAATGTGTTCAACAATGTGTGTGAGGCAGGGCACGGCTGAAAGAAATGTAGGATTCGGAAATGAGATTTGGACCATCTGGAGCTGGTTATCAACTTCAGTGAAATCGATAATTAACCATCTCAACAAGCCTGAAGATATAACTGACTGTAAAAACAACAACTGCCATCAGATTTTCACAGCTCTTCTGAAATATTCATGACACCGATATCTCAGCTGTCTTAAAGGCTCTATGCACTCGTGAAACTTTTTTTTAAAAAAGATTTGCTGAGTGTTAGAAATCCCACTGCACCTGTCGAATGTGATGGAAAGTGCAAGTCACTTTCACAGCAAAGCAAAGATGTGTAAATCGTGGTGATAGTGTCTGGAGAACCTGTTGCTCATTTACGCTCAGGGAAATAGAGGCATAAATCTGGAATATTTCCTTCCGACAATCTCAGTGCTATTTCAACGAAGCAGGGAATAGAAAGGATAGAAGAATAAACAGAAACAAAATTAGACTGACGTAATTTAGAAAACATTTCATGCGTCAATCATTGCTGAGAATCTAACATGCTATGTTTGTGAAGATTGTCCAGGTCATCCAGGTCATGGTAGATCTACAAGTCAAGGGGCGCTGGTCTTGCCAGATTTTTGAAGATGTTTTGTCTCAAAAGGCTTCTTCAGTTCTGAGTGACTGATGGGGAGTCATTTAACCTCTGCAGGATTATTTGCACCTCGAGAGTTGTTGCTCAAGAAGCATCCAAAGGGCTTCTGAATGAGAGGCGACACTTCAAGTCCAGCATGCTATTTTTATATATATGAAAAGAAAGAAATGTTTCAAAGGACGCATCACACGTAAAGCTGATTCACCAGGGTTAATTCTTGCTATCTGAGCTCCCTCACTCCCATTCACTGTCTAAGTCACTCGACCACTACTGTGCGTATGTCTCTCTCTCTCAAACAAATGGACACAAACCAAAGGAAGCTTCTTGGTGCCGCTATTTTGCAGCATAGACTGTGAGCCACACACGGATGTAGAATCTGGGTAGGTGAAATAAACCAAGCGAGGACACAACTTCACCATCATCGTTTAGACAATGATCTCCACCTGGACAGCGCTCAGTTTCATTGACATTTCAGGCTGATTGTGGAGCAGTTTAACCGGTCTGTCGTCAGATTGGCCAAAAGTTGAATCTGGCTCAACTTCTCACATCTACAATATACATCTGATATGTGATATAATCAAAAAACGTCCAAAACAACCACTAAATAGACCTTGAGGTAAGACAATGTTTTTTTTTTTTTTGGCATTTCTGCGCTGAAATTTTTATCTACTTATCGGCTAACTAATGTGCCAATACGATGCATTGATCAGGCTCTAATTCAAACATTTTGCATCCAAACTCAGATCAATATTGAGAGGAATTCTGAAGCCAAATTAAGAGGTTGGAAAATTTGTTTTAAAGGACATCTGTGACACAAGAAGAGAACAAATACAGACTGTATGCAGACAAAGTAAAGAAAAAAACCTGAATGAATTAGTGGAGAAACATAACGAAGACAGAAGCCGTCCACAGGACATCAGGGGTCACCGAATGGTTTGATGAGTATGAAAATTATGTGAATAATTTCCTATGACCTATTGCAGTCACCACATCTCAACCCAACTGAACACCTATGGTAGATCTTGGACCGACGTGTTAGACAGCGCTCTCCACCACCATCATTAAAACACCAATTGAGGGAATATCTTCTGGAAGAAAGGTGCTGATGCCTCCAGTAGAGGTCCAGAGACTTGCAGAATCATTGAAGTTGTTCTGGTGGCACATGGTGGCCCAACGCCTTACTGAGACACTTTATGTTGGTTGTTCCTTTGTACGTTCACTGAATCCAATTAAATGTTTTAAACGTCACTCACATTTTTCATCCTCACCTCTTCTATTCACTCACTTCTCCTCAACTCCCAAGGTAAAAAGGTAAATCTTCTCCCATGCCCCCTCCTCCCTGCACATCCTGTTCTCATGTCATCACTTACATTTATTTTTCCTCTGCGCTCCTCTCATGCTTCTTGCTCTTTCTGTCTCTGGCAGAGCTTCCCTGGTGTCTCTGCAGTAATCTGGTCAGTGTCAGTCTCTCTCGCTCAACATGCCCTCTAAAAACCAATTAACCCTATCAGCCATATCTGAGTATCACCAGATAAATCCATTGCTGCTCCCTCTGCGGCTGTGTGTGAGCATGTGCATGATGAAGACCAACATATAACTGTCTCCCGTGTGCGGTCACCGTACACACACTCACAACATACCTGCACTGTTGCCATGGAGATTGAGCCAATGACCTGCCTCCTGAATGATATGTCGCCACACAGAGAGTCCATATGTGTGTTTAAATGTAATGTGTGTACGTGGCCGTGCACAAATTTTGAGGGTCCACACGTGTGTGTGACAGGATTTATCAGTCTCCTGCAGATAGGTGGTGGTGGAGCCTCTCATCCTATCCTATCATTTGTCCAGTCAGTCGGCGCAGGGAAAGAGAGACCACAGGAGAGGCTCACCTTATCTCACTTAATGGAGATCGGGTCGAATGCATGTGAGTGTGTGTGTGTGGCTTCCTGTGTGTGTGTGTGTGTGTGTGTGCATGAGTATATACGTGTTAGGAAGAAAAAAGAAACTGACCTCTGTGAAACAGCAATTGTTCAATCATAGCTTAGCAATCATAACCTGTCATGAGGTCTGTCAATCTTTGGATTTCTCCACATGTTTAAGCAGTGTGCATGAGGCTGTAGTCCAGATGTGACCAAACGTATTCCCTTAGAGAGAATTGTGGGCCCGGGTCAAAAGCAAATACCTATTTTACTGTATAGTTAAGATGCAAAAATAGTAGTAGCATCCCAGGTTCCTTTAATTTACTAACTTCCTGTGCAAAGCCACTCTGTTTGCCGTGCTCAGATTCCAAAAAAATGATTAATAATTTAACACTAGAAACATCTGGCAGCCCAAATCATCTTAACCAATCTCATGGCCACACTTTGGGCAGCCCTACATTGAGTCAGACTGATGCTCAAGAGTGTGAAGGAGTGCCCCAGTAGTTCACCTAGTGTAGCACGTACCATGTACCAAGGCTAGGTTGTGACTGCAGCCTCCCAGGTTTGATTCTTGGGCCGTTTCCTCTCTCTCCGGCCTTTCCTGTCTCTCTCCAGCTGTCATGAATAAAATATAATGTGTGTGTTTTTTGTGTTTTTATCTGCTCCAACTTAAGCCACAACTGTTAGCATGTCCGGCTAACTAGCTTGCCACTTACAGTAGTAACACAGCGTTAATTCCAAGGCTAAGCACATTGACAACATTAGTTTGTTGTTTAAAAAGCCCCATTCAAACTTACAAATCCTGGACAAACAAACCCCAAACGATCTGGATGGATAGATGGATAATAGTTGTGTCAAAATCTGGATTACATCCAAAGGTACACGTCTCATTTATCTAAGCTGCTACAGATTCTGCTTTAACTGCATTAAAAGTTCTATTTCTATGGACATTTCAAACATGTGAAATTGCAGTGCAAAGTGAATGAGGCAAAACTTAACATATGTAAAAGGTATTTTGTAATTTTGGAGAGGTCTGTATGTGCATTCCTCCACCAAATAAAGCAACACAAACTGTGTCTTTTACTCTCTCTGTAATGTTTATGAGCCAATATTGATGCTGGAATTTGAAAGAAGTTACTATTTATCATATTTAACTATATTTTCATGAAGGAGTCGGTTTGAGGCTTGTCTGGGCAGAATGTGAACAAGATACAGTGTCCGATAGCAGATTGTTGGCATCCCTGCTGTAGCTCAATTAGCCCGTTAGCTATGGCTGATAAATGGCAAATTGAAGGTCGCTAACTACAAATCAGGTGCTATTTTTGTCTATTTCTGCTTGAAACTGTTAAAAAAATGTTTGATGGGTAAACAAAATATTTTTGCAGTGCAAGAAAAGAAAGCTCAACAGCAACAGTTACTAAGGCAACGGTCAACTGGTGTAAGAAAAGTAGATGACTGACAAAGAGATCAATTGCATTCATCGCAGCCTATGTGGACTTTTGTGACTAAATACACTCGGCCATGTGTTCTCAATAAAAGATGATGATCCCTTCATTCCACCGCCACCTGGGAAACAGGAGGCTCATCAAAGCTTGATTAGACACTGCCGTCAACCGTACACACACTCAAACACACACAAACACAAACATGCGCCACCCGATGTATATCTAATTCATAACCTTACAGTCTTCAATCATATTCGCAGCAGCGTGTTTCCTGCTTTATGAGAGCTTGGCAAAGACCACAAAGAGTGAGGAGGGAAGAGCGTGACAGAGCTGGCGTGAGGCCAGAATAACTAATTTGCTGTAATGACTTTCTGGCAGTCTGGACACAGAGGAGTTCCAAATAAAGCGGAAGGCCGAGCCACGACGGGCAATTCAATTACCATTTTCCTGCTCAGTGTAGTCGATAGACGCAGATCAGGGCAACACAACACAACAGCCGGTGATGATATGCTACTCTGCTGCACTCAAACAATGAAGCAAGTAATTTGTTGTGAGTAAATAAGTACGGGACAGCACTCCAATATAAACTGTACTGTAACTTTTGTTTTATTGCAGAGATCTGGACCGAGATGTCCGTATGGAAATAAAAACAGCATGTCCACCATGTTCTTTTTTATTTCTGGGTTATTGTGCGGAGGGTTCAGTGCTGAATTAAAGATATTTGGAGAAGAACATATTAACTTTTAATATAAAGTGCAAAAGGAGTGAGGGGAATCACAATTATTCTGCCCTCTATATGATACACTGACACATACAGTAAATTTTATTTCTAATTAGAGGTTTCACTGATTCAAAAGGTTCACAGGAAAGGCCAAATAGCCTCGAGAGACTAAAGCTGAAATAACACTGGAAATTAAAATCTCAGCGTGCAGTATGATTTACCGTGCTGCTTTAATCCACACAGACGACTCGAACCAGTTGAACAAATTGAAAACTACATAAAATCTCAAGTGTAAAAGTCCCGTTTATACGACGTCCACCTCTATCTGCCATACCTGAATGCAGCATACTACATGATCAAATATAAATACATAAACACGACAATATATTTCAAGACTGTGAACCAAAATGTTTCAAATGTTTCTGATCACAGACTAGCAACACACAGCACAGCGGAGGAAATACAATGATAGATGATGATAAATCAATATTTTGCATCAAATTAGTGATTTCTCTCGTGAGTAGTAATAAGCAGGAGTGTACTGTAAATCCCTTCCGGTTTATTGTGCAACAATGACCAGCTCGCTGTAGATTATCCCTTAATCAATCAGGCACTAATTGAGCACTGTCGACGACTGCTCTGTAGCTAGATTGGATTTTTATGGAGGTACACAACAATTTGATCACGTGTTTTGATATGATAGATATTTTATTTCATTTGGTAGATTAGCCAAAAATCTGTCATTCATTTATATCATATTTATTGATGCATAAATCATGATAGAGGATTTTATTCATATTGCCCACATCTACATCACATAAATATGATTGTTTCAGTTTGTTCCAGGATGTTTATACTGAGTGAAAAATGTAAATACACCAGATATCATTTTATACCTAAAACTCTGACCAACTATTTGCTATCTTAAGAAATGTTAATAGGATCTCCACTAGAAATTCACATGATGTTCTTCAGTGTAATAATTGTTTCTGATTGAACAATAAAATCTTTTTATTATATTACTGAGTACTTTTAAGCTTGTTAGGTGCCTCGAAGGCTGGGTTTATCGTCGCTGCAGCTAAGTCAGGAAAACAGTCTGCAGACTTGGACGATATGTGGAAACCGAGACAAAAGTATGTAGCGGAGACACATGCAGTAAACGATACAGATAGTGTGCAGTGTTGGAGCAGAAAGTGACAAACCAGAGTACAGTTAGCAGCACTCTGACATGACAGCATCAGTCAGAGAGAGAGAGAGAGAGAGGAGAGAAGAGAGTGACTAACACTGAACCGGATATATCAATGTGACAGCAGAAGCCAAAGAGGAAGAGGGTCAGAAACAGAAAGAAAGACGGACAGAACAAAAGACCGACTTACAGAAATAAAGGGGCAGGGAGAGGCAGGGGGAGAGAGGGAAAAAGATGATGATGATGGTAATGACAGATTAGCTGCCAAGAAGAAATGACAGTAAAGGTTAGAGCTGCCCTGTAGGAGCTGGCCGGTATATGTCATTCAGAGAAAAAGCAGACTCATGCAGAAAACACACACACACATTTTGTAAGCTGCCACCTGACATGTGTAGACAGAGAGACTGGCACGCCAGAGGAAAGCGTCCCGGAGATGAAGGGCAGAGAATCAAACCCACCTGACATTTTGACAGATACGGGGCCAGATGGTTGCTGTGGCCTGTTGCTTTGACCTGCTGTGCCAGACCTGCTCTATTCGACATACGGTGCTCCGGTTGTGACAAAAACAACTGCGATGCAGTAAAAACCAAAAGCGGGGTGCTCTCCTGAGGGAGAGGAGTCCGGTTCTCATGGCATCACAGCCATAACGTGCCTCATCACATTTAACCTCTCCAGCATCAAGGGCACTCACTACACACCAACTCTAACACTCCCAGCAGGAAAACTACAGTATATGCCTCCAAACCACCTTTGTTTCAGTGTTTGACATCAGGCTCCAGGCAGCACTGACTCATTTCTAACATTAAGCTGGCGATGATCAATAAAAAGTCGAGCTAAAAATACAAAAATGCATCCACAATGAAAACATATTACATGTCCACAAAGGTAAGATGTAGCAGCCACTCCAAGTTTGTTTTGAGCCACCTGCTTTTATGCATACTTTTCATCAGTGCACCAAAAAAGCTAAAACAGTTTGAAAAGTTTTTCATGTTTGGCTGAGGAAGAAAAAAAAGAGACAGCGCCGTGAAGCCTGACAGAAAAAAAAGACATTAAAAGCATCATGAACCTGTGTCGACTTCTAGACAAAGCATTCACGCATTTCGCTTGTCTACTATTAGTCTGATGAAGGTTTCAGTTTATAAAACCTCAGAAAACAGTGAAAAGTTTCCATATCATGTTCCCTGAGCTCAAGACGATGACGTCAATCATTTTACTTTTTGTTAGTGAGAACAAGAATCCAAAACCCAAAGATATTCAACTCACAACAGTATATAACAGAGAAAAGCAGAATATCCTCACCTTTGTGAAGATGGAAAGAGCGAATGGTTGACCTTTTTGCATAACAAATGACTGAAATTGTTATTATTAATTATCAGAATTAATCAATTTAATTTCTGTTGTTCACTTAAAAAAAATCAATCGTCTAACAGTGAAAAACCCTCTGCAAGCTAACACGTCATACAAAAAGGTTTCCATCACTTCTTCGCCTCGCTGCGTCTACACTAATGTTCTCGAAATGTTTATGTGGCTTTGTGTCAAGCAGCACTTTGCTAATATAACAGTTAGTTCCTAGGCTGTGCACACACACACACACACCTCATTACAACCAATACTTTTAATTTACAACAAGGAAAGACCAGACATATTCTGTTGAAGTGGCAGAGGTACTTTTAGCAGGTCGGAAATGTGTTAATAAGTTGGTACTATTAACCCACGATGTGCGCAACTTAAAGTTTTTGTAAATGTGAATACTGAGAGACACTGACATGTACAGGAGAGGAAAGATGTTAGATAACTGTGAAGCTGTGGGAGGAGGCTACACTATCGTAAGATACTGCAACTCTGGCACTGATATGTGAAACAATGTACTCAACAACGTTAACAAGCCTTACTAGACGGAAGGGTTGTTTTATTATCTGTAATCTTGGAAATGGATGTCTGTCTCGTCCATATTTTCCACTTTAAAAACAGGGCACGTGTTAGAAAATGATCTAAAAATGAGTTGCTTATTTCTGTTTTCTTTGGTTGCAGATTCTATTTCAAAACAAAACAAACAAGAAAACATTTTAAACTTTTAACATGAGGTCAGACTGTGTCGATCCTGTCTCAAAACTGTCTGCTCAGACAAAAAGACGCCTTCAGTCCTTCGTCTTCCTCCTCACACAGCCTGAGTTAATCAGAACAGCTGAAAAATGAATTCATGAATCTAAAATAACTATTCTGATACTTAAATAAACCATAACTTAGACGTCTCATCAGCTAAATAAATGATCTAAATTGTGAAATAATTCAACACAAAAAAAAAAAAACTGGCAAAAGAGAGATCCCAGAAACTTTAATATCCTCTCCTCGTGTCACGTCTCCACAGCAGGTGAAGACTTCCTTCCAACACTGCGTCACTTTTTCTGTGGAGTTTAAAAATGTTCAACTCAACGTTCATAACTTACACAATGCCTTGCAAAGCTATTTGGCCGCATCCCTCAGAAAATAAACACAAACTTAGTGTTTATAACCTTGAAGACTCACTCTACCCACGTTACATTCATGTAACATGCTGCCACTGTAAAAGAAAGACCAAAAATTTGGGCGATAAACAGAGGGATCATGTAACCTGGTTCAACTCCAGCCCCTGTTGTAGGTCAACATATCTCTCATAATATGTGGAATTATCATAGACCTCCATATATTCACATTCATGTCTACAGACAACTCACCAAGAACCTGAGTTAGGAGCTACTTGTGATCCTTACAGGTAACTTCCATTGTGATATTTTAATGTTTGAACTCTGAAAGCCCCATCTTGTCTTTTCTTACCTATCACCTGAGTGTTTGCTGAAAAAATGAGGTACATGTGTGAGGCTAATTTATTCATTAAAATACACAAGTTCCATCTTACAGTACAATGATGTGCCTGAGACACGCAGCACAAAGACATAACCTCTATCACTCTCATATCACACCTTTTTTCTCTCTCCTGCTGCGGGCTTAATTTTCCCCCTCTCTTGTTTTCACCTCCTCTTCGTGTCAGGTAAGACACACACAGGAACAAAGGCCGCATTACGCGCTGCATGTCCCTCAGACCTACAGCTCGATACAGTCAGATGACTCATCCTTCCCCATTTCCCATCAGGACCAATATGGGATGCCATCTGCCTCGCCCTAATAATGATACAGCCTTCTCCAATTTCCCTTTCACTTTGAGATATTGCTCAGGCGGTGTGCAAATGAAGAATGAGTTATCCTCCAATCTCTCTGGAATATTTCCTCTCTTAGTGTACGGGCTAAGACAGAAAATATGACAAGCTAATAATGATATCATGGTTCTTTTCCTGACATCAAAACATTAAGATTGAGCTGAGAGGAAATCAGAGGATCACCACCTGACTGAACTTCACCGCAGCTTTATGGAGCTTATTAGGCTCTTTCAACTCATTGTTTTGGTTTAACGGCCCTCAGATTTACCATATGGCTGAGCGCGAGCCACTCTCATCAGCCTCGTCTCCAGCAGCACGCATCTGTTTTCATGAAACAAGCTCAGATAAATCAACTCTTTGCTCTCTTGAATTAAACGACAAATTAGCAACCGCTGCTGAAGAAGGTTAACATTACTATATTTTATTATCATATACACTATATAATATCTTTATTACATTCTTTGGCAGCCGGAGACAACTCCAAATAAATGCTAATGTTTCTCTGCTGAATGTTGAAGTGTTTGCCAACATGTTTGCCTTGACAACTTCGTGAGGTGATAATGTGACAGTTTAACATGTCAGTTAGTTTTTGTCTGCTTATCACTTGGGGCATTAAGAGAGTATCACGTCATCAGAGGTGGCAAAAGTGTAAATATTCTTTACTTAGAGAGAAGTACAGATCCAGAAGACTCATCCAGATCCATTCCAGGCCGAGCGGGCCGGTGGTCATAGAGCTTTTATTTTGAAATTCCTGTCAGACAGGGCTAATCTAATACTTTCAATACTGAAGGAGGATACAAGCGACCACTCCAAATTTGGACTAATCCTAGTTTTTGTTGAAATTATGTTCAACGTGAAGAGTTTCCATCTGTCTGGAGTTTTTGTGGTAAACGTAGCAAAAAATATTGAAAAGGAGAATGACAGTGAGATGAAAAAGAAATGAGTCGTGCCGAAACATTACGAGCTACAAAGAGAAAAATGTTCAAGTGTAAGATGCAGATAAATCTGAGAAAGTATAGGCCTGTACACCATGGAGGCTGGTTGTTTCTGTCTCCGAATATATGATTTTATTGATGAGCTGATTATTTTTATTTCCTATTTTTAATTAATAATGCTCATTTTTATTGGACTGCATTGTCGGTTTTGAATTTAATATTGAAAAAACATTGAGTATCTGAGTGTGCATGTATGTTTGAGCATGTGTAGCTGTCTTAGCACTATTGACTGACTGCACACATGTTGGGACAGCAGTTAGCATTAGCTTCTTGCTGCTGGAAAGGTGAGACCAAAACAGTCAACAGTAATGGCTGCAAAACCAAAACAACAAACTGAAAGATGCTAAACTGCTCCGTAGAGCTGTTTGTCACTGTCCTTTTTCATCATTTGAGCCACTGTTGCTATAATAAAATATTCATTAGCACAGCTCTGAGGTGAAGACCCAACATGTGTCTCATTGGATCCCAATATGACATTTGTAATTAGCTGTTTTATTTATTGATTAAGCTCGTGACGCGGGGGTAAACCACATTCCTCGAGCCTTTGAAGCAAGACTACATTTCTCAGAATACCTTGGGGCTTCTCTCCACATGTGTCTCAAACTTCTGTTGTGATTTTTACAAAGTCACATAATGAAAACCTACCCAGTGAGACGAAACCCTGTGAAGCAGGAAGCTCTTCATTCTTGTCAGTCAGAGGACCCAACATTAGAAATTTAGTCTCGCTCCAAGACGTGGAGCTTTGGAGGTCTTTGGTTGTCATCCGGTGGGATTCTGTCCCATGAAAAATGACTTTTACTGTTTTCAGAGAGGACGCTGACCCAACAGAGAGAAATCACATCGCATTATGAGTTACTGTGAAGAAACTCACACATAAACAACAAAAACAGATGATTTACTGACACAGTGGCAGTGAATAAAAATTATATCATCTCATAAAGATAAGGCCACGTGTATTATCCAGTTTACTCCACCTTGTTACTTTCCCCTCTCTCTTTGTCTTCTTACTTCCTTCTGTCCTTCCTTTGTTTTTTTCTTCACTCCTTCTTCCATTCTTACTTCTTTATTTCCTTCTTTGCTTCCTCCTTCCTTGTTTCATTCATCATCATCTCATTATTTCCTTCCGTTCTTACTTCTTTATTTCCTTATTTGCCTGTTTCTTTCTTTTTTTTCTTCTTTCTTTCCAGACTTTCTTCACTCTACCATCTTTGTTTCTCTCTGTCATTCCTTCCTTCCATCTTCCTTTCCTTCTCCGCCTTTCCTAAATTTGGACTAACGCTGTTGTCCTGGGTCAAAAGCTAAAACGTTTCACGCCACAAAATCTTTAATGATGGCGATGCTTCATCAGGTAATTAGATTTTGCTCTGCGCTTCATTAGTCAGCTGGCACTTATTTGCATTTCTTTTTTTTTTACTTGCAGTCATTAACAGCATTGTCTCTTGCTGCATTTTTCATTTTTGATCACAAAAAGAGTAAAGCTGTTTGACATACCCCGCTGCTCCCAAGCTAAAGTTTGACAGCCAACCTATGACATATTTCACAAACAATTAAGTTTTTTTTTTCTTCTTCTTTTTTTTTACTCGAAGCTATTGCAAGTTGCAGCACTTTTAGACAATCGAATTAAGCTTACATCGGCTGTTTTTGCAGTCAGGAGGGTGTAAGGACAAGTATGAGGATCTAATCAAAGCTGATAGCTGTCCAAGGAGGATTTATTAATTAGTATGTTGGTGTGAAAGGACTGAAGCATGGAGAGCCTGGGAGTTGTCAAGGTTTTTTGGTAACATGGCTGCGGTGTAATGTGGTATGAATACCAATCAGCTCTAATAAAAAATAATCATAGCAGCCGTCAGCAGCTTCCTCATATATATCCTCCTACTCGTCTTCCTTTCTTTCTCTATTTTCTTCTTCTTTTTTATATCTAATTATTAGAAAGCTACTTGTTACCACTGGATTTCAATCACATCTCATGGGTGAAGAAACATAAATCGGACTTTTAAAACAAATGTGCAGAGGATGTACTCTGAAGAGATAGGCAGCGTGATCTATTGGGACATTAAAGCTGCTCCATATTATTCATAGCCATGTAGAGCTGGGGTCAACAACATGGCTGCTGTGGGAATGAGAGGTCTAAAAGCACAGTATCATTCTAGATAAATTTTACAGCCTTCAGCTTAATCTCTTCCAAGTGAATTATGTGCCATATGTTAACTTGATGTCTAAAGAAAGGCCAAGAGGGCCATAAACTTTGTTGGTGTGGATCTGTATCCCTAGCTGGAGGACACTGCTGAAGATTTCTCATGATATGGAGCATGCACACTGGATGATTGAGTTACATACACAAAACACAGTAACATCAGCTGGAAAAGTCTGATCCGGTTCAAAGTTGTTTACCAGAAGCTAACTGTACTTGGCAATGGCTTCTACACTAACTCTTGACCGGTAGATCCACCGCTCGCAAGTGTTTCAGTCACAGTAACAATTAAAATCACTCAGGTTCTGCTACAAATACCAAAATGTAGCTACTTCTTCTTGATCTTCTTGTGTGCATATTAAATGTTATACATTGTGACACCAACAGTGCCTAAACAAAACACAACATAAACATGACCGAAATCATAATTTAAAAAAGTCTATATCCATGCTAGCAGCACTATGAGACTGCACAATCAACATCAGCATGCTACATAAATACAGGTACACAGTGCGATATTTGTTGATTAGCAGGCAGTGTTTACCATGTTTAGCATGATAGCATGTCAGCATTTTATAGCAGTAAACAGTGAGTAGCAGTAAACATGAGGTACAGCTGAGATGGGTGGGAATGTCATTAGTTTTGCTGGTACTGTATTTAGTCATGAACCAAAGCGTTGTTGTTTTTTGGACAAGATGATGGTGCTGAAGGAAACGGCTCACCAAAGTTATTACCATTTATCCTGAGGGGGACGTAAATGTCTGAAACAAATTTCATGGCAATCCATTGAGTAATTGTCGAAACATTTCAATAAAAAACATCATGAGATTGGAGACGCCTGGGGATCCCCACAGTCATTAGGATTCATCTTCTGGGAAACAAAATTTACGTCAGTCCATCATCGGCCCATCATCTTATGGCAATAGTCTTGGTAAAAAAATAAGTAAACAAGATCTAACAATCTAATCAGGTAGTTAGTGGCAACTTTTGACAATTAAAAGTCCTCTGTGGCTCCACGATCTTGCCTAGAATAAATACTCAGATCTCCCCACCAGTCAGTCAGAACTGAAGAAGTTTGTTGGATGAGAGGTGAAACGTCTTCACGGATCTAAAAGGATCGACAACAAAGTGCAGCTGCCCCAGATTTAACCTTCTTTGAAGAAAGATGACCTGCATTACTGAACCTTCACAGACTTCTGTGGCACAAAATTCATTCATTCGTTCAACACCCAACTCTACTGCTAACCATTGTATAAGCTACAATGTCATTGCTGCAGTGATTACAGGTACTTTGGGGTATATTCAAAGTAAATTACACCCTTTTAACTAATGTCTCACTGTGAACTTTTACAGAAAAACATCAATATGGTGTTTATTTGTGTTTTGGGTTTGCTATCAGATGGCAAGAATAATCTATTTTGATGTGTTTGGTACTGAATCACAGTCTTTGGCTCATAACTGGATGGATGCATGTTGTTTTGTCATCCAATAAAGTAATATACCCGCGGTGTGCCCTTGCCATAGCTAAGCGCAGAGCTGAGATAGGAGACAGAGTGGAGATAAGGAGTTTTCAGTCTGAGCACTGCAAGGATAGAGCCCCATGGGGCACGTAAGCCCAGAATGTGGCCAGTCAGCTTACTGCACAGCAGGAATGGTGTGTGCTTGTGGTTGGATGTGTATGTGTTTGTGTTTTAAGGGTAATGGTGCAGTGAAAATAAGAAGATGGGTTCCATCATCACAGAGTAATAGTAACAGCAAACCATAAACCACAACAGCAAAACTAAAAAGAAACAGAAAAAAGCCTGTTCCTCCTGTTGATAAGCTTTGCAATTAAACTTAAGATGCTACTTGTAGGAGTTTGTCATAAATAATGCTGTGAAGGATGTAGTGACACACTTGGGATAAAAGCTTCATCAAACTACTGCAGAGGAGAAGAAAAAAAGAAAGAAAGAAAATAAATAAATAAAGCAAAACAATATATTTTGCTACTGAGACAACAGAAAACCCATTCGCAAAACACACAGATAGTTAGGACTTCTTTAAAAGCAGAAAGATTTCAGTAACATCTGGTTGAAAAATTGGCTAACGTAAAAAAAAAAAAGAAGAAGTAGTGATTAAGTCTTTGGTGCACATCTGGATACAAAGAAAAAACAATCGCCATATGGCCATTTAAAAACCAATTAACTCCTAAACAATAGAAGAAAAATCGGTGTTGTCTGCATCCCTACGTTCAACACAAATCCATCAACTTTTCAAAACTTGAAAACTTTAGCAAAGCAGTTCTTACTACTCCTGCTACTACATCCATGACAAACAGTATTAGTGAGAGCCCAGAAACAGTCCCTAGGTTTTTTGATAATAATTACTATCAAATATTGGGAATATACAACTGCCATTTTATGGGCATTTTTAAAAAAAATCTTTATTGGACAGCAGAGACAGACAGGAGACACCATAAGTGACACGACCATTTAGCTACCAAGATGTTCCACAACTGCAAGTCTTAAACGCATTGTGCAACAGCAACCAAGGTCCCATTTACACTGCTATTAACTTGCATAAATGTTAGGAAAGCTGACATCCGTCACGAATAACTCCTCTCAGCCCCTGTGTGAGACTCCCACCATGTAAGAGGACTTAATGACTTCCTCCAGCATGACATTTTTCTATATATTTCTCATTTATGAATAATTTCTCATCCACCAAGCTGCTGTGACAAGTGAATTTCCCTGCTGTGGCATCTTTAAACTCTATCTTATTATATCTTATCTATCTAAGCCTTTACATTTGCATATACCTGTCTTCATTATCCTGCCCCGACTGTGATCATATAATAATAAACTCAATTTACAAATTAGCTGTCAACAAACGTGGTACATTCCAGGTCAACGAAACAACGTCATGGAGAAAGGACTTACGCCACGCAGCTTGAGCTATCATGAAGTCAGGCGACCCCTTAATGACAGAGTTATGTGCAGAGTGCTTTCAAGTTAAGAAATGATTTGCAGGTTAAAGCACCACCAATAAACCATACAAACAATTGTTCCAACAATAAAACAAAGAGAGGAAGAGAAAGTGTGTGAGTGAGACGGATATTGCTGGCGGCGTTAAAAACTTTCATTAAGCTGTTTAACTCATAATGCGTTCCCCATGAGCCTCTTTATTTTTATACCTGACATTATGCTTGGGACTTACGCTTGACGTAATATGAAGTCTCTATTGATGCAGCTTGAGTGTCTGAACACGGCGATACCAACACACATCCTCACTATGTGTCCGCTGATATTAACATATTTCTTTTACACCATTTTCTGAGCAGAAAACTCACAGAGATTATTTTCTGATGCACGTTTTAAACTTACAACAGCAGTGCACTTATGTAACGTACAATATGGCATGACAACATGTCCCCCACAGGGACAACACAGTATATAATGTAATCTAACAGCATACAGTATATGTCATCCATGCATCACTCTACACCTACATTATTTTCTCTCAGCGGCAGAAATATTTATAAGGAGTACTAATTGTATCATAAACTTCTCACTCTCTCTCTGTATATATACCCATAAAGAAATTCACTTGCATTCAGCTCCCTTTGAAGTATCTTAATGCACTTGATAAGTATGCAGACTTGCACTTCTCACGTCAAAACACTCACTACACTTTAAATCCAACAACACTTGCTAAGCGGTCAGTCAAGTTTCCACTTTTTTAGCATGTTCAGAGAAATCTGACGTCTTTCTTTTGCACCTTATATAATCAGCTCATATCATCTGCCGGTTTAGAGAGCAGCGATTTAGTCATGTAGATGATGGAAATCAACTTTTATGATTGGCGGATGCTCAAACAAGTTAAGAGAGAGAGAGAGAGAGAGAGAGAGAGCAGATTACTGACTTCTAATGCAGTGAAATGTAAATAACCAACTAGCTGTAACTTTAATCGGTAGGTTTGTGAGATCATTTAGCCCCGCTGATCAGAGAATATTGACCACATTTTCTCGAAGATGTCACACAGGAAGTCAGATGTTCAAAACTGGAAGCGACTCCTCAAAGACATTTTGATGGTTGAAAGACATTTCTGAGGCTAAAAGCCCTCTCACCCCTGACAGCAACTCAAAACTAGCAAACGGGACTAAGACATACTCAGCTGAGAGCTGACAGGGTACAGGTGCAGAGTTTGAAAGGAGAGTTTGCTCTAGGACGACAGTATCTCTGACAAGAGAACTAACGACCTGACACAGACTGCTGTTTTAAATGTGTTGAAATAAATATGCTGTTCAGTAAGTTGTCAAGCTGACGTCTTAATGTCTTGTGATTACATTAGATGATCCAGTATCTTATCATGCCTTTATGGTACGACACATTATGACGCAGATCATTCATATGTACTGGTAGCTGTTGTCACATGTGATTATTATTCAGGAGCTTATATCATTAAGGCCACACAGGCGGAGCAGTCCATCTGCACTGCTGCTATGAAATATTACAATCATATGTTCAGCTCACAGCTTCACATTTGGTTAGCTGTGAATGATATTAAATATTTTTCTGAGGAGTATATGTATTGTAATTTAAATTGTGATTATTTTCTTTAAATTAAACGCCAGAGGCCAGAAGTGTAAATGCTGCATGATGTTAGTGTGTGTGTGCATCGTGATAGCTGCGGGTGATGTAATAAGGTGAAAATGAAATATACATATTGTAAGGTGAGAGACGTAACTGCACAATGTGATTGTTATTTTCGCACTCGACACAGAATTCTGTTAAATGCCAATTAGTGGCACAAACTAAATTTTAAACTGAAATTGACAGTCCCAAGAACCCCAGCTCGGCGTCTGTCGATGAGCCTCTCACCTACGTCAGTCGCAGATTTATTCTTGTCCAAAGTCTTCTTGCTTAGTTGAAATGTTGTTCTCTCTTTTTCTTTTCATAGCTTCTTCCATCAACGTCTCCTTCAGTTTTTTTTGCCTCGTTATGTCCACAGAGGCTGCCGATTACGATTACACTGCCCGCTTGCCTAGCTCCTGTTCTGGCACAACACTGGCTCTGCTTCCCATCAACATTCGCCCATGCCTCGGCCTGAACACCTCCTTTCCCTGGTGGTCCAAAACGTCTGTGGTACAAACACTAACACCTACCGGTGCTCTGAGCTCACAGTCGAGCAGCCTGGCTAACAACCTGAGCTAACGAGAGCTAACAGCAGCTATAGTCTGCAGCAGTTTACTTTGGAAAGTTGAGTCAAATCTGGGAAAACCAGGCATTTTCCAATTTTGAATCTGTGAAACAATTGGTGGTGCATGACTTGTGGTGCTGTAAAGCGTTACGTACGTCTTGCGGGAGATTTTACCCGGCGCACAATGTTTCATAGATATTTAGCATTATCTCATCATGTGTTTCACTGATACTACTCAGAACACAGTCACATAGTCTTTCTTAACTTTCTTGGGTTTTGAAGGTACACACACACATACATACACACTCTATGCAACATAATTACATAGGAACAAAATGCTCGTCAGGTTCATGCGGTCCAGCGCTGGAGCTCTGAGGCTTGATTACAAAGTCTATAATGACAGATTGATAATTGATGCCCAAAATGCAGCAGGGACGAAATATAATGTTCTGACAGAAATGACTCATAGGAGCTATACAGCGCAATAACAAACACTATTATATCAATCAGCGCCTTTTCTGATTGTTTGGAAACTAAATACTGTTATGAAAGACATGCTGATAAGCTGCTAAGAAAATTAACCAAAAAAAAGTTATTTTACAGAAAAACCATATGACGTCTGTTCTATCTGCTTTCCTTCTGGTATAAGATAAAAAGATATTTATAGAAAAATAAAACTCGTTTGGTCATTGCTGTATCGAAGGACAAGAAAAAAACAGGAAACAAGAAACACATATATTTGATTCAAGTTAACACCTTTCTGCCACTGTCTCAACAAAAAGTAATTATTGCAGGGCGTTATATTGTGCAGGTGTTCATGCCATTGCATCCACTCTCCTGTTGTTGATGTAATAAGGCAGAGGAGAGTCATCTAACATTGTTGGCAGCAGCGTAGGTTGGTGTGCGAGCTTCACCTTCACTCATGGAAAGATAATCAACCCACTGGAGTGTTTAATCTCAAATATGCCCGCTGAACTATAAACCACTTGATACAACCGCTCCATACTGCACAAAGGCATGGCTGGACGTATTTCAGTCCTTGACAGGAGAGCACATCTCCTCTGTCTTGGACTGATATGCTGCCAGTCCAAATGGAGTGCCCGCCTCTGATTCGATCCACACAGGGCTCCTGTACTGTAATGTTCTGTATTTCAACTACGACTCCTCGTGAGATGATAGAATTGTTTTCGGCTGGCGGTTACATTTGGCCGCTGAAACGCTCCTGGAGGATTGTTCACTCAAGTGCCTCGGCTGGAGTATGAACTCTAGCTGTCAGCACCAGTTTACCGACCCAGTGGTGGAGGCTGTGGTGGAAGAAAATGTTATCCATGCGGGGAAGAAAAGAAAGCTTAACTCAAGGTCTGAGGCAAAGTAGGAGGGTAAGACAGAGCGGATAAAGGCAAGCAGGGAAGGAGAAATGAGCATTCAGAGACCACATAGATGTAACTTCAAGACTCCATAATCCTCTGAATTTAAAAACGGCAAATAGTTTTAGTTTTTTGTCTTACATTTTCTAATGTACATTTAAAGAAGTAGACAGGGAATACGCATGCAATGAGTCTTTGCATTGAGATAAATGCAGACGTCTATGGGTTAAAGCAGCAAAAACACTTCAAACTGTGAGAAAATAAGTGAGTGAAGTGCTCCAACAAATACGAGAAGGTCCCCAAAGAGGTGTACGGTACTTTATCTCCGTAATTTTCTGAAAATGTATTAGGACGTGATTTATAATTGGTTAGAATACAAGAAGCTATTAGGACGAACTGGGAAAAAAATAGCTCTTTTGACACAAGAACAGCTAATAAATCCAAATGAACCCACTAACAAGAATGGGAAGTACATTATTATACATTATTACAAATACATTGTTATACGTTATTATTTAATGTTGTAAATCTCTTGCCCAACAATTGGATACACATCAAAAACAAATAACATGTTAAATGGCTTATGATTTAAACGTTCTACTAAATTTCCTTAAAATCTGCGACCATATTTTTGGGACATCTTCCCACATAATCCTACATAATAATACAACAAGACTAAAAGTGTACAGCTCCATGAGGCTGTACTTTGGTACAGTTGTGCTTTGAGCAATCTTTGCTAATGTAACATGCTCAAAGCGACAATGTAAGCATCTTACTTTCACGTTAGGATTGATAGCATTTGCTAATTATCACTAAACACAAAGTACAGCTGAGGCTGATGGGAATGTCATTAGATTTCAGCCGATAGCTTCGAACGTCGAGACATTTCACTAAAAACCACCAAAGTCTACCTGAGGAAAGAGGAAAAGTTGAGGCATCACCCAAATCAAGAGGATACACCCTCTGTGGACCATGAATGTATAATGGCTTTCTATTTAGTCGTAGTTTAAATATTTTAAGCCTGAATTAAACTGACTAACCAACCCTCAGATCAAAGGTCAACAGCTTAATTTCTTACCATGTTACACTGAACCCTTTTTGGTATATCTTGTCAACTAACAGACAAGCGAGCTCAAACATACAACCCTCTTTGGTGTTATGACACAGCAAAACCATTACTGTAAATCTGTTTATAATTTGAACAGGTTCTCCAAAAAAACAACAAAAAAAAAGCTCCCCGAGTGAACAAATCCAATGAACACGGTTCAAATACAAATGCTGTCATTGAAAAATGCTCAGTGGCTTTTCAGTGGTTAAAGATTAATTCCATTTTTCTATTCTTTGTAAGCAGACGTGTTATCCCTCCACACACCCTGGTTTCTCTTTGTTATAAACAGACAGCTGCTTCAATGCCACTGGTGCTTTGTGTATTTTTTTTTTAAGGTGTCTCCTTAAGCCTCTGCCTATCTGCTGTCCTCATTATACCCTCTCTATATGATAAGCCAAATAGGACTGAGCTACCACTGTGAGATACTGAAGGCCATTTGACAAAAGGTTATTTTAAGATAAATGTCACTATTCCCTGTCGGTAGTCGAATATCTGGTCCAAATTTCCTGTCTTGTCTCGCTGACAAAAGAGAGGCAGAGGGTTCTTATGCTGCATATCACAAATATTCAGCGCTAACAGAGCTTTAATATTTTGTTCTTAGTACCCAGCAGGGAAGCATAAAGTGGAACACAACAGAGATAACCGGTTTGAAATTTAATTTGAAAAGTAATCAATACACAGAAACAAGCTCTAAATGAAAAATACAAACCCCGCTTCTTGCGTCCCGTCGTCCAACAGTCAGCTATACGTTCCTGCGCTCTGCGGTTTGATATGTAAATGCACCAAATGTGATTCAATTAATTATTCACAAGCATATCATTAAGGTCAGTCGCCTCTATGTTTTCTAGGCAGTTTTACACCTGGTAAGTGGCTGTTGAGGAAGTTCATGTTATTAAGCTCTGTGCAGGAAATTAGAGCACTGGTCCCAGTAGAGTTGGAGTCTTGGAATGTGATCAGGACGCCATGAGAAATTATTTTGCAGCCATCTGCCTGCTCTTGTCTCAATATGTTCAAGAGTGTGCACAGAGGAAATGTTACCCATCCATTGCCAATGATATCTCAAACAATAACAGACTGACGGCTATAACATATCTCAGCATTTACTTATTTTCAAAGCAAATTATAGCACAGAGATATCAGGTAGTAAGAGTGCTACTCTACATAAAAAGGTTTGGAGGATGCTGTCCTTTGTTTTTCACTTTATCACAACCAAAAACATGATTTCTTTATTTCAAAATTATAAGTAATTAATTAAAAAAAAGTGTGTTTATCTACTCTACCTTGAGCTGTTAATTATAGCATGCCCAACTAACTAGCTTACGACCTAACCTATCTTTACTTATATCCTCATAGCATATCATTACACATAACATTGTGACCAATAAAACAGTTGATTCAGAGCGGAAAAAGTCAATGGTTCAATGCTGCGTAAGTAATTATTTTAAGAGTGTGGGAACTACTCAGCCCATAAATCATTGCAAAGTATCAATGACTTCCAACCTAATGAAACGTATTTGTGTTTTAACCTTTTATCTCTGAGGATCTGTAAGCGCTACAAGCATAAATGTGGCGCATGAGAGCGGCACAACAGAATTCAAATTAATCTTTAAACTAGAGATTCAACCCACTTTGGTCAAGTATACTTGCCATCTGTTGGAGACAAAAGATATGAGATCAATTTCACTTATGTGAAGTACTCTGAAATACGCACAAATCATTACTTTAATCCATGTATTAATGACTAGGAATTCCTACTCAGGTCACAAACTGTTTTATAGCTGGAGACACCTCTGAAACTTAATTAACAGTCTAATTAACTTTACCCATGAAATTATAATGAAAACCAATCTGTAAGAAATGTAATAAAAAACTAAGTTAAACCCCATTTAAACCCGACACCGACGATTCTTTTGCAGTAAGTTTGCTACAGTGGATTAAAAGGGATTTGATTTAATATCTTTGTTTTGGATTTAGAGGATCAGAATTAGTTTGATCATAAGGGGATTACAGTGAATTAGTTCATCTTTGTAGTAGAACCTTCTTTTTAGCCACATGCTGCTAACTTCTATGAATTTCGACATTGGACACCCAATAGACTCCAGACTCACAGATTTAAAGCATGTTACTGTCCTTTCTCTCTCTGTTATGCCGCTTTGCTTCAACATCTGTCCGCTCGCAGTAACCTGGCAACAGGGCGTCATTGGTTTCAAATATTTGAATAATATGCAAGAGCCCTAGGTGATAAAATGTGACCTTGGGTCAGTTTATAATTAAACCCCAACAGAAGCTGCCCTCCATTCTGCAATGTTTTAAAGGTCATACATAAGATGGGCTGGAAAAAAAAATAAAAAAGAAGGATGGTGGAGGTAAACGGTAATATCCCACTGAGCGGGCTAACACAGCCTGTGACCTCCCTCTCCCCAGTGCATATTTACCACAAATTAAGATCTTCCAGAGGAATGTACAGTACACAAGTCGCTGATAGCTCGGGGAAATGGGAGTACTGTAAGGCAACATGAAGATGTCTTCATGTTAAATGAACTTTAAAATTGCTGGTCTCAATTTTCTGGTCTTTGATTTTTCCTCCTGCCGTATGTTTCACTGCTTGATATGAAAACTGATTATAACAAATATTATAAGCTAAGAAAATTAAAATCATCCTTGAATGAAATAGTTATTAGAAGGATAAAAAGGTGATCAATTCTTTACTTTGTATGCAAAGCTGCAGTATATGAGCGTTCATTCAGTCTGACATTTTGCCTTGAATGCTGTTTATCTTGCTTTTATGCAATGACTCAAATTATGTGCAATATAAAACTTTCCTCCCAAGAACTATAGCATTAATACAGCATGTCTAGACAACAAAATGTCACAGAGATCTATTTAAAGAGCCAGTAAAACCTTCATTTGCTTTTATAGTTCTGAAACATCTCTTTAAGTATAGAGATTTATTGCTTCAGCAGTACTTGGCACCTTTTACTGAGTCTGGGGAAGAAGAACAGTTGTTCAAAAAAGTGAAAGATTTATTTTCTCTGGATGATGAAAGAGGCTTTGTGAAGATCTGATAATCAGACCAGGATGTTGAATAAGACCATGGAGTTATTGAATTTCATCAAGATGAGCTGTGATGGATGAAGTTCTGATTTCACATGACTGATCATATTCTGTCTTTAATATTCAGTGGTTTTTCTGTGCAATGCGATAACTGTGTTTTTAACTGCTCTGTAATTACTTTTTTCATGCTAATATGTTTAATTACCACATCATTCTTATCCTTACTTAAGCAGTTTGGTCCACATTTGTTGTCTTTAAAAGTGCATTAGCAAATTGAGTTGACTTCCTTCCTTTACTGTTTTGACACCTTGACATGTATTCTCACAAATTCTCAGTTTAATTTGCAGTTAATTTGAGAAAGGACGACGCATTTTGTCATGCGTCCATGTGTTTCAAGTCAGTTTCTGAAAAGCTGTTGTAAAGCTGGCAGCGGTCTTCGCAGTTCTACCTCTGCTGCCTCCTGGCTAATCTATAAGTGGGCATAGATGGTGGGTGGACCTGAGGCTGGCTGAATGACGCCCGGGTGCCAGTCTGTAATAGTATCCACCTGTCAATGAACCTGTCAATTATGAACGGGAAAATTAGCTATAGAGACCAAAACTGTTTTTTGTACCAGTCTGTATTTCTGCTGTGAAGTTGGACATTTCAGTATGGGGACTTATGGAGACTGACTCGTTCTGTAGTCAGTCTCAAGTGGATGTTTCAGGAAATGCAGTTTTTGGCTCTTTCACCTTGACTTCACTTCTCATCCACGGAGGTTGCTGCTTGGTGTGAACACGTCCACAGATGCAAACATCCAATGAGCTCTAAAATAAATGCATGTGTGGCCACTGATTGCCCATCCATGTCCGTCCTATAATACATGGGAGCCTTAAAGATCTCCTGAACTAAAGTAATCAAACGGCCTTTGTCTCCATGTCTGATAACTCATTGCTTTACACATTGGGTTGACCTGTATATTGATCTGTCTCCACAGTAAACACATCGCAATTAGGACTTTAAAATGTTAAGACTGTATGTGGTTCTTATTTGATGGTGAGAATGAACAATACAGCTCAGGAGTATGTTATGGTAGGTGCAGATGGTCCCAGTAGTAATCAACACCCAGGACCAATGTGAACCATGTTCATGCTGACCAAAGTATTACAACCAGAAAAAAAAGGTTCATGCATGAAAGACAAATCTATTATGTTTGTTTCACATCCACTTAAAAATTTCTGCTAACACGGCGCTAGAGCTGCAGACAGAACTATTATTTCTGTAGGATCAAATCACAAGTTCATATATTAGTCAGTAGATAAAATTAATGAGCTAACCAAGGCGAGTACCAGACATTCGGATACACACATATCTACATAGGCTTATGTAGACCTGATTAATTATGTTATTTCTCTTTGTTGAATAGTTTGTTAAAAAGCAGATTTTATGGACTCATGGCACTGTAAGGTGCTTCTTCAGGCTCTGCGAGGTCTATCCCCGGCCTGGTAATCCATCATGCGGGAGGACGAGGGAGAATGGCCATGATTCTCTGAATTACCTCCCCTCCAACACACACACACACACACACACACACACACACACACACACACACACACACACACACACAACACACACACATTCCCCTGAGTCATCAGCGGCCACAACACTCTCTCTGGGAGATGCCAGGTGGTGGAGAGCGACGGGAAAGACGAGTGGAGGACGGACAAGGAAACGAGGCGAGAGTGCAAAGAAAAGAAATGAACAGAAAGAGAAAAAACAAAGACAAAAGGCAGAAGAAGAGCGGAGCGCGAGTCTAGACAGAGATACACTAGCCTATTACACGCAGTAGTCAGGGTTGAATGAGTGCTTCCTTAGCGACAGACATACTGTCTCAAATTGCTGCAAGTTGCTGAAATAAACATCCTCCCACCAATCCACCCTCACTCATACAGAAGAGCTTTTGTTCATATCGGAGGGAACATTAAATTTCAGCCTGTAATATGACTTCATGAGCTCAAAGGTGAATGAAATCGCATCAGTGAGGTCAAGGTGCACGACCTTACTTAATCCCCATTAGCTCTGTCTCACTTGCACTTATTTTATTTCAAATTGGTGGGTCAAATGTCACTGAGCTGTGGCCTTTCCAGTGTGGCAACAAACATGATAAATTCCTCTGACACAGTAAAAGCAAAGGCACAAAGAGGAAATTTCGTGCTTGAAACATTTTTTGGGAACGAATCCTGAATGAAAAAAAAGCAATTTTGAAGCTCAGAATCTGAGTGCTGGCTGCTGCCATGATGGTAGTCCTGCCTCTTCTGCCTCCAGGCTAATATAAAAATCAGCCAAGATGCGGATAATCAGCAAACATCAATCAGGCCGAATGACGCCGATCTGATCTGATTCTTCAATAACGCCTTTGGTCTAACTCTTATTAAAGGTAACTTATCTTTCTCTTATTTGTAATCACTAATATTGATTAGGTCAGTCCACTCAGACAGACTAGTTCTGTACTGCCTAATATAACACCTGCTATCAAGCTACATCTTATGGCCTATCATGCGGACACTTTATTGACCGCTTCATCAAAAATGGAAACAGCACAGTCCTTGATGTCAAAACATTCATTGATCCTTGATGTCAAATCACAACTGACAACTGACTATGGTGGTGCAGCGGGTAGCAATGTCGCCTCACAGCAAGAAGGTTCAAATCCTCCAACAGGCTGTGTTTGCATGTCCCCCCCCCCGTACCCACGTTAGTTCTCTCCGGGTACTCGACATGCAGGTTTATTGGTCGGATGGGATTGGCTCCAGCTCCACTGACATTTATAGAAAACACACACTCAGTTGGCTTTGTCCACCCAGTTTCCGCTGGCTTGTGAGGGAGTAAAAACCATCATCAGGTGTAATTAATGTTTCATTAACTCTGTCTCTCGTGTTTTTGTACAGGCGTTCACTGTGAACACATGCGTTAATTATTAAGCATATTATGACAAGAGACATGCTTTTTTCCAATATAGTCACACATCTTACAAACATTTGTGACATCTTGACTGTACAAACCCATGAACACTGATATGTTATCTGCAGCTTCTCCCTCCAGCTTATGGAAATATATTTATGAAGGTTTAAAGGTTAGTCTGATGACGTGTGGAGAACATGGTCGACATGTAAAAACATGTTATAATTAAAATACACTGATTTCCTGTTCATATATGATCAGGTTGGGGTTTTGAAGATTTGAAGATATTATTTTAACGTCCTCTGTCGCAATGCACCCTCTCTATTTTCATTGTCATTCATCACTTTCTTTCAAACCAGTTGTTCTAGTTTGCATGATTTGCATAGCATAACCTTTGAAGTCTAAAGTTTATTATATTGACTAGGTTTCTGTGGACTACATTGGAAAATAACACAACATTCATTGCACCGACATCTGACCTGTTGTCCCCATCTTCTCCTGCCCTGTTATTTCATACTCAAGTCCAAGTACTTTACTCAAGTACAGTTATATACAATAACACTTTAAAATAGAGGTCTCCCCCATTCTTCTCTATGGTGAAATCTGTGGTGTCATAATGTTGAATATTGAAACTCAAAGTTGCTCATTTCATGTGAAATCTGGCTTACTCTCACATCTATGAAGCAGCAACCTCCGTGACTGTGAAGTGAAGTCTATGTTGAAGCACCAATAACTGCAGTTCCTCAATTGGCCACTTGAGGCTGGCTACAGAACAAGTCAATCTCCATAACAACCTTATATTAAACTTCACAGCAGAAATAAACATGTTTACAGCCGGGTACAAGAAACTGTTGTGATCTCTATAGCTAATTTCCTTGTTCTTGACAATGGTACTGAATTTATATCACCTGTTCAAATTATATTGAGGCTTAAAGTTATGCATAATTAACAGTGTGGCGGCTTTGATTGACAAGTTGGTGCCGTTACAGGTGGCTTGTTTGAGCACCCAGGCATCATTCAACCTGCCTTAGATCCATGACAATCCAACATGGTTCAAAACGGCTCTTCAGAAACCCATGAGTGACGTCACGGATACAACATCCATTCTTTCTACTGCCAATGGTTCATACTCTTAGGAGATTCAACCACAAACAGACACTGCATATACTTACTCTATATATTTAGTCTCACACCAACTGAAAGCAGGAACAACTAGCAAAACAAATCAAATCTCCTTGAACAATTTGACGCACTTTCTCTCCTTCTTTTTCCCTCGCCGAGCGCGAATCAAACACATTTTTCACTTCTACCTCTTCTATTCAAACTCACCTCATTCAAAAGCATAACACTGAGAAAAATGATGCAGAATAACTGAACAAAAAAACGGAGAATGAATGGCGTCTTTCACAGAGCGAAGGTCATGTCAGATATCTTGACGGCATGCTCTTCTCCCCCAACGTACAGCACAATCCCTCTCTTTGTTTAATTTTTCAAAAGGAAGCTTTTGCTGTGCCGCAGCTTCGAGTACAACAGCCTTCTTCTGCTGAGACCTTGAGAAGAACAATATGAGATCCATTTTGCCAAATCAATATATATTATTTTCAAAGATGTGTTCGCTGCTATTGACAGGTTTTTTTTTTCCTCCCTCACACATTTAATACGGTGCTTTATCCCTGCTCATATCTTCCTGGGTTCCCTCATCAAGATGTCGAATGCCTTTTCTCATTTCACAGAATTTCTCTGACTGCTTGACTGCTGGCACAAAGGCAAAGATAAACAAGTTGAAGGTCAGTGCACTCAGGTGGGCTAGTTCTATATTGCCTGATATAACAACTGCTATCATACTACATCCCATGGCTCCTCATGCAGACACTACATTATTGACCGCTTAAACATCCATCATCGAAGATGGAAACAGCACTGTCCTTGACGTCGAAACACGACTTTTTTTATGCAGCAGGCCACTCAGATGAAGCATGGCCAAGACTGCAAGGAAGATGTGAAACCTTCAAGGGATTTACAAGTTCTCTGACAAATGACCTCGTATGTCATTTATGCCAATCTGCTGGGTTGTAATGTTAAAATCAGAGGGCGATAGGCAGAATGTTTCATAACGCAAATACACTTCGCTACTCATGCCACGTATGGCACATCATGTTATCTCATAAAATACAACTGATCTGCCTCATACATACGGTACATAGGCTCATACACTACGACAGTTTATCAGTGTTTGAGCCAGAATTGTCTCGGAGGAGGTCAAATAGGCCCATTAATATTTGTCTAGGGGGATACTGCTCCATCCAAGAGGACGTTGTGTTTTATTTTCACCGTTTTGGCTAGAGCTCCTATCACTAATAATAACGTCATATTAACAAAGTTAACTGCAAAATAAACTGAGATGTATGTGACAGACAGGTATGAGACAGGTTGTAAACTTGTTTGGAAGAGAAAGCAAAGCACAAGAGTAAAAGTATTATCCAAACTGTCCGCTGTTAGCATCCATCATAGTTTACAGATATATTCCTGGTTCAACCTTTATCTTTTGGTGCCATTAGAAATTATCAGCAATATTTCTGGTGTGCTCACTGATTTTGTTAATCTAACTTGTTTACAACTCGTCAAATATGTGAAAGAAAGCAAACTATATGCATAAAGAAACAGTAACTCCGGGTGTTTTGATAAACAACCATTGTTAGTTTCATGGCTTGGTCATGAAACAACTGATATGCAACAAGATTTCTACATCAGATTTCACCTGCATGATCTTCTGCACAAGTTGCTGGACTTGTTGTTGACAAGCAATGGCTCTGGTGAATGCAATTTCATCGTAATTGTTGGTGAAATGATGCTAAGCACATACTGTATGTATTTGATGCAATCATTTCAAACAGAGACTCAGAGGAAAATAAATAAATAACCTCCCCATTAATCTCCTCTTGGCAGCAATATGTTTAGATTCTGTGTAAACTAAACTACTTTAAACATTTATCAAAATCTTATTCATATGCAGACTAGCTTCATCTACTTCTGGGTTCTTCCCATGTTAGACTGCGCTGTTAAATATGTCAGGAGTTTATCTGAGGATCAAACACGGATTTCATGATAAAGAACGCCACATAAATACATAATGTTTGTGTGTGTGCTGGTGTAATACAGTATTAACTCCTTCCTCTGTAGAAGAGGAAGCTTTTCATCAAGACAAAACACCAAAAAAAAAAAAAATCATGCTTTTGGTACAAATGCATCATGGGACAAACTGCACTTGCACTTGCTCATGGTTCTGTTGTGTATTTATAAGCCTCATCTGGCATGCTGAAGCACAACACTATCACACAGATGAGATATGCTGTGGTTTGCAGAACTTAATGTGCTCGAGAACTGCGATCACACACGTTCAAACACATACAACCTCTCAAAAGCAGCAGCAGTGCTGACAAAGGATTGTCTAGAAAAGAAAAAAAAAAATCTCTTCTAATAAGAGAGAATTGAAAGTTGCAGTCTCACTTATCCCAATCTTGCTTTGGAATCACACAGCACAGCCATTAGCGGGAAACAGCAATAAATGAGAAGCATTTTGGGGCAATTTTCTCAACAATTACGACTTGCAGTATTTTTTTTTTTTTTGCCCCATTCTACTTTTGTACTTTATAGCTCACCACAGTATGTTTTACACAATGATCTTGTCCCCGCTGGTAATCTCTAATACTGCTGACATTATTATAACCCATCTTCAGTGCAGCCTCTTTTTTATCTTGCCCCCAGTAGGCTCAAAGGATGGCAGAATGAAACAAAGAGAGGAGACAGAGAGGTAACTAAAAAGGGGGATGTTTGCCTTTATCTATCACGAAATGCATTGGCAGGGCTGCAGGTTGAATATTAAAATATGTGTGGGTTGTTTATAATGTGTCTCCCTTTTCAAATATAAAGCATAAAGCTCACTGCTCTCCGCTTTCATCTGCTCAGTTGAATCTCTTTATCTAAGGTGCCTTAGATTAGCATGTGTCATATTCACACAGTGTCTAGCCATTATTACATTCATGCTCCGCATTAATATTGATTTCCTGTGGCCTCATTGAAATCAGATTGCTTCTCATGCCTCCTCGACAATAACAGTATCATTTAAATCCTTTACATGGTCTAGAGGAGAAAATAATATATAGCTTTCACTTTGAGACTTTTAACTGAAAGTTTGTGTTACAAACTTTGGGGCATGGTGTTTTGACCATTCTTTTTCAATCTTCCCTTAAAATGTTTTCAGAGTATCCATTTAAAGTAAAATAACAGATGTTGCGTTCTTGGAAAATGACTTACTTTGTGGTTTGTTTACAGCATAAATAATCTTGGGAAATTCAACGTGCCATGAGATTTTTTTGTTTATTCTTGCTTTTTTGGAGACACCAAGTATAAAGTGCAAATTTCTTATAAAAAAATCAGCAAAGATATTTCTCAAAAGATGATATCAAAATTCACCCACCCTGCTGATTCTTCTGTAGGGTCACAGAGGGCTTGAACCTATCCCAGCACACGCTGGACGAGAGGCGGTTTGCTAGTCCATCACACAGTTTAGACTCTTTTAACCTCACCTATGTGTCTAAAACGAGGGGAGAAACATCCAAACTTCACATACAAAGCGTTCAGTTGACCTCTAGGTTCAAACCCAGGCCCATTTTGCTGCTAGACCACCATGGTGTCCCATCTAAAATCACCAAAAGTTCAGAATAAGACTTGTTTTTTAAAGTAATCTGACACCTTTGAACATGTCTACAAATACAAAAGGTGTATCTATGAAAATGTTTGTATTGTAAAATGTTTGTTTACAGGTAACCGCCATTTCCTTTCAGACGTGCAGTCTTTATATTTTGCTGAATATCAGCAGTATTCAACCAGCCGCTGAAGCCGCCTACAGGCGAAAAAAACTAAAACCTATTCAATCACCATTAAAGCAAAGGGAGCAGCTTCATGATTTCTCTTCTCTCGTAACCTTTACGAGCAAGACGGAAGGAAAACATTTATTTGTCTGGCCTTTTCTGCCAAATCAGTGTGCAGGAAGGAAACATAGCAGAGGTGCAGCCAAACAGTGTGAGAGCGAGAGAAGAGGAGGTTAGCCCTGCAGGTGGTGGGGGGAGAACAGGCGAGGAACGACGAATGGGTTTGAGTCAGAGTGACATTTCCAGGCCTATTTTAACGAGGGCTTGTCAAGGTGGTTAGAAGGTTTCGTACAGCTGTTCTCAGCCCCTCTGAATAGCAAGGTCATCAAGTTTGGTTGTTTGGCTGACAACACGAGAAGAAAGTGTGAACAGTGAAGGGCTGCTGTCCAAATATCACAGCATGGTGGCCATGAGAGGAAGTGACAGGGGAAAAGAAGGGGAAGGAGGTGATTTTAGAGTTTGATGGGCTAAAACACATTGTTATGCAGAGGTATTACACACACCCTAAAGACCTTAATTTATTTATCATGTGTTCTGATCTGTAATATTTTCTTTTACCATCTATCTATCCATTTCCTTACGCTGATCCAGGGTCTGGTTGTGGCAGCAGGTCCAGCAGGGCGTTCCAGACATCTCTCTACCTAGCAACACATTCTAGCTCCTTCTGGGGGATCCCGAGGCGTTCCCAGGGCAGATGGGCTAAATAGTCTCTCCAGAGGGTTCTGGGTCTCCTACCAGTTGGACATACCAGGTGCCATGAGGGAATCCCAATTAGATGTCTAAACCACCTCAGCTTGCTCCTTTCGACACAAAGGAACAGCAGCTCTACTCCGAGCTCATCGTGGATGTCCGAGCTCCTAACGATATATCTCTAAGGCTGAGCCCAGCCACCCGATGGAGGAAGCTCATTTTGGCCACCGCGATCTCATTCTTTCAGTCTCTACCCAAAGCTCATGACCATAGGTCAGGGTTGGAACGTAGATGGACTAGAAACACGAGAGCTTTTCCTTCCGGCTCAGCTCCCTCTTCCCCACAATGGTCCAGAACAACATCCGCAACACTGCAGACGCCGCACCTATTGTCTTTAACATTTAGACAAAATCATCCCTCCATCCATCATTAATTGCCAGTAATTAAGAGTTGGAACAGCTTTGTTGGTTGCTGTGTTTAAATGTCACCTCCTTCACTGTTGTGTTTCTCATTAATGTTGGGGTTGATGAGTTAAAAACAGTTTAAATGAAGCACCATCCTCACACGAGGCACCAACATGCTGATCCCGCACATGAAGAAACACAGAAGACGATGCACATGTTGGTATGTTGCAGATATGTTGCATCAGTGTTCATATTTACACTTACTGTACAGTGCATGTGCCTTTATGTCATCCAAACCTTCCTCAGAGAAGCTTCTTTATACATTAAATATTGGTTTCAGTTGTTCCCTCTGTATTTTATGTTTGTACATCTTGTACTGTTTACTCCTGGGTCCATGCGGAGTGTTGTGTATTTATTTTGAATGCTTGCTGCAGCTTCTGTTGCCCATTTGGGACAATAAAGTTGAGTAAAACTTTAACCGAGTATAAAAGTGAGACGAAACTCAGTAAGTAAAATAACACCCGCTGTGAGTAGGGACCATATTTGTCTTTTCTCTCGCTGTCTTTTGCTGTCTCGACAGCTCCGTGTTAATGGACGCTTGATTGAAGGGGAAGCTGTTTAATTATGCATCACCAAAATGCTGAAATGTCAATTCGCCGTTGCACCATGCTACAAATTACAACTGAGCGCTTTATCCAAGTAAACACACAAAGTGATGTTTTGCATTTTTATTGCAGAAGAAGCAGCAGCACTTTAAAAAAAGATGGATGTGTATGGTGGACTCATCAGGTGTTCGATCGACTGAGTTTAAGCTATTGTTTAGGATCTGAATCTAAAAAACAATGACATTTGGAGAAAGGAACACATGCTTAATAGGTACTTTTCCACTGGCCATTGAGGTTGGCTGATTGAATTAGGACACTGATTGTGCACAGTGTGATTTGTGAGAAGTGGAAAGTCATGTTTTCTTTTGTACTTCACAAACTTTGAGGATTTAAGAGCTTTTCATGAGATTACTCGGCAAAACCAAAAAAAAAAGACTGGTCTGGTTTACAGATCATCAAAAATTGCAATAGTTGTTTAATTTTGTTGTGTTTAAGTTTGCTTTGTCTAAAAATCCCAGGAGAGAAGACAAGATCAACTATTCAGTTAGTATTTATTCTGAACTCTGAACTCACTCTACATTTTAATCTGTTGTCCTGTACGGTCGAAATGTTGACCCACACTGCGGATTAATGGACCGGTCACGAACCTAAGCACAAAAACGTCAGGTGGTTTTGTAAAATAACACTTGAAATAAAGTTTATTTAAACAACCTCAACAGTGTTTACAAAAAGAGAGAAAGTTCATTTGTGAAATTGAGAGTAAGAAGAAGATATTAATAATATTTAAAATGGAGCTGCAAATGTCTGATGTCTGTTCTGTAGCAATTTTTAGCCATAACGTGTAAGAAATACTACTCCAATAATACTAAAACAAGTTCATTACCGTCTGTAATGGATGTTTCGGCAGCAGTAATGGGGTAAAAAGGTCTATAGGACTGTTCAAACTAAACGCAGACCAAAACTTCTGACATGCCAGAAATCAAACCGATTGTCTGACAGCCAAATCGTTTAATATTCAAATAAGACCTGATCTGTCAGAAATTCGTCCAGATTCTAAAATCAGTCAGGTCGACCAATTGTCTTCACTCCTCTGCTTTTCACTGCAAATGACAACTAGACGAAACATAGTGGCCTGCCTGCACGTAAGCGTGGCTCTCAGGCAAGTGACCAGACTACATAAGAATAAGTTTACTTGTTTTTTATGGACAAGGTTGAAGAAAGTTAGACAGACTTGTATACAGAAGAACTTCATTGTCATTGTTGTTCTGTATACTACTATATAATTCTTTGAGTGTTGCTGGAGTTTCGACCTCCTAAAACTTTTTCCCTTCCCTGTGCACCTTTTGAAGTTGGTGAGGCGGTGCCAACAATCCGTACTCTGCTACTACAAAAAGAGCATTGGTTTTCAAAAAGGTGGGTGTGCAGTGTGGGTGCTGTTAATGGATATCTGGACCTAAAGTCATGCAGTCATCCCACATTTAGCTACTTTTACCTTTGACAATAAGTGCTTTGAAAAGTTTGTTAATTCAGCATGAAGCAAATACATAAAAAAGACAAAAAAAAAAACAGTACTAAAGGTTTGAGTTGCTGTGAGAGGAGAAGAGGAGTTTGCAGATAAATCTATAATTCATCATAGCAGAGGCTAACGCAATCACATCAAGCCCTTTTGCACTTGGGACTGAATGGGGTCTAAGGGTACAGAGCGAATGAGAACATTATTTTACTGTATAGTTCCTCTGCAACACAGTAACAACTCTCCAGCAAACACCGAGACATAAAGTTGAAAAGGGGACAAGGTAGAGGAGGAGAAGGAGGAGGACAGGAACAGAGTTGTTGCTCATCAGATCAATATCCTATTCCATGGTCAACTGCACAAAAACTCGCTCATTTTCCTTTCTCTCTTTTAACATTTTCAATTTCTAGTAGTAGAAGATAGAAAGTGCATTAACCATGCATGGGCTAGAGTGGTGGTCTAAGTGAAAGAGAGAGAGAGAGAGAGAGACATAGGCTAAATGTGAGGACAAAATGAAGGTCTGGCACAGCCTTTTCTTTACTCTAAGAGGTTTATGTCTAAATATCTCACCCAGGCCTGCACCCTTTCCAAGAAGATAAGAAAATAATGAATGTTATAATTAAATAGGCTTTGTTCTGTCCATCACCTGATTAAAAAAATTGCTAATACTGACGAAAGATAAAGAGTACCATGGATTGAATATTCCATGCTGGTGAATGGATTTTCCTATCGCACTCTTTTTACACGTTAAACTTAAACTCAAAGACGGACATAACGCCTTTGCTATAGGGTCACACATTTTAGACACCATCGCAGTGTGTCCGATCGGATCTGATCTGGGATGTCTGGAAAAGAATGTTTCAAAACACTTCTGCAGAGCTGATCAATATCATATTAATGTTGTCACATCATGCTATTATTTTACAAAAGTCTGGAGTCTAAATACATTTGTGAGTTGTGTCTAAATGCAAAAAGGATTTTCTATTATAGTATTCTGTTGTAATCTTACATATTGTAATAAAGGTTTTCAAAAGTGTTTGGATGAAGATTTGAAATCCTGAAATGAAAGGATGCTGAATTCTGCAATAATAGCAGCAATAATTTTCGCTTTTTGATGAAGTTGACTGACAGAAAAATAATCTAAAATACCAAAACAAATCCTTGATTGCAGCTCATCAGATGAGAGGATTTGTGTTTTTTTGTTTGTGTGTTGGACAACAATGGGGCATTAAAAGATTTAACATTGTCAGACTTTCGGGCTACCAAAGTGTGGTAACCTCTTTTGACTGACCGACACTGACTCAAGTTCACATCAACTAGTCAGTATGGTTTGTTGGCATTGTTGGCATTTCATGAGCTGCACTGAAGCAACACAACAAAGACAAAAGGTCAACCAGTAAAATGAAGAAGTGGGTTTATCTAGAAGTATCTGGAGAATAATTAGAATACTCTTACAGTATATAGAAGCTTTATGGCAGTCTTACACAAACACACAAACACACTAGCTGCCTGTCTAGCCATTCTAAGACCAATGAACTGTCCGGTCCGCCTTGATGTGACCTTCACACATAAAGCCCAAACAAATACAGACATAAACACACAGAGCTTAATCCATCCTGATCCTTTGGTGTCCACTCAGTGTGGAGCTGAAGTGTGGACATGAATAAGAAGAACAAAGTGCCGCGACTGGATTGAGCCTTCTTCTTACAACACAAGCTAAGACTCTGGACCAATGCAGAGGAGTTACTGGAAAGTCAAAGTGTGTTTGTGTGTATGAGGTGATGGAGGGTTGGCAGAAGGAGAAAAAGGGGGTTGCGGGTCATATCTTGGTGGATTAGTGGAGCAAGAGTCCCAGCAGAAGCTTATACTGTTGATACCAGATGTCAGTTTGTGGCGTTTGATCCTTCTGTACTTTTACTTTCTGACTGACAGACTTCTACTTGTTGTGGAGTATTTTTACACTGTTGTATGGGCACTTTTTCTTAAGGTAAAATATTTGTGTACCTCTTCCACCGCAGCAAATATTAAGGAAGAAACTAGAATGGGCAGAACATTATGTGATTTTTTTGCCTTATAGACTTCCATACAGCTGCAGTGTATCAGATGTTATAAATCAATAATGATATCCAGCTTTGGATCGACCTTAAAAATCTCAACAGCAGATGGCTCTTCTTTCTTCATTACTTCTGTCACTCACCTCCCTCTCCTCAATCTCTGTTTTTCACCTGCTTTTCACTTTTTTTTTTTGTTCTTTTCTCTCTCTCTCTCTCTCTCTCTCTCTCTGGGCTTTCCTCCAGTTTACATGATGAGCTGATGGCCAACAAACAAACATTGGCCCCGGTCCTCGGCAGGCGGAGAGGACACAGAGCAGCAGGGCAGAACAGCAAGGTTGCTATATAACTTTTCCGCATGATCCCTCTGCAACGCCTACTCACCGTACCTCACCAGCAGCAGCAACGCTTCTCAGAGCGAGATGTCGGCTGCTTAAAAATGTCCGGTTAAGGGAAAACAACGGCAGCTGAGGAGAAACCGGCCTTCAATCTGAAGCGACGTAGCATGAATTCAGCCAGTTTTAACAGCAAATGACAAGCATTGATGTGACCTCTGATACATCATCATACCATTTCCTGGTAAACACAATAAAGTGCCTAGAGCCTGAACAACAGAACTGGCAGCTACACTACTAATCAAATAATCATTCAAACAGTTGCTAGTTTCTGTTTCTTACATAAGAGGATCAAAAGCTTTTTCTTTATCTTGTGTGGTGATAAATTAAATATGTTTGGCTTATTGACAGTTACTCAGACAAAACAAGACTTTTGGAGATATAATCTTGGGCTCTGGGAAATTGCCTGAGGCATTTTCAACTATTTTTATACATTTAATTGACCTGAATGAATTTATTATCGAGAAAGTAGTTCAGAATAACTGACATTAGATGCAGCCCTAAAGGTGCCTCATTTAAAATATGGAAGATGAGGCTTTGTGATAAGTTTTTAATTATGTTTTTGTGGTGTGGTAAAATATTGTAAACTCGACAAACTTTGGTGTTTTTCCAGGTGCTTTCAACCATATTCCATTGCCTTCTTCGTTGACTGTAGTATGAAACTCCCGTCACACGATAACAAGCACTGTTTGTTCCTCTGTTCAATGATAAAAATCTTCTTAAGGAGAGACAGGCGACAAGCAAAAAAGTCGTAAGTGAACCTCGGGTTAAGAATATTTTAATTCAAATATGTGTTTCGACGGTTAAGATGAATTTCCATGCTCAGATTTTTGAGTTAGGCACCAAAGTGACTCACTGGTTGGAGAACAATCATCGAGCAGGTGAAAGAAAGTTTTGTCTGTAATTTAAATGGCCTGTCTGTGACTGAAATCTAAAGAAGTTTACTTTAAAACTAAAAATGAAGTGGTATGAAGGTAGGGACAGTCGCATACATGTAACTGCTTTGTTTAAATTCCTTTTTCAGTTTACTGTTCATGACAATGACATATCTTTTTTTAGTTTGATCACGACACAAAAACTGCTTTAAAAACTTTCAAAAAAGTTTAAACAAGCGTCGAGCACTTGCACTTCCATAGTTACGGCTACAAGAATAATATTCATGGATATAATTTGGCAATTTATAATGTGGCCTTTTCATCAGAGATCTGACTGGACTCCTGTTGATCATAATGAAGCTCTGATAGCTCCGAGCAACTCTGCAGGTTTGCAGGTCTTCATTTTCAATATCATTTCCATGCATACACACATTATGCTTTCCAACACGACGCTTAGCCGCAAGCTTGCTGTAATTTTGACACTACTAGTATCACAATTAAGGGCATAAATGTATGTATAACTTACACATGGGAACTGACATTCATTTGTATATGTGTTTGTGTCTTTGCCTGCCTGAAGGCGTACCAATGTTTTTTATCTCCAAAGGGGTCTTTCTTGTCACAAAACGACTGTTTTGACTCTAAGGACATGACAGCCATTTTCTGTTAGCAAGGACAAGACTTGAGAGGGGAAATTATCACTGTTCACCACCACGATCCCCCTCCAGTGACTCTGTGTTAAAAGGTTCCAGACTTCCACTCATTTAACACTCGAGCGAGCACGATAGAAAAGTGCTCTCCACCGTCCTCTCGGAAAGTGGAGGCAGGGCGTAAAAGGTTTAATCGGCCATCGTGTCAGATACATCAGGACTTCTTGTCATCAAAGTCCCACCTCTGTCACTTTGATTCGGCTTCTCCAAATCCGCCGGCTTGTCCGTCTTCTTTGTAGTTTACCTGCCTCACTGTCCGTTTTTAGGACTTTCTATCAGCTTGTCTGGCAGTTTGATATCTATGTGTCCTGCCTGACCTCTCGACAAGAAATCCAAGAGGGTTCGAGGGTATGAAACAGCGTGAACGTAACAAAATAAAAGATTATTGGATATTTTTTTATTATATGCCCCTGTCTTGTTTTGTTTGTTTTGTTTTGAGTAGTCTCTAAGACTTTTTTATCTTTCTAATTTGGGTCTATATCCATTAAACTTCTATGAATAAAAATGATCTATACACTCCACTGCAGATGGCATCAACATTGCACATTTTCAGTAAGTTATAAACCCAGGCTCCAACTTTTCAGACTAATTGGGAAGAAGCATTTGGCCCAAGATCAATCTTAACATAAATCCTGGGTGTAAAAGTCCAGCAGCGGTGCTCAGATTTGGAGCTAATTGCAAAATTACATAATAATAATATTAGATGAGCAACTGCTAATTAAAAAATATATATAACCTCAAGATGCCCTTCCTTAGCAATTAGTTTAAAATCTGAATTTCAATCAAGGAGAAACGAAAAGTTTTCCACCCTGAAGCAGTCGCTTGTGGAGAGTCTCTAACAGTTTTTAAGGAGAGACACCCCTTTCAGTCAATATTTGAAGTGGAGGTGAAGTACATACCTCCAGCTGTGATATTTTAAATCAATGGTGATCTTTGAGTCGATTTAAAAACTCACACAAAACAAGAACAAGTGAATTCTCTGCATAATGTACCTGCATAGAGAGAATATATCTGGTTTTAAGAATTTCAACGAGTTCAAATGGATTGAAAAATATACAAGAGGAATTTCCACTGCAAATAAAGCGCTCTTTGAACTTTAAATCAACCACAGAACGGTGAAAAATGTGTGAGGTTTTACAGATAATTAGATTAGTGCAGTGGATTAGCAGGCGACCCATAGAGGAGGACCTTGAATTTATCCGAAAATTCAACAAATTTGGACATAAATTGTTTTCATTGTGCAGGAAAGGTTTGAAATGCTTCTGAGATGTAGTGGAGCAGAAGTACAATGTTGAATAAAATGGATATAATAAAGTAAAGTTCCTCTAATTCGCACTTGAGTAAATGTATTTTATGTAGTTACATCCCACCACTGGTCATAAATCATAGTAAAACTTCATGGCATGTGCCAAGATCTCTTTGTGAGCTGCACTGCCTTGAGGTGAAACTAAAGACAAAGTATAAGTAAATAAAGTCTTGTAGCAGTGATGGAAATCTCTGCTAAAAAAAAAGATTCAGACATGCACATGTGCATTTATGTGCGCATGTATAAGTGTAAAAACAAGACCGAGAGAGTAAGACACTGGAACATAGCCATATGAAAAGCATTGCACTGCAGGGCAGGCGGAACCAAATGTCTGTTCCACAGGGGGAGTGATTAAGGCGTTGCGCAGGGCCCACGGGGGAAAGAAAGGGCAGAAAAGTGAGCTCATTACCCATAATGTAGAAGAAGAACACTCACCCAAGGCAGCGTGTAACACTCACACACTCTCACAACATTGCTTAGAAAATCAAGCTCTTTGTGCTTCTACCGATGTGAGTGCCGTCAAAGTAAATATGTCGCTGATTTACTCTGCAGATGGGTTTTTATCAGGAGAAGGAACAGTCGATGAAGACTTAGTTAGAGACGGGAAAAGATGGACGGCACCCTTTAGGAGTTTAAGCACCTGCAAATTGACTTAATTTCTACATGCAGTAATAGACTCTTTCCACCATGTTAATGAAATACCTGACGGTTGAAACAAGGTTCTAATTATTATTTCACTCCTCAGAAGTTAACCTGAGTTGACAGATCTAGTTCATAGTTCTTGTCATGTAGTAATTTGAGCTTTGAGCAACATATTCCTTACAGCCTTTCACTTGACCCGTTAAACAGTTTGTTATAAAACCGAAATCTGTGCACGCAAAAACATGACCTACTTTGCATGCCATCAGATGTTCAGAAAGTAGAAATTTATATCTGAATTTTACAGATTTCGAATGCAGACGGAGGTGATTATTTCAAATGATCTGTGAACTACAAAGAGATGCTGGTGGTGCTAAAATGACGATGAAAGATGAAAGAAAATTACAAACACTGAAAAATGTGAGGGTTTGGGTTTTGGTATAGAAGCATCTTTGCCATTTTTGTCATTATTTTCTGACATCCTGTTAACAATCAATTCAATCAATCAAATGTTAGATTCTAGACTCTATCACTCTCTCTCAGAGATCCAGGTGTATTGATACTTTAATGTCACGTCGGAGTTATCGTAATCATGAGTTACCGACTTGTAAATAGAGTTCACGTCCAATATGGTGGAGAGCCAAGATGAATTATTTGGCAACAGTTTGGCTGGGAGCGGTAAAGTCCTCGAGTTCCCAGAACTTCATGGTAGGTGGGTCTGATAAAGAGGCCAAGAGAAGTTTGGCAACAAATTGCTTTATAATTTGGAGTCCTGAAGTTCCCAGAATTTTGGGTCCATAACTAATTATGAAACAAAAACAGGATATAATAACATCTAAAGAGTGCTGAAAGGTTACATAAGAGTTGATGACACCATATAACACAGAATATATAATCAGTTTCTTTGAAAATAAACTCCACTTCCACGACACCAACTGGAAAAATATGTACGCCTCATGTCAGCCAAAGACCAGCTCAATGTAATTATAACTACTGTTTTAATCCTCACATGACCAACTCCATAACCATACAACTGTCTAATAAATAAAAAACACCAGTAAGATGAACCCTAAAAATAATGAAGTAGCTGAAGCCAAAGGGTCTTGGTCTAACTTTCTATATAAGCATGCTCTTGTTTGATTTACCTGGTTGATGATGTAGATACCGTAGTCAATCTTCTGCCGTCTGAGGATCGGGTGGAGGTAGTGGAGCCAGTACTTTAGGTGGTTTTCTCTGTGACGGAACGGGATGATGATGGCCACCTAAACAACACGGCCAGTTTCAGTTGTTTGCATTCAACAGGAACATTTTCTCTAAAATATAAACACTTTTCTATCAGTTAGAGAAGTTCTAATGCATAATTAAATCAATGCTGACAAAGAAAATAAGACACAAGCGTAATCAGTCAAAGTGCACCATCTGAAGACTCTTTCAGATCTCCAAAGAGATTGAGTAATAACACTTAAATGAGTTTTGTTTCATCCTACAATGAACTGTTCTGCAACAGAAAAAAGTCATTTATGTAGAGAATCCCCCCGGTTAATGTCACAGTGTACATAAAGTTGGTTCTCATTCATTATAAATGAAGCAGCTCCAGGAAGGAGCTCTCGATGGCATTGCAGATCTGAGGCAGATCTGATGCCGCCCTGTATCTCTGTGCTTTAAGTGAGTCGTTCTCCGCTGTCCAAACAGTCCAAGGTTGAACTGTAATTTACCGTGTAAGTTCATGGTAATTTTGCACTCAGATGAAGACTGGCAGCAAATTGACCTTGCTATCTGTATAGTTCGGCAGTGTGATGGCTGTTTTAGCGTTATCTTTGCTGCTAAAGAGAAGCGCTGTGACCTCGGCAAAGTGTTACGCAGAGGAGAGACACTTCAAACATTTAAATAGACTAATATTTTTTGGCAACCAGATATTATGCCACAGTTTACTGTGAAAAAAGTGTTTGAAGGTGTCTTCCAGACCCATATTCTGTACAGAAGAAAAATATTTTAATCCTATACTAAGATAAAAATGGAAGCTCATCTCTGCCAGGAAAAAGAAACATAGATGAAAAAAGTTATGATGTGATAAAAAAGACAAAATAAGTCAAAATTATGAGATGAGATAAAATTTTAACCTGCTTGCTCATAATTTTGATTTAACATCTAGTAATTTGGCCATAGTATTCCATATTTTGGACTTATTATCTAATAATTTCAATTTAGTGTCTCATAATTTTGATTTATTTCCTGATTTTGACTACTTCATAATTCTGACTTATTATCTTATACATTTAACTCAGTAGCTTAGTATTTTCACTTATTATTTCATAATTTTTGTACTTAATATCTCATGATATCACACTTTTGACGAAGTAACACACAATTCGACTTACTATCTCATAATTTTGAGTTAATATCTAGTAATTTGGCCTTGACATTCCACATTGTGGACTTATTATCTAATAATTTTGACTTATTATCTCATAATTCTAATATCTTTTACTTACTAGCTCACACTTACCATGAGTATTTAACTGTTTTATGCATAACCTCTGGTCTCCTGTTTTTTATTTTTATTCTTAAACTGCCAGAAATGGGCTTCTATAATAAAAGTTTATTGAAAATACGTATATATAAATATATGTACAGACCTTCCATCTAGGCCGACAGTCAGGAGGTGTGTAGCGGCCTCCCTCCGTCACGTTGGGGTTTTCTTTCTGCACTCGTTCCATCGTCATCTGGGAGCTGAACTCGATCAACAAACGGCCCACTGAGGATATAAGGAAAGAGGGGAGAGTTAGCCAGATGAAGAGGATAACATAGGAGGCACAGGATAAAAAAGACAAAAAAACATGACGGGGAGAAAGAAAGTTAGAGAGGGAGCAAGGGATGTTGGGAGTGAGGGACAGAGTAAGAGAGAGAGCTTTTAGCTTCAAAGCAATACTGTTGTGTATCAAAGCAATGTGTGCAGAAATAATGGTTTCAAGGGATATGCTCTGCATAATGCAGAATTTAATAAGATGCACAGGCTTTGGAAAATATATATTGCTAAAAAATAAACAAAGACTTTGAAGTCAGTCGGAGTAAACACAACATGAAAGGTAATTACACTGCTCAGTGATGAAGCCACACCATATGCTATATCACTACAAATCTATCCATCAGTCCTTTGAGTACTGGCGGATCAAACTCTCTCTAAGCTTGTGTGTTTGTGTGCCTGAGATTGCAAGTTCAGACTAATTTAAAGGAAGGGTTGGCTTTAAATCTCTGCCCCGGACGGTAAATACAGACCCTCGTTCAGGGAGCCAGGATCATTAAAATATATGAGCAAGCTTTGCTGTTTGGGCTCCAACCAAAGCCCTCCAACCATAACCCTCATTTTTAACAAACCAGACTTTGAGCGCTCGTTCTGTGGCAAGATGTCACTCATTAGTGCATGTTTTTCTTCAGTCAGCCTCAGTAAAACAACTCATTAGTTAATTTACAAAGCATCACGTGTTTAAAGGCAAAAAAAAAAAACATATTACATTATGTTTGTCACTCATGATCATGTGTGGAAGTGTCATTTGATCAAGGATGTTTTTATGTTTTCCATTTGAAAAGAATAAAACAAGCAATTCATTTGTCCTCCTAACAATTATTGTGTATCCAAAGTCTGATATATTAAATAAAAATGTAAAACTGGGTGACATCATCACAATAAACCTGGGCACTGTAGTTTATTTTGAGTAAATCTTGCACTCACAGCTCGGCATTTAGTCCTTTTTCACAGAGTGCTTGCTCATGGTGGGAATTGTTGGGTCTCTGTAAAAATGACTTAAAGAGTACAGTGTAAACCTTCTTTATTTCTGTAATGAAAAACTAAAAAAACAACAACTATATATCAACTGTTTTTATAGATTTACATCTTCAAAAGCAACGAATGAGCTGTAAAAGGCTGACGTATACTCGAACAAACTAGCTTGTGTGAGGAGATGTTCGACCACGTCTACAGGCTGAAATGCTTCTACTTTTTGCTAATGAAACACTCAAAGACTGAAGGAAAAAGCCTTCTTAGAAACGAGTGACACGTCATGGTTCAGATGAGGATAAGGTCTCGCGTGGTGCTGGAGTAAGTAGCTGTATGACATGTGAAAAAAAAAAAAAAAAGGGCCTGAAAAAGACGTTAAAATCCTGCGCACTGTCTCACCTCTTCTCACCATACCACCTTAAATCTGGTTCATTTCATGACACAGACATCAGATATCAGAAAAGAGAGAGTGTGTGAGAGTGTTTCAGACACTGTTTGATGGTTGGACACTCTTTCTGAAGCATATGTCTGCCTTAAGTGCAGGTAGGGAAATAAAGTATTGAGAGATGGACTGACGTATTATCTTCTTCCAAAGCCTTTTCGTGGGATTTGTCGATACTACAGCATATTCTTCTGATCACAACTACCAGATAAATTATTCTGCTATGATTGATGTCATGGTAATGTACAGTATGTCTTCTCTATCTTGACATGTGTATGAGCACACACTATGAGAGCTGTACTGCAGAGACAGAGAGAGAGAGAGAGAGCGTTGAGGCCAATACAGGTATATGAGTTAATAATCCACTTAGCATTGGCGTATGAGCTTTGTGTTGAGAGGTCTCCTCCAATCAACGCTGCGCAGGCGAGGAGCGTGATCGATGCCAACAAGGTTAGATGTTCATAACACACCTCTTTATCATACCACAAGAGATGAATGCAAATAGTCCCAACAGCCCTTCTTCCACTGACCACATCTGCCCGTCACCCTCCATCCTCTCCACCCTCGTCCACACTCCACCGTCTCCATTTCTTTTCTTTTTTCTCCCCCCTCTTCCTCTCTCGTGCTAATGAGACAGTAAGTGGAACATGGTGTTTTCATCCAGCCTCTGAATGCTAGTTAGTTCGCACCCAGACAAGCAAAAGAGAGACACAATGACAGAAAATGCAAATCCTAGCACAAAAAGATGCTATTTTTACATCATTAATTGTGTTGTTGTGGTTGTTGTTTGACACTAAAACGATTAAATGAATCGATGCAGTGACGCCTTCATAGCAAATATAACTTTTTGCCCAGAATCTCTTAAGATTGAAACAAATAACCCACTTCTGAGACCTATATTATGCTTTTTTTAGGGCAAGTCTTACATCCAGTACAAGGCAATGAGAGCATTGTATGTTTTTAGTGCACTGTGTCTCTGCGGCAGACAAGACTCTCTGACTATAACATCACTGTGTGTTCAGTTAGTAGCTGTACAGTATACACTGGGTTTTTTAGGAATCTCAAAGTGCTGTACTTACAGCCTAGAACAGCCCCTCATGAGGGTTAAAAACTAGGCTTTCTGAGAAGCCTCTATTCAAACATGACTGCACTTAAGTCTAACATGTGGCCCAAGTGTGAATCAAACTGGTAACCATGGACACAAGAGACACAAGATCTTTAAATTCTTAAAACTTCTGAGGGATCGAAACCCAAGAGTGCTTTTTAAAAGTGTTGGTTGGAGGATGTGTGCTGTTGAAGAGTTTATTTTCTTAAAAGAATATTTCAGTTTATTTACTTCCTTTTCTAGGAGTTAAGATGAAAAGATTAATACCACTATCATGTCAGTATGTTCAGTGCGTTCAATATGGAGCTAAAGCTTAGCACAAAGACTGCAAGCAGGGGGAAACGGCCAGCTTGGCTCCGCTCAAGGTTCAAAAATGAACTACCATTTGTGGTTTTATGGGGAGTTATGCGCTGTGACTTTTTCTTGGCAAAAAGCAACCAGGGGGAAAGTGACTTCCAGAGACTTTTTGACTATAAAGTTGTCAATAGAGACGCAGTGATTAGTGAGTGTGAGTGTTTCTGTCACTTACAATCAATGAAGTAGTGGTGAGTTAAGAGTTTGGCAACAAGGCAGGAAACATTGCACCGTTTATGAATTTAACGCTCACCACAAATGGCATGTAATCCCCTCACGGCTGCAAGGAATGTTCTCAATTTTCCCGCTTTTATTTTTACTAAAACTGTTAAAAATAACAATAAAAAAATACTCTAAAAAGTGCTAATTTTCCTCATCTTTTGACAGACATTAGCATCTTTCCGAAGATTATAAACTATTATTTCAATTCAAATGTTACCAACTTCACACTGTCTTTGCTTGTTGTCTTCAGCATTTGATTTACCACCAACACACCTCGTCAAGTGGATACCAAATAGTTCAAACCGACTGATAAAAATGGATCAGCTGCACAGGAAGTGACGCACTTCACTCACACCTAAGTTGTTGTTTTGACTGAGAAGGACAGCGATGGCGGGTAGAGGTCAGTGAGCTTGCAAAGAGTCCGGTGACGTGAGAAAATGGAAGCTTTTAAAATAAACCCTGACATCATCCTGTTTTACTCTGACGGAGACGACATGAATAATACAAAGGGTGTTCATGTGTGTGTGTGTGTGTGTGTACTGTAAAAGAGAGAAGAAGAAAAATGAATGTGGGTTTGAGCTAGTGTTTGTACAGTAAGAAATGATAAATGAGAGCTGTAATGTGTGGTAGCTTTGTAGAGGTGCAATTATGACGCGCACACACGTGTAATATCTCATGCTTATCTACGTGGCGATATTAGAGTGATACATTATAATCACGCTGCTTGATCGTTCTATCTGGGACGCCCTCTGCACTTTGGGGGATACATCACTGCTTTGTCTGCAAAATATACACAAATACACATGCAAACTGTATACACACCAGTTTTCTCAGCACAATAATAATGAACCAAATCTCTGAGCTATTAGGTTAGTAGCACGTGTGCTGAAGCAACACACTGAGAGCAGACCTGAGGCAGTAAGCCCTCTAAACACACACACACACACACACACACACACACACACACACAGAGTGAGTCGGCCTATTTGTGGCTGTGATTTCAGCTTAGGTCAGACTTTACAATAAGGAAACAGAAATAGGAGAAAAATGGGAGCACTCCTGGGTTTTTGTTGGTCCTGACTTGGTTCTGGTTTTGTGTGATAGTACATCCATTCACAGATTTCTCTCTTTTCCGGTCTCACCACATAACTCAAACCTGAAAAATTCACACCTCTCTCTCCCTTCCTATCGCTCGCACTCACTGTCTGCTAGAAGTCTTAACAGATCCACCTGGTTCCTGTAACTGAGATTTGACTTGAGGCACAGGTAGGATCAGGTCCTTACACCTCTGGTTTACACAGGTTTCCTGTGTGTTCATTTTTGTATTAGGTACACAGTTTTGGATCAAAGAAAACAAACCAGAAATCAGAAATGTGACTAAAATATGTTCACAGAGTCATTCACAGAGTCTGTGTATGTATGACTACTGCATATATGAAACATTTTCATGAGGCTCTTTGTGGCTCCAGAGGAAACTGCACAAAATCTGATAAATTGCCTCAAGTGATATCGATTGAAACCGGGACCCACGTGAGTTCATATCCACATTTTATACAGGCAATTGGATATTAATGCGGATCCCGGGTCTGTTTAACATTATTGGTAATAGTGAGTGGATCCATGGCAGGTCATGATCGAAGTGCTGTGTGTGTACAAGATGGTAGCAAATAACATGTATGGGTGAGTGAGTGCCCCCTGATCAGGAGGTGAAGGACCGGAGAGCAAAGGTCAGATTCGTCTGGAGCGCACAGGCAATGACAAATTAGTAATGCTAACGTTAGCTATGGCAGCTAACGAGTTGTAGTACATTTCTGGGTCATTTTAGGTTCGGTCACAAATTTTTGGACCCTTGTGGATTAAGAAAGAAGACCTCTGTTACCTGCCTCTCATCTCTGCTCGAGACTAGTGGAACAAGGCTATATTAGCCGCTGCTAGAATAACACAACCAAATATGCATTGTGGGCAATGTAGTTTGGACAAAAATAAGAACGCTGCATTGATTTTGATACATTCTGACTGTAAAAAAATTAATTCTACATTGATTAGCTTGTTAAAACAATACTGCACAAGTGATCAAGTGTACGATAGCATGCACAGGGTTTAAAGTTTCATATGCATGATATATATAATATGATATATAAATACACTACGTATACCAAAAAAGAGAAACTTTGAACTTTCTTCAGTGATTGCAATAAAATATTTAATTTCTCACTGTTGTTATGTTCTCCATGCACAGTGAAAATGTAATCAACACCAGAAAACATCTTCCTACACAAGCCCTTCAGATCAAATCTCAATAAAAAAGAAAAAAAAAGTGATTTAATTTGATTTCATTTAGCAACACAGCAACTAAACAACTTTCTTTTCCCTCTAAAATCTGAATCCAAAACAACTGCGACTTGCTGTGTCCTTACAGAGTGTGTGGTCAGGCCATCTGACTGCATCAACTACACAACAGGCTGGTTGTTAATCAGCAGAGACTTTTTTGTGCCTTCACGTTAACTTAAACGACAACTGAAGCAGTGCCAGGGTCAGATTTCAGGGAGAAATTCTGAGTTTATAATTAAGTTCGGTTTTGGCTTCAGGTTGAGTGAATAAAAGGCAGAAAAAAAAAGAAACTAGAGGAAGGAAAGTGAACGGACAGAGAAAGAGGGAGGGGGAGATTGTTCCTCTCCTCCTGCCTCCCACTGACACAGACTCTCTGACAATAGAGACTTTCAGCTCTCTGAATCTCATTAGCCTGTCCACTCCCTCCCTCTCCTCTCTTTTTCTCTCTTTCAATCATTTACAAGTGCCTCTACCAACTGTAGACTGTAATTGCTATTCTTCCGGAGATGTGGAGAAAGAAAGGAGGTAGAGGAGGGCAAAGAAAAAGGGAAGATGTGATGGAAGGAGGGGATGAGAGGGAGGAAGAAGTCATGTCGAGCTACTAAGCGTACAATAGATTTTATATCTTTCACACTGTTTATTTTTTTTTCTTTTCGTCCTCATGTTGTCACCCTCCTCTTCTCTTGTCACCGCTTTTGAAGAGCTCTCATTGTTGAAAATCATTTGTGTCAAAGGCTGCGTTCATCTATGCAATCCTGTTTGTGTGTGTGTGTGTGTGTGTGTGTTTCTGTGTTTCTGTGTCTGCATGCAAGTGTGTGAATTTACTGGATCAGAGGATTAGTGGTATCTAAGAATCTCCTCGACACGCAAAACATCCAGTCATCTGTTTGCGTGGGTGGCTATTAATGCAACACCCAGTGTGTGTGTGTGTGTGTGTGTGTGTGTGTTTGTGTTGAAAAAAAGAAGAGATAAGGGGTTAACAGCAGTGCATTCACAGCTGACGAAAGGTTGCTCTGAGCGCTGCGTCGGCCACAAAAATTTCTGTCATGATTTATATGAAGAGGATAACGTGAGGCTGGTCTGTTCTTTGAGTAAAAAGGTTGATGTTCTGCAGTTTTCTTGAACCACAACAGAGATCATATTCAAAAACAGTCCGACTGAACTGATTGATTTTTTTATTTTTAAAAGGGACAATAAAATCACCTTGGCAAAAAATAGTGCACTTATCTCAGAAATCACACGGCTCCTCGGAAGGTAAGAAAAAAGTATCGTGACCTTTAAAAATGGCAAACCAACAGAGATGATACAGCAAACACTTCCTCCAAGTCAAGAGATAAGAAACAGAGCAACAGAGTTGCAAAGTGTGACGATTATTTCTGTTCTGTCAGTTGGAGAACTTCCGAGGTTTGGATTACATGAATCTCTCTCGATTTATTCACTAAAAAGAGGAGCAACTGTGTTAGAAAACACTGAAATACTGTACGGAGAGAAGGGCGACGCCAAAGGTGCATCTCTGTTAACTTGCTCTTCTTGATTTATGTGCTTCTCAATATCTGTAAATATGCTTCGAAGGGAAATTGTTTTTACAATTGGAAGTTTGCACGGGGTGTTTTATTTTGAAAATCGAGCAGATGCCGTTTGTGTGTCTGACTTCTGGCCTGTTTCGCGCAGATTGACGTGGGCTGATCACGGAACACTTCCGTCAAAGCTGCTTCTGAAACGGACTTCCGATGTGCTTCCGATGGGGTTCAAAACATTAGACTAGAACGTGATTAGCTCTGCCTGCCGCAACGCACACGAAGCACATCGCATCCGTGCCTGCTGGAATTCGGCCTGAATGGTCATTGTAGTATTTAGAGCCATGTGCCAAACCACATCATTAAAAGAAAAGAAAACTTTCAAACTTACTACTACAACCTGCAGCTACTTCTACTTTGCATCTCTGCATCTACAACACAGCGTTTGTTACACAGGTAGGACCGAAGCAAAACCAGCAGCAGCAGTATTATATACATCACATGGTCTTTTAACTACTGTATTGATGTATAAATAAAGAAATTTGCACATTCTCTTTGCTTTGTATATAACTTTTATCAGACTTTCATTGAAATGCATCATAGTGTAAAGATGACAGCCACAGATGCTTCCTCTTGGAAGAGCGAGTGACAACCTTTAATCATCAGGCGAAGTATTTTTATTTTCTGATATAATGTACGGCAAAAAAACTGTTTGTACACAAACAAGTAAACAGGAAATGTCATTAATGAGCGAGCTGAATCAAACGGCGCTGATGTAAGTACTGATTCTCTGATAGCCCCGTTTCTTGCAGCACTTTCATCAGCATTTATTTAAGTACTACTTAATGTGCTATTCAAAACCAGCGTTGTGGGTCGTTACCCAAGCAAGCAAGGCAAAAAGCACTTAATGGCTCATATCCATGTGCACAGTATGTCCGCTGATGTGTTTTTGCACGGATACGGAAGAAGTTGGAAGTAGGGGGCATGAAACAGATGGAGAATATGCATGTAACACAACATCGTATGCTGGCACGAAAAACAAGGCGTGCGAGAGGGAACGAGGACAAAGATGGCTCCAGAAAGAATGAAGGAAGGAGAGAGCATGAAAGAGGGGAGGAAGAGTGACGGGGCAGCAGAGGGAGAAGACACAGACAGAAACAGGAAAGGAGAGGAGGAGCACAGGGAGGGAGAACAACAACAGAAACACAAAGTGAAGAGGGGGTGACAGATAGTGTGAGGCTGCAAGCTAAATTCCATGGCAACACGGCACCAGTGAAATGAAGGTGTTGTTTTACTAGTCTGCAGTACTGTTATTGTAAATGTAAATGATTCATACCAAAGGTTGTCATCCATGAAAATATCCAGAGAATGTTGTTTTGATGTTTCACATAAACAGCTGCAGAATAAACGATAAAGAGTGTCATTGCCTGAACAGGTCATAATTGACTGTATCATCAAACTATTTACTGGATTAGTTCTGCAGGTTTCAGCAATGTGAGTTTTTTTTTGTTTTTCATGCCACAGAAAATGTAATTTACCAGCTGAAATATGAAAGTATGATGGAACACCAGCAGGAAGTTATATATTATTACAGTGCAGTACTTTCTAGCTCAATGTAACCATGCGCGTAATCTCCACGGGGCACCAGTGGTCAAGTCCGCCCTAATGTAAGAAAGATGGAAATTTGATATTGATATGACTGATGAAGCTCATGCTTGTCTGTGTTTAATTGCACTTGGTCGAGCCGAGGCAGCATTCACTGTACGATCACAGCGGCGTACCACAAAAAGTTTGTGTGCACACAAGGAGACAGAAAGTGGACTGATGAGCGCAAACACACTGTGTTACTCGAACAACACTCCCATAACAATGCTGTTGTCAGCATGTTGTTATGTTCATTACTTCAGAGTTTGTGCAGGGCGAGAAAAAAAAAACATATCACTTGCTCTGTTTGGGTTACTTGCTTCACTAAAATGTTGGTGATCCTCGATAATAACCAGTATGATTATCTGCCTGTCTCTGTTATCACTGGAGTTAACCGCTACGTTACACGACACACATTCAAACCGTGACTTGAAGTATTGAGATGAGACAAAACACTCAGGTGATTGTACCTGCAGGAAAAATCAGTTATTGACAATTAAATATTCAACGAAAAAAATGTGAAATGCAAAGACTCTAATCACATAACTAGAACATTTTTTATGCTTTTTTTGTTAAATGATGAATAACCTGAACATGTGCCGCACATGAAAAGCACATCAATATATTTATTAGTCCTTATCACTTGTCACATTATTGCAAACTCTTCGGTTTTAGACTTTAGTCGGGATCCTGTAGGACTGGCGACTGTGTTTTCTCATCATATAATTCATTAAACTGCATTAATAGGACCTGGATAACTGGCTGGAGATGCATGGATGGATTGATCAATTGAAAATGTTTGATTTGTTTAAATGAAATCAGGTTTTTGTAAAAGAAAAAATGGCCCATTATGAGACGTGTGTTGGCTACAGCTTTGATGAGTGAAACTTGAGCAGCCTCCTGTGTGCACAACCCACTGTTGAAACAATCACACTTTGAGTTCAGAACTATTTTGAATACTTTACTACACTAATACTAATAAGTTGTGTCTCAGTTCCATAATACATACTAATGATAACCAGTTGTGACTCTATGAGTGTGACTTTGATGGACACTGAAGGAAACAGAGGAGCTACTCACAGCTGGAATGATGGTGATGAGAGGCAACCCATTTATCTATGTGTAATTTCTAATTGTTGATATAAATGAAAGCTTCTTGCACACTGTAATTTTTTGTTTTCTGTAGAAAAATTAAAATTGGTGCAGGCTACAAGTCGCTTTCATCCTATTCATCTCATGGAAAGGCTTTCCTTTACTTCTCACAAACTAAGCAGAAAACTGCTAAATGTGTTGTTTTTTAATCACATGGACTGTTGTTCAGTTGCAATTATGTGATCATAATCCCTGTTTATCACCATCCTATTAATTTGGAATTAACCTATTCCAAGTTATCTAGGGACAGCAGCCACAGTAATGCCGGCTCTGACAAACTTGTGTGTGTTTCCCTAGATGCTGTTTTTTGGCATGATTTAGACTGCTCTCCCTATTACATGATATCAAATCTGCATGACTGGCAGAGGAGGCGACACTGGCATGCCAGCATGTTTGTGTGTGTGTGTGTGTGTGTGTGTGTGTGTGTGTGTGTGTGTGGTGGGTTGGCGATACAGCCACAGGTCTCGCTGCTACTGTCCAGCTGGCACACTGATGTGGTGGCTGGCACATATGCTGACGCGCACACATTACAAACGCTGTTTCTCAGAAGAATCAGCATCCTGAGACAGCTGCAGCCAAACGCGTGAAGACTCCAGGTCACGATGCTGTGAGATCTCTGCGTGGTCTTGGTTGCAGTCAGACATGAAATGGTACCGTACAGGGAGCTGGGTTTAGGGTGCCAGAGGATTACAATGTAGAGTGGACTTTTCATGCTGCCAGGGCCCTTCAGCCAGAAATAACACAGCAGAATATATTCATCATCGGTCCAAAGTGTGTCACATTTCATAAGTAGAAAAGTCAAATAGCATGGAGCAATTCTGGTATACAGTATCATCATATTTTGTGAATTTTAACTGGAAATGTTGTTGATACACGTCAGTCAAACAGACAGACAGAGAAATACTGAACTGTCCATCATTAAGGCTAACATCATGTCAGGATTGAGGCAGTGTTTTCCTGTTGCTTCACCCTCCTCTCTTGGGTCACATTGTCTGTCTCTCTCTCTCTACATCAGTGTGTGTGCTGCTGGACGTGGTCTCCAGTCCCGTCTCACCTGCCAATCTACCTTGACATCCACAGCCAATCATCTTATAACCTGCACAGGCTCGCTCACCTGGATGCTGCCAGGTTGTTCAGTCTCTGGTCAGCTTTGTTTTCCTGAACCTTGTTTTTGTTATCGCCTGCTTACTAACCATCGCTCTCCTCGTGTCCTGCCATATCTGCCACATCCAGCACAGTTTAGTCATCTCTGGTTTTGGGATACCAGCCTGTCACCTTGGCTCTAAATAATTCAGCTGAGCCATACCTCACCAATCAGCTGTTCAACTAATTCCTGTCTCCTCGCCTCTGTTTGCATATTGGGTCTGCACAGCTCAACACAACACGTCAAGCTAAAATTAAACATTTTTAATGTTGTGCTAAGCTTGGGTGAGATACAGTAGTTGATAAATAATAAAATGTCAGTGTTAGCTGTAATCTTTGTGTCCAATGCTAAGCTAGAATGGTACCGTGTGAATTACATTAGCAGATTTGTTGACAACAATGGTAGCTAATGCTCCCTTTGTGTCCAATACTAAGCTAAGCAACGTTATTAATCATAAAAGCTAACATTGAGCATGAATGAAACCATAATAATCAATAATATTAGCTAACGCTAATGCATCCTTAGTTGCTCATGAAGGCTAATGCTAAGCTAAAACTAAAAGATTAAGCTTAAATGCAACATTTTCAGTTACATTAGCTACTTTGTTGAACATAAAGGCTAACAATACTGTAGGCTTAAATGAAATGTCAACAATGTCAGCTGCTAACTTTGTTACAGCAGCCTTGTTCTTAATTAAAGCTAACACTGAGTGTAAATGAACAGTTAGCAACGTTAACTGCTAACTTTGTTGATCATAATATAATGTGAAGCAAAAATGCTACTTTGTCTGTTATGTTCACGGTATTATTTTTTAAAAAACAGCAATAAGCTTAAATGAAATGCTAACTGTATCTACCACCAAGGCTAAATGTTTTCACTGAACACATCAAACAATGCTAACTCGAATGCACCTCAAGATCTTCGACATGCAACACTCTTTAAGCTCCAATAAGAAGGCGGGCAGATAGTTTTGTCTGTAAATGCATCTCTATATTTAATACATGTGTAGGAGATCGGCTGCTATTTTTATTTACCCACATATATTTTAGTATACAGTTTCAGGAGACACACAGGAGCTCTTTTCAGGCTGATTGAGGGCATATAAAATACAAATTTACTAATTAAACCTTTAGGATCAGATCTGAAAATCTAAAAATACTTTGTAGCTACTAGAACATGACGACTGGATCAACTATATATCCCACAAACATGAATTTACAGAGAGTGTATCATCTTTTCCTGACCTAGAAGGGTTTATTTTTGTAGTGGTTCAGAACAGAAAAGGAAAAACTTAAGACTCAAATACAGCGAGAAATTCATATCAAGCACATATTTCTCACTGAACCAAATCTGACATTTGACATTTTTGAAGTCTGTGCCATTGACATGTGTGTATTTGCATGTCTGCACACACAGACAGACATAAACCCATCTGAGAGTATCAGTGTCAGTGCATCAGTGTCCCTCTGTTCACGTCTGTCTTGATCTTCCCCCCCTCTTTAATCTCCATTCCTTCTTTCCTCCCTGGAATTTCTTTCTTTTGTCCGTCACCATTAAAGGCTATCCAAATATGTCCGACTGCATGTGGACGCAAATCCCAAACACGCCCAGACATCAGACACATCAGACAGACGGTTAGACCCACGTAGCTCGATGAATGAATCGGATGCAGTCATGCAAGATGAAGAGGACAGATGGACAAACAGAAGGACAAATAAACAGAGATAAGTATTACATCTTAAAAGTGTTGAAAGAGAATAGATCAAATGGAAGAGGAAAGGGGATTTGATGGTTTGGGATCAGTTTTTGGTTAGAGGGTTCTCTAATAGTGAGGAAGGAGAGCATTTAGTGATTTGTAGTAGACAGGCAACAAAGTCTTCAAAAGCTAAGAGGGTGCCAGTGGAGGGCTGCAATAATCAAAGCAGCATGGTCTTTAATTTTGATCTTGCTAAAAGCTTTGTACGAGCTTTTTGAACCTGCAGGAGACTGGACAGAGAAGGAGGACATACTGCGTTATAGTAACCAAAGAAGATGGATGAGACGACTTTCTAAACACACAGAGACAGTGAGGAAATGCACTATACTTTGAATAAGAAATTAAAGAGTGATCAGAGCCTCATTAAAATGGAGCTACATCTTCAAGTTTGGTGTATTCCTACATTAAATTATCACAGAAACAAAAACAAACTTAATTCAACCTCTAAAAGTGTTTGCACAATGCCTCATTGTAAATGATTTTGCACCCTGTTGTAATTACATTGTGTGTAAAATGACTGTGAGGGTAAATGCAGTCTATATGCTTTAAATCAGGAGCCTTGCAGCTACAGGATGTGAGCAGAACAGCGACGGTGTTTTTCAACTCTGCACCATATGGCTCTTTTTTTTTTTTTTTTTTTTTTTTTGGTAACTTAGTTCAATTAGAGAAACAAGCAAAGAAAAACTGAAGTCATCCATGCCTGTCACAGCACTCGTAGCTACTAGCTGCGGCGTAGTGAATCAAAAGCAGCTTGATAAGTCAGACCCTCGTTTACTCCACAGTGCATCACAATAATTAGAAGCCACACAGAGTCACGGATGGATCCTCACAGTAAATAGCGGAAATAGAAAACCAAAAAAAAAAAAAAAAAGATTTTAACCGTGCTGTGTACTAGATTTTTCATGTTAACATTATTTTTTTTGATCTGATTACATGGTTTGTAGTAGCACAGAGCACCAGCGTCTCAAACATCGCCAGTGATGCCAATTTGGAAAATGCCAGTTTCAGAGTCCACAATTCCTGCACTGAGAGAATAAATAAATAAAGCTTGCAGCTGCCTGGCGCTGCTTATGTTTGGTTCTTGGTTCCCGGTTCTCAAAAAGCAAGTTTAAAAGGTTTCAACCGCTTTTTCAGTCGTTCCTCTCATGTGCAGCTGATGGAACAGATACGCCTCGACTTTAATCAATCCAGCAGTCTACACAGACAGGCCGAATAATTGCTCCTTCTGTTCTCTTCTGTTTTATGCACGTAGCTACAGCGATTGTGTGTTGTGTGTTGGGCTATGAGCGCTGCCAAATCGCAGGAAACTTACACTCTGTGCTGTCCCTGGACGCATCCTGCGTAGACACAAACACTGAAGGTGATGCTGCGTAGACGTGGTGTATGTGTCCCAATTTACTGCATGATATTTACCATCTGCCATTTTATCCGCGAGTCTGCATTCTCACTGGGAAATTTCTGCACTATATACAAGAAGTGGCCTCAAAACTTCCAACAACTGAACAAAAAAAATAATATCTTTTCTGTCCCACAGTGCAACGGGTCACAATTTCCAGATACAAAAGTTACAACTGCATGACTCTGTCAAAAATGCCAATTTACAGGGCGCCCCGGTAGCTCACTTGCTAGGGCATAGAGCATGCATGCGTCCCGTGTATCAACGCTAAAGTCCTTACAGCAGCGACCTGGGTTTGATTCCAGCCTGGATCCTTTGCTGCATGTTATTCCCCCACCCTCTCTCTCCTCTGATTTTCCTGTCTACCTCTCCAACTGTCACTGTCTAATAAAGCATAAATGCCCAAAAAATAATCTAAAAAAACTGCCGACCACAGACCAAACCTTTAGGTCTCTATTATAGGTGATAGAGTGAACCAGGGAGTCATTTTGCAAACAGTTGGAGAAACCAGCTCCAGCACCAGCCCCACATGTGATATAAAAGACTAATACAGGCATATGTTGCCACCCGACCATTGCGCTCTTCCAATGAACGATGTCTGGCTCTGCCACCCGTACACTCCAGGGCAATCCAAACTTTTCTTGTCTGTTGTTCCCGTTGGTGGAAGGGGCGTCCATCTCGACCTTCAAAAAGACCCAGCTCTTCAGAGAGGACCTCCTCTTCTAGCACTACCAACAACTGGACATGCTAAATCTATCCCCCTCTACAACTGTCACTTGATTCAATGCGAGTAGCACTCATTGTTGCACTGCCATATCCGTGTAGCACTGTACGTTGATTGTTTCCCTTTTTTGTAAGCCACTTTGGATAAAAGTGTCAGCTAAATGACTAAATGTAAGAAAATCTTTCACGTAGCTTTCACGACAATGTATATTATTTGACGGGACAGGTCTACCTGCAATTTATCCAACAAGCTGTCAATGTGGGCGGCATCGCTTAAAATACAGCAATTACGTTCTGCTGTTCAATCACATGCGATGTTAGTGCATTCACATTCACAAGCAGCGTACAAATGAAGTAGAATCCAAGCCACGCTAGGTCAGGTGCTGTACAACAGTAGCATTGTATATGCTAATGTTCTTAATTACCAAGCTAAGTCATGACCTGTAATTGAGGCAATGCATTCACTAAAAGCTGTACTTTTACTTTTTTCTGAGAGCACGGACTGGATAAAAAGAAAATATGAATATAATAAGTAAAAAGTGAACTTCATAATGGGGGATGAACAAAAGAGGCTAATGAGTTTAAATGAGTCATTTAAGAAAACTAAGCGGCCAACTACTCGCGACCAAAAGTGTTATTTAAGCAGAGCCGCAGGTAGGACAGACAGGAAGACACAGAAAGACAGAGTGGCTGCAAACACCCTGAGGTATGAAGCAAAATGTTAGACTATTAAGAGAGACAGAGACAGAGCGAGGGAGAGAGGGGGGTGCTTTCAATCTCTCCACCTGGTGGTGTTTGCCCAGCCAGCATCCCTGACAGGCCGGTACGGACTTCCCCACACCTGAGGTCTCTCCCGCTCTCCTCTCTCCATTTATAAACCTGACTTCCAAGATAAAACGTGGCGTACAGTCCAGCCTCAGCTGCAGCGTACCTGCACACGTTAATGATTTATGCTTTGAGCTGTGGCTTAAATCAGCACTCAGCAGCTCCTGTTAAAAGACGTTTGCATTTGACCTGACAGCACATTTGGAGTCTTTGTTTTTTTCTGCATTTATATTCATAAAAAATGAATAAAATGAATACATTTCCAAAACTTTTTTTTTTCTGGCCTGGAAATCACAGTTTTCATAGCTTTAGCAGCTGTGTCCTGTAAATGAACAGTGAGAAATGACTCTAACCTGTGCACAAAAAGCACTGCAGCACGCACACACACACACACACACAAAGAAAGGAAGCACTTTAGAGTTTGTTTACACTGACACAGAGAGATATGGTGCTCATCGCACAATAATATACAGTAGAAGTACCAACACAAACAGCGCAACATGCACGCATCGCGGCTCGCGTTTGTATGTGTGTTTCATGTCCACAGCTGATGATATCTATCTGAAGGAATGAGAACAGACAACAAGGTGTGATTCCTTTCAGTTCTGACGAAACACACACGTCAGCCGATTCAATCACACACACACACACACACACACACACACACACACAAATAACAGAGTTGAACCGCTCAATAGCAATATATCATAGCCTTCACAACAAAATCAGCTCTTTTCGCCCCTTCTTCTTGTAAGTTCTTGTTCTAGCAATCAAAGATTCAACAGAACAAAATACTAAAAATGAAAAAAAAAATATGGCAGGGCGATCTAATGGGACTGCCTAAAGGAAAAATACTGCAATAAAAAGATAATGAACGTACGAGTTGGCAAAGAGAGAAAGTGTTATAATTCCACTAAAAGTCATGCATATGTGAATAAAAGGTGAAATAATCATGTTTCAGCTGCTCTGACTTAAATAAATTGGCTTCCTTAATGAATAGCTCTTTCAAAAACTAATTATTATTATTATTGCTATTATATTTAGCATGCACGTTATTGTCTAATTATACTGGGCGAGCTGGTGTTGGATTGTGTCAGCACATGTTGGCCACATTTCGTGCTTTTATTGTACATCAAGGTTAACCTTATAACAAGTTCTACATTAAAACAAACCGGTTATTTTTAATCGCTGAGACTCTCATAATGATTTTTGTCGCATCAAATATTGAGAAATTTGTTGAACTGCTTTGATTTGGAAAAAAAAAACAAACATTTCTAGCCTCTGTCTTTTAGTTGTTCGGTCAGTTGGTTGGTCCACCCACTGTCTTGGTCCAAACAGATTTTATACAGATAATCATGGTCAACAACTGTTGAATGGACTGCCATGAATTTTGGTACGATTTATGTTTCCCAGGATGAACTACAGTAACTTTGGTAACCCCTTAACGTTTCATTTAACACCATGATCAGGTCAAAAGCTTGTCTAGTACTTTTTCTGAGGTTAGCACTTAGATCTGAAAGAACTGTTGTTCAGCCTCACAAAGCTTCGGGCAGGACTCCTGGTCTAGGTTTTAGTTGTATACTCTAGTCTAACTTCGATATCTGGCTGTCAGTTGATCAGGTTCACCTAGAAAAAACTAAAACAGTCTAATACAATAGTCCCTGCATGAAGGATGAATGTTCAGATTTTGTTTAACTGTGTTACGGAGGTGTTAAATCGAGTTCATCATCATTTTGGAGGCTTTTTGTGGTGATGTTGAACTGTATTATGTGTTACACTAACAGGTGTCGACTTTGTTCCCCTCATTTGTATCAACAGTGGGAGGCTAAATAAGAGAAACGCAAAACAATACTGTAATATTACAACCGCGATGAAGAAAATATTTATTTCAGGACTGTTGAATTAGACTGTGTTGGTTTTAGCTTGTTGTACCAAGTAAAATGGCAACTGAGTGTGCATTAAAAGGCTGTTTCTAGTAATATAAAATAATAATATGACACTTAAAACACATAATCATACTTAAGTTCAGTATTTACAGGACAAAAAGCAGCTGATAGTCGCTGATCTTAGCTAACAACTCCCTTCAAACATCCAATTGGCAAAAATATCATCCAGGGCGCCTTATTTAAGCTACTTTAGCCCGCTTACCATTGCTGCCTCCTCTGCAAGCCACTCCAGCTCCTCCTTTTAATGCTGTATCTGCTGTATCTTTAATCAGTGTCATTTCTGTTGTCACTGATGGCTGCTCTGTTCTTTACCCCATGGGAGGTCTTTGCAGCTGCTCTCCAGGTCCCAGAACAGAGCCTTGCTGCCAAATGTAACTTACTGCAATTGGAAATAAAGTTTCTTTGACAGCAGTTATCCTGACTGAACTATGTTTTCATTAGGGGATTGTATCTACAGGAGCCCAGAACAGACAAACGAAACACTGGCCCTTTCACGTTTTTCGTGTTTTCACGGGGGTTACAATCCCCAGCTACATTGCAAGATGGCACTAATTCGCGCACTGGTCCTTTAAGTCTTTTGTGAAGGAAAACGGCCAAACGTTTGCTACTCTTCTCTGTCATATATTATTCTGATTCTGATATTATTCAATATCTTTGGGTAGAGAAATATGCACTCCCTCATACAACTGTTTCTGATTTGAAATAGTTGTATGTAAACTTGGAATACTCTGATATAGACCCACCTACAGACAGACAAAGTCTCCCAAAGCCACATTCACAAAATTACACACTTCCCACACACACACACACATACGCACACACACACACACACACACACACTCACAAAATGTTTGGACTTTGGCTGTGGCTCAAATGGGAGCTGATTTAACTGATGTAACTGCAGTTTTGCTTTTCTGCCGGGTTGAAACCCCTGGCAACCAAACTCTATCCGTCTCCAAAGGCACAGTGACAGATCCGATTTCAACAGAGTGCACTGAAAGACCTGCGAGAGAAAAAAAAAAGGGAAGAGGAGAACGCTGGAGGGAGGAGGAACAGGAGGAGGTGAAAGGAGGAGAGATAAAAAGCGGAAGAAAATGGGAGAGAATAATGAACTGAGGAAAAGATATCAAGTGAGGCAGAGAGAGAGAGAGAGAGACTAAAGGATGCAGAGGAAGACAGAGAGGAAAGAAATGAATGGACGGGAACGAGAGGAGAACGGGGGAGACGGACAGAGATAGAGATAGAGGAAAAAATGCATGGAGGAGGAGGAGGAGGAGAAGAGAGGAAGGACAGAAGGCTTCTTTTGTTTCCTCTCCATCAGCAGCTGTCCTCTCCTCCCTGTTCAGCATGCTCTTTCATCTCCAGCCATGCAGATAAAGAGAGAGAGAAACAGAGAGGAGAGGAGAGAGGACAATGCTACTGATCATCAGCATCTCTCAAAGTAATCTGATCTTTCTGCCGCCTCTCTCCTCCCTATGCTGTGGAAACCTGAGTGAGTAGTGCAGCAGCTACCACGACGGTGAAGCTGTCAAACATGGTCAACATGTGAATAAGGCAAATATTCTGTCATATATTGCAATGTTTGGTAGGAAAAAAAAGCACATGTGGATACAGGACGGTGAAAACTGGCAGTCACGCACAAAACGCTGCATGATAAAAGGATGGAAAAGACAAATTATTTCATTAAAGTAAATATCTTTTGAAGCAGCAGCAACAGAGGAGATACTGTCGCACTTTGAGTGCAATATAATGCTTTAATCTTGTTCTTGGCTCTGGAGAAATTTTAAAAGCACTGATTCACCTTGTTTCCCACCAAATCTCTTTATTTGCTTTGCCACAAACATTTAAGAGAAAATTTTACTTCACTTCGTTCACTGGCAGCGTTTGTTCCAGTCAGTGTCTGCACAGACGTCACACGAAGGAGGCTGGCTCCAACATTGCACATGTAAGCTACTACAAAACTAAGTTCTGGTTAGCGCTGTGGAGAAATCTATTCATCAGTGGTCAGTTCAGCCAGCGGAGAGGTTTATTGAGGCTTAGACAAGGAGAATGGAGAATTTATCAATACTCCTCACGTCATGACGTGACGCCACCTCAGTTCTGAAGAAGCCGTCCTCTCTGGCTTGTCTGCATGCCCTCAGAATAGTGACACAACTATGTACCTAAATGGTCATACTGAACGCAAGGAAAATATGTTTTAGTGCGCTGACATTGGGGACCAAACCAGGCTGGTTGCAAACCAAATCTGGAGCTGTGAAAACACAGTGTTTTCCATTCATTTGAGTGGCAGTAATGCATGTTGGCAGTGTTGGCGCGGGCTGCAGGGGTGTCCAATCTGAAGTTGGGACAGATTCAACTTAAACGCAACCCATCATCACGCTGTGGCCGCCAATCAGACGATCAGACCAGTCACACCTCCCCACAGTCAGCCTGAAATCTCACTAAGAGCAGACACTATCCAGATGGAGTTGCACTAAACTGTGATACTCTACCTGTTGTGTTCTGGCTTTGTTTATTCGATGTAACAGCTTCTAAATCTGTGTCTGGCTCACAGCTTACACTGCAAAATAGAGACACAAAGAAGTTTCCTTTGTTTTGTGTCTGATGGTTTGAGGGGGAGAGAGAAAGAAAGGGAGAGAGAGACAGCGGACACTGGTTGAGAGACATAGACAGTGAATGAGAGTGAGGGAGCACCAGTATGGAGGAAGCTGGTTAATCAGCTTAATACAAAGATATTTCCTGATTGTTTCACAGCAGTTACGCTCGCCATGACACCTGATTTTGCTCTGAATGCAGCACATGAATGGAACTTGGAAAAATAGATACAATTTCCTATTTACACATCTAGCAGAACTGAAGCAACATTAGCATTCATTTGGAGTCATGTTTCGAGCCACCTGGTGAATATAAATCTAATATTCACTCTCCTTTTAGCTCTTTTTTTGGTCTCTGCCAACTCCTGAGGGAAATATCTGTCTCTTTAGCTGCTAAATGCTCCACTATGTTCGCCAGCTATTCTCTAACTGTGTCTGTCTGCCGTTTGGTGCTGGGCTAATAATGTACAGTGGGTTTAGCAGAGCTTTTTTTCTAACTGAAAACAGCTGCCTGCTGCGTCTCGAAACGAGGCTGAGGAGAGCGATGAGACCGGAGCAGTAAACAGTAAAGGTCCGAGCTTGTAAAATAACAAGACGTAGAGCTGAGAGGAGCTGCAGAGTCAGTCGGGTGATAATTCATCAAGATGAGCGACACCTTTCACAAAACATGCAGTCACTTGATCCATTGTTAATATAAGAATATTGATCAGAGCAGCTTTAAGTTATAGTTTAATCCCCTTTTCTATCTGTAGACAGAATTTAATGACCGCAAAGAGTCCATAAATCTGTGGGGTCGTACTACTCTTCTTTACTGCATCCCCACTTAGTGATTCAGGCTGACAGGTTGGGTGTATTTCTGCATATAACATGTAGCCTCACATGGATTTCAGTGATGTATTAAAAACGAAAATGACCAAAACTGTATCAAGCAAGAAATCACTGTGAATCTATTTGGAAGCCGCATCTAAAATATTTATCATCATTGTGCCTCCGTAGGGAGAGCAGGAAGACAGGGTGACGGGAAGAGGCGACGGAAAGTGAGAAATAGTTAAATATTGAGAGGAGAGGAGAGGAGAGGAGAGGAGAGGAGAGGAGAGGAGAGGAGAGGAGAGGAGAGGACGGTTAAAAATCTCGTGGTAAACCGATCTTTCTGCCCCCTGCTCTGCGAGCTACAGTTGCTCCTCTCATCGACAACAAAGCCCGTAGGTCTCGAGCCTCTCTTGTTTGCACAAAACCTGCATTCAGATACACAGTGTGAGGGTTTGTTTATCTGAGACTTTACTCCTCTTGTTTCTTCTTCTTCCCCCCCCTCATGATTCTGATAAATTATTAATATTGTTTCTTGTACTTTTCGATCTAATCGTCAGTGAATTTATACAACATTTCGAGGCGATATAATGCCGCATTTGCTGGTGGAAAAAAACTAAATTTCATGCAAAACTTTTCAGGTTTCAGGGGAAGTCATTAATATATAGACAGCCAGTAGCGCTCCATAAATGAAAGAATATGAAAACATAAAACAAAAGCAAGTGTATTTTTTGCTTTTTTTTAAAAGAGAGGATGACATTTTTTTGTATTGCAGCATATCTTCAGAGGATTGGTCAGCTGGGGATTGAAAGGGAAAAAAAGAGCTTCCCATTGTTGCATAAAAATATGTCAGGCAGCTGCATGAAAGCAATACGAGTAAGAAGGAAAATTTGAATGTGATGTATTGCCAGACATTTGCTGACGCAGGTGTTATGGGGCCGATATTCAAATGCCAGCCTGCTACATACTGCTGCTGCTGGCATACATCATTCTGTCTGAGTCCAGCACAAACGCTGGATCACCACAGTGTCCTGTTGTCTTTTTTACACTATTTCTAGTTCATTGGTTCATTTCTGTCATGAAACATCTTCTGCATGTTGCACGACACAGACAGGAAATGTATGCAAGTGCAATAAAAACACAAACTGAGAGGATTTCATCACTTCATAAGGGGTGGAAATGTAACCACTGATGTGAACCCCCCCTCCCTTCCCTTCCCTTCCCTTCCTTTCCCTACCACAAAACCAGAGCTGGAGGTTTGAGGAAAACAGATGCCAAACATGTGCAGAGGTTGGTAAAGGGGTATCGCTCTTTGTCTGCTAAGCCATGCAAACAGGGAACACAGGCTGTTTATGACAGCGCGAGCGGCACATTAGCATAGCTCGAGCTCTGTGAGACTTGATAAGCTATGGATGGATGGATGGATGGATGGATGGATGGAAAATGAGACCGGCAGGCAGTGAAATTAAAGGCAGAATTGAATTAGAAAGGGTAAAACATTTTTTTGTCTCGAAGCCTCTCACACAAAACAGCACTAATGACTCCAGGGCACACGTCTGAGTCGTGAGCAGTTCGATGAAAGATTTTATAATATCCGACGAATAACTGAAAGCTTGACGAGGCGATCTATACTCTTGGTCGTGATTTTGCATTGCCCAGTGTGACACAGCAATCTTTCTGAGCAGAGCAATCACCCCAGAGTCAACTGTATCTGCCACTGTGGTAAACTATGATGAGAATATGTCACATTACATCGACAGTTTTTAAAACACAATGCTCTAAAATCACACAGTCACAAATTGGGCAACTAACTTCTCTGCAGACAATGGCTTCAGTATTTTTGTACTCACATTCTTCTTTTCTTATGCAACCATTTTTTTCTCTCTGCATTGCTAAGTGCAAAAAAGGCACAACAGTTGTCTGGGAGCTGTATGATGCATGCTGGGACGTGGAAAAACAAAAGCAGAGGTATAAATATTAGAGTTGTGTGGCAAAAAAAAGTTAGACTGCAATAAGCAAAGAAAGAAAAGACCTTCCAGGACACAATAAACAATGCGGAAGGTATTTAAGATGAGAAGTTCAGCTAATACATCCATGTAGAGCTGCAACGATTAGTCGATTAATTGATTATTTGTAAACTTTCAAATTTCTTATGCCAATTTCTGATTTCAGCTTCTCAGATGTCAGATTTTACGGTTTCTTTAGTCCTCTATGATGCTAATATCTTTGTATTGTGGACAAAACAAGATGTTTCCTTGGGACATTTTATGGACCAAAGAACTAATCGCTTAATCACGCTAATAATTGGCAGATTTACATCCATGTGTAAGTTTTATCACATGATAAAACAGTTTATTATACTATGATAAAGGATATTGCACCTTATCGTAAAGTTATCGTACTATCAACATCGTCACAACAACAAAAAAGTAGTTTTTACTTGGTGTTGTGAGAGTTTCATTTAAAGATTGTTCGAGGCATGACGAGATGAAATCAATAGCAATTATTTGAACAGAGAAAAAGTACAAATTAAATAAAAACATAATTTTGAGTAAAACAAATATTGTATTATATGAGTTTATTGATCCAGCGCTAATGTTGGTGTGGACATTAAACTGCTGAAAACAACACAATGTAATGTTCTTTCAATCGTGGTGGAGAAGAAACATCTCAAAGTTATAATATCTGTATGATAAGGAACTGGATCCATTATTATTATTAATATTATTACGCATTGTAGTTTAATGTCTTTAGCCTCCAGACGCCATCATGGCTTCTTGACTCCACAGTTTAACAACTTTCTTTCCTAAGTAGCCAAATTAAATTAAATTTCTGCCTCCAATAGGCTACTTTTCTGCCAAAGACACTGGCAGAAGTCATCGGTTTATCACAGTGAAAATCTGGCTGTGGGATTTCATGGCCCAACTGCAGGGATCACATCCATGGCATAGTCTCTGGTGCTCATATTTGTTATGCTGCTTCAGTCAAAGTCAGAAAAAAAAAGAAAAAAAAAAAGACAGCGCTCAAGTATTTAATTGCTCTGCTGTTTTAATTTTCCTCCCTTACCACAGATCACTGATGGCAGAGCTGTTCTCTGGAGGTCAAGTCTTATTACAATGTCAAAACCAATCCACTGAGAAGGACATGTTTCTAGCTTTCTGTTACATTTCAGTTGCGTAGCTGTCATAGATGAAAATCTGGGCTTGTGATGTTGTCCATGAATAAAATCTCACGCTGTGCCTCATTGTTTTAAGACTGAATTATGTGTAATTTTTTTTGTTTTGTTCCTCGTCTTCCATGCCCGACTGAACGCACCATGCCTCCCCTCTCAGCAGTGCACGGGGTCTGTAGTGTTTTCAGATCAGATAGATCCCTTTTAAGATAATTACTTTGCATACAGCCATGATCACTGCGTAACATGACAGATACTCGTCTTTGTACAACAGCAGGGTAGCAGAGAGGAAAACTCACACTCAGTGAGGCTACATTTTTTTTAACCTCAGATTGAAATGAAAAGAAATGCAGGGAAATAACATGGACGGAGTCAGTATTTCAGCTTATTTAAACTTAAATTATTGAGTATAAATAAATTCCTTCCCTTGACAGGAATGAAAAGTCAGTGTTTAAACACTCTCATCATGTATTTCATGAATTTAGTTTCTTTGAAACTTTGTCAGGCTTGTTCAGATTTCAGATGCCCATTGAGCTCAACAGTAAAACTAATAAAGAATCAGATTTTTTTCATTACGCCAGAGTGATAAAATCGACCCTCTTGTCCGTCATAACCAGTCCAGAGTATGCCTCAACACTTTAACAACTTTAACCAGCTTATAACCCATTAGTTATAACTAGTATGTAGTGTGACAGAAATTTAACAAAACGTTGTTTTCAGGTAGTCTATGAGAAATAAACAGGAAGAAAACAACTAATATTTTACTTGGCCACTGTAGCCTCGCTCATTACAGATACAATTAAACTGGCTATTATCAGTATATTTATATTAACAATCACTTGACTACTTGTATGCAAAAGGGTCGCTGATGGTGATAAACTTACAGAGTATTATCATCCAACTGCAGAGTTTTATAGCCTCTTTCAGCTCATTGTTTTGGTTTTTCTGGCCCCAAACTTTACTGTTTTGATGAGCTATGGTCATGGCTGCGTTCCAGCGTGAGAACATGTTAACTCCTCACCAGTATGCAAAAGTTCGTAATGTGATTTGTTCTGTACATTATGATGGGAGCAAAGGAGAAAGTCAGGTAGTACAAAGAACAACTAATCCATGTAGGGAGAGGGTCGGGGTGCACGGATGGACGGATCAAGAAACCAAGAAACAGCTGTTCATGTCCCACGTGAGACCTCAAAAGTCTTATTTTAACTTAGGTACAACTTATGTTACGTACATAAACCCAACCCTAACAAAGTTTTGGTGCTTAACCCTGACCAAACTGCAACACCACTGACTACATAACATACTTGCTTATGTCACATACATAATGGAACTTAACTTACCTAACTACTATACTTATTTTAAACTAAACCCGTGAGCTTTTTCTAAACCTAGCCAAGCAGGTACTGTGTTCTTGGCAACTGACATACCTCGCTTTGATTCATTTTCATAGCATGTTTTCTTATGGTTTTTTCGGACATGACATGCAGCTATTTACAGTTTCGACTGACTAGTGACTAACATCTAGCGTGTGAACATAGTGGAGCATTTTGAAGCTAAAGACACATATTTCTCTAAGAAGTTGGTAAAGGGCATGAACACTGGACTTCCCCAACTGGCCAAGAGGCCAGAAACACTCCAGATTAATGCTAATGATGTCTAAACTGTTGGCTAACATCTTAAAAAGTGACAATATGTAAGTGTTATGTTCACGCCTGGTTTCTGCTGCCCTCAAGTGACAAAAAAAAAAAGAATTAGTAATCAGATTTACGCTTCACTAAAGGTGCCAGAGGGGGGAAAAAAACATGAGCACATGTTTGTGTCAGGGTGGATTAGATGGTTACATTTGTTTTTTAATGTAAATGTATCTGTTTGGTGAGATAAACTCGGTGTGAACTGGGCTCGACTGTCCTGTTTTCTATAACTTTAAGCATTTCTTAATCAAGCGCTCTGTTGGTTTGTGACAATAACAGCTTGTGTGAATAGAAATAAGAGAGAAACTTGAACTACCTATTACTGTGACAATAAACAGCATAATGAGAACCCTGGAATGTCCCTCAGTGAGGCGGCAGTCAGAAAATTACATACACCGAGGCTTTGATGGAAAAAAAAGAGATCAGCCAAAGTTTTCTGACGTTCCTCTGAGTGAAACAAAGTGTAAACTCATACATACAAATACAAAAAATACATACAAAAACATTTATCTGTTGTTGTAATGTGTAACTTTTTCTATTTGCCACTTCACAGTTTTCTTTTGCCAGTAAAGGTTGTTTAACCACCACTTACATAGATCGAATTCAATATTTCTATTTCAAATGTTAAAAACATTTGAAAACGCTCGGAAATTCATGGCATGCATGCATAGCGAGTACATTTCAGGCTTACTGTTTGTAATGTAAAAGGGATTTTCTTTCTTCTTTTTCTCCACCTAACTGGTAAGCGCCTCATTGAGATTACACGTCTGTTTTCCAAAAGAGAAATGAAAACAAGGCAGCATAAAAACAGCATTACGACAACAGATAAAATACAGACATAAAGAGGCCAAGATAACACTCGCACAGGACACAAAAGAGCAGAGCGAGTCCTTCTATCCAGCCCTCCCTTGTTATTCTCAGTACTTCTTCCTCCATCCTTCTTTATTTCCTGTCCTTCCTCTCTTGAACTCTCACTCATTCCCTCCACACTATTGAGGTGTTTCAAGGCCGTCCATGCCTGTGAGCTAGAAGCCAAGTCTAATTAATAATTAGTGAAGCAGCTTCATAAAAATTGGAAAAGTTTGAAACAAATTTCTGGGTTTTTTTTGGGTTTTTTTGTTGTTGTTTTTTAAAGATCGAAATTAAAAAGGAAACGACCAGACTCTTGGCTGGTCTGCTTTGAATGGGGCAAATAAAAGCAAAGAACATCACTTTTTTAAAAATGTAAACACTCTTTTAGCTGGAAACCCTCAGAGTTTTATTAACTATAACATAACCCTTTATAGGGCACTCATTGAAATACTTGGAAAGTTGGACAACATATAAACCTGAAGGAACATTTATTTCCAAATTAACACTCAGACATATATCTTACAGCACTTATGACACGTATGTCAGAATAACATGCACGTTATACAGTGCAAAAAGGGTTAGTATGATTTTTTAAAAATATTTTACCTCTTATGATGATTACAGCTATATCCACTAGCTAAAAGTCTTCTTCTCTGCCTTCGTTTGGTGCATTTAAACCAGCGACAGGAATGTGTAACATCACATATTAAAATAGTTTCTCTTTCGATCGACTAATCAATTAATTGACATAATTGTTGCAGCTCTACTACGGTACTTAAGTCCACAACAAATAGAGTACTGGAGCAGGAAATTTGGTTTTAATAATTTGGTACTAAATGTGACAAATGATGGAATTCAAAACATTAAAAAATTAAAGCTCCGTTTGTATTTGATTATAGGAGAACACAGCTGAACACCAGAGCACAACACAACAGAGCAGGAAACATGCCGCCTCTGACAGAAGAGCTGTGGCTCAGGAACAACAGCTCTGAACACACAGATGGTCGAGTCCCAGTCCAAATGCTGCGAGGCTGATCCAGTATCTCTGTCTAATTGGGGCAGAGGAAAATAGGATCATTTCCAAACCAAATGGTTTTGGCCCCCAAATCCCAAACCCAAAAGTCTGGGCCTAAATATCATACATTGAATTCAGTGATAACTTAATTGCTCCACTTGTTAATCTCTTCTGCTAGTTTTTGCCTGGTGATGCATAAATACACCGCAGCTTCAACGGCCCACATGTGCAGAGCTATTTCAGTTCTACAGCAAATACAGAAAGTGATTTTAACGGACACGTTAACATTATTCTAACCATAAAAACGACATTCTGACTCTTAATACTTCCTCACTTCCCGTCTGTGACACTTAAAAATATGTCCAATATTTTCCTACAACAGCCCGGCGTTGTAGTTTATAGCAAACATTACTCAGACAGGAGTGGATGCATTTGTTGGGGGTTATTTTCAGACACGGATTAATGTGCATTTGTTCTAAAAATGCTTAATGGACTGCACTTAGATACAGTAAGCAATTTTGCCTCTAATTCATAGAGATACCTAGTATTCATGGCAGCATGACGGCGTGTGTGTGGGATCAACTCAAAATAAACTACACCGCCCATGTTCAAAGTCAGCAATGTGGCTCATTACTGTCTTTTTATCATTTTATGGACAATCATGAAGGTTGAGGGCACAGACGAATAAGTATTTTAAGGTTTGGCTACACAGGAAATACAGTATGTACCTGCCCAGGGACTGCAAGAGCTAAATATAGCATAGATTATCTTTTCTCAAAGACTAATAATAAGTAAATATAAGAATATCGGCAGACTCGTCTATGCAGGTTTTATTACGAAGACACTTTTTCATACTGCTGTTACTGATTGTTGCAGAAAGCGATCGTTCAGAGAAGGTTTCCAGGGAGTTTTTTCCCTCGTGGCATGGACCCAATACATGTGAAAGTGTATGCATGCTTTGCATTTGTGCAGCATATTGTATGTGCACATGAGTGTATGTGCCAATGTGTGAAAGCCAGAGAGAGAGAGAGAGAGAGAGAGAGAGAGAGAGAGAGAGAGAGAGAGAGAAAGAAAAGTAAAGGTATTCTACAGTTCAAAGCGGTGACCTAAATACAGGTACCATGGTAATGTACCACACTGGATTTTCTCTCAATAGGCTGAAAAACAGCTATTGAAATGCACCAGATTCGGAGCCATTTCCTTTGGACTCAGTGCTCTTCAGTCTTCAGTGTATTTTGCAGTGGCAGCCTGTTCCCAAAACACTTTAGTGTACAGTGTTTTCCATTTCACAGCGTTTCTATTAAGCAATGAGAATAGAAAAAAAGCTGCATTAAGGTGTTAATGCCACAGGATGTGCACTCAAATGATTAACTAAAAAGCACATCTGGAATTAAAAACTAATGATTAAAAACAAGAATAAGGACATATCTTATACTAACTTGCATTATGTGTGTGAAGCTAAAAATCTACCAAACCCTGTCAATAGACGGTAGATATAAAACACAACGAGAGACGTAGGACGAGGTGACAAATCACCACATAAGCTTCTGCTGTCTGCCCACACTGCATAACAATGCAGACCTAGCCATATGTGAAAACCAGTAAACACCATGACAACAGCGGGGAAATATGGTGCCTTTTTAATTGTTGCCAAGTGTATGAAACATAAATTAAGAATATCTCAAACACTTGAGTCGGCGAGTTCATCCCTGCACTGTTCATCCATTTATTCTGACCTGCTCTTAAGGATGGAGTATTGTACATTAACAGAAAGAAAGATGTGTTCTGATTGTGAACATTAAGGAAAATCTGTTTAGACCAGCCTCAAAAAACAATAGCATCAGTCGTTTTATTAACTAATTATGGAAGTAAGTCTTTTCAACCCATAACAATATCTTTTTCACCTTGCACCTAAATCAGTTAAATCTTAACCAGAGTTAAGGCTGTGCATCAAACTATATTTTTGTGGCACCAACCGAATTGCTGCGATATTTGTATTTGATATTTGTTAGTATCGAAGCACCAAATTTCAATAGCAGCCAAATTATATCTGCTCGTCAGTGAGTCCGTCCATCGCATGCGACAACCTCCGTGGCTGTGAAGTGAAGCCTACGCTGAAGCACCAAAACCTGCAGTTCCTTGAATGTCCACTAGAAGCTGGCTACAGGACGAGTCGGTCTCCATAAGGCCCCATATTAAAATGTCCAACTTCACAGCAGAAATAAACACGGTTACAGCCAACAAGAAAAAAATCGCCCTAAAACTTGCAGAAACGTCTGTAGTGATGAGCAGCAACACAGTAAACTCAGCTACACTGGCTAATTTTAAATACTGAGAAATAAAATGTAATCATGGGATGAATTTAAGGAATGGAAGCTGCAATGACCCCCACTAACTCGAAGATATTTGCCATCTGGATTATAGTCTACTCCGACAAATATGATCTAAGTTTATTCTTTTCCATAAAATGTTTCTATGGCTGCATTTTAATTAAGTAAACCACCCAGGACACATACAGTTAAAAACGTTACTGCACATTACAATGGTAACACTGTAGAAACACAGTATATGACTGTCAGCCGGCAGTTAGTATTACACTGTAAACCTCACATTATACTGCAGAATACAGTAATAAATTTAACGGTAATATACTGTCGAAGTAAATCACGGCAGTGACATTGTAAAATAACAGTAAGATGTTGGCAACTGTAGCTGCCAGGAGTTTACTGTGATTTTACAGGAAAGTTTTTTTTTCCCAGTGTAAGCACTCGATTACAGATGTCACATAAAAAGACAACGGATTCAGTCACTTAACACAGTCAGTTAGATGAAAAGCAGCAGGTTTGACTCAAATGTTTTCTACAGAGGTCCTCTCACCAAATCCTTAGTCTCTTTTGTGATGCATATGATCACACAGAGCCAGTTCTGTAATGAACATGAACAAAATACAGACTCTACACAGTGTAAGTGGGAAAAAAAAGTAGTACTAGTAAACTAAAGGCAGTGCAGAAAACTTCCAGTAGTACACTCTTTAAATACAATTACCTCCTGACTGGTGAACTGTAGATGAAATTAACAAGCTCTGGCAATACGCCGCTACAAGGCGCAGCACATCATTTCTGTGTGTGTGCGTGTGTGTGTATATGTGTCTTTTTAAATCTCTCCACTTTGATTTCCATGAAAGTAATCGGTAGAGGACTGTTTACCCAAAATATTGTTTTCCAGCATTCGGATCTAAAACAAATATGCAAACAATCACAAACACTCCTGGATTTTTGTGCTGAGTGTTTGAATCAAACAAACAGAAGGAGTTGGGAAAACATTTCACATTTTCTGTCAATTATTCATTCGCTTTGTGAATTCCAACTATTGTTTGCTTTCGTTGTTCGCTTTGAGTTGCGAAAACTGAAGTTATAGTGTCTTTTTATTATTAAAAAATGAATTAATCCAAAGATATCAAAAAGAACAAGAACATAAAATACATAATTATACTCAGTTCAGTCCACCGAATCGCTCATGGATCAAAGCTGTTTCCTCACTATTTTATTTCCCTGACCACACAAACACACTCCCATCTCACCCACAAGTCAGCTGAATCTTCAAAGGATCATTGAAAGAGACAGCCTTAACAGGGAGCCTGGAGGGTGCCAACAAATCTTTTAAATGTGCTTAGTTTAACAGATGCCCGGTGCATCGAGTCTTTATTCATAAATAAACTCTTAATCGATGCGCTGTGCTGTCTGCGGAGCAGCTATTCCTTCAATAATCCGGGCATGATGTGAGATAACCTATGACTCCTGATTTCCACTGAGAGGTGAAGATCTTTTTACGCAATGAATACAACCAAGAGCACGTTTCTGATGCTGTCTTTGTGTGAATTCATCTTTAAAAAATTAATTAGTGCCTCAGCAGGCAGACATGCAACACTGAACAATGTTTGGTGTGTAGGAAGGACAAAGAAACCATAGTATTGACTTTTATTTTGAAAATCTGCTCACGACAGCAGCAGCAGCTCACAGTAACATGTAACTTTTTTATAAGATTCAGAAACAGACTGAATAATGCTCTAAAGGTGCAATAAACAGTATACACACACCTTTATATGTAATTTTACAGTTTGTGCACAATGTATTTCTATAATTTTAAGACTTAAGAGTAAGAATAACGAGATATTGTTACCTTTATTCAAATTAACTTTAAATTTGATCAATTATCGCTGTGGCTTTATATATTTATGAGCATTAGAGCACTTTCAATTAAGTAATTTGTTTATATTCTATGTGTTTTCATGTTTTTTCAATGTTTTGTTATTTTTTTTAACATATTTATACATAGAATTGTTAAGTTAATTAATAAGTGATGCCCTTGATAAATGAATATAAATGAAATTTAAAAAGTGAAGAAACTGATTGACAGAAAATTTATCTTTTTTTTTGTCTGTTATACTCTTTATTACTACTATTAATTGTCTGTTATTTCTCACATCTCAACTATGATTTTCTGCTTTTCTTCGTCTTTTATATCAGTGAACTGAATTTAGATATTTATTTTTGTGTTTCAGGATGTTGTCAGGCAAAAAAATAAACAGTTGGTCTCTAGGAAGTTGTGATGGGCAATTAAAAAAAACAAAAATCTCTTTTTTTGACATTTTAGAGACAAAATTATTAATCGAGACACGAAAGAACAGATTAATTAAGAAGGAAAACAAGTTAGTTGCAGCACTAATAGGAATTTGCTCTCACTATCAGCACAGCTGAAATTATTAATTTTTTTCACTGAACTCAAAGACTACAACAAAGATCAAACACACTGTCCCGAAAGAAGACTTAATCGTGGCTCTTTTGGTTTTAGGATGAAATCTCATGGTGTTGCCTCATCACTCAACAAATGTATCCATCTTTCATGTTTTTTTTTTTTTTTCCTGTACTCAACAAAAGGTCAAACCTCAAACTTAAACTTTCTGCCGCCATCCGAGGCTTTAGGAAGCAATTTCTGTGTTTTGCACGCTTTAAGCTTCATCAGTTCTAATCAACTCAAATGCCAGGCTGACCGGACGAGCTGCTTTGTACACCAGCGTGTTCTGCTCCTGATGCTGAACATTTTTAAAATGATAACAACAACCCCTGGCTGTCAAGCATGTTATGGGCTAATTTCAGATTAAACAATGTTGCACATGTCAGTGGCAACTGCCAAGCAACAGGAGCTGATCATCCACAGGGAACATGACGGCTTTACACACACAAAAAAAAAAAAAGGAATGATTCGCAGCGGGAGGGAAACGGCATTTTGCCGGCAGGGGGACAGTAGGCATAAGAGGTTTAGGAGACAGTTGGGAGGCAGTATCTCTAGCTAGCTATTTTCTGACAGCTAAAAAGGGATTGTGGGTTGGTGACACGACTGCACTACGTTAGCAATGACAGACATTTTTGTTAGAACTGAGCTAATTTATATGCACAGCCTTAAATGTGAAGAGATTAGACGTCATGGAAAAATGTGTCCACGTGACGACTAACGATCAAAGATCTGTGCCACATGAAACTAGCTTTATCGCGTATGTTATCGCTGAGATCACTGGTTGGTTATAAGAGCTTTAATTCAGTCTGACACATTCATATAAAGCGTGGTTGGATGATGTCACTGTTATGAAATGCACCCGATGCAGATCGTCTTTCCAAACTGGAGCGTGAAGGGCAAAGGCAGTTTTAATTTCCCCAGTTAGGAGATCAGATGTTATAAGATGAGATGAGGTGAGAGCACTTGGTGTTGCTATTGCAATGTTGCTGTATCGATTATTTCATGACAATTTGTAGTTTTTCTTTATTAAGTGACGGCTCTGCAGGAGTGTGTGCAGATACGTTGTCAACTGTACCAGAAATAAACAGATTTAAAGTGTTCATGTCTTTTACTTGCCCTTCCTGCACTCCTCAAAAATAAATATGTAATATAAAACAAATAAAATTAATAACTAAAACAGAATAAACAAGACTGAAGCCATGCTAGCAACTCTGGAAGGTCGTATTTCAGCACAGCAATGCTTTGAGCTAAAGGCTAACCGCTAATCGCTAATTCATGGATAATAGCTGACCATGAAACTTATAAATAGCTACAACTCGGGTCAGTCCATAGGGACTTGGCTTGGGAACCGGAGGGTGGCCGGTTCAATGCACCGTGGACTGGTGCCAGTTCACGTCCTGGCCACTGCCGAGGTGCCCTTAAGCGAGGTACCAAACCAAAACTGAACTGCTCCCAGGGCACCATTACATGGCTGCCCACCATCTCTCCATATGTGCATGTCTATAAGCCCTCTGGTTGTATTTAGTGATTATATATGTAAAGCCTGAGTGAAAAGATGGCTTCACTAGCCTCTAGCCTTCTTTGCTAATTAGCAGTTAACACAAAGACACAGAAATATGACGGGAATGCCATTAATTGCATTTAATATTTCTCATAGACTGCATAAATAAAGTGAACATAGTCTCTGTGACGTAACCATAGGTTTCTGAAAAGCCAGTGTGACGCTCACAGTGTCGTGGTCGCTCTGGCGGACGCCAGCAAATCCATGATGGAGGCAAATGCGTGGAGTGTGAAGCCTGTGATGGTACCCACCTGTCAATCAAAGCACCCATGCTCTTTATTATGCATAACTTTAAGCCTTTATATAATTTGAATTTGTACCAGGCTGTAAACATGTTTATTTCTGCTGTGTAGTTTGAGTAGATTGACTCATTTTTGCAGCCAGCCTCATGTGGTCATTCGAGGAACTGCAGTTATTGGCGCTTACTTTTTGGTTTGTTTTCATAGGAACGGAGGATGCCGCTTGATATTGTGCAAATCATAGTATTGTATAAAGAATATATAAAAAGACTTGTTGTTGACTATGTTGTATGTTTCCACAGTCAAAGAATCTAACGATTTAAGAAGAAAGAACAAGTTTAGGCAACATAAAGCGACATCAATAAGGAGGATGATAAAGGTTGAACCACCAGCAGTGAAGATAAACACCAGCGGGCAGCAGCGTTGCACTCTGGGACACCAGCAGCTAAAATAAATCAAATCAGTAAGATTTACTGTGGACTGTTTATGTTAATGCCATATTCTGCTGCCGATGTGTGACAACGGGAGGGCTCGAAACTTTCTTTTAAAGCCTCACATGGTGGTGAGGGTGTCTGAATCTTTGCTGTGAACACTGGGTTATTAGGAAGCTAGGACAAGTTAGAAAGTTGTCTCCTATAATTTATATTTGTGTTTAGACACAGTGAATCAATGCTGCGTACTGTAATGTGAGAAGACGCAGAGAAAAGTCACAAAAGCTGATGTAATAAATAAATAAAGAAAAGCAAAACATGTTAAGTTTTATGATCAAGAGACCAAACTTTTAAATAACAACCACCTGAACCTGCAGCCTACAGTAACTCAGAGGAACTACCTGGATTGTTCAGCGCAATGATTTCCCACCGTCTGTGTGAGTGAGTAAATGTGTGTCCAGGTGTGTGTGTGTACAAGTGTGTGCGTGTGCATTTGTGCAAGTGTGTGTGTGTGTGTGTGTGTGTGTGTCTGGGGAGAGAAAAAAAAGGTTGTGTCTCGCTAACGGCCTACATGAACTCCTCACAGGTAATTGAAGCGAGATTGAGGAGTTGTAATTGGATCTCAGAGTGTCTGTCTGAAGCACACACACACACACACACGCACAGAGTGGGACCGTGGAGGTGAAAGGGTAACAGTCTCAGGTGGGTCCATGCTCAGGGTTTTCGCTTTCGTCTGGAAATTGAACAACTCCAAAATAACTCTTCACTAAATTTACCTGAACTGGCAGAAGTGTGAGGATCGGTGTGTGATCACTAAAATACGTGCAAGATGAGCTGTTCCTCTCATCCTCTGATCACAGCTGCTTACGGTACGTCACAGCATGTGTCCCATGTAAAAGCCTCAGGGACTGATGACACAACATGATGCACAAGAACTGCATAGGTTGCAGTTCAACAGCAACCTCGGTGGCTGTGAAGTGAAGCCTATGAAGGAGCCAAAAACTGCAGTTCCTCGAATGGGCACTTGAGGCTGGCTACAGAACGAGTCAATCTACATAAGTCCCCATGTTAAAATGTCCAACTTCACAGCAGAAATAAACATGTTTACAGCCTGGTACAAAGAACAGTTTTGGTCTCTAGATAGATCAGATAGATCATCCATGTTCTATACTTACATACTTATACTGGGCCAGTTAGAAGTAGCATTAGCTGCTTTGTCTGCTCTCAGTTCTTCACAATGCTGTTTTTAATACGAGCAGTGAGGTTTGATGACACATTTCATGCAGAATTTGTGTAAGACATAACAATGTGGTGTTCTGATTCATTACTGTACATTAAAGTATTGATCAATCAATTACCCGCTGAGCTGAATTAGACAGATACAGAGAGTCAGATAGCTGCTAGATGCCTCACTCTTTAAAATATATAAAACTTTTTATTCCGACATAAACAGAAGGACTGCACTATAAATCCCTGAACTATTTGAATTGTTTGTTGTTAGCTGTTAAGTCAGATGACAAATGCTCATCACAAGTCCAAGATGTCACCTACTAAAGACTTAAACAAGACTTGAAAAGAGTTCAGAGTGATACAGCTGATTTTTACTTTATAAACCACACTGAATGATTAATCAATAATTCAAACTGATAAGAAAAGGAGCAGTTTGGTGCTTTGGCTTTATGTTCCTAGTTGTGGTTGTGAAATGATATAATGCCTATGGTGTACGAGTCTGCTGTTTCTTAAATGGATGGTAATTTCATCCACGCCACATGAACCGTTACGCGTCTTCCTTTAGGCTCTCAGACGGCGGCACGAAGACTGGAAGCAGGTTTGATGAATCACGCCCCGGTGTACTTACATTCCTTCAGCTAATCGTGCACACCATGCAGCCTAACAGTAATTTAGCACCCTGGAGGAGTCACAGCTAAATCCTCATAAAGATATACTGAAACATAAAAAGGCTGGGAGAAGAACTTGACAGATAAGCAGAGGTATCAAGGCGAAAGTGGTGTTTGCGTACGGTATACGGTTGTGTAAAAGTCATTACAGAGCAAGATATTTCACAACATTTTAATAATTTATATCCGAGTGGAATTTCAGTCTGTCTAAACACGTTTGGCTGTCTTTGAATGAAGGGCCGTGAATATAAAAAGGGGAAAAAATGCCATAGTTAAAATGAAGGCATGCATTTTAACGGCACTGCGTCACTTCAAATGAGGAATAAAATGTGTTATTAACTTTATGCAGCTCAGTGTTTGTCAGCTTTATCATAACTATATAACTATTTATTATCAATCTGTGGTATCGCCTCTTTACACGCCACTGAGTCATTTGTTTTTATACTGGAAACAACACATAAATTCCTGCCATACATACCCTGCTAAAACTGAACATACTCCCACTTTAGTGGAAAAGCTACTTCCAGCTATGGATGCACTGATACAACCTTTCCTCTTCCTGATATCTCTGCTGATATCGAGTACTGATCCGATACCTGTGCTCTCTTTTTTTTTTTTTTGCGTGTGGAACTCATTTTTATGCAAGTTAACATGAGGCCGAGGAGCTGAGTCAGCAGTCCACTGTGAGAACATAAATCACTGTCACTGACTGAGAAGCTGTATTTAATGTGGACATCGTGACAGATATACGAGCCACTTCAGGTCAGTAACGGTGCTGATACAGATTTGTTGGATTGGATCAGTGCATTCCTACTTGTGACCTTTTTTCCTTATTTGTCCCACGTCTTCACATACACAGTATCTGTAGAAATGTTTTATGTCATATTTGTGTATGCACCAGAGTTCTGAATTTGAACCGTTCCCAAAACTTCAGCGCTTGGGAGTGAAAGTTTGGACCTGATGTACTTCCATCAGGTCTCAGACTATGATTTAGTTTTTACAATATGGCAGACAGCTGCTAACTAAGCTCCTCAAAGGACATAAGTGACAAAATAAATCTTAATGACTCAAAAGTTTTGAACTCAATCTTAGATGAAAAGTTTCCCAAGTGTGACGAGCATGAATCAGTCTTCTTTTTTAGATTTATGTTTCGTGAATTTGTGCCTTCAATTGATAGTTTAGCCGAGGTAGAGAAAGAATGGAACTGAAATGAAAAACGGCTCCACAGCCAGAATCAAACAGGTGACACTGAGTTTACGTGGTAAACGTCGGATCCATCCAACCATCCATCCATCCATCTTCTGTATCAGGGTCACGGTGGGCTGGAGCCCATCCTGGCGGAGGGGCAGGGTACACCCTGGACAAGTTGCCAGTTCATCACAGGCCACATAGAGACACTCACACTCACACCTACGGACAATTTAAAGTCACCAATTAACTTATTAAGTGCATGTCTTTGGACTGTGGAAGGAGCCTACATCTGTTTGAAAAAAAAGGTTGTGAATCAGAAGTGAATAAAATGAAAGCAAACCAGAATACCAGAAAAGATTCACCCACACAGCCTCCGGTCTCCAGTCAGCGCCTTCCTCCTTCTGCTCCATTTCTATGTATCCACAGTCCTGCTACTGAATAAACTTTCTACCGTCTTTGACTCTCACAACTCTGACTGCAGTCCAGCTAATTTGCCAGACGTCTGTTGACCTTCAAAGCGTATGGAGATGACACATCAAACAATGGCCTCCCTGTCCAAATATTTGCAAAGCCCCGCTAAATAAATCATCTTTCATCCTCTTTCCCTCGCCTCGCCGTTGTGTGAGTCACCTAATAGCCTGAATAGAGGTGTTAGCCGACGCTTTAGCCAAGTCCGTTGAGATGAATCACCAGATGGCTTCCTAAGAGGCAAAGTTAAATAATCAAATATTCAAAAAGTAACCAGAACTTTCTAACAGAAACAGATTAAAAAGATTAAGCATGCTGCCAAATCAAGACAAACACATTGATATCACTGTGACAATAAAACTTTTCTTGAAAGAGAAGGACTGCAGTGTTTATGTAATACAGCTCCTCATTACAGACAGATAATGGCTGCTCATGAATATTAAGGAACACTACTTATCAATTAAAACAAATATCCGCTTAGCTCATTCTCTGTGTGTCCTCCTGACCCTCTAAATGGATCTATTCTTCCCAACAGAGGATGTGGCTTCTCCACAGACACCACGCTGCTGCCTCTGGCATACTAAACTCTTCTTCCATCCACCGTCCTCTTCATTTTCCACCTTATTTTCACAATCCCCCCCCTCTCCTCTTTCCTCCCCGCCACCTCCTCTATTTATCTTTAATCTGTTCATCATCAGCTCATCTCTCTCCTCCTGTCCTACTCTACTTATCTTTTCGTTTGCCTTCCTCATTTCGGGCTCCCCGTTCTCATTTGTTCTGTCTCTTCCTCCTCCGTCGCCCATTCCTCTGCGGTGAATTATTAACCTGAGAGGTTTTTTACTCTTCCTCACATCTAACATGAAACATGAAGCGCCAAATGACACGACAGATTATCTGATCTCATGTATCACGTCCAGTTACATATAATGTCTGTGCACACACTAAAGACAGCCTAGGCATGCTACAAATGGTCACTGCTGTGCAAAAACATCACAACCACAGTCTTAAGGATCTATTTTTACTACAGTGCAGTCTCAGTCTTGTGAAAAGTATTCAGAAATATGCCAGTTTATTACAATTTTTCATGCAGTACTTCTTAGTGGTTATGGTAATATACTCCAAATAATTGCTTAGATACTCACACTGACAGTGCTGATGTTTGGCAGGTATATAATTTGCCATCTTCAGCTTCTTACAGCTGAGCTTGATGGGAATAATCCATGAACATCTGTACTAATAAGGCTGTCCAATTAGTTGTTGAGTTATTTCAGTCTGGACCAAAGTAACAGACCGTTGGCCAACAGACTTAGTCATCTCTAGATGATCAGATTTCAACAAGGAATGCCGACATTGATCGGCCGCCAATCATTATAAGTCAATATTCAGTAAACATATGTGATCGGCAGATCAGGTTTACTGCTTTCGAGTCGCTGACCATGAAAACTGATCAATGACACACATGGTGTTTGTTTACTAGTGGATCATGACCTCTGTCGTTCGTCCACCATGCAGACAAAATACAGCAGGCTCCCTTCCAGTCAAGATGACGGTTACGCTAACGAAAACAGGGATTTATTTATCTTATATTGTGTCCAACTTTGGTAAATCATAACATATCAGGTATCCTCTAGCTCAAGATGAGACCTAACGTATATGTATATATAGATGCAACAGACAGTTGTTGATCACTCACGTTCCCGACTGGCTGATTAGGAGGAGTGAGGAGTCAGCAGTTGGTACAAAACGGAGCAATCAAAAGCCGATCATTATAAAGATCAATTCAGGATTAAAATTACACTTCAGTAACGAAATGGAGAGCCAGCAGTGGTGTCAGAATAAAAAACAAAAGCAATGAGGGATAATATCATAATGACTTGACAGACAAAACTATAAAGCAGCGTTACATGGTTGATTTGAATTAACTTCTTTTTTAATACGGCAAAAAAAAACAATTGGTATCTACCGTTTTGACTCATAGACGGTCGACATTCGGAATCTGCAGCAAAAAAATGCAACTGGGACATCTTTAATTTCACCTTTATCATGAGACTTTATCTTTGAACCGATACTTTTCAACTGTCCTTAAAAGAAAAGTAATGAAGGTCTGGAGGTAGTTTTTAGAGAGCAACAGTGTTTGCAGTAGGTGGTAGTAACACAATGCAACACCACAGCACAGAGGACAAAAATAGAGTAAGTAGGACGAGGTGACATTTCTATTCAAATGTGAATTCTTTAGTAGATCCTTTTCTCTGTGACACAGCAGCGAATGCTCATCCCATTCATTCAAATTCCAAATATATCCAAACCCCTTATTTGTAGTCCACTGGCGCACCACAACTAGTAATAATCCTTTTAACTAATCCACATCAAATCTCTCACAATGCTAATCCGTTAGGCATGAGGGTCCACGGCAGCCATTCATCTCTAAAACACTTCTAACTGTGCACTGGCATGCATAATTAAATTGTAATGGCAATTTATTGTATTGCCGGGCTTGGCAATGGCTATTCATAACTATTCATGTGCTGAGGGTTCACACTTATTCATGACGGGGTGGGACGTGGCAGCGTTGTGCATTATGCACAAGACAAGCATGACGTGACTGAGGATGGGGGAAATAGAAAATGACATCATGCCAAATTAAAGAAGTCTGTTTCAGGATGCAACACAATTGAATGAAATATACATAATAAAACATACATGAATCCAACATAGAGTAGTTACATGGATGAGAGAGCAAGACACTCTGACAGCAGGTAGTAAGGTTATTATAAGCTGTCCTGATAGAAAATAAACCTAAAACAACCAAATAATCATTTAAAAAAGTCACATGAGTGTTGGTTACGGTCTTGGTTATAATCATGATTAATGTTAGAATACGTCGCCATCATAGTTAAAAGAAAACCTATGCTGTATGCCGGTACAATGTGAAAAATGATCCGCAGGCTTCAGTGTCAAAATCACCACTTTTTTATCCAATCCATCCACCCAAATGTGTCCGTGAGAGAGGACTGTAATTAATCTCACGACTCCAAGACGAAAAAAACAACCAACGGTGTTATTTTTTCCCTGTGAGGACAATTTCAGAAAACAATGGACTCGGGGAGACACATTCCTCTACTTCTTTACTTCTTGCCAAGTTAGTTTCTTATCTATCTTGACACCTTGTTGTCCATTTATTACGCCGCTTCATTCAGTACGCGGCTCTTAATTCAATAGCCGTCGTGAATCCAAGTGGCAACCAGGTAAAAGTGTCTTGAGGGGTACTTGTAGAACTCGTGTTGTTCTTCAATCTTAATGAAAATCAAACATGCAGAGCCTGGAATGAATCATAGGATATGGCCTTCACAGTGACCAGACTGTAACCATGGGTACAATTTATTGAATATTAAAACTAAATCAAGGCAGTTAAAGGTCAGCTAATGTGCTGAAATCAGAGCGAATGACTTGTTTTTGTGATATTTTGTGAAATATATTATATGCTTTTGTTTCTTCTGTACACTCTGTACAAGATACCACTCTATAAAAGTCTCAGACAAATGTTGTTGAATTTTGAATGAAAAGAAATAAAAAATGATATCAAATTGAAGAGCAAAGTCTTCCTTATTTTTTGCTGTGCTGAAAATATATTCAATCAGGACACCCGTGAATCAAACAATGAATTTTGTGAAGCGTGAAACAAACAAACCTCTCTGCTCTCACACCCAAATCAACCGACGCTGCCTCGCTGTCTCATTCCTCTCACATAAAACGTCTTGACTCGTTAAGGTGGTGACGTAACCGCCTCACAGGATTAGGCTTATATCATATTATAGCCCTATAGATAGAGATATTGATTAATCCTGCATGCCTGTTCAGGGTTATATAACGAATGCACTGCAGTTTTCACCATGAAACAGGCGGTGGGAGCTTTACATTCCAAAGCAACCCTCTGCACCGCTAATGAATATATGCAAAGCGTTGTGAATGAACGCTTGTTTCAAGCAAATCCCTCGTTGAAAACACTAGAGATCCACCTACTTAGACACATTAAAGGCTAACCTCGCAGGTGGTGAATATGACAAAATGTCTGCCCACTCATGCCTGCTCCTTCAGATCATGCTAATCAACCAGGTCGAGGCTGGCGCATGTATGTGTGCGAGTGTGTATTAAGAGTTTTATGCATATTACAGTATAAGCGGTCCTCTGTCATACAGTGCCTCTGGCGAGGCTGTGACACGATGGCTGTGTGTGCTCTATACTTCCACGTCAAAGCACTAAACAAACCTCTGACATTATAAAGGATTTATCAACATAATTAAACAAGACAGAGAGTGTACAGCTACACTAGCAGCTCTGTGAGGCTGTACTTTGTGTGCTACACAACAGAGCTTCGAGCTAACATCAGCGAGTTATAACAATTCATCCTCAGGGGCACATGAATGTGTGTACCGAATTTCATGGTGTGGAGACAAATTTATCCATTACATTGTTAACCTTTAACTGTATTTTTCCTGTTTCCTTTTTCTTCTTTTGTATTTCATATTTTTGCTCTGTAACTTTCTACAAGTGCCTGCCGAGGGTTGGGTAGCAAACTGTGTATGAGGAGGTCTTGTAATAACTTTTAAAGCTGCAGATAAGAGCCAGATTCCCATTATGGGAAGATTCACTTGTCAGGTTGAGAAACAACTGAACTTTAGTTTTTTTTGTAACCAAGTTACATCAGATGCAGGGCAAGGAACTGTATAAATGTTCGTTACAGTTGAACCACTTTGTGTGTGTGTGTGTGTGTGTGTGAGGATCTCTGACCTTTCAGCTGAAATACTCAGAGACTTGTTCTCTGAGTGGTATTCTTTGTAATAATGTTCTTACATATCACTGTTGTATGCTCTTATTGACTTCTCAACCACATTTTATTATCACTCTGTTAAATAAAACTTCGGAATTTCCTCCACACATGGTAATCCATCCAACAGTTGTAGACAGTGGCAGATTCAGGCTAGTTGAGGGGCAGGGGTGAAAAAATACAAAGGGCACCTATTTATTTCACAAAAATATACATGATCATGTCATGGAAAATAAGCTATATAATAAGGAGCTTAGTCAGGATTAGGGTTAGCACCCAAGAGGGTACTTTATCACATTTTGTCTACTGAAAGGTCACCCTAGAGGACATTTTGTCACATGTGTAACAGAGTGATTGGGAGCTTTTTTCACTAATAAACCAAAATATCAACCTCTTGGTAGTGCTAGAGGAAAAGTCAGGGGATCACCAAGGTTGTGAGGCTTTATCCTCTGGGGACGATGAATGTCCCGCCAATCAATCCAACAGTTGTTCAGATATTTCAGTCGGGAAGTAGCAGACCGACCATCCTTAGAGCCTTAGAAATATCAAAGCACAGTAAAATAAGCAGACGTGAAACTTATTTTCATCTTTTGACTGGTGGAAAAAAGTGAATGACATTATCTACACACACGGCTTGATCAGATTTCATGGTTTGATGAGTGTTGCAGCTGTTGGGTGACCAAACACTAAGTTACATCATCTTTTTCTGTTTTCCTGAACAAAATCTGCAAGCTGTTAATAATCGACCTAATACGCTAATCCTCTGCCACCACCCACTCAGAGTATCACGGGAGTGTTGTTATGGATTCGGGGAAGCCTTGTCAGAACATGATAACATTAGTAGGAGGATGGATAACATAATATTAACATGTTTTTATGTACTGACAAACAGATTTCAGATTTCTGATGCAACTTCTACGAATATTACTGCAGCCCAGCCGTGACTCTAAACAGGACTTCCAGAGCTGCATTGCTAATTACTCATATATCTCCATCCTTTTTTTTTCACGTAACTTCCAGAGGATACTTTGCCTGGCGCCAGCGATTACTCTCCTTCCTGATTAGTGTCCTAATTAATGAAGTCAACAACGGCCAGCTCCAGCATTAACTCAAAAAGCTCTTAAACATCCACACTAACTTTGTAGACTAATCAAGACAGCTAAAGGTCAGCTTATTTAGTTTTCTAATCAGAAGTGGCTGCAATCTTGAAAACCGCAGTGTGTGTAGCCATGAGTATGATAGATGCTCAATGTTTGCGACAACATATTAAATTACTGTAAACAAACGGGAGTGCAGCTTTTGCCTCTCCTCCCTCTTCCTCTTCTTTGCCTTTCTCACCACGTCAAACATTTTCACATCTGAACTGAGTGAAACTCACCAGAACACCAAGTGAACAGTGATTATTTTTAATGTATATTCAGTCCGAACTTTCCTGCCACACCAATGTGACTCTGACATACTGTGATGAGTACTAAATTGAGATTTTGAACGGTTTATTAGTGTCTGGATATCTGTGATTTACACATCTATCAAAAGTCAAGCAACCAATTTTTGTAGTTTGAGCAGAAAGTTACACTGTATTTGGACAGATCTAAAGATAGTTTTAAAAGTAACTAAGTAAAAGTATGTAAGTAAAAGTACATGGAACAATTCCTGAATATGGTCCAATCAAGATGTCATTTGTGCCTAAACCTAACCAGAGAAAACTATGTAGACAGACAATCCAAACACAATGTAAACCAACGTTTTGCTCAAAATCCAATAATGCAATATCAAAATAAAGTGTTCCAAAAAGTTTTGCATGAACATGGGGAGTATTGAGGGCGCTATATAATGCATATTTAGGACACACAAAGAAAATAGCTGAGAGTAAATATAGCGCACTAGATAGAAAATAGGTAGTGACCTCATCCAGCCACAGTCACACTCTTTTTGGAGCTGGGAAACACTGCAGGAAATACTACAGGAAATATTCTTAGCAGTCACATCCAGACACTTTTTGGTATCGCAAACCAAAATCCACAAAAGCCATGCTTTGATATGTAACAAAAATGCACCAAGTAGTCATATTTTAATACCAGATGTTGCTGATAGAAGCGGGATAACACCACAAATCTACCAGACCTGCCTCCGGTCCACCAATGATCCACGCCTTCGTCCATTTTTGTCTTAGCCGGGAGACGGCAGAGGCAGGACTGCCAAGATGGCAACAGCTAGAGCGAAAAACACTCTGAGCTTCACAGTGGCTCTTCAGAAAACCATGGGTGATGTCATGACGGGTAGCAGGAGGCATAACTTTTTTCTGTACCTGCAACAAGAACTACCTCTCTTACTTTTCCACTCCTACCTTAAAAAAAACAGAAAAAGACAACAAAAGACAACAAGAATGGAAACATGACAAAATGCACTGGGCTGACACCTGAATTCGCCTGACTCACACAGAAACTTCTTCTGTGTTTGTCTTTTCCAGTCCGATCCACACGGTGACCCACGTTAATCTAACTCTGCACGTGCTGCTGCTGCCTAGTAACCAATCCACAACAGTTATCACCATGAGGGGCAGGTTTACAGCTGCAGTGAAGACACACATTAATATGTTTTGATTGTTTCATGGGTTTAAAATAAAATTAAAATTCATTTGGAAATAAAATAAAAACGTCTCTATTTATGAAACTATCTGGATGATGAACTGCATGAATGAGTTGCACTTTTACTGCTTTGACTATCTATGGAAATGTAACTATCGTCCTATATTCACTGCAGCTGTGTTTTCTCTTCTTTTTATTTGTTTTGTGAAATGTTGTTACCCGTTATATTTGTTTCCTCACATTTATATTGTGTTTTACCTTCAAGGGCCACAGTCATTTTGTTTCTCCACAAAATTTCCCTATTGTTTGTACCTGTCGACGTGTGCGAGACAGCAAAATCCAAGATCTCAGGGTGAAAATGAGGCAGGTGAGAAAGACGATGAGTGAGAGAGCCGTGTGTGTGTTCATGTGAGAGAGAGACGACAGTGTTTTGCCAGATGACAGCAGTGTGGAGGCAGCCTGTTTTGTCATTTATCATTTGGAGAGCTCGCTTGTTAGAGCACACACATCTTAATAGTCACTCTGAACCGGGAGGACCGAGATGAGAGGAGGCGTTTTATTACCCCGCCAAGACTACAAACACGGCACAGCATACAGTATAATGTGAGAGTGACAGACAGACGTACAATGCTAACAACACGTTTAGGGTACACACAGAGACACGCAGCAGCGAGGACAAACAGGTGTGAATACATATTCTAGCGAATAAACTCACAAAACAGAAACACATAAACAATGAACGACGTACACATATGCATGCAAATGTGTCAATAAAACACACGGCTGTGGAAACACTGCCACAGACGCAATTATACTATTATATATGAAGAATTATATATAAAATAGTAGACGTTACACATTTCTGCGTATCAGTCAACAGTTGATTCACGATAGCAGCAAAGAGTAATACAACAATAAAGAAAGATGTGACTGTTTCTTAATGCTGGTTTGAGTTTGGTGTCCACATGAATAAGGTCAAAGATGGACAGAAAATGACACATGCACATACCAACAAGTCCTCCAAATTATATGACATAAGAGGTCAAATGATTTTGCTCTCTAGAGCGATACACTGCAGCGATTTCTGATCCCATGGCCCGATCTGCAGGAGGACGTCATTTATCAGAGCCTCCCAAACTGTTAGAGATTACTGTTGGAAAATAATTCAGTGTCAAGTTTAGGCAAAAAACGTGACGTGCTTAGGTTTAGGGGAACATCATCATGGTTTGATTCAAAATGACAATTTGGTTAAGCCTAGTGGGACATCGTTGTCATGGTGACAATAATTAACACTTGGTTCTTCTGGAAATTGGCTCGAAATAGTGAAAATGCATACGTGATATTAAAATTGAGCAGCCACAAAAATGTGAGTGGAAATAAAAGTTTAGAACCCTGAGTTAAAAAAAAAAACTTATTTTACTGTTCAGACCATTTCTCAAGGCTCCGGAGGCGTATAAAACATATTTTGTAAAAGCTTCAATATCAGTTTAAGTGTTTTGTATATTTAGAATATTTTCAGCACTTTACTTTGTGGTCAGACAGTTCGTCTCGACAGGGAACTGAAGCTTTTATCTCTGCTCTCTTCAGAGCTACTAGATCAGACTTTCTTTCTTTCACATCTCGCTCAGTGAAAGACGGTTTCGGTGAGTCTTATTTAGCTTCTGTTGTGTTCGAATGATGTGTACAATGAGTTAACAAGATATTTAAGCTAGTCTTCAGGTCTGTATAAGAGAGAAACTTTAATTCAGAAGGTGTATGGTTGTATTTTTCTGTTTGAGAAGGACACAGTTGTGAGAATATTTTCTTTCTTGACAGTTTATGAGTTTATTTATTCAACTAAATGTTGTCAATGAAGTCAATTTTCTTTGGGCTCTGGTTGTTTTGTGGAACAACTGACATGGATTTTTTTGGATTGGTTTGCAGAATTAATTAAGTAATAAATGCCATAATCACACCCAATACAGACCCAATTTCAACACTTAAATGACAAAATTTCCAATCTTAATCGAAACTAATTCCTAATACTTTTTATATGTTTACCATGATGTACATAAGTACATTATGTTGGGGATCCAGTGGACCTTTAAAGATCTACAATGATCGTTGTCGTGCATACAAAAAAATAATGCTGACTGAACACTGGAAATCGGAAACGAACAGCAAGTTCCCGTGTTAAGAATTGCTGACTCATCCATTTGCTCCTGACATAACTCCTAGAGCCACAGGGGAGCTTCATCACTTGGATGTAAACATAGTTTTGGGCCATTTGCTTAAATGACTCATGCTGTTATTCTTTTTGGAAGGACAGTCTCACATTGCATTCAACATACTGCATCCTGCTGCTCTGTATCCTTGAATCAACTCTATTCAAGTACCAAGTGGACCAAACAAGTCCTGAAAGGCGTCCTATCTAGCCTCACATCACATTTTGTGAATCCTCACAGTATTGTTGAAGGTCTAATTCGGTCTTCTGCCCAACACATCACTAGATGAGGCTTCAGGGACGGGCTGATACAGTATTGCTGTGCAACAACACAGCGGGGTACAGTGAGAGGGTCGAGGACGTGTCGATTCACCTTTTGTAACGGCAGAGTTCCAGCTCATATTTCACTGGATTAAAAAAAACAAAACAAAAAACAGACATTTCTAATGCTGCCGGTTTGTGTTCAGTATCTACATGAGGAGAATGGAGAACTTTGTCAAAGAGAAAAATAAGTAACAAACCCGTAACAAAAGATCCAGATAGACTGATGAAAATACAGGCCGGTTAATTGGCTTGAAAAATGTAAATTATGCTGCCACACATGGATGGAAACTAACAAACACAGCAGAATGATCCTGTGGAAAGACGTGAATGGCACCGAGGAAGGGAAGCAGGGCCACTTTAATGAAGTTATGGCAGCCATTATGTTGTCAAGAGCCCTTTGCCTCCGCTGCTGCGTCGTTGTCGACTTCCTCACTGTGTGGGAGTGCATAGCAATATGTTTCTGAAGGGAACAACCTTGTTTATTGGCTTGATTGAGAGCAGTGAAGAAAATAGGCTGTTTTCCTTTCTCACCGGACTGATGTTATTTCCTTGCCTAATAAACACAGCAATAGGTGAGGAAACACTGACGCTTTTTTTTTTTTTTACTTGAGCCTTATCTTATTTTCATAGTATGCTCAGGGTGGCCTCAGCGTGTCATCGAGCCACCCTTTAGGACACCTTCACACAGACTTTAAAACAGAGATACAATATACTTGTGTTGGACAGAGGCCCCAAAACAAAAGTGAGTAAAACTTACCACACAGTAATTATCCGCCCTGTTATATTACGGTATAAGATGTATATTTTTCACAGGTAAAAACATCAACATTTCTGCAAGACCCTGGATTATGTTCAGTGTAGTTTTTCTTGTGTCCAGTGGCAGCATTTTCCAAATTATTGCTTTCTACAATATCTACATCAGATCTTACAGATACAGATCTTAATTTCAGCCAAAGTCGATGTCAACACTTCTTCCTGGATTGAACGCAGATTGCGAGGTGCAAAATCGGTCAATATAAACATACATTCTGTCCTGTTTTCACCAGACAGTGCCAGCTGCAACCTCAACTAATAATGTTCATAATTAATTATTTATTAGTGCGCTCTTTGTAATATCAGAGAAGATAAATAAACATTAGGTGCAGACGAGTTTCCTGTCAGTCGCTACGATTTCACGATTGAAACTTCTTGATTCGTTCGCATGAACGCGACACACGCCAGAATTATGTTCACTGTTGAAAAGGATATTCTCTCTCTGTTTGTAGGAAATGTAATTTACAGGGAAATCAATACAAACAAAGTTGTGCAGTGAAACACACACATCATTAAATACCTCAAAATAAACCACCAACTGTTTTTAAAGGGACAAACTATAAATATATGGCAGCATAAAATCTGTGCTTATCGCTTTTATTTGTTTTTTAGAGTCCAACAGAAATATAATGTATGCGTCTTGAGCTCCACTGGACTGCGCTAACACACGGCATTGTTCTAAACCTAAGCAGACCTATTTAAACCCTCTATTAAAAATGTAGGAGACAGGTCATAAAACATGCTGTGCCACAAATTCACCGTTCACTGAGCACTCGGAAGGTGAAGGTCTACAGAAGGAAGGGGCCTCCCTGGATTCACTCTGGCTTTTAAAAAAAAAAAAAAGGTTTTAGCAGTATTTTCACATTCTTCCAGGAGGTGGTGGAGGAGGTGAAATGGTTCAGCCTCTTGTGATGGTTTTACCCTCAGGGGACACACATGTAAAGTTCAGGATTACAAGGGACATGTCACTCCATTCAAATTACTCTCTGCCTATGAATAAAACAAGACTACACCTCTCTGGTCCAAAAGTGGAAAAGTGGTCTGCAAAATGGACAAGTGTACATTAAAGTGTCTGCACAAACTATGCACATGTGTAGGATTTTAAAAAAGTGCTTGGATGTGTATTTTTGCTTGTTTTTAGGAGTGTAAATTTAGTCTATGAGTGTTACTTGAAAAATGTAATTGATTTTTCACTATTTGTTGCAAAGGCAGTTGCATTATTTTAGCACTTAACTCCACAGCAGCAGTAATTAGGTCATTATTTATTACTTTCATTTAATTCAGCCCAGCTCCGTCCAAGATCCAACAGCTCCAAAGCTGCTGCCACCTAAACATTACAGTTTTCTGTATTTAACACAAGGTGAAGTTGACCATCATGAACTAGTTTAACTAGCTAACACCACTCCCATCCTCACAGAGAAGCTTCGGGAGAGTTTCACACGTGATCCAACTCGGAAATAAACCAGCTGATTCAACACAGCATGTAAATACGACAGCTTTGCAGCTACCACAGCCTTAAAAGAACTTTTTCAGTTTTGGTTCTTCAAAGAAACAGTTTCTGCAAAGGGTCAAATTAAAGAACAAGTCTTTTAAGGTTAATAAAAAAGGTTCTTCAAAGCACCAAAAGTGCAGCAATTGTGACTTAATGAACTCTTTTCAGAAAAAATGGTCCTTAAGGGTAAAATCGTTCTCCAGAGAACTCATCAAGAACCAGTTTTTCTCAGAGTGCAGAAGGTAATAGTTTTCTTCCTCCTGTTTTCGAGGAAGCTACCCGCCTCCCCTTTAACCCTTCAGCTCCTGTGCAAAGTTAATGTGTCCCAGACCAGCAACTCAACCAATATCAACCCTCCGTCCAACTACAAACAAGCTGAGACCCCAAAATTCATCAATATGTTTGCGTAAGAGTAACTATCTGCTACAAGTTTAAATACAGCAAAGCTGGTCAATCTCTGCTCCAACCCCCACTGGAGTCACACGCTCTGGGCAGTGACTGAATGAATGAGATACAAGCGGCCGAGATGAGATCTCTAGAGATTTTAGACTGACTGGTCTCACGCTTCATGATAGATGAGCAGCTCAGTAGAGCAGTGGGATTTCAGTATCGAGCCACTGCTTCATCGCGGCACCTCAAAGTGCAGGACTTACAACTTCAAGCTGTTTGAGGGGCGTTCCAGGCTGCTCTGGTTGACCTGTCACCACCAGAATAACAGACTCCGAAATTGATTATTTCCCTGTGATTCTCTCTTTAGTCGAGCAGTGGGTGACAGCAGGCTATGAAGTTCAATCCTGAGGTGTGGCGGACACGGAGCTACGGCTGTGAAGGTGAAGTTGAAGGACAATACAAAGAAACGGGGAAAAAAAGGTGACGATAACAAAAATCCCATGAGAGTAAATGTCACATCTTACCAGTAATCGTAACAGGGTTCATGCAGGAATCCTGAAGTTAAATTTAATACCATTTAATACCTTTTTAATACCTTCTAAATATTTTTTAAAACCGCAACGCAACTTGCCTCTAGTCATATAGCAAAAACAGGATGGATAAATGGGAGGGCACACGCACTGTTATGGTCAATCCTTTAGTTATTTACATTTACATTTAGTCATTGAGCTGACGCTTTTATTCAGTGGAAGTCTGACTGCACAGTTTTTTAATGATGTAGTATAACCATATCTGGTGATGCTCGGTTACTCTTATCGGTGTATTTGACGCGTAAAAAATATAATGGCAAAACAAAAATGTATCACACACATAAAGTAAATTGTGTTTTTGTATTTTTATTATATGGTTACTTGAAGACAAGTGACAAGTTATGGGGCCCAACTTGCCGTCGGCTCACGGCGGATGGTGTCCGTGGCGCATGTGCGCCGATGGGTGTGTTGATCCCAAAATGAGGTGTTGTCAGGTGCATTGGTGGTCCATTGCTATTTTGAGGCAGAGGAAAGTGATTGCGCTACCGACCAAAGAAAACTACGTCTAAAGTCAGGATGCAGGGAATCAAATAGGAGATGGATGGATGGATGGATGGATGGATGGATGGATGGATGGATGGATGGATGGATGGATGGATGGATGGATGGATGGATGGATAGATAGATAGATAGATAGATAGATAGATAGATAGATAGATAGACAGATAGATAGATAGATATTACTTACTTTATTTACCACCAGTGTTACATCTTGCATGTTTGATATAAGAGGGGAGTCAGATTGTGACAGATGTAAAATGTAACCCGAAAAAATCTGACTCCCCTCCTTTTTTCCTCTCTGTTAACACTAGTTACAAATAACTTTACACATAAGTAGCAGAGGTCACAATATGCCAGCAGAGTGAAAATGGTTGGTGTTACTTATTGTACAGACAGACAGACAGACCATCTTTATTGTCCCTCATGGAATTTGTTTTCAAAAGCCAGTGCATATACAATAACCACACCAGGCTATACAGACTATACATAAACCCTTAACATTTCATTCCCCGCCTGTCACAACACACGTAGGCTATCACTCGCACAGTGAGGCAGTTTGTTAAACGCTGCTATGGCAGAAATGACAAAACCATATCTAGCCTACGGCCTGACGGCAGTTTTACATGGATTGAGAGGTGTTGTTTTTGGTAGCCTAATACCTTTAATTGTTTAATATAGCGTAAGAGGAGATTTCTTTTAATGAAACTTGCAAAACGAAACTAAGTGAAATGAAATCCGCCATAAAACCATCGAAATGCCGATTTACTGGGCTATACAGCCTATTTGTTATAGTCATTTGTCTTGCAGTAGACAGAAAAGAATGTGTACGATTGTTTCCAGTAATCATATTTATACCAAAAATCCGTAAATTGACAAAAGAACGAAATGCTTGCAGTGCGTGCGCGTTCACGTGAAGAGGAGTCAGATTCTGAGGGGGAGTCGAAAAATTCCACAACACCCGGCCTGGTGTGGGTCACACACACGCTGTAAACAATACCATTGGCTGTGTGACAATCTGCCAATAAAAACATCACCCCCCTCCTCGGATATACATCGATCTCATAAATGGATCTGTGAACTCTAAATGATGGAAATAGCGACGGAGAAGTCGCTACGACAGTCTATGTAATAAATTCTGGCGAACTTTTAACAAACAAACTTAAAACAAATCATGTGCCATTCTTTAAAAAAAAAAAATACTTCGCAATCATACATTTAATACTCACTTAATAATCACCAAGTTGATTTACTACCTTTTAATACTTTTTAATACCCCGCGGACGCCCTGAGTAAAGACAAGTAGGAAATGGAGAGGTCTTTGACCCTGCATCTGTCCTAAACTGACCATTAACTGTGAAAGATGCCAGTTGCTAGGTGATGCCCATAGAGTTAACGCATGAATCAAAAGTTAAATAAATATTTCCAGCTGTATGTTTGTTGTAATAAAAGTAGAACAAAAGTTTTTGTTTCTGTTCAGTTATTATATTCACGTCCTGCCGGATGAGTACGGTTCAGGTGCATCCTGCTCCAAGTCGAGCATCCGTATTTTTGCACGATGTTAGAAGACAGTTAATTCTTGCTAATTACATTTGATTGGGAAAACCCCCCCGTAGAGCATCCAATTAAAACAAGGCCTGGAAAATAGCTTTTAACCTCCCACTGAGATGTGTGAGTGTGTGTGTGTGTGTGTGTGTGTGTGTGTGTGTGCTCAAGCGTCCACGTGTCGCGTGTGTAGGAAGAAGTGATTAATAGCAAGAATAAATAATAGGGTTCAAGCTGGAGAAGAATTCACACACACACACACACACACACACACGGATGTCTGAGCACAGACTGGATGCAAGTAGAAAATTGCTTATTAAAACTCACAGATCAACGCTGAACACATAAAAGCTTGTGTCATCGTCCACCTGCTTCTAATTTAAGGCTCGTTCCACGTCGAATAATTCACAGGTAACGAGGAAACACAAACAGGTCAGTGATAATACACACAAATACATGATGCCGTGAAGAACACAATCAGCAGCTACTCTGAGCATGTTTCAAGTAGAGCTGCAACGATTAGTCGATTAATTGAGTCCTTCATCAACTATTTTGATAACTGATTCATTGTTTTGATTCATGTAAGAAAAAATGTCTTCTGCTTTCAGCTTCTCAAAAGTGAATATTTTCTGTTTTCTTTAGTCTCACATGACAGCAATCCGAACATCTTTGGGTTTGGGAATCAGTGATCAACATTTTTTATTTAGTTTATGCTGGCGTGTTTCTAGAAGTAGAAAGAAGGCATGATATACTGTAGGTCTTAACATAAAACTGTTATTACAAATCTTAACAGCATGATTGCACTAGTGATAAAGAGTATTGATCATGCGATCCTCCTAATATAATGACATTCAATATTTAACACAGAAACTGTGTCTATGAATCTATGAAATGTTGGAAAATTGTCAAAACACTCCGTCATAATTTCCTTGAGCTCAAACTTGTTTTTGTTTTTCTCACACCAGCTGTCAGAAACCCCAAAATCTATCGAGTGTATTGTCACAGAAGAAACAGATTTCACATTTGAGGAGACCAGAGGGCAACGAGGAAAACAAGTTTATGAAAATGTACTTTCAAAAAAAAAAAAAAAAAATCCATAAAAACATTTGGAAACAGAATTTATGTGTTTGCAGTTTTCAATTCACGCTCTCAATTACTCCATTTTTACTGAGAAGACTTTTCAACAAAAAATGTATCAATGCTTAGGTTGCATTTTTTTTTTTAGGAACAGCTGATTTGCATTTGCATATGCCACATGCCAACATGCACGCACACACACACACACACACACACACACACACACACACACACAGAGCCAGGATATAAACTGTGGATGCTCGCCACTCATACAGGCAGCACCTGTCAGCTGGTGTTCTGGGACAGCCAAGGGCTTGTTTGTTTGTTTCTCTCTCTCGTTTTCTGTGTGTGTGTGTGTGTGTGTGTGTGTGTGCATGTGTGTGTTTGCGTGTACACCTCCATCCAAGGTCTCTCCCTTTTTTCCCTCAACACCCCCTCACCTCTCCACCTGCTGTTCCTTCCTTCACTCCATCCCTCCTCTGTGTCTGTCTCACTTCATACCGACCATCATAGCACCATCCATTAGATCTCTCCCTCTCTCTCTCTCTCCCTCTCTCTCCCTCTCTCTCTCTGCACCTGTGACTGAAAAACAGACTCGCTCAGTCTTTCTCTGCCTTCCTGCTCATTACAGCCCCCAGGCAGCCACTCCATCACAGAGAAAAGGCAGAGATAAGCTACAAGAGTACACCTGTGCCTGGTATGAATGCCAAATCCAGAGTCAGTGACAGCCAATTCCAGGCCAAATAATGGAATCAGCGAACCTCAGCTTCAGACAAATCAACCTGACAGCTTTATCTCCCACTCCCAATTTCAAAGCACGTTACAAACCTCATTATCAAATGAGAAAAGCAATCAGTAAAAAAGAAAGAAAAAAAATTGTTGACACTGCTACAATGGCGCTCGCGAGGGATTAAGTTTACAAAGCTCATTTACAGACGGATCAGGTGACAGAAAATAAGAAACATATTTTTATTTCATCAGCAAAGTGCTGCCAAGTCTTATCTGACAAAAGGAATGTTCATCGGTTTTATCAACAACCACATGCGGTGTGTTTGAGTAACAATTTCTCAATTAATGATCTGAAGGCAGAAAGAAAGAAAGAATGAATTCATTGTGTGGATATGAATCTATATATTATCAAATGTACACATACAAAAGTCTCACAAACAACGCCCGAAATGGGCTTTTAGGCCGATGGATATCAATGCATCACAACCCGGTCGAAGCTGTCTAGACAAGAAAAGCAAACAAAAGAGGAAACAACTCCCAGAAAGAGAACTTTCCAGATGGCTGGGGTACAATGAGAGCCGAAGGGGGAGCAGCAATTATAGAAATTGAACAGAATGTTCATTTATTTGCTTTTACTCATTAAGCATCACAACACCGGAGAGAGAAAACTGTGTCATATAACCAGAGCTGAGCCTCATGAACCTTACTTTCACTGATTTGATACTTAGGTTTCAGGACGCGCTTTCTTGCCTACAGTTATTTGAAAAGATCGATACCACTCTCACGTCTTCAGGCTAAACAAGAGTCAACAGCCGGTTAACTAACTTGGACTGGAAATGAGAGAAAACAGCTAACCAGGCTCTGTCCACAGGTAAAAAAAACCCCAGCTAGCAGCACTTCTTTAACAAGTTTGTTTAATCTGTACAACAAGTGCAACCTGTGATCATTATCGTAAGCTAACTCCTGACTGTAGCTTCATGTTAAAACAGATAAATGGTAAATGGTAATTATATAGCACCTTCTTAGTCTTCTGACCACTCAAGGCGCTTTCACACTACATTCAAACACTGATGAAAACCGATGATGCATTCGCAAGGTGCCAACTGCTCATCAGATTTTCTTAGCTAATCATGCATACACATTCACACATCGATGGCGTAGCCTTCTGGAGCAATTTGGGGGTTCAGTATCTTGCTCAAGGACACTTGGACATGCAGACTGGAGGAGCCGGGGATCGAGCCGCCGATCATCTGATTAGCGGAAGACCCGCTCTCTGCTTCCTCTACCTCCTGAGCCACAGCCATATGTGATGACGAGTGTGACAGATAAAGAACGGTGTTTATCTTCTCATCTAACTCTCTGTAAAAAAAGGACGTTGGTGTGTTTTTATATATTTGGACTAGATGCTAAACTGCATTTCATTGTCTCAGGACTTGCACTTTGTGACAATAAAGCGGGTTAGCTCAGTTGGTAGAGTCTGCGTCCGATGTACAAAGTATCGGTCCTTGCTGCAGCGGCGCAGGGTTCGTTTCCAAGCTGTGGCGCTTTTCGCTGTGTATCGTCTCACTCCTCGCTTTCCTGTCGCTATCTCAAATAAAGCTTGAAAAGGCCCAAAAATATCTTAAAAATTGAATCTACTTTCTGTTCTGGGTTACTGTAAAATCATGCTGGACTCCGTGGAAGAAGACCCACAGCGTCTGTAGATATAAAAGGTTCCTTCAAAGGTAACAAAAACATAATCCTTATTTTCAGGTGATTATACACTATTTTCTGCCATATTCTGTAAATATAAGGCCCTAAATCTGACACACTGGAAACACAGAAAAGCCACATGTAGCATTTATTTTGGCCTCATTAGTATCAGGATCAGCTGATCAGAAACATCAGAGATCATCGGTCAAAGCTACTCTGTGTAATGTGAAATAATGTCAGTGGGAGTTATCTCCTCCTACTTGAGCTTTATTATCTGTGAGTATTGATGGCAGAGAGCTGGATAGATGTGCGTTTGTGTGTGTGCGTGTGTGTCCACTATGTAATTATAGATTTAGTAAACCCGAGGCTTAGTGTGACTCAATCAACCCCTGATTTGTTGGGTGGATAGATACTGATGATAATGAGATGTAAGTGTTCCTGTGTGTGTGTGTGTTCATGTGTGTGAATGCAGGGGAAAACCTATTAATATATTCATATTACATATTGGTCAACCCTTTTTTCCCCCAAGATATGCATTATATGATCAGTGTATACAGTATAGTGTGTGTGTGTGTGTGTGTGTGTGTATGTGTGTGTGTGTGTACAGTATATAATGCCACTGCTAGTTCATTAGAAAGCTTTTTGCTGATGAAGGCAATTCATACCAAGCTAAAAAAAACAAAAACAAGTCTCTGTACGATCCCATGGTGCATTTGTAGTGATGATATATGGATTTTTGTCTCAATACACAAAGAGGATTATGGGAAATTTACCTAGTATCTCTGGTAACACGAAGAGTTAATTGTAAAACAATGAATAAATAAGATTGGAAGAAAAAAACTGAAACATCCAGTTTATAAAGACGATGTTTGCAACCTGCTTCTACCTTGCCTCTTAATTATTATTTCATCTTCTGTGTTTGTGTAAGCCACAAATAAAACATCTTAAAGCTGATGCGAGTACCTGAGCTGTGTGTGTGCTTCCGTAGACGTGATCCGCTTGCGCACGTGACCGCTTGAATCTCTCTAATAGCTCCGCTGTGAGTCTATAAGGTTGAAACACCAGAATGTAAACTGTTGACGTTAAATCCATTTTATGTCACAGGCTGACCTGGAAAAACTAAACTATGGCCACACTTGCTCTTCCACTAATTAGGAATAAGACCAGAGATGCATTTATTTACTGAATATAAAACAGTGCCCTCTAGCTTGGAGTTTAAATCAAGGTCTCGGCTGCCCGTATTCATTACACTAATCAATGATGTGCAAATCCTCGGACACACAGATACAGTACGTACAGGCCGGCCGGCAAAGACAATGAACCGCCTGGATAAACAGATTTTTTCTATCAGAAAAGGTTAGGAAGTTATTGAAACAGAAAATTCACATTTCAGGCTCACTCATGCACATACAAAAACTTATACGTGACTTTTAATTTCTTTAGTTTACAGCACAGAATAAAAGCAGTGTCCCAAACATGTTGTAATCAAAGTTGCACATGGGAAAGCGTTCTGAAGAAGAGTTTATCACAGAGGTTTAAAGTAAGGCTGGGTAATGTGAAAATAGCTTAAGGTAAAGTCACGACTTTAATCATTCTCTTCCTGCAAAATGCAGAAAAACTAATGAGTGAATCGTGTTTTTATAGCTTCATGAACAAGACTGCTGAGCAAGAACAATACCAGACCTGCACCACCTGCTAGGCTGCCATAAGCATTTAAAAAAAAAACATGTCATCCCATACAGCTGTGGACCGTCAGCGCTTGAAGCAGAGCATGGATATCCACTTTAATAATCAGTTACAGCGCAGAAAAGAGTGGAGAGGTCTGCTTCACATCTGCTCCAGACACTTTTTCGCTTCGACAGGACACCGGCACGAAAAAACGTACAGACTGATGGTTAGCTTGCGTTAGCTCGCTGGCTACACGACAGGGACACACTGGGTGAAATCGGCACAGCACTCTGTCCACTCCTCACAAAACCAGAAACACGATGCAATCAATCAGCAGTTTGTTTTTCAGGTTGTCACTCTCGTGTATCAGCCCATTAAATTTACTACGACATAGCCAGAGCGGGCTAGTCAGGGCTGAAATTAGTCACGACGGTGACTCAAAGCAGCTGTTTTGACTGAAAAAAACCTTTTGTGTTGTAATAACTCAATGATGATGATTTTACGCTTCTTGCAAAAACCAAAATTCTAATTGAATTAATTAAATAAATGACTCTTTCCTAATAGCTCTTGGAAATGCTGGTCAAAGTGTTAAAGTACAGTATGACATTGACTCACCGAGGCCGGGCGGATTCTCAGGGCACGGTGGCAGCGGTTTGGGGGAAGGCGTCTGATTGGTCTCGGGCTGCACACTCGGCACCAGCTGCTCGCCTGTTGCCAGGTAGCTGGCTAACGTTGCATTGGGCCTGGAGAAGTTATAATAGTAAAAGTGATGTCCGTTCCCTGCCGCTCCGCTCACGTTATTCCTGGATCCGTTGCGGCCGTTGTTGAAGCGGCTGAAGAGGTCGAAGCGCTGCGTGTAGACGTCGAAGTACAGGATCATCATGATGAGGAAGTGGAGCAGGCAGAGCAGCAGGACGCCTTTACAGATGCGCTCCAGAGTCCGGCCCAACATCAGCCGGGTCATGGCCGAGGAAGATGACCGTCCTGTGACGGCCAGCCACGACAACGCTGACGCGGCTACAGGCATGCGCTCATCGGGGCGGCCATGTTGACAATATCAGTTGCTATTAGATCTGTGATAAGGACATGTGGTTAGCTGACACCCGACTATCTGACTTCTGCAGGGGTCATGGGGTCATTAATGAGGATATGGAGGCTACACAGTCAGCTACACCTAAAGTCTGAGTTGTGAGCTTGTTTCTGCAGCGTCCACAGATTCCCTGCATGTCAAAAGTACTAAAATGTTTTAATCAGCCTCAATCCCTGGGTGACATGAACCTTATGACCTATGGACTGATATATCAAACAAGTACTAGTGATAAGTTCGGTTTATACATAAGGCCCTGATTTAAGACAAAACTTTGCTGATATGGGCATGTAACCATGTGCTGAGTCACTATTTCAGTGTCAAGTTGCTGCTGTAGCCATGTGGCATCCCAATGTTAAAGGCCAGTCCTATAAGTCCAAAGACTGACGCTTAAAAACTCCAGCTAATACCCAATAAATCCCAATAATTTGGAAGCCGCCAACAAACATTCATCAGTGTAGAGAAGGTGGTCAGCTGATGTTTCAGTCCTCTTCTTATGGCATCGGGCCGGAGTTTGTTGGTTGGTGATCTCTTTGCTGGTTCTCCTAAACCAGGAAAGTCTCAGGCACCTGAAGGGAGATAAAACAGAAGTGTTTTAATTACACTAATTAATCAAATCTTTAACTAAAAAGGATGGCTGTGCGCCGTTAAACAGTGTTAATGTTTTGACTGCTTTCTTAAACCAAATGCAGGTGAAGCGCCATTAATCATCGGCGTGCATTTCCATTCAATACAGTGACTTATTGCATTATTCGCTGTATAAAATCAAACCGAACATCATTGATCTTCCTCTGGCATTTTAAGAGTATTCGGTGACCTTGTTCTTATTCGATATGCCTGGTTCAATAGCAGCGAAATTCATTTAGAAGTTCGCTCGCAGTAGAAAAAGAAGTAAACATGAAAATGTGACAGAAACAGAATCAGCAACAAAAGCATCTACAACAAACAAACACACACACACGCACAAAGCTGTTCAGCCGAATTGACATGCCAAGTCAATTTTCCAGTCAAGTGGTTTAAAAAGCATTTATGATGGAATGAGAAGGCAAGTGGGAATACACAATGCTGTGAACATACGAGCAAAGGAGAGACGATGGGGGCACTTAGAGCTTTCCCACAGGCCATGCTTATTGTAGGTTTATGGCTTTCCAATCAATGAGAGAAAAGAAGATGAGGTTGAAGTAGACGATAAAAACCCTGACCGACGCCTGACTTTCTGATGAAAAACCAACAGTAAGACAGAAAGAAGGGGGGGGGGTGATAAAGTGTTGAAATACTAATGCTGGTGATTGTAAAAGGATGGATATCTAATGTCTAGTGGCAGTTCAGATTTTCTCCAGTGGTACTTAACGTCACAGATAATAATAAATCCCTCAAATTTAGCAAACGTTAGATATTTGCTTAATTATTTGCATTTCTAGAAATTCAGGAAAGACTCTCATACAGGATGGAAGGAAGAGACTTATTCTGTCTTTAACTTCAGATTACTTTCATGGCTTTTAATTGTGGTATCCTATTTCTAGTCAGGTTTGTTCACACATGTCCGACACTTCAACCTAACTTGATTAGAGTTTGGTATCAAACCTCAGTTCTTCTTGGTAGCAGAAATGTTTGTTGTTAATAGGTGTGTGTGCCATATTATATTGCTCACAATAATCAATATAATTCTTCTAAATCATATCGTGATGATGGCAATATTCTGATCCTTGCATGGCTAAAAGTGAAAGTAACATTGCACCACAGTGGAGGAGAAAATAATGTGGTATTATTTTATGACCATATCGCCGATCCTTAACTGTCAACTACCAAAAAAAATTTGGCGACTGACGTCTTGGAAATTGTGTTAAAGGATGCATCTATTAAAGTCAAAGGTAGAGAGGTTAACTTACAATCAAATTTGGTTATCTATAATTATTAAGAGAAATGATTATACCATTTTGAAAAATGTGTTTGATAAATGGTGGAGGTTTAATCTTTAAGAATAAGTTGCTGATTGAACTTCTTTTTTCCATCGATGGATTAAGATGAAATACTGCATCTATGTTGGTTGTTAAATTGAATGTATTACAATAATGATTTATGTGAAAAAGGTGATGGTGATATTGTTTTGCATACTTCGTGCATATGCTGATCTACAGGTGACGTGACTGATCAATGAACTGTGTATACAAAGGAGGACAGAAACAACTTCAGACATCTCACTGAGTAAAGACATCCGAGAAAACATTTGGTGAATAAATGTTCTGGAGAAGTTGTGCTACGTGTTTTAATGTTGATGACATTTTGACTATTTTACAGCTGCTTGTATTTAGACATTTAATGTCTCAGAACTGTGGCTTATTTTGTTGCATCAAACAAGTTAATATTCCCTGAAGTACCATGTCTGAAACTGTCCAATAACATCAAAATCCAATTAGGTAAAATGCTGCATAAACAAAGATCTGTGCTTGACTGGTGAGGTGAGTCCCTGTGTTGCTTGTTGAGGTAGGTGGAGGCAGGCGGAGGCAAATTGCAGCAAATCGAAACACATGTTGGGTGACTGAGCTTGATGGCGGCTGCCTGTCCAGGAGGTTGGCTCTGGCTGCGTTCTGACTTTTGTCCGTGGGCAGCAAAGTCAAGACTGCCAAGACTGAGCCTCATGGGGTGTGTGTGTGTGTGTGTGTGTGTGTGTGTGTGTGTGTGTGTGTGTGTGTGTGTGTGTGTGTGTACACAACTTGCTAGTTATTGAGATGGGTCTCTGCTGACCAAAGAACCCGGACGCTGCACGCCAGTCGTACCATTATGCCTGTGCAGGTCAGGATTTATTTCCCAGCTGTGCTGCTCTTCAGTGACTAAACAAGCTGGCGTGTAATGTATGTAGGGGTTAAACATGTGGTGAAGCAGTCAGACAGATAATCAGTCAGACAGACAGAAGATTCCTGCCCTATTTTCTGCTTCGACTGCAGAGCTCGGGGGCATGCAGGTTACCCTCTGTGTGCAACAGGTGTTGAACCATGTGATGGTGAAGCCTGGCACTGCTACAAATCAGCAGCAGAAAAACAGACGGGACCGAGAACCTATTTAGCTCCGGATGACCAGCTCCACAGGACTTATCAAAGATCAATGTAGATAGAACACATGTTGGGGCTTTTTCCTCTCATGTGGGGTACAACGGCGAAGCCCACGAAGGCTAAATCCTTTTGTTCCTCGTCCTCTTTATTTGCTGACATTTCGCTCAACAGACTTTCCTCAAGACACTATCAAGTGCTATCTCGGGATTATATTTTTCTGTCTTGAAAAAGGTCAGCAGACCGATACAAAAGACAATAAAATGGTGCAGAGGAAATCTCTGTCTTTTACTTCCTCCAGTCGCCCTTTATTTTCTGTCTGCCTCTGGGACATCTCACTGGGATTGTATACAAGGTGGTGTAGAGTGTTCGTTCTCAACTTTATATGTAAATGTCACCTAGAGAGAAAGTCAGAGAAGAATGAGTCTGTGAAGTATTCTTGAGTGATCAAGAGAAAAGACCAAGGGGAGAGAGAAAAGACAGAGATGGCCACAGCGAGAGAGAGAGAAGAACAGATCCTTTATGTAACCAGTTTATTCAAGGATCCCTGTAACTCCCTTTTTAACAGGAGCAATAAATTTCGGAGCAGTCCCCGATCATATCATGTCTGCCAAGGAACCCACAGGGAAATGCTATAAAAATATGTGAGGTGGAATACAACTACCCGTTCCTATTAAGTTTGTCAAGGCTGTTTCTAAATGAGCAAAGAGTGGACAGTCCAGATGTGACGAGGACAAGATGACAGGTAACAGAAAACCAGAGATTATAAACAAAAACAACAACAGAGCAGTGAAAGAATGAAGATAAAGTATAAAAATGTAACCAAAACTAGAGGTATGTCTCAATGTGGCCATATCTTTACAATTTGTAAAGGACTTCCAGTGTTTCCACCACCACAGAGAGCAACGGGTTTACTAATTTCTATGCAAAGCTGCAGAAAGTGCAGCCTCCATCACGGAGGTTAACAACCGTGCTAACTCACTGTTCAATGGGTTGTGGATTAATTATAATACGGCACGGGAGAAACTGTGAAAGAGGATGTAGTCAAAGTGAGCTAGTGGGATCAGGAGGTGTGGAATGACACCTCACCAAGGTAAGCATGACCAGTTGCTAATATAATGCCTTTTATTAGCAAATGCTAGCAAAGAATAGTTTGATATTTTTTGAAACCAATGGTTGTTTTCTTGCAGAGAGCTGGATGAGAAGGTTGATAGCAACGTCGCGTCTGTCTGTTGAATATGAAGCTGGAGCCAGTGGACAGTTAGCCTAGCTTAGCATAAAGACTGGAAACAAGGGGAAACACTTAGCCTGGCTCCGTCTAAAAGGTAAAAATGTCCACCCACCAGCACCGCTAAAGCTCAAATGTCAAACTATCCCCATACATTTTCCAATGAGGAATTAAATATCAATGAGTAATAGTGAGTAATAATGACAAGTGTGTGGACGTAAATAGTCAGCTGGTAGCCAAACAGCCATGAATGAAGCAGCTAATGGGAGATAACTACTGCAACACAGTGTCGTTAGCACTAACTAACTATAAATCAATGACAATTTTGAGTTATTTATGCAATAAAAATATCAAACATTTGCTGGTTGCAGCATATAAAATATGATGATTTGCCGCTTTCATCTGTCTGGTATCATTGCATATCTTTGGGGTTTTGATTAAATAAGAAATTTGAATATATCACTGTGTATCACAGTTCTAGGTTTCTGATTTTTCAGTAAAAAAAAAGAAAATAACGCTGAATGTGATAACCCAAATACGAAGCCTCTACAAACTCAACAGAGTTGAGATGATGTATTGGCAAGTTTTTCCAGAACTGGGTACAAAATAAAAGAGTGTTTCAAGCAGAATTTCAGATGTTGACTCACCCAAACTAAAGCTTTGAATGGAATATTAAAACATCAGGATCAGCTGACCACAGGACGAGAGGAAAAAGACTGACAGACTAAAACATAAAACTTAACAGGCTGTCTTTTCTGTTTCATTTTGGAGACGCGGGATGAATATATTTTAATCTTAATGTCATTTTCTTGCAGTGATCATCTTAGTTCCTGACAAACTGTAAGCCTCTTCAAATTCATTATTTAAATATCAACTGGTGAAACAGTACTGTACACACACATACAAATGTAGCTTTCCATGGTACAGAGCCACGTTTACAACACATGCAAAGACACCAACAGCCTCGACAGATCCATCTCTAAGTGCAAGGAACTTGTTTTCCTGTTTCACCTGGTTACTGACACTTTTTATGCCATTTTGGATTTATATTTTGAAATGCACTGTCAGTGGAAACTCTTAACATTTTTTTTTTTTTTCAAGTTTGTTGGCATCAGCTGTGACAGGAGGGACTGGTATTGTACATTTCCAAAAACAGTCTCTTTGCGCTGCACTATATTTGTCACAAGAAAATAAACTCTCTCACTCTCAACGCACTGTCGAGGCAGCAGACGACAAGTTTCACGCACAACTTGCCATTTGACAGGTTGAGTAGTTAAGAAAATGAAATATAATATGAAGTACTGAGATCGGAGGAAGTCAGAAGCCAGAGAATTTAGATCAGTGGCTTCCAAACATTTTAAAATCATAATATAAATGTGTTGAAAACCTAATTTAAATCTAAATGTTGCCTCTTTTTTGCACAATGAAACATTTTTTATTAATAACGCACAATTAAAAACACCAACGCACAAGTTTGGGAGATGTCTTGATTTAAGAATTTAAAAAAAGTTCTTCTGAATGTTGAACTTTTATTTTTTCAGCCAAGCTCATCCTTTAAAAAAAAAAGATGCAGCTCTGAAATTTACATTTTAATAACACTGCAGGGCTTAGTTGTAGTACTATGGTTTCTGGCTTTGCTAGAAAGTTGTTAATGTCCACAATTACAGATGTGACCTGAATAATACCGTACAGTCTATGAATTCCTGTCCAAAGAGGTGCTGAGACACTACAGAGGATACACAAGAACACGGATGTATGATTAACTAATACATGTACATGATTCAGTGCCAGTATGCACGTTCAAACCAATATGTCACAAAGTGCAGTGTGAGAAGCTTCACTGTGCGTGTCAGCATTCGTACCTTTAAAAGGAACTCTTTAAGACATCATACTTGTTCAATAATTTCTGGTCTTGTCACGTAAACGTAATGGATGCCTCACTTTCAGACTTAACACACATCAAGGAGTACATCCAGATGAAGTGTCATCTAAAGCTTGCAGAACGTCTACAACATCTGTATCTTAAAATTTTAATTGGTTGCCAGACGGGTGGCCAGACTGGTAATTTGTGAGGGTACATAATTCATCGTGTCTATACCGAGCATATGCTGGAAGGAGAGATGGTTTGTGACGGAACTGGGCGCTTTTAATGTGAAGGGACAACTCAAAACACAATGAAATCCCCTTTTCGAGATTTCTGTTACATCCATGATTTCATCCAAAAAGCAACTTCAGCTCTTCAGAAACCTAAGGGTGAGGTCACGGATATGACGTCCAAGTTTTTTACTGTCGAGGCTTACAATGAACGAAGTTGGGCTTTCAGTGCAACATAAACCAACGGCAACATAGCAGGAAAATAAGTTAGAAAATTAACCAAAATGGCATGTAATCCTCTCGAGGGCACCTGCATAACAGATGTCCTCTCCTTTTATTTTTACAGATCACAATGTTATGATCGTGTAACCAAGGTTTTTCCTCAGACTACAATTGTAGCATCAAAATCCATAATTGTTTCACCCTTAGCCCACACTCAGCAATAACTAACAATCATCTCTGGCTGTTGTCAGATGGTTTTATCTCTGGTTTATAGCTCTAAGTGTAGCGTTGCTCTGGAGACACTTTATCCTCCTCTGTTAACCACTGGTCAGCTCCACTGGAACATTTGTGGGTTGAGTTCAGCCTCAGCTACAGTATATGTAAGGCCAAAAGGTCAAAAGCAAGCCTGGGGAATTTTCACCGGTTAATCGTAACCTTTTATTCTCGAGTTGCCGAGTTCACTCGAGCCAGATTCAGCACATTTCCGTGCGTGAGGTCAAGGAATCTGTAAGTGCAAATCAAAAGACCTCTAAGTTCTTCTTTCCACTCACACTTTATAATGGTTTGTCTGTTCCCGTCCACGGATTGATTTTACTCTGCAGTGCTGTTTCACCTCTCTTTCAAACCAATCGACTTGTCAAATCTTACAAAATGAAGCCATGAACACATTTTCCAACGTTAATTATCCATCCATTTTCTGTAAACGCTTATCCTCATCAGGGTCATGGGGGGCTGGAGCCTATCCCTGCTGACTTAGGACGTGAGACCGGGTACAACCCGGACAAGTTGTCAGTTCATCACAGGGAACATAGAGACAAATAAACACTCACACTCACTTTCACACCTACAGCAATTCTTAGTCATCAATTAACCTTTGGACCAGGAACACTGTGAACCTTAGGAACCTGTGAGGTGACAGTGCTGATCTTCTGCTGTGTGCTTCATCAGGGTGACCTGTATTAAAGCTACATGTGTCCTTGTGTGACTGCACTGCCACAGATCCAGTGGCTCTGTTCTGTACCTGAAACTAAACTAAAACTTCAGAAATCGAAAGGATCATTTTATTTCCACATAACTGACTGTGAAGGCAATGTTGAAATGGACTACTGTTGGATCGTAGAGATCATGTTTTTTAATGTCATCTTAATTATTTTTTCAAACTTCATATAACCCCGTAAATTTGCAGATCCGCACTATGTGAACAAACCAGTAGAGTGATGTAGCCAACTAGGTGGCCTGTGCTGATTGTAGGGTTGATACCCTTTTGACACCACGTGTAAATACGAGATGATTGGTTGTATTGAAAGTGCTAAATTTATCTCCAGTCCAAACAACGCTATCTGCAATCAATTAACGAGAAGGCCATCTCCGCCTCGCTCTCTCGTGCGGTCACGTGGCAGATCATCAAAGAGGGATGAAGGTTAGAGGAGGGGAGCATCAGGATGAGTGAAAACTGTGAATCAGGTGCAGATAGAAAAACTGAAAACATCAATCTATAACTGCAGAGAAGATGCACTGAAGATGAAGAAGGTTTGAATGTGAAAGTAATACAGTTGTATTGCCTGGGGGCCGTTCCTCCACATACTGTATTTCTATCCATTTGGCATCAGAGAGCAGAGCACTTCAAATAAACTAAGAATATGAGACTGTACACACAGGCCTTGATTTTCCTGTCAGTGACATCATCATTGATCATTTCTAATAAGGTTTAATGCAACAGAGCAGAAGGCCGTCCTTTCCCAGCAGCACTGAGAGATGCCACACACACACACACACACACACACACACACACACACACACACACACACGCACACACGCACGCGCACACACACACACACACACACACACACACTTCTACATCCTGAGTCTCAAGTTCAGTGTGTGTTTCTATAGCAGATGTTCTCAGCTGAGCCCTCAGGCCTTATTTTATATACTCATTTTTACCAACTGATGTGGAAGACAACAGAAAACTGACGCCAGTCGTCGCCACTAATGATGAACCCACAGAGAATAACAATCAGACTCTGCGGTAGGGAATAGTTGGAAATTTTGTCAAAATTAGATTATTTTTCTTCTTTCCTGCCGAGAGTCAGATCATAAGATTGATACCACTTTAATATCTAATATCTAATATCTGTTTATGGATGAATGTGTAGGATTTAGTGGAAACTAGTGTTGTAGGTGATTGCAAACAAGTCCTATCTAAATCTATCTAGTTTAAATTGTCTATTCTGGGCTACTGTAGACACATAACAGACTCTGTGAAAGAGAATCTGCTTCGTTTGTAGCCCCCTAAATCTCACACACTGGACCTCTGAATGTGAAACTTCAGAAAGCCACTCGGCAACTGCTCAGAGAAGAAGAAATTGTCATAATCTTTAAAAAGTTGAAATGTCATCTTCACACTTTTTTCTACAGATGAAACAAAAGAGACGATACATTTTAATGCGTGAGCTTTAGAGATGCCGGTATGCGGCAGTTGGACAGACATAGCCAGGCTAGCTGTTTCCAGTCTTTGTGCTATGTTAAGCTAACTGGCTGATGGTTGTAGCTTCATACTTGGTGCACAGACTGTTCAGTATCTGTCCTCCCAAATGTCAAAATGTTGCTCCAAACTCATTGCTGTTTTCTGGGCCGTAGCTTTACTGTTCACTCGCATCGGTTTCATAGAGTTGTCTGTGACAGCAGTTAGCTTTTTCAATAAAAACACCACCAGAATAACCAAACAGCAGACAGGCAGAAGTTAACTAGCTGATGAACATAGTGAGGCATTAAGCAGCTAGAGCCAGACATTTAGAGAACAGAAAACAGAGCTAAAGCAGAGTAAATAGAGGACTTGTATTTGCCAGGTGGTTACACTTAATATACAATATAATGTTCACAGCTTATGTCCGCTGCCCCCAAGTGGCATAAAAAATATTGATTAAAGACACTTTAATGATGGACAAAGCATAATGCATGTGGTCAAAGCTGTAAAACAGTTATCTGTTCTATTCTACATCAGTATATAAAGTAAGGCTCGTGGCCTGAGGGCTCAGTTGAGAGCATCTGCTATAGAAACAATGAAACTTGAGACTCGGGATGTAGAAGGGTGTGTATGTTTTTGTGTGTGTGTGTGCGTGGATGTAATATTTTCTCATATTTTGGACTTTAACAAAGTTGCTAAAAAGTCAAAAAGAAAGTAAAAAATGACTCTGGGTGTAAGAGCAAAATATCTTTCTCTCTTTTCCCTCCTCCACTCTCTCTCTCTGTCCCTTGAGCCCCGGGCCTCTTGCGTTTTAACCTACAACCCAGCCCTCCTGGTCTTATCAAAAATGCATTAGCAATGCTACACTTGATAGTGTGGAGCCTCAGAGCCCTCTCATGGCCTCGGCACTTCTTGCTGTAGGCAAGTTCATCTCACACAAACCAACCGGTGCACAGTGGGAGGAACAGAAGTTATCTTTTGCTTGACACTACCAGCTTTAACTATATGTGTCTAATGTATTAGGGAAAAGTAGCAAAAATCTACATTCACTGCACACAAAAAGAGGTCAGCTAAAATGGAGCATATCTCACAAAATTACACTTTTCTGACTTATTTACAATTTTGAAATTTAGTCAGAGGTATTGCAGTCCATATAAAGTCAATAAAATCATATTTCAACACTAGAAAATTTATTTTAAAAGAAAACCACAGTCTGCCCGGGTCTGCAATGAAGATTATATCCCCCCGGCTGAAAGCACAAATGAATGAGTGATATCATGAAAATGAAAGGAGAGATTGAGGGGGGAGGGAGAGACAGGATGGAAACAGGGCACACTACACGCTGTCATTATGAAGGATCTGGGTCACGTCACTAAGAAGCAGGGCATGTTGGTAACGATACAACATACTGTGCAGGAGTTAAGAAAATGACCTACTGTCATATTGAACCATTGTCTGTGGTTCAACCATTTGATGCTGTATGAAGACCAAAGCTCATAGACTCATCTGTAAACACGTTTATTTCTGATGTGAAGTTGGACATTTGAACATGGGGGCCTATGGAGATTGACTTGTTCTGTAGCCAGCCTCCGGTGGCAGTTCAAGGAACTGCAGTTTTTTGGCACTTCCGCACTGGCTTCACTTCACAGCCATGGAGGTTGCCGCTGGCTCTTAAGTGAGTATCTTTTCGTTACGGACAAAACAAGAGGGCATCACCCTGGGCTTTGGGATTCAGTGATCAACATTTTTCATCACGCTCTTACATTTTATGGATCAAACAAAACGTTCTAGTTGTAGCCCTCCTTCAAACTTCTCAAATGTGAATATTTGATTCTGATGCTCCAAATATTGAGAGAATAATTTGGTTTTTTTTTATGATTTTTCTTTCTTTATAAATCAAATGCTTCATCAGTTTATAAAGAAAATAATCAATTTCATTTTCAGGTTGTCTGCATTTACTCGTTTTGTTCAAGATGTGTGAAACAATAAAAACACATCTTGATGTTTTATTACTGCTACTCCCAGCGTGAAGGAGGAACTAACAAAGTGGACCCATGGTGTCTGTAGATAGCAGATGATGACAAATGTATGCTCATTCTAAGGTTGTGAAAACATAATTCTTATTTTCAGGTGAAGATGAAAACAGTTATGAATATTACATTTTTATATATATTCATATAATTCTAGATTCATATTGCTTTATTTATTATTACTCCATCTTCCTACCACAGTTTAAAGACATGCAGGTTAATTGGTGGCTCCAAATTGCCCAAAGGTGTGAATGGTTGTTTGTTTCTATGTGTCAGCCCCGTGATGAACTGGCGTACCCTGCCTCCCGCCCAGTGTTAGATGGGATTGGATCCAGACTCTAATAAGGACAAGCAGTCATGGAAAATAAATGCATACTTGTCACATTTTTTGCCAAATTCTGTAGATAGAAATCGTTAAATCTGACACACCGGACCTTTAATATTCTACATTTAAAACACATCTGCAGGAAGCTGAGAGTGAGTCACTTTTAAGCAAAGGTCAAATGTCAAAAATCAAACTTCAAACTGCTCATGAATGAATCATCAGTGAAATATGTTCCAGCCAGTGTGTTACGTAAACCCATGAAAGCTCACTATCACCTGTATCAGAGGACCAATCTGTCAGGACCCATCACTGAGTTTGAGAGCGCTGATGATTACAGAGCGAGTTCAGTCTCGCCACCGTGGAGACACACGATGGCGCGTCATGAATGAATCAGCCACTCAACTCCACTCCACAACACTGACCTTTCGGTGTCTATTAACTGACTGGATTCAGAGGTTTACCGAGTTCATCCCTCATCCTTACAGAAGAAACATCAGCGTGAGCGATGAAGCAGACAAACAAAAGGGAATAAATGATATCGGGCGAGTGATGATGTGAAACAGTGACTTAAAAGACAGCTGTTATCACCCATAGCTGTTCTATTGACTATAGAGGCATTTAAACATCAATCATATTAATTTCATAACATTAGTATAATTGCTGTCTGTGAATAAGGCCACTGCCCAGACCTTAGTGGGTTTGTCTCGATAGACAGATTTTGGGAGGTATCAGCACTGACTGATGAATCCATCCCATCTACATCAATTTCAATCAACACAGAATCTGCGGTCACTTAACATACGTCGTGTCAGATTTAGAAATATGGCAATTATGTTGTTGTTTTTTTAACTGTATAGATGCTTGAATCTCATCCATGCTTGGCTTTGGGTCACTGTTTTCTTGGCTCTAGCACAGAGAAATGTTTCCACTCTTCTCGAAGCAGCCTACAAACGCTCTAGTTTGCTCGGTGGTGACGTGTCATTAGTGCCGGATCTCAAAAAAATCGTTAATCAGCAGAAAAATGAACAACAATTTTGATATTCTCGTCATAGTTTCGGTCATTAATCACACGCAACTGCCAAACATCGACCAGTTCTTACTTCTCAAATTGTGATCATTTGCCGATGATTTACTCGGTTTTATATCATTAGAAATTTAATATCGAGCCACATTTTTCACCATTTTGTGACTTATGACAATTCATTTTTTAAATTACTCTGGAAACTTTTCAATAGTTTAATCAATAATTAACATAATCATTACCTACACCCAAAGCTTCAGCCTTGCTGCTACATTCTGCACCACAGAAGATCAACTAGCTGCTAGCTTTACACTGCTTTTTATATTTTATATATTTTATTGTATATCTGCTGGGTTGCTTTATGGCACAAAAGGGGGGAGGGGTGGATGCAGTTGTTGCAATAGAAACAGAGATCCCAATTTCTCCAAATGACAGATAAACAACTGAAAAAAAACACTTATGTTTATCTGCTGCAGCAAAGGCACGAACCTCAGGGAAGCCTGAAGATAACCTCTGATTTGTCCCACAAGATGACTCCGATAACTCAAGGCCAAAGTGTAGATTACATGATCAATAAGAACCATCTCTATCTGCTGTCAGAAGTGCACACCAAAAATCTGTTCTGCTGCCTGAAGGCAGGATTGAGATGCTGTGTTTACAATGAGCCAGGTTTATACTGACAACTCTTCATGACGATTGGTACAGTTTGTTGTTGCAAATGCAACGCACAGTCCTATATTTTAGAAATATGAAGCACAGGGAGAGAAAAGCAAAGAGTACAGTTTGCCTCTGAGGGAGAGAGAAGAGCAAATAAATAGTGGAAAATAAGAGAAAGCCAGGAGAGGAGCGGTGAATGAGACTCTGACCTCTGCCTGACCTATCTGTGTATCTATCTATTTATCTATCTAGCTTTTAGCTAGTGGTTGTTAATTTCATCAGCTGCAATAAGAACTGTCACTACCAAATTTAATCATTCGTAGCTAATCAACATCCGTGAGTTCGGCCAAACTACGAAATAAAACTGAGCTGTTTTCTCTGTTGACAGAAAACCTCAAACAACATGTTGATTAAGACAGTTTGTATTAAAGACTTTTAAACTTTGAATATTAAATATTCGTATAAGTTTCTCATAGACTAGAAAAGCTATTTTTATATGCATAATTTCAGGTAAAGGTATAGTAGCATGCAGTAGCATGGCAATAATGACAACGCTAACATGCTGATGTTAAACAGGTGTAAGTATTAGCATGTTAGCATGCTAAACCAAGCAGCAACCTTTGTGAATGTGAAGTGAAGCCAATGCAGAAGTGCCAAAAACTGCAGCTCCTCAAACGTCCGCTTGAGGCTGGCTACAGAACGAGTCAGTCTCCGTAAGTCCCCATGTTAAAATGTCCAACTTCACAGCAGAAATAAACATGTTTACAGCCTGGTACAAAAAACAGTTTTGGTCTCTGTAGCTAAGACAACTGTACTGAGGGTGAATTTTTATAGAACTCACCTGCTCAAATTATATTAAAGTTATGAATGAATTAACAGCATGGCCGCTTTGATTGACAGGTGGGTGCCACTAGAGATGGTTTGTTTGAGCTCCCAGGCTTCATTCGGCCCGCTTCATGTCCACAGATCATCCATGTCTTTGCTGATTTTTAGATTAGGCAGGAGGCAGAAGCAGAAGCAGGACAGGCAACATGCCCAGCGCCACGTCACACTGTGCATTCTTTATACTGTCATTGTTTTAAACAAATTTCATTGCAATACATCCAAAGTCAGCAGGTGACTGTTTCTCCCCAGAGGAAAAAAAAAAAAAGAAAGTCTTTTCAGTCTGGACCAAATTGGACTGAATGAGACTGTCATCCCCGGAGCCAATAATGCTGCTACCATGGCTAAAAATGGTATAATGGTGCCACCTGTTAATGTAATATCTTACTGAGCCTGTGTTGTGTCTCTCTTTTTACTATCCATCATTCCAGCTCCTACAACGGAGCACAAAAGGCGTGTCCGTGGCATTACAGCTATGTGATACCACACCTGTCAGTGAAAGTGACAATGATTCAGAAGTATCTGAAATCTTAATTCGCTGCTCTCTATAGAGTAAACTCTTCAGCGTTTATTACGTAAGAAACAGCGATTGAGGGATCAACTCTGTACTGTTATCTGATTATTGTGACAGACAAATTATACCTAGAGAAGCCGGTGGGCTTTTACAGTAGCTATAAAGACATCAAGCTAAAAACAGAAGAAGAAAAAAAAGAAGATGTAAAAAGAGAATAAAAGCAAATCAGAACAAATCTCCAGTGTGCTCTGTGCTCAACCCTTCTCCACTCTCTGCCCATGCAGCTATTAAATTTCCTCTCCGCTGTCTCTGATCTGAAGGAGGGTGGATTGTTTAAAAGTGGGATATCACATTGCCTCTGCTCTTCTTTCTTTCATAGAAGAACAAGTACCCTGCTCCTTTTTTTTGCTTTTCTTTTCTGCCAAATTTGTTTTGCCAGACAAAAACTGACAAACAGATGAAATCAATGAGACATCATGCATGCATCAGCGTGGAAAGGTATTTGATGGCGCTGGGAAAAAAGCATTATCGCAATAAGTCAGACGCCGTAAGCCGTTCGAGGAATTCTGCTCCAGCGTTACGTCTGCTGTTTCTCAGCATGCAGGCTGCTCCCGCCTTATGCAAATACAACAAAGTCCCGTCTGTAGCTGCACAGATCCATAGACTACAGTGGAAACATCATCATCTCTCCCCCCTCTCCCCCCCCCCTCTCTCTCTCTTGCTGTGTCCTCTTTCTCTATGTCTCCCTCTCTCTCTCTCTGATCCAGCTGCTCGTTTGGCAACCAAGCAAAGAAATAAATGAAGTGCTTCAGCGGAAGGAAGGCTTCACTGGGAGAAGGATTGTGGAGGGAGGGAGCGGGATGAGGATTTGGGGGTTAGGGGTTTTAAAGACAGTTAAATGAGCATCTTTTTTAAAGGGGGGGGGGACTTAGTACGTCAGTGGGACATTGAGCCTAAGGCCACTACTGTCCAATTATGCTTTCAATGACTGTGTCCCTTGATGCTACTAATTGAAAAGCTGGAGTGTGTAAGGAAGAAAATAACATGTATCCCTGCATCTGTAGCCATGTTGAATAGAGAAGTAGACTGAAGATAAAACCTATAATGACGAGACTGGAGGGCAGCTCTATATTGAGGATTGAAGAGTTGGCCTGTAATAAAAGATCTCTTGCTAGTCCACAGTTCTCCGATCACAGGCTGTTGGTTAGGCTTTACTTGTTGTTCCTTTGGCCGTCTGCAATAAGTCAACTCCAACACGTTGAAGGAAATAGTTTGACATTTTGGGTTTCATTGAGAGTTAGATCTCATGTCTGTCCGTTAAATGTGAAGCTACAGCCAGCGGCAGGTTAGCTTATCTTTGCACAAAGGCAGGACGCAGGCAGAAACAGTCGCCCTGGCTCTATCCAAAGGTGACAAAATCTGTTTACCAACACCTCTAAAGCTCATTAATTAACACGTTACATCTCGCTTCTTCTATATGTACAGATCCAAAGTGTAAAAACAACAACTTGTGCGTACGCGGGACTATTTCTTGGCCTGGAGCTGTGAGATTGCCAGGCAACTAGCCAAAATGTCAAAGCATTTCTTTAAGCAGCACAGTCCCCCCTCCCCTGTGGGGACGGGGGGGACATTTTGTGTCTTAATTAATAGGTGGTGATAGTGGAGACATGTCAGGAAGCTAGGCGGAAAGAGAAATGCAACGATGGCCGGGACGTTTTGATTTATGATCAGCAACTTTACTCCTCACAAAGCCACCATGGCGCACCACAGGTGTCTGATTGTCTTGCCCCTCCCAGATACAGAGTATCTGCAGATAGACTCGATTCCATTGCTTATATTAACTTAAATGTTCATTAAATATGTATTTAACACATTGGAGTAGCATATTTCATGACAAGCTACTCAATCCAAATACCAAAGGTCCTAATTAAAGAACGCTTAAATTATTGATATGAGATAAATGAGACTCCTGAAACAAACAGAGCACAACAGAGGAAGGATTAGATTTGGATCAGGTTTATTCTAACCCACAATGTTCTATAAAAATATGCCCGAACTGGCATTGATACTTCAGATCTGTTTGAGACATCTTTAAAAAGAATAAAACACAATAGAATACAGCAGTAATGAACTGAAGCTGGTAATTCAACCTTTACTTCAGAGTCTAAAGAAAAGAGTGAAGACATGTAGACAACAAAGACACACACACTCGCGCACACACACACACACACACACACAGTTCCCATGACAACAAATCCCAACACGTAAGAGCGATCAGAAGAATCTGCACTGTCAGGACCGGCAAGGTGAGGAGAATGAGCGAACCCGAGGAAACCAAAGTGAAACATGCTGTTTGCTCTTCACTGCTTTAGTTCACTGAGCTTCATGAAAGATGGAAGCAAGTTCATCTACAGCGCTACTTTCCTCTGTGCACGACTGAACAGAGGATCTGATCATAGTGTTTACACAGAGCCGTGTAACAGTGACAGAACATGCTCCAGTCAACCAAGCTACAGTGCCCGGGAGGCTGTAAAAAACGTTGTAACAGGGTGTCCAGAGTTAAGATATATTAACACTCAGTGAGAGCTCGTGGCTCAGCACAGGAGATTCATGTTTAGAAAATTACACTGGGAAAAGCAGGTAATGGGAAAACATTGTTACTTAAGCTCTTCGTAAGTTCAAAATGAGTTTAGTTTGTGCCACACAAGCTTCTGCTAGTTACTTTAGTAGAGATTAGTTACTTCTAAATATTTCAATAAAGCTAATGTTAGCATGCTAAACACTATATTGATTATATTGATAAATGTAATATGAAATATAGTCGTCCTATCTGACCTTATATGTGATCAAAATGCAGTTTAATAATCATGTAACGTAAGAATATTTAAATTATACTTCGCAAAAGCAACATATACACCTGAAATTACAAAATATTGTAAGTGTATGATTAAAAATAATTTTAGAATCTTCTCCATGTCAACATTTATAAATAAAACAAATTCATATTAACAAAATATTGGCAGCTAAGCCACCTGAAAACTTAGTTTTGGCACTTATGTGACACTTTGAGATACTAACGTGACTTCCTGCGACTTCTCTCACGATACACGTACATTTATTCTCGACGCATTTCAATATATCCATACTCAATGTTCTCTATTACTGCATGTGGCTACTTTTTCATCAATTAATACAATAAATCAGATAAATATGAACTCTCTTTTTATTTAGAAAGTAGGTTCAAAAGTCTGACTACAACAGTTCTTTCGGTCACACAGTAGTGACATAAACATAAACATGACTTCCCTCTCTCAGGGGTGGGACAGCGCCTCCTCAATTCTTGGCTGACTAGCTCAGTTTGCTGCGTTCTTTATGGCTGCAGACATTGTACATCTTGTCCAGTTCATATTTACTAATAACTTTATAAGATCTGAAATGAGCCTAGATGTCCGCTTTCAGATTACTGGGTGTGTTTTTAAATCACTCGGTTTCCGATCCTCCCTCCGCCATAAATCTTATTAAATAAAATAACGTTAGCCTAAAGTTCGCCCACAATTTAATGCAAGCGCCATAACTTTACAACTTTATTGTCCAGCCAAGGCCCAATGTTAGTTGGTTGCAGACTTCTGTTTATGTTCTGTCACTGCAAATCTTTCACGTCCACGTGGCGATGCAGCTGAGAAGTGAGAAATTTTCACACCTCTACTTCTCACACACAAGCTTAGTAAAGGAATTAACAGAGCTGGTGCAACCCTGACTGAACCTGTGACCCTCAGTATGTACCTACAGTATGTAATCAAACACAAAGTCAGGACAAAAAAAAGGCAGCTCTCCAGAGGGGGAAAAAAACACAGTGATATAATCACCTCATGAGTGGATCTTTTGGGTACATTTATTTGCAATCAACATTTTGCCAGACAAATCTGACTCATCATCAGAGTGTGCAGAAAGCTCGCTTTTTAAAAAGAAGCAATTAACAGAAAACAGTTACACACCTGTACACCTGCAGGAAGATCATCCACACACACACACAGACACACACACACAAAATATATAAAATAAAAAAAACACCACCCTGCCACCTGTAATTACACAGCCTGATGCCATATCAACCTCCCTGCTATCTGATCAGCCTCGAGTCAAGTCACAGATGACACAGGTTTTCACAGCAGATGGGCCAAAAGATGCTTCTGCAATATCACTTCACATGAGTGAACTTAACTCCACCAAAGACACGTGCTTCAGTGCACTGATACTAAAACAAAACCCCACTCAAGGTCCACTCGCCCGCTTGTTCCGGAGCTTTCAACCTCATCACACGCACACAATGGGCCTTTTTCACAGCGCACGTTTTGTCTTGTCATAGCAGGGAACGCGCGCAGCTCTTTACTAATAATGTTAACGATGGCTCCGTTCCATTCAGGTGTGTGACAGTGAGCACAACATCAGGACCCCGACACTGAAGCAGCTAAATGGAATTCAGCCATCATTAATGTTATAAATCACACCTGTGCTTTTCCTACATTTTTCCAGTGAAATATCAGTCCATACAGATGAGGACCATGCGATGTAGTCAAAAGCTCCAGAACAAGCAAGCAAGCCACTCGGTCCTTGAGTTGAGATTGTTTTCGTCGAAAAGGGGAAATCTTTCGTGCATGCTGTATTGAGACGAGGCAGAGTAAATACAGATCACACATGAACATCTGCGCGTTATTCACGCTTCATTCGCTCATTGAGTCGACTAAATGATTATTGCATAACGGGCGTTTGGATGGTTACTCTGTTTATGGGCAGACAAATAATTAGCTTTTGACCATTTTGATGGTTTATTAATCGCTTCAGTCAATTTTCAAGTAAGAGTACAAAACGTCCTCTTAATCTAACATGTAAATAGTGACTATTCGCTGATTTTCTCTTGTCTTACGTGGTAGAAAACGGAATATCTTTAGATTCTTGGACAAAACAAGCCATTTGATAACACTGATTAAGCCATTTTCTGACATTTTATAGAATGATTGATCCGGAAACTAACCTGTTGGTCAACCAATAATGAAAATAATATATATATATAACCTATCTTCTAGCTCTTAAGCAACTCTTAACCATAAATACGCCATTATATTCACGCTGAATTCCTGAATGACAGCTTCAAAAGTAACATTTAAACTGTAAGTCAGTGAGAGCACACAGCGAGGTCCTTCCACTCCACTTGCTACTGTAGCCTCTATAGCAGTGACCCTAAAGAGATACTGTGTCATAAATGAGAGAGATGTCAGATTGGATTACGGTCCAGCTCCAGAGCTTCTGTGTAAATGCCTTGTTAGGTTAAGCATCATGATGAAGAAGAACCCCCTCCACCTCCTCCTCCTCCTCCTCCATCTCCTCCTCCTCCTCTTCTTCTTCTTTCTCTCTCATTTCCCCCCAGTGTAACACAGACTGTGCTCACTGGTACTCTTTGCTCCTAGTGAGCTGTGTACCAGCCCATAAGACAGCATGATGCTGTGGCACGCAGACTTTGCATCCTTTCTTTAAAATTGTGCAAGCAATTTCAAGTGTGAAAGTGATTTTAAGAGCTTTAAAAGCTCCAAACTGAACCCATGTTTGCATTTTCCTCTCAGCACACTGTATGCATGCTGGGGATGCTTCATGTACTGTACGAGAACAGTGCAGGGAGGATGAGTGAAGCCCAGTATGGCGGGTGTAAAGATGCTGCTAGTTTAGTGGAAATGTGCACGATAACAAAAGAGGGTGTAGATGGCAGTGCGTGCGGTCATCCTCCTGTGATAATCACGTTCATTAAAAAGCAGGGATTTAAAAACGCAGGGGTGTCTGGAGAGATAGTATGGAGGCTGGATGGAAACAAAGGAAAAAAAGCGTGCATGCTGCGATGCTGAGTGAAACAATGCGTCCCAGCAGGAAGCACACAGAGACACAGCACCTTACCTTGATGTTGTCAGGCGGCCACTTCTGTCCGTCCGTGCGTCTTCCAGAGCAAAACGTTAAAATAAGAAGCAGCCGGTGAGCATGTTGTTGTCAGAAAAGCTGGAGGCTGGAGCCCAGCTCGCTGTGTGTGCTCGTCAGGATAACTATCTTCTTCTCGTTCTGCACAGACAGCCTGTGATGATGTGTGCTCCTCATATGCTAGCGGTAACCCGCAACGATATTCTACCGCAAACCGGCGTGCGGAGACATGTTATCCTCGTTACTGTCCGTCATCTCGCTGTGTTTTTGGTGAGGAGGATAAGAAAGCAAAGAAGAAGAAGAAAGGATGCTCCCTCTCTCCCTCTCTCTCTTCTCTCGGGCTGAGGCAGCGAGCAGGTCCCTTCGCTCCTGCCGCCTACGGAAGCCCGGATAGAGTCAGAAACTCGTTTGCTTTTTATATATATACACACACACAGAGGATGCTGGACATTTTATAACCTACTTTACTCAGAAATACACACAGGGAGGTCGTAATATCACTTTGAAATCATAATTTCACATTTGATTTATATTAAACTAAACAACAGATGGTTCATCATCTTCACTGAAGTGTTTCATGAGGCAGAAAGAAAAGATAAAATGTGTAAATAAACATAAAAACACACTTCTTTCCAAACTCCAATGATCATATTTTGAAGGGTTGGTTGCTCCCTCTTACTCATTTAGTCGACTAATTGATCACATTTTTACTTCATTTGTACCTTTTTATTCTTATCTATCTTAGATTTTTCTATATATTTCTTATTCATGAGTATTTTCTTATACATCTTGGGTATTTGTGAGTTGATGTAACAAGTAAATTTCCCCAATATGGTATCATTAATGTATCTTACCTTATGTCATCTTATGTTAAAGATCATCTAAATAATAGCCTAATGTTTATTCATATTACCGTTTTCAATATATATGTTACAAAGTGCTTTAAAAGACTGAAAGATGAATACAAATTTGTTTAGATATACAGGTATCCAGTTTAACCTCAGATGAACTTTTTTTTCTAAAACCTAAAACAGCCATTTTTAAAGGTTTTCTGTGACATTTAGCTCATTTTTCCTTTTAGCTGACTATCTGGACACTTCTCATGTGTTTGTTTATCACAGTCATTAGATTTTAGATTGTATATATTTTAGATGAAGTTGATTGTTTATCCAGTATGGTCTCTTTAAAATAGGTATAAGTCATTAGTCATTTGACATTAATGTAAAATGGCTCTCAAACATCTGGCATCACAATTATATTCACAAAAGTCTTAATTACTGAATATTATGAGATCTTCTGCAGTCAGCTGCAAAGGGACAGCATAATATATTTGACAGGCATAATAACCAGCTGTTTATTTTATGACCACACTATAACCGAGGTTAACAGCCACACCAAACAATATTATGTTGAAGCTCACAGCTGATATGAGCCTCACTGTTTCCTCAGCTCAGTTTTCAGCGTGTACAGCGTCAGTTTAATCAGTAGGATGGATGTTGTGGTTTTCTGCTCCATCTAGTGGAAGCAAGAAAACACTGCAGGACCAGCAGCTGATTGATGGCCTGGGTCACATACAGCTTATATTTCAAAGAGCACCTTTTAGGACACCAAAAAAAGCATGAATAAATGAATCAGAACAAATCTAAAGATCTTGATTGGACAATTTTATTTTCTCAAGGACATTTATGAAGCCAGAAGGACGATCTGTGTTTTGTTATTATTATACACAATGTCAAAAACAATGAGTTATTCTGATCACCATCACATCAACATAATGCACACACGGTACCAACTACAGTCACTGAAAGCCTGGGGTTTGGTACAGAGCCTCGTTTACCAAAGGAATCTCTGAGTCGCATCTTGCCGCTTTTTGACACCTCTGGGAGGCCAGATCTGGATATATTGAAGACAATCCAGTTTCCACATGTAAAGATTCAGTGTTTATATTCATTCACAACTCCACAAGAGGGCTGGAGGAAAAAATTACAGGAACGACTTGAGACGATTCACAATTAGCCGTGGTCTGTCATCTTAACTTGTGGAATGATGCATCAAGAACACAAAGTGCCACCGAATGTGTTTTACATACGAGCGTCGTATCGGCGCTCACATCAACTTGTTTCTTCTGTCAGCTGGCAGCCAGAGGTTCAGAAAAACAATCTGTTTAGCCAGATTTACAAGCTAGCATCAATACGCAACAGCTGAGACGCTGCGTGGCTACCAGCTGACTGAAAGTACAAACTTTGATGACAAAGATGTAACAAAGGATGGCTTTGTTATGATGTAGATACATCTCGTCACTCAAATTGCACTCTACCCAAACACAAAACAGCTTTAAACAAATATTAAGCTTCTTTAAAGGAATGTTAGGAAATCATTTGGGAACACAGCATTGAATATGTTAAAATGTACATTCAAAACAGGATATTTCAAAATAAAATAAAAGAAATAGGACGATCGATTTTTGTGTAAAATAAAGCTATTTTTAAAATCAGCCTCCATAAAGTTGTTGAACATTTGTTTTGGGAGCTACACCACCTGAAATTAGAAGCCTAAACAAGATCATCTTCCCTAAAAACACCTCTCATACAATGGTGGTAAGGCCACAGCAAACATCAAGTTACTATGGAGAGTGAGTTCATGCTAGTAACTGAGGTGCTTTCCAAGAGAATACGTATGAATAGTGACTTAAGAAAGAGGATAGCAATGTTGACTTTGTTCACTTGTGGCCCAAACACATTAGCTTTCCTAAAAATCTGCTTCAAGCTAAGATCATCTTTGTTTCCTCGTAAGCTTGTTAATGATCTCTGTGCACAACACTTAGGTGAAGGTTCTCCTCTTAAAAGAAAAGCATTCTGCCAATCTTCATTGTTTTTGCTTCCTTCTAGCCAACACTGACATATCCAACTCTAATGTCTAATTCATCCCTGTAAAATCTACTGCAAAGGAGCATAACCTACTTAAGACTCTGAGGGGAAAAACATGGAAGTTAGGGGGCTGGCAGCTATGTTCAGGAGGCTCATTCAAATGTAGACATCTGAATTCTGTTTTGGGAAGAAATGAGTGACAGGATGACAGATTTAGAGCAGCTCTTCTCTGCTGCTGCGATCTGACACTGTTTGGCCTCCTAAAGATCATGTGCAACTTTCTAGTGACCTTGCTAATGATTTCCAAGTCAGTACTCTAATTCAAAACTTCATAGATTCTCCGTCACTTCTACAGCAGGAGGCCTGACAAATACTGTATTTGGGCCACGGCGTGGATTAAGGACCACTTGCTTTTTTTTTTTTCCTTTTTTTTAAAGCAATGAACAGTTACAAAAACAAACAAACAAACAAAAAAAGAACTGACAGACCAGGCTACAGTAATAAACACATTGGTAAACACCCTCATGCTTCACAGGGAAAAAAGAAAGAAACAAAAGAAAGATCATGTGTCCAGCATACACACACACGCACACACACAAATATTTTCAAATACTCTAGTGATATTTCTAACTCATCATACATCCAAGAGTGGTCAGAAACTGACGCCATTAAAAAAATGCCCCATCTTGCATGAACCGATCCTTAAATTCTGAGAGCGATTCAGCTGGAAGTTAGCTTGAGCGCTCTCAAAGAACGTCTGGTGTTTAGAAACGGATCGAAAATCCTTCACAACATGTACATTCTGCTGGTACTGCTCACCAAGCTGAACTGTTTGAGGGATACAAGGTTCACTGATTTATTTCAGGAGCAAGAAATGCACATGAAACACTGGCATCCCAGTTTTCTTACTCAACATTGACGTTTCCTTCAAGGCAAGACAGTGGGGGTGTACGCTTACCACTCTTGCAAGCACGGTGGTTAAAAACAATACCAGGCAAATAGACATTTAAATAATTTACGATGTATTTACACAATAATCCATCTTATTTTCCAGCAGTGTTTTTTTATCTTCTCAGCATGAACGCATCTTCTAGTCGCCCATCTTTACTTTCGACGTCTGAGGGAGAGAAAAAGAAACCCGTTATTACAGAAATTCAAATACGCAAACAAGTTGAATCATCGCATCTAAGCAACGCGGATCCAGCAAGACTTTTGTGAAAATAATTACTGTCTCCGCAATTACGTTTCCCAGGCGTCTGCAACAAAAGGCCATTGTGGCAGCCGAGGATAGTTTTTCCACCTCTGAGGGGAGGGGAAAAAAAGAAAGATTGTGAAGACAGCAACTCGTCTCATTCACCTGCAGAATGGCTACAATGACACCAAACAGGCCAATTGCACTGCCAAAGATTTCCACAATGAGGATCTTCACGAAGAGGCTGGCGTTCTGGGCGTCTGCCAGTGCTGCTCCGCTGCCCACAATGCCGACACAGATGCCGCAGAAGAGGTTGGAAAAGCCCACAGTCAGACCGGCTCCAAACATGGAGTAACCTAGTAAAGATAGAAATCAACTGAGTCAGAGACCTCGATGACGAATGCACAGTGGATCTGGCCACAAAAAGCCCAAAATTTCCAGTCATCAAAGTTTAGAAATTAGGCACTGAGAAGAGATGATGTTTAAGTTGAAAGTCAATTTTGAAGCCTAAATCTAAAAAAAACTCTGACTTTTAGTACTAACATCTTTCATGTCTAATATTTCACAAGTGAATTCTGTGTGTCAATTTGATTTTCATTAGATGTATTGAGCAATCCATATTTAACCATACTGACCACAAGTAGTGTATAAAACTTTTACAACAGATCAAACCAAGATCAACTTGATACCAGACTGTCATTATAACATGACAATATTCCAGCTGGAGGAGTCCTTATCCAAGTTTCCATCTAATCGTTGCACAAATTTTAATTAAATCTTGCAGAAGTTAAATTGGAAAAAGGCAAATGAATCCACGCTTCCATACACTGGAGGATTAAGTCACATGCTTCATTATTTAATGCAATTGCCAAGTCTGTTTTCCACCCACCTGTCTTTATGTGCAAATTAAACATGTAGAAATGAAAATGCATCTATTGCCTACATTAAATTCAAGTGTTAACAATTAGAAATATTCACCCTGGATATGACAATTTGAATTCCATGTGCTGCTTCATGTTAAACTTTGTGTTTATTTGGAGTCAATTTTTCTTTTTTTTACGTCTTGCATTCAGGAGCTTTCTTACCTGCTTGGTAGTTCCTTGCTCCGATGGTCTCAGGGGTCGTTCCAGAGAAGCTCTAAATGGAAGAGATTGCTCGGTTATCGAAATGATATTCTTTTGCTCTCATGTATAATACTGTTACCTGTATGTCCCTCCTGTCTCTAAAGTCCAAATTAATAAGGGCACAATTTTCTTGATCATGAACAACATAAAAGCTTATTGCTTACCTCAGCCATGTTGCTGATGACAATGGCCATAATAATCCCATAGATGGCTACAGCTTCACAGAAGATGATGCTAAAGGGAGACATAAAAGAAAACAGTAAGAGAAGCGATCGGCTTTTAACTGGCACCTTGTTCTCCCAAGTCACTACAAACTGCTGCTGTGGACTAACGGTAACAAACCGTGGTCATGGGTGATTGGTGAAACCGTAATTTACTTACAGGCACTTGTGGAGGTTCGTTCACTGGCTACAAATTATAAGGAGGGCCAATGAGACCAGAAGTCAGGATTATGTAGACAGAACACTGTGTAAAGCTGCAGCTCTAATTTGAGAAGCATTTGAAGATGTTTTGATTTTGTTTTCTGCTATTAAATGACTCCTACATGTCTGCAGAATGCAGCTACATTTATTTTGCCCAGTATTTCAGTATACAGAAGGTTAAAATGTATTTAACAACATGCTTTTTCAACGGTCTACTTCACTGCAGAGCAATATACAACTGAATAATACTACACAGCTGAGTTATTTGTTTCAGGAAGAAAGGATAAATACTTTACTAATCCCAAAAGACAAAATAAAATACGAAAACAGAATAAAATAGAGGAGAATGAAACAGAACATTTCAGTTCTTTTATGAGCCTACCTGACCAAATTCTTGGTTTTGATTCGTGGAGCCTTGACACCACCACCAATGATGCTTGAGCCAGTGATGTAGATCCCCCTGGAAACAAAAAATAATAATATTATTAGCAGCATTAATAACAGAATAAAAATAGTAGCAGATGCATTTAAACTATGAAATATTCTCAAGTTGTAAATCAGGCACAATTTAGTAGTTTCATCAGATTTAGTGTTGTGTTTGAATTAAAACTCTGAATCCTGCTGGTTCATTACTATTTGCTGTCTGCCGCAGCAGTTCAAGCGGTTGTGAGCATTCACAGGAAATGATGATCCCAAGTAGGATTGCAAAATTCTGGGGAAAAAGTTGGAAACCTTCCATGGGAATTAACGGGAATAAACTGTGAATTTACAAAATTGAAGGTTGGACCTTAATAGGGAACTTAAATATAGTTGGGGAAAATATATTTTAGCATAATCTTGACTAAAACAACCAGATTCCATGCAGGTACACTTAGCACACTGCTTACTGCTTCCTTCTGCTGAGCACAAAAAAGTCTGAACCTCCCCACTCGCTGCTATATTCTGTTTATTTGTTTGTTTCTCTGCACTGTCCTTTGGAGGACAGGTGCCTGTACTGTTTGTTTTGTTATAGCGTACTGTAAGGCTTACTGACATTATAGCTTTTCATTAGCCAATTAATTTGAGAACTGAAAGATACCCGAGTGTTCCTCTTTAGCTAATTTTAAGATTTTCCACTTCCTTGTTTACACGCAATCTACTCCAGAGTGTTTTGAGAAACAGGAAATCATTCTATGACAGACGGGTGCATTTTAGGCTTTCGTGTGCCACCATATGTGTCTAACACATTCAAAAATACCACTTCAAAGTGTGTTTCTTCTTAGGTACTCACCAGGCTGCTCCCACCACAGACAGAGAGATGGCCAAGCCAATTCCCAGACTGGCCCACATGAAAGGAGAAGTCTCTGTCAGGAACCTGCAAGCAAAGAGGTTCAGCTGATGAAGACTTCATACGCATAATGTGTACAAGCAGCACAAAATATTAAATCAATCAATCGTTTGTTTTACTATTTCAGTATGTGGTTAAAAGGTTTTCCTTATTTGCTCAGTGGTCACATTACAGTTCATTTGAATGTGTTATAAATGACAGTCCAAGATCAGATTTCAGGTTATTCCCCAATAATGTACATCATCAACCATATCTTCAATGAATTAGTAAGATAATGAATGAGTTAGGATGATACAACAGTGATTGGCTAACAATACTTTCAGAAGTGTGTAAAACAAGTTTGAGAGAGTCTCTGAAGGCAATATTTACTTTTTAAATTGCATTTCATACTTTCATGTTATAAAAGCAGTAGACTTTTGAACAGTCATGTGACGACAGATTAGAGACACCCTCTCAAAGAGAAGGGCAGGTCCTGAATCTGTCACAGCAAATTCAAAGGCAATGCTTAGAGACAGTACTGTGCTGTGCTGAACAGTCTGAAACTAACACTTGTTGAGAGGCAGCACAGCAGCTCTTACAATTGTGCAATCTTGGAAAAGTCTATGTAGTTTTAGTCTGTTTGGTACAAATTTCAACATATAGTCAAAATTAGGGATACGACTAATAAATATTTTCATTATTGAATAATCTGCCAGTAATTTTCTTATTAAATCCATTCACTGTTTTATCTGTAACACGCTGTTTTTGTCCAGCCAACAGTGCTACACTCACAGATATTTCACATCATACATGACAATAAATAAGTTGGAAACGACATATATTTGGCATTTTGCTTGGAAAATTACTTAAAGTTGATTCAATAGGTTTAATTTAGTCGACCAACCTTGCAGTCCTACTTCAAAACAGGCAAAGATATCACCACAAAATCTCATCCTGTCGTCTGTTTTGACACGACAATGATTATAATAATTTGGGCCACAGTTAAATAACGTTTTGTCCAAAGGTTAGCAGAGCCCAGTTACAGACAACAGCTTTATGCCAAGATTGCTTACCATGCTACATCAAAGCGAAATCCCAGGTCAAATATGGTGTAGCAGATACCTGAAATAAGAAATGATCATGTAAGCTTGGTGTTTGTGAAAGAGAGAGAGTACAGTACAGACATGTACCGCATGTTACTGCATTAATAAACATTTCCCCTTGAGTCATGTGTGAATTAATGTCACATTAATGTGCCAAAGTCGCGGACAGAAAGTCTAACTTTAGTGTGATAGCTCACTCTCACGTGAAAACTGCTGCAGTTCCTGTTTGGGTCAAACCAGTCAAATGTGTACACACGACGAGCTAACCAGCTACGGTTAGCTTCACCTAAATAAATGATTTAAATCAACGAAAGAAGAGCCTCCCATCATAACCAGCACCAAGGAAAGTCTAAAACAAGCCAACATAAACATGACACTGCTGTCCAACGTCAGCTGACATGTAAACGTTTGACATTTCCTCCTGCTGGCGGTTAGCTATGAGCTACGTGACATTAGCTTTAACGTACGGAGACGCTAGCATATGGCTAACTTGGATGCAAGGTACAAGTGTGTGATGTAAATTAAGTTAGCATCAATTTATATTTTTGGAGTCTTTGTAGGTATGAATTTACAACCCTGTAACGAGTAACCGCGTTTTTAATTTGCAGTTTAATCCACGAATAGTTGCTAGGAAACAAAATGGAAACGGCCGCAACGGCTGTACTTCCATGAATTAGCCGGGCCCTGAATTAAAGCTGTCAAACGCAACAAAACAAACAAAGAAACAAAGACTGACTATACTGTCATTGTTGCATAAGTCTATGAAACAGCCGATCTAATCATTTAATTCCAATATTGTACATGGAAAATGTAATCTTACCGACGATTAGTATGGTGCTCCAGAAGGCCAAAGTGACCCCCGTGTACAGAATAGCGTGTCCGTTCATCATCCACTCTAGCAGCATCTATCCGGCGGTCTAAGCTGCGGGATCAGCGAGGTCTCCTCGGCTCGACTTTAAAAATTTGACGCCAGTAACGCTGCGATAACGAAATACTGCTGTTTAAAGGAGCGCTATCAGTCGATGGAGGAGGAGAAGGAGCATCAAAAAGGAGAAGCTGGCTGGTGTCAGCTGATCCAGCTTGACTAGCATGTGACCGGGAACTGGAGGGCTGCGTTCGGTTATATTTCCTCTTCACCTCGCTGAAACCATTTTCAGCTACGGAGTTAATAAAAATGTTTGTTTTTGTTTTTTTTACTCTTTGGGGTAACAGACAAAGACAACAACGACAAAGTGTGACAAAAACAACAACCTGCGTTAGGACTCTCTATGAACTTAAAGGGTTTTAGTATTATAACCGAATGCGTCCTAAGAAGGCTGCATTCAACTGAGAGCTACCTGCAGCGCGCGTATAGGACGCTAGATGTCACTCTTGTAGTGAAGTCAGTCACGACACAGATTTCACAGAAGGTTTCACCCCACACATACACCGTGAAACAACTAAATAAGTCACCTCACCTCTATGATGTATTTACTGAGTTTGATCCATAGAGACAGGGTATTCGGTTGTGTAGCTGTGTCAATCATTTTATTTATTTTTTGTGAACATTCTCAAAACCTGTGTGACAGTGTCTATTTTTCTGTGTGTTATATATCGAACGAGTAATAATGTACATAGTTCCGGTTTACTTGTTGTAGCAGATGGGATCTTAATTAGTGACACATGGGGACGCATATGCGATATAGCCGCACCTTCTCAGCAAAATTTGGGAAGTGTTGTCGGCAAAAACAGCTGTTTTTATCGATTAAAGGTCCAGTGTGGAAGATTTAGGGGGCTCTGCTGGAAGGAACTGAATATAATGTTCATTATTATGTCTTCATTAGTGTATAATCACTTGAAAATAAGAATCATTGTGGCTTCGTTGGCTTAAAATGAGCCCTTTATATCTACAGAGAGAGTGGGTCCTCTTACATGGAGTCCGCCATGTTGAACCGCCATTTTCCTACAGTAGCCCTGAGCAGACAAACCAAACACTGATCTAGATGTGGTCTTTTGCTATTAATGTTTTTCCTACATGCTTGGAAGGAGAAGGTGAGGCATGGGAGAGAATTCATTTGGATGCAACTTCACTGCTAGATGCCACTAAATGCTACACACTGGACCCTAAAACTTAATGGGTGTATCTTCATTGTGTCCCTCACTGCTTCCATAGGAGTGTTAGTGTTAAATTGTAAAACTGTTATTTTGTTATGAACTTTTATAAGGTCTGCATTGAGAGAGTAGTCTCACAATATGAAATATTTTTTTATTATTTTCATCTGAACTTTTTTTGTTTCAGTGGACATCATGTTTATTCATTATTTCTGCTTTATTCTTAATTGAATTTAAAATACAGCTGTAATTACTGTATTTTGGTATTGTGGTACAACTTGTATGTATATTTTATTTATAGTAGTATATTCTTTTTAAAAAACTTGGGAAGCACTGTGCGGGGGACTGATGGAGAGCCTGTGGACCCGTGTGTGTATCTTCATTGTGTCCCTCACTGCTTTCATAGGAATAAATGTGCAGATCCTGACTTCTGGTCTGGGTGATCTTCCACATACAAGCAACCATTCTGCCGTTACAGTTGCACTAATAATGATCCACCAGGGGGAGTCCTGTCCATAAGTTTGTCCTCATTAACCAGCAAACGGATGAGTTCAAAATGTTTTTGTGGACAAAAAGTGTGTGTGTTTTTATGACTAAAAACCCAGAATCAAATAAAACCAACAATACAGAAATCTGACTGTGGCAGTTTTCACCCCAGAGGCCACAGATGTCATTCAGTTGCAAAGCTGATTGTCTTCTACTCCATCACAGATAATTTAACGAGGAATCATAGGCCCTGAAGTCAGCTTCACGCCAGCTTGAGGAGCAATAGTTTCTGTTCTTTATCCAAAGAGCAAACAGTAGTCAGGAGTAGCTAACCACCGTTTCTCTTTTTTTCCAAAAGCATAGCTTGTGTCTTTTCACACCTGCATCTTCACACCTCTCAGCAGACACGGACATCAACTGTCCAGTGACAGAACAAAAAATGGTGAAATTCCCCATCGTTAAAGGATACTTGTGGAGATGAAGGTGTTTTTGCTTCTTTTGATGAGCTAGAAAGAGCTGCATCAGGAAATACAAGGCACGTTTTGTGCCACATTGATGAACAGAGGGAAAAGGTTATACAGCATCTGCGGTTCACTGAAGTGAAGAATTGTTTCATGTTGGGATCCTCTTCACAGTTGCAGTCTGCACCTTTACTGTATATGTCAAGGGAATATTGCTTCCCTTTGTGTCACAGGTTCCTACATCCCTAAGGTGCAAGTTGAACCACCCTGAATCTGGATCTGCACACTGTGACACAACAGACATAACATAACTCACATCAAAAATAAAAGTGCAAAGTGCTCAAGTGCCAAGTGTGGTTGGAAATGCTTTAGAGAAGCAATAAAAACAGAATAAAATGAATATTTCTTCTCACATACCAGTGAAACAGTTTCAACATTGACATCTCTCAAGCTCTTTAGGTTTTAGAAGATAAATTGAGCTATTCTGCAGTAAACATCGTCTTACATGCTTATTAACAGTTGTTGAAATTGTGATATGCTTGACTCTGTTTATTCTCAACTGTTGACATTTATTGCATCTAACGTGCTGCTGTTTTTTTTCTTACCTGACAGCCTCCCTGCTCTTCACTTCACTGTCAGTCTGAACTGTACACTGCAGGAGTCGTGGATGGTGGAAAAATAAATTGCTAAAAATGACCCAGACTGTTGCCGGCAGTTTGTACAATTTCTGATTGTTATCGTAATCTCCCCTCATGAACTCAGGCAAAACAACAGCATGTTCCTCCATGCCCTCCAGCTCTCTATGTCATGGAGTATGTTTTTATCTGGTCACTGCCCGAGGAGTGTACTGTGACTGACTGACAGGAGATCAGAAGCTCTGTTAAATCGAGGAGAAAAAAAAAAACATCCCCTACCAAACCAACATTTTTTTTTTTGCAAAATACTAAAAATAATTCCTGTTTAGTCTCTTCATTCATATTTATGAGCAGTTGAGAAAACTGAGGAAAATACATTGGAAATGGACAGAAGTTAGGCTGTGCAAACAGCTCCAGCACATGTGGATGATGAGGGATCCTTTTGATATTTGGCCTGTCTAATAGTTCATTAAATTTTTTCCCACATTTTTTATTTCATGTAATATAAAGTACAAATACTTCAAAACTGCGTTGCATACAGAACTTCTATGACTGGAAATAGCTCAACCCCTAACTGAGTTTGTTTATTATTACTGTTGTTCAGTTAACACCAGATAAAATGACAAAATAACATTGTTAAAATTCTGACTTTTAACTACGCTGTCCACCACTTTGGTACACTCAAATATTTGTTGTGAATTAAAATAAAAATGAATCATCATAGGATTCTGACAATAGCATATTTAGTGGTCTATCTTAATAATTCCCATATAGGCTAAACTTTAGTGCTCATAATTATTCCACTAAGTTTAATAACTTACCGTAATTTTCGGACTATAAGCCGCTACTTTTTTCACACGCTTTGAACCCTGCAGCCTATACAACGGTGCGGCTAATTTATTATTTTTACTGCCACCGGGGGGCACTCTCTAGCAGTAAACGCAAAAGTGAGACAGACGTGGGGAAAGATTATGCTCCGAATAAGACACTACTGTAATTTTCGGACTATAAACTGATTTTCTAACCATGCAGGCATGTTCATCCCGTGTTGATGCCGTGTTGGTGCTGTGTTTTATTTTCTAACCATGCAGGCATGTTCATCCCCTGTTGGTGCTGTGTTGATGGCGTGTTGGTGCCGTACTGCCGATTTTCAGGCACAGTTTGAAAAAAAGCGTGTCTTAAATTAAAACTAAAAAAAAATCTTCCGTGTACCATCTTTCTGTGTAAATATCTCATGTTACAACATGAAAACCCGCGGCTTATATTCAAGTGTGGCCTATATATGTACAAAATGTATTTTTTAGCTGGTGCGGCTTATATTCAGGTGCGCTCAATAGTCTGAAATTTACGGTAATCCTTATATAACTTAAAACTTAAATCCAAAATGCAATAAGAATTGCAAATTAAAATGCAAAAGAATTATTGGCAGATGGTCACAGTTGAGCGCAGTAAGTACCCAGCAAGTACCATCTGTACCGTCAGTTATCATGGGGAATGATATGTGAGATCTCTCCCCAATAAGATGGAGGCGCTAATGGCTAACGGCTAACGGCACTGGCCAGGTTACGGAAGGAGTATCGAGAGCATCATGGCTGGGTGGGCTCGCTGTGGGTTTGCTGGTGACTTTGGACAGCTTTTAACTTGTGAGAGAGGATAGGAGAGCGAAGGCTGTACCTTTAAATGACATGAGGACGACAAAAACTAGGTTGTTCTTCTGAATATGACAAAAATAAATAAATAAATAAATGGAAACATAGCAATGAAGTTCCATAAAACAAATAAAAATGTTTGCACATGTTGCCATGGCAACATACTACCATGTTGACTTTGAGCCCCTCCCCCCAGGTGTTACCATGATGACATCACCATAGTCACATGATGTGAGCCTTGGAAGATCAAAGGAAAAAATCAAAGCATTCTAATGTCACATGATGTTATGACTTTACTCACTCTGGGTCACTCTGTACTTACTTGGTTAGTTGGTTGAGTTGGAGCAGTGAAGTGGAAAAATTTACAAATGGCAGAAATGGCAGATGCGAATAATGTGAAGATTTCTTCTGCGGACAGCAAGGAAGAAAAAAATCCTGAATCATGTTGCAGTGATGCAGCTAATAAAGAAAAATCTCCAGACGCTTATAATAATCCATCAAACAAAGGTCACTTGGCACCTATGGATCGCTTTCTTTGCCATGCCAAAAAGGCGAAAGAAGATTTTCACATAGCAGACACTCTGTATAGTGAATCAAGCAAATACAGGATAGTAAAGTTCGTGGAGCAAGGGACTTTTGGAAAAGTGGCCAAGTGCATAAAATCAAACACTATGGAGATTGTTTCTTTGAAGATTGTGTTGAGAAACTACGCCTGGCTTGGTAAAAAGGAGTTGGCTGTGCTTAAACAACTCCAAAAGCTTGACACAGACAAGTATAACTTGGTCAGGCTTGTTGATAATTTTATGCATCGTGGACATGTTTGTCTTGCATTTGAAAAACTGGACATGAGTCTTCACAAGCTGATGACGGAGATGTATTTTAATCCACTGAGTTTATCTGAGATTAGAGTAGTCTCACAACAGATCCTGGTGGCTCTGGATGCACTTAAGAACATAGGTCTGGTACATGGTTATATTAATCCAGACAATGTAATGTTTGTTAATCATGAGTTGGAGCCCTTCAAGCTGAAACTGACTGATTTCAGTTATGCTGTTCCAGTTCAGAAAATGAAGTGTGGTGCAAACATTCAAGATGTTGGCTACAAGGCCCCAGAGGTCATTTTGGGCCTCCCATTGAATGAAGCCATTGATATGTGGTCACTTGGCTGCGTTTTGGCTTATGCATACATGGGTGAACACCTGTATCCAACACATTGCCAATATGAGATGATGAGAATCATCGTGCAAATGCAAGGTCAACCAGATGATCACCTGTTGAACACTGGGATGCATACCGAGACATATTTTAGCAAGACCCAAGACTCCTCTTGTGCTTCGTGGAAGTTGAATTCACCAGCTGAGTACAACCTCAGAACAGGCTATGAGACTGGAAGAATCTGTGGAATTTCTGACACATTTACAAGTCTTGACGACATCTGTGTAGCAGTGACGAATGATGCTGATTGCAAGGATAGACAGGCCTTTTTAAGCCTCCTCAAATCTTTGCTTCAATTAGATCCTGAAAAAAGAATCACACCCAGTGAAGCTTTACGGCACTGCTTTATCACAGGTGGTGACATTAATGACACCAATGATGAGAATTCACCCACCCTGACAACAGCTGAATCCAAGCTCATGGTATTGCCAGGCGAAGTGATAAGTTGGAATGAATCATCCATTACTAACTTGAAAGATTCATTTCCAGCGTGTGAAGAAACCACTCAAAATGATAAAGTAGATCTTCATATAGAAGACATTCTATACAGTCAATCAAGCAGATTCAAGATAAATAAGTTTATAGGGAAGGGGGGTTTTGGAAAAGTAGCCCACTGCATAAACTTGCACACTAGGGAGAATTTGGCTGTAAAAATAATGCCTAAATACATGTCTGGGGTGTGTTTTCGCGAGTTAGCTATGCTTAAAAAACTCCAAAAGCTTGACGTCAACAAGAATAACTTGCTTGCGTTTATTGATCTTTTCACACATGATAGATATAATTGTTTGATATTTGAAATGCTTGACAAAAATCTTTTTGAACTGATGTGTGAGAGGTCTTTTGTTCCACTAAGTTTATCTGAGGTTAGAGTAGTCGCACAACAGATGCTGGTGGCTCTTAACACCCTCAAAAACATAGGTGTGGCACACACAGATATCAAACCTGACAATATAATGTTAGTAAATCATGAGTTGCAGCCTTTCAAGCTGAAATTAATTGATTTTGGTCTGGCCAGGTCAGTTTGTCAATTGGAGTGTGGCAGGACTATTCAAGCTACTAGCTACAGAGCCCCAGAGGTTATCCTGGGCCTCCCACTGAATGCAGCAGTTGATATGTGGTCACTTGGCTGCATTTTGGCTTTCTTGTTAGTGGGCGACCACCTGTATCCATCTAAGTGTGAGTATGAGGTGATGAGACTCATCGTGCAGATGCTAGGTCAGCCTGATCATCGTTTGTTGAACCATGGGTTGCGTACCAGAGAAATTTTCACCAAGGACAATTTCTCCCGTTATACCCCATGGAGGCTGAAAACACCCACTGAATATACCCTCGCAACAGGATCAGAGATCACACAACGTGCAGGAATTTCTACCACCTTTACTAGTCTTGACGACATTGTGAACACTGGTGGAGGACTGAAGGATCTCGCTGAGTTTCTTGATGCACAGGCCTTTTTAAGCCTCATCAAATCTATACTGCGTGTGGATCCTGAAAAAAGAATCACACCCAGCGACGCTTTAGGGCACTCTTTTATCACAATGGATCACTTTGGTAGTCACACTCACAACAAATATGTGAAATTAGCCCACCTTACTATTGAAAACTGCCAGCGGGAGCAGCCAACAGTTGAATCCATGCTCCCTGTAATGTCAAGCTTTACTTCTTCAAAAGACCCATGTTCAGATGATGAAGACACCACTACGGATACTAATAATGGAATACAACTGGATAAAGCCACTGCTGCAGGCCCAAGTTACAGACCTGCAGCCATAACTGACGATGGACCACCAGCCCATGTAATGTCAAGCATTACTTCTTCAAAAGACCCATGTTCAGATGATGAAGACACCACTACGGATACTAATAATAGAATACAATTGGATAAAGCCACTGCTGCAGGCCCAAGTTACAGACCTGCAGCCGTAACTGACAATGGACCACCAGCCCAAGCTGGTTTAGCTGAAGCTGCCGCTGCTGTCCGTAATTACAGAGTCGCAGCCACAGCTGACAGAACCAATGCTGGCAACGGCGATGAACCACCAGCCCAAGCTGGCTTAGCTGAAGCTGCTGCTGCTGTCCCTAATTACAGAGTCACAGCTGCAGCTGCCAGAACTAATGCTGGCAATGACAATGGACCACCAGCCCAAGCTGGTTTAGCTGAAGCTGCCGCTGCTGTCCCTAATTACAGAGTCGCAGCCACAGCTGACAGAACCAATGCTGGCAAAGGCGATGAACCACCAGCCCAAGCTGGTTTAGCTGAAGCTGCTGCTGATTTCCCCAAGTTCAGCACCACAGCCACAGCTGACAGAAGCATTGCTGGCAACGGCAATGAACCACCAGCCCAAGCTGGCTTAGCTGAAGCTGCTGCTGCTGCTGCTGTCCCTGATTACAGAGTCGCAGCCACAGCTGACAGAACCACTGCTGGAAATGACAATGGACCACCAGCCCAAGCTGGCTTAGATGAAGCTGTCCCTGATGACACCAATAATAATCCAAGTAACTTTGTTGAAGTCAAAGCCAAGCAGAAGTGGTTTAAGAGGATCAGACTGGCCTTCTCCAGCTCCAAGCCCCCTGTGATGTCAGGTGAAGATAAAGAAACCACTATGGATAATTGTAATGGAATACCATTAGATGAAGCCACCGCTGCAGGCCCACGTTACATGCCTGCAGACATAACTTATAGAACTCCTGCCGGCAATGATAATGGACCACCAGTCCAAGCTTGGCAAGATGAAGCTGCTGACGCTGGCACCAATAACAACCCAAGTGACTTTGTTGAAGTCAAAGCCAAGCAGAAGTGGTTCAAGAGGATCAAACTGTCCTTCTCCGGAATGGTCAAGTCTCTACGCTGCTGTTAGATGTCATCAAGTGAAGATGCGGCTTCGTATTGTTGGCACTGTACATATACATGCAAGTGTATATAACTGTACCTCAGGGTTTTCTCCAGGTGCTCTGGTTCTCCCACAATTTATTTAATTTAAATTGAAAAAACAAAAAGCTGGCATGGCTGAAGCAGCCGTTGCTGTCCCTGATTACAGAGTCACAGCTGCAGCTGACAGAACCAATGCTAGCAATGAGTCAAGTGTACATGCAAGTGTACTTGACTGTGTCTAAGGGTTTTCTCCAGGTGCTCTGGTTCTCCCATAATTTAATTTAATTAATTTAAATTAAAAAAAAAAAAAAAAACCAAAAAATAAAACAAATAAAATAGAAAAAATACATAAATATAAAAATTCTAGAGTTTTGACTTGTTTCACTGTTTGTCGATACCAATGTCTGCAGCCAACAGGCTGTAGCAGACTATTTACTGAAACTTGAATAAAATATAAAATGACCTGGACCACATAGCCTAGTGTTAATTGAGTGTTAATTATGAGTTTTGTTGGACTGTAAATTGTTTGCTGGGGGAGAGCTTCAGCAGTGGCACAGCTCACCAGGCCCATCCGCGGCACGTTGCTCTACCGTGGTCCGTTTCAGACATGTCCCAGAAGCGTCTCTACGCTACGCTACGCCTTGAATGCGTGTCAGTTCTATTTTTGACACGTGACACGAGCGTCAATTTACACAGAGCACCTCGAGCGGGCGGAAGCCAGACACAGAAAAAACAAAGAGAATCCGGTGGACTTAATAAAATAAAATAACCCGTGCAAACTGCCGGTCGTAAAAACAGACAAAAGCTAAACTAATTAACTACGTAGCATATTTACACATATAGAAGCATATTTAGAAGAACATACACTGGGAAAATGGCCAAATCTGAGCAAGTAAATTTAGTGTGGTGGGCTGAACCCTTGCTTCTGAAATGCACCCGGTGGGGTTTGAAGTCGCGTGCAGGACGGACCAAAACCGTGGCGCGTACGCAACGTGCCGGAGACGCGTGTGGTGGGATTTCGGAGTGACACAATATGACATCATCAGGGTCAACCGGACACCTTATGGTGTTTTTCAGACATAAACACTGTGTACTCAAAGACCACTTTCAGTTACAAAGTGCTTTACAATAAAGCAGAACACATTACACAACACAACAAACAATAATAATGAACTAAAATCTAAAACTAAACAAAGACAAAATAAAACGCCATTAAACGTAATACAATCAACTAAAGGCCCTTTTAAAGTCAGTTGTCATCATTCAGTAGTCTGTGTTTTGTCCTGTTTGATCCAGTCTGATCCCACACACTGTCCATGTCAGTGCTTCAAGTTGCCACTTATGAACCATACTACACCCGTGAAATCAAGTGAATGAAGACTTAAAAATCTCCATACATTTAAAAGATAAAGACGGCTTAGAGCCCAGAAAGACCCGGAGCGCCCATTCAATATTTCACATTTAATTTTAAAATAATTTCCAGTGAATCAAAACACGGAAAATAAAGCCGTGAACTTTGTATTTTCAATAGCATAAGTTGTCATCAATAATTGGAAATATACATTGTAACACTTAGTTCTGTGATTTTTTTTTTTTCTTCAAACAGTTTCCACCTGGTTTCCTTTTGTAAATCAAAAAATATCTCCATAATTGTCTTTTTCTAGTCGTTTTAATCTTATGGAAAGCCACAAAGACACGGAAAGTTACCATCCCTACCTGGCTCTCCCGTTTCACGGGACATAGTGTGCCAAGTGTCGGTAGGGAGGACTGGCTAGGTCATGGTGGTTTTTCCACATATAAATTCATCAATTAACTCCCTCATACAAGTTTCCAAAGACACTACCTAACCACATCACTGTAGGCAAGTATCGAAATCACGAGATGTAATCATCACCAGTAAGCACCAGGACCTACTCAGTTCTTACTGCCAGAGACAGTGGGCTTTCCCGGGGGAGTCTGTAGGGAGGACTAACCAGTTCATAGTGACAAAATGAAATTTGCTGATCCTTTTCTCAAAAGTTGCCAAAAACACAACTGACCACCACGTTACTGTTGTGTGCGATGTTTCTTCTACTGTGGTCTATATGGGAGTTTTGTTTGCGCTCACGTAAAGTTAATCAGAAAGTAGCATTTTATCTAATTTTCCCCGTCTTTCCGTATCTCCCTTTCTCTCTCTTTCTCTCCGTCTCTCTCCAAATTAAACTTCTTGCTGTCAACCTGCCTGAGTTTGTAGGAGGGGGTGGAAGGAGACAACTCAACAGTATTTTAAATTTGGACTACAATACTCATTTTTAACTGGTAGATATTGTTACATATTGTTGCAAGTAAAATTACATATTGAGACAGATAGAGAGAGACAGATTTTGCAGCCCTGGTCTTTTCAGCCAGGTCATTCCAGTATTGGAGCCCTGACTGCAAAGGCACTAAATGCCTAAATCTAATGGTTCCATTTTTTAACTTCAGCTGCATAAAGTAAATATATAGGCATTCAGGAAAGCCACAGGATTATTTAAAGAAAAACTAAACAGAAGGGGACTTAATCATAAAAACCTAATAAAATTAAATCAACCTCTGCAACAGTGCAACAAGAGAATTAAATGTGGACTGTTATATATATATTAGTACTGTTGATTTCACATTTAAGGTTGCTGTTTTATTCCATATTTTAAAATGGCTTTAGATTTTATGATGAAAAACTGTCAAACCATGACAATAGAAGACTGTAAAACTACTACTTTTATTCTGTATAAATATGTCATATAATCTCCAGAAATATAACTGACAGAGATATTAAACAGACATTTAGATATAAGGTGGATATACATTGGACTGGGGATGAAGTTGGACATTCACATTTCGTGCGTGACTTGTGCTGTTCATTCATTTGACTCATAAGTACAAGTCAAATAATTTTTTTCCCACTTGTTTGATGAACCATAGTCTATGGTTCAGAGCCTCTGACCTCACTAAAGCCATATTTCCACCATATGGTACAGCTCGATGCTCACATTTGGCACCTCTACTTTGTTTTCTCCAGCAGATAGTAGCTCCACGGTGTGGTTGCTGCCATTTTTACGTGATCGATAGAACCTTGGCTATTTAAAAATGCAGGATATTTGTGTCACATGAGGGCTGATTCCCTATAACCAATCAGTGGTCTGCAGTGTTTTCACATCACTAAGTATTGGTATTAGTATTGGCTTAGCTCACTTGGTACCTAGGTACCAGGTACTTTTAACATTGGAAAAGCAAAAAAGAGCGAATAGAGTTGGCTAGAGGCGAGCTGTACCATGCAATGGAAAAGCCTTATAATCGTTTTGTGGCTAGATGGGAGCAAATTAAAATTAGTAATACCCATGATTTTGAAATCACAGGTGGGTGTCGTGCTCAGGTGTCCACACACTTTTGGCCATGTAGTGCTTTAAAGACCCCCTCCGATGAAAATTGTGTTTTTCATGTTGTTCACATGTTCATGTGGCATTTTTCTGATGCTACAGGACATATCAGCAGAAAAGTAAGTTTGAAATTGCATTTCTGCGTATTTCTGCCTTCAAATTGCTGTGAACCAGTGGCAGACGCAAACTGGCAGTTTCAGGCAGACTGGGGTTGGGACGCAACAAGTCCTGGGCGGGCCACAAGCTCCTGCCCAGCTCCTCCGAGCTGGCATCTGGCTCAAAGCTGTAGGGCTGGATAGCTCCTATGTTACCTGTTGTTGTAGTCGGGCGGCACAGGGGAGAAGCCGTCTCCTGGGGCCGAAGTGCTTCACCAGCTTCGGGGTTAACCCCCTTCACTTTTCACAGCAGTTAGAACACAGACACAGAAGCTCCGGGTTGTCTTTGCAGATGGGCTTTATTTTCGTCGTAATTGTAGCTAGACTGTACACCTTGCGCGGCCTGCGCCACCGCTCTCACGCATCCGCGGGCCGGACACGCACTCGTCGCAGCCCGCTTTCACTTTTTCCTTACGCACTCAGACACTGAGCACACCCTTTCACACGACTCAGAGGCGCATTGCTAATGAGCTACTGGGCTCTGCAGAAGAAGAGCCCTGGGAAATGGCACAGGTTTTGTGATTTTGGCTAAAAACGTCATAATCACAATTTAAAGACCACTGAGAACACTTTAAAAAGCTAAAAAAAAATGATTGGAGGGGGTCTTTAAACCACAGCGCTGGTTCTTCTCCAGTGTATCCATAGTGATTGTGCACAGAACATTAGTTTTATTTCATAAATGACCACATCACCGCTGATGTTAATACATGCAGCTTGTAACACATTTTATTGTCTTAAATGAGAAGTATGCATTCAAGGCACATTTTCCCATATCAATGGCTCCAAAGGCCTGTGTGTCAATGAATGTGTTTACATGCACACAGTATAAGTGCTAAATAGCCCCAAACTTAGCCAGATCTTTATTCTTCATTAGTTGTGCTGTTTGAATGCACCCTCATGCCCCTATAACACATAAATAGAATAATTTAAACATCGCCATGGAAACAGAGCATGCAGACTACATAACAGAAAACAGATATGCATGGGATGAGGTGCACACATTTGACAGTGCCCCATGTTATATGAGCATCATGTTGATATTATCGCTTAAAGGCAACGAAGCACCCACTTTAATCAGTTCAAAGTCAGCTGGGATAGGCGCCATTGCCCCCATGACCCTGATGAAGATATGCGGTTACAGATAACACATGCACTGTTGTGTCTCGTCAAGTGTGTTAATTGTAGTCATGTTCATGTTCAGTGTTTTATGTTTCACTTCCTGTTTTATTTTCTACTCACCTTTTCCCTCTCGTTTCAGACCCTGACTTCCTCCCTTTGTGTGATTTTCCCGCCATTGTAATTGTTTGCCCCACCCCTGACTGGTTTCACCTGTTTGCTATCACCCCATGTATAAATAGTCCTTGTCTCCCTTTTTTCTTTGTCAGTTCGTCTTGTTCTGTTCGTAGAAGTGTATGTCAAGCATGACCACCCCATGTTCAGGTGTTCTCGTGATTAGAAGAAAGTTTGAGTTATTATGTTGATCCTCCTTGAGAGCGCCTTTTGTTTGTTTTGTGGATAATAAATACCTTTTTTGATTACCTTGTCATCAGCCCCAGAGTTGTGCATTTGAGTCCATCAGAACTGTGTCTGAGGTCGAGACATGCACTCAAAAAATATTTTCCATTTGAATTACATAGTTTTAATACAAATTCACTAACACTTTATGTAATAGTACTAATAAACTCAATGTGCTTCCTCTACACAGTAGTGTAGTAGTAGCCAGGTTTATGCATTCAATATTAATAAAGCCAATTTGTTTGCCCAAACCCAACAGTGAAAATGAATGCAGTCATTTTGAGTTTATTAGTACTATTACATAAATCTTATTACTTGCTTCACATTAAGTTTGTTAGTGAATTTGTATTAAAACTATGTAATTCAAATGGATAGAAAATTTTCTATGTAATTGAAATGCATAAGTGCCCGAAAAATTTTTTTTGAGTGCATGTCTAGACCTCAGACACAGTTCTGATGGACTCAAATGCACAACTCTGGGACTGATGACGAGGTAATCAAAAAAGGTATTTATTATCCACGAAACAAACAAAAGGCGCTCTCAAGGAGGATCAACATAATAACTCAAACTTTCTTCTAATCACGAGAACACCTGAACATGGGGTGGTCACGCTTGACATACACTTCTACAAACGGAACAAGACGAACTGACAAAGACAAGGGAGACAAGGACTATTTATACATGGGGTGATAGCAAACAGGTGAAACCAGTCAGGGGCGGGGCAAACAATTACAACGGCGGGAAAATCACATGAATGAGCACACTTTCTTCTAAAAGTCCACAATATTCAAAATGAAAAGTCTCTCACAAATATAATATTTTTTATTGATAGAAATAACAGTAGTTTGTGTTAATAAAGACATAAAAACACAAACATATGTGCTGTTATCCCAGTTTAAAAATATAACTAGACAGTCATGAAATTTGGATTTCACTTCTACAATACAACATCTTCAGATAAAATTAGCTAAGAAAGTCAGTTTTGAACCTTACGCTGCGGCCACACCGGAGAGTGGCTAAAAGCGCCCTGGCGAGTTGCCATGCAATCTGTATATAAACTCTTGGCGGACGGCGGCGGTGGAATACCTGCACAACTGCAAAAATCTTCCAAAAGGCTGTTAATCACCTGTAATTCTTCCTCTTTAAATGGAAATTCACAAAAAAAAAAAGTTCTTGCTTCATGGAGTTTCATTTACGCTTCAATGTATTTATGCGGGATTTAGCCTATGGGATGAACAAAAATGAAATTACAGTAAATGAGTCATCCTCCTGTTCATGAACACACTCAAATCAAATGAAAAAAATGTTGGACATGTTGTGGCTGTTGTTGTTGTGCTCGACATAGAGCTGCAGATACAAGCGGTTGCAGCGGTGCCTCAGTGTTATCTTATCACAACTTTTTTTTTTTTTTCCATCAACCGATCCACTGAACTGAACGGATCATGGATCAACAATGATCCGTTGCACCACTAGCCACATCCATGATTGTGCTCTGTCTCAGCTGATCGGCTCACCTGCTCACCCAAGCTTCCCCAGCTTATCTGTTCAGATGTGTCTTTATACAGTCTATGGTGAGAGCAGAACATTAAAATCACTGCTCCTCCCCGTGGACAAATGAGGCATTGCAGCTGGTTTTCACCCAGGCTGCTTAGGGGCGTTTGCAGTCGGGGCTACGTCATCGCGGGGGATCACATTACCCCCGAGGACCTGAAGGGGACCTGACGGCAACCAGTCAAGGATCAGCCATCATGGAAACAGGGGAACTTTTGAGTTGCTACATCTGTATGTAATTGAAATGCATAAGTCCTGCATTTTGGCCAAATGTTTTTTTGTTTTTTTTTAGTGTGTATATATGGATAATTAACATGGTATTGTTTAGCATTAGGGTTGCAAAAGTTCTTAAAATACTAATAATAATTAGTAATAATATAATTCTCTTAAAATACTTACAAATGCCATGAATTAAAAACACAGACATTTCAGAAAACATAATGTTCCATTCAAGGTCATCAAGCTGAATTATCAAAACCCCCACTGAGTGTGTTTAGATTCACACTAACACGATGTTTTATTCTGGGATACTAACCAATACCCAAACTCCTGATTTATAAAGATATGACAGTGTTGAGCAGACATGGATGTTATAAGTATCTCCTCTTCACGTGTGTTGACAGATTTGTGTTTGGGATATAAGAATAAGGATGTAAGCTTCATGCAAACTTGTACATTTTCTCCAAGCTTAGTTGACATTACTCACTGACTCACACAGGATTACAGACCCACTGACATCAGTGAGTCCATAATTCTGTGTGTGGATGCTACAGATGCTGCACCTGTTTGCAAAACTAGTAGCGTGTCCATCGACCTCCAAACACAGAAATTAACTATCTTTAGAAAAGTACACCGAGTCTCTATAATAACCAGATAAATTAGTTACTGGCTTAATCAACTTCGCTCACATCAGTTTGTGCTCACATCAGCAAAGAATCATTCTGTTCAATCAGGCCTTTTTGTTGGTTAATTTCCTGCCCCCGCTGAGGTAAACGCATGACATGAATGAGATGTGATTTTTGTTTCTTGACATCTTGTTCTCTCTTCGGCAAAGTGGCGCCATGATGGATGGCTAATAATAATTTCTTCACCCAGAAAAGAGCAACATGCTAAGTAGATTAATAATTTGTGTGGTGAATAATTTGAGACAAGTTCATTGTTCCATAATATACTAACAAACAAATGTTGTCGTGCAGATTGGTGCGTCAGATCAGAAAATTGTCATTTTGTCATTTAATCTTGGAAGGCCTGTTGGATAAAACATCTTGTGACCTGAACTGGACTTGAGAACCGCAACCCTGAACAACTTGCTTCGTGGTCAAAACTGTTTAATAAATATTTTAATATGAAAGCCACATGTAGTTTGGAGGTTTAAATTCAGAATTTTAATTCTCTTTGGTCACTTTAGGAAACACACTTATCTGAACATTATGTTATTCATTGCCACAGTCATAACTCATTGAAGTTAGTACATCATTTTGTTGAACATTTAGCGGACCCAAAGAGCAAACACTTTCTGAGACCAGAATAGTTCCAGCACTTTATTGATCACAGAGGATAATGTGCAGTGGCAGGTAGGGTTATCCAAGGGTGGGCCGAGGGCTGGTGGGGGCAGAAGTCCAAAAAAAATAGAAATGAAGACGAAACAGAGTAGCTGGCGGGGGGCAGGGTCATATTCTGCACGCCAGAGAGATCAGATTAAACGAAGTGCAAAAACAGACTCCAAAACTTGCTGAAAGTTGCTTCTAGCGTTGTTACCACTAAAGAAAATGATCTAACAGCATCAGGGAGGTTGAACCGGACTTAAATGCTGCTGGGGTTGATCAGTTGTTGAGGAACAGGTATTGAGGCAATCAGGTAAGTGGGTGAGAACACGAGGAAAGGGAAAACAAAACACTGGGGACTAGGAGGCAGGCAGCCTTTAACAGCTTTTAAATGTTAAAGGCCACAAAATATGGAAATTATAATATTTATTTTCATTATTGTTCTAACATCATGAATTATTGAATACCATGCTTGCTTTGCTTCAATTCATTGCTAACTGCAATATTAGATGCACCCCCTCTGGAAATAAGCATTGTAGTTGTAAATGTGTGTGATCTATAACCCTGTTCCAACCATTCAATCAACCACCAAGTGTACACATGTATAATTTATAAATCTTTCCCCTTGTCTTGGATACCAAACCTCAATACATCATCTGCCTGCGTGCTGGTGTTGTGGAACAGCAGTCAGAAAGAACTTAATGGTATTGATCTGTCTGGGCTGGGCAGCCTAATGATGGCGGTGCAATGTTCCAATGTAATTTTATTTATTATGATTGGGTAGTCTTTTGTACCTATATCAATCCGTGTTTTGCAAGAAATGTTGGTCTCATCTGTGCAGCCTTATAGCACATAAAATTGTGTATTTTAGACCCCCTGCCATCATCTTCTAGTCACCTTCCTGCTCAACACCCGTCCAGTAGTCCCGCCTTCATTGTCATATTTCATAAAGTGCTTTAAAATAAATGCTGCCAATAAAGAGATGAAAAAAATAAGAGAATGATTGAGAGGGCAATCTGGTCATTTTACTGCTAAATGTTGGCTAAAAGGACTAATTACACAAGACGAGAAATTGATTGTCACAATCTATTGTCTGCTTTCCTTCCTTCCCGCACTACTTGCTCGCTGTTTCAGCGGGCAGTGAGGGTGTGAAGAACCTCAATCAGTCGTGATTGATTTAGATAGACCGGATGAGCCGAAAGTCATGCTTTAAGCTTCCAGTAGCTGATGAAGGAGTGACACACTGCTGTGCCAGTGATCATTTATGGCAATCGTTAGCTGCCTTTATTCCTAAAGAAGAAGAATTACTGATGGAAAATGGACTGACTTAATTTTTTTTATGTTATGAAAATTGATTGAAATCTTTATTTTGTTATGTCCTCTGTTAGATAATAAATTATTTTTCATTGTCATATATAGTAATAAATAATTTACATGGATCTTTCAGCATATGAGGATTATCAGCCTCCCATTATTTGTGTCAGATAGGCCAAATATTACAGGATTATAGGTTGTGTATTTCTTCATGTTACAATGAGCTGATGAAAACAAGCCATTCACTCTCACTCACACATGATCTAATGTAGTATTCTTTAATTGTCTGAAAAGTGATTGAATCATAAATTAATCATTGAATGTTCGTAAGAAATATCATTGTCAAAACTGGAGTTTAATTGTCACATAAAATCATAGAGGTACAATCTACAACCGGGTGGTTTGAGAGTTGAAAAGAAATTTTGTTTCTTTAGTTGTCTGTCTTATAAATAAATGGCAGTATGCCAATCTTTGTGACTGGACAGAATGCATTGGTATTTGTGTTTGTATCATGTAAAATCAATATTTTGTGTCAGATTATTGATTTGAAAAGGATTTTACTTCCAGTCTTTTATCAGAACCGCGTCCATAGCAATGATCTATTTTTTTGTGTACAGTCGGGAATTGAGTATTCAACAAAGCCATGTAATAATAACGGAGGCTCTCTGATTGATTAATTGTAATTGTGTGTAAGTTTTAATCTGAAATCTGTGGTGGACATGATGTTGTCAGGGCTTATCAAGTGTGTAGATTTTTTTTATTTGTATAATTTATAGCAGACTGTGTGAACTGATCAGGACTAGTAGAAGCTGGAAGTGTGGAAGGGCATGCTGCAGAAGGTCAATACTTTATGCCCTTTGCACGTCTGATCGATGACTAGGTGAAGTGGACATTCTTTAGATTTTAGAAAGCCACTAAGTTTGTCACAACCAAAAGTTGTGGGGTGAGATGGTTTCAGGCCACAACCACTTTGTCTTCTTCGGTGTATTAATCCTTGTAGTTATCTGCAATACTGAGCTCTTTGTGGTTCGGTAACATTTACATTTGAATGGGTGAATCACTGCCTTGTGTGTGCTGTCGGCAACAGAATAAATGTCTTGCAGTGTAAAGACAGGCTGTCTTGACTTGAACATCTGTTTACAGACAGTAAAATATCTCAAGTTCTTACTGAGAGAGACATTATCAGTAAACAGTGCATGACGGGAATCATCTGGAATAAATGTTTTATCTGGAAAGTTTGAATCAAGAAAATCTCAGCTGGGAGACTGTGTAACATTCTCTGAAACCTAATGGCGATGATTATGGGCGCTTATTTTTGCTCTGTTCAGACATTCAGACGTCTGCTTCACTTTTATTTTTAACTCCTGTCAGTACAAATGCTGTGCAGGGCTGTTGAGCAGAACTCTGCACCTTTTTGAAGTTTTTGATGTGATGTTGTGCTTTGTTCCTGTTCCTTCCATCAGCCTAGATTTACATAAACATCTCAACTAGCATTAATTTACTCTTTAGGCGGAGCGGGTCGTCCATTAAATGTAGAATTGTCCGTTTGATCCTCAGTTCCTCCTGTCCACATGTTGAAGAGTCCTTGAGTGACTAAATTACTCCTGATGGCCAAGCTACCTATAGTGTGTGAGTGTGTGTGTGCATAGGTAGCTGTAAGGCACATTTATGAAGCACTAAGCTTGACAAGTGCTACATGAAAGCAGTCAATTTGCTGTATTATTTGAAACGTGTTTATGTTGAAGGAGCCGGACTGCACCTCAACCATGCCACCTATATTATATCCTCTCCTCCTCTTTCACTCTCATATTCTGCAGTCATGAGGAGGCTAACCTCAGTAACCAAAGAAGTCTGTGTTCATGTCTGTCTCTGGGGTTTTTCAGGGTGGATGTTTTCCAAAATTTGATGCTATTATGGACAGCAGATGTCCACACAGTCCTGTTAATGATATGTGGTGTTGCTACGGACGATGGTCAACACATACAGTCTAAAATCTGGGGGCGAAATTCCCATTATACAAACCAGGGTTGAGAAACTTTGCAGTATAACTGGGATTTTGACACTATTTTGTATATTGTAATTATAATAAATATTATTTTGTGCCCTCAGGTGGTCGTTCTGATAGCTGAATGGAGCTTTACCCATGTTTTATTTGAGATAAGATAAGATAAGAAAGAGCATCCAGGCCTCGAGCTTTACTGTGTAGGCGTTTCCCATGATTCAGAGACAACTGAGAGCCAGTGTTGCCAGGAAAATATGTTCAATTGATATAATCTAAATTTCAGTTGGACTGATTACGCAAACTGTACACAATGAAGACTTGCTGTACCTGTTGCTTGAGGTTAGTACTTCTGGTCAGACCTGCACGTACCGTGCATGCGTGCACATACACATTTACCATGCTCGTCACATCTCTCACTCACATTCTTAGACACGCACACTGCTACTGGATGTTCATTTCATGTGAGGACCTTGTGTCTCCTCTGTGTGTCTCGAAGAAACAGTCTTTTGGGATCAGTGTAAAAGGTCATCATGAATGCACAAACACACACAGGAGACATGGTGAGCATCTCAAAATTCCCCACATGTCATATTAATTCATTCTCTACTGCATGTACTGTGTACATAACTGTGTTTGCACTGTATATTAAATAGGGACTGAGCCTCAAAATTCAGGCTATCCACAGAAATTGCATCTTTCATACTCAGCGCCTTTAGACTGGTTACATACGTGCCATTTTCATATTTTGATGTGGATGTGGAAAATATAAATTGCCAAAGATGGTGTGGTTACAGCTCCTTCAATATGAGGATCTGTTGCTTTTGTACTCTTCATTGCACAAGATAATTTACTCAGGAAAACTGTAATCCTTTCTTCTTTTTTTTAATTAATCAAGAAAATAATCATCAGACCAATTTAAAAATAATTAAAATAATCATGAGTTAATCGCTGTACCTCTGTTCGCTGAGCACCAACACTTTTGATTTTAAAATATAGAAAATAAACTCTAAATAGAACTGTTGCTTGATTGAGGATGCTTCATTGCTCGCTGCCATCACAATCTTAATCATCATTATTTTATTTGTTATGCAACTTGTGGGCAGCAGAATAAAGTGGAAAGAAAACTTTGGCATATTATCAACTTAAGGTTGTCATATCACGCACAAGAAGCAACATTATCATTCATTTGGAATCATGTTTCTGGTGAGTTGTCCAATAAAAACTTTGGTCCTTACCTTACCTTGGAGATGTGTATGTATATCACCATGCTCTGTCTGCTGACGTGTTGGTGCAGTCAGTTTATCAGAGCTTTTCTGCTGTCAGAACAGTTGCCTGCTGCTACTAGAAGCAATCCTGATGTATTGCTGAAAGTGGTCTAAAACAGAAAAGTTGTGAGGCTTAAAACCAAAACAGTGAGCTCAAAGAAAGATTAAATATCCACCGGGACTAAAATGCTCTGTACTGCAGTGTTACCTCTGTGGTCTCTTTGTCACTACCAGTGACACCATTCACCTTCATATGATGCATGTTTAATCTTGCATGATATGAAATATGCAACTTTAATTACAGCCCTATCAATAGTTTATTATTTGGTTAATTTGATTTATTTTTTTTTACCACACTGTGACCCACAGAGGTGCTGAATGAAGGCACAGCAACACAGGACAACTAAAAACACAATATGAATGCTTCCCGAGGCGTTAACTCACACTGTGTCTACATGTTAGTGGAATAAAAATGGAAATTCACGTTGTGTCTTCCCCACTGCGTGCTGTGGAAACACCAGAAAACTTCAGGTGTTTATCCTGCCCTTGAAGTTTTATCCGCAGGCTGCTGGTATGTTTCTGCCCAAAAACAAATCACAACTTCTGAAACAACCCACAAAGAAGTGGGCAACTTTCTGCTTTCATCAGCTTCTCTCCCATTGTCTCTATTTACTCATTCCCCCTGCAATTCTTCCTCTGTGTCTTTTATTGATGGATCCTAAAGTTCGGGTCCTCGGTCCTCAGAATGCCAAATAGCATCTAAACTGTTCCACCACAGAGCCCAGCGCCTTCATTGAAGGCCACAAATCAATACACAGTACACAGTCTGGATCTGACTTTTATTGGACACACATCATGACTGCGCATTGGGACTGTTTTGTATCCTGTAACGCTGTGATGTTTAGGTTTTTTATTTTCTCTTTTCTGTCTAATGATTTTTTCATTAAGGATTTTTCAAAACAATTCAACTGCCTGTTAATTAAGTTTGTTCTATTGATAATTGTTCTGTAATTAATTTTTTTGTGTGTGTGTGCGGCTTAAAATCAAAACATTACGCACGTACTGTAAAAAGCTTCATAGCTTAATATTTATCTACAACACATCTTTAACCCATCTTTAAAAGCCCAACAGGAGTATTTCTCCATCTTTTCCCCATCATGCCTTCAACAAAATATGTAACAGACATTAGACACAATCATTTTGATATCGTGTACTATTTTATAGGACTAATTGACACTGAAAAGTCAAGCCCGAAAGCACAATGACTGCTCAGTCTGCAGTCAAACAGGTTAGCGAGTGATTACTATTAACAAACTACAAGATTTGCTCAAAGTTGTAAAATGGCTAGAGCTTTAGTCTGACTGAACACAGTTCACAGAACAGTGATTCATAGCTGCACGTAATCAAACAGAAATGCTGGAAAACAGTGTATTGTGTTTCTTTTTTCACACGGCACAAATAATTAGCGATCAACAGTCATTGAACAGTACATAAAAACACCCACCTGATCTTACGAGAGGCTCCACTTGACCCGTGATTGTCTGGCCTCATTATCCCTGCAGTAGATAACTGCCACTCTGACTGCCATTGTTTATCTATGAAAACAGGCTGCTCGAGGTTTTTGTTTTGAGTGACGCATTAGCAAATGATAAAAATAAGATTTAACATCGCTGTGACAAACTTAGTACTGAAAGAAATCTTTGTCATCTTTGTACCACAGGCATTTTGGGCTACTGGGAAAGGGAAGGTTTTCAGGGGGAATGCTGAAAGGAAGCAGAGCTGGCCTTTAAAGTTTCCTGCTTCACGAAATGTGAACATTTGCTGCTTTTATCTATTTTATATCATCTTAAATTAAGGGTTTGTGGATCGTTCTGGCCCACCTTAACTCCTGTTTACATCTGCTTTGCAAAGGTGAAAGATGTTTAAGACTTCGTGTAGGGAACAGTAGAGGCATCCTTGTGGGAGCTCAGTCCTGTATAATTTGGTTAATTTGGTTCTGACCAGTGAAATTACGTATTATTTCAGGAAGGAGGTAAAACTTATTCATCTGACATGACTGCAGTTGTTGTTTCTGTTCATCTTTTCTTTCCAAGCCCTTATATTTGCATCTGAAAATTCTGTGTATTGAATGTGATGGTGATCATGTTATTTTTAAAATGAAATGCTATTAAGCTCAATATATCTCAGTGTCTAGATTAAAATGATGCATGATAATTGATTATAACAGAATATTTACGACCCAACATACCAGACAAGTCTAATGCAACCTCTGGTTAGGAGACATGCAGGAAGCTGTCATAAGCCAACAGTCTCATCCTGGGATTTGGAGGTGATTGTCAAGTCCACAATGGATCCATTGGTGTCATAGGACCCGGTCTGTCAATCACAACTTGTGCAGGTTCCTGCCTGAAGGTGCATTAATAATAAAGTGGGTGGATAACAGTATAATATGAGATATGAGACAACACCTACCTTCCCCACTCAGCTTTACATCTGGTGGGCTGGCTTGAATTACTCTCCTTTCCTCTGGTTAGGTTTTTTGATTCTCGCACAGCGGTGGGCTCAGAGCATCTGTTGACTTGGCTTGCGGCAGCAGTATTTGCATCTGGCAGTACATGCTAGCCTAGGACTGTGTGCATGATGAATATATGTAAATAGTTTATCTTCAGTATGCAGCAGTCCTGCCGGCATGCATGGTGGTATTTTATCTGGAGAACTCATTAGTATTGTAATTTTTGTTTTGTTTGCGTGAAGTTATTAGTTGCTTTTATAGAATAAAGTTTAACATATCAGCAGAACTTGAAGAATCTGACGAGAAGAATCCAAAGTGAGCATAAATTGCAGCTAACTGGTTGACCAACGTTAGGTTAAAGTGCTTTAAAAGGCATTTCTGGGATTTATTTCAAAATACATTAAATATGTTGGAAAATAGTTGCTGAAAACACGTGAAAAAACTTTGAACGATATATTACTGAAATGTGGAGTTAGAGGTTAAAACAGTTTTTCACCAGTTTTCAGTCCAGGATTTTGTGGGCGGTCCTTAAAGGCTGGCTCGATGACACGCTGAGGCCACGATGAGCATACTCCTACACCCCTAGCAGAGAGATGGAGATTAATTCATTTCACTCAGTTTCACGTTTCAAAGTTAGTCATGTCATTTTCTGAACTCATCTGACACGTTTCAGACGCTTCAAAATGGCTGCTTGACTCCTCCCATGAGTGGCCGTGGCTTCAGTATTCAGTGGACATGCCCCCACAGTCCTGGAGCTGAGCATACTGCTCATTTTTACCTGATTTTGACACCTAATTTCAGAAAGTTGTCGATATTTTTAATCATTCAAATTTGACTGGGTGGTTAATAATACTTTCTTCTTTGGTCTGACAATCTCAGAACACATTTATTCTTACTTTACACAAGGAGCACATGCACATCCTTAAATTTTTGAGTTGTTGAGTTGTTCCGAGTTCCTTTTTTTTTTCTATTTAGCCATGATCTGTGTCAGATCTGACACAAATATTATCCTTTATATACCAAATACGTAATAAATAATTACCTTTGAGCGATGTTTAATACTACATACTTTGGAAATAGACTTATGTGACTGTGTGTCTAGAAGCTTACCAGGTCTATCCTGAGATGTAACCTGACAATAACACTGTGGCCATGTCCTGTTTACACTCATTCTGTGCAAAAGTATCTATGTGAGCTGTGGGAGTTATCTTATTGTAACCCTCCCTGTGGAACAGTATGAGAGGAACAGACAGACAAACAGACACAGAGACTGAGTGTTTTTGGACAAAAAGATGGATTGAGGGATAACGTTGCTAGGAGACCTGACATCAGCTATTTATCCCAGAATCATGCTGAAGCCCACATGCATTCAGACGCACTGTGTGTGTACGTGTGTGTGTGTGTATACCTCCTCTCCCCACTGCGTCTGTGTCCTTGCTCTCTCGTATTATAAAGCCGTCAGCATCTCCTTCGCTCTCTGCTCTGCGTGCGAGTAAAAGTCAAGGCTGTTTTCCCTGAAACAAAAGTCAACTCAGCTGCGCTTGGAGAATGAACAACGGCTGATGCTTGAGGTTTCACCTTTTTTTCCTTTGAAACACACAGCATTTTGTGTACTTTTGTCGAGGTTGTAGAGCGAATATCAACTCCCCCACAAGCCAGTGTCTTCTTTTAATCAAGTGACTGAAAAAATGCTTGAACAACACTACGGAGACAAACAGCAGTGGAACAAAGAGAGGTGAAAAGAAAAAGGAAGCTGCGGGGATGCTGGATTGTTTACCTTTCGGTATTTGATGACCAAGCTCGTAGAGGACATTTGTCTGCCGCTCAGCATTCACTCTGTCTGAAGGCTTGCTTATACAGCATGCTTTGAAGGTCTGAGGGGTGATGTGGTGGCAGCATGCAGGCAGTTTTTATCTAACCTGATGTGAAGAAAAGAAGCACTTTCCTGCTCTCTTATTCACCTTCTTTTCTTCTAATTTCTCTTTTATTGTGTTCCTGCTTTGGGCTGCAATGAAATGAACACTTCTCAGCAACTTGAGGAATCTTTTTCCCCATCTTGTGTGTCCCCCTCTCCACTCTATCAACTCCATCGCTCCATCTTTTCAATCACTTTGCAAACTTTTTCCTTTGGTACATAACTGTCATTTCTTTCCTTCCAAATTACAGTTTTCCCACAGACGCACTCACTTCTTAGCCTCTTATCCATTGTCAGCTCTTCCTACATTGCACCACTCACTTCAGTCTGTTTTTCTCTCAGGCATTTTTTTTTCTTTTTTGCCCATATTTTCCTCTCCTCTTTCTCCGTTTTCAGCTGTCCACATTTCTCTCCTTTCTTCAGCCTGAGGGCACCCAAGACACAGTGGCTGAACATCACATGCACACACATACTGCACGTTCTCTCTCTTAATTGCCATTTTTCCTCCATACCCCTCGCAACCGGCTTCCTCTGCACATTTTTTCTTTCACTATTATCCTCTCACAATGTATTCAACCAAGGAGCTCTGGAACTCCACCGAGCAGATCTGGCTCAACGGCTCTGAGGCGAACTTATCTCTAGGAAGACGTGGGGACGATGAGGAGGAGGAAGGAGAGCAGCACCCCTTCCTCACAGATGCATGGCTGGTCCCCCTCTTCTTTGCCCTCATCATGCTGGTTGGACTGGTGGGAAACTCTCTGGTTATTTATGTCATTTCCAAACACAGACAGATGAGGACAGCAACTAACTTCTACATAGGTGAGTAAAGTGTTTCGGTTTGTATTTCTGGTGGTTTAGGAAAGAGATGCAAACACAGGACATGCTGGAGATCAGTCGGCTGGGATATATACGTTATCATGAACTCCCAGTGCATCAACTTCAAATGTATCATATGGTTATTTAATGCATGTTTCTATCTCTTTCATCTATCCAGCAACGCTTCATTGCATACCAATTGCGGGTTCAAAGAGCTTTAGGGGTCCGAAAAGGAAGCTCAATGTAATTTCAATCACTTTCCATTTGCACAGTTAGCACACAGCTCAGTATTAGCTGTCCATGTTCATTACGAGTTTCACTTTAACCAAAAGAGACACTTATTTAGATGTGTCCTGAATTGAAAATTGTTTCTTTGACTGGATACATTAATTAAAATTCCAAACAGGTGAAATTATTATCAGCCAGAGGTGTTTTGGAATAATTAATTTGTGCAAGTAAGCAATTTTTTTTTACAGCCCGAGAGCTTAAAAACGTGTTTAATGTGTGAGCTTGCAACACACAAGGTTTGGCTAGTCTGCCATAAATGCTTAGGGGACTCATGACATTAAAGTAATCAGTAATAAAAAATGTTTAAAGTCCAAGCAAAGCACATCAATGATATTACATTTGTTGCCATTGTCAGATTTTTTTAGTTGGATAATAAAAATACTCATTGGACAATATTAAGAGTTGCATGCATTAAGATAAACAGTTTTAGCCAGTCTGTGTCATTAATGAGAGCTCCAGTTAAACCTCAAACTATTCAATGTAGAAAACATGATTTAAATGTGGTGTTCATGTTTGTTTCATATATTATATGTGAGGAAGGTCACAGCCTCCTCATCCCGCCACACAGATCTGATGTTTTCAGTGGAGCAGGGGCTTTAGTGGATGTCAGTAGTCTCACGCTTCACGTGGATCATCATTTATTTGCTAAATCTCTTTCCACTCAGTGAAATATAAAGACGCACTCCTGTTCCAGGCTTTTTGGGAGACAAATTGAAATGTACATTAATAACAGGTGGACGGTAAAGAAGTTATTGATGTATTCATGGGGATTTCATTAATCTCAGGTGTATTTGAGAAATCAAAGCAGTGCATCAATCATGAACCAGTCTTATGTCTCCTCTGGTTTTCATTGTCCACTGACTTGAAGCCTGGGGGATTTTTTTTTTTTTAAAGCCAACTGTAGCGTGTCTGACAGAGCTTAGAAGAAGAATTGCAAAGGTGATTGATGAAGCCACAACTGAGGTTCACACAATCCACATAAGACGAGGGTGGAAGAAATACAGATGTGCATGTGAATGAGGCAAAGCATGCAGACGTACTGTAGAAACAATTTGTCTGTGTGTATGCATATTGCACTGTATATGTGACAAGAATTTGATCTGGATGAATGAATAATATTACAAGGCCACAGCACTGAAACTGTTTTAATATTCAGCAGCATTAGATTAGAGCATGCACCATCTGCCGCCCTTTCAACATAATGGTCCAGCTACCATAACATGATTAGATCAGCTTCTAAAACAAATAGGAGGCCGTATGTGGTGTATCGGACAGAGTGACAGATTAAATAGGAAAAAGAGAAGCCGGATTGCCAAGGTTATCAGTGCTATTACGCAATCTAAACAGGAATTTCATATGAGGGTATTGATATGGGCAATGTGCATTTAAATTAAGCATTTGTGTAAGAGTCTGTGTGTAGGTGTAGTCAGCGAATCAACAGTTGTGAGCTTGATTTTCTAAAAACAGCTACAGCACATGAACAACAGGTGCTGATTCTGAAGTGGTCTACCTGTTATATACCTGACATCAGATGCACTGATTTAACTTACTTAGCCAAACACGAGCAGATACAGTGCTTTGGTGGTGTCCACGAAACTAAGTATAATCACGTTATTTTACAAAGAGGGGTTCATGCAGGGATGCTGGGACTATTTTCTGGGAGGGCATGCTGTAAACATGGACAGACTGGGAACACCCAGGATTTACAATGCAGGCGCACTAAATTAAAACCAACAGGACATTTGCAAAAAGGCCAAACAAGGTTGTCAGTAAATAAGACTTTATAAGCCTAAAGTAATCATAATATAGTCTTGCCTTATGCAGTGTAGTTTTTCCTTGGCTCTGCTTTGTGCACCATCATCCAAAATACCATCAAAGTCAAATGTATTTGTCCGTTTTTCAGTTTCAGTAGCTATGAGAAAAAGTGCCTTGAGGTGTTTTTGCATCACATTGTTACTCAGTTCATTCTTAACCTTGACAATCGTTGTGAAAAACATTGTATCGCCCAGTTTATATTAGTCTATGGCTGTTTTCCTCTGGGTCAAACAGACATAACGTGCAAATATATCTCGTGTAACTGAATTATCACCGCTGTGGCCTGTGGCCTGTGGCCAATAGGGTGTTTGCAGTTTCTAACCATTTCTTAGTATTTATGACTCAAACTCCTCTCTCTTAGTCTTAGTTTCTTTTGATTATTTCTCACTTGAGATCTGACATTATGAATGGATCTACTTGAACAGGTTGGAGGAGAAGATAGTGGTCGATACTTCCCCGCACCTGCCTTACAGGCTATAGATAGCCTATTGACAATTTTGGGACTGTGTAACCCTCAAACAGGCTGTTTCAACGTCAAGTGGGCCGCAATAAAAGGAAGCTATTGCACCCCCCACGCCCCTACTTCCAACATCACTTGGTCTATTTAAGAGTCCTTAATACCGCATCCATGTGACAATCTGCACAATCTTAATTAAATCACACTTACAGTCTCTAGTTCCAGTCCAACTCCAACGATATTCAGATCAATATCACAGAATGAGACTTTGGTGATTGGAGTAAAAAATGGTGGGGGCGGCTGATATTGTTATAGACTGACAAAGTCCATGTAGAGAGGAGGATCAACAAAACATCTGTCTTAAACACGGCCATTGTTCAGTTCCTGTTTCCAACCAGCAGACAATGTTGTTTTTTGTGGTGTACAAACTGTATGTGCATTATAATAAAGCTTCATCCTTTTTTCAGGTTATTAAAATTACTGTATATCCATTGTCAGGCTGAGGATGGAGTTTGGACATTTCTCTTAAAATCACTGAATAATTCATTTTCCTGGTACAACCTTAAATACACTCTGTAAGAAAGACATCCTGCATGTTGTTTTCTCTCTGTGCAGCAAACCTGGCTGCCACTGACATCATCTTCTTGGTGTGCTGCGTCCCCTTCACTGCCACCCTCTATCCTCTCCCTGGATGGATCTTCGGCAACTTCATGTGTAAATTTGTTGCTTTTCTACAGCAGGTAAAAAATATGACTCCTGTTTTTTAATCTTACAATAATCATAAATACTTTTTGGCTCAGATGATGGCGATTTTAAAGTTAAACTCAAAATAACACAAAGAGATGTCATCGTTCACGGATAACAAAATGCTTCTAGACGTTGCAGTGACATAAAGAAATATTTGCTGCCACCTGACCCTCTTAACCATAAAGGGAGCATTAAATGCCCTACACATGATCAGTGCCAGAATCTCCTATGAGCCATCGTCTTTCTTGAAGCAGTGCTTACTCATGTGTTGGATTTATGTATCTGGAGTTGTTAGGGTTAGAGATTAATTTCATTTTGAGTCCAATATTGGATTTCATTTAAGCTCTCTTTAAATCTCACCAACTCCTAAGGGAAATATGTGGCTCTTCTAATGTTCAATGCTAATGTTCACCTGCAAGTCGCTAAATCTCTGCCATTTGGTACCAAAGACGTAGTGGACAGTGGGTTTATCAGAGCTCCTACACTGAAAACAACAGACAGCTCCGTCTGTAAACTGGGTTGATGAGAGCAGCGAGATGAGACCAAAACAGTAAAGCGTGGGCTGTAAAACCAAAACAATGAGCTGAAAGATGCTAAAACGCTTCGTAGACTTGAGCAGGGTTTATTCTCTGTAGGTTCGCCACATGAGTCCATCTGATCTAATATAAAAATACTAGTGCTTTTTTTCCAAGTTTGTGAATAGCCAAACAGTGACATCCTCTTTTTTATGACATAAACCTTTTCTAATCGTTGCTTCTACTCTTTGCTCTGCAGCACAGCTGCAGTAACAGACTATACTGTTAATCATACACACAACACATCAGTGAAGCTAAACCCCTACGCTTACATATAATTATTTTATTCTTCCATGCACAGATGCGTCATCAAGGAAGAGCCGAGGGCACAACCTGTTGACTCGATGCACCTTATTTATAGAGGATAGCCAATTAAAACATCCTTAAATGCTCAGCGAGTGACAAAGCGTGGGCATGAAGCTCAGCTCTTAAAAGGCCACACTGTAATTACACTTAACGTTAATAACAGTGAGATACTCTATGAATATGCACACTTGACACCCCTAGCCTGAAAAGGTTATAGCCCACAGAGGTGGAGGGTGTCCATAGCCATGTTTACTTAATAAGCAACTAATAAAGTTCTGTTTGTTAGGAGCTTGGGTTTAAGGTACATCTCATTCATTATGAAGGTAGACAGGAGGAGGAGATGATCTGTCAGGCTTAAAAAGTGAAGAAATGTTCTATTGAATGCATAATAACTTGATGTAGATGACTAATTTAAGCACAAAAAGATGTCAGTCTGAGAGGCAGGCCAAGAACACACACAGGCAGGGGGAAAGGCTAAAAGCATTTTTAATTGAAAACATTGAGACGTGATTCATTTATTCCTCTGAACATGGAGATTAGTACCTTGTGAGCTGGTCTTTGTTGAAACAATGGCTCCTGAGGATGACGGAAAATGTAAATAGCAACCGTCTGTCAAACCTTTCTTGTATCTTTGACAGCTTTTTTGTTTTAACACAGTTTCTCTGCCTTTTATACTTCTGTAACTCTGCCTGCGTGTTAAAATGTTTTAATCAGCCTTATATGAAGGGAGACCTGGCAGCATTTGTTATTGTACATGCCTAAGAGAAAGGTAATTAGGCTTTTAATAATTATAATGAAACAGGAGAACTAACTGCTCATTTCAAAGAAATATGAACGGTTAACCCGAGTAGTGTCTCAAAATTGACACAGTTCAATGAAAACAACCAAAGGGAGGCAGCAGGTGAAATGAACTATGCCTGCTGTGTTTACACCCATCATCAGTTTCTGTTAAAGCAACATGACATGACAGATTACCCGACTGCTGCTACTATTTCACAAAGTACAATTGATTGCACCACAGCAGAGAAAAACAGAGAGCATAATAAGACTGTTGATAAAGACTCAGCAATTAATTGAAAAGCTGGCAACAACACACACATTTTACCTTTTTTCTTCCAGTTTGTCTTTTTACTAAGCTGAGCTAACCAGCTAATACATGTAGTGTTATATTGAACAGATGAGCCAGGAAACCAGTTTGAAGAAAACAGTTCATTAGAGAGGTGGAATAGGAGGATTTTAAGGTCAAGGTGGTTGGAGGGGTCAGAGATGAGGGGATGTGCAGGGAGGTGCAGTGCTGGTGGTGGCAAAATCCAAGAAGCAGAGAGGATGATGAGACTGTGGCAAACGTGACAGGCAGAAATCGTGAGGCAGAGCAAAAACAGGATTAGGAACAGGGCGATCACAGCTGTAGCGTTCAGCTGTAGCAACTACTAGAGAGACATAACGATCTGACGAGTTTGGAAGGTTGAGCATTTTATCCTGTCCAGGTTGATTGGTTGATGTGGATGCAGGTGCGGTGGTAATTAGACAGGTGAGCAGCATACACAAACAGCCTGAGACAAACAAGACACACATGACACGAAGGAGAGCGGAAAACAGAGAAAAACACAACGGAACGAAGCGGGAACGATGAGGCAAAGCCTTAATCCTGTATCATCTTAATCCACCTCAACAAGTCATTTCGTACTCGTCACAACAGACAATATTAATACAACGCGATCATATTAAACTTGCATCAAAGCCTGTAGTGCAGGACGCACATCACCCCAGTTCAACCAATTAGTTTACGTGAACCCCTACGTGAACACACGGCAGCATCTGTGTTTATTAATTCTAAAGTTGTAGGATGGGGAACTGTTGCAGTGACGACGTACGTCAAGTATTTCAGGGACAGCGGCAATGTTGGACTAATGGCCATCCATCCATCATCTTGACATGGCAGACTGTTTATGTCCTGCAAAACAACATTATGAATTCATCCTGGCTGCATAACTCACCTTGAGGACGAGTCCTGTTTTTCATAACACAGTGATCCTCCAAACAGACTTTAGCTAATCTCTGCTTAAAAACAAGCTCAATCAAAACTTACCATAATCATACTTAGCACACACACTCTAAGAAATGAAATGTTGTATTTACTTAACCGAGTTATGTCAACCGGTCCCACTAAACTGAGTTGTTTAAATCGGAAAAGCGCTGTATTATTAATGTAAACAACACATTTTAAGTAATTCCAACTTAATTATGTTACTTTAACGCTACATGACATTGCTACATTGCATAACCACAACAGCATTATGTTGGATTTACTGACACTATGTTCACTTAACTTAATATGATTGAAGTCAATTTACTTAATACAAAAGGGCATTATTAATGTGATAGGTTTGTGTTAATCATGTAACACCTTAGTTGTGCTGTTTACATAGATAAGTCAAATAAATACAACTTAAGTCGCTGAAATTCACTTAAGCCTTTATTATATTCAGGTCTGCAAACAGTGGGACTATTACAAATAAAGTAATCATCTGATTAGTGGACGACCAGCCACAGCTGCAGAGCTAGCAAAGACCGTTTCTCCTGGGCAGATGGCGCGTGACTGTCAACGGTTCAAACTACCTGCTTAGCTCACTAGTTAAGTGCGCATGTCTGAGAATTGCGTATGCGTGCCCATCAGGCTTAAGTGAGAAGGTTATATTAGTTTGAATCAGCTGTGTTTTGTTGCCTTGAAATCTCAAAATATTACGTTATTCCAATGAAACCGTCTTATTTTTTCTGTAAAAACCTAATAATTATAGTAATTTTACCATAACAAAGTTACATAATGTGAACAACATGGCTATTTCATTTCTTAGAGTGTAGTCAAATGTAGTCTTAAAGCAGTATGAATGCCCCAATAACAGATGTCGTCAGAAAGTGTTACCAAAATAGAAAAGAAGCACACATGATCTTCATCATAAATATATAATTCACAGATGCTACTTTTCATCCATTCCTGTTATGAGTTTATTTTTATCATGAACTGAGTAGGTTGATGCAAAACAGACAACACTTGCAGGAATCCCTTTGAAAGAGAGGTGTTACATCTCTTTTTATACTTTTGTGTGTGTTTTTTTCACGTTACCTTGGAGAACCATCGTCCAATACAGAGATTTCTGCTTTTTACACCTCTTTCATCTTCTTCTCTGTTATGAGAGAGGAGCTTCAATATGTTTGAGTCACTGCTGTTGTATTGAGAAAATCATAGGAGTTACTGCAATACGTGGGAAATTCAAAGAGAGAGACACAGGAGAGCTCATCTCCAACCTACGTCATCATTAAATCAGGACACTAATCATAGAAGAGAATCATAGATTTATGAATATTTAAAGTTACTGTATGAATAAATTACAATAACAGTGAAAGATCAAAATAAAAATGCCTTATGTTCTATTATTCTTTATTATTTGCTTTATCATTAATATTCATAATAAAAAATTGCACTTCAGGCTTAGAGATGTCAAAGATTTTTCATGTGGATAGAGTATGAATAATGTCCAAAGCAGCAAGCGTTCTGTAAGAAAGGTTTTCCAATGTTTTTATTGTCCAGAAATTCAGCTTAAGCTGAGACCACAGCTCATCAGTATAAAAGAGATTATGGATAATGGAATATGGATAATTTGAGAATTATATATGATGATATATATAAGTTATGTCAAGTACGTTTTTTTTAAGTCACATTTAACTGGAATTTCCTTTTGAATTCAGCACAAAACACTGAAGACAAGAGATTCAATTTAAAACACAGAATGGCCACAATCATGTTCATTTTCTGTGAAAACCATTTTATACCCAATGAACAGGAGAAAGTCTTAATGAAGCTAAATGTGTTTTTATATTTAGAGGTAAAATGTATGACAGAAATAGCTCTCTAGGGCGAGCCGAGGAGGAGGTGACTCTTCAAATTTCTTTCACTGTTTTGCACTCTCTCACCAAAATCTTTAGCAACTTTTTCAGAAAAGATGTGCAACCTTTGTAAAACATAATACAATCTTTCTTCATCTCGTTAAAAGAAATTAAACGCTCTTTTTTCAGGTCCAGCCTGGTTCTTTTGAATAGACACAATGCATTAAAGATAACAGTTAGTGTGCTTTTAACGCACTTTCTTAAGAAATTAGAAATTACAGTACCCACTTTCTCAGTGGCCTCGACACTGAACTCACCGTGACCCCTTTCTGTCTTTCTCATCATATCCTTTGAAACACTGATGTGGTGCTCCAGACCTCCGGAGGGTAATGGCTGCTGGCTTCATAGTCATAGATAAGAGGTGGGGAGAAAAATAGAAAGAGGCACATAGGAGGGATATAAGAGGAACAAAATTAGATCCTATTTGGCTTATTTCCAAGAGCGCTAGAGAACTTTTGACCTCTCATTTTTCACCATGCCGCATATTTCACGGCAATATGGATTCATTCACCTTCGCAGAGCTCAGTGCCATCCTCAGAGGTTTGTGTATTTGACGTGAAGAAAATTCATTTTTGTGAAGAGACTGCTCTACTAGAAGTAAATGTACAGATGTAAATGGAAATACTTGGAGTGCTTTCTATTGTAGAACATAGTGAAGTGTACATGCAGTGAAGTGATATATCAGTAATGGAAGGAAAAATATAGTCACAAAACTCCCACATTAGACTATAAATTAGCATTCTTCAGATGTGTCTGAGTTTAACTAAATCAAGCATAATTAAACCACATTAAAATTTCAATTTACTGATTTGTTCATATGTTAATTAAAAATACTTGACACAAATGCAGCCTCCTCTCTGCTTCCTGTTCCTCTGTATGTTCCCTCCCTGGCTCTCACTCTTCTCACATGCTCTTCACTTTAAAAGCATGAGAGCTCATTAGCTCAAACCTCAGACAAGTAGCAGAGCGGGTATGAAATAAAGCCGGTGTCTTGAGAACAGAGGAAAAAAAAAACTGCTTAAACTTCCTCTTTGCTTCTTAATAAGGGGGGATGATCTATGCGGCTGGATACACAGGACATTAGAAAGGTGGCAGCCAACTTCTTTTTCAATTAGGCCCCCCAGATTATTTCAGAAGTTTGTGATATATTCCCTCTGAGACATCCGCTTCCTCTAATAGCTTGAGCACAAACTGCAGAGCCTTTTTCATCTTGTGAAAACATTTTGAGTTTGTAGCGCTGGAAATAATCACTTTAAATTTGTTGTACAACTTTTATACTTACTACATTTAGCTGATAATTCAAGGGACAGAGCAGTACTAAATCAACCCAGAAGAAAAACGCCATATTAGGGGATAATGAACACCAAATATATTTCCATATCAAAGCAATCTCACAGTTTACAGCAAAAACAGTGGGTCTTTGCTGATTTAACACAGTTGTTTTTCTGTCTATTTGCTTCTAACTGTTCCATTATCATTCCCTTTCTCTCAGTATAAATGTAACATATAAAATATTTTGAGTAAAGTCTGTTTTTGTGACCCTGAGATAATTCAAATAAAAGTTGACACAGCGTACAGTGCATTGCTTTTCTAAAAACCAGCTTTGGATGTCATTTTGGGCTTTGGACTGCAGCAAGAAAAACCTATCCTGATTCCCAGAAATCATTATGCACGTACTTTTTTGTTTTGCCAAATACATTTTGAGGGAAAAAGTAATTGCTGCCTGCTTTATGTTTCACGGCAATGTTTCTGCTAGTGCAGGAAGTGCTACATTTTTGTACCGCACGCAAGTCATGGGAAGATGGAGACCAGGATTTACATACTGAGTAGAGGGTGTTGCAAGGTTTAAGTATTTAGACGAGGTCAGGAAAAGATTGTGAATTTAAACTAAACTACTGCGCATGTTTTTTGAGCTGTAAGCTAATTTATATGACATTACTGTAATGAAACACGTCAATTATGGTGTCAACATTGACATTATTTCGTTACATTAAATTTTTTTTAATTGCCTTCCCATTTCATGTGTTTCATCTCTGTTTTAAATCACACTGAACCTTTCGAGGCCAGAGCTGACATAGCAAAGTGTTTGGAATTATTTTACTCCATGTTAACGCTCTCTAATGAGACGTGGGTACGCCCCCACCAAACCCCTCCACAGACACTGACACACACACACCGCCTCTCTGAGGTGTTAGTTCAGCTACAACACACAAACTCACCCAAAGACTGTGAACATGTTTCTAAGACTGTCAAAGCTCCAGCAGACTTTTTGTGTTTCCAGCACGGACACATCTGCTCTTTTGAATTAGAAGAATAAAAATGTTATTTCTAGAAGGTTATACATATTTACAGATCACAATGTATGTCTACATCATCGATATGTTTTACTGTCTTTCTTAGGTGACAGTCCAAGCCACGTGTATCACTCTGACAGCTATGAGCGGTGACCGCTGTTACGTCACAGTCTATCCTCTGAAATCCCTGCGCCACCGCACACCAAGGGTAGCCATGATCGTCTCCATCTGCATTTGGATTGGTTTGTTTCCTCTAAGTTAGATGTAAAATAGGTAAGAGAATTAGCGTACATGATCTCTATGACTTAAACTAACACAGTGCTTGTCCTTGTCCAGGCTCCTTCATCCTGTCCACCCCGATTTTAGTGTACCAGCGTATAGAGGATGGTTACTGGTACGGCCCAAGGCAGTACTGCATGGAGAGATTCCCCTCTAAGACACATGAGCGGGCTTTCATCCTCTACCAGTTTATTGCTGCCTACCTGCTGCCTGTCCTCACTATTTCCTTCTGCTACACTCTGATGGTAAAGAGGGTGGGACAGCCTACAGTCGAACCTGTAGACAACAACTATCAGGTATGGATGAGGGTTGTTTTGCTTTCCTTTGTGCTTAACTGTTAAATGTTACATTATGTAACAACTAAGATCACACGCAAGAAACACTTTACGGCACTAAGTCACACACCACCGACTATTTTACTTAAAGCGCACTGAAAGTGGATCATATTTCATTTAGAGTATCTTGATGGACAGTAAAGAAAACTGCTGTGAACTATAGCTGCTGTTAGCTAGAGTTAGCTCAGTTTGTTAGCTGAGCTGCCCGAACCGTGAGCGCAGAGCAGCATTGGAGTGGTAGTGTTGACACTGGTACCACAGGAGTTTTGAACCAGCGGGAAGAGGAGGTTTTCAGGCAGTGGACGGGGGATTCGAAGAGCAATGTAACTGGGTTTTGCAAAAGTAAAGCGTGGCAGGAGCGAAGAGGCCTAAGAGGACGACTGAAGAAGGGAGAGTGATGAGTAAATCTGGGACTCACTTTTAATCGGTTGCGAGAGATTTGTGAAATAAAAGGCTGAAAGAAAGACCCTGAGCTGGGCTTCTTGCTGTTGGACTAGTAAGTATTATTAGCTGGCTGCTATGTCTTGTGTTGTTGCACTCGCTTGATGTTTGGCTGTTAGCAAAGTTGTCGACTCGCTAGTTTTTGAGTAGTAATGTAATCAGAACAAATACCCGTGTACAACTGTCCATACATTACAAAAAAATACCAATTTACCAAATTATATGTAATGTTGCTTTAAAGATTTGACTGCAAGCCCTTGCTCCTAATCGTCAGCTAATTAAAACTTAAAAAGTAATATTTTTCTCTTCTGTATAAGCCGGCACTACCGGTCCATTTAGAATGTTCTTTATCTTGCTTTTAATGTTGGCTGTCTTTGAAAATGTCTTTTAAAGCACCTTTCTTTGTAGCAGCTGTAATCAATAGTTTTATAACGACAATGGTTAAAATGACTAATGCTCATAATAACAAACCCACATAGAATCCCCGAGGTTTGCAGTTTGTTTTAGCTCTATGGCACTTTTCAGCGTCTTTTAATTAATTGTTTTGCTTTTACAGCCGGCAACTTCAATGTTTTGGTTGACTCCTGCTACTCTAATGATGCTTTTCAGCACCGGCAGGCAGTTTTTTTCAGTAAAAAGGCTTCAAAGACATAGCCAAAGCCATATACTATCTGCCCAGCACCAACACAAACAAAGTTAGTGACCAGCTGGTGAACATAGTGGAGCATTTAACAGCTAATAAGGCAGATATTTCCCTAAAGAGTGGGTAGACGCCAGGACCGGAGCTAAAAGGATGGTGGACTCCAAAATGGATGATGATGTTGTTCTCTAACTTCTGTGTGCAACTATTTCCAACAAAGTCTGCCTTATCAACTTAAAGGTGGATATATCAGTGTTGTGTTTACAGCGTGTCCTCGGTGTCAGGTTAAAGCAGTTCTATGTCTTCTGTGACTGTATGAATTATGAATTGACACAAAGACATCTCTGTTCAGTTGAAAATGTTTTACCTTGAAAACAAACAAGAGACTGAAGGAAACAGATCTAAACACACCTTAAGACACCTCCTCTCATCTTGTCCTCCTCAGGTCAACCTCCTGTCTGAGAGAACTATCAGTATCAGGAGCAAAGTCTCCAAGATGGTGGTTGTAATTGTCCTGCTCTTCGCCATCTGCTGGGGTCCCATCCAGATCTTCGCCCTTTTTCAGTCTTTTTATCCAAACTACCAGCACAACTACGCCACATACAAGATCAAGACTTGGGCCAACTGCATGTCCTACGCCAACTCTTCTGTCAACCCCATAGTTTACGGTTTCATGGGAGCCACCTTCCAAAAGTCCTTCAGGAAAACGTTCCCATTTCTGTTCAAGCACAAGGTCAGAGATAGCAGCATGGCTTCGAGGACTGCCAACGCTGAGATCAAGTTTGTTGCTGCAGAGGAAGGCAACAATAATAATGCAATGAATTGAATCTGGCAATTAAAAATGGGAATAATGAGATTATTATTTGTATCCAGGCCAGTCGCTGCAAGAAGAAAATTAAAGCAGACGCTGTTTGGCAGACAAATTCATAGTTATGTTAAATAATACAACTAATTAATGAACTGACATGGGGAAACACAGACTCATAATATGGATGGACACAAACAGAGTTTGGCACAATACGTTAGCTGCTCTATTGCCAAAGGCTGTGTTGGCACATAGCATCATCTATCGAACTGCCAAACACCATCGCTGAATAACAGAGGACAGTCACAGTACACATCTGATGACGAAAGAGCAAAATGTTGCCTGAAAGCTGTGGAGTCCTGTTCATGGCTGGATTTGGACAGCAGATGATATTATGTATTCTAAGACATTTGAGAATATGTTTTTTGGACATGACTGATGCCTGAATCTGCATTTTGAATGGCATTTGTTGACATCACTGGAGAATAAGAGAATAATTCAAGTACTGTCTGTATCTGTCGTTCTTTAATATTTACATTATTATGATTTGATTATTTTATTTAATGAAGGGATAGTTTGACATTTTGATGTCTCTTGACTTACTTACAGAAAATTACATGAGAAAATTGTGACTGCTCTTACAGTATGTCTGAGCGCTATAACGTGACGCTGCAGCCAGGAGGTGATTAGCTTAGCTTAGCATAAAGACTGGAAGCGGGGGGGAAATAGCTAGCCTGGCCCTATCCAATGTTAAAATATATGCCAACCAGCAACAACACATTTATAGCATGCATACATGAACAACATTCAAACACGTCAATTATTGAGCTTCAGTGAGGTGTTTGTAGGCATATTTTCTTAACTTTGGCTAGCTAATCTGCCTTTTTTCTTTGTACGTATGCTACGTTTATGTCTTATTGTAATTGTCACGTTGGACTGATTCTAATTATGAGTTTCCAATTTGTAAATATCATTCATGTTAAATTACAAGCTGGGGAAACTTTTATGTCTCACACAATATTAGGCCAATGTGTGAAAAACCAGACAATGATGGATGTTTCATGACAGCCAAAATCCATTGTTGAATGTAATTTAAGCCACATTTATTGTACGTGATGTTATATTGTCAGTTCATAGTATTTTCAATCCTTAAATGATCAGCTCTGTACTCATGTAACCCTCTATAATTGTTTACCTGGAGGTTGCTGTCTTAGTCATGTTTTTATCCTTGGTCTTTTTAGGCCAATTTTGCAAATACCTCTCTGGTGTTGTCCTGTATGACAGAGATGGAGACAAAAGCCTTTTTAAAAAAAACACATTTAACCAGCTGTGAAACAGTGAGCTCAGGATAACACAGGGTTAAAGTTTTGCTTCTCTGTTTGGTGAGTATCCAGCGAGACAACGCCAGCAGGAGTGTCTCTGCTGCCAAATATGATGAGTGGGAGATGGCTGCAACAGGGGTTACAACCAGTGAAGCGTGGACAGTGTTCACCTTTCTTTTGTGTCCGTCACACAAACATTCACAGCTTCCACAATACCTCGTCCACCTACATACACAGGCATGCACATGCACTTTCACCCAGTATATCCAGGTGTTGTTTGCTGGTGCACCAGTTGTGACATCTTTGAGAAACACCCTTGTATGATCTTGTCAAACTGGCTTAACTCCATATGGTGGAGGTGATCCACATGGCCTGTGCCCAGCATTTTGAGGGGAAACTTGTTCAGAGAGCAGCTGCCTCCATGAATTGAGATACAGCCTATCATTACTGATGATTCTACAAAGCCCCTGCCAGCTCTCCACTTCCTAGATGCGGTCCTTTTCTTTCCACCCTGCACAGTAACATTCAGAATCTGCTAATGTATCTCTCATTTGAATTGTAGATATTGTAGGACTTGTTGTCTTCAGGGCTCCATTTGAATTACATGAAAGTGTCTTGAAAGGAAAAACAGCTGGGTTGCCATAATTATCCATAAAGCATAGATAACAGAAAGAGGCTTAAGGGTCGTCATTAATTGAGATAACATTTGGGCGCCTTTTGCAAACACAAGTGGACAGATCTTTATCTATGACCACCTACAGATGTAACCTACCAGATTCAGTAGTAGATAGCAATTATATGTAACACTGAATACAGTTTCAGCACAACACGTAGCCTGTAGTCACACAAATGAAAACATTTTTCATTTATATGAAATCTGTCTGTTCATCTATAATTATTATTAGAATTAGAATTTGATAAAAGGCAGCTAAATAAAGGAAACGTGACTCAGTTCACTCATTAGCAAATCAAGCATGGAATAAATTATGTGGTATAAAGGGTTCATTTTTATCTGAGTGCTACTGTTACTAGGTTTAATTCAATTCAATGCTAACGACAGCTTATTGCCTTTTAATGAGTGTGAATAGTGCTGCATTTCTTCCATCGAGTTTACTGTGTATCCACGAGGACCAAGGTCATCAATGATATGTGTTTTCTGCCTTACACTGAGTAGTTTGTAACTATGCCTTTTCTCAGATTGTGATTCTCTGTCTGTTCTGGTTGTTTCCTCAGTTAAGCTTCATTCATGAACAATAAAACAATGTGACCATTTCATGTTTCATTAGACCTGCTCAAACCACGAAGGTTATTGAAGGGAAAATGACCGATGACCAGTAGTGATGATTGGATAATTTCTCAGGGTTATGTGTGAAAATGTGTTGGTGCCAATTAGGCATTATCCTGAAAATAGATATTTAGCTGTCCTAGAGCCCTGCATAACTTCTTATGACATTTGCACTGACCTTTTGTGTCGACCATTAAACAAAAATAAGCATTTGTCTGCTTACTGGCTGATTTTCTAACTGAGAAAATTATTAGATTCTACTTAATAAACCAACAATTGTCTGCAGTATAATTGAGGGATACAGGAGAAATTAATGCAGAGGTCCTTATGCTATGTAACAGGACTTCACTGACGAGGAACTAAGATGGTGAACTGTATATTAATCGTTACATGTGTTGTATTTTACCATGCTTATGTTAGTCCACTCACAACAAACATTTAACAAACCGAGACAACCTTGCCTTGGAGACGTGACGACCTATATACATACATATTTCAATCAAGAGGCAATGAAGTTAAGACAATATCCATTAAATAACAGATGATATATGATAAGTCTTGACAGAGCGTGCTTGGTTCTTAGATTCTACAGGGACATTTGTGATTGAGGGGGTTCTCTCATGAGCAGCTGCGACACAAACCCCTCCATGGAGTCCAGACACATGGTGGTGATGGTGGTGGAGGATAATGACTGTTGAGACTGATGGGCAGCTGATGAGGCTGATGAAATGATGCATCTGCACAATGATGGGGAGATAGAGGGGCGCACATACAGCATACAACAACATGGAGGCAAAAAGAGACAATCAAATTTGAAAAGACAGCCACCAGATGATGACAGCGAGGAAACTGGTGCGAGCAAGCTTAAGAGGACTGAATCACAGGATGAAAAAGCATGCAAAAGAAAAGAGGAAGAGAGGAAATGAGGTGGCACAAAATAGAGGAATAAGAAGAGCTCTATATTTGGACAAGAGTGTGAGTACCTCTGTTCTACATCCACATCGTGGTAGCAACTTGTCAGCAACAATTTCGCTATGACATAAACCATACCCTGCTTTATCTATTTTACTGTATGGGATCATAATTTACAAAATGAACATCATGACGTATGAAGCAAGACTTGAAACTAGCAACCAAGACCATGAACTCATAAGGAAACATTTACTGATGTAATAAATCAAGTAAAAAGTAAGGTAAGGTCACCAGGTCATGGAGTCGCCCCCTGTTGCCCATTAGAGAAAATGCAGGTTTCACCTCTGCATTGGTTTCACTTTTCAGGACTGGAAGCGCTGTCCACTATTTATTATGCAGTCTGTGTTGCTTCCCCTGGAGAATGTCTGTCAACATGGCCGATTTAAAGCCTGATAACTTTAATAAGGTGCACATGAACAAGAGCAAGAGGGATAACGTTGTGCAGAACAAAACACCTACAAACAGTGTGCACAATATAAAAGAAAAACTTCATCTTCAAATGTCAGTGAGAAAGATGTGTGCATTTTATTACTATTATTTTTGGTATTTTAAATGTGTCAGAAGCAGCTCTGCAGATCTGATCTATGGTACTGAATGAAAAACATAACAAAAGAATCGCCTCCATTGTTGATTTTCAGATGAAAAAAACAAAAGAAAAAAAATGACAATAATGCCACAACAACCCTGACTCACTGTTCCTGAACAGAAGAGCTACCCACACTGTGCACCAATGTACTTAATGTGATAAACTGAAGCACTCTACTGCTGTTTATTTGTTTCTCAGTTGCTAACTGTAGTTTAACTGTAGCTCTGAAAAGCACATGTACAGTACAGGCAACTTTTACATCATTCGGTGCCACGCTGAACTAAATAAAGGCTGCAGGAAACAGCGAGTAGTCAGAATGTGGGAGGCTTGATTCACTGAAAAGGTTTAATCCAGTGACACAAAGGCTGCAGGGCACTCGTGTACACTCATTGTACTCAGTGTGTTGTAGCTGATGTGCTCCTCTGTGACTCTTAATGTTCGTCATTGTGCATTTACCCTGTATAGACCCCCTTTTTGTGGCAACTGCAGCCTTTGTGAACATGAACTGTACGTTTTCAACAAAAACTTTCTCCCTCATCTATTGAAGCTTGGTGTTCGAATGAAGGACATAAATGAAAGACAGAAAATAGTCTTGTTGATGAGATTCCTAACCCTTTCAGATGATCTGTTGCGATGCAACAGTCTGTTACATTTTAAGAGGAAAACAGGCTCGAGAACGTCAATAAATGCAACAGATGCGGCATGTTCCTGAAAACATGGTGACATAACATAAAAACGCTATCCACACCAATCCAAAACAATAAAAAATAAATAACTTAACTTACTTAAATTAATAAAAATACAATGATAGAAAGATAGAGGATAGATGGTGCCCACCGTTATTCTCCTCACTTCACTGAATGGCGGGCGGTTACTTTTTTTGTACGTTTTTTTTTACTGTGTCATCCTCCTGCCGCTTCCAGCTGTGCTCATCTCTATGTCTGCACTTGATATTCTAGCCACAAGCTATGCAGCTCTGCACCACCTCAGACACCCCATCACTGGCTCCCTCACCTGTAGTGCGGAGGTGGCAGGTTTTGAACTTCTCTCCCGAGCTCGACCTTTCAGTTTTATATTCTTCACATAGTTCGCTTCGAGCATAACCTCAGCATTTCGATGCTACCCACATGGTAAAATAACAAAACACACAAGAATTTATTATTACTTCCAAGAGCAAACATTAATGATTTGATGATATGATGCCTTGTCTTATAAGACTTGCATGTCTCATACTGTGATTCATTGTTATAAATCATAAAGACAACTTCACCCGTATCTCTTTACAGAGGAATTATGCAAAAGTTTTTATTTCTCTGTCACAAGATTAAAGAAAACAATTTGGTGTAGCAGTTGTATCCAAGAGAAGTTTACCTTCTTGACCTCTGAACATTTCAGTATATTGAATCAGACAGCTGAATGTTTTTCTTCCAAAACATCAAAAGCCTTCGTTCTGTCAAAGATTAGACTGGAAGATATATTTCATAACCAGCGTGTTACTGCTCTTGATTACATCACATCACTCTTTGCTGTGGTTTCATTTTTGTTGATTCATTCATGGAAATAGTTTTCCTACTTTCCAAAGCCGTGTAGGTTTTATTTCATTTACAGTTGCTACTTAGGGAAACTGCTTGTTTGGTTTTTTTTGTGCTGCAATGTTCTTTTTGATTTTCAAGTTTGGTTGCTGTCAACCTTTTTTCACCCAGAAACGTTTACAGTCTGGCCTTTCAGTCTTTTTAATCCCCTGTCAAGACTGTGAAATAACATAAACATTCATGTTTGTTTCTCTCTTCATCACCGCAGCGTTTCAGTGAAGCTCTGAAAAAACAGAAACAAGGTCGGCTACGACTCCATCACCAGACAGGATGTTGATATTGGAAGATTTTCCAAATCCATGGACATCTTTGAATGTTAATTCCGAATATTTTTAAATTGACTCATCCTTTCTTTTCCCCCTACTATGTGTGTAGGAGCACAGCTTTGCAGCATGCTAATCTCATTTACAATGAAGGTTGAAGACAGCATTTAGCTTTTGACATTTTTATTGGAAGCAACGGTAAAACTTTTCAGTGAGCTTGTTTTTGGTGATTCACAGCAACGTGTAATTAAATGTCACTTATAAATGCTTAAGAATCTTCATGTCAAGTTTTATGTGTAACATGCCTAATTAACTTTACTAAAGTGATGAGAGAAAGCGGTTACCCTGCTTAAGCCTTTACTGCGTAATCTGGAGTTGTTGGAGCATGTTATCTATTTGTGAAGGAATGGTACAGTCCCAAATATATTCACCATCTTATTGTGTTTGTCTGTCAGTTGTTGGTGCAGGTAGTGTACAGTGGGTTTGTAGAGGATTTTCAGTGAAAGCAGCTGTCTGCTGCAGCCAAGAATGACACTAAAACCATGAGAAAATAGTAAAGTTACGTGCCAGATCGCTATAAAGCTCTGCAGATAATCTCTTTAGGTTGATCACGACGAGCGACCATTTTCATGTTGTCATGTTGTTATTACTTTGTGATTTTACGACAGCGTCACGTGAAGGGGACAATTAGTGGCAAGGCTAAAACAGACTCAACTCAAGTCCTCACAGCGTTGAAGCAGCCTCTCATTGCAGATCTGAAGCCGCTACAATGTGCATTTAGTCACTGTGCCATTCCTGTGTAAACAAGTGCAAGCTGCAGTTCAGGAATGATCAACAAATGTTACCACAAGAGTAATGTCAAATGAGCCACTGTTTACATTTTTTAAAATAAATGACAAAAAGCTTATTTTCTGCATTTTTTGTTTTCCTGTACTGAACCTTGACTCCAAAGCTGAGGTGCATACAGAACTGTGATTTATTCTGGACTATTTTGCACCCCTATACTGTCTGCAGTGGTTAGAAAAGTTTCCAGATTTTGACTCCTTCCATTAGCGTTTCAGAGAGAGTTGCACATCATGGTTCAATGATAGCTTATTGTGCTATGAGAGCTGCAAGACAGCCTTAATTTAATATTCAGACTTCGTTAGGATCCTTTTCTATGATCGCTAAGTCACTAAGTTGTTGGATAAAAAGAGATTTTACCGCAAAAGTGAATTCTCATCTGAGGCTTCTGCAGATGGATTTGTTTTACCACCTTCATCAAAGACTTCTTTTTTATATTTTACTGAAGGAGGTTGGGTTGGTGAGGGTTTTAATTCAGGTTACACTCCTTGTAGCCTCTTGCTGTTCATTAAAGATTCAGGCGCTTCTCTCTCGGTTGAACGACTTACTTTTATGCTGTAAATGCATCGCGCACGCTGCAAAAAAAAAATGGGAACTAGCCTTGTGAAATAAATCAATGAAGCGCAACACAATGAATGAACCAGTTTTGGCAGTGATGCCGGAGAATGGCCTAGGCCTATTGCGAAGAAGCCAATTAGTTTAGCTCGTTTCAGCTTCATATTAGACAGTCTGGATCGTTCTTTAATGTCAGTAATTTGTCTTCTTTAAGCCCTCGTGTCTTTCTCTTTTCGCTGAAATGAACAGTGTGACAGCGTCTCTGTCTTTTTGTTTTTCTAAGTTTGCTGTGGAGTAATTAGACTGCACATAACCCTGACTTCAACCCCCATCCAACATTTTTGGCTTGCATTTGAAAATAGACTGTGTGACCTACATGTGCGTCTGACCTCCCAATGCTCTTGTTGGCTGAACAGAAGCATTTCCCTGCAGTCTAGTTTTTAAATATTGTGGAAAGCTTTGCAGAATAGTGGTTTGAAGATTGTCATTAATGCCCATAGTTTTGGAACCACATCACAAATAGATGAACTGTACAGTGATGTCCACTTAAGTTTGATTTGCAATACACCATACACCTCACCTCTTATACTGTATACAACTTTGTCTGAGTTGATGAAAACATTATATATTTAGTTAACCTGGTCTTGACAGAATTAATTACTTTCTTTCACATGATTTAATTTATTTTTTTTGGCCACTTTGCAGCAGATGTAAGTTAAATCTCATTTTCCCCTGCAGCTCTGGGTAGGTAAAATCTGACTAAATGTGCATTTGTTAGTTTTTTTGTCTGCTGGACAGGTAACAAATAACAGTGAGATTATCGGGACTCTTGCTGAAAACAGCTGCCTGCTGTGACTGGAAACAACGCTGATGAGAGTGATGAGACTGAACGGTAAATGAGCCGGTTATATAACCAAAATAACGAGCTGAAAGGTGCTTTGTAGAGCTGAGAAGGATTGTCGGGTGTCGGGTGGAGGTTACTTTACACACACACATCTAACCACGTTAATATAAAACAGTTGCGTTGGGCAGCTCTAATTTGACATGTAGGTGCTTTAACAGAGACTGCTGATGTTTTTTTCTTTCTCTGCGGTACAATGCATTGAGGTTATTGCCCTCTGATTTGGATCTTAACACTGACATCTGTTGACTCACACCTTCCTAACAGATAATCACTCAACATCCACCCTCACTCCTTTACCTGTCCACACTTGTTGTTTGGACGTCTCAGGTCCAGGTCAGGTTTGTGCGGGCTTCATTTCAACTCAGATATCTCACCTCACAGCAGCGCTCCCTGTCCATTAGGAAAGCAGAAGAAAAGATGTTGCTCTTTAAGGTATATAAATAACTTCGAAATGTTACATTTTAACTATTAGTCTGCTTTTACCTCACCTACTGCTCTGAAACTAATTTCACCTGGCTGAATGTGTGGCTCCCACAGGAAATTAATCTCCAGATTAGAAAACATAACATCAACAATGATGGAAAAATGGTCTGAAGAAATGCAGAGGGAAATGTGTGGGCTGCTATTCAGCATGCTGTCTAAAGCCTCGCCTCTTGACAATATATGGGAAGTCTAATACATATTAATTTTAATGTCGCTTTGACACAGACGTTATTTTCCTGCCTGTTCTGGCCGTTTAATGGAGTTCTGTTTGTTGCAAATTACTTTAGGGGCTCATTTTGTGAGCTGGTCATCACAAGTCATTCATCACACACTCATAGCGAGGCACAGACAGTCAATCAAGTTCAAACTCTCATTACGTCTGACTTTGACTATCTTGAAGACCTCCTTAAGAATGAAAGATCGATTTGTCTATTTAGAAGAAACCCCTTCAGGGGCGAAAGCAATTACCTGAAATTACTGGCTGGTCGCCTTGTGGCTTGTCATCCCAAAAAGACATCACTCAGCATACAAAGCATATTCACAGTGTTTGTTATGATCAGGGCTCATTGTGCCTGAAAAGGTAATTTACATCCAACTGTGCATAAAATAACCTGACAACAAACAAACAAGCAAACAAACAAGCAAAGGTTTATGGTGGAAAAGAGGTGAGATTTTGCAGATTTCCTGTAAATTCTCTTAAACTTTGCGCTGCCTATTACTGTGACTCCAGCTAAGATAGGAACATTACACTGTGACATCATTTCTGTCGTGCAGCGTTGCACCTATTGTGTCGCTGAAAGTCAATTTACTGCTTCCATCCCTTTGTGGACTAAAGTCAAATTCATGAGCTGCATCATGTCACTGGAAGCTGAAAGTCTTTCTCATAGTGTGAGCCGCAGGGGTCACTGATCTCACTCCTGCCAACATGATGAGTGGCAGCGGCAGCGTTATGGTTGAGATCATTTACAGGCTTCAATGTGATACTGGGGAATTTCTCCAGCCGTGGAGCGCCTCAGCTCTGCAGCGCACGATATGAATGCAAGTGTAAATCGGAACAAAAGGACTGCCTAATGTATTCAAGGTAGAAGCAGTCAGGGGTAGCACTGAGACAAGAAAGGCAAGATAGGCACAGTCTCCTGAGAGCCGACAAGCTTTTGCTCCTGAAGAGGGAGACAGAGAGTCACTTGGGTTGCAAAGCAGCAAATCACTAAGTGGAACTTGGGGGGAAAAAAAAGAAAAGTCTGGCAGAGAGGGCTGATGATCTGTGGTTAGTTTTTCTTGGCAATGGTGCATGTGCTGTGGAAAAAAACTGTTGTGCATGTGCATGTTTGTGAAGACAGAAAAATTGCCTTTACTCAAACTGCAACTTAAACACCAGGATGACTGTTGACACCGCTGCTTCTGCTCTGGCCTCGGAAACCACATCAGATGATTTTTTTTGGGGGGGGGGCGGGCCTGAGACAGAACTAGTGATGTGTAATGGAGCAACTGGACTCAACTGACAGATTTCTCAACTCAGATTGTAGCATATTGTATAAACTGGCTGGTGATTCAAATTTGGGCGTCACATACTAAATGTTTTCCTTGTCGTGTGGAGATGGAAATTGCCTTGTGGTCTTTCCCTTGATGGCCTTGCGATAAATATAAAATAACAAAAATTAAAATGAAAGTCATATAATTCTGGGTGGCCTGCTCTGGCCTGGTAAAATACAGCAAATGAAGAGAAGCCTCAGTCCAAACTATCTGAGGCCATTTTTCCAGCCTGCGAGCCCCCTGAACTAAAAGGTGCAGCTGCTGAAATCTAAACCTGCAGTTGTTACTCTTTTTTTTTTTTTCTTTCACTCTTTCTACTCTTTTTTCCCCCCCTTCTTTCTCAAATAGCAAGATGAAGAATGACGACAGCGGCTTAACGCACAAAATTGTCAGCTGAGGGTTAGAGGGGAATAATTGTAGGCAGTGGAAAGAGGGGAAAGGCAGAGACGGTCAGACACAAAGAGGCCTTTCTACCAGCAAGCAGAACTGCCTCACGTCACAACACAAGCAGGAAACCACACCAACACCACCTTACCCCTGGGACTGAGTGTGTGTGTGTGTGTGTGTGTGTGTGTGTGAGAGAGAGAGAGAGAGAGAGGTGGAGGAATGGTTGGGGAAGAAAAGAAAGGGGTCTGGGACATTTAATGAAACCCAATATCCTGCCTCTGGTCTAAAAATAAATGAAGCACCGAGCACATAAACACAACATAATGTGTGTGTGTGTGTGTGTGTGTGTGTATGTGTGTATGACGTATAGACTAAGCGGTCCAGAGGTGAGGTGTGAGAGAGTTGTGTTCATTTCCCAGGTTTATTTGAGCTTGCAAATGAAAATTGTATTTCCCCCCACTGCCTCTAGTGCCCCGCAACACACACACACACACACACACACACACGCACACACACACACACACACGTAAACACACTCAACGAGATGAGGTAACATCAAGTGGTGCACAACTGCATGTAAAGGGGTAATGTCAGTTTGATTACGGAAACTATACAGACCATCGACTCTCCGCTGTATAGGCAATTAAATGGTAGACTGGGCAAGCAATTAAATAGTGAAGTGAAACTTTAGAGCTGCATATTTTTCCTCAGCGGAGTGTGTGTGCATGTGTGTGAAGACTGATAATTACTAATGACTCACAGAGGAGTGTATCCATAATGTTTTTTCTCTGCTAGAGTTTCATGCACGGAGAAAAAAAGGTGTCATAATGAAATAAAATCTTCATAGTTTACTTAATACACCTAGTGGAATAAATACAGAGAACATAATGTTGTAAACTGGTGCAGGAAGCTAACGATAGCTCACTTAAATGACCCGAGGATGACACATTTAGTCCAAAGCACAGGACATGTAATAGATTATAGACTCTGCACAACATTAGGAAGGAAAGAAGTGACCATTTAAATTGTTAAGACAGTATGTGTAGGCGTTAGTAACCTGACCATGCAGACACTTTTTGTTTTGTTTGCTTGTTTTGAGATATCCATCTCTGGCATTTATACATTCACTCAATATCATAAATTATTGATTTTGTTTGTAGTGCTCAAAGCGTTGCATGGTCAATCTCTTCAGTAGTTCCAATGAAAACTCTTTACCGGGATGCCTTTGGGTTATAATAACTAATGACTAATGACTTTAGCCGTCCTAAGTTGGTGCAAAAAGTCGTACAGTTATTTCCAGTGACTTCGTGATGAATAAACAAGTTTTCAGACGTTAGTCATGTGAAAAATTGTTCTGCAATCAAATCAGTCAACAGTGTAAACATGCACTCAGTATGTTAGGCCAAGAGGTATTTTAACTTAACGTCCACTTTGTTTTATTTACACATGCATACGTGGATAAAATGTTTGTTTCAGAGTTCGTTCATGCAGTTTAGGAACATCTGGTTATGCTAAGCTAACAAAGTTATTTGGTCATTTGGTCTAATATTGGCATAATGTTTGGAACTTTTTGTTCAAATTTGAATTTACATAATTTTTTCAACATTAGATGAAATAGGTTGACCATATTTCATTACTTTGGTTTACTCAAACTGAAACAACATCTCAGATAATACTGAGCGAGCTAATGTCGATGGCGAGATTTATCAGTGGAAAAAAAAGTTAAATGTAAGCTATTTTTTATTACATAATCTGTAAGTATGTTTGTAATACATGTACAGCACATAAAATCAAAAGAATAAAGAATTAAACCGCTTGATTTCTACACTTTTTCCCGTTATTTATCTTTGCATTTGCCGTTTTGTTTTCCAAACTGAACGTACGTGCTGATATGACGTGTTGAATGTGGGCCAGCGTTGGAGCATCTAACCTAACTGTGAACTTGTCGTGCTTCTCACAAATGATTCGCCACTTCTCATAAAATATCAAAGGGAGGTTCCTGCTGTGTTTTGTTTGGCTGTATGCAATGAGACGCACGTTGTGGTTAAAGTATGACTGAAGGTGAGGATGAGGAATATTCCCATGGCTATGCCTTGCATTCATTTCATACTTTGAAGCTTTCAAGTTACAGTATGTTCAGACACACAGAGAACACAGCTAGGGGCATGAACCACGCTGATGGGCTGTGACAAAAGAGAAAACAACAGTCAAGAGAGCCCTTCTGGGCATCACTGAACCTCCTAGCTGCTATCAGGTCCATAAACAGTGAGAACACGTATGATCATTGTCTAAATGTACATCTGTGTATGAGTGTATACTGTGTGGGTGCGTATGTCTGTGTGCATGCATCTATGTGTGTTTAGGAGAGCATGCCAAGCCACCTGGAGCAGAGCAGGTATTATTAGTGATGGTGCCAAGAGACACTTAAATTGCAGCCACTCTGTCTAGCGCAAACACGCCTGTCTAGGCACAGATCAGATGTGTGTGTGTGTGTGTGTGTGTGTGTGATTGCATCTTTGTGGAAGCCTGACAAAGTATTACACACCTCCCAAGTTCACCACAGATTTGTTAGAAATGTCCAGAGTGTCCAGTCCTGTTACCATCAGTATTTTTAGTAACAACAACAGAGAGCAGACAGATGAAATTTAGAGAACTGATAATTCGATATTCAGCCAGCAGGAGCGCATTCACCAGTGGTGGTACAATTAATCACATGACTGTCTCTTGGCACAGCCCTCCACCTTCTCCTCCATGTTTTCCAACACAACATATTAAACATATCATTGTCTCTTAAGCGCCTTTTTAAGTGTTTAAAGGTACTGGCTGAAAAGATGGTTACGGTGTCATGACTTTTATGGGATCGTCACCGTAATGTCTTGTCATTGTTATTACAGCACACAAACAGTGCATACATTCCTGTGTAATAACGTGCTTCAATAATTGCACCCATTTACCTCTATTGGACATGTTTGCTAATTTGTTAAGTTCAGGAATGTTTAGGTGTGTGTGTGTGTGTGTGTGTGTGTGTGTACGTGTGTGTGTCTAAACTTTCCATCTGCCGTGTAACCCATCAGGGTGGTCTTGATAATTGCTTCATTTGTTTTGTTGCCATCAACTTGATACACCGTTTTATTTTTCATCCCACAATGTACTGAACGTGTTGTGCTCTCGGTGCAGCCAGGCTGAGGTGTCGACTTTCAGGTAAAACTGACACTGAGGACGCGATCTAAAGAGTTTTATTTTTCTTTTTTGTGAGTGAAGAGGCTTAAGGGAGGGACTGGGCTGAACATGAGTATCAAATGTCTGAGACACCGGTGACTTTTTTCTTTTTTGTTGTTGTTGTGATTTGATCAGCAGCAGTGAAGTGATGTTTGGAAATGATTTTTACTTTTTGAGTTTATTATGCCAACAAAGAGGTATTTTAGAGGAAAGTTATATTCTAACTCATGAAAGTTTCATGAAAATAATAACTGTATTATTCATTATCGGCCATTTATAGATGACTCCCTTGATACATGATTGTTGAGCATAAAAATTAATTAAATTATTTACTGAAATTGATTTTATAATATTTACAATTATAGTTATACATAAACATAAAAATGTACATTAATAATAGTATTTTATTATTTATATGAATATTTTAAAGATGAATATTAAAGCCATTGATTAATATTATTATTTCTTACATTTATTATATTTTATATTATTTTTATATTGTATTTTTTTTATTTTTACAGTATATATATACACTGTAAAACAATAATTAAAATAATATTACATATTAAAAATACTATAAAATAATGATAATACACATTGTATTACAAAATATTTAGTTTCTCTTTGTTTACGTTTATGTTAAATTTTGATTTATGTAGCTATTTTTTTCATGTAGCTAATATGTAGCATTGATACGTTCAGTTAATATAAGTAGAGCAAATATTCTGACTAAATCAAATGAAACTATAATATAGTATTATGTGTGTATAGCAGTTATCAGTACGTCATTATTAAAGGTGATATTAATGTTATTATTGTTTTATTTTTATTTTTCCAAGACAAACAGTTGTGAAAGGGTTAACACACTTGAATCGACACAAATATGCTTATGATCAATCACTATGACCAAAATGTTTTACTAATGTTTTACCCCTTTTTTTTTCAGTTATTTAAAGGTTTTCTCAGCAAATCAGTATTTCAAAAGCAGATGGACCCCATCTGTTAAAGGCTGCATTAACTGTGTCAATCAGCTCAAAGAAGTCAAACACTGCAGCACAGTGTAAGAAATGACAGCCCAGAGGTTTGAGATAAAAGATTTCACTTTTCAGAGATATATTCAGAGTATTGATTTTATGCTCAGTCGAGACATTTTTATGACAGATGGTGTTTCTGTGCAGTTGCCAGTGTTTTTTTTTTTTTCTTTTTCAAGCCGTGGCTCTCGATCGGCCTTGAGCATAAATAGTCCGTACACACAGGCCCACAAAAACAATCCAAATGAAGTATTGAGATCATGACAACATGTCAGAGCAGTTAAAGTGTGATGTCAATCGAACGATACAAGAAATATAAAATTTTAAAAGAGCTTACAGTTTGCACTTATTGGCATCAGGCTATGCATGAATGTTTGCCAGATTTTGAGAATTTCATGTGGCGATCAAAGCTTTGGAAAAATGCATGTCACAAATGAAAAACATTTCTAAACAATTATCACAGTTTTGTTTCTGAAAGCCACAAAACAGTCAACAGGTTTCCAAATGTCATTGTTTCATGCTTTTAACAGCACAAAAAAATCCTTTCGTGACAACAGTGGGCATCTTAAAATCTATCGTTAAGCTGAATCTAATCTAATCTAATCAGCACGGATAGACACGGACGCTTAAAGTGGGTTGAATTTGGGTGAATTCGCCCTTTAGACAGCCTCTGCCGTGTTCTAACCTGAGGATTATAATGAAATGCAACCAGACAACAGCAGCCATGCTACAACACAACCCACACATTAGCATGAATGGAACAAGTTGTGTGTGTGAGTACGTAGGTGTAGGTGTGTGTGTGTGTGTGTGTGTGTGTGTGTATATGGGAAATGTGTAGCCCTGATTTGACTCTGCAGTTCACATACAGTCACTCTGTGTCCTGAAATGACTTTTTCTATTTATGGAGATTTTCCATTGAGAAGAAATAACCACTTTCATTAACTGAAATTCAAACAGTATCTCCAACCTTTGACGTTTACTGTAATATCAGGCTTTATTGAAATATGAACTAATAAATCTTACAACAGGATGCCGTCAAATAAAAATACTTTGAAGGCTGGGCACAAATCATTTTAATTGACCAAAGCTGACACAGGAGGGGGGGGTGGAAAAGTACAAAATATATACTGGACTATATGTAAAAAAGTAAGTTTACACAACAAACAAAAGCTTCACATTCAACTGATTTCAACAGAGCGCTGTTCAGTGAAGTATGTGTGTGAGAGTGTTAACAGCCAGTCAGCTTATAAACACTCAGTCTTTATTGTTCTGAACAGCCTGCCAAAGCATAAACAAAAGTCCAGTGTGATGACATAGCCTTATCACTATGAAATATAGGAATATTAGACCTTTTCCGAAACGGGAAAAACACAGACGAACGCAAATGGATGGGAATAAATTCAGGAAAACGAATGTGAATTAGCGTGAAAGTCCAGTTCCACATCAAGTCATGATTAGAAGTTTTAAACAGTTTTTGTTTCTGACTAATTGAATTGGAAGTTGTGACAATTAGCAGCAAAGAAAATCACATCCAACCGTGTCATTTTGAATAAAAACTAGTTTACTAAGTCATTAAAGGTCCGGTGTGTAAGATTGAATTGCTCTACGGAAGAATATGTTTTTATTAGTGTATAATCGCCTAAAATAAGAATCATTTTGTTGTTCTCACCTCAAAAAGAGCTTTTCATATCGACAGATGATGTGACTCCGTGGAGTCTGTCATGATTCTTCACTAGGAAGGAGAGGGTGTGACGAGGAGGCTGCAATCAGCAACTACACCGCTAGATGCTACTAAGTCCTACACACTTACCCTTTAAATGAACGCTCACACCTACGCTTCACTATTGACTAAAAACATTTTTTCTCATTGCCATGCCCATTAACCTACAGGCTTGTTCAGTCATAGTCACAAGCACTATCATTACCTGCTTAAGTTGCTGTAGCTGGCATTATTTCAGGTGCCAAAAAGGCGTATGAAGCACAGTAAAAACTCTATATAAGAACTTTAATCATAGTCGTTCAGTTGCCAGAGAAAGCTAACATTAATTGGCTCAAAACTCTTGTGCGACTAGCAGTCACATGCAAACCGAATGGCAAGAGTATTAGAAGAGATGGTTCAATAAAGGCAACGGCTGGAGGGCAGACGCTGTGTTCCTCCTCGCCCTGTCTTTTTGTCTTTATAACTTGCCTTGATTTATTTCTTTCTATCCCTGTAATTGTCTTTTCTCCTCATTCCTTCTTTCTTTTTTTGACCATGAAAATGACTAATGTATGGTTAGATCTCCTTTTTATAATGCATGATGAACACATCACTGAGTCTGCAGGAGGTGCCGAAATAACACGCACGGAAAGTAACGTGAGTCATGGTGAGTGGCCCTCGCTAACATTAATTTAGTTATAAGTTAGTTAGTTAGCCTAGTTCTAACTCGGAACACAGTCAGTGGTGTGACATGAAAATTTAAAGTGTAAGAATGATTTTAGCCTCTCTAGAAAAATAGCAGCTGCATCATCATAGTTTTTTTGTTTCATGCTAAACGTGAGGAGAAATAAAATTTCAGTTTGTCTTTAAAGATTCACAATCTCCTTTTCTCCTCATTTCCTCCTCCGTCCTGCTGCATCTCCTTTTCTTCTTTCCACTCCGTCTCCTCCTTCCTTCTCCCCATTAGACACAAAGCGAAGCCATCAGCCCATCGATCACGCTAACCTCCTGTGTGACCTCTTGCCAAATGACGCCCCCAGAAAACCAGGTCTGCTCCATGCTGCTCTTTGTTTGCTCTCTTCCTGTGTTTCTGAGAGCAGCATTGTGGTACACTCAACAAGTGGTTCATTTAGCCGCTGCAGCAGCAGCGGCTCAACGTGTTGAAACATACATCCTGCCCTAAATGGAGGTTTGGTTGCAGACAAATACAAATAGAGCATTCTGTACGCACTCCGGATATTAGATTGTGTACAACTGCAAAATGTAATTGTTGCCTCAACTTGGGAAGAAAGATTCAATTTTGGTTCAGTACCTGGCTCAAATAAAGACGTATTTTAATACTCTCTCTCCCTCAGGGAAGAATTGATTTGGAACAGATGAGAACTCTCCTACCACGATGACCACCGGGTACATCTTTATTATCACTATATTGCTGTACCTTCAGGTCTTTTAGCTTTTTCTGAATTCAGTCAGACATTCATGTCATGACAGGTTTCAAATGCCATTATTTTAGCATTTTGAAATGTCATTTGAAAAAGGTACATTGCACTGAAATATCATTCATTCAAATGCTACTACTTCTATGACAACTGCCGTTGGTATTTCCGGGTGGTGACGTGTGCAATTAAATTTGGCCGATGCTGTCTGGTCCCAACTCCACAAATGCTGTAGCTTTCAGTTCATCTGCAAACTGCATGGTTAAAAGGTCTGTGGCAAACGCACACCAGTCTAGTTTTCTGCAGTGACCACTCTCACATCACGGAAAATATTTACAGTTTTAATGGCAATAGCTCTCAGCCTGCAAATCCATTTCACTCTGTGACTAGTGTGGCTGAGCTCAAGAGGAAGAGCGTATGGGCAATTTAACAGCAGGACAATACTTATGAAAGCAGGAGAAATGATGAGATGAAAAACAGAGGAGGGTGCACAGGGTAGAGGCGAGGTTGAAACAGGAGAGAGAGGCAGAAGAAATGTAGAAAAGTGGGGCGAGCCAAAGTGTTATCCCTCAAAAGAAAAACAAGTCAGTCATCCTGATATTCGTTTCAGTACACCGATTATGAATGCTGTGGATGGTAAACAAACCTAAAGAGGGTTTACTCCCTTTTTTTCTTCATTGGAATACAAAAAATATTCACAGCGTAGCTCATCCTAATGGATTCATGCGATCGCTCATCATTTCAGAGGGAAAAAGCATAATGCATATCAGAAAATGAAGCTCAGTTGTACTTATGTAGGTGCTTTTACGGCTCGCAAAGACAGGTGACTGCAGTTTATCTTTTAGTTTTGCATGACCGTTCATGGCCTTTTAGTTGTGCATCAAAAATGCAAATGAGTCCACACAGCTGTCTCCTAATGAATAAATACCTAGCTAAAATAATTGTAATTTCCTGTATGAATTCACATGACACATTTATTTTAAATGTTGAGATTTGTCTTTCAAAATGCTCTGGCTTCAGTTTTTTGTACATGAAGGCGAGGCCGATATTCACTGGAAGCAAATATTCGTTGGAAAGAGAAATCTCCCGACAGAGGGAGGTTATGACTCATTCACCTTGAAGAAGAACATTGCTGGTGGCTGAGTCACCGAGGGCACACCCCAACACACACCCACCAGTCACTCAACCGGTTCCTTATCGGTCTCTGTCTCACACACACACACACACACACATACACACACACACACACACACACATACAGAGACAAAGTCAAGTATAAAGTACACGTTTATGCCTTGCAGGAGCACATAAATGGTGTGCTTAGGCAATTTAGCTCATTGTTGAGCAACACATTATGATGCAAACACCCACAAAAAGCCTACACTACACATTTTTAAATTACACAATTCAATATTTGATATATTACTGCTATAACCTTACAAATATAGTAGCTGAAAAAAGAAATCTCAGATCTTAATTTAGTAGATTTGTGGGAGGCACAAAGCTGTAAATATTCCTACTACTCATCTGTCTATAATGGTTACTCTATGATTGATATGTTTGTAATATGTTGTCACAGAATGTGAGTAGTTAACAAAAACCCACTCTGCACAGCATTGCTAAGCAACACGCTAATGGTAAATGGTGGAGGTCTTCCAATCATTTAAATAACTGACTCGTGACTTGAAGTAAATAAAGGGTCTGTCTCGCCATTTGTCACTGGGAAAGCTCTGATGGCATACATTACGGGAATCACCATTAGTTCTTCCTAATCGAAAAAGAAGTCTTTACAATCTGGAATTAAATGTCTTGAAAAATAACATCCCTCAATCCTGCAGTGGTTGACAAAGTGCTGAAAACGACACTTTCACTACAAGGGAGGTTGAGAATGCAATAGCTAGGCTGAAATATAGAAGCTATTAAAGGGGAAATCAGGCACAGTGTTAGCATGGTTCATACCTGATTGAATTAAAAGTGACCATACAGGATTTATTAAAACCTGCTTCTCCTTTGACAATGTTAGGACACTCCTTATTATTAAGCCTTTAACCATGCCTGGTTTTCTCTTTACAGTACTACAAGAAATTAACAGACAGCTTTACAATATGTATATATGCGTATTGAGAATCTCCCTATATGCAGACGACATAATGTTATTTCTGTTTAATTTAAACTCTTCCATATAGCTCTTAAGGATTTGATACATACCTGTAATGTTATATCAGGTACAGAACCCTCCTGCTCAGCAGTGTTCATTGTCTAATTTAATTTTCAGTGGGATATCCACTACATTACTTCTCTGGATTTAAAAATCTGTAATCGGTTAGATATTTTTTTCACATAACTTTGAGCCTTTGTTTATTAGGTTTAAAAATGATTTAGACAGGTTTATTTGGAGGGAGAGGCCACCCAGAATATAATCATTATCAATGAGGAAGGATGAGACTTCCAAACTTCCAGCTCTATTATTAGACCGCCCATATTCGATCATTCTGGTTTCTGCTAAATACGTTTGACAGCCTGTCTGCCTGGAAGCGCATAAAGCACTATTATGCAACCCTATTATTAAGAAATATCACACTTAAAAAAACAGGATAATCCTCTCAGAAATTTGATATCTATGTTTACAGAATGAATATAAATCTTATTCTTCACTTACAAGGCCAGGCACCGAAATACAGACAGTGAAATCTGAACTCCTTACTGTCCAAAAAGGCCTCTCAGATCTGCTGGGTTAGACCGGCTAGCTGTTCCTGAGATTTGCCTTTCTGCCTGACAACTTGTCTTATTTGTTTCATCATGCATGATTTATTTTAATAGTTGTTTAATAGTTCTGCTAAGAAACAGCTTTTTATCTCCGCCCAACTTGTCATTCATTCAAGTTAGGAACATGTTAGGAACTCTATTTTTCTTTTCTTTTTTTAATCTTTAATGTATAATGGTACACTATATTACTAATAGATGTCTAATAGTGTAGGCTGAGTGGAAAAAGGATTTGGGTTTAGTCAGTATCACATGAGCTGAGATAATTTGCTTACCAGGTCCCGTCTTGCTTAGGGAGACATCAGTATTGCATCAGGGCTTAAATGCTTAAAGTATGATTCATTAAAATAGTCTTAATTGCTTGTAAAAAATAAAAAAAATGACACTGAAGATTGATGACCCACTCTCCACCTCTACGTGGTTCAAAGAACTGCAGACAATATTCAAACGATATTAAAGCCAGGTGTGTATTTGACATATTTAGATACGACTTTGTGAGGACGGGAATACAAGATTATATTGAAATATGTCTGTGGTCATATCACATTGTTATTATTTATCTGTCATCTATTATTTATTTATTTATTTATTTTCATTGTATATTTTTTTCTGTTTGGGTTTGGTTTTTCTCTGTTGGGGTAAAAGAAATTCTCAAACTTTGTGACACTGTCACGATCCTGTTTCACTGTACTTTCATGAAAGATAATGTGGGGGAAAAATATAATAGCAAAAGCCGATTATTTCAGTAGATGAGTGGATACATCTGTAAATGTCAAGTTGTAAAGTGGGAAGACAGCGGTATGAAGTGGATACTGAAGAGACCATTTGTGTGCTGAAAAGTTTTGTCCTCATTTTGATATTTGCATCCTCTGTGTATTTGTGTTTAAGTGTGTGAGATCCACTGAAAAAAAGATTTCAAATGGTAAAAGTTGATGTATACCTTTAATAGAGTTAACTTTTTTACATTTTTTTTTTTTTTTTTTTTACATATTTACATTTACATATTTATTTTTAAGTTAAAATACTTAACCTGCCGTCTAAAACAAAAAACATATTTAACAATCATGAGAAGGAATAGTTTGATGTTTTGGAAAATCAACATTTGCTTTCTGGACAAGAATTAAGTAAAATCAAGATTCATACTGCTCTCATATCTGTACAGTAAACATGATGCTACAGCCACCACTGAGCTTTTTTTTACAGAATAAACATATGAAGTGAAGTTATGAAGTGTTAATTATGCAGCTTAGAGGTGCTAAATGGTGGATTGTATTACCTTCAGACAGAGCCAAGCTCGCTGTTTCCTCTTACGTCTAGTCTTTATGCTAAGCTAAGCTACCTGCTTGCTGGCTGTAGCCTCATATTTATCATACAGACATAAGAGTCATGCAAATCTACTTATCTAACTGTCAATATAAATTTCCCATTTTTTATGTCACTTTATGTCAAGTGTAATCAATTTCTCATACATAAAAAGCAGGACTTCAAAGCTTTTACGCTTAAATTTATGATGCACGCCTTTCAAACATGCACACCTGGTGTGAGATGAAACATTTCATATAATGGACTTTATTCATAACCAGTGATTTTAATTATGCAGTGCTAGATGAAACGCTGATCGTCAAAACTCCATTTAAAACTTCCTGTCACGTTTATAATGGTCATATATTTTCGTGCATTACAGGCTTTTTCCCATGAATTAACATCTCAATACGAACCTCTTGACACTGTTTAGGATCAATATGAATGGATTCTCCGAGGGGTTTGTGGTTATACACTGTAGGAATACTTGGTTTAGCTGCTTTAAATGAGTCTTCAAATTCAACAGACTTTCAGGTTGCAGCATGTTGAGTCACGATGACCTTGAAAGACGAGTTGATTTTTACTGAATGTCAGTTTTAACATTTCAAAAAGAAAAAAAGTCTATCAAAAGATCTCATACTAAATGTTTTCAATAAACCTGAAAACTACTGACCCATCACACACAAAAAAACAGATTTTTCTCTATGGGAGTGCACTCACAGCGTTATACCTTTTCAAATGCTAATTACACATAGAGTACACATTCACAGGAATTTTGGTTTGGTTTTGAATCTTACGCCACTCACCTCAAGAAGCTCTCAGCACGAAGCTACGTCGCTTGGCTTTCTAACTGTGAGCAGGGGAATTATGATGAGAGCATGAATATGACAAACTCATATCAATATGCTTTGTTAGTTCTGCATTAAACTCTGTGAACACTGTGAACACTGTCACCCAGTAGAAGAAATTCAAAATAAGCCTAAGTCTTATTTGTTTTTTCTTGTCTTCCAGTTAAAGAATGAATTATTGTGATGTTGTTTTTTTTCCCTTTGGTTTATTATTTAGTGCTTAATTAAACAGATATATTAAATAATACATAACTTATCTATTTATAATAATATTTATAATAGAACCACCTCTAGTGTGTGCTCTATACTGTTTTCTATCATTATTTTAAAGAAAACCTTGAATCCGTCTTACATATATTATCTTTATGCATTATTACTATGCCCATATATACATCATACTGTATTTTTTCCTCCTTTGTAGATGGACTAAATGCATGTTGTTATAGTGCCCTACTTATGTATGCTAAAATCATATGATTCTGATTTATAATGAATACTGGAGCTTTTCCCCTTATCTGCATTAGTTTTTCCTCTCAGGCATAAATATCTCCTTTCCCTGATTACTTGGCTGGAGAGTTATTTTTTTCCTTGTGGTGTTTCACCTCATTTACTGTATGTCGTCATCTAATTAGATGATTTACCCAGAATGAAGTAACTGATGCTTGTCTACTTGAAGAAAGTTGTGCAGGTCATAAAATGTAAATAAATTTGAGCAAAACAATGAGTTCTTTCATTTTGATTCCTGACATTGACAAAGAATACTTCATATCAATGAAGTGTTTTGAAAACACTCCAGAAAGTTAAACCATAAATAAATCAACAAACCACTGCAAATTTGTTTCAATATCTTCTACCAGTAAAGCTGCTCCTCTTCCAGTCAGAGAAATAAAGCACAACTCAGTGGATTTAATGTACTTTATCAAACTTTATCCTTCTTTGACTTCATGTTTTCCCTTTGAGACGTAAGTTTCTTGCCAGTAAAAACAACGGCCTTGAGTTCAGGGGATTATTCTAATGTTACTTAAATGTGACATCCATTAGCAGGAGTCTGTGGGCTTTACACACTCTACATACAGCCTTTATTACCTTAATTACATTGCCCAGTTTCACAATGAAAGCTGTTTTGCTGCAGTATCACACTACATAACTTTTCTCACAGCCTAAATGATCAAGTCTTAAAAATCCTGTTTAGTTTAAGATCCATATTGGACCAATTTATGACACGAGGTTTTTAAAACGTGCCACAGGACAGGGTTACAGGCACTGAGCAGAGTCAAAACAGTGACTCAAGAAAGAAAGGTTTCCCTCCAAACATCCACATACACACCCACAGACACATGCTACAGAATGAGTGTATGTGCCCGGGTTATTGGAAAAAAAAAAAAGCTATTCTGAAGCAGACTTTCCACATGGACGGCTGGCTCTTCCAGTAACCGGATGGCACACTTCCCTCTTTTCCACAGAGTTAGAGAAATATAAAGAGGGTATCATAAGGGTGTGGACAATTTAAATAGGCACTTCTAATGCTACAGTGACAGTTGAAAAACGATTAATTTGTCTCTTGTTCACCTTCACTGACAGCCCTGTTATACAAAGTGACAGTTGGGGTTGTAAAATTGGCAGTTATATTTCCAGATCTCATGTAGATTTTTGCATACCAGTTTTTGGTGAATCAAAGAGTTTAACTGCAATTTGACCTATGCCCCCAGTAGAACAGAGCAAAATCTTGCTTTCTTGCAACATTAGATGAGAAGATTGATGCTACTTTCATGTCTGTACAGTAAATTTGAAGCTGCAAAGGTTAGCTAGCATTAGCTTAAACAAAGAGAAACAGCTAGCCTGTCATAAATGTAATCAAATCCGCCTATCAGCACCTCCTGGGATCTTACATTAACATATTGTACCATTTACATGTTATATCTTGTTTGTTTAATGTGTGCTGAGAGCTCTTCTTTCCAGTCTGTGCTAAAAGACTGTAACTTCATATACAGCAAAGATATGAGAGTGGCACTGATCTTCTAATCTAACTCTACAAAGTGAAGGTGTATTTCCCAAAATTCAAGAAACTATTTTTTGAAAATGTAAATACAAAGGAGGGTGCAAAGCAAAGCGGCTTGCTTTGTGTTTAAAAACTAATTTCTATCTGAAGTTTAAACTATGCGGTCAGTCAGAAAGTAAAAAATAAACATTTTTTACTTTCTGACTGACAACAGCTAAAAAACCTAACAAATAATTCCCCACAGACTGAAAGAGGTTCAGTAAAGACAAGACATGAATACAACTTGTCCTTGCTCACAAAATAGCACTCATCCACTGCCACAATCTAAAATAACTGGTTGATTGAATGCGTCAAGCATGTATAGATTCATGAATAAGCGTCACCGAAGGTTGCTCAAATAAAGAATTAGCATTTTATCATCAGCAGCAACATACTGGATGACACACAGATATTTTTTAGTTAAATATGTGATTAAACTGGCCATAAATGAACTGCAGTGGGTAGATATTCACATACAGGTTATGGCCTCTTTTCTAAAAGGTTTTTGCTTTTTTCCTAAAAGAAAACAACACAAAACAAAGCTAGTCTGTGCAACGAGCAATTTCTGCAGTAACAATATATGTCCCTGTCAGTACCAATGTTCCCACATCAAGCAAATGTAGACGACAGGGCTGCAATCTGGGGCTCGGGTCTGCTGCATCTCTCCCCTGTTGCTTTATAATGAAGGCTGACTAGAGCAGAGATTAACTGCGATCTGTTTTACGTTAACCCCCAGCAGCTTCACGAGCTTCAGATAAAGATTAAATATTTTAACATGGGACTATAAGGTGGGTGGTTACTTGATTCGCCCGGTTTGTCAAGTTTGTTCATGAAACATACACCCCAATTAGGTGGAATTGAATGAATTGCCATGAAAACTACACCAAATTATAGAAGAATTAATGGACATCTCCAGGAGGGAGACCTTATTAGTGTGAAATGAATGAAAGTCTGTCCATGGCTGGTGTAAGATGATGGGAGCAGCAGATACTGAGACTAATCTCCGGCAGCTAATTTGCTGATATCAAGGTGGCGTGGAGTGGGATTACAATAAGGAAAAAGCAAACAAAGTGAAATATGATGCTTAAATGCATAATGAGAGGCATTTTGCCACTTGTGACTTGTAAACTCAACTTTTATATTCGCCCTCCACTCCTTAGTGCAACAAAACGTGAAGCACGAGGCCCATAAATGCGCCTGCCAAAACACCACAGTGCACCGGCATCAGGATCACCAGGACCTCCCAAACACTACCTGAACCAACATGAGTGATAATGTGGCACAAATACCTAGAGGCCTATGTGTGTTTGCTGTATTTTTCACACACATACAGAGAGACTTTAGTAACGGCTGTAACTGAACACGCTGCCACGCTGCCATTTAAAAAAATCTTCACACATTGAGATTGGTTGCAGGTGTTGTCGGCTCAGTGCTGCCCATTGCCAAAAGGTTAATGGCGTGATCATTCAGGAATAATAAAAATAGTTGTTAAATTTGCCATATTAGTTAAAGATTTTTGGTGAAACCATTTCAAATGTCTGTTATAGTCAGACATTGAACTGCTTACAGTCGATCCAAATCAAATATTTGCAGCCCACAACTTTGATAATGATTCAGACATTCGCCTTTGTTTTATTTTCCAAGTAATAATGGTAAAATTGAAGCTTTGTTTACAACTGGCGTGACCCCCTGACTGCTTGTGTTGCCCATCCTCACTAGAATTAGACCCAGTTCATGCAAATAAATGTGTTATGTAGAAAAAAAAGGTTTTGTCATTCAACTTTTCACTTCTCCCAAAATAAAATAAATAGATTGACAAATCACATAAAAGAAGAAGGAAGAGGGAAGGAAGGTAAGAAACAACATACAATACAGTAGAAAGCCGCATATAATAAATGAAATTAAATTAAAAGTAAGATTTTAATCTTTAACCATATTACGTAAATGATCATACTGAGTAATACACTGCACATTAGATCACCAGATAATCTTATATGCTGCACAGTAATATGCCAGATTGTTCCTGGATATTAAAATATTACTGAATGTACATTTTTGTACATATATACTCTCAAGTACTGTACAGGTAGAGGTCTGTTATGCACTTTAGAGTTATGAAATAGACACGAATAGATACAAATCAGACTGGAAGGGACAATGATAATAGAAAACAAGAATATACAAGTTAAAAATATATAACATATGTGTTGGTCAGATTGTAAACGGATGGAGTTTAGCCACATCACTTTATCTGGAGGCTGAATTGAATGTGACTGCACAGGAAAATGTGCATACGCCTACAACAAGTACGGTAGGTCAAAGTTGAACCAGGAGGTCAGTGTAATGTCTGTGAGGGATGATTCAAACAGGCAGTTTGGGGAATATTTCAAAGTTTTCTTTGTTTTCCCTTCCAAATGAGTTTGGCCAATCTGGAGGTTTGATAGTCTGACTTTCCAGTTTCCAGAACTCGGTAATTAACTTACTGAGTATTATACAGTTGTGCCAATAGGAATAGTAGCCAAAAGTACAACCAAAGGGCCCAAGTCGTAACAAACCACAATTATTGTTTAGTGTAACGCATGAGATAAGGTTTGTTTGCTTTTTTTTTCCCACAGGCTAGACATCTTCTTTGAACCTTACTTTGAAATGAAACTCTTCTTAACACTGGGCTGAAATACAATATTTCATTTGGTTCGTCAGTGCTGAGCCTCACATTTTAACTTCTTTTTTTTTAAAGGGTGGATGCACATGGCTGAGGGATTTAGCCGTCGATGAACCCTCCTCCCTCTCACATTAAAAAAAAGTGCATCCTGGTTTTTCACTTTCTCCTTCACCACCAACTAAAAAATGGCTGGACGGCAACTTTGGCACATAATTAAGTCAAGAAATTTTGTAGTGGTTTGCATTCAGGCTTCCCTTAATCCTCGGGTTTGACTTCATTTCTGTTTCGAGACGTATTCATCCATCTGCACTCTCTTGATCCCGAGTCCAAACCACAGCGATGACTCACGGGTAAATGAGCTGAAAGAGCTGGGGGAGGGGGGGAAAGGACAGAAAGCGGACAGATTAAGTCTCAGGGAACGGTTTGTGGCGGGGAATCAGAGAGACGTAGTTTGAATGAGGCGGCTTGTGGGTGCTGGAGGCCTATCAGGCGGGGCAGTTGCCTGGAATAACAAACAGAGACTGTCAGGATGATGAACATGGATGGTGGTCCCTACCGTAAAGCCTTTTATAGTAGAGCCTCTAAAGAAGAGGGAGAGAAGATTAATTTCATTTTTATTCTGGAAAGGTTTTGGGAAGGCATCCAGCGTGAGTCCAGAGGATAGTAAAATATTGTTGGATGAATACAGTGAACCCTATGAAACACTACTTTCATTCACATTTATCAGAAGGACAGTTTGTTTTTATACTTCTCCTCAGAACTGAGCTGAATACAAAACATTATATTCAAGGTTAACCTTAAAACCTGTAAACTTTTTTAAAGCATTTTAATTCTTTATCTTTTTATTTATTGTCACAAATTCCATAAAAAGTCCAAAGATAACAATAAATTATCTCAATAACATTGTCTGTGTAGTCAAACCTTAATATAACTGTTTCCTCTGTTACGTAAACCTCCATTGTTGTCCCTCAACTATTAAAATCATCAGTTAGGCATTGTGTTTTATTTTAGGTATAAATCCCATACACTGTCCCGCTGCTGTGAATAGTCCCAAACAAATGTGCTATGTACTCCTGTCTGAGTAACATTTGCTAAACACTACAGTGTCCAGCTGTTCCAGGAGATGACTGAAATGTTTTTAAAGATGAAACTATACTTACCCCGTTTTTTTAAAGATTTACAGGCTTTTCAGTAAAGGAACATGGATTGAGAGCAGACAGGCCGGGGAAACAGACAAACACATATTTTTCTACCAAGTGTGTATTAATCCACAGCTGAAAATAGTCTCCAGCAAAAGCACTATTTACTCATGCCTGAGTAACATCTGATAAAAGCTACAGTGCCCAGCTGTTTCAGGAAACGAGCTATGTGTTTTTGTTTTTTTCTTTAAAGGAAATTATTAAAAAAACAAGAAGCTGACTCTGGTCTGAGGGCCTCGGCCAAAATATGTTAAGACTGAGGCATTGTTGATTCATTTTCATGTCCTGCGATGCACAGTGAGGCAAATATAAAATAAAGGCAGCCTCATTCTTCAATTTAAAAACAAAAGGGCATGCTGACTAGTAGTCATGATGAATCTTATGACTTTAAATTGGCACTAAAGCTCCCAGTATTGTTACTGTTTCAGAATAAAACAGAGAGAGATAATCGCTCTTTTCTTTATTTTTCAAAAAGTGAATGTGGTATTCATCCAAATCATGACTAATACCGACAACAATCTTGTGACAAAAGCAGTAAAGCAGTAAATGAATACAAGCCAGAATGAGCGCTGCAAAAACATTTTTCTTTTCAGGTTTTTTTGTTTTTTTCTGTTTTACAACTCAGCAAATCTTTCAAATAACCACATAACAGTCTGAAATTGATTGCACATTTTCAGCATTTTTATTTGTAAGACGAAAACAAAACAAGTTCAGAAATACACTTTACAAGTATCACAATGAAATCACTTAAAGGGAGCACATAGTAGCTGAGATGTTTTTGACTACCAATGTTCAAGCATCCCCAGATGGTTGTAGTTGAACACCCGGCTGTCTGCCAGTCCACTTCACCAGAGGCACTACCATCCAGAGGAGAATACTCTCTGCTGGTGTGTGTCCAAGTGTGGAAAGAAAAAAGAAAACACTTCTGTTCTGTTTCTGAGATAAACACCAGTCAAACTTGGAGGAGAAGTGATGAAGGCGAGATGACTTTAAGCAAAGAAAACTAGATTTGTATCCACTTATTGAACTGATTGAGTGCACTTTCTTTTTTAGCAATCTATCACCCACCACGATGCATCATTTCTGGCATGCACGCGACGTGGCAGACCTGCTGTGAAATAGACAATTTTCCTGTCTTTCTTGTAAAAAAAACAAAATAACACAGCGGCCTCGCACAAATGATTTGAGCTTTTCTTTCTTTTGAGTTTTTTCATTCACGTCTGGCTCCTCTCTGAGGTTGCAGGCGTTGTCGGGGAACAAGCTGTACAGTTCAGCTGGTCAAACATCGCATTTGAAAAGAGCATGTCCAAACCTTTCATTAACGTGAGTAATGACAGTTAATATGAGGTGATAATAGCTGAGTTTAGACAAACATGACTCACGGCCTGTTGGGGTTACAGATTTAACAATAAAACAGATGTTAGTGCTGAAATAGACATCTGTTTAAAACCATATGGGTAATGCCTTCTATTGTATCTTTTATTGTAACGTATAATATATATCTATATATAGCTGTATGTCTTTTTTTTAGCACAGCACAAATCCACCTTTATGTCAGTTATTGAACTTTACTATACAATATAATTGATGAAAAATGATAGAAAACCTCAAAAACAAATACATCTTTCTCAGAAAAAAAACAACTGTTTGTTTGAAAGATCTAGAGAAAGAGTAGAAAAGTATCCAGACAGCCGTAGATGTAGTGATTATGAACATTAAAACCATATTGACTGAATATATTTAAATGATAAATAAAATATCAAGCAAACCACAAACCAGGGGAAACTTCTGAAACAAACAGAAAAATATTCATATCAACAGGAAACAATTTTTTTTTTTACAAGTTTAACTGTGAGTGAAACAACTTTATGTTTTGCTGACTGGATCCTTTGTGTAAAAACATAATTGTTGCGTTGTTATGACTTGTCTCTAATCGGTAACAGTGTTTTTACCGATGTTACACATTTCAGTGACCTCACTCCTGAGCCTCAGTTCATGTTTCTCCCTCTGAGCTCTTCCTCTTGCCTTTGAAATAAAAGCAGCATGTAGTCGGGTCGACTGAGGTAGCTACTAGTCCTGCACTCTCCAGCGGAGGATGTGCTACTCACGCATCTTACTGTGTGTATGTGTGTTCATGTGTGTGTGTGTGTAAGCCTCACCATCTGGCCGCCATCAGCTGCCCGAGCTGAGGTCCTGCTGACAGTCGGGACCAGCTGGCTTGACTGGACAACAGCACAGTTGTACTCGAGCAGACCAGAAGCAGACAGAGGCAGGTCACTGCTGCGTCTGACCCTCAGAGTGGGGAAAGTGTCTGACCTTGATCGTGATATAAAATTGACCAGACTTCAGTTGTATTATGCATTCAAAGGTTTAATAATACAATACATATTTATACTGCACGAGAGCGTGACAGTAAGACAAAGGAATGTGTTACTTCAGTTATGCCTTATGTGTGTGAGTGTATTCATGTTTTACTGGATGTTAGCTGTGAATTCACCTCTGCTTTAGGTGAAGGTACTCTTTCCTTTATTTATTAAAAGATTGTAAGCAAAGGTCCATGAACCACAGCATGAAATTTAATTTAGAAAATCAAGAATTATATAAAAAATAGATCAGGAAGAGGCTAGTAGGCCAACATTTGGCGGCCTGGAGGGGTTTGGCTATGTGGGAAAACGTACAACATATGCAGTAATAGTGAAACACTATTGATTAAAACAATGCACTGAATAATGAAAATACAGCATGCTGAACAATGTTTCCTCAAAGGCGGTTAAGAAAAGAGGCGCCTCACTGAAGATTAATTTCCTGCATGTGTGCCACGTAGGTTTAGCCACCGCCGCCCTCGTTCAGGAGACCGGCAGCAGATCCTGAATCTAAGGACACGGAATGATCAGGGGTGACGAGATGCTGCATGTATGTAATTCAACATAATAAATGCACCAGTAATAATTATAGTCTAATAATATATAAATGCTATGCTATTGGCACTTTTTTATATTGTACTTAAAGGATAAATATATCTTTACATATAACTAACTTGCAACAGCAAATACATTGTGAGGAAAACGTAATGCAGACTGGGTTATGCTTTCTGCTAACATAATAAAAAAAATGTTGTGGCAAGTCACAAACATGCAATCTCATAGTAACTATGGCATTACTGAAAAGTCAGCCACGATTTGAGACATGAGACTTTTTATTAACATTTAACCGATAACGATATTCCCCTCAACTTAACTAAAGTGCTTTTGTTGCAGGAGTCTGGACACGAACCCTGGACTGTGGTGTGTCTGTCCTTTGTACGCCCACCATCCACTTGTGACTCCATTGTGATACATAGATGTAGTGTTTCAAAAAATGTTGCATCTGAACATAATCCAGGGAGGTATTAAGTTGTTAACACAGCGTGATTATGAAAAAAATTCAGTGATATAAAAACGACATTTTCTGGAAGCAGCAGCTTGACTTTAACTAAGCGCTAATGAAGTAAGATGTCACAATGGTTGTTGGATGGATCTATTCATTGTTGGTTCATGTTATTGGAATTTGTTGACAATAATAAAATGAAACACAACCTTTGCTCTCAGTGAGCGCTACGCATCACAGAAAACAAGAGCCAGTGTTTAGTTTGTCTGTTCTGGGCTACGGTAGAAACAGCTAGTTCAACGTGGTGGACATCATAGAGGAGGAACTGTTTGTGTCTGTAGACATAAAAGTCTCATTCTTTTCTCTTATTTTCAGGTGATTATACACTAATGAAAACATAGTTATGCATTTAATATCTAACTTCTGTCATATTCTGTTAATTGAGCCCCCTAAATCTTACACACTGGACCTTTCAGTAGGACCTGAACACTGCTTCCACCACTAACTGTGTTCCTTTGTCAGGTACAACATGTTAGAAAGCTTACAACTGTATGTGTCCATATGTACATACTGTACTTTCACAGCTATCAGTTCTGGAAGTGGAGGCCTACTGTATTTCCTCTGTGTCCAGTCCTGGATAAGATAAGACTACGGGCCAAACCAGACACGCAGCAGTAAAACATAGAGGACTGAAACATCCTGCATGCCTGCCAACGCATTAGCCTTTGTAGCCTCACTGTGATATCTGCTGTGTAGCTGGCGCAGCGCCTCAGTCTGCTCATTGTATAATCCTCAAGTATCATGACGCAGATTTAGAACGCGTTGTGGAAATTGCCGAGCCGCCTGTGCAGCTCGCTGGTGAGTCAGTGCATCATTGTTATGACCACCTTCCTCAAAATGGCCCCAACAGACCAGACTTGACCAGACCACAGCAGAAAGAGAACAAAGCATGTCCTCTGGCCCCGGTGTTGTTCCCACACTTCCACTGTTAATCACAGAGAGTCCAGAAAAACAGGCTTAGATGTCCCTGTTGACATTTGCATCAAAACAAAGTTTGTGGAGGAATCAGTTGGTAATATCACACAAAACGAGTGCAAAAAGGGGAGATCATTCTAAATTGAGAGTAGAAATCAAAAGGTTATGTTGCGAGCATATCATGTGTCCCCATTTTCTCTTTTCTCTTTCAAGTTCTCAGGTCTGTTTGTCCCCGCGAAGATTAGATCCAATCCAGTCTGGTTTCAGACACATCATGCATGTTTTAAGTGTTTTGACGTGTCAGTGGTTTTATTTTCTCCAGAGTACAGTGTGTATATTTGTTTTCCTGTGCATGCGTGCACCGATCTTGTGCAATGAAAGCAGCTCCCATCGGCCACGAAACAAAAAACAGCATGCTCATCAAGGCTGTGATGAATTCAGAGTCGTGACTTACTGAGTGATCACACTGTTCAAGAGAACTGTTCTGTGAAAAAGCAAAGCTTTAGAACAGAAGCCAACATGACAAGACAGTATGTGAAAGTTGAATATATTAAATCTGGTGAATTGTTAACATATGACGTGGATAAATGAGACCTCAGTGGTGTTAAAACATTTCTTATTTAAAGGTTGTGTCTGACTCTGTCTTACTGTAATTTGGCAAAATGGTTGTGACATTTTCAGTGATCATGTATTGTGTCTTTAGAGGCGAGCCTGGATGCCCGGGAGGTCTGAGGGCTGTGACTCATGCTTAAAGCCTTTGCGCCTGTGACATGGAGAAAGGAAATAAGAGCCAGATGCCAACAGATATCCACAAGCACATGGCTCGCACGACGGACCTTGCTCTGCGTGTATGTGTGTGTGTGTATTCCCAGCAATCATACACAAAGGATTCAGGTGCGACTCAAGTGATTTTCCAGTGGCGTTTTTACGTCAAAGTCCCGGCAATATGTTCTCAGAAGGTCTGAAAAATTCACCTTAAGACACAAAGCAAGACAGACAAAAACGCACACACGCTCAGTGCAGCAGCCGTGTACAGTAAGAGGTATCATGAGTTTTAATTGTTTACTCTGCAACCTATAATTTTGTCCTGGTTTTTATGATGTTTTTTCCAGAGTTTTGGAGGGGATGAAAATGTTTCAGCTAAAACAGATTTTACCAACCATGTTTTAGATTAGTAGAATTTGAGAACTGGCACAGACATTGGTTTCCATGAGAAATATCTTAATATACTGTGGTGTGCTGCCAGTAAATCATTTAAAAACCAAGATCCACCAAACAGTGGAACTTTCACCATCTGCTTATATAGTTGATTCAAAGAATGAACTCAAGAACTCAACTTTATGAAGTGCAGCTTTTCCAGGATTTTGCAAAAAGTTCCCCATTTTTATGCAAACTTCTCACGCTCACTCTGTTTTAAAATGTAAAATTTTCATCCATCATCCATCCATCTGGAGCGGGCTCGTACAGTAACCTTTCAGCAGTATAAATTTACAAGAACTGTCAAAATCAAAATATAGATACTACCATTACCAATTTAGCATGAGTGCACAGTTTTTTTAAATTTTTTTATTGTTTTCTAGTGAACAAGACAGAACATAACACAGTGGGTGATTACACAAAGTTAACATGTCAGAACATACATGCAAAGACTACAGCGAATAACATTAAAACTGGAGTGATAGGAGATTGACATGCATTAGTGAAAGAGGGCAGACTATCTGGTGTGGTAACCCGGGTGAGTGTGCATTTACAGTATGTGGAGGATGTAGATATGTCAGTAAAGCGTGGAGGGCATAGCAGAACAAAATATATAAATAACTTAGAGGAAAACAGGCAGAAAATAGGAGGAACAATTCACAATTATTTTAGAGTAGTAGATGTAATGTTTTAATTCTGTCTCGTCTCACAGTTAATTACATAACTGACTTACAAACATCAACACACATCTTGTCCTGCATCTTGGCTTGTTGAATGAGTGACCAAACAAACTGGGGATAAGTGTCCTGCCAATGTCAGCAAACTGACATTGGCAGGACACTTGATAGCTAATTAGCTGGCCAACTGTAGCACATTAAACAGTATGTAAACGTAGCTTCAAATATCACTTCCATCCATTTAGATGCTGGTCTGGCTCTTACTTTTTAGTTCTGTAGTGCAGTGGTGCCTTGTAGAAGTAGGTATACTCTTAATTTATGACACCCCACCCCACCCTCTCTTTTTAAAGAAGCCCGTTGAGCAAAGGATAAGCGACCTGTAAGTGAATATAAGACTATAGGTGTACTTCTGCATATTTAGTTCACCCAAAAATGAATTATTAGTATCTGCACATTGTCGCATAACGCCTGCTGCTTGACTTCAGGGAATCAGGATCTTTATGAAATGAGGCGCAGATTCTGCAGTAAATACTGGCCCACGGATGGGTTAATTGTGTATTCTCATGAAAAAACTGTGTCGTGCCATGGACATCTTCGGAAAAAAAAATCCTCTCGCAGAAGTGAATGATGTGCGTCAGAGGGGATTTAGAAGACAAACTACAGCAATACATGTCAAAACACACTGACTGAATGTCATTTCAGGACAGCTAAACGCTAAAAGCTGCTAACACTTTTGCCTTTTAATTTAATAATTTAATTTGCATCAGATGTGCATTTTTATTCATCTGAATGTTCTACATCACTATATGTCCTTGTCCAGTGTGTTTTATTGTACATGAGTTTATATTCCATTTTCAATATTGTACCACTTTATTTACATAATTTGTGCTACTCTCCCGTGGTAGAGGAGCTGGAGCGGGAAATTTTATTCACTGTACATGATGTTCTACTTTATTATTCATCCCTGTCCAAATCCAGAGAAATCCCAGTGTCACGGCATCGTCATTACTAACCCCTGAGAAACCACCTCGTTGCTCATCCATCCATGTGTCTGGGATGCTGCACAAGCTGACTGGTTCTGCAAGAAAATACAGAATATTTAAAATTTAAAAAAAAGAAAAACTTTCCCCTCGAGGATGAACAGGGTGTATCATATTAACGATCGGGGATAAAAAATAAAAAAAATACTCTGAGGAAATCAAGTCTCTCCAATGAGCACAATAGAATGCTAAATAGACATATCTGGCAAAGCATCTCCCAAATGCTTTAGCTGTGAATGGTGCGTCATGTCTCAGCTGGCTGTATTAAAAATCAAAGACTATTCTGTACATCTGGAGAACATAGACAAGGGGAGGAAATTATCCAAAATATGCATGCGCCTTTAGTGCAATCCATCATTTCTTATTAATCAGAACAGGGAAGTAATCCATCACGATACTTGAAGAGGCAATTACAAATCCATCTTTCTATGGCTGACACATAATCACACTGTGTACCAAGGGTGGAAGAAGTAATTAGAAGTGTTAGGATGTTAGAAAAAGCTGTAGGGTGGTTTGTCTTAATTTATATGTTGTGAAGACAAAGACAGAAAGCGTGTCTTCATAAAGTGCAACTCTATATGTAGGTGGTATCCGGACCACACTGCTAGATGGTATTTCTCAAACACACAGTGACCTGATGTGCTCTATTTAGGTTTAACAACTTGGATCTTTAAGAAAAAAAGTCACCTGGACATCTGTAACCTGATATTCATCCGTCAAGGTGTAACAAGAGGTACAATGAGGGTATCATAAAGAAACGCAGAGAGTAAATGGTTCCAATTATTGAGTCGCTGACCCATAATGCTGCTGCTTGTTCAGATAGTGCATTTTAGTTTGACATGAACCCTGATGTGACTCATGATATTTACATTCTCCACCACCATTCCTCTCTTAAATGGAGCACGCAGTGAACAGGATCTGTTGCAGTAGGTGTCGGGCGTGGTCATGGTCAATTAGTGCAGGTTCATAGCAGAGAGTCGTCAGCGTATTGTTTAAACTTGTCTGATTGAGTCACTTGGCTTTGTTTTCAAAACTTCCATTGACGTTAGCGTGAGAACATCTCCAGTTACATACTTGGATCACACACTTCATATATAAATTTTAAAAAAAAGCAACATGCAGTACGCACTGAATGCACTTACATGTAAAAGATACATAACCTGAGAAATAACTCTCTGTCCAAAATGACTCCATATTCACTAGACAGTGCACTATATATTTACTGTGTGTCATTTTGTTTAAGTCTCTGAATTCTGGGTGTGATATTTACCCAAAAATTCCCACAACTTTTGTTCATTAGAAACTCACTTCCACAAAACTTTCCACCGGATCTATCACACATTCCAGGGGAGGATCAATCGAATACTCCCAACAAAGGAGGAGACAAGCTCGAGTGAGACGAGGCGGATGACTCTCGTGCCTCTGGAGACGCATACTATAACCAGCGCTTCTCAGAATACTTCTTTAAGATGTATGCAACAGAATAAGGCAAACTCCAATCTCTTATATGTAATATTAAGGACTTTTCTAGTGTATCTGCACTCCGCTTTTTGAAACCTCTCCTGGGTTTCTCTCAGTCAGAAAAGCAAATGTGGAGGAATATGTTTTTACATTAACCACAGATGGTGCAATGATGGAACTGTTTCAACTAAGAGAGACTCTGGATCAGTGCTATAGTAACATCCCCTGAGTCTCTCTGAAGAAAAAGTTTAGGTAAAAGTCTTGTAAACTGCAAACCATTCTACTCTCTTCAGGAATGTACTTCTTTAACACTGGTTGGAGTGTATCTCCCCCAATGACAGTACAAAGAATGGACACAGCCTAAATATCAGTGGATCATTGGCGAACCTGAGGCAGACCGGATGATGCCTAGGTGCTCTAATAAGACATCTATAACGGCACCTACCTGTCAATCAAGCAGTCACATTCTTAAATAACGCCCAACTTTGAGCCTTAATATCATCTGAACAGGTGAGTAAAAAAAAAAATTCAACCCCCTCACAGTTGTCATGGACGGGGAAATTAGTTATAGAGACCAAAACTGTTGCCTGAATCAGGCTGTAAACATTTCCCTTCATTTCCCAGCAGCATATACACCCAGATTCATATTGGGTGATTTCTGTCACACCAACCTAAGTACTGAACTGCACCAGAGAGTCCCAGAGTCCCACCAGAGAAGGTTTGGACCACTTCTATAGTATCATCTTTGAGCACTACCTCATTCCCTCATATAGACACAAGCTTAAAGTATCTAAGCCTGTAACAAAACCAGTGAAAATGTGTCACTCTGAGAGACTGCAGGGACTCCTACAGTTTGAACACCTTCATAACTACCAGTGACAACATGTGACAACGCTCATACATCAGTTCTGTTAAGACTCTTGCATTCCTGCCAGAATCATCGACTCCTTTCACCATGGTAAACCCTGTTTCTCCTCTGAGCTTAGGAAACTTTGAAACAAGAAGGAGGAGGCCTACAAGAGTGGCTTACAAAAGTGCAAAGCAGGCAGCGAGGCAGTAAAGTCAGCCAAACAACAGTATAAAAACAAACTGGAACAGTATTTTTCTGCTGGTGACTGTTGGTTGGTTTGGAAGAGACTTCAGACATGCACAGATTGTAAATCTAAACCTCAGAAGACCACAGCTGAGCCTTCTCTTCCAAACACACTTAACACCTTTTACAGTACTTAGATTTGAAAAACAAAGGATGTGACCTCATGCCTGTCCCCAAAGCCTGACTACAGTCTTTCTGTAGCACCTTGGCTGCCCCTCCCGTCTTCTTTATTTCATCAACCCAGTAATGATCACCACCACACCAGATCTACAGTATACTCAAGTAACAAAGGACTACAAATGCTGCTGGACCAGTTTGAATTTCACCAGCTACAGTTAAGCTCTGTACGAAACAGCTCTCACCTGTTTTGGCAAATCTCTTCAATCTGTCCTTGGATGAACCAGTCTGCTTCAACATCTATCATCATCGTGGTCCACAAAAACCAGAAAATGACAAGCCTGATTAATTACAGTCGATCTGACTTATCATGAAGTTCTTTGAGAGACTCATCTTGCAACATCTCAAATCCATTACTGACTCTCTGTAGTTCACATGCAGCAAATAGATCTGCAGATGATGACTTTAATATAATCCACCACTAAGCTCTACAGCACCTTGACAACCCACACACATATGCCAGCATACTGTTTGTAGACTTCAGCTCTGCTTTCAATATTGACTTACTGCTAAAAAAAAAAAAAAATTCATGCAGCTCTTGTGTCTCCATTCCTGTCTGCCAGTGGATTCATGACTTCCTTTCCAACAGGAAGCAGTTAGTCAGCGACCACATCTCAGAACCAGTCTCCACTGTTCTCTCTCCTGCTGTACTACCTCCACAACACTGACTGTACATACAACCGCCAAATTTCTGAAGTTTACAGATGACACCACTGTGGTCGGCCTTATCTTAAAAGGAGATGAGTTCAGAGTGAAGAGCCTGCAGCTAAACACACAGAAAACTGTAGAAATGGTTATTAATTTACAAAAGAAACCGACCCCATGGGAGATATGGAGCTGTCCCAAATTCCTTAGAACAGCCACACAACAGGGCCCTCTTTTCTTATGGTGTTAAGTGAACATTAACACCATAAGAAAAGACAGCAGCCCATGTATTTCAGTTAAAGAAATTCAAGCTAAAACAAGAGCTGCCGGTTCAATTTGACACCACTGTAATTGAATCCATTATCACCTCTTCAATCTCTGCCTGGTTTGGCTCTGCATTATCACACTTTAAGCGGCGCATTGTGTGGTGTGCAGAGAAAATCACTGGATGTTAGATCGCCCCGCTGACACAACTGTACACATCCAGGATCAGGAAGACAGCCCAGGAAATCTTGACAGACTTTAGCGCTACTTGCTCCTCTTTCAGCACAGACGAGCTCTAAAAGCTAGGACCATGTGCCACATCTACAGCTCCTTTTCTCAGACCATAAGCCTCATAAACACAGAGCTCTTTCACAGCCTACTACTCCTATCTGCCAGTGTTGTAGTACTCAAGATTGGTCTAGGTCTCAAAACCAGACCACTTTTTGAAGGTCTTGGTCTTGTCTCAGACTAGATTTTTACCCGGTCTTGTCTCAGTCTTGGACAAAGAGGACTTGGGATTTTATTTCAAGACCTGTCAAGACCACAACTGCGGCGATATCACCAGTGTTTCCATATTACTCACTTAATGATGTTAAGTTTGTCCCGCCACAGTTTCATAATTAACTGAAAATACTTTTACACTTTAAAAAGTTGTTCCAGTCTGTAGTTAGAGAGCAAACACCTGCATCACAGAAAACTAAAGAGAGGTCGAGTCGAGGTTTAACCATAAGCCAACAGCTGCAAAGTTCTTCCAACAGTATTTTATGAAGCAAGTCATTAAGAAAAAAGAAATTAATATGAACTCAGTAAAACGTCCTGCTTCAACTGACCCCAATAACTTGACTCATTTCTAGTTTTACATTTTTGCCACTGTTAACAGCTGTTAGCCGTCGCTGCCCGCCTTCACACACACTCCTAGAAAGTGACTTCATAAACGCCAAAGAGGATATCTGCGACAGTGTCCAAGAGAAAACACACAGCAGTCTGTAAATCCTGCAATACGCTGACTGAGAAGGCTGTGAGGCGCGTGCTTCGCCCAAAGAGATATGCCGAATATTAGCAACAGGTTAGTACCTAAGTAGGCTTAATACTGTCTGGTCAAAGTCTTGGTCTTGGTCTTGGTCCCGGTTTAGCTGGTCTTGACTACTGCTATCTTCTGCTGTTACCCAATTTCATTGACTGACAATGTGTCACCCATCAGTTCCCTGATCTCTTCCATCCCATATACTTTGGACATTATGTATATTATTCTCAAATACACTATGAATATTTGCACAATTGGGCAACAAATAGGTATTTTATATTCTGTGTATTCTCATACTATGTTTATAAGTATTTTATTCAAGTAAAGTGTTTTACTTACATATTTCTTCATCTATCTCTTCATCTATCTTATTTTTCTAATTTATTGTTGTCTCTTTTCTTTTCTTTGCTGTTACACCGGCACCAGAACAAACTCCTTGTGCACATGTTACTTGGTGAATAAAATCTGATCCTGATTCAGTAAATTTGTTCTCTAATGTTAAGCAGAGTGTTTGGCAAAACGTGTTTTCTCAATGATTAGAAGACTCAGCTAATAAAAAGTTGTCCAGACAATTACACATGAAGCGAAATGCATGAAACCTAACCTTGTTTCATGGTCTACTGGTTAATATGAATGATTTTCTCCAGACTGTTTACATTCATTCACTCCACTGCAATACTGTTGAATATTTTGACATGTTTTATTTCTTTTAGATGTAATCCAATTCAGGTGACAAAGATAATTTGCCCCCCTAAAATCTGATCAGTGAGACGTTGCTTTCTCTACCCAGCGGTTGTACACACCGTATAGGACTAATGGAGCACACTCGCCTCCGTTTAAGTGTTTCCATATTGCCAGATTGCCTTTAAGTCATACATTCTACATTTGACCTTTCTGCCTTGCCAATTCACGTGCCATTAAATACTGGGAAAGCTTAATGTTCCCTGGCACCAGAACACAGATAAAACAAAATAGCCCCATTCTTTTTGTGAACATGCTGCCAGAATATCAATGTACTTATGAATTTCAGTCTGGATGATTTATTGACTTTTCTATGCTTCCAGCGGTGTTGTTTATGAAGTCCTTTGAGGATTTCTCATATACATATTGTTTCAGTATCCATAACGGGTGCGGAGGTATTTATAGACTGTAGGGCTGTAAAACTAGATAAAAAGCATGCTTGCCAATTAGTCTGAGTGATGTACAGATGGACACAAGGGTGGAGAAAACAGCACACATATTTTTAAAAAATGTCTAACATTTGGAGCTGGTAGCTGCTATGGTAAACATTTCATTTCAATTGTGTTTTTCCGCTGGATAGCTGCTAGGAGAACACTCAGGATTGAAACCCAATGGTAGGCATTAAAGGGAAATTAAGAGGCCCACATGGTTGCACACTTACTTGATCTCCCTGCTAGCCTGCTACTCTGCTCTTATACCCTCTCTGCTTAGATGAAACATCAAAGAAGAGGATGTCAGAGCATGAACAGCACAGATTCATAACTGGGAACAGAATGAAATGGAGGCACAGTGCTCCTACAGCAGCTTGTTGTGCTTCTGAGTGTTTCTCTCTTTATGCTTTTTCACTGCACCCAAGTTTATTTGATGAACTGACACATTGAAAACTATTTTTTTGCTAGAAACAGATGGTGCTGAGCTGAAGCAAGAGGATTTCAATACACAAAGCCCCTATGTAGCATAGCTGCAGCTGCCACGGTAGCTAACTGTTGAGCAAAAGGAGGCCCAAAGATGCGATTACACTTAATCTGCAGTATTTATCATGCACACTATGGAAACTGTGGCTCAGATGTATGGTGGTGGAAATAACAACACACATTCATTGGCTGTAACATAATATATTTAATACAGTTTAATTAGTTATTAGTTACACTCACGCTGTCACATCCCGTCTTTGTAGTCAAGTTTTTTCCAGGTGAACAAGGGTTAACACCTGCCTTGTCAGTGTAACAGAACACTGATTTATGACCTGACGCTGACATGCTTTGCTGTATTTGCTGTTAAATCTTAATTAAAAGGCATGACATGACATGAACACGAGTAAAATTGTGGCACTGGTTGACAGACAATATGAAACTGAATCCATCAGGAAAAAAAAATCCACCAAAACAAGGAAAACTTGCATTCTTGTTTCATTGCAACATAGGAACGGAAACTGACTTATATTTTTAAAGCAGGTTTGTGTGACTTCAACCATTGAAAAAGTTTTTTATTTTTATTCTTTTGCACCTGCAACTGTCGTCACCATGGATACTGTCAAATATTATTCAATAACTTTCAGTGTTTTTACTGAATTGCCTTAAATCGTTTGCCATACATTGCTCATGATTCCTGGAGTTTGTAGCATACTAAAAATCTTTACTTTCATTAAAACATTATTCAAGTCACAATGTCCTTGCCTGTTCTGCGGCCTGTTTCAATCCTCTTTTGCTTCATGGTTGTCTCTGTGCCAACTCATTGCCTTGAACTTCCCAAAGATTGAGTCAGCAACAGCGCAATCAACCCCATCTTGAAATACAAGAAGAAAAAAAAAAAACACATAGTAATTTTCCTATTACAGGGGTGTGCATAGGAGTCGGTCAAAAGTGCACAAGCAATAGTTCCTTTCATGCTCTACGTACCCAGGTACCCAACCTTGTTCCAACACTGGAACAACCTTTGTGGTTAGTGGCTTTTAGTCATACTGTATAATGTGATGATCCTGGAATTTAAATTGACAGTTCAAAGCTGCAAATTGCCCTGAGTTAAGGTTGAAGAAGTGCTGCTGTTCAGTATAAAGAGGCACACCACTCCAAGTGGGTGTCATCTCTTGTAACCTGACTACAAAACAATGTGGCCACGCTTCAACAACATCTAGACTGATGTGCATTTTACTCTCTGACTCTGAGCTTCAGCCCGATATATGAGTACAGTAGAAAACAATTGGCTAATTTTGATGTTTTTTAAATCCCAAGTAGAAAGTAATTTTGGAAAGCACAGTAATATTCCAGTTAAATAATTATTATTCCATGTTTTGACCAATGAGTCCAGCAAATTAAACAACAAACTCATTGAAGCGTTTTCCGGTGGACATCATTTGTCTGTGATTTCCAAACTTGGTCAAGTTTAGCTAAATATCTGGGTTCACGCCCTTAGGTTAGAAAAACGTTGAGGTTTGAGTTCAAACGGCTACTTTGTTAAGGTTAGGTGAGGCTTGCTGTCATGGTTACAATAATAAACACACATGGTTAAGGTTAGGGGACGATCGCGGTCATAAAAACAAAACAAAATGGTGACTTGCAGTTGCAAAAATGTTCTCCCGGGTTAAAGCCAATGTTTTGTTGACCCATCCATCCAACCCTGACCTCCTCCCTACACAGACTTTGTCGCTCTGTAACAGCGTCACCCGATTTCCTTCTCTGCTCACCTTTACTACTAGAAGCCTTTGTTGCTTTAACTGATGTTGTCATTCTTCTCTGGAGGGCAGTCTGTTTGACTGCTAATAATAGAATATATAAATTTGGAGGCACTAATGCCCTGTAAATCTGAATCCTTTAAATTCACACCACCAGGCGATGAACTGGTACCAGGTTACTCAACATTTACTGCGAGGAAATGTTATGATTTGGTGCAGGCCACGCTACCACGTCTACATAAACAGCAAACCAATTTTGAACTCAAGAAGATCGTTAGCTAGCCTAACTAGCTTCTTGATCTGAGGGGGCTATGTTACCATTAAAACTGGATTTATGTCTCGTGTCACACCACACTACTGACAGGTATGAGTGTAGACTCTGAAACTAATGCTGTACCTGACGTACACCTTCCTATGCTTATGTTTTCACCTACTATTTTCTGATGCATGTGGACTGAAGACAACATTGAGGAAGAACGACTCTTGGTAGTCTTCTACTTTTCAGTAACACACATCCTGCGAAGTCATTACACTGCAGACATTCAGCTCATTGCAACCGCAGCTAAACATTTAATCTACTTACGGCCTGAGTTTAATATCAGTCATGAAAATGACCTCCCACCACTCTCCCATCAGCCAGTCTGTAATACTCTTACAGACTGAATATATAAAAATGATACAAAGCACAAGTAAGGTTGAAGACCCCAGTTTTACATGACCACCACAGCACTCGTGTAGCTTTGTAACCCGAGATGAAATAAAATATAAAAATTGTGGATATGATACCAGGTTATGTAATGCTATAATCTCGTATCAAACAACATGTGAGTGGTTTTGAACCCATTTGACACCACAAGTGTTCTGGTAAATAATTCTACTCGACTGGAGCACGACACTTATGTTTCATTTTGGCATTCATGTAACTCTAGGCGAAAATTAGTTGCAAAACAACTTCAAACATTGCCACGAAAGCACAATCTCAGTTGTTCATGTGCACCAGGAGGCAATTCCGAAAAGGAATGAGAAGGATACTTTTACAGGACCAAACATCAACCAGATGAAGAGAGACGGAGGACCTCCAGTGCTTTCACTGCTATTTGTAAAATCTGGCTTTTTTTCTCAGGCAAACACAGATGATGCATCTGATTTTGTATTTCTGTGAAGATTAATAAGCTCCCAAGACAAGCCCCAAGGCTGCTTTATTTGAAATGGAGCGGAAAAAAAGCTATTTGTTCAGGTTGTACAACAAGCCTATTAACCAATGACAGTCAGTCGTCAGTGGTATTATTGGGCTCAGGCATGGAGGCGCAGAGCGACAGAGAAAAACACAAGGAAAGAGCACGAGAGGCAGCGATGGGATCCCTTCTCTTCCTTTGAGAGGAGTGACATTTGGAACAAAGAGGCCAGTTATGCGAGCAGTTCTGTCTGGGACAGGCAGACTGACAGAGGCCAAATATTCCAGCCCGCCAAATCAACCGCCCACGTAGGGTGGGGTCACTCCAGGATGACTCATTCATACACACACAGGGAAACAGGAACACACACACACACACACACACACACACACACACACACACACACATACACACACATACAAAGTATATACTGTTCAAAACTTCCTTAAAAACATCGGCTCTGTAAGGCAAAGATGCACAGCTATGCAAATCTGCAAGGAGTGGTTAAAAGGAAATAAATATCATGTTCTTACGCTTTTCTCCCGGCACTGTCCCAGGTTTTGTCTGCGGCACAGGTGAAAGTGTTCCTGGTGGGATTGCCTGTCTGGCTCGTCTTTCTCTTGTCACTGATCTTGTGTGCGTAGGCAGCCCTTGTTTTCACTTGCCACCTGGGCAAACTGCCAGACCAAATAAGACTTTTTATAGTTTGTTTCTAGAGCCCTCTTTTGTGAGATAGCACTTTATATGGCTTCTTGGAAAGGCTTTGTCAATATTTCAGCATCCATTTAGGCACAGTAAATTACGCCGGCCAGACAAATAAACACTATTTATTGGAGTTTGTGTGGTTTTGATATCACTGATGGTGGTCAGCTAAGCTTCCAGCGGCTGCTTTTACATCTCTGCCTGGAACATTTCTTTGTGTCTCCCTCTGCGTCATGAGGGAAGTGATGAGATTTGACATATTCGTTGCTACCGTTTGCTGAGCTGTTAATGCTAATTTGATAACTTCGATAGAGCGGGCTGTTCCCTAGCAACATAACATTGGCCATAAATAGAAACTAATGGACAAACATGGCCTGGCTTGGCTACCTTCCAGACATCACCTCTGGTTTCAATGGACATTTTGATACTCCTGAAATGCTGCGAGTATGAACTTTGCCATAATTGTGTTGTTAACATAAGCCAGAGGAACTCCCTGAAAAGGAAATATTAAGCGGCGGAGGAAAGGAGTTGTTTGCTTTCACACCTTAGCTACAAAGTTATCAGTCTTGAGTCTTCCTTCTTTGGTCAGAATATTTAGTTTACATTTGTTAAGTACAGATAGGATTTGTTTTTATATTTAATAAGTTTTGTCTTTGATTTAACACTCAGCAAGTACAGTAAATAATAAAGGTATAAAATAGTTTAGTTTAGTTTTTTTAAAACATTATTCTAGTAGGAGGACATCAAATTACACACAGCTACAAAAAGTCACGGAAAACACTGTAAAATCTAAGACTTATTTACAATGTCGTCAAAGCCAGCAAAGATGCAGGAGTCCAGGTTTTTGGGTAACATCATGCCACTAATAAATTACAAATTCATTCATACAGATATAATGCATGTATGTTAAAATGACTCCAAGTCAAGTAATCTTCCCCTCTTTGTAAAACTGTGCTGGTTATTTATTATTTTAATCAGTCAGAGCTTGGAGTCAAGCTTTTTTATTTTTTATTTGTTTTGGTAACACCTGATTATTAAAGTCTTACTCTGGTGACGTTCTGTATTTTTCTTACTGTTCGCAAATCCCATAAAAGATAAAAACCAACAATACCGACCTGCTCAGCTCCACATTTTCTATCTGCTCTCTGCCGTTGCCATTTACTAACGCTCCTGTCATGTCAGATCCTGCCACTCCCTGCTTGTATTGACTTTTACCTTTTTCTGATCCCGAGTAAACTGAATTATTAACTTTTACCTGCCTGGCCTCTGAGTCATACTTTGGGTTCCAAACCTTGTAATAATGAGCGCGTTACAGAAGTTATCCTTCGAAAAATATTGTCTGTGTTCCCAAAGCCTGATATATATCGTATTCGCTTTGACCCGTAGAGCTCCATATCACACATCAGTAAATCAAACTGTTGGACACTGTTGTATCTTGACACTGTCCTGCCTCTGTAAATACTCACTGGACCACCAAATGTGTTTTAATCCGGCAGTGAAAATAGTCCCCAGCGATATAAATGATAAGTTTTATCGGACAAAGCTCCTAACAATTTGTTGCTCATGCACGATGATGGAAATATCCGTTTACTCCCGTCTGAGTGACAAAATCTTTCATTTAAAAAAAAAAAAAAAAAAGTGAAATAATGTAATTAAGACCTGTTTTTTTAAGATCCGCAGAGGGAGCAAATATACATGGGGCTGGGAACCACAAACGCATCACGAGACAACTAAAACATTGTTGGTTTTGTTTTGTTTTTTCCTGGGATTTATTTAAAAATACAGAAAATCACAAACTCTCTCGTTTCAGACGGCCCGGTCTGTTTCAAACACGTGGACTCTAATTATTCCTTGTGAGTTTTGATTACTTTAATCCATAGTTGTGTGAAACTGACTGAGATCTAAAATCTATTTAAAAGGTAGAACGTGGCACTAACACTGCCAGGAATAGGAGTAAGATTCCGGCCAAGCCATATTTTGCACTCATGGCATTGTAAAACCCCTTTGGATGAAAGCGGCCTCCAAAGGGACTTATGTTATGTTATAATAAAGTGAGATCAAATAAACGGCAGGGGCAGAGGAATTGCTCTGGGATCGCACGTGTTTGGTTAACGCCAAACAGATGTAGGCATACTGTATGATTACTGCATTATAGCATGGATTGTATACCCACTCAGACAGGAAAGAGATGGCAGCTGTTAGCCATCAGCGTGGAGGCACAGGCCCCAAACTATAGGCCGCAGCCGTGCCTACTCAAACACACATGAACGTATGCACATGTTCGCAAATGTACACGCTATTGCAGCCGGATGTGCAGCCACAGAGGAGCGTGTGGAGGCACGAACACACACAAACACACTCACAAACTAATCTCTTTTATGTCTGTAATCCGATGTTTAACGTCAAGGCCCACCGTACGCCTACCGCCATCTTAAAAGTACAGAGCTTCTGCCAAATAACATAAACATCCTGAAATGACCACTGCTCTGCGTCATAATTTTCTTTTCATAACAGAGCCTACTGCCTGGTTATTTCAAAGCTCCGGGTGACCCTGAAACCATAAGTTTCCTCACTCCTCCTCTCGTGTTATTTAAGGAAAACTTCAGTGTTTCCCTTTCTGCAGTCTCTCTCTCTCTCTCTGTGTGTGTGTGTGTCTCTCTCTCTTACTGGGTGTGGTTAACAAGAGGCAAACTTGTGTGAATGATGTGGACTCTCTATAGTCATAGCTTTGACTCAGTCCACACCCTTGAACTTAAAGAGGAGTTTGGAGGAGGTGGAGCAACGCAACGCTTGGAGCACAGTTTAAGCTTGGACTTGGAGCTCGGAGGCTTTTGCAGGCGACATGTACGTACCGCTGTGACCTGTGCTGTCTTTGTGCCAAACTCTGTGACTTTTGGATCTGTTTTAGAGTTACCAGGTTGTTCTTTGTTCTTTTAACTGTCCCTTCTCTAAGACGTGTGTGAGTTTGAGAGCAATTTCTGCTTCAGTAAAGTCTCAGAGGTGAGTGAAGTTTGCATGTGGAGGCTGTTGGAAAGGTGATAATGAAAGAGCTGAGAGAGTAGAGAGCTTCATGATGTGTTTCATGAGAGCTGTGCTGTTTTAAAATTGTCTTTATACGTGTTTTATTTAGTGGCGTAGTTTCAGAAAGTTTAGACTGTGTAATTGCAGCACTGCGATACTGTCACTTGATATTTTCTTCTGATTTTAAGATAAACATTTTATCTCCTCTAAATGAATTAATTCAGAGGTGTTTTATTGTTTTTTAGTCTTGCAACCTTGATATGTTTCAATATTTATTCATCTATTTTCTTATTTTGTTGGTTGGTTACTAATTTTATCAGGAAATACGTGCATGTGACTATCCGTGTGACCATCTATGAGGGATCAGGACTTGATTTTACACTACATCATAGATATTAAAGCTTTAACAAACAAAGCAAACAAAGCTTACAAAATCAGTAGTCACAAATATTCAAAATTGTAAATATTACCGTCTAAACTCCTCTTGTTTAATCTTTGTGTAGTGATATGAACTCTGAACCAGCGATAAATGCATGAAAGTGTACGAGCGAGGCCCATTTTGATGTTTGTGACCAGATGAGTAAATATTAATCAGATCCATGGTGTACGTGGCGTGCTTCAGATCATTCTGCTCTTCATTTTAAGGTTGCTAAATGTCTTTTTCAGCTCTTTCAATCAAACCTGTACCACTTGCATGATTTCTCTGCCAAAACTTGAAAGAGTTTCCATTGTCTGTACTGATGGGAGTATAATTGGCGTCACCATTCATCATTGCTTTGGCCACCCTCATTTTTCCATTCATCAGAATCTGCTGTGTTTTATATTCATTGTTACACAAGGTTGATCGTGTTAACTTTAATTGCAGCAACCTTTTTTTGAAGTGAAGTTGAACGTGCAGACACAAAAACTGACAAACAGATTATGAAACTCAGACCATGTGGCTTTCTCGCTCCGTCTTCCTCTCGCCATACGTTAAAAGTTGGCACAGACGGAGGAAGTAGCCAGTCTTTTCCACCTGACATCACTTAGCCATTACACACACACACACACACACACACACACACACACACTGAAATACACACAGTGGTCTCCCCCCAATTCGCTGCTTCCCAGTTGGCTTTACTAGTCCATCTGGGTTTCCTCAGTGAGCAGTAAAAATCAAACTGACATTGTCCAGAAAACCGAAGCAAAACACACCAAACTCTGACTGAAAAAACACACCTGCCTCAGCCTATATGTCAGGGGGAGTGGGTTGAGACAGGCCAGAGTATAACAAACCAAAGCCCTGAACAAAGGACTGGTTGGAGCAGTGGTATGTCATCGTGACAAATTGCTGTTGACATGAAAATACGTTGTAATGTGACACCCGAACTTGAAGTGTCTGCAGCGTTCTTTGATAATATTTTGATTTTTTTTGTCATGTTTCGCACGTACATTGATTTTAAGAAGCGTGAAACGTCCTAATTTTACGCCACTGGTGATACAGCTGAGAATTTCTGTTCAACAATGTCCCGGACAACGCAATAATCTCCAGTGGATGTTTTTCAAACTGCTGTTTTGCCGCTGTAACAATACACAACTGTAGTCCTAGTTTTGTATGTTTTTAATTGCGTTTTATCCGTAACAAACAGGAAAAAAACAACAACAGGGTAATATTTGGATTTTGTACAATTTGTCTGCAGCATGCTGTCATGTAAAACTGCTTTACATCAGCTTTGGATCTAATGAAATACGACACATCAGTGGAGGTGCACTGAGACAGAGTCCAGGCCTCGCTGATTGAATTTTATTCAGACTGATATTCAATGCGCACAGTGGAAACCGGGAAAAATGCTCCAAAATTAAATATGCCATGAGGCTGCTTCCCGGATTATGCTGTTTATAAACACCAGCTTGAAAGAATGTTTAAAATAATGTAAAGATAAGATAGAAAGCAGTTTTAGATTTAGAGAATTATCAGAGATAAAAATAAGGAAGATTCAGATTTAGTGTTAATATCTAAATAAACGTCATTCACTCCTCAATATTTTGGATTTATGGGTTATTTTAATCTCTCACATTCGAGCCATTAAAAAGTTGGAGTTGTATTTGCAATTTATCACCAAAAATAATGGCAATAATAGGTTTTCCTAATTTTTAAATTTCCAATCATTAAGACGCATTCTGGATTTAATTACAGTAATTGGATTTAGGGGGAAAAAAGAAGCAGATTTACGTCAGCAAGTTGCTCTGAGGACAAGTCAGGAAAGGAAGAAATGGAGAGTGAGAAGGAAGACAGAGCGACACTGACACAGACAGAGAGAGGCGAGCTAAGAGAGAGAAAGCTAAGAGTCGGAAGATCTAATGCTGAAAGCAAAGCAAGGGCAGAAATGGAGGAAAACAAAGATGAAAGGCGAGTAGTGAAGTGTTGGAAGAGTGTGAGAGGATTTGTTCTCCTCAGTCTTGTTTACAGGAAGTTCTTTTAAAGTTCCACAGATGGCTGCATTCACAGAAAGGCTTTTTTATTGCATTTTTCCGAGACTCATAAATTCCCTATACCTTCATTTATGTGTGGGAAAGTATGATTGCTGCTGCTGCTGCTTGGCTCAAAATCGGTCTCATCTTAAGTTTTCGTCAAGGGAGATTTGCAGGTTGAATGCCGACAGTCATCACCTTCTGAAAAATCAATTTTGTCTTTGGTAGTGTGGATCTGTGTGTGTGTGTGTGTGTGGGTGGGTCATTCATTCACACTTTACTGTCTGTGTTTATGGGTTTTTTCAGTCAGTGTTGTAAAGTCGCTGCTTTTAACAACAAACAAGAAAAAGAAGAAAATAATTTGAGCGTCTCTAACACACTGTAACACTTACAGGAAAAATGTACGACTTCAAACAAAAGCGTGTTTCAGCTGAAAATAATTCTGTAATAGCTGTATATGATATAAATGAGTGGCCTGCGTCTGACACGTCCAAATATTTTTAAACACATGTCAAGCCTGAGTCCAGTAAATCAAGCACGTGAGGTCATTTTTGATGTATAAAAATTACACCAAAAAAAAGAGAAAATATCATTTTTAAATTAAATTATAGTCATAAACTAAATTATTAATACTAAATGTTTTCTTAGGAGGATGTAAAAAAAACACTGACACTGAAACGTGTCACTTTTTAAAGTATCATCATTACCACAGGAACAATTAATCATTTAAATAGTTTACCAAGCCTCTCAGATGTGAAGATTTGCTGCTCATCTTTCTTTCATGTCGCAGAGAGAGTGCAGTGTGGTCAATAATGTGGTGTAACTATTTTCACTATTATTTGTAGGTTTTATGATTGTTTAATAAATGACAATCATAAAAAACAACACAGATTAATCAGTTCTGAGAAAAACTGTTAGCTGCACAATTAGCGTGTAATATAGTTATCCTCTAGGAGGTACCAAACCTGTTTCATATTTTTGTAAATCTCCTTGGGTGACTTCATACTTAAAGGGTCTGTTTGGTTTCAATTTGCTCTTGTTGTCCAGGCCTGATCCAAGACTATGAGTCCACAGAGGGCCCTTTAAAAAGCTACAAAGGCGTATGTTCCCCCAGTACCATGTTGAGAGGTAAATAAAGTTAAGGGCTCCTCAAGGGCTGTTTTGCCTCCTGATTCGCTGGGACGTGGGTCTGTAAGAGATTTAGTGGGCAAGGAGTTTCTGGAGAAGTGATTTGGCTGTGGTGGCCAGACCTCAACCAAATTATTTTTGTTGATTTATTTCACAGGCAAATGTAAACCATCTTAAGGTTTGTAATTAGGCTTATTTTTAGGCTTTTTCATTTAGCTTTTACGCACATGTTGACAATTGAGAATTTATCTGGAAAAAGATATACATTATAGGTTTGGACGTGAGGAGGCTGGGAAATCTTCAAACGAGTGCCAGCAGAGCTGTTAAACATGTATTTAATTATGAAATCATTCTGTACCCTTTTGGAGTATAAACATCATGAAATACTAGTCGTTCAACTTTTGATTTAAATTACTCATAATAAGCACGTGGAAAGACTTTTTTTTTTTTTCCTACAAAACATAGAAGATCAAAGGACATTTTCTGAGCAGTTTACTCTACTGAAATACTGAAGTAATCGCCACAAAGTTATTGTTTGTCAGATGATTCATACTGGGTATGAATATACTACTGTGAAAAGACATAAAATTACAAAGTATGATTAATATTTTCAAACTTGTGGAAGAAACAGTCCTAGTTTAATTCACGATCTTCGTCATGATGACTGAAAGCAGCTATGCACTGTCTGCTGGTTGTCAACCAGCCAACTTGTGCAGTTGAATGTGCACAATTGTGGAGTAGCTCAGCTGATTAGATTAAGAAGAAGGAAAAAATTACATACTGGGTCATTTATAACACCTGATTTGCAATTGAAACTACATGTAAACTATTTAGCAAGCAAGCAGGGAAGTGGAAACTTGAAGTCAAACAGCTAAAAGTAATTCATAAAACAGGTCAAATAAGTAGCCTAATGGATAAACACTAAAGGTAAAGGATAAATGATTACAATAGACAAATAATGAAGTTGATGCAAAGTTAAAATGGTTAGCTTAATGCAACGAATGTATGGCTAAAATAGTTAGCTAAAATGAACAGATAAACCGTTGAAAAGATAATGGAGGAATAGCTGAAATAGATAGTTAATGATTAACATGGACAGCTAGAAATACCAGTAGAAACAGCTAAAATAATGGATTAATAGTTAAAATATCTAAAAGTCATTGATAAAAAGTTAAAACAGCTAAAAGTGATAAATGAAGATGATGGTTGGGTACCTGTGTTCATCAGACATAAATTTTGAACCAGTGGCTTACAGGATGTGTTTAGCAATAAGCAAGCACACAAGAGAAGTCAGTTAAAGTGAGGGGTTGGTTTGTGCAATTCTGTCTTCGGCTGATAATGCACATAATGGAGAATATCACTTCTATTTAAAAGTCCCTCTGAGCAATGCATGCCAACTTATCCCTGCTTTTACAAAGCCGTTGTGGGAAAAGTAGGCTATCTGAAGTTAAATCTCTCTCTCGTGTTAAAGTTCTCACTGGCTGCTCATACGTCATGTCTCCTCGCTCTGACTTCCCTCTAGTCCCTCTTCCTGTGTCTCTCTCTGAACAGCCTGCTCTCCCCCTCTTCCTGCCTGTCATTCTGTCCCCTCGTCACGCCACGGGCACAAAGCCAACTCCAACGTTGGCTCGGGAAACCCTCTCATAAGTTCACGAAAAATGCAGTGCCTCCTTTGTCCATACTGACGTGGACACTGTGGCGCCATCATATGAGCCTCTTGAGGCTCTGGAGTGAAGCCACCTTAAGATGTTGACAAGAGATCGACTTACAGAGTCCTGATCCAAACCTTTGAACATTATGTGTCAAAATGGATTCAAGCATCCAGTAGCTGCAGTTTTTTTAGTCCACGTTGCTAAACGCCACAGGTCAAACTAGGATAACCCAACCATGTGCAAGCCCCAGACAGACCCTGACCAATCATGTGTACCCTTGGCCTGGTCCCAAAAAAAGTGTCTAGCCAAAATACAGCACAGCTGAAGCTGTTAGAATCACGGGATAATCACAAGAGAAGGGCCCTGGCTGCTAGATCTGCACAGAGTGAAAAGGTAAGCTGAGGAGGAGCAGGGATTGTTTGGCAGTGGGTGAGGGCTCCTTTACACGCAGCCAATCTATGTGTGAGTGTCCACGTTAATGCATTTCCAGAATGAGGTGGCAGATGCTGATGTTTGGGTGCCCCAGAAATGATGCACTTTAAAGCCGCCCATTGCGGCACTCTGTGTTTCAAACATTCCTGATAAAAGCAGAGTGAGGGAAAGCAATTTTCTGCTAACTTTATACCATGTCATTCTAAAGAACAAGCTACAGCTTGCAGATATAGGGATTCATTTATTACTTTTTACAGCGATAGCCCTGCAGGCAAGCTTCAGGTGCTGCTGTCGCCATGTAATTGAGGCACTTATATGTGACATGTTTAGTGCACAGGCCGCTACTCAGTTCCTTTTTAACACAGGTTGTCTCTGAAAAATGTAGGTAATTGTCATGCAATGCCTCCCTTCAAGCTCTGAAGTCGAGGGCGATTCATTCTCTGAGCAGTTTTCTCTCTTTATTAACAAAAGTCTCGAACGCTCGTTACAATTTGACAGAATCTGTCATGAGGTGAAGGCTTTAAGACACTAATATAGGCTCATTAGTCCATTCTTACAACTTCCATCTTGTCACGTGTTCATGGATGTACAGCGTTCGCCCCCAGTCTTAGTTGTAGCATGAAAAATGGAAAATGAGGGAGAACAGAAAGAGGAATAGTGTGTGGAGTGTGAGTTGGGGGCATTAGTCATGTACGCACTTCCTGCTGTTATTGAGTAGCTCAGGCGGTCTGGACCTCAGCCAGGCCAATTGTTGCTCATTTAGCTGTCAAACAGCCACAGCCGGGCGAAAGCCTCAAGCGAGGAGTGAGCAAGTTTTATACTGGTTGAAATACTTTATTTTAATGTTGTCATGTGAGTGTGTTTTTTGGGAGACGTGATTGACCCTTTGAGATTGAAATCAGAGGTAATTTGGGATTTTTTGTTTTGTTTTGGTTTGTTGCAGATGGAAGTAACAAGCTCAACAAGCCCCCCTATGTGCAGGTTTGTCACACCAGCCATTACAGCGGTGCTGCATTAATGCACATCACTATCCAAAAATACCACTCTAGGTTGGCAGTTAACAGATGGACAGAGTGTGAGGGAGATGGAAATATAGATGGAGACAGGCAGACAGTACAGAGCTATTAAGTTTACTGTGACTGGCTGTCAAAGTCGAGCCCAGAAACAGACTAGCTCCGGGGTATTATTGTCAGCCCGCTGTGAATCCAGATAGATGTGACAGAGAACAAGAAAGTTTGAGATTAAGAAAGTGAAGAACTTCTGCAGCATTGAAAGCAACAAGCTGCTTATCACTAGTTTCAACCAAAGGAAAGCGATTAAACCTGCGTTAACATGTTATTTTGACCACTTGGGGGCAGTATAAATACAAAGGTGACATATTATCACCTTTAAAGTTGATATGAGGAGCTTGTTGGCAAACAGTTTCGACAGTTTCGACACCCAGCATACAGAACGACGTTAGCATTCAACTTGAGTTGTTTTCTCACCGCCTGATAAAGTCCAATGTTTACTTTAGCTCTGGTTTGATCTTAACAAACACGCTACTAAACTCTTCAGTTACAGTGGTTATATTAGACCTTTTTTGCTGAAAACAGCTGTATGCTGTCTGGAAACGACACTGAGATCGCTTAGAGTGAACTAAAACAGTGAACTTGCGGCCTTTGAAACCAAAACAATAAGCTGAAAGATGCTAAAAAAGTTCCCAGAGGCAAACTACAGAATTGGGTGATAAATATTGGGTTTGTCATTATCAGCAACCCTTTTCGCATACACGCCTTCATTTGATACATTTATAATACATGAATATTCATTATAGCAGCTTTAAAGTTTGATAGATGTCCTTTCTATTGTTCAGTTTTAACAAGAAGCAGGCCAAAGTTAATATTATTCTTTTTACATAACGACACCTTCCCCCTTATTTTTAATGCAGGAAGAGGAGGACGAAAAGGGGAGCTATGTGATTAAGATTCCAGCTGGATCCGACCAGGAGGATACATTGCACACAATTAATGGCGGCTTGTGACTTTTTTATTATTATTTCTAGGGGTGTCAGACCACCTGAGCACCATTATTTAGTCAAACATGGATAGAAAATTGTATTTTATTTGATTCATTGCCTCTAAAGATTGCTTCAAGATGATCAGTATATTTGAGCCGAGCCTGCAGCAGACTCAAAAAGGTCACTTCCCAAACACCTACAGTACCACCCACCTCGATCTAGACATAGATGAAAGCAAACTCAAGCTCAAGTGTCCGAATGAATCTGCATTAGCGATTCTGAAAGTTATGGCCAGCAGCAGCAGCAGAAACTAAGAATATCAGTGTCAGAGGGAGAGGAAGGCTGCTGTTTACTTTGGACCGGTTATCATTTTTTCTGTTTTATCAAACATGTGTTGAGATAAATATTTGTAAGGGCCGGCCACATGCGGCCCTTTACTCCTGGATGCAAAATGTGGCTGTAGGTCATATGGTATTTCCCAGTAGTCAGATCACTTTTTTTTTTAACTTCCTTGTGTAACCACCAATGCAAAAGGAGGCTGTGGACATTATTTTACTTAGAATCACATATAATTTGTCTCAAAATGTGCTTTTACATTTGAAAGTTGTTACTGTTCTTCTATGGTACTTGTCTCTTCTTCTTTACCCCTCCTGCTTTTACCAACTCACTCAAGTGCTTCATCACAAGAAGCCCGTGGTTACAAAAGCAGGAACAGACATGGCTTTATTCTGCACTGTATGAAAAAAAGATGGAAAATGTCTAATTTAAGTGTAGCTACAGGCTGCAACAATGAAGTTTTCAAAGACTGATTTGAGGTAATTGATGGAAAAAAAAAAAAAAAGTAAAACTCTGCAGAGTCCTAAAACTTCAAATAAGGAAAAAAAAATCACACTTGTATGAACGTGTGATGAGACACTGCTTTAGCCAGAAAGTTGAGGGGCCACTGAAACAGGTCGTCACAGAGAGAAGTTGGTAATGCTGAGAGTAAATGGCAAACAAAAGAAAAAAAATGACTAAAAATTGCATGAGAGAATTCTGGAAATTACAGTAATAGTTTTCGAGACTGTCCTTCCTAGAAAAATGTCACCATCCGTTGACGAGGACTGCTGTAAAAATCATGTAAAGAGGAAGTTGGTGGAAGCATTGAGCAACTGTGTTACCTTAACCAAGCGTTTTACTAACTGAAACCAAGCTCTTTCCCTGACCTCGGAGGACCTTTTTCGTGTGGCTTTTCATGTCGTTTTAGTGGTAAAATTCTTCCAGCTGCTTCAGTATAAGTTTGCATAGTTTCCTTGCGTGAGACTATAGGAATATAAGGCTTAGCTCCCTGACAGCCAAACACTGTGATCGATCACTCACACACAAACGCTCATCAGCACACCTTCCTATAATCAACGACAGCCTATAGATTTAAAAGACTGTTCTGTTTGTCCAGGTGCGTCAATGAAAGAAAACTCTCCACAATGCTCACAATCACGCGTGATGTGTGGGTGTGCATGTGTTAACATTTAAAGCTGTGTGTGAGAGTGTGTGTGTGTATGTGTAGTTCCCATAATTACATAGTGATGAGGGAGTAAATGTGCTCGACCATGCTGATGTGTGCTCAGACAGACACCTGCAGTCTGCGCTCTCTCTCTCCGTCCTCACCTTCTCTCACCACAACATGCATCTTTCTACTTGTCATTCCCTCACTGCCCTCCTCCCTCCCTCTTCTCCTCCATCCCCTCCTCCTCATCGTCTCCCTCTTCCCAAACAGGATGCTGAATGGTTGGTTTAGCTGGAGGGATTCCTGGCAGAGTGATTTGATTGTGATGTAATGTAAATCACATTGCCAGGGATTTCCAACCAGCTACAGCTGAAACCCACACCAGTCTCCAAAACCTTGCGACTTCTCGGCAAACACCCACGCTAGGAGAAGTCACCGTCTGAATCCTTTGCCTAATATTATGTGACGCAAATCCTTTGCAACTGAAGTTCAGGCCTATAATCTCTAAGTTTGATATTTTGGGAAATAATATATTTTGGGGAACCTTTGTTCACTTGATGAGACGACAACAACTCTCATGCTTGTATGTTAGCTGGTTAGCTTAGCTTAGCTTAGCATAAATACTAGAAATAGGTTGAAACTAGGCCCGCTCTGTCCAAATCCAAGCGGCAACCTCCGTGGCTGTGAAGTGAAGTCAACATGGAAGTGCTAAAAACTGCAGTTTCTCAAACATCCACTTGAGGCTGGCTACAGATTGAGAATGTCTCCCATAAGTCCCCATATTAAAATGTCCAACTTCACAGCAGAAATAAACATGTTTTGGTCTCTACATAATTTCCCTGTTCATGACAACTGTACTGAGGGTGAATTTTTTCAACTCACCCGTTCAAAATGTATTAAGGCTTAAAGTTACGCATGGGCGCGTTGATTGACAGGTGAGTGCTGTTACAAGTGGCTTGTTTGAGCAACCAGGCGTCATTTGTCCTGCCTCAGGTCCACAGACGATCGAGGTCATTGCGGATTTTTAGATTAGCCGGGAGACGGACTACAAACATGGCAGCTACCAGGGCCACAGATTTTGAGCTTCAAAATGGCTCTTCGGAAACCTGTGGGTGATGTCACGGATACGCCGTCCATTCTTTATACTGTCAGTGTCCATAACTCACAAATAAATCTGTTAGGAAAACTACCACACTATTTTGTGGTCAGTTGCAGTAAATTCGAAATAATGTTTTAATTACTGAGCTTCAGAGGCTAGCTTCCCATTTCCAGTTTTGCTAAGATAAGCTGCTAAGCTAAGCTAACTGCTCAGAGTAGCTTCATGCTTAACATGCAGACACAAGAGTGATATCAATCTCCTAGCTCTCTGCATGAATCCCAAAATGTTGAACTATTGCCTGAAGTAGTATTCATGTCTTCGGTATGTGTTTATCCAGAGTTTGATAGAGGGGCAGGACTTAGCTCGCTCCGTGAACAGTTCAGTGAAAGCCTGTGTTCACAGTGGCTAAGTTCCGCTCCTCACAAGCCTTAACAGCTTTTAACAGCCACTAACAGCTTTAAAAGGTCAACACGGAACGAGTTTCTATGAAATGATGTGCTACACCTCACCATGCAGACCTGTAAAGGAGATGAACTTTGAAAATATTGCTTGGTTTTGTGTTTCATCTTCCAATTTCCCACTCATAACGACGAGTATGTTCAGCTTTGTATATACAGTATATCTTTTGTATACGAGAGATAATGGTTGTGACATACTAGAAGGCCACATGTTTCCTAGCAGATCATCATTATGTCTGTTGGATAGGCTTAAAGTCATTCAGGAATGCACTTTCTTTCTTCTCATTTAAGACGAGGATCCTGAAAAAAGAGAGATGGGTGAGAGGGCAGGAGGCAGAGAAGGGAGGGAGGACTTACTCATACAGGAAGGAAGTACAGGAAATGTCCCATCGGGGAAAACAAGTAGCAATGTAATTGTGATTCCTGAGCTCATTTACTGTCTGGGTGGCCATGAAAGCAAAGCACTGATTGTATGTGTATCCATGTTTATATACGTGTGTGCTACAAGTAAACATGCAGTTATCCATGTATGTAGAGGAAAAAAGAAAAAGAGATTTTTGTAAGTGCTTGGCCACACAGTGTTGTGAACATTATTCTTTGTGAGGTGGTGTCAGATTGTTATATACTATATATCGATGTCAACATATTTTAATTACTTTTCTGGCTTTTAATTGCATTTCTGCATTAATGTTTTGAATTATTTTTGCATTCTGTCATTCATTATTTTAATCGTACTTTATTGCTGCATTGATTTTATGTATGTTGTAACTAATTATTGTTGTAGTCTTCCTGTGCTTTTGTATTTTAATCCTGTGAAGCACAAAAAAATCTATTAACATTATTAGAAACATTCAATGGTAACAGATTGATGTGGTTTCCATGCAAACAATGATTCTGAGAAATAAAGTGGTTGAAATAACAGTGGCAGAAATAATAGGAAATTACTAAAACATCTATTCATCTAAAATACAAGAATATTTTGCTGCAGTGGTGAGATCTAGCTTTGCTTTAATTTACCCCAATATTGAGATAGTGCCTCTTAGATTAGGAAATGTGATTCTCACAGCAATGAAACTGACTTTAACACTAACATTACTTTCCAGAAATAGTGTTGTTATTACCTCATTGTGCTCAGTTTTCAGTGGAATTACTTCATTTCTCAGTGCTGTAGAGGTTGAAATTTCAGAAATGAGGAATGAAGAAATGTCTTTTGCATTTGGGTGAATCAGCCCTTTATATTGAATTTTAAAGGCCACTTCATTATCTTTGATTGAAGGTTAAACTTGTGGGATATACTTCGTTGAGGGCAAGAGAGGCTTTGTCCTTTTTAAGTGTCCAGTCTTCCTGTTGCAGTATACCTGTTGTTTGCTTCCCCTTGTGGTGAAGGTGAAGCGGTGCAGGTGCCTGGGCTCAACCTCCTGTGCCTACTGAGCTGATAACAGTTCGATGTTAAACAAACACTGGCTCAGTTCAGCAGGAACCGGAGTTAGGCCCTCTAGAAACAGCGTCAGATTTGATCACCTGGTGCATTCAACAGTCAAGAGGACATGCTATGCAAATCCACGTCTCGGCTTTTGCATGTGTACAAATGTGGCTGGCTCAGTGTTTTTCCTGCTGAAGTCGACATTATTTCTTTACTTCCCTGAAACGCCATTTTCCACAAAGCCTCATCAAGGCCATTCTCCAAGTAACAGAGTGTAATCATCCATTAATCAGAGCTCAGGAAGCACAGAACTCACATAAATGTGGCCACACATCCTCTCTGAATTTAAAGCTCTCACTGTAAAGCACGTAATGGAGGAAATCTGCTTCTGTTGGTTTGGTATTACTAAAAGATCACAGGAGCAGAGTTTTTCCAGTTGTACTCTCTGCATCGTACTGCACAAAGCTTCCAGGAGGACTCCTTTGGGTGCCATTTAACTCATGTGGTTCAATAATTTTTTGACATGACATGTTTCTTTTGGTGCTTCGAGCAGCACAACGCAGACTTTCCTTCGAAAATGTTTAATCATTGAAAATATTCAATGATGGCTAAAAGTACTCAGAAAAACTGAGATAAAGATTGTTGCAAATGAGTTACATTTATAAATACATCCATGATGGAAAGTAACTCAGTATATGTATTTAAGTACTCCTGTATTCTATTTTATGGTGTATGTATTCATGTTTTATGGCTGATACCCAATACTTCCAGTTCACTACATTTCAGGAGGGAAATAATATAATAATATATAAATATATTTATCTGACATCTGTATTCACTGGCTACTGTTCAGATGATATAAAACTGAAATCTGATAAGCTACTAAAATGCAATACATTGTATAAAAAATAATCCTGTGGTTCCCAGTTGTTTTCACTTGTGACCTCTTACTTAAAAAAGCAGCATCCAGTTGGGGCTCATTGTCACATTTCACGTCTATGAGTTGTTGGCAGCTCCACCAAAGAGACATTTCGCCTCTAAAGTTCTTGCATTATTTATTTAAATTAGTGTTCAACCCCCAAAGAAGTCAAATGATCCAATATTTCACAAAAGTTGGAGAACAAAGTAGCAGAACTTTGTTTTGTCTTTTTTTTTTCTGCATCATTTATAATCACATGACACCATTTATCAACCAGCTACAAACAAACAGTAAAATCCTACTAATGCCCTGATGCATCAGTTTGATCACTCACAGGGGACTTTTTCTTTTTTTCTTTTTATTTTCCATAACTGGTTAAATTCAACCCATAAGTGTACATATGTGTCACTGTTCACCTGCTCCTTGGCCCTTCAAGTGTCGACCCTGCCAAAGTGACCCTGAGTTTATTTGGATTTGAACGTCACTTAAGATGGAGAAGGCGATTCTCACAGGGAAGTGGTGAGAGGAAGTCAACGCGGGGTTGTTAGACCACTACTGGAACGCATCCATTCGCTGGGTTACAATTGCTGAGGACAAGGACAGGGCTGTCCAACCGAATGTAGGAAACAATGAGTCACTGAGACAGTTCTTCAGCATTTTTGTGCGTCACTGGAATGATGTACTGCTGTACATGTGACACAGGCTGGGAGCTCACTGTCACCAGGAGAAGGTTATATAAACATGTGTTAGATATTATATTACAGTTTCTCACACTTGTAATACCTGAGTATATCGAATAATCTGTATAATATGATTTTCTGCTTTCTCAAGACACCACAAACTGTCTACTTTGTCCAAATCCCCAGGTAATATCACACTGTGTGCATCTGATTTTTTAATCTCAGTCATGTTACTGTGTCTGCTATACATGTTAACCAGAAAATTTGTTTTTATTAACATATTATAATGTAAATGTAAGCAGACGTGAGATATTTAAAGTGCACAACTCATCATATGAAGCAGCCATAATTGAGTGATTAATGCATTTCTTAACTTTTAATGTGTTCAACGCTTACGAAGATATAATAAGATTACAACTGTTATTTTATCAGAATTTCGGTTTAAACTGATGCTTTATAGGAGTAGATAGTTACTGACAAATGGCGTAAACACAGATTATGTATGATGTTTTATGATAAATGCTGGAGGGTTCAAATGAAGTGTTATATGAGTAATGTTTGTGTCAGCTATTACAATGCAAATGTATCTAACACTATATAAGGCAGGTGGTTTTAATCTATCGAGTGGTTTCCCTGTGAACGCATATAATTATTTATTTTCACTTCTGGTAGCAGTTGGATACAGAAGAAGAAAATTTCATAATTTTGAGTAAAAGATGTGCCACTGCCACTGCTGCTGCTGCTGCTGCTTTAATGAGAAATCGCTGCTTATGACAGTAATTGCAAACATGCCCCTTTCAATGTCAGACTGTGTTACTGAGAGTTTCTTTCTGCCTGCTTTACCCTGCTCGCTGTTTGAAACCTGAATATGTAAAAGTCAAGATACTAACTCAAATCAGCTCGGAAAAAAAAAAACCTGATTGAATATTCAGTTGTTGCTATGTTCAACTTGTATTCAGACTACGCCTAATCTTGTGCAGAAGGTGCGTCTGTCTTTAATAAGTATGTTACTTTTAGCCAGACTTGTCTTCACACCTTCAACGGCTGCTGCAAGCAAATAATGATAATTTCCCACACTAATCAAACAATTAAACGCCACATCAAGATTATAAATAACCTGCATTGTTCCAGCTTGAATACTAACTGAACCATGTTTGTTATTTCTAACATTACTCATCTTTATGTAAGAGCATCTTTGACATCTTAGAGACTACACCTCCGTCATTAAATCCTGTGCTGTAGTTTAATGCTCAGACCAAGATTTCATTCAACAAATATATTGTTTGTTGTAGTAAAGGGAATGATGTGCATAAGTCACTAAGTGTTTTGTGATTTTAACTGTGGGAAAATTGCATGCAGGAAAAGTGACATTAAAGAAATATTAAAAGCTGTGTTTCGTTTTTTTTTTTTTTGTTTCTTATCTGCAAAAGAAGAGGATATGAGGGATTTTTTGTACTTCATCCTTGTTCCTGTTCTCTGTCTGGATTCTTCAGCCATGAGTCATGTACCTGTTTTTGTTTGTGATATGGCGTATCACAAAATCTCCACATTGACATGCACAATAAACACACCCACATCCACAGAAACTCCTCGCTTACATAACCCGCATTTCTTCACAAGTAGCCTACATATAGGACACCAACTCCAACAGTAGATTCATGCCAGCTTCATACAGTTTCACGCTGACCTTGTAAACTCACACCATCAGTATGAGGTTTTTTTTTTTTTTCTTGAATAGCAAGACAGTAAAAAAAACAAAAAAAACAGATGTAATGTTAAACCGAAGGAGAAGCCAGTTTGCGTGACAACAGATCATCTTCCATATCTGAGAGAAACCACAGCAACAGCTGTGCGTGTTAGAGTGTGTGCATATGTGTTCAATATGGAAATAAATCATTTAAAAGCTTGTTTGTGACAGCCTCAAAGCCAAAGCCAGCGTGAGGTCTAAAATTTCGATAATTAGAGTAGACTCACACACGATTCTGCACATGACACTTTGCTGGATCATTTCACAAACCATTCCTCGCGTGTTAGTTAAACTGGGCCAAAACTGTCAAATATAAAATATGCAATGCTTGTTTTTAGACTTAGCAAATAGGGATTAGGACACATCTATTGAGACTAAGGCTTTTCTTTTAACACCTGAATGTCTAATGAAGCAATCTTTGTGTTTGGATTAAAATCTCTAGCTATTTGTCACCACCTAAAATTTAATGTGAAACTGAAAAAGAATCAGTTTTAATGTTAAATTTTGGGAATTTTGAAATCCTTTTATGGGTGTTCTCTTAGTCAGCCGGGATGAGATAAACAAAATCTAGTTTGAGGCTATTTAAGGCTCTTAAATTGGTTCCAGTGGGTGAAGAACATGCTCAAAACTAAGAGAAAGATCATGGCTGTGCTCTCCTGACCTTTGAGCGTTGTACTTGGTTTGCTGTAGAATTTAAGCTCATGGTCAAGCTTGTGGTTTTTACTGAAATGGAAAAGAATTAATTGAAAACAGATGTGTGCACACAATTGCTATATAGCCTCTGACTTCATTACTCCCTGCACAGCAGAAATTGTGGAGCGATGAAAACCGGATTCAGACTCGGCCTACAGGTGGATGCTGGGGTGAATGTTGAGTTTTCTTAAATATTGCATCTGATATTATAGGTGAAATAATGCAATGTGCAATGTTCAAATGCAATGTGCAGGATGAAAGTTCGGTTTATTCCTATAACAAATAATTTCACTTTCAACAAGAGGCCTTGCCAGTAGGACCCACTTCCCTAAACATGTCATCATTGCAGGCCAACTCAAATAGAAACTCAAAATTAACACCCATGCACATACTGCATATAGATTGCTGACAGCAGCGTAAGAGCATAAATTAGCAGGCAGACAGACGCCATGACATCACCCGTAAGCAGATCAGCGGGAGAGCCATAAAACAGAAACAGAAAACAGACAGCAGGATCAGCAATGTCGTAACTTACTGGTATTACCAAGCACACAAACACTGCCTAAACTGAACCACAGTATCAGTTCATGATGTGCACGTTAGCACAAACAGGAAACAGCTACTTAGGCATGGTGAAGTGAAGCAGGGATCACCAAAAGAAAGAGAGGCGTCATCATCTGAAACAAAATCCGACAGCAGGGCAGGGAAACATGCACCCGAAGTTTCAAATATACGTTTGAGGCTTCAAAAGTGTTTGTGGCCTGCAGCTGATATGACCCAAGTAGCATTGACGCGCACAGAAGCACAATAATTTCTTCACGAAGCCATCCTGAAGCAACAGTACTGGACTGTTGGCAGGAAAACAAGTATATTATATAATAATACACAGTATACGAGGTGGTGTTTGAAGCGGATACAGCTAAATTTTAACTCAGCAGGGGCAATGCAGAGTCAAAAAGTGGACAGCGAAAAATAGATTTAATTGCAAAGGGTGTGTTTGATATACTGTACTGGGCTGAATATGAAACAATATTTTTTCTAGAAATGTTTGGAAAAAGTCAGAGTAATAGTATATTTGGGGAGATAATTACTGGTCCCTCGCTGTGTCCCTATTTAATGATCCTGTGTTGCATTATAAGTTGTTTTGTAGTTTTTAATGTTGCTAGGGTAGTGCATTTCCTCAACTCCTCGATGTTGTCGAATCTACATGGTAACCCTGGATTTGCCAAACTCTCATGTTGTGCACAATGTTTTTTTCACTTGGGAAAGCTTCAAGGGCTTTCTGCCAGAAAGCTGCTGGCATGTCCTGTGTGAATGCACACAGTTATTATTATTTTATCTTTTCTTAAGCCTAACCAAGTTGTTTTGACGCTTAAATTTAACCAAAGTGTGACTGAAAACGGAAAATAATAAGGCAACTAAAGAAAATTATACTTTTGGCTTCACAAACCCAAACCTCCCATGTGAAAGTCTAGTGTTTGACTCATTTTACACAACAAAAACTTTTGTCAAACTTACCACTTTTTCCAAACAATTTGTCGCTCTTTAAAACAACAAATTTGTTCCTGATTTTCTCCTTATATGACTGCAGACGTGCCTCAAACTTGGGGAGCCACGAATATTTTGAAGCGGCTTCTGGTATATCTGCCGTTGCAGAGTCCAGCACTTTAAAGTTTGCAAATCTAGGGTTACCATCTAGACATGACCTATGTTTTGCCGCCACAGAGAAAATAAATTACATGTGAAAACAAGTCTAAAGTTGCCTGTAACATCTTGATTTGCCAAGAAACTATAATAATAATCTGTCGAGCTGCCAACGACATGACTCACAAGTGTCATGATGGGCAGCTCAAAAAGACAAGAAAATGATAACTGCCAGAGAAATAATATATCCGACCATCTACACAAGCATGACAGGAGAGTTTGTATGTACATGACTGACAGAGGGAATTAGCTGCACTAAAACACAAAAAAACACGTGTGTAGTCTGTTAATGGATGTGTGTCATGTTTCTTCAACAGGGAAAGCTTCAAGGGAAACTTTCTCAACAGATAGTGTGATCTTATCATCTGTTTGAAAAGACTGTAGCACTGAGTGTGTTGTGTGTGTGTGTAGTCTGCAGTTTGTTTTACTCCATTTAACAATAGATCGTAATGGAGAACAGAGAGTCATAGAGCCCAGAACACAGGAAACTATCATAGCATATTAGTTACTATCTACTTTTATGTAACACCACTATGTCAGAGTATAACCTGACCCATAAATGAGGCATGGATATATCTCATGAATCAACAGCTGGTTTGCCAGCTGGCATATTCCTGGCTAGCTAGCTGTTAGGTCGCCAGCTATAATAGCTCTGCGAGTACATCACCAAGCAAAACACACATCCCCACCTTTCCCATCAGTCCGTTCAGTGTGTCTGCACACTTCACTGGGACAATATAATGTTCCCAAGGATCCTTACCACAACATCACCTCTCAAGTAATAAGAGCTGCTCGTCTCACCTGGAGCCTCTGGCTAGAAGTGAGGGTCAGAGCAAAGTTGAAAGATGCTGTGAGGTTTATAATACTTATTACCTGTGTGGTTTGACATAATGGCCACACTGCTGCTTCTAAAGACACTCAATAAACCACAGAGAATGAAGTGCTGGGATCCCTGCCATAATTGGCCCCTTTACACTGCTTATACTCTGAACAGGAATTCATAGTGTTCCCTGTTCTCTTTGTGATATTCTCTGACAAGTTTGATTTAGGTTTAGTTTGGGTTTGGAGAGTGTCTGGCTGATATTTAAAGTAGGATATCTGTTGTTTGTGGATGGTGCGGCATTTTGAGCAGCGTCCAACAGTATCACCACGTTGTATCAAAGCAATTCAGTATCAAACATTCAGGGTGAAATTATCTCCTTCATGTCTGAAAATATTGCTCTCTCTCATAGCTGGTGCTTTTCACGTGAGGAGGAGAGTAGCTGCTCTAAGTGGAGGAGTTCAAGTGCAGGATCTCAGACATATGACTCATGAATAATACATTACTTTTTTTGGCCAGTGCAAAGAGCTTTTAACACAACATTGATACACGGTTTTATAACCTTGTAAAGTTGATGTGGCAAATGTATTAGCAACTGACCAATCCAGCAGTGACATTAGCATATATTCAGTGTTTCTACCTGATATGTGTCCAGTATTCACTCTCCTTTGAGCTCTGGTTTGGTCCCCGCCTCATCCCCGGGGAAATATCTGGCTCTTTAGTTGCTAAATGCATCACCATGTTTACCAGCTAGCCACTATAACAGTGTCATTTGGTGCTAGGAAGGTAGCATACAGTCTGGTTATTGAGATTTTTCATTGAAAACTGCTGCCTGCCTGTGGCTGGAAATTACACTAATGAGAGCATTGAGAGTGAACCAGAGCAGTAAAGTTGCAGGTAGTAGAACCAAAACAACAAGCTGAAGGATGCTAAACTTATTATCTAACTAATTATCTGTGCGATTACATATAGTCATTAAAGAAGCTTTAAGGCTTCAAGTGGAAATCAAGCACAGGCACAAGGCTTTACTTTTAACATGTAGCAGCACATTTATTCATAGGTGAATCTGTTAGGCACACAAAGGAACATCTGTCCGGGAATGAGAGTGAATGCAGTCCAGGTTTGGGATGTGATCATCAAGCCACAGACACCATTAATGAAATGAAATGGGCCCACATGCACTGAAAAACCTTTCCTCATTTTGAGTTTTATAGCTTTATTCAATATGCAAACACACAAAATAATCCTCTTCTCTAACCGCCACAGATGAAATCTGTAAGCCAGGAAGCAAAAGCTAACTAGAGCGTGCCTGAGATCGATTTTTATACAAGTTGTGAACTGCAGCCAGTTTCTGATGGATTGTCTACTAACAGGTTGGACATGTGGCTACAAGATAACCAGAGCGAGAGAAAACCAGACAGTCGCAGACAGAAGAAAACAAGAGAAAATGACTTATTAGGATAAAGATGATAATTAGGACGAAAAGAAAGAATCTGTTTGGTGTCTCAAAGTTACGTGCGAGATTAAAACAAATGACTTCATCACCTCAGTCTTGGCAAACAACTTGACACTTCCCCACAGATTCACACAGAGCTGGATGATGATGTCCTTATCTGTCTTCATACCCCGGGGGCTAAGATTGATTACTGGTCTGTACAGCTGCTCTATCACCAAATGTGTGTGTTTGTGTTGATTGCAAAGGCTGAGGTAGTGATGTCATTTGTTTTAATCTCATCTGCATGCAGTTTTATTCCATGAAAGGCAAGATTTACTTAGTCACCGCACACTCCTTTCCTGTCTGTTTTTGTCTTCCTGTCTGTCTATGTATATTTCTATCTCTCTCAGCCTGTTTCTATGACTCACACAGTCCTTCTGTCTCACTGTGTGGAAACACATCAATACTGAATGAACATTGTGCTGTAGGGTCACAAAGATATCTAAAGGGCACATAATCTCTTTGACGTTTATGATCCTTATAATTGCTTTTTTATCTTTTTTGTTATTAAAGAAATTATGTTCACTCCTCCGGAGAACTTTTAAGGAATCATAATCTCACTAAAAGCCTGCATATCTACAGTATTTATTGCTGTGTCATGTTTTGTCTTCAGATGTATTCTGTTCTTAACTTAAAGAAACAGTGTTAAATGAGAAGATTAACCCCAGTTTCGTGTCTGTCCATTAAAGCTGCCCTGTAGAGTTTTCAAACAAAAGTTATGTTGACATTCACTATTAGTCTCCAAGACGCGTTCCTGACAAATATATCCAAAGTGGATTTCTAGAGCATTTTAAATCTAGCATTGTTTAAATGCATGTCAACTTGTAGTCTTCTTCTCTGCTGGTTTTGTTGATGTTTCGCTACATTTCTTGACACATTACCACCACCTGTAGGGTGGAAAAGGGGAAACCATTGGTAGAAATGTGTATCACCAATGTGCATCCTCGTGCGAATCAAGCAAAAAACGATTTTGGTCTCTTCATCAGTCATCCTTGCCGATTTTTAGATTACGTGGGAGGTGGAAGAGGCAGTACTACCAAGCTGGCAATTGGCCAGAGCCACCACATTCTGAGCTTCAAAATAGCATTTCAGAAACCTTTGGGTGATGTCACAGACACGACGTGCATTCTTTATACTGTCAATGGTGTGAACGCATGAAACTAACTAAATGGGGACCCACTCATTAAAGAAAAAATGTCACGTAGCACTACTAGAGGTCAAAAGGTTACTTTTTTACTATGAAGTTAGAGCTAGCAGTCAATTATCTTAGCTTAGCTTAAACTTGAAAGGACAGCTAGCCTGGCTTTGTCCAAAGTTAACAAAGTCTGTTTACATGAACTGCTAAAGCTAACTAATTAACACATTATATTGAGTTTGTTACATCTGTTCAGTTGTGGTTTTACTGTCAGGTTATGTGCTGGACTATTTCTTGGCTGGATGCAGGCTAGCTGTTTCCCCCTGCTTCAAGTCTTTATGCTAAGCTAAGTTACCTGCCTGCTGACTGTAGCTTTATATTTATGTTATGAGACGGATATGATGATTTGTACTGCACATTGCAGTAAATAACTGATATTCTTTTACTGTTCAACATTAGCATCCAGAATACACCACCTAAAGCGACTTTTTTTTAGCTTAACATTTTTTGTATCACATTCCTGTTTGAGAAAGGCTGTCACACTAATAACAAATTAAATCCAAGGCGACATTTTCATGGCTACTGAAATGGAAAAATGTTGATGCCTTTTTCCCTTTTGATGGTAATTCACCGTAATTCAGGCAGACACATTTGATATTTTTGGAAACCTATTTGTAATTTGAGTTCTGTGGGCTGTTGTTACTACAGTGTGCAACATGAGTTTGTTATGATGAAACCACCAAAGGCTCTATTAGACCTAAGATGAAAATCTCCCTCATGAGGCAAGGAAAGGCAATTTTATTTGCACAGTTGCTTTACAGACAAACTCAGTCTTACACATTCATGTGCATACAGCAACGAGTCGAGTGACATGAGAATCTAAAAAAATAAAAGAATATACAACACTGACAACCACCCACGCTCTAAAAGACACTTTACACAATCATCCCACAGGAGTGAGGGAATAAAGAACAGTGTAATGCTTTTGCAGAACAGAGGGTAGTTTGTACTGGTAATATTTTAAGCAAATACAGTGTCATCTTAACTCTCTCTCTTTATCTATATTTGGTATTGTAACCTATTAGAGAGCACCCTCTAGTGATTCATCCTTATTACACATCCACCACAACAGGAAAGCTGCTCATTGTCCTGTGTCTGCCTTATCATTGCATCAGATTTGGAAAATAGAGAGAGAACATCTTAGGAAGTTATCATAAAACTTTGGGAATCACTCCTTAATACGCACAGCTATCTGCAAACTTATTTATTATTTATTACTTATTTATTCCATGTGTATTAGTGTCCTCTCTTGTGTACAGTTAAAATTAACACTCAGTTAACATCTTTGAAAATGTAAATCAAACAGCTGGCACCATCAGTTGGGTGTTTGCCCGGGAAATCCACATCTAACCTGCTTTCTTGTTTGTACATTGTTACTGCACCCGTTTTTTCCCCTCTTTGGTTTAATGTGGGCTGCAGGGTGAGTCAGAGGAGAGTGAGTAATGATTTAGTCATCCATGTCATACACACAAAGCACACACACACACACACAAGTACAAGTACATAGAAAAGTTAGACTCTGTCTGCCTGTTCTTTCTTTCTTTCTTTCTTTCTTTCTTTCTTTCTTTCTTTCTTTCATTCTGGTTGAATGGAAACAGTGCAATAATCTCCTTTAATCTAAATTAAAAACTTTACTTTGTGCCTTTGACTGGTCACATACTGCAATTTTATTTCCTTTATTTTATGTTTATTGTGTTTATGTGTGTATTTCATTGCTTTATCTTAAGCCCTTTGGACTTACTCTGTGCATATAGGTGTTATAGATAAACAAATACGTGTCTTTGCTTTTCCTTTTCAATAATTCTGCATTATGAAATAATGGACGCGGTGGGCCAGTTTGTCTTTCGGCATATGCATTGCTTGAAATCAACATACTCTACAAAATCTTTTATTTTGAAAATACAATACGTTAACTTTCTCTTAACGCCTTTTATTTTGAAATACTCGACCCGGAAACCGACGCGGTTCCTCTTCTTCTTCTTCCCTCTCCTCTCCTGTGTCCTGGACACACTTCATCATGGCTCAGGCTGTGCAGAAACTCGTTGCTAAAGTACCTACTTTAGTCGGAGGTAAATTTACTCACTCTTGTTCGTTTTTAAAATCATTTATAAAGTGAGGTCACGTGTGTTAACGGTGTTAGCGCGTGTTAGCACCTGCACAGCGTCAGCGTGACCTCTGGCACGGTGAGCTCAGGTGTTCACACATGAATCAACCACTGCACTACAACCTAGTTTTTGTCTTTAACTTTCTAAAGGTAGATAGTTGTTAGAGGAAGGTGAAATGTCTCAGTGGTTGTTGACTTACCGGCTCTTTAGCTGATGCTTGTTGTGTGTTTGTATCACACACAGCCGCTGTCACATACTCCAAACCTCGGCTAGCGACCTTCTGGCACTACGCCCGGGTGGAGCTGGTCCCACCGTCCCCTGCTGAGATCCCCAAAGCCATAGAGGCTGCATCGGGCCTGGTCAAGAGCTACCAGTCTGGACGTCTGGGACAAATCACAGTAAAGGTGAGTCCTTCCAAGTCACTCTGGGAGTTTGAACCATGTGTTGAAAGTCAACAATGTGTGCTATTTAAAGTCTGTGTAAAGGCAAAAGTGTGAGTGTGAGTATATTAAATATGTTGGAAAATAGTTGCTGAAAACACGTGAAAAGACTTTGAACGATATATTACTGAAATGTGGAGTTAGAGGTTAAAACAGTTTTTCACCGGTTTTTCAGTCCACGATTTTGTGGGCGGTCCTTAAAGGGTGGCTCGATGACACGCTGAGGCCACCCTGAGCATAATTCATTAATTCATCTCGCTCAGTGTTTTAAAGTTAGTCGTGTCATTTTCTGAAGTCATCTCACACGTTTCAGTCATTTCAAAATTGCTGCCTGAAATTTTACCCAATTTTGACAACTAATTTCATAAACATGTCTATTTTTAATCATTCAAATTTAGCTGGCACTTTCTTCTTTGGTCTGACAAACTCAGAACACATTCTTACATTACATTGACTTCATTGCTACAACAGGTACACTTGCAAATTTAGTAACAGTGACAGAAATACAACATGTACTGATGTGTTGTCTTGTAGCATTACATAAAGGTTTTAAGGCCCTTGTCATATCAAGAAACAAAGCTGGTTTCAGCTTCATGTCTGAGACGATTGACTGCTTTTCTCTGTTTGATATTAAATTTTGGACTGTTGGACAGAATGTAATCTGTTTTAATTTGTAAACTCAATCACATCTTTTACTACATTGTGACATTTTATTGACCTAATTTGTCACTAAATGAACAATTACAAGATAACCAATCAATAATGGAAATAACTGTTACAGCCCTGAAGTCATTACTCTCAAATAAATATGTATCATGAGATCCTAATTCTTTTTTTATCTAAATATATTTCCAGACTCTCAAACTGCCACACTCTTACATGTGTTTATATAGCTGTCATGTGTTTTGTATTTATTTAACCAAAAAAAAACAAAAAAACAAACTAGAAATAGCAATACCAAAAAGTCAGTTTAAATTTGCTGGACACTGTCTATATACAAAGAATGTTATTTTACAGAAGGGAGCAATTATATCTGGATGTGACTGCTGTTGACAGATGCAGTACATGGTTAGCCTCTTGGCTCAGATCTCCTGTGTGTTGTATACACCAGTTGTACGGTTGAGTTTATGTGTGTACACAAAACAAATGACAATAATTGTATAAGACAATAGAAGTAAATTGTGTGGGCTGCACAGATAAACAACTGGTGCAGGGTGATTAATTGCCATTTCAGTTAGTTCAAAGAAAAAATGAGTGGAAAAACACAAACACAAAGATTTGTCTGGGTCCAGACCTTTGAAAGTACCCACTCCACCGAGCTGACTGATTGTGAAATGAAAATGAAGTATGACGAGTTGGCAGATCTGTCTGATCAGGCAACTACCAGATGACAACGGCAGGTTATTTGTTCAAAGTGGTCAGGCGATGTCAAAGGTTAATATTTACACAAACTTAAAACAGAACAAGTCCAATGAAATGCACCAAACTGACCTGATGCAGGATGAGAGAAGTTAGTGTGTGTGTATTCATAGCGTGTACCCTGCACCTTTTTGTGTTACATTGTCCGGCCTCATTTAAATATAAACTATCATAACATGTTCTGTAAATCTAGAGGCTGTCATTAAAAATGTTTTGTCTGTTGTTTTGTAGGATGCTTTAAGGAATGGACTCGTGGCCACTGAGGTGCTGATGTGGTTCTACATCGGAGAGTGCATCGGCAAAGGAGGCATTGTTGGATACGATGTCTAAATATTGTATTTTTCTTTGTCTTTCCTTTTGCACTTATAACTGTCACATTCTCAACAACCTGCACCAAATGTTCAAATAAACAGATGTCTATAGTCAGATAAGTATATTTAGTGTCTCCTGAGTATACATAAAACATAAGAAACTAAACATAAAGAAAAACATTTAAGTCTGCAAGGAGTTTTGGAAGATTTCATGACCAGCTGATTGATAGTGAAGATGTATAATTATTAACTCATCAATGGCAAGTGTTCATGAATGTCGCTTGAACAGATATCCAATGCCAACAAAACTTTACTTCATTAATCTGCATATTTTACACATTTCGCTGCTATGTAATGATAGACATCTCCTCTCGCTCTCGACTTTCTGACATTGTATTTACAACATTCCCCAAGTATCTGCAGAAAGCTCGGCTCACGTCCTCTGGGTCCTCCTCCAGGTTGGAGTGAATAAGCGGCAGTCTGCTCAAATGTGAAGCTGCATCAGAGAGAATGAACTTGTTAGTCGAGAAATAGTCATAATAACTCATACAACAGCTTTGGAGGGCCTGTAGTGGAAATACCTAATGGCAGTCGTCCATCTTCAACTCCACTGCCGGGCTTTTGGTGAGCTATGAGTAGACACTGGTTGTCCTGGAAACCTTGAGAGGCGATGAAAATCGAATGCCACGTCTCTATTTCTTTGAGGTGACTTGGAACATCAGGATTAAAAATTATCACGACACCGCTGGTGTCTTTCATCACAGCAGGCCAGCATGTTTCAAATCTGTATGAAGAGAATACATTATATCTGTATTATACACTAAAAAGGAAACCAAGTATGGAAATTAAACATTACATGATAGGACAGGGTAATAGGTTTGTGTTTATGATATTTAACTTACTTTAAATCTCCTGAACAGTCCCAAAGTTCAACCTCACATGTTGTGTTATCACTACTGCCTTCAGGTTGTGATTCAAATTCCAGTATCCTTCAAACAGTAGAAAACAGCTGCATGTAGTTTTCAAGGCAAAATAGATTAAACTGATTCAATCATGGAGGTAATTGATTTTACACTAAATTTAAAATGATGTTCCAAACATTCAGTTAGAACACAAAGTCTGAAACTGGGCCTCTCGTCAGAGATCACATCAGAAAAAAGATCACTATTTTTGTACTTGTTTAGTACACTTAATAAAAAAGAACATTGCTCAAGAGCTTTGCTCCAAAGGCTATTACAATAATTGCTTCCTAGGCTGCGTGCACACCCGCACACACTTGCACAGAAATGATGTCTAATACTTTAAACTTACAAGACGAAGGCAAAGTAGTAAAGAGTTTGTACCTTACTCCTTGAGTAGGTCTGTATTCACCTCCCACATATTCTGTCGTATCTGAGAGAAAATTTGCAAGAACCGTTTTCCCACTCTGAAAAAATGACAGACAGATGATCTTAAAATGAATAATGGGCGCATTGTATTTACATGTTCCAGTAGACTTTTTTTCACAGCAGCCATTTTGACATGAAATAGTAGGGTCAGCACAGGCGTTTCCAATGATACTAATTAAGGTGCTGTTCCACTACTACTACTAATTCATGTCCATTAAAATGGCTGCTGTGAACAAAAAAAGGTATGTTGCAGGGCTTTGCTGTTGTGTTGGCATGGCTTCCTGGGACACTTAAATGATATGGAGTCATCTTTCATGCTCGCAGTTACAGCTGTGTTTTGTCCTGCTGTGACAGGACAGTAAAAAAGGTATACAAACTGGCTGATGCTGTTAGTACTTTTACTTTAGTGAACAGTTAACTGTCAGATAGCTGAACACTTTATAGCCATCCAACACAGGATTACCAAAATGTACTTTCAAGTATCAAAAGTAAAATTCAAATTTTTCAAATTCAACTTTATTTATATGGCACCTTTCCAACCAAGGTAACTCAAAGTGCCTTACAGGGATAAAAAAAAAAAAAAAAAGACAAGCAAAGTAAAACAGAACAACAAAGAAACACCCGAAAACCCAAACCTCCCCCCCACACAGATATACACAACACAACACACACAAAAAATGCCAACCACCCACACACACAAACATACACACATCCACACACATATATTTTTAGTGAGGAGACATGGCTGGGCACCGAAACCTGAGATGAGGAAGAACCTACCGTGCAAACAGAACTACATTATTCTGTGTTATGTTTCATTATATTATATCATTATTACTAAAGCCTTATGGTGTAAGCTGCATTTAAATATTATAGCTGGTTGACTTGTAGGTATTTTTTTTAACTTATTTACATGCTGTTAGGTAGTTTCATCAGCTATTCACATGTTTATGCAGAATATTAACCTGCCAAATCACTAGTAACCATAGCTGTCATATAAAGGTATCGAAGTAAAAAGTTCCTCTGTCATATAGTTAAGTAAAGGTATAAAGTAGCATAACATAGAAACACTTAAATAAAGTAATGTACAAGTATCATTACCTCAAAATTGTACTGTAATTAAGTATATAGGCTTAGTTACATGCCACCACTGCACAAGCACACACATATAAAGCTGGTCGTCTTTAAAAAACCTTACACAGGTGCTCAAGGTCTTGATGCAAACATGCACTGCTGATGTTTTGTGACTAAATAGTTTGTGAGCGTCTAGTGCTGAGAAGGTGGCTAACACAATAACACGACAGCTGTCTTACGCTTTCACGTTTCACAAACTGTTATCTAGTTAGACATCTTGTAAAAAAAAATAGGCTACAATGCAGGAGGGGACGGTGTTTACGTACCTCACTGGGACCAATAAAGAGTATTTTTGCTTTGAACATTTCCAGTCAGCAGAAGCCGAGCATCGGCTAGCTGTCCAGCTAACTTCGAAAAAACTGTAGTAGTGCTAAAACGACACCACCAAAACAAGTTAAATAACACTCAGTTGTATTCTGAGTATATATCCGAGCAGTGCTATGCTGGCTTTTGAGTTTCACGTAATTAAATATACAAAATAATATAATAATAAGTCGATAACCTTCGTATCTTGATGCTAACCGAGGATAGTTTGAGATACTGTGCTACTAAACTTCCTTTTTGTTTCTATGGTTTCAGCCCGTCACCTTGCTTTCTTTTGCTCATTGGCTGTTCGCAACTTTGCTCAAACATAATCCCGCCTACTTTTCTCTAGGGGAACAAATCAGCAGCAAGTAAATAAGTCAACGTCATTACGCTGCCGCGGAGCTAACCAATCCGGTTCGACCTTTTAAGAGGGGGGCTCTTCAGTTTGGAGTAGCGCTTGCAACCGACACAAGGTGAAAGCGTAAGTATATTTACATTTTCAGCGGCATTGTTTTGTTAAGGATTACTGCGTTCAGTTTTAATAACCACACTGTATAAGTGTGTGTGTTTGCTCGGTATAGAAGTCACGCTTTAACGAATGCTTGCTGTTTTCGGTGTTAGGTAAAGCTTAACAGTCATTTGTACTGTTGCTATGGAGTAAGCTTAGTTAGCTTGCTTGACAACCTAGTTTGAGTGTCCTTCACAGTAATGTGCAAGCTGGACTAAACAGTGCAACTAAGCTACTTTTAGCAGTCCTGTTCCTCCTGTCCTCTATATGTTAACTTCTGCTGTATGTTGTTTTGTCAGTAGTAAGAGCGATGTCTCCAGAGGATGAACTCCAGAGTCCCCCCCTTGGTTTCAGCTCCAATAGAGAGGATGCCACTCTGAGCTGTGCTGATCTAGCCAGCTCTCTCTCTGAGCTGGGGAGAAGGAGCAGAGCACGCAGCAGTTTCCACACAAGAACCCCAGAGACTGACATCAGCTGGTGAGGTCCTATGATACGTAAACATGTGAACATATAGTCTAATCTGCAGAGGCTGAATGTTTAAAGCATTTCCTTCCTGTTTGTCATTTAGTCGTGGAGACTTCGCCGATAGAAAAAGCCCTTTCCTGAAAATACTGGTGGATGCAGAAGCAGCTGCCAACTCTGCCGCCATACAACTTGTGTCTTTCAAAGATGCCATGGAAGATGAATTTACTGTATGTTTGTTGCACTTTTGCATACATCAAACATGAGCCCTCCATGCTGCAAACCAGAACATACATTAATCTACATTAAACAGTAATTTTCACATTCATGAACCATTGTTGTAACTTCTTTATCTTTTGCAATTAAGGACTCCAGACAGTCTGCCACTGATAAGCGCCGGATTGCAAGGCAGAGGCAACTTTTGCTGGAGAAGTTGGAGGATTTTAGACGAATAAATAAATCTGTTCGACAGAAACTGAAACGGCTCCAAGATTCAGAGGTTGGTTACAACATTTGTTGCTTGTATATTGCTCAGAATATTTAAACACGGGTCTAGATTAGGAGTAGTGCTGTAGTTCATGATAAAATTAAACACTCTCACTTAAATGCTTTCCTTGATTTAAGTAGGCTAACTCCTGTCTTTCCATATAGGCTGATCGAATTGATGCTGACCGCCAAATTGACATTTTATTGAATAAGATCACACAGGCTGAGAGTGAAAATGAGGTGGGTGTTACTCAAAGGAAAGAACTTAATTTAAGTGCGAGCAAATTAAGCTTCGTGCTCAAGCTGTGGCAACCTGCTTGAAGATTTAGTCTGTGACAGGGTTAATCTGGATTAATCTTAAGTACTATACTTGTTTGAATGGTTTAAGTTGGTAACAGCTAGTCAAATTAATGTCAAGGCTGTGCCAGCACAGTCACATTTGGGACTAAATTAGTATGATAACAGTGAAAACTCTTAAATTATTCAAGTCTCCCATCATGCACTGATTGCTGTCATTTTTCTTTCAAGCATTTAAAAAGAGATTTGAGTGAGACAGAAAAAAGAGTTGAGGAGCTGATGGATCTGCGGAGAGAGGAGCAGGTAAATACAGCAGAAGTTTTCATATAGATGTTCCTGTAGAGTTCATTTTTAAGAATCTGTCTTACGTCACAGGAGAACATAAAGACTGCAGTTCACATGACCAAGTCGGTAGAGGCGACTCGTGCTCACCTGCAAGGACAGCTGCGCAACAAGGAAGCCGAAAACAATCGTCTGACTGTACAGCTACGGGTACAAATTTGCCGCCCTATTACACTCCAGACAAACCGCTTTAAATAAAATGTGTAACATTATGTCATAACTTTATGGCTGTGCTGTCTTTTCAAGACCTTGGAGAGAACCCTGACTGAGCAAAAGTTGGAGATTGATGATCTGAAAGGCTCCTTCGCCTCTTTGACTGAGAAGGCAGCACAGGACAAAGAATCTCTGAAGAAGGCCATGCGAGCACAGAAACTGAGAGCTGAGAGATTTGAAGCTGCGATTGAGAAATGCTATACGCAACTGAAGGAAAAGGTAAAAAGTGAAAATTGGTGTGATTTTTGGTTTTAGTAATAGCGCCTCTTCTATACACAGTCACATCGTTCAGGATCTTACTTTTCTTTTCTTGGTCGGCAAACAGGATGCTCAGCTGGCCAACGCTCGCACAGAAAGAGACTCCAGGAGACGACAAAAGGAGCAGATGACGGATGAGACAGACGAACTTGTTGCTCAGATAGAGTTGTTGAAAAGGTTGGTTATTCATCTTTTCCACACGCCACCACTTTTTTTTTTTAGTGGAAATCAATGCACGCTACAGCTGCATGATTAATTGACTTATCAATTAGTGAATCGACAGTAAAATAGACAACTGTTTTGATAACTGTTTTGTCGTTCTCATGCAAAACTGGCAGAAAATGCTGTTCCCAGCATCTCATCTCTTCTGCTTTTATCTATTTTAGATCATATTGAACAGAATATATTCGGACTTTGAACTGACGAAATAAGACATTTAAAGATGCCTTGGACTTTAAGAAGCTGGGCTGGACATTTGGCATCATTTTCTATCATTTTAAAGACCAAACAATTCATTGATTAATCTAGAAAACACTGCAGATTAAATGATAACTAAAACAATCATTAGTTATAATAATAAACACAACTTCTAGTTTTCACTGATGAATTTCACATGTGTATTTTAAGTCAAATTGCAGGCTTGACTGCGAGGCTGCAGAAGGAGAAGGACGAGCTGACAGCTGCAAATGAAACTATGATGCAACGTGTTGAAAAACTCCGTGCTGAAAATGGAGACCTCGGCGTCAATAATGCAACACTCAAGGTACAAGCTGCCAAACAGCTCCCAAGTGAGAATCATTACTGTAAGAGGTACAGAAAAACATATGCTGCATAAATATGTTGTATGTAAATATTCATACGGCCATTTAGTGATCTGCAGGCAGCTGCCGGATAAACAACTGAGTGTTAATCTGTCAAATCCTTGAGAAAGTTGAAAACATTGTCTCCCTCTCTCTGCTTTTCTATTTCCATTACTAAAATGATTTTGCTGTTTGTGTGGTTGCAGGCAGCCGTTGCTCAGTTGGAACAGCAGCTGGCTGATTGTGAGTCTGCCCTGGTAGAGGAGACGGTTGTGTCTCAGGAGAGGAAACATCAAGCCGAACAGTGCCAATATCAGGTTGACATCTGCTCTAACCCCTAACCCTAACCCTTTTTCTAACACTGCCTTTTAATTTTTAGTTTTAGCCTTTATGTAATTCTTCCTAAGACAGCAACAACAACTGGTGATCATAGTGATTATATCAGCTCATTCTAGTAAGCCACTGAATGTGGTCTGTTGAGATTGCTGAACGAATGTTTGCAGGTTTCAGTTGAAGGGAAGGAGACGGCAGGTTTGATTATAATGTTCTGTATTGTTGTTTGTTTATTTGTTTTCCAAGGTTGCAGAGCTTCAAGCTGAGATTGGCGATCTGAGGATAAAATATGCCAATCTTTTAAGAGAAGCAGAGAAGACACGAGATGGAAAAGATACAGAAGTTGAGAAGGTATCCTCCCGCCTCTCTTTATAAACTTATTTTTCTATATTTTATGAAAGTTTTGAACTCTTTTAATGTGCACAAATCTTAATGAATTCCAGTGAGAATATTTTAGGTGACTAATTTTTTCTTTTTTGTTCTTTTAACAGTACTGTTGTTGCTTTATCTATTATCTTCAGCTCTGCTGCGATGTTTCTCCTGCTGTTGAATGGCCACTTAGTGATAAGCTGTTAGATGTAACCTTTACTTTTTCAGCTGCAAAACATTTGTTGCATGTGAATTTGCTAACTACCAAACTTCCTACAGTCATTCTGGGCAGCAAAACACTTCAACTAACAACTGCCAAAGCTGAGTCTAAAGATGAATCATGGCACCTTCGGCACGCTGTTACACGTATCTGCGTGATGACTCTTTAGGCTAATATTTTGTCTGTTCCCAACACTCCTTCTGCCATTCTTGCCGGAGCCCAGGTGAGGCAGGAGCTGCAGGGGCGTGTGGAAGAACTGAAGTCTTACCCCGAGTTACTGAGCGCAGCTGAGCAGAGTCTCTTCGAGTGCCAGGAGAACCTGCGACGCTCGGAGAGGAAGTGCTCAGAAAAGTCAGAGTCCATTAAGCAACTGCAGGTTAAGGTGTGCAACGTGAGCTGCGGTGGTCAGAATTGTAAAATGCAGTCATTTTCTAAAAATCTGACCACTAGGCGGTAGTACAACCCTACGTGTCTGTCAGCATCTTGTTTTCTGGTCGTGCTGTGAAAAAAAAAAAACTCTCTGCCTGCAGTGGAATCAGTTAGGTTGCAACCATCCTTACCTACGTACCCATTTGTGAGTGTTTTGTGCTGTGTGACTCCTTTTCAAGCACCCACTTGTTTCCATCAGCACTGATGAACTGGTATCTTGAAAGCTGCCCATTTTGTGTTTGCTAGATTGTGAGAAATTGTCCATTATCCAGTTTTGCATGTGACGTGCAAACCTCTTCTCTGCTCCATTCACTTGCGACCAATGCAGATTCTGAATTTTACATTTTATGTATACAGATGGAGAGTCATACAAAGCTGCTGACATCATCTTTAGAGATGAAAGAGTCCATTCATGAAGCCAATTTACAACTACAAGACAAAGTGAACTCTCTCATCAAGTAAGACATCCGTTCTCTAGACGTTAAATGTCTCCTTTGTTCAGATTCAAAAATTGAAATGGTTTAACTTGTGTGTGTGTGTGTGTGTGTGTGTGTGTTTGTAGGCAGGTGGACCAACTGCAGCAGGAAAACCTGGAGCTGGTACGGAGGCTTGCAGCTCAGGAGGAAGCTCTCGGTTACAGTAACCGGCAGCTGGATCAGCGTTCATCAGAGTGCCAGGCTCTCAGCAGGCAGCTGGAGGCAGCTTTATCAGACGTCAAACAACAGGTACAGCTCAGAGACAGTCTACTCTAGAAGACCATGTTTTTCCCATTACGTTATCTCTTTTTGTACTTGTTGGTACAGTTGACCAGGTGGCATTGTAAAAAGAAGTATGTATTCTGTTACTGATAGCGATACAGCACAATCGAGCCTTGTGTTTCCACATAAATATCTGGCACACGGGAAGCAATGTGTTTCATTTAAAGTTTTTCCTCTCATCAACAAGGTCAGCAAGGTAAAAGACCAGGCTGTTTCCAGAGAAGAAGCCCTTCAGACCAAAATCCTGGAGCTGGAAGCCGAGAAGAGCAGAAGGAATAATGAGCTGAGACTTCTTCGCCAGAGCAAGCTCACCGTGAGTCTCGTGATTTTTCTTGACTATAAATCAAATGAGTGTCAGCTGGAACATGCTCAGATTGTACTGAACTCAACCTTGATGCAACCTGAGATACGTTGATGTTGAGGAAAATCACTGTCTGTATCTTAATCTGCAGGCAGAGAAACAGTTTGAGGTCCGTCTGAAGGACCTGCAGCTCAGCCTGGACCAATCAGAGAGCCACAAGCAAAGCATTCAGAACTACGTTGATTTTCTGAAAAACTCTTATAAGACGATGTTTGATGAAGGACTGCAAACATCAACTTTTGGATCATCATATTTTCTAAAATGAAAAAAGGATTTATGTGTTTGCGTTTTAAAATGAGTATTTATTGATTTGTTTTTTTATATATTCTAATATGGTGATTGAAACTGAATGATTGTGATATTTATAAAGTCAATTTAAATGAGAATGGAAGCAAGAATTTCACTTTTAGAGGAAGTAAGAGGATGTTTTTTATAGATTCAGGCTATCTTTGGGTACTTCTACATTTAGCGGACAAGCTGGGACTTTTTTTTAATCTCTTGTTGTGAGAAGTTTTGATACCCATTTTTAGTCCCCGGAGACGTTACATAATATTTTCACATGTGTATGCAGATTTCAGACTGTGAACTCTTGGTGCTACTGTATCTTATTCCCGTGGTATCTTATTATTATATGACGAGGAGCCAGTTGCATAACTCTAGTTTAAGATTATTCTAAACTTTAAAGTTTAATCTCTTCCATAAACATGACTGAAAGACTATTATTATTATTAAAAATAGCCACAAACCCGCCTTCTAAGTTTAAAGTTAAGACCAGCTTGCTGTCATAGCAACATGTTTTATAAATTGGGAGTTTGACAGACATTTGTAACCTATAGTTTCAACATCTTTAACAATTTGGCAAATCTTTTGTTTGCTTGAGAGTTGTTAAAACAGCAAATCTGTGTTAGAATGTCCAACAATTTTAAATATTGATTAACTTAAGCTTAATAAATTTGTGTGATTTTGTGGTTCATATATCAATTTAAATATACAGCATTTTTCTCTATTTTCTGATATTTAATGAGTTCAAATATTTAATTAAAAGGGGTTCCACCCGTAGAAAAGTAATGTGCCACTAGGTGGAACTGTTTTGTTAGCCATCTTTGTGTCAAGCGTCTCAATTTTACCCACAAATCATTGTGTGCTCCATCACCAGTCTTACTTTACTCACTGTTAAATGAGTTCTGTGCAACAAGACCATTCAGTCTGTGGCAAGTGGAAGAATTTGTTTATTTTTATGGAACTGGCTCCAGATCAGACTTGTTTTTTTTTTGCCATATTTTGAATCTGTACACATCTAATTATGTACAGTAATTGTTAACCAGTACATGTGGTGCTTGAAAACCAAATATGTCCCTGCCAAGTTGTGGTAGAATAAACCACGTTTTCCACGGTGCTCCATTCAGCCATGCTCCTGTTAACCTGCTGATGCCGAAAACAATCGTGTGTCTGTTTTTTTTTTTACAGTGATCATAAAACAAAATGTGTGATGTATATTGAAGGTGTTTATGTTCTGATCTTCAGCTGGACTGAGATGAATGATCAATCAATTGTTTCGCTTTCAGCTGTGAAGCTCATGCCTTTAGGGTTTGCAAACGTAATTACTGAGATACATGCAGCACTGGGATTTTTCCAAACCACTTTAACCTCTCTTGCTGGTTTGCTTGGCATGCTTCTGTAATGGAAGTTTTTACACTGAGAACACAGGTAGCTGCTGCTGAACTGAACTATGTTTGTCTTGTACTGCTGTTGTTGCTTGTGCTCCCATACTGTATCTATGGTAATAAACCACCATGAGTCAAAACCTGCGTCCAGACTCTGATGTGTCCTCGCTGTGGACGTATTCCCCCTGAGTGCTCCTCTCAAGTTCTCAGAGACAAAGCTCTATTGTGCTCTCCGTCAGGGAATGGAACCATTTCATCTCTGCGTGCGTCAGTACTCCTGTTTTTCCTTTGCTCTTGTTCTGACTCTCTTGGTCTTGCCCGTTTACGTAATTCTATGAACACTCTGGGAATTTGTTTTTTTGCTGCTGTTTGCTGGAAAATAAGATTACATATGACTCCTGGCAGTTTGGTTGGTATCATGATTCGGCAACGTGATTGACACACCCTGAGCTTATTAGACTCAAATGAGTTAGATGACCCATATGTTTTTTGTTTTTTTTTTAATGCTGGGCCAATAATCAAAAACAAACAGAGGCTTTACTGTTGCATGGCTGACGGACGTATAAACTCTTGGATGGCAGATAATCCCTGAATCTTTGCATTAACACAAGGTCATACTGGTCAAACTTTAGGATGTGAAGGATACATATATATATATTCAATTAACACTCTTCTTTGTAATATTAGGAGCAACACATTCCACATTCAGGGTTGTCCTTTGTCCTACATGTAATATCTCTGTGGAAAGTTTAGATTATTCTCTGTGTACCCTAACTTTTTTTTTTCTTTATTCTGCAGCTTGCGCCCAGCATCTGTCCAACAGCAGGAAAACCACACTGAGGTTTACATTACACCCATTCCCTAAACTATGCAGTGACATGTAGGTCCTCTCAGAAGTGGGTCAGCCAGATGCAGTTGGAACAGCGTGGCTCTTTTCCCACTAAAGAACTGTTACAACAGACCCCCCCGAGGATTTCCATTTTACAGATTTTTGCAAGCCACAGTCTTCACAATTTTTGCCCTTTTTCCTAATACAATAAAAGAATTGGCAAACTGCGTTGTTTTGTGTTTATTTGTGAAAAATTAAAACATAGCGAGTGTAGAGAACAGGGTGTCAAACCAATATTATCGTACAATATGTCATGATTATATCTACATTTAGTGAAGTATGAAATGTTAATCCTTATAAATAAAATGAACGTGTACAGTAAATGAACAGAAACATAGTGTGACATGTGTGTAATGACTGATTTAGTAGCTGCCATAGTTTTTACATCTTTTCCATGGTGTCATGTGACATGTCTTGTCAAAAGAGGCTTAAATATGTGAAATATAAAATAAAAGTGGACACATTTTGGTTTAACTACTAGAAAAATAAGAATTTTCACAATGTAAAAAATAAACCGCTTCAATAGAAGCAAACCACGAGGCTCCAATGTTATGAAGCAAAATAATGAACGCTATAGTTCAAGAAGTTCATCCTGTAGATGTCTGCAACTCAAAGTGCAACTTTTGCTACCAGTCAACACCTTAAAGTGTCTTCCTTTCATCTTCGATTACAGTTTGTGGATGTCATTAAAAAGTCTGTAGCGTGCAGCTGTCTTTTCGGAGCAGTCTAGGTTACACTTGCAAGACTCGATCATCATCACCATCCTGCTGATGATGTCGCCGTTTCTGCACCGGAAGCGGACAGGTGACGTCTGGGTTCGGTGAGGGCTGCAGCATCTCCCATCTGAGCAGGACCCACAGTACCTCGGCTGGAACTTTTTCAGGCTACGGCAGCCTGCATGGGACAGATTAACTGGACGACTGGCCTTTTCTGTGGGGTTACATTTCTGACCTCTCTGTTGGAGGGAAGACATCAAAAGCATGTGTTAGACATAACCACGATATAATGACATTATCTAAATGTATCTGTGAATCCTGCTAGTGTGGAGTGTGGAGTGTACCTTCAGTCTGTTAAAGGTCATTTGGCTGCATGGGCGGACTTCACAGATCCGAGTCTCTTTCACCAGTTTGCACTGGGTGTTGCTGTTGGTCACCCTGATGGACACTCCGGTGCCGCAGGATTTAGAGCAGGGAGACCAATCTGTAGTTTGAGACACACACACTGGGTGGCTCCTGAAAGCTGCACAAAGAAAATAAAAGGATTTAGAAGATGATACGAGAACAATCAAGACATCTTATGCACATGTTGCTACGTTTGTAATTGCATGCATGATCTTATATTTGGCTCCAGATGTCCCCAGATTGTGTAAAACTGCTCACCAGGTAAAGACTTTGTTTCTCCTCTCCACACAGGCGCCAACTCATTCCTGTTGGTAAGGTCGTCTTCAGACAGTCTGCTGTCTTTGCTGTGCTTTTTCCTTTGTTTCTTCATCACAGAGCTCTCTGTCTTTGCTTCCTCAGGGCAGACAAGCTGTTCACAGCACCGTCCCGGTATCTTGATCCGTTTGGGCTTGGCACAGCCCAGTTTGGGCAGCGTGAGCTCATGCGGGCAGAGGGAGACACATCCAACAGCACCGTCCATGCATGTGCACTGGTGTTTGCAGTTTGGACGAAAGATTTCTCCGTTCTGGTAAATCTTGTTGTTGTACTCACACGTTCTTCCATCTAATTTGGCTGTTTTAGAGAAAACAGAGGTGGTAGTGAGATAGAGAAATGAGAAGACGGAAGTGAGTAAATTCAGAAAAAACAGAGCAGAAGTCATCATACCTCGGCAGATGCCTTTAGCAGAGCCATATTCCCCTCCAAAGTTGCACTCCAGTCCCTTTGTGTGGTCACATGGCCGTGTCTTGCTGCAGTCCTCAAAGAGCTGCCGTGCACACACTTTACAGCATCCACAGCCATCCAGCATGAGACTGACTCCTGCTGCACATCTGGGGGTATCAGGAGAACACCGACAGTCCTTTGGACACGAGGCTGACACCTGAGATGAAACATGACATCAGATATTTCTAATCAAAACTCTGCCTCCTCTTATAACAGCTAAACAAGCAGCTCGTGAATGAACAGTTATTCCTCACCAGTTTAACGCAGGCGATCACCACGACAAAGACGTTCCACATCTTCACAAGTTAAAAGTTTAAAAGTCTTCTCTCTATCAAAGACCAGACCTGGCAGTGAGTTGACGAGTTCTTGCTCTCCCTCTTTTTGGAGTCCCCATCTCCTTTTATACCCTCCGAGCAGATCTGACGTATGCGCAGGCTGAAGAGGTGTCCTGAAACTATGAGAGGAATGCCTCTCCACGCGTCCTCCCATAAGCCCATAAGAAGCTGCCCCCACCTTCCTCTCCTCTCGCTCAGCGTGCCAAGAACCACCCAGTCTAACTTCTTTCATGGCTTTCTCTCCAGTTCAACTGTGCAATTTTCACTTTTCATGTCTGTTTTACAGTCATGAAGCTGTGAACCACAATCATTCCTTTGTTATGAAGTAAACCAGTTCCTGAAATTATTATTTGTATGTAATAAAACGTTACAAATTACATAATGGTGAAGCTTGATTACAGGTTCTGTACAGGAAACTGACTATTCAGGCGTTACATTGTGAATTATGCATGATTTTGTTCCTGTTCCTGTTTTTGCTTTGTTAATATCTGCCAGGTCTGTCTTAGTCTCAAGAAAGAAAGAAAGAAAGAAAGAAAGAAAGAAAGAAAAAAGAACTGGTGAGATATGGTTATGTAAAGGACAAAAAAAATGTACCTGATACCTAAAATATTTCATCATCAGCCTCATGCATGTGAGAGCGGCCAACATCGGGACCCCACAAGTTCTGACATAAATATTGAAGAAAAGCTACATACTTCTATGACCAACTGAATTTCTACCTCGGATGAAGCAGTGTTTAGGCTGTTGCACATTGTCTGTGATCGATGTTTGTATTTTCTAACCACGTTAAAAGTCACAGATGAAAATTCCCATCAGTCACCTTTCAGGGTGTGGATGGATTAGGAGTTTGTTTGACTTCAATATTTCAAAAAGGAGACGAGAGCCTCCTGGAATGCTTGAACCCTGGGAGTCCTTTGTTCGGGTCTGAAAGAGAACGTCCAGAATGAAAAACACCAAAAGAAGAAAGAAAACTTGAGCAATGCCCGAAGCAACATTCCACTCAGGATGAACATTGAGGGTTTCTTTGAAATAGCTGCCAGGATAAAAAGCATCCTCTTCTATCCACATCAAAGAACAATGGAAGTTATCTGGGAGAGAAAAAAATGCCTTTCCTTTCATTATAACCTGTGAGAACAAGAGGCTGAGCCAGGCAGACTGGCACAGCCTCCTTCTTATCTAACTGAGGTTACAAAGGCCAGTTTGAATCGGTGCCAGCTCAGGCAGACGAAGAGCGAACAAGCGTAAGCTCGGTGAATTCTCAGATGCCTGCAAATTGCTGACTGTTGTGGTCTGGAGTGGAAACTTTTTCCATCCGAAGACGTAATATAAAGAATTTGCAGAACCATGTTAGGTAAGAGGATCTTCGGATATATAACAGGCAGCTGGAAAACTTGAGTACAATTTGATGTTAAACTGACCTGTTTGACAATGTTACACCCAATGTGTGCCCTTTATGTTCCTGGAAGCACCCACGTTTAATTTCCACAGAGAAGCATGTGAATGTATTTTAATTGTAATATTAATGTCAGTATAAAACTTTTTAAATGTTTTCCAAAGAGAAAGCCTCGTTTTTTTCTTGCCTCTTTCAAGTCAGTTTGCCAATATAAGGTTTTAAAATTTCACCACTTTGCAGCTGCTGCCAGTCCAATCATTTAGAGGAATAATTTATTACAGCTAGTAACTGTTCCCTTCTCTTAGAAGTATAAAACATCTTCCAAGAACCGTGTCCGTGTTAAAATGAAGAGGTGAAAACACTTTAGTTTGGTGCTGGTTTATTCGCTAGTCTCATATTTCTGTTCTTGCTCGGCGTACATAAATTTGTTTTGATTTGACGTCAATGTAAATGCTATTTTCCAAGTGGGAAAAGGCAGGAAGCTCTTAACCTAACTTAGCTTAGCCTAGCCTAGCCTAGCTTAGCTTAGCATAAAGCCTGGAAGCAGGGGAGAACAGCTAGCCTGCAAATTTGCACTGCAAATTATCGACCATATGTATTCACAAAATGTCTGGAGGCTGGCTTACTGTAGCTGGCAAGCAAGCCATTAGCATGCTAGCGCTAGTCAGTCACAATTAGCTCCCTGAGCTTCCTTCTATTTTCTCTGTGTGGGATGTTTAATCACCTTTTTTTCCCCATTTTTTTCCACAATTGTACATCATTTAAATCAATAATTACTTAGGCCTATTAAATATGGAAAAGCTCTCCAAGCTAGCAAACTCGCTAAGTGTCAGTTAGCTCAATGGCACATTAAGTACTAAGTATTCAAGAGATGACTCTGTCTTTGTCTGCAAACCATTCATCTTTTGTGGAGTATTTTCTCCTCCAATAAAGGAGGATAACGGGTGGACATCAACAACACTGCTATAATGCCTCCATTTTGAACTCTCCAGCTCTCTGCCAACAATTGCTATTTTTGTACGACATGTAGGCCTAGGGTAATTCCCCATAAAACATTGTTTGTTATACAGATTAAACAAAGTTCAAGTGTGTTAATTAGTGAGTTGTTAAGTTGGTAGGCGTATTTTGAACTTTGGACAGAGTCAAGCCCACTCCCTGTCCTAATGCTAAGCTAGGTAACCGCCTCCTGACACATGCTCCATAATGCAGAGACATAAAAGTGGCAAACTTTTCATTTAGCTCTTGCAGTAAAATAACAATATTTCCCAAAATGTCAGACTATTCCTTTAACACCCTTAAGAATTCAAAATGTTCCAACATGAAAGAAAATATCCATATTTGGAGCATTTTCTTTCATCTTGCTGTCAAGTTCCTGTGGTCATCCATCATGAATATAAACCCAGATTATCTATTGTATAAGAGATGTTATGTAACGTGTAATTACCCATCCTGGACCTGATACTATCAGAAAGACAAGACTTTTACCTTTGTTACCCACATTTTAATATATATGATACTACCGTGCAGCATCAGACTGAAATTTAATCACGTCATAGCTGTAGTTATTTAACCCTACGTCGCCGAGGATGACATAATGGGATATGGAGAACAGTCAAATGGGAAGGTGGGTGGGCAGAGAGAAAAATTTTGTGGCAGTGTACACATCCAAAAAAGAGAACAATAGACAAAATATGGGATTCAAATTCTGTGTGGCACAAAAGTTGGCAGCAGATAATGGAAAGGCAGAAAGACCTCCTCAGTGGTATTCAGAGTAAAACCTCAATGGTTCTGAGCTTGTTTTGGCGGCTCTGTGAGAGCAGGTCACACGACAGACGGGAATGTCTGAAATGGTTGTCCAGATATGATTGCAAATCCAGTTGATTACATCATTTCTATAAATGACTTTCCCTTTCTTTGTGTCTCACTCACTGTAGGGAACACTCACGAGTCGGTACACTGGGTTCGTCTGAATCTCTCACAGCTGATTCGACATTATTTCCAGACAGCTGCTCTCTGCTGTTCTGCGTGAATGAGGTGAATCATTGTGAACCTTTTTCTGGACGAAAGTGGGCATGTATTGTCAGTTTCTGTGGATGCTTTGTTACCGTTTAACAATTTTCTTGTGTAAAGATGCTGTTTGACCTTTTAGCACCTGACATTTAAAGGGCATCTTTCTTTCTGCCGCATCTCTCCTCCAGAAATTACTGGGATGCAACAGCAGCCACGTAGTTATTGGAGTCTGTTTTTTCCCTCTATTTCAAATCATTATCGTTACACGCAAAACCCCTAAAGTGAGCAACAGAAGGCCATGGCCTGATTTACAGTTTGCATAGCTCACTGCTCAGAGATGGTGTTTTCCGGTTACACAGTACATATTACATTGCAGAACATGACAAAACAAGCCTGACAACAATCTCCTCAGGGACTACCCATCCTCAAACACTTCGTGGCATATCATAATTAGAGGGAGGAGAAAATCTTGCATGTGTTTTGCCATTTTGCAATTTATTTCATGTTTACTGGAGTGTTATTTTGGTTCTTCTCATGCACTGCAGCTTGCTGTGAGGACACTTTGTTCTCTACGCTTTGATTCACACTTTCCCTGACGATCCCCCTATAACAGTTACCACTAATTGTATAACTGCTTTAAAAAACACATTTGGGCTGATTCAGTGTGACAAAATACGATACCGTATAAATAGAAGTATAAAATTTAGGCCCAAAATAATAAAACAATACAACAAAGGGCTGGCACCTCTCCAGCTACCGGTCCACACACCATACTGTCCCTAAGAACTGAGCTACTGCTGCCCCAACAATAGAATATAATATGATTTAATAGAATGGAATAGAATCAATCAATCAGACTTTATTTGTATAGCACTTTTCATACAAACAAAATGTAACACAAAGTGTGTTGCGACCGTGACTCAGTGGTAGAGTGGGTCGTCCAACCCCAAGGTTGGCAGTTCGATCCCGCTCTCGCTGCTCAAAAAAAGATTGCCACAGCCGAGGTGCCCTTGAGCAAGACACCGCCCCCCCCAACATCTGCTCCCTGGACGCTGTGAATTGTTGCCCACCGCTCCAGTGAATCTGTCAGTTTGAGTGTGTGACCCTGTGCATGTGCATGTGCATGTGTGTGTTCCAGCAGGTGCCAGCCTGGAAGGGTTAAATGCGGAGAAGTAATTTCACGTTCAACGTGATCAATAAAGTTTCTAAAATTAAATTAAAGTGCTTCACACAACCTCCACCTCACACGACTATAAACAAAAGCAGCGCCAGCTCATCATCTTGCAGTGAAGAAACACCGGAGGCAGGTTAAAACATAGAATAAAATACAATAAAGAAATGAAATAATACTAATAAATAAATAATTTAATCAATAGTGTTATAATAATAATAAAGATAGATAGATAGATAGATAGATAGATAGATAGATAGATAGATAGATAGATAGATAGATAGATAAACATGCATGAAAACATAGTTATGAATATTATATTGCATGTCTGCCTCATTCTGAAAGGAAAGGCCTCAAATCTTCCACACTGCACCTTTAAATTGTGAAGAACGTGTGCAGAGATCCAACACCACCACCTAGTGGACGTGATCGGTGCGGCACTTCACCTGTATCAGACACGTTAACACGTAAACGGCAACTTCAAATCAATTAACACTCAACAAACACGAGCAAAGTTGGACACCTGTAGTCTGGTGTGCTGTTATAAGAGACGTTTTATCTCAATTATAAAGTTTTTAAACTACATTAGTGAGCTCTGAGGGTGAAAGCGGTGACTCTGCTGACCGCCTCTTCTCTTCTTTCTCTCGTCGTGTCGACGTAAACCTCGACAGAATCAGGAAGTCCGGGGACTTTTAGAGACCGAAAACTTGAATGGAGAGTGGATACGACACTTTGTGGCGACAAACAATGAAGAGACACATTTGTTAACGCTTAGAAGTGTTTTATTTATGTAGTTTATCACGTTATTACGCACGTATCTTGTCTTAGTCGTCGTTAATTACCCGGAACACCTGGATTTTCACTTTACGGGGTTAAGGTGATGGATGTTCCTCATCTCACTGAAGATGACATGGCCGAGATTAAAAAAGATGTGAGTACAATCATTTAACTGAACTCTTGTTTCCAAGTCGGTAGTGATTCAGATACAGTAAAGTGTGTGGGGAAAATATAGACACATGTTTTGCTCTGTTTATTTGTACTTTGTTTGGCGTTAAAGGCCTGTTGAATGAGGAAATACCCACCACACCTTCTCTGTACCCACATCAACAGTCAATCCTCTGGAGGATTTGACAAAAATACAATATTCAACACACAAGCTGGAGTTTTTTTTTAGTAAATACATAAAGGATTTGCTCAGTCTGCCTTATAAAATGCACCACAAGAAGCTAAAACAGAGATAGACACCCATGGAGAACAGGACCAGACCAGGTGGGGGTTGATGTGTAGAGTAACCTCCTCCTCTTCGAGGCCTTAACAACTCACTTTGTTCTCCTTCTGCCATTGATTTCCAGGTGCTGACCCGACTGCGGCACTACCTCTGCGACAAGATCAGAGCCGAGCGCCACCTCGACTACCTGCGCTCTCGCAGGATCCTGACACGGGACGACGCAGAGGAGATCAGCTGCAGGAGCACACAGACCAAGAGGACGGCCATGTTGCTGGACATGCTGGCCGAGAACCCCCGGGGCCTGGACGCCTTGACTGACTCCATAAGGGAGATGCGCTCGCAAAACTTTATCATCACCAAAATCACAGATGAGGTGCAAAGGGCCAAAAATGAGAAGCTCGAGTCTCTCAGAGGTGAATAGGCCAGGTCACAGTGAAATCTGCTCATTTCATATTTATTATATGTTCCTGGTGATTTAATTCAACTTCCCTTCCCCCTCTTCATCTGTCACTTTACAGCAGGGGCATCCAGTTCCTCATCTGAAAGCAACCTCAACACGCCGAGCATATCCACTGACCTCTCGTCGACGTTTTCAAACAACTCCACCTTGCTCTTCCACCCGGACGGAGAGCGGAGCCCTTCCACTTCAGACGTAGCAGGCTCGCTCAATCTGCCATCGTTACAGCCCTCCGGATCTGGTGCTAGCATCGCCGTAGCTTCTTCTACAACCTCCTCCAGCCTCCTGAGGCCCGGAGACCCGGGTGCTCCTCCGCTGCCTGATGAGGTTCTGGTCGAATCCCCCTCCAACTTAGATGCAGGAGCGTCGGGGTGCACCAGCAGCGGGGGGGACCCAAACTTCCAGCCACTCCGGTCACGCTCGCTCACTCCAACATCACATAGGAGCATCTTTTAAGTTCACATCTCAATAGGACTGTTGTCATGCAGTTAAAGGGACAAATCAGCTGAATCCTTGGACACTCGACTCATATACAACACTCTCTCACTCTCTTCAGTGTTGCTCTTGCCTTTTAATTAGGCAATTACTAAGAAATTGCTATACAGGGATATACTACTACTATACCAATCAGCTTTTTACAAGAGCAAAAAGGGCATTTGTTACTTGGGCTGTGGTTTTGTTTGTACGCTTTTCATACTGGTGCCAAACTGAAATGAGGCCTGTTTGATACTTACTCATTACTTTCCGATGCTCATGCTGCAAACACCTTTTGGTGTTGTGAGGTTCGATACCCATGTCAGGATGTTAGGAGCCAAGAAAATGTGACTCACCCACTGTCGCTCACTCCTCTTCTTTTGTCTGGAGGTGTGATTTCCTGATAAACTGTGTAGTGTGACAACATGAAAGTTTTATACACTGGAGTGACTACATGATAGGCGTGTAAGTCTGATCTCATAAGCAGGTGCCTTTGTAGCTCCAAACGATTGCTGTCCACTCCATCCTTCGCAGCATTAAACTAACGACCTCTTGCTTTACGTTTTCGTCACTACACGAGTCTTAAATCTTAGAGCATGTTGTGAAACTCAGTCAGTGTCTTGCTTATTACTTCATCCACTGCTTATGTACTATGTAACTATTGCTTACTAAAGGTTTTCTGTATGAATTCAACCCATGTTTTCTTTCTTTCATTTATGCCTGTGTGTTCCTTTAGAAACAAATGGTGCAGTTTATAATTACACGGTGAACATTAAAAAAAAACATTTTTCATTCTAGTGATACCGTCTGCAACACAAGTCGAGTCGAATTCAGGTGACATTTTACGACAGGCGCCTACAAACAGTATCGGTGTCTGTGCGTGAGGAGATTCTGTAACTGGGGAGCTCTATTTTGGTTTTGGAAAAACTGGAAAAGCTTAAAATGACGCGGAGGAGTGACAGTGTCATTGTGGTGAAGGCTGGCGTGGTGACTGCATCTGCAGCTGATCTTCATAGACAGCAGAGAGTGAGTCGCTCTGTGGCTCGCCGGTGCACAGCAGGTAATTCTGTTATTATTCTTATAACATATATGTTGACTTTGTACTCTAAATTTGGAGCTTTTACTCTCAATAATACATATATAGATACATATATATGTAGATAGAGATAGAGATACCAAGAGGTTATAAAAGTATATTAATTACACTACGATAATATCTACAATGTAAGTGCCTTTAACTTTTATTTGCTGTTGTGAGATTTCTGCAAAGATTTTTACTTAATATGTTACGTAAGCCTGCGTTTCCTGTCTGCTACAATTCACTGTTGCGGGCAGGTCTACTAAAATAAGCCTTCATTGAGCTAAAAATGGATAAATGATGTTGCAGAACACTTTTTTTTTTTGTAGTTTGTAGAGCATTACAGTTAATTTTAGCATAATTATCAGCCACCATCAACATTTTAAAGAGAGTTAAGAGAGTGGCAGTGGTGAGCACATGTAGGAGAACCAGTTTGATACACATCAGAATGACTGGAATGGTTGAACTCTTACTTTGTCTTCGACACACGTCTGATGTGTGTTCAGTATACTCTTCTATACTTCAGTATAATGGACGACTGTGAGCAGCTCCTGGCCGCGAGGTCAGAGGAGAGGAGGCCAAACGGCCACTGCGGGTGGAGCGCTCACACTCAGAGCCTGAAGTCGAAGATGGTGGAGGACTTCAGACGGAGGCTCAAGTACTTCTTCATGAACCCCTGTGAGAAATACAAAGCCAGGGGTCGCAAACCATGGAAACTGATGTTACAAATATTAAAAATTGCGATCATCACAGTGCAGGTACTTTTTATATAATTCTTTAGTATTAGTAGTAGTATTGGTTAGATGTATTTTATGTCAAATGTTTGTTTTGTTTTTGCTTGTCTCTGCTTCAGTTAGTCTCTTTTGGCCTCAGCAACGAAATGATGGTCACGTTCAAAGACGACAATCTGATGACATTCAGACATTTGTTTCTAAAAGGATACAAGGATCACCGACTGGGAAGCTATGACCTGTACACAAAAGCAGATGTGTATGATCACATCTACTACGTTATCAACAGGGTACTGAGATTTAAGGCAAATTTCATGGCAAAAATGTTATCGCACAAGAAAGAAATGTTTCACTCTTCTTTCCACATCTTTTTTTTCAGTACCTCAATCTCCAAAACTTGACAGTAGGTAACCTCGCATACGAGATGGCTGAAGGACAGTACACTCCTCTGTCTGTGTGTCAAGAGTTTTACAGAAACAGCACTATCGATCCTGGAAATGACACCTTTGACATTGATCCACATATCGATAAAGGTACTAAAGCACAAAATTGCCATATAAAGACAAAATTGTTAATTTCTTGCAGAGCTGTGGCACGTGTAGATTTAAGTATCTTGAATTGTATCCAGATTTTTGCACAAGTTGTATTTAAGGAAGCTGATTCATAGCATGAATGGAAAATAATTATAATGTGGATTTACTTGTGACTCCATGAAAAGAGGAAGTTTGTTCTGCACATTGTGGTTGGAGGATCCAATCCAATGACTAACTGATCAAACTGTTTTTAAACGTGTTGCTTGTATTTCCTCATCACAGATTGTATTTCCATATATCCTGTGCAGTCATTTGACAACAGCAGTATGCCGGAACATGTAAACTTCAGCTTAGATTTCAAAAGGTGACTAAACCGAAAATACTGGTTTCATGTTAGGTGATAAGAGCGCCGCCCGCTAATGTATGTTTGTGTGTCCAGGCTGCTATCAGTGAGCATCTACCTTACTCTGAAAACCATCAATCTGCAGACTGTGCGCCACCACGAGCTACCAGACTGTTATGACTTCCATATAATGGTTGGTGACAGTGTCCGAAAAATGCCACACCCTCATCTGAGCTGATATTTTAACAGACGAATACATACATGCTCAAAAGTAATTTTGTCTTTAACTTTCCACTCCCTGAATCTTTCTTTGTTTGCATACAGATCATGTTTGATAACCGTGCACACAGTGGAAAGATCAAGGTTGATGTTGAAAATGATGTAAGGATTTATGAATGCAGAGACTGGAATGTGGAAGGCACTTGTAAGTTTTACCTTATTTCATTGCAATCATTGATATATCATGACCCAGACAAATAATAAATACTGCTTTAAAGGCCAGCAGGGGACAGTGGCATTACTCTACTACTGTAACTATACAGGCAAAAACATCATGATAGATCATCTTGAGATTTCATGCTATTTTGCTTCCATAACATGAAAATGCTCAAAATACACATTTAGGTGTTTATTTTTCTGAACTCTTTATATTTATGTCTGTGGATTTGACCAAAAGGTAGCATGATATAATGTCTCATTTGAATACTTCAACATAACATTTCAGAAAATGATGTAAATAATCAACTGGGGAAGTTTTCATTTCACCCCATTCACCTGTAACTTTGCAAAATGTATAAAATCTTGCGATGCATATTTTTAAAGGCTGAGTTTTTTATTCGGGTGAAAGATCTTCACTTCAGTAGAGTTTACTTACACCAAACCTTCCTGTTTTATTCCTGTCTATATTCTGAAGGTTCTTACAGTGGGGTTTGTGTTTATATATCATAACATTTTATTCCTAAAAACATTGAAAAGGTTTGATCTTTCTAAATCTAATATGTCAACAAAATGAAATAAGAAGTGTGCACGTGACTTTATCCAATATTCAGATTAATGTGTTATTTTTATATTTAAAAATACAATTTCAATAAACTTGTATAATAGATCTTTTTTTCACAGCAGCCATTTTGACATGAAATAGTAAACACAAGTGTTATCAGTGATCCTAATTAAGGTCTGTTGCATTCAGGTCAAACAGAGTCAGGGTGCTGCTGTGGTGCATGTCGGCTCACTGGAAAGTCTCTGCTGCACTAAATGGAACAAACTTTAATTGGAGTAATCATTAGAAACACCTGTGTTGACCCTGCTATTTCATGTCAAAATGGCTGCTGTGACAAAAGTCTGTTGTCTTAATGTAACTGAGGAAGTTTCATGTTGATATCTATTAGTTTGTAATAGTATTAGTATTAATTAGTATTTGTCTACCTGAAATAATTCATCTGAAATCTGTGGTTTGTAGCTGATAAGAACGATTACCTCCTCTTGTCGTTCGATTCTGTCGTCATCCTCGCCTGCTTCACCTCTCTCATCCTCTGCACGCGATCTGTCATCAACGGCATCCAACTCCAGTTTGTAAGTTATGAGGAACGAATAAATCAATTGTGACCAACACCACTGATGTACAGGATTTTAGTACATTTAGAGTTAGGTCACTGGGTCAATCGTTCTGTAATAAATGAATGAGTTAGTCATCACCCATAATATGCAGACCAGCTACAATAACTTCAGTATTATTGAGAGCTCAGTGCTGGAGCCAGCATTTTATACTGATAATAAGATGATATAAGCCATCACCTCATCAACATCTCATATGTAAAGTGTTATATCATGTTAAAATAAGAATGGATCCTGGTTTCTTAACGCATTTGTTTAATTGGTGTGTTTTACAACATCTCTGTTTCTCTCATGCAGGAGTTCAACATATTCTTCCATGCCTACTACAATAAAATTGTGAGCTGGTCAGACCGCATGGAGTTTGTGAATGGATGGTACATCCTCATCATTGTGAGCGACACATTAACCATCGCTGGGTCAGCGCTCAAAATTGGAATACAAACAAAGGTTTTATTGATGATTAATATGATTATTGACTGTTACTATTGACCTTATCTTTGGAGCATGACATATAAAAACCAACTTCAGTTTATATATTTGTACTTTCTTTCCTCTTGTAGTACCTGACAAACTATGATGTCTGCAGTATTTTGCTGGGAACAGCCACAATGCTCGTCTGGGTCGGCGTGATTCGTTACCTTGGTTTCTTCAGGAAATACAACGTAAGAAGCTCCATGACACTGCTTTCTTTTCTGCATAATGCATCAGCTGTTAAACTGTTAAAAGTAGCACATGCTGAAAAGCTTTATTCCTTTCCAGATATTAATCCTAACCCTCAGGGCGGCATTCCCAAATGTGATCCGATTCTGCTGCTGCGCTGCCATGATCTACCTCGGGTACTGTTTCTGTGGTTGGATTGTCCTTGGGCCTTACCATGATAAAGTATGAAATTTATAAACTTTCATGGCCTAATAAATTCTCCTAGTGTGAAGGAGCTCTGTTCTTTTGACACTGCAATATTAAAACTTCATTTTCAAAACATTTTTGTCCAGTTCCGAACGCTCGACAAGGTGACAGAGTGCCTCTTCTCTCTCATCAATGGGGACGACATGTACGCCACCTTCCTGAATTTGAGAGACAAGAGCTACATGGTGTGGCTTTTCAGCAGAGTTTACCTCTACACCTTCATCTCCCTCTTCATCTACATGGTGCTCAGCCTGTTCATCGCTCTCATTACTGACACCTATGAAACCATCAAGGTCAGTTTGAATCACCTGAGATATATTTTTAAATCTTAAAGCTGTAGAGTTTTTCAGGTCAGTGTTTTATTTATTTATCCTTGAGTGCCCTCATACAATGATTCTTGTACAGCATCACCAGCAAGACAAGGAGCCAGTGTCCCAGCTTCAGGCCTTCATAGCAGAGTGCAGGGACCAGCCTGAGTCTGGACGATACCAGACTGATGAAGAGCCAGCTTTGTGCTGCCTCTCTCCACGCTGCTGCTTTGGATGAGAAGATGCAGCTTTTTTCCTTTGGCACATGTGGACAGAGTCGGCCTATCATGAGGCTGCAGAGAGTCCTGACTGTCTGCATGGAGCATTTGATCATACTGATGCCTGATGAGAATGCAACAATATCATCTAACAGAAGTACTTTAACTTGTTTGTTTGTTTTTTTTACTTGACTTGCTGAACACTACTGAAGTAAAATGCAAATCGTTCATAGTTCAGACCTGCATGATGTAATAATAACAACATGAATATGCACTAAAGAACCAGTTCCTCCTCAGTTCAGTGATGTATTGAAAAGTGAAATACTTTTCTTTAATGTTTCTCAGAGTTGACGCGATGTTGAATTTTCTCCTGTTTGCACAGTAACAGCACAACTGTAGGCTATTTACAAACACATGAGTGTACTTCTTAACTAAAAATGAAAAAGTATAAATAGATATATGCATTTTAAAAGCTACTCAGTTACAGTAAAGTTTACAGTGCTTTTTATCTTTCGTAGTATCTTGTTGCACTGTGTACATTTTCTGAATGTAACTGTATTGACATATGTGTATCTGTGTGTCTTTGTGTATTTTTGTTCTGCTTCTGTGTAGTTTTTGCACCTGTGACCAAGTAAATTTCTGTTTTTGTCAATTAAGTTGGCTCTGACTCATTTTGTATTATTGTCTATATTCTACTATAAAATATTTGTATTGAGGTCAACATCATATTTCCACTGACAGCTATGAAAGAAGAAAATAAAATGTATCTCACAGTGTCATACAAAGTATGTCAGGGACGTTTATTTTGTCAAAGAGGGTGAGGCAGAGAAAGTGAACGGATGATATCTACATGTGTGGTTCCCACCGTGAAGCATGGGGAAGGAGGTGTGAAGGTGCTTTTCACGTAGCACTGATGGCAATTTAGGCAACATAGTGTTCTGCACTAAGCATCTGGCGCTTAGCGGGACCATCATTTGTTTTTCAACATGACCCAAACACACCTCCAGGCTATGTAAGGGATATGTCACCAAGAATTAGAGTGATGCATCACCCGGCTTCCACAATCACCCGACCTAAACCCAATTAAGATGTTTTGGGTTGAGTTGGACCGCAGAGAGATTGTACAAAGACGTCTGCAAAGCAAACACTGGCTGCTTTGAAGAACCTAAAACATGAAACATATATATATTATATATTGCTTTGCTTAACACTTTTTTATTTTGATAGGCTCCAGCCCCACCATGACCCTGATGAGGATAAGCGGTTACAGATAATGCATGGATGGATAAACTAATGAAAACATAGTTAATCAAAATAAAACCCACTGAATAAGAAGGTGTCTGCAAACTTCTGACTTTTATAATGCAAATATAATCTGGGCATTTATAAGGACAGAGGATATAGAGAGGAGGCGCTTGCTTTCTGCTGCCATTGCAGTGCTCCATGACACCTGACAGCACTGCTCATTTGCATAATCGTCCTCCGCACATGCTCATAACCAATGCACGCCTCAGATACTGGTTGCTTAACAACGGTGCCTCCAATAACAATGACGTTTAGTTTGAAGCAGACGGGGGACTAGACTTCAAAAAAACACACAATCAGCTGCAGCAGCAGCAGCGGCAGGCTGAGCTTACCTTACCTCACTGTCGGGACATCTCTGCCCGTTCATAACATAGGTGAGGGTTGTTTTTCTCTTGCTTGTGAAGGTGAAGACTGAACTCTGCACGGCAGCAGCAGCTGCTGCTGGTGTTCTCGATGAAGGAGTGTTTTGTTAATTATTGCCCACATCACCAAACTTGGCAACTATCAGACTGAGGTGACCCATTTCACGCTGCAACACCCGCCGTGAGTATGTTAAACTGCGAGCTAACGTCACTAACGTAACGATGGCAGTTGGTAAAATTGCGTGTTTGTAAACGATTTAACGGCTTGGCTAGCATCAAATACATCTTAAATACATCAGGAATATTAGTTCAAGTTACCTAGCTGGAGTGTACTCACAAAGTTAACGCTAAAAGTTGTTAATTATTTCAATTTTGTCATAAAAATACGACTCTGGCCAACAGGGGTTTAGCAAATTAGCTCACGTTAGCTCACCTAGCAAACGTTACCTTGTAACTTACGTCCAGCCTGCTAACTTAGCATCTTTAATATCATATAACGTTAAAGTAAACACACTAAATTAAGCCGAAACACACTTGACTTTATCTCCACCTCAGTCAGTGTCACTCCAGATAAAAGTTGTGCGTGTTTTCTGGTCTGTTAGATAACATTAGCTGCAGATACTTAGTGTGTATACTATGTACTCTCCAGGTTTTACTGTTGCATTGCCCTAACGTGACTGCAACGTTTACCCTTTTTTTGTCAACCCAGTGTGCCTCACAGCCCCATGAGCACAAGTTGGAACATTGCATTAAAATTGTGGGAGTGTCAGGTGAAGATATCTGGTTTGGCTTGTTTCACCAGAGGAAGTCAAAACCATAATATCACCCTGAAGGCGCAAAAGTCAAAAGTACACATGCAAGCTCTCAGATGCAGCCTCTCTCTTCTTTTATCTGTGTAAATCTTTTAGTTTCAGGCTGAGATCATCTGACTACCCTGCGATTTAGTGGCCAATGGGAGTGCCCTCTTAAACCCCAATCTACGTAACCCCCCTCTGGCACACGTCGGACAGTTAATCCTAGTGTGGGTGAAACAGCGGCTCAGATTATCTATTGCTGGTCTATCTCATAGCTTTGATGCTCCATTGCAGGGCTCGGGTCCAGTGGGAACCTCTGATCCACCAGCCTGACTGCTAATCCACCTCCCTGGGTTTGATAACTCATGACCTCGCGTCCTTGTGTCCTGATGCGTCGGTGACATGGGAGAGTGGTGGACGACCGTGCCAACAGGGACATCTATGGGTAAATTTCTCTGCTAATGGAGGGGGTGTGTTTGGTAGAATATTTCTGGAATATAAAAAAAGGCGATGCTTTTTTTGGCATCTCCTCGAGGTGACCCATATTTCTGCTCTCATTTTAGAGCAGTAACCTAATTCAACCCCTTCAGTATGAGAAGGCATAGTGTGTAGTACGTACAATTGCGATGATTCTCCTCTTTCTGTTCTCTGTTTTCAGGAAACTATGAGATCTCCAGCATATCGCATGTGACAATGTCCCCCTCAAGACAGAACAACTTTGTGTCAATGTACTCCTCCATGCCCCTGTCCAAAAGCTCCTACAGTGTGATAAGTGCCTTTTGCACTGAGGATAATATTCCTCAGTGCATTTCATACATGAATCAGGTACAGAAATGCTCTAGTTTAGTTATAGTTTATACAAATAAAATGTGTTAATCTAGTGGCAGCCTTCCCATAAGACGTGATGGTAAATTTGGACTAATGTGCCCCCCGCTAAATGCTCACAATGGCAACATATTATTTGTTTTTAATTTCTGTGGAGATAATTCACCGAAACGGTGACGTAAGTCCTCTTTCTTTCACAGGAGCTCGCTTCACTGGGCCTCTCCTCCACATGTATCGAGGCCAGCTCACCAGGGGGAGCCGGCCTGAACGCAGTGCCAGCTCTGAATGCCATGTATGAGCTGCTCCAGATTCACCGCCGCAACATGTGCACATTAACGGAGCTGGAGAATGAACAGCTGAAGAAATCCAGCTCCTTGGAACACATGCAGATGAACAATTCAAGACTCAAGGCATGTATTGACCCACAGAATATAATTTGTATGCTGTCTGTAATGTGCAGGAATAGATTGCTGACCCTCGAGGGCAGAAAAAAAGTTTAATCCTTCCTCATTCCTACAAAAAGAAATGAATATGACTACTGTACTGCAGAAACTAAGCAAGGGCCAGCCGTGCAAAGTGCTGTGCTCAGACATCTCACAATGATGTTTATGTTCACTTGTCTCAGCAGTTGTCTCTGCCTGCTAGGCTAAATATACCTCTGCTATCTAAATCTTCCAGTAAAGAAGTCAAGGCTATTTTATAAAATCCTCAGACAGCACAAACCAATTTTAGGATGACATTTTCCTCAGGAATCCACTTTTATAGCTTCAACCCTAAACTGTTTGCTTGTGCAGAACATTGCCATCTCACCATGCTCATAACAAAGAGTCATATGTGTTTCCTTCCAGGATCAGTTGGAACTGTCCATAAGAGAGAAATCGGGGCTACATGAGACAGAGAGGCAGCTACAACTCAAAATTAAGACTTTGCAGAGCTGCTTGAAAACAGAAAAAGATGAGGTATCGTTTTACCTTATAGCACAATGAGAGACACTGTGTGTTTTTGATTTAACAAAATGTGCTAGTATTATGGAGTATGCATGAGCCTGCGTGTTTCAATCATCCCGGACAGGTTCAGAAGCTCCAGAGTATCATTGCCAGCCGTGCCTCTCAGTACAGTCACGATGCCAAGAGGAAAGAGAGAGAAGCTGCAAAGCTCAAGGAACGCCTGAGCCAGCTACTGGTCGACAGAAAGGATAAGAAACTGGGTACATATGCTAGTCTTCAGCAAAAATGTATAAACATTGCTCTTTTAGAACAAGTTTTTTACTTCCTATTTTTCCTAACTAGCTATTGATGTACTGAATTGCTTGGGGCGGTCAGACGGAAAAAGGAGCCACTGGAAGACGGCAAAAGCAGCAGCCAGGTATCATGAAAGCCATCTAGTCACTTACTGACTATATTTGTAGCACGTGTGACCATCAGTCATATATCTGTATTTGTAAATGACACTCGCGCAGCCACGAGGGTGAGATGTACAAGTCCCTGCTGAGTGACTACGAGGCGAGTCAGAGGTCGCTGATGCTGGAGAACGCCGAGCTTAAGAAAGTCCTCCAGCAGATGAAGAAGGAGATGATACACATCCTGAGTCCACGCAAGCCCTCTGCCAGAGGAGCCACTGCTGATGACAGCCAGGAGCAGGTATTTTTATGAATTGTTTTTATGGTACTAACGCACACAAAAAACAAACTTTGTATCCGGTAAGATCATTTTGATCAGAAAAGGCAGTATTTATGCATTTGCTTTTTTCGCAATCACCCGTATTACATTATAGTTCCACTTCAAGCTCCAACAAAGGACTAGTGAGTGACATTAATATTGAAAAGTTAACCTTGTTTGTTTTTGCTGTTTTGCTCAGGTGGATTCAGACGGGGAGGAGAAGGCTGGTGAATCAAGCAGGGAAACTCTGGACCAATCCTGTGAGCACGCTAGGGAGCAGCTCACCAACAGCATCCGCCAGCAGTGGAGGAAACTGAGGAACCACATGGAGAAGTTAGACAGCCAAGGTAACTGCAGCGCTGTCACATACCCTGATATACTGCAAAAGTAACTGAAGCTCTTGTGGTGCTAGTTTTATAGATTAAACGTCTTTCACAGACAGTTTAACATGCTGTTAGTAAAAAGAGAGATTCTCTAAAGGAAGAAGAGAGGAAATTTAGATTATCAGCTATTGTTGTGTTGTTGTTTGTCAAGCTTCGCAAGTGCAGAATCAGTTGCAGTCCAATAAGGAGGTGATACCAAGGGAGACCCACGATGATGAGATGGAGCGGATGAGGCGTGAAGTGCAGCAGTGCAAAGAGTTCATCCATGCACAGCAACAGCTCCTTCAGGTCGGTGTCTGCTTGTTTATTACAGCAGAGATGGTTAGTTGTTCTGTGTAGGTTAAAGATGTGCTTCACAGAGTTTTATATCTATATAATTTAAGAATAATTTGGCCTTACTGCCTATACAGCAACAACTCAACACATCATTTGACGATGAGACAGCAGCTCTTCTTAATGACTGCTACACACTGGAGGAGAAGGAGCGTCTCAAAGAGGAATGGAGGCTCTTTGAGGAGCAGAAGAGAAACTTTGAGAGAGAGAGAAAGAACTTCACTGAAGCTGCTATTCGCCTGGGGCGAGAGGTACTTGAGTTTTCTGATACAGTAAAGTTTCGTTCTGCGTAAACTGTAGGTGTTGTATTTGCATTGCATTCCTCTGAATCTTTTTGTATTCCACAGAAAAAGGCCTTCCAGGAGGACCGTGCTTCTTGGCTCAAGAATCAGTTTTTGAACATGACCCCCTTCACAGACCGCAGGAGATGTTCCTCGTCCGACGGTCAAAGTGCCTTATCAATCAGTGAGTGTGTGTAATATCAGAAAAAAAAGCATTTCTTACTCACAAGCAGCTTTGACATGTAGTGTCACAAATTTCCAGTAGGGCTGATTCATTCGTATCTGTTTTTATTTCTTTTATTTGAGGCTTGTTACTTTAGTTTGAATGCATTTTAGGGGAATTAGCGATTTATTTACCGCCACGTTACGCCTTCCTAACCTGACCAAGAAAGGGAGACTCAAACTTTTGAAGTTTGAATTTTTAATTTTTAAAATTTTGAAGTTTCAATTGGCTTTGTACAGAAGCAACTGGTAGGCATGTCTTACAAAAAACCAAGAAAGTACTTTTTACTTTAATACTTTGAGTACAGAGCCAAGAAGTTACTTCAGCTTTTTTTCTTTTTTCAAGTATTTGTACTTCTCTTCTGTGTTCTTTTGCCGCCTTGTTTTCATTGCCTTTCATTCCCTGCATTTCAGGAAGTGAGCCGGAGATGAGGATGTCTTCCACGAACGCTCAGGTGGCCAAATCCTCAACCTACACTACGTTCTCCACTCCTAAACCTACACAAAGTGCTACTGTGCCATCAACAACCGAACTTTACCGTACACTCCGACTGATACCAGACAGCAGGTATTATTCACTCACTTAACTACTGCGGGAGTGAGGATCCGACCGTGTTGGTGCCATGTCATGCCTGTTTAATCCTCTTTTTTTTTTTTTTTCATCTCAGCACCTCCAGACATTCAAATCGAGGATGCTGGCAAGAGTCCAGCACCATTGAAGACGGAGATACTCGCTTCAAGTCAAAAAGCAGAGTTCGATGTGGAGACTTGAGTATCTTCTCTTTGGGTGAAGATGAGAACAGCCTCACATGAAGAACTTCCAGTGCCTTTTTTTAATTTTTTTTATTTAATTTAATATTATTTTCTCATGGGTGTGATTTCACCGTGGACTTCTAAGACCAATACATGGCTACATTTCATCACCACTGATGAACAGTACTGTTGTTATGTTGCTTTGTCGTGGACATGCACATCATTCACCAAAGCGGATCAAAGAAAGAAAGCACTTTAATGATTCCTCACAAACAAATCAACACTGACAAATCAGATTTTTAAGCTATATTCAAGGGAGATTATCTACAAAGTAATGATCCGAACATTTTTTTTTTTTTTTTACATGTTTAATTAAGTTTTAGTTAAACTTTTTAATGTTTACATGTTCTAGATGAATTTATGAGTATAATTTTAATGGACTATACTGACATTAGATTAATAATGATCTGCTCTGCTGGTGTGACAGCACAATAAAGATATTTTTAATTTAAAAAGCTTTGATTTTGTCTTTTAATGTGGCGCCCACTAGTGTGTTTAAACCGGAGCTGCAGCAGTCACAAGTGTGAACAACCGGAATCCGGATGTCATCATCATCTTTTTGCTTTTGTCTCGGCAGCATCCAGCCCAAGAATCCCACCCACCGCTCGGCGTTTTATTTTTCCACACACACACAGAAAACCATCGAAAATGTCGGGCTCCTCTAATCTTACAGCCATGAAAAAAGTCGTACAGCAGCTCCGTTTCGAGGCGAGCATAACCAGAGTGAAGGTAAATGATGTGCTTATTGTTTATTTCAAACCAAATAACTGACGAGGGAGAGAGAAAGAAAAATCTCAACCGTTACCCCGATCCGCTAACGACGCTAGCTGCGTTAGCCCGCTAGTCAACAGGCATAGCAGGGCGTTGCTTGAAACGAAGGGGAAGTGTTTAAAGAAGTCCGATACAGTGTTAAAGATTAATCTCCAAACATCTGACAAAGGAGTCATAATGTCGAGACTTTTAGCTTTAGTTACTAGTAGCGTAACTAAAGATTACAAAACTCGGGTTGTGGCCAAACTTATCTTAAAGTGCGTGTAGCTGCTAAGAAGTCAAAAATGCTTTGTTTATTTAGCAATGCTACGTACATTGCTAACATAAGATACAAAGCAACACTAACGAGACAACTTTGAGAACTCGTTGACTTGATAAAATGAAGATTTAAACAGAAATAACGTGGAAGCAGTCGAGATATTCACAGAAATCAGCAGTACTTTATGTAATACACTGAATTTAGATAGATAGATAGATAGATACTTTATTGATCCCGAAGGAAATTCAAGCATCCAGTAGCAGCATGCAAACATACATTGAACATACATTAGAATTAACCTATAACACAGTAACCATACGTTAAAATTGACCTGAGATAAATCTAAATTTAAATATGTGCAGAAAAATTAAACATTTGTAGCAAATTAAACATTTTGTATATGTACAGAGGAGTAACTGTTAAACATTTGCATAGAAAATAAATATGTAACTGTGTTAAGAAGTTAACCCGTGCTAGACATCTGTATCAAAAGTAGAAAGTGACTATAGGAATAAGAGACATTGTATCCATAGGATATATAAAGTTCTACACAGCAAGTGTAGTTAAAAAAATCAAAGTTGGAAAAAAAAAACCCACTTTATACACTAAAAACGACACAACACATACGGAGCAACTGTATTTCCATGTGGGTGAATTCCTTGTAAATGAGTAGTATTTACGAGGAAGTATTCTAGTGATCTGGTGGTACATTTTCATAAAATGGGAGGACTTGAGCGAAAGATTAAAAAGCAGAGGCCAAGATATCCTCACCTTTTTATCTCTAGCATGGGTCAAGCTTGAATGAATACCCTTTAACCCTGTGTTTAAGACCTCCATATAACCCCATGTCATGGTTTACATTTTGCTTCGTCTCTTTGTCGCCAGGTCTCCCAGGCAGCGGCAGACCTTCAGCAGTTTTGCATGCAGCACGCCATGCAGGACCCTCTGCTCACCGGCGTGTCCTCCAGCACCAACCCTTTCAGGCCGCAGAAAGTCTGCTCCTTCTTGTGAAACCACTGTATTCATTGGTGAGTCTGTCATCCTGTTGTTGACACATTCGGGCACACGCTCGTACATGCAGCACACGCAGTCTGTGTGATTTCGGAAGAAATTAGCTGGTTCTCGTTAGAAGTTCTTCCTGTACCTCCTTTTTAAACATTTTGTGGTTCACACTTTAATAAAAGCCTTTTAATTTGAGAGTTGGGCGTTAAATGTTAGTGGTTTCCTGTGTTTAACAGTTCAAGTTTTCACAGTGGGGACAAAAAAAAGGATCAAAACATCCATAGAAACTTCTTATATGTCCCCAGCATAATGTACTTATTTTATAGTGTATGCTCAGTACATTCCAAACTAATATTTTCTCCTAAAAATGCTGAAACACTCTTCAGGTACATGTGGTAGTTGCTATATTTTGCCTACTAATGGATGTTTGGTAGTACCTCTAAATGTTGTCATATAGAATATATAATGTTGTCATCGTAGAATACAGATTACAATATATAAAAGAAGATCAAAAAAGGCCATTGAGTACCAATTGATGGATTAAAAGGGTTAACTGAATGTTAATTGAATATATTAAGTACCATTTTAAAATTAGTAGGCATTTTTGTTGTTTTTCAGTATCAGCCACACATTTTCAAGCACATTGTGAGAAATCACAATGCAACAAGCGTAAAAAGTAAAACTCACGCCGCTGAACCAAACCATTCACATGATCCTAAAGGAGATGAAACCTGCAAACATTTACAACAACAAAACCCACTTTAGTATATTCAAATCAAATCCCTGATTCTAATCTATTTTCTATTTGTGTCTCTGGTTTTATTTTCTTGTTCTGCAGGCCTTCGTTTTGATGCTACAGGGAAAAGTTGACCTCAACACTGCTCCTCATGCCAAGCCATTATACTGCCACGGGATCTCTTGAGTGTAGAACACATTGGAACCATGCCAGGAAGATGACCATCTATTTTCAATCACAGTAGAAGAAAGGAGACAGGTTTATTTTTCATGGCACAGTATGATTTTCGAGTAAATTATTGTGCCTTTTCTATTGTTCTATTTTAGTCATCACTGTTCTGGACATTTTTGTATTTAATGAATTAAAAAAAACATTCTTTACTACTCCAATGTTTTATTGATTGGCATTATTTGACAGAATTGAATGACAGACATAACTGCTTGTGAGAAGCTGACGGGGAGCTTATTCTAGAGATAATAGAAGCAGTTGTTTAGATCATGAAATGAAGACGTTGGCTCTCACTGTGCTGCATTTCAGAAGTTTAATATTTCAATACAAAACCAAGAAGCAAAAACGACATTTAAAAAACACCAGCAAAAACACAAATTGGGTTGTAGGGGATCATGACCAGTAGAAGAATTAAAAGCAGAAATACAACGATATAAAATATACTCCTTTACAAGTAAGTCATCTGTTATCAGCTAAAGAAAAAGTACAAGTATGGTAAAAGTAATATTATGGGATAAATACTGACATGAAATAAACGGGTTAACTGGTGTGAAAATCAAATTGATAAAATACTGTTTACTGTGTATATTATTTTTTCATACGATTGCTTAATTTATTCTTTCATAATTATTTAATATTAACGTGGGGCTCAGAGGGAGTATAAAGAAGCATAAAATTGAGTAAAAGTGGTCCCCTGAATCAATCAATCAGCAAACAGCAGCTATAGTTTGCAGCAGTGTACTTGACTGTCCGTCAGGAGACTCGGCAAATATATAGAGTTGATGCACAGCAGCCGGAGGACATCAGAGGGAAAACCAGAAAACATTTTCTCCACCAAAATAAGTGAAACAGTCGGTGCAGGAGTTGGTGTGTGACTTACACTTATAGTGTGATTACAAGTTGGTGTAGCATCAATCAGACTTTATTTGTACTTTATTAAAAAATAGAATAAAATAAATAAAATCCAGCTTCCTCCCACAGTCAGAAGACATGCACTTAATAGTTAATTGGTGACTCTAAATTGCCCGTAGGTGTGAATATGAGTGTGAATCGTTATTGGTCTCTCATCCAAAGTCAACTGGGATAGGCCCACTGTGACCCTGATGAGGATAAGTAGTTACAGATGATGGATGGATGGATGGGAATAAAAAAAAGACTAAAAATGAATAGTAATAACATAATTAAACAAAACAATAATAGTAAAAATTATGTAACAGATTAAATTATATAAACAGAAAATATATAAATAAAGTTCAAGATTAAAACATATAAGTTAAGCTTAAGTTTGCTCTTTGAAATATGAACACTTGTCTGCTGCCCTCAGGTCTGCAGGGAGGCCGCTGCACCGACGTGGACCTCAGTGAGTAAAGGACGCCTCACCGTGGGGTTTCGTTTAGACTTTGGGGTATTTAAAAGACCATTCCCAGAGGACTTGAGGGTCATATGTTAAACCAAATCCGATAAATATGTGTTACTAAGACCATTAAGAAATGTATAAATAATAAAAGAATCTCACGATCGAAAGCGACTGATTCTCTGAACTCTCGCGAGAAGCGAACTAACGAGATTCATGTAAACATGTTCACGTACGTGATGGGAAGTTCGGTTCTTTTTAGGGAGCCAGATCATTTGACTCAGCTCACCAAGAAGAGTTGGCTCTTTTGGCTCCCAAATGGCTCTTCATTATACTACTTATACCTTTAATAATTCAGCCAAATTTAGCGCTGTTTTGACTTATGATTTGTATGTGAACGCATATATCATTTAAATTATTCAAAACATCCTCTCTTCTATTCAAAACTAAAAATTACATTTTCTAATATGAATAAATTGCTGTAGCCAATTGTTTTCATTGCATTTACAGACCCTTGTAACTCTCTGAAACCACCCAATGAATGCACTAACTTAATTGTAGAACCGCTCTGCTACACAAAGCAGATCGAAAAACCTATAAAACAGGACAGCTATTGACTGTTGGATGCACAGCACGCATGTGATATTCAGTCACTGCATGCACGGAGCACCGGTAGCGCACTGTATTACTTGACAAAACAAAACCAAAAAAATTACGTCGTGAGCCGGCTCCCATCGTTCACTTAAAAGAGCCGGCTCTTTGAACCGGCTCGTTCGCGACTGACACATCACTAGTTCACGTACGTCAACTCCGGGGAACTGAACCCAGGTCAGTTTCGTTGTCCCGCTCCTCCAGCCGTTATAACAGAACTCGTAAATTACAACTGCACCTCGACCAGCCGAATGTAACCGCCCACGACGACGCCAGTTTGAAGAAGAATGAATCATGGGACGGCGTTACTGTGGAAACGACGGTAACTTCTTTCGCTAACGTAGCATGTTAAATAGAGTTAGCCATAAAAAAGCGTGTATAGCGGGTATATGTGTGAAGTCCAGCCATGATAGACATGTTTGCTGCATGTTAATATTTTATCCTGTCGTTCTTTGTGCTCGGTTGAGCGTTGTTTAAACGCTAACGTGATGCTAACGGCTCACCAAGGTGCTCACCATCACCAAGTTAGCGCTTAGCAGTCGGCTCAATGAAGACTGTTAGTTGACTGTGTTTACAGTTAGCTTTAAGCTCATGATGATGCTCCAGGATGGGTCAACACAGCTCCTCTGCCTCACAGCCAGCAGTGGGGTCCCTCTGTTCACAAGAGGAGCCTCCAAACAGCTGCCCTTCTCTGTCATCGGCTCCCTGAATGGTGTTCACATGTTTGGGGGTGGTCAGGGAGTAGTGCTGTCCTGCTGTGAGACTGAAGATGGGGGTAAGGTGGTGTGGAGAGTTTTCCAGGACAGCGTGATGCTCATCGCTGTGACTGCAGGTGGACAAGGTGGTGCAGGCAGGAGCAGCAGCAAAGAGGAGGAGGCCCGTTTACAACGCCTCCTGGAGAATGTGTGGAACTGCATGGTGCTGGTGTTGGGGCAGGATGAGCTGGCCAATGTCAGGAATGTTGAGAGGCTGAAGAGGGACTTGAGGTCCTGCTTCAGCCTAATTGATCAGCTGTTGGAGGATAGGCATGAGGGCATCCTGGGTAACCTGACACACTGCGCTGATTCACTGCTGCCCCCTAACCCCACTCTTCTTCAAGAGGCCGTGCACAGCTTTGCTCAGGCTGCGGACAGTGAATTTGGCTGCCTCGTCGTCCATGGGCGGATAGCTGCAGCAACAGAGAAGTGGTGGCGCCTAGCACCTCAGGAAGTTGTGCTGCTCTCTGCTCTGATGCGATCTCTCTCAGCTTCTGGATCATCGTCTTGTGATTACCCAGTTTTCCTTCCTCATGGCAGCCCCACCGTGGCCCACCGCCTGCTCCGCTTCCACCTGCTACCTGGGGCAGATGTTTGTGTGCTGTGCGGCCCAACCCCTTCACTGCACAGAGCTGAGAGTGGGCTTGTGGTTCGTTTCTGGACACCTCTGGTGGAGACCCTGAGGGACTGCCTGGCTGTTGGAGAGCGCTGCTTACCAAGATCTGTATCCCTGCGCCCTGATGTGCTGGCACTTCTTCTCATCAACCGTGAAACTCGTCGATCAGTCTCCTGTGTGCGGACTTCCACTAATCATCCACCTGGTCACCCTCCATTGCCCTCAAAGGCCCGCTGTTGGGAGCTACTAAAGCTCTTCTACATCTTCAGCACAACGCGCTACTTCACCCAGGAGGAGACTTTGTGCGTCTCCCCAGAGGAGAGGGCTCAGAGAGGCAACACTGACGACTTCGTCCTCGGATTCACCCACCAGCCGCTACAGTGCTATCTAGTTTCAGAAGAGTGCAAAAGCTATGGACTTCAGACACCACAGCACCAGCTCTTCCTGCTCATCCCACTGTCAGTGCCCACGTTTGCACTGCGTACGGTGGCCACACAGACTCTGTCTGATATAGTTACAGCCACTGGGTTTTAATTGGACAGTTTACTTTGTTACAACATCTTAATTTTCAGTCAAACCACCATCTAATTATTGATATATTAATTTACTTAGAATTTAAATGTGGATTTGCTGCTGATATTCTGATTTCTGTTACGTCTTATGACTGCAATCATATATAATTTCATATTGACTAACAGATGTAGAGAGATAAAAATAAGCTTCCATCTGTCCATCTTTTGTAAAGACAATGATTAAAGCAACATTGCGTAGAAGACACAATGTGTGAAGATTTAGCAACCCAGTTTCAGAGTGCAATACCAGCCAAAGACATAGCAGCCAGCTAATATTACTTACTAGTCTAACAGCAAGAAGCCCCGCATCTGTCTTTCTGCCTTTTATTTCACCAAGATCTCACCAAGGACCAAAAGCCAGTCCCAGATTTTCTCTTGTCTGGCTGCTACTTGCTTGCTCAGTTTCCTTTTCTCTTCTTTTCGCTTCCTCCATCAACGTCCTCTTTGGCCTCTTCACCTCTACCATTATATCCAAAGAGGCTGCTGAGCCCGGTTACATTGCCTGCTTTCCCAGCTCTGATTCTGGCATGACTCTTTCTCCGCTTCCTTAAAACCTCCTCTTTGTGGTGCTCCAAAAAGCCTGTGGTACAAACACTAACACCTCCCCCCAGTGCTCTGAGCTCAAAGTCTGTACAGCCTGGCTAACAAAGTGAGCTAACAGCAGCTATAGTTTGCAGCAGTTTACATCACTGTCCATCAGGAAACAGAGAGTTGAAGCGGAGCAGCCGGAGGACAACGGAGGAAACCAGAAAACATCCAGATCCAGTTTCACCAAAATAACTGAAATAGTTGGTAGTGTGTGACATCGGTACTTCCCGCAGAATATGGTACCCAGAGTTATATAGTGTGATTACAAGTTGGTGTACCATCAAAATAATTTAATATGTTATTGTATAGTAGAAAAGTTACACAATGTTGCTTTAACAGACCACTGGTTAGAGGTGCACAATAGAAAAGACACTCTTATGGTCTCGCCGGGTATTTTTTTACTAAACTACTGCTCAACACTTTAACCCTGACGAAAATATGAAAACAGCTGATAATGTCGCACCGAAAGTGAACTGCTTTGAACTCTGTTGAGCGTTAAGAGATAAGTCACTGTTTTACAATTGTGTCTAACTTCAACTTCAGCTTCAAGGCTGTCCCGGGAAAGCTTGTTAGACTTACTGAATATGAACATTATCATTGGGACTGCACTGTATTTGAAAATGTGTTAGAGAATCGTGTGAAAATGTAACACTGGGATAAATAAGTGCCTGCTGTTTGTTGTTCGTTGAAACATTTGGCTTCAAACATGATGAAAGTATTTATTTTGATCTAATCCTAAATATAGTTGGTTACTCTCTGTGGCTGTATGATTCATTGAGTGGTTTATTCTCATCTTTCATTCTGCTAAATGTGATAATGATCATGTTTGCTATAGACGCTGCGGGTCCCCTTCCATGGTGTCCTACAGTAGCCAAGAGCGGACAAGCTAAACACTAAGATAAGGCGTTTCACATTTTTTGCAGCCACTGTAGTTTCTCTTCACACTAGGAAAGACGGGGTGAGCCGAAGGGGGTTGCAATCAGCACTTACGCTGCTAGATTGCCACTAAATCTTACACACTGGTCCTTTTTAAAGCATCAGTCTGGAGTTCTGGTGAACTCTCTGCGCTACTTAATTCTATAATAATAGTGGCAGTGACGATTTATTGACAAAACACACACACGCCATTATTGAATGAAGACTTTATGTCCTGATAATTGTAGTTTTTTTTTTTCTTTGTCTTGTTAAATACTGTGCTGATCATTTCAAGTTCCTGTCAGAGAAAGCGGAGCAGTTACTGCATTTCCTCAGAACCGGCCCAGTTTAGCCTGGAAAATGGGAAATTTGAGCCAGTGTAATCAGGCCTTACTTTGTCCCTTGTGTCTGACCAAGGGATTGTTAACACAACAGAGACACAAAACACTGAACTATTTGTCATTTTCATGGTAAAATGCAATTATAGCATATCTCAGACTCTGATTGCACATGTTAATGCATATTTTGTGCAAAGCTTGGTCAATAAAGTCTATCTTATCACATCTTAAACCACCTCAGCTGGCAGAGGTCACTGGAGTGGGCTCCAGTCAGGATAGGAGGAGCATTCCTGGGTATTTTGTAACGGATTACAATACAAAGTCTCCTCCCAAAGAGCATGGAGCGCTCAGAACAAAAAGCGGGGTGCGGTGCGTTGAGCTCGGGACAAGGTTGGAAGCTGCAGCCGTCGGTCCGCTGGTTACATCCCTCCGAGCCACGTCAGTTCAAGGCTGTTTTGGTTCAGAGTAACCGGAGAAACGACCCTGACTGACAGCCTCACGGTGCGTAGGATAACGGGGGAAGAGAGGGGTGGGATAACGGTTTATGTGAAGTCACACAAAGGGGAGGGTTATCCGTAGTATTGCCATGTGTGCAGGGAGCAAACCCCAAACTTTCAGAGTGAGAAAAGTCCAGTCAGTGTGTGTGTGTGCGTACAGTTAGGGACCTGAAGAAACATCCTGGGATTTAATCACAGTTTTGGCGAAGCCCCATTAGCACGTCCACCTCTGAACGGTCCAAAGGTCCGAGCGCTTAGTCAGTATTTTTAGGAGCGTGGTGCCTTCACTTGCACAACTTATTTAGTCTCACGCCTCTCGTGTGAAGCAACCGGTGTGTTGCAGGTCGCTGTGCACCGCAGAGCCTTTATCAACTTTGTTGAAAGAAGACAGTAGAAATGGCAGCAACAAGAATGCAGCTACTATCACCCAGGAACGTCCGACTTTTAAGCCGCGGGCGAGACGAATTGTTAGCCGGTTGCAGTGGAGCGCAGCGGCCGGGCGGTGGTCCCAGGGTCCGCTCACTGACCTCTCCCCATCTGTCCTCCTCTTCTCCCGGCAGAGCTTTATCAAGTCTGAGTGCGACGCGGCGCGGGCTCCCTAAAGAGAAAATGACCGAGAATGGAGTGTCGCCCCGGGCCAAAGTGTTGACCATCGACACCATGAACCCCACGGTGAAGAAGGTGGAGTACGCGGTGAGGGGGCCCATTGTGCAGCGGGCGGTGGAGCTGGAGAGGGAGCTCTCTGAGGTTTGTGCAACAGGCCGTCTGATATCAGTGATCACACCACCTGTACACTGCATGAACCATGTTCTGTATCATATTTGTGCGCGGGAAACTGATGCTCTCTGTCTGTTTCATTTCATCAGCTTGTTATAGACTTATTTCAGTGGATACACTGTAAAAACCTTTTGTAGACCAACATAAACCAGTTTGCCCAGCATGTTTTATATCAGAAAGATGGTCTGAACTCTGCCTAACAGGTTGAAACAATCTAATCTACTTTTATTATTACTGTATTTTTGTTAATGGACCATAATGAACTATTTTTATCTACTTAAAATTGGTTGTTATTGACAAACTAGTCTGTAAAAATCTCTCTACAGATTTGATTAGGTTTAAAGAGCTCTGTGAGCTTATTTGCTGCTGCTGCATGTTTGTGGGGTTTATTTCTTTAGCTGAGTCCATTCAGGTCAGATCAGTGGGTTTCCAGTCCTGGTAATGTTTTCACTAATAACTCTTCCAACCATTATCCCCAAAAGAAAGACGTGTGTTATCGCTTGCTTTTCTCACACACCCTCTTGTCAAAGTCCATCCAGTAAGTCAGTAATTCCTGACGAGGTTTATCACATCAGAAACTCTGTAGGCTGGTGTGATCCAGATATTTTTACTTTCATAATGTTAATTTCTAACCAGCTTTTCAGTTGTGTGTTTTTTTTTTTAACTGAGAGGTCCTCAGAGAGAGGTAAAGATCCATAGTCCACACCAGAATCTGTCCCCAGAGTCCAACTTGGCTGATCTGTCCACTATTGTGCCTTTTATCCACTCGCCTGCTATGTTTGTAGTGACTGATCATCTCAAAGGTCTATAAATCAGTAAAAATCTCTCTCTCAGCTTTGTCCAGCATTTTAAATGAGCTCCTTTAATCCATAGTATAAACTGATTTTGTTATTTATGCAATACAATATCAGCCTATTCCTTAAATACACACCATTAGTGTGTTCTTCTTTTTTTAAAAAGGAAATCTGTGTCCAGTCCCTTCTTCTTGCTCCAGTTATGGTGATGTGGCAACCAGCTGTTAGTGCACAGTGTGCAGTCTGGTGTGAAAATTGTCCTCTCTTGAGTTCTTTGCGCAGGAAGGGATGAGTTGGCAAAAAAGGTTCTTGCACAGGTAAAATCATCCAGCATGGACTGTAATGACAGTGGTGACCTTTTTAACCAGATGGCTCACCGGCACCATAGATTTTATGTTCTGTTTGCTTTGACTAGTGCTTATCCACAGCTTACCCCTACACTCTTTATAGGATATTTATTTTCTTACTGACTGGACAATAGTTTGATCAGGCGTGTTGATGGAGATATTTAGATATTCACAAAGCAGAAGACATTGCTGTTATATTCAGCTGGTAAAACCCAGAGAAGATATCTAACAATGGGAGCATTTTGCAGAGCATTATCATATTTTTTTGTTTTGTTTTGTTTACAGCATGAACTTTTTATTCATCACATTTCCATCTAGGACAAGAGAAGCACCACAAAATCCTTGTTCACTGACTGCAGACTGTCCTGCTGCCAATCCTTTTCAATAGAACAGTACACAGCCAGAGGTCTGGCACCCCAAGTAATCATTTACAGTCCCCCCCCATCTTATTCCACAGTTTTCAGAGACACTGAACTGCGTTTCACAAGACTTTTAACTGAAAGTCTTTCATCAAAACACATTCCTTTTCATTTTTCTACAAACTGCGGTTTGGATGGTGTTGGATTACTTTGGAAAACAGGTCACAGTGCTATTCTCACTTTTGTCTGTGATTTAAACACACACACAAATGAATGCACACTGTGATCCCCTACTCCAGTTTCCTACACACCTTGTTTCTTTGGAACTGAGATGTTTGGTCTTCATTTACAGCACAAGTACGGCCTTGTTCTTGTTATTTTCTGTTATACTGAAGCTGTGTTCGTTGTTGTTCATTGTTTTCTTTCCGAACGGGGAAAAGAAACAAGACGGGCTCTGGGACAAATTACAGCGCCAGCTAACAAGTGCTCAGATAAAGGCTTCACATACAGTTATTACATTGTGTTCTTTGTTTGTACTAATGAGCAGCTAGCTGATAGTGAATGAGGACTTTTTGAGGACAGACCTCAAACAAATACTTTCCACATATTCTGCCAGAATGAAAAGTAATATGCAAACCTCTAAACATCTCCACGATGAATGTGCAGTTCATGAACACTGAGTTTATTTGGCATCAACTTACCGACTGCAACTTTATTATCTGAACTTTACTGTATGCTGTTATCTGCTTAAGTTACTTAAGTTATTTACAAATGCTTTCACTATTTTACATTGTTAATGATGAAATGTTTAGTTTGTAAAGAAGTAAAAGGAAATGCAGCTTGAGCTGTACATCAAGAGCACAGTTTCACCTTCTGCTTTGTTTGCCGGGCTGTTTTTATCAGCGGCGGAGGACAAAAAGGCACAGAGCCTCTGCAGTTGGTGCTCAGGAGCAGAGGTCAATGTGTCTCCAAAAGATCCTCATCATGAATGGGTGGGACTTTTGACCTAAGGGGTGTTACTCACCCGGTATGATGTTATTGGTCCAGGCTGAGAGACGCCTCTAATATGTGACCAATGAGAGAGGCAGAGAGGGCTTCTTAAAATCTGGACAAATCAAACAAACAGGCTGTTTTCATTTCTGCAGGGTGTGAGGTTCCAACTTGTGGCTTCCCTGCAGTGTCATGCTGTCTCTAACATCTGGTGTTAACCGCGTGTGTGTGTGTGTGTGTGTGTGTGTGTGCAAGCTTGGTTACGTGGCTGCCCACATTAGTTTGTCCTCTGTCAGTGGTCTCAGCTGCTCAAGGGATTATCTTTCAGAAATGTTATGTAATTGACCCGAGAGACAGTAAATTAATACTTTTATTTTGGTAACCTATATTCCCCTAATTATTTTTGACGTCAAGTTCACGGCTGCTTCGCTGTCAGACGTCCTGTTCGTTCTCAGTTTGCACTGAGGTTAAAAGCCTAAGTCTAATGTGTGTCGCTGTGTTTTTGTGTCAGGAGGTCAGTGGTATCAGTACGATAAGGTAGTTTGCGCAGGTTGAAATTTTCTACCCATGTTTACACAAACTATCTACACTGCAAAGTTTTTACTAAATGCTTTCTGTCTATACTGCAGAGCTGCAGTGTGACCGCCCCTCTTAGTAATCAAGTTCTCTATGTAGGATAGATCTGCAAGTGTGTGTGTGTGTGAGAGAGAGAGTGAGTGATAGAACAAAATTAGCATAGAGGACAGTTGACACCTTACAAGGCTTTCCTGAATATACATAATACTGTATATATGATACTTCTGGGGATTATATTGTTACTCAGAAAATTTCAGACAGAAAGACTCGTGGAAACTTATTGGAACTCTGAAATTAAAGCTGCCCCGTGAAGTTTTTTGTTTTGTTTTTTATAAATAAACTTATGTTACATTCACTTTTTTTTCTCATTAAAACACATTTTTGTGTGTTTGATCAACTAGTTGAACGTATTTTTAAACGGTGCCAATTTTTGGAAGAATTTGAAATCTACTTTATTTACATCTAAATAAACTCACAAAATGTCAATAAAGGAAATATTTGTACACACATTTCCTTTATTAAATATACAAAATACAAACGCATGCCATCTGAATATACATTTCTCTCTTTTACCGAACTGAGACTAGTTCAATTGTCTTGTTAACTCATAAATAATACACACTTTCTTCAAGCAACAGACAGAAACAAAATTAAACTAACCCTCTGCTACCCCCACAAAAAATGGACTATGTATAGTTTTTTGCCTGAATAGGTTCTGTAATGTTGTAAAGTCTATATTCTCATTAGCAAAATCTAATGGTAAACCTACATATTTTGTACTTTATTTAAGGTCCACATGTAAGCCTGGAGCAACAGACAGTCTGTTGTACCCCTCATGTCCAGAAAGGCCAATATTTGATTGATTAAATATTTAATATGATTAAAAAGGGGACGGTATAGCTAATATTCAAGTGAGCATTTGGACTTCTTTACACATTTTAATGCAGGAAAGTGAGTTCTTCACGCCAACCAACAGCCAGTACAGTCCATCCCTGGAAGTGGTTTTGAGGAAACCACCAAACCTGCTGTGCACTCAGCAGCTCACCAGCCTCTTGTGGTCTAAATGTTTATAGAAAAGTTATGTATGTGTTAAGCCTGTGTGCAGGCTCAGTGTCAAGGGTGTTTAGGTGCAGCGGGGCGTTCTCAGCCTACCCTGTTCTCTTTGACAATTCAAGTCAGGTTTGTCAGGACATTGTTTTCTTATGTACAACGGGAACAGATGCTCTTATTCTTCAGATGTGTGATCATTTCTGTATGTTGTGTTTGTGCTCTGCAGGGAATGAAGAAGCCTTTTGCTGAGGTCATCAAGGCCAACATTGGTGATGCGCATGCTATGGGCCAGCAGCCAATCACTTTCTTCCGACAGGTCTGCTCCTAATCCCTTCATCTAAATATAGCACCTCCCCTCTGACTTCTCACTATCTATGAAACTGATTTCTTCCTCATTAACAAAGTTGCTGTCAATCATTTTCTCTCTCTCTCTCTCTCTCTCTCTCTCTCTCTCTCTCTCTCTCTCTCTCCTCTCTCTCCAATGCAGTAATCCATGCATGAGTTTGCACAATGTCCCTTCCACCCTTTATACTCTCACCTCTCTTTGTTTCAAGGTCTTGGCGCTCTGCTCCTACCCTGAACTGCTGAATGACAGCACATTCCCAGAGGATGCTAAAAGTAGAGCACGCCGCATTCTGCAGTCCTGTGGAGGGAACAGTATGGGTGTGTATGAGTGTGTTGGGTCTTCTGTGCAAGCACAATAAGCTTTATATAACCTCGGTTGCTAATTATCACCTTGAGTGTTGAAGTATGCTCTCTGGTGGTGTTTGTTGTGTTAAAGCTTTTAAGTTGTCATAGCAACTTGCATTGTCTTCCTTCAGGCTCCTACAGTGCCAGTCAGGGCATAGACTCTGTACGTCAGGATGTGGCCCGCTACATTGAGCGAAGGGATGGCGGTGTGACCTGCGACCCAGACAACATTTACCTCACCACAGGGGCCAGCGACGGCATTGTGGTAAAAAATCACCTCTCATCTGTTTAAATGACTTTGTCCCGTTGGTACGTTTTTGTTTGTTTTTCCAGCAGCACACCAGTAGTAGTAGTAGTAGTCTAAATTGAGACATTGACAATCTAACAAAAGAGATGTCTCTTCATCAGTGAATTTCCTTTTTAAAGGACGCACCACACAAGCCGTAACTAGCAGGGAAATTAGATCTCTGATGCCCAAACATGTTTGCATGTGACCCTTTAAAAGCCAGGTATTACTTACATTTCACTTTGAGTTGTCTCTCTGAGTCCAAGAAATCAACAGACTCAAGAGAAAACATTTCTCTTTGTTGTTTTACTCAAGTTTGTATAAAACTGTTGAGCTGACATATCTTTCTTGACCTCCCTATCCTGCACTTGTAGACCATGCTGAAGCTGCTGGTGTGCGGTGAGGGCGAGACCCGTACGGGCGTCATGATTTCCATACCCCAGTATCCCCTGTACTCTGCCGCTCTGGCCGAACTGGGCGCCGTGCAGATCAACTACTACCTTAATGAGGGAAAGTGCTGGAGTTTGGACATCAGTGAGCTGCAGCGTGCTCTGGATGAGGCCCGGCGCCACTGCAACCCCCGAGCCCTGTGCATCATCAACCCCGGAAACCCCACCGGTAAAGTTTTCTTAATTATTTGGGATCAAAGTGACTACTGGGCTGTTAGTAGTTGACAGTATTTTTACGTATTATATCCTATTCAGCAGTTTTAGGAGATGGACACAAGAATATAAAAACATCATGAAAAGGGACTTTTATTTTGACATAACAAAGACTAAAGTTTCAGGTCTGTTCACAGTATTTAATATTTGTACATTTTTGTCAGTGAAATGAACTTTTAACCTTCTGAAACATTCATTTGAACAAAAAATCTTAACTCAAGCGCCGCTTACTAGCTTCATCTCGGCTTTCAACTGGGCATCTTGTGGCCCTCCTCAGTGGATAGAGTTTGCACAGTTGTCATGGAGATGGCTCACTGTACCACCACAGAATGGTTGTCAGATGTTACGACATGATGACAGCTGAGCAAACTCCTTCTGCTGTGGAAGAAGGCAAGATGTGGTTGAAAGCCAACCACATATTTCATGCACTACTCAAAGAAGAGTCACTAGATGGCAGCAAGTGGTCATGACTGCCGGCCCAATCAACATCTCAAACCTTTCTCTCTGTAATGAGCCTCGTTCTCGTTCACAGGTCAGGTTCAGAGCAGAGAATGCATCGAGGATGTTATCCGATTCGCAGCAAAGGAACGTCTCTTCCTCATGGCTGACGAGGTAGCGTCTCACCGTCTCGCTTAACATCTGCCTGCTTTATTGTTTTCTGTACGCCGGTGACACCTGTCATTCTGTCTTCACCCCCCCCAGGTGTACCAGGATAACGTGTATGCTGATGGATGCCACTTCCACTCTTTTAAGAAGGTGCTGTTTGAGATGGGGCCAGAGTACTCAAACACAGTGGAACTGGTATCTTTCCATTCCACCTCCAAATGTTACATGGGAGAGTAAGTCATTGTACTTTGATGCTGGGATAAAATCTGTAAAAAAAGAACGATGACAACTAGTTCCTGTTTTGTTGTCTTTCTTACATAAAATCTGCTTCTAGGTCACGTCCTAATGTTTTCTCTTCCTCTTAGGTGTGGCTTCCGTGGAGGCTACATGGAGATCATCAACATGGACAGTGAGGTGAAGGCCCAGCTGACCAAGCTGGTGTCTGTCCGTCTGTGTCCCCCTGTCCCTGGTCAGGCTCTAATGGACCTGGTGGTGAACCCTCCGCAGCCTGGGGAACCTTCGTATGACAACTTTATCAAGGTACGTTGCACAACCTCATTTATCTGCAGCGTGGACAAATTAATCAATACATCAATAAACTGCAAGGTGATCTCTTGTTGTACATTTTCAGCGCACTGACACCATCATCATTACGTATTCTGGATAAAATATGCTCAGTACACTGCTATTGATTACAGATTTTACCTTGTCATTTGTTTTTTGTTGTAGAGTTTTCTGAACAAACACACTGAAAACATGAAATATGATGAAGAAATTTTTTTTTATTTTTTTTTTATTTATGTCATGCACATGTCGCTGTGTTAAAATGACCTTGACTATATACACGTTGTAATACAGCGAATATGCATTATGTTCCTGTTATTTTATGACAAATAAGTTTGTGATGTCTTGGGTTTCTTGTCATTTTGGTTCCGTTAACTTGTGATCTATCATGTAAGATTGTTTTGTAACATCGTCTCATTGTAATTCTTGTAAATCGTTCACCACGGTCATGGTGTTGAAACATGAGTTACATCATGCACGAAACTGCTCTTGAACATTTTTATTCAGTAGCACACCTTACAATAAGAAACCTCTTGAGAGACCATGACCTCTTGTCGGTCTTCTATAGATTCTCTGTGCAGCTCGTGGCATTCATATGATCTCTGTTCACACCTACTCTACAATATCTGGCACAGCTGTTCATATGTCACAGGAGTCTGGAGAAATTCCTGCAGAAAACATTGTTAAGATTCATTGTTTCACTTCCAGCTAATAAAAAAAGGCAGATGACGACCTAATGGACCTGAGACATAACCCTTTCAAGAATTTGTCATTTTTAAACTCTGCTTCTGTCGCTAAGATTTTCTCCAGACCTCACTGAGCTTGACGATACAGGGAATTGTTACATATTCTAGTACATTCAGTCAAGCAAATATTGTTGTGGGTGTTTCTTGATTCTAGTAACACCTCCCTTTGTTCTCTCCATTCTGTATATTTTTTCTCTCCCACATTCAGGAGCGCACAGCCACGTTGAATGCCTTAGCAGAGAAGGCCAAGCTCACAGAGCAGGTTCTCAATACTGTGCAAGGCATCAGCTGCAATCCTGTGCAGGGTGCTATGTACTCCTTCCCTTGCATAACCATCCCTGAAAAGGCCATCAAAGAGGCCACGGTCAGTCCTTAACATACTCTTATAAATGTTTCAGTGTTCAAGTTTGATTTATTTGTCGCTTCAAGGAAATGAACAAAGAAATCAGGAGCAGCAAAAAGAAAGGAATAAAATAGACGAACCAGTTATACAAGAACTATTACTCCCATTAATGCTTATTTTTTGGTCCTTATTCTTCCTCCTCAACAGCCCTCGATTAATTGTCATATTTCACTCATTGGCATTTAATACACACACTCTCTCGCTGTGTTAGATTAAGTAACCATTTACCAGGTTCAGTACTCTGTGTCTCCACCTCCGTGTTTGCTTAAGAGAACAAATGATTTCCAATAGCTTGTGGTTTCAATTCTGTCCCGAGGTTGACTGCTCAGTAGGAATTTCAGGGAGGGCGGATGAGTCGAGCCGAGAATCTGATTAGCCTTACAGAGGATAAGGTCAGAGTAAAGCTGACCTGCTGACACCTCATCAATCCCAGTGATTCTGCTCACCGTCTTGAGTACACAGTTGTAGCATCGCTTTGCTTTTGATTGTGCTTTTCCCAGAAAACCGCGTAAAGACCGAGCTTCTTTAGCAGCGCTCTCGCCAACGTTACCATTGGCAGTTTAAATAGAGCTGTGTGTGGCCCATTGAGTGTGATCTTGATCTCAATACTCCACTAGTCCTAAGGCTGAGACACTTGAAAAGGTTTTACAAGAGGTTTTGATGCAGAGGAAATGAGAAATACTTGAGATTAATTTGATCTCAGACCAGTACTCATCATCAGTACTCAACATCAGCCTTCAGTTATCTTTTATACTGCCGAAGGAAACATCTTGTTCTCACTCAACTCCAAAGCACATGTGCTACAATAACTGGAACACATGAAAAGAAACAGAAAATAAGGATAAGCGGTTACAGAAAGTGGATAGACTGATACAGAGTAAACTACAACAAATAGGATTATGATGGAGGCATAGGATGTGTCGTGCACAGTGTATGTACTTACCTTCACTGCCAGAAGGAGGAGACAAAAGTTCCCAGCTGCATGTTTAACTTGAAGAGCTTTTTAGCTTGAGCTTTCAGCTGCATAATTAATTATCAGGATGTAGTGGAAGAAAAATATTAAAGAAAGCAGCTCAGCTCAGCGGGAATGCTGTAAAAGAAGTACATGCAGCACTTTAAGTATAAAGATTATACAGTGAGTCACAGTGTTCTGTTATAATTTTAACTTTGAGCTCACAGCAAAACTGCACTTATCAAAGAAAAACGAGCACATTTTTAAATACTCACAACTCAAAAAAGTCCTAAATGGTGCCATAATGTTTATTTTCCTCTCTGTTAGGACAACGGCCAGCAGCCAGATATGTTTTACTGCATGAAGATGCTGGAGGAGACTGGGATCTGCCTCGTACCTGGAAGCGGCTTTGGTCAGAGGGATGGAACCTACCACTTCAGGTACAAAACACCGCAAAGCCGCAGCTAACAGTCATTTTGATTATTGATTAACCTGCACTATAGTGTTTTAGTTTAGTTTTTTATGGAGATAAAAGACAAAGATAATTAATTAATTAATTAATTAATTAATATTCCATTAAATGCACCAAAATATTATTAGAACAAATATAGAAAATGTGACATAAATTGATAGTTCACATTTAATTTGCTTCTGTATTTGTTTACCTTTGTATTAAATCCCCTATTTATTTACTTTCCCTTTTTATTTATTAATTTATTCTTATTGACATATATTTATTTATATATTTATTTATGTATTATCTTCCCTTTGCAGTCGCCCCCCTATTAATTTCTGGGTTTTCATTTTACATTTCTGTATGCATTTTTGCTTCATTATGTAAATGAAGGAGTTTATTTATTTTCAATTTTGGCAGTTGCCACAATTCATTGTTTGATCATCAGAAAGTAGTGAAAAAGTCTTAAAATTGCTTTATTGGAAGCCAGAAAACCAAAAATAAGTTTTCTTATTCCTTTTTTGTGAAATAAATGTCATATGTATACAATTTAATACGTTGGTTTCACGTCTGAACGCGCTTCCGAGTCACTTTTTGCGTAAAAGTCACAACAGCAGTCTTTCTGTATCTCTTTAAACACCGCACACACGTCTGAATTGAATGCTGACGGATTAACGTATAGACTGTTCGGTTAAACATGCAAAGATGTAAGATCAATGTAATAAATCTATTACCCATAGCTCATGCATAAAGCAAGCAAAATCAGGTTAATAAAGTATGAAGCACTAAGAGCCAGTTTTGAGAAGCTCAGGAGATTCTTCACATATCAGATCAGTCTATAGAAACCTTTCCCTCTTGGTGTGACCGGGGCAAAACCCTCTTACAATGATAATCTGACCAACTGTCTCTGCCTATATTTTCTCATTTTCATTCATGCCAACTGCTTGGATGAATAAATGAATATAAGCTAAATAATTTACATACCATGTGAGAGCAAATAGGACTTAAACAAGAGTCATAACTTAAAGGTCCAGTGTGTAAGATTTAGGCAGATTTATTTGTTTATTTATATTAGATTGAGCCCTTAAACAGGGCCCGCCATTTTGTACCGACATGTTTTAACAGTATGGACAAAACAGACACAGGCTCAGATAGGGCTTTGCGTATGTTAACTCTTCGTCAAGACATCTGCTGTTGTTACATCATTCAGTGTGTTTCTTTTCTTTCCCCCTCTCCCTCCGCAGAATGACCATCTTGCCGCCGATGGACAAGCTGAAGATCCTGCTGAAAAAAGTCAAGGAGTTCCACCAGAAATTCACACAGCAGTATTCCTAAATTTCTAATTCTCTTCCTCTGTTCACAAGCGGGGGAGCTCAGCAACCACAAGAAATACACTAAATCCAAGTGCCTTTCCCACGACAGCTCTGGCGGTCTCTGCGATGACACACTTCAGCCTCTACAGCTGTCTCATTTGGACATTCACATACGATAGAAAGGCACTGTACTGTGTCAGAAAACAAAACTGGAGATGAAGAAATGAAATCAAAGACGTGTGTCAGCTCGGTACAAAAATAAAGGTTGTGTGTGCGGTGTGCGGCTTTGAAGGATGTATAGTAGGTCTTTGTATTTGTGAATATGAGAGATAGATTGTCTATGTGAATACCAAGCTAAAAGAAAGGTACAACTGGAGGAAAAATTGTAATGCTTGGAACCTCGAGTTTGTATAAAATATTTCATTCCAGCAGGCGGAAGAAAAAATGCAGAAAGGTTCCATTTGCATGATGATTCAGAGATGATTTTGTAGAATCAAAATAAATGTTAACAGTCTTTATTATGTCTCGTTATTTTGAGAGAGCTGTGAAGAAAAAGTGACATTTTCTTTTGACCGTGAACATTTAAGGAGAAACGTTATGGCACTGTGGCTCTTCTAAAAAGAGAAAGATCACAAATGCATAATTTCTTCAAATCTTCATACTTTCACCTTCAACGTCTTGTACTGGAAAAGAAACTGTCTATAGGTATGCTGTCCCTTTTTAACCTGAGTTTTCATTCCTAAGTGCAACATTTACTCATTTAAGATTACTCTTTAAAGCGAGTTTATGTAATGTTTGACAGAAAAAAGAACACAGTTTTCCTCTCACAAATGAAAAGTTACATTTTTAAACTTGTTCAATTCATTACACTCAGACATTTTGCTTGCTGATTACATTCCACTTAAATGATATATATTTAATATATATATTTTCATCATTTGTGGGCGGCTTTGGGCACGGCTTTGCGGCATCCGTTACGCAAAGCTGTTTTGGTCCGTCCTCCAAGCGGCTTCATGCCCCACCCTAAAGCGTTCTGCCCAATTTAGTTAACTTGCTCAGATTTTGTCATTTTCCTTGATTTGTGTACTTCCACATAGATAAATCGTTTGTTTTCTGTCTGGTCTTACAACTGGGAGTCTACATAGGGTGCTTTATTTTGAAAATGACTAAGCAGCATAATCCGTGGCTGTGAAGTGAAGTCAATGTGGAAGTACCAAAAACTGCAGTTTCTCAAACAGCCACTTCAGAGTCCACAGAACGAGTCAGTCTCCATAAGCCTCCATATTAAAATGACCAACTTCACAGCAGAAATAAACATGTTTACAGCCTTTACCCATTTATGACAACTGTACTGAGGCTGAATTTTGACATAACTCACATATTCAGATTACACATTGGGTGAGGTTTCCATAAAGAGACCAGCCGCATATTCTCTGTTGAGAAACGCTTCTGAACGGCGTTGCGACACTTCATTGTCTAGATCAGCTCAGCAGCCATGTCACAGCCATGCCATGTAAGTATGACAAATAATAACCTCATAAAGTTTGGGCAAACACGTATAACAAAGATTATCATTCATTTGGAGTTGTGTCCAATATTCCTTCTTTAAGCTCTGTTTTTGGTCTCCACCATGTCCTGAGGGAAATATTTGGCTCTTTACCTGCTTTTTGGTGGGTTTTTCACCGAAAGTAACCACTCTGACTTTGCACGCAACCATTTGATCCATTGTTAATATAAAAATATTGATCAGTGGAGCTTTACAGCTGAACTAACTAAAACTGACTGAATAAAAGCAGGGACATTGAACGAGTTATTATCCTGTAATGCCACGTGTTACTTAAGTGGCTGCTATTGGAAATTACATACTGGTAGTCACATTGTAATTAAATCAGTGTACAGATGAAAATTAATAAATATTTTCACAATCAAGTCTTTACTGTTTGAACAACATGGATATAGCAGTTAAAGATTTACCAAGTTAAAGAAGATTTCTCATTAGATGGGGCTGAACTCATATTTCCAGTATAGAGAGGTTAAAGAGTGGTGACACACACACACACACACACACACACACACACACATCTGTGAGATGGCCAGCTGTCTGCACACTGCTCAAACTGTCACCTCTAATAATGATGTTGTTCAGCTTGATTTCAGGCTCAGAAGGCTGTATGTGTAGATACCAAAACTGTCTTTATTGTCTCTATTAATCTGTCATCTATTTTATTGCCTAGTTTGCAGTTTCCGAACAAGCTGGGATGACGGATGGTACCGCAGTTTATGTGTGTGTGTGTATGTGTGTGGAGGTTGGAAGACTATGTTTAAAGTGTGTTAAAGTGAAGCATGTAGTTTGAAGGTGTTTTCTGCTCTCTTCCTCTCTACTCCACAGTGGCTGTCAGCTTTAATTATCTTTGACAATGAGCCTCCTGAATCCTAATTATACCGAGCCTTGTCTTTCCTGGAGCTCCTCACCATTCACTCCAGCAGCATGACGCGCTCACACGTTCCAGTCCTCTTCACCCTAAATTAATTGGGTTTTTTCTCTCATCTCCTGACATCTTTTGGGAATCAAAGGTCGTCATTAGTTCGGGTGAGGATGTAGGGCGACACAGAGACAGCCATGCATCAGACAGCGGCACTGTCATGCGGCTGTCCTGTCCTGACCGGTCCTTATTCACCGTGTACAGTCTTATAAGAGGAGATTCATATGACTGAATGGACTAGCTTATTGAGCATTTGTGAAATGACTATTGTATTGTGCTCATTATTCTGTATGTGTGGACAGTGACGACCATAAAAGACTCTTTTAGTTAGTCCAAGTTTTAAATTTGGCTGGCATTTAGCTTGGAAATGAAAGGTGATTCCACAGAAAATGTCACAAAAGACTCACATCAAAAATATCCGATATCAGAACTCTTAATTAATGCTTTTCATTTAAAATGTTCAACATGAAGTTATCATTAAAATTGACGACTAAAACTGATTTAACATGGAAGTTGTCAACACATTTTTCCCTCATGTCATACTAGACATAAAAAAAGACATTTTATAAACTTCTAGTCTAAGCACAGTAAGCTGTAATTGTGTGAAATGGTTGCTCTCTGCACTGAAGGCCTCAGTTTCAAACAGAATGGACTACCACACAAATGCTGCACGATTACAGAATTACAGAGATCATGAGTCCAAATGCGGCTGGTCTCCACCAACGCCTGAGGGAAATAAAATCTATACCAGCTTAAGGCTCCAGTATGTTCACAAGCGAGTTAACTAAGCAGCTGTCTGTCTTGTCTGATGAGAACGATGAGACTAAAACCAAAACATGTGTAAAAAGATGCTAAAAATTGTTGGGTCTCTGTAAATAATATTATAAAGAGTACAGTCCATATGGAAAGTGTTCTGCATGGAAACTGTCATGAGATGACTTTTGTTATGATTTGATGCTATATAAATAAAATTGAAATTGAATTAAAAAGCTACGTAGAGCTGAAGTAAGCTAAGGAAGTTGGGTGAAAACTCTTTGTGGCTTCATTACTGTGAAAATCACAATAAAAATATTGATTAGCGCAGCTTCAATGAAGGTGTAAATGCTTCGCGTCACATCAGTAACATATGCATGGAGAAATTAATATAGAATTTATTTATTGGCCTAAAAAAGTTTTAACATACAGAGTCTAAAATTCAAAGTCAAAATTCTTGAAATATTCAAGGTGAAAATTTTGTATATGGATGGGAATTTATTAGAATTAACACAAATTAACTTAAATAATGGAAATACAGGGGATATTTACTCAGGCTGTATTTGCTGATATGTGCAGATAGAAAAAAAACTTTTACCACATCATAAGAAGATATAATTATATTATTTATTTATATTATGAAATGAAAGAAATGAAAAAAGAAATTCAGTTGAGTGGAGCTTTAATTAAGTCAGTTGACCCATCTAGCATTGTAATGGACTTTTTTTGAACGTTGAACAAAGACAATGACCACTAAACCTTTACAAAAAAATAATTTTCTATTTGACTGAAGTACTTTGAAAATCGGAGCAGGCAATGTGGGCTTTGTGCAAACTTAGGGATTAAAGTGAACGGCTAATTTATAAAAGAAATGTTTTACAAAAAAGACTGAATGGAAATAGATTAATTAAAACTCCTCAGTTAGCATGCTCAACATCACATACACATGGTAACAGCAAGTGAGCAAAAACTAGCAGAGAACATATAAAATGCAAATAAATCAATAATCAAAACTTATATGAAAGCATGTGTTTTTTTGCTCAGGCAGTGAAGTAGTGTGGGCTGCACATGTGATGGGAGAATGCACTGTGCATGCAGGCTGATTTCCTATAAGCAAGTTCATGTTTAACGGGATGCTGGCAATTTATCTGTGTACATGTGATGGAAGAGTGCACGGCTGAATGCAGTGCAAATGGCACCTTATAACCAAAACATGCCATTGGATGTAGTGTTGTATTCTATGTGTGTTTTCTCCCCAATTTTACAGACATTTACCAACCCTTTTCAACCCTAGACCTCAGTGGTAGTCACAGCACTCAATGGTTTACATGGAAGGTAAATTTGCTCAATCAGTCACACAGCTGGAGGTTATTTTTCTACTTAAAAACACATTTTGGTTGAAATATGGAGGGTTTGATTCAGGAAACGGGAGGAAATCTTGATCATGATTGCAGTTTTTGTTTTGTTTGAATGAATTATAGTGTCAGGAGGATTTATGCAAAGAAATATCAGGAAAGATACGTCTATTAATTTCCAAATTTGTATGCAAACTTATTGTTCTGTGAGGCCAAACTTACCTAACATACGCAGAAATACTTAATATCCAGGTCTTTTTCTATCTTTGTCCTATGTGTTACTATGCTGCAACTAAAATGTGCTGAAAATAGAGCTCATGCATTATGGGAAGTCTAAACGAATCAGAGGAACCATCAGCATCACCAATCAACAGCTGTATTGTTTTCTTGAAGGTGTGACATGTAGTTCCTACTTAACGTTGAGCTAAATTGTTGTTTCAATCATTATGTAAGAACACGATGATTTGCATTTAGTTGTGTAATTGCAGCGCTGAGCGAAGAAAGAGATTTCTGTCTCTTTGTGATTGGTCGTTCTGAATGTGAGACTGATTTTGTCCATATCAGATTGAATCTTTCCTTATCACATCTTCTTCATTTTTTGCCTCAGAAGTCTTTCCTGAAGCACGAACATAAACTACAAAAAACTAGAAGGAGAAGAAATGGAAACATATAATAAAGCGAATAACAATAAACAAATAATAAAGCAGTAGTTTTACATTTTTCTTAGCTTTTGTCAGATGAAAAGACTGATACCACCTCTCATACTTGTACATACTACTAGAAGCTAGTTAGCATAGCTTAGCTTAGCTTAGCATAAAGACTGGAAAACAGGGAGGTACAGCGAGCGTGGATCTGTCCAAAGGTCCTCTAAAGCTCAGTAATCAACATGTTTTTAATGTTTTGTTTGTTTAATCGGTATAAAAACTGAACACTAGGCAGTTGCTAGGCAACCAGGACAGGAAGTTGCTCTCCAATAACTGTCCCAAAATGATGAACTTTAGTCGTTAGACTTCGGTTTTTGTAAGAATCAAATAAGATAAAAGACGAGATAAAATTTTAATAATTATTAAAGATTAGATTAGACATTAGAGGTGCAGGTTCACTGATTTTGTTACATTAAGACTGAGCCAGGCTAGCTGTTTCCCCTTGTTTCCAGTCTTTGTGCTAAGCTAGGCTAAACGCTTTCAGGCTGTGGTCTTATGTTTAACAGATGAGAGTCCTGTCAATATTTTTTATCTAACGCTCTACCAGAAAGCAATAAAGTGGATTTCACAAAATGTCAAAATATTCCTTTATGGTTACTTTTATTAAGCATTTATATTTTGACATTATTTTTTGATATTATTGAAATTAATTTATTTTCACTAAAACAAACATATTAGCTCTCTCGTGCATCTAGAAGAATTTTGGTGTTTGATAATATTAGTGTAGAAATTAGTGGATCTAAAAAAACAAATGACTTAAATATTATTGTATTCATCATGTGTTGTTGATATTCAATAGCTTGAGGTTTTATGGACCACATTGGTATATAAATGAAAAATTCAATGCAATTTTAATTTGATATTTGCAGCATTTGTCCTTCCAAAGTCTAGGTTAAGGTTACCATTAGTTTATTTTCTTTTTTTTAACCTCTACAACATGTTAAGAGGTCATTCATACTTTCATATGACACAGTCAAATCCGTAAATGGAGAAGGGCAGAGAAAAGAGAAAACAGTGAGAGGGGAGGGAGTGATGATACAGAGATTGGGTGATAAATCTTGTTCTGATCAGGTTTCTCTGGTGCCCTCACACCTCAGTCTCTTTCTTGAGGTAATTAATCAATCCCAGACTGGAGGCATTGATCGGCCTCTCGCGGCCCTCGGTATGTTTACACTCCTCGATTGTATTTGCCACTAAGCCTCTCGCTGCCGCTCAATCTCATCGGCAGAAAATGTGACACTCCACCCTCTGATGCCATCAGCCAAACGGTGCATCGATTGACATCTCGATGAAAATCAATCTACTTAGTTTTTTTTGTTGCATGGGGGATTTGGGTTTGTTATAATCCTTTGTTGTAATCCTGTTTTCCAGGTTGCAATACATAAAGTTTTATTGGGTGCAATCAAAACACTCCTAGAATGCAGGGACGAACATTTCCTCAGAGACAGTCACACACAATGCTAAACATCTACAGTTTCGTTTACGTGTTTCTTACAAATATAAAGCCTACATAAGAATGTTTTTTATTATAATTTTCAATATAACCATTGACACTGACCCTTTAAATGCATTATTGTTTGTCAGCCAGTCCTCAGGTTGTTTCCCTAACCAGCGCTATTTACTGAAGTAGTTGCAGGATAATGTAAAATTTAATATACTCTCTATATGAGTTATTATAATATCATTATTACATTTTAATATTGCAGTTGGTCGAGGTGGAGCTAATTTGATCTACTTTATATACTGTTTGATAATTAATAAATAAAATGGCAATAAAACAATATTTTGCCATGAACAAAGTAGAGCAGAAATACATGTAAAGTAGCATAAAATGGAAATACTCAGGTGAAGTAAAACTGCATTTATTCATCAATTATGTTTTAATAATGTGTGTTGAAGTTTATGTGTCCCCAGAGTATTTCAAACATATTTTCAATAATCATTAACACATGATTATCAGCAATTAAAGCCTCGGTATTAGCGAAGGCGTGAAATCTACTTCCCTGGTTAACGATCTTTGAATCACTGAACACGTCCTTGATTTTGTGAAATTAAATAATAAGATATAAAATCTCAAATGAACTTCATATATGGGGTCATTTTTGGAAGTGTGTGTTATTTTCTTTTCTATTCATCAGTGTATTAAGCCATAAAAACGTCCCCGGTGCAGCCTCTTTCATTGCACTGCAGTGATGTCCTTTTCATATTTCTTTAAAATTATTGTATGACTTTCTATGTTGTTACTGAGCCTCTCGCAGGATGCAACCCATGAGTCAACATCTTATTCACAGGCTGCATGTGAGTGATGACGTGTTTGGCTTTGAGCTCCTGCTGGAGGACAAGAGGACACTGCAGAGAGAAAAACATGGTATTCTAATTTAATAAGTAACACGAAGAACTGCTGTGGTCATACATACTGTACATGTAAACTATTGCAATTAGCAGAGTTTGTGAAGCCAGCTCTTGAGAAATCTGAGCAGTGTTTGTGTGCAGACACACATTAAAGTTGTGCACAAAAGCCTAATTAATATTAGTGTGATTCATATCACTTTATTTTAATATGGTCACTTGGTGGAGGCACAAAGGATAGGACAGAAGGTTTGGTGACGTCATTGGAAAACCAACAATATATCTGGTAGGTGCAATTAAAGAAATTTCGGTCTTCAACATTTCAATGTTATCAAGTGGAACCCTTAAAGGTCCACTTTACAGGATTTAGGGGGTGTATTGGCAGAATGTTGCAGGAATCAATTATAATGTTCAGAAGTATGTTTTGATTAGAGTTTAATCACCTAAAAATAAGAATTCTTGTGATTTTGTTACCTGTTTTTGTAGAAACTCTTTTTATATATAGGATATAAAGGAGTCTGTAAACAGACGACCATGTTGAACTTCCATGTTTCTACAGAAACCCAAAACGGACAAACCAAACACTGGCTCTAGACAGAGGGAAGTTTGCAGCCGCTGTAGTTTCTCCTACACATTTGGAAGGAGAAGGTGAGGCGGGGGTGAATTCAGATGGTTACAATTTGCAACTTCACTTCTAGATGTCACTAAATCCCACACACTGGACCTTTAAAACCTCAGTTTGTTGGAAGTTATGACTATAGCTATGGATCTATATCCCGAATGATGATTGTTACATTGAATAATGCCATAATCTGAATGTCATAATCTGCATGATGCCATATCATGTGATTGACCTTAAGTGGCTTGACTCACTGCCCATAAAAGCATGCAGGTGAACATACCTCCTCTTGCCTGGAACGTCTCAGCCCGTTCTGAGCAACAAGAGATGGTAAAGGTCATCACTCTGTCTCATAGGTCTAAAGTTATGGTCATAACTTATGATGTATTTCAACCTCACTCAGTCACTTACCTTGAATGACTGGTACCATCAGCGTCGCAATAGAGGACTCCACTCCCTCACATCCTCGTCCAGCAGCTGAGAGCAGAATGGCAGAACCCAGCAGTGCAGTCGATGTCACATTGACTCTGTAAAATCTGGAAGATGTACAGTACTCTGCTGTTGCTGCTGCACAGATTTCTGAAAGAGGAACCTATTTTAAAGTGGCCCACAAAGTGACTACACTTCTGGTGCTACCACATTACCCGGCATTTGCAAGTTCTGCCTAGAATAGACCTCAGAGATAGTGTAAACAATCCAGTGGGATGAACACTGTACAGACAGTGGATTGGGTTTAATTTTTTATCATTTAAACAAACAATAATCTCAGAGTGTGTACAATATAAGTCCTAGGTGCCCTTACTGAACAAGGCGTAGGTCAACCACCCCTTGTGTGAGAGCAGGGTTGAGTCTGTCCCACCTTTGGTGGAGGTTTAACGCATTTATCCACCTCAGTAGCGGTTGAGCCCTGATGAGTCCCAGAGGAAGAAGAAGCCACTGAGGCTGAAATCATGCCTAGCAGCTTGCCAACAAGCAATCTGTCCATGAGGGCTATAATTTTCCAACATTGTGAGAGAATTCAGGCAAAATCCCCCCAAAACTGCTGCCTTGGCTTGAGGTTAATTTTATTTCTTTACCTTGAAACGTAAGGACGATCACTTTCCTTCTTGGCTTTGATGAGAGATGGAGCGCAAATTGGTCCAAGGATATTTATTAAGATTTTTTTTTCTTTGTACATTTCAAAACCTTGGTTGGATATTATAAACTGAATATTGTCCTCTTTTCTGTTGAAGGACAAAAAAATAAAAATAAAATAAATTGCACTGCTGAGAGATGTTGGGGTCTTAGAATCCGAAATGTGTATCTGTACTATCTTGTATTGTATGCCAGATACCTTCTAATTTGGAGCTATAAAAAGCAAAGAAACAAAGGTAATTGGGATTGGCTAGAGGAGTATCTTGTGAAGGACAAATCAATCTCATTATCATTACTGTAGTACCATCCTGTTCCATCTACAAAGCCAGACTGGACTGAATATCAGCCTGGCTGTGATTCGGTACAAGGTCGCAGCTTTTATACAAGCACCATTTATTAGTTTACAGTAATAAATGAAAACAGATTATGATTTGTTTGTTCATTTAATCGTTTATTTGGCTACAACAACACAAATAGTTCCACAACTGGTCTGGGACTGAATTGTTATTGAATTGTTATTGTCAAGCATTTTTCAGATTGCTAGCTTTGCTCCTTAAGTCTACATGCTACTGCAGCCGATTCCATGATAATATTTTATAGACTTAGCCAAGTGTGAAAGCAGTTCAAAGCCCATGTTGTTTGTCTCACGGTGTTAGCTTCGTTTTTGCTCCTCTCTAATTTTCCTGATGTCGTATGAACACAACTGGAGGTCTTGCGCAGAAGTATCCAGGCTTCTTCCCTTTGTCCTCTTCTGACAACCATTCATACATCCTTATTTAAGTTAAATGTTATTTGAGGGAAAATGTTCATGTTGTATAAGGTACTCTTGAGTACTCATGTGAAATTACTATTCATAATGCTTTAGCTGCCTGGACCAATACAGCATTTAAAGCTGCAGGTAATTCACTGTCAAACTATGTATGGCAGCAAAACAATGTTAGAGAAACTTAACGAATTGTAGAGAACGGGAAGATTTCATCCTTTGAGGAGCTTAGAATGAGATATTGCTTGAACACTAATACATTCTTACAGTGCTCAATGAAAATCAATTTCATCCAAACAAAGAGTACCTTGACTATAATTATGAGACAGATAGACAATTCAGATCTTTATCATCAGCCAGAGGTACTGTCTAAGGCCTGTACAAGACGTTGAAGCTTGTAGCATGTTGTGTCCATGATTTCCAACAGAGTTTTGACTCGTCACTTTTCCACTTCTCCTCAGTCCAGTCAAGCAGCGGCGTTTCTGGATTGGGTTTATTTGTTATCACCCCAAAAGAGGGCATCGTCATGACTTCCAATCTGATGTACAGTATATATACTTCAACAAATACACCCTCCTTGAACAACGGCATTCATGGTGGCATCACGGGGGTCCATGATGCCTCTGCAAAAATGACACGACCGTGAGATCATCTTTTCTCTGCAGAAGTACCCAACAGCTACAAATAGTTGAAAAGGGGGAACCAATAATCAGGCCGATCAAACCTGGTCACGAACACTTATAAAGGTGAAATAAATGTAAAGCACTTGAAAAACACCAACTATAAACACATAATGGCTAAGGAGTAGCAATCAAAACTTCACCCACCTGTGAATAGGGCTTATACAATCACCACTTAAAAATAATAACCAACTTAAATACTTATGTACTGAAAGAAGAAAGTAAACCATCCCACCTGTTGCACACAAATGTAAAAAGTGAACTAACAATAGCAAATTAAATAAAAAGGATGACTCACCTCCCCCTCTCATTGTGAGATGGGCGCAGCAATAATTGCATGGAAACCATGTGCAGCAAAATAGGCTATCAATGTTGCACTTTTATTGCATTTTTCCAGGCGGGGGCAAAGTGTCCCTAGGGTGCCCTATCAGTAGAGAAAACCTGATGAAGTTCCCTTTATAAGTGTTTGGAGACCCCTCGAATATAAAAAATGACCATCCTCTCTTTTTTTCTTGCTCTGCCTTTCACTGGAGTGTCACAAAGATGAAAATTCTTGGAGATAAGTGGGTTTATAATTGGTAGTAATTTGTATATTTAGTAGCCAGTTCCCTGGAATTAAGGTCAGTCAATAAAAGCGCCAAAGATCTACATTACTGTCTGGATTTAGTAAATAACTAGCACAATGGTACATTTTTTGATTTGCAAACTACTACCAGAGTCACACCATAGTAGAGTGGGGATTGATTTCTAAGTGATTTTACTTTATTAAAAATAATGATTGTTCACTCACTGTGCTGATATGACTCACTGGCTAATATTTAACAAGGCTGGTATTAGTCTGCTCATGTGGATTTACTGTACAGAAACACTGGAATAGTGTTAACCTATCCAAGCCTCATCTTAAACATGTGAAACCTATTTGTTTACAATGAACAAATGAGTTAAAAAGGAAGTTAAATAAGTAGTTACTGTGACACTGGGGCCCACAAACTTTTGGTAGCCCACAAATGGTAGATAAAAACATACAAAACATGATGCCTCCTCCCCATGGTTTTCTCTTGGACATGTGATGAAATGCCCTTCCAGTGTTATTTTGAGTAACATAATATATGTTCACACTGTCAGTTATGGCAAAATGCAGTGTACAGTACTGTGAGTACCCAGATGGTGCACTCATAACGGTCAAAAAGTTGACTGGGGAACGCTGGAAGCTTCTCGCCCTCAGTGATTGCCATTTTGGCTACGTAGCTAAAGGAAAGGGACCAGCTGGAGCTGAAGAAGTTGCAGCAAATACCAATATACAAAAGTAAGTTGTATGTTTTATATTCAAATTTTGGCAGTAATATGTTGACACTAATGCTCTGTCAGGTTGTAATTTGGCAAAGGAGAAGAAGCGTTAAAATGTTGTGCACAACTGCTGTGCTCAAATTGAGATACTATCCTGATGAAATGAGTGCACTCTGTCAGAAAATACATAGTGTATACAGTGGACCACAGAGAAGTGTGCTAACAGAAGTATCCAAATTGAGACACAGCATAGACCCTATAGGGTGGTAACCATAACTATGACTAAGCTCCTCAATATACAGCTCTTTCTCATTGACATCATTGTGTGTATCTTTGTGAAATAAATGGGTATAAAGAGTATTATATGAGTGTAAAAAGTTAATAGTTCCCCATATGTTTTATTACAGAGGTGCAGTAGTCATATTCACACAATTCTAATTCTGTTTAGGGTTTGTAACTGTTTCACGATACATGCATCATGACTTTCTGTGCGCTGACACCCCACCGAATACAGCTGGTGCTGTTTTTATTTTTTTCACCCCTGCCCTCCGAACACCCTGAGTCAGTCACTGCTGGGATCGAAAGAAGATGTTAACACAAGCGGTGCAACCCAAAAACACAGAAAGGGTAAAACTGCGTAAAATCCACAGGCGCACAAGTGACAGATTGTGAAGCAAAGAGGAGGAGCCATGTTCACCTGGACGCATCCTAAGGTCAGTCACATGACTTTGTTGATATATATATATAGTTTCAAGGTAGATGATGGCATTCTTCATGATGATGGTCTGAGTGAGGTTGAAATAGATGGACATTTATGGATTGTAAGTGGGCCTGGGACTGGGAGCCTGCCTGTCAGTCAAAGCGGCCAAGCTCTTAATTATGCATAACTCTAATTTGAACAGGTGAGTTATATAAAAATTCAAACTCAGATGTCATGAACACGTAAATTAGCCACAGAGACCAAAACGGTTTTTTGTACCAGGCTGTAAACATGCTTATTTCTGCTGTGAAGTTGGACATTATAACATGGGGACCTATGGAGACAGACTTGTTCTGTGGCCAGCCTCAAGTGGCCGCTTGAGGAACTGCAGTTTTTGGCACTTCCACATTGGCTTCATTTAACAGCCATGGAGGCTGCCACTTGGTCTTATATTGTTATTCTTTTGTAATGTGAGACAGTTTGCTATACCGAAAGAAAAAACAAAACAAAACAAGACCTGGGTAAATGAAGGACAAATGAAAAAGGGGGAAATATTTCAATTGTTTGGCCTGTTTTCATTAAATTCATAAACTTCCCTTTAGGATGGGCTAGAATATCCACAGCCATGACAGTATTTCCATGCTGTATGCTTATTATTGTTAAAAATTCTCATCCAGGAGCTCTTTGTTTGTTTGTTTTTCTTTACAAATGACCTGAAGTGTATTTGAAGGTCTGAATAATCTCTACATTTTATTTGAATGTCTCGTGTGGCAAACATTAACTATAAATGTATTTTGCCAGCACACTCATTGCTTTTAGTCCTATATCAGAAGTAGGTGTGCCGTTTCAGTCCACACAAGAAGAGATTAAGACACTCCTCTCACACTGTTAATGAATAATGAAAAGAACAGCAGCACACTGACACAAGGACATCAAAATAAAGGTGGTAAGGTAGGCTAATTGTTCACTTGTTACATGAAAGCTAATAAAATCAAACAAAACAATCTCCAATCATACGCTGATTTTCACTTGAATGAAATGCCCTGTTCTCCAGTATAAACCTAAAGTCCCACCCTGGATGATTGTGATTGCTTTCCATCTTAAATACAGTACAGGACCAGCTTTGAGTGGGTGGTGTGGTAATGCATTCTGTTATCCCCTTCCCCCCCGCTGAGCTGAACTGTTGAGCCCAGCCTTTTCTGTGCAAAAGAAAAGTAAACACTCAAATTCTGAAAGAGCAGAAGGTGTGAAAAGTACTGAGGGACATGCATCTTATCACTGCCTGGCACACATGGTGTTTTATCAGTTGATAAACACTTGGGTGTCAATGGTCACATAATATTTCTGTTTATATTCCCAGCTGGTAATGAGAGGTTCATTCAGTTTCCTTCCCATTCACCACGTACATTCTTTGACAAACCTGTCTCAGCTTTGATTGTCATAACCGCAACTGAACCCTGTTTAGCCACCCAGATCAGGCTACATAAATGTCATACATATTTCATGCAGCATCAACAGTTATCTGACAAAGGGATTTTTTTGTGTGTGTGTGTGTGTGTGTGAATTGAAATCACGCCTCATATTTCATTAAACTCTCGAAAAGCCTCTGGTCTGTGGTCAGATGGGCTGTATGTTTTATTCATGTCCTCTGAACATCTGCTTGTCCGGGTGTCAAAAATCATCAGGCTCCCAGAGGACTCCTGCCCGACTGGTTGTAAATGAACTCCAAAGTCGAGACTCAAAACAACCTGTCAGGCCTCTCTTTACCACCAGAGAAATCTTTCAATACATCAGCGGAGGTGAGATGAGTAACTAAGCAAAAAAGAGTGATGAAAGTCAACTTTGGACACACGTGATCTTGTTTTTTTAAAAGAAAGAAAAATAAAGAAACTCTGATTCAGTCAGTGTGATACTGTGAAAAGCTTTCCAATACAAGTTGCGTCTTCTTCCCACAGCTTTTGGTGGATTTTGACACTGCTGTTCACTCTGGCTCCTGGTCGACAAGTCTCCCTGAGTCACTGAAGGCTCGTGCCAGCTGGAGGGAAAGAGCCTGACCACTAACAAGTGCTCACTGACTCATAGCCAACACAGTATGTCCCACTGTGTTTGTGTACGTGTGTGAGTGTGCATGTGTGTCTTTATATATTACTCTATTATATACTATTCTATTTCTCACTTTGCACCCATCCCACAAAACACGTGTGGTCTTTTTGAACTGATAATGCATTTGAGCTCACATTCGGTGCCCTCCCAAACAGCAACGACGCATGAATAAACTTAAATAAAAGGAAAATACTACAGTAAGAGGAAAACAAAACATCTCAACTCATTCAAGGGGAAACTGTAAGAGGAACTGTATTCAGACATTTCCTGACTTAGTTACTGGCATCCAGACTTTTCACAATCTTTCATAAAGTATCCATTAAGATCCTTATTCTTGCGTATTTGATGCACTTTAAATCTGTTCTGTGCAAAAACCTCATATAAGAGTGAAATGCTCAGAGTGGCAATGCTAGCATGTTTAGCAGGCATAATGTTCATCATCTTAGATTAGCATGTTATAATTTAGCACTGAACACAAAGTGCAGCTCAGGCGCTACATAAAAAGTTAATGGATCAACAAAGTTGTTTGTGTTTATTATTTTTGGAGCTTTACTTGGAGGCACTAGACACAAGATGACATATTAGCAACTTATTAGGTGGATATGACTCATGTGTTAGCGAACTGCTTATTTAGACACGCAGAGGAGTCATTTGGAGTCATGTTTCTGTCCACTTGCAAAGTGTTAAGTCTTGTTTTAAGTCTTATTTTAGCTCTGCTTTGGTTTCCACCAACTTCAGTGGGAAATTATGAGAACAGCTGCCACTCTGAGAAATTAGAGCGGTGAGGTTGAACCAAAACGGTAAAGTTGTGGCTCGTAAAAACCCAAACAATGAGCTGAAAGACTCTTAAATGCTTCATAGAGCTGAGGAAACTGCAGTTTGTTAATTCTCATGAAGTTCATCAAACAACTTTCACATTACACAGCAGATCCATCCATTATCTGTAACTGCTTATCCTCGTCAGGGTCAGGTGGGGCTGGAGCCTACATTACACATTGTTAATGTAAAAATAATTTATTATAGCAGTCATAGCTTAAGTTTTTAATATTTATATATGTTTATAATGACAAATACAAATGAACAGGGCCTTGACTTGACTATCCCTGAGTCCACGTGGGTCAGCCTTGTCATTGCAATTCTGTCCTCATCTATGATTGCCAGTTCAAAGTGGCTCAGTGCCTCTTAATTAACTGGAGTGAAATGGCCTAAAGTGTATCCCAACTGGATACACTTGGATACACATGTTGTGGTCATATAAATAATTTCTGCACCCCAGTGTTGGAAATGTTTTCATTTCTAAACAAAGCAATACATGCAAGTCCATTTATTACAATATTTGGTCTACCTTCAACAAAACATACTTCACTTGCAGTTGTATAACCGCTTGGAAGGTTTTATTTTGTTATAGAATGAATCAAAGGAGGCATGATGTGTCCTAAAATTGAGAAATTATAATTTACTCTAAATGTTGAAAATATAATAAAAATGAATTATCTTCATTGATTATGTGAAGGTCATGTAGCAAGCAACTTAACTGTCTATGCTCTTCTTTTGCAGATATTTTTATCTTTTTCTGCCAACATGTTTTTTTTCTATTTTTATTCATACACTGTTTTTCTTTCATTCTTTGCAGTATGCTCCTACATCTGCATATCTTTGTCTTGCTGTTATATGGTATATAAGTAATAGAGCTCATTATTTGTTCAATTTTCAGATGTTTTTTTAAGAGTTTCATTGGTTCTCTGCGGCACTTGTTGAGATTATGATTCCACAAACACACTGCTGCATTTGTGACTTCCGTATAATCTCATTCAGGCTGCAATTTAAAGCCTCTCACCTCCCAAACAAACAAACAAATAAGGCTATCTGTGTTTTCTTTCCTGTTCATCTATCTCTCCACCTGGCAGTGAGGTGCAATCGACACAGAGTGACAGCCTCTGCATTCATGAGCACATCATCATCTGCCCTCCTCTCTAAGAATTAGCCCTTCATCACTCAAACCTTACAAAAGTTTTATATGGACATTTTTTATTTGTTTTAAATCTTGGAAATCAACATGGACTGTTGCGATTTTATAGATTATTGGAAATTCAGCTGTAAATGTTAAACTAATTTATTTAGGTGGCTGCTGATGGTGAATTCCCATTAGTAATTAATTAAGTGATCTCACCCTATTTTGCTTCAGCATTCAGTCATTTCATCAGTATATTTGTGTGAAGTCATCCTTCACTGCCAGCTCCTAGTGACTCCCTCCTTCCCTTCAGTGGCTCTATAGATTTTCTCCTAATGATAAATTGGACACGAGGAGCCACTGAGGTGTAACCAGGTGCCAAAGAACTATAGCCTTTTGTTTTTAATGGGCCTAATTATGCTTAAGACCTTTAGAGCTGTTTGGATAAGTTCTGGTAACGTGTTGTTGGGATGTAACGTTACAGCCATCAATACCAAAAGTGCACACACTGTGTTAAAACACTGCTGGAATGATGCAAACAAACGCGTAAAATAAAGTAGTCACGTTTCAGAGCTATAAAGTTGCATCAGTGTTTGTATGTTTTTCACTTTCTTCTGATTGAAGCAATGCATGGATCCTATCCCATCCATCACCTCCACCCCTCCCTTCACTCTCCAAACACATAAGCGGGTTACGGTTCATTTCTAGCCCATTCTCTCCCGTGGCACCGTGGTGGGCAGAAACTTGTGCTGCTGACTTTGCATCGCCAGATAACGCAGACTGTGTCTCAGAAAGTCTTCTGTTGTTGTTTTTGCTTGCAGTGAGAAAGTGGAGATGATTCAGCTGAACGCATACTGCAGCGCGTAAAAGTTGTGGATGGTTACTTTTGCGCATCAACATTTAAAGGACTATTGTATCTCCGAAAGTTGTAGTATAATACAAGAGCAGGTGAAATTCTTCCCTCTGCAAAAATTGCGCCCACAAGCAGGCTGGAAGACCATCCACCTCGGAGAACACAGCGAATCCGCAGAGCGCAGATGATCGCAACTGGTGTTTGTGGCGTCGCGCTGGTGCTGGTGTTGGTGGTTCTGATCCCGGTAATGGTGAATACCGCCGGGACTCCTGCCCGCTATGAGATGCTGGGATCCTGTCAAATGGTCTGTGACTCTCACGGGACCGCTGCCACTGCTACGGCCAAGGCGACCAACCCGATCAAAGACAACCGCCTAGTCCAGTCGCTTCCGACGTTCATCCAAGGTCCTCAAGGAGAGCCGGGACGCGTCGGGAGGATGGGTCCCAGGGGTCCTGGTGGCGAACCTGGGCCACCTGGACCTGCTGGTCCACCCGGAGAGAGAGGGGCACCGGGACCCCCGGGTCCACCGGGAGCACCCGGAGCAAATGGGCCCAACGGTGCAATCAGCGCTGCTACTTACAACACAGTCCCAAAGATTGCGTTTTATGCAGGACTGAAGAAGCAGCATGAAGGATATGAAGTGCTGAAATTCGACGACGTAGTCACCAATATTGGCAACCACTACGACCCCTCTACAGGGAAATTCACCTGCTCAATACCGGGGATTTACTTCTTTGTTTACCATGTGCTGATGCGAGGCGGAGATGGGACCAGCATGTGGGCTGATCTCTGTAAAAACAAGCAGGTAGGACGCTTCATTATGTAACAATCATTTAAATCTTTGTTTTAGATCTTTAGTCTTTGTTTGCAAAGACATAATTTGATGAACGACTGATTACTTTTTGCATTTTTACGCACAAGTTTTACGCAAACAAAAACATAACAGCTCACAGTGAAGTTGTCTGTCACTGATGGAGCTGTCCGCGGTTCTGATTTCAAAACAAAGCCACGTTTCATCAGCAGAAATGTCTAATTTTGCCTTCCAGGTGAGAGCCAGTGCCATCGCACAGGACGCCGACCAGAACTACGACTACGCCAGCAACAGTGTTGTCCTTCATCTCGAGCCCGGGGACGAGATTTACATCAAGCTGGACGGCGGAAAGGCGCACGGGGGCAACAACAACAAGTACAGCACCTTCTCAGGCTTCATGTTGTACGCTGATTGAAACCCGAAGAGAAGATCTGCTCTGAACATCGCTTGCTTCACTGCTCATGCTCAATTCAATGTCAGTTGGATTATTAGAGACAGAGCTCAACATTTTCCATATTGCGAGAGTCACAGAGAGATGTGGAGGACGTCATGCGTAAAATAAAAAAATAAAAAGAACTGAACTTTGGGATGAAGAGCTTACAGTGTAATTACAGAATAATAATGAATTTTAAAGTGTACAGCATTCAAATGTTCCCTTGTCAGATTGATTAGTGTCGCTATTGCACCCTGAATGAACTGTTTAGCTTTACAAATTAAGTTTGCTGATATGTCAGACATACTGTAGCTGCTGTGGTGAACACATACTGAGTGAGTGTACACTGAATGTATTGACTTTTAGCACTCAAGTATAGATGCTGAAATTATACTCACATAATCACAACTCTGTTCACGGTGTTCTTCATCCATGTATGTGGTTTATTTTTCACAAATATTTGACAGTTGTTGAATTTATGGGGTAAAAATGTAAAAGTAGTAATGCATGATTATATAAAAAAAGAGTGACATTTCAAACACTTTAAAGAGAAGCTAAATGTGTAAAGAACCGTTCTGATGTTCATAGTGAAGCACTGTCACCAAATGATCATTTTAACTTGTCTCTCTATGACAGCTGGTTGGGGCAACAGGGTGGCCTGGTGGTTAGTCACCACCAGAAAACTGGACAGTCGCACTGACAAGTAATGTTTCCTCAAGCTCGACGATGAACATTGATCTGCTCCTCCAGACAAGACTGTCAGTGAATGTTTAAAATATAAAGTATGATTAAATCCTTCAGCTCACTTTGTAATCCTCTCAGAAGATGAATCAAAGTTACATAGTTTGTTTCACGGTGCGCAGTCAGCTGTGGCGATCATGCCATTGATCATGTGGTGAAGTCACCCTGTGAGGCCACCTGTTCCCAGATGAGAGGAGAGCATGTCCTTCATCGGGGCCTGCCAGCCAGTCAGCCTCCCATAGACACCCAGACACCCACTGAGGGGCAACAGGACAACTCATCTAACACAGCCGCATTGTGACGAGAGCAGAGCAGCATACTGATTACTAACACGCTTGTTATTTTCATCTCATGAAAACGTGTTTGCAGAAATGTCGTTTACGAGTACAAAAGAAAGCAACAGTGATATTGGCACTGAAAAATCAATTAGCACCACTTTATTGAGCACCGCTGTAGACAATATTTCTCTGAGATTCAGCTATTTCTGTGACTTAAATGGGACCAAAACATGACTGCATATTAGACGCACTGTGATCTTACATTTTCCTTCATGTAATCAGCTTAAAAAGTGAATAATCACAAACACAAAATCAAGATTTAATTAATATGGGGCGTCTATAAGAACCTCTATTCAGCTGTATGAAACAACAGCCTGTAATTATTTTCCATTGGAAGCTACGGAAGACACAGCTACAAAACATTTTGCTATGCTGACAAATATAAGAACATTGATGCTAAAGACAAAAAAAGAAAAAGCTCTTTGGTTTGAGGATCCAAAAGCACATTTATAAATGAGTTTGGACTGTGACTATTGCAAATATATCAAAGTATTCATTGTGGGGTATTGAGTCATCATCTGAAGATAAAATAATGGGTATATCAAAATGCCTTCCTTGGGTCTCTTTTCTTGCTTTATTTGAAGGTCAGCCAGCGTTTCGGGTTGTCGATGAGGATCTTATCCACCTGGTGCTGCGAGATGCCCCTCATCAGCATCTTCGGCACGATGTTCTTCAGGATGTGAGAGTAGCCGTGGCCGCCGTACTTGGTGAGACGGTTCTTGGTGTGGATGTCGTGTGCGACCACTATCATGTCCTCGTAGCCCTCCTTCACGAGGAAGGCCAAGCTGAGCGTGAACAAAGAAACGTGAAAAATGAGGTGGCCTTAAACACAACACAACCGAGCGACTGCATTTTAGTAAAAGGACATACTGTGATTGCTTTCGTGTGTTGTTAAAAGCTGTCTTTTATTTGTGTGAATAATGCGAGCAACATCACTCATTCATCACTCCTCCTGTTGACACACAGTCCTCCCTCCGCTGTGATGGGAGATTAGTGTCTCACAGTTTCTGTGAAAAAACTGGAGGACACACTCTTCACTCCGCGGGGCGTAAAACTCAATAATAAACGCCTGATGTGGACTCTTGCTCCATATACGTAAATATGAATGAATATATTAAGGAAGTCTAAAGATCTGAGGTCATATTAAAATGTCAAATGTGGACAATGGAGTCACAGTTGTGTTCACAAGTTTAACCTTCACCAGGTGTTACTCACGTCTTCACTCTCTGACTGTCACTTGGCATGTCCACCTCCAGGTTATACGGGTAGTTCAGCATCTCCGTTCCAAACAGATCATACTCCAGATAACTGCCCAGCTTCGCAAACTCAAGCAGTTCACCATCGTCAAATATAGTCCTGCAGGAGGAGAGCAGGGAGGTGATCAGTCTTTTGAAGTACAAAGTGTATTACAATGACCAGCTTGTTTCTTAACTTTCTACTGAGAATGCAAAATAGCAGTGACTCAACTCAATTGTCTTGAAGTAGAAAGTTATCTTATTTGACGGCAGATTTCTTTCGTCCTTCGGAGTTTTGGTTTTGAATGAAGTTAAAAACAGCACGCGAGCTGACATAAATCAAAAACTTTAGTTCTAGTTTTTCATGCATATGTCAGAAAATCTGTGCAAATTTCTTTTCAGAAAGCAGTTTAAACTGATTTCCACACAGATTTTATGTGCATTCATATTACATTTCCTGCTCCAAGAGGACACTGATCACTGCTGCTTACTGTAAACAAGATTTCCTTACGACAAGCACGGCTCAGAAAATGTTTTTCCAGTATTGAAAAGTGAAAAAAAAAACAAATGAGGAGAAATTGCAAATGAGCTGATTATGCACTGGGGTTCTTTCTGAAAAGTAAACACTTAGTCTAAGACTGTTGTGTTCGCACTTTGTTTGCAAAATTAAGATTTTAAAATGAGATTTTTTGACTATGTATTATTGACTCTTCCCCCTAATTTTCAGATTTATTGAGAATATGAACACGCAAATGCATTCTTCTCTATGTTACTACACGTCTCTGAAGTTGAATCATTCATTCATTATTACATCCACGATGTAATAAATTTGACTGAATGGTATCTCTCATTATGATTTTGCAAACCTTAGAAGAATACTTCATCATCATTCATTATAAACACAATAACTGTGAAACATTACTACACTAACACGACAATATAATGATCTCTGAGGAAAATGCACTGCCTGTAACTGCCTCTACGCTGCCTTTCACACTTTGTGCCATCCAAGGAAATCTGCTGGATCGTCTTATGACACCAGAAAGGAAGAGGAGTGTTATTCTTGCAGTGTGGGTGATGGTGAAATGATCATTCTGCATGCCTTTATTTTTAGCAATGGGAAAAATAAATAACAGGAAGGGCTTACAGGAGAGATTATGACTAAGTTGATATCTAAAAGGTTGAATCTCCAGTGACTTCTCACCTGTCCAGGTGCGACATGACAGTTTTGCTGATGTCACCGCCGGCCTCCTGAAGAATCCGGACGACTTCAGCCGGAGCAGCAGGATTCCTCCCGGGATGGATGATGACGGGGCAGCCGAGCTGCGCCTGAGCGTGAGCTGTGGCCCTTAGCACCCTCGTCTCGCTCTCTGTGATGGGCCAGCCGGTGCCGATCTCTCCGATCACACCACAGCGGATGTCTGTGCCGTCTGCGCCGTGAAGCACCTCGCTGACGATGATGTCCGTGAGCTGAAGAGAAAGGAAATGAGTTAGTTACTGACACATTACTACTTAGTTCTCTAGGTTTAAAGCAATATGTAACTCTGTGCCTCTGGTACGATCATCCACAATTATTACATAACCCTTCACATACCACCAATTATTTCACTGATTTTGGTGAAACTGGATCATATTTTATGGAGAAAATGTTTTCTGTTTTCTCTCTGATGTCCTCCGGCTGCTGTGCATCAACTCTCTGTGATTTACAGAGTTTCCTGATGGACAGTTTCCGGGCTGTACAGACTGTGAGCTCAGAGCACCAGGGGAGTGTTAGTGTTTGTACCACAGGTGTTTTGGACCACCAGGAAGAGGAGGTTTTTTCAGCACCAGGGCAGGCATATGCTGACTGGAAGTGGAACTGGTGTGCTAGAATCAGAGCTGGGCAAGTGTGAAATGTAACTGGGCTCAGCAGCCTCTACGGACATATTGATAGAGGCAAAAAGGCCGACGAGGATGCTGCTGGAAGAAGCTAAAAAGAGAAAAGGAAAGACTGACGGAGCAAGAAGCCATCAGACGAGAGTAAATCTGAGACTGACTTTTAGTCGTTGGTGAGAGCTTCGTGAACTAAAAGGCTGAAAGACAGACGCCGAGCTGGGCTTAGCTGTCAACTTGCTAGTTTTTGAGCATAAGTAATATAATATAAACATATACTCGTGTGCAGCTGCCCATATTTACTACAGTGGTATTGCACTCTGAAACTGGGGGGCACTCTATTGCTACACAAAGCATCTGTTAGGTTTGAATGATTTAAAATGGCTCACACCTTCTCCACACTCATTTTCTTGGTGGCCTCAGTGTGGGTGCAGTCCACATAGTACCCTGCTCCTGCCACAACGTGGACCCCCGTGTCCTTGGCCAGCTGCTTGAGGGTGGGCAGGTCCCGGTCGATGCCCGTGGTGGTGTTCTCCACTATGGTTCCCCCGCCGGCCTTCCTGTAGGCCAGCAGCTCGTCCCGCACGGCGGCCGTCTCCTGCAGCAGCAGCAGGTTCTCGTGGCAGCTGTAGGGGTTCTGTCTCAGCCAGTGCATGTGCTGCATCTGGAACGGGTTCTCGGCCACGGCCTCGTCGCCCGGAGGAGGAGGGAAGTAGCAGCACTCAAAGCTCATGGTCAGGTGCTCGTGGGTCATAGTGCGGCCCAGCTGGTCTGGATCCAGCAGACCCAGGACAGTCTGGACCTTGCCACTCAACTCTGACATGATTGATGCTCAGGGATTCCAACAACCTGGAAGGACACATATTAATTTATATAGGAGTATCAGATGTGGTTAAGTTTTGGCAGGTCAGTGCAACAGATGTTACAGATCAGAGGGGAGGATCTGACAACTCATTGACCAGGATGACTTCACAGTGCATGCAGGAAGGGAGGACCTTTGGACTGCAAGACCTGATCCTTAATAAAAACTACTAAGGTCTGTCCAGCAGCTGTCCTCTTCCTAGCTACTTGCTCAGTTTGCAGACCTTTAGTATTAGGTGCAACACGGTTGTCGAGAAGTTACAAAGAGCAACGTTTTGTAAGTAGTTTGTACTGTAGAGGAAGTCGTTGAAATCAACCGAAAACATCGTGCAACCTCCTCAGAGCTGCAGCACGAGGTGACGGAAACTTTAAAGTTGATCGACTGTTAATCCTGAAGGGTTTATAAACTGCTCAAAGACAGTCTGCTGACCTTGCGCTTGCTTCTTTTCCTCCTCTTCCACCACCCAGCCGACCGAGCTCTCAGACAGGAAGCTGCTCCGCCTACAGCTTAAACATCGCGGGATTTCACGAGACTACAGCTCTGCTGAGAGGAATACAATAACAAGAGCTCTGACCATAAATCAGCGTGTATCATTTTATTATCTCTTCTCTTCCTAAAATTAACTAATTAAATATCCGAAAAGCACAAGTATGGATCTTGAGTCTTTACCTTTTTTTGTGATTTAAAGATCAAGTTTAATTTTATGAAAATGGAAGAAAAAACGTACTGACAAAACATTTTCTAAAAAGTCATTCAGTGTGATGGATTTTGTAACTTGTGAGTTTATTAGTGATTAATAAATAATTAATTAATACTGTATATGTGACCAGGTGGTACCTGATGCATAATACCCAGAATAAAGCAGAGACTGCTGTACAGAAATATAGATTTTATTTACAATGCCTCCAATAGATTGAATGCACATTCCACTAGGGGGAGTAAATGATATAGTTAATACATTAATCGAGAGAATAAACAATATGGGACTAGACTGAACGGTCAGGAGGGGGCTAGTAGTGGAGTTATGCATCTAAAGAGGATATCGTCACAAAAAACTGTTCTGCAACACTCAATTTACATATTCATAGTAAGCTAAGGTGACTCAAACCACACAATAAATCAAATAAATCAGGGAAAAACAGTGGTTGGCTTCTCTTAAAGTATCTTAAACTGGAACACGATCCCTTCTGTTTCTTGGCTGATGTGTTTAAACAATCACTCCAAGCTTTAGTCCCTCATCAAACATGAAGAGTCAAATTAAACTCTGAACAAAGGTTGGCCTCAGCTGCTCTCCCAGGTGTGTCTGCACTGCAGGAAGAAAGGCCCAGGTGAGTTTCTCTCACCTTGATTGTTTCCCTTTTTTTTGTAAATTGCTTTGGATAAAAGCGTCAGCTGACTAAATGTAATGTGATCTAATTGTTATGCTGGTTAGGACGTCCACAGCCTCCAGCACTTGTGAATCAATAGGCATGTTTGTTTCAAGAAATAACAGTGTGATAATTTATTATGAAAACAATGAAACCGTGATGAATTGCAAACCTCACCCTCAATAATATATAATTTGAAGAGAGATTTCCAAAGATGATGGAAGAAAATGTGATTAACATTAAGCTTCGATTACAGGAACAAGTGAAAGAAACAGCACATATCATAGCTGCATTTTGCAGACTTTAAGTGATGTTCTTAGCAAATTAACACATACAATTCATGTCCAAAACTATGTGGACACCTCAACATCCCTCTCAGGTCTCATGTGATTACTGACTGATCTATGGGCATCAACATGTCTTTCTATCAGATCTTCGCTCCCATTCAGTCACAAGAGCACAATGTTGAGTGACAAGGTCCTGCTTGCAGTTTGCGTACGACTTCATCCCATAAATGTAATGTTTTTATGGACTCTGGCCACTTTACCTGCTCCTAGTGCTGGACTTCCTGTTACCCTCCCTTTCACATATAGATTAGATATTAAAAGCCAGTGATAAGAACACTTTTGTGGCTACATGGTCTCTATCTTAGTTGTCGATTCATTAATAGTCATTAATAAAGGGCCATCATGAGTTTCTGACATTTGAATAAGTCAACATTAGTAATTTATGTATAACTATAAATGTCTCTAAGTCATTAATAAAGGGTTATACTCCATCAAGTCTGCACTTATTAATTAATGGTTAATAAATATATCTATAGTTAGTTTTTAGGAGGTAAAAGATCAACAGTCTCAACCCCAAAACCTGTTATTATTAATGAATTAGAACTGGTCTTTAAAATGTGAGTAAATTAATTAATAATCTTTTTAAAAAGCAGTTGGTTACGACTAATAGAACATGTGAAGTGGCGGCAGGGCTTGATAGACAGACTGTGACTCTCAGACTGTTTTTGTGCTCCTCACTGAGCAGATGGTCTCCACAGCAGCATTCGTCACAGTCACCATCACACTGACCAGCCCTCCAAATAGCTTAGCAAATGACCATCATACTGTGGAGCCTATGCAATCTATTTGTCTGCAGGATGACTGCTCTGTAGATCAGACTGATTGAACACAAGCAGGCTCAGTTTTCATGTTCAAGGATGGATAAATCTTATTTGTGTTTATTGGCCTAGAAGTGGAAGATGAGGTCAGGGCCACATGCTGTGACAGTTTTTTTTTTTTATGTGTGTCTTGATTTTTAAAAAGTGCTTCACCATGGGTTGATTTTACCAGCCAAGCGGCCTCTGAGGAGCTTAGTGCACCCCTCTATGGTATTCTGATCAGGGCTCGGTGGCTGCTCCACACTTAAAGCTAAAGGAGACTTCTATTTCACTTATAACCTTTATATTGTGTCTGTGTTTAATTACTCACTTTTGTCCTTTATTGTAAAGCACTATCTGATATTTGATCCAGAAAAGTACTCTGTAAATAATCTTACTTTCTAACTTTCATTCAACACAAACTTATTTAGAAATATGTACAATATGTAAACAAAACTGATTAAATAACAGACAGACCACAGATGACGAAGATCTGTAAAATAAAACTGGTAGACTGAAAGTAAAGCAAAGACAAAATCAATACAGTCAGCCACTGTGACAGCAAGAAATGGAATAAAAAACAACAAACAAACCGGGATGTGAAATGAATTTACCAACTCAAGAATGATACAAAGTTCTTATGTTAGGCCTAAATGAGTTTTTGAAATGCTGTCATAAGCGCAGCGTACCATCCCACTGCAGGGTTCCTCATTAGTGACAAGAGAACACTGTCGCTCCCATCCATCTGTATGGCTGACATGTTTCAGACGGACACGACCACAGGGAGATTCTCAAGGAGAGAGATGACTAAAATCAACTCTCCCATGTGGGCAGACCTCCTGAGACACAGCTCAGACATTAACAAGAATTTGATGCATAGTCTGTATAATAAGAAACCTTGTTATTATTCATCACTTATTAAATGCAATGTATTAAAAGCATGCCCTAAAGTCACCACAGAACTCACTTTAAATGCTGTATTTTCTGCGTTTATATATTTTAACATTCTTCTGCAATATACATCTTCATCAAGGCAGATCTTTCTGCAGCTCATATACACAGAGTCTGGATGTGGAGGCCTCTCGGGATTTCAAGGTTCGGCCGAGTGTTGTGGTCTGGTGCCCTCTGCAGACAGAGAGGAGGCACATGTATTTTGCAGTTTGATGTGGCCCAAAGAAGAGCAGTAAAAATATTAGATCACACTGTATCTCAATTGTACTTAAAGGCATTTGCCTGAGGGGTTGACTGGGATGCTTTCAGTCAATTTAAATGACATGAATGAGAATAAAAGCCAGCGGTTGAGTGTGGTGTTCTGTTTGTTGTTTCTGGTCTTTTATCTAATTGTTATGCTGGTTAGGACGTCCACAGCCTCCAGCATTTGTGAATCAATAGGCATGTTTGTTAGAAATAACAGTGTGATAATTAATTATGAAAACAATGAAACCATGATGAATTGCAAACCTCACCCTCAATAATATATAATTTGAAGAGAGGTTTCCAAAGATGATGCAGGAAAATGTGATTAACATTAAGCTTCAATTCCAGATGGAAACACGTAAAAGAAACAGCACATATCAGTCAAACATCGGCTGCATTTTGCAGACTGTGAAAATCTTAACAAATTACCACCTACAATTCATGTCCAAAACTACTGTATGTGGACACCTCAACATCCCTCTCAGGTCTCATGTGATTACTGACTATCTATGGGCATCAACATGTCTTTCAACGGATCTTGGATGCAGGAATTCGCTCCCATTCAATCACAAGAGCACAATTCTTCTATGGCAGTAAGCTGAATATATTTTGAATTTTTGTGAGTATAAAACAAAAACAAGACATCACTCTAGTCTCCAAGGGAAATGATTTTCATTTTTTGACATTTTCTAGACAGCCAATGAATTAAATGAGAAAATAATCACCAGATAAATCGAGAATGAAAATAATTCTCAGCCCTGAAACTAATAATTTAATTATTTTAATTTGGTCAGAATAAGCAAAAGTTTAAAAGGTCAAACAAATGAAAAACTCCAATTGGATGAAAATCAAACAAATAATTAAAAAAAATATAACAAAATAAAACTTTATGTTGGTATATGTTTCTGAAAGTACAGGTTATACAGGTTTCCATTCTAAATTCCCAGAGACCGTGGCTAAATTCAGGCCCTGCTGGTGTGAAAGATGCCATGCAATTCATGCGAAGTGTCATGCAAATCACTTTCCACGGGTCCACATGACAAGCTGCTGGTCAACAAGTTGCTCCTTTTCATACAGTGTTGTATATAAACCCTAACGGCAGAAGCATCCACACAGTCCTGTGAGAACTCCAGAACAACACACAAACTTCATCATGGCAGCGAAGACTTTGGTTGTGGCCTGCGTCCTCTTTTTGGGAATGTGCGTTGTCAGAAATAGTCAAGCTGATCCAACACAGGCTTTCTGCAAGATTGTCTGGTAAGTCTTCATCTTTTTGTGATCAAGTGTTAGTTTGATTTGTTCCTTTATCCAATGCAGTGTAAAGGTAGTGGGGATAAAGCCAAAAACATGATATATAAATGCGATATAGATACATAAATAGATCATAATGTATTTTGCTCTTTTTGTTCCCAGGTTGCTGGGAGTGCCGTGTGATCAAGTTAACATGGCCATCGTGACTCAGATTAAAGCCATGGGTTCATACAAAGTGAGTAATTTGAAGAGACATTTTTATTTGTCTTGATGATTGTCACGTAGCTGTATACTGATTTGTAAAATACTCTTTTTGTGTGTCTAATCCAGCTTGGCCCAGTGACTCCAACCGTTATTCAGGCCAATCACACTTCAGCAGTTGGACAGATCGAGAGTGTTAACTTCACCATGATGGCCACATCTATGGGCCTGGGCTGCCATGTAGATGTGAGTCTGATACTTTTGCATTTTAATTACACTCAGAAATGAAATTATATTCATTGTAGAGGAAATATAAGACAAAGGTTGGCTCTTTCTACGTAAACTCTGTTACAAAATCTCATGAACATGTTGTATATGTTTCCTGTTCAGGGTTCATCCACGTCTGCATTCTGGTTCAGCCTGCTTGATAACGGCACCAACTACTGTAACCTCCACAACGTAATGCAAGGTAGGCAGATTTCTCACACTGGACACTAATATTAATGTTGACTTAATTTTAAATTCATAAAACTTTGTTTATGATTGATGAACTATGATTTTGGGAGATTCTCAGAGTCAGAATCCAGTTCTGAAATGTTTAAATTAAAAACCATCATTGGCTGAGGATTGTTAATCATTGCCTTTCTGTTTCCTGTCTGTACAGGAAGTGGACTCACCAAAGCTCCAGGCTTCGTAGAGTTCACCAATGAGTGGCTCTGCCTTGGAGTTGGACTGTCTGCATGCAAATGATCGTGAAATATGAAATGTGTGTTTTGTCATGGTTGAAATGTCTGTCCTTTCATATGGATAAAGCAAATAAAAGCTACATTTTTGACAAAAGAAATGTGTGTGTGCTATAATACATCAACTACTAATTCTGTTCTGATTTACATCTGTTTTTAAATAGTTTGCTCGTGGGACATGTAGGACATAATAATATGAAATGTGGAGCTGACCTATAGTGTTGAGACAAATTTACAACTCAGCAGTTTCCACACAGGGAATAAATATGAACAATAAAAACATAATAGTTAATATTTGGCACCACAAGGAAGTGACTCACACTTAAAGACACTTAAACTATAAAGTACACAGACAGGAAACATTACTGTTTGACCAAGTGTCGGACTTTGAACATGAAACCATTTCTTGTTGACAGGCCTGCAACTTTACAGAAATTTCCTCCAGAGACTAAACAAAAAACTAATCCAGATATGTGATTAGAGTGCTAACTGGGCGATTAACAATAGTTTTTCATATACAAAATTTAATTTAATTTAACGTTAGGGCAGTTACATGTATGCATTACACCTCAATTAGGCTACTCAATTAAGAATTGAAATTAAGTTTAGGTAATGGTGCAAAAATTGCAAAAAAAAAAAAAAGTTTGATTTGTGGATTTTTGTATTGTTTTGTTCTTTTTTTATTAAAAAGAAAGAGAAGAGACAAACAAACTGACAAACTGACAAACTCTTCAGTTACTTATTTTAATTTAAAACGGTGGAGTCTGGTGTGCTCCTCTCCTTTTTCTTTCTTAATTTTAAATACTGTTAAACAGGATTTGACAAATGATCAGCGTATCACATACAAAGTTAAATTTTAAACAGTTAAAGTTTAAGCAAAGTTAAACTTATATGCAAATTTTAACTTAAGTTAAGATAGTAAAAAAAATCAATTATCATTATAATTATATTGATCTAAATATCTCCTGTAATTACAGGAGTTCTGAAGTACCTCCATTTTATTCTCCTTCTTTAATGTTGAAGTCTGGTGTGCTCCTTTCTTTGTTCTTTTGTTCGAGACATAAGGTCGCCCTGAGAATGACCGTAAAATGATTATTCATACAGACGCGTAATGCTTTTGTTGCACTAACCACAAGACTCTTGAACACTAAAACAATTATTCATGCTCCATTTTTATTGTTGTCCTCAAATCTGTTATCTTTAGACCACGTTTAGCCTGCTGGAGGCAGAAGCTGATCAATGTCACAGTTGTATTACAAAAGATGAGCACAGTAATGATTGTGCTTTTGTTTAAGATATACTATAAAGTATTAAGGGTCCGTTCCATTCAGGTCAAATAGAGTCAGGGTGCTGCTGTGGTGCATGTTGGCTCACTGGAAAGTCTCTGCTGCACTAAACGGAACAAAACCTTAATAAGTATCATTGAAAACACCTTAATTGACCAAACTGATTCATGTCAAAATGGCTGCTGTCTGTTGGAAGAGGAAATATGACCAATAAAATGAAGAATTGTTGTCACTCACTTGTTAAAAACCTGGCAAAAGGTGTGTGAGAGATACTGTGCTGTAGTACCTGTCGGTAAAGACAGACATATTCTCTGTTGCAGCAGCTTCTTACTCTTTTCCCAAGGTTTTTCTTGGTCGAGTGATGTTTAATGTCAGTTGTGATTATTTTGCCTCCATTTTTCTCCAGCTACGGTCTTTCTTTTATTTGCAGTAAATTAGTCACACATTAGTTCTGTCCATAAGGCGAATGTATGTGTATGTATGTATGTATATCAGTGCATGTCACATATTTCTTATACAATAATATATATGAACATCCACTGCTGTCTTCTATAGACTGTCAAGCTTCCTGATTCTGTGATGTTCCACTTTGATAATATCATGCCAGCCAAGAAATGTCAGCTGACTCATGAGTGACCATCACGCATTTCACCATGTAAATCGAGAATGTAGTGATTTCACAGAATATATAAAACGGGGAAATTTCAGTGAATTTATTTGTTGTTTTATCTGATGATGACGAAGTCAGTCAACATCAACAAATCTAAACCATTATGCACACACACATGCTTGTTTTTATATCTTTTTATTTAGCATTCATGCAATTTGAATAACATTATTTTTTAGAACAAAGTCTGGCTGTGAGTTAATGACCTTTAACTATATTTCATAAGAAGTCTCACATTTCATGTCTGCATAAAGCATGATACAACAAATGCAACATAACCAAGCCATAACTGTATAACTGACAGCTTGTTAGGTCTTACAGGTGGCAAATTCGTAGCCAAGGCAAGACCATTCACTGGTCATCTCCATGAAGCCCGGTGCCAAGTTGAGGCCACTCGCTGAAATCAAAAGAAACAAAATCATTTCACAGGAAAGAAGGTGTGTTCACTAGCAAAATAAATATCAAAAAAGATAAACTTGAGTGAGTAGAAGCTAATTTTGGAACTATACCTCAGAGCAGCAGCGTGCATGACAAGAAAAAGACACTCACCTGCGAGCAGGTCGTACAGGTTGCAGTAGTTGAGGCCACTATCAAGATGACTGGAGAATGCGAGAGAAGTCGACTGAGCCTGTTGCAAACACACAAAATATGAGTTTATATTTGTTTTTCTTTAAATAAATCATGTGAAGGGCTGAATATTGGTGTGACTCACAGTCACGCGGCAGCTGCCGGTCAAGATGGTGGTTTGGAGGTTGAACTCTATGTTCTCAACTTGCAAGTTGCCCAAGGTAGTGTGCTGGGCCTCGATAGTATCATTGATGGCTGAAATAAGCTGGAAAGGAGGACAATACAGGTGATTACGTATCATCTTCGACAATCTTAAGGATCATTTTGCACTGTTTATACACAGTGAGAAACTCACCAGAAGCGTGCATTGTATCTTATTGTATGGTTATTAACTTGCTGCTATAACAGCCACTCTTAATCTTGAAGGTTTGGACTATGATTTGCTGAATATGTCTAAAAATATAAACAAGTGTTGTTGTATGTAATGTATTTTTTCTGTATTTGAACTTGGAGGCCAAACCATTAAAAACAACCTCAGACTGGGAGGATGTGTCCACATACTTTTGGCCATATACTGCACTGTTATTATTTGATATAATTAAGGGAAAATCTCTGAACCAAATATTATTTTGAAGAAGCAAATGATAAATTAAAATGATTTATAAACATGCTATTAAAAGACTGGCCCCTGCTGCTACAGAAGTATGATTAGTGTTAGAAACATCTTTAATAGCTTTCTTAAAAACACAAAAGAAAACCCCACAGACCAAACTTTCATACACAAACTTGACCAAGATATTAATAACAGTATAATTTTTTTTCTTATTTAAATTAAGGGTCTAAAAAGAACACTGTATGATGTATCATCCCCCTTTTTTTTTTTTTTTTTTTGCAATTTTATCGTTTGGAGCTATATTAATGAAAATTACTTCTAGTTTCTGAGATTTGTTTTGTTCAGTAATGTTTCTCATATTTTGATGACCAGTGCAGAAAACAGCATTTAAAAGTTTCAGCATCTTTCTATGTAAAGTATAAGTATATAAAATTCAGTTTAATTACTCATCAACCACCAGAAAAGCAATAAAAACAACAGCAAACTTACTATATAGTGACATTTTTCGCAGCCATTCATAGGATTGAAAGCTCGAATCTGTTGCACCAGTTTGCTACCGACGTCAGCACAAGGCAGCCCAAACAGCCTGGAGCAAGAGAGCAATTATCACAGCATGGGCACATTATTCTTGAAATGACAGCAAACAGCAACAATTTGCTTCCAGCTGATGTTTTTTTCATAGTATCTAATGTTTGCTATTCTGAGGTGACAGCATTTCTGTCTGAGCTTGAATACAAAGAAACAAGAGGTGAGTCTTACCAGAGTGTCCTGCAGAAAGCGTAATAAGGAACAGGTACCGGGCTGGCAACTAAAGAGCCACAAAGTCCTGCAATGAGAGCAGAGGCCAGCAGCAAAGGCCTCATGTTTGCAATGAAAGATGGTTTCTTCGGTGTGGAGACTTGAGAGTGTGTGTGAGAGCTAAAGTATCTCTGCAAAATCTGAGCCTGTGACTGTGGAGATTTTTCCAAGGAAAACTCTCGTCACCAAGGCCAGACAGTAAGGAGGTTTGAAATCGATCAGATCAAGGTTGAGAGCTATTAGTCTCGTAGCGATTAGACTCTCTTCATGCTTTAAGTCACAGCAATTAGAGGTAATGCTAAGTTACGTGCATGTGTTTGTTTGTGTGTGCTTACAGTGGAACATAAGTCTTAAATATCTGTCTTAATGACCTTAATGAACTAAGTTAAAGATAGAAAAAACTTGTTCATTTCTAGCATAGCATTAAAACACAAATACAGGCATCTCAAATCAAGAGGAAGTTAACTGCCTCCCCACTAAACAAAAAAGTGAAACAGATTTTTACTACTTATGCATTCAGTTTAGTTTTGTCTCCTTGACCGGAAAAAAACAGCCCTGTTTGCCCGTCATCTGACCTCAACGTTTCTTACAATCAAATGTTACAGCGTCTCATCTTGAGACTGCACGTCAGTAAGCAGAGAGGGAGGAGCTGTCAGTCTCGTCTGCGTTGCCCCACTTTAACCGGATGACATGCTGTTCCATCATGTCGCCCTTGATGTCATATCACCACTGAGTAAACTATTTCCCATCCTCCATAACCAGTATCAGTGAATACCAATGCTTAATCGTGGCCTCAGTGCAAGCCTGAGGGAGCAAATACACTGGAAATGCCCACAAACCAGGTCCTTATATATTAGGAGTGTGTGACATGAAAACCTTCTGTTACTGTCCTGTAAAAGTTCATGTTGTCAAGTGCAGTGTCAGTTTCAATGATCTGTCCAAATTCTATTAAAAATGAAATGCACACATGCAGAGAGAAAAATAAAATTGCAACATTTTATTGGTATTTTTCTTTAGGATACATACATTCATCTATCTAAGAGGGAAAAACTACATTTCAAATTCTAATGGAACAAAATCATGTCATGATTTGGTCAAGTGATTTCAACAGTATTAGACAGAGATACCTGGGTCTAAAGAGGGAAACACTGTTTCTAATTCAAATGTTACAATTTCATTACATTCATTATTCTGATTTCAATATTAAAGTGTTTTAGGCTTTACAGGTGGCAAGTCCATATCCCAGGCAAGCCCACTCATTGGTCATCTCCATGAAGCCTGGCGCTGAGGTGAGTCCACTTGCTACAAACACAAATAGATGGAAATGAGATTATACCACCTGGCATTCAGGAAACAGAGACCTCCTTAAAGTTCAGTTTAAATAAAGTCAAAGAAGAAGAAAGTAGAAAGAACAATTATATATGAGAACAGACTTAACGTTGACTCACCTAACAGCAAGGTGTAGAGGTTGCAGTAGTTGAGGCCGTTATCAAGAAGGCTGGTGAATCCAAGAGAAGAAGACTGTGCCTGATAAATAAACGAGCAGATACATTACATTAATTTAATTTGACCAACTTATACTGAAGTTTATACACTTTTACTGATGACTTTATTAGTGGTTTTCAACATACTTACAAATCAATATTAATGTTGTTGCCAGATCGTTTACTTAAATAATTTCTTTAGTTATTGTACTGTAAGTCTTCTTTCAGCTTATTTATTTGTCTCATCTCCAAAAAAACATGAATAAAAGAAACAAAAGAAGATAAAATAAGCTAAACGGCCATTATTACTGTATTGTTATAAGATGTATGTCTATTAGCCAGCATTAATTGAATGCATGTATCACTTGTAGTGTAAGCCACTGTTGAAAATGAGCATAACTGATACTCACAGACACACGGCAGCCAGCGGTCAGCATGGTGGGGCTCATTGTGATGGTTATGTTCTCAGCCTGGAGGCCATCAACAGAGGTGTGGTTGGCTTTGATAGTTGTAGCTGTGGCTGACACAAGCTTGAACAGAAAACATCACAACATTACACTGAGTATGTTCATTTCTCTTTTGATCTGTTATTATGTCATCAGTTACATCAAGAGAAGTGGTTCTTACCGAGTATTGACATTCCTCACAGCCAGACAGAGGGTTAAAGGCTTGAATCTGCCCAACTAAGGTGGTACTGATTTCAGCGCAAGGTGTTCCAAAGAGCCTAGAAAAAGAAAAGTGAGAGTTTGGACACATTCATGCTATAAAACTGAAAAGACAGACATAAAATGACTACCTCAGGACCAGATCAGTGTACTAACTTACCACAGTGTTCTGCAGAAGGCATGGTAAGGAACAGGAACAGGAACAGGGACTGCAGCTAGAGAGCCAAACAGTCCAACAAAGAGAGCCGAGGCCAGCAGCAGAGTCCTCATGATGACAGTAGAGCTTGTTTCTGTAGCACAGAGCTGAAGTGTGAACGAGTGCTGAGAGGGTTTGATGAGTGATGAATGCTTCCTCTGCGAGTCTTTTTATACAAAATATCAGGCTTGTCATGAGGCCCAGTATAAAGATGCTTGAAATTGATTTGTATGGTATGATATGACGCGGTGGTCTTGTGGCAATTGTCTGACTCGATTGTCTTGTGCTGACACATTAAACGCCACTCACTTTGAACCGTACAAGCACATAAGCATGTCACATTTTTATTACTTTATATGCCTGAAATAACATTTATATTATTATATTAAGGGGTAAATTAACACAAAAAACACATTTCCTCACTTACTGACCATGTAAATAATGTGATTTTTAAGATTTTAAGATACATGTGCTCATCTTTGATCTGAAATTCTTCCCAATGCTAATGGAGTTGACTCACATTTCCTGTCAGCTTTGACAGATTACATTTAAAACATTCAAGAGCAACACGTTTGTCCAGAAACAGCACCCTTGTTGTTGTTTTTAATTCAGAACAATCTGTGATCTCTTGTCTCTTTCTTTGGTAGGAAGTAGTTCCAAATTTGCAGTAAGGTTTAAGGATGATCCAGAACAACGAGGACATTGTGTCTGGAAAAAAGACATGTAATATTTTTTGTATCATTATGTCATTTTTTTAAATCTTTTGAACAAAACAAAACGGTGAGGGATTAACACAACGAAACACAGGAGCAGAAAAAAAACAAAGAACACAAAAAACAGACTAACCAAAAAGCAGCTGGAAATCCAGGCAAATGATCGGAACAAAAGACTCGGGAACTATGAAAAACTAGGAAACACACTGGAAAGTAGGAAGGCAAAGGGGACACACTGAGGAACAAGGCATAATACACACAAACACACAGAGAGAAGGCATAGACACACAGAGAGAACTAACAGAACGGACAGACAAGGAAACAAAGGAAACACAAGAACTAAATAGACATGCAGGACAATCAGGGACAGGTAAAACCAATCAGGGCAGGTGCAAAATCAAAAAAAGCGGGAAACAAGACAGGAAGTAGAATAAGACAAGACAGACAGGGTGGAACTACAAAATAAAACAGGAAACACAGAAACAAACTCAAACCTGTAACACATGTACTCTACGATTTTAATGAAAGATTATGTATGCACATCATTTGTCAATCATGTGGTCTCCATATGAGCTCGGATGTAAGGCATCTGACCTGTGGATGACTATAGTGACTGCAGTATTGTACATACTACTGTGTAATTGAATAATCTTGGTAATTTGCCATGGTCACTGAAACAACAAGCACACACACACATCCTCATCCACACAAGCATGAGCAGCACCTCTGAAAACCATTACCTTTTGTTTTTGTACCCTGGGAGCGTTGTGTTAATTACAACTTGCTTTGCAACTTTGCATGACGTCCACTACATGCATGACGTCCACTACATATATTATTACTGTCATTATTGTTACCATTTCTCCATCACAGTTTATAGTTAGTTAATGATTTACTGCTGCTGTGCATCTGTGTCTCTCTATCTCTATCACAGGTTCCACTGCTACTGTAATCATTCTATCATTCATTGTAATTGCACAGTATGTTTGTGTTGATTTGTTCTATACACGTGATATCTATTGCACGTCTGTCCATCCTGGGAGAGGGATCCCTCCTCTGTGGCTCTTCCTGAGGTTTCTTCCACTTTTTTTCCCTGTTAAAAGGGTTTTTTGTGGGCAAGTTTTTCATCACTCGAGCCGAGGGTCTAAGGACAGAGGGTGTCACTCCCTGTACAGATTGTAAAGCCCTCCGAGGCAAAATGTATTTTGTGACTTTGGGCTATACAAATAAAATTTGATTTGATTTGATTTTAACTTTATTAAAGTACTTGTAGCACCTTTTAATACAAAGTTGTCAGTCTTGTCTGTTTCAATTGAAACTAATTGGTCTTACGGGTCGAGTGAACGCTGGCGCGACTTGCTGCCGCTGCTCGCCGGTAACTTTTTTGTTTTGAACGTCATTATGGTCTTCCGACCTAATAGACTTTGGTTTATGCTGGTGTAGTGGCTTTGAAACAGTCTGCTCTGCCCGTTTTGGTAAACGGACAGACTGAATATAATAATAATATTGACGACACTACCTGTGGCGTGTTGCTGGACTCCCACTCCTCACCTGGCTGCTGCTACCTGCTAGCTACCACCTCCACTCGTCCATCATGTGGAATAACGGATTGGCAGTTTGGTTTATCCTAGCCTGGATTGTCCTATCCAGTATACTAGGTCCATCGACAGCCCTTCACCAGTACACAGCTGCCGAGCTCCTCCAGCTGCGGATCCACCTGTCAGATCCTCCACCGGTGCTACATCTTTACCCGGACATTGCTCGGCTCCCCCGTCGGAAATACATCCACCGCGGGTCCCGCCTGAGACTCCATATCAACCACTCATCTGCCATCAACTCCATCTGGTCCACAACTCGCCGTCCTCGCAGAAAACCCGACAGACGAGCGAACTGCGGCGTGTTAGCCAACCTAGCCAAGTCGGCTAACCATGTCTTTACCTCTGTTTGCAGTGATGTCAACTTCGGACTATTCAACATCCGCTCACTCACGGGCAAAGGACTTCTTCTCCAGGACCTTCTCCTCGATTCCAAACTGGATTTTCTATGCTTGACAGAGACATGGCAGCAACCGAACGACTTTTCTCAGTTAAATGAATCCACACCACCTGGGTTTGTTTACCTTTGTCAGCCCCGCCTCACTGGTCGAGGCGGAGGTCTCGCGATAATTCACCACGAGAAATGGCGTGTCTCGCCTCTCAATCTGCCAACATACTCATCGTTTGAATCAGTGGCTCTGCAAATTACTGGACCAACACCAACTGTAGTTGCTGCTGTTTATCGTCCTCCCAAACCCAACAAGGATTTTATTGATGAGTTCTCCTCTCTTCTCACTCTCCTCTGCACACACTCTCCCAATGCCATTGTGCTTGGTGATTTTAATATACACATGGATAGCATCAACCATATTCTCACGAAGGATTTTACATCATGCTTGGACAGTTTTGATTTTAAGCAACATATAAATTTCCCCACCCATTCCAAGAGTCATATCCTTGATCTGGTGTGCTGCTCTGGTGTCATCCCTTTTAACTGCTCGTCTACTCATTTCCCCATCTCTGACCATATGTTCATATCATTTAATCTGAATCTGTCCATTTCCAAAACTAAACCATCACGTACAATCTCTTTTCGTAACATCAAGGACATTAATCTGACAACCCTTACCACGGCCATAGAATCACTTCCCAGCATCACCTCCCCTTCCACATCTGATGAACTCGTTCTCCACTACAACAGCAGTCTCCACTCACTGTTGACTTCACTTGCTCCCATAAAAACCCGGACTGTATCATTCACCCGCTCTGCTCCCTGGTTTACACCTCAACTCCGCCTCCTCAAAACTAAAGGACGACAACTGGAACGTCTCTACAATAAAACCCGTCTCACTGTTCATAAGGAAATGTATCACCTCCACATCCTCCATTATAAGGACTCAATCAACACAGCCAAATCACAATACTATGCAGGTCTCATCAACGCTGGTGATGGGAACACTCGGACTCTGTTTTCTGTACTTAACAACTCCCTACACCCTCCGGACAACTTCCCCCAACACTTCTACTCTGCTGAACAATGTAATTCTCTCATGAACTTTTTCAGTGGTAAAATTGAAACTATCCATCAGCAACTGGTCTCTCACATCACTTACAATGCATTCCCTCCTGTTCCCCCCCCGACCCCCTTCCTTTCAGCCATTCTCTAATTTCCACCTTCCCTCTGTTGCTGATGTATCGGAACTTATCAGAAAATCGAAACCATCCACCTGTCAACTCGACCCCTTTCCGACACCCCCTGGTCAAAGCCTGTCTTCCCCACTTGTCTTCTCTGATCACCACCATCATCCACTCCTCCCTCACCTCTGGTTCTGTCCCACCATCTCTCAAATGTGCTGCAGTAACTCCAATTCTCAAGAAACCTGGTTCAGACCCCAGCAATTTCAATAACCTCCGGCCTATTTCCAATCTGCCATTCCTTTCCAAAATCCTGGAAAAAACAGTTGCATCCCAACTCCACTCTCATCTCTCCGACAATAACCTCTATGAACAGTTCCAATCCGGTTTTCGTCCCCATCACAGCACTGAAACAGCTTTACTCAAAATAACCAACGACATCCTCCTGGCAGCAGACTCTGGACTCCTATCCATTCACATCCTCCTTGACCTGACAGCAGCCTTCGACACTATTTCCCACCCCATCCTTCTCCATAGACTGGCATCAATTGGACTATCTGGCACACCCCTGGACTGGTTTCGCTCTTATCTCACTGGCCGAACTCAATTCATTCAACTAAAAACTTTTGCATCCCAGCCATCTCCCATCTCCTCTGGTGTACCACAAGGTTCTGTCCTTGGTCCAGTCCTCTTCATCATTTACCTCCTCCCCCTTGGTCACATATTCCATAAATACAATATCCACTTTCACTGCTATGCGGACGACACCCAGCTCTACCTTTCCTCTAACCCCACCTCCATCCTCCCTCCCACCTCCCTCTGTGACTGCCTCCAAGAAATCAAGACTTGGTTCTCCTCCAACTTTCTCAAACTGAACAGTGACAAAACTGAGGTTCTTCTCGTTGGCTCTAAATCAACCCTCTCCAAAGCTAACAGTTTCACCATCACCATTGACAACTTCTCTGTCTCCCCCCTCCCCCTCAAGTCAAGAGTCTGGGTGTCGTCCTGGACAGCACTCTGTCTTACCACTCACACATTAATAACATTACCCGGTCTGCATATTTCCATCTCCGCAATATTAACCGTCTCCGCCCGTCCCTTACCGCCGACAATACCGCCATCCTGGTCCATTCCCTCGTCACCTCCCGCCTGGATTACTGCAACTCACTTCTCACTGGTCTCCCCCCTCAAGTCCCTCCGTAAACTACAGCTTGTGCAAAATGCTGCTGCCCGGATTATCACCAGGACCCCTGCTTTTCATCACATCACCCCTGTTCTCCAGCAGCTTCACTGGCTTCCCATCACCCACCGCATCACCTATAAAATCCTGCTCTTAACATTCAAAGCCCTCCACCACCTCGCCCCTCCTTATCTGACAGAACTTCTTCACGTCAACACACCCAGCCGGACTCTTAGATCATCTTCATCCATCAGCCTCACCATCCCTCCTGCCCGCATGACCACCATGGGGTCCAGAGCCTTCAGCCGTTCCGCTCCCCGCCTCTGGAATTCCCTTCCACCCAACATCCGCAACATTGACACTTTGGCAATTTTCAAATCCCATCTCAAAACACACCTTTTTCTCCAATCATACCCTCCTTGACTGTTTTAACTGATTTTTTAAACCGAATCTTTTTTTCTTTTTATTGTATCTTTTAGTGTATTACAGTTTGTTAAATGTTTTGATGTCTGTTATGTATTTTAAACCTTGTTTTACCTGTACGGTGACCTTGGGTGTTTTGAAAGGCGCCTATAAATAAAATGTATTATTATTATTATTATTACCACTTTAACTGGATGACATGCTGTTCCATCACGCCTCCTTTGATGTCATATCACCACTGAGTAAACCATTTCCCGTCCTCCTTAACCAGTATCAGTGAATACCAATGCTTAATCGTGGCCTCAGTGCAAGCCTAAGGGAGCAAATACACTGGAAATGCTCACAAATCCTATTTGCGTGTGGTTGGTTTATGTGATACATAACTGTATAATGTTTTCTCTTTTTTTTCATTTTTATATATTTTATAGTTAGTTGAGATTGTAATGCCTGTTGTGCTTTATTAAATATTATTGTATGGACCCCAGGAAGACCAGCTGTCGCCTTGGCGTCAGCTAATGGGGATCTTTTAAATAAACAAATAATCAAACCAGGTCCTTATATATTAGGAGTGTGTGACATGAAAACCTTCTGTTACTGTCCTGTAAAAGTTCATGTTGGCAAATACAGTGTCAGTTTTAATGATCTGTCCAAACTCCAGCCTGGAAGGGACATGGAGAAAAAAAAAATCAGTGGCAGTGTAGTTTTGCGTTATCTCGCAAAGATTTGCGAGATCTCACAAAGATTGCGTTATCTCGCAAAGTTTTGCGAGATCTCACAAAGTTTGCAGCTTTGGCTGCTACTGACCTGTAGTGGCAGTTGCCCGTGTCTGAGGGCCGCTGTCATGGGTATCTGTTGTAGTTGTGTTATTGTCTGACAATTGTCGAAGAAATCATCGAGTCCAGTTGAGATGTTTGCTGTGGTGGTGTGTTTATTAAACAAGCATGCCGGCACACTGGTGAACTGAAGGTCACAGAGGGTCTCTGATCCAGTGAGTTGACCCAGAGCAAATGAAGTGGAGCACTTTTATACAGAAAAACAACCGTGATCAAAGAATATGTAAAAGGCTAGGGACTGGGGGGGGGGGGGGGGGGGGGGGGGGGGGGGGCATTTGCATTAAGACCTGAAGTCGTCAAGTAAACAATAGGACAGGTATTCTGGAAGGGCACATATTTAGCATGTCACAAGATCAAGGCCTAAACACTGGGGGCTGGTAGGTGTTTCTAGACATCACCTGACTGGCGAGTCTGCACTGTCCCCAATGTGTATTGTGTTGATCAAGGAACCAATCCAGTAGGGGGCTAAAAGCTTCCCCTAGATATTACTTGATTCAATTAGTCTGTACTATGTTAAATGTGTATTTTCTTCATCACTATTATAGTGTGAATCGTGGGTCTCTAACCTGGTTATATTAAATAACACACACGGAGGCGAGGCTGTAACTTGTGTGCTCTTTAATGGCTGCTCAACTTTACAACAACACAGGAATAACCTATCACCGCACACCTCGAGTTCCGCAGTCTAATAGTCGAGCGCCGAGTGCTCGATCAGATACACCACAGTATCTGTCGACAGTCGTTAGTGCTGTATTAAACTTCGCTTCAAGTAGCATTTCCATTACGTGATTTCTGCATTAATTTGCAAGGTTTTCTTAATCTCTCAACCGCTGCCGCAATTCCCCGATTCCAGGACAAAATGATGAGCTGCGCTTTCCGATTTGCTCGACCTCAGCTGCAAAACTACACTGCCACTTAATTTTTTTTTTCTCCATGTCTCTTCCAGGCTTCCGCAAAAATGTAATGCACACATGCAGAGAGAAAAATAAAATTGCAACATTTTATTGGTATTTTTCTTTAGGATACATACATTCATCTATCTAACAGGGTATATGATCTAATTCAAATGGAACAAAATCATGTCATGATTTGGTCAAGTGATTTCAACAGTATTAGACAGAGACACCTGGGTCTAAAGAGGGAAACACTGTTTTAATTCAAATGTTACAATTTCATTACATTCATTATTCTGATTTCAATATTAAAGCGTTTTAGGCTTTACAGGTGGCAAGTCCATATCCCAGACAAGCCCACTCATTGGTCATCTCCATGAAGCCTGGTGCTGAGGTGAGTCCACTTGCTACAAACACAAATAGATGGAAATGAGATTATACCACCTGGCATTCAGGAAACAGAGACCTCCTTAAAGTTCAGATTTAAATAAAGTCGAAGAAGAAGAAAGTAGAAGAACACTTATATATGAGATTAGACTTAAACGTTGACTCACCTAACAGCAAGGTGTAGAGGTTGCAGTAGTTGAGGCCGTTATCAAGAAGGCTGGTGAATCCAAGAGAAGAAGACTGTGCCTGATAAATAAACAAGCAGATACATTACATTAATTTAATTTTACCAACTTATACTGAAGTTTATATACTTTTACTTATGACTTTATTGGTGGTTTTCAACATACTTCCAAATCAATAATAATAATGTTGTTGCCAGATCGTTTACTTAAATAATTTCTTTAGTTATTGTTTATTTGTCTCATCTCCAATAAAACATGAATAAAAGAAACAAAAGAAGATAAAATAAGCTAAAAGGCCATTATTACTGTATTGTTATAACATGTATGTCTATTAGCCAGCATTAATTGAATTTACACTTATAGTGTAAGCCACTGTTGAAAATGAGCATAATTGATACTCACAGACACACGGCAGCCAGCGTTCAGCATGGTGGGGCTCATTGTGATGGTTATGTTCTCAGCCTGGAGGCCATCAACAGAGATGTGCTTGGCATTGATAGTTGTAGCTGTGGATGACACAAGCTGGAACAGAAAACATCACAACATTACACTGAGTATGTTCATTTCTCTTTTGATCTGTTATTATATCATGAGTTACATCAAGAGAAGTGGTTCTTACCGAGTACTGACATTCCTCACAACCAGACAGAGGGTTAAAGGCTTGAATCTGTGCAACTAAGGTGGTACTGATTTCAGCGCAAGGTGTTCCAAAGAGCCTAGAAAAAGAAAAGTGAGAGTTTGGACACATTCATGCTATAAAACAGAAAAGACAGACATAAAATGACTACCTCAGGACCAGATCAGTGTATTAACTTACCACAGTGTTCTGCAGAAGGCATGGTAAGGAACAGGAACAGGAACAGGGACTGCAGCTAGAGAGCCAAACAGTCCAACAAAGAGAGCCGAGGCCAGCAGCAGAGTCCTCATGATGACAGTAGAGCTTGTTTCTGTAGCACAGAGCTGAAGTGTGAATGAGTGCTGAGAGGGTTTGATGAGTGATGAATGCTTCCTCTGCGAGTCATTTTATACAAAATATCAGGCTTGTCATGAGTCCCAGTATAAAGATGCTTGAAATTGATTTGTATGGTATGATATGATGCGGTGGTCTTGTGGCAATTGTCTGACTCGATTGTCTTGTGCTGACACATTAAATGCCTCTCACTTTGAACTGTACGAGCACTTAAGCATGTCAGATTTTTATTACTTTATACGCCTGAAATAACATTTTAAGAACATTTATAGAATCAGGATGGAGTACAAGGAAGAGACAACAATGTTTAGAATGTTTAGAAGATGGCCACACAAGATCTCTTAAAACCTGAGCAGAAAAAACAAAACTGTCTGCATGGCATGATAACAAGAGGTAAGTGTGATGTTTCTTCTTTTTTTTTTAAGATAAAAAAAAAATTATATAAATACTCAACTTATAAATGAGCATCATGGTGTCACGAGGGAGTGGGGGGGTTACAGGAAAGGACCCAAATACAGGCAGGTGTGGGTATACAAAAGCTAACTTTAATGACAAAACAAAACGTTGAGGGATGAACACAACGAAACACAGGAGCAGAAAAAAAAACAAAGAACACAAAAAACAGAAAAAAAACGGGAACCATGAAAAACTAGGAAAAACACTGGAAAGTAGGAAGGCAAAGGGGACACACTGAGGAACAAGGCATAATACACACAAACACACAGAGAGAAGGCATAGACACAGAGAGAACAGAGAACGGACAGACAAGGAAACAAAGGAAACACAGGAACTAAATAGACATGCAGGACAATCAGGGACAGGTGAAACAAATCAGCGGCAGGTACAAAATCAAAAAAGGTGCGAAACAAGACAGGAAGTAGAATAAGACAAGACAGACAGGGTGGAACTACAAAATAAAACAGGAAACACAGAAACAAACTCAAACCTGTAACACATGTACTCTACGATTTTAATGAAAGATCATGCATGCACATCATTTGTCATTCATGTGGTCTCCATATGAGCTCGGATGTAAGGCATCTGTGGATGACTATAGTGACTGCAGTATTGTACATACTACTGTGTAATTGAATAATCTTGGTAATTTGCCATGGTCACTGAAACAACAAGCACACACACATCCTCATCCACACAAGCATGAGTAGCACCTCTGAAAACCACTACCTTTTGTTTTTGTACCCTGGGAGCTGTGTGTTAATTACAACTTTATTAAAGTACTTGTAGCACATTTTAAAACAAAGTTTTTGTCTGTAAGCAGAGAGGGAGGAGCTGTCAGTCTCGTCTGTGTTGCCCCACTTTAACCGGATGACATGCTGTTCCATCACGTCTCCCTTGATGTCATATCACCACTGAGTAAACCATTTCCCGTCCTCCATAACCAGTATCAGTGAATACCAATGCTTAATCGTGGCCTCAGTGCAAGCCTAAAGGAGCAAATACACTGGAAATGCTCACAAACCAGGTCCTTATATATTAGGAGTGTGTGACATGAAAACCTTCTGTTACTGTCCTGTAAAAGTTCATGTTGTCAAGTGCAGTGTAAGTTTTAATGATCTGTCCAAACTCTATTAAAAATGTACGGAAGCCTGGAAGGGACATTGAGAAAAAAAAAATTCAGTGGCAGTGTAGTTTTGCGTTATCTCGCAAAGTTTTGCAAGATCTCGCAAAGTTTGCAGCTGAGGCTGCCACTGACCTGCAGCGGCAGTTGCCGGTGTCTGAGGGCAACTGCCGCTGTTATGGGTATCTGTTGGAGTTATGTTATTGTCTGACTATTATAGTGTGAATCATGGGTCTCTAACCTGGTTATATTAAATAACACACACGGAGGCGAAGCTGTAACTTGTGCGCTCTTTAGTGACCGCTCAACTATACAACAACACAGGAGTAATCAATCAACGCACACCTCGAGTGCCGCAGTCTAATAGTCGAGCACCGAGTGCTCTGTCAGATAAACCACAGTATCTGTCGACAGTCATTAGTGGTGTATTAAACTCGCTGGAAGTAGCATTTCCATTACGTGATTTCTGCATTAATTTGCACGGTTTTCTTAATTAATCTCTCAACCGCTGCTGCAATTCCCCGGTTCCAGAACAAAATGATGAGATGCGCTTTCTGATTTGCTCGACAGAATAAAAAGTCAGTGGCAGTTGTTGTGTTTTCAGAGCGCGGTGGTGCCGTTGTCGCATTGTATAATAGTGGGGGTGTATTAGTAGCTGGCTGTGTATTTCCTTTCCAGCAACAGTTTGCTGCAGAATGACACCCATAACCTGTTAACCTGTCGCTGTTAACTCCTAACTTTCATAAACTAAAGGTATCTAACTCACAGAGCAGCACAGCAGCACATCAGAGGCAGCTGCCCCACACAGCGGCAGTGATTGAGACAGATGTTGAGAGATTAATTAAATAAATGCAAATAAAATAAAAAATAAAAACAGATGCCCATAACAGCAGCAGTTGCCGTGGCAGTAACTGCCCCAGACTCCAGCAACTGCCCCGCACAGCGGCAGCGGTTGAGAGATTAATTAAGAAAACCTTGCAAATTAATGCAGAAATCACACAATGGAAATGCTACTTCCAGTGAGTTTAATACAACACTGACGACTGTCGACAGATACTGTGGTGTATCTGATCAAGCACTCGGTGCTCGACTATTAGACCACAGCACTCGAGGTGTGCGTTGATTGATTACTCCTGTGTTGTTGTAAAGTTGAGCGGCCACTAAAGAGCACACAATTTACAGCCTCACCTCCATGTGAGGCTGTAACTTGTGTGCTCTTTGCGAGATCTCGCAAAACTACACTGCCACTGAATTTTTTTTTTCTCCATGTCCCTTCCAGGCTTCCGTAAAAATGAAATGCACACATGCAGAGAGAAAAATAAAATTGCAACATTTTATTGGTATTTTTCTTTAGGATACATACATTCATCTACATAAGAGGGTATATGATCTAATTCAAATGTTACAAATTCATTACATTCATTATTCTGATTTCAATATTAAAGCGTTTTAGGCTTTACAGGTGGCAAGTCCATATCCCAGACAAGCCCACTCATTGGTCATCTCCATGAAGCCTGGTGCTGAGGTGAGTCCACTTGCTACAAACACAAATAGATGGAAATGAGATTATACTGCCTGGCATTCAGGAAACAGAGACCTCCTTAAAGTTCAGATTTAAATAAAGTCGAGGAAGAAGAAAGTAGAAGAACACTTATATATGAGATTAGACTTAAACGTTGACTCACCTAACAGCAAGTTGTAGAGGTTGCAGTAGTTGAGGCCGTTATCAAGAAGGCTGGTGAATCCAAGAGACGAAGACTGTGCCTGATAAATAAACAAGCAGATACATTACATTAATTTAATTTTACCAACTTATACTGAAGTTTATACACTTTTACTGATGACTTTTTTAGTGGTTTTCAACATACTTACAAATCAACAATAATGTTGTTGCCAGATCGTTTACTTAAATAATTTGTTTAGTTATTGTACTGTAAGTTTTCTTTTAGCTTATTTATTTGTCTCATCTCCAATAAAGATAAAATAAGCTAAAAGTCCATTATTACTGTATTGTTATAACATATGTCTATTAGCCAGCATTAATTGAATGCATGTATCACTTGTAGTGTAAGCCACTGTTGAAAATGAGCATAATTGATACACACAGACACACGGCAGCCAGCGGTCAGCATGGTGGGGCTCATTGTGATGGTTATGTTCTCAGCCTGGAGGCCATCAGCAGAGGTGTGGTTGGCTTTGATAGTTGTAGCTGTGGCTGACACAAGCTGGAACAGAAAACATCACAACATTACACTGAGTATGTTTGTTTCTCTTTTGATCTGTTATTATATCATCAGTTACATCAAGAGAAGTGGTTCTTACCGAGTACTGACATTCCTCACAGCCAGACAGAGGGTTAAAGGCTTGAATCTGCCCAAGTAAGGTGGTACTGATTTCAGCACAAGGTGTTCCAAAGAGCCTAGAAAAAGAAAAGTGAGAGTTTGGACACATTCATGCTATAAAACAGAAAAGACAGACATAAAATGACTACCTCAGAACCAGATCAGTGTATTAACTTACCACAGTGTTCTGCAGAAGGCATGGTAAGGAACAGGAACAGGAACAGGAACAGGAACAGGGACTGCAGCTAGAGAGCCAAACAGTCCAACAAAGAGAGCAGAGGCCAGCAGCAGAGTCCTCATGATGACAGTAGAGCTTGTTTCTGTAGCACAGAGCTGAAGTGTGAACGAGTGCTGAGAGGGTTTGATGAGTGATGAATGCTTCCTCTGCGAGTCTTTTTATACAAAATATCAGGCTTGTCATGAGGCCCAGTATAAAGATGCTTGAAACTGATTTGTATGGTATGATATGACGCGGTGGTCTTGTGGCAATTGTCTGACTCGATTGTCTTGTGCTGACACATTAAATGCCTCTCACTTTGAACTGTACAAGCACTTAAGCATGTCTCATTTTTATTACTTTATACGCCTGAAATAACATTTTAAGAACATTTATAGAATCAGGATGGAGTACAAGGAAGAGACAACAATGTTTAGAAGTCAACTTTCTTTCATAATAGGGAACTTCATTAATATTAAGGGGTAAATTAACACAAAAAATGGTAACACTTTATAATAAGTACACACTATTAAGCATTAGTTAAGCATTAATAAATACTGAATTCATCATTTATAACGCATGAATACAGTGAGTGTGTCAGTAGATGTTTTATAAAAACTCACAAATTCCATTTCCAATGGATGACCTATAAACAGTTATTAATGCAGAAATTCATGAATTCAGGCAGATGTAAAAAGATGAACAAGGGTAAACAAAGCTGAATAAAAACTTGCCAACACCAACAGTGGATCACAGAAGTTTAAGTACGACAAATACAATCTTTGTTTGAAAAATATAAAATCTTTCTGTATCAGAAAATAAAGTCAGAAAATGTTTCAGTGTCACAATTTAACGTAATTCTAAATCCTATCTTCAAGAAAAGTCTAAAAATGATTTGAGAATAAATATACTCAACACATGGTAAAATAATAGAGGAAAAGGAATTTTACGACACTACAAAAACAAAGTGCACTGATTCCTTGGAATTTGTCTCAGCCATCGTCCACAGAAAGACAAATTCTTGCTAACAATGGTTACAGTGGCTGCATATGACTACTTGACTATGCCATTCATTCCAGTCAATCACTGAAAGGTGGTCAGAAAGCAAACTGTCGGTGTGATTCTGGATCTGCTTCTTATAGGATCTCCAGGCCCTCTCAAGATGCTGAGTATGGGCACTAGTTTGGGGATCTACATACCACCTGCTGTGGTTGACAGTATGATGGTTGTACCCTAGTGCAGAGATTATGTGATAGGCACGCCACTCATCACTGATAACTGTAGATCCAAGCCTCACATGATGAGCAATCAAGGAGATAAGATGTCTTTGAGATCTTCTCTCCACAAGACGTAGAATAGGCTTTCTTCGTCCTTGATGATGCCTCACGGCTAACATCCCAAAGACCCACTTCTTTCTTTTCCACCTACCAGCCATTCTTCCTCTCCCATACTAATGCAGAAACAAAACAACAAACACAGATGTAAACAGATACATTCTATTAACAATAACTTGTTTGGCTGTATTTGACACTTAATGAAAGTCACTATTACTATAACATACCTTTTTTTGTGCCGAAAAAGGCTCTCATCGATTACAACAAACTCCCTTCTTCCACCAATCTGCTGGCCTGTACGCCTTCTCATCTTTTCAACTGCTGTGACACAGACCTCCCATATTTTTTTTGTCATTTTAGTGACAAAAGAGTGGTTGAACTGACTGCAATTGTGTCATCCATCATATCAGTCTGTCGTAATCGTAGACCCTGACAAAATCGTCAAAGGCAAATGAAAAAACGCTTTTCTAAATTCAATGACAAAACATGGTATGCATTATTTTTTATATTGAGTGTTTTATGCATTTACAGAGAGAACACCAATATTCTCTATGATATGTGTGTTGATGTTATTATTGTTATTACTTGCCCACCTGTACATGAATTGCATCCAGTTCCAGTTACAAATGTGTAACAATAATCAGCACAAAGTACATTTGAAAAAATGTGTAATTAGATTGTCAGTTACAAGGATTACTGGTTTGATTGCATATTTAAAATATGGTCATTTTAAAATCATAAAACTGTACAGTACAGATGTAGACGTTCATGTCAGTATATTTTTGTGAGGGTAATTTGATTTGACCAATTATGAATGCTGGATATGTTCCACTGTAGCCTATAAGTATATAGCCTATAACTCCTCTTAGGTTGCTAGTTTTTTGAATGGTGACTTCATTATATATATTTGTTTAATGAATTATGGATGATAGAGTTTTTATTCTTTTTCTATTTACATTAAAATTTTGAGGAAGTGTTCCTCTTGCTTCACAACAACAAAGTCCTCCATGTGGCCCTTGATTAAATAAATAGCTGCAGCAAAAACTTACACAAAAGAAATATCCCATGTAGTAGGATACACACAGCGTATTTGCAGTTTGTGCCAGTACTGTTTTTGTATTTGTATTTGATTTCACCAACATATAACAGCCAATTAGTTTAAATTTAGGTGGCAACACTTTACGTTAATGTTTCTGATCAATGCAGCTAACATGAATGGAGAGATGGAGATGGAGAACTCTGACCTAAATCGTCGAGTCAGGCAGACGCGGGCCAAAAAGAATGCGGAGATGGATATATTGGAGTCGGCGGGACTAGTGGTGAGTATGTGTTTTTTTGCTGGCTAGCTGGCAGCAGCTAAAGGCGTTTACTCTCGCTCCCCGACTAATGTTACAACTGCGAGATGTAGAATCTGTATTATAGAAGAGAAACACACATTTCAGGACCACTGACATCAGAACAGACATGTCCTGTGATTTTCAGCCTCCTTTCATATTTAGTACTGGGGCAATACCTGACAGTAATATTCTCAGCTGTCAGGATGTGCCTGCTGTAAAGGGTAATATAATTATAGAAGGCTGAAAATCACAGGACATGTCTGTTCTGATGGTACAAGTCAGCAGTGTAAAGTGCAAGCATGTGGGAGCCTCCCCCAATCATATGTAATGGAGGCCGGACTATATACAGATATATTGAATATAAATTAATACTTAAACGTTTATAATAAACAGTTTCTTTCTTTCAGGTGTGTCCATGGCCCCTACTGCACAGCTGGTGGACAAAAGGAAATCCCATGAGTTGGAGATGTGTAAGCTGAAGGCAGAGCTGCAAAAGGAGAAGGTTGAGGTCGTCAAGGTCGTCGAGGAAGGACAATGTCTGCTGCTTTCAAGCGTGTTGGGGTAGACCGGAACACGGTTGTTGTCACTTCTCCAATCACAGAGCTGTTCATTGCTGCACCCAGCAAATATAAGGAACGCCTTAAAAGCTACAACAGTCAGGTGAAAGTCAGTGGGTTTGCAACACAGTGTGCAACTTCATTTCAGGAGAATCCAGGAATAGCGGACACAGTTAAAGCCTTTAGGGTTTCCGGAAAGCTGCTTCCCCTGAAAACAAAGTCAGCTATAATGCTAGATTAACACTGGTACTGTCAAATGTTTGAAAAATAGAAGACAAAAAGGTTAATTGTCGAATTGTGAAACTGAAATATTTTCTGACTTTCTGACTTATTTTTTGATACAGAAAGATTTTATTTTTTTCAAACAAAGATTGTATTTGTCTGTTGTATTTGGTGTTGGCAATTTTTATTCAGCTTTGTCTACCCTTGTTCATCTTTTTACATCAACAGAACAGTTGTACAGTTACAATATGTTGGTAAGTTGCAATAAATATCAATGCAATATGTTCTATATCCCTTTGTGTTGCGTCTTTCCTTGGTCTGTTAAGATAACTGAAACTTTTGTGAGTCTCGAGGCATTGCCAGCCTTTAAATCTCATTCGTAAATGCTTTATAAGGCATAGATAGTGTCCACTTTACATGAGCTCACACAAAATACTTAATTAACGAGTACTAAGTGCTTTGTAACTGCCTAATTAACCCCTTAATATTAATGTTCCCTATTATGAAAGAAAGTTGACTTCTAAACATTGTTGTCTCTTCCTTGTACTCCATCCTGATTCTATAAATGTTGTTAAAATGTTATTTCAGGCGTATAAAGTAATAAAAATGAGACATGCTTAAGTGCTCGTACAGTTCAAAGCGAGAGGCATTAATGTGTCAGCACAAGACAATCGAGTCAGACAATTGCCACAAGACCACCGCGTCATATCATACCATACAAATCAATTTCAAGCATCTTTATACTGGGCCTCATGACAAGCCTGATATTTTGTATAAAGTGACTCGCAGAGGAAGCATTCACTCATCAAACCCTCTCAGCACTCGTTCACACTTCAGCTCTGCGCTACAGAAACAAGATCCGCTGTCATCATGAGGACTCTGCTGCTGGCCTCTGCTCTCTTTGTTGGACTGTTTGGCTCTCTAGCTGCAGTCCCTGTTACTCTCTCCGTTCCTTACCATGCTTTCTGCAGAACACTGTGGTAAGTTAGTACACTGATCTGGTTCTGAGGTAGTCACTTTATGTCTGTCTTTTCTGTTTTATAGCATGAATGTGTCCAAACTCTCACTTTTCTTTTTCTAGGCTCTTTGGAACACCTTGCACTGAAATCAGTACCACATTATTTGGGCAGATTCAAGCTTTTAACCCTCTGTCTGGTTGTGATAAATGTCAATACTCGGTAAGAACCACTTCTCTTGATGTAACTGATGATATAATAACAGATCAAAAGAGAAATGAACATACTCAGTGTAATGTTGTGATGTTTTCTGTTCCAGCTTGTGTCAGCCACAGCTACAACTATCAAAGCCAACCACACCTCTGTTGATGGCCTCCAGGCTGAGAACATAACCATCACAATGAGCCCCACCATGCTGAACGCTGGCTGCCGTGTGTCTGTGTGTATCAATTATGCTCATTTTCAACAGTGGCTTACACTACAAGTGATACATGCATTCAATTAATGCTGGCTAATAGACATACATCTTATAACAATACAGTAATAATGGCCGTTTAGCTTATTTTATCTTTATTGGAGATGAGACAAATAAATAAACTGAAAGAAGACTTACAGTACAATAACTAAAGAAATTATTTAAGTAAACGATCTGGCAACAACATTATTATTGATTTGTAAGTATGTTGAAAACCACTAATAAAGTCATCAGTAAAAGTGTATAAACTTCAGTATAAGTTGGTAAAATTAAATGAATGTAATGTATCTGCTTGTTTATTTATCAGGCACAGTCTTCTTCTCTTGGAGTCACCAGCGTTCTTGATAACGGCCTCAACTACTGCAACCTCTACAACTTGCTGTTAGGTGAGTCAACGTTTAAGTCTAAACTCATATATAAGTGTTCTTCTACTTTCTTCTTCTTCGACTTTATTTAAATCTGAACTTTAAGGAGGTCTCTGTTTCCTGAATGCCAGGCAGTATAATCTCATTTCCATCTATTTGTGTTTGTAGCAAGTGGACTCACCTCAGCACCAGGCTTCATGGAGATGACCAATGAGTGGGCTTGCCTGGGATATGGACTTGCCACCTGTAAAGCCTAAAACGCTTTAATATTGAAATCAGAATAATGAATGTAATGAATTTGTAACATTTGAATTAGAAACAGTGTTTCCCTCTTTAGAACCAGGTATCTCTGTCTAATACTGTTGAAATCACTTGACCAAATCATGACATGATTTTGTTCCATTAGAATTTGAAATGTAGTTTTTCCCTCTTAGGTAGATCAATGTATGTATCCTAAAGAAAAATACCAATAAAACGTTGCAATTTTATTTTTCTCTCTGCATGTGTGCATTTCATTTTTAATAGTTTGGACAGATCATTAAAACTGACACTGCACTTGACAACATGAACTTATAAAGTGTTACCCAAAAAACACATTTTCTCACTTACTGACCATGTAAATAATGTGATTTATATGATTTTAAAATACATGTGCTCATCTTTGATCTGTGCTTCTTCCCAGTGCTAATGGAGTTGACTCACATTTCCTGTCAGCTTTGACAGATTACATTTAAAACATTCAAGAGCAACACGTTTGTCCAGAAACAGTACCCTTGTTGTTGTGGTTAATTCAGAACAAACTGTGATCTCTTGTCTCTTTCTTTGATAGGAAGTAGTTCCAAATTTGCAGAAAGGTTTAAAGGATTATCCAGAATAACCAGGACACTGTGTCTGGAAAAAAAACATGTAATATTTTTTGTGTCATCATGTAATAACACACCAAGATTACATTCACCACATCTATATACTGAGGTGGCCACAAAAGATCTCTTAAAACCTGAGCAGAAAAAAAAACTGTCTGCATGGCATGATTACAAGAGGTAAGTGTGATGTTTCAGATAACAAAAAATTATATAAATTATATAAATGACCATCATGTACTTTACGTTGTTAACGCAAAATCATGTATGCACATCATTTGTCATTCATGTGGTCTCCATATGAGCTCGGATGTAAGGCATCTGACCTGTGGATGACTATAGTGACTGCAGTATTGTACATACTACTGTGTAATTGAATAATCTTGGTAATTTGCCATGGTCACTGAAACAACAAGCACATACACATCCTCATCCACACAAGCATGAGCCGCACCTCTGAAAACAACTACCTTTTGTTTTTGTACCCTGGGAGCTGTGTGTTAATTACAACTTTATTAAAGTACTTGTAGCACCTTTTAAAACAAAGTTTTTGTCAGTAAGCAGAGAGGGAGGAGCTGTCAGTCACGTCTGTGTTGCCCCACTTTAACCGGATGACATGCTGTTCCATCACGTCGCCCTTGATGTCATATCACCACTGAGTAAACCATTTCCCGTCCTCCATAACCACACCGTAAAAAAGAAAAAGTTGAGAAAACGTAAAATATCAAGGCAACATGATGCAAGAGATTTTTGAGTTTTCTCAACTTTTGCCTGCTGTTGTTGACTTAACTAAGGTTTTCAAGTTCTGCAAAGAGTTCTGCCAACTTGGATCTTGTTCACCTAATTAGGACAATCCTGTATGTTGTGGAGAAATTGCTGAAGTCAAAGGTCAATGGTGAGGTCAGGAGGGAAGAAAGTGTTCAGGAGCCTCTGATGTCTTATGCTGTAATATTTATTGACGCTTGGCCAAGGAGAATTAGAGACACTCTCAAAGTACATCAGAAGTGCCTGAGTCGGTCTCACATTCTGCCCAACTCGTGCTGGTGGATAGACTTTAAACCTCGAGATAACACCAACACTATACGCCCCCAAATGAGACAAAGAGAATGTTTCTACCAAGGACGGTGTTATTGTCAACATATTCTAGTCTGGAGACACAGATGTCTGTTTACGTCAACGGCAAGCTTTCTATTATGTCTAAGCAGGCAGCAAGAGTCTCTTTGACCCTGGCCACCACAGTGTTGAGATAGACTGGCACCTACTGCTCCCAGTCAAAGCCAAACAATTAGTACTGCCGAGGACCTCAAGGCCCACACGTGACCTTGTGTAACCTAAGGATAGAAAATTCCCTAACACTGTACTAATAAAGAAATTCTTGCTTGAATGTTATGTATTCTACCTTCTTTAAACATAGATATTCTTGTTGAATAAATGTACAATTATTCCTTCAATGGCATATATTCCTAGATTCACCAAACACAAATATTCTTGTTAAATAAACATACATTTTACCTTTATAAATCAAGCAAAATTTATGTTGCTGTAACTTTATTTGAAAAATGCTCAATAGATGGCTAATTAATAAAACAGACTTCAGCTGAATGTTATCTGAAATATTTATTCAGCTTGACAGTGAACAGACAGGTTAAGCACCTCAAATACAACATTTGTAAAAACAAACAAACAAAAAACAAAAAACAAGGTGTTTTAAATACACATACAGTCTGTTTGAATGCAAGGCCAGTGTTCACCTTTTTTCTTTTTTTTCTTTTTTGTCAAGTCAACTTCATTATCAATGCTGCCATATGTACAGGACATACAGAGAACTGAAATAGCGTTTCCCTCTTATCCCAGGTGGAAACAGCAATAAACATGAAATATAAAATATAAAAAATATATACAAGCTAAAAGATATAAGAAAAACAGTGGCAAATCTAAAAGATATAAACAGTATAAATATGGCAAGTGTAGTAGTATAAACACAATTAACAGTATAAATATGACAAATATGGCGATATGAACAGAATTAACAGTATAAACAGAATTAACAGTATAAACAGTGAGCTATATCAAAAATAAAAGATGTATACAGTGTAAACAATATTTGGTGTAACAGTAACCAAACAGTTGGTGTACAGCAATTGACTGTACACAGTGCAATTTGGTTTGTAAGAGTTTTTAGAGTTTGTAAAGTGGCTGGTGACATTTGGTTTGTGCATGGAGGGAGGGAGGGAGGGGGGGGGGGTCAGTGTCCAGAGTTTGTGGGGGCAGAGGGCAGAGAAAGAAGGGGGGTAGTGCTGGGATGGGGGGGAGAGCTGGGAGGGAGTTCAGCATCCTGGTGGATGAAGCTGTCTCTCAGTCTGCTGGTTCTCGCCCGGAGGCTCCCCAATCTCCTCCCGGAAGGCAGGAGGCTGAAGAAGCGGTGGTTGGGATGGGTGGAGTCACCTGCAATGCTGAGTGCTTTGCGGGCCAGGCGTGTGCTGTAAATGTCCTGGAGGAAGGGGAGGGGGGCACCGATGATCTTCTCAGCTGCTCTCACTATGCGCTGCAGGGTCTTCCTGCAGGATGCAGTGCAGCCGCCGTACCACACAGTGATGCAGCTGGTCAGGATGCTCTCGGTGGTTCCACGGTAGAAGGTGTGCATGGTGGACAGTGCTTTGGCTCTTCTCAGTCTGCGGAGGAAATGGAGGCACTGCTGAGCTTTCCTGGCCAGTGATGCGGTGTTGCTGCTCCAGGAGAGGTCCTCAGTGAGGTGCACACCCAGGAACTTGGTGCTGCTCACTCTTTCCACAGCAGCACCGTTGATGGTCAGTGGAGGGTGCTGGGTGGAGGCTCACAACAATCTCCTTCGTCTTCTCCACATTAAGAGAGAGATTGTTGTCTCTGCACCACACGGCCAGTTGGCTCACCTCATTCCTGTAGTTTGCCTCATCGTTGTTGTTGATGAGTCCCACCACAGTAGTGTCGTCCGCAAACTTGACGAAGAGGTTGCTGTTGCGTGTTGGTGTGCAGTCATGGGTCAGCAGGGTGAAGAGTAGGGGGCTGAGCACGCATCCTTGGGGGGCCCCTGTGTTCAGCAAGATGGTGCTGGATGCGTTGCTGCCGACCTGGACTGCCTGTGGTCTTCCGGTCAGAAAGTCCAGCAACCAGTTGCACTGTGAGGTGTTCAGTCCTAGACAGTCCTGTTTCTGTATCATCTGCTGGGGGATGATTGTGTTGAAAGCTGAACTAAAGTCTAAGAACTGCATCCTCACATATGAGTCCTTGTCTGTGATGAAGGCGAAAATGTTTCAGAAGGGTCTCTTGACTGGAGCTTGCGAATTTGCAAAATCTGCACTGCATGAAATCCACCCCTGAAACAAAGAGACACATATAGCACAAAGTCAGTTTTGCTAGAAGCACTTTCACAACAGTCTCTGTAATTTATAACATAACACAGCTCTATTTCCCCAATATATGACGTATTTCATTGAAGCCATGACAACTCCATCCATATTCAATGACTGAATAGACAATGGCTGGATTTCAATAGTTTGTGAAAGCACCAAGTCATTGCTACAATACTGTGGCAATATTGATAAAAGTACCTGGTCAAAAATAGATACCAATATGAAAAAAGAAAAAGTTATCCTGATAATAATTTATGCAATATCGCCAAACCCTACTAGCCTGAAAGCTAACTGCAACAGCCATTATGGGATAAAACAACCATACATAACACAGAAGGAATCCCTACATGCAGGAGCTGAATACATCAAGCCAAAAACAGAGACAACAAGAAAAAAGTGTGTTGGGAATCAGCTTATATTAATTTATGAACACACTCTTCTACTACATCAGGCATATAATTGGTAAATGAATTTTTATTTTAAATTATAATTACATGGCAAGCAACAAAAATGTAAACATGAATTCAAACATTTGTCTTTGTTACTATGATAAAAACACTGTAACTATGACAAAATAATGATATTACCATTAATGTCACATTAACATACACACTGCAATTCTTCCTCATATACTATGTCTTCTTTCTCATTTTGTAAAAGGCTCTGAAAATGTAAAAAGCCTTCTTCTAAACGTCTGACAGAGCATAAAGCACAACTTTAATTTGTATGTGACAATTACAGAACACAAGACAGTGTCATGCCAGCAGCCAAACTATCTAGCTAGCATTGTACATTTACAAATGTTTTTATTTAGCTGCATTATATTCAACTGACACAAATACAGTATTATATACTCATAACTCACAGTCAGCATCACTCATTCAACTGTAAATACAGTAAATGACATAATAGAAATGTGGCGAAAATAACTCCATAATTACTGATGACAGGTCATACTAACACATAATGCTGCAAATAAAATGCTCCTCTCACAGTGTTTAGGCTGTATTAGCCTCTAAAGTTTATTAACACTTTGTGTTAAATCAAGTGTGGTGAATAAGAGCATTATTATTAACCACATATAATGCTGCAGTTATAATTACGTTAATTACGTTACGGAAAAGATCCGGTCGACTCGGTTGAATCAGTGAATCTGGGTCGTCTGGGTCAAATCTCGGGTGTTTTCCGGCTCTGTACAGACTTACCTGTGCGGGATGGATCTGAATCTGAATCCGGGTCTGTGTTACCGAGTCTGAGTCTGCTCTGCAGGAAGTTACGCCGACCCGCTGTCAGCTCACCTGAGTCCCGACTCCCGAAGCTATGCTAGCGGTGGAAACGAGCTTATTGTCCACAATAATAGCGGAATTTCTGGCAGCCTTTTAGGCGGATGGACTGGGACGTGTTGTAGAGAGATTGTACAGGTTAAAAGGAGAGGAGTAAATGGCGCATTTTATCGTTTTAATTTGCATAATGTGGCCCCATGTCTGCCCCATGAAAGCGTCTGCATGACGACTCGCGTTTGCATGGCGGATTACAAAACGAGTTCTCTTATCAAATGTAGCCACAGCAAACGTGCTGTAAACATGCCAGTCTGAGCTAATGTAATTTAACGTGATGAAAGTAAAAACACACTTAGCTTACCTGCTTGAGCAAAATGGTTGTGGACTCCACTCCTGTCGTTGTAGTATCCAGAAAATGTCCGATGGGCGCTCAGGTTCAGCAGAGAGCCGTTAAAAACCGGTTCAAACTGGTATCTATGGAGTTGGCCCAACTTAACTCAAAAATCTGCTCAAAGATTTACAAAAATAGAATAGTAGTTAGGATAACAATGAGAGAGAATTGCTGGGCGGACAAGATTTTATAGATTGCATATTGCAAAGCCTTATTTCTGAGTCAGTTTAATTTGAAAACTCTAATGACATCAACAATTACTAGTTACCATTTTTACAGTGTATCAGTGAATACCAATACTTAATCGTGGCCTCAGTGCAAGCCTAAGGGAGCAAATACACTGGAAATTGTCATAGTTTTGAGTTTGTTTTATTTTGTAGTTACAGTTTCAGTTTGTTTCTGTGTTTCCTGTTTTATTTTGTAGTTCTGTCTTGTCTTTGTCTACTTCCTGTCATTTCCCGCCCTTTTTGATTTTGCACCTGCCCCTGATTTGTTTTACCTGTGTCTGATTAGTCTTGTCTATTTAGTTCCTGTGTTTCCTTTGTTTCCTTGTCTGTCCGTTCTCTCTTGGTTTCCGGTTAGTCTTGGTCTTCGGTGTTCATGGTTTCCCGTGTGTCTTTATTTGCCTTTTATTCCTGAGTTTTTGCCTGGACTGCCAGCCGCCTTTTGTTATTAAAGATTAGTTTTGATTCCTTGCGTTTGGGTCCTTTTCTTGCACCTCGCCACTCTCCCAACGTGACAGAACGGACAGACCAATTCAGGACCCAGCAGGAATTCTTTGTAGCCAGAAATGGATCCAGCATCTGGCATGGGTCGGCTTGAGGAAGCATTACTGAGGCGCCAGGAGTGCATCTCCAGCACCAACCAGAGTCTGGCCTCCATAAGGGACTGCATGGATGGTCTGGCGGCCCAGTTGGAGCTTTTGGCTGCCAGGCTAGGTGATCGGACCACCTCACCTATGGCGGTCAGGGCGACTCCTGCCCCTCCTGCTCTTCCGTCGGTGGCCTGGCCGACACTACCCCCTGTTGCTCCGTCGGCTGGGCCGACTCCAGTCCCTGTTCCTCCGTTGGAGGCCCGGCCGACACCAGTCCCTGCTCCTCCGTCGGCGGCCCAACCGACTCCTGCTCCTGCTTTTCCGTCGGTGGCCTGGCCGACGCCGATTCCTGCTCCTGTTCCTCCGTCGGTTGCCTGGCCGACTCCTGCCCCTGTTCCTCCGTCAGTGGCCCAACCGACTCCTGCTCCTGCTTTTCCGTCGGTGGCCTGGCCGACCCCAATCCCTGTTCCTCCGTCGGCAGCCCGACCGACGCCTGCTCCTGTTCCTCCGTCGGTGGCCCGGCTGACTCCTGCCCCTGAGCCTCCGTCGGCGGCCCGACCAACTCCTGCTCCTGCTTTTCCGTCAGCAGCCTGGCCGAAGCCGATCCCTGTTCCTCCGTCGGCGGCCCAACCGACTCCTGCTCCTGCTTTTCCGTCGGTGGCCTTGCCGACGCCGACTCCTGCTCCTGTTCCTCTGTCGGCGGCCAAGCCGACTCCAGCCCCCATTCCTGCTGTTCCGTCGGCGGCCCGGCCGACTCCAGCCCCCGTTCCTGCTGTTCCGTCGGCGGCCCGGCCGACTCCAGCCCCCGTTCCTGCTGTTCCGTCGGCGGCCCGGCCGACTCCAGCCCCCGTTCCTGCTGTTCCGTCGGCGTCCCGGCCGACTCCTGTTGCCCCTGCTCCTCCGTCGGCGTCCCGGCCGACTCCTGTTGCCCCTGCTCCTCCGTCGGCGTCCCGGCCGACTCCTGTTGCCCCTGCGCCTCCGTCGGCGTCCCGGCCGACTCCTGTTGCCCCTGCTCCTCCGTCGGCGTCCCGCCGCCCTCCCTGCCCTCCGTCGGCGTCCCGGCCGACTCCGCGCGGGCCTCTAGTTCCTCCTGCTCCATGGTCTCCAGGGGGGCTCCAGGGGGCCTCCAGGGGGGCTCCAGGGGGCCTCCAGGGGGGCTCCAGGGGGGCTCCAGGGGGCCTCCAGGGGGGCTCCGCTGGTCTCGCCACCGCTGGCCTCCAGGGGGGGCTCTGCCTTCCCCTCCGTTGGCCTCTCCGCCGGCCGCCAGAAGGGCTCCGCTGCCGGCCTCTCCGCTGGCCTCCTGAGGGGTTTAGTCTTCGTCCCCGGCGGTCTCTCTGCCGGCTTCCAGAGGGGCGCCTCTGCTGCCCCTGACCCTCCTGTCCCTTCTTTGTTTCCTTGTCTGTCTGTTCTCTCTTGGTTTCCGGTTAGTCTTGGTCTTCGGTGTTCATGGTTTCCCGTGTGTCTTTATTTGCCTTTTATTCCTGAGTTTTTGCCTGGACTGCCAGCCGCCTTTTGTTATTAAAGATTAGTTTTGATTCCTTGCGTTTGGGTCCTTTTCTTGCACCTCGCCACTCTCCCAACGTGACAGAAATGCTCACAAACCAGGTCCTTATATATTAGGAGTGTGTGACATGAAAACCTTCTGTTACTGTCCTGTAAAAGTTCATGTTGTCAAGTGCAGTGTCAGTTTTAATGATCTGTCAAAACTCTATTAAAAATGAAATGGCAGTAACTGCCCCAGACTCCAGCAACTGCCCTGTACAGCGGCAGCGGTTGAGAGATTAATTAAGAAAACCTTGCAAATTAATGCAGAAATCACATAATGGAAATGTTACTTCCAGCAAGTTTAATACAACACTGACGACTGTCGACAGATACTGTGGTGTATCTGATCGAGCACTCGTTGCTCGACTATTAGACTGCGGCACTCAAGGTGTGCGTTGTTTGTTTAATCCTGTGTTGTTGTAAAGTTGAGCGGCCACTAAAGAGCACACAAGTTACAGCCTTGCCTCCGTGTGTTATTTAATATAACCAGGTTAGAGACCCACGATTCACACTATAATAGTCAGGTAATAACATAACTACAACAGATACCCATAACAGCGGCAGTTGCCCTCAGACACCGGCCTCAGCTGCAAACTTTGCGAGATAACGCAATCTTTGCGAGATCTCCCAAAACTACACTGCCACTGAATTTTTTTTTCTCCATGTCCCTTCCAGGCTTCCGTAAAAAAGAAATGCACACATGCAGAGAGAAAAATAAAATTGCAACATTTTATTGGTATTTTTCTTTAGGATACATACATTCATCTACATAAGAGTATATATGATCTAATTCAAATGGAACAAAATCATGTCATGATTTGGTCAAGTGATTTCAACAGTATTAGACAGAGACACCTGGGTCTAAAGAGGGAAACACTGTTTCTAATTAAAATGTTACAAATTCATTACATTCATTATTCTGATTTCAATATTAAAGCGTTTTAGGCTTTACAGGTGGCAAGTCCATATCCCAGGCAAGCCCACTCATTGGTCATCTCCATGAAGCCTGGCGCTGAGGTGAGTCCACTTGCTACAAACACAAATAGATGGAAATGAGATTATACCACCTGGCATTCAGGAAACAGAGACCTCCTTAAAGTTCAGTTTAAATAAAGTCGAAGAAGAAGAAAGTAGAAGAACACTTATATATGAGAACAGACTTAAACGTTGACTCACCTAACAGCAAGGTGTAGAGGTTGCAGTAGTTGCGACCGTTATCAAGAAGGCTGGTGAATCCAAGAGAAGAAGACTGTGCCTGATAAATAAACAAGCAGATACATTACATTCATTTAATTTTACCAACTTATACTGAAGTTTATACACTTTTACTGATGACTTTATTGGTGGTTTTCAACATACTTACAAATCAATAATAATGTTGTTGCCAGATCGTTTACTTAAATAATTTCTTTAGTTATTGTACTGTAAGTCTTCTTTCAGTTTATTTATTCGTCTCATCTCCAATAAAACATGAATAAAAGAAACAAAAGAAGATAAAATAAGCTAAACGGTCATTATTACTGTATTGTTATAACATGTATGTCTATTAGCCAGCATTAATTGAATGCATGTATCACTTGTAGAGTAAGCCACTGTTGAAAATGAGCATAACTGATACTCACAGACACACGGCAGCCAGCGGTCAGCATGGTGGGGCTCATTGTGAGGGTCATGTTCTCAGCCTGGAGGCCATCAACAGAGATGTGCTTGGCATTGATAGTTGTAGCTGTGGATGACACAAGCTGGAATAGAAAACATCACGACATTACACTGAGTATGTTCATTTCCCTTTTGATCTGTTATTATGTCATCAGTTACATCAAGAGAAGTGGTTCTTACCGAGTATTGACATTCCTCACAGCCAGACAGAGGGTTAAAGGCTTGAATCTGTCCAACTAAGGTGGTACTGATTTCAGTGCAAGGTGTTCCAAAGAGCCTAGAAAAAGAAAAGTGAGAGTTTGGACACATTCATGCTATAAAACTGAAAAGACAGACATAAAATGACTACCTCAGGACCAGATCAGTGTACTAACTTACCACAGTGTTCTGCAGAAGGCATGGTAAGGAACAGGAACAGGAACAGGGACTGCAGCTAGAGAGCCAAACAGTCCAACAAAGAGAGCAGAGGCCAGCAGCAGAGTCCTCATGATGACAGTGGAGCTTGTTTCTGTAGCACAGAGCTGAAGTGTGAATGAGTGCTGAGAGGGTTTGATGAGTGATGAATGCTTCCTCTGCGAGTCACTTTATACAAAATATCAGGCTTGTCATGAGGCCCAGTATAAAGATGCTTGAAATTGATTTGTATGGTATGATATGATGCGGTGGTCTTGTGGCAATTGTCTGACTCGATTGTCTTGTGCTGACACATTAAATGCCTCTCGCTTTGAACTGTACGAGCACATAAGCATGTCTCATTGTTATTTCTTTATATGTCTGAAATAACATTTATATTATTATATTATGGTGTAAATTAACACAAAAAAAAAATACATTTTCTCACTTACTGACCATGTAAATAATGTGATTTTTATGATTTTAAGATACATGTGCTCATCTTTGATCTGTGCTTCTTCCCAGTGCTAATTGAGTTGACTCACATTTCCTGTCAGCTTTGACAGATTACATTTAAAACATTCAAGAGCAACGCGTTTGTCCAGAAACAGCACCCTTGTTGTTGTGGTTAATTCAGAACAAACTGTGATCTCTTGTCTCTTTCTTTGATAGGAAGTAGTTCCAAATTTGCAGTAAGTTTTGAGGATTATCCAGGATAACCAGGACATTGTGTCTGGAAAAAAACATGTAATATTTTTTGTATCATTATGTCGTTTTTTGATCCTTTGAACACAACTAATAAGATTACGTTCACCACATCTATATACTGAGGTGGCCACAAAAGATCTCTTAAAACCTGAGCAGAAAACAAAACAAAAATGTCTGCATGGCTTGATAACAAGAGGTAAGTGTGATGTTTCTTTTTTTTTTTTCAGATAACAGAAAAATTATATAAACACTCAACTTATACCATCATGTACTCTACATTAATGAAAAATCATTTGTCATTCATGTGGTCTCCATATGAGCTCGGATGTAAGGCATCTGACCTGTGGATGACTATAGTGACTGCAGTATTGTACATACTACTGTGTAATTGAATAATCTTGGTAATTTGCCATGGTCCCTTTAACAACAAGCACATACATCCTCATCCACACAAGCATGAGCAGCACCTCTGACAACCACTACCTTTTGTTTTTGTACCCTGGGAGCTGTGTGTTAATTACAACTTTATTAAAGTACTTGTATCACCTTTTAAAACAAAGTTTTTGTCAGTAAGCAGAGAGGGAGGAGCTGTCAGTCACGTCTGTGTTGCCCCACTTTAACCGGATGACATGCTGTTCCATCACGTCTCCCTTGATGTCATATCACCACTGAGTAAACCATTTCCCGTCCTCCATAACCAGTATCAGTGAATACCAATGCTTAATCTTGGCCTCAGTGCAAGCCTAAGGGAGCAAATACACTGGAAATGCTCACAAACCAGGTCCTTATATATTAGGAGTGTGTGACATGAAAACCTTCTGTTACTGTCCTGTAAAAGTTCATGTTGTCAAGTGCAGTATCAGTTTTAATGATCTGTCCAAACTCTATTAAAATGAAATGCACACATGCAGAGAGAAAAATAAAATTGCCACATTTTATTGGTATTTTTCTTTAGGATACATACATTCATCTACCTAAGAGGGTATATGATCTAATTCAAATGGAACAAAATCATGTCATGACTTGGTCAAGGGATTTCAACAGTATTAGACAGAGATACCTGGGTCTAAAGAGGGAAACATTATGTAATTTTCTGATCCTTTGAGCACAACTAATAAAATTACATTCACCGCATCTATATACTGAGGTGGCCACAAAAGATCTCTTAAAACCTGAGCAGAAAAAAAAAGTGTCTGCATGGCATGATTACAAGAGGTAAGTGTGATGTTTCAGATAACAAAAAAATATATAAATTATATAAATGACCATCATGTACTTTATGTTGTTAACGCAAAATCATGTATGCACATCATTTGTCATTCATGTGATCTCCATATGAGCTCGGATGTAAGGCATCTGACCTGTGGATGACTATAGTGACTGCAGTATTGTACATACTACTGTGTAATTGAATAATCTTGGTAATTTGCCATGGTCACTTAAACAACAAGCACACACATACATCCTCATCCACACAAGCATGAGCAGCATGTACGAAAACCACTAACTTTGGTTTACAAAGTACACATGCGATAAAAAGAACATACAATATAAAATAAGATTAAAGAAATAGTTGAAAGATAAAAGAAGAGAGGACACTTCAGCTGTTTCACAGCTGAGGGGCCCCGAGATCACCTTCAGTGACAGATTTAGAGATTTAGGAGCCATTAGTTGGGCTGGAGGATCTCGAGCAGCCATCAGGCTCATATGGGGTTAGCAGATCACAGGCAGGAGTTTGACTACTCAAGCCTTTAAAAAGAGCAGTAAAGTCTATAAAAAGAAACTCTAAAACTGGGAGGTATCCAGTGAAGTGCAGCAAGGATTGGTGGGATGTGATCGCTCCTCTTAATAATAAAATAATTCGAATACATTTTTATTTTTTCAACAACTTTCAAAACACAAAAACTAAAAGTGACAAAACTACACAAAGATAGTAAAATACGTACTTTTGTACATTTAAAAGACAGAGTTTGCAGCCCTGATCTCTTTAGGTTGGTCATTCTCTGACTGTAAACACTCTGTCACCTTTGTGTATTTATCTGGAACAGAAACAATCAAGAATGACGCATCCGAGAATCTCAGGGAGCAGCTAAATAATTTGAGGCCTCTCAGGGCTTTTATAGGTAATCACTAAATCTTAAAAACTCTATAAGCAACAGGTAACCAGTGTAAGGAAGACTTTGTATGTGTTGAAAGCCTGCCAAAAACGTCAGTTGCAGCCTTTGGATGTTTCACCTGCTGATACCAGAATAAAGGAAATACGTTCTGATAACCAGGCTAAGAGTGGTTCAAGACCTCTGATGAATCTGGGACATAGTTCTTTCATTCAGAAGAGTAAAATTGGAGCAAACTTTTCGAGTCAGGCCTGTGAGGGGAGCTCGTAGCTAGATCCAAAAAGACACGGATTTATCTATAGGATACGTTTAATTTGTTTTTGAATGTCTTATCAGCTGGGGGTGGAACGGTACCCATCAGATATAGTTGGGCTGACTGCCGAGATCAAGCTCCTGGATGGCGGCTAGACACTTTTCTAAGTGTGTCTGGCAGGTGGAGGAAGAGGAGGAAGACAATGAGATGATAGCAATCATGTTACTGATACAGCTGCTGAGGAGACTGGGAAATTTGGCATGAACGCCAGCATCCTCACAAACTTAAGAACAGTTTTTGCCACCAGGCCATCAGACTTCTTCACTCCTCATCAAATAAGACTGCTGTCTCCAAAAATGCACAATCAGCCATGACTGCTGCTACTGTACCAGGACTGATATATCTGTATACACTTGTCACTTTACTCTGACACACAATCCTCAGTTTTCATAGATGTATATAGTAGAGTATATCTTACAACGCTGTTTCCAAAAAAGTTGGCATGCCGTTATGAAATATAAACACAAGCTGTAGTATATAGTGGACAACACTTGATGAGCTGAGGATCACTTCCAAATACTAATGTCTGTGAACACAGTTCATCACTGCATCCACAAATACAAGTTGAAACTCTTCCATGCAGATCCAGAAATGCCACCACCTTCTGTGGGCCTGAGCTTATTTAAGATGGACTAAGGTGAAGTGGAAAACTGTCATGAGGTCTGATGAGTCAAAATGTGAAATTCTGTTTGAGGATCATGGACGCCTCGTCCTCCAGGCTAAATACGGGAGGGATGATCCATGAATTAGCGCACATGGCATGGATAACCTGCACATTTGTAACGATATATGCAGGTTTTGGAGCAACATACATATGTTGCCAAGTATATGTCTTTTTCAGGGACGATCTTGCTTATTTCAGCAGGACAATGCCAAACCACATTCTGCACGTATTCCAACATGAGAGTCCGAGTGCTGGACTAGCCTGCTTGCAGTGCAGTGCTAGTGTTGAGCAGCTGAAATCCTACACTCCACTTTCAAGATTTACAGCAATTGGTCTCCTCAGTTCCCAGATGCTGACAGTGCTGTTAAAACAAACAATTTTTATCTTCTGTGTCTAGCGATGTTATTGCGACTAGTGCTCTAAATGCTGAGCTGACCTGTTTTTCTCACCCAACAGTACATTTCATTGTACTGTTGACCCTAACCTACATATCACAAATAAAACTGAAAACGGAACTGAAACAGTCAGAAAAAAAAATGAGATCATGCATTATGCATGTTTCATCACGGGTGTTTAAAATGTGATCTTTTGGCAGTTCATCCAAAGCAAAGCAAGAAATCAACTTTCATGTGACTTTGTGTCATATATACATAATTCATAAAAACTGCAATTTATTATTCCATCCCTGTAATAACAGCTTTTGCCTGAAGACACACGGCAACAGTGAAAACAAGTAGTAATCTCTAGTTTGACTGACATCTCGATTGTGAAATGTATTACTGGTGCTTCCTCCAGATTAAATGTGTTTCTGCTCACATTCTGCATAAAGTCCAAACTATAAAATTATCACAAATTTTGTGATTGTCATCCAATAAAAATAATAAGTGTTAGTTCTCATTCAAAACTGGCCTCTGGGTACCATGGAACCTTTAAAAGTCTCATGAAATTATGCCATTACTTCTTTGTATTCTTTGTAAGCACACAGGAAATGAGAGTTTTGTGAGATGAGGAATAAACTGCAAAGGTCCACAGCCATCAGATTAAGTCCTTAGTTCATCAGGATGCTGCAGGCTCTTAAAGGTGGAAATTAACTTAATAATCAATTATTTTCTCAAGTATGACTGGTCACACTTTTAACAAAGACAGCCTTTATTGGTTTCACTTTTTAGTTATGCCCATTAAGCATTAGATAACCACTGAAAATGCTGTTTAAAGCTAGTGGCTGAACACTTGAGAAGACACCACATCCAGCTACAACAACGATGAGTGTCAGAGCTCTTTTCACCACCTCTGCTTTGCTCCTGCAGCTTCTGCTTGCAGCCACCTCAGCTGCAGACCGCTCAACATGCAAAGGGATATGGTAAATAATATTTTATTATGAAGATATTTATATACCAAAAGCAAATGGGAAAATGTTTGTAAGATATTTTCTTCCTCACAGGCTTTTTGAGTTGCCATGCACTGAACCCATCAGTGCTCTGGTGAACCAGGTGAATGATTCGAGCTCGCATAAGTGCCAAGACAGCCAAGAGGAGTGCATGTATGAGGTATTGAAAACATCTTCACACTTTTTTTTACATCGGTGTCATTAAATATTACATGCAACTTTATTTGTCACTTCACTAGCAAGAACAACTTGTGAGTGAAGCGTGAACTTTTGTATTTCTTCAGCCTGTTGCTGCATTGTAGGGAAGCTTTGATGGGGAATCCATCATGGTACCCGGGCACAACAGACCCCCTCAGGACCCCCATGGAGAATAGGAAGGAGAGTTAGACACATTTATTTAGATGTTTTTAAAGTAAAAACCCTCATAAATAATAATGATCTGCTCTGTTTTGTTTTTTTTGTATCTGTTAGATAATAATGGAGTCCTCAACATACCTTGAAATCAAGCATGCATCCCCCAGATCCCCCCAAATCACTATAATTTCCTTTGAGTTTAACCCTCCTGCATCACCCACCTTCTGCAAAATGAGGGTAGGTTTGCTTTTTTTTTTTTTTTTACCACTCTGTATGTTACCAATATGTATCTTACATTCAGACACCAATTTAAACCCCTTGACATTACTTTTGTTTACTGCACAGGTCGTTTCCACAACAGTGTTTGAGAATGAAGTGACTCCAAACGACTACTGCCTGATCTACAACCCGATCAAAGGTATGAGATTCATTTTATACACATATTTAAAGTGTTTCAGAAATAACTCTAATACTATGAAAGGTGGTGTGTATCTTGTGTGTGTGATTGTGGGCTTTTCTGTTTATGCTCAAACAGGTAGTGGACTGACCAAGGCACAAGGCTACAGAGAGATCTGTAATAAGCAAATGTGCCCCTCCAAGCAATCAAAATGCTATACTGAAGAATGAGTCCTGCACAATAAGTTGAGTTGTTTATGGTTGATTTTTTTGCAATTCTTCATGTTTTTACTACTAGCATAAAGCTAAACTTAAATATATAAGTGTTTCCCCTATATTCATTCAGTAGCGGCGCAGCGCCGCTTCTCATTCTTCAAAGGACATCTACGTAAGTTAACGTTCAAGTTTATACACGTTAGAGTAGTGAGTAGCGTAGGTAGCGTAACGTTAGCGTAACGTAGAGTAACGTAGCTCCTTATGGCAGTGTGCAACAAGTGAGCGAGCAGAGAAAGTGACGGTGAAGCGGTAAAAGTGAACGGAGCAGCAACAGCAGAGAGAGAGATTAGCAGAAAATGTAGTTTGTCAGTTAATAAATGCTACAGCCTCTCAAGCTAACGTTAACAGTACGTTTTTTCATTAATTTAATTAATTAGCTGCTTGTCATTACTACCTGTGTCAGTCCAGAGGAGCAGAGAGAGGAGTGAAGAGAGGAGTGAGGAGAGATGCAAAGAGAGGAGCAGGACCTAGAGAGCTTTCCACAATGAATATAGTTAATCTTAAAATTCATTATTAATTGATTTCTGGCCTCACCCTCATGATTTGTATTTGTTGTATTTCTATAAGACTGACCTGAGAACAGACTACAGGGAGAGCATCTGGCCACTTGCATACCTGTGAGCATCAATGGCACTGCTGAGCTCCACTACAGAAGAGCTCTGGATATATATATATATATATATATATATACATATATGTATATGCTATGATAATCTTTATTGTGCAATGTATAACTTTAAAGTTTATACCACTAACCATCTTGAAAAATAGCTTCTTTTGACACCCTCATACCTACAGATGGATGTCTAATTGTTCTTTTCTTGTCTTCTTCTCTTCTTTCTTTTCATATAAACATACTGTGGGCAAATCTAGGTAAATATGTTGTGTGTGAATTGGACGGCAGGCTAGAAAAAATAAACCTTTTTTTAGTTATAACTCTTGAGTTGTTCCCTTTCTTTTGTCCAGCCTAGAGCCAGGTTGTGACAAATTAGGGGATCTTGTGGGTCCTGAACTGAGGACCTTTCACAGTTGAAGCAAGTATCATAGCACTAAATCAACTCAGCAGTACTTAAGGACGTGAATGCCAAGGGGGAGAGGAAGAAAGGGCTGTTACACCATCTGTCCAAACTCGATTGTTCAGTCTTCACAAGGTAGGGGTATAAATATAGTATATCAAGTATTAGAGACCAAATGAAATAGGAAAGAAGTATAAAGAATTCAATTGTGTTGAAATTGTGACACTTTTTAGTGAAGCAATTTCAATATTAAAGCTTGTTAGGCTTTGCAGGTGGCAAGTCTGTAGCCACTGAATCTCATACTTTAAGTAAAAGAAGCCATAACACAGTAACAAATAACATGAGCAAAGATCTTTCACAGCACAGAACAATGCATGGAAAGATTTAGATGGCAAGTTCTAATTAAGGGCCAGTTTACGCAAATTTGGCCAAAATCTTGATTATTAAACTACATAATGGCTTAATGCCACTAGTGGTAGTTTGAATTTATTTGGTAAAACAACTCATTCATAGATGTTTGTCTCTTTTTTCTGATCTGACTCACTGATTCATGTATCCAACTCAACAAAGGACTAATTAGTCAGCTGACTTGTGAACAGTCATCAGACCTCTACCATGATAATGAAGAATAACACAATTTCGTGCACATCAGTTGTTAACCATGTGGCCACTGTGACCTGTATGCAATTATCTGCTTATAGACAGACACATATATGATATATATATATGTGATAACAATTTCAACATCAGAACAAAATGTGCTGCTATGTTAAAACAGAATGCATTTCAACCTAAATTCAATTGAATACAGTACAAAGACAATATAATTAATGCTCAAACTGATAAACCTTATTGTTTTTGTAATTATAAACTCATTCTGAATTTACACAGCGTCCTACCTTTTTTTTAATCGGGGTTGTAAATTTGTTGTGTTGTAAATATCTGGACCTTCGCACTCAAGTTATTGTGACTACTGATCCTTCAATCTGTGTTTTATAGCAGTACGCCTAAACAGAAGTATCATGTGACCAAAAATTTTAAATGACCAAAACATGGGCATTGTCTTTTTCCAGATCAATATTTTCATGAGAAAGTTTTATTATTTACACACATTTAGGAGAGAAGTGGGGGGAATAATTTGTGCACTACATTAACAAAATCACTGAAAGATTTAGTAAATAACAGACAGACATTATTATATTACACTGCTTGAGTAATGCTCACATCAGTATTTGTAGATATATCACTCAATTCTTCTGCAAAGTGAGTGTAGCTTTGTCTTTTGACAACTGAACTGAAAACCACTATTTATCTTGCACATGTAATAATGTCACGGTATATAGGCTTCTTTAATGTAGCACTGTATATTGTCTCAACACAGGCTGTTTCCACTACATCTCAAAATGCCACCCATCCAAATGATGGCTCTGCAATCTAATGGATGGTATAAGAGTCATTCAGATCTACAGCAGTGTTTGAGGATGACTTGGATGACTGTGAATACTCACGCTGTGTTGGAAGTGGACTGACCCAGGCGTAGTCTGCAGAGAACCTGCATCCATCCTTTTTATATGTATTAAAAGTGTTGTTGTTTATTGGTTTGCTTTGTTTTCCACAAGTTGTCTGTAAAAGGAAGGTATACCAGTTACAACCTCACTAATTTTATGTTAAAAGTTTAAGTTCAGTGCAAAACATCAATGTGGAAATGTTCAAGTGAATGCTTGACGTCTGAAAGGAGAGAGATTAGCTGCAGGAGGAATTTAGATGTCAATATTAGGTAATGGACTATGGCAAGTAGATGAAGCAGGTCAGTAATTCATCCTTCCAAGACAGCTAGAAACTATTCAGTCCAGCTGCCTTGCAAGGTTAAGGAATAATGGCTGCATTTTTTATTCCCTTCAAATGGAGGAAGTAAAGTCATGGTGGAATTTCGCAAAAACTGAGTTCTTAAAATTCAGATCATGTAGAAATAAGGCTGTAAATCTGCAACATGAAATAATGAAGAGTAATTCCAGCAGTTGTCTATTATGCAGGTTTCAATATATTTTAATGTCATGTACTGTATTTCTAAGATCAAGGCCTACAAATGCTGCTTCATTTGTGTGCTGATGCTTGTGAAAATTTGACTTCCTTCTCCCTTCCTATTGTGCTGAACTTAGACATAATAATTTATTTTACTTTGCTTTGTCCAGGGTGAATATAATTAAATATATGTTGCAGAAGAATGAATCCAAGTCTCCTGAATAAATACTTCTTTAATGTTTCTTGTTGTGGTGCACCATCAAGCTGTCACTTTGTCGTGCTGAACTACAAAACCTTTCACCAGTGTGCGACATGTGATGTTTGTGTGTGAGAGCACGATACGAGGCCACACTCATTATGCACATGTTTATTTACAACACACAGCATTTTCTTTATCCATGGAATGGATGGATTAAAAACAAAAGTCTCCCAAGCAGACAGTATACACTCTGTCTTTATGTACATATTATGCAATATGTTTTACTTCTCATACACTATGCCTTGGAGTATATACTGCATGTATCTGTGTATAAGATCTTGATTGCAATTATTGCAAATGCTCCTCGTCTCTTCCGCACCCTTGCCTCTCTGGTGTATCGACTGCTGTCTAATCGGCCCCATCTACTTCCTTTAATGACTAATGCTTAGCAGCGTGTGTCAAGGCAGACAAAAAAACAAAAAAAAAAACAAACACTAAGGAGTCTGGAGATAAACAGGAACAGGTCAGAGCGTCAAGACTTCCCGATTACACTCACTTCACATCTAAAGTGTCAGAAATACCAGTGTAAATATGTAACCTTTTCAAGCTTGTGATTTACCTCACAAAGATGGAGAAACATTCACACCAAATGGTTTGTTTGTTGTTGAGGCAGTAACAGAAGGAGGAGGATTACTTGGTAGTGGTAAGACTAGAAAAACAGCATTTCAAACCCACTTTATTGACAGTTTCTCGCCCTCAGTACAACGCAATGCAAGATTTGAGGTGCTGAGCACAGAAGAATAAATACGGCAATAAATATAGTACTGACTCGCCTCACTGGCCGTCCTTAATTCACCCTCGCTGGAGCCATCAGATCCTCACCACAAACACACAAACTGATAAGACATCACACACAACACTGAGCCAAAAGGTTTTTGCTTCCACCTTAAAATACAGTGATCATGGATCAACATGGATTGATGTGCGCTGCAGTTCAGCACTGCCTCAGGAAAGAAAAGGTTTTCTTTCGTAAAAATGTGACAGTCGCCTGGAGAAGGGAACATGGAGGACAGACTGGAAGTTAGTAATTTCATATAGTTCATAAAATATGAGAGTTTGGATCTGTAAATGGATTCAACAGAAACCTGCAATGCTCTCTGGCTAATTTAACCATAACAGGAAAGAATGAATGTCTGAAATGGTTTTTATCCCCTTCAAGTGAATAATCGAGGTTCAACCCATTTAACCCTTCCATTCATACATTTTAGAAGAACTCCCTCTGTGATATGTTTTATGATGGCATTGCCTTGATATCGACAGAAGATTATGTCAGACATCCTGCACAGTTGATACTGATGAGCATTTTCAAGTAAAAGAGTAACAAAATCCGGTCATCTGGCAAACTCTGAGAAACGCTATACCACACAATCACGTTGGTACGTGTGTGGCAGCAGTCAAAGGCAACTGCGAGACACTATATTTCATTAGGATCTGGGCTGTTTATTGCATTTATAATACAATACACGGCGGATAGAAAAATCTCCTGTTAGCTCCAGAGTCTGCCCCTTGTTATTTTTTATTGATCCACATACTTAGCTGATTAAATTTGTCAACATATTACATTTTATGCATGATGTCATATATATATGCAACATCATGATATATATTCATCAGACCTGGTTGGTTTTGGTTTTCCAATATGCCTGTTAATCCCAACAGTGTTATTGTAGTTTTATAAACATTTATTGGTAATTTGTTCATATAACATAAGTATTTTTGTATAGTGGATAATTACAATTACAGTGCCCACACAGATTTAATGTTTTTTTCTAACATCCAGAATTCAGACGATCAACGATAATTTTCGTCATTTCTGTAGATCAGTTCCTGTTATTGTTTAGACATGTTTTATTTCTTTACAACAATAATTTCACTTTGCATTTCCTCAAAAACTATCTGGAAATAGATGGAGTAACCTGGCCACTGATACAAGGTCAATGTGTCTGTGGTAACTCAAGACGCAATGATTCTTTCAGTGTGTTTTAAAAAAAAATGGGTACCTGAACCTTCGTCTTTTCTCCCCTCCATCTCTGTGCCCTGTGCTACGTGAAATACGATGTAAACTTACAAACCTTGTATAAAAGTTGAAAAACAAACAAACAAACAAACAAACAAAATATGGATTAGTAAAGCTGTTTAAAATGTATGGACTGACACTGTCTGGTGTATTAGTGTCCAAACTTGGCAGGAAACAAAAAAAAAAATGGAAGCAGGATGTTAGCTGTTCAATAACTAACACTACAGTACAGCTAAGTACATATAGTGTGTGTATTTACTGTCTCTTTCACACACACACACACACACACACACACACACACACACACACACACACACACAACTTACCTTCCCTTTCTCTCTCATACCCTCTAGTGGGGCAGTAAATGACAGTTGATAGCATACTTGCCATCAGGTGTTTAGCACAGCATGGCACATTTTCAAGAGCAATGAACCCATTTTTGGATCAAACTGTCCTTAATTACTGGTTATGAAATGGAATTATGCAGTATTTTAGTAATTAACGCCTTCATGCGCTGTTTGTATTCCTACTGTGTCACTTGGTATCCACACCAGAGAAACAGAGAGAAAGAGAAGGGAGTTTTAAGCAATCTGTGATTAAGGCAGTCTCATAAATATTGCAGAGAGGTTTTTGGCCCCTGTTTTGGAGATAGACTGCCACCACAGTCTTGAGTTCCTAGCTCTTACTAACGGCTGCTTCCTATCCCCACAGATTACAGAGAAGACGGGTGGATGTGAATACCAATGGCGAAAAAGAAAATCTGAGTATGATGCCACAATGTTTGATCCATGGAGGAAAAATATCCCATCAAAAACAACATCGAGCAGTAATCCTCTTTGGAAGAAAAGGTCATATTTGGTTTGTGTATCAGTCCTCCACACAATGAATAATCTTTTACAGGGATCCTAAATATAAAATAAAAAAAAGCACAGCTCAGAGCGATTTAATTAAGAAATGAAAGTAAAGTAGAAGCCTATATCTAATTTGTCCACTGAAATTAGTGCTAGGGGATTTTTAAGCGGCGTGCAGAGACGAGGATAGACAAAGGTCCCACTTACAGTAGCTTAACTCTGTCTCACTTAATTGAGTTCATTCCAAGATACAGAAAAATGTCAAAGCGGATACATACATATTAGTTGGACATAGGAGATGTGGCTCCCGCACTGTCTTCAGTTGAGTTCTGCTGATCGTTTCGTTTCCTTGCAGCTTGCACGTTATGAGTTCAGGCAGTTTTTAAATCTGCCAACATGGCAATCCTTATGTACTGTACCCTTTACAGTGCTTCCAATTGCTGTACTCAGGGCTTCAAGTAATAACTAGACCTTTATCAGAGCTTCACACCCCTCTCTATACAGTGCAATAACAGTCCCTCAGACCCACTCCTGCATAGAGCGCTTGCAGTAAAGTATGTGGCGCTGTGTGCTCTTCCTCCTGAACTGGAAAACAGTGTAGAGGAGGACCATCATGCACAGCGCCAGGACACAGGGGATAGCGATGGCCACTGCTTTCTCCGTACCCCCCGTGCTGTCCAGTTTGATGACAACGTCCGCTTCGCCATTGTCGTAGTGCCGTTCCTCCGCCACTGGGGGGTTCCAATCCCAGTCCGGATCAGCAGGTAGACCGTCACAGCCCATGAAGTCTCTCAGGATGGACCGCGGGTAGCCGGGCTCCACACGAAGCAGTTGGTTGTTGAACTTCCAGTACTCCTTTCCCTTGTAAAAGTAGGTAAAGCCTGGAGGGAGGTGGGACACGACAAATCCACTTTTAACTTTGCAAAGATGGAGTACTGTAGCACGCAGCATGCACCACTTCATCCTGCGATAGAGTTTCCTTTTCTTTGGATTGACTGGTTGATCACACAAACTATGGTGTAGTGTATTACAACAGAGTTTCTTTACTACACGGTTTTTCTCTCCTTTTGCACCAGCTATGAAGAGCTCAGCTGCTTTGAACTCTTTTAACCTGAGATTTTACAACATCTCTGTTGATGGTTTCTACATTTACTCTGGAAACCACAAGTTATGGCAACTTCCTGCTTTCCTTCTGTCATGCTGTTGCATTCAGATCTAAAAAGGTAGCAACACATACCCAACAAAAACATCTGAAAAGAAACTAGGTCTCTCTACAGTGTTTGAAGGTGTTGCTCTTTATCTTTTATAAATGTCACTTTGTCTTTCAAACAGTGTGCTTAGCTCCAATTTCACTGACTAGTTACATAAACCTGGCATACCGTTGGCCTTATCCACAAAAGCTCCCTGTGGAGAGTCAGGGATGCCCTTCCAGATCGTGATGGGTTTGGGATAACCTGGATCCATGGTCCTCATGTCCTCGTTGTACCTCCAGTATCTAGAGCAGCACAGACACAGACACTACAGTCAATACAGAGGCATGTACCCCTATGAGACATCAGACCCTGCAGGGACAGTCTGTTGATTTGGGTTAATCCTAAGTAGGAGGAAATTGCACATTCTTGCAAAGTACACACAAATCCACAAACACTAATCAGCACAGAATGATGAGAGTTTAATTAATCCAACACCTGGACACAGTTTCCACATCTGTCCAGGCCACAAACACAAGATCTATTTCTCCATCTTCTAGAGAGGTTACTAACTTCCCCTATTCTGTTCTGTCAACCATCACCAGCATCCAAATCATCCTGAGGGACTGCCTCAGTGTCCCTTCAACAGGACCTCAAACTAGAGCTGAGGGACAAAATCAAATAGAGTGAAGATGAGTAAATGTGAAAAGGCGGGTGTCGTTTAGCTCAGTCGGTAGAGCTACCACCCCATGTATAAAGACTCAGTCTTTGCCGCGGCAGCCCAGGGTTCGAATCCGACCTGTGGCTCTTTCCCGCATGTCATTTCCCATCTCTCTCTCCCCACATTTCCTGTCACTCTTCAAGCTGTCTCTGTCAAATAAAGCTCAAAAAAATATCTTTAAAAAAAGAAATGTGAAAAGGTGTTGCACTGTTGAATCCAGACTTTTCAAGGCTTAGTATCAGGTGTAAACAGACCCATCGCTAATGAAAAACACTGACAAAACAGCACAAGTTTCTCCTCACATGCAAACAGAGTCAATTTATAACCTGTGCAGGAGGTGGAAATCAAAATGAAGAATCAAATATTGTTGCTCACCATGACAGATTTACAAAGTTCGATATAGTAACCAGTTGGCTGTTACTCTGCTGGAAGAAGACTTGAAGACTATTTGCTGACTATAAAACAGCTTTCAAGACCAGGAAGAATGCAATATTTTGGAGCAGCACTGGATTTCTGCACCCACAATCTGCCCATTTAATGCACAGCATTGATTGATTCATATGAATTAATTCATATGACCAGAGAAAGTGGTCCATCAATCATCCATACTGTGTTTATCTGTCGAGCAAATTTGTTTTCAGGGGTTGTTGTGATTGATCTGTTTCTCATATACTGGCACTCACACACATAAATCTTGCCACACAGCGTCATTTCTTTGAATTAGAGCAAACGTCCAAACATATCACACACACACACACACACACACACACACACACACACACAAACACACAGAAAGATAAAATCATGTTTGTGATGATGGACAGAATGTCCTGTTTGTCATGATGTGAAGCAGCAGGTTGAGGGATGACAGTATCATGACAAAGCATTTTGTCAGCTTTTACCACAAGGTCCCCTGACCTCTTAGGATGTGATTTATCATGACAGCTGAACAAACATGTGAGTCACTCTGGCATGCTTTCAAAATTTAAGACCCTCGCAATGCACGCGGTTAAACAGCAGATTCTTTGATTTGGTTGTTTTGGAAAGGCTCGCTTAATCAATGTATGGAAGTAGACGAATATATATAAACATAAATACTTTGCAGAAAAAGTAACGTAATCAACATCACAAATGTTGCACTGGCACTGGGTCATAATGACTTGAAAGCCAATAAGCAGCATTTGTCAGCTGTTAAATAGGCAATCATCTTCAAAGCAACATGTGACAGCTTACAAAGCTTCAATGATGCCAGCTAATCTATGCCAAAACTGAAGATGTATTGATCAACAAACCTGCAAAATAATTAAATATCTCGAAGGAAACAGTCATTATATGTTCCAACCAGAGACAAACTGCACTAACAAAGAGGAACAGAGGAGAAGGAGGCAACAAAATACTTTATATTTTCTTCTTTTGTCTGCAGGATTCACTCCTCAATGTGCTGTATTATCCCTTAACACGGTTTGGTAATAAACTAAGATTTTAACCATCAATGGTCCTCACAGTACTTGACATTCCAGCTATGCTAAGTGTTTAACTTCACAGCACTAATAATCATTCCACACAGACCTGTCTCCTTTGAAGAAGTAGGTTTTGGCGACATCCTCCCACCAGACAGCTGTCTCGATACTCTGAGTGGGCATGCCGCTCCCGAACAGCGAGATGTCCTGAGGGTATGAAGGCTGGAGAGTTGTGTCCTTGAAGACCCAGAAACGGTTTCCTAAAATACACACAAAAAAAGTTAGGTGGCTCTGGGACAAAGACATTAACATAAAGATGACCTCAAAAATTACGCTAGACAACACACTGCTCACAGCTCATTCATGCCTTCTGTGTGGGTTTTTTTTTCCAGTGAGTCTATTTATTTCTATTCATCACGTGATTTCAAAGGTCAGATGTATCTCCTTGTTTACAAAATATCCTCACAGCAGAAAATCTATGCAGTGTTATCTATAATACAATAAACAGCAAGATGATGCTCTGAAGGCAACTCCGCCGAGACTTGTTGTTTTCAGTTTTATTGAAGCTATTGTTGCATTTAATTCAGTTTGATCATAAGTGCCTCAGGCAGAGTGGGGAGAGCTTGCAGTAAGTAGCTAGACACTCACATACACACACATGCAGTTAAGTCCCCCTGCGAGAATAAATAAAGCATGAGGCACTCTGATCCCACTGGGTGACAGATGTCATGTTAATCTGCCTGATGGACGGATGGATGTACTGGACCTGCACCCGTTTTGTTACCGTAGAGAACGCAAAACAACCTCAAAGTCACCCAGTCAGTTGGTATATGATAAAAGATTACTGTGTGTTTAGAGAGCTCACGCATACACACTGACATCTAACGGTGCTATGCAATATTTATTATCTCTAATAGAAGATTTTTGCATGTTTGAAGAGCTTACACTTTCACACAGTGTGCACTTGTACTTGTGGTATGTCATAAAACATTCTGTTTGTTAGTTCTCAGTTACTACATTATTGTGATTTAGTGGAAAAATATCATAATTAATATGTATTCATTTGTAACTAAGGGTTAAACATTAATTTGTATGATCTGTATGAGACGTTCTCTTAATTTATGGATTAACTTGATTTATTAATGATTGTATGACTGGAAGAAAAATCTAATAAAAAAAAGTAAAGCAGCTCTGAAGATTTTTCTGGTGAACAAATAAAAGTTTTGTTTACATTCAATGTTTTTACTAAAATGCATAGTGTGTCTGACAAATGTGTCGAATGCATTTCTTCAAAAAGCACCTGCAAAGCTGATTTACATTCATGTTTGCTAGTTAGCCCTCTTCTTAATACATTACTATTTCTTGCCATGTTACCAGCAGCACTTGTCACATAGTGAAATATTGTGAAAGTGGTGGCAGAAATATGTTTCATGTCATCCATGTACATGTGCAAACTAGTGCACTTACATAATATAAATAAAACCCACTTGGAAAATAATTGCTCTTTAGTGCTACGAGTGGTCAAAAACTTAACAGGGTGCCATTAATAAATTAAAAAACTGAAAATGGACAATTTATTACCTTTGAAAAAGACAAACTTCCCTTCGCTATTTTCATACACAGCATCAATTTTGGGAGGCAAGCCTTTCCAGAAGTAGTTGATCTGCATGGGGTAGCCAGGGACTACTGAGTTGTCCCGTACCCTCCAAAACCACTGGTCCTGTAGAAATGAATAAGGTAGAATCATCATCATCATCATCATCATCATCGTACCAGCACCTGTGTTTATTCAGGCTGATATACTACTCTACTCTACCTTGAACACAAAAAGCTCCTGCCGGAGGATGGCCAGCGTGTTGAAGCCTCCATCACAGATGTTGGGTTTGGAGTTGGGGTTGGAGGGTTTGGCCTGTGGAGGGCGATGCGGTCTGGCGTGGCGGTCGTGCTTACGGGGTTCTGAGGGAGGGTGGAAGCGAGGAGGTGGGACTGTGGGTGGGGGCCTGGTTGGCTGTGGTGCTCTATCTGGTGGACCTAAAAAGACAAAAAGTATTTCAACCTCCTTCCATACAAGATTGAACTATTTTCGATCCTGTCCCCATTGAGATATTAAATAAGTTTGCAGTTTTTGACCAATGCACCTTTAAATTTAGCACAGATGATTTGGCGCTCTGTGAGTTGACTCATGTTGGTTTGAAAACGCCTCTTGGCTGTCCTCTTTGACAGCTGACAAATGCTGTTTACTGGCATTCAACCCAACATATTTTTGCAGCAGCATTTGCAATTGTGACTCAGTAAAATCTTGGAACAATATATTGCTATGAATGGCTCCATCTATCTACTTCTGACTACTATAATTAGCAGGAAAAAGAGTTGTTTGTCTTAGTTCAACATCTACATCATCTCTGAACCACATGCTATAAAGTTCAGGGTTACCATAGATTTTCTGGATGCCCTGTAGGTCGTCGTGAGGTAGTTTGAAGTTCTCTGTGTCCATGTACTGGTAGAAAGGAGCCATGATAGCAGTGGGGTCATTAGAGTGTTCCAGACCGAGGGCGTGGCCCAGCTCATGCACCGCAACCAAGAACAGGTCGTTACCTGGAGAGGAAGGGGGCATTGTGAGTTCACAAACATAAAGTATGTATAGTACTGTACATACGGAAGAAGAATGAATGTGACTATAGGTGGGGTGTGATCAAACGGAAAAAGAAAACATACAGCCATGCACAAACACACTCAGGAGACAGACAGTGACGCACAGAAATATAAAAATATACAGAGAGAAAAAGGATTAATATGGACATCAGACATTTTAATAGTTTTAATGGCCACCTGTATATTCTATGAGTCATTGTGCCACATACTACAGTGTCACTGAAGCTGAGCTCATGGCTGTAATGTGTTACAGGAAGCACTGAAGGAGAGATGGGGTGATGAGACAAGTGGGAGCATAAGTAGGCACATTAAAATCAACCGTCTCTCAGGTCTTGTAGTAACAATTGTGATGTACAATTTAAGCTATTTATCAAGCAGAATATGACAAATATTTGCTAGTTCCAGGCTCTTTCACGTGAGACTTTGCTTTATTTCTCACTTTTATGACATTGTAAATGGACCTTTCGTTTTTTTTATTTTTCCAGTTGAGCCATTTAAAGACATTACTTTGCGCTCTCAGGACTCGCGGTGTCATTATTTTTTTGACATTTTATAGACAAACCATTAAACACGTAATTGGCAAATAAACGGTTGATTAATCAACAATGAAAATAATCATTACTCGCAGCCCTCTGGTCCAGACATTAACTTTCATTGAGCTAATGGTGCAGCGTAGTGCAAGTAAAGATTACTGGAGGTAAATTGCAAAGCACGAGCACTTTTCCCATTTAGCTCTGTAAGGGAAGATAAGCCACATGTGAGCCAGAGAGAGCAGAGGGACACACACTCACGTTTCTGCCCAGGGCACTAGAACATTGAAAACACACATTCATACAGTGTAATGTACCTGAACACATACAAATGTCGGTATAGCACAAAGAAACACTGTTTATCTGGTTTGTATCACATTCAAACACACAGACAAATGAAAAATGAAAATGCCATGGTCAATGTCTATGGTCAGCACTCAGCTCAGTGTCAACCTGATTTACAAAGAAGTTCCCCATTTACGTACAGCTTGTGACTGAAGCTGTCCCCGGGAGATTGTCGCCCTTTAAAACATGATATCCACTCCTGCCAGCAACGCTGCACAAAACAACCACTGACCCTCAGCCAGGAGCTAAAAGGTTACACCTCCCCCTCCCCCATTCATCTAACACAACCAGCCTTTTCCACCTAACTAAAAATGTCCCACAAGGACTCCCAGGAGACAGGTCGGAGCTGCCATTAGCACACATGTCAACATGCAACATTTACAATTACACTGCTGTGAAAGCCCATTAAAGGTTGCACAGCTTTCGAGACACATACGCTCAGACAGAAGCTTTTCAGAATCCGCCTCGGCACTCCACGTAGATAACCATGGGACACTGTGCAAGGGTGAACATGAATTTGACTTGGGAGTCTGAGACAATTACCATTGGAGTATGAGAACAAAAGACAGAGAGAGGGAGGGGAGCTGATGGGTGGCAAGCACTTTCCCAGAACAAACACAATGGGAGCTGTTACCCTCCTTTTCCACTAATGGGAGGATAAAATGTAAGCGTATGGCACATGGGTATTAGCAAAGTAGCCTGGTGGTGCTCTGACAAGCCTGGCGCCCTGTTGGTAGGCTAATTAAAGTGTGTGGATGCACAGAAAGGGATCTTATCTCCCTCTCTGGACTGCTGTGACCTGCTGAATCCAGATTGGCAGGGTGGCCCACATAACCTGTAATGTGGGCCACTTAATAAAGTAACCTACCTTATTATAAACATTATGGATAGCATAACATAATATAGAATGACATGAAACCCACATGAGTCATGATAACCCAAACAAATTCAACCTAATCTATCTGTAACAACATAAAATAAATTAACATCATATACCCACCATAAGACAGGAAGAAGCAATATCTCATGGCGTCCAAACTAATATGCTAAACCCTAAAAACCCTGTGTAAAAACTAAAATTTGCACATCTTTTCTTTGTAGGTTGTACAATTAGTGGGATGAGCTCATAGTCTTAAGACAGCATAGCTTTGTTCCTTTTTTCAGAAGACAGCATAACATAACATAACATAATACAGTGTAACATCACATCCCATAACTTAATCTAATATTTATAATAACATAACATGGCACGTAACATGATATAACACAACATAACATGACATACACATAACTCATAATAACCTAACCTAACCTTATGTACTCATAATAATGCAACACAGCACACAACGACACAACATAACATGATATAACCCTATAACCTATAACAGCAGTAGCTCAGTCCATGGGGACTTGGCTTAGGAACCAGAGGGTGGTATAAAAGGTGGACTGGTAGCTGGAGAGGTGACGGTTCACCTCCTGAGCACTGTAGAGGTGCCCTTGAGCAAGGTGCTGAACCCCTAACTGCTATCACTGCACCATCTCTCCATATTTGCATGCCCTCTGTGTGTATGAGTGTGGTTGTATTTCAGGCCTATATGTGTAAAAACTTCTATTCTATTCTAATATATCCATAAAAACATAACATTATATAACATGAAATAACACATTAAAGCACAGCACAACACAACAAAACATGATATAACACAACATGACCTGACATGACATAATTCACAATAACCTAACCTAACCTAAACTAACCTGATCTTATATTCTATTCTATATTCTATAGTAACGTAACCCCAGACATACAAACAAGACAACATTTCATACAGCAGCACACATATACATACATATACAACATAACACATAATAACCTAAGCTATCATGACCTAATGTACTCACAATAACGCAACACAAGACAACATAACATAACATGATAAAATAATAAAATACTATAATATATTCATAAAAACTATATATATATATATATAATGCAGCACAGCACAACACAACACAGCGTGATATAATACAACATAACTCATGAGCTTCTCTGAAAGCTGTTCTCATAGAAATATGCAAACATTTACATAATAAACTTTCATGTAATTGATATCCAGCTACCTTGATGCATACAAATTAATGTAAGAAGTAACTGTGAATTAATATTCCTTAACTGATGATCTATTAAGTGTGAATGAATCACATAAAGTTATAATGACTTCATCATCATTTTTTAGGCGTGAGCAACACGAATTTATGATACATCCTGTATTAATTAATGCATTAAATCATCATACACTAGTTGCACATATGATTTGTACCCCTATTGTAAAGTGTTACCTTTTCTGTTCTACATACCACTGAGCTGCAGTGTTTATTTAAAACAGAAAAGCCATAATCATGTGCCTGCAACCAATATCTTAAAATAGCCAAGCTTTCTATCCTGTCATCTGAAGAGCTTATTATGCAGAAAAAAACATCAAAATCCTGACAGATGGGGTTATGCGTCTTACCAGAGCGCAGCCCGATCAGAGACATCTCTGCATTCTTTGTTTTTGGTTAAGCATCCTTCATACTCTGCCCTGTGATACCATCTCTGTCACATTGCCCTCCTGCCTAGCCATCTGTACTTCCAGTATTTGCCTTCCATCATTTCTTATCTGTCTCTCCCGATGACTGCTCTCTTTTCTGTTTCTGTTTCCGCTTGCTTTCCACACTCACTTCACGCACCTTATTTGTTTATTTACCTGCCATCCTTCTGCATTTAACAACCTTTCTCTCTCTATTTTATTCCTTCTCTTCAAAAACCCGAATCTCTTGAATAATTTCCTCTCCTTTCTGGTGGCTCTTTGTGACCTTGTCTTACTACTTACCACCACCAACTTCTCTCTCTTTCTCTCTCTGTCTCTAGATTTTGGTTTACACCCACTCTGTCTGTCACTTACCATCATGGTTGGGGTTCCCCAGAGTCCAGGGCTCGTCTGAGTCAAAGTGTGTGTCCCCTCCTATGCCTGGGCCCGGGAAATAGGCGTGGGCGAGGAATCCCCCCTCCCCGTCGAAAGGTGAGCTGTCGCCGTGAAAACCTGAAGCGAAGATGATGGTGATGTCCACGTCACGCCTGCCAGTCTCCAGGGCGCTGTATGGAACGGCCTCAAAGCGGAGGGGAGTCACACCCTGCCACACGTCAAACGCCCGTCGGATGGCATCATGAGTCTCCCGGGCGCCCACTTTTGGCGTGACGTTTTTTATGCTGTGGAAAGGAGGCAGATGCTATGACGCTTAGGAGGTTGTAGTTGGCATACTGTGTTCATGGAGGTAAAACACATGGTGCACATAATTTGAAACCAGAAGTGGAAACAAAATACATACCCCATCAACCTTGTGCCTCGTTATCCCATTAATTTCGAGTGAACATTTTAACTTTTTAAAATGAGGAGACACTAAAAAGAAAAGTTGCACTTGACACAACTATTTCAAGCCTGGCAGCTTTTACTGAACTTTTAACACAGCAGTCGTTATCAGTCCCTGGCAGGCAGAGAGGAATGGGAAATCTTCCTCCTCTCTCTCCACTCATTTTCATGAATAAAGTGCAGTCAGCAGCAGTACTGGCTCAGCACTGATTGACATTCCATTAGGAGAGGTGGCTCATCAATTCAAATTTGTGGAGGAAGGAAGGATTTGAATAAATTGACAGTGTTATCGTCTATTACTGCTGTAACCTGTCAATTTGCAGTTGTGCCAGAGACCCGTTTATCAGTTCTCCTCAGAAACCATTAAAAGCTGGGGCTTAATCAGGCGAGATAAGACGAGAGTTTGAATATTTCTGCTGAGATTAAGGACAATTTACACTCAAGATTTTCAAACTGTTTTATGTGAGGGAGAGAAAAGCCTTCAATCTTCATGCTACTCAGCTAAAAATGTTTATTTTGTTTTATGAAAAGGGAAAAAAAAATTTTACCAGCAAGCTATTTATACACTGGAAAGTAAACGTACTCACAGCACACATGGGCAAATGTATGTGTTAATCTGGATGTGTGATGTTGGCTATATTTTCGTGCATGTGCCCCCACATGTGTGACGTATTTTGCGCTATCTCTATGACAACACAGAACATGTGATCCCAGGTGGTTAAAGAGTAGGAGACGAGAGCTGCGGAAATTAACAATGGCACATCTGAACCCTACAATAAGCGCTGCTAAACTCAATGGTCACTATGACAACTGCCTCCACTATATCTCACCTGTAGGTGATGTGTGCACGCTGCCATTTCTGTCCTGTCAGCGCGTATCTCCGTTTCCGTGACCTCGAAGAACTTTTAATTTTGTCGGGAACGCCACAGCGAGGCTTTTGCATCCAACTTAAGAGAAGAGAAGAGAAGAGAAGAGAAGAGAAGAGAAGAGAAGAGAAGAGAAGAGAAGGTGATTCAAGTTTGCTACATAAAGGTTAGGATGTAAACACCATCACGAAACAACATAAAGCACTGAAGTGAACTCAGTAGTTCTCTTCCTGACAGGTGCCAGATAATCACAGCAGCAAAAGAAAATGTGCAAAATACCACTAAACTACTCCAAACTACAGACAAGTGTGAGATCAAAATCTCAGTGGGGCCTGAGAGGAAATCAAGAGTTTCGTCTTTTCTCATTCATACCACATCAGATGATCACAAGTACAGAACACACATAATGCATAGGCAAAACATTAATTCTCACCTTAGCGTGATATCACTGCATCATCATGCAAAATGAGAAGAAGGAGAAGTGTTAAATCCTTCACCTGAGAGTTGTTTCAGGCGAGGTGATGGGGGTGGTGAAATGAACATGTCTATTTCTGTCCTGCGCTAATTCATTGAAATATTGATAGCAATTCTGCACTGTAAATGAATGAGCGTAGCATTTGAATTAACGTGACATCAAACCATCCTGCTGAAAGGGCATGTGCACCTTAGCTTGTGTTTGTACAAGCACGTCTATTGCATGTGTGTATACTCACTCCTTGGTTTTTTCATCCAGTGTCCCTGTGACATTGAGACCATAGACTTGCTGCATGGCAGCTATGGCTGAGTGCATGGTACGGGCCGACCGCAGGACAGACATTCCCGGTTCTGTGCGGGGAAGGTAGCCATACCTCTGTAGCCATCCCTGCGAGGGTTGAAGAGGAAAGATTTGGGCCTTGACACCAAGAATATTTTAAGACTTAGTCTCGACTTAGACTAGACTCTTCATTTGAAAAGTCAGAGAAAAAAAACAATACATAGGAATGGAGTAGGAGGACACTGAAATACTACTCAGGGTGTTGTGTATTTGAATTTTGCAAGTTTGTTCAGATAATAAATGAGGTAATCATCGACTATAATGTCCATGTGTCATCTAAGCTGGAGTGCATCCAAAGTGAAAGGCTGGGTTCTCTTTATGTCTTCCCATTAGCTGCAGCTATGAACTTGAATCTCCTTCATGTTGGAACACCACGGCAAGGCTTTTGCAACCAACTTAAAGAGAAGAGAAGTTTGCTATATAAAAGTTATATAAAATAAAATAAAATAAAATAAAATGTTTAAAAAGTCCTAAGCTGAACCCACATCCAAGACATGCATTTTGCAAGCTTGATCATTTAATAAATGAGTTAATCATCTACTATGATGTACATGCGTCAACCAGGCTGCAGTAAATCCCAAGTGAAAGGCTATAAAACAGAGTTCTGTTCATGTCTTCCATTAGCTGTCGCTAAGAACTTGAATCTCCTTCATGTTGTGTTTGATTAGATTTTGTCCCACATGTAAATATTTCAATGTATTCTCTTTTCACTTAATGCTGGGAGGCTGTCTAGTACAAACACAGACCACAGACATTCCTCCAGCGCAGTGGTTGGGGTACCTTGCTCAAGGGCACCACAAAAGTATTGTTTGCTCAGTTACCCTACCCAGTTCTTCCCAGTAAGTAGCCAATCCCTTCATAAAAATCAATAAGAATATGACCGTGCGTCATTCATTCTGCATTTAACAAAATGCTGTGAGGTGACTAACCATCGCTACAATGCTTTTTTATTATCACAAGAAAACAAACTGCACAGAGAATGAGCTGCTGTGATTCTATTTATATTTAACGTCACGGTGTGAATGAAACGTTCAGAAGCTTTAATGAGGTGTAATTTGCATATAAATTGTCTGTTGTTTGCAGAGATTGTCCATCCAGCAGTGATTTAGGTTTACATTTGTCTGTGTATTTTTGCTCACAGTGCTCTCTGGACATCGGTGCAGCTGTTTGCATTTGAATCCCTTCCAGTGACCTTAGTGAGTGTTTGTGTCTTGCAGTTACAGGTCAGCATACATGTGCAGGACTGTGGCCCTGTATTCTGTTGCCCTACAAAGCGATAGTGCAGCTTAATGCAGAGGGGAGAGTTGAGGCCGAGCATCATCCAGGGGTCACTGCCAGACTCAACCTGAAGCTGAGGTGCCCACAGCTGTCAACATCAGCCATCCAGCTGCCTCCCTATCACCACACAGCCTGTGAGATATGCTCCAACTAGCTAATCTGAATAGCTGTCTCTCCTCTGTCCATCCCTCCCCCCATCTACCTCTATTGCTCTTTCTGCTGAGCTAAACGCCTTGTTTATTCCTTTTCCCCCTGCCTCTCTCTCTCTCTACCTCTCTCTCTTCCGTGGATGCGTTTCCTGTGTGTGTTGTGTTTGTTCAAAGGTACAGATCTCAGAGAGATATCGGGCAGATTTCAGTGAGCCATAAAATTGAATAATGATGTGTGTGTGTGTGTGTGTGTGTGTGTGTGTGTGTGTGTGTGTGTGTGTGTGTGTGTGTTTGTGACTGTCAGCCTCAGCATTTAATTTCTTCGGAGTGGTGGGAGGGGAGCCTGAGGTGAGGATGAAAATGACATCAATTAATAAGGTACAAAAAAGCAAATCCTATTATGCAACGTGTGCCTGTAAACGTTTAATCTCCTCCAACACTATGATGCTGCCAAAGCATGTCTGACTTCACGTTGGCCTGTCACAAAAGTATACCTAACAGTGAAAACATGATGCTGTAGGGCATCTCTGTTCAAATAGACCTCTCTAGGAGCTATCATATCTGGGCTGCACATTTGGCATCGGCGGGTTGGATCAGCTCGGCTCACGGACCGCAGTGTAATAAAATGAGCATCCCTCTGTTTCATTGCACTCCACAAATGAGGAATGCTCGATATTTTCCCCGTTAAGTGCGTGAGCTGTCCTGATAGGCTTGCAATGTATCCATGTTATGCGTTATGGTAATTTTGCCCACGGATAGCGTGGGGAGTATCTTTCTCTGTGTATATAAATATGTTTTTCACGCTGAGGCAGACGATGTGGAGGAGAGAGCACGGTCATTTATGATAACCAGGGATGGGAAGGCCATTTATCTTACCTCAACGTTGAAATGATGATACTTCTCTCCGGACACGGCACACGAAACCCAAAGCAAAAAATGCAAGCAGAATGCTGCCGCGTAAAAGCAATCCGATGGTTTTCTTTTACTGGAGGATACTAAGGTCATAATGACCTGTTTTTCCCGAGTGTTTATTAGAAGAAGCCGCCCGTCTGCTGTGGCTCTTGTGTCAAATGAAAATCATCAGGCGAGCTGTCAAGGCAGGATTCCGGATGAAAACGAGGCATAAAAAAACGAGCCACACGTTTTTTATAAAATCCCGATGGTGGCATAAAAATGTTCCGATGTCAAGCAGAGAAAACGCGACATGATAGACCCGCTGCCCTCGCCATTCTTATTTACATCAGGGGCTACATCTATCCAGCAGCATCAATGGCCATGTACAGTACCCAGTCTGCGCAAGATAGGCTCCCTCCCGACTCGACGCCTGCGCTTTGATTTCTCACACAGCGCAGCGCTGCTTGGCAGCATCATGAGAGCTGCCCTACAGTGCAAGAGAGATGAAATACAACTCTTCAGAACTGCCTGTGCGTTTGACTTTTACACTGCAAAGGCCACTGTGCAATTTGAAGCGCACATGTGCATGGTTTGATCTTAAATTCCTGATAGTAAACAAAGGCCTTGGTCCAGATTATGGACTGATGTAGCTTACTATTGATGCCATCTTATATTTATGTGCACCCTACAATAAGAAAAACAGAGCCTGCACCGTGCCATATATAGATAAATCATCATCATAGCTTGTATCTGCACATTAGACATCAGGACAAAAACTGGTCATCAGCCTATTATTTTTTGCTCATTTATCTTAAAATATGTGTCTCACATTTCACCCCTGTGTTGATCTCTGGCCTGAAGACCAGAACATACGACCTGACAGCTTCCCAAAGACATTTATTGCACCTACAGCCCTTTATAGCCCAGATATGCTACAACAACCTGCCTGGAGCAAACAAGCCACGAGATGGCGGTGTTTCATTGAAGAATGTGGCCGCCAGCTGTTTTTCCTTTCAGACCCTCTGAGGGACCCACTGGAACCTGAATCCACCCCACATGAACTAATGAGCCGAGAAATTGATCTGACATTGATTTGATGTGACGGGCACAAAAGGCATATGGAGGGGAGTGAAGAAGAAGAAACATTCAGATGAGAGATTTCGGTGATTTATTTGTGCCAGATATATCAGGAATTGGTAACATAAGATAACAGATAAATAACATTTAACATGCACCTTTCCATTTTTAAACAAGTTATCTGTTTATAGCAAGGAGGCATCAGGGAAACCTGTGTGGCCTGATTAACCGTTAACATTTCTGTCAATGACAGCCAAGCATTTTTTTAAAAAGGAGTCTATTCTAGGAGCAGTGGTTCCTGACTACTTACTACATTTTAGCTGATTACATGCATGATCTCATTCTATCAATCACTTGTAAAAAAAGAGAGTCGGAATGAATATCATCTGCCAAGCTGACACATTTGTGGCTTGGCAGTTTTTTCGTGACCTTAGTCCAGCATAAAAATGTGCAGCCAGTTTGCTAACGGTCAATCCTTTGATGCCTTTTGCTCCCGCTTGTGAATGACTCAGAAGTTCCTGGAGTTAAGGGCATTTTCTCATCACTGATTTAAATGGATTTGATGAAATGCGCCACCCTTTTACCAAAAGAGAATCATGGCAACTAGCTTCGGGAATGCGGACCTCAAGTGCGACTGTGCCACAATCAGCACCAAACCACTTCAGTGCATTCAAAGCTCCCTTAACCACAAGGGCCAAACTCTGCTGACCTTTGTGGTGGATTGTTATCCTGATCAAGAACGTCATAAAAAGTAGATTTTGCCCACATTTTCTATAGATGACAGGGATCAAGATGACAGGACCTAAAGGACACCTAAAAATGTCTCATTTAAAGATTCTCACAAACACAAAGAAAGGTTCTTTGCTGCTGAAACGCTCCTTTATATCTGTCATATTTTTTCTCTCAGAATTTTTCTCTTTCATAACACTGCTTTAACAAATATGACAAACTGCAAATTGTGAGATGAATAAAATGCTTGAATCCTTGAGACATGCGGATAGACCTGCCGGATTCACTCAGACTTCAGATCTTCTTTTAAATTACTCCTATTCTTTAACTGTTGCTCAGTGGTTCTTTGTCTCTTTGTCTCTCTGGTTAGACCATTGTACAGTGTTTTGTTCTCCATGTCCTCCATACAAAATAACATCTATTGGTAAAGACGACTGTCTACTACCTAAAAGCATAAAACACCATTCAAAAATATGGTGCAGTCGTCTCAGCCATCTGGATGTACTGAATCAAGCCTTCGTGGGAAGCGACCCCAACCCAAATATCTGCTGTATGTGCTTTATGTGTGTATGTATATACACAATAATGTGTCTGTAGAAGTGAGTATAATCTTAATTCTTGCCCCCAATTTTCTTTTAAAGCAGCACATTCAGCAAAGGATAAACACCCTTTGTTATAAGCAGTGACTACTCTTGCTTAGCCCACAGAAAAAAAGGTCAGTATTATTTGCACATTGTCACCTCTGTTCCTTGACTTCAGGGAATAAGGAACATTATGAAATCAACATTAGCCACAGAAGAAATGAACATTTTGCAATAAATACTGACCAGATGAGAGAACTACATAACTATGAATTTTGAGCGCAGTCTGCCTTATTCTTTAATCCATCCACTCTTGAAAATTGGACACCTATGTCATGCATTTGCCATTGTCAGAACAATATAAGCTCACAACTAAAGGTTAGGGTTGGCTTTGGGATTGGGGTTATGGGTCAACACATTACCTCTCCCTGTGCTGTCCAACAACCCAAACAGTTTGGTGTAGAGAACCAACTGGTTAGGGCTAGGGTAAACGTTAGGGTTAGGGTTAGGATTACTAAAACTACTGAATGCCACACATCAGGGATGATTTAGAAGCTTTTTTCATTGCGTTATACTTGACTTTGTAAAGAACTTTTTTAAGTGCTTTATTAATAAACTCAATTGCTATTATTATTATATGGAGAGCATGCATTTCAAACCTAAACACCTAAACCTTCATTCACATTACTCATAACTGCGAACAAGGTGTTCCATGTTATGAAACAAGATGTGACTGGTTGAGAGTTGAGAAAGGGATTCCTATTGGATTAAAACAGGTTCATTCATTTACTTTGAGGTGTTTACTGAGCAACCCAATGGGCTGCCATGGAGACCACATGCTCTGGCAAGTGAGCATGGCTCAGAGCCAAAAGACCCGGGGCCTCACCAGGAAACAATAAAAGACTGAAGAAATAAGACATGCACATTATTGCGTTTTATAGGAAGAGAAAATAAAGTGTGTGTGTGTGTGTGTGTGTGTGTGTGTGCGTGCATACTCACTATTACAAAATAATAATCCTTTCGCACATATAAATATTTGTCTTTATTGTTTTGCTGAAGCAGAATTTTCTTTAAGGGGTGCAGATGGTGAGATACAAGGTAATCTCACTGGCTTCTCTAATTAAACCTAATTAATTGGTACTTGACAGCGTGTTCTGAACGCCTGAGGCTCTTCAGCCACACTGCTGAAAACAGGAGTTAGAAAGCTTTTATTGAAGCTTTTATGAATTCAGTCACATCTAATCCACGTTTTATCTCATATGTCAGAGATATGGCAACCATGACAAGTGCCCAAAATGGAGCAGAGATTCACAGCAAGGACATCTGAAACTGAATATTTAATTTTGGAAACATCATCACTCAATATAACCTAAAATATAGTAGATGTATACAAAGGTGTTGTCATCGCTCCAGGCTCCAGACCTTTTTCTTTTGGCTGATAAGTAAATGCTTAAAACACGTTGGATAAACTGTCGTATGTTAAGAGCTGTGCAAATAGTGTTGAGTTTAGGAGCAAGATATCAGATTTAGTAGAGGAAAAAGCCACACATGAGATTAAATCTTCCATGATGTTGCAAACACAGCTCTTTCATCAAGATTTTCAGATCTCTCATATATATTTCCTGAAACACAACTCGTGTGATGTCTGTTTGGCTGGATGCAGCAGATGCTGTGCCTTTGAGTGACAGTGAATCCTATATGATCCCATATGTTGTGCTTTTTTCTTTCATGCTTCTTGCTGCACAGTCTCATCTCTATAATGTATAAGACGCTCTTTTACTTATTGTTGTTAGTGGGGGGTGGTACTTTAAATGGACTGAGATGTTGCTGGTCCATCTGGTCGCTGTCATGCAAATCAGACTTCAGACCTTCAGGATGAAGAGTCATCTGCCCTCACAACAAGGTCACATGAACTTTCTGCCTCATTGAACCACTTAATAAAACTCTTTGTGTAAACATTATCCTCTTCAAAGTCTCATATTGTTTGGCTTTTACTGTACCCGAAGTCGCAAATATGAGCTGCATTTATTAACACATACTGCATATCCAAAATGTTCCTTCAGGTACTGAATAGCAGCACTGGCAGAGCATAAGAGATGGAAAATGTGAGACTGTTGCAAGGTGGGACATGTATTTACTTTGCCAGACACTATCTGTCATCTCTTGTCTCACCCTTTCACACACTTTCTTCTTTCTTTTCTGGGTCTTTTTTTCTTCTAACTCTGTTTTGAATCCCCAGTGGTATGGCCATGATTCTGTGTTTGTTTAGTGTTTCTGCTTGGCTGACAGACAGCTGTGGTGTGAGGCTCTGGGTAGGCTTGTGCAAAATCGCTCAGAGCCTCAGGACAGCGATGGATGGTGATATGTAACACTGTAAGAGCTGGGACTTCTTTCTTTTTCTTCTCTGGAACATTTCATAATTGAGACGTTGTCCAGCGGTGTAGAAATCTGCCACTGTTGAGAGGCCAAGGTGATTTCTTTCCCCTCTCTCTTTTTTTTTCTTTAACAAACTTCCATTGTGGCTTAGTGTATGGCAAACCTTGGTTTCAAAACATGTAAAATCAACCACAGAGTCAGATTCAAATACATGACTCTGGCATTGAAAATGAAATATGATTTTCACTTAAAAGCAAAGCTCCAATATTTGACCTCTCTTGATCTTCTTCACAAGACATGGACAATCTTAAAGTGTGTAACCTTGCGAAAGGAAATAACTTTCTCAATTAACGGCACTCCTTCTGTTACCATTTTCCCTCTGACTTACTAAAATGACAAAGGCCGTGTATTTCTTTTATGTTTCCCAATGACAGAACAGTCAAACTGTTACATCACATCCACAGCACACTGAAAATAGCTGTGAAGTCTCATGTGAAACGTTAGCCTCACATTAGGTAATTTCTCCTCGAGGAAAATGGTCATAATTTCACCCAACACAATAACCTCTTCCCCCAACTGTACAACCAAAGACGATTTGCTGAGCCATTAGCCAGCGGTAATGAAATAAACACCAGTGTGAAAAATGATTTCTATCACTCCTGTCTTCATAGAGTCTGATCTTTGTACAACAATAAACACATTTAAGCAGCTTGACATCCAATTAGACTCGTCTCCAATCAGACAGACTGTCTGTCACCGGTCTAGACGTTTGGTTCCATCAACCCCAGCATGACACTGGTGCTGAGTCCTATCTTCCATGCATGCACGTCAATAAATAAATAAGGGTGAAAAGATTGCTCTTACAGGCCAAATTCAATGAAACCTCTCAAAGTTAGGTTTGACATCCTGGATGAGTCATCGTCTACTTTTTCTTTTACTTATTTGTTCACCTAAAATAGCTCCAGTATTGCATCAGTCTGCTTCTACAGACTGATAGAAGATCCGCAAGAGCCTGTTGCACACACTGGAGTCTCATTAGGAAGAACAGCCTGCTCTGTCCTTTTCCTGTAGAGGGCTTCAGTGTTGCGAGTTCCAGTCCAGTTATTATTGATTTGGACCCTGAGTCCACCCTCTCCATCCTTTCATTTTCTAATTTATTTATTTATTTCCAGTGTTTGTGCGTAAAGCACTTTGACTGTGTTTTTTAAAAAGTGGTATATAAATAAAGATTTACTCACTTTCTGGAACCAACATGAAGGGCCTGCTGCTCATGCTCATTGGTTTGCTGATATTGAGTTTTTCTGGTTGCACCATGTGAAAAGCTCTCCATCACTCCTCTGTAAATATTGTAAGGCAGCATTTTTATCACTGGAAATTATTCACTAGAATTACACATGTCAGTATAGTGATAACTTTAACCCCCCCCCCACCAAAAAAAACACACTTAATTATTAATAAATTGTTTTAAATTCCTTCAAAGCCTTGATTACAAGTGGCATAGAAGTGCCTCACAGCAAGGCTGCTGAATGGATCCTTTTTGTATGTATGCATGTTAATAGGTTAACTTGTGAAGTGGCCGTAGGTGTGAATGTGAGTGTTGTTTGTCTCTATGTGTCAATCCTTGTGATGAACTGGTGACTTGTCATGAGTGTACCCTGCCTCTCTCCCAGCTGGGATAGGCTCCAGCCACCCGTGACCCTGAAGCGCTTACAGAAAATGGATGGATGGGTTGCTTTAAGGACCAATGTGTAGGATTTAGTGGCATCTAGCAGTGAAGTTGCTGATTGCAACCAACTGGCCTCATCCTCTCCTTCCTAGCAAGAGTGGGAAACTACAGTGGCAAAGCGCCCTCTCTAAAGTCAGTGTTTAAAGTTTGTCCACTCTAGGCTACTGTAAAAACATGGTGGTTCAAGACTGCAAACTCTACTCCCTCTGTAAATATAAAAGGCTCATTCTAAAGTAACAAAAACATCCATCCATCCATTTTCTGTAACCACTTATCCTCATCAGGGTCACGGGGGCTGGAGCCTACACTCTGGACAAGTCGCCAGTTAACAAAAACATAATGATTGTTATTTTCAGGCGATTATACAAATGAAAACATAGTTATGAATGTTATATTTAATTTCTGACATATTCTGTTAACAGAGTCCTTTAAATGTTACACACTGGACATTTAAAGGAAAAAAACAAACCTCTTTTAGCTTCTTTAACCATCTGGACAGGGGTTCAGTTTATTCACAACATTTTAATTCTCATCAATTCATTTATTCAGGTTTTTCCTTTAATTTATCACCTATATGTATATTGCCTGAGTCTGGACATGGATGTAAACTGTAACTTTGGATGTTTGGCGGTGGCACACTTCGATATGAGTCGGTATTTCTAATAGTTTTTTGTTTATCTAAGAAATCATCCATTGTGACTCTTCTACCTGAGCAGTTTGAGAGGCGCATCTATCCTCCCTCCCTGCTGACGTCAGAGCAGCCAGTAGTGTGTCCTCGCGCTCCATGAACTCGGACTACTGGAGATATCTGCGAGGAGGAGGAGCTGTCAAAGTTTCCCAGAGAAGGAAAAGACTTTTTTAGTTAAGGAGAAAAAAAAACTTTAAGATTTTTAAAGTTTCCATACAGCGGAATATCGCGCGTTGTTGGTATGGAATGACACCTTCTCTCCAGGAGCTTCAAAAAACACGATGGCAACCCGCTTTTTGAAGTGGATCGGTCTCACCTCTCTGCTCTGCTTGTGCTGCTGTGTTCTGGCGGAAGGGAAAGGTATGTCAGGAAACTATTACAACATGTACGTGGCTGGATTGTAATACCAAGCGAGTTTTCGCTTTTCCTCTTTCCCTCTGTCCAACATTTACATAAATCTCAGAAATCACACACTGCTCAAAAAGCCGCAGAGAAACTTGATCCGGCGTGGGAGAAAAGTTTCTCACTGGCTCCATGTTCAGCCTGTGTGACCTGGTAAAAAAGCTACAGAGAGGCTCCTATAAAGTCTAGCAGTCAGTACCAGTACGGGATAGTTCGGATTAATCATGAATACAGTTGCGTAAACGTTGCGTAAAAGTTGTGATTAATTGGCCAATTAAAAAACTACGCATGTCCGCCACATCCAGCGAGTGAGATGACGATGACCCTAAGTACGCACATTTTGCACCACATTGATGATGATGCTGCCGGGAGGGGAGGTGGATTGTGCAATTTTACGGGCGTACCTTAATTTCGAGTCAAACAATGTTTCTTTCTGTCTCTTTCATTTGTACTCATGTTGGTGTTTTTGTGAGTTGTGTAGCTGTGATGCGCTTTACGCAGTGTTTGACCTATATGTAGGTAAATTTAGAATTCAAATTAGGACGATGCTGTCACCTTGAAACACTAAAAAGTCTTTAAAGCCTTACATTTATATTTTCTCATTTGGGATTCGCCTGTCAGATGTAGGTCTATTTATTTTTATTTTTATTTTGAGCATCCTCTTACATAATAATACTAAAAAAAAAACTGGTGCATGTTCCCAGTTTGCATCTGGTCCTCAAAGGAAATCAAATCAAAATGTGAAGACAGTCACTTCATTCCACTTGCACAAATGATATAAAGCAGAGAGTCTGGAAAGTGTATAGTGAGACTGATGAAAGTATGAAAACAAGTGCTGAAGAAGCAGGAACAGGTTTCATGGTTTCTCTTGCTCTGCTTGTTTTTTAGTGCTTGCTCTTGGCCCTGAAGTAAAGGTCACACCATTTTCTTTTACTTTTTTGACTATTATTTCAGTGCTTTCTTCCACAAATGATGTGTTTTTCTTGTAATAGCTGCGATTTCGCTCTCTAAATGAGCTGTATTTGATGGATATGAGTAAAAAATACGCACAGAAAATATCCTGTATCTTAGTGGTTAAATTAGAAACAAAGTTTTTTAAATAAAGTCCACATCTAGTTCGAGTGACTCAGACCTCATGAAGGCCAGATGTCAGGAGAGAAAGTGACCAGAAGTATCACTTTACTCCGTAATGACTTTAACTTCCTATCCGCATGAATCATCATTGTCCGGACTCATTGCACTGTGGTTCCTCCTTATAAGCAGATAAGCACAGTGTGCTCAGTGCCAGCAGCGCACGTGCAAGTTGCATCTTTCCCGTCTGCCCCAACAAGTAACAACCAGTGCCGCTATTCAGAGAACCATAACAAATCAAAAATGTTTGTGAGCCAAAAAGACAGAGTCCCTAAATATTTCTGGGCTTCTAAACAAACTAGACAGTGCACATTTCATGCAGCAGCAAGTCTCTCACAGTAAATAAGAATTTGAGAATTTTATTAAGACCAGAGAAGATGAGAAATGAGCAGCTGTAATGATAGTTATGGTATGCAGTACAATTTCGTGAAATTACTCTTCATTTCTAGTGACGGATCCAATTTCCATTTCCAGGGAAATGTGAGCTGCACCATATGGTCTGACAGTTTTAGTTGTTGTCGTTGTTGTTGTTGTTGTTTTTTTCCTTTTGGCCAAAGGCTAAGACAGATGTTTCGATGTGGTACACTGTGCTTTTATAGCACACAGTGTCCAATAATAGTTAAACCTGATTTGAACAAGATGTCAAACTCCAATTAAGTTCTTATGACATCAAATCTCCAAACTTTAAGGCCAAATAACAAAATGCTTGGATACGTGGTTTCTTTCACAACTTGAAAAAACAGAAGTAACACATGAATTAATTTTTGTTATTGATTAAAGAAAGAGTAGCTGGAGGGTTGTGTCATCAAGTTTGCAGTTGGGTTATCCATTAACTCTGAATAAAATCTTTAATAACTACTTGAAATACTTTGTTAAACCCGCAAAGGTCTAAGGCTTACAGGAAATGTTGTTACAGGCCTCCAAAAAACCCCCACAAGTATATTGAATAAACAGCAATATTAGATCTTTTTTTCTCCAAAAGTGACAGTCCTTATCTTGACATATGAAGCAAGCTACACAACATCCTGCTCAGAAAGTCTATGTTTCAATTTGTTAACACGGTTTTGAATGAGTTTTTTTTATCATTTCTGGAACACAACCCAGAAGTTCAGCTCTCTATTTGATGTTACTGGTGGGCCGATCACGTCTTAGTGAGATTTGGCTTCATATCTGTAAAATCACAACAGTACTTGTAAGTGAATTAAGACTGGATTTATTTTGAAAATCATATTATTGAACCTGCCTGTGTGTCTACCAGTCCATTTAGTTTAAGAAGCATAAATGAGATTTCTTTAACTTCATCAAAATGTAAAGTAGCCAAAATGGTACAGTTCATGACATATAAATGTAACATTACTTTTCATTGATAAGCAAGTATAAAAGAAAACAAAAAGAGGAAAAACAGTCTTGATCCAAGCTTACTGACGATGCATTTCTGAGATAATCCAAAGGGTTTTATAAGCCTTAAGAAGAAGTATAATTTTCTCAGCACACAAAGGAGCACGTAATCCTTCGACTTATTTTAAAAACTGGCAGACACACGGTTTGTCAGGGATGGACGACTTTGTTCGATCCATATCTGTAGAGTCTGTTTGATCTGAAAGTGTTTGTGTTGCTAGGAACCAAGAGAGAACATCTGGTCAGTTGTTTACACCAAGAAGTGGCAAAAAGATTTTCAAGTTGAGAAAAACTTGAAACTGATGGAGATCATGGGTGAAAAAATAAACACTCTGTGCACATTGTTCTAAGTGTTCTCTTGGGTCATCCTTAAAAATAATTTTCACCCTACATGGTGGATCATTGAGGTGAAAAGAGAGGACACCATCACTTTTCAGTTGTCTGTTTAACCCCTCCCCTGAACAGCAAGTGTCCAATCGTAGCTTAGCAACTGTAACTAGGCAAGGCAGACCAAGCTTTGGATTACTCCACATGTTGAAACAGTGTGCATGGGGCTGTGGTTAGAGTGATTTAAATAGCTCGGAGGGTGGAGTTTTTCTTTTTTGACCTTAAAACAAAACAAACAAAGAGTTGATTAAGCAGTGTGTTTATTTGCTCTAAAAATAAGGCACATTATTAATTAACCACATTTGTTTGTGGGGTTACATGTTACAAAAGCACTGTGAAAGCAATTTCTGATTGCTGCTACTTTATTAGAGTTTAGGGTAATGTTAACAGGTCTGTCTGCTCTTTATTGGGTTTAAGGAAGCAACCACTGGCATCATTAACAGAGATAGCTTTATGTCTGACAAACACTTTACTTAGTCCCCTTTCACAACATTATAATTTTAAGCCAGGATACTGGCATGGTGTTTTCAGCCAACTCATGGAGCTAAAGTAGTAGAACCACAGTGCTTAGTCAATTAGTTGATTAGTTGTTGTCTTGACAATTGATTAACCATTTTGAGTCATTTTTAAAGTAAAAATGTCCAAATCATTGGATTTAAGTTTCTGAAATCATCATTACCACAGTTTTATGTCTACCAAACACAGTTCTTAGTCACAAAATTATAATTTTAAGTCAGGAAACATTAAATATCAGCAAAGAAGTGTTAAATTCATTGTCAGTATTTTAATAACTAGTAAAGTAAAAATGTACAAATCCACTGATTTAAGCCTCTCGTATGTGAATCTGGTTTCTTTAGTCTCCTATGATGGTAAGCTGAATAACTTTGGGATGTGGACAAAAACATCGATTTTTTTTTCACCGTTAAGTGAGCAAACGATCAATAGATTATCGATCGATAATGAAAATAATAAGCCCCACTAGCTACAGCTGAGAAAATGTCCTTTTAAAACGTCAACCGGTTTCAGGCGGAAAATTGATTCAAAAATTTAAACGAGAAACCTGCTTTTTTTTCCTCCCGTCTTAAATCAACGACCTGTTATTTTAAAAAAAAATACGGAGAAATTTGAGTAATAAATCTGTCACTGTTGTTGCTGTAAAGTGCATGTGGGAGAAAAACCTGACAGGTGTAATATCTAAGGGCGGGGGGTATAGAGTGAACAGTTTGTTAATAATTTGCCTCAGTTGCAGTAACTTATAACAGTCGCAGCACCCAATGACATTAAATATGCTTTTGTCAATCAAAGACAAATTTCCAAAGGTATAGAAGGATAATCACACTATGGAAACCAGGTGACCATTTAACCACTAGTTATGCATCCTCCTATATAGTTGTGTCATGGGGAAAAGGTTAAGGCCTTTTGGAAATGAATTTGAGATTTGATAATGCACATGGCAGCTAGCAGCCTTTCCCACAGGAAGCCCACCTGTCAGTCCGCCACTCAGCGACAGACTGCCATGGTGTGATGGCTTCTGTGGGAGTCAGTCAGGACTTGCTGAATAATAGAAAAGCTCCCTGTCCTCTGCGCTGGCATGCTCACTTTATTAACTGTCATCATCTGTGGGGAGGCTGTAAATAATGCCCACAGCTTCACCCAGCAGCCAACCACAAGTAATAACTGCGGTGATTTATTTCCCAGATGAAATGCTAAATGGGCTCTGAATCAATTGAACTCCTTCTGTTTGTGACTGGAGTTGTACTGTAGAGGTGGTGATTGCATTTTTTATTGTACGCTGAAATATTTTCTAAACTCTTTTTCTTTTCGATGTTGCTTTTCCAAATTGCCAAAGAACAGGTATGAGGTGAATCTGCATGAAAGCCCCACTGACTTTGCTATGAGTGAACCTGTGTGGAAGATCAGACCAATTTCAGGGGCATGTCAATGGCTAAACCCTTAATCCCTAATGCGAGGCTCCTCAGGCTTGCTTTGGGCACAGGATAACCGGCTTACATCAATATGCTTTTTCAGAGTTAATGGGTTATTCAAGTTCTCAACAGAATGAGATTTGAAGATAATATATATACTATAGGTGAGGTCCAGCTCAATCATTTTCTGCATTTTAAATGTGCTTGCACACCTGCAAAAGTTGAGCTGAATCATGACAAAATTTCACTCCAGCAGTGCATTTCAGCATCCTGAGTAAGTGCTTTTCCCTCTGCATTGTGTTGGGATCTAACAAGCCAGCTTCCCTCATCAGTCATCTGTTTTTTTCCGTCATGATCAGAAAACCATGCCTTTTCTTTTCATTAAAGCCCACTCTCTGGGATTAGATGGATGTCGGTAGTGAAATATAGGTTATGATCCTTTGTAATTCTAGATTCTCCAGTTTTAGGGTCCAGAGTGGCCCTCGTGCTACTACTGCTGCTGCTGTGTCTTACTGGTCCTCTGACGACCTTTCCAGACTTCCATCTGCTGCAGCCATTGTTGGAAATACAGCTTTTTGGTTTGGGCCGTGGGAGCTGGAGGATAGTTTTTTGCAGCCCTCCTTCCCTGCTTTGATAAACTGCACCGTGTCTGAGCGGTAGAGATTTTAGAGAGCTGCTGGCGAGGTGTAGGATTGTGGTTTCACTCTGGGACAATAGTGCCTCTGTAGAGGGCAGGTTATCTGGCAGCACTGATGCTTTTGTAGAGCAATCGAGATCTGTGCCGCGTAGCAGACGCACCCGAGGCTAGACGTGTATGTCATCAAGAGGGAATACAGAAGTTGAAGCAACTTTTGTTCTTCTTCTTATTTTTAACGGTAAAGACACATCTGAATACAGTAAATCTATTGTGTAGCTCAAAAAATCAAGTAGTGCTGCAGTTCTGTAACCATTAATTACATGTCGGGTTGCACTGCTTTACAGTCTAAACAAACCACAAGCAATTAGCACAAGCTTTTTTATGTTTTGCTTTCATGTCATGCCATTAATACTTAATAAGTTAAGAAATGCCGCCTGCTACATCTCTGAATTTAATTATTGAAAGCTCTTCTTTTGGTCTCTCACTGAAAGTAAACCCGTGTTTATTGTGTAAATAAACTGCAGCTGCTCAAATCCATTCTGTAGTTTGTATACATCCACTGAGAATCCATTGGAATAAGTGAGTGAATGTGGTTACTCATTGAACTGATCTGCTTCCTTTGTTTGTTCATGGTAACAAAGTGATCCGCTGCATTTATGGCCTTTCCATGATCCAATGGCTGTGCATGAAGTCTCCAGTGGAAAGAGACCCAGGAATTCAGGTTGGAAAAAAGCTATCGTCCCATCTCATCAGGTGCTGCTTCGTGTTAAAAGGGAAAAGAGGCCACAGCTCCAGTTGGGTTATTGAGCCTGTTCTATCTTCTACAGCCTATCAAACTGAGGGAGTGTTGAGCAGTGTTCATAGTTTTGTGTAAATTCACGCTTTGCCTTTTTAGAGTAATGTTTTAGGCCACTGTCCGATGGAAAACATTGACCTTACCTTTGGAAAAAGCTAGGAACTTTGGTAGGGATGAAGAATTTATTGGTAGATCATTAATGTTTTTCTATATGTCTCTCTAAAAATACAACTTTCAAGTTGTAAAAAGAATGCGATCAAGCTTCTTAGTTATGATGGTTTGCTACTTTCATTGTCATGTGACTGTAAATTAAAAATCTTTTGGGCTGTTGGTCTATGTAAAGACATCATCAAGGGCTACAGAAGATGATAACAGGAACTATTTCTGACATTTTATTGACCAATTAATCAACAAAATAATCTTCAGAATAATTTATTGAAGCCCCAGCCACACATATATTATGATACAGCTGGTATGTCGTTGGCATTTGGTGTTGTAAAAGACACTGTATATTAATTATCCTCAAAGACATTTTACATTATTTAAAAAATATATAGATAAATAATAAAAATATTTATCTGTATGTACTGTATGCTTACAGTAAGTAAGTCTGTATACTAGTATTTGAAGACAAGTTCACACTGGACTGGTAACCTCAGAAAACTATCGTGGGAACAAATGCATGACTTATTTTTAGTTCAGTTTATGGTTTAAAATAAAGACAATAATGTCTTTTGATTGGCTGGTATATGCACACACAGTACACACCCTTTACACTGATGCCAGTTGGAGCGGCTGAAACATTTCTTACCAATTAATTTCTGCTCTGAATGAATTTCATGTTTTTCGTGTGCTTGACAAAGCAGTTTTTGAAAGTGTCCTGTCAGGCCTGGAACTGCTGAAACAGTAAGTCAGCTCTAGTTGTGAAAGTAAAGATGGAAAGTGGGCACCGAACATGTTTCCATCCTGGAGGCTTTCAGCTTGGATGAAAACCATTGCTCCAACCCGCTCCAGAGAATTTTGCAGCTCAGTTAAGTTCAGAAGGACAGTGAACAGGGTTTTTTTTCTCTCACTTAAAAAAAAAGTTGGTGTATTTGTATTCACTACCAAGCTCTATGGATCTTCATGTCACAATGCAAATGTAAGAGATGTCAATGAGATGGACAGCTCGGATTAAAGGAGGAATCGCAGCAAGAGGAGAAAAACAGGAAAGTTGAGGCACAAACAAACATCAGGAGGACAGGGTGAGATCTTTGACTTTGGTATTTGTGCCCTTGCTTAATCCCTCATCAAATAGGCCTTGAGCTATTCTTTGTGATTGGTGTTGTTTTACTTTGACGTCCAAATTGTCCATCAGAGTTTCTCACCATTATTCCAAAGACCTCTTGTAGGTGTGGCATCTTTTCTAATGACCTAAGGGTCATTCTGAGGAGCAGCGTTTCAAACGGTGCTCGCCCAGAAGAGGAATCGCCTACAGGGAAGGGAACAATAGCTTCACAAACAAATCTCCATCCCAGAATATTCGAGAAGAAAGCATTGGTTAAAGGGTGGTGGCTGATTTCTTCCCTAATAGCATTTAGCCTCTTCTTGTGTGGTCTATTGGCCTAGTAAACTAAATGGTGGTGCATTTTAGGCTGTGACTCACTGTTAGTAGTTTCGACCTTGTGGCACATTATGGTTAATTTATCCAATTTTTGTAAATGTATCCCTGCATTTGTCAAAAGCAATGGGGACAGAGAACCAGGATGTTTAATTTGTAATCCCCTTTGCAGTGTAAATATGGAGGGAAGGGCTTCCTGCCTCACATCCTGATTAAAAGGATGTTGGAGCTCTTTAACAGCATTACCTGGAGGATTAGGCGATTTTCCATTAGTTTGCATTAACTCTGGACTAGCCTATTGCTGAAAGGTTAAGCTCTTTGTACGCTCACACCTGCACACAATGGAAAAATGTGTGCCGTTGACGTAAAGCTGTTCTGCTTTCTGCAACTGACTACTTCACTCAGGGTGAGGGTGAATATGTTAGCATCAAAAACTATATATAGAACACATAATTATTTATGTCTTTCAAGGAAATCCCGATCGGGCTTGTCTTGTTTACATTGCTTGACTACCTACTAAAAAGCAGGTTTTCTTTGACAATGTGATTAAGGTATTACATGCTTCATTGGAAGGGCGTGGTAGAGTGTCAGTGAAGAGTGAGAGGATGTAACTTTCCAGTATTATTGAAAAGTTAATAGCTGTGATTAGTCTCTGTGATTTCTGCCATGCACTATATCCTCTGCAAGGAAAAGACAAATAGCCTCAGTGATGTTATCACTTTTATCTTGCTTTCAGCTGCACTTGGATGCCAACATTAGGAGAAAAATGGTTTATTAACCTGCTGAATTGACTTGTACTGTTGGTGCAAAGGAAAACAGGAAGCTTGCTTTGCAGAAAGAACTTCCTCACAAGCAAAATAGACCTCTACAGACATGCAGAATCACTTGTTAACTGATACCTGTATTGCCTCCAGGTTTCTCCTGGTCTAGACCCCCTGTCACATCTTTGAATGGGCCTGGTATTGATAAGCTGCAGAGTGCAAAGCTTGACTTCTCAACTTACAGTGTGCCTTTTGTTGTAAGCTTCCCTAGGCTTTCTAAGAGGAGTTTCTCCCACAGAAAACGTTAATAAGGCTGAAAATTAGCCAATAGACATAGTGGGTGGGTGGCGGGTATCCAAATAAGATAATAGGAGAACACGCATGACCGGGAAACATACACAGAGAAAAAGGAAAGTGTATGAGATAAATGAATTCCCATCCAGCCCCTGTGGCTGATATTCAGACTAAACTTGAATGAGTTTCCCTTTCCCTGCTGAAACCCCAAATCTTTGGACAAAAGGCTCTTTATTCAGGACTTTGTTGTCTCGTTTGACACAGGCTTATCTGTCTTCCTTGACCTTAACTTGCCATGTAGACATGACTTTACAGCTCTGTGTCAACAATGAGGAGAAAGACGTCCCTGTTGGCTAAAAAGTTATGAAGGCTGTTGGGTTAGGTGAATCCATTTAGCTCTGTTAGAGCTTTGTGTTGGATCGTGGCATCTAATCCTACATACAAATATCAGTAGGGAAAAATAGCTTATGGCTTGAAATGGTATCAAGACTACAGCCGTGCTAGTAGCTCTGTGAGGCTGCACGTAGACACAGCAGGCATTTGAGCTAAATGCTAATGTAAACATGCTAAAATGCTTTCATACAATGCTAACATGTCGAATGTTACCAGGTTTGATGTTTTCTATGTTCGCCATCTTAGTTTAGTGTGTTAGCATACTAAATACAACATTTGCTATTTAAGACTAAACACAAAGTACATTCCCATCATTCATTTTGTGGGTATTTTGTCATAAACTGAAGTATTTGACCAATGAAAACTTAAGTATTCACAAAGTTATTATCCTCCTTATTAATCCTCTAGGCACCAATGGTCCATCAACCAACCAACCGAGTTATCGACATTGCTATCCCTAAAGCCATGCATCTATTGAGGTTATAAAAAAAGTGTTTTATAAATTCTTCCTTGGATATTTTTTATATGCCCAAAGTTTGTCTCTACAGCTTCAAGAACTCAAGTAACAAAAGGACACCAATGAGTAATCTCCTCTTAGACTAGTGAAATATAATTCTGGCAAGCAAGTAGAAGACGTCCCTCCTTATGACATAGGTCTGTCTGAATTATGACAACAATGATGATAGCGCTTCTGGCAGTGTGTTGTGGTGGGGTGTGTTAGAGGAGGGGAAAAAGATGTCAGCTCTTCTCTCACCATGGTTCCAGCCTTTTACAAGCCAGCATCACCTCTCAGGGATTTCATCAGCATCGTAAAACGTATTTCATCCCAGTCATTTATAGATGAGATGACAGCATTGTTCATAATATTGTAGTGGTGGCAAGGCTCAGCTACAGACTTGATCTGTGATTTGTTTAACTCCCACAGCACTAAAACATAATGTGCCCTAAATGCAACACGGCGTATGCAGTACCTTTTCTAATTGCCTAGTAAGTTTCAACAACACCAATGCTTCGTTGAGCTCAGAATTAATTTCCTGGTAGGGCTTTGAGCGGAACGTCTTCATTACCACATGTTTTCATAATTGAAGCCAGAGGCCTGTAAAAAGAAGGAATTTTGTTTGCTTCACTTGTAATGTTTCCCTCCATAAAAAAGGTAGAACTGACCGTCTTGCAAGATTGCCCAATAAACCATTTGTATAGGCCATATATCATAAGTATATTCCCATGCCCTGCATCATATTACAGCCACATGACACTTAAAGCATCCCTGATAAACGATCAATATCTACCACTCTCACTTCATTTTAATAACAAACCACTTCAGCTTGATCTGCAGTGGAGAATGGGTTCCCTGGTAGAAATACCCTGGAGTGCATAGTTGGACTAGTGCCAGGCAGTAAGGATTAGCCCTCTGGACCTGCAGTATATCCACTACATCAACAACCTCTTCCTGAGCTGATTAGAAGGCAGTCTGAGATTTTTTTTAATATGAATCCACTTGTTTAGTTTTTATCCTGGTATTATTTCAATAATCAGGCACCCATAAGATTACCAAGAGATTAAAAATACTCAAAATCTAATTGGGTTTTTGGGTCAAAGGACATGTAAACAGCCCACTAAACTTGATTTTTTTCAAACAGTCAAGCTTCAAGTATTTGAAATATGCGTGTTAGCCTGGCAGGGGAAATTATCTTTTCCTCTACTTTTTATTGTTATTCTGGCTTAGTAAGGCAACATTTTGGATACTTTTTATGCGCTCATGTCTTACGCTTCCAGGAAATGAAGTGATCTAAACTGTCCAAGATTTATCATGGGTTATAAATGCTTGGCACCTGTTGGTCGATTGAAGAACATCCGAAATGAGAGCCAGGATTTGGAGCTGGAAACATTATTACATCTGTTGAGCTGTGTGTAACTGACAAAACAATCTCACCATGACGTCCATTTAGCTTAGCTGTTCTGGAGCTTTTGATCATTTCACACAATCTTCCTCGATGATTAGAGTTTGCCCAGTTGTCATGAAATGGTAGATACATTTATACTTTTCTGGGCACTTTAAAGACCTCTTGTTGACACTGGCTTACAAAGTTGAGTTTGAAAGATCATTTGTGACCATGGAAACAGTAGTTGGACAAAACATCTCATCGCAAGGTCCATTTAGTAGCTTTTCTGGAGCTTCCAATTGTGTCACAGAATCTTTCTCAGGAGAGAAGGACCTCTCATCCATTTGGCTTAAAAACTGAGATTGAAAGTTAATTCTTGATTTTGGAAACAGTAGTTGACAAAAACACTCCCACTGCATGGAGAGGAAGATTGTGTGATATCATTGAAAGCTCTTCCAAATGGGGATTGTGGTGAGATATTTTAGCCAACTACTGTTTCCAAGGTCAAGAGTGAACTTTCAACATGTTTGTAACGGTTGCACTTGTGCAATAGTAACCAAATTGTCTCACCCCAATGCTAAGCCAATTATTACATTAAAGTTGTTTATATTTTCTGTCAAAAAGGTGATGAAAGTTGTAATGAGAGGAAGGAAGCTGATTTTTCTCTTTTTTTTCCCTGGGTCGAACATTGGAAAACAATTATGTTGGAGAGGTTTTACATCCTGGCTCATTCGCCGGTTGTCCACTCTCTGGAGAAGTCATAAGAGTTTGTAGTATGTGTTTCATACACAGTGATCCTAAGCCAGGGTTCTTGTGTTCAGCAGTGTTGCTGATAGTGAGAAAAAGGGTCTAGCCTGCCAAGTCTGATGCCTTTGATGACTGATGCAAAGCAGCCAGGCCTTAGGTTGTGCAAAAGCCCCTCTGTGTCTCTGCAGTGTGGGGGCGGCCTTGAAACAACCACCCTCCTCGGTCATAATCATCTTAAACAAGCTATCGCATTGTTTCGGAGCTTTGTTAACCATGTGTGATGTGCTTTTTTTGTCAGGAACAGGATAACGCCCCGCACGTTAACAATGGAGGAAATCTGAGCCGTGGGCTTGTGGGAGAGGTGTTTGATGAAAAGCTAGCACCAGTCAGTCGTTGCTGTTCACATTATTTCAGTGGAAATAGAATTGTTTTGAAAATATTCTGAAGATTATAACTGAGTGCCCTGGGCCCCAAAGTACTTGGCAGTGGCACCCCGTTACATTTCAAACATTTCAGTTTGATGTGTCATCAGGAAGACATAGCTAAATTCTTCCGAGCTTTCCTGTTCAAATTAAATTGGTCATGCTTTTAGCCAGTACAACACAACATGTAACAAAATACCCTTTCACAGGGTTGAAAATTATGAGAGCTCCTCGGCTGTACAAACTAATTCCCCGAGCCCCATTTGTCCCTGACTCTTGCCCTCAGCCAGTGAGGATGAGGAAGAAACTACTCATCAGTGGATTTAAGGGCCTGCTGATGTGTAAACCAGAGGTTGAAATAGTGACTAAGGGCTGAGCAACAGAGTAAAGCTTACTAACCCAAACCCCAGGGCTTTTGTAGAATATTCCTTTTATGGGGTCTCTCTCTGTGAAGACTCCAGCAGAGCAGAGTTGCTAGAGACATGACTAAGGCAGTAACAGGGTTGTTGGCAGGCAACGCTGCGAAACAGCGGTTAGACCTACACAGAAATGAGCCTGTCAGCAGTGGGGCTAAAAATAAGAAACCCTTAAGCAGAAAGGCTGCCTCAAAGAGCGTCTATCTCCTTTGTTTAGATGAAGTGAGGAGTCCAGTGAGTGAGAGTTATCTGTGCTCTCTGTTGATGTGCTCTAACCTGGGCCTGCTGCTCTGCACTGGGAATGAAAGCCCAACAGGGGATTCCCAAGTCACAGCTGCTTTCTCCTGCTGGAATGATGTGTGAAATGTGTGGGTTTCTTCGCTTGTGGTTGTTGTTTTCTTTCTCTCTTCTCTGCCTCTCTTCTTTTCCAGGCATGGCTCAGTGACGGTCAGAGGGGCGGGTGGTGAGGTGGTGGTGGTGGTGGTGGGGGGGGGAGAGACATTGAGCAGTGAGTTAACAGCAGTGTGTCTTACCGCCCACTCCCTCTCCAGTCTTCCTTTCGTGCTTCCTGTGGGATTGAAGAGGAGTATGGTTTTAACAGGGAAGGAGAATGAAAAAAAAGAGGGGAGGTTGGGGGGGGTTGTCTTGGCTAGAATGGGCTTCAATAGGGAGAATGCCTGGACGTTAAAGAGGAAGTGGGTTGAATGTTGGAACATTTCAGGAGAATGGTGGGTGCATTATTGGAATTTAAATGGGGCTGGGGCTAATGGAGGTTGTGTGAGTTTTGGGTAACAGGAGTGGGATTGTTTGGTTCCTTTATGGAGGACTAATGGTCTTACCAACAGGGCATGTGGGAGAATTATCTGACTAATGATATGTATCGCTTGATTATTTGGGCTGTCATTTCGGAACTCTTGTATACTGGTCACAGCTGGAGAGAAATAGGAGTGCAGCTGTGTTTAACTAACTCCAATAAACCAACCTGTTGCCCAGTAATTTGTGCCTTTTTCAATGATTCTTCTATCATTTATGGTTTTTAAAATCTATTTTGTCACAGCTATCACTATTGGGTAATGAACGCATAATTCACTATTGAGATAATGTGCCGTAGTTTTTAACCCCATGTACTTCGATAGTATCTTTATGCTCTATATAAATTTAAACCCACGAATTTAATAAATAAATTGGTCTGAAAGTTAAAACCGGTTCTGGTTCTGGGATGTGGACAAATTTTGATGTCACAAGGTCTTAGAAATGGTGATCACAGTATGCAAGAGTGTGAGTATACATACTGTATTCCTGTGTTTGTGCAGAACCTAAATCCACGGTTTCCTCACGCTGAGGTGGAGAGTAAACATTATGATGGGCCCAGCCACAGGTATCTGGAGTGTCTCACTGACTGGTAGAGAGTGCTCTTCAGGAGTGGAGAGTAAACATTAGCCTTTTTGGTCTTTATTTGGTCACTTTGCCTAGCTTTTAACAGACTAAACTTCACTGACTGTGCTCTAACTCAGGCAGGGCCAGTGAGCATAGTCACCAGAGTTGAACTGTTTCAGTGGGATGCTTCATTTGCTTGTGTTCTACAGCAGGCTGCTCCAACGTTTTGTCCCCTTTGTTAGCCTTCAGGGAAAGGTCAGCAATGTTCATACATCAAGTGTGAGGCTTTACACCCGGTTTCCACAGTTTGACCCCACAGCCGGCTGCTATGTCCCACATCTACGCCTTGGTTAGCTAAACCACAAACCACTCCTGACTCTCCTTTTTTTTTTCCCCCGTCACACTTCCTGTCCACCCGTTCTCCAGTAGAACATAACGTTGTGTCCTCCTCCTCCGCTGGAGACGACAATCAGCTGCCATCTGCTTCAGCATCACAGGGTAATGTCTGGAACTGACCCCGTGCAAAGATCAACTTCCTGAGATGTCAAAAGGACTTGTGTTGTTGCATTCACTGGGGATAAGGAGGGAAAGTGGGGGGGTATCCTCTCGTCCTTACTGCCCCCTTTTTTTCTTTTCTGAGGCCCCAAGATGTTTTCTCTAAGGGATTGGTGCATCTCCCACGCAAAGGAAGATTGTGTTTCCCCTGTACAGAGAGCAGGATATCAGGATTTTTTTTGTCAAACTACAGAGTATATGAACATAGTACACCACCAAAGAACGCACACATTTTTACTCGTGCTGCCTGCTGGTTTCGCCTATGATATGTGATCTCCTCCTGACTTTGAGCCAGTCAGAAAAAGTATGAGCTGAATTTACAGAGAGAATTTAAAAAAGTGGCTTTTGTCCCCCTTCATTTACTGATAGTGGGCTTCGAGAGATTTATGTTTCTCTGAAATCTGAAGGTTGAGAAATTTGAGCTAATGCGAGTGAGCTACGACTTAAAACTGAGGCCAAAAAAAAGCAGAACGTGTATTTTTTTCGTAATATCACCATTTTCTGCAGACATACAAGGGACTTAACCATAATTTACCTTTAAGGGAATAAATCTCTGCATCGATTTTGTTATCAGCGGAGAAACGCTGCAGATTGAGTTACATAAGATACTTTGCAGTAATGCTGTTGACTTGGAGAGAGAAATAAACAAGTCATGTCAGTTAGCATTGTTACTTCCCATTAATTATGTATAAGTTTTCACATAATGTAATTATCAGACTCTGGACACAGCTTAATTGAATTGCAGGTAGTGAATAAGAGGAAGAGAAAGCAGCAGGGCCATTTCTGTTGTCTGTAGAAAGCCATGAAGCATGATGATTTAAATGTATAGTAGATGGCTCAGTGTAGGAAAGGAAACCATTAGATGAGTTAGAGAAGTTTTAGCTGTGTCCCTGGAAGGTTTGGTTTACATTTGTGGACATTCAGTATTTCCTCTCGTGGCCAGAAAAATACAATGTTTCATCCAAACATTTAAATGCAACCTCAAAATGTGAATTTATTACAGACTTTCGCCCTTTTCCTTTGGTTGGTTTTGGTACTTACCAGTGAGCATTTGATCTTACCGTGTTTAGTAAATATGTCTCAAATGTTTGTAAGTTTTGTCTAAATTTTTGGTTTTATAACCCGCTTCACATGTTCCCCTTTTTCTCTGTCAAATAAGTTTTTCAGCTTCAAAGTTCAACGTTTTGCATAATAAACATCAGAAACACCTTTAGCATAGACTGTATATAATCCAATACATACAGTAAATGCCACCTTTGGAAAGCTTTTAAAGGCAAAGTTTGGAAAAAAAAAAAAAGTTTATTCACTTTCCTGCAGCAAGTTAAGATCTACACCACTTTCATGTGACCATCAGCGTTGCCTGTAGTAGATGTAAATGTCATTTTCTTTTAGGTTTAGTATTTTTTTATAATGAATGTCAGTATATTGTAAGTTTCCTTATGATCTTGCAATTAATCCTGTATTTACAGCTCTTGGAGTAGTTCAAACACAGATCTGACCCGCCTTCTCTGTAACAGTAACATGTGAATTCTCAACTCCAGAGCAGTATTTCAGTGTGTATTGAGTGCAGGCCTGAACAGTGAGCAAATTATCTCACAAAAAGAGCGTGGCCAACTTATTGTTCTGTAGTCGCACAGATCCTATAGCCCCAAGAAACAAATATCTACCACACACCCTTGACTTCCAAGTAAAGTCCCCAAGTAAACATCAGAAGAGTGATATGTGACCGCACATTTCAACAAGCTTAGATGACTAATGATCAGGTTTATCGAGTCTTTTGTCAAGCTCTGACTCCCTGATGATCGGCGCAGCGCAATCCAAAAATATCTTGCACTTGTCGCAGTATTACACACTCACATACATGCCAGTACACATACACACACCCCCACACCGAGGTAGAGATATACCAGATCTGCCACTCCTTGCTCTCTGAGTTACCTCCTGGACATTTTAGTGACGACAATACAGCTGGAGGAAGTGAAGCAATTGGTAATTAGTCTTTGTCACAGTATCAGTTACGTCATTGCAGGCTCCACCTTTGCATTTTAGCAGTTTGCAGACAGTAAGCTGTGTTTTTAGTATGTTTGATGAGTCAAAATTGAATCATATGCTCTGGAAAAAGACCCAGTTCCCAGTAATTTCCAGTCTGCTTGATCTTTCCCATAATAGCTGTTGTCTTTACGTTCCAGCAGAAAGGTAGTTTGCAAGTTGCACAACCTTTTTATGACACATCTAACTCACATACTACTTTATAAAAGATTTAAATTTGTAGAGTTCTGTTTTGTAGCTTTTTTAGGTACAAGTATGAAGTCATATTTTAGCTGGAACTTCCATGTAGCTACACCCTGATCTTGTTTCTTTCTCATGTGTTGCAGCCTGATGAGGAAGTCTGTTTATGGTTGTAGAATATCAGGTCATTTACCACCTGCATGGAGTTATGAAATCAACTGGACAGAGGAGAGTGTTTACAGTGGTTATACTGCTTGCTTGAGCAATCAACAGTTTTTTTTCTTCCTTGTGCTCCACACAAGGCTGAGCCTCTGGTGCAGGAAGTTTGTTGAACCTTTAGTCACCTGCCACATGCAGCCTTTACTGCTCATCATAAATATTAACTGAACAAAACATTCAGACAGGAAGCAGGCTGTATGATCGCAGCTGGGAGATACACGTGTGCATCTATGTACTCTATATAGTAAAACAACAGATGAATGAACCCATAGCATCCTCATTAGCGTTCATCATTTAGGATGTCCAAATCTGGTTGATTAATATGCACAGGCGCACAGTCATGACAACCTTTTTGTTTATTACAGTTTGGTTTCTCAGTCTGAGTAATAATTAGGGGGCTAATTACATCTCACATGGCTCCTCTAATTAAAACGGTCAGCCTGCTTTTGCTGGTCTGCCTCTGTTGCCGGGGCGTTAGGCTGCTGGACTGCAGGGTTCATGTCAGCGAGATCCCTCAGGGACAAACTAATGAGGAAGAAGAAGAGGGAGGGTGAGAGACAGCTGTTTGTGCCTAATTCTCACTGATTGGGTGTTCAACTGCTGTCAGTTTGTGTGAATTCAAAACAACAACATGTGTTAAAAGCACAGTGGTCCAGGAAAAGTACAAAATATCGATTTCAGATCGTTTTTTATCGAGAATGATGATACATCTTTTTCTTCAATTTGAGCAGTCGGAAATGCCTCGGTGCAATTAAATTAACTGTTATGTGCAGTGTTGCGAGGTGTGTCTCAGAATTTGGAGCACATGTTTTGGCTTTGTTTGCAGTCAAGAGCAGACACGTTTTGGAATGTGACCCAAGAGACATTACAGCAGCACCGCAATTTCTAATAAACAGGAGGAAGAATCTTCTGTTTTTCTTGACTCACGGCTTAAATTGAAACACAAACATAAGACTTGAGAAAAATCAATTATATGCTTATTATGTGTGAGTGCCGGCGTGTATGTATGGCTTTGCGTGTGTGTGTGTGTGTGTGTTGCAGGGGTGTTGCTGTGTTAAACACAGCTGACTCTATCTTCAATGCCAGTGAGAACCTGTCTGACCAGCTCAGGGGACAGAACAGAGGAAGACGACCTGATTTTTCAAGAAACACATTCTTCCTTTAAAACTACAAGAAAAAAGCTCCTTGTGTCTTCTGCACTTATCAGTAATAGCGCCTTCCTTATCCAAACACTTTATTGCATAATGCCAGATAGGCTACATTATCAGCCCATAATTGTAGTCCTATGAATCTCTCTTGCAACGGCTTTGTTGTCATTGCAATATAAAACTCGAGAGAAACTGCATGAATCAGCATTTGATTTAAGCTTAAAGTTGTTATTTAGTCATGTCATGAACTTGCCCTAAAATCAGATATGCTTAAACAAGGGTGAAGTTATTGAGACAGATATTAATTATGAGACTTAGAGGGCTAAAATTCCCCCCAAAGAAACACATGAGACAAATCTCATGGAATCTGTGACACACCAAATCTTTTCTCTGAAATGACACAACGGGTTTGGAGACGCTGGTCACAGTGGTTGTTTTAACTAGCCCGCATAGCTGTGGAAAGATTCAGGCCTTTGCCAGTGTAAATACAGCCAGCTCACTTTGACTCATGAGCCAGAATTTGCTTCATTGCTGAGATTTGATTCCTATTGTAGATGTAACCCAGTTCGTGTATTTTCACATGAAAGCTGGCCAAGTTATGACTGTCCAGATCAAATTCACAAACAGAGACACACACAGAAAGGCATAAATTGAGCCAATGTGTTACATAAGGAGTGAATGTTTCTGACTGATAGCACTGTGAGCCCTGGATGAATTCTTTTGTGACATTGCAGATTATTTACCACCACTTTGCATCTTTTGTTTCAACACTCAAATAAATCCAAATTGTTTCTTTGTCCCTGCAGTATGCCAAGGCTTCACCAATCGTTTGAACCTTCTGGCATCCGGAGAGGACCATTATCACAACATGGTGAAGACCTACAGCAACTGCACTGTGGTCCTGGAAAACCTGGAGATCACTTACATGGAGGAGCACCATGACCTGTCCTTCCTCAGGGTAAAGGCTGTTCTCAGTAGAGCTTAAACATGCAAATACCAGATGGGAGAAGGTTCCTATTATCTTTGTTGGTAGTCACATTGGTGGTCTGAAGTCAGTTTGCCAGACAATCTATCCCGGATCTTTGCAGGCTCTTCATTGTTCCTATTACTTCAGTGCAGATAATTAAAATCAGTGGAAAGTCCGTAGTGACGGATGATTCAATGTGTTTATGGCGCTCCGGTTGGAGCTTTGCTTGAACCCTAGTTGGAACGACAAGGTTGTGAACACTGGGCAGATGTCACGAGGGACCACACACACTCGCATACAAGCTTGCACACACAAACAGAATAACATAGAGTCAGCAGCTATCATGCAGTAGTTCCAAGGGTTTCATTTCCACTAGTGAGGAGGGGACATGGCTCCTGTGCTCTACTCTAAATAGAGTAAAGCATCATTATGTAGGAGTTGGTATTTTTTGTGATATAGCATCCCCAGTTTCAGTGTGCATTACCATTATGGTAAATATGAACAGTTTAACATGATTATGATTACTCATAATCAAAAACTAGTGAATCAACAACTGTGCTAACAGCCAAACATCAGTCAATTGCAACAACACAAGACAAAGCAGCCAGCTAATGTTACTTACGGGTCTAACAGCACAGTCCTGTACATATTTTTTTGGTAAAAATCATTTAATTTGTGTGTGTGTGTAGTTATAGTATTCTTCTAAAAAAAATGCTAGAATAAAACACCAGGCAGTAAACCAACTCCACTCTTTTCTTCCACAGTCTATTGAAGAAGTGGGTGGCTATGTCCTCATTGGACTCAACTTAGCACCAAGGATTCCTCTGGAGAACCTGCGCATCATTCGAGGTCATTCACTCTATGAAAGAGAGTTTGCTCTTACTGTGCTTGGCAATTTTAACAAAAGTACAGGTCAGGGCACCAGTGAGCTTCTTCTAACCAGCCTGACAGGTAAGACCAACAGTTTGGACAGAATTTCTCATAAAATCTACAGTATGTATTATTTACAAAGCTATGAAAATATTGATGGGTTGTAGAGACGATCTCACATATCAGTTTTCTTTTGCAGAAATTCTTAAAGGAGGTGTGAAATTTTGGTCCAACCAGCTATGCAATGTGGAAACAATACAGTGGTATGACATTGTCAGTGCTGACAGCAATCCCACCATGAAGCTCCCAGTGGCCAGCAACAATCCACTTTGTAAGTAATACATTTCACAGCCGAAAGCTAAGACTGCAAAGTAATTTCTGATATCACTTAATTTGCTAAATGGTTAAAGATGTGTCCTGTTTATTTCTTGTCTGATTTTACAGGTAAAAAATGTGACTCGAGCTGCTTCAATGGGTCATGCTGGGCACCTGGTCCTCAAAACTGTCAGACCTGTGAGTTATCATTTTTGATTAAATAAAATAAAACTCAAGTAGATATGCTTTTTTCAACCTGAAATCTATAATTTATTTCACTTAATATATTGTTGTTAGTCCTTAATTATGGTGTGGTGTATCACTAAAAACAGTTGTTGCCGTGTATTGAGAAACAATGGGTCTCTTTGCATTCATATTAAGATAAGATAAGATAAGATAAGCCTTTATTTATCCCCAGAGGGGAAATTCAGGTGTTGCAATAAACAGATAAATAAATAGAGAGGCAAAGCTGGCAGGTCAAAGTGATTGGCTAGTCTGCAGACTTTTTCGATCAAGCTCCATTGTTTTAAGATGCAAAATGTTATGAATTTGACTTTTGATATGGCTTCAATATTAATAATAAATGATAATAAATACTTGCTACGGGTCATTCCACTAAATCTATCCCATTCTTTTTTCTAGTAACAAAGCTGAACTGTGCACAGCAGTGCTCTAAGAAATGCAAAGGACCTTCACCCAGTGACTGCTGTAATGAGCATTGTGCTGCGGGCTGCACAGGACCGCGGCCCACCGACTGTCTGGTGAGAGAAAGACACCTTCATATGGGGGACAAGAGTAATGATATGATCAAGGCGCTGGGGTAGAATAGAACAACAAAACACATACTTCTACATTAAATCTGGATGAGAAGCATATAACAAAACAAAGCCCTCACTCAGCAGCATCTGTTTTTATGATCAGAAGTATTGTTATTGGTTTCAGTACCAATGAGACAAGTGCTGATTAAATCTTTCATTTGGCAGTGCCTCGAGTATCAGCGTCTGCTCTCCCTCTCTGTGCAGCTCTGATGATAGAAGCCAAGGCTGTGATAGAGGAATGCAGTGTTATCATTAGTGTGGGGCTCTGTTATGGTCCCAGTGTACTGGATGACTTTTGTTTGTGCTGCAGGCCTGTCGGGACTTCCAGGACGACGGGGTGTGTAAAGATGCCTGCCCAGGCCTTATGCGCTATGACCCCAACCTTCACCAGCTGGTACCCAACCCAGATGGAAAGTACAGCTTCGGGGCCACCTGTGTTAAGACCTGCCCACGTAAGAACGGCTATGAGCAGAGAAACTTTTTGCTCGTCTAGACACTGATATATTTATTATTTTATATAAAAACACACACTGTTGTAGCTGTTGTCTTGACAGTCCAGATAAATAAAATAAAACTAGTAGGCTTTATTGGCCAATATGAAACATATCATGCATGACTATGAGCTTTTTCACGTTGTGGTATGTTGAACAAGTTAGACATTCAGTGGTTACAGTTAGTCTCAGTTTAATTATAAACTGTATAAACACAGAAAGAAAATGATTGAGTTTCAGGGCGTGTTAATGCAACACTGCTCCTTCTCAGTTTAACTTCCACAAATCTTTCCCAGTATTACTCAGTCTATAATGAATGGCTTGCAGCATTATTATGTACCTATAGTCATACTGGTGGTATAACTCATATAGGTTATTAATGCTGAAAAGCACATTTGATCTTTTTGTACATTCAGATTCTTTGTAATGTTCAACCTATAAATGAGGATAATGATTATGGAGTAAACAGCTTGTACTTTGCAATCATTCCAGATAACTATGTTGTGACTGATCATGGAGCATGTGTACGGACATGCAGTGGTAACACATACGAGGTGGATGAGGGAGGAATCAGGAAGTGTGCCAAGTGTCGCGGACTATGCCCAAAAGGTAAGGGCTTAAGCTGTCACTGTGCAGCCTTTTCTGAGTTATATACACAATATAGTTTGCAGTGGTGGAACATTTACTCAAGTAAGGTACTTTATCAATGCTACTATTTTGTGCAATTTAGACATTAGCTTTTTACTTTTTTACATGTTGGGAAATACACATATTAACTTTCTTTCTGAGGGTTGGATGAGAAGATTGATACCACTCTCATATCTGTCTATTAAATATGATGCTGTTACGGTTAGCTTATCACGTAACTCCCCAAACTACAACTTGTCATTTTTAACAAACATCATATAACATATTAATGTTATGTGATCTATAGAAGTGCTGGTAGGTGGATTTTGTTACCTTTGGACAGGGCCAGGCACGCACTGTTTATCCAATCATAGTCCAATATCATAATGATATAATAATAAAACACTTATTGCTGAGTATAGTTGTAATACTCATTCTCATAGTATAGTATAGTTATAATACTCCTTATGCAATAGTTATAATGATTAGTACTTTTACTATACATCACTTTGTGGTATTGCTTCTTTTACTGAAGGGTCTGAACTACAGTAGCGCAGTTTGCTTTCTTTAAAATGTTCTGCTCAGTTTGATAATAGCTGAATACCAAGATTAGAGTGAGATCAACAGATTTCAAATCAATATTTATTCATTTTCTTCTTTTTCTATTTTTTCTACAGTGTGTGATGGACTTGGAACAGGACACTTGATTAACACCCTGTCTATCAATGCCACCAATATTGACTCCTTTAAAAATTGCACCAAAATCAATGGTAACATTGCTATCATCCACACATCGATTCATGGGTAAGTCAAGGGCCTTATCAGCATTCATGTCCATCTATATCAACTCTACCAGGTACCTTAACTAATGGTCAATGTATGTTCTTATTATTTGTAGGGATCCATATACCAAAACACCAAAGATGCAGCCTGCGCAGCTTGACGTCTTTAAGACAGTTAAAGAAATTTCTGGTAAGACTGTAAGACCTGAGTAATGCATGACACATGAAATTCACAGCAAAGAGTTTCACAATTAAAAATCCATTTGTTGCTTCAGGATTCTTGTTGATTCAAACGTGGCCAGAGAGCCTGAGCTCACTCAGTCCTTTTGAGAATCTGGAGATCATTCGAGGACGAACTAAGCGGTACGTTCCTTGTATAGACTAAACACTGGATCATAAGAGATGAGTATTATTCAAGGCTGTTCAAAAAATCTTTGCTTTTTTTCTTCTCTTCAACCTTTTCTTTTTTTGTAGTGGTAGCCACAGTCTGGCTGTAACTCAGCTTGGTATCAACCACCTGGGCCTTCGCTCCCTCAAAGAAATCAGCGATGGAGACGTGGTCATCATGAAAAACCAGAACCTGTGCTACATCAAAAACAGCCACTGGAAGGGACTCTTCAAATCAGAAAGCCAAAGTGCTAAAATAGACGAAAATGCTGATGAAGCCACATGTGGTAAATTTAATTTTGTTTCCCCACACTGATTTCAGTCCGATCCTTTGATGTTTTGTTTTGTAACGTCTGATTACGTAATGCACAAGGCAGATTTAATTAATGAAGTCTAATTTCAAAATTGGATAATTATGCGGGAAAGATCTCTTTTTGAGATTCCATCTTTGTTTTCAGCTCTGAGGAACAACACTTGTGACAGGAAATGTACCACAAGCGACTGCTGGGGTCCAGGCCCGGGCATGTGTTTCGCCTGCCGTGACTACAGCCGTGATGAAAGCTGTGTTGACTCCTGCAACATCCTGGAGGGGTAAGGGAGAAATCTGGGTTTTAATGCTTTTTTAATCTCAGAAATGCAGTGTTCCTTATTTTATACAAACAAACAATCTGAACTGTGCTTAGATCTTTGTGCTGTACAGTTAACTCCTTTAAAGTCTATTTTCATACCACAAGCATTTCCAGACTATGACATTAGATGTGGGGATTTGTTATTGAAGCAAGTCTCAGTCCAAATATGATCCAAGGTATTTTGGAGTTAAACCTCCAGTAGATATAAGACAAACACTGCAGCTGAAATGGCACGTTCACTGACATGTGTTTATCTTTGCAGATCTCTGTCAAACATTGAATCTCGACATGCTTACAATTTAACTTGTGCCCTCAAAAAGGCGATCAAGAATTTCACTTCACGTGTAACTGTTTGAAATGTGGTGCACCAGCGATGAGAGTCTGTCAGCTTTGTTATTGTTTTTGCAGAGAGCCGCGGGAGGCCGTCGTGAATAAAATCTGCATGGAGTGTCACCCCGAGTGTCAGCGTACGAATGGGACTGCAACCTGCAGTGCGCCTGTATGTGTGTCACAATAATTAAACTATTATTATAAACATCCATAATAAACAAAAAAACACATGAACTATTCACTTTGTGAACATTATTTATGAAACTAAAATGTCAACAATAGATTAGTGTGATTTGTGTCAGTCACTCTGAATCATAGATCAAATCCATTGCAGAAGTTTTAGCTCTACTAATTTCTCCAATGCAGTTCAGCCACAAGACATGTTGTGTGATGGATAAGAGGTGTGCAATTTAGTTAGTGCTCTGTCTACTTTTATATACTCAGAATCTCATCTTTGGCTGAAAACAACAAGCGCAAGTCCGTTGATGAGTACGTAACTCTAGGAAATGTGGCGTATCATTATTGTATAGTACAGAGTGAGAGAAAGTATTAAATTTCAGTACTTGAAAACAGAGTTGTTCTGACCTAAATCTGAAGCACCTAACAATACTGGGAGGATTTTCGTTGCTAAACATTTGCATTTTTATAAGGAAGATGTGTGCAGCTTTCTCTGAGAAATTACTATGAGACAGTGCAGTTTACATAATATTTACTACTCCTCTCGAGATAATTGTAAACATCTTGAGCCTGTTTTTTACTTTCAGGGTTCTGAAAACTGTACAAAGTGTGCCAACTTCCAGGATGGACTGTTCTGCGTGTCTCGATGTCCCCAAGGCGTGCCAGGGGAGGATGACATGCTAGTGTGGAAATACGCAGATGAGAGGAAAGTGTGCCAGCTATGCCACAAAAACTGCACTCAAGGGTAAGAGCATTGTTTAGCTTAACCTGAGAACTGGTGCTTCATTTTTCCTGTGGCGCAAACATTTGTCTGTCATAATGATGATGCAGTAACTTAATCCAAGCCAGAAGGGTCAGCTGTAGTTCTTTTGGCACAGAGTGGAGAGAGGTCGGCCTTTAGCATGAGGTGATTTGTTTGTTGAGATCAGTGATGATGATCATTTAGGAGAGATGTTGTGGACTAAGATTAAAGGAAAGTACCAGTGATTTACTTGGAAATTGTTATATTTCACATTACTTTTGCTCTTTTTTCAAAGCGTACCCTCATTTTGTAGACCTCTGAATGTTTTTGTCATTCATTTCCATCCATTTCAGTATTCAGTGGACAGAGGTCTGCACTGCATTATAGAACAGAGATGAAAGCACATTTAATGTTCGCACTGATGGATAATCAACATTCAGCCATTGTGGTGGCTGGATGGTATAGTGATGAGTAAGGAGGGAAGTGGTTCAGGGGCACCAGGTCCTTTAATCCACTGAGTACCTGTGTTGATGGGCTTGTGTAACTGTGTTCTAAAACTTTTGATGAGAAAAATATGATGAAGTTTTTCCACAACTTTCATATTATATATTTTTTTAAGTTTAACAAACCCCAGTTGACCCAAGTTATTGATGCATCCATTCAAAGTATTTATTCAACAGAATTACAGTGAGGTAATTGTTGTCCAGATGATAATAAAGCACTTGGACTTGAGTCTTGTATATTTGTAACAAATTACTTAGAACTTGGATGCTTTTACTGGCAGAAATCAGAAATCTTCTCATTGTTTTTGCACTCACGTGATGGATTTTTATTAAATTAAACATGTTAGGCAACATAGAAGTGTGGCAACAATGATTGTTTTTCTGTTTTTGATGGACACTGATTGCAAAGAATTTCCTTGATTGTTTAGTGTCATAGATAAAACAATGTGACTATATGATGAAAGCATAGTGATTTTATGGTTACATCAATTTTTTTGCATTGATTTTCCCTACAGGTGCTCTGGTCCTGGTCTCCAAGGCTGCCAAAATAAAAGGTGAGTAATCCCATAACACTTGTCATTGATGCTGAAGTATACACTGACTTTGCCCAAGTTTGGCACCTCTCCTTGTTTATTGAATTTGTAAATGTGCTCTGTTTTTTGTATTCTTAAATCATTCTCCACCTGTCTTTCAGCACTTCTGGTCTTTCCATGATTGCGGCTGGTGTAGTCGGTGGACTCCTCGCTGTTCTTATTGCGGGCCTGTCTGTCTTTGTGTTGCTTCGCCGACGCCACATCAAGAGAAAGAGAACCACGCGCAGGCTCCTCCAAGAAAGAGAGGTAAGATGAGGGAAGTGAGTCACCACCTCACAGGAAGACATCATGACATTAAGACTCCGGGGTTATTTTACAGAGATATGAGCTGTGCTGTTGGCAAGAGACTTTGTAAGATATTTAATCCTTCTTTTCCAGCTGGTTGAACCTTTGACTCCAAGTGGGGAGGCACCAAACCAAGCTCTGCTGCGGATCCTAAAGGAACCTGAATTTAAGAAAGTCAAAGTGCTGGGATCAGGAGCTTTTGGTACAGTCTACAAGGTAATACCAGGCTTCAGGTTTGTGTCTGTAAACACGTTGTTGTCAAAATTACACTCCAACGCTGAGCTTTATTGAAGCTGGGGCTCTGGAGTACTGAATGGTTTTTTTCGCTCATCTACATCTGTTGTCAATTTTTCAATTAAAAGACACATTTTTAACTTGCCAGATCATGCATGAGTGGCTCCACTTTCAGTTTCAGTGCTGCGCGATACTGTGCGCGCATGTGTGTGTGTGCGTGTGTGCGTGCGCGTTTGTGTATATGTGTTTACGCTGTGACAGTGTGGGGACTTATTATCAATATGGGGACAAAAGAATGGTCTCTACAAAGTTAACCATCTATTTTAGAGTTGATTTTATGTCAAGGTTAGGTTAAATCCCCAGAGAAAGAATGTGAGTCAACACAACGTTCTTATTACAAAAACAAGAGTGTGTGTTGGCTATTGAATTTTTATCTTTGTGAGGACCAGTTTAGGTTTTAGACCTTGAATTAGGACATGCAAAGTAAGCATTTTTTTTTCCAAAGGGCTGAGGTTTGAGTTTGGTTTAAGTTATGGTTAGGGCAAGGGTTAGGGTTAACCATTTAGTTGTGATGGTTAGGTTTAGCCAGTGGTCATGAAAAGAAAGTCATGCTGTAAAAAGTCTGGCATTTATAACTTTACTTAAGTAGATGTACACAAAATGTACTTTAAGTACAGTAAGTGTAGACAGCGTTTAATGTTTTAGCTTGTTGAAGTGGAGATCATTTAAATTAATTTATTTACAGTTGACAAAGCGTCACATTTCATATTCAGAGACATGTGCAGCTCATGTACTAAAATTGTACTGCACAGTACTGTATACAGAATACAAAGAGTTTGTGGGTAATGCTGAACTCATGCAGTACGTACAGTATGGCAGCATTTGTTATTGTGCTCTATATTAACATTTTTTATATAAGCACATGTGTTTATGTGGTGATTTAGGTGTAACTACAGCATGTAAAATAACAAACTTGTTTCCATACAGGGCCTGTGGGTTCCAGAGGGAGAAGATGTGAAGATCCCAGTGGCCATTAAGGTTTTGAGAGAGGCCACATCACCAAAAGCAAACAAAGAGATCTTGGACGTAGGTTTCTTGATTTATGTGGTGCATTTTAGTATTCTAAACTTACTGTAATACTGAGTCATAACTTTAAAAGTCTTTCATTTACCAAACTACTTCAGTAAAGTGTATACCACTGGTGGGAAATGACAGTGGAAATATAGTTAAAGTTAAAACTATGCACATTTTTTTTTTTATTATAATATTTTGACTTTGGCTTAAAGGGTTCAGAAGTACGTCAATGTGTTGCACAAAGTTGAGTGACAATTATTGCTTCCCAGATGTCAATTTAAGTGTAATTTACCCTCTAATTTATAGCACATGCAACTTTATTTGAAACTAATGACCACTTATTTCCCTTCTAACAGAGAACGTGTCATGTTTTTACACGGTGACCCTCTTACAGGGCTGTAGGAAATGGGATTAATTCATTCGAGGGCTGTATGTGGGCGTTGGTGTGTAATCCAAGGCTGAGGTGTGCTGGAAAGGAATGCAGTCCTGTAGCCACACTGAGAAAGCAGCCCATTCAAAATGCAGTGTGCGAACGGCTGAATGTGCGTCTTGGATCCTGTGATTTTTGCGGTCGTGTTGCTCAGTCACTGTACATCTGGAAGTTGTGGTGGACATGCACATCCTCTGAACTTCATGACTTCAGGGCTTGTTTTTAAAAGTGCTTTGAAGCCTCTTTCTCTTCAGACTGTCAGAATTACAGAGCTCCTAACAATTAAGTGGCTATTTACTGAACAATTTGATACTGTAATAGGCATGTACAAAATATTTGGGGTACAAGTAATGCACTCATGACTGGAAGCCTACTAAATAAAGCTCGGTTTGAACTGCTGTTTGCATGGTTCTACTTGTAGGAGGCTTGTTGTTGGTGGCCAGTGATTATCCCCATGTTTTCTTTCTTTGTCTCTTTCCTGTTATGACAACTGAAAATCTTCCCTTCCCTTAGCTGAGACACATAACATATGCTTGACTGAGTATGACTGCTGCTAAGAAACGTATCACCTAACACTGGATATATGCACAAATGTTGTGTTTCTTAGGCTATCAGTTTCCCACCAATGTTGGTTCAGTGAAGTATGGAATAGTAATATGTATAATAATATAAGATGCTTTCCTTAAACGCAGAAGATAAGGAGGTTGTTTTGTACTTTGTGTCACCTGATGGCCTCCAATTAATATTATACACTGAATGGAAAAAAAAAACAGTTTCATATGTCTACATGTGCACCACAGGAGGCTTATGTGATGGCCAGCGTGGAACATCCCCATGTGTGTCGTCTGCTTGGCATCTGCCTGACTTCCACGGTGCAGCTTGTCACCCAGCTGATGCCCTATGGCTGCCTGCTGGACTATGTCAAAGAGAACAAAGACAATATCGGCTCCCAGTACCTGCTCAACTGGTGTGTGCAGATAGCCAAGGTAAGAGCTAAGGGCATCGAGTTACATGGTAGGATTTCTGCACACTTACAGTAGATATTAAGTAATAGAAAAACGTGCAATAAAAATTTTGTTTATGATACACATGATAAGCAAAAGCAACTGAGCCTTGCTGCAGACGAAGCAGGTTTTTTTTGCTTATGCAACAGTACCTGCTGCCTTTAACTGCTAAGAAATAGTATTTAAATGATATGAGTCATCTGGTGTTGACGACAAGGCTGTCAATACAGTATTTTATCATGTCTGATCAAGCAATGTTTTTATGTTTTGGCATCCGTATCAGGTGTAAGATGCTTGTGTAATAACTTATATTTAATCGTTTGTTTGACAAAAGGGTATGAACTACCTGGAGGAGCGCCACTTGGTACACCGTGACTTGGCAGCGAGAAATGTCTTGGTGAAGACTCCGCAACATGTCAAGATCACCGACTTTGGTCTGGCCAAACTCCTCAACGCAGATGAGAAAGAGTACCATGCAGACGGTGGAAAGGTTGGTTGGAGATTAAAAAGTAGTCTGCAGTGTCTGTCTGTCATTAATATTTCAAAAACAGCTTATCAGCATTCAGTTTTGTAGTCATAGATTGTATGCAACTATAAATAACCATATTTTTTGGTTTTGTAGCTTGTTACAATTGTTTGTCAGACAGATGGCTTCCTGTAGATGAATGATGAATTTGCTCCATGTCTTGATGGATGAATTTTTGCATTTGTAGTTTTGCTCTAGTATCTAGATAAAGTAATGTAGTAAAAATAGTCCTGTCAGTGAAGTGAGCTCCAAGAGAAATGAAAAATCAGATAAGTTCCTTCTCTTATCAGTCTTTCTTTGTGCAAGTGAATGCGCTATTTCCCTTGCAGAAGAATGTGTTCTACTGTGTTTACTTCTATCTACAGGGTGACCTATAGACTATAGTACGCAGTTTTGATCATCATGATTTTCCCTTAATACGATAATTCCCAAATATTTGGATTCTTTTGCTTAACTTGTTCAAAATCCAATAATCTGTAGTAACGTATATACTGACCTATATTAGTTTATTACATTATCAGAACTTCGTTATATCTGTTTTTTTCCTCCAAACAGATGATAGAATCATTCTGACTGGTAATATAATGCAGTATTCAGTTTCTGTCCTTAGATTTTACTGCTTGTCCTCACCAGGGGTTGCACATGTGGAGACCCAGTCCAGTTCTTTGAAAATTAATCTGGACAAATTTGGACTGGATCTCAAACAGTGGAACCTGTTATTGTTGCGATTTGCTTCATTTGTAGTTGCTATTCTGAAACATGCTGTTAATTAAACATCACAGGGCAGTTTTCCAGACAAGGATTAAACCTTGTGTTATAGATTAAGCCTTGTGTTGTGAGTAGAGATATCGACTGAAAAACATCTTCAGTATGGAACCAGACTTAATCCTTATGCAGGAAACCATCCCTGAAATCATTTTTTAAGCTTTGTGATGACAGCATACTGCTCCTCAGCTCCTTTAAATTGAAAACTGTATCAAAAACCTTTTTTTCCATTTCTAAAATTTTAATCTATGTTTGGACTTTTTTGTAACTTCATGAAAAAATGTGGATTTTTGTATTTATGATGTATGCATGCACCACTAGGTGACAGCACTGTTACATTACAGCACCGTCTTTACACACTGTGTGGTAAAGACATTCAGTTTAAGAAAGCAACACAGTACTTTGAATAAACAAGCCAAATTTGACTAGATGTTACTGTGGTACAAAATGAAGTTATTATTCTTGTTAACAGCCTATTACAGATATTGCTGTTGAGAGTCAATTGACAAGTGTACAGCTGAGGCTGCTGTCTTAATGAGCTAATAAACCTTCTCATCATCGCTCTTTTAAAACTCCCATGCAAACACAGGAACGTAAAATGTTCCCAGCACAAATTGTCTGCTAAAAAATGAAGCAGAGTATTATTAAGACTGCAGGAAAATATATTCTCTTTTAGGTCGGTGCCCTTTTATCATGTTAAGTGCAAATCTATAGGCATAGTCCATTATTGAAGCAACTGTAATATTTGGAAATGATACAATGACTACTTTTTGTCTCACAGGTACCAATCAAATGGATGGCTCTTGAATCTATCCTGAACAGAACATACACACATCAGAGTGACGTGTGGAGTTATGGTAAGTCTCTCTGTTGTGAATACAGGCCCCTCTGACCAAATGAACCCCTGTTTGCAATACAGATTGAGATCCTTGTGTAACTTCAGATATGTAAAACAGCTAAGCTTCCCTGAGCTTTCACTGTCCTCCTGAGTATTGGTGACAGTCTCACTGGAGAAATATTTATTCATTGCTAAATAAAGTGTTTTAACAGTGAGTGGGGCAAACAGACGAAGGACGTTTTGAAGATTTGGATAGGATGTTGTTTTTGGATCTAATAAGGCTTGTCAACATTTTAAAACCCAGAATGAGAAGGGAGAACATCTTGCTAGCATCTGCGATTTTAGGACACTGATAGCACACACCTACACACCAGCAGTCTCAGATGGACAATATCACGTCATAGACTGTTGGCACGACCCACATAAACAGTTCTTCCAGCCCAGGAGCACATATATGCACAGATGCCTACACACACACACAGCTTTCACGAGTGGGCCACTTTCCAAATCTTCTTTTCCCAAGGTTTTGATTATGTCTTCCGCTCAATATGGCAAAAGCATCAGTAGACCCTGGCAGAAGTGACGAGCTTCCTTTCCTCCTTTTCCCTTCATCAGTTCCTCCAACACAGAGATGCATCCTGCTAACTCCCACTCCTACACATGAGAGCCAATTTGTCAACATTTCTATTTTGATACTCCGTGTTATTTGGAAAGCTTACAATCCTGTCACTGTCATTTCTTCTCTTTTATTGGGAGCGAAACAAAGTGAATGACAGCTCATCAGACTGACACATACCAACTGTCCTCCTTTCTCTAGGTGTAACAGTTTGGGAGCTTATGACATTTGGGACCAAACCGTATGATGGGATTCCAGCTAGTGAAATAGCTGGTGTCCTGGAGAAGGGAGAGCGACTGCCTCAACCACCAATCTGTACCATAGATGTCTACATGATCATGGTGAAATGTAAGCTTGGAGGGATGCTGGTTGAAACACTCATTCGCATGATATCTTCCTGTTGAATCTACTAATTTATAATCATTTCCCCACAGATAATGTCAAAGTTTCATCGTATCTTATCTTATCTGTCTCATAATTATATCTGCTGATGTGTCTGTGCAGGTTGGATGATTGATGCTGACAGCCGACCTCGTTTCCGGGAACTAATAGCTGAGTTTACAAAGATGGCTCGGGATCCTTCTCGTTATCTGGTCATTCAGGTATAATTTTACCTCAGATATCATAGTCTTAAATCTCTGATGATTTGTGGCACATACACGAAGCTGACTAGGTTAATTGTATTTCTATTCCAGGGTGATGACCGCATGCGCCTGCCGACTCCCTCAGACACTAAATTGTACCGCAGCCTGATCAGCGGGGAGGACATGGAAGACGCTGTGGATGCAGATGAGTATCTGGTCCCGCAACATGGCTTCTTCAGCAGCCCGAGCACCTCCCGCACCCCGCTGCTTCACTCCACAGTAAGCTACTTCATATAGAAAATGGATGAGATGTGTCTGTCTCTCTGTCTTAGGTGACCTCTGTGGTTCCACGGGTCCGTTTTTGTTGTCTTTGTCATGTACCTACGATAAGCGATGTTGCCGGTTTGATTCCAGTTGACAACTTTTGTTGCACATCTTACACACCCCTCGCTCCTCTCTCTCTCCATTTCCTATCTGCATTTCTTCGCTGTCCAATAAAGTTAATCCTCCTCCCAAAATATAAATAATTACTCAGGGCAAACAATCATGCAAACTCAATTATTAACAAATATTAACACAACTGGCCTCTGAGTCACATGTGGTTAAGAGTGACTACTGCCTGTGTATGTAGAACTTCCACAAGATGGCGTAGTTTGACTGAAGATGCATCCGACAGTACTTGTAAACAACACAAGATATTTTTTATGATTATCCACCAACAGTGTCACTGACTGTCTTAGTAGTGTGTTCTCATTAATCGTCAAAGGGCTCAATTCAGAGGTGCAATCTAAGACAACCAAGCTAAGCCAAGTATAAAACAATTATGAAAACCAAAGTGTTCAAAAGACGTAAATTTTGTATTGTATACACTACACTGTATATATAAGTGCCATTACTTCTATATCAACTAAAAAGGCCCTACCAGGAGATTAGAAAATACTGGGCTACAGTTGCATTTTAGCAATAGCAGCATTTGCTTCTAATCGTATAAAGGATGGATTTTTAGCCAGAATGAGGTAGAATATTTTCAGAATATTTTATGCTGTGAACTTTCAGCCTCAGTAGAGTCAACTGAAAAAAAAGCAATGAATCGGCACATGTAATGAGGCACAGATTCCTTACAGACGCACACACCAGACTCACTCACGTTGACCTTCTCTATCCAAACAGTGAAAGAGGAATACCAGCTGCTTTGGAGGCAGGATAGAGTTTCCCAGAAAAAGCAGCATTAATTGATTAAAAAAAATTGCACCAGCAGCGCAACCCTTCACCAACATGCAGTCATTTAATTGTGCTATTTTAACTGTGTTTTGGGAAATGGAATTTCTGCATAAATCATTACCCTGTGAGTCAGAATGGAGGTAAACGCAGTCTTCTTCTTAGCTTGTTGAAAGTAATTAGCCTTCACTTGAAGCAGCAGCTGCAGAACGCTGACTGTTTAACTGAATCCAGGTGATCACACAGAGAAAAGAGAGTTGTTCTAAGTGGCCAGTCGTACCTGGCCTGAACCCTGCAGACCCCAGTTGCCCTCATTCTGTTTAACAGTCACCAGTGGGACCATTTCTCCTCTTCCTGACCCTGCCCACTCTTCCTCATCAGCATCCCCTCTCCCACGTTTCCTCCCAGGTGCCCTTTGATTGATGAGAGCTGAATGAGCAGAACTCTTCTACCTCAGGTTCAGTGAAGGCCATGCGTAGGTCTGGCTCTGCTACCTGGGATTATTGCCGGCCACTGACAGCCTGGTTAGCTCATATGAGCTTTAAAGTTTGATTACCTTTGCAGGCAACCAGGCAAACTTTTTTAAAAATCTTTGTCCAACAAAAGCTCAGCATAAGCCTGCTTTTGCTATATCGGTGTTGGGGCATGGCCCATTAAGGGTCGAGACATTTTTTTACAGATGGTTGCTCCTTCAGCGTGTTTAATTTCCTTTTCTTGTTGAAAGTAATTGCATTGCCATAGCTGTCACTCTTTTCTCTTTATTTTCTCGGTTTCCATGGTTTTAATGCGCAGTCACATAGTTCTTTGACTGGAGAATCTGACAGACACAACAAAGCTTGTCATGTTGCTTGAATGAATATGAATCTGCTCGGTGGATGTTCATTTCGATTGTAATCAGCTTGTACTTAGATGACAGTTATGGTTCCTTGGGTACCATAAAAACACATTATCACTGTTCAAAGGAAACTTATTGTCCCCTGAGAGGCTTTAAGATATTTTTTTTGTGGCTTTTTTTAGCTTTATTTGACAGAGACAGCTTGAAGAGTGACAGGAATGTGGGGAGAGAGAGATGGGGAATAACATGTGGGAAAGAGCCACAGGTCGGATTCAAACCCTGGGCCGCCGCGGCAAGGACTGAGCCTCTGTACATGGGGCGGATGCTCTACCAACTGAGCTAAACGGCACCCCGTCCCCTGAGAGGCTTTAAAATAAATCGCAATGACTGACACACTCACTTCAAAAATAACTATACATGATGTGACAAGCAAAGTGAAAATGAATAAACAGACCATCTTTGTGTTGTGCATCACACTAAAGCTGCCTGTTTAGTTACATTTGAAACATTTCTCACTTAATGTCTGCTCCATGGATAATAGAGGTATATCTAAATGTGTTAGAGATCTATGAGACTCAGTTCCCTGTTCTGCATTTACTGTGGTATTATCATGAGACATTAAGTTTATATCTTCTGTTTTGCAGAGCCTCAACAGCAGCATTGGGACTTGCAACAGCAGAAATGCTTTATTGGTAAGATAAATCAATTAAAACTCCACTTAGAGAAAATTACTTTCCTCTTTGTGTTTCACTCAAACATAAACAGCTTTGTCCTACGTTGCAGAATGGATTCCCAAGCAGAGATGGAAGCATCGTACTTCGTTATATTCCTGACCCCACCGACAAACAATTAGATGAGGCTTTCCAGCCAGCTCCAGGCAAGTATTCTCAACTGCAAAACCACCTCTTTTTCATGTCATTCAAATGAATCTCAGCTGAGCTCTCCCCTTGTCCCTGTATTTGACTCAGTGAGGTAGGGGGACATCTGGTGGACAAGAAGCATATTGCTGTAGTTATTTCACTGCTGCCCAAGCTTAAGAACATATGCTATTTATCATTTGTAGTCTTTCTTCCAGTGCTATTACTGTACCATTAGTGCATAAATCTTTAGTCTTTGTGGCTGTAGAGGGAGGTTTAAAGTGAATAATGTCATACATCAAACATGTATTATGACTGATTTAGTATTGCCATTCCATAAAGCTGGGATTTTCGAGAGACAGATTTATAAAATATTGCTCAAACTCGACACAGCAGAGGCCAAGATATCCTGAATTTCAGGTCCTAGTAAGGATGAAGTTCCACAAACTTGATCCTACATTTCCCATAATGCATCTTGATAGCATCTTTTTGTTATGCTGCATTCCATTGTTGAAACTCGGGCAAGATCTGTCTAACCCGAGTTTGCTGACATAAACACACACCGTTAATGTGCAGTAAACAGAACAGGTAGTTGGTTAGTGCTAGAACTAACCAACCAGGTAGGCCCTAGTTGGGAAAACCTACTTGGAACTACTGACCTTCGACTTGCAATGGACTGCAGCATTAGACCTTCCCTATTCCCTATAAACATCCCCTTCTTTCAAACTCCATATCTCCGGTTTGTAACACAGACTTTTTGTTAAACTTTTGAAGTCTTACAGCCACAATAATGATATAATATAATGACTTGTGGTTAATGGGCTGAAACTTGGAATACTATCATTATGGTTTGTTCAGTCATATAAACAATCTGCTGGTTTCTATTTTACTATGTATAGACTTAATGAGAAACTATCTAGTGTCCTTGCTAATGTCACTGGCTTTCTTACAGACTACATGAACCAGAATGGGGTCTCAGATATGATGAATCCCATCTACCAGCACCCTGGTCCTCCTCGCACCATCCTCCCCACCATATCTTCAGAAGAGGACACAGAAACGGAGTACCTGAACTGCTTTAAAAACGGGGCCAACGGACCAGAGTACCTGAACGAGGTCCCTACCCCTGCGATCCTCCCACTAACCTCCAACGGCACGGTCCACAGCATTCAGAAATACCAGCCGCAGAATAGCATAGACAACCCTGATTACCAACAGGATTTCACTCCCACCTTCAAGACCCACACCAACGGACACATACCAGCGGCAGAGAATGCAGAGTACCTGGGCCCAGACTGAGGACTTAGTGGATACAGACAAGAAATAGACTGTTTCTGTTCCATTAAGTAAGGACATTGATGTCTTAGCTGGGAGAGCATAGATAAGTGGTACCATCAATAATCATATATGTTGTATCCTGTCTTACAGAGTCAGGTGACACTTTGTGCAGCTTCCAGTGTTGTTTGCATGCAGTCATACTTGTCACGCAAAACCCTTCTCATTCCAAAGAGTTTTTTCTCACCACCAAACTACAAATTACTCTTTCTTGATGAAAGCTGGACTGAAGTTGACGCCTACATGACTCTCTGATTGATCTGAGAGTTGCTGGACCAGATACATACATACATATTGTAACCCCCGTCGGAAAAGTGAAAGTCTGTTCAAGAAGTGATAAATCTCTCCAAAAGACTGCTATTAAAAGGATGTAAACGTCTCCATTTTGTAGGAGGCAGAAGGTCTATTGCAAAGAACAGAAACTGGCAGCTTAACTCCAAAACACAACCTATGGTACATGTGAGAAACATAAGTCAGATACACAATCAGTCAACAGTATTGGTATGTTGGGATTCAAACACACAGTGGTGCTTTCACTTGACACTGATGTGAAGCCTCAGAACATTTTTCTGTGGCGAAGTCAAGATGATTTAAAATGGAGGTTTTAAGAATAAAATGATGGCTGATGACTGTTGTAGTTGAGGCCTGACGACACTCATCCTGAAGGATGAGTTAATGAGGAAACATAATGTTGCAATGTATAGAATGTATAGTCAATGTAAATGGGAATACTATTGAACTGTAGCATTTAAAATGTTACCTTTATTCTCTATGACAGTTTTGTATGTATTACAAACTGGTTGCTGGAGTTTCCTGTGTCCCCTGATGTGTGATATCACACTAACTATGTAGAGAATGTAACGGTAAATATCGCAAATGTGATTGTGGTCGTATTCACACTGCTGTGTTTTACAGTTTAAAACCTTCAGCACTCCTGTAGCATGAAGCATATTTGTGTGAACCCACAAAGATAGCTAAACTCTGAGCTCAGTATGGCACATTAGTTTGTGTACCCAGGAAGTTTTTTTCTTGACTTCCTGCAGACAGTATCTTTTGCAACACTCTGACTGCACTCACAGCTAATCAACTTTTTACTGATCAACACGTTGACATGACAGCAAAAAAACTTCATCAAGAAAAAGCATCAAAACAGCCGAGGGGTAAAACCACCACTTCCAAATACATTTCAATAAAGTTGTCACTATTTTTAATGTTTTTTCACTTGCTGGTTGAACTATCTGAGGTCATGTGAGTTTGAATTTTTAGTTTGAAGTAGTATTTCCCTGTAAAAATTAGTTGTTTTATTTGATTTGACTCTATGTCAAGTCACAAACCAAGAATGTTTCTGATGTTTGTGGTCTAATGTCTCTATATTATTACCTGGAGACTTTTTTTTTTTTTTTTTGTAACTAAAGTGTAGACTGTTGTTCCACACAGGGCGTTGACATCATATCTATGAATCTGCTCCTAGCTTTAAAGTCTTGTAGTCTTGCAAGAGCATTAACTTTTCCATTATTATTCCTAGTTTTAAAGGAATATACTATTGTAGCAGCCTGTACGCCTACTTTTGCAGATTTTACACAGGTACATGTACAGAAAGCAGTGATTATGCTTCAGTATACCCCAAAATAATCACCTATAATTTATACTCAGTACACAGTTTTGTCACATCATACATGATTATGCACTTAATCCTGAATTGTAATTATTACATTCAAAAGTGAACATGAATAAATCTTTTTTTTTTCTATGGAAACACACTTTGTTTTGTTTTTTTCTTTTCTCCCACAGCTTTAACAAGATACAGGAAGAAGGACTCAGAGCTCAAGGATTCAATCATCTACTCAGTCTTTTTATCTTAATGCCAACAGCACTTCAAGCAGCAGCTTGATGAAATGCCTTTAGCAGATAATCGGCTGAATGAGAGCAGCGTCCACCCAGATGCTTTGCCAATTCATTAAAAGTGATTTAAATTCATGAATTTAAAAGTCACTTTTATGTCAAATGTTTTATGTTAAATGTCAGCGTGGACACCATGTCGTGACTTGAAACAACCTCTGATGAGATAAAAGGAGCTTGATTAAGGGACAAAACTGTTTCTTATTCTCCTAAATCTGCCTTTATGTTTCTGATTAGACTGTTTCACTTGTAACTGAGGAGTTTAACACTTATCTTCTACTCAATGGCCCTGTTCTAAACTAGTGGGAAACTAGGATTTATATAATCTATATTTAGTTATTTAAGTTTTATGAGTTTAGATATAAAGACCCTGAAAACGTCTCCATAACATTACATATAACACAAAAAAATCACAGTCTACCACTAATCTGCTTCATCAGGACTGTTTAAGTTTGCTTTGATCATATGGGATTGTCAGTTTCCTCTTACTTTACTTAAATCATTAACAATAACAGAGAGAAAGAGGATGTGCTCACATGAAAACATTATTGTTTATCCTCTGAACAATAGAGGAACACACATGTATCAAACAGGCTTCTTGTTTGAAGTGGAGGTTGTGTCAATGTACTGTTTAATTCAATTAATGAGTAACAAAAAAAAAGGGAATCTTGTAATACCTGAATAAGGACAATATCAAAATAGGTACAACAAAATCAGAATTGTTGTAATGTTAGTTTTCAATAGCATCTCAAACAGCTTAATATGGTTTACAGAATTTTGGTGTTCACAGCTACTTTTCTCATTATTTCAAGACTGTGGGCGGTGTTCACTGGCATGACACCAGAACCAGTGTGGCAAACCTAAATCTATAAAGATAATAAAGTCTAAATTGCGTAAGGTTTTCTTTCTATATGCTGGTGTAATCTAATGAAACAAACTGCCTCTTCTAATTAAAGAACAGTCAAATTACAGAAATAATTATTTAAATTTGACTGTCTGGTACACTGAAGTTGTAACTGTTGTCATTCACAAGGGCCTATAATGGTACATGAGTACCTTTTCTGCTTCCTGAAAAAAATATTATGAATTGATTGGTCATGTGATTCAAACTTTCTAGCTTTTTCAGTCCCTGTTTTCTACTCTTCACTTTCTGTCAAATATGGGTTGATGGATTGTGTAAACATCAGGGACAAGAATAGAAATAAATTCAGGATTTTATGTGACAAAATCTGATATGTTATAAATGTATAAAATGTGAAAAACGACCCCTCATATTAAATAAAAGACTGATGAAATCTTGTTTCCAGGGCTGGTATAGTTACAGTTTTTAATATAATAACTTGTATTTACACACACTATACAATCACTGTTGATACTGTTCACACTGTACATAGCTTAATCAACAGGCACTGTATATAATTAGAAATGTAATTTACCTGCAATCGCTGCTGCTGCCAAGCTGTGTACGTGTTAGTATATTCGCTCTGTCCATACTTTTTATACCTATAACATATTCATAGATAGATAGATAGATAGATAGATAGATAGATAGATAGACTCTGAGGAGGAAGAACATATGGTCCTACCTCTAAAAAATATGCATAAGAAAAATATACATAAAAATATACATATGGACTCTTGTGCAATAACTTGTGAAACTTGTGAAAACTTAAATGGGAGTGCAATTATGCATCCATTGTTATGTCCATCAGATCAACTGTTACAGAATGAGTCTCCTCTCTCTGCACAGAGGTGGGTCATTATACAGAGGTATGGCAGTTGGTAGGAATGACTTCCTGTAACGGTCTTTTTTTACAGTGGAGCTGCAAGAGTCTCCGACTGAAACTGTTCAGTTGTTTGAACAGGAGGTCATGTAGTGGATGAGAGTTATTGTCCATGATACTGAGTACCTATATCTACACTTTTTCATATCCCTGTTCCTGTGCACATTACTCTGCACTTCACTGCTTTTGCACTTGGTTAGATGTTAGACTGCTTTTTCGTTGTTTCAGTATTTGTACTTGAATCTAATCTAATAGCTGTAGTGTCTCCTCGGCGCCGCTTGGTGGCAGCACTGAAGGAACATTTTGTCTCCACCCCCCCCCAAACAAACAAACCGACGAAGAAGAAGAAGAAACAACCATCAACAAGATATGGGAAACTTTCGCAGGGCTGTCCGTCAGTTCGGGTTGATCGCTTCAGTCAGAGGCATGGGAGGCTCACCGGGGAGAAACGTTTCATGTATACTGTTCTTCATCATACTCCTGTCAGGGGAACATTTTCGATGGGTAAGTGAAACTTAACGTTTACAGTCTCGTGACTAAAACATGACTCAGCTCGGTCTGCCGTTGCTAGTCTGATGTTTACCGGGAGGCGGTTAGCGACACTAAAGATGCAGTCACTGTAGCTTTTTTAGGGTTTCAACTCCTATTTAACCCGTGTTAAAATAACGTTAACCGGTAGCTGGTTTAATAGTGTCTCAGAAATAGCAGCTAGTGTGTATTGCTGGTTGTAAACAACACCAGCCTCGTTGTTTTAGCGAGAGCCGAAAATGGGAGAGAGATAAGACGTTAGCTGTGACATTCCACAGTATCGATACAGGTCGGCGGAGCCGGTGTCGAAAGAAGTTGTGTCACCGAAACCACCATAATGTTTCAACAAGTTAGGTATCAAGGTAAAAGCTTGACTACATGTGTTCAAGTTCATGTTGTTGTTCACACAAAAAAACACTAAATCAGGTAGCAGAAGTTCAATGGGTTTGAATTATTTTGAGTATCGCTGTATGCCGGCTAACGTGAGGTTGTAGTCATGTTGTAGTAGTTGTGGTCAAACACAAGGCTTAACTGTGTACACAGCTGCATTAAGGGTGAGAATAACAACTAAACTAGTAGTAATACATTGTTATTATTATTATATACTGTTATTAACAATACCATTACCATCATCTTGCCACTGCACCTCATCTACCTATTTATCTTGTGTTTTGTCCCATTCTGTGTTTTATTTTTTATTTTTTTTCTACCTCAGTATTTTATTGTATTGTATTTTTATTGTATTCAAATATACCGGACTGCTATGAAGACCTAATTTCCCTTCGGGGATTAATAAAGTCTTTCTTTCTTTCTATCTATCTATCTATCTATCTATCTATCTATCTATCTATCTCTAAACAATATATTAAGTAATGTATAAAGTAAAGTACATAGAAATTAAAAGAGAGAAGACAACAACAACATTTTGGGGTATTTACTTTATGATATTGATGTTTACAAATACAGCAGATGATGGGCATAAAGGTGTAATACAAGATCTCCATTTTTTTTTTTTTTTTTTTTAGAAATGTGTCCTCTTCTAGTTCAATTGGGAGAATGTTATTTGTTAATAAAGGCGCTATTAATTATGTCAATACAATCAGCAATTGAGGGCATTTCCGGTGAAGATGTCATTTTAAAATAAACCATGCAAAATCCTGTGTCACATGTTTGATTTGATTAATCAGATGTAGTTAATCACTCACTTGTCATCAGTAGTCTCAAGGTAATTAGTTTAGATCGCTGCAAAGCACAGAACTTCTTAGAAGCTGTGCTAAAACACCAGAATCTGATTAATCATTACTGTGTGGAGATAACAAGGCATGCAATAGGTAGAAATATTGATTATTTGGAGGCTGCGGCGAATAAGCAGAAAGGATTTTACAGAAATGTGTTTCTGGTGCAGGATTCGGGATCATTCATCAGGTTTCTGTTTACTTAGAACAAGTCTTGCAGGGTTCTGGTTCTCACTCAATACAAACAACAAGTCTCTTACAGCTAGTCTTGCAAGTGGACTTTAGACAAATAGTTGGTTAGAGCTAGTCTGCAACTGCATAAAACTCCAGCTGAAGACCGATGACAATCGGAGGCTGCCCTTGAACTCAATCCCATCCCACAAGGCACAAGTAGGACAGAGTGTAACACTGAGCTTACTCGTAAAACAGTTTGTAGAGTAAGTGAATTAACTTCCTTATGTCAACCGTCCCGATGAAGAACACGTGAGAGCTCTGATGCTGAATAGACACATGAAAAACTTTGACAGATGAAGCAATAAAAAGTATTAAAAGTACAGTAAATATTTTTAAACAATGGTATTTGTATGTTATTGTATTTTCTCTAATATATCTAATATATTTAAAGCAAATGTTTAAAGTGATCATTTGATCTTGTTTGTAGCCATAACAACAGTGGTTGAATTGTATTGTTGCCATAGAAATCTCACCACAGTTCTCATTTTTTTTTTTGGTGCCTTTCTTGACGTAAAATGTCGGGTTAGTCAAGATAACATTTTGCGATATGACTAAGCAGACCCTCTGTCTGTGTTTTAAGACTGCCATATTATTTTTGCAGAAGTGAAATTTTTATTTTCAGACACATGGAGTATGCGATACTAGAAACACAGGATATGAAACATGCCCAGAGGTTTAACCTGAAAAATATAAAACCTCAAGGTACAAAGGTACAGATTTAACCTAAGATCTGAATGGTTAAGTCCTTTTGTGCATCTAAATTGAAGTCACATGGTCGACTGTAACCTTTAGAGGAACTCAGCGTGTTTTGGACTATCTTGTGACCTTGTTCTTTTTCACATTAAATAAAAATAGCAGAAGGCTTCTGTCAGTAAAAAGTTTAGTGTAAAAAATACTGCATGCAGACCAGCACATGAAACAAAAAGGCACAATTCTGCTCCGTGAACAAAATGCACAAATGATCACCGTGTTTCTGCTGTCTTTCTGTCAGGTCGAAGCCAAGCACTGCGTGTGGTATGGCGAGTGTGGGGAGTCTGTAAAGGTGCCCGGAAAAAAGTACAACTGCAACTACACCGGCCCTCCTAAACCACTACCCTCTGAGGGTTATGACCTTCTCACGGTACATACAGCGTCTTGACACTTTTGTCTTGTTATTGCTGACATTTGATGCTTGAATCATTTTTTTTCTTACATGCTTCTGCTTTCCAGCGGTACTTTATTTTGCACTGTGGAAATATTCTGTCAAAGTGACGTCATCCGTTTGTTTGTTTGAATGCAGGAGCTTTGTCCTGGATATGACTATGGAAACCGAAGCCTCTGCTGTGATGTTAACCAGTTGCGCACTCTCAAAGGGAGTCTACAGCTGCCCCTTCAGTTCCTGTCTCGGTATGCACTGCAGTTATAACATTAAGTAATGAAGCACATGACAAGGAAGGGCATTATCGTTTATCTTCTGAATCTTAGAACACAAAGAGTAAACAATCTGTCCTTCCCAAATGATCTGTACGAACATGCAAGCCATCTCCTACCAATTGTTAGAAACATGTAAATCTTTCCATGTTTCAAATAATGGGTTAGAGACTGACTGGCTCACAAGAAATATGACAATGATTTGAAGAGAGCCTTTGTTTATTCCATTGCAACTATAACACATTTAAAATTTAACCTTTTTTTATTTATTAAGTTATTCAGTGATCCTTTTCTTTTTTCAAACTTCTGCTTTTCACCCTTGCTCTGTCTGTGTGCAGGTGTCCGGCCTGTTTCTTCAATCTGATGAATCTCTTCTGTGAGCTGACATGCAGCCCACACCAGAGTCAGTTCATGAATGCCACTAAGTTCAACGCGTCCAATGTGATTGAAGTGCAGTACTATGTTGGAAAGACATTTGCGAATGGTGAGATGTTGATTTAGACATGAGAAGCAGCATCACCCTTTTTTTTTTCATGGCGTGTCATATCTGAGTAAATCTCACGAGTTCCCTATTTTAACATGAGGTCATGCTCTCAGTTGTGTTGTTCTGCCAGTGACTAACGGTCATAACTGTTACATTTTTTGACAAATAAAATGGCTGATGGGCAATTAAACCTAATGAAAATCTTGAATTTGATTCTTTTCAGCCATGTACAACGCCTGTAGCGACGTCCAGGCACCCTCCAGCAATGTAAAGGCCTTATCGCTGCTGTGTGGGAAGGATGCAAAGGACTGCAATGCCACTAACTGGATCCAGTATATGTTCGATATCAACAATGGACAGACCCCCTTTCCCATCATTCCGATATTCTCAGGTAAATTATATCGTAGCACTTTTGTATATTAGGTCGTGATCCTGCTGCTAAAAATATCCCTACTGCTTCCTTTTTGCAAGCTACAGATGTTTATATTTGCTACATCTGTTGGTCTTTGTATGATTAATTCACCACGCTGTGCTTTGCTGTTTCTTTGCTCTAGATGTCCCAGTGTCTGGATACACCCCCATGAACAACCAGACTTATGCCTGCACAGAGGGTTTGGAGGACGGCTCAGGTCCCTGCTCCTGTCAGGACTGCGCAAAGGCTTGCGGCCCCACACCTGTACCTCCCCCTCTCCCCCCTCCCTGGACAATCCTTGGCATGGATGCCATGGCCGTCATCATGTGGCTCTCTTACATGGCGTTCCTGCTTATCTTTATTGGAGCTGTACTGGGAGCTTGGTGTTACAGGTGAAGAACTTTGTTGTGCATTCTACTGGCATTCATGTGTTATATGTGGAAAAATATGTCGGTTTCAATGATTGCATTAGAAGTAAATGTCAGTAAGTAATGATTTGGATTGTGTGCTTCTTTATGCATACAGGCAACGGACCATCATGTCCGAGTATGGCCCCATATTGGACAGCAATAACCCATTGTCTCTCAACAGCAATAACCCTGACCAAGGTATTGTAATTCATGATGATACTTTCTGTAATCTGCGTGTCGTGCTCTTAAGGTGTAATAACATTGTTGTATCTTTGCTGCGTGCCGTGAACTAACTCCCAGTCTTTCTCTCCTCTTAGCAAATGCATCCTGCTGTGAAACAATGGGTGAACGCTTTGAGAATTATCTGCGGATCCTCTTTAGCTCCTGGGGTTCCTTCTGTGTGCGGTATCCCTTTATTGTCATACTGGGCAGCCTGATAGTGGTGTTCATATCCTCTGCGGGCCTGATCTATATGCGCATCACTACAGACCCCGTCGAGCTGTGGTCATCGCCCACGAGCCAGGCTCGCCAAGAGAAGGACTATTTTGACAGCCACTTTGGACCTTTCTTCAGAACTGTGCAGCTCATTATAACCACTCCACTGACAAATGACACCTTCATGTACTCTCCATACTTTGGAGGATCAGACGTCCCATTTGGAGCCATCCTCGACAAAGGCATACTGCACCAGGTGGGTTATTAGAAGAGGTGAATTCACATGGATCATTTATAATGTTTTGTCATGAGTTTATTTAGTTTATGTTACCAGATCAGATAGAAACTTTGCACGCGAAGAGCAGCTGTGTCTCTGAAACTGTGTTTTAGTGGTTCTCCTTTTTGTACTTATATTTTTATAACCTCAACCAACCAGGTGCTGGATCTGCAGCTCGACATCGAAGCCATTGTAGCCACATACAAGGGTGAAAATGTCACCCTGAAGGACCTCTGCTTGGCTCCACTGGCCCCGTACAATAACAACTGTACCATCTTGAGTGTCCTAAATTACTTCCAGAACAGCCACGCTGTGTTGGACCACAGCATAGGAGATGACTTCTTTGTCTATGCTGACTTTCACAGCCACTTCCTCTATTGTGTCAGGTGATCTTTGGTTTATTTTCTTGTTTGTTTTCTTTTTCATTTCAAGGGATGACCAATGAACTGGCATGTGATCATATGGTCTTAAATTTTGTAATTTGATCAGCAGTAAAATTGTCAGCAGAAATCTGTTCAAAACTCATAGAAAAATGTTGAAATCTAACACACCTGCAGCTCACGAGAATCTATTTTTTGCTCTAGATGCTGGCATTTGCATTTTCTAAGAAACATTGCGGGGGAAAGCGTGTTCTTAAAATAGCACAATCGTGCTTCCTCATTGGTTGTCATGCAATTGTTCTTTATCTGTTCTTTTAACTGCACTACGACAAGTTCAGGTTCACAAACCTGCATCGATAATTTATCGTTCTAATAGTGACTCTGATTTTTCAGTCTATTAACTCTGTTTGCCTTTTCTTCCACAGTTCACCAGCATCCCTTAATGACACCACTCTCCTCCACGACCCCTGTTTAGGCACCTTTGGTGGCCCCGTCTTCCCTTGGCTGGCCATGGGAGGTTATGACGGTGAGCTGGATTAACATTTATAGTTGTCAGAGAACTGCAAAATTAGTTAATTAGTTACTTTTATAGCAGTTATGTAATCCGTTTACAGCCTCTCTGTGAAATCTTTTATTACACTAAGAAAAAAAAACATCCTCTTGTGGTCACTGAATTCAGCAATATACAATATAATCACTTTTGTGCAGCATTTAGGTTACAAGCGTGCAGTGTGAAATGATAATATGAATAATAAGAATAAGAAAAATGTCCATCTCTTCCTCTGATTTTCACAAGAGTTGCCATAGCAACCACCCACAACAATTTATCTAAGAGGCAGCCAGGCAGTATCCGGGAGAACATTATCTTTGCTGCTATTGTCACTCTACCAAAAGGAATATTCAGCTGCAACTGCCAGTTTGATCATCGTTATCTTTGTGGTTGATAACAGGATTGTTAATGATGGCCACATTTTTTTTATTTTGTTTTTGTTGCTTTACAGGAACCAATTACAACAACGCCACTGCGCTAGTGATCACCTTTCCACTCAACAACTACCTAAACGACACCGTCAAGAGGGAAAAAGCTCTGGCATGGGAGACAGAGTGAGACAACAATCTTTTTCTAAAATCTTTAAGAGAGAGCTCTATTTAGTTAACAAATCTTACTGTTAATGGTCTCTTTGCATGTACTTATCGTATTATTATTTTTGTGTGTGTGTGTGTGTGCCTTTCAGATTTATCAAGTTCATGAAGAACTTCAGCAACCCCAACCTGACCATAGCATTCAGTGCAGAGAGGAGTATTGAGGACGAAATAAATAGAGAAAGCAACAGTGACGTCCGCACCATCGTAGTCAGCTACGCCATTATGTTCATTTACATCTCCCTGGCCCTGGGTCACATCCAAAGCTTCAGGAGACTGTTGGTGAGTGCCTGAGCACTAAGTCGTTGTCGTCTTTGCACAGTGTGTCATGCATTATTGCCATAATCTGAATGTCTGAAATAGTTTTACATTACAGTGTTCATGCGTGTGACGCAAGAGCTCGATAAATTGCTCAACAAAACTTGTACAACCTGCCACTCGAGTGTAAAAGGGAGTTGCTTAAGAGAAGAACATGACTGATCCTTTATCTTTTTGCCCGTACAGGTGGACTCCAAGATTTCTCTGGGTATAGCGGGGATACTGATTGTGCTCAGCTCTGTGGCCTCCTCACTGGGGATCTTCAGCTATTTTGGTATCCCCCTCACCCTCATTGTCATTGAAGTCATTCCTTTCCTCGTGCTGGCTGTTGGAGTAGACAACATCTTTATTATAGTACAGACATATCAGGTAACCCCCGCCCTCCCTTCTTGTAATCCATTGAACTGTTAATGAACCATTGATTTGTCATGTGGGCTCTCTTTAAAAAAAAAAGAGATCTTAATTTCAATGAGAATACCTTTTTTTTGTATGCTGCCAATAAATCCTGTTAAAAGTGATTTCCATTTGTATTCATCAACAGAGGGATGAGCGGTTGCCCCAGGAGGAGCTCCATCAGCAGATTGGTCGTATTCTTGGAGATGTAGCCCCGAGCATGTTCCTCTCCTCCTTCTCCGAGACAGTGGCCTTCTTCCTGGGTAAAAAAGATCACTCTTTAATACACAGGCTTTTTTTTTTTTTTATATAGAGACAGTATCACTAGAACTATATGTATTATAAATAAGGGAAAGGGTTTTTGTGGATAGCAGTTGCCACAAAAAGTGTCATAGTTTCCTGTTGAGTCACATGCTGATAAAAGTGTTGACTTTTGCCTTCTGTAGGAGCCCTGTCCAACATGCCTGCAGTGAGGACATTCTCTCTGTTTGCTGGCTTGGCTGTTTTTATTGATTTCCTGTTGCAGATCAGCTGCTTTGTCAGCTTGCTCGGGCTGGACGCCAGAAGACAGGAGGTGAGTGAGACCGAGGGAAATGGTGGTGAAATAAATGATGACACTGGAGGGCTTACAGATGGCTGATTGTAATGTGAAAAGGATTTCCTGCAGATATAACAGCCACATTTTAATGTTGTGCAGGTATTTTACCAAAATTTAATCTTACCGATCATTGCACAAGCTAATATTAACTGATTTAATACTCTGGCTGTAATTAGCCAGCGTAGTGATTGCCTGCAGCAAAAACTTGCTTTTTGGGCCTCTGTGACGCACGGCTAAAGTATTGTTCTAAATAAATCAACCTTCAAATTGGTTACAGACAACTGCTAACACTCAATCAAATGCTGTCTCGTCTGCTGTGTTAAAAGGGGAATCGACTCGACATAATTTGCTGTGTGAAGCTACCAGAAGGTCAGGAAGTAAAGACGGATAGCTTCCTCTTCCGTTTTTTCAAGAAAGTCTATGCCCCGTTCATCCTGAGTGAGTGGGTGCGACCGATCATAGTAAGTACCGCAGTCACGCGCTGCGAGTCATGCGCATCTGTCTCTAGAGTTTTTCCCTGGACAACTCTCTCTGTCATGTTTTCTTCTAACATGTTGACTGATTTAGTTAGGCTCATATTTTTCATTGAGTAGAATATAGTGGTTGTTGACTGTATAAGAAATATGTTTTGCATCTGTCTTTGTTCAGGTGGCAGTGTTTGTGGGAATGCTCTCCTTCAGTATTGCTGTTGTGAATAAAGTAGAGATCGGACTGGACCAGAAACTCTCCATGCCTGATGTAAGTCTTTTAGTAGGAAATAGGATGGTTATTTTTTCAATATTTGCGTGTCATGTAATACAATTATTTGAATTTCCATAACAATACATGTTTGCAACACTTCCCAATACGACACGTACAGTATAATAGGCTTGGCTTGCATTCCTGTGCTCATGGAGGTTTATTCTTACAACCTGTCTCTGCATCTAGGACTCATACGTGCTGGACTACTTCAAGAACTTGACTGAGTATCTCCACACTGGAGCTCCAGTGTACTTTGTGGTAGAGGGCGGTCTCAACTACAGTAGCACAGAGGGCCAGAACAGTGTGTGTGGAGGAGTGGGCTGCAACAACGACTCTCTAGTCCAGCAGGTCTACAGCGCCTCACTCATCAGCAACTAGTAAGTCTAAGCTTTAAACAAATTGGATCACAGATGTTTGCGTGAAATAAAATCAATGTTGAAGATAAAAGTGAGTTACAGGAGTTGTCTTTAGAAAATGTATATATATTAAACATATAGTTTTAAATCGGCACCCAGGCAACATAACCTGTAAACTTTGCATTTCAGAATCTGTCATGAAAGGACCAAAGTCTAGTCTAATCTATGTTTATATGATCTATTCAATTTCACTTTTCCTTTTACTTCCAGCACAACCATTGCCTTCACACCGTCCTCCTGGCTTGATGACTACTTTGACTGGGTGAAGCCTCAGTCCACCTGCTGTCGATACTACAACACCACTGGGGCTTTCTGCAATGCCTCGGGTAATTTTTTATCTAATGTCAACATGCTTTGAACCCTTGCCTCGTGATCCTGGTGTCCCAAGCTGCTGTTTGACATGAGTTGAACAATTCAGCCAGTTTTTCATACAGAAAGCGCTGTGAAACAAATTAATAATCCAGCAAAAAGATCAGCAGACATATGCCAATAAACAAAACAATGTAATTATTGTTGAGGTGATACGCAAACTAGGTCAAGATGTCATCTAAACTGGATCATAGCATTTCTTCAGATTAAGATATCAAAATGTTGGTATAACTATTTGTGCAGGAGGTGAATGTCACTTGTCACCTGAGTGTCAGCAAGAGTCGCTTTTATTTAAGGAAGTTGGAAGCGATAAATAGAGAAAAACAAGGAAACAATCAAACTGTAAAATTCCCTGCCCACATTATAAATTGTGTTGGGCAATTCATTTGTTTTGAAAATATATGCAGTTTCAGTATGAATACGCTGATCACCAATATGTTTACAGAGGTGTTGCTTCATCATTTTAAGACATTTATGATAAAAACAAGCATTGTTACACACCAATACTCTTTTTTGGGGGTTATTTTTTATGTTTATATATTTGTTTTCCAGTGGTAAATCCCTCCTGTGTACACTGTCGGCCCATGACTCCCAGTGGAAAGCAGAGGCCAGTAGGAGACGACTTCATGCGGTTTCTGCCCATGTTCCTGTCAGACAATCCCAACATCAAGTGTGGAAAAGGGTAATTTTATATCTCTACTGTAATGTTTTTTGTTTTTTTTTTGGTTTTATTGAGTACTTTCTCTTTTAACTTCTGTTTTCTCACGTGTTTATGAGTATCCCATCACAGTATGCCAGTTTCGTTGTGGTTAGTAATTTTCCCCTCTTTCTCTCTCTCACAATGTGTCATTGCTCCTCCAGAGGTCACGCAGCTTACGCCACAGCAGTTGACTTGTATTCCGACAACACCAGGGTCGGAGCCACTTACTTCATGACTTACCACACCATCTTGAAAGAATCCCCAGACTACATAAACGCTTTAAAAATGGCCCGAACGCTGGCTGACAACATCACTCAGTCTGTGAACCACAAAGTTTTTGCCTACAGGTCAGTCCTATTGTGCTGCATGTAGTGCTTTCACCATTTCTTAATATGCTGCATGAATTATAGAATAGCCACGATAGCCACATCCACAGTTGTCAGTTTTCTTTGGGGCTGTTCACTAAAATATATTTTCCTCCTTTACAGCGTGTTCTACGTATTTTACGAGCAGTACCTCACCATTGCGTATGACACAGCTCTGAACCTGAGTGTGTCACTGGCATCCATCTTTGTGGTCACGACTGTACTTCTGGGCTTCGAGCTGTGGTCAGCTGTGCTCGTCAGCGTTACCATCGGCATGATCCTGGTTAACATGTTTGGCGTCATGTGGCTGTGGAACATCAGCCTCAACGCAGTATCCCTGGTGAACCTGGTCATGGTGAGAATTAACATCCATCTATCCATCCATTATCTGTGACCGCTTATCCTCATCAGGGTCACGGTGGGGCTGGATCCTGTCCCAGCTGACTTTGGGCGAGAGGCGGAGTACACCCTGGATAAGTCGCCAGCTCACATAGAGATAAACAACCATTCCCACTTACATTCACACCTACGGGCAATTTAGAGTCATTAGAAGCAACATGAAACACACAAATTATAACTTTGTAATGGCATGATTAGCATTTATCACAGATTGTGCCTTTATAATCTGTCTGGTTGTCTGACCCCTCGTGTTGTTTACCCTAAGGGACTTTGTCCCTGATGTCAGCACTTATTTTTTGGTAGAAATAATGTTGTCGTGTCAGGAAATTTCCTTTCTCAACTTGCCCTTCATCTCACCTGTGAAATATTCATTTCAAGGCAGCAAAAGCAAACTTCAATCAGTTTGCTTTCATGCCAGCATTTCCATGTTTTGGTACTGAGTTATTTCCTGTCCTCTGTTGCAGAGCTGTGGTATCTCGGTGGAGTTCTGCAGTCATATCGTGCGAGCATTTTCCATCAGTGTAAAGAAGAACAGAGTGGAGAGGGCTGAGGAAGCCCTGGCTCACATGGGCAGCTCTGTAAGTCTCACTTTACCACTCAAGAGGAAGTAAAATCAGTGTGAAGAAGCTTGTAGTGTAAGATAAAGCAATGTTTTCTGAGGAAACACCTAATTTACATATCCGCTCTAGCTGGAAAAGGTCAAGTTTAAACATTTTTTGACAGTTTGACAGATAATTCTAATTTTGGCTATCATCATATGACATGATATTTAACCCAACTGTTTCCTTTTCACAGGTATTCAGCGGTATCACATTAACAAAGTTTGGAGGTATCCTAATCCTGGCGCTTTCCAAGTCGCAGATCTTCCAGGTCTTCTACTTTAGGATGTACTTGGCCATAGTGTTGCTGGGGGCATCACATGGCCTCATCTTCCTCCCTGTACTGCTCAGTTATATCGGTCAGTAAAGTCACACATTTAAAGGAAAACTAAAGATTTTAGCACAGATTTAATTCTATTTTAAATAAAATGTAATGTGTTCTTTTTCACAGGTCCTTCAGTGAACAAAGCAAAGGTGTTTGCTGCTAACCAGCGCTATGTTGGTACAGAAAGAGAGCGCCTCCTCAACTACTAGCAGGCCGTTTGGGACAATGAACAATGAACTAACTATTTGTCTGGGAGAGACTGTGTGGGTGTGAGCGCAAGCCGTTTCTGTGATTACTGACGCACTCATCGTTGCCACTACTATGCATGGATTTAACTCAGGAATATAATTGGGAAGGGGAGTGTCCAACTGCATTGATTTACCTCGGAATATTTTGGAATCCCACCCTTCCTTCTCCTCCTCCTCGGCCTCACACTACAGGACAAGCCTGACTTCAGTATGTGAAGCATGAGCGACATAACAGAAAACGCCACTTTGACTGTGTGGAAGTAGGAGAGACAACACCTCCAACATCAGTTGACAGACAAACTCTCCGTCAGTTCCATATGCTGTGAGCTATTTTGATTTGGGGAAACCCAAAAGGATAAAACTGGTCAGTTTTTTCATGTTTTTTAAAAATAGATATCGGGGGGGGGATAAAAATAATGTGGAAACGTTTACTTAAGAGGGACATTTGTAAAACTATTAATAATAATATTATGAATCATTTATTGACTGGCACACCACACATACTGGAGGCAACGGATAATATAATATACAATAATAACAGAGGCCCTCATATTACCTGGCATTAACATGTATCACATCTGTGTCTGTATACTTCATATTACAGCAGGCTAGCTAGTCGTAGCATTTTCACCTAGCAATATTGTTTTTCCGATGCAGCTTTTTAGTATTTGACCAGTAATCTTTTGACTCCAGCAAACGGGATTTGAAATAACTTTGAGGTTAAAACTTCCTAACCTAACCTTGAGCTTGACTTTCAGTTTAAAGTGTTTTGGGGCATGTTCACATCCATGTTGGGGGAGCAGTGTCACAAATTGTAGAACCCTTTACATAAAAAAAGGTTACAGATTGTACATGAGCGAGGGTATAAACGCCCTCAAAGCTGTAAGCACATTTAAAAGTCAAAGAGCTGCAATACGGAGCTACAATATAACAATCCAAGTACTTCGTACTGACTCTTTAGTGCATGTCGCTCTCCTGCCCCGTCTTTTATGTCCACCTCAGTAGTGATTCACATGATCTGGTGCAACATTTCATTTTAGATACTAGTTAGAGTATCAGAAGTGTCCTTTTGAAGTGTTTGCAGGACTAGATAGTTACTCCATCTTGGGTGATTTTTATATATATTTTTTTTTATAGATGGCCGCAAGATTGTAACATCAGTAAAGACACATGTTGATGCCAGGTGTAAAGTGTGTTACAATGGTTTTATATTGAAGTGTAAATACGACACTCTGCAGTTACTGAAGAAACTTTTGTTGCATCAAGAAGTGAAGAGACAAAGCTTTATAATTAATTCTAAATAGCGCACACAGGACTTATTCCTTTGTTATCTATGTTGATGCAGAATACTGTGCAATGATTGTATAATTTGGATAATGGTACAGTCCTGAGTTTTCATTCTTACAGTTATTTCTTTTATTTTAACTATTAACATTTTGTTACCATATAATTGTCTTAAAAAGCTCCTTTTCAAAGAAATCATTTTGTTTTTAAAGGGAAAAAAAAACTTTTTGTAGCTAATTAGAAAATAACTTTACATCCCAGGACTGTGTTCACTTTGCACCACCTTTGCCTCAACATGTCTGAGATTGTAACTCGTCGAGGTGTTGTGTTCCCACTAGTTTAACTTGAATAAGATCGTGACATAACTGGAAGAAGATGTTAACATTTTACCCCGGGTGTAAAAGATCCGCTCAGACCTTTTTAAAGTCACAGCAACATTCCTTGTTTTTGGTTTTCTGGCTCTATTATTTTGTTTGTTTTGTTTTGTTTTCCACGATGCAGTAATGTTTTTTGGAAGGTAAGAAATTATTGTGTCGATGAAGTTTAAATGTGGATGTGAAAAATGTTTGAACAACTAATTGAAAAGGTTGTAACATGAATAACGAAGTGCTTTTGAACAGTGCTGTGCATTGACATGGACAAATCATCTCTGACACTGAAGAATATGATTGTGGAAAAGGAGACCAATACTTCAGTTTTTAACTATTTTAACACATATTAAATATTTCTCAGAAAAGTATGCAGTCGAGTGTGTTTGTCCTTATTTTCCAAAGGATATACCTCTGAAATCATTTTGTTGTTTTTGCAGATATACATTTGATTTAATAAGTTATATCCAATTTACAGCTTCTGCCTGAAGAAGACTTTGGGACAAAATCTACAGTCGTCTTCTTCTTTGATGGTTAATATTTCTGGATGCTTTGGTAGCACGAACCACACGTAGCTGAGATTGTTCAAACTGACCACAGTGTGGCGCCTGAATCCAATCGTGGAGCTCTGTCTGCAACATGCTCTCAGTAATGTTGTGGGAGTGACCTAATTTTTATGTCTTGGAGAGAAACAGTCTTGCCATGCTTTTACACAGTCGGTGAATTAGACTTCTGCAGGGTGCAAGCAGTCCACAGAGCATATTAACTACAGCATCTGAATGGAGCTGGTTGTTCAGCATCTGAATTTGCATCTTTTGGATATTTATACCAAAAGTTTACAGGCCAACAGTAACTCACATCCCATTCGAAATTGGCTGCCAAACACCCCCTCCAACGCTGTGTGCTTCCTCCCTGCATGTGTTGTTGTGTCTGTCTGTCCAGCTCTGTTGTCACACAAACCTCCAGCTCATGATTTATTTATCCGCTGGCCTGTGAGAGCTGTTCTTTGAATCTAGCTGAGAGATTAAAATATTAATTTCCTCTGCAGGTCTGCTGTGCTGTCTGCAGGGGGAGAATATACAGGTTGGGAGGGTACTATTATGTAAGCCTCTTACTAGACTCTGACCTGTCCCCATCTTTCATTATTATACACACATACTGCAAAGCAAGGGTGTGGTAATTCAGTAAGGTATGACAAATATTTTAGGAAAATATAACACAGAAATAAATAGCTCTGCTTTTATGAGGACTGTGAAGACTGTAATGCCTTTTTAATCCAATCTTAAATATTAGATAGATTAACTTTTCCTGGCAGAGAATCCCAAAACATTCCTTAAATATTTAAAGCCACACTGAAAGTAACGAATTCTGGTTAAACTAAAGACATTAATATCAAAACTTTAAAGTTAAATAAATAAATGTGTTTTATTGTAATCCTGAAACAAAGTAGTATAGTTATTATTAAAGGTTTTTTTAATTAGTTACTTTACAGTTTGTAATTGTTGTTCCTCATGTCTGTGTATATATAGTATACACTGTATGTGTTATATAGTTTAGTATAGTTTAGTATACAATGTAATCTGCGTACAAAGTCACACGGGATGAAAGAACTCATTTCATAATTCGTTCTGATTGGCTGAATCTCTCTCCCGACGGTGACCCTGGATTATCAATTCCTGGATTTTTTATTTTTTTTATTTTTCTTAGATAACGGGACTAATCTAGAATATAATCTGTCAATAATCTGTTAACTAAAACAGCTCAGGAGCTCTAATTACAACCATCATTTTGTTGAATTTTAAAGGTTACGTGTGAGATTTAAATGGGTTTTGTATATCTTGAGTAGTTATGTAACCATGATTCCACCACAACTAACTATTAGGGGACATTTTCTCTCTATTTTCTCTAAATTTCAGGAAATGCAGCTTAATTAATAACAATAATAATAATATAAATAATCCCACAAGTAGATTGCAGTATACTAGAAATAGAGACTTTGTGCAGTAAGGAAATTTAGCTCAGAAACAGCTATGCTTCCCAATCCTGGTACATAATTAAATCATCATCACTGCCTCTGAAACTAATTTGTTAAAGTATACAGAGACCTTGTCTTATCTATAACTATGTTTTCTCACACAGTTGTCCTTGGACTCACATTGGGGCCTCCTACTTAAAAAGTGTTTTTTAAAGATCCATCAATAAATAAGTGTAAGAAGCGTTTAATGTCCCGCTTTGCGTCACTGGTTTTCTGTTACAGTGGGTTCGGCTGTCTCTGAAATAGACTCTTGGGGTGGAACAAAAGGGATTAGGTAGCCTTGTCAAACATGAAGAGAGGATCAGATTTTCAGGTCCACCTGCAGTGCTTTCCCATCCTGACTGTGCACCAGTGTCGAAACACAACATTTCAGCCAGTGAAGAAAGAAGTTTGTGGATTTTAAATGATAGACTCTGCGGTCACTTTAGCAAGTAGTCAAACTTTTAGGTTTTTATTTTAGCTGTTAATATCCCACAATCCTCAGTGTTACTTCCTTGTTTACAAACTACTGTAAATGGTGGGAAAAGCCCTGAGTCACAGTATCATGACAGGAAAGGGGCAAAATGCCGTTTCAGCCAAATTGTTATTTTACAGGGAAGGGCAATAGACCGCAGCTTGCCCCAAACGATGGTACACATATTTTCACAATGAGGGTCACTTATGTGTGAGCAGGGCTCAGGAAGGGCTGTCAATAGACCCCTTTATGAGGCGGTGAGGGGGGAATTAGGCTGTCAATGGAGGGGACTAAGCCACGTATGCCATGTGTCCACACTCAGCCCTGGCCTGTTTGTTTTGATGGCAGCACGAGACTGGCGTGACTGCGGGCCTTGTTTACATTGGATACGTGTCAAGCAGGAGAGTTCCCACTGGATGTGAAACTGACCTCTCAGATTGCATCAGAGCCACAGGTGCAATCCATATCCAGTCAAAGCTTTCACATCTATTTATTGCACTTAGATTTAACAGTCCTGACAGTTTGATAATCCGAGTTATGCATCTACACGACGGAGGAATGTTTCATAAAAGCAGGACTTATTGTGAAAAGCCTGTCTTGACAGTCAGTCAGTTTAAGTACTAAAGCACAAATCACATCAATTGACAATAAAGAAATTGTAAACTGACAAAACACAGCACAGAGAGCAGTACATATTATATAATACAGAGAATAAAGTGCTCAGACTTTGACACAAGTTCAAGTTCAATGTGAGTAATATGAATTTTGTTTGTACTGTAAATTAATGTGCATAATTTGCAACACTATACACTTTTTAAAACGAAATAGGACCCCAATTAATATCAATAAAATACAAATAATGTGTATTTTCTATAAACAGTTAGATCATGTTACTTAACATGTAAAATACTCAGTTTGGCTGTCTGCCCATCTTGTATTTTGATAGATGTATTTTTGTGTCTCTGGTCTTGTTTGTGACATTTTAGGAAAATACTAAACTCAGGGCTGCAGACGTGGGTCCAAGTTAATGATTAGCTTTATTATAATTGCAGTGCATTTGAAAAACCACATGGGATACTGTGTGGACACTTGAGACTGAAAAAGATGTGAGCTCATATTTTAAGTATTCAACAAGTGCAGCCCATGTCAAAATGTGATATATGTAACATGTCTGCGAGTTGACTTTGTCATGTGCAGCAGTTAGACAAACCTTCAGGGAGAGAACATCGATTCAGTCTGGCAAATTTACTGTAACACCGGTTCAACCTGAAGTGACGCTATGGTTCACTGAAAAAATAGTCTTAACTCCCTCCCCCCACACTGGTCCTGGTAAGTTTCCATAGTAACTTAGATCACCCCATGAAACAGCCCACAGATTTTCTTTTGCATCTACAGTGTGAGCATCTGTGATGCGTTTAAAGGCCCTGGAAACCTATTTTCCTCAATCATCTAAGTGATGGGTTAATAAATAAATATACAATCTTTTGACTAAGTTAGAAATGTTCAGAGAGATATGTGTATTTTCTGATTTTGTGTTTGCTTTTCTTACTGGTTTAAAGTGGGCAGGGCTCAGCTGGAAAAGGGTGGTGTCATGTTTTTTTTTTTTCAATAAACCAATCAGAGTTTAGAAACATTTGAATCATAGTCTGATGACAGCTGGGGAGCTGTTTGCTCATGCTACCAGTAACTCAAGTAAACCACACCCAAACAGATCTGATGAATCAGCTTAACTTAACTTTTGAGTGTCCAAGAGTGTTTTTTGAGTTAATATTCAATCAAACCCACATGAAAATCATGGTTTTGCAAACTTCCAGTGGTTAACTTATCACCTTGCTGCAGTGATGTACATGTGTACTCCAGGACACCGTGACATCACTGTTGGGTGTGGTTACAGGTGCAACAATAGCTGTGTCCCAATTCAGGGGCTGCATCCTTCGAAGCACGCATTTGAAGGCCGATTACGTCACAACGCCGCGCGCAGGCTGTCCCAATTCGAAGGCTCCTTCAAATGCGTCCTTCTTTTCCCTCTTTTTGGAGGATGCACCGCAACTATCCTTCGCGGCCTCCCATATCCCAAGATCCTTTGCGCGCCGCTGTTCAGTGCCGGGAAAAATACAATGGCGACACCAAGCGGCGATGAATAATACCTAATAATGAATAATACATTTAATAATAATATTAAATGTAAGTATTGGGTTTTTATATTTAATTACTTTTACTTATTACTACTTATACTTTTACTAATTACTTATATTTTATTACTTTTATTATCCCTGCTTTATTTCCAGACTGTAAAACTGCAAAGTCTAGTTAAACGATTGGATTGAATAAAGAGCTACGTTTAGGATTATCACTATTATGTTATACTTAATTCTTCCGCCGCGTCCTTCGAAGCATGCAGCCCCTGAATTGGGACACAGCTACAGCGCACATTTATGACCACACCCAGGTCAGAGGTGAAACATGACATGACACTTTTCACCAGCGGGGGCAGCAAAACACTGCTTTTCAACCTTGTGTTAAGTTACTTCTAGTTAATGTTAAAGAAAAGTACTTAAGATTTCGACTTTAACTGCGTGTTCAGACAGAACGTGAGGTAAGTTTTAGAGGCTGCACACAAAGTCAGTGGAATTAGCCCAGGGCGGCGTGAATTGCACAAAAACGTGTTGGCGCGAGTTCAAAATGTTTTAACATGAGCGAAACATTTGCACATCATTCTTATATTTCCAGGGTGTTCTTTTGTTCTTTTTTGAGTTTTGACCCGAATAGGAGAGTAAATGTGCGTTAACAGAATATTGAACTGGGAATAAAATGTGCACTATTCCAGGGCTTTATCGACTTCATGAAAAATGAACAGAGACAAGAGGAAAAAGAGAGAAAAACAGAGTTTCTGCTGAGTTCTGAGTTCAGCAGGAACGTCTGTTGCTAGCTAGCTTACACTGGACGAAAATTCACTTTTCTTTCTGTCTGAACCACTGATAGTATAAAGAATGGACGGCGTATGTGCAAAGTCACCCATAGGTTTCTGAAGAGCCATTTTGAAGCTCAAAATCTGTGGCATGTGAGCCACCATGTTGGTAGTCCTGCCTCTTCTGCCTCCTGGCTAATCTAAAAATCGGCAAAGACATGGATCATCGGCAAACAAAGAAAAAAAACAAAAACATGTCAGAGTCTTGTTTTGATTTAACAAGCAAAGCAATTTATTTACAAACATACACAGGTAATAAGTGTCGCCCATGAGTCTTTCCTCGCAGAGTATTTAATGTGCATCTTATCGCGAAATCTTTGGGCTTGCAAACAAAATAAGCACAATATATATATTTTTTTCCACCTTAAATTAGCATAATCCATGCTTCTCTCATTACGATTTGGTTTAACGTTGTGATCATTTCAACTCAATACCATCAATACTTGAAGCAGCATTAAATACCATATTTTTTTAAAAGTAGGCCATACTGTACGTTTCTGATTCGGTGGCCTCTCAATACTCTGTGGTATTGCGTGAGATAATTTCAAAAGGTAATAAAAAAAGAAAAGAAAATCAAGTTGAAACACATGCCAAATAAATGGAATAATACGTTCTTTTTTTGTTTTTTTTAAATTGGTCACATTGCAGTTGGTTTTTCTTTTTTTTTTTTTTTAAAAACATCTCAAGATTTAAAATCAATGCTGATTCAAGTTATACGCAAATTCTGACTGATCCCTGTTGGGATCTCGTTTAGGTTCTCCTCGGCCAGAGGTCAGGTCAACTAAACGGAATTGTCCCTAAAGCCTTTCGGGATTCAGTGTCTTGCTCAAGTGCACTTACTGGCACAGGGTCTTCGCCCACATCCTCTAGGTCAGGGGTGTCAAACTGTTCCACAAAAGGGCCGGTGTGGCTGCAGGTTTTCTTTCCAACCAAGCAGCAGCACACCAGACTTGACTCATTTAATCAACTGATCTCAGTCTTCAGAGAATTGATTGGTCAAACTGTGTGCTCTTGGTTGGTTGGAACAAAAACCTGCAGCCACACCGGCCCTTTTGTGGAACAGTTTGACACCCCTGCTCTAGGTGATGGACATTTTTCTCAAAGCACCCTGCTGCCACTCCGCTGCTAATCCTGATCACTGCTTAATGGCATTTTTGCACTCATGGACTTCAAAACTACCGTCCTGACCCCATTATAGCACTGTAAATGTGCTAGCAATACACTCTAACATAGAGCACAGGAAATTCGACACTGATAAAAGTGGGTCTGGTCTCCATACGTCCATAGCAAGCATTTGACTGGTAGAAAATGAATGGAATACTTCAGTGAAAATAGGAAGTCCCATCTTGTCTGCAAGTACCTGTGTACAAACAATCAATACTATTCATGCAGATAGTTGTGGCTAGAAAATCTGGAATAAACCAAAGGAGAGAAAAACCATTCAAAAGGTCCATTCAAATGACTTGTGTGTGGTGCTTATGAACACAGCTTATTTTTCAGGGTTAGTTCCCAAGCTCATTAAAAGTCTGAAAAAATGTCCCCCTCCCCCGTGTCTCTCGCAATATTCAAAAAGTGCACTTTTAAGACGATGACTTGCGAAAAGATGAGTCACTCTGAGGAATAGAGGAAGTCCAGCCAAAACCAGCCACTTAAAGGCTTTCATTGAAATTTTTTCCACAGGCCAGGAGGCAACCAATCATACTAAAGTTTACAAGAAGGAGATTAGTGAAAAGAGATGATAAAAATGTTACAATCATTGGTTGCTTTAAATGAGGAAAAAAGAAAAAAGAAAAGAAGCTCACCATCAGTTTCAAAGCTCTCTTAATCAACAAGAGAGGTCTAAAATATACAAAGTGGAGATGAAGACGTGTGAAAACATGCAAACTAGAAAAATGACTTGCTTGCAGACGGCTGAATCTTTTCTTTCAGAAGTCTGTGTAGTGATGATGAAGTCAAACGATGGAGGAAAGTTTTAGAAATGTGTGTCCCTTTGGCTGGTTTCAAGTCTCTGAGAGGAAGGAGCATGTTGTCGGTAGTGATGAAGGGCCAGCGGTACCTTACAGCTGTCAGACGGGGGGGGGGGGATACCGTGGGAAGCAGAGGATCAGGAGGAGAGTCTGGTGGTCATCCTCCTGATGGGTCACTAATGCTAGGAAGTCTGAAGCAGGCGTCTGTAGTGGGGCATGATCTCGTGTTCTGGCAGGTGCAGGTTGAACTCTAACGCCACCAGGACGGGGAACTCGAAGGCTATCAGCTCTCTGCGGTTCACTCTGAACCGCTCTTCCAGTTTCTGCCAGAAAAACACAACAGTAAAGATTAAACAGCAGATACATGCAACTTCTTTAACTAGCATTTAATGAGGGCTGGCTATGCTCTGCCTCGCAGCAGATTTGAACAAGAGCAGAAGCCTGTTTGGATGGTTTACAAACCTGCTGTTGATGCAATCACCATACTCTAAAAGCCAAGGATTAAATGGTAGCAGAGGTGAATTATTATGATATTACAAAGACAGAATTTGTTTTTGCTAGCTCTGCAGAAATGTAGTCATAAGTTAATTTGCCACTCTAAAAGCTTTCATCAAAAGGACCCTCGACTGACTTTATGAAAGAGGAATTATAATGTCTTTCGTGGCCCTAGAGAGAGGTTTATAAAGTCAAAACAACCCTCTTGATGGTTGAAAAACAGACATTTACTTGGCAGGGATGGTGCAAGTAAAGATCCTGTTGAGCTTTATTATGGGAATTTTAGGGCTTGACCCCTTTAGAAACTTTAAAAAGAGAAAAAATGATGCACCAGATGTTAGAATATCCTATTTTTAGAGCTATTTAACAGCCCTCAACAATTCTGACAAGAAATTTATGAATCTGTTCAGCAACGATGATTATAGAGCACATCAGAGACTTGTAGACCCTGTGCATCTCTAAAAAAAAAAAAAAAAGAAATGCTGCCCGTCATTTATGAGATTTGGAAACTGCCCAACTAGCAACAAATTGACAGTCTAAAATAAATAAAGCTGTAAGAGAAATAATGTTGACATAACCTGTTACTGACTAATATTGTTTTTGTCTATTATGGCTTCACTGCGTCTCCTCTACAGGTACTTAAAATTCCTATGAATGGGTCAATTTATCCAAATCATCACAACCATTTTTCTTACTCACGCCTCGTGTTACTTAGTCATGGAAATACTTTTGGTTTTATTTTGTCATGTTTTGATTTGTTTATTATATGAAAAATGAAAAACTTCAACATCCTTATTAGTCAGGATAAACCATGGACGTCACTACAGACATTGTTTGACTTGTGTACTTTGATTTCAGTGAATTCACCCTTCAGTCTGGTGTGAGAAGAGGACACAAGTCAACATCAAAGCCTATGATCAAGGCACGAAGTTATTGATTTTTTAGAGCTGTGAGTGAGAAAACTTACGTCTATCAGGAGCTTGACCTCGTGTTTCTTGAGATCACCACCAATCTTGGCCGCCAGAAGGACACAAGCTCCAGCACAGAGTTTACGATTCTGCTTGTTTAGTTTGCCTTGAAGAACGAGTTTTTCAAAGTAGACGAAAGCCATGGCCACTGTCGGTTCCTCGTAACCACATTCATCCTGAGCCAACTTCCTTATCTCCCTTTTCAAGCTGCAGCGAGGTGAAAAAACACAGAATAAGGAAAGAAAATAGAGAAAGAGGGAAGGAAAGATGCCGAAAATATGTCAGGAAATGGTAAAGTCAAATCATCTTTATTATAGAGTACACATAGATAGAGTCTGCTTTACCTCCTAATCTTGCTGAGCGTGAGCCTTATGTGGGGGAATTTCTCCTTGAAGGTTTCGTTCATGTCCTTCTTGAGGTCAGAGGGTTTGACGTATTCAATGACCGTAGTCTGAGAAGAAAAACCAGAGACGGTGTCAAAATGACCACACTTTCAGCACCGAGCAAGGTGACTGGATCCTCACACACTAGTGTTGGATTCCACTGTCCCACAATGAGGCTTTACAGAGAGCTGGTGTTACCCATGTCACTTAAAGGATCAGTCTGGTGATATTCTATATATTTCTTATTGTCAACAAATCCTGTGAAAAGACCAGATCCAACAATGAACTGATCCGACTAACACACTTATTCCTCTGTGCCATAAAGCTCCATTGTTGTCCGGACATCAGCGAGCCACACTGTTGCATTTGGTGACCATGTGCAATGTGGTTTATTTTGAGTCAATCCCACATACACCCTCTTGCTGCTGTAAATACTCACTAGCACACCAAACGTTTACCATTTCTCTGCTGAAAATAGTAAAATACTCGCCAACAAATTCATTATTTATTCATGTTGGAGTGCTAAAAACTACAGCGCCCAGCTGTTTGAGCAAATTACAGGGCTTTTCAGGTTTGCCACAGACAGATGGTACACGACAAAATGAAAAATATTATTCACTTGATTGCTAACAGGGCTTTCCATGCCTTCATCGGGCTTCCATTAAACAATCTTTGTTGCTTGTTATAACATGCTTCGAGTACCAGGAGGGTGAATCACACTGAGGCAGTATAATGAGAGGCTGAGAGTTTAGACTTAGAATAAGAATAATAATGAACAACAAAGTGCATTTATAAAGATTTTGCTAGATATATCCTCATGTATTATAACATGGGTCTTAATTTTGCAGATTTGGAAAGCCAAAGAATTACTAAGATAAAGGAACATGGCAAGATTGCTAAAAAATAAGTTAGCTGGGGTTACAAAATTCAGACAATAATACGCAGATAAAAAAGGGGAAAAAATGGAAAGTGAGCAGTGAAATTATTACAAAATGATAAAATAATTACTGTCATTTGTAAAGAGTTTACAAATCAACTTCTTTCGACTATGACCCTACTTGCCGTAGTTGTGCATGCCAGATTATTACCAACATTTTGGCTGCACTCACTTTCAGTTTGACCTCTGATACTTTAGCCAGATTATCTAAACCACTTCATTTGGCTTGTTGCATTTATTTATTTTCTCTCCCTGCTCCTTTAATCCAGATTTATTTCTTTTCTCTCTCTCTCTCTTTTTTCACCCTCACAAATACACAGGCTGCCATCACACATATGCCTAACCCACCTTTTTAGGATTACATGTTAGTGTTGTGATTTGATTCGACTATGTAAATGCATGTCCAAATTCCACTGAAAGTACACACAAAATATAATAATATAATATAATCTGATTGTCTGAACGTTTGTGTTTCTTTCCCAGTGGGACTTGTTGCTGTAGCATTGTTGCTGTGTTGCCAGATCTGCACCTTTGTGTATCACTCAAACGACTGGTTGGCAACTTCATTTATCATTTCATGTAATGCAATTTGTTTTAGACAAAAGACAAAGAAAACATCTTCAAAAACATGTGACATATGGCAGTAAAAAAAATATATTTAGGTTTTGGACTGTTGTACAGAGCTATTTGAAGACAGCTTCCATAGACGAAACAATAAATTAAGAAAGACGTCAATAAAATAAATTGTTAGTTGCCTCTTTTCTATGGCGACTACATTGTTTTCCTAGCTAAGTAAGAACCCACTATGCAGTGTTGCTAAAAAAAAAAAAAAAAAGGATTACTCAATATGCAGGTATGCTTTTGCAAGCCCCGCATAGAGTTTAAAAAATGGCATCTACCCGGGATACTGATCATGAACCATGAAGAACGAATGCTTATCGATGGTCATAACCCCGAGAAGTGAACATAAGTAAACTTTTGCTTTTGAAATGAGATTTGAATTTGTGGTTGTCCTGGCTTAATATTCACATACTAGCTCATACAAGCTATAAAAAGCTAATATTATACCCCAGCTTGAACCTGAAAGTTCAGTTAGTCATGTCTTCTTCCTGAATACAACCAGTAAAGTGCTGAGAATTTACTGGTCCCATTCCTGTAGTATACACAATAGCTATTGTTGTGTGACGCTGGGTTTTGTAATTGGAGGAAGACAAAAAAAAACACATAGTCTGACCTTGACTGAGCATTTCAACTATGTCAGTCGTTGTTGTGTGTTCTGCCAGTCTCTGTAACAAAAACAGAGCCCAGAAAAGAATGAGGAGGGAGTCTAGTCAGGTTTGTTATTCTTTTTCCAACTGCGATAAAACATCCCGTTCTTTTCCGGAAAAGTGAGAATGTGATAAGCTCACAATACACTAACTTTTAGCTCTGGTGAAGTGACTGTTTGATAGCTCCTTATGTGAATTCATTCAAGTCCCAGAAGGTTGGAGGGAGTCTCGACAAGTGACCTTGCTTATTAAAACTGTCTGAAACATCCTCCTGGCTCCTTTTCAAAAACAGCTGATAAAATTCAGGAAGATCTTATTTAGAAACAAACTGTCGAGGCAGACAAATCTTTTTCTGGCATTGTTCTTTGTTGTGGTGGGAACACGGAGCACAAAAGTTCCATAATAACAAAACTAACCACTGAAGAAACATTAACAGTTAGATATCGAAGGACATCTCAACAAAATACGTCAAAACAGAGGTGGATCTGTTTCAGTGGATCACGTCCCAAATGGAAACAGCTTTTCCATTCTGCTCTCAAGAGAACGAGGCTGCAGTTGCTGTTGTTATTGTTGGTGGTGGTGAGGATGATGTGCAAGACGCAGTTAAAGTACTTTCTCACCATGTAGGAGGGGAAGATGAGGACTCTCTTGTGTTTTCCACAAGGCCACTGCGGGTCATCCAACAAATTGGGGTCATATTCACGAAAGTCCCCCAAGTCATTCCCTGCCATGAGCACAAACACAACAACAGAAGTTAATATTTGTACTACATGTTTCCAAAAAAAAAAAACACTGGACAATGGAGAAACAAACAACGAAAGATGAAGAATAAACAACATTCACGATGAACATGTTTAGTACTTGTTGGCAGATGACTAACCTGTGTCTAAGCTGCTCTGGTTGCTGTTGGCTCGGCCCAAACTGAGGCTTCTATGGCTGGCGTTACGAGACTGAGAGAATGATGAGGTGGAGTCGATGGTGTTTCTTCGACCACCCAGCACATTAGTGGGATACAAGAACTGGGTGTAGGACACAGTCTGTAGACACAGGTGTAGTTACAATGTCAGTTTGACAGAATCTCTTATTCGCTTATATTTCACCTGTTAGATTAGATCTTTTTCACAGCGTCGTTTTGTCAAAGCAGGAAAAGCGCAGGTGGTGTCGATTTGTCGACATTAACGATGGCTCAGTTTCATTAAGTGTCCCATTATATGATACTAGTGAGCCAGCATGAACAGAAATAGGAGCTTGAAACCGACTTGCCTAAATGAAATGCAGTTATTAATAATGTGATTAATTATGCCTGAGTTTTCCTGCCATTACACGTCAAAATGCTGCTTTGCCTGGTTAAAAAATGCTAAAAACTGTTTGTTTGTGGGAACTATAAATATGAAATACAAGTCTTCCAAGTTTTACTTGTTCAGCATTATTTAGCATTACAGGGAAATACATGCTTGGGATGTAGCTACTATACTATTAGCTACCGCTTTTGGAAGGCTACACAACTTGTTCCAGACACTCCAGTCAGGATTTGTGTGTCAGGTAACATTAAATTACTAACCCACACACATTCGGCTTACTCTCGTTTGTTTACTGTTGTTGTGATGTAAGCTCCTGCATGTTAGCAGCCGGTATTAGATTTCTCCAGACCCGCACAAATTGTTGTCCATGTTTTGGCATTTCCTTGAGCACAATAAACTGTTCAAGTAAAGTTCGGTGTAAAAATCATGTTTTGTATGTCCTCTGAGTGGTAGCTTTGTTTTTCCCTTTGTTCATTTTTATTTAAAGTGCTTTCCCAACACTGAACGTGAGACTAGATAATATTAGATTCATCCTCACTCCAGATCACAGCATACTTCTGCTGGTTTCTCACCTTTCCATCAGCTCCCAACTCCACTCCCTCTAGTCCAATCACCATCTCCTTGGCACTGACGCCTCCTGACGGGTGCCGCTGACGCCCTCCTTCCAGCTTTACATCCCTAATGAGCACAAGACTTTTAGATCTTTCACCGTACAAAACATCCCACAGCTTCTTTTCAACTCTCATGCCGCCTTGCCGAAGCCTGTTCTAGCTCACCTCCACGTCCCTACCTCACAGATAGGCCCTGTTATCGATCTGCGCTCATCAGCTGGCCTTGTTTCTGTAATTGCCTGTGTCTTTGGGTGCATCTCAGGGCAATCAGAAATAAAGAGCACCCTTGAGAGAAAGAATGGAGGAGGGTACAGTTTCATTCTAGCAGGCCGGGCTCTTCAGACTCAGCTGCTGCCTCACCAATGCCTGAAATGTCTTACTGCTGTGGGAGATTTGCAGGATGTCAAATGCTGAAGTAGAAAACAGACCACTGGAGAGTTAACTGTGTCAGTGGAATGAACAGGGGAGAGCCCTCGACTGAACACATTTTGTATTGGCCAAATATTTATGCATTTAATGTCTGCTGCTGCAAACATATAGTAGACTGGGGCGTTCTCGTGAGGATAAAGCCACTGCAGAAAACTAAATAGTAAAATCTAAAATGAAAGGAACATTGGTTGCTGCTATATCACTTCACTTGATGATTTTAGCTCCCACAGTAGAGGCTAATGGGTGTGCACAGTGACAAAGAAGATTACATGCCCGCAATCCACTTTCACACTCTGCCATACTGATTAACTGATACCAAAGAGCTAAAGCTGAAAACTATTTGTTCCAGCAATTTAAGATTGCAATTTAAAAGGTTGCTGGAAAATTCTAAAAACAAAAGGCAGCGATGTATTTCCACTAACTTAAAACTAACAAATTATTTATGTGTGAAATGTATAGCAGTGAAATGTCAGCAGGACAGCAGACATTAAATCGTAACACTGTCTTGTTTTTCCACTCCTCCCTTATCTTCCCTTGCTCAGCCTCGCCTTCAGTTTAAAATGGTGACCAGATAAATAGAAGAAATTACACAGTGGGCCCTCACATGACTCTCCAAGTGTTTTGATGACATGTGGGGCCAATCTGTTATAATGAAAACAGTGTTATCTGGCAGGCAGGCACGTCAGGAGACAATGTTGACAGATGCATCATAGACATGGAGATCCCCAGGCAGCAGACATCTTAACAGAACAGTGGAGATTTAAATAAAAATGGGGAAACATAGGAGAGACGGAAAGCTTTCTAGGGAGAGAGCTTTTCTATGAAGAAAATAAATGTACTTCAGTCTGCGGAGAATAAGGAGCAATTAAAGGAAAACATAAGAAAAGGTGACATTGCTTAGTAACATGCATGAATAGGAATCACTGGCTTCAAACATCTGTATGTTAGTAGTGTAATCAGTGCAAAGTGCTCATCGTGCCCTGCCAAATGTTTCCAAATCTACTATCAGGTGAAGAATAAATATTAACCTAAGAATGTTGACCCCTGCTGGCTACTTGACTACCAAATACTTTACAGCTCACATAAACGGTTCAGAGCTGGGTAAGCTGGCTTTATAATAATATTCTCTAACCAAGCTTCACCCATTACACTAAACTTTGGAAATTTGTCCTCTGCATTTGACCCATCTAACTTTTTACCCTGGAAGCCAACATCAACTACACTTCAATGCCAAGAGCATTACCTAACATGCATGTCTTTTAGAGTCAGAGAAACTGAAGCATATAAAGAAAGCCATGCTTACACAGGCAGAAAAGTCTTCTGCCTGTGCCACAGCCACAGTGGACTCTAGCGGGATTTGAACCCAGAAACATCTAAGCTGTCACGAACCAGCCCCATAAACCGATGTTCAATTAAACCGTTTTTAGTCAGCGTAGTTTGTTTTCTTTCCTTCAAAATAAAAGTTTGACATTTTGATTAATATCACTCTCATGTCAGTGCACTAAATATGAAGCTGGAGGCAGCAACTTGTTAGCATAACTTAAAACAGCTACCAGCACCTCTAAAGCTCACTAATTAACATGCTGTGTCTTTATTTGTTTCATGCAAAAAAGAAATGTAAAAACATCAAGTTATGGTTTTATGAAGGCTTAAGTATGGGACTATTTTTAAGTGTTGAGCAGTCAGGAACTTTCTTGAACCCCTTAAATTTGAGCTTTGGAGGTGGTTGCAGTCATTTGTTTTTTTATCTTAGCCGTTAAGCCCTGCTTCCAGCCTTTATGCTAAGATAAGCTAGCCATCTCCGGGCGGTAATTTCATATTTAACAGACAAATATGAGAGTGGTATCAATATTTTCATCTAGCTCTTGGCACAAAACTAAATAAAGTGTCAAACCAGTCCTTTAAATCTACATACTTACTGTAGTAACTGTAGAAGAATTATCATTTTTTGTTCATGGGGCAGTAATTATAGTAGGCGTAAGGACAGAAAGACAGAAGAAGAAAAAAAAAACATGCAATGAGCTGTTTAGGCCCAGTCTTCTAATAAAATGTTGTTTTACAGTGAGAGCACTTGACTGTGCCAGCCGAAGTCTAACTGTAAACTGTCAATTAGCAGCAATGAGCAGTCAAATGTGCATATTGGATAGCCCTGGGGGTTCATTAACCCTTGACCTTGTACTGATTGGCTGGCTTAGGAAATTCCACAAACGGATTGAGCCTTTTATGCTCTTCACTAAGCCCCAGTGTGAAGCCTTTCTCTCTGTGCATTGTATTCTGTGCTGTTTATCTGTCCCTTCTCTCTTTCACTTCCTCCAAAACACACAGTTTCAAGGCCGTAACAGAGCTATCCTAGTGCAAGCCAGGTGGGTTCCCAGTAACTGGACACTTGCATTGCTTAAAAAAAAAAAAAAAAGGAAGCAAGCATCGTCTACAGATGAGCCAGAGATGTTTTCTGCTTTAGCACCAAGAAATGTAGACTTGAGGCAAAGAATGGTTAATTACAAACTGTCATGGCAGTGAGCAGTGCACACAAACAGTATCTCCAGTCTCTTGGTTAATTGGACCAAAGAAAACACATGAAAATTTCAGGGCTAAAGTCACTAAGAAGAGCGGGAACCCCGGGAAAGGTGCTAAACAGCAAAGCCAGCGACAGTTGTGACAGACAAAAATGGGGTTGACTTGAACTAAAAAGGATGAGTGCCCAAAATCCACCGGAGCCATTATGGGAAAAAGCAATAGAAGCAATAAGCAATGGGCTATGATATAGTCTAGATGTATATGAAATTAAGCGGTTGAAGCCCATTTCAGCCCACTGTTTATTTATTCATTAAACCTTAATGGCAAAAATGCATCCACCAAAACCAACCCTTAGCAATGTATGCACCAGTCAAAGAAGAGTACATCCACAGAAAAAGAGGGATGAGGAAACAAAGGGAAAGAGGGAGCACAGGCTGGAGGAAGTTACAAGGTTCGGCATGCTGTAGGATACATACCCTGCTTGGCTACAATCTCGATAGGGCAGGACAGAAAATACACTATAGAAGGATCTTCTGCCACTGATAAGGACTATCCTATAAAAACAAAAATGGTAAACAAGCTAATCAATATCTATCTGACAAGATCCACAGGTTAAAGTTGGAGAGAGTGTGCAGTAAAAATAAGAATGAAGAGAACAAGCTGAAACCTCAGTATGAGTGTGTGTTGTTTTGTAGTATAGTAGCACATCTAGCATGTAGTCTGTGGTTTGGGGAAACAATGATGCATTTTTCGTTTACTTAAGTTAACGTATGCTATTTTTAACCTAAACTGCCTTGTATTTGTGTAAACATGCATACAGAGATGTTTCCCAGACCAGTTGTAGAGAGCACAGGATGGCCCTGAGTGAAGTCACACTACAACAACCTGAAAATTATTTCTTTTAATAGCTGCAACTCACAAACAAGTGATGAATCTTACTACTTGGGCAAAATTGACATCATGATATAAACAACACATGAGTCACAGGTCTGGATATGAAGAAAAACAACTTTCTGGTGACTTAATTTAACAAGTCAGTCTAAACAAGAGATACTGTAAACATACAGTACACATGACATCTGCCTCAGCCAAATGCTGATTAAAAAGGACTGAAGATTAACAAATGCATCTACTGTACACTTTGTTATATTTTTGTCAATAAACCACCAGAACTAGACTCAGCGTCACAAAAAAAACCAAACTGAATTAGATTTCCCATCCGAAGAATGTGACATTGAGAATGATGAACAGCATTATTGCTGAGAAACACTTCCTGGAGTGAACAACCATCTTTCCTTTGGCGTTCTGCACACCCAATGAAACATCCACATTAACACCACTGTGCCCAAAATCTGTTTTATATTAAGGGATTTGTGTGCTGAATACATGCTTGTGTAAACTGTGACACAATGATATGTGACTGAGCTTAGAGTGATTTCATGGTGCAATCCCTAAAAAAATAACAGTGATAAAATAAAGATTAAATGGACACGATTCTCAATCAGTTATCTTTCAATTAGAAGTCAGAATGACATGCAGTGAATGGGCTACATCTGCTTGCCTACAATATGGCGTGTAATGTGAGAAACATCCAAACTACAGTTCATTGACTGGGGCAGCCTGCCATTATGCCACTGAGGACTTGTATTGACTAAGGGATGCGGTTGTTTGCCTTCATACCTTCCATTGCGCATATCATGTTGCCTCATGTTCTTTATGAAGTGGATCTTCTTAAAGCTCTTTGGTCGGGGTGAACCCGATAGGGTTCGGCATCTAAAATGTAAAACAAACACAAAACATCAGTACTTCAAAACATAAACAAATAGAGAAACCGTGTCAGTTGGATACATTACACTGAGATGAGACACACAAAATAAGGTAGCAAAGTCTGAATGTCTACGCTACCTGCGTAGAGGAGCATTCTCCTCAATGTCCTCTAGCGTTTCAAGTGAAGAGCGTTGAGAGATGAGTCTTCGTCTGGGAGGACGGACAGAGGGGAAGTTTGAAGTTAGAGGATATGAAGAAACATCATCACATTGCACCAAACACAGAGCCAAATGTCGTCCTGCAAAACAGCTTTTAGAAAATCCAACCTCAGATCATGAAAGAGATTATTATTGTTTAATAATCTCTTTCATGATCTTTTTTTTTTTTTTTTGGGCAAACACCTGGACACACCGCCCTGCAAAGCAATTTGATTAAAAGGCAACAACAACGCTAAGACAAAGTCAATTCCACAGCAATACCTGAAATGTCCATTCATTTTTTTCCCTCACAAATTAAAGTCAGTCTAGCTTTTGGAATAAAATAATGTATCAGCATTCACAAACAGTGACAGGGAATTTCCACCTACACCTCCATTTACCTATTTAGTGCAAAGCAATGTGTCAGTATGTATCTACCTCACTGTAGAAACTCACTTGTTTCTCACTTGTGAGATTCCTATCACTCTTTTTCCAGAGATAAGTGGGGCTGGGTTTGAAAACATCACAAGTTTTCGATGTGATACCAAACAATATCTTGTATGATACCTTAGTTTGAGGGGAGTTCAGTTCTAAGAATCCAACTATGCATCCTTTGCCAACCTGTACTGTATTAAGGTTTGACGCCCAGCCCTGGAACAAAGTACGTGTGGGGTCACTGAAGGCCTTGGAACAAAGGTCAAACAAGCTTGTAAAATTATCACTCATCTCTGTATGTTCTGTGGTTAATTTACAAAAACAAGTCTTGGACGGTCGAGTTATGGCCATCCATCAACACCACTCTGCGTCTGTGTGGTCAATGATCACTCCTCAGTCTTGCATAGATCACAGAGAATTTTCCAGGATCAGAGCTGCTAAGAGGATAACAAGCTGGCTCTGCAAGCACTTTGTGTAACACATTTTGTCACAGATGGCCTTTATTTCACACTTTAGTTGCACTACTCAACAGGCTAATTCTGCTGGACCACTTTTATATGATCAGCTGCCAGATTAAGAAACAAACCCACATGTGATAGCTAAGTATTCCTGAGCTGTTCCAAAATTAGGCTGTAATTGCATGTTTAGCACTAAAATAACGACATAATCCAACTCATTAGACAGCCTTACGAAGCGGCCACATTTAAAGTAGTGGAAATTAACACATTAGTGGTCAAATAACGGAAATGTGACGCATTCTCCCAAAGGGACGATCTGTCATCAAGTACTAAAATCTGCAGCAGAGTCTCACAAAGCCAAGTAAGGGCGTAAACGAATGTTCACACCATGCATACTGTGCATCATCTTGGAGTTCTTCTTTTCACTATTCAAAATGTGCTGTAGCGCCTGCAGCATTAAGACAAGCTGGTGACACTTGACCTGACCCACCCCCCTCTAAACTGAGCATTTCAGCCAAAGGGAGAGACAGCAGAGTGTAAAGCAGAGTGGCTGGTTAATAAACGACAGAGCATGAGGACAGATTAACAAAAGATGACTCTGTCCTTGAGGATCTCCCAGGGTTTAAACCAACACAAGCTGAGTTGAAAACTGTATAAAGGAGGAGACAGTGAGATGAGTGTTTACATGAGGAGCCAGACTGTTGAAGCAGACAAGAAACGCAGGGCCATTATACTGGCGAACCTTCCACACTGTATATTATGACCCTAATGATCATAAAGTGGAGGGAAGAACATTAAGCTCTGATAAAAGGGCATGAGCAGTACATATTTTAGTCCCAGTGATTAGAACAGCTGACATCAACACTGTTTCTGTAGCGTGAATCGAAGGGGTCATAATGAAGAGGCGTGACCTCTGCCTGAAGGTCAGACGACTGGGATCATGTGATTTATGGCCTTACATCATCCTGTTTCAGTGGCAACCCTAAGAGATGGATTGGCTGGATAAGGATCTGAGAGTACAGACAGTATGAGAGGACAAGGCTTCTTGTTTGAGCTGAGGGTGTATCATTCTTGACACTACCTTATATTAAATTAAGCTGGGGTTTTTCCCCCCCAGGTGTCATTCTTCTGTATTTTGATCTATTTAGAGGTGAAATGGTGCGTTGGCATGAAACATAGCTAATGAGAAAGTAAATATCAGCTCATCTGAGTCCAAAACTCCATCAGAAGGCTTAACTTAAGCTGCACTAATCAATATTTTTATGAACAATGGATCAAATGACTGTGTGAAACGTGATCGCTGTTGCTCGTAGTAATGAACCCACGGAGATTATCACCCGATGCTGCAGCTCTACAGAGCACTTTTTTCAACATTTTTTCAGCTTTTCTTTCAACTTTAATGTTTTGGTTCACTCTCAGTAGATGTAGCAGACAGATGTTCTGAAAAAGAAAAAAAAAAAATAGTTGGTGGAGACCAAAACAGAGCTAAAAGGAGAGTGAATATTGAGTTACATCCACCAGGTGGCCAGAGATATTACTCCAAATGGATGATCAAGTTTCTTTGTGTGCTGATTGTGTAAATAGGCAAACAACTTTAGAAAAAGGTGTTAATGTGTCACTGTTGCATTTACAGCTTGTTGGGTCCAAAAAAAAGGAAATTAATGCAGGTTCTTGTTCTGACCAAAAACGCACAATCAACTTCAGCTGAAGCTAATATTAGATTAATCCAGTGGTATCTTCCAAAGTTAGTGTCTTTTTAGTACAAATTCCCTTTTTGGGTTACCCTGGACAATGTCTCCTTGAGGAGCTGCAGCAGAGGGATAGTAATATAAATATTGGATTTCGCACTAAAAAGCTTGTACTTTGGACTTGATTTCACTAACATACACTGCTGAAGCTTTATATCAACTTTGGCTGAATTTTGGCAAGGAAGGGGGTAATTTTGCCCCATCTCATACAGATCACCATTTAGTATGGACAGGAGAAATGATTACAGCTTCCAATAGCTTTCAACATTAATTTCGGCAGGAGTTTTGTATTAAGACAGACTTGGAAAAAAAAATCCAAACTTGTCCATTAATAAGTCCAAAGTCCAAAGAGGTCTGCACTGTATCCCTAATCTGTGCCAAAAAAGAAATAACCTCTTATTGGAGCCACCTGTCTCCATTCTGTGTGACATTTTGCAGTGTTTCCAGTCCAAATCTCAATTGTCTGAATTGTTACTGTTCTTCAAAAAGCATTCACCAATTGGCCAAAGGGCATGTTTCCAGTTCACGAGGACACAACTGAACTGTGGGAACTTTGATCCAGGCACTGTAGATGAACAGCAGCAGCGGGACGTGCTTTTAATGCAAAAGATGTTTTCCAGGCCGGTGCAGATCCTGGAAACAATAACACAGGCCAGGCCACTCATTCACCTCAGACACAACTCTAACAACCAGGGTTAGAACAGTCAATTTCTACACAGTTTGACATTAACAAGGCCTGGTCAGAAGCTTCAAAGAAGCCTTGGTATAAATCAGAGGCAAAAGGAGCAACAACAAGCATCCCTCAGTGTCTCTGACACAATTCCTGCTATTGTTGCCTCAAGTGATTTTGTTTAAGCATGTTTTATAAATGCAACCCATGTAGCATTAAGGTATTACAACTGCAAACACAATTACCATCCTGTTGAAATAGATGAATGTCTCAAAAAGCTATTGATAATCCTGCCCAGTGGTGCCATGCAATCAAGCTATAAAACTCAAGGGGACTACTTAGATGTGGAGATTAAACAGTTTCACACGTACGCCCTGTTGGCAGCTTGCCACAGGACATAGTCTTCTATTTTGCCAGAGAGTCGCTGTGTGGAAATAAATGTAATGTTCTGGGCTTCTTCACACAAATACAGCCCAGGCAAACGGAAATGTGATTATTCAGATCCAGTCAGAGAGTTCAGCCTCTCTGATCCTCAAACACACCGGGAGTACAAATGGGATGTATCAGCAGATTTTTAAAAAATAAACTGGAGAAAAGGGAAGTTAAAGGGAAAGAAACACAAATAAAATCACTCTGGTGTGTATAATAGTTATATATGGCACCGCTAGCTGTGAAAGAACAAGTCATGATGTGGAAACTTAACTCCATGTCCAACATGAAGTAAAACACATGCTGATCCTTGTTACTCTGTCTTATACTTGACAAATCTTATAGGCCTTTCTGACTATTTGTCGACGGCTCAGACATTGAGAGACTCTGTGAAGGAAAATGAAGCATTCTTATATAATCCTGTGATTATGCCAACCATGACCTCAGCGAACAACAATCAACCTCATAACCAAAAGTATGTGACCCAATCGCAGAAAAACTCCCCAGGACCATTATAATGGCTTGTGCCGCTTGTTTTCCAGCCACAGCCTCTGCTGCCTCATGCTAAAAAAGAGCTTGTTAAAATACTGTAAAGTACATGACTCTGCACTACCTAATGGTGGTGAGAACATAACAAAAAAGAGGACGTGAGAAGACTTAACCTACCTATGTTTTAGGGGGGAAGGGATAAAATGAAAATAGCTCTACACCTTAGGCAGACAAGGCCAGATGGTAATAGGTATGCTATATTTAAAGCTTAGCTCTTGGCGTGCTGATTCATGATGGATAGTGTGTGAGGAGTGGAAGGAAAGCTGAATATGAAATCATTAGAATCAGATGAGGATATGGTGTAAAGCAGCTTTAGCCTCAGAAAGTCTATTTTGGCGGCACATCAGAGGCTCTGCGACTTCCTGAATGGGAGCAGGACTGAAGGCCAAAAGTCTGAGGGGAGAGTGTGTCTCTGATGCCCCTGGGAGAGGAAGTGGAGGACAGAAAATACAGAGCAGAGAGCCAGGCTGCTTCTCAGAAAGCCTGGGCATCCTGCCTCTCCCAGCCAGGGACCTCTGGACACGTTTCCACCAGCTGCCCTCAGAAAACAAACCAGGCACTGTGCAGAGAGCTCGTCTGTCTGCGCGCCGGTGGAATATGGCCACGCTCCATCAACAGGTTGCTTACTTCTTCAACGTTAGAATTCATTTTGTGTGGACATCCTCCAAGCACATTCCAAAAGCAGGGTACAGTCAGGGTTTAACAACTCCATACTATATATACTGGCTGACTTGACATTCAACGCTGTGGCTAAGGCTCACCGCTTTTTTTGGTAGCAACTTAAATGTATCGAAAAGTCTTAAAAGTTGGCAGAGGATTCTTTAAGCACACAGTTACATACAGTATACAAACATACATAAAACATGTATTAATATATATATATATATATATTATCAAAGGATTTCAAACAATTCATACCAACCTGAACCAAACAATTTTCACTTTAAGACTCAAAGTTAATTCTTGACCTTGAAAACAGCAGCTGACAGAACAATCTTACCACAAAGTCCATATCCCACAATCTTCCTCAGCAGACGGAGTTTGCCCAGCTGTCAGTGAACTGTAGATTTTTGCATTTGACATGTTTCTGAGCCTTTTAAAGGACTTCTCGTGGATGCTGGCTCAGAAGTTGAAGCCCGAGAAGAGTTAATAACGAAGCTTGTGGTGAGACTCTTCTGTCAACTGCTGTTTCCGAGGTCAAGAATGGATTTTTAAATCTCGCCTTTTTAAGCCAACATGAACAGGAGGTCCTTAAAGTGCTCAGGAAAATGGAAATCTAAACATCTACAATTCCATGACAACTGGATACAACACCGTCTGTTGAGGGAGACCGTGTGATATGACCAAAAACTCCAGAACCAGCTACTATTTATTTCATTATTTTGAGTCTGTGTACCGTTTATTTTTGAAGCTGTAGCTGGATTGTGCTTCATCGTGAGATGTTTCTGTTGTTTTGTACTTTTGTAAGTAAACTATAAAAAGGTCTCTCACAGAATAAAGAGCTCATATAAAAATGATTAATGGTGTCTTGAGTCTTATATAACATCTTTGATGCACTTCTCTCGCTATCAAAAAGCACAGATTAAGACTTTAGGAAACTGTTAGTTTGGCCGTGCAATTTCCATGAGGTCAGGAAGGGGAACTAAATGCTTATTGAGTGTTTCACCATGAAGCAGCGGCTTCCTGAGAAGCCTGGCAGAGGCACCAGCGGGAGGAGAGGATCTGGGTAAGTGAGGGGGCTCTGAATGGAGAGCAGAGAAGAGAGGATTTGACAGCAGGTTCTGACAGTGAGAGGACCATGAGACGACTGTTACTGACAGCTGTCCCGCTGCGATGCGAAACCCTCCAAATAACTCCTTGTGCCTCCAATGTGAAGTTGACAAAGAGAGTGAATAAAAAAAAAAAAGACATGGAGCTGCAAGCCCCTGTTGTATACGTAGTCGAACATGGGTGTAGAGGTACAGGATGTTTACGGAGACGGAGACAGCAGGTGTGCACCAGATTTTTGAATGACATTAACTAAAAATAATTTGAGTAAATATGACAAAGAGCACGAGAAGAGCGCGTTGTGCGCAAGTGAGAAAGAAAGATGAGGTGTGCTGCTGAGGTCTGTGGAAACTAGGTTACAGCTCCACAGCTGCTGGACCTGTGATCATACTGTATCTGTCTGTCTGTCCAGTGTGCAGACCAGTGTGTCTTAAGACAACAACCACCTACAACAGCTGAACTTTATCCTCCTGCTGTGTGTTGTTGCATCCAGACAGACTGTGTTGCTAAGAACCGAAAGTACCTTTTCAAAACAGCTGACTGTAAAAAAAAAAAAAAAAAATGTTCCTGGAGTTCATTCATTCAGGGCCCTGGTACATGTGGTTGTGAGGTAACAAAAACACAAACACTTAACCCAGTTGGAAGTGGAAGTTCAGGATAAAAGTAAGTTTTAACTTAATAACTGTTTGCCAGAATACAGGAGGAAATAGCCAACATGTAAACTGGCAGTTATGTTTAACAAAATAAAATGTATCAGAGGGTTAAGTGAGTGGTTTTTATCTGACTCAATAGTGAACATGATTTTGTAAACAGTTGTCTGCAGACTCACTGATCGTGCATGCTTGCAGTAGCACAGCATGGTTGACTTTGTTTGTCTGCTCGCTTTGCTATGATGACATCAGTGTAGCAGTTTAATGACCTGACTGTGCACATGCTGCAGACAAGCTTGAACCTTTAGCATCATGTTTACACCGACCAACAACTGTACTGCATGTACCAGACACAGTTACCTTGATCTCTGCAGCTCTATCGCAGAGTTGGCTATCTGTCCGCCCTCCAGGTTGTAGTTCTGGGAGGTTTGTCTGGAGTAAGGGGCAGGTAGGATTCCCTGAGTGTACGTCTGCAGCCTCCCTCTAGTCGAGACTGGGACCGCGGAGAATGGCGAGCTGAACGTGGAGGGCACAAAAGCGTCGCCATCCGGGTCCGTACCCACCGGGGCAGCTGCGGGACTTGTCCCAAAACTGGCCCGACTGTTGGCGAGGAGAGCCTGGTTTGCAAAAGCGAGCGCCTGGGCGGCTGTGGTCGCCGCCGCCGCAGCCGCAGCAGCAGCGGCGGCGCCAGCAGCTCCGAACGTCGTGCGCTCCGGAGAAACCAGGCTCTGTCTAGTCCTAGCTTCGAGCGAGTTATCCTCTTCGTTTTGATTGTCTGCATCGTCTTGCACGGGTCGTCCATCCAGAGAAATGTTGCTGAGAAAAGACAGCGCCGCTTGCCTCCTCCTCGGGTCTATGCGTTTCCGCGTATGCTCGATACTGGAGTGCTTGATCTGTAGCGTGGCTGTGGATGTGTTGCTGCTCGTGGCAGCCGCCATGGTCCACGTCCAGTGATCCGAGTCCCCCCCGTACCAGCGATCTTACCTTTCTGACATGAATACTGTGTTAATCGTGCTTGTGTTTGGTGAATGGTAGTGGCCTGTCTTTTAAGTACATGCGTTTAACTGGGTGAAAACAGGGGAGGTCACGTGTGTGCTGTATTGTGGCAGCACAGGGAAAATTTGGACCAATGGGCTGTCAGGAATACATGTGTGTTTTTTTTTTCTTTTCCTCTTTTTTTTTTTTTTTTTTTTTACCTTTTCCTGACTGCTGAAGCCTCCACTCTCTGACAGGCTATGCCAAAATTACACAATACAAGCACAGCGTCTCCAAAAACAGTCTAACATGCACAATATGCACAATATGCACAATATTAATCTGTGAGTTTCATTCTTTTTTTCCCCATCAATTTGAATAACCCACAAGAAATTTGTGAACACAACCACAACTTTCCTGTTTTTGCATTACAGATTTCACTCATGCATAGCAAAAGAGCTGCTTGCAGCTTCCTCTGTCAGCACAAGGCGCAGTTTTATATGCACAATGATCAATGGACGCTGACAGAATAGGCCCCGGCTCTGTTTGTTTTGAGAAAATAGATCATTTTCTGAAATGCACAAGTCAGCATCTCTGCAGCAATTGCGCCATCTGTCTGCTTGACACGTGTGCTGTTTTTTGGGCGATAACCCCATTAAATATGCCATCTAGTGGTTTTTAGGTGACAGCCACGGTGGCCTGTATGCAAGGGCGTAACCAGCACATTGTGAGGAAGAGCTTTGCAGAGGCAGGGTTGGTGGATAATCAGGCTATTGGATTGAGAGTGTATATTGTTACATATGCTTATAAAATTTAAGATAAGACTTTATTGACTCCAAGAGGTGAAATTCACAGCCATGTAGTGAATACTGTTAACTCCCAAACTTAATCACAACTTTGAAAGAAAGAGGACAAATGCAGCCCCGACAAAATGTGTTTGCCCTCTTCTGCCCTCTCAGGTCTTGAAATAAAGTGAGTTAAACACTCCCTGCCATGGTTAGATTAAACTGTTACGGGGCCCTGGGAGAACAACCTGGGCCTGTTGACCCCAGTTATGTACCCTGTTGCCGTATTTCCATCAAGTGCGGTGCAAAAAGCACAAACACTCTGCAGTTTCTGTACCACACATACAGAAAACAACCAGTGCACCTATTCTGAAGTCTGTCAGGTTTTCTGTGCATCTGTTTTGTGTTAATATGAATGCAGCTTTATTTAGGATCCTACACCATGTGAGCACAATGTAAACTACATTAATAAAAGTCTTGAAACTAGATTTTGACATGAGACTGAATAAAAATGTACGATCGGGTAATAATTCAAAATCAGTCTAACATTATAATTTAGTGGTGAAAATTATCAAAGTAAGTTGCTATTAATCAAATGACCACAAACTGACAGACAGTGAACTTCAGGCTTTAGGGGCACCTGGGTGTCTATAGCCACAGTGCAGGTCAGTCACCTTCTTTCCTAGCGTCCTGCCATCTCTCACATATGTGCTTCTCCCTGCCTCAAAAACCAATTGTCTTGTAATAAACCGACATTTTACCAGATAATATGTGTAGCTACTACTACAGCAAGACATTTAATTCAACCTTCAGCCAGAAAACAGGAAATTAATCAGTAATATAAGCACAGGATCTGAATAAAATGAAAATCTGCAGAGTGATGGCTATTAGCCAGATTTAATTTGTCTTATAAATGTACTTTTACTTATAAATGTACTCCCATTAGCAATCCTAGGTGAAATGAGCTGTGAAAAATCCCACTATCATTCAGTTTCATCACATTGATTGTTAAAGGTATTATGGCTACAGAAATGTCTATTTGTAGTAATTTGAGAACAATAATTACCAGAATTGTCACAAAGCAGGAGTCTGAGTTGTCAAAAAAAACACCTTTTATAAACATGCCCATGTGAGAATTTCAGTTATTCAACATCAAGTATGGTTGTGAGATCTAAAGTTTATCTGAAAAAAGATGGTAAAACTAATGAATTACTCAAAATGTAATCTCATAAAGATTGTTAAATTCATATATAAACGAACACTTACAGTCAAATCGAATATGTCATACGGGAATGAGAGAAATAGATTGTAATGGTGGCTATCATCATCCTTATATAAAATAGTTGTCACAATACAATAAATACTATAAATGACATTGGTATATTGCAACATCATAGCATTTCTTTACCACTAGAGGACTCTGTTGGACTTCATATCTGCACTTTGCTGCATGTTTCCTCCATTCTGCAGTGCACGAAAGATCACATAGTAACTGATGTTTATAAAGCCCCTGGGTGGATGTACATCATAATATCAGTCGTCAGCGTATACTTACCTTGAAACCCCGGCGGTGTATTTTATATCTGAAATACTGTAACTGACACAGGTTAGACACACTGATGATATATGATATAGACTGTTTAATGATTTTAATCACGCATCCCTTAAGGTTAAAGTAATGATATATATATATATATGCCTGTATATATATATATATATATATATATATATATATATATATATATATATATATCATTCATATATATATATATATATGCCTGTATATATATATATATATATATATATATATATACAGGCATGGAAAGGTACTGATGATTAATCTTTAAGTCACTGTGCTTCCAAAAAACATCCAAACAAGTTTTAATTCTTTCACTTGAGTACTATTTGTGCAGGGAAAGCATTCAAAACCAGAATGCTATATATAATAATCTACATTTAACATTTAGCTTAGGATAACAACAGATCTATGCACTGATGCCTTTCTGTAGACAGTCTGGGCAACAATAAAGTGTAGGAACTGCAGGTTCTTTGGCCTGAGTTTAATCTTAGCAGTCCATCAGTCCGTGCAGCGCCGCAGCAAAGACTCCTGCCCTCGGTGAGAAACACTGAGCTTCCTGTGTTTGTGTGAAGTTTCCTACTCATGAAGTACTTCAGTACCTCATTGTGAGGCTTCGTGCACATGACTCTGCTATTACTTCACAATGATTAAAGACAAACATGCCAACATGCATCATACATTTTCCCTCGCTGCCTTAAGAGGTAGGGACACAATACAGTAGTCTCTTAATGGATTAAGCATTGTGTCGTAGTGAAATATTTATGACCTTAATAATGAAAGGAGAGATTTGGAGGGGAAAAAATGGGATTAAGGTGAGAGGACGGAATGTGGAAGGAAAAGGGCAAAGATCAGAGACGGCAATAGGGAAATAAAATTTAGTCATCCAAGTATTCATTGTTTTACTGAAATCATGGAATTTAGTTCCCACTTGAAAAAGTTCCCTGACAGTGTTTCTTTATTCCAATAACATTTTGAGCCATTGCAGGGAAAAGCAATTAAAATGCCTGCCAAGCTATTTCAGGGGTGCTAATGTCACTGCTTGCCTTAGTTGGTCTTGCTGGGAACACACTCTTTACATTCATGTCACACACACACACACACACACACACACACACACACACACACACACACACACACACACACACACACACCCTATAGAGTGCCTTAGCTCCCACTGCACCAACGCAATAAATAAAACTAGACCGTACTAATGCACTTAAAGTAAGTAATGATGTAAGTAATCATTTTGTTTCATTTTTGACACTGAATTTTCCCCATATTCCCGAGTGGAGAATCAAATTTGTCAGCATTAGCAGCCATGGTCAGATTAGGTGTGTGTTGATGAAGGATTAAGATAAGAGAAAGTGTGTGAGGCCAGTACTGAGCTCTCACACAGGGACGGCTCGTCTTAATGGGATCGGGTTCTTATCAGGGGAATCAAAAGAGCTCCCTGAAGTTCACCTCAGGCTTTCAGATGACAATTATATATATATTACAGATAGCCCAACGATATACGTGGTGGAAAGGATCATTCTCTTTCACAAGAGTGAAAATAATAAGACACTGACAAACAGATGAAAAAGATTATGTTTTTATTCTATCCAGGGAGTTTTGATGAGTCAACAGTTCATCAAGTCCCAGAGGAAGATTATGAAGAAATAATCTGCGTTGATCTTTGGGAATTTTGCTTATTTGCTTTCTTGTACAGTTATAGGAAAAGGCTGTTACCACTGTCATGTGTGTAGACTAAATATGTAGCAGGAGCAAGCAGCGGATTAGCTTATCTTAGCACAAAGACTGGGAACAGGGGGAAACAGCTAGCCTGGCTCTGCACAATATATATATTGTTTATATCCTCACAAAAAACACACGGTGTAAAAATGTTTGGATTTTAAGGTGGGTTATATGCCGGACTATGCCTCGGCCGGGAACAGTGACTGGCTGTCAGTGCAACTCTCTAACTCTCTGCAAGAAAGCGAATAAGCATATTTCCCACAATGTCAAACTATTCCTTTAAAAGAAGCAGTTATATTGAATAAGGAATGTGTTTGTGTGTCAAAAGTCTGCCTGTTTGTGTCTGACACAGATAGATATGCTTATCCTGGTTGAGTGTTAGTGCTCTGTGGTCAAGAGGGCAGGGCTGGTTGTGGTCCACGGTTAGAGCAGGGGGAGGTGGAGGAGGGGACAGGAGGCGTGGAAAGGTGGTGGTTGGGTCTGCAGTTGTGGCCTGGGATTGATGACTCTGTTATAGGTCGTGGAGAAAGAGCCCACCCGCGTGCCACAGCCCCCCAACATCAAACATGCCGTATTATGTTGATCTATGGAGATGGCTGGGCAGCACTTTCAACTGAGTCAGGCCAGGTCCATCAAAGGATTTATCTCTTCACAAGATTAAAGGGGTTCAAGGCGTCTGCCAAACAAAGGCTAACTCTGAGGGTCAGCCCAGGTCCTGAACTGAGAGATTTACACTGAGACAACCTTCAGATCGTAGTAAGACCCAGAAAAAGACATTTCAGGCTCTGTGACGTCTGCCTTAAATCTGACAGCTAGTAAATTCAGTTAGCAGTTAACTAGCTGATACTCACATCATGATTGTCCATGATTGATAAATTATCCATAAATATGATTCAGTTCAAGATATTAGCGTATGTATGCAATGTTGAAAACGTTCAGCAGTATCATCTAACGCTATAAACACATTAGCACATACTTTCTGTCAGCCCGTGAGGCAGGCAGGGTTAAAGTTATTCAAAACCTCCTTTATATTTCTGACATGTTCCTGGCATCTTTCAGGATTCCACAGTAATGACGAAATCACTTTTTGGGAACATTAGGTCACTTATTTTTTCAGATTTCCTTTTAAATAGTAAGACGGGATCTATAGTTAATCTTGCACGAGAAAATCTGAACCGCTTTTGTACAAATTCATGTCATATCCAGTGACTTGTTCCTGTTGCTTTGACCTTTGCACTCCTTGCTATTAGTCACTTTGCAATGTTTTTAGTCTAGGAATGTGGGCCTGTTTCACTGTTGCCCTTATTGTAAAATACTTTGCATTATTTAACAGCGAAATGCCAAAAACAAACATAGAAATGCATGTGGATTACAATGAAAACTTTAATTATTAACCGCGTGTCTCACTTGACTGTAAATGGTCTTCCTCATCTTTCTTTTGTTCTTCGGCAGTTTGCACATTAGCCAAATGCAGACAGGAAAAACATTTTTTTTTTTTTGCAAGAATTTCCTACTTCTGTTTTTCTTTTAGACGAGTTTGCTCCTTTTAAGAGTATTAGCCAGTGTTTTTGGTAACATACTTTGCTGTTTTCGTTCTGTCTCACAATGAAAACACTCATTTATATTCATTTGGAATTGAGTGGGTGAGAGACATAAAGTGGACCGGTGGCAAGATACGATCTGGAGCCGTAACTGGGAAGATGTGGTTTCTCACACACAAACGTGGAGGTTTTTACACAAGCCCGAACTTGGGCAAGAAAGCTTTAAATCAGGGTAAAACTTTTGCAGGAATGTACCTTCACATACCTTGCAATTCATTTCACATGGGAATATTTGTCTCACTTATAAAATCTGTGGCCAAGAGTGTTGGGTGATGTTAATGGAGGAGTGAGATGAAGGGAAGAAAAAACTTTTATTTGAATTCTTCTGTTCTTCTAAAGCAGTCAATCCATAATAACTATAAAGTAGAAGAGAAATGTGACCTGTGCTGACTTTTTTACACCTCATCATTAATAAAGCTACTATGCTGTTTTGATTGGCAGCCAGCAAGCCATTGTCTAGTTCCGAGATAACAGTGAGCATGATGAAAGACTGCAGCTGAGTTCTTTTGCTACATGCTAAAAGCAGCTATATTTGAGGAGTAAAATAAAGATTAGAAAGCAGAGTTCATTTCTGCAGATTCTGAACTTTGTATTTATGCAATGAGCAAATATCACAGCCTATTCTTCTTCTTTTTCTTTGAGTATGTGTAGGTGTGTGTATGTGTGTGTCTGTTGACCTATCCGTGTTGCACATATCAGTATTAGCACAGTGTTGCTACGTGCTGCACTGCCAAGCCTCGCCCATAGTGGGAGGGGAGTACAGGGCAGGGTCAACACTGTGTGAGCCAGAAGAGACGCTGTGCCTGGCACCGACACACACACACACACAGAAACACACCCACAAACACACACACACACACACACACGCACACGCACACACACACACACACACACACACACACACACACACACACACACAGACAGGCAACCTTGGGAATCACAGCCAAAGCAGAACAGAATGTACATTAAGGAGGTCGTCTCTCCTCCCCTCTTCTCCTTATTTTGCCCCCTGCACACTCCATCCTAACTACATGGTGAGGCTAAAAGAGGTTCCCTAAAATCTCTGAACTTAGGTGCAAACTGGAGAATAAATTCAGCTCTTCCTCATTTATGTTACTTCCTATTTGCTTCACAATTGTGTCAGTGAAACCAGCAACAATTTGCCACTCAAAAATGTTGGTCAAATACCACTGCCCCTATTTTACTGCCATGTTTGTTTCTCAGCATTGACAGTGTTTAAAGGTTGAAGAGCAGTACACCATAATCAAGCCTTCGCCCTGCTGCTCCCTTTCTCCTTCAGCCGCTGTCAAACAGTTTTAGCATTGGAGGTCACATGGCCTAACTTTGCCTTGTAAGCACCCATCGTATGGTTTTATCTTTGTGTTAAATGTCCTGCTTTAACAATGCACCCAATGAGTAGCAGATGAGGGGAGTTGTGTGTGTAAGGTTTATAGGTGTGCATGTGTCAGGGTCGGGTGTGCTGTCATGTAGGACTTGGAGGATCTATTGCAGGTCCTGGGACTTTAGAATTAGCATGGGGGGGAATAGTGCTCTGTTTTACAGCCAAAATGTGAAACATCCACCATGTGAAACTTCAAATAGTCCAACAGTTTAAAGAACAACATTTCTCAATGCACAATTGCAATGAATTTGGGCATTTTACCTTCTACAGTCTATATTATAATTAAAAGATTCTGGGAATCCTGACAAATCTCTGGATGTTAGGGACAAGGCCAAAAACCAACACTGAATCTCCGTGACCTTTCCCTCAGGCAGCACTGCATTAAAGACTGACATAATTGTATAAAGGATATGACTACATGGGCTTGGGAATACTTCAGAAAACCGCTGTCGTTAAACACAGTTCGTTGCTGCATCTACAAGACTCTACAAAGAGAACGCCATATATCAACAACATCCAGAAACACTGCCGACTTCTCTGGGCCCGCGCTCATCTGACATGGACTGATGGAAAGAAAGAAGAAGAGAAGAAAGGAAAAGTGTGCTGTGGTCTGATGAGTCCACATTTCATATTGGTTTTGGAAATCATGGACTTCATGTCCTCTTGGCTAAAATTTAGTTTTTGCACCATGTCCCAATTTTTTTTAAATCAAGGTTGTAATTCTGAGATGTGGGAATGCAGTGGCATTGTTAAAAGAAGCCAGACTAGGAAACGAGGTACACACTCAGGCAGAGTATAAATTAGGCCCACATTGGATGGTTCGCAATTGACGTCCAATGTTCAGTGCCAATGCAGGATGTGGTGTGCTCATTATGTAGAAACACGGTTGGCAAGTGTGTGCAGGTCAGGATGGTGGATGTGCAGCAAGTCTAACTTTTTAAAGCAGGGGATCGGAGTTTGCATCCCATAACGTAACTACAATCTTTCCCTTCACTTTAAGCATATCGTAGAATTCATGTGCAAATATTGGAGAAAGATAGTTTTTAAGAGATTGTCATTGAACGTAATGCTTGATTTGGCAGCATTGCAATACTGATTAATGATTGCGATTTATACAAAAACTCATTGACAGACACTTATTTTGAGGGAAAAATGGAGGTGAATTATTATGTTTATTGTCTATTAAACATCTATCATAGTTTACAGACCAACCTATTGGTTCAACTTTGAACTACCACACCATATAGATTTCATGTATATCAAATGATTGTTACCAGATTTTGAGTATGCTCACTGTCAGTTTCAGCTCTAAATGGTTTCAATAATCTCAATAAATTATTGCTTTGTGTCATACCTGTATGATTGTTTGATTTCTTGTTTCCTGTCCCAGCAGACTTTGAGTTCCCCGATCTCACCAATTATTTTGGTAAGTGCTGTACAATATTATCAATACTACTAGATATGAAGATCAAAGTTATGAAAATAAGACCCAGGGTGTTTGATCTTTAACATAACACTGCAACAGCACTGGTCTGATTCTGTCTAGGGACGGTTGTTCCATATTAGACACCTCCCTTTCTTCGTGTTTCCTGTCTACATCTATACTTTGAATTACTGAAGAAAGAAAAGAAAGAAAAACCAAAATAATCATTTTTTAAAAAGCAACTAAAAAATGTACACAACAATCCTGTCTCGACTGCAAGCTCACCACCTTGTCCCAACAGCTCATGTCAGCCACTTCTTCCTGTTATGGATCCCTGTTGCTGTTGATGAGAAAGGGTTGAGAGAGAGAAGAGAAAACACAAGCAGCAGATTTCAGGCATTCTACAACGCATTAGGTCATGAGAATTGGAACTCGTGCTGTGTAAATGATGAAATGGCTCACCAAAGGGACCTCGGTTGAGGTCCACACAATTGGTCACCAAGAGGTCATTTCCATCTGAGAGAAGAGAAGGAATGATAAATACGCTTAGCTCCACACAATTATTACATTTCTGCGGGGTTTTTTTCTGTTCGGCTCAAATGAAGCCTCGGTAAATGAAGTTGTTCTTGAGGGTTGTTTGTGTTCGAACATGAGCTTTTTCTTCGTGTGGGAATTTGAATGTGACAGACACGCAAAGAGCGACGAGGGCCAGAGAACAGAGAGGTCGTAGCCAGACATCGGAGCTATTTTTGTTTGTAGAAATTCAGAAGTGGTCCTGTTACCCTGGAGGCAGCTCGTGTTTTCCATATAGCTCAGCGACTTGGCAGGCCTCTACAGGGGCAGTTTCACATTGAGCCCCCTCCCGTCCCTCCCTGACTCAAGCTCCTCTCTCCCCCTGCATCTCCCCCACCATTCTCCCTTCCTCCCTCTATCCTCCCACCATCCTCCTCTCACCCTCAGCAGGAAAACGCTTGTGGCCCGCAATGGAGACAGCCTGACTGCGCAGGCGGCCCGGCAGATGCACTGAAGATAAGTTTGTGTGCGTAAGCTGGGCCGCGACCCTTGGCGGCAGGACATTGACCAGATCCTGTCAGTGAGAGGGCAAGAGCCGGCCTAGCACCTCTTCTGCTCATTTGCTTCTATGCTGCTGCCCCCCTCCCCATCCTACTGTCTCCATGCTTGGCTTCCCCAGCAGCCCAACAAACAAGGGCCAGAAGGGAGGACCAGCCCCCTGGAGCCAAGACTTTCCTCTGGGACACAAGGCTCCAGCCCCGGTCTCCACGACACCTCCTGTACGTGCACTGGAGGTGCCACAAACACACTTACACACACAGTCAAAACTCCACCAAGCACACAATAGGTCCCCAAGATAACTTCCCCTGTCCCACGGAAAGATAATGGATGGCGGTGTGTGGCAGGCTTTGTGACAGAGACGCCAAACCACTTACGAAAACACCATCCTTCATGCTACATCAGCACTTTTCGGTTTCTTTTGTCCGTGAAATGGTTTCGGAGGAAACACCTAGGCTGGAAATGTGAATGATTTGTCATGTTTAAGCGTAGCTGGTGGCACCAAGTGGTGACTGTAAGAGAAAGCTGTTTAAGTTTTTGTATAGTCAGGGTTTTTCCCCCCAGCAGGGACAGTATACAACAAGATTTCTTCTTGTCTTAAGTCATTAATTCAGAGAGTCAGTGAAGCGGAGAGAAAAGTTACCTCTGACAAAAAGACACCACTAGATCATAGAGTACAGAAACCTGGTCTGGCTGAATAAATGCTCCAACGAGCATGATTGTTTCTATACAGCGCTTTGCCTCACACATCCCAGAATGCCAAGCAGTACCAATGACTTCCTGACTCCATCTAAGTGCCCGGCCCTAAAGGACCATGAGCAGAGATGAAAGACCTGGCACAACTTGAAAATGCCATGTGGAAGTATTGACAATTTGGCTCCTTTGAAGTACAGATAATAGAGCTTTCTCCAGTTTTTATCTCCTGCTGGGACTATATTTAAACCAGTGTGCACTGGCCAGCGTCATTTAGATCTATTTCCAGTAGCAGAGTGGCCAGATCAGTGTACACAAATCATGTATAGTACACTTTAAAGGGACATACGTGTGCTGTTGCATGTTTCAACCCAATACAAATCATATATTCTTGACATGAACACTAATCATACTCTTACTGATTTTAATCTACTTATACATTTATAAGTTTCTATTAATTCTGTACCATATAAAAATCGGCACATTTCAATTACAAGTCTATGTAATTTTCCCAGAGTTGCTAGCATGGATATATTGACTCTATGGCTGTAAAGGCTTGTTATATTAACAATGGATGTGATGTAATGTCAAATGGAGTAGCCTGTAGTGGCAAACAGATAATTATCACTTGACTATGTTTGTTTTTGTAGCTCTGTGGAGTGTTTCAGCATTTTTCAACTCGTTTGAATTATGGCCCACAACATCACTGTTTTTTTGTTTTTTTTTCACTTTCACTGCTCACATTAGCATATTTTACAGCCACAGCAGTAGTTGTTTTCAACAACAACAAAAAAAGCTCTGTTATACTGTGCACTACATGCCTAGCACCAAACACAGTTAGCAATTAGCTGGCAAACATAACATCTAATAATCTAGCCCAAAGCTAAATGGATAATGAATATTTGACTTAGAATCATCGGGCGGCTCAAAATAAATGCTAGTTCCTCCATATCTACTGGTTGTATTTACTTGACATGCCCTAAAGTATACTTAGCTTTCGTCTATTTTACTCTAAATGGTAACCTAATTTACATGCTGTAAGAAAGAAGACTTGAAACTATAGCGACTGAGACCATAAATTACTCATGAAGCTCTTAACTGAGGTAATAAATCATTTGAGAAGTAGGGTGATTTCTCCTTGAGACTCAATAAAATCTGACCTTTTTGTTGCAGCCAATAGAGCTGCCCCCTGCTGGCCTGTAAAAGAATGCAGTTTTACGACACTTTCGTCATTCACTTCAAAGCTCTGACCACTAATTATTATGTCAATCTTAAACACTAATGAAGACAAACTTGTTCATATAATATTTAATTGCTATATTCTGCTAATCGATTACTCTAAATCTTACACACTGGACCTTTAAACAAACTCAAAAGGAATCTAAATTATTTTCCCTGAACTCCACCCAAGCTTAGTCAGCCAAACATCTTCAAGTGAGGCTTTATGTTTAAGATATGAAACTGTTGGATTCAGCTGTTAATAATACACATTTAAGCAAATCTGTTACAATGACCAAAGGAGCTTGTGCCTGAAATCACAGTATGATGGAGGATATCCTTACATCCCTCTGCCCTGAATCATAACTGACCACTGAAGTTCATTTCTTAGCAGGAAAGCAACTCCCCCACATGGAGCAGTAAGAAGCTGAACTCGGCTACTCATAACAGGGAGGTTAAACCTGGTTTGTCATCAGATTCCAGTAGGTGGGAGGAATGAAGATGTTGTGTACAAAGCAACCAGGCCTGTTCACAGGCAGCATCTGACTCCTACTGACACCTCTTCTAACCAGCTTATCAGAAATTCCGAGGCTTCACGTCTTTTGGCACGCTTTCTCTTGTTGCTTAGTTTTCCAGAGAGTTATGTGGCAACTTTTAAAGCATAAGCTGTCTCCACCTGAGATGATTTATCAGGAATAAAATTAAGTTGTTTCTAGTTTCTAGTATCTATTTTAAATAACCTTTGATAGTACAACATTTTATGTTCTTTGTTTCTAGCTCAGTGATGGCAGACAGCAGAAGAAAACTGAAACTTCTTGCTCTAACGTGACATAATTCAAAAGAATTTTTAAAGAAAACAGATGGTCTTCATACGTCATTCGGGATTAATTTAATTTTTATGCAAGACCTCACACTGTTTCCTAGAAAACCTCCCAGCCAACTGAAGGAAAAGGTGTAGTATATTATGACTCAGCACTTGTCCACCATCAGCTGATAAGTGACACCCAACAAACGGATTTAAAATAGTAGCTCACCCACAAATAAACATAAACCTAAAGTGAAGCCACCCAGAGACGTGGGGCAACAATCAGTGAACATGTAACCATTTTAATATCACCTTTGGGTCAGAGTCATGCCAGCTTGATCATGCCTGTGAGTGCGATGTATAGACAGTATAAAGATTGTATGGATATCACCCACAGGTTTGAAGCTCAGAGTATGGTGGCTCTAATCTAAATATGGGCAAAGACATGGATCGTTGGTGGAGCTGGCACAGGCTGATTGAAGGTTGGGTGATCAGACAAGCCATCCCACCTCTCAATCAAAGTGGACACGCTGTTAATTTTGCATAACTTTAAGCCTTAATATAACGTGAACAGGTGAGTTATGTATAAATTCAGACTGAGTACAGTTTCAGTATTTTTGCTGATGAAGCTGGACATTTTAATATGGGGGCTTATGGGGATTGACTCATTGTGTAGCCAGCCTCAAGTGGCCATTTTAGGAACTGCAATTACTTCAGAGATGGCTTCATTTCACAGCTACAGAGGTTGCCACTTGGTGTGAAGTCACCCTCTGCACATGACAGCACATGATTGTTGTTGCTGTCAGATGGAACAGGTAAGCTGGTCCATGACAGGTCACCTATGTAAGCAAATTGTCAGAGACAGCAAGTTGTGAGAAGCGGAAGCTAAAGTGGTCAAGTTATTGTTATGAAATATGAAACATTGAAAAAAATGAATGCTATGCAGTATGATCTCAGAATTGGAAAACTCAAAAAAAGAAAGGAGTCAACAGGGATTTGCAAAGCAGAAAATGATACCAAACAGGGTGTGCAGAGTTCCAGCTGTGTTTGAGGCCACATTTCCATATTTCCTTTTACAGCAATATTTTATCTGTTTATATAAAACAATTATGGAAAAAGTTACATTTTCAGTGAGTCATCCTTAATAAACATCATCATCACACCCACTGCGTGTCATCAAGAGTTATTGTAGGTCATAGAGGCACGTTAAGAGGAGCGTGTGGGACTGCCAGTGTCAGCGATGGTGCTCATCAGGTGTTGTGCTCTAAAAGAACGTTGTGTACAGCCACACCCCCTGCTGTCTTTCTGTGAATTTCCTGTTGCATTCAGGGTAAATATTGTCATAACATGATTCACCCTCAAAATCTAAAGTGCGCTGGTGTTGTGGTGACTATGACAATTGGCTTCATCATCAGTGTGCTGCTGTTACAGTAATGCTTTTTTGTCATAGTGGGAGTGTAGTAAGTACATTTTAACATCTTATGTTAGGGTCAAAACCAAAGAGAGTCATAGTCCAGATGATGTCACACATAGTTTAATTTTGTAGGATGAAGGGGCCTGTATACTTCAATACAAGTTTGTACTTTACTAGAGTATTTCCATGTGATCATCTTATGAAATATAATGCATAATTATAGATTTAAATGACCACACGCTGAGGTTGAACTGTGTGTTAGCTTACTGTATTTACCACAGATCAAATATATCATAGCTAAGCGTTTTTTAAACCATGTTGTTGCATTTGAGATTTTTGGACGCGTTTTCCCAAAAAACACTCTAAGCAGCTATCGATTCAGAGCAGAAATCCATCAGCAACTTTTAAAACTTGCTTAACTCGCTGTAATCCATCACAGCGTACATCACGTCTGCCTTTATTTTTGTGCAACTTACATTATTCGTGCATGGTAATGCATTTACCATATTGATTTGAAAGGTCTGCACTGCATTACCATGTAAATGAAGCTGATGGAAATGAATACAGACTTTATGCTCAGTGTGATTGATTACATAACTAAATGTAAATGTGGGGTCTACTATACTATACATAGCGTAAAACATAAACGCTGGTGTGGTTCCATAATTACCTAACGATATAAATCTGAATTAGCTCCACCTCAACCTGTTTCGACATAAAATGTACAGTTTGAATGCAGAACTTTTATTTTCATTTAAAGTAAATGATCTGAGTACTTTCTCCTCCACTGCTGGAGGTATGCATCAAGAAGAGCACTGATTAGCTATTAATCTTGTTTAATCAGTCCCTTCAGGGAATATGCATTCACTGTCCACTCATTGTGTGTTGCAGATATCTTCCCATGAGGTGATATCTATTGTACTCTCTAGTTTGGTTTGTTTTCTGCTGTCATAAAAATTAATGATGCTTTTTATGAGAAATTGTTACGCCATAACTCATGTACTTCAGTTTCAATTAGCATGCAAGTGTCCATGTTCTTGAGGGGGTGTCCTGTTACAATTAACGTTTAAAAAACGCCATTCCTGAGCGCAGCGCTCAGCGATCGAGGGAATATGTTTTCTGCTCTTACGAGCTCGTCTTTCAGCACGAACAAGTTTTTGCAACAAAGCTAAAAGATTGAACGAATATTACAAAAATGTTGGATTACTTCCCAGATTAGAAGATCAATGATTGCTGAACGTTGTTTTTTCACCAAACTCTTCTTTGAGAGGAACATAAGTGTGACAGATGTGGAATATTTGTAGTGGCTATGGCTGAGCTATCCTCGCTTTCACTGAAATGCATCTTTATTCAATTTGGATAAAAGGTGATCATAAATACTTGATACATAGAAAACATATAAACATATATGAGTACAAAGCACCAGCTTTAGTTATGCCTCATGTATGTTTTGAAATATTGGATAGCTGTCACTTTGATTCAGGCCGCAACTTTGTGACGACTAACAGTATGTCAATTAGGCCAAGTACATTCTTTGTGTGTGTGATTTTAATATTTTATTTATATTTCTTTTACACCTAATTGGATACAGCAGAGGAACAGAAGAAAACACCAGATCCCCAATGCCAAATCAATATTCATATTCATATTCATATTCTATCTTTACAATTCATGGCTCATGGGTCAGAAAAGGGAAGAATAAGCAAAGAAAATAAAGTATGTTGACCATCATAACCGCCAAACCAAGAAGATTCCCCAGCTAACATATGAGGCAATGTCTGTAAATAAGATGTAATGATGTTGAGAATTAGTAACGTGGTGCAGTGTAAACTTACCATGATATCACTCATTGGTTTGTGGTCAACCAGTTTGATGCGTAACTGCGAGTTTGTTTTGACTGTTTTCAAGCAGGAAAACTTGGTGGCCTGCCTAGTTATAAAGGTACTAATGTTGCAACTAAACAGTAAAAATAAAATATGAAAACATTTGAGGGGTGAAACAGGCAATGCAGTAACTGCAGTAACGTAATTTTGATGCCTGTTCCTGGACAGGCTCTCTAAGAATGACGTGTCATTCATAAGTTAGCTCACCCTAAAGCATACCCTGCTTTATTGTCTATTTCACTGTAAATGGAACAATGATTTACAAAATGAATGGAAAAACTGGTCATTTTTCCATAAAGCTCAACACAATCAGACTTTTTTTGCAGCCAAGTGCATGGCCATTACAAAGAATGCAGTTTTAAGCCACTTCTGCACTGGATTTGCGGATTTATAGTTTAGGTTCTGCAGAGAAAAGTATCAGGATTTATATGTCTTATATTACTTTCTTTGACACTATATATCTATCTCTTTATTTTGTCATTTATTTTTAATTCCAATCAAAAGTGAAAACAAGGAAAAACACATGCGGTCCTGGCAGCCACTTGCCTTTCAGTCCAAACTATATATCAAAAAAGTCGACTGACATCAACATCCGCTGACTAAACGTGAAGTAGGTAAAATATTGTTCTCTGCTGTTTACCTCACACACTGGCTGCCTTTTAATCTCTAATCCCTCTCTTAGTCCTCAGACAACACAGGCCAACGGACCCATTGTATGGAATTCCACGTCGCCCTCTCAAGGTGTGTGATTAACCCCTACTGTACATAGGAGCAAACACCACATCAAAGGCAGCCTCAGAGGGTGTCTGCAGGTGACAGGTCGGCGGAAGGTGAAGGGTCAGTCGAAGGTAGGCAGAGCGGTGGGTCTGAGCAGGGATGGAGAAAACAATCAAAGAAGAAAGCTGGTTGGCTGAGTGGGACTGACTATTGAATCCCTACTCCTCCACCTCAGATGGAATTAAACTGTTGCCCTTTAAAACCAAATAGTCCCAATGTGCCTGATGAAAAATGACCCAACACACACTGCTGCTGCTCATTATGCGATAAAGTAGACAAGACATATTCATCAAAGGATTGGCTGAGTAATCTGTGGCTCTGAAAGAGGCAGTGATTTTGAGATACTGTCTTTGTGACTTATATGTCTAACTTTCAGAGAGAAAAAAAGTCTCACTTACAGTATAAGACATATACACATTATATGTAAAGTATGTGAACCATATCCAATATCAATATAAATCGCTTGTGATGTTGAAAACACAAGAATGTGCCGACTAAAATGACATATAACATGTGTTTTTGTTCCCATAAGTCTCCGACATGTTTCACACAATTCCAGAAATGGTTTTAGTCTTTGTTTAGTTAAACTGCGTATAGTTACATTTTCTTTTCATTTTTATTGTGTCTCGTTTTAGGCTTGCATGTATCTCTGGTTGAAATTTAAAAATCTAGTTTACAAGACCTAGATCATAAAGTGTAATTATGGTGGAGAAGAGAGTTCAACGTTCTCCAGCTTACGATAACATCTGTGAATATAGACGAAACACAATCAAGAGAGAGAAACCACTTACCAAAGAAGCACTGCAAGTTGTACAAAAATCTTTGCAGCACAATAACAGGTTTAAAAATATGCTTACCACCATATAGTTTCACAATTCTGAAGATCATTACTATTGGTAATCATTAAATTTTAGTCTACAAGTTAAAGATAAAGAGAAGTTAAGTTAAAGAGAAGTCATAAAAGTTTTGAACAAAGCCCCAACTTATACTAGAACGGAAAACAAAGGCAAGCCGCAAAATGATTTGAAGCTGGAATTATTACTCACATTACAGGGGTGTCCGATGAAGTGGTTTAGATGATCTGGCTAAACTGTGGGCCTATTTTACAACCTATCTTTTGTTTCTTGCAGTGTCACTGTGTTCCCAGATTTCAGCATTTTTGGTGAGTGAAATATTAAAACAACAGTTGGAAATGATGGTTAGTGTGCTCAATGTCAGTACAGCGCCAAAGCACTCACTATACTCAGTAGCTGCCATGTTGGCAGTCCTGGCATCTGCTGCCTCCTGGCTAATCTAAAAATGGGCAAAGACGTGTAGCGTGGGTGGACCTGAGACGGGCTGAATGAAGCCTGGTTGCTCAAACAAGCCATCTGTAACGGCACCTACCTGTCAATCAAAGTGGCCACAGTCTTAATTTTGCATAACTTTAAACTTTAATATAATTTGACATGTGAGTTATATAAAAATTCAGCCTCAGTAAGCAACAGGGAACTTTGCTATCAAGATCAAAACCATGTTTTATACAAGGCTGTAAAGTTGGACATTTTAATACGGGAACTTATGGAGATTGACTTGTTCTGCAACCAGCCTCAAGTGGCCATTCGAGGAACTGCAGTTTTGACACTTCAGCACTGGCATAGTAAGTGAAGTTTATTTCGTCAAACACACTGTATACATTTTTACCCAAACATGCAAAATTTTAGTGTATAATTATTATTATATATATTATTATTCTTATGACTTAAAGAAGTCACACTTTCCTGACATAGTGTACATACAGTGGTATATTAATGATATGTTATACAGTACGTCTCTATATGGAAAATGACATTAACCTGAGTGCAGAATAAATTGCATATTTACTTTAATGTTTTCCTAACAAGCACAAACAGATGCAGGTATCTTTACATTCATAGTAGGGTGATAGATCTATTTAGCAGGTGTTGGCACCCATGTGGAGTCAAGTTGTGATGTGATGTTACTCTCTATAAACAGAGTCAGCACAAACACACACAAACACACTCACACCTCTCCCCACCAACAGAGAATTCACCACAAGACCACACAAACTGTATTTACACCTTGCATTGCTTTGCATAAACACTGCTGCTATTAATTGAGCTCACGCTGTTTGTGTGCTACTCTGTGTTGCTGTGTTGCTACTCTATGTGGGCTTTGGAGAACAAAGATATTTCAGATTCGACTTTCTCCCCCTTCTGCTTCTCCCTCGTTGTCCTCCTCCTCCTCCTCCTCCTGCTGCACTAATTGAGTGATTCAGAACAGGGCTCAGACACGCCGCCCCTGCGACTCTATCTGACTGGGATATTATCGGAGTGGCTGTCAGACGAGGGTCCAGAGCGGCTTGAGAGGAATGCAGTCTACAACTGTGGGCCAGCAACAGACCCTTTACTGCAACTGCAGACCCTCAATTCTCCCCCTCCTTATTCCCCCTCAACCACCTCAGGCCAATCAGTCAACAGGACCCCAGGGGCCATTTTCAAAAACAATCACTCTCTCTAAGTAGTCAAGAGGTGCCAGGGCTAATTATAAACAAACTATTGATGTTCTAGCAAAGGATTGTGCTAGACTGTGCCAGTGCAGTAAATGTTTGTGTGTGTGTGTGTGTGTGTGTGTGTGTGTGTGTGTGTGTGTGTGTGTGTGTGCGTGTGTGTGTTAGGGTCACAGGAAGGTTCTGCTTGACAGAGCGTTCAATTGGCCATTTAACAGACCTCACCCGAAGTGAACGCTCCACGAAGGCGGCTACAGACTCCTAATGACAAGTGCTCAGAAACGAGTAGCATGAAACTGTAAATAGGATGAAAACGATAACTAATTATAAGCCAATTATAAATGATTAATATCCCGATGTTAGTAACATATTTTTGCCAGTGTTTAGTCAACTCAAAGCAAAGAATTTAAATGCACTTTAGATTTATGTCATTGAGTAATGAGTGCATGTTTGTGTCATTTGTACATAGAATTAAGTTTTGTAAAAAGAAATAGGTTTTTCTGGTCATTTTAATCATATAAAATATTCAGAAGTAACCAAGAAAATGGCGTATCATATGAATATTTGACTTGTTAAGATTAAGAGTTTCGGCCATGCTAGCAGCTCTGTGAGGCTGTGCACAATAGGCACAATGATGCTTTGAGCTAAATGCTAATGTTACATGTTTGCAATGCTAACATGCCGATGTGTTGTGTCTACCATGTTCTCCATCTTCGTAAAGCACATTAGCATGATAAGTTGTGGGCTGGTGAGAATTTGGTCATAAACCGAAATATTGGTCAAAGATCAATTCAATTTCAATTTTTTCAAATCAGTTTTATTTATACAGCACCAAATCATAACAGAAGTTACGTATCTCATGACGCTTTCCTAGGTCTAGGAGACTGTGCTAATCTGTAAAATTATTTACAGAGACCACACAATTCCCACCATGAGCAGGCACTTGGCGAGATCACCAAAGTTATCCTAAGAGTCATCATACCAGATTTCATGGTAATAGTTGTGGAGACACTAAAAAAAACATCCTGGTGGCGTTAGAGGAAAAGTCATTATGATTCACCTCCTGGGGATCATGAACGTCAAATTTCAAGATAATCCGTCCAGTAGTTGTTCGGCTATTTAAATCTGGAATAAAGTGGTGGACTGACCGACAGACAGGCAGACAGAACCGTGCAGCTAGCGAGGCTAAAAAGTTGTCTGAAGAATGTACGAATGACTGCGTAAACCAAAAGCTCAGCTCTCAGGTCATTAACTTCAGAGTGACGCCTAGTGAATCGGGTTTCACTGCTGAGTGTTGGCCACTTTAAAATAATGTATTTAGGTCTAAATCATGCGATAAGGTTGTGGGGCTGCTGGTCTGTGCTGTGTGACGGAGACAGAGAGCAGAGTGACAGACGCTCTGCAGAGCCAAAGAGTTCCATCCTCCTCCGGTTAAAACAACAGTCTTTTCCTTGGAGCTATCGCACTATGACACATGGTCTGATCCAAAAGAGCCGTATTTATTTTGGTATGGGCTACATTTCTTTCCTTTAAGAAATGAATTAAGAAAACACGGGGCCTGGCGCTGGGATGTCGAGATGTGTGGGAGAGAGCTGCGTGAACTGTCTCATATGCAAACCGGAAAGGAATGGAAGTGGGCGCAAGGTGAATTCCCCTCATCCTTTCACCCTCTCATCCTTTCATTTCTTGACCCTCCAACGTTTTTCTCTGCTGAAGTCATGTTTTCAGTCCTCCATCCCAGAGAGACAGCCAAACTTGGGAGGACTGGATGAAGTGGGAGACGGAGAGTAGTGGACTTCGAGGGAGTACGGAGATGCCTTGAGAGCAGTTTAAAACACTTAAAGGCAGAAAGAAGACAGCGAATGTGTGTCTCTACACAATGCTAGTAAATCTGCATGGGCGTGTATGTGTGTGTGTGTGTGTGTGAATGAATGTTTAGCATATCAGTTAAGGTTGCTAACAGGTCAGCCAAAGAGGTTCAGGAACAGCTCCCTCCCTCTGCAGAACACCTTCTGCAGAAGGGTTAAATAAATGTTAGTGATGTGATAACCAGCCTGTTTATTGAGGGGGGCCTCTAGCAGGATAGCTAGTAGGCCTGCTTGAATTTCCTCTTTGATGATGTCATACAGCCAGTCCACCAAATCAAGCGTCCCTTTCTTTCCATCTGTTCTTACACATTGCTTCAGAATTTGAAAGAATCGTGCTAGATAAATGTCACACCGCGACCCACAGAAGGGACAAAATTTAGTTTTGGGTGAGACCTGTGTCCGGTGTCCGGCTTTACAGAAATACATTTTGATAATAAATGTAGAATGACTGTAATTCAATAGGCCACGATCCTCTTAATCTTGCCAAATAAGTCATAAGCCAGTAGACCCGTTTCCTTAAATTAACAAATTACAAGTATGCTTTCTTTTTCTTCAGACTCTGGAGAATTACAGGAATTCAGCCACTTGAGGAACAATGTGAAACCAACACATTTGAGCTGCGATATCTTTTGTCCATGTTACATTACATTACAATTGCTCGCTGAAATAATCAAATGGCAGTAATAAAAAAGCAAACAGAACTCCACCAGCTGGGGCTTACTACAAAAAAGCAGGGTTAGTGAAAACTATTGCCAGTTCAGGTTCAGTTTGTTTAATTCGCTCTCCAGAAGCAAAAGCTTATAGCTTTGGTCAGTAAGCCTATAAGTTAGCGTGTAACATGTACTCACCACAACAGCGTTTCCTGAATTAAGAACATCTCCATTGGTGAAGGTCAGATCATGTTTCATTGTAAACAAACCAGCACTGTGCATGAATATGTTCCATGGTGACATCTTTTTAGACCATCTTTTTCATTTATTTGATTTAATTTGTTTAATTTTTGGCAGGCACAGCACACAATTGAAAGTAACTGCATTAGAGTTAGCTTGCAGCTATTTTGCATCTGTTGTCTCTGGGCAGACAGACAAAAAAAACACAATACATAAAGCCCCATCAGATAGATGAGATAATAAATAGCTGAATAGTAGAATGAGTTCTGCAGACAGTCGTAGTTAGATGTTAGAGTAATATAACTTTTATTGGCCACCTTTGTTTATACATCCACATATCTTTGGATGGTTGTATTCAGACTAAAACGTCTGAGTCACATTTCCTGTGGCCCTATGGCTCACTGGACTTTCAGTTTCATGCTCAGTGAGTACAAAGTGTGTTTTACAGTTTTCATATATGTGGAGCTTTGAGGTTCAAATTATTTGATTTTGAGCCAAGAGAGAGCTGGTAAAATGTTTGGATTCAAATACTTGATGAGTAATGTGAATATGGAGGCCACATTCAATACATTTTATATTATAACACTAAAAAAAATGCATGTTAATAGTGATGTGAACTTTGTTGTTCTGATATTATAAAGTACTTTGGGTCCCACGCAACTTCACAAAACTTTAGATCGAACTGTAAAACAAAAAGGAGATTTCTTGCTTGTGTGCACTGGTACTTGTCATTTATTTGGACACAACACTATACATACATATATATAAACACCCCAATAATGTTGTATATAGAAAAGCTTTAAAATGAAATTCACCTTTTCCGTCACTCACCTTCATTTTCTTCACACCAGTACCTCCATTTTAAAAACATAATTGAAAAGGTGTAATGGAGACGTGTTTATCCTCAACAAATAGTTCCCTTGCAGACATGACATCATGGCTAAATAAATAAAATAAATAAAATAAACTATAATACTCACAGTTTAGTCACCTACAACCTCACTGATCTGACATAAAGATACCACAGCTGAGAACAATAGTTGGTATTCACCTGATATGACTAAGGAAAGAATTCACTTCCCACTTTGCTCCATTCTTAAAGTAGTCCAAAATTTCATTAGAAACAGTTCACATAAATTCCCCCTTTAAAAATGTTCCAGCCTTGGCTTTTACGTCCATGTACGTCTTCACTTTCTCCTCCTTTTTCCTGTTTCCCAGTGAAAAACACAGAGGGTGAGGCCTGGAGGTGAGTTTCGGTTCAAAGTTGAAAAGGGCACCACTGAAAAACATTGGCAGGTGTTCAACAAGTTCGGTGCATTTATGATAACAGTCAAGTTGACTTGGTGTTCTTGATCACTTGCTGGGGATTTAGCATAACTGGAAAACAAGGGAGATATTGAGTGTGTCTGTTGTCAAGGTCAGTTTATAAGTTTGTGTTCAGATTCCTTTACTCAGCCTTCGTGGCAATAACAAAGCCATACAGTGAAGATGCAGCTAACAGAGCAATATCTGTGCATGGACTGTGGGCCGGCCAGTTGAATTGTGCAGTGTAAGTGAAAGCTTGACCTCATAACTGCTTAGTGTTAATACTGCAGGAATTCACTGGAATTTTGTTTTCATAAATGAGGACAGGAAAGGGTAACAGTGGAGGCATAAATCAGGGTTTTTTTTCTCTTCCCTCAGAATAAGTGACTGCATGAGTGTAATAATAAACATCACAGGCAGAGATTGATGTTGGATGGGCCTGACGGAGGGCACGTAGTTGCTAATCTGTGCGCAGGCTGTGCCCACATTGAGCACCAACTCTGTACAATATTCCCACAATATTCAGGGGCGAAACAGGAAGAAATGACAGACATAATTTCCCTCTGATCAAACACTGTTGATCCGTACATTAACACGACCGATGTAATCTGTGCTGGGCACAAAATAATTGAATGTGCTGAAATTGGGAACTATTTTGAGGTATTTCCTCTCTTTAGAGCAGCAGGGCAGATTGGCTTAATTAAGGAGGGAAAAACAGGAAGTTTTAAAGTCACGGCTATAATTAATTGGTCGCCTCAGCCAAAGGGTCTGCCTGGTCAGGGGAGCATAAGGAAACAGCCCTGTTGTTGTGCTCAGTCACTGGGTTCACATAAGACTATAAGACTATGCTCTACTGGTACGGCTATGTTTTTAAAAGGAAAGCTATAGTTAATACAACGTGGGTTTTATTTTTGTACCTCCGGTCATCAGTTCTATCAGTTAAAAGTAATTGCTGACATCTCGGAACGTAGCAGCATTGTTAAAGTAGGTCAGGCGATCATACAGGGTTAGAGTTTTGGAGGCATAAGTGGTAAAAGTGAGCGTGCCTGTAACGTCACTAATCATTCTGGTCCTTGCACAGGAAAACTGTGAGTGTGCCTAAGTATGACAAGTATGGCAGATCAAAGTTGAAAAAGGAAGTGAGGCTGTAACCTCTGGGGACTCTCACTGGACCATTATAACCCAAGGCAAATGCCTGATGACCAAACATGCAAAGGCGTTAGCAGGCTAGTCCTCAGGGTTCCCAGGGCAAAATGCAAATGTTTTCCTTTGTCCCTATAGTGCAAAATGTATGCTTAACATGCACAAAAGGTAATGGTTACTTCACACATAGGCACTTTTTGCTCAAATTTAGCACCTTTTTATAGATTTTACTGTTGTACTGTTATGTTTGTACTGGCATTGTTTATTTATGCTCTACTGCAGGTCGAATTCCCCCCAGTGGGACAATAAAGAACCAAACTCTAGTTAATCAGTGGAGAAACGCAGAAAAACAACTGTCTCTGAAAAAAACAACCTGCTGCCTCTATTTATTTTTTGAACAAACAGTAACTTATCACTGTGATTCTAATATAATCAATGCAAAAATGTTTCATGTAAAAACAAAGAAACAAACTTGTAGCAGGCCAACCTCTCTCCAATTTATATACCCCCTTGTTAATCAGATTTTGGGGACTTTTTCACTGAATTTCTCTTTAAATTCTGTAATGTGGAGGTCTGTTCACCAAACAGACCAGAATGCCTGGCTGAAAAAACACCAGATAATAAAAAGGAAACAGCTAGTGCTATTGTGGCCGAAAGACAAGTCAATTTCAACTGAAATGTTTTTTATATCAACGAAAAACATTAAGATAGAAGAATACCCTTCTCCAGCTCTGATTGGCTAACACTAACCACAACCCAACCAACCAAAGCAACAAACATCCAGACAGAGTAGGGTGGGCCTTTGCAGAAAAAAAAAGATGCTGCATATCTTAACAAAAACATGGATAATTCATCTCATATCTTGCTTCAGTGGATCATAAAAGATACTCCAGTTCGAGATTAGACCAAACTTTTCTATGGATGTCAGGTGTTTGTGTTTGTGCCAGGGCAAAGGCCAAAATGTGACCTGCAACATATTAGGTGAGCCTTGTTTTTATCCTAGATCTTTTTTTTTGTGTGTCTGTCATGTCATAACAACACAGAGTAATCAATAAAATAGCATTTTCAAAAACTGTGAATGACGGGTCCAGCAGTATGTGGTCACACACAGAATCATGGACACAATGCAACCAAACTCATGATCCCCACCAGGCTTGTAACGACGTTGTCAAACTCACACTAATTGGAATCTATAAGATAAGACTTTATTAGTAGCTTGCACAGCCGGCAGTAAACAAGCCAACTCGTTATCGGCAGTGCAAGCCTCCTCCTACTCGCATCAGTTATAGACATTCTCCATGCAGTTCAAGAGTCTCCTGTAAGATGTAAGTTTACAAAGGACAGTTTGGGAGGTAATTTTACTGTTAGCCACCGTTGTTTGAGATTTTAGCAACTACTTTGGTGAGTATAATGTTATCATCAGAGGCAACTGAGACCCAAGTTGTGATAGTTTTCTTTTTTTTAAGGTTTTGGCTTTGTATATGTCTTCAGTAGGAATATGAAACAGATCTGTCTTTTTTCATAAAAAAAACAAACAAACATGGTTAAAAAAAAATCTGACTACAATGGCTGGTGAGATTTTAATGAGCAGCTGCCTTTGCTGTTTGGGAGCCTGCCATGCATCAGCTTGTTATTTATTTTAGATGCTCATTTGGTTATCAGGAGTTTTCATAAGAGGTCTCGGTAGAGAGACGCCCAATCAACAGACAAGAGAGGAGCCTCGCCGGTCTTTTCTGTCAAGCTGCTGCATCCTGCAATTTATCCCCCGTCTTCACTGTGTGGCTGTGCTGCTATCTTGAGCTCTAGATGTAAATTTATTACATTTCATGACTTCAGTGAGCCAAATGGTGTTTACACAAGCATACCTCGTTCTGAAGTCCTAAAGTCTGAGACACTGCATTGCATTCTGGGTAGGAAAATCCCACCAAACTCCATAGCCCTCAGTTGACCCAAATGACTAAAGCTATGACTCCATGCAGATTCTGTAGAAGCCTTGAGATTTGAAGCTAAATAACTGATACCAGTCAGGAAGGCATGTTTCCCCCTTTCCTCTTTCATCCAAATCAAATACAGACACAATATACATCATGGAGGATGGAAATCACCTATCTCTGACTCATTTTATTATTTTGTCTGTTTCACACCAGAACAATAAAGACTGTGGCAACATTGATCCTTCTATTTTCACAACATTTAGGACACAGGGTATTTCTCATCTATCTTAAAACTGAAACTGAATCCAGTTTTTTGTCTGTTCGTCCTTTTTCAACCATGATTGACTTCTGATCATACATCACCAGGAGAGAATTTGCTCTCCCCGTTGAGACAATGATTAGCATATTGCTTGTTGACATATGTTTAATTGATTAAAACAGTCCTGCTGTGATTTCACTGTGTTTTGTTTTTAAAGGCCAGGGTTCTGACAGAAATACTCCGGGAAGTATTGCATTTGGCGGCGAGCTCGGGTTCCCATACACGAGAGCGCTGAACTTAATTCAAAACGCCTTGGACACAAGGCTGACTGTTGGGCTAGTAGGAGAGGAGAGATAGCTGTAACCTTGCATTGAACTCCCCAGAATCTCAGCGTACTTCAGCAGAAAATACTTACACCAGTTACATGATTTAGTGGCAGAGTTTCAAAGCCCAGACCTCTTCAGGCAGAGGGCTTTGTAATGAAATAACTTCCATTAGAGAGTAACAGTTGCCTGACAAAACTGGCATTGCATTGTCTAGAAATAGGGATAGATTTGATAGTCAAATTATACCGGGCTTGTTGCATAGTTTACATCCTATACTTTCCTTCTAGTAAAGTTTTCCTGCTGCCTGTTCCTGTTAATACACACAGCATGAAAAGAACTGTTTCCACTGTTGAGAGGGAGTTTATCGAAAAGCTGACCGGTAAGGAGACCACAGGAGAAGTAGCAACCTGTCCTCATGGTCACATTATCAGTCCCTTTTTTGGTGAGATGTTGAACATCCATGTATCAATATTATGACTTGGTATAAATTTTAATTTTATCTTTCCCATAATTCAACATGTGTCAGCCCACAAGTTGTTTCCATCTAAGCTACTGTAAATTGGTTTATTTTTGTTAGAATAGTAATAATGATAATATTTTCATGACATTTTCATATGAGTCAGCGAGTCAGTTTTTGCAACTCCCTATCAGCAGCTATTAAACACAGCGGCATGTCTCAGCAACTAGTGGATGGACTGCTATTATGTTTTGTGCAGACACACATTCTCCTGACTTTATACATCCACCACAATGAGGTTGCCATTTGTGGTTTCTTGTGAAACAGCTATTGCATGGATTGTCATCAAATTTAGTAGGCTACACATTCATTCACAGTCCTCCTTAGGATGAATTGTAAGAACTTTGGCTGACCTTTTCAAGCACAATCATCATGTCATAAAATGTTTCTATTTTCTAAAAAAAATTCTATTTTACTATTAAATTTCTGCTAATTAGCCAATGTTAGCATGCTAAAACTAAACTAAACTGAGATGGAAGAATGGCAAACATCACTTGGAGTGTGTTAGCATGCTAATGTTAGCATATAGCTCAAAGCACAACTTCTTCAGAGAGCTGCTAGCATGGTTGTAGACTGTTGGATACTTTCATTAGTACACTTCTATGTAGTACACTGTGTACACTATGTACTTCCTGGCGTAGTGCACAGATTTCGACAAGGTAGCGTTGTTTCATTTCAAGTACAGCTGTTGTTGAAATGTCCACAAGCTATATGTGTTGTTGATTGTCCTTTAAAAGTAGAATATGTTCGAGAGTGTAGTGTTCTGCTCGTCTCTCCTTTACTATGACCTCGTGTTTGTGTGTGCCTTAAGTGCAAGTTTGGCACACTATTCGTCCAAAGTTCCCAGCAGTCTGCACCTTTATGAGGAACAACAGATTGAACAAACACAAAATGTGACCAGCTTTTTCACTGGCGGGCCAGGCATTTAATCCAGACATGGTTTCATTTGTCTTGAATGTTTGCATATCAGAGTAGAGCTTTATTTACTGTGCCTGCACTACCAGACACTAAAATATTCAAGTAGAGAAATATTTTCTCCCATGTATGTATTATTCCCATGCTTGTCTGAATTGTTTGATGAGCGACGGAGGACATATGGGCGACAGAATGTCGACCGAAGGACAGATGTTTTAAAAAATGGTCAAATCAGCCTTGCCTGGATGTAGCCTGCAGCCTAGATGACTACCACAGTGAAATTCTGGACCTTGATTCATATACAGTCTACATCAGGTGAAGAAATTGGTAAGGACGCTCTGTGTCACCTTCGAAAAACATTGTAAACATCTGTCTTTCTTATCCCAGACAGGAATAAAATTATACAGCCCCAAGTTATATGTAAAGGTGTATGGTGATGATGACGAGCGGTTACAGATAATGGATGGATGGTAACAGGTGCTGTAGAAGTGGGAGATACAGACAAAAACAAACAAACATGAATGTCTGAACAATGAAATACCTGATAAATCTAATTGATACAAAAATCATACAAATCTGATATTCACATAGCATATTACCAGAGCATAGCATTATACCAGATTACTATTGGCACCAATAGGCTAGTGACATTATTAAGTATCGAGAATAGAGCAGTGTTTCCCAAACTTAATGTCAGGACCAAAAGTATGTAGGTAATGGACCTGTCTTTACTGAGCCCCCAAATGGTAGTAAAACTAAACCCATGTGTGACAATGCTATGTGTATTTATTTTCCTTATTAAAATGGAGGAAGAGAGAACGCTCTTCTTCTATTTTAATTAGGAAAAATAAAATTAGTTGGCAAATGTGTGTACGCTCTCTAGTCTGTTGTTATTGAGTGTGACTTCTGTTATTAAAGCATGACCATATTGAAACAGAATTGCCATTCTCCATCATGTTCATGATGTCAAACTGAAAATAGTAGAGTCTTTAATCGGGGAGAGCTATTTTAAATACTCGGCGTGTTTTATGTGGAGAGGTACAGACATCTCCAAATGAAGCATTCTCAGTATCTGGGCAGGCCAAAAGAATTTTTCCTGTGCTAAGAAGAGACTTTAAAGAGACAGTGTTTTGACAGTAGTTGTGTGTTTGTGTAGTGTTTGAATCGTTTGTGACTATTATAATATTATCAGTATAGTTTATCAAAGTGGATGTTATGGCAATTCATGATGTATTTTGGGAGGGCACATTAGGAAACATTATCAGGAGAGATAAAGTTGGGCAGTTGACAATTTTACATTATCTATTTTTATAAATGGCAGAATATTATGCAAATCGTCAGAACTTCGTTATTTTAATAATAATAAACTCAAATCATGCAGTTCATTTTGACAGATAACTGAGAGCTAAGCAAATTTCCTGGCTGGTAATGTGGTGCGTGATGGCTTTCCAGCCAGAGTCATGGTTGCCAGATAACTTGTGTTGCTTGTGATTCACTCAGGTTAAAAGGTTGTTGGTTGTCAAAGGACTTTTCCTTTTTTCGTCATACCAAAGCACTTTCCTTTTGTCTTTTTTCCCCGCATTCAGTCTTCAATTACATATACTCCCATTAGGTCCTATTCCTGACCACTTCCTGGAATTCCTTACAACATATACTCACCGTGTCCCACCCTTTGAATTTCCACCAGAAGTGTCATTCATTCCAACACCCAACCTTCCTTGAACGCACTCCCACGGTTTCTGTAATAAGAAACACTGACTATACATAGTCATATGATGTCATCTCTGCGTAAAAGCCAAACCTTTCACTGTTATTTTGTTTTTAAAAACAGTGTCCTCACTGCGGTTTTATTATTAGAGAGGGGCGTTTCTCCTCATTGCTTATTATTTTCTTCTGATCTTTCCTCTTTTGTGTAACAAACTTCCTGTGAGTAAGAAGTGTGGAAGAAGGAGGTGCTTTCATTCTTTGCTATAGTCGTGGATATGTTTGCTAACTTTAAAAGCCCAGTTTGGCACTCTATGAATCTGACAAGGTGAATAAATCACAGAATAATAAAGCAGGACAATACATGGTTTATATACACAAACTCTCTTTTCATTAGACATCTTTTGATGGTACTCCAAATCTAAAAAGACTCCACAAACAGGACAGCTATCATGTTTTGAAGTGTTTTTCTCTCCCAGAATGGGCCGCCGTGTCTGTCGAGGAAACCCAAAAGGGCTGAGTCAGAGATCCCATCTCTTCCGGAGGCAGGGCCAGCAGTGCTCTCCTTTGAAAACCAACATGGAAAGATCAACGGGCATCTCCTGAGGGAGCCACTGGCCCATACTGTGCTGCTGCCCCATGGCCAAACAGCCCTGGGGCCTGTAGTGTGCTGCTGTTGCTGTTGCTGCTGCCGCTGCTGCTGAGTTAACCCGCACTGTTTACTTTGGGAGGACTTTCAACCCTCTGCAGCCACCAAGATCTCTGTATTCTCCCTCTTTGTCTGCCTACATCTATCTCCGACATACTCTCTCTTTTTTCCCCTCTTCCCAGCTTTTGATCACTCACTTGGACAGCATTCCCACCAAAGCTGCAGCTCCATCACAAGCATCATTCACAATTACTTTCCATCACTTTACAGATAATAACTGTAAGCTTGCCGTTTGCATCACTTTGCGCAAACGTGGTTGTTGATGTGACCCTCAGCTCTGCGAACATCTATCCAGAAGAGAGCGCAGGGAGGATTTCTGCACTGTTGTGTTTATATTTCCTCCCTCGCAGCACCATGGATACCAGTCAGACAGTGCCAAGGTAGGACCACCTCATAAATTCAAAGACCTATAAATATTTGCTCGTGTTTTGAGTTCAACACTAGTTTGCATTTACATATCTAAAGGCGGTTTTGTAATTTATCTGCGTGGAAGCTCAGCGACTTAATGCCTGGTGGTCTCGGTGTACAAATTGTGTTTTATATAACACCCAGAAGCAAATCAACACATGCCAAACGTTTCCATTTGCCATCTACAGCCATACTCGACACCAGCAACATCAGTACTGAAAAAAATAAAACTTTACAATGGAAGATATTTGGCTAAAACAAATGGCAGTAGCGGCTACAAAGGTTTGATCTTTTGCAAAAGAAAGAAAAATAAGGTCTGTGGATGTGGCTGTTGTGCAGTGTAGCACATTCCTCCACACTCAATAAACTCAACTAAATCAATATGTCAAAGAGCAGACAGATAACGCTAAGCTTAGACATAAATCTTAACCATCTCTAAAATCTTTTCATGTGGTATTACTCACAGGCCATATTCGCTTAAGTACAGTAAACATTGTGACAGGTACTTTGAGCTGCTGGTTCAAGAGGACACAGGAAAGTGGATTGTGCTTTGAGCCTTCAGGGGCCAGTAGAAAAGAAAAACTCTTAAGTAAAAAAGCTGTCAGGAAGAATAAAGGCTTGCTTTAATGAAACATAAGCAGAGCGTGGATGCAAACCACACAGAAAACGCTGGAAATCAAAATCTGCAAGTGTATTTTTTTTTTTTTGGTTTGAGATGCAAATTTTAAAACATTTATGTGGCTTTTCTGAATTTCTAAAAAAAAAAACAATGCTTACGTTGAATTAGCTGTTCTTGATTTTTCTTTTTTTTTTCATGTTCCTCCCTCCCAATCATTAAACATGTGAAAAAGATATAGCTTCAGTTCAGGAGAACTGGGGAGTTAAAGCAAGGCTGTGATTGCCTCATACAAAAATATGCGTGAGTAATATTAATATTAGGCAAGAACATAGTTCCTTCCACCACTTCAAACTGATTCTTTTTCTTTAAAACAACTGCAAATTCGCTTACATCACCAGAACAATTTATTGGACTGAATTTAAATAAAATAATTTCTTAAAAAATAAAACAACAACAGAAGATAATGCTAAAATAAACATGATATTTCAAAAATAAATAAAGTCCAGAAGAATGAAAAGACAACTTTTTTGGATGAAGCAAGGTGTGAAAGGAAAAAAGAAAAAATTAAAATAAAAATAAGAAATAACCCTCTTTACGCCAAGTTTCACATGTAACTCATCACACTGCCTTCGGGTTTAAATCATCCCAATGATTGTTTTGTGGCCTTAAATGGCTTTTTGAGACTCCACCCACATTACTGCTGGAGAACATGGAGACAAACAGTAAGAAAAAAAAAAAAATCAAACATAACCTCTCAAACTTTGATTTTTGCATCCCACCCATGCAGCTGCGTTTACCACAAAGAGTGTGCATTTAGATATAAATTGTTTGCTTCTTTTATTTCCTGTTTCAGGTGTCCACTTTAACGCCTACTGGGCTGTCAGTCCTTACAAGAATTAGTCATCAAAGTAACATCATTTTGTTCAGAGGTGACCTCACTCTCCACTTTGGTCTAATTTTGGTATAAAATGATGCAACGCTACGTGCTTTCATTGTGAAAGGTATACAGTTTATAATGAGTCAGGTAGTGCAGCCAACAGTCTTCTTCTGTATTTTATGTCTTGTAACATAAAGGTCAGTGGGTCCTGGGTGTGTTTTGTTCAAACAAGCCATCCAACTGCTTTACATATAAAAGAGTTTTTGTAGCTGTGCTTTAAGAATAGTACCTTAATGCTACCCAACAGTAATAAATCAATATCAAACATTAGTCTGAAGGAGCTGATTATTTGCTTGTCTTTTTTTTTTTCTTCAGTAAATAATTAAACAAAACTCTAGATGACATATTCGTTTATACCCTGTTTAAACCAAGCTAGTTTCAGTCAAATACAGTAAGAGCTTTCAGTGGAAAACGTGTGCAGATTCAACACTACTGTACTACAAAAACAACCACTTATAAAGAACAAAAAAAATTAGAAAAGAAGACATCAGAATGGTTTAACTTCTACTCTATATTGATATCTTTATTAACAATCATAGCCATGTTTTCAACAATGGAAGATTTATAAATATTTTTTTTCTTTTGATTCATAAAAGTTGTCTCGGCACTTGTGATTCCAGTTGTGGAAAGGAAAAAAAAATCTAAATGTCCTTAAAGAATACAGCGCTTAACGAAGCAGTGGTATCCAATCAACAGCTTTTTCTTCAGAGAGGAAATCCGTTATGTACACGATGGCTTTATTTTAAGATCTGGTTCTTTGCCATGGGATGGGAGAGATATCAGAGTGCACAGCAGGTCCGGAAACCATCCAAGGTAGGCCACCTGATTGATCATCTGGCCTGATGATTCCCTTTGTTTTCTTAAGGCAACAAGATCCCCACACCAACCTGGAAACCAATCCCAGCTATTCCACGCTCGGTTCAAGCTTGCACTGTGACTGAAGGTCGTCTCACGCTTTTTTTTTTCTCCACCCAGTCTGTCTCTTCTTGCATCAGCTGCGAGGAAGGAAAGAAACATTGTCCCCCGAATACTTCCACACTACATAGCATCCAGACAGAAGGGGCCAGGGATTGCTGTCCTCCCAAAGATTTAGATGTTCAAGCTAAGGCCATAGGGCACCAGGGTTCACCCCTCACTGAAGCTACATCTGATGGCTGGGACAGACCCACGCTCGTGTACAGGCTGTCCTGTCCCGGGTACTTCACCGCTGAGCCGGAGCCTGTTCCCTCCCCTGAGCTGGACAGCACAGACGAACTGACCTAAACATCAGAGCAAATAAAAAGTACACATCATTAGCTAATCTGCATTTTCAAAGCAGACATTTTTACAAGCATTTGTCTCTGTGTTGAGTGATTCATGTTTGGTTTTTGGACAGAGATGTCATTTGCATTACACCACTGGGAAAAAAAAAATCATCACTTCCTGTGAACGTTAAACTCATTTTACTGTAATATTATGGTGACACATTTGTTAACAGCTGTCATCACCACAGAACATCAGTCAACATGCATGTGATCTCTTTAAGCAAAACACCTGCTGCAGCAAATGCTGTCATTGCTTTCAGTTTGTTCATGACAAAAATGTTCAACTCTGAGGAAGCTTCAAAGACAATGTTTGACATTTAAAATATCTGTAAGGATGCTGTGTTCAAATTATTACATTTTACTTAAAGTGTTATTAAAAACAATTCAATTTATTTGTTTAAATGTATTTATTTATTTTAAAGTCTTACCCCTGACACCTGTCCAGAGGGAGAGCTGGTTTTCGAGCAGTCTTCAGAATTAGATGAAGATGTGGATGTGGGAGTCATAGAGACAGAGTTGTTATTTCCTAGAAGAAATGCATAAAATATATTGGATATTAGATCATATTATAAAAAGCAACATTCCGATGAAAATTACTGGTAGGCATGTGAGCAATAAATATCAGTGAATTACCAGACGATCCCTTTGTTTTATTCAAAGTTTTGGGTTTTCTTTTTCTTGTCTGGATTCCCTCTTTCTTCATGGCGAGAGGCCGAGGTACCTGCAGATTTAAGATCAGTTATTATTTTGATTTATGATGCGTTAAATTTGGAGGGGGAAAAAATGTGAAATAAAATATTTGACTCACCCCGTGTAATTTCGTGTAGAGCCCACACGCGTTACACACTGGCTCGCCCTCCGCGTTTCTGCGCCACAAAGTTGTCGTGCTGGTTTGACAGTTAGCGCAGGACAGGCCGATTCTTCTGGACGTTGACTGGTGACAAAAAACGCAACATTTAATGAATTATTAAAAATCAATGAATAACTGGAACATTTAACAGAAGGAGGTTATTTTAACAGATTTCCCACGAGTCTTTGTCTGTCACCTAAAGTTAAAGAAAATGTTTTGAAAGTGAAAGACACACTCCACTAATTCAATTACAATTCGACCATTCACACCCTATTTCCTAACAATAATACGGGTCCTATTATGATCTCCATTTAACTGCCATTTACGCACGACTTTGTACAGGATGTTAATTTTCGTCAGCTTTCCTTGTAAAAAAAAAAAAAAAAGAAAGAAACTGTGCGTAATGCGCGTAATGGCACCAGGAAAAGATCTGCCCTTATTGTTAACCATTAGGATTAAATTACCAAACAGAGGCGCTGAAAGGGGGTGACAGATTAAGTGCCTGATTAATTAAGTTAACAAATATCTCCACGTATGAGTGGTTTTGAATTCAATGAAATCAGTGGCTTCAGTTTCATTAAACCCAAATGATGGGAATTTTACCAATTTACGCATCAACTTAATTTGAGGATTTTTGACTAATAGATTAATATTTTTGGGTAATGTGCTAAATGGTGTGTTCAATTTGCACAAAAAAGCACCAACCCTTAACTAAAATGTCAAATGTATGTGTTGGGACGTATTTTACAAACAGATTTATATCCATTTTACACGATTAGACACAGTTATAATACCAAATTTTTTTTTTAAAACTTAACCTGTACTGAAGCCTGATATATGGCACAAAGGTCTCTCTCTCTCTCTAGACACTATGAATATCATCGGAGATAACCTCCAGCCACTGTCTGAGACAATTAGGCAGGGAATTGAGCGGATCCCCAGCTTACCGTCCGTTTCTGTGGTTTAATTAATGGCCGGCTCAGCCCATTCATTTTGCTGTAAAGGCCGCAGGCGTTACAGAGAAAGTGGCCCGTGCCGTCGCGCCTCCAGAGCGGCGTGGAGATGGAGCCGCAGTTGACGCACTCCCTGCTCTCCCCCATGTCGTCCAGAATGTCTGAAACTAAAAAAAGAAAGCCTTAAATCAGAATAACGCACAGCTTTGAAACATCAGCATCTGCCTCCAGGTTGTAATTTTAAGATGGAATTGTGTTTCTTGGACATTCATGTGTCAGGTGAAGTAAATCAAATCCACAGATTTCATGTAGGCCTAAAATAATTAGGCTATGTACATATTTGTATTAAAAAAAAAGACGACTTCTAAACTTGACACACTTATAGTTTTTATGGGTTTTGACTTTCTTATATTTAATGTTTAGACATATCTTGGTCAGTTGTAGGCCTGCGCACACAAAGAGGCCTCGTTCTTCTTGCAGAAATCACACACACATGCCTCTTTCAGACCAAATCCAACCCAGTTCTAAATATAACATATAACATATTTTTGTGGTATTTCATTAAATCAACTCTGTCCTCTACGCAGTAATCAGGTTGCAAAAGCGCACTGGAGACACTTCAGCAGCTGCACGCCTGATTAAAATATGACAATCATTATTCTTCCATCCCAGACAGTGAGAATGAAAGTTATTCCATCACTGTGCCCTCCTCTACTGCCTTTAGCTTTTTTTTTTCTTACCTCCGTTTGGTCCTCGAATCAAGGGCGCGCCTCTGCTCTGCAAGGTGTGCAGCATGGTGTTATCAAAAGGTGCCCCGGGCCAAGGCGAGGGCAGCTGGGACAGCTGCGGTGCAACATAAGGAGAGTATGGACTCGCGTAGGTCCCACTGAGGGGCCGAGAGAGGCCGTACTGGTCTCTGCCGCCCACGTTCAGCGTGTTACTGTAGCCGGTGTCCCTAGGCGTCCCGTTATTCATAGGCGGGCTTGGAGGGTAATGGAATCGACTGGAAGTGTGCGGGCTACCGGTGCTGTATGAAGGGCTCTCCGGGGTGGATTGTGACCAGACCGAGTGGCTGGAGACGGCGTGGCTGGGCTGTGCAGAGCCGCTGGCCTGCAGATAAGACAGGCTGGGTATCATGGAACCCACCCGGGAGCTGGGGACATACACCGGAGAGTTGGGGTTGGAGTGCATATAACCACCAGTGGAGGAATCATATCCAGTCTGGCTCTGGGCGGCGGCGATGGCCAATGTTTGGTACATGTCGGTCGGGTCCACCAGCAAGCCCGCTTTGTGCGCTCCGCTGGAGAGGACGAGTTTGCTGCCCTGGTCTAAATCCGTAAACAGCGGGATGTCCTCGGCAGTGGTCAGGGTGTTGTTATGGTGTCCGAAGTGAACGTAGGAGTGTAGTGATCTGCCGTCGGAGCGGCGGTGCCCCAGTGCGTCAAGGTCGCTCGGAGGAGTCCTCAACTCATCCGAGGTGGGACCGTCCCTCCTGCTGTCACCGGACAGGTAGGTCTGTTCAGCCGGTGACCCTGGGCTGCTGGATACTTCTCGCTTGACCATGGACCAGCTGTTTTCGCCCAGGTCCATCCAGGAGCACTTTCCATACACTGTAGGGGTTAATAAAAGTCGTCAGGGAGTAGTCCACCCTGTAACAAAAAAGAAAATGAGAAGGGAGGAAATAAGCTTTACGCATGTGGTGAAATTAAAATATACCCCATCAACATCTGGATAGAACCTCCAGAAGTTTCTGAAAGAAAAAATGCAAATCCACCTCTGATGTTTAAAGCTTGTTTTCATCTTTAAAAGAGCAGTCTACATTTCCACATTAAAAACGAACAAACTATGAAATCTAACTAATTTTACGGCATATCCCTGTATCATCTACAGCTCCAATAAAACACATCCAATCCACAGTGACTGCCATGCTCCAATCAGGCGCTCTTAAAAGAAGCACTGGATTCATGTCCATGTCAAATCTCTGTCCTCCCACACACACACACATACACACACACACAAGTATACACACACACACACATACAACAGATAGGAAACAAAACGCAATATGTCTTCACAGCAAAAGAGATAACCGTTTGATAAGACGCAAAACAGATAAGAGCCGAGAGGCTGGAGCGATAAAAAAAAAAAAAAAGACCCAAGAAATGATGATGATTTCGGTCCCGCTGCGCTCACACACCACCACGCAGCCAGATGTTTAAACCAGCTGTGTGTGGCACCAAAAGAGAAAAGACAGTCAGAAGAGTACAAAGAGTTGACTATTAGACGCTTTCCACCAACATACCTGCTTAGATGTGTGCCATAGGTCGCACGCAAAGTTCCTAATAGTGAGCCGCTGCTTCTCCTGGAAGTAATGGGAAACGTTAGTGCGGTCTGACGAGGTTTATGAGAGGAGGCGCTTCTGGTGGCTGCGGCTGCAGGAGGCGGACCAATCATGTGGAGAGCGAGAGAGCTGGAAACACGATGGGGGTGCCAGCCTATGAACTCCTCCAATCAATCACACGGAGAAACTGAGAGAGAAAGAGGGAGGGAGGGAGGGAGGGAGAGAGAGAGAGAGAGAGAGAGAGAGAGAGAGAGAGAGAGAGAGAAAATAGAGACTTGATCATGTCTGAAAGTTTGAATGATTTGTAAATGTAATCACAGAGTTATTATGACTGTTATGCTTTGGACAGAGATGAAGCTCTAATTTATGATCAATAACTAATATCTGCTTAAAGTCTATACGTGTTTGACATTTTAAGAAATTTTATTTGACAGTGCTTCCGTTTTGTTCTTTAATGTTAATTTAAATCACTCATAATTAATCAAAAATCTTCTGCTGATTAAGTACTCAAACAATTAAATTAATTAACATTTTGAGGTACTTTAATGTTCCCATTATATTTTACTGTATATTTCACCAAGCTCTCAGAGGGAAATAGTGTGCTACGTATATTTATATTTATCTTCCAGCTATAGTTACTTATTTTATTATGATTTTACATTTAAAAAAACATATACAAAACAATAAATTATTAATCTGAGAGTAATAAAATAGAGTTAAAATGAGCGGTAACACTTACACACGAAGTTAATATAATCACAGGGCCTGTTTGTGTGCATAATAAATACTTTTACTTTTAATACTTTAAGTACATTTTGCCGATTATATATTCTGCTTGTGTGCTTTTACTTTCACGTATTTCTAAAGTAATATTTTTACTTATAATGGAGTATTTGTACACGGTGTTATTGTTACATTTGCTTCATACTTCTTCCACCACTGGCTGGATATTGCTTCTATATTAGATTAATTAATTAAAATGACTTTATTTGATAACTGCAGTGTTACATCGGTATGGAGAAGGATATTCATTAAACATGAAGAAATAAATGTAGGCTTATTCATGCGTATTTTTAAATTTCTACTCCCATCCTGATCTTTATTCAAGCTCTTGATTGAACGTCCTCCCTCTTTGTTTATTCTCTATATTCACCGCGGTGATCAATAAATCCTCAACCTCCCTAATTAGTTTATTTAAGTCAGACGCTTTCATTCAGGATTAAATGGCTTCAGCTGCGCAAGAGCACAAACTCTCAGCAGCGCGTCTCCCTGCGCGTCACTTTGAACCGCGATGATTCGCTCAGCCACCAATATACATTGAATGAGCTGAAGTGATCAAAAGTAGCGAAGGTGTCAATTGAATCATTCACTCATTCATTCACAGGTCTGCTCGTGCGCGTTTCACCGAGGCTTCATCACACTTCATCACGACCATTCAGCAGGTATTTGCGTCTGTTTACATTTTGTCTGGATGGGAGATAACTGAGCACTAAAGCCTGAGCTGCACATCAGAGGACTCCAACATTATTACTACTACTAACAATACTACTACAATACTACTAACAATACTACTAACAATACCACTACAATACTACACAGCAGACCGAAGTCTTTTTAACATTACTGCTACTAACGTGTCACTACAATACAGACTGAGCAGCAGGGAAACCTGAGGGCCATTTACTATTAATATTACTACTAATATTATTTCTACTAGTTTCCACCTCATATTACCAACATGTTACTAATAGTATTGCTAAATTACACTAGACTGATAGTGCAGATGGGTGTATTAGTATTACTACTACAAGTACTTCTACTCCAGTACTGGAAGCTACAGAGCTGGACTCACATTTTAATATTAATGTTTCATAAATTTGTAGTGAATTAGTCATATTTTTTCTACCACTAACTCCATTTACGATTACAGCTACTACACTACTGTTCTATGGCTACAATCTACACTACTATAGCCTTCTACTTTTGCTACTACTACTAGACTACTGTCACTTTAATACTCTAAATAATACTATATTATTATTATTATTATTATGAGTATTATTATTATCATTAGTCTTATTGTTATTGTTATTATTATTATTATTATTATTATTATTGCTTTCACTGTTACTAAAACTCTGGTGCTGCTACACTATTAATATTACCATTTATTTTTCTTTGCATGCATTTAATTATGTCCATATATCTTATTAAGAGGTCGTTGTTTGATAAAGAGTGGCACAGGATTATTTCTAAGACTAGTAAACTGACATGTGGGCTGCTGCACGTTAGGCCTCCTGCTTTCATTATCACTGCTGCTGCTGACACTTTACTCTCAGCTATCGAAGCTGAAGTTTTTCTGCAGCTCTGGATGTGAAAATAAATCAAGTCAACGCGTCTGATTTAACAGCTACAGCTCTCACAAAACTTTGATGACTCTGCTCATATTTTGTTGTTAATAATTAGGTTTTACGCATGTGCTGTTTTCCAGGTCTCATGGCCTCTTCTGCCTGCTGCTGGATCAGACTGGACGCCAACATTTGACACCCATGCTGACCGGAGATGTGTTCTTTTTTTTCTTTTTCTTTTTTTATCAGAGGGAGTAACCAAACCATGCGCTACTGTCTCCCCATCCCATCGTCTCAGTGAGCAGTTGTCAGGGAGGTGCGAGAATACAAAATCCTGTTGTTGTTTTTTTCTTTTCTTTCCCCCTCCTCTCCTCGCCTCTCTCTCTCTCTCACTCTCCCTCTTTTACTCCTCTGCTCACTGGCTGCGAAGCCTGGAGTTTGATGAATGAGGTGTTTTCGCAGAGATGTCAAAGTGTGCTGCTCTGACACACGGAGCCTGTGAGGAGAAGTGGCAGGACGCCGCCCTGTCTCCACATTTATCCACAGACGGTCAAACACTGTGGGCCTGCGTGGATGTCAGAGACACAGGCCTGTAATCTAATTACCTTTATCAGACATTTACTGGGGAAAAAAAACCTTTGGACATTTTTATATATTATAATTGTAGGCTAATAGGCCTACTAAGACTGCATACTAATATTTAATAACAACAACAGCAATAATCATAATGATAACAATAATTTGTAGATTAAATTGCTTGTACATATAATAATGGCGATTTTAGCTCTGAATTTGGAGTGTTATAAAATAAAAGAATAATACATTAAAGTTACTTTAGCCAGATTAAAATAAATCAAACAACAATACGAAAAATAATAATGACAAATTCTAATCAATCGTTATATTCATTTAAACTTTAAAGTCTTTTTATTTTTATTGATTTTTTTGGCCTCAGTTTTATCTGAATACTGTTTGTTTCTTTCAGGAGGTGTGCAGGCTAATGGCCGACCCTCTTCAGGTGTCAGTGCCTTATGTACCGACTTGATAATGATTATCTCCAACACTCCAGCACTTGTTACAGCCTGCTCCTGATTAGCCAATACTGCTGCAATATGCACGATGTTATGGAGATAACAAGGAGCAGGAATAACGCTGAGTTTAGCAGTTCTTGACTAAAACATTGATTCATGTCACTTTATTGGAATGTTAATTTGCTTCCTAACGTGGTCTTCTGTGACGTGGTCTGTGTTGATCTCCACATACAAGAAAGTCTCTGACGTCTCCATTATGACTGATGAGAATCGACTGTAGCTGCATGTAATACACGCAGGGAAGAGACTCAATTCATCATTTTAATCAGCACTCAGCTGCATTTTTCTTTTATCTCCGTGTTGTAGAGCCACACATGTTGTAATAGGCGTTTGATTATAATGGAGGAAATCATTTTCATTTGAACGGAGGAAGTTTGCACCAGAATGGCACATGGTATCTTTTATTTATTTTATTTTCATCGTTTCAAAATAAAATTCCGAGTATTCCTGATAAATAGCGAGTTTTACCTGCTGATAATACTTCACCTGTTATGTAAAAACATAAGTCACGTTACACAGTCTGACACAAAAAATACACACACTTTCAGATGAAGTGTTTTCGTCATGTTTTGATATTATAATGGAGAACACGAGGAGCCGGATGGACAATAAACTAATAAAATATTTGTTTTGTCATAAAAAAGTGAGATTAAACACTTTATATATATATATAATTGATACCATATAAATATAACTATATTTATATATAATATATAATACACTGATGGTTCTATGGTGGTACTATAAAGGCAATCATTATTTTCTAAAGATTTTCTAAATTTTCTAAATTTAAATAAATGTAATAATTTCAAAATAAAATATCCCTTATAAAATAATAAATAAATAAATAATTCCCCTTCATGTTGGGTTGAAACACTTTGAGTTGTATAATTTGTAATCCTCTTATGTCACTAAAACTCAAATTCATTTTTGAAATGGATATTTCACAATCAGTTATCAAATATTATGTTACATTCCATACATACATTTAAAAAATAATCAGATTTCAACCACAGATTAGAGTTTTTGTTTGTGCAGCTCAAACACGGCTCACATCTATTCCTCCTCTTTCTTGTAAATGTGTAAATCCATACAGGATCAGCATCAGTCTTATAGATTATATGTCTGTTTATGAGGAAACTTTGAATTTCTCCTAATGTTAAATCAGTACCCGTGAAAGCCGTTTCCTGTATTTATTACTTGCTGTTGGAGCCTTTAAAACAGTGACCTATTTGCTCTCATTTTATGGAAGACACAGTTAAATTTTATACCTGCAAAGCTCTGTTTCCCCCTGTGTCTTCTACTAAATGGCAGCTTGTCCAGAGTTGCTGGAGCAAAGGCTGCTGGGAGGCCGTGAGCGTCAGACTCTCCTGTTTGAAGTGGTAGATGATTAAACGGGCCATGACAGGTGTAAAAGCAACCTTTGTCATTTTGGACATGTACCGTCCTTGCTTCCCCTCGCCCACAATGGAACGCCCTGCTCACCTGCCTGCTTACACCGAGTGTGTGTGTGTGTGTGTGTGTGTGTGTGTGTGTGTGTGTGTGTGTGTGTGTGTGTGTGTGTATGTGTGTGTGCATAAATGTGTGTGTTGAAAGTGGATTTTTTGATTATTAATCAGCAGCTAATAATTCTGCACCATCACACTCCCTGCCAGGATCATGTGATGAATGACAAATACACTCAAAGAACAAAGAACAAGAACATGAAATGCCAAAAAAATAAAAAAAGATGGCACACACTCCCGGGGAACAGACGCAGGAACGTCTGTGATTTCAGAGCAATGGAGGCATTTTTATCTGCTGTTATGGGTTATTATTTGTGTCTCCGGCAGCTCCAGTTTATCAGTGCTACAATGTCACATCAGCCTGACACAGGCGTCAGGGTTCTCTTAACTTTGGCTCTAATCATTCAACTATTGTTCTATTATGAAACGTTTCTATCATCTGTGCTGCTCTTGTCTTCTTCCCTTGAAAAAGAGCCTGGATATCAGTGGAAATACAGCAGTTAAACCAAGATAAAAATTATTCGTAAGCGTCGATATTTCACATTCAGATTTCACAGAAGACGTTGAAATTCAAACAAAGCTTTCTTTGGACAAGCTAAAGCTGAGCACATTGCTCTGTAATATGAGGGATTTAAGTGGATTAGTAGAGTAAAGTCTTGCTCCGTGTAATTATAATATTAATTTGCACATTTATCAGGTTGTACTTAGTCATATTGGATGTGGGATTAAGTGGATAAGGGGAATGATCTGCTGCCACATGGAATTATGAAATGATTTTGTTCACTTCAAACTTCTGCTTCATTTTTTGATGTGCACTCTTTGATCAGCAGCAAGTTGTCAGCAGAGGAGCAAAGTTCATTTCCTATTTTTAGATACCATATAATGCGGATGGATGACAGAAATCTCCATTGATATTTTGAACACATATGAAACAAAATTTGTTTTATTCCGTAATGAAAGAACAGACCTGGAGGATCGAAAGACAACTGTCCTGTGCTTATATGAACTCAGTCCTAACATCTTAGTTCATTTTCTGTTTCAGAGAAGTCAGGAGCTGACTCATTAGCATTTTGTTTAACAAACAGTGGACTCATAGCAGGAATCTCCCAGTGTTTTGGGGGATTTCTGGGAGCCGTGATAATTTTCTGCTTTTACTTTTGGTCAAAGGAAAGGGCCAGTAGTCAGATAAGCCCCCCCATCAATCACCTATAAAACTTAAGTGTTTAAAAAGCCATTAAAACAAGATAAGGCAGAGGTGTACAATTCAACACACTTAGTTACTATTTGCATTTACAATGTGATCACTACAGTGAAACTGTGTTATGCGTTAAAGGGGGAAAAAATACCACACAGGCAACTGGACCAAAGTTATGTAGAAACTTAAGAAAGTAGTTCCACACTGTGTCAATACAAATCAAGATTAAAGGAACCAGAGATGTTGCAATATACTGGTAATCACGATAAACGTGATATTTTGAAAAAAGAAACATTAATATTGTATTAATAATACACATATCATGTAAATAATCCAGCACCTCTTAAATCATTTCCATTTCTTTCCATTCCCACTTTGTGATTCAAGTGTAATTGTTGGTTTTATAAACTTTTGTACAGTTATAGTTACAGACAACTTTCTCTAAATCCCTACTCTCATATATATAAGCCAAGCTAACCTGCTGCTAGCTGTAGCTTCATATTTAGCATCTAACTCGTAGAAATTGGTATATTTCCCTAAATGCTTCATTATTCATTCAAAATAAAATAGATATAAAAATATTGATACTACGTGAAACTCTTGACTTTGAGACTTTAGGTTGTTTTAGTTCCTCAGGCCTTTTAAAAATTATTCAAATCCAATAAACTGAAATGGGAAATTCAGTCTTAGATTGGGCCGTCGCCAAGATGCAACCTCACAAGCAGGAAAGTTTGTAATCCGCCACATAAAAAATGATTTGAGATCAAAGTGGAGGATCGAGTGTGAACGCAGCGTTCCATCCACTCAAAGACGCCTGACCGCCCCTGTTTCTGTCTCTGGAAAACTCAGCCCCATCTCTAGATTCAGAGGCCGTGTTATTGTTTCCACACTAACGTCTCCATCCTGTGGAGCCAGCCCCTCTATATGTGTTTTGTCTCAGGAGAGAAGGTCAGGTCTCCAGTACACTTTGTGACTTTCCCTGAATCAGCTGTTTGGAGGCCCAGCCCGAGAGAAAACAGCCTTGGGCGAGAAGTGACGTCACTGATAGCAAAACAGAGACAGTTTGGAGGAGAGTGGGTGGTGGTGGTGGAGGTGGTGGTGGGGTGGCGGTCGGGGGTACGGAGGGTTGGATACTTGGGCCTGGCACTCTAGTGGAGTATGCAGAGCAGAGCAGCTGGCAGACCTTGCAGGCCCACTCATGCTTTCAAGGTCTACGGAGACTCAGCTGCTTGTTAGAAAGATATGAGAAGAGTGTGTGGTGTAACTGAAACAATCAGCAATTGTTAAAAATCTGTAAAATAAGTAAAATAATTTGGGGTGTTGATTAGGAATACGCCTTTTGACATTTTGTCATAAGAAATAAGAAAAACAAAGAGGAAAATAATAAAAACGAACGATGGCTGAGTTCCATTCAGTTGTTCCAGTTTCAGTGTCCTGGTATTGTTCATGTTGGCTCTAGTCACACAACAGAGAGCCTTTGTTATAGTTACTTCACCTACTATGAGAAGTCACTGTCTGTTGTGAAAAAGGCATATTTGTTTAAAACCAGACCTAATTTCTAGCTTAGTTCATCAAATTATTATTTCTGGGAAGACTACAATTAATTTTAAAGTGTCAGTACGCTCAAATTACTCACCTCTAACGATGCCTCTTCGAGCAGATTGTTTTGGTTTTATTTGTTCAGGTTGAAGGATATCCCACTCTGAGATCACTGCCTCCACCTTAACACAATATGGTTTAAAGGATTTTGTTTTTCTGGTGCTCACCGATATTACATTTCTTACATTTCAAAAATCAGTAGAAACAATCTACCCAGAAGCGTAAATAAAGTGTAAATAGCAAAATTAATGAAGGCTGAGTTAAGAGCCAGGGGGTACACCGGGGGCCTGAAGGGTTAAAGCATCAGTTCAACTCTCAAACTTCATTTGAAGGCTTACTTGTTCCTACACTGAAATATTTATATTTTCTGTATCCTCCTCTATCTATCTCTTTCCAAAAAAATTGGATTTCTTCATGCATCTGCAACCTTGTGGTGCCACTTTTCAAAGACTTCATCTACTGTGGCTTGGATTGTAGGCAACTTCAGTAACACGTCGCTTTGGACAAAAGCAAAACACTTGAGTGAATGTAAATCTCGCTCTCCTCTCATTTCCAGTCGTCTCTCTAAAGTTCTGCACTCAAATAGGAGCACAAAATACCCCCAAAGTGCTGAAATCTCTACTAAAAAGAGTTTAACAATGAATGGGTTAGCTGTGGAGCAACAACAAGATCTTTGACTGGTTGAGCTTGGACTGCCTGTGTTTTCTCCTACAACTTTCTGATGCCATTGTCAGAAGACGGCATCAAAGAAGTAGTCTTCTGCTTTTCATCACCCGTCCACCAAAGCTATCTCCTTTGTTGCAAACCCTCTGCTCACTGCAGTTGGCGCTCTCTATCAGAGAGCACAAAATAATGTCAACACAGTAAAAAATAGTCTTCTATTTAGTAATGAGATGAGCCTATGTCACAAAGTGAATAAGATAATCACTTTTGGGGTATGTAATTCAAGCAGGATACAGCTTGAGCGTGTAGAATAGGCCTACATCTATCTACAGTTTAGTATCTACAGCATAATTCTGCACATTGTATAAATCTTGCTTTAATGCGGTTTATTTACAGAGATCACTTTCAACCGTTTTCATTGATAGAAAGTGGTTTCTGTGAAAACTATTTACACTCAGGCAGATATTGTATCTCCAAACTTGTGCAGATAAAAAACAAATCTACCTGCATATCTGTTTACAGCTAGATACCACAAGAGGTAAGTGAGGAAATATTGTAACTATTTGTCATTTTGGTGAACTGACCTTCTAAATGCAAGATGCTAAACAATGTTTCAAAGAAACTGTCTCTCCAAGCAGGAAGTGTCAAAGTTTGGCCTTGACCTTCTGTAAATACAGTTAAACTTTCTTTCCAGGGTAAAAAATGTGTTCAAATGTGTCTGTAGCTTTTCAGTCAGAGGAACAAATAAGCCCTCTGAGATCTGATAAGATTCGAGCTTCACTCAAAGAGGTCTGGAGCTCCACCAGACATGGCCGACTTTGCACGGCACTTGTCCTTCCGTGACCGTGCAACCTCGCCTCGTCTCAGCCTTTCACACTTCACACATGCAGACAAACACACACACTCACATAGCTCCCCTTCCACACACATTAAACACACTCTCAGACTGACTTGGAGGTTTCTGTCGCCCTCTCCTTCACTTTAGTCAGTTGCCAGACAATGAAAACATTGAGAGGTAGTTTCTATGGCGTGACCAGGGCTTTTGTTTGACCGAGGAACATATGCATTCTACATGCTCCAATTATGGTTTTATCAGATCGCTGTCAAACACACCAATCATGCACCTTCCTTTGTGCCCTCTCTAACGGTGTGTACTGTACCACACAGAGCAGTGGCTCGCAATGTTTGCATGTTTGCCCATGGTGGGAGTATAATATCTCAGACTGGTTTGTGTCCCTGTTGGCAGAAAACACGTGGCTTAGTCGAAAAACAATGTGTCACGATCCCTTCTACTTCACTGTAACAGATTGGTTTCGAATGCAGAACTTCCTTGTGTGAATATTACAGTAAAATTAAACACGAGCCGTGTCGCCCTTCTCCAATGTCTGACAAATACATCCAGTTTCTGCTCTAACTACACCCACTGGGTCTCCTATTTAAAAAAAAAGGGAAGCCATATCAGGTTGATCTGCAGCACGTACAGTTAAATCCCTTATTGTGACTTGCACTGTACGCCTCAACAAAAGAGGCTAAGAAAGACACGGCTGATCTGACTTAGCATTGGCTCAGTTCTCGATTGGCCTGACTTCCGCTCAGTGTCAAAGTCACGTCCACATTGCCAGTTATTTCACAAGAATTCTGTTATCAAAACCAAAGTTATGTAACCATAATATAAATATATAAAGACTGTATATACACCTGTATCTGGAAAACAGTTGGAGATACCTTCATGAACATAGAAACCATCTTTAAAAAATCTAATTTGACTCTGTGTCCAAACCAAGATGAAAATAAATCCTATTTCGTACTTCAAAAGGAGAAGTCCTCTAGCTTGACCCCAAACACAAAGACAAATCCAGGCCAGTGTGTTTGGTTTGTTTTCATAGACACCGGTCAGCAGCTTAGGTGCTTAGTCTCCACTAAACCCAATGTTTACAGATCTGCTAGAACACAGCCTTATTACCTCAAGATGCTGCATCCAGGCAGGCAGACATCACTGAAGTTTGCGGTCTGGACTGGCTGATATTATCCATGAAACACGATTAACATAACACGATAATGCTGGTGAATCAAGGCGAGGATAAAGTGATTGTCACGGCTGGTATCTTCAGTGCACTCCATGACACAGTGTAAATAGAACAAAGGTGAGAGTCACCACCATTTTTGTCTTTTATGTTTATGATAGATTGAGATGAAAAAGCTGTTGCTCAAATTTTGAGATCTCTACTTTCACTCCAATATACAATAATTTATGGTGCTCATAGTATCGAAAAGTGTCAGTTAAAGAAATTCAACAACAAACCTGAACAAACATCTTGTGCCAGAGTCAGTGTTCCTGCTCACCTGGATAAGACTTTAATAGAACGTAACTATTAATTAATCACATATTTCAGTTTTGTGCTTCTGTATTTTACGTTGTACATGCAAGGATAGATAAACATAATTCCACAAATTTAAAACCACTGATTAACTTCATAAAATGTGTTCATTAGTGAGCTTTAGAGGTGTTGGTAGACACATTTCTGAATTATGCGGAAAGTTAGGCTAGCTGTTTCCACCTGCTTCCACTCTTTATGCTAAGCTAGGCTAATCACTTCCAGGGTCTGGCTCTAAACGTTAACACACAGGCATCAGGAGTGGTATCAATCTTCTCATCTATTTCTAGAAAACAACATAAATTAGTGTATTTTACAAAATGTTGAATTATTTTGTTAAAAACATCTCATCTGTATCCGGAAGGATGTAGCGAATGGTTGACCGATAACACACATCTCATTACAGAGCTTTGGTTAGTGTTTTATTTGATGAAAGACTATTTTCTAAAGTGCCTTTTTCTTCCTGCTCTATGTTGGAAATATTACAGTATAAAGTAGTATAAGCTTTTTATCCTTTTGCACTGCGGTGCACCTGAACATTTCCTCATCTCAGAGCGACAGGCCTTACTGTACATGTGCGTGTGAGTCATTCATCAGTGTCCTCTACGCCTTAGACTTTTGCCCCAGAGTAAAGCACCTGGAGCACAACATGTCAAACATGGCTCCTCTTAACTTTGTACAAGACATCTTTACGTCTTGGGCGCTTTATGGCAGAAAGGATAAAGGTCGTAATGAAGGTCGTTGAACAGATCTAGCAAGGCAGAGGATTGAACTGTGTGGGAGAGAAGGAAGCAAAGACGAATGAATAAGGGGAGGGAGAGGAAGAAGAATGAATTATGACTAGGAGGGAGTCTACCTTCCGACACCATGCATGGTGAAGGCTGGTGTGTAAAAGCCACACCGTAGGAGCATGCACACACACAAATACACACCTAGCGGGATTCCTACCTGTGACTCAGGTCAGTGGGAGTCTCAAGAGCAAGAGGCGCTAATCAGTAACAGTGTTATATGGCTGTGTTAATCGTTAACGTGGCCCCTAGACACTGTGCCCCTGGCCCAAGCACCTGCAGCCCCTTTTACAGGCATCATCCATGGAAAGAACAAATAGTCTGAATGCTTGTTGGGCACATCAGTTTTACATGATCTATCTCATCTGACATGCCAACAGGTGTTAAGCGAAAAACAAAAAAAAAAAGATCTTTGATCAGAAGACGGTCAATTATTAGACATCAGACTTTCTTATTAGCTCCATAAAGCCTTGGCATGTTCTGTACAGCTTTATTATCCAGTTTTTCTCTCTTCCTTTCTCTTCCAGCTATCCGTCCAGGGTCATAGTAACAGGAGTAAATACTATCTCTCTGTCTGACTCCTCCAGATGGCCTTCTGGCTTCACACACACACAAACGAATATTTGACAAACACCTCTGTCAAAGTCTTATAGCTGCTTCAAAAAAATCAGCCATTACCTTCCATCGTCTCGCTCTGTCTACACATCTACACACACACACACACATAAGAATGCATTGGCAGGCACACATGAGTACAAAAAAAACCTTACACAAACACATGGTTTCTCCTCCCTAGGTTTTAGATAAATAGCGGCAGAATGAAATCAAACTCAGGTCAGGATAACCTCATAGTGACCCACCGGCTCCTTCTCCTGTAGTGACCTCTCACCAGCTGCTAAGTCTGGCCTGTTGGCTCATCCCTGCTGCCAGGTCAACCACACACACACACACACACACCCAACACTGGTGCATAAATGTATATGAACAAAAAGTACACTAGTCAAGTCTCTTCTTCTCTCTCTTTGTGACACTGTTTTTTCAGTATTCCACGTCCGAGCAGAATTGATCAAGTCTCAAAGTCCAAGAGCTTGATGCGAACGTAATGGCAGTGACATCAAGAGCGCACTAAGGCAATGTTAATGCTTCTCTGTCCGGGCAGATGGAGGTGTGTGTGCACAGTGCAAACAGACCCTTGTACCGAGGAGGCTAAGCTGGAGCACTCAGCAGTGTAAAAAAATCTGGGCTAATGTCTGTTTCTCTCACTAAATTGTTTTTTGATAAGGGGAATATCTGGAGATAAGTGTTGTCACTATCCTATCTGAAAACCGGAAGCCAGTTCGATAAATCTCCGCTGTAATCTAATAGGTGTCATGGGCAGTAGCTGCCATTGAGGGAATACTCTCTCTCTGCTGCGCTTGGCTGAATTGAAGACCTGATTGAAGAAGAGGGGAGAAGTTAGCCAACACTGCCAGCTTGTAAAAATTGATAACATCTTTACATTAAACAAATGACTATCGCAACTCATTCAGGATTACTTTGGATTTGTTGACATATTAAAGTAATACTGATAGCCTTTGTCAGTTGCCTAGTGACAGTGTATCTCTGTTGCAGAGCCCCAAAGTGAAACAAAGTGGAAGCATTTGGCTTATATTCTGTGTGCCTGAGGCAGGGCCAAGATGGTGATCTGTTTAAAGATGAAAATGTCAGATGTCATCTGGAAATGCCTTCATAATAACAACCTACACAGTCAGTGTACAGTGTGTGTATAATACAAGCAATAAATATGTCTTCCAGCTTCTTTTTCATTTAAAGCTGAAATGTCTACATTGCTACGGTATTTTAAATACTGAAATAATAATGTTTTTGGATGATGAGGACTTTTACTAATTTAAATATTGTAGTAAAGTAGACACATTCATACCGCAGCGCCTTTCAGCACAGTGTAGCACCAGAGGAGATATAGTTTGTTTTTATTTCACAGGCCTCCATTGTTGTGAAAAAAACATATTAAAAATATCTCAATGTGCATTTTTTGAACTCACTTCTTTATTACACATATATAAACTGACATACATACATACAACATAAACACTAGGAACATAAAATAGGAGGTGCTTCTGCAGTTACATTTGTTCTAACATATAATCATGTCCACATACCTTATCTTGAAATATTTATTCCTCCTTCTTAAAAGGAGGAAACATGAGCAATGTGTAGCGTTGGATACATACATTTAGTATCAAATGTACTAAAGTAAGTATGAAAAGACAACCAAAAATAGAGAAAAGAAAAGAAAAAAAGAAAAATGAGTTCTGGCATTGCCTGGTAGCGCGTGCACTGTTACATGATTTATTACCACAAACACAGCTGCAGATTTTGAGCTACTTCCACATACACTGACTTGTATGTTTATTAATCCACAGATGAAAATGATTTTATTACTGTTTGAGGAGCATTTGCTGAAAATTAACAGCTTGCTCTTATTGAAAATGAGTTCAAATGAATGAATATATTTCAGTAGGAACAAACGGGTTGAGTTTGCAAGTACTGCAACTTTTCGTGAAAGTCGAGCTAAAAGATGGTTGGTTTCGCTGAAAAATATCTGGCTGTTATGAGGTAGTGTTTTACTTGTCAAATCAGCTGATAACCTAAATTTGTAGCACAGTAGTAAAAAATTGATAAGAGTCATCCAATGTGTCTGATATAGTTGATGACCCACAGAAGATAATCAGTACACTGTAACATTTTTAATCTGACTAGACATGGTGTTCCTACTTGCAAACTGTATAACAACAAAGTAAGTAAATGGTAATGTAATCACTGCAAGTTGATTTGAGTACTGTACTTTGACTTGAGTGTGAGCCACTGGCTGCTTGGATGGTCGAAAATCAATCAAAAACATCTGAATTGAACCAGGAAATCCTTCTCTCAGTACCACAGAGGCCCTTAATCATTCTGCCTCCTCACTGTTCTCCAGATCTTTGACAACAATCTAAGTCTGTGAGCTGGAGGCGAACAGGGTCTCCCCCCCGGTGACCTGAGCTCCCAGGGGTTGGTGTTAAGTAAACTTTGTCAGCCACGCAACGATCTCCAGCAGAGAACTGTCTCTCTGCTCATCAGGAGACCTTCTCCATGACCCCCCACCTCTCTGCCTTGGCATTCCTCTGCCACACCACCTCCCCGACCCACCTTGTCTTCATCTGTCCTGCCCTCCCCCGTCAGCCCGCCATCCGTCCGTCGCCTTGGGTCCTGCTCTCTGTCCCAGCAGCCCGTGCGGCCGGCTGGTGTCTCCTCCGTTGGAGACAGCCTATCAGGGGCCTCACGTCATCTGTCTCCAGGACCTGACTGACGGGTTGACCTCGGAGATTACCAGCTACTATCAGAGAAAGGGGGGGGGGGGTTGTCTGTCTTCCCTAAGTGGACGCTCCTTTCTCTCACCATAACACTGGTTGGGAACTGGAACCTGCTTTAGGCCTCTGAAACTCTGATGTGGCATTTTATCTGTCTGGGAGTTGCTCTGTTGATTCGCTACAAGGTCTGCAGGGACAGAGTACCAGACAGTGACAGATATCAACTATCTTGGCCAGCATAGATGCAGAGAGGACAGGAGACCTCGAGCTTGTTGGTCTTTGCTGTAAACATCTAGTGAGTTTCAGCAGTCCATCCAAGGGGTTTGTAATAACAGCACGGAAAACTGCCAGTCTGCTATCAAGGTCCAGATGCTGCATTCCCAGGCGGCATGCTGAGACCTTCAACACTAATATTAACAGGGTGCGTGTTTTTTTGTTTTTTTGTTTTTTGGGGGGAAATTCCTCTTGTGCAGGTTGAAAATCTTCCATGAAAATCAATATTTGTCTCTTCTCGAATTAGATATAAAGTGAAAAGAAGAAACAAAACTGAAAAAAACAAACTCTCACCAAGAGTTAGTTAGAGGGTTATATGAGGATATTGATACCACTATAAAGCTACAACTCGCAGCCGATCAGCTTAGAACAAAGACTGGAGGTTGTTTTCCTGACTTTTCTCAAAAGCAGCCAGTTAGCATAAAAGACGGAAAACACCTAAACTAACCTTTACAAAGGCAACAAAATCCACCTACCAGCGTCTCTAAAGTTCAGTCATTAACAAGCATATCTTGTTTAAAATGTGTAAAATCATAAAGTTGCAGTGCAGTGTCTGTTTCTTGGCTGCAATACAGTCTCCAGTCTAAAGGCCTATGCTAAGCTAACCTGGCTGCTGGCTGTATCTTCATATTTACCATACAGATGAGTGGTATCAATCTTCTTGTCTAACTCTTGACAAGAAGTAAGTAAATTTTCCCAAATCGGCTATGCTTTTTTTCAGACATTAGCCAGGTACAACCTTCAAAATGTGAAAACATGCCTTGTTGAATGTTGATAAAGTCTGGCCTTTTGCTTTCTACATATACATGTATCTAGTCTCACTCTTTCTACACTCACCCTACCAAACGCTTCAGGCATTTATAAAAAGGACCTTGTGTCTGGCTAAAAATGTTGCTTCATGTGGCCTGCTCCACAGGTCCCCACAGTCGGCATGTGGATGTCTCAGATATCGGCTCTTCTCCCTCTGGAGAATTTTTATCTCAATCATAAATTGGACTAATTCTGGACTATGGAAATCCAGAAAATGGCCTCATCTGTATGTGCATTGTACTATACATTATATGCATATAGCATGTACACTTTATGTATATATGTGTGTGTTTACCAAGCTTTCTCGTCCAGGTGGTGTGAAGCTGGCTAACTCTCAAGCTAGAACATGGAGCCCTGGGATATTTGTGTATCGTGTATTGATTTGGAGGTACAACCCTTGGCTGTAAAACAAAGATAAAGAAGTTAGACATTAACTAGTTTTTCCAGGGGTCACTCTGAGCCTGTTTCACATGGAGCCCACATGGAAAAAAAAAAAACACCAAAATGCCTGCTCGTGTGATGGACTCTGGAATATTGATTTTTCTCTCGGAACAAAAAAAAGGCCTTTGCAGTCAGTATTTCCCTCTGAGCTCAGATAGGGCTGCTACATTCCTGTCTACTCCCTCCAAGGTTACTGCCGGCTCGGCGGAGGCGAGCACCTGTCAGATGTACGCTTGTTTTGTTATACAACGTGTCTTTGTAGCATTTGCTGCCTCCATAGAATCTCCTTTTTTTCCAGTAATGGCAAGAAATTGTAAGAAACAAAAAAAGGATTGCTCAGGGGAATTCATCAGTAAACTCTGGCTTGGGGGGTGGGGGGTGGGGGTTTCATTGTTGTCTCTATCTGAGTTCACAAGGATCACAAACTGCTGAACTCTACTCGCATGTGGCTTAAATACTGATCCCCAAAGCCAACCTTGTTTAGAAACCGTCACCTGGCACCATGCAGGAGGACAGTGTCATCAACGCCACCTTGTTTGCTTAGTTGAGGGTTGAATGTGATGAGGTTTACACTTGTTGATTAAGTATGTCTACCCCATTGTTCTACATACTTGTAGCAGTGTGAAATTTATCACGTCTAAAGAGAGCTCTAGTTTCTTTTGGTTAATTATTTGAAGAATTTACTTGTTGCTCTGATGTAACGAGGTAATACAAGTAGTTATTAATGTTTTTATTAGGAACACACTAATACTGGATGTTCACAAGTTATGCTTTCTTTGTTAGTAGTAGCTGATTTATTCTTTTTGACCATATTTACGTGACTGGAAGTTACTGCTCTGTTAGTGTTTGCAATCTACCCAATAAAATTGATAGGTTGCTGTATTTCTAAACCCAATCAGGAATCTTTTCAATCTCAGCATCAAAAGCACTTGACGGTTTACTGCCTAGGCAAAGGTTGAACCTCCCCAGTTTTATAGAATTATTAAGTAAGCAATTATGATAACCCACTGTTTTAAAGATAATAGGATGATAAGGTTCTGCCAAACTCACACTGTAGTTTGCCCTTACGCTGCTCTTCCTGAGGAGAAAATCAATATCTTTTGCACTCAGGCCACTTTGTCCTCTCGACATGCTGAGTGTTTATTTTAACCTGTTGCGCATTAAAAGTTACAGATGATCCACAGAAAGTAATAATTGTAATCTGAAAAATACATCTCATCGCTACACATTGTAATGACCCTGCTTGGCTAGTGGCATTTTATCAAAGCTCATAAACCTTGAATGACTATATATTGATAAAGACTGTTTAAAGTGTCATTGGAACGATAACATTTGCACTGTAAATGCGGCATGCAGGCACCAGCCTCCAATCGTGCTGGGGATGATAAGGACAAGCACTGAGTGAAGCTGCAACCAATAGGTCAAAAGCCACAGAATATTTAGTTTGGGGATGTTGAAAGCCAAGTTTTACTTTGTCGAAATCATAAAATGAATATATAGTTAAAATTAAATGAAGATTATAATTAAACCAACTCCTGTGGGCCTCTTTAAAACCAGTAATACCTGCCAAAGCATTTGCAATTGATGCATATCGTCCTTAAAATATCACACGAAAAAAAAAAAAAGAAATACTGGATATGACCCAGTGCACAGCCTGCAACCAGAACGCTCCTGTTCTGTTACCACATGATTTAATGTTTGTATAATTAGAAAAATAACAAGAAATTAACACAATTGCATTACTCAAATTATGATTATTAAATCACTAAAATGGTAGATGACATACTAAAAAAAGTATTTCTAAAAATACACACAGGTGTTACTTCTTGACTGCTTTACTTTCAGGGATTTCATACCCACATATACAGGACTCTGTCGAGTGTTATTTGCGTTAACCTTCTCCCTCTACATGCATAAATAACAATCACCCACTGAGAGAGAAATGAACGAGTGCTTTGACACTTTGCCCTGATCAATATCAATAAAGCAATCAGCATGTCAGGGGCCTACATGTTTTGAGGAGGGATCTGTGGGAGAGGATTACTGAGTTTATAGCTTTACTGTGGAGGTGGGGCTGCTGCTTTCAGGTACACCCCACCCACCCATACGAACACACAAACACATGTGTAATTATATCTCATCTGGGGACATTGAGTAAAGGTTTAACATAACCGTAACCACAAATCATACATGTATACTTTAATAAAATTCAAAGTTAAGACAGTTCAGTGTGCCAGCAGTTAAAACAAAACAGCTTATGTCCTTGATTTGGCAAATGTCCCTAATTAACCAGCTTAAAGTCCAAAAATTGGTTCCTGAATGCAACACACGCAAATCCTCCTGCCCCACGTCAGGCCCTTCCCTTCTTCCCTGGTCCTCGAAGAGTCTGTCCAGACAGCCAGATTGCACTTTGCTCAGCCCGACCATAAACTGAGACAATAAATTCAGCCGGACCTCTGAACTGCATGACATGAGAGAGAAAGAGAGGGAGAGGGACCTTCAGACAGTCAGCAATCAATTCCTCCAACATGGAAGGAAAGCCCAAGTGGCCAAAAAAAAAAAAAACAGAGAGAAAGAAGTATTTCTCCTCTTTTCTTTATCTGTGTGGTCTGACTGGATCCAGGCAAGAATTGATTTCTGTAGCTACAGGTGATGTTGAAAAGAAAACAAACACATAGAGAATCTGAAGTCTGAAATTTTCAAAATGTAATAATGTAATAATGCATGAGTTGCAAATGGCAATGATTCAAGGTCTAATACTCTAACTTTACCCTCTTTTCTATTAATCGAAAATATGACAGACCTTGAATTAATTTCCCACTTAGACCTCATAAATCAATACAGTGAAATGAGAAAAATGCTCATTAGGTCAACGTTTTAGCTTCTTAGCTTGATGCAGAGACCCTGAATGATCTTCTTTAAGCTTTGCTCGGGCGGTTTAATGAGATGCCGTTTCATACTGTTTCTGGCAGCAGCGAAGCACAAGTGGGATCACAACAAATTCAAGTTCTGTATCAAGACGTGGTAGTAAATTTAAGCTGTTGTATTTCTTGCTGCCAGCCAGATTCGAGGATTAACAACTCTGTTTCAAAGAGAGCTCTGAAACAACTGGAGAATAACCTCTAGATGAATGATGGCGTCTCCAACAAGCTGTCACACCAAAATAGAATGCAAGACTAAGTGTCCTGCTGTAAATTTGGTTGATTTGTCCTCTGCACCACAAATATAAGTGTACTTATGACAGGAGAGGCCTGCAGTATTTAGTCATTGGATGTACTGCCACCTTGTGATGCGCTATGAAACCTGCATGTCAAAACCCTGTTGTCAGAGTTTCACTTCACAGTAAATGTGTAGAGAATATATTCATTTATGTCAGGTCAGAACTTCAGAACCAGCGCCAAGGGCAAAGCCTGAGGGGGAGGGGGGGTGCACTGACTTCTCCTCCCCTGCGGCATGCTGACTCCGGCGGCAGATGGATGTCACCGACCCTTCTCACTGATCACAGCACAGACTTGAAGCAGGGTCACAGTCATTTTCCTGATCGTGGTTGCCCGCTCTCCTCTCCAGGGGGTTCAATTCATCTCTATCTGCTGCTCAGTCAAGCCTGCAGTGCCGGGCCACCATCACTCACACTCTGCTGGGTACAGCCGGTGGATTAAGCTGACCCCCCGGTGTGGGAGTAACAACCCCTGCAGTCCAGTCAGCAAACACTGCAGTCTTCGAGCAGCTGAAACCGGCAGGCGTGGCGGTCAGGGATCCTCCCCAGGATCAGGAGAGATAGTGGCGTCTCCAGCACCCTGGCAGTCAGTCAGCATGGCAGTGCTGGTCTGCAGTCAGTCAGAATGATAGACAAACACCCTGGTCCTGACATTCACCCCTGAACATCTCTATTCAGCTCGCAGACTGTTTTAATGGTCTAATTTTATGGTTCTTATAATTCTGACACACACTACATGGCCAAAAGTATGTGGACATGCAAACCACTCTAACTCTTCACTCATCAGAGAAGGCTTCTACGAAATTTTGATAACCTGCAATCATTATTTAAAAAATCTCCACTCAACAGAGTGACATGGATTGAAAAGGGACAAAGTAATTAATAAATAAACAGATACAAAATATTAAACAAAACAATTTTGCTTCATTATTTATGTAATTTATTCATTAAAAAGGTCAAACATTCTCTGATTCTAACTTGATTCAATGTCAGGATTTGCTTTTCTCTGTTTTATATTATTGTAACTGGAATTTCTTTTGGTTTTAGACTGTGGGTCAGCTAAAACTGGATTTGAGGAAATTGTGATTGACACTTTTCACCATTTTGTGACACGTCAGAGTCCAAACAATTGACTGATTATCAGCAGATTAATGGATAATGAAAAGGATCATTAGTTGCAGTCATATCTTTGGGTCAAGGATAAAGTGTAAGCATGGGGACACTACACAGTGCATTATGTAGTTACTCATCTTCACTAAAACAGACATTGAACTGTACAAAAATGCAAAAAAGTTTGTCAAACATCCAGATATACATTTGTTAAATTATTATTTTTTTTACAATATCTTTGTATGCTATAGCATTAAGGACCCAAACAATGACAAGCAGCTGCAGAAAGATTCATGTCCACATACTTATGACCACATAGCGCTTATATTGTCCATTGCAGAAAATGTTGACCAAGTAGGCGGCAGCAGCTCACTGTCACTTCACTCACTGTCTAATACGGTAGCAGGTAAACCATATGAGCGCCCACTGTTTCAGCAGACAGGTACTTGAATATAAAATGACAAAGTACCAAAGACATGACACCACACTATACACCACCTGTCTAGGCCTTGTGCCAAGTCAGAGATCTGAGAGGGTATAAGGAGGCGTCAGAGTCTCCCCTACAGTCAGCGTGCGTTGACAGAGTGAGAAGGTGACAGCATGATGAATGTCTTGTTATGAGCGGCTGCGTACCGCTGCTGCGTGTGAGCCCAGCCCAAAGATGTCCAGGTTATGAATGGACTAGTCAATGAGCTAGAACATAAATGGCCTTTGGTCATAATTTCTTGGTACTATGGAGATGCCTTGTGAGATGTCCCGCTGTCACAACGCTCACTGGAAAAGATTCATCACTCTACTTGGGTCTCTCTCATCTCCCCTGAGTGGTTTTCTTTACTCTTTTTCGCCTCTGCCTCTCTGATTTGCATAGCTGACCTATCACACGCTGGTGCTGAGTCATTATTAGGTGTTAGCATTTTCAATTACCTCACACCTCCCATCTCTGTCACCCTGTCTCCTCTGTGAGGCAGACGCTGCACAGCAGGAGAAAAGCAACAAAATGCTAATTTTCCTGCTCATAAGAAGCTAACTACATCTCGAGCTCCACTTAAAAAACAAAACAAACCGAAACGAGCTAATGAACAATTCAGCAGAAGAAGTTAGAAAAACAAACTTCTAATGTCCCATGGTTCATTTAGAACTTTATTTCAGCTATATGGTTGTTTTAAAAGCACTTATTAGCAATACAGACTGAACGGTTTCCATGATACATGTCGTACTGCATATGTCAAACATTCATGCCAAAGAAAACACTACTGATACATTTCCAACAGGACAGTTACAGGTATTGAAAATAAAGTACAAAATAGGCTTTTTTATAACAACCATAACAAGACAACACTACCATAGAGCGTATTAGTGCTTCTAGCTTAAAGTGTTATCATGAGCAATGAAAAGAATTAAAACTGTACTAAAAAAAATGTTGCTTTCAGTCCTAAAAAAAAAAAAAAAAAATGCTTGTATGCAGTTGCAAATTCCCACATAGCAGAGCAGAGCAGAGCAAGCTAGCCACCTCCACATGGGCAACCGCCTTTTAAAAGAGAAAAGGCAAGTTCTGTCTTTAAAAAAAAAAAAAAAAATCATTAGCTTTCCTCCCAAATAAAACACTGGTGAAAAGATACTTGACACTTTTGACAACAAAATGTCTTTTTTTCTGTTTCACAAATGAACAAGTTAGGCTTACAGAGACCTATTTCAGAGAAAAATGCTTCTACTGATGATTGCTAGAAAGCTATCGACAACAAAAAGCAAACGGACAAAAAAAAAAACATCACAAACGTATCTCAACATTAATATCAAAGCAGAATGTTTGAGAGATTTTGAGGCTACATATTAGGAAGGCAGTGATACCTATAAATCCTATTTTTTTGGGCAGCGATACAAAATAATTTATTCTACATTTTCATCTTAGTGTTCTAATAGATTGTACTCTCTAACTCAATAAATGTTGATTTTGAGAAAAAGAAATACACTTAAATAAAAAAAGTAATACAAGATAAAGAGCACCTTATCCCCATACAAGTTATTTAACAAGTTTGATTTTTGGAAGCAAATGGCACAGTCATCATCAATGGTAAATTAGCAATGCTCGTTGAATTGTACTTTTTTTTTTTTTTTGTCAGACAAATACCACCAAGTCTCGACAGTTTAACATCAAGTTGTGACAGGATACTCTTGTTACAGAAATGTTTGCATTGTGTGGGTTTGTGTGTACAAACGGGTACAACGGGGGCTGATCACTGGACAGAAGCTGAATGAGTTCGTGCTGAATTCTTGAAAGGCGGCTCTGGAATTTACAGGCCAAAAAGGGTGTTGCAACATCCGCCGTCGTTCTCAGTACAGCTTGGTAAACAAAGTACGGGCGTGGCGTGCTACCTGGCAGTTACTACAACTTTATCTGTGTGTTTTGTTTTGTTTTTTTATCTCAAACTGAGGTGGACCTCCAAAGCCAGTGCAAGAAAGAGCTTTTACCCTGACTAAGCATTTTCTAGTGCAAAACTGCCAACATCTGGTCTTCAAATGCAAGGAGAGTCGGCATACAGCGTGTCACAACAGCCAAACCGAACACAGACATGAAGCTTTAAACACCCACTGAACCTTTAAGTGGCGCAAACAGTTATGTGTCACAAACTTGCCATACTGTCGTGAAAAATGAAGTACTTAAAATCCACATCTGGAGATTCTGATACCAATACACGTGCATAAAGATTTACAAATACAATAAAACTTGACTGCAGCTGGCATTGACTGCAACAGATGCATGAGAACTTTACATCAAAAGGTAACGGGCCGACCTCTACATCACCATCCTCCTCATCCAGGATGAAATCCAGAAATAGGACTCGCCCGTGAAGTAAATATCCAAGACAATGATCGTAAAGGAGCCGCCATAGACTCAATCAGAGAAAAGAAGTTTCACATATCGAGTAAAAACAGAGAAAAAGACGCAGAAAGGAGAACAGGAAGGGGATGGTGGGAAAAGAAAGACGGGGAGAAAATGAGAAAAAGCCGACGCCTGTGATGGGAGTGTCTTTCTAGGACACACTGATGACAGCAAAACTGATAAAAGTCAGTTCATTTTTTTTTCTTCTTCTTGTTTTGTAACAGAAATTCCATCTGAACACAATCAAACCGTTAAGAGAGCATTTGTTGTGTCGAGTAAGACATTTGAGAACGCCCTTGGCTGGCTGACTCGAATGCTGTGAGGATGGTCGAGCAGCAGCAGCAGCAGCAGCAGCAGCAGCAGCAGCAGCAGCTGGTGTGATTGTGACTTTGCGGGCGTGGTCGGTGTGAGCTTTAAGAGAAGAGAGAGAAAGAGAGAGAGTCTGTGGGGGGTGCATCTAGTAGAGGAGGATGCGGCGTTCAATGGCCTTGCGGCAGATGGGGCACTCGCTCATTCGGTCCCCACACAGCTGGCAGGTGCCATGGCCGCACATAAAGATCATGTTCTTCAGCCGGTCCAGGCACACCGGACACATGGTCTGCAGACAGACGAAGAGAAGCAATCGCAGTTTATGTCAGAGAATCGCTAACTGGGCCAAGCCCTATACGAAAACTTTATGACACAGAAGTCTGTTTGATCGCACAACATTTTACTGCAGTGTTTGTCACATCCCTTTCTGTTTTATTCTTCCGCGGCAGTTCAAGAGCCACACCTGGTTTGTGTCTATGTTAAAAACACAGGGTGTGTCCAACGGCATTATGGTAAAACATTATTATAGGACATGTCCTGAATGCCTATATTGTAGTCCCTACGATAGCGACTAATTTAATTGTGTGTAGTTTTAGAGCTGAAATAATTCGCTGGATAATCAAAGACATAATTTACTAATGATTTAAGTCATTTATTAGGACAAAATGTTGTAGATTTACTAGTTCAAGCTTTGCTATCTGCTATCTTTTATATAATTATCTAATTCATAAAGTTGAATTTATATCAACATCTCAAAACAAGCAAATTGAAGACATCAACTTGGAACTTCTGGCTGCATTTCTCACTATTTTTCTGGACTCAAGATTGAATTCATTCACTTCGAAAAACACACCAATAGATAAAAATCGATAATGAAATTAACAACAAGTTGCAAACCTTATTTTCAATTTAACATCTTAGGATCTCAGTATATGTTTACTGATTTGTATGCTGCAGATTCACCATATGTTGTACACATCCACCCAAATCGAAGCCAGCAACCTGTGACCCAAAGCCTGATGCAAAACATTAAACAATGGTGGAGTGGAACCACATCTTCACATTGACTGTACCTCAGGTGTGGATTATTAACTGCAGAAGAAGTTGCCACACTTGCTGACCCCTCTTCTACAGTTCTGTGTTTGGGTTTACCTGCTCCTTGATGTCCTGGAGCTGTTGCTGTAGTTTCTGTACGTCAGCGTTGACGTTGGTGTTGTCCTTGTCTCTCTGCAAGGCTGGGATGTTTCCGCTGGCTGCTTGGACACAACAACACAGAGGCATGTTGAGGAACAAAGGGAATTCAGTTACTGGCCTAAAGACTAAACAAATTAACAGTTTGCACCAGTGGATACATCAAACCTCACCTGCTCATAAAGATAAACTATATTGCCTATTAAACCGAAATGCAGCCACACCGACACTTCCAATGTGAAACAAGCTGGGAGCTAGATTATATTTAAAACATGAGTTTGGGGAAACAAGCATGGATCACAAACACGTGCACTCTGAATTTTATTATGTTTGGCAGATCAAACTTGGGCTCTAGCAGTGTTGGCGGTGCACTGACTTTTAAATGACTTGAATTCAGAAATGCATACTTTGTAATTAACTGAAATATAAACTGGCACAGGACAAAACATCATACAGCACTACTGGCATTGTAAGAGCCACAGGATGATGATACCGGTGTGAAACTGCATGAATATATTATTTGAGCACTCTACAAGAATTGGCTGGAGTGAGGCCCTGTTGGGGACTCCGTTCCAGACTGGCAAACATCTGCCACAAATAGTGAGCACCAGTGTGATTCTTGGCATGTGCATCACATACATACTGTTAAGGATGTGTGTGTGTGTGTGTGTGTGTGTGTGTGTGTGTATGTTGGTGTGTGTCGCTGGAAGAGAAAAGGGGGGTTTAAAGGGGAGGGGATAGGGGCCAGGGCAGCACTGTGGGGAGCCCTTTAAAAAAAAGGGTCTGATAAGGGAGGGGATCATAGAGGTATACTTACACCAACTTAGTGCCAGATTGTTGGGCTGGAGAAGATCCTGCGATCCCCCTGCCATAGTGTTAGAGCTCCCTGCTGGGAATAACCAGTCACATTGTTATAGCAGGAGCCGTCCTCACCAGCTCAAGAGTTGGCCTGAGGACCGAAACTACTCACTACAGCCTCTGAGGGAGGTCCAGAGAAAGAATTTGAAGAGAAAAGCTAGCAAGTTGGAAACAGTGATCAGGGAAAAAAAGGGAAATAGAGTCTCTTCTATGTAGAATTAAGAGTTAAAATGCATAGCGGCAAGTCGTTTTTTTGTCTTTTTGCCATCAGCCAATGCTAAAGCATGAGTCTACTACCTGTGCTCACTCTGTTAGAAGTAGATTATGGAAACCATTCAAACTACAGAGGTGGGGAGTCAAAATAATCAAAGTGACAGATGAATTTCGTGCACTGAGATTTGCTTTTGTAACAGACATCGACAGTCAGTGTTACTGGGATGAAGGGAGAGGAGGAGATAAACAATCAATGCTGCCCCTTGCATGAGTGTTTGTGTGTCTGGGTCTGCATCCACTTTTTTTTCACTTTTTTTGCACGTCTGGTAACCACTGCAGGTACGATTTTGCATGCCAACAAGCCGACACGTGGAGAAATGTTAATTAACACGGGTAAACATGATGTTAGTGAACTTACAACAGTTTCCCTTTTAACTCAAAACAAAATGTGGAAACACACGATAGGAATAACCACGAGTGAGATACACCAGTCAAATAAGGATGTGGGCAATAAAACACTGTGTTCAACTTGAAGACAGGAAGATGGATTGCGTATGCGACCAAGTTACAAAACATGCTTGTTAGGCGCTTCATCAAAAATATTTTAACATTCCAAAACTGCTCTGTGTCCTCATTTAGGGAGCTATTATAATTCAGTCCTTCACATTCATGTGGGTATTAATATGCATATACTATTATGACTACAGGATGTTTAGCATATGCTTACAAATAAGTCGAGCCACTTTATGCGAATGTGATTAGTCAACTTTTAGAGGCCACGGATACATGAATAATCAGTTTGCCTGTATAGTCTGACGTTATTGTATTATTTAGTGTGGCTCAGCGTAACTCAATCTAGAAATGGCTTCTGAGATCCCACTTTTAAAAAGATTATGATTTGGAACATGAAATCCACTCTCTTTGGAAGACCTATGTGGCCGAGCATTTATGAAGCCACTGTCCATCTCAGCCAATATCTAAATAGAAGTGGGTACAAACGACATGATCAAAATGGATGCAACAGTTAAAACATGCCAAATCTAGTGGTGGAAACGAGTTTGGGAAGTAAGATTCAAACATCGGACTTAATTTGGAAATTACTAATATGTCTAACAGGATGAAAAAAAACAAACAAAACAAAAAAACACAATATATACATTAGTGATGCAAACACAAAAGAATAAAAATGCATAAGCAAGGCAGCAACAAAGCAAAAGACAGAAAGAGCTAAAAGCAGATATTTTTTTAAAACAAGTGGAAACTAAAAGAGAAGAAAGAAGGAGGAAAAAAAAAAGGGAATTAAAAGGGAATGTGTGGAAGATTCACTCACTAAGGTCATCATCATCATCATCATCATCATCATCATCATCAGCGGCATCATCCTCCATACCTTTCCCTCCACAGCAAAGTACAAAGGGAGTGCGGCGTTCCACCACAGCCCGGCACTGTACGCACTTCTTCATGAGGCTGGCACAGTCTGGTGACAACAGAACACATATTGGTCAGACATGGATGCAAAGCTGATTTTTATAAACATATATAGATATTTTTTTTAAAATTCAGCAACACAGGGATGCAAAATTTGAGCAAATTTGTGGAAATATGTGTAACTTACTCTCACAAGCGCACATGTGACCACAGGGCTGGAACAACACGGCTGCCTTTTTGTCAGAGCAGACCACACACTCCTCAATCTGTGGAGAAATTAAACAACAAAAGGGGGAATAAAAGTATCAATCCGCTCTTCTTAGCGTGTCTGTTTCTAGGTGGGAAAGATAATAGTAGCGCTTCTGATACCTTGGTTCTTGACTGGACCTGATCCTTGCAGATGAGACACTTCTTCACACGAGGTGAGCACAGGGAGCAGGTGGCGATGTGTCCACAGGGCCCGAACAGAGTGTCTCTCTTCATGTCTGAACACACCATACACTCCTCCAGTGACTCGATGTTGCTGTTCAGAGACGGACTGCGGGTGCCCACCTGGCCACTGGAACATGAAGAATAAAAACCACAGTGTGTGAGAGAGCGGAAGAGATTACGAGCAAGAGAGGCTGACAGAGAACAAAGGAAATAGGGAGAGACACAGCGAGAGACAGAAGGAGGAAAAGGAGAGAAAAAGGAAACGTGGTTCCCGACATGAAACATTTTTAGCAAAGACAGGAAATCATTGATTTTCCTGAGATGGTGCTTTCTTCCTTTTTCTTTCAGGTGTTGTTACAGTCGCTGAGGCAGAATGAATACACTTAAAAGCACCAAACACAATCCTCTAAGTTCATCCTATTTGTCCCTGTGTGCAACAAGGATTTTCTGCTTGTTTAACCCTTGTTCCTCACTTTAAAAAAACATTCCTCTGATGTCTTTAGTGGACAAAAAAACACTGAAATAAAAATATTTTTTATTAATATTATTCTCCATTTTCATGAGGTGAGATTCTGCCGCTGCTTGCGAATGCTCTATTGCTTAAAAACTCAAAAATCAAATCCATACAAAACAACATTTCCCGGTCAGATCTGCTGCAGCTGCTTTGTGTCATGTTTGGGTGGAATCACACTTTCATCCTGATGCAGAGAAATTAATATAACAGCTAAATTATGGAGATTTGGAGTGTTGACTGGTTCCCAATTGACAATTTCCAGCCTGGTTGTTGTATAGGCCTGTATCCAAATGGACCTGCACAACGACCTGATACGCTGTGGCCAATGCTGGAATATGCTGCTGCATTAATGACTCCACAGCAGCCTGCTGTAGCAGGGCTGGCTGCAGAGGGGGGATAGATGAGGTAGTGCCTCAACCTGACACAGCAACCGCAAGAGGCACCACTGGTGCCGTCACACACACTCCTGCACAGCCACTCAGAGAGATAATGCAGATGCAGATGAGGTAGAGGTGACAGAAGAGAAGTTAAACGCCTTAAAAGAAAGACTATCAAGACAGCGAAAGCAGAGCAGTCAACTCCCGCAATAATGGTGGGGAACCAGGTAGATGTGAAACCTTGGACACTAAGGAGAGCTAACTGAAATGGCAGACGACACTCAAACACTGAATGAAACCAAAATCGTTTTACCAGTGGCTTTGCATCAGATCTAATACTTATAAAGAACACTTGTGTAAGATAACCTCACAACAATGAATGGTTCAATATTAGACAAAATGACTTGAATTTGGCTAGGAGAAGGTTGGTTGGCAATCACTACTTGTGCAAACTCTGCTAAATGGACTTAATTCTACAGTAGCAACTGTATAAGATACAGATTGGCAGTTACAATTGCAGCATTAGAGAATAATGCTGGGAAAGAATCCAGCTGTCCTCTGAATGGCTGAGATTTCAGTAAAGACACACAGACAGGTAGGGTTGAAGACATTTCAGATGTCAGTTAAGTGCTACTTGGCTATATAAATGTGAAAAGCAGACTAATTAAATCATATATATATATGTCTGCCTTATGTTTTGATATAATCAGATGTAGCCTGAATGAGGCTTATTAAAAAGGACAACTTGCTGTCCCCTTGGACAGTCCAGGCATTATGTTACATTCAGTTTGTTCAAAGCGACTTACGACAAAAGAGTACGCTCGCTGTTTCCCCATGTTTCCAGTCCTGAGGCTAAGCTAAGCCATCTGTCTCCAGCTTCATATTTAACAGACAGACATGAGAGTGGTATTGATCTTTCCATCTAACTCTTGGCAAGAAAGCCAATAGGTGTATTTCCCAAAATGTCAAACTATTACTTTAAGGGATGTTTACCTGCTCTTCTCTTTGTGGCATTTGGCCAGAGCCTTGCAGAGGCTGGGGTCAGGACACAGGTCCAGAGGGGACTGGCCCTTCTTGTTACGAATGGTCAAGTCCGCTCCGTTAGCTGCCAGGAAGCAGGCAATGGATGCTGCACTCTTCTTTTCTGCCCCCTGGGTACCCAAGCCCATGATTAACTGCAGGCAGACACAGACACACAAAAAAACAGAGAAAAATCAGAGGCACATCAGGCTTTTTGACTTTTGACACAAGAGACTGCATGCAGTGTGAACAGTGACTTGTCTCTACCTTACACACTGGCACACAAACCATTATTGGATAGAGTAAAGAGTAAGAAGAGTAAGTAGTCGTGATTTTAATATTATTCAGATGGCTTCAGAGTTAAATTCAGATGAACCATTTCAAAGCACTATCAGATCGTCACTAATTAGCCAATCAAAGACATGCCTAAAGATGGCTGTCAGGCAGTGTAACCCCCACACCCCCCACCAAAAATCCCATTAACTGTCCCGCCTCTCTCTCTCTCTCTCTCTCCGTCCTCCAGCTCATCACCTCACAGAGTCTACCCCAACTCAAAGCCGCTCACTCTCTCTCTCTCCCTCTCTCTCTCTCTAGCAATTTGGGCTTTCCATGTCTGATTGTCTTCAACCAGTAGCTTTTACATCTCTGCTGATGGACCCATCGGGCCGGCTAATTCAATTCTCATCTTGAAGAGGGGGAAGAGCTATGGGAGAGTGACCCAACTGCACATATCTCAATTAGGCCGGCTGTCTGTCTGTTCCGCTCCTCTGCTGGGGAACCAGGAAGGGCAGCATGGGGGATAGAAGAGAGGAGGCGGAGGAGAAGGAGGAGGAGAGAACGAAGTGGGAGGGAGACAGAAGGTGACAGTTAAGGTAAGTCTAGGCCTTGTAGCCTTAAACTCGTCCCCTGTAGGGATTAGTGATGTGGTGTTAACATAAAGGGGGTTCAGCTCTGACATGCCCCTGTTGGCCTCTACAGAGGGACAAGCTCATTCAAGCTGGCCAAGAGGCGGCAGCGAGCTGGATGACTGCTCCGTGCTAATGTCAGGCTGCTGTCTGAGTGATGGGCCGGTTGCAGACTGGGCTGTCCAGAGATGTAGCTTCCTGTCTAAATGTGATCTGTAATCATTTTTCACACATCGGGTAAGTGGTTCACATACTGATCCTCATGCAGGTGTGTATATAGATCCTGCTGCCAAGACAACCCGAAATACAATCACCCAAAAAATCATAAATGCTAAATGCCAGGAAATGATTAGACTCTCTATTCACTGGTGGTGTAAGCATTCAATTCTTGACAGAACAAATATATACAGCATATTTCTGAAGGTGACTGCACACTCGACTCAATGCTTTCTAAAACTATTTTTCAGCGAGTGTGGTTTCTGTATTCTCTCCATGTCTATTAAAGTTTTTTAATAACTCTTTCTACAGCTCGTATGATTTACAGCTGAATTTAGACATATACTGTATGACAAATTGTATCAGTCAAATCAATTCAGTTAGCCATATTTGCTGAATGGTCAGAACAGATCTGACACAGGTAAGTTTGATATGAAAAAATAACCACGTTTCCATAATTACATGGTTACTACAGAGTAATTACAGGATTACTTGAATCACAGTGGCTATTGCTAATGGCTTCCTGCCCCTCTCAACCAATAACACTGCTCTTCAATTTCACATACATAACAAAATCTCTCATGTCAATGTTGCAGCAAGTTTCAAAGGGTGCATTATTCTCTGTCACGCAGTGTGAATATGTCTGCATGTGCATCAGCCGTGCAATACACTGGTGACTCCCCCAATTTACACAAACTAAGACTCAAGAGGCCCTCAGTAGGAAAAAGTAGATTGATATGGATGAAATGAGTTTTTAAACTTAAACAAAACTAAACGGAGCATTTAAAAAAAGTTACAGTCGAGCAATGGCAAGTAGTCTTGCTGCATTACTAATTTCTACAATTTTTGCACCATTCAATTTATTTGCATGATTGAATGACAATCTCTTCTCTTTTAGAAAACTCCCTTTCTGTCAATATACCTTGGAAGCCATGCATCTTATGTCTGAGGGTCTCTAGTTTGTGGTTGTACAGTTTCACAAGGCTGTGATTATCCTTTGAAACTGGCCATGCCAGTTTTTCCATCGCTAAAATTCAGCCTAACTTTGCAGTGTTATTTTGTCCTCTTCCTGACAAGCTAGCATGACTGATGCTTTAGGTCTTCTAGTTTCTTATACCCGTGTCATATGAAGCCTGTTATGGCAGGAGTAAGACAGTAATGTCAGGTGTAGACGTCAGCATCCGTGCGGAGTTGAAGAGGTTAATGCTGTAATGCCTTATACCTTAAGGAACCTTGACCCCGGTAAATTACAGTAATCTAAGAGGAACAGGGAGGTTAATAATAGATGTGTATGTACTGTGTTCTTGGAGGGTTCCCAGGGCTCCACTTTGCTGACGTCCTGCATATCTTGGAGTTGTCGCAATTGGGACAGTGTGTGGTGACGCAGTGCCTCGTGAAGCGGCGTATCCCCGTCTTTGTCCTGCACATCAAGCTTGGCCTCTGCCCGGACGAGCAGCTGTTCAGAAAAACACATAAATAAACAGTCACCCAAACAGGCAGAAACAACAACCATAAAACAACTTTAATTTTATGCTACAGTGCAAATGCCACAGTGCTGATTTATAAAGGCTGCAGCTAACAATGAACTGCCTCAGTGCTGTATTCCCCAATTATGAAGTGCATTTTTTCTCGAGTCCACAAGATGGCAACGTGGCAATCTCGATCCAACACTACGCCAAAAGACTCACACTGCCTCAGAGAGCATTTTCTCTACACAGCATCAATCTGAAGCAGGACCTCATTCAACTACAGGACATCCACTAGTGGAAATTAAATGTGGGCCTGCACTGATGTTGTTCTACTCCCACTGATGTTGTTCTACTCCCTTTATAACTCGAGACAGGAGTCAGATTGTGGTGAAGTGAGGGAGAAAAGGAGGAGAAAAAGAAAGGAGTATTAGAAAGAGAAGGGCCCACTCACCCGGACTATCTGGGTGTGTTGACGCTCCACTGCCAGATGTAATGCCGTCTGCTGGTTGACGTTCTGGATGTCTAAGCTGGCATTGCCCTTTGAGGCGGAAACAGGAGAGGAGCAAACACATACAATAAACATATGGGCATTTGTGCATACATTAACAACCAACCATAATGAGTCACACATGCATACAGTGTGTGTGTGTGTGTGTGTGTGTGTGTGTAGATATGACAGACAAGTGATAAATGTACAGAAACAGAAAAAAAAAAAAAGAAGTGAAATAATTGTTCAGCACATGAAAGATTGTAACAACCATTCTGGCTTTATGTGCCATGACTGAACCTTCCTTCCTTCAACCCTGCCGACCAACAAAGTATCACCTAGGGGGCTGGGAAAAAAACGTATCCTACAATAACGCTGCATGTGATTGTCATTTCCAATTGCGAACACCTCAGCTGAGAAGATGTGGAGGGAAGATAAGCATTGTGATCAGGCAGTGTGTGAAATCCCCAAGTAATAAGACTGACTGGCTGGCTGGCTGGCTGGCTGGCAGGGAATCTGCAGTGCACCTTGTAGTGTGGTGCAATTTCTGAATAGAAAGCTGAGCCATCACTGCGAACCAGCCCATTGCAGGGACTTGGGAAAAAAGGCCGTCCCTGCTGAAAGGTAGCTTGCACAGCGAGCGTTCATGCGTTGGAATGTTGCAGCAACATTGCTGCCTTGCACCATATCCTAATTAACCCAGTTCCCACTTGGTCAGGTGACTTTTGTTGTAAACTCTTGAATGTTTTAGGCTTTAGGGAGTTAAACCTGCAGTCTCAGAAGGGAAAAGAGCACGGAGCTATGATTGCAAGAGGAGGAGGATATGAGGGCCCAACAGCACTAAAGAATACCCCCGGAGGCCCTGTGAACCGTATGGATTGAATAAAAAAATGGCAGTTATAGCGGCTTCAAGTGGTCTACAGCTTGCTGGCTGCAGGGAGTGCAGTGGAGGCTGCTCTTAATGGTCTGTAGTTAGGGAAAGCCAGGAGTGCAGGCTGAGCTGATGCAGTAATGCTTTGGGCTGCTTTGGGTCCCTTATAGAGTATGAATAACTGCATTTGTTGTCAGTTCAAGTGATTAAACATGCAATAAAATGATCTATTTATGCGAGAGTGTGAGTGCTGGTGTGTTGTTACCTGATGCACCAGCAACTCAGCCACCTCCACATGGTTGTTGAGGGCGGCCAGGTGCAGCGCAGTGTAACCGTCGTCCTTCTTCTCGTCTACGATCCAAGGCCTCGGGAGTTTGGATAGCAACACACGCATGGCACTGCACAGAGAGGAGACAGGGGGAGAGAGAGAGAGAGAGAAAGAGGGGGGGGAGTGAGTGTTTGAATAGGTTGAGCTGGGAAGCATGACAGAAAAGCCCAAGAAGGTACAGGCAGTACAGTCAATTTGATAGTTTGTGATGTAAACTGTCAAAATTAATCAATCTGTGACTGAATGTCTCATGCACTGTATGATAGCTTATGGCCAGACACAAGCTGTTGTAAGCAAACACATCACAGTGCCTGTACTGCTGATACACAGCAAATTCCAATACACTTTCTTTTTTTTCTTTTTTTACAGCAGAGCATATCCCATTTTCACACATGGGGACAAGAATACTAAATCAACTTAGGGAGGAGTTCCAAAGCAGAGTGTTATTTACATCAAGCTTTGAGCGGTACAAGTGCTGTGTGTTATTTTAGAGTACCCGTCCCCCTACCATCTCCTCTGTTAAAAAGGGAAGCCACTTTTCCCTTGATGATGCGCAAAAGCGCCTATCATTGGGAAGCAAAATGGTAATTACACAAGATTTAGCTGCATTCACTCAGGTCTCCTCCTGGGGAAGAAACAGACAGGGAGGGAAGGGAAAAAAAAAAAATCCATTGTTTAAACAGTGCTGTTTAACAGAGGTGGCTTGGTGTGGTGAAAAGAGCCAGTCAGTTCTGTGCCACTGAAGGTCATTTAGAGGATGTGTGCCACAGAGAGACGTAGCTGCAAAGGCGTCTGTGCGAGGAAGGCTGAGAAGGAGTCACAGTGTCACAGTGGGGATAAAGAGGGAGGCTGACTAACTCCCTACAGCGTCATTGAAGAAATAAAAGTAGTCTGTTTTACTAGCAAAAAAAGGGAGCCTCACACATTTATCTTCCTTATTAAATTAAAAGATCACAAACGAGAAGACAGCAGGACAGAAGAAAGCTCCGTGAGAGGCAAATTTGACTTAAGCTGTAATTCAAAATAAATAGATATGTGCTGAAACTCTTCTTCCAACTCAACTAGGTTTTTTTTTTTATAGCATGACAGCTTTAGTTTAGCATTTGAACTCATTCATTATCTCTTTGCCCCCTACCTCTCTTCCCACTCTTCTTGCTTTAGCCCCTGGGCACGCATCCAGGCATACGGTACATGAGAAATTAGACTCATCACTAATTTAACGTATGACCAGTGCATGAGGAACAAACACAACTTTTCAATTTGTGCAAATAATATGGAATATGAAGCAAGGCACTTAAAAGCCATATCCCCGAACGGTTCTTCTGTCTTGTCTGTAGTTCAGTACACAATGTACCGTCAATAAGCTTTAAAGCAGCAACGCTGGAGGGAACACTTTTGACCTTGATTAACCCTGAATAATCATGCAGGGCATATCTTTGAACTGCGACAAAAGGAGGCAGCTGATTTTACTCTGACTTTGATATGGCTGAACAGCCCCCATGCGAGCACTGGAGTGTTTATAGTAAGGTAAATAGGGTCTAAAGCAGTACAGGGAGGAAATGGGCTCCAGCATAGAGCAGGAAGGCCACAGCCTGCGCAATCAATGAAAACGGTTAACTATTAAGACAGAGAAAAGAAAGAAATGCAAACCAACATGCTGGCAGGCTTTCAGACTGCAGGTAATCAGGATGGCTGGTTCCCTGCGGGTTTTTTGCTAAACCTACAGCTCGTCTCCATCCTTCTGGAGTAATGAAATAGAGCATCATCAGCACACCCTCTTGAGGAAAGCAGAGAAAGAGGGGCAGAGAGGCAGGGGGGCAGGCAGTCAGCACCTCTGTACGGACAGAGATCCGGGGCTGGTGTACTGCTGCAGTGATGAACAGCGCAGCACACTGATCCCAGGCTCCCTCGCTCTCTCTCTCTACCTCTCATTGCACAGAGGCTTACGCACACACACACCTGCATTGCTTGCAGCTATCTTCAACCACTTAATGCAGAGGAGCACTGCTTAAATGTGATAGCAACCGCGCCCATTCTGCCTAATCTCACATTCATAATGTGTCGCCTTTGTTACAAAGAATTATTTGCTTGCGTACTGTAGATTTACCATCTCAGGGGGGACTTTTGAGTAATTTCATCCATGGTGCTCCCACTGGGTAGGAGTTGAGACTTAAACAAGCAAATTATTCAAGAAAGGACCTTGCCACATCAGATTCTTGCCTTAAGCTATAACATAAAACTTATTCCCAGTGGTTAAACACAGCACTCTTTTAGCTTTCTTTCAAGTAAGACTGATAGACAATACAGAAATGCAGTTTTTTTTTTTTTTTTTTTTTTTTTTTTTTTTTTTTTTTTTTTTAACTACAACGGTTTCCACTAGAATCAAGGGTAATTGTCCCACATAAAGCCTTTGTTCTTTTTGTGCCCATTTCCTCCCTCCTATTGGTGCAATATAGAACATTTGTACAATCTGGATTGGCTGGAAGTATCTCCTATATGTAGAACAATTGGCCAATAACTGCACGCCTGCTACACTATAGGGGCACACTGGCGCCTTCTAGTGTAAGAACCAGGCACTTGAGTGCTGGGCAGGTGTTTGCTGGTGTAGGGAGCCCCTCCAATAGAAGTCTAGATTGACAGGCTCCCTGCCACGCTGGGCGAAATGGGCGGACATTAATATTAATGCCCCATACTGGCACTGCTGCATTGCAGTTAAGCTATTTGCTGTAAAGGCAGAAAAAAAAAAGAGAGTGAATTAAGGTCCAAGAAATAAATCCTAGTTGTTGTTTTTTTATCTCTTGGGTAAGTGATGTTAGCAGTGAATGAGAGGGAAACAGAGAAACTGTGCTGGCCCTTGAGGTAGGCTGTCAAGCAGGAGACAGAAGAAGAGAGTCTACTCGGCTCGGGCTGCAGACCTTTACTGAGCAGAAGACACTGACTTGACCTGGGAGTTAACATTTGGACAACTGAGGTTTATTTGCCATGAGAAGGAGAACGATATTTACAGTGAAGAGAGGATCTCCTTATTGCAACTGAACTTTAAAACCAATGCTATGGTCTGTGTGAATGCAAGAGGACATGCAGCTGAGGAGAGGGAATTGTAGAGGAGAGAGGTAGAAGGGGAGACGTGATGGAACTGGGTCACCCTGTGAGAGATCTCAAGAGTCCCCCAGGAGAGCTACACAGGGGCCTGTTGTCTTGGGCTGCAATTTGTCATTGACCAGGACGCTCTCTGACGCCCTCAGCTCTGTGTGTGTTGGCGTTTGTCATTGTACATAAGACAGTGGAGGTGTGTGTACGTGCAATTGTGTGTGTGCGAGCGTAGGGGTCGACAGGGCCCTTCTGCTGCCCTCCCCTGGCTGACAGCCATCTGTGTGGTGGTCAGTGGCCGTTATTACAACAGGAATTGAGAGTCGGGGGACAATAACTTGGGTAGGACAGGGCAAAACGGGAACAGTCAACATCCAGCCTGAGATTAATGGCTGCGCACAAACATATGGTTACTCTGATGTAGGAGACGTGTTTGGCATACCATCATCCATTAACTAGGGCTTCAAGCTCAAGAAAAGAGATCCAGATTCTGCATCGGAAATTAGTCATCAAAAAAGGTGCCACCTCCCTTGGGAAAACTAAAAGCAAAATAGATATATAGATATTGAAAATGATCAGTCTTGCAACGGTGAGAGACTGTCTGATACAAACACACCCTAACATCTCACCCAAAATCTTTCAACCATCGAAGTTAATTCTTGACCTTTGCATACCATCATCAGTCAGCATGTCAAAAGATCCAGACACATCTGAGCAGACAAACCAAGTTAAATTGGGTTCTAGTTTAAATTCTTTTGTCAAAAATGGTTTGAATTGCTGAACCTTATCCATAGTCCCTTAATGAAACTGGTTATATTCCTTCCCCAGTACCAGTAGGATAGCTCCCCCCCCCTTAAGATCTTACTGGAACAGCCTTTCAAGATGAGACGACTTCAGACGATACATGAGGTGTCAGCTTATCTGTGACGGGATCAATACTTTCAACTCCTTTTAAATACTGAATCCTGTTCCCAACAAATCATTTACAAATGCAACACGCTACCTCCAAATGGACCCCCCCCCCTTTGCCATTCTGGGCAGGAAGGCGCTCTTCATCATGTGCGAGAGGTTTGGAAGGCACAGAGTACCTAAGTCAGTGGCAGCTAAAACTGTTGAGGATTTCACTGATCTTAAAACATGTTACTTTGACGGAAAATGTTAGCTTACATATGTAAGGGTATGTTTTGAAAATGTGTGTGTGAAAATGAAACAGGCTTAGAAAGGGGGAAAACGTAACTGTCAATTCCACTGTGGCCACTAAATAGCACAACAGATACTGGACGTGACAAATCATTTAAGTAGCCTATAATCCCCATGCAAATATAACGGGTTTAACTTCTGTTCCCTCAAAGTTCACCCTGGCCATCCCTCCGCCGCGAGAAGCAATTAGTTACCAGTTCACTTTGTCTGGGCTGCCCCACAGCTACTGGCTGTCCTGCTGTGGACAGAGTAAATAAACGCAGGTAGCGTCTAGGCCAGCAGTGCAGCAGAGAGCTGAAGACAAGAACCAAACTGGCTCCGCTCAATAAAAAAAGGCTTTCATTACCATGCCGTGAAGAGAATAATTTCCCCTACAATGTGACCTTCCCCTGCCTGCCTGTACCTGAGGCCCCTGAGTGAGCATGCTTTTATTAAGGACTATTTGCATAAACCGGGAAGGGGGAAGATGGGAAAGGGGTGCATTTCTATGATGTTTTGGTTATCACTATAGCTTTGCCGGTGCCTTGAAGGTTGTTTAGGAGACGCCAGGTGCATTTTCAAACATCTCGGGTACAGTTGTCTGTCCATTTAGGAAGTGGGTGGGGGCCTATAAAGGCTTAGCTTTAATTAGCCTTAAATCACCTGGTATTATGGGGTGTCCTGATTCATAGCAATTTATGAAGAAGGAGGCAGCAAGACAGTCAGAGAAGCCCAATGGCGCGTTAATGTCCCATTGGTTCGAGATGACCCAATTATTTTCCCGTGCTACTCTTCCTTTGCACTTTATTCTCCTCAGCACCTTGAAAAAGCCTCATTCTCATTTCTGCACCAGCCATAATAGTCATAATATACATCCTTTCTCCCAAAAAGCGAAGAATGACATAAAAGATAAAGCAAGGACATGGAGATTATATTAGAATAAAGCGATATCTAAATCATGCATACTATATCGAACAAATGCATCATTGCCTATAAAACAACCATGTAGTTATTCAAAATCGCTTCCCCACAGGCTTGGGTAGGTCCGGATTATAGCACAGTAGGTTGTGCATTCATTTTTAGTCTTTTGATAAGGCAAATCTGGGGACAGTTGAATAAATATAAAAAAAAACTGAAGTGAAATGAACCTTCTGTATGAATGACAACTAGTGTAACGACTGACATAAGAGAGTGAATACACTTTGACAGCGTACAACAAACCGCACGACAGGATTTGCCAGCATGTTGAATGTTTGACAACAAAATTTACACGGTGACTCACAGAGAATGAAAATATGTAGCTGAAAATCGCTAATCAGCCCAAGATACAAAAGGCATGCTGTCACCAGAGCATCCACACACTGGCCTCTCTCTCACTTGTCATTACAGTCATTGCACCTCAAACAAGCCGCTAACAGAGCAAAGAAAATCATCTGTGACCCCTTCACCCGGCTCACTCCCTTTTCGACAAATAGCCCTTCGGAACATGCTACAGATCACTGCCCACTCAACGGCTTCAAATACAGATTTTTCTGACGGTAATACAAAGATTAAATTCACGAAAAACAAAACACACTTGTCAAATATGTACACCTATGGCCTTAAAACATATCAATACATCTCCGATGCTGTTTGTGCTCATCCACCGAGCCTGTTGTGAGAAACTCATTAATATGCTGTACTTAAAGTAAATGGCCCCTGTAACTGTTAATGATGAGAACCCAAACCAAGGCTTCAAAACATCCCCTTCAGAAACCTATGGGTAATGTAACACATGCTCAGTATGTGTTCCAAGGTGCAGAGATAGTACTGATTGACACTTTGTGCAACTACTTCACAGTGAAAGCCTTACAGCTCACACAGTTGAATCTACTGTGAAGAAGTTGCACAAAGTGATAGGTCTTAGCTGCCTTTTTTTGCTTGCTTGTTGGCCTACGGTTGAGCTGCGGAGACCTTAAAATTTCAACTTTAATATGAATGTTTTCTAACTTGCTAGGACATCAGCTGTCTTTGTGTTGAGCCACCATGTCATTTGAGTCATTATCAGGTTTTTAGGCATAAGCTCACACACCCAACAGCATCTAAATTACCCCTTATCTCGGAAGCCAGCGCTTAATTTCTGACCGACAATGACTCATTGTGACTGAAATACTGGCCATTTTGTGATTATAAAGTTCTTTTCAGTTTATATGAAACAAAATCAGACTGGTGAAATTAACTGCGAGTGCTTCCACACTGAGGTACAAAGCGGTAAATAGAACTGAGGGATTGACTCCGGGTTTTGCAGAGCGGTGGAGAATTCAGCCGTGCTGAAGGTCCTTCGATCGACAGCCACTCAGCAGCGTGCCACACTGTCACCATATGAGCAGACAGTCTGAAAGGCTTCCATGATCTACAGTCTCACTGCAAATCTACCACTTTAAATCACCCCCTCACTCTCTGGCCTGGCTCCCCACCTTTTCTGCCCCCACAAACACATTACGCTGCACCCTCACAGTTCCCCCTGAAACGCTCATCTCTGTATGTTGTAACCTGTGTGGGTCCCTTTACACGCAGCAAGCCAGCAGTAACAGCATCGCCCCTTAAGCACAACAGAAAAACGAGGATAACACACCATCAAATTCTCTTCCACAGTAATTGGCAGAACAGAACCTAAGTGACACAAGCAAGCTGCCGTATTGCAGCTGATGACTCTGACTTCTTCAGCAGTTACACTTCTAGGCACACATGCAGAGGAAGACGCTGTGGGTGAAAGAGTGGTTTGGTAATTAAAATCTATTGTTTGCAGTGGGAAATAATAGGGATCAAAGGGCCTTGTATCAGCTACTGCCTCCCCTAAGCACTGAGACAACAGGCCATATGCCCCAGAGCACCACAGAAAATGTCTAACAGCCAACTTGTTAATGGCAGGGGGATGGAGCTTGTATGAATGCACACTACGCAGATAAGGCTCCATAGAAATGCGAACATATTCCTCACAGATCCACGATTTTACAGATAGCACACTGAAGGTTTTCCACCTAAACTACTCTTGTCTAATCTCGATGATGTTAGGATTTTGTGCAAAGAAAGTGTTGCGCCAATTTTTCTCAGTATTCCTTGCATGTTCAGATGGAAACAAGCACACAAACACAACACACACACACACACACACACACACACACACACAAGCACACCAAGCAACACAAACAAAAATCCTTATCCCCTTGACCTGTCATACTGCATTTACATGGGAGCCACTGACTTCAGTGTCCGTACGGGTTACCAAGGTAACATGGTCTGCATTATTCAACAGCTAAGCTTGGTTTAGATGTGAACATTGGCCTGAATGTGTCCCTCAGAGTACATTACGGTTACTAATACCTCTTCTGCTGACAAAAATTGTATATGTCTGGACATGGGATACTGAGCAGAAGTTCTGGCCACATTCGACCATTCTTCAAACATTTTAAAGTGGTTTACACAAGAGTCAGAGCTGCGATTTTGGTTCCCTGCACGTCCAATATTATCAAAACTGGTCATTACACTGTTGTTTTCATAGTGAAAATTCAAAAAGGTTCAAGCTGTGTGGCCCGGCATTCCTTAAAATCACTTATTAAATGATGATTTTAACAATTTACTACGTACAAAGCTTGATCCATTTCTGATCCCTATAATAAAAAACAAACAAACCATCAGGCTGCATTGATACTCAATATGTACAAGAACTTGGGTTGGGATCCCAAAGTATGCTTTTGATCCAGGGTGATAGTCATACTTAAAATATTATCTGTATATATATATATCATCAATATTATATTCATATAAAGCCGAGCTCTATGAAGTACAAAATAGGAATAAATAAAAAATAACTAACAATATTCAATCACGCTAAATGACCAGCTTGTTAAAAATATACTCAGTGACATGTTTTCTTGAGTTTTGTGTTGTGTGAAGCCATATTTACTGCACCGCAAGGTTTACACTGACGTTTTACATGCGTTCACTCAGCTAAGAAAAATGCAGCGCGCTTCTCAGTGTATCATTAAAAACACAAACCAAAGTGCCATCACTGATGCTGAAGTACCATCAAACACAAAAATAAATTCCATTACTTATTCCAATACATCAAGTAAATAGATAAACTACATTTGTTTTTAAATGGGGGGAGAAAATATTAAAGATGCCTGACAGCTGTGCTGTGGAAGTATATCACCTTGCTCTGTCATATTTATTACCTGCATTGCTGAGGCACTTAAAGTGCCACAAATAAATCCTGCTCTTTCTAGGTTTGGCGAGTAGGAAAAGACCATATCAGTGCTTCTAGTGGCTTCACAATGCAAGGTTTTCTCTTTGCATGCTATAGTCACTTTCCCAAAAGCTCTTTATGTCCTTGAGTCCCTTCAGTAAGGGATGTAGCCCTCCCTCTCTCTGCCTCCATCCATCCATCCCTTGATCTCTCGTTTTCTCTCTTTCCTCTCTATCCATCCACCCCTCCCCTCTCCCAACATGTGCTATAGCAACATAGCAGCCAGGACTCAATGTTTCAGCATGCCACAGGACAGACAGAGCATTACAGCATGGCTGAGCTTATCTATTGGCTCAGAGCCACTGTTGGCCCAGCCCTAGGAGGAGGTGTGGGCGTTCTGATTGGTCACAAGGGGATTGGGGCTTGTATCAGCTTGTCCTCTGGCTGATCTGTTGGACTGGTCCCAGCTCATACAGAGGTGGACACTGGGAGGGCTTCTAGGATTGGGCGACTTTTCAATTAAGTCACAGTGCATGCTGCAGCAAACTGGTGCCCAGGCTCTCTCAGTGGACCAGTCACTGCACTGCATCTTTTATGGGTACACTCATAAGCAACATATGTAGAGTCTAATCGAACAACTGAAGATAATAACAAGTAATACTAGAGAGACATTTGTAATTACAAATAATAAATCAGCGGGATCAGTCTCTCGAGACTACACAGAGGATGTTATGATAATTGTCGAACATAAGGATATTACCTCCCATTGTGCACTACAAGAACTCACTAAGTGGAGTTCATCTGGATTCCAAAGGTTACTCAGACATATCTCTGTGATCAGTTATCTTTTAATGAATTACAGCTGGGCACCTGCACCCTTTGCCCTGACCAAGTTTATCGCCTGCACCGTCCTGCCATCAGGAATTATCATATATTACTCTGTAAACATTGCGAGATTATACACGCAGCAGATAAACACACAAACACAATCAGCCGAATCGCTTATGCCTAACCTGGCCTGCCTCCTCAATTTTGCCCTGTGAAACCCCTAATATCCTACCATCATGTATTGCATGAATATGTGTGTGTGTGAGTGTGTTTGTGTGGTGTGTATCTGCATATGAGCATATGGTGACAAGGAGGAACTCATACATTGTCCTCAGCAGCTACAACACCTTTCCTGTCACCCCCTTTATTTTATCGATAGGGTTGTTGGCTGGTGCATCTGGCTGTCCTCACCGGTCCTAACTTCTAAAATCTGGAAAAATGAAAACTTATAGCAGTCATAGGGGAATAATTCAGATGAAGTATAACAACATAATGTATACTCGTCCATACATGCGTTTACTTGAGTGGCCATATAAATAAACATAGATCGTAAGCAGTATTACTGTGGGTGTGTGCCTCTGAGAAAATGGTCTGGCACACATATGCGCCCTGCAGTGCATAGGTATTTGTGCAGTTTGTGAGTCACTTAACGGTAACATGCGGCGCCAGTAAGGCATGGTAAAAGATCAGAGGCAGGAGAGGCAGAGGAGCTTCCCCTGCAGTGAGGCTGGAGGGAACAATGGGCTGCTGGATCAGAGAGTCTGACTGCCACTGGCTTCCCCCTCCAGCACTCAGGTAGGTTGGCCCATTCATAAATCACTTTTATTCCTCCAAGCGCTCAACAGCCTCACCTCTTCAAATGATGCACTGTGTAAAGGGATGAGGAGGGAGGGGCGGGATGGGGGGGCAGAGGAGAGGGGTTTGCGGGGGAGGCAGAGGAGAGGAACTGACGAGAGAGATAAAGTAAGCGCAAGGAAGAGCCAGGCTGATGGAAGAGGAGCACAGAGATTTACTCAAAAAGCACAAACTGGACTCATTAGAAATAGCTCTAATCTTTCTATGATGTTGACTGGTGGGCAGGCACACAGAAAGGACGAATTAAGACAAGCTGAAAGACTGACCAAGACTTCACCAGCGGGCTCGGTGCTCAAAGAAAAAACCTGGGCTTCGTCACCATGTGAAATTAACCAGAATTCCCTGTGCAAAAACTTCAATCTGAAAGGACACCTGCCTCTTATTTTTGTAAACTCAAAAGGGATGTGCTTTCATCAAGACTGCCCATCATATGAAAGAACCAATGCTCATTAAAAGAATTCACACCCACCACAGGGCTCTTTTCAGTGCTTTATAGTTTTATAGAGTGGAAGCAATCAGGCTCACTGGAATTGACTATTTAATGTCAATTTGAAAACAAATATCTACAAATTCATCTTAATTAAATACAAACAAAAAACAAAATAACCAAGTGTATTCATGACCTCAAGTCAATATTCGGTAGAGGGACCTCTGGCAGCAATTATAGCCTTGATGCTATTTGAATAGGTCTGTGTGGACACTGCTTTCTTAACCCAGTTCTTTGCTAAACTGCCCAAGGTCTGTTATGTTGCATGAGATCCACGAGAAACAAGCCAAGTCCTGCCACAAATTCTTGATCACATGGCTTCCAGGGCCTGCAGCAGAGAATCATCCTCACAGTGTGATGCTGCCACCACCACGCTTCATGGTGGGGACTGTGTGTTGCTGCCAGTGTGCCATGTTTGACTTGCACCGAACGCAGCATTCACTCGTTGGCTACGCAGCGGTGGGCCTCTCCGAATAGACTTATGTTTAACCTAACATCGTTTGTCACGCGATTAAAAATCGGTGATCTCCGCTCAACATTTTGTAAAATGTCTGAAAACAGCTGGCTGCTCCACTGATGATTTAGCAACAGAATTATAAAAGCTACATGGAGGGTGAATGCTCCTGCAATTAATAACATTGTATATGAGTACTCAATTTAGATCAATTTGTAGAGGCTTATTTGGTTTGCTCCTTTTCTGTTAATCAATGTCAGGAACTTTAATGACATCCATACACAACTCTTAAATAAGAACAGTAAACAAAGAGTGTCAGGTATGAAAGTTTCTACAAAAAAAAAAACTTTTAATCAGCTAATTAATATTGCATTGCTTGCATTTCTCCAAACGGCCGATCTGTTTTATCTATGTTTTCATTTGAGTGGAGATGCGTCTTAAGCGGTACTCGTCGGGAGAACAACCCGTCCCACCCCTCCATCCAGTGAAGGAAAGCACATCCATTAGTCGACCCTTTTCTTATTGATCGATTAACTGCTCAGCTAAACATTCAGTCCCTGCGCTATTCATCATGGAGGCAAGATGTAAGCCGTGCTGCTGAGTTTCAGGGGCAGATGGGATGTCGGGATGTAATTGAGATTAAACTAGTGGGTTGGGTGGCTGGAACAGCCTGGGTGGAGACCCACTAAGGGGATTCACAAAACACACAAGGGCATCATCAATGGAGATAGTTATAGACCGCACAAACCTTAACCAGCTGAGTAGAGAATTAATGCACGGCATCACGTTCAAATGCACATGTAAAGTAAGCGCATGCAGCGTGTGTGAATTTACACGCAGTACATGAAAAAAGTTCCACTATGAGGGAATTAAGGCTGGCTGAAGAATTACAGCTGGTTCAATTTTAAGTGCTGTGCTAACGTAGAGACTGCAGGGCAATAACAGGTGGACATTCGCAGTTGCCATTTATGTAGCTGCAATTCTGCACTTTGATTGGCCATGTAAGGTCAAGTTTTGAGCAGACACATTAGCTTGGAATCCATTTTACCTCACAAATGGTCAATTCTTGTAACAGCCGTAAAGATAATGTAATCGAAAAGCTATAAATTGCAGTGACAATACATTAATTAAATTGCACACTTAAATCTATGCAGAATTATCTCCACCATGAAAAAGGCCAGAGATATAACTGAGAGTGAGGGCAGAATGACTGTGAGCTTGTTAAAAGGCTTATCAAATCAACGGCAAGAGAATTGCATGACATTTTTCTGGCTCATGAAAATACACTTTGACAAATGTCCACGTTGTACTGAGGGTGTTTGTGAGTTTTCACAATCTCATTCATCACAACTGAAATGCCACAGTCTGGTTTCAATATGATCACCTCAAAGAACAAGAACATTGGCTTACACATCCCGGGGCAGTCTCTGCAGTTAAAATGCAGGTGGGGTAAGTAAGAGGACTTGTGCGTTGTCATTGAGGTATAAGAGGAGAGAAGAGGAGACGAGTGAAAAAGAGAGGAGGGCACAGAGGACATTGCTTCCGTACAGTATAGATGTGCCCCGTGATGAGACCAACTAATTAAACAGATTCTTCAGTGGCCGCGCCTCGGGAAAGCTTGAAAAAGACACTTGAAAATTAATGAGAACTCAAAAAGGAGAGAAAGCAGCACAAACTTTTTAGTGCCTTAGAGGTGAGGCTGCCACTTGTCTCCCTGCATTGCCAAAAGCAGTATAAATAAATAAATAAATGGGGAAACACAATAATATTTCCTGCTGTCTAACACCCTCCACGCTTCTCTGCACTACACATTCACCCATACTCTCTCCTCCATTTCTCGAATATGCAGTTATTCTAAGTATAGAGGTGAGCAGACGGAAGCTCTACCATAAGCAGCGTGTTCCAGCTCTATTTAAAAAGAAGAATGATAGAGACTGGTGGGGGGGGTCAAAAGGACACAGAGAATGAGGGGGTGGTATCAAAGGAGGCGGTGGAGTTGGTGGTGAAGGATGTAAAGCAGAGAAGGTGGGGAGAGGGGAGATTCAAGAATATACAAGTGGAAGCACGAGAGACCACTTTATTTGGAGCTACTAAAAATAGCGCAGCAAATGGTAGCAGGGGCTAGCTGGCCTAACGCTCCTCTCTCCTTCCAGGCCGTGGAATCGATAGGCAGGGAGCCGTAGGGGAGGCTTCCCGGAGCCTGTAGCCAACAGTTGCTAAGGGGGGGATATGGAAGAGAGAGGGGGTGAGGCGAGGCAAGGAGAGGAGCAGAGCTGGAACTATTTTTTGCACTGCTTGACTAAATATGGTCAGGGAGGTGGTAAGACAAGACACATGAGCAGCCCGGCAACAGGGGCCGAGGCATGTTTCAAATGCTTGGCTTCCCACAAAGTGCTAACCGTTTAGCTTAACCCTCCACGTTGTGGGGTAGGACGCTGCTGGCTGGTTGACCTCTTGTCCCTAACTAACGGCTACCGTGTTCGTCCTGTGCTCTCTGACCTCCAAACTGCAGCTGCATCTCCACCTGATCTTTTCCTAATAAAAAAGGCGACCCTTGAGATGCATCAAGACTGCATCAGCGCATTGCATATGTAAGATTCACAAGTGAAAAAAAAATAAAAAATCTAAACACCAAAAATACCAAAACGATATTGCAATATCCTCTGTCTCTAGTCCCTGACAATGGTAATCAAATTTGCATGGATCGCAAGGGACTATTAAAAGTACAGCTGTCTTCTACTGCAGAGGCACCGCCACCTCTTTTTTAAATACCTACATCACAATGCTGCTCTCAAACATTCAGTAAACTCCCTCTTCTAAACTGCTGTATAAAGTTCCGCTGAATAATAAAAGCACATTTTAGGAGCAGGATAAAGCTCAGGGGCTGCGTGTGTGTCGATGGAATAAGAAAAAGGCAGGGTGGGAGGACGGTTGGTACACTTTCTGCCTCCTCCACCGACCAGGGCATCCTCCCAGCTCTCTCCCTCAGCATGCACATGATGGAGAGGAGAGTGCTGCAGATCTTTTTTCACCCCTCCTTCTCTTTCTCTCTCTCTCTCTGCCTCCCCCTTTTTTCTCCAAATGGCAGCTCTTCATGTCAGCTCTACGTCTTCCTTCTCTAAAGGTATGACTTGTGTTTGTATGGGAATGTGTGTGTGTGTGTGTGTGTGTGTGTGCGTGTGTGTGTGATTGTGTGTGATTGTGTGTGTGTCTATGCCCGCTTTCTCTCCTTTCCCCCTCCTCCTCCCCTCCCTGACTCTGGCACTCAACCCGCCCACCACCACCCCTCCTCCCCCCAATCATAGAAGCTGATTCAGCGAGTCAGGCGTGCACCCGGCACACACGATGGCTGCAGCAGCTGGAGCGCTCTCTAGGTCATTATGGCTCTCTTCACTACGGGAAGAGGAGGAGAGGAGGGGAAGAGAGGAGGAGCAGCTGAGATAAGAAACTGATCTGACAGGTAATATATGCTCTTCCTTCGCTTTCGGACGGAGTTTACCCCTGACGGGCCTTGACGTCTCCTGTCCTGTCTCTTCCCTCTCTCTTCTTTGGATGCGATCAGTTATTAACCGCATGGTTTGCCTGTGAGTCGCGTAGTCGAAAAGGGGGAGTGGAATGTACTGTTCTGCAGCAGCAGCAGCAGCAGCAGCAGCAGCAGCAGCAGCAGCAAGCAGCACTGGGACAGAACTTAACCAGAGAACACCTTTGGGCTTTTCCTTCTCTTGTTCCTCTTGTCTTAAAAAGAAGGAAAGAAATAAAGGCTTTATAAAAAAAAAAAAAGAGAAAAAGTATGAAGAGGAAGAGGATGCAGGAGGAGGTGGAACAGGGAAAAGGGAGGCTGGGGAGTTGCTATGGCCCACATGGATTTTAGCCCTGTTTTTTGCACTCTCCACTCTATCTCTCTCATCTTGTTCTTTCTCCCTCCCTCCCTCCCTCCCTCCCTCCCTCCCTCCCTTGTCTTGCTCTCTCTCTTTCTCTCCCTCTCTCTCTCTCTCTCTTGTGTTCCTGGCACTGGCCGGACATGCTGCAGCAGCAGAGCTCTTTGGCTCATTAGGCTTCATGGTTGCAGCCCTGCCGCTATCTAATGACGGACTCGTTAACTCAGACCTGCACTGGTGTGGAGAGACATTCCCTTATGCACAATTCGCCCTCTGCGTCCGACACCTTCCAAGATGTTTTTGTCACCATGACTAAGGATACTATAATAACTGGGACTTTTAATGTGTTATTTTTGTCTTTTTTTTTTTTTTTTTTAAATCTCTTTTTTTGATTCTTTCTTGGTGGTCTTCCAAGACCACTTTTCAATTTAACTGAGGGGCGGGGGAGGTCACTGCCTTTCTTAATTGATGGGAGGTAAGTTTGAGAACACGTCGCACTTTTTAAGCGCAAGGTTGGCCGATTGGGGCGGAAGGATGGAATGTGGCGACCGGAGGGATGACGAAGCATCAGAATAATGAACAGCGGGCAGGTCGGGAGTTCTGAACAGGGGGGAAAAGCGGATTGACGGCGCACAGCTGTGAGAGGTGTATTAACACAGATGTGGTGGGGTGGGTGGGTGGGGAGGAAGGTGAGGATAGGTGGGAGGGGATATTGGGCAGCAATGGTTGGCTGAGTAGATGTGTGTCACCGGCTGAACCCACAGCACTTAGGGTAGTAACCCAGTTTCTTCTCTCTCTCTTTCTCTGTAACGGATTGCTATAGGCTAGGCAGGGCATGCAGGGCACACAGTACTGCAGTGCTATCGCCCAAACCAGAACAGACACAACAACCATTGGGCTAATTCGCTGGTTCACGTTCCCCAACCTCCATGTAGGAAGGAATTTCAACCCCCCCTCATCTCCTATTTGCTCACCCTCTCGGGTGGCTGTGACATTTCCTAAACAGGACGTCACACCTTTAGGACCAGGCTCATCTACCAACTGTCACCTCCAGTTCAACCTCCCCTCATTGCTATTCCAAACCCTTCCACTGCAAAAACATTGCACCACTCCCCCCACCCCCCCTCCATTTATTCAGTTCTCAGCCACCAAGTCTCCAAACTCAAACCTGAGCTGGTCTCCCCTAATCCGTTTTTTCGTTTTACACCCATTGCCTCAGCACCCAGCCCGCTGGCTAGCTTAGCGTGGTTGGAGGCAGTGTTGACTTGTGGAATGTGTTGGTCTGGGGCAAAGATTCATTAGAGACTTGCTGAACAATTCTCACCACCATGCAAATGGTTATTGATCGGTCCCAACCCCTCTGCGATAGAACAGCTGGTGCCACAGTAGACAGGTGAGGTTTGATCAGAGGGAAAAGGAAGTGAGAAAAGATGACCATAAAAACATTGATCTGTGTGTGGGAAGAGAGAGAACAAGGTGCAGAGAGAACGATAGGGGAGTGGTGGTGGGTGGGGGGTATAGCCAGGACCAATCCACAAGTGCTGAGTGGGCATTAGCGCCTTCATGTGACCTATGGCCTGCCTCTGCGCCTAAAGCCCAAATCCTGCTCACAATAGCTTCCTGTTCCACTTGGATCACCCTCGTTTTCAAACATCAGCAAGCGCTCCAGCTAGCCACTGGGGACGTTGCTGACACAAGAGAGACGAGGGACAGGCAAGAGAGGAGTACATATTGGTACAAGTGAGAGGTAGGGAAGGAGAAAGGATATAGAAAGAGGGGGTGAAATAAGAGAACGAGATGACAGCGAGGGAGATGGGCTGAAAGAGAAGTGGGAGGAGTGAAAATGTGTAGTATGTCAGCAGGGCAATACGGCTTATAGGTGCACTCCTGCTCCCAGGACACAGCAAATGATCATCATAGAAGACAAGGTGCACACAGGGGCACCTTACACCACGGACTTTCTACCAAGGAGAAAACTCTTCCCTTCTTTGCTGCGGTTTTATCCAAACCCTTAATCTGCCTCCTCAACATTTTTCCTGGAAAGAAAAAAGACCACCGTCTAACTGCCATAAAAAAAAAAAAAAAAAAAAAACGGGAGCTGTATTCCTCCCTCTAATCCTCCTGGTTTCTCCCAGTTGTCTGGAGGACGATGGGGGTCACTGGGACAGTCGACTATGGTATGGACTGCAAAACTTCTGTTATGTTCAGGGGCGGGGGGACTGGCTGTTCAGCCTTACATGGCAACCAAACGAAAGCCTTGAGTGTTGAACTGAATTTACACTCAAAGTCACCTTACGGTGCAGACTACCATACTTGGGAGAGAGAGAGAGAGAGACGGTGAGGAAAAATATTCTGCTCAAAACTTCCTGATCTTGGCGAAAGGTGAGAACATTTCATCCCTAAGATTACCTCCTTGGTGTACATACTTCTTTATGTACCCATATGAACATATGATAGCTATGGAATGTAAAGAAGTATGTATTCTTGGTGAGGTGCGTGTCCTCGTTCTGGGAAAAAAAAAAAAAAATGATGTTGGACAAGCAGTGCAGGATATGTTTGTGCTTTGCAGATTGTTAATATGACGATATGTGATCATGGTGTGAGAGAAAATAGCAGGCAAAGTGTAGAGAAAAGATGGGTGGGGGTGGGGTGGGGGGAGAGAGAGAGGAAAAGAGAGAGTATGAATGTGAGGTAAGGCTCATACATTAGCTATACTGTCTCTGGGCAGTCTCACTGCAGCAATGATCGCTGTAGGGAACTTGCTGCTTTCTCAAACTGGCTGACATGGCCAATAAAAATCTCTCATCCAAGACATGCCAACGATTCATCAGACAATTATGTAAGTTAGCATAAAATGATAGCTATCATGTTTTTGAGCTCGCTCTGTCAGCAGTGTGAGTTTAGCGCACCTACTTTAGACACCTACACCAACTATGGGCAAACAATCGCCTTGTGACATCACTACACGAACAGGGCCTCCTTTCATTATTGGGTGATTTTACTGCATTACAGCCCTTGAAATTCAGCCAGCTGCAACTTAGCACCAACTTCAGCAGGCAAGCGAGTGGTATGCTGGAGCTGCTCCTGATCATTAATACCATAATCTTTTCCAGGGATCCCACGTGGCTCAATGGGAAAAGAAAGCAAGGTGAATTGGACCAAAATTCTGCCGGCTTTTTTTTTTTTTTTTTTAACATGAAACTGAAAGAGCAGGACATAGTTGCTGAGGAGGCAGAATGAAGAGGCACTGACGTTGCTGCTGCTGCTGCTGCTGCTGCTGCCACCACAAGCTGGCTCTTTCCTACTGCTGTATCATATGGCTTCTGTGTTAACAATCTTGTGTGTTTAACTATGACTGCCCTCCCTTTATGCTGCTGCCCTTATCCGCACCCCCACCCCACATCAACCCGGCTGCCCCGTGCTCCCCTCCCTTCCCCTGATTCCTGCTCTCATTGTTCATGTTTGCTATGCTTGCCAAATGCTTTGCTGGGGCTGCATGGCAGTCAGATTAGACCATCAAAAAGTGACAATGCAGGATCAGAGTCAACTATGGCCCGTCAGCTGATTCCAATTGTTGACTGCTTCAAACAAAAAAACAGGCAACAGAATATGGACAGAGGCACAGAGAGAAATGAAGCGAGGGGGGAGGAGGTGGGGAGTAGTTTGCATGGCGAGCTATTCATATCTAGCACTTTCACCTATTCTGACCCCGTCTCTGGCCTGTACTTGTAACATAGACAATGCCCGTACCAGTTTTAGCACAGGTTCACTTCTCTTTAAACCCCCATTGGTTGCTGTCCTAAAAGAAATTTTTCCACTGCATTCTGGCTTCAGTTTGAAAAAGTGCATGAAAGCTGCTTTGAGGTGTGATCAACAAATTAGATAATTAGTGGCTCAACAAGATTTAATATAAATGTTAAACAGTACACTACTAACAGTAAACCTCATATGATCTATGGTGATCTATGAAACTAAAAAACACACAGAGTACCTGCATATATAAAAATGCTCCTTTATCAAATTAGATTTCTTTTTCTAAATTAAAATGTTAGAGGCGGCAGGCTGGTTTGTATCCGTGCCTACAAAATTTCTCCCGCACTGGAGCAATGAAAAAGCGTACGTATGCCACGGTTGTACGACAGCTCTATTCTAATGAAATACAAGACACTTCATTCAGAACTGATTAATATGCCAAGTATGGGGCTGACTTACTCTATTCCCCTTGAACGAAAGAAATATCTAAGCTGAGGTGACACGACTCACACGAACGCTAACCTTCGCCACTCTTTTTATCTGAGTTTACTGACAATTGTTTAAAAAAAACTTAAGTCATAAATTAAAAATAGTTTGTAGCCTATAAATATATTCTTTTTTATTTTCTCTGATGATGTCAGGTGTAACGTTTAAAGAATAAAATAAAATAAAATCTTAAAAAGGACTCAACATGAAGGCATAAGAATTTAGACAACGTTAAATTGATTCATTGTTGATTTTTAACAGCTGCTAAATGGGATCAAATCATTTTATAATAACTGAACTTAAAAAAATTTAAAGCTACACAATAGAAATGGCCACTTCAGTGCAGAAAAAAATATTTCTATTATTATATTTTTTTTTTTATTTATATATCTGAGGAGAGCACGAGAATGAAGCTGCATTTTTCGCCTTCCTTTTTTTTTTCACCATTCAGACCCATCCGCAAGATATTCTGTCTGTCTAGCTCTCTTTTCTGTCAAGACATCAGAGGCGTGAAGGATTGCACGGCTTGCACTGCATGTTTCTCCCAGGCCCTCAATAGCATTGACCTGCTGTCTGAGTGACAAACACAGCAGATGCTGACATTATCAAATGCTCAGTGCCTGTCGTCCCCCTGCTTTTGCCCTGTTATGGCCCTTAGACGAGGTGAGCAGCCGGGCCACCTGACTCTGAGGGACTGAGAGACTGTGTGCGTGTGTGCGTGTGTGCGTAAGTGAGCAAGCATGAATGTGCATGTGTATGTTACAAATAGACCTGCCTCTGGTGTGCCGTATCAAGCTGGCCCTATGTTGACCTCCATCCTGTCTACAAGCAGTACTGTATATCACTCAGCTGTCGCTGGCCACTCTCAGAACCTCATTCGTGCCTTGGCAGAAAAGTCAATAATTATAGCAGCTGACTGAAGAAATGAAGGCTGAAAAAAAAGGGCCAAATAAACGTCACTTAACTGTACCTTAGCGTAAAGATCGAGCTACACTACAACATTTTGGGCAGCAGCGAAGGTGAAATTTAATGTTTTGCAGCACAAATGAAAAAATACTGCAGCAGTGAGATTAAATAAATGTAAAATATATATATGTAACAATACTATGCATGGCTAAAATATAGGAAATGATGTTTGATGTTGCTCTAATAGCAGGAATACTGATTTTATGAGTGACTACAACTACTGTAAGCTTTAGGCGCACGTGTAAAAGAACATAATTCTTAAGAACAGAGTGCTTTTTGTGGGTTCCACTGTGATCATTTTTTGTATTAGCAGAGGGATGGATTTTTAGCAGAAAATGTTATAATACTGTACTACTCAGCGCCCTGAAAGAGACATAAAAAAATCTGCCCTCAGTCACTGTTCAAACAGTACCATCTACACTACAAATCAGTCTCTAGGACTTAAATGACTGGTTTAAATTAATGTTGTGACTTGACACCCCAGAGTGCTGCTGTAGGAACATGAGTGAGGGAGCTTGTGTATGTGGTTATGCCTCTGCATTTGTCTGTTGGCCGTCTCGGTGACCGCAGCGGCAGCAAGCTTGCAGCAGGGCCCATCTGTCAGAGCCTGTAATTGCTTCATGACTCCAGGACATTTGACTCAAGTGCACTGCCACAGATTATTATTATCCTTTTCTCAGGGAACAATTTTTCTCGCTCTCTGGGAGGGGGCAAGCATAAAACTTAAAAAGATAGCGAGGAGGATAAATAGGCTGCCTGGGAGGCAGCAAAGGAGAAAGTTGGGTAAGGTTGATCAACTGTACCTATGTGTTATTGGTGTGGTGGTAAATGGGGTGTAGTGTGCTAAATGTACCTGTGTGTCACAGAGAGTGGGTGAAGGTGAACGGGTAAGAGAAAAAGCAGCAGAGAAAAAAAGAGACATTCATGTCCACAACCAGTGTGAATCCATGATGTGATGAGCCATATGTCAGGTTTTAATAAGATGTTCGAACGCAACAGTCTTTTCTGCTCAGTGTTGCTCTGGTTCTTTTTTTCTTTTTGGCTAAAACTTCACTGCAGTAGAGCCTTTAAGACAGTTCACTTCACTTTACAGCGGTTCCCCATATCCGTCTCTGAAACAGTGATTCCACAATGCTTTGCTAAAGCTGGTAAAATGGAACCAAATCACCTCTTGAATGGATTTGGTCCCCTTCAACCAGCTGTAGCTATGCTTTGATGACTACAGGAGCTCCTTTTGCCGTGATGCCTTCAACACAATCACTGCAGTGACAGCAGGCCACTTCGTGATGATGACTGGCTTGTGGCTTTCCTCTATCAACAACATCTGGAGTGTTCAGTGATTGTCATGTTCAATGCAAAACCTGTCTCATTTTTGACTAATAAAGAAACCAATGCCAGCTTCAAAACTTTTTTTTTTCCCTTTTCTGACTGAGTGCTACCTCTCTGCCTTCAACCCGGATTGATATTCTGACCGCACTATGAATGGCCATTTCAAAAATAGCAGGAGGGGGGTAGACGTGCAGCGTGCACTATTTCAGAAACCCAGCACTCACATGTCTGTGTGAGAATGTGCGGCTGTCTTGCTAAGACACCTCCTAAACTGACTGCTGCTGGATGTTAACAGTCAATTACGCTGCGGGTGGGAATGGGCAGAAGGAAAAAAAATAAATTAAAGCGACCGCTAATGCAGCTCATCAGGGGTACAATGGCACTGTAAAGAGATCTAAAGAACAAATACAACAGGAGCGCACGAAAATAAAAAAGGGAACACAATACAGTTGTTTAGAGGATGTACAATACACACAAATACATCCTCAAACTCTTTGGCCTCCTTCCCTTGAAGCCTCCTGCAGTGATGTTGGACAAGCTGGGGTAGATGAGAGCCAGATGCTCTAGAGGACAGGAGCTGAACGCACAAATCACAGGAGCAGACTGCTCGCAAACAGTTACAGTCTCACGCGTTCCCTCGCTGTTACTGCAGAACAAGCCGGCAAATCAAAACTCCCCGCACACTGTGTCTCCCTCCTTCTCTATCCTCTCTATTTGTTTTGCCTTCCTAATTCGGCGGCTAACATTAAGTCAAACTGACCCGTTCTTAAACGCAGAAAACAGACGACACAACCATGAAAACGCTCCTGAAGGATTTGTTCCAAACTCGATCCAATTTGTCTAATTAGCCAAACTGATTTGAGGATGTGTGTGTGTGTGTGGCATATGTAAATCAATTATTAAATTCGTTGGAAATAGCACTGTATTCTCTCTCATTTCTCTTGAATTTAAAGTGTTTTCCATTGGCCCAATAACCATGAAATCTATTTGGGTAATGTAAGAGGCACTAGTTTACTCAATCACAGTAGTCTGACTTGATTAGCCTAGTCTGAAATGAGAGAGAGAGAGAGGGTGAAAACTCCTAATTCAATCAATGGCAGCCATGAAGAGCATGTGAATATAGCGGCAAGCCCCGAGAAATGCAAACACTTGACCCATTTTGGAGATTTGTCTCCAAGGGCCCACAACGCTATTTTCAATCTAATTGTGATTCCTGTTACAATTCCACCATTGTGGTGCTGCCTATAAGTACTGATCATATTTGTCTGCATTTTTTAAGCACAGTGTGTGTTTGACTGCAGAGCTCTCTGTCTGCTCAGGTGAGGCGATTACCATATGGGGGTTTGCCTGTATGTCGCCATATTAAAAAGAAAGCTGAGTACTATATGAGAGAGGGACGAGGGCAAATATTACAAGGAGGTGACACGTAAAAGGGTACAGACCGCCGCTGCAGGGCTTGTTTGGAGCCCGTTTATGAGTCATGGGCTATTAATCGTATTGTTTACAGTATTGTAGCAGCTACTGGCTTCTAGCAGCCCGAGGAAAAGACACGGAGACGAAACAGGCTCTCCTTGCAGGCTGGGGCTGCGGTAAACACACACGGGGAGAACACACAATATGGACGTCCGAGAAAATCCTTTCGCCAACATGTTACTACTGGTTATACCAGTACTTTCAATTTACTAGCAACTGTAAAACTTAACAACTAGGTCTAATTTATGAGGAAATGCCTTCAAACTCTGTAGTGGTGTGTGTGTGTGTGTGTGTGAGCAATGAACAAGGTGAAATATAGTAAAGCCCCAGTCCTGCACCCCTGTTGGTAGAGTTGATTTGTCTCTGTATTTGGGACTCCAAGTTGAAAGATTCATCTGTCACCCACAGGGTTCTTCCTATGTGTCTTCCTCAATCTTCCTTCCCCCGCTGGAAGACCCACCCACGCTCTTAAAAACACCCAGGCACATAACACACATTACACACACACACCAGGGACTCTGACGCACTCTCTACTTGAACCCAAAAAGGTAGCATTTGATGACAAAAGCTTAAATTGCTTACAAAGAGAAAGCGTAACAGAACACAAAGATTTTTTCCCCCCTATTTTACATTTACAGTTCTATTGTAATAGTCTTGATGAGAAATTATAGATTACAATTGTTTAAGCCACGAATGCCAGAACATTCTGTGCCTGTTCACAATCTAAACACGAGGAGAGAGAGCGGACCTACTATCAGGAAGCAATAATAACATCAATAATTAACTAGAGGGGGTTCATATCATCCTTCATCCAAGGGGCTTCCGATCGACTTCCAACTCCAAGCACTTCTTCATGACAGTCATCGAAGCTACGTTTTAGAAATATGATTCTATGGCAGGAATTCCTCTAAGCACTCAATCGAAACAACTGCCTCTCCACTAAAAACACACCAGACAAGGTACTCTCACTTCAACCAAGGGAGAGATTTTCGAGGGCTTTAGGACTTGTGGACTGTCTCCCCGATATTGCAGGAGCTCGAGTGTGAAATAAAAGTAAATGGGCAGACTGGAGAAGGCGACATATATCTTCGTTTCTCTGAAGGCGAGGGGACAGAGCGTGGACCGCAGCAAGCAACGCACACACGCGAGCACACACACACACACACACACACACACACACACACACACACACACACACACACACACACACACACACACACACCACACAACAGCAGCCCTGATACAGAAAATTCTGTACTCCAGCACTTTTTCGCCACTTAATCAATGAGTCTTACAGCAGAGCGCCTTTCTGCTCCTTTACATTCTGAATCCTGGTTTACATATACACATTACACACTCATTGCATTTTAATATTTATAATGAAAGCAATTTTCTGCCAGTCTGTGAGCTTTCCTAAATAAGTTTACTATTATTCATTAAAGTTTAAAAGCTGTGTGATAAAAGACACAAAAGTAGCCTTGTAATATTTTTTCCCCCTCTCGGACTACTTTGTGTGCTCTGTGTGTGAGCTTGTATTTATTCCCGTCATCTATTGGGTATGATTTTAAAAAGACATAACGTGTGAATTAATCAGACAGACCTACAGTATGTCCATATAATTACATTTAATTAAAGAATTTCAGGGATCATCAACTCTGGAACGACGTGCCGAAGGGGATCGAGCAAGCTAGTTCTGTATCTTTTTAAATTATTGTAGACTGTAATTATTTCACACTCTGCGTCTTTCTGCACTTTCGCTGCTGTTCATACTTTGTCTTTAATTGTTTATTTTATTTCTGTCTGGTCAATACATTTTCTGATTTAGTTTTTTTGTGTTTTTTAAGTGCTATGTCACTGGTTTCTGAAAAGTTCTAAAATTAATATTTAGAGAAAATACTTTTTTGTCAACACATTTCAAAGGAGATTAACCCGTTGACAACCGATTTTAGCCGCGATAAGCAATGTTTTCTGTTTTTATATAGTTATTCTTAATGTCTAAGTCAATCTGCAAATCAATTGATCAGCGTATCACACAGGAAACAGGCGCTGGCTTTAGACAATCTATTCTGCAGAGTGCCAGAGGTGGAGGGCTGACTCTGGCCATGCTTGTGGCAGGTGGCAGGTGTTCCACAGCCCTATGACCTCAATTCCATTTGTCCTCATGCCAAAGAAATGAATGCCAGTGAAGGGGGATGACATTTAGCCTGCGATAACCACGCTCATGCGCAAAACATACACATAAAAGTACTCAGAACGGGAAGAAACTTTTCTAGAAAAATCGCTTCAGCCTATAATACTAACTCTGTAATGTCAGTGTCCGTCGCCTTAAAAGGCCCTGGATGATACAACTTGATACACACAGCCGTCTCACTGAGCCATCTTTAACACGCTCATGGTTAAGAGACAAGAATAAAAGCGCAAGAGTGCAGCAGCAAACTGCTAGAGCTGGAATTAGCTACGGCCAAGGACAAGGCGAACTGCTTCTGCTGCTGCTACTGCACGCACAGGCCGCTTCAGGCCAGCCTCTGCTCACAACACACGGTGACGGACCAGCATAACAGTAAAAAGAAACAACAAATGAACTTCAAGGGCTATTAGCTACAATAATAAAAAAAAAGTCAACGCAAGACAGATGCTTTCAAGGCCTCAAAGGTAGTCTAATGTCAATTTGAGACCATACCATCTGTTGGGGAGATGGATGAAGCCTATAAGCTTGCTTCAAACTTCAATCAATGTCAAACTAAATTGAGATGCCAAAGTAAATTTTTTAGCAGGATAAAATGTGATCCGTGTGGTGGTGGAATTTGTGGCTCTAGACTACTTTTAAATGTAAGTGAAATCTGTGGAAGAATTTCAAATATCCACATAAAGTGGTGAATTTATTTTACATTTTTAAGGGGAAACATCGCTCGAGACTGCAGCAGTGTCTTACATAAAACATATAAGTCTGTGACTTTGATCTATAGGTTTTGCATATTTTCCTCCCATTCTTAAGTGCCATGCTGTTATAAAGCTCTGAAGCCTCAACAGAATCCTCTGCCAGTTAATCAAAATTTTGTATTTGTTAATGTCAGTGATTGGACTTTGTCTGCCTCCTAGTTTAGACCTGTAGGTGGTGAGCCCAAATCTTTCATTCCAGCAGAGGATGATTAAGCAACGGATTAGTAGTAAGAGATAAGTAATTCTGCCATGGCCTCTGGCTGCTAAGAAGAAAAACATATAGTGGTTGCAGTTTAGAGTCATATTTTATTTGATCATAATAATGCTCCAATTTTTTTTTTCTTGTGTTAAAGCTGTTTCGTTTGTGCTGAGGTAAATATTCAGTATGCATCAGTTATTATTCAATACTCAAGACACACATTTCCAGTTAAGGATTCTTGTGCATCACTGCCAAAACATTTAAGACAAAATCAAAATGCATTTACCTCTACCCACACGTATCATCTATGAATGTAGTGTGCGAACATTTGAAATATATATGGCTTTTAAGATATGAATTTAGGAGTTCAGCATGGCTGTATCTAATCTAGACTTCACTTAAAGTATTAAGCAGATGTTTATTGAGATCCCAAAGATACTGTTCCACAGATTCCACTTAAACAAGCCCTGACACCACATAGACAGCAAACAGATAGATCAGGACAATGTCTCATACCTGGGGTTTCCTCGCAGGGCAGCGTGATGCAAGGCATTGAACCCGTTATTGTTGGTGATGGTGACATCAGCACCGGCCTCTAGCAGCACTGACAGCATGTCATCTCTCTTCTTGCTTATAGCATCGTGCAGGGGTGTGTCCCCCTCTGAATCCTAAAAAGGAGAACCTTGTGTTATTTACTACTCTGTGATTCAAACCCCGTCTAATATTACCTCTCTACTACCGTATTATACTAAACATACCTCCAAATATGTAGTGGGCAATAATCGATTAATCAATGTAAATCAGATCTGATCTTGACAGTGTATATGCTTGTTTCCTGTATTACCTTTCTGAAATGTCACAAAGAATTTCTCAATGGATAAATAAGTCATTGTGATAGATACCTGGAGGCTGGGGTGGCAGCCAAAGTCCAGCAGGGTTTTGACCACCTGCAAGTGGCCCTTGTTGACAGCTATGTGTAATGGAGTCTGCCTTCTCTTGTTCCTGGCGTTCAAGTCAGCACCGCCCCTCTGCAGCACCTCAATGACAGAGCCCTCATCACCAAAGGCTGCGTGGTGCACTGCACGGTCTCCATCTTTGTCCTGAGTACAGAGACACACCCATATAATGACTCAGTGTTATGTCTGTGAGTGGATTTTTTTTTTTTTTTTTTTTTTCACTTACGTGGGCTAAAATGCATTTAAAATAAGGAAGAATATGGATGAGAGGATTTATTTAATTAGACGAACCTCAGCTTCCAAGTCCACGTTGTGTTTGAGCAGCAGCTTTAGGACATCCACGTGACCGTTCTGACTTGCTGCCTGCATAGCAGTGTGTCCAGCGCACTGCCCGTTCACCTGCAAACACATCAAGACTCAATGTGAGAATTATGGACGTGTGTCAATGTCGTGTTTCATGTTTCGATGTCACATCTACTGAATTACACGTTCACCTGACGGGCTAAGCGATTGTCGAGGGTGTGTTTAAGCGTTTGTATGAGTGTACGTGCATGAACGGCTGGGTGTGCATGTTTCATCACCAACTGCAGTACTGCAAAAACTCAGAGCATAAATATTAATGTGGGCTCCTTTGGGAGTCTCGAGACGTCTCTTGTCCTGGCAGGCGGATCACTTGGCCAAGCTCAGTGTGCTCAGCTTTAAGCAAATAATTCCACTGAAAGGCAGTAGGGCATCTGGCCAGCCTTCACCACTGACACACACATACACACACAAGCACACACACATGCACACTCATTCACTCTCTCTTGCTCTCTGAGTGAAGACAGTATTGCAGACTTGATGCACCCAGTTCTCATAACCTACGCAGGGCACAGGCTTCTGTCCTGTGGCAAATGGGTGTTTTCCCTGGCCTCTAGCCTGTGTCAGAGCACAATCTGCAACCATACGGGGTTTGTAGATCTCAGCTTGATTCGAAGAGTGAATCAGGTCCGTGCTGCAGTGCACACCAATGCTCCTTGGTGCCTCCTCTGGGCCCAGCCAGATTGAGAGAGGTGCAGGAGTGGGAGGATCTCAGAGACCTTTCCTACGGGACTCTCAGCCTCCTCAATAAACTGATAGCAGTGCAGAGCACAGCCAGGGGTATTCCACCTCAATTATCAATGTACTCAGACCATTTGCATCTACTTAACTGCAATATTACTTTGTGTTCATCAAAAACGGCCGCTCACACCGAAAAATACTTTAAAGAAAATACTGTGCGTTGAGCACTTACATCCACATCAGGTCTCTTAAGGATGTCCTCCACCTTGGCAAGGTCTCCATTGGCTGCTGCCTTCACTAGCTCCTCGTTGATGTCGCCGGACTCTTGTGTCTCAAATAGTTTCTTCAGCAACTGAGACAGACGCTCTGGCCAAACAGAGAGAAAACATCAGAAACTGATTGCGTGTAGATGTCAGAGAACAGGCAGCACTGAGGACAAAGAACTAAGATGACACTCTTTTTATGTCAGTAGTGCATGTTTATACATACCTCCAGAGGCGTTGCTGACAGCAGAGCCAGACGGGGCAATCTTTGTGACAGCGGCGGGATTGTACGTCCAAGAAGTTCCACAAACCTCGACCTTCAGGTCACTGTCGGAGTAGATCTGCTGCACGCGGCCCACCTTGCCTAGAGTCTGTTGATAAATGTTGCGACAAACTCATTAGTATATGAAGGGCTGTTGTCTTTGGGCTATGTTCTGTGTAACAGAGCCTGTAAGTGGCAGTGGAAAGATGGAGGGAGATTGTTAGAAAGAGCAAAAACAGAGGGTGGAGGAAAGGATAAAGAGGAGACAATACAAACAAAGCAATTGTCCTAGACAGTGCAAAAATAAAGCTTGTGGCAAATATAAAAACTATATTACAGATTTAGGGTGTTTTCTCATTATTCAGAGGACATGTACTTGCACGAGAAAGAAGATGGATATAAAAGAAAAAGACCCTTCTACTGGCTACGCTATTCTTCATCTATACAGGCAATACAGAGAGGAGAGAGCAAAATGCTTTCCAATTTTGAATCATATCATCTCAGCCCTGGCTATATGAGAAAGAGGCACTTTGAGTCTGTCGAGTCGGGTCTGGGGCTGTCCTGGAGGATGCCATCAATAATGGGGACTGCTGCAGTAGAAGCAGCAGCGGGCGGCAAACAGCCGTGGTTAGTGATCAAAGCTACAACCCATCTCAGGGTTTTAAGGCTCATTAGCTGCTGAGGGGGGCCAGTTTGGCAGGGACAAGTGGCATATTGGAGTAGACTGGCGTTACATAACCTAAGGCGTGCTGGGCAGCAATGAATAAAGTTCATAATAAGCAAAGAATAAAGTCAGCGTTGAGACAGAAAAAAGATAAATAAAAATAAAACGTCAGCAACAAAGCCATAGACTGATTTGAGGGGTGGAAGCGTGTCTTTGTATTGAAAACACTGTAACATTTCTTCAAAGAAAATGAGATACTGGCACTATGTGAGAACAACAGCAGAAAATTACACAGTTAGATGAATCAAGACTAATTTATAGAACTTTCTTGCACTGTGATGAAGTCTGTCAAAATCCTGATTTAAAAAAAAAATAATAATAAAATTATCTGGTGCCAAACGCACTGATTTGCTCAGATCTTCCTGTAAGTACCTAAGATAACACAGATTTTTCTTGTCAAGTTTAATGAAACCATCCACTGAAGTGCGGTTTAGACTTCAAGATGTTTTGTCACTCAGACAACTTTATCTACAGTGGATAATTTCATTTCAACACAACACACATTTCTAAAATGACTCTGCAGTTTTTAAATATAAAACCCATCATGCTGTTGACATAGTTCTACTGAACATTTTAGATGTGTTCGTTAGCACAAAATTCCAAATGACATTTAAATAAAGGGTGAAGTGTGGCTCAATCTGCACAAATAATTGCGGACATCTTTCAGATTCTCACCGGGAGCATCGCCTCGGCCCACTCTCCGTGGCCTCTTTGTAACAGCTTGATGCGGTCGATGTCATAGCAAATCTGGACCAGGTCTCCCACTAGGAACTGGGAACTGCCTCCCTCTGCCCCAGCTGCTACTTCACCGCTGCGCACTACATTAGCCTTTGTCAGCACTGCTGGGTTGAATGTCCATCTGAGGATACAGAAATTAAGTAAGGCGTTCAAACTACTCGGACTAATTCACTTACATTTCATAAGATATGACACCTGACCACGGATAGATTCAGAGCAGTCACGTGGAATTATAAGTTATAAAAATGAAAGAAAGAAACGCATTGTTTAAAAAATGCCTTTGATCAATGTCAGACAGAGTAGTTTGACAACATTTTTATGAATACTAGAGGCAAGCCGCTTTTTATGACACATTTTACTGCAAACTGACCACTACTTTTTAGAGAGTCTCTTCTCTCAAGTGTTAAAAACCATATTTTCATCTTATGATGAAAATGTACCGAGAAGTGTTCAATACACTCAATACACACTCAATACATGGAAAACTATGCTGAAAAAAAACGATGGTCCCACTCACTGTCAGACAATAAATCTGAGCCGGTCCATTTACAGACTCACCTGTTCCCACTGGGGTACTGAACGACAATATCATGATCTTCATCGATGCCGCATACTGTGCCGGTGGTGGTGAGCGTCTCAAACATGCCGTCAGTCCACCCACCGTGGCCATGTTGGAGGGACTGAACAATCTCTAGGTCTAAATCGATGTTGACCAGGTCACCAATCTGGAGACCGCCAGGATTTCTGTTGCCATTCTGCTCACCTGGGAGATAAAGGTGAAGTCAGCTCTATTAACAGTGACATGGCTACTTAAAGTGTATCATAAACAGTGTTCATTTTGAATGTGCAAGTGATTTTAAACAGTATATAGAGACAAAGAGGAAAAGATATTTTAGCAAAATATTTTCTGATAAATCTGTGAAAAAAATAGTACTCCAAAACCGTAAGTACTTATGTGGTAACAAGAAGGAAAAGCAGGAACTTCACATCAGCAGTGCTGCCATCTATGTATAATGATTATCAAACCTAATGAGGGACTTCCGCTGCAGTGAGACAATTCATTCCAGGAAGTCTTGGAATACTGTAACTGCATGATCAGAGCCTGTACCCGGTTTTGGCAGCCAAGTGACTATGTAGTGCAGCCATCTAGTGGCCAAACAGGACTAACTACAAGTGAAACTATCCTAATGCCCTTGAATTCACTGCACCAGAACGATAGGTGAGAGAATTGGTGCAATAATGACGGCGGACACACATCAGTGACTTACTTACCTAAAACGGGACAGTGGTCTCTGTAAAAAGAGCCCCCTTTGGCATCCTGGACACATTTCAGATCCGACTGAGAGAGAAAGGAGGGAAGGGGTTAGATAATTACCCAGGGTAATTCCATTAGTGGAGGGGCATGATGATCATGAATAATGAAGCTGAGAATTTATACACTTAAAGCTGTAGTGTCAGTGTAGTTTGTCTGGAAAACCAACAATATCGGTGCCCTGAGGGTAAGTCAGGACAATGAAACACTACATTGCTATAGCGAGAAGGCTGATGCCTTATCATTTGTGATGACTCAGATGCGCAGCCACTGTGGCAGAGTTAGAGGGCAGAGATGATTGTGAGGCAGAGCAAACATTCCTCTGAACTGATGGAACACTTAAGTCCTGACTACAACAAGTCCCAACAACTTAGTAATAACTCAAGTCCCACTATAAGCAGCCAGGAGGACACTTTTGATCTTATGATGCTTTGCGCACAAAGAAGCCATTACAAAACATGAAAAGGTGTTGCTGCATTTGAAACACACGCCACTAATCTGCAGTCCCTTTGTATCCGTTTACCAGGGTTTGATCACTGTCTTAATAACAAACAAAGCCGAAATAAAACTGTCAAATTGGGAGGTCTAATCCACGATCGACTTAATCCAGAGGCAGATGCCATCGACCTTCCTATTAGCCCATTAGAATAACAAAGGACAAATCTGTTCTGAAACAGCGAAACCCGATTGGCCTCTTTCGAAAAAAGGCAAGGGCAGTCTCCACCAATGAGGAAGACGCTTTTCATTTGAGACGCGTGTGTAGCTGCTCCTGCAACAACCCCAAGAGAATGTCCCCCTCCTCTAAGGTTGACCTCCATGTTCACTCTCTCCCCCCTAAAAAGCAGAAAGAACAGCTTGCCTTTATCATGCAGATACCTTCCCCTTCCAGCTGCCTGTACAATGGCGCTTTACTCATGCTGGCTGCGTGGCTCTGACAAAGGCCTGGCAGCAATAGAAAGAGCCTCAGCCCTGCGGTCAAACACAAAAGCCACCTGACAGCTGATCTTTTGTGAGACTCAGTGTGTGTGAGTGAGTGACTGAGCGTGAGGGGTCAGGCTGGAAGTTTGCTCACCATTCCCTCAAAGCCAACTCTGTACAGGTTCTTGGCCCCATTGTCCCACAGTACGTAGGCAGCGCTGTGAGGGCTGGCTGCACTCCAGTCCTGGATCTCCGTCACCTGTGGAGGAGAAGCAGGGATGAGATGAGAAAGACAGAAAAGGACACATTGAAAGCATTGAAAGGATGTTTTGTGTTTTAATCAGAATTTCACGAACATTTCTAGTGTGAAAAAGGTTTTGACTGGCAGCATATGAATACTGTTTAAGGAAATATTGACCAGGATGGGATAGTTTTTCTTACTGGGAGGTTTCAAGCAGATGTTTTTCATCTGAAAACCCTTATAATGATAGAAAATATGATACTTTATTGATCCCTGTAGGGAAGTTATCTTTTCAAATTGAAGGTCAGAGTGAAGGTTGAACTAGAGAACAGAAACCCTGGAGCCAAGTATTCAGTGTCGAGCTCAAGACAATGAAATGTCTACAGTCTGCTAACACAAAAAGCTGAACTTGGACTCCTCTAGTTAAAGAGTCCAACACCATTTAGTCATGTACAAGGTACCAATTTACACTCTCAGGCTCACAGTTTCAGTTTTATGTACCACTTTTATCCAACATGGTGATATATTGTGCATGCGACAGAAGGAAGCAAAGTAGTTGGCAAGCTGATGTAGTAAATCTATAAATGGTTGTGTCAGATGCTCTGTAAGTTGCACAGTGTTGTGACTCCAAAAAAAATTGAATTCATCAACTACTGAGAAATATCAGGACTGGAGTCATCAAGAACAGATACGATTAGGCTTTGATTCTTGAGGTAGCAATTAGATTTTGTTTTAATTCTCCGTGCATCGCAATCTTTTACGGTCAATACTAAACCTTTCATCGTTTTATTTTGTTTCACCAGTTGGGAACGGTTGTGAAATCTCCAAGAATGTTTTAATTTAAACTTTTGCAACCATTACTGTATTTGTTTGCAAAGAAAAACAAGACACAAGACAAAGGCGAGCCTAAGTTCAGCCAGACCAGAGACTGCAGGAAACATTGTTCATCAGAGCAAGCAACTTTTGATACAGGAACTTCAATCCAAAGATGATACTATAGGTTTAAGAAGACCTTTCCACCGATTGAAAGGGAATTAGCTGCAGTTGTTAGTCTGCTAATAAGTTATTAGAAAATCAGAGTCTGGCTACAAATGGTTAGCTGCCTCATCGCTGATGAATTCAGGAAGGTTCGAAACATCTGTATGTGTTTCCATCAATTAGAATTATGGGGTTCCCAACTGTGGTTGTCTCTTCATTGTTAAGCTATTCAGTCCGTGATTTTTGCCCTCAACAGTTCCTGCCTCCCACTGTTTCTACAGAACTTTGAAGTGCTGCTGTAGGAAAGGCTCTTCACAAAAAAAAAAAACCTGTTAGCACTCCTTTCATTACAGAATCCCAAAGATGATTAAATAAATTAAAATCACTGACCCTCTTCCCACAAAGATACAAAACCCTGAACTACTCATCGACAGAGGAAAGCTAAAGAAAAGGACCAAAAGCTGCTCTCCTGACTCTCCTCAGTGAGGTGAGTTGGACCATTAATGTGTTAATGTGTTCTCCCATTTGCTACACTGAACTCCTCAACTTAAATTAAAAATATTAAAGACCCACTTGTCCAGCATCGAAGTGATCAAAATCACCAAGGCTTTTTCAGGCTCATCTCCAGTTAGTACTTGTTGTATTACATTAAGACTAATACTTGACTTTTGTAAGGAGAACCAGCTCATAGCTTTTGGCTAAAAATTTGTCAAGGGCACTGTAAGCCAGGGAAAAGTGTGTGTTATAAGCATAAATATGTAATGAGTTATGAATGGGCGGCTGCAAAATCAATTCAAATTTGGAAGATAAAGTTGCAACTGTCACATGACACAATTCTCTCTCTATCACATGCAGCGCAATGCTTTCATCACATTGAGAAAGTGTCAAGAGAAGAGCTATATTGGAGTAAATGAATTCTTTAATTAAAAGCTGTGCCTTAAGTAAATACAGAAATCAAATCGTTAAATTATTTTCAGGCCCCTTACAGAGGTAATTGATTAATGGGCCCTAGGAGGTAATATTCATGCTAAACTAATGGAACATCTAAGCTGCAGGACATGCAATAGCAGTTTTCTGGAGAGCATATTGCTTACAGCATCATAAAACAGTAATGAGATATGCCATTAAATAACACAGCAAAATGAAGTCTTAAATTGCCTGGAGGGACTCTTAAATTGAATACTCTGGGGTCTGGACCAGAGTCAAAATACAAGCACTTTACAGCACATTTACAGCATAAATCTAAATAGACTGTGCTAAACAAATGCAACCTCATCAGACATTGTATTACTTTCTAATGATGTATTTAAGCCTGGAATAACCTGCAGCAAGGAAGTCTGTTTATAGCCTCAGTAAAGATATAAAGGAATCAGCAGAATGAAACCAAGGAATAAAAGGTTCGCTGTGACATATTCTAGTAGTCCGTACTTCATATTATCATTTCTATACTAATTATGCTGTGATACTTTTCCAACATATTGTGCAGTTTTTGAAAATCCTCGAAGAGGCCAACCGCTTGTCAACATAACATTTACGAAGGATTCAACGCGCCAGCCTATATTTTCCACTAAATCCAGATTTTTGACAAAAGCTGCTGAAGTTTAACAACATTTTTCTTTCTCTGAAATGTCACTGTGTGTTTTTAATTCTTGATTTTCTCTTTAATTTTTAGTGGCAGAAACCACAAGAAAAGAACATACTGAATAATACATACACTGAATTGTCACTGTCCAGCTACAGGTGGCTGATAAATATGGTGATACAAGACAAGATATTGATTTTGTTTATTGTACTATGCATTACAATGGATTAAAAAATAAAGGGTATCATTTTCTTGCACTGAAAAAAAGGCTGCACAGATATTATATAGTTATCTTCACTATTTTAGGCTGCCATAACTTTGACTACAACATGCTGTGCACCTCGCTAAGTACCACTGGACTATTCTCGCTTGCCTACAATGTGTTCATGCTACAAACATGTTGAGTCAGCCAGTGCCCTTCCTGTTTTGGTTAAGGCTCCTGCATATTTCAAATCATCATATCCTGGGATGCGAGTTTGTTTTTTCCTCCCTTATATTGTTTAGGGAAAATCCTTGATTTTCTCGAACATGCAACCCTTAAGGGTGGTCATGCTCCCTTCAGTAGCACACATGTGGTTGTGATGGCCTCTGGCAGGCTCACAAGGCCAAGTTTGCCTGCATATTTTAGAGCTGTATCCCTTAGCAGTTATGTTCATTCAGCAAGAAAAAATGGAAATGTATCTATACACTCGTGAAAAAGGCTTTCCTAGAGACAATTCTTTCTCTTGGCCTTTTTTTTTTTTTTACCTTTAGCCTTATTCACTGCCAGACTTACTGGACTTTACAGTACTTTTTCTAGTTGGTCACCTACCTTTCCTCTCCTTCCGTTGCCTCCATCTTGGTCTTCCCACTGCCAGTCCACTCCTCTCACCACCCGGCCACCAGTGAAGATCCCTCTGGCTGTGATTTTCTTTGACTTGCGACGTGATTCCAGAAGTACTCTGCTCAGATAAAAAGTTCCCAAACAGGAACAATTATTTTCATTTGGACTTAAGTTTAATCAGTCACTGTCATAGTGCTCAACAGTAGCTGCTTACATGGGCTCTGAATACATGTAATAATTTACTGTTTTTTCAGTTACTAGCAAATATTCCCTGAAGAGGGGATGTCAGTGCCTCTCTCCTGCTACCCAGTGTCCTCAAGCAGCCCTTACCTGTGTGTCTACTGCCCTGGAGTCATGATGTAAATTACTTTCAGCAAATAGGTGAAAAATCTTACTGCTAGCACTGGGCCTTAACGTCATCTTATCTGCTGTACCAACAATGCAGTTCTTGACAATCATTATAGCTGTCTCAGCATTGGGGAAACTGATGTTCGATGACAGCAAAACAAATCAAACCAGAAGCATTTGTCAGAGTTGTGAGCAACACATCATTACTGACCTGATCTTTTCAGTTCATTGAAATCACAAACATTTCACAGCGGCCCGAGCGCAGAGATGAGGTTTCTAAAGGTCAGAATTTAGTTTGACTTTCTACTGCTTTTTAAGCAGTTAAATTCAAGGAGCAAATTGGGTGGCATGTGTCATGTTGTTACATTACGAATAACAATTGTGCACGATATTCACACCTTACTGCCAATCCCTTCCCTTCTCATCCATACCTAACAATCCTGGGAATGGAAATGCAAATGAAAAGGCAGTAGTTAAGCAGTCAAAAGCGATTTCTTTTTACGTTTTAATATCACTATAATACTGTGAGCTGCAGTTTAAACTCTGGCTTAGCCACAGGCCTAATGAAATGAAAAAGAAATAGCAAATAAAAACATCCAGCTGAGCTCTAACCATCAAACAACAATATGAGCCTTGATGGTAGACACGGCAGCTGGACAGTGCAGGTCTAACCAATGCAAACAGCTTGGGGCCTCTAACCACTCCCTCTTCGGCAGTTAGTGACAGAGTCTAATGTGGTGTAACAAAACACCCCACCACGCTGTCGGAGCAGTGTGAGCTGGGGAGACCTCCAGCACCCATTGTGCATTATGCAATGTCTGTCTCGGGGGAAATGAAGTCGTACTCAGTTGAAAAGGCTGCCAGCTGTTGGGCCATGTGTTCATTTACTAAACTATGGTGTTTGGCTGAAATAGGCCTGAAATGGATGGAGCATCATCACAGTGCTGACAGTCTATGCGATAACACAGTCAAGTGCGACTTGTGGAATTTAGCGAGTGTGCATGCTTGCTAACAGGTCCAAATAACGCATTTAAAATCTTCTAAATCAGATCAGTGACTGATTTGATTGCTTGTTTTTTTTGTAGAGGCAACATCTCTAAACGCACAGAGTAAATCTGCCTGCAACAATTTGACTCGACCTTGTCTGTACATGAATTACTTAGTAATACCACTTCTACTTTCCACACACCACGCCTTAAACATTGTTTCTACAAGAAACTTTCGGTCATTTTTACAGGGCCTGAGGGTACATACACATACTCTCATGTTTAACACACACACACACTTTTCTATTAGATTACCGCTGATCATGCCCCAGTCTGAAGTTTGCCCCGAACCGTAACCGTCTTCACAGCGAAACACCTTCACACTAAGGTGCGTTTATTGCGAGGTACGTGCAGAAAGTGCTGCCTTCGTGTGGATGCTAGTTTTACACAGTGACATGAGCTTCCAGCGGCAAGTAAAGAGCAAAAGAGAAAACAATGGGGCTCCCACTGTGATAATGCCATTTGAGTGACAGAATGACTCCAGGCAAATAGTGATAAATAAAGCAAGATGAAGCACAAGGGATTGCTGCAGGATTGACTGAATAAAGTGAACACAAGGGCTGTACATGTCTAGTGTTAGTCTTTGTTGTTACTAGTATTATTATTATTATCATATATTATATGACACACACTAAGTATGTTGAATTCATCAGGAAACTGTTTTGCATAGTAATGTGGGGAAAAGTTTATATGTTTATCATTTACAATGTTTTCTGCACAGGCAAAGCGCTAAATTCAGGAATTTGACAGTCAGCTGCAAAACAGACTTTTTAATCTGTGTGGACTTCACATTTCACGAGCATGCAGCCTTCTGAAGACATAAATAGAAAGACAACAACAATCTAGGAAATCTGCTCAAAGAAAGTATAAATCTATAAATGCGAAGCACAGCATTAATATAATTTTTAAAAAGGTCTGACTGCATCTTAAAACCAGGCTGAGTTGTTGCCTGGCAACTGAGGGTTGGGAGCATAGAGATAGATTCTGTCTGCCTGTGAGGCAGGGTGCACAAAAGACTTCTCAAATGTCACACACACACACACATAAAGCAACGTAAAGCCAAAATGGTTAGACCGACCAATCACAACGAAGCGCAGGGACCAGGTGGCCACTTTGTGTCTGTTTCATCATCGGTGGGTCTCCAGGTGAGGCGCAATAATGGTAAATGTTGCTGGGTTAACTAACCTCTCACTGCCCGGGGTGGTGATCCTGAAAAACCGGTGTCTCAGGTGATGCTTGTCTCCATGGTAACAGGTTGTGCAGAGGTCATAATTGGCACACTCAGCACATTTCCAGCGAATACCAATGATGGGCTGTTGACGGCAGGTGTCACACATGGTTCCATCATGCTTGATGCCTGAGGAGGAGATCAGTTAGCCAATGTTAACAAAGTAGCACTGTGCGATAGTGAATGAACTTTTCAGCATTTAGCTAGACACACCTTTTTATATTCTGCATGTACACCACCTGTGAAATAAATACACTTATTCTTATGTATCTGACACCATCTGTCAGGTCAACTGCAGGAAACTTGTTGATATTCATCATAGCTTTAAGGAGGGCTATAGACATTCTCACAAAATCCTACACATTTATGTAAAAACAGCTACTACTACTAACTCCTGATCCTATGACGGGCATCATCAGGTGGAGAAAAAACTGAATGGAGCCTCTCGATGTGATTGTACAGGGGTGTAATGCAATGACACAGAGAGATAAAGCCGGACAATTATGAAGTGGTTCTTCAATAATTTATATCTGTGCTTACACAAACAGTGCAAGCAAAGAGTTTTTCCTCTAAATGTGCAATTTGGAGTCTCAAGCTATGCACATATACATATTCTTGCCTTTGAATCTGCATATCTTGCATCTCTCATGGCTTATTTACATACCCTGCACCTGCATGCATCCTGTTACATGTGTCTGATTAGGCAGGCTGCATTTAAATACTTTTTAAACAAATAGGAGTAGGCAAGCACAACTTATGTGCTGCTTCTGAGATCTACTTTATACACTGAAAGTCTCCTCAACAACCTATTTTAAATAGCCTATCTTTTAATTTGAGCAACAGCTAATTCATGTTATTGTCCGATGATCAATCCCTTTCCTGCACCCACCAAAGCTCCACAATGAAGGTAAATAACATGTTTTATGTTGTGCATGACTCGGTTGCAGGAGAAGACACTTGTCTTAAATGAGTCTCACATAAAAAACAACAACTTATGTAAAGTTACCTGTTGGAGCGCTGTCTAGTATCCTCACGTCGTAAGCACCAGAACAACGGTAGTTAGCAGCCGTACCATTATCCCAGACAACAACCACCTCCTCTGGACTTTCAAAACTCCTGACGGTGCCAACATGTCCCTCTCCACCATCCTGCTTCCCCCACTTCCAGTCGGGTCCGCGGACCACTCTCGCTCCTACTCCTTCCATCATCGCCCGGTTATTCCTGCCGGTGGTCATTTACGAAAAGAAACAGTCTCGCAATGCCACAGGAAATAGTTCGTTAGATAGCGAGCTAGGCTAGACTTGGCTAGGCTTAGATATCGGTGCGCTTGGTGGACAGTTTCCAAATGCAAGTGCAAGCAAGTCCCAACAGGAAAGAGACAGGAACAATCCACAAAAGCTAGCCTGCGAGCTAAGTTAGCTACCTAAGGAGGCTGTTGGACAAAAACTATTCCCACAAGCTAACGTTAAGTGTCAGCCAGTGTTGCCTCTGAGAGAAAGAAAGCCTGTTACCCTAAAAGCCCGTTAAGTAGCCACATGCTAGCTTATCCAGACCCCCAGTACTCAGCAAGCTGGCTCTCTCCTCCACTCCACACACAAGAATGCCACCTCTTCAACTTAGCAAGCTAGCGAGCCGAGTTGCTAGCTATCGCAATGCTAGCACGATAAACCTCTCCTGGCTAGCAAGTCCTTATCGTTTGTGGTAACTGTAGTCCTTTTTTTTGGTGGCTGTTTTAATCCTTATTGTTGTTGTGCGTGGGGCTGAAAATCCATCTACGGTGCTCCTCTTTGTCAGCCAGAGATGGTTCCCTGGAGTCAACTCAGAATAAACGCGTCGCCATTATTGTCAATCATCGTTCAAGACCTCAGACGAGCAACAACTAGCTACGGAGGTAAACGGCAAAGCCCGAAGACTCGAGGCTTGGAAAACAAGCACGAGTCCGGCCCCACGGCGTGCGTGCGCATGTTCAAGACCATTCCCAGCTCAGTGTATGGAAAAATACATAATCTCAGTATTTTAACCCTTTTAGCATGCAGATGAAGATACTTGTGGATATGTTATTAAATGTGTTTATCAAGCATCCTCCAATCAGAACAGTATGTACGGATAAGTAAACATCAAAACAATGTTTGAGTCACAACATTGTATTGTTGATTTTGTGGAGGAATATTATATATATATATATGTTTATTTTTACCCAATTGCACTATGTACAGTCAATTGCTGTACACCAACTGTTTACAATACTATTTACACTGTACACATCTTTTATTTTTGATAGATCTCACTGTTTATACTGTTTATACCGCTGAATCCTTCTATATTTGCCATATTTATATTGTTTATATCTTTTAGATTTGCCATATTTTTAACTTGTATATATTTTTTATATTTTATATTTAATGTACTATAATGCTGTTTGCACCAGGGATATGAGGGAAACACCATTTCAATTCTCTGTATGCCCTGTACATATGGCAGCATTGACAATAAAGTTGACTTGACTTGATTTTTTTAAGGGGTGGGAAGATTATTTAAACCAACCAAGACATAATTTGCATTACATTTACACTGACATTCTTGACCAAGATTGCACACTGTACATTTTTGCACAAGTCACTGTATAGAGTTTATGTGTTTTTTGTTCATATATATTTTTTTATTTCTTACTTAGATAGAACAATATGTTCTTCCTTCACTTAAACTTTAATTGTATTTATACTGTGATTACACACTTTAATTTGTATGCCTGTGTTGTGTTTGTAATACTTGCATAACTGCGGCTGCAACACAAGAATTTTCCTTCGGGATCAATAAAGTACTCCATCTATCTGTCTAATATAGAAATACATATAATAGTATACTACCCATTGGATTGACAGTGCAGCTGTCTGACAATTCAAATACTCACACTCAGTGTGTCAAAGGCCACCATATGGTATCAGTAAAGAGACAATGTAATTAATTATACAGTCCAAAAACGTGCACTTAAGAGGTTAATCAGAGTCTAATCTTAGACTCTGAATTGGCCGTAGGTGTGAATGTGAGTGTGAATGGTTGTTTGTCTCTATGTACCCTGTGATGAGCTGGCGATTTGTCCAGGGTGTACCTCACCTTTTCACCTAGAGTCAGCTGGGATAGGCTCCAGCCCCACCATGACCCTGGTGAGGCTAAGCGGTTACAGATAATAAATGGATGGATAGCTATTAACATTATTAGAATCAGAATCAGAAACACTTTTATTGGCCAGGTAAGTGTACGCACACATGAGGAATTTGACTCCGGTTACACTGGTCTGGTTAGAAACAACAAGGAGCTACATGTACATATACATGAGGTACATATTACAATATATACAGTATGCACGGCATGAATAGATTGTATGTGAGTAATGATATTTACATATTGAAACAACAAAAATTAAATGTTAACAGTGAGAATAAGAATTTATAATATACAGGTTTTTGTGTTATTGTGCAGGGATTGTGCAGGGGTTGTGCCTGACACTGTATGTCTGGTTTAGCTGTTCAACAGAGCGATGGCTTGTGAAAATGTTGTTGTGTCTTGTTGTTTTAGTATACAGTGTTCTGTAATTGGCATATTAAATCAATATATTTGTCTTTTAAATGATTTATTCATTGATTGGTCATTAATTAGTTGTATTTTTTCCAGTAGTACATTCAAACTCCATACAAACATTCAGCTAGGATACCTGAGCGATATATATTAATGAGTGAAGACCACTGAGTCCATTGACAGTACTCTGGGGAGTTTACGATAATTTGATGTTTACTTCAGAGCCAGTGACTCCAAAGTCCAGAAGATGAGGTAGACAAGGACACTTGTATGTTTATCTGTAACTACTATCAACTTAAAAACATGGTGTGCAAAATAATATTCATCTTTAGCTCCCAATCCAAAGATTTCAGCTCTGCATGTTTTAATAACAATCTGATAATATCAAAACAAGTTTAAGGTAAGCTACTTTTCAAACCTCTGGTGGACTTGAATTAAAATAGCCCATTACAGGGCCTGTTTAAGGGTCAATGTTTTTCACACTGTGCATAATAATTTTATTATGCACAGTGTGAAAAACATTGGGACCATGTAAGCACAATATAATCAGAAATTAACAAAAAAAACTTTAGACTTCTCTCTACAAGATGGGGCCCTCAAGCTTAGGTAATGACGCAGTTGTTGCCTCAAGCTCCCTCTCTCATCTTTAGTGATGCATACAGTATTAACAAACACAGTTTCAGTTAATTAAATTACCACAAACTAATTGCCACACTGTGAACCTGGAGTATCTGGGCCCCCTGCGGGTGTGTAGCCCCTGGGGCAGTGGTGTGCTTTTCCCGTATTGCCATGGACTACCACTGCTGTAAATGATCAATATTAAGAAGCTGAAGGTGTTCAATGATGCTAGTGCTGTCTTTGCAGATACCAACTTAATTATCTTTTGGCTGAGTTGTGTCACACTGAAGGCACTGAAGGGAGAGGACTACAAGGCCTCTACTGCTTCAAACTCCAGTTCCGCATGGTGCACATCACCCATGCTGACAGCAGGGGGCGACTGACTGACGGACTGACTGTGATAGCCGGTCAAAGAGCGCCACCGCTCGCTGATACACACACGCACACACACTCACGCACAAACACACGCACACATATATATCTCCCCACATCAGGTCCCCTTGACTGTCTCCTTCACACGGTGGGCTCCGCAGGCAGACACACAGCTGACTTTGAACCGAGCTGGCCGCTGTCCTTACAGTACGGGTGAAAACAGGGAGCTTGCAATGATCTCGCTGGACTTCAATTTCAACATTTTGACAAGGGACCTGTCACATTATCTGGAAAATCAAGTCAAAGTTGGGCTGTTCGGTTCGGGTGTAGGACTGTCTCTGGTACTGGGCTTTAGCGCAGCGTACACCTGCTACTATTTGGTCTCGGTAGCGAAGGTAAGAACCGTTAACGTGTGGTTTACGTACATAACGGCTGATTTTAAGGGACTATTTCTTGTAGGCTTGTAGCTCGGATGTTCAATTAAAAACCGGTGCTTTTTTGTTTCTATTCAATTTAAATGGAGGAGCTTCACCACAGCCATGCGACTGCTTGATACTGAGCCGGTGCATTTGCTGCGGATGGAGACTGCATCTGTCTGCCGGTGTGTGCTAACCGTTACACCGCCTGCTCATGTGAGGGCTGGACCTCCGGCAGCTAGACACTCATTTTGAGTCAGCATAATTACCTTAAATTATTATTATTATATTATTATTATCAAGCTACACCCATGTGTAACTGCATTACATCAAGTTACAGTTAAATGTCAGTGTCGACCATGCTAGGCTAGCGTTACTGTATGCCAGCTAGGAAAGCCGGTAGAGCCGGCAGAGAGCATTTATGTAACGCATGCTAACAGGCGAAGCAGTGTTGATTTTATGTAATATTTAATCAGTTTGTTTATCATATACGAGCTTAATTATGAGTAGAATAAAATATATTTAAATATTGAACATAAATCTGTTTAAATGTGTTTGTTTGTCTGTTTAAAACGCAACATTTTCGTGATTAACTTTAAAATAAAAGAGTAAAAGAGAGAAGCTCAGTTTAATTTATGTTGTTACATTTGCAAATCACCATGCCCCAACGTGTTTCAGGCTATTTATCTGTATTATGCAGGGATGGTGCATGCCAAACGTTTATTAGCAATGTGTGAAAGGTTCATGAAGATGTGTTTATCTCATATACTTTACAATTTAATGTCAGTAGTAAAAGTTTATTTGCAAAAAACAGATCAAAGCCACCCTTAAAATGAATAAACCAACACCAGTTTGATTGATTTTACATTATAAAAAAAACGTGATTATGATAATTAAGACAATATAAGATATCATAACACCCTCACACCAGTTTTACTGATATAACCTGGAGTGCATGTAGAAGAAAAATAAATAAAAACAGAGATATCTGTTTTTGTAAATCATCCGGATGCTGAATATGTAATCATGTATTACCACTCTATTTTGTACATTTTAACGTTTTGAGATCTTCATCAGAAGATTTGATGTAAAAGTTTAAGAAAATGATTTAGTTTTTTTTTGCAGCATATGATGTAACATAATACAGATTAAAGCTGAAAACTGTTTTATTCCAGTGATGGATCTACTGTCATGTTAACTAACGTCAAATGAATCAATCCCAGAGAGTGCAAAAAAACAAGTCATAAACAAGTGCCACACTTCATTCACCTGTATTTTGCAGAAGCCACAGCTCATCTCAGGGGGTAAGAAGTTTTACCAGTTTCTGAGGGAGCAATGTCCGGTGGTGTCAGAGACCTACTACCCCACCTTTTGGTGCTGGGAGAGCCGCATCCAAACTCTGCTGAGACCATTTGTCACAGCCAAACCTGGGGTCGTCTACAGAAAGTAAGTCCTCACCATGACTGACATACTAATTACCCATCACACAAGATTTTTTTATTATTTTTATTTTTCCAAGCTGAGTCAAAAAGGTCACATCCAGTAAAGGATGTGTGAAAGTGTGAAGCATGCGAGCTAGAAAGTTCACCTTTGACATAGTGGCAGTAAAGAACTTTATTATGAAACTTCAAGTCACTGAGAAAATGCCAATGCCTATTTCTTGATGTATTTCTGACCAGTTTCACAACTGGAAACAAATCCCAGTCTTATTCTTAGCCAGGACTCAGCAGCTCAGAGGAGAAAGAAATCTTTTGTGCCATGACGCTGGTTCGGGCCTGCCTGCTCCTTGATAATGTGCATTCTGTTGAAGATTAATTGGCACTGCATTCCAGGCCTCCTACACACATAAAAGGAGATTAAAATTAATTAAGAGAGGCTTATTTTTCATTATTACTATTTATTACGTGTTTATACTGGTCACACAGCAGCGATTTGACATGGCACAACAGGAAAAACCCAGGTGGAATTAATAACGCTAACAGTGAGTGATAGTGGACCAGCACTCACAATAACAGGACGTCCCCCAAGTTTCCTGCTGTGACATGTCAAAATGTCTGCTGTGCAACCGGTCCATTGTTCCTTAACACAGAAACTAAAGCTTAAAGTAACTAAACATTTAAATTTGTTAATTTAAAATCAATTAAGACGGGTTATTTAACCGTCTGGGGTCCAAGCAATTGATAGGGCCATTTATTAGGACCCCCTTAAGTTTAGACACTTGATCAAAATTTAAGATCATGATGATTGATGTTCTTTTTTGTTGTTTTTAATTAGTCTCATCATTTGTCTGTCCCAAGGACATTCACAGACATGCCTCTGCTTTTGACAGTCTGTTATCAAACCGCGGTAAGACTGATGGTCACATTCACTGGAGTTATTATCACATTTCCTCCGGGGACAACAGGACCACCCTTCTCTACTCCACCCCCCCACCCCCATAATGAAGTTAACCAAGGTTGCCCCAAGGACAGGACACCGTGAAAACTGTCCTATATGTCGCCGGCTGTCTGGGTGAAATTCCACTCATCTCATTGTCCGAGAGGAGGATTATCACCAGGTCCCCTCCCACTTTGTGCGTTGGTCACTGTGGATTGGCCCCCGCTGACTTTTAAGTCTAGCCTCAGGTGTATATTTCATGGCGGTTCTGTAATTTCATGCTGATGTCTTTACCATTGGCCGGCCAACTTGGCTCACTGGCTGCTGCGTGTGTGCGCAGTGCAGGTTTTAAAATGCACTAGCACTGGGACTGAATGACCTCATCTGCCAGGGTAGGGTTGTATAACCCAGAAATTGATTGATCATAAGAGCCCATTGGTGCAATGCCCTCCTCCTTATCTTAACTTGCTGTGTGTTGCAAAGCACGCTGACAAGATGATTGCAAGAGAAATGAGATGGCTGTCACTGATCGTTCTGCTCACATATCCACTTCCCATTTGGCAGTGCTTGTGATGGATACATGGAAGTAATCATGTCAACTGGAAATGAACAGAAAGTATTAATTGTGTGGAGTATTTAGCTTTTAATGACCACTAACACAAATCTAATGTTCATTTTCAGCCTTTTTCTCACCCCTGTTGTCCTGTGTGTGCACTCGAGTGTTTGCATGTGTTTGAATGAGACAAATAAATAGATATGCAGAGATACAGATAGAGGATAATGTTCAGAGGGATCCTCGTTGCTGAGTTGCGTGTCCCGCTCCTCTCTGCAGTGAGCTTATTAAGGCAGCAGATGGAGGACAGATCTCTTTGGATTGGTTTGACAACGACGACAGCTTCTCTCATCCCGACCCTGCCACCAGGCCTACGGTCCTCCTTCTTCCCGGTCTGACCGGCACCAGCCGAGAGTCCTACATTCTGCACATGGTCCAACAGAGCCGGGATCTGGGATATAGGTGGGTGGTCTTGGCCCGGAGAACCTGGCTGACGTCCAGCACTTGAAGCACACACTCAGGGCACTAAATCACGCTCTCTGAGCATTATGCTCTAATTTGTCATTCGTCTAGCATACAGATATTTTGCCCAATCGATGCCAGAATACCTCAGCAGTCGTACCAATATTGATTAAAAGGTAATATACCCCCTTCTGCAGGGATTTTGTAACTGTTATATAATGGGTGCATGAGTGACAGGGGCTCGGGGTTATTTCAGGCGAAGTGCACAAATAAAGTGGGCAGCGAAGCTTTGTGTCAAGAATTGCTTTTGTAAATAGCCAAACGTAGCACACAAGCCTGAAGAGTTGCAGAGGGAGGCAGTTTTTTTTCCTCCTCCTTTCTCCCTCTGCAATAGGTCCTTTCACTGTGTTCTCTGCACTCATTCTTTCACCTAGATTTGGGAAGGCATGGGAAGAGAGCCGGCAAACTCAGCATCTTCCACCCCTCACCCCTGTCTGTGTAGCTTAATGAATTACAGCTTATCCCGGTACAAGCTTTGCAGCTTAGCCCAGACCAGCTTCCGAGTCTATGCTGCAGTGTGTGTTTAAGCACCCCCTCCCCACCACCACCAACATCACCACCTCCCTATGCTTTAGCTCCAACACCCCCATCCAGCCCCGCCCCTGCTGCTGGGTTACACTGATAGAAACAGCAGGTCTGACTCCAGATAATAGATGACTGCATCTATGATGTGGGGTGAGGAGGGACGACGATGCCTTCCCTGTACAATATAAACGAAATGCTCTTCACACAGCTGTGTGTCTCTGCACACCTCATCATGTTTTCTTTGTTTTTTTTTTAAAGTAAGGAACATTTCTTTAAAGGTATTTGGGCCACCGTGTTCTTTTGAACATGCTAAGTCTGTAACTTGTAGCGACAACAAAGAAAGCAAGCCGACTAGAGCTTGTTTTCCCTTGTACACATGGGATTTTACACTTTTTATTATTAACTAGCTTGCCATTTATTTTCTGTATCATCTGAAAGTATGTCCACAAGGTCATACACTCAAACTGCTTGCATTGTCGGAATACTTACACATTGTAACGGCTGTCTCACTAGCTAAGCTACAATACGCACTGATACAAACGCTGTTATCTGCCAAGAAAAAGGAAAGAAATAGTACAAACATGTCTGGGCGACGAAAGGAAAAAGGAAATTCAGTAAAATTTTAACAGTAGCGGATTGCTTATTTGAAAATGTAACTAAATAACTGATGACACATTATGTTACTCGACATATATTACAGCAAAAATGTATTCTCTGTACTTTGTATCACGTTACACCAAACACCGGTTACAAGTAATGATTATTTTCATAATAACTATTATTTTCTCTATAAATTGTTTAGTCTGTGAAAATATCAGCAAAAAATGATGATCGCATGTTCCTAGAGCACGATGACATCTTCAGATGTCTTGTTTTGTCTGAAACTCAGCCTATAATCACAGTTTAGCTTCAAAGTTGCCTTAATGATTAATCGATTGACAAAATAGTTGCTAGTAGGTTTCTGTTGAGCAACCAGTCGATTGATTGACTCACCATTTCTTGAACTTGTTCCATTTACAATCGCTATTTAAATAATTTACAGGCGTGTATGTTTTGTGTATTTCAGATGCGTGGTGTTCAACAACAGAGGGGTTTCTGGTGAAATGCTGCTGGTAAGAAGCTTCAGCCTATCATTCTTTGTTATTTCATTCCTTCATTTGTCTTGACCATCTTCAGAAGGACAGACATCTTAACAAGATAGCTGTTAAGGGCAGTTGGCTTTCCCATTTGTCGGTACGACAGCTTCCCAGTAGTGTTGTCCTTTTCATTGCTTCAGCCAGCACAGAGTATGTCTGCTCCACACGTGTTGCAAAGCCCACAGGGAGCCTTAGCGGACGCCGCACAGACATTGTTGTTGCACAGCAGGGATTAAGTTGCAAGCAGATACTGTATTTTAATGCTGATCCACAGAAATATGACCTCGCCGGGCATGTGCTGTTCCGACACCTGGCTTAATCTGTCCTCTTACACCCAGGTATATTTAGCCAACAAAATGGGCCCCAGCTCCTGAGCGTGCCCACTTGTCTTTCACGTCTCGGAACATTCTTCATGGACGTCTGTATCACAATGATCTAATCATACCATCACTAGCAAACAGAGATCTCATCCATAGCACAAATGGTGTTTCATTACAGGCAGGGGTTGCCCACAATCATTCCAATGTTCCTCTTCCTTCGTGGGTGTAAATCTGAATCAGTGGATTCTCTGTGTCCTGCATTTGTCTTCGTCTTATTCTGTCTCAGCTGCAAATAAAAAAAGGGGGGCAAAAGTGACACTCGGTTATATTCAGGTCATATCCAGAATTTAGTTGGTGCAGCTGTCCTCAGACAAAGTTTAAACTCTGCAACCTTGGCACTGTGTCAAGTTCAAAATTTTCTCCCTCATTTCAGTGGGGAATTGTGCTGTGCGTTAGATACAAACGATTTAACATTTGTACGCTCTTGTGAGTGTTTTCTCTGTGTCCAGTTAGTGTGAATATCGCTCATTGTTTAAATAGGACAGAGCTTTAGAGAAACACGCTGTGGGAAAGACGCCCCCTGCCTCAAAGACTGTCCTGAGTGCTAGTGCCCTATTTCTAAACCTCGTAAAAAGCCTATTACATGACACTTTCCTGTGGAGCAGATTCACAGTGCAGGAGTTTAAATCTGCTCCTCCAACTATAAGTATTTTCTTTTCTTTTAAAGTTCTTTATATGCTGAGATTTGTATTTTTTGCTGTTTCACTGCAAAGTCCCAGACTTGTGCAGGCCTATTAGAGGAACCATGAGAGTGTAGAAAAAGAATTATTTACTTTGCCTGAGTTGAATCTTAATGACAGGCCTTGAAGAGCTGAAGAGTCAACGGCGGCCCGAGAAATTGGACTTGTTAAACAGGCTCCTTCACGTTAGAGTTGGTTTGTTTTCTAATGTTAAGTAACCTGCTCTGCCTGACAAACTGTTTCTACAGTGCTCAGCGTTTCTCTGTATTGTAGCCGGAAATAACTGAATAAATAATAAAAAGATAGGTTTGCAACATTGGAGAAAGATTTCACTCTTTGTTTAACTATTTTACATGCAGTAGGTTATAGAGTTAAAAATAAATCTGCTGTGCACACCTTTACACATTTATACAGTGTGGAGTGTCGGTGTGTTTCACATGTCTGACGTGTGCAAAATATACTGAGAATGACAGCACAGTCATAATAACAGAAACTAGCAGTTACATAACTACTATTTGCATTTTAAAGGTGGTACAGTGGATACATATTTATCTTTTGTTTGATGTTTGATTTAGGACTGCAACTATTGACTATTTCCATTATCAAATGTTTATTTTGTCAATTAATCGACTGATTATTTGGTCTTTAAAACATCAAAGAAGAAGATTGAGTTTCTTTGTAAAGTTGCTTACATATCAGAGGACATCCAGATGGAACGCACACCCCTACACGGTCCCTGGCTTAGGAGGTCAGGTCAGAGCCTCAGCCATTAGGCCACCGGGGATGCTGGAGCTGCAGGGGAGGCCAGTGTTTAGCTGTACTAACACTGACACTGTAATCCTTTTTAAGTTTCTCTCTTGTGGACAGCGACGTCAGCCTTTGTGTGAAATAAAATCAGGAAATCAAGAAGGATCTCAGCCCCAGCTTGATGTCGTCTATTAAAATGACAGACGACTTATCGATGAAACGATGATCAAAATAGGCCGATCGTTTAATCAAATAAGTTCTAGTTTGACTTGCCTTGTGTATCATATTGATTGATTTTATTGTCAGAGCATCTTGCATATAACAACAGCACCAGCAGATAACAACAATCGATCTTTCCTAAAGATGGAAAATACTACGAGCTGAGAACGAGCCACGTGCAGCCCAACAGTGAACACTGAATCTATAGGTCCAGTTTGTTTGCTGCTATCAGTCACTGTAAATAACAAAGGTCCTGTTGTTGAAGGTTGTGTCTGTTACATAATGTTCTGTAAGCTCTTTGTGTCCATGTGTACATTAGTTACTGTGTCATGTCTGCTTTTGTTGCATAGATCATCATTTGATCACAGTTATCACAGCTGAACAAATACTACAAATGTTTCAATTTCATTTTACCTACAGTTCAGTGTATTGGGACTTAATTTTCAATCATGTTTGCTACTTTTAGTTATTTCTTCCTAGTTTGAGCACCCAGACATGGTGATAAGATACTGTCTGTGTAATATCTCTATAGAAAGGTTTACTTAATGTCCGACAAAGGAACAATTTCCCACATTTTAAAGTACCCGTAATAGAAATGAAGTAAAGACTACATGTATTTTACTCTCAGAATTTTAGTTTCGAATTAAAATATTTGACTTTACCATGTTTTCATGTGGGGTCTTCATAATTTCAACAGAGATAGAGCACCAGAAGTGACTGTATTATCTTGCTGACTCACACAGACCCCGAGGACCTACTGTGCAGCCAACACGGAGGATCTGGAGACTGTTATTGACCACATCCAGAGGACTAATGAAGCTGCTCCAATCATGGCTGCTGGAGTATCAATGGGCGGGTAATGAAGCCACTCACTACCAGCTGACTGGACATTTCACTACTGCCGACATAAACTAACAAATCTCAGAATGTGACTTAAAGCCGTACAAGACTTGCACACATTTGTTGCAGACTTAGTGGTAACTAAACTTGAAACAAAAAAACTTACCCATCTAACATAACATGATGTCCAACATCAGTAAACCACACAGAACTCACTCGCATTTAGTAATTCAGCTGGTCTGTGATTGGTTTATGCCAAATGTTACCAGATGGACAAGAGAGGCAAAAGATGTCATGCTAGTAAGTCAAACTTTCTCTTTGTGCAGCAGGCAGCTTGTGTTTTGCTTTAAATATTCAATTATCTCAATTTTTAGAAGACACTGATATTAGAATTTCATTTTTGGGAAAAAATCTGACAGAGCCAGATTGTTGTTTATGTTTAGTGTTGATGAAAAATCGAATTATTGATCGTTGTTATCAGATTTTTTTCTGATATACCAACTATCAATGTTGGTATTGGCCTAAAAAGTCCAGTATCAGTCAGGCTATAGTCAGTGCTTTCATGGTCCCAGTTGTTTTGTTTTTTTTACTGCACAGCGCTAATCCAATGAAGTGAAGGATTGGTCAGAAATGGAACATGTTCCAATCCCTGTTTTTCCCCATCTGTTCCTTCCTCTCACCCTCTCCGCATATTCAGGATGATGCTGGCCAACTACTTGGGACGCAAGGGCCGGGAAACCTGTCTGAAAGGGGTCGTCGTCTTCTCAGCGGGCTGGGATGTATTTGAGTGCACCGCTTCACTGGAAAAACCCCTGGACCGTTTCCTCTTCAACTCCTACCTCACTGGTTGCCTACAAGCCTCTGTGCACAGGTCAGCTGGGGGCAGAGAGGGATTAACGTGGCCGCTAAATGTTTACAAGAGTTTTAATAACTGTGTTTTATGTATTTATTTTTATATGCTGATCAAGAGTTTGTACAGTTGCAGGCTGCTGTATTTTTTGTTTGTTAGTCGATGAACAAAACAAAAAAACCTGGTAACATTACAAATTATAATACCCACGATATAATCCAATCTGTGTGGGCGTGATATAAATGCACAGTGATGCTTTTGTAGTTCTACTTTGAAGGTTGATTGTTGTTTCATTATGCTGTTACAACCTTGTCAGCATTTTTGAGGGACATTTTCAGTTGCAAATCATTTCGCCTGACAGTAGTCGGTGACAGTTTTATTTTTAATCCCCCCCCCGCAGACACAGACCGGTGCTTGAAAAGTGTTACGACATCGATCATGTCATGAAGGTGGGGATTATTTTCACTGACCCTTGGTCATAAATGCTAATCTAATTAAACAAAGTAGCCGACATTTCATCGATTTACTCGTTTGTCGCTTCAGGCAAAGACCATTCGAGAGTTTGACGAGAGGTTCACCTCCATAATGTTTGGCTATCCTACCAATGATGACTACTACCACGATGCCAGTCCTGTCCACAGGCTGAAATCTGTGCAGGTGCCAATGCTGTGTCTGAACGCTGCTGACGATGTCTTTTCCCCTTCTCATGGTGAGGCCCAGTAACCATGCCATGTTTTCGGTACAATCCGACTTCACCACCTTATTTTTCAACAGTTTTTAGGACTTACACACCCTGTTCTTGCTTTCCAGCCATTCCCGTGGAGGCAGTGAAGCAGAATCCCAACCTGGCCCTGCTCATCACCTGTCACGGCGGCCATATTGGTTTCCTCGAGGGCCTGTGGCCTCGACAGAGCACGTACATGGACCGAGTCTTCAAGCAGTTTGCCAAGGCGGTCATTGAGCAAGGCAGTGGACTCGCTGACCTCTCCTGATAAGAGAACTTAACAAAGTGTTCCTCTAGTTTTATTTCCTTACTTCCTTTCTGCTTTCCATCCTTTATCCCTTTCATTTCTCATTCCATTCTTCCTTGTTTCTTCCCTACCTGTGACCTTTTTCCCCTCTTTCATCATTCCCCTTTATCCCTCCTTTACAGCATTCCATCCATCCTTTATTCCTTCCCTCTATACCTAATCCTATTCAGCCTATTTCCTTCCTTCCATTGGCTTTCTTTTATCTTTGACCTCCATCCGTCCGTCCCATTCTTCCTCCCGCCACAAGCAAAAAAAACATTCTTTCTCATTTCAAAGGCACATCACATTGAATGCAGCGTTTGTTGCATTCAACATTCATTTATTTATTCCATACAGTTAACAGGTCATTGTATGTAATCATGCTCTCGATAATATGCTTACTAAAAAACAAGCATAGCTGTTCATGTCATCGTTGAAAAGCTGAATCTGTGCCCACCTCGTTAAGTTCCATTAGCTAGCTAAAAAAAAAAAAAAAAAGACAGATTACCTTGTGCAATTATTTTCTTTTGATGTTAACACAAGTACTGTACATGAAAATCCAGTCATGTTTGTTCATGAAGCGTCCTTTAGTGCTCATATCAGTAGGATTTTAGCCCTCAGGGATTGTCTTTATTTACTCATACTGATTTCCTTCCTGTGTTTTTTTTTTTTTTGTCAGTCGTTCACCTTTAGTTTGTATTTTCCTCATTATAAGGTAGATGTTGTTTACCTTTTGATATATCATTGTTTCCTTCCTTTAAAGTTCGATATTATGACAGTATGTTTGTTTGCTTCCTTGTGCAGAGTTAGATGAGAAGATTGCTTTCATGTCATTTTATTAAATAAGACACTACAGCCAGGAGTTGTTTTAGCTTAGCTTAGCATAAAGACTGGAAGCAGTGGGAAACAGCTAGCTTGGCTCTGTCCAAAGGTTTGTTGGTGGATTTTGTTCCACAGAGCCAAGCTAGCTGTTTCCCACTGCTTCCAGTCTTTATGCTAAGCTACGCTAACTTTGGCTTCATATTTTTTAACGCACACGACATGACGGTGGTATCAATCTTCTCTTCAAACTCTTGGCAAGGGAGCGAATTAGTGTATTTGCCAAAATGTCAAAGTATCCCTTCCTTAACCATTTGCATGCACTTTTACTTTCACACATTCTACCTTTTACGCACACCAAATAGTTATACAAATGTATAATATGGAGAATAATTCATTAATGACAAGGAATGTGAAATTGCACTATTTTAGTTGATAATATCATGCCTGTAATTCCTTAATGCAATGCACTTCATCTCATTCGATATATGAAAGTATATCCCAAAGGCTGAACAGAGCAGTATATGAATTCCATGAGGTTTTCTTTGTGAAAATGTTGCTGGATACTCTTGTAAGTAAGTCGGAGGGTGCTAGATACAGTGATGTGAATGAAGTAATGCACATAGGAACCCAGAGAGTGTACATATTGTGCTGTTTGAAGTGGTGGATGTTGCTTTACAAGATGCATAGTATCGTTAATGGAACCTGGTTGTCAGTCCTGGTTTGTTTTTGTTTCGCCAACAATGATCAAGGGGCTGGCTACCGCGTATGAGTTGGCATCGATGAAACGAGCAGATCTGACTGACGGCCAGGCTTTCAGTAATGCACTGCATGGGGGGATTTTGACTTCCTGTTCCTGTGGAATTTTGGTGTCTGTTTGTTCTGCCAAGTGTCCATCGAGTAGCATGTGTCTCATCAGCGTCATCATGTCCTGAACCTTAACACCACTTCGTAATCTGTAGCACAAAGGACATGTTTGTGTTTTTTTCATAGGATGCTGCATTTCATTTTGTACACTACATGAAAAGAAGAAGAAGAAAACAAAACATTCTGTTTAACATGTGCAGCAATAAGATTTTAAAATTGTCTCTATAGTATAAGTACCAGTATATGCACATTATCAACATGAGTGTAATATGCTGTATTTAATAAATTATTAAACAGAGTCTAGGTCAATTTGTGTGCTGTGTCCAGTGCTTCTGCTCGTAATGCGTTTTCTGCACAGAGTATATTGGATTGCTCGACTGACCGTGTACTGCAGTCGCCTTTTGTCAGCAATTCTCCTTACTTGCTTTCTTTACCTATAACAATGCGGGTTTACGTCTGTGGCTGATAATACACGGACTGCTGGGTCAGAAGCTCATCAGTCACGTGAGGTGTCAGGCTCACACAGGACTTCACCGTCAGGCACAGACCCTGAAGTCAAGACATTTGACAGTCTTACCACTGGAGCTGGCTTACTGCATGACGATTGTGTCTCTGCAGGGTCATGCTCCCTCTCCTCTCATGATGATAGGATATGCATTGCTGCAGTAGTGGATGTGATCCACCAAAGGCACACTGTAATCCCCCGGCACTGCACTTACCTTCACCCCCAACCCCCCAATAAGCCAGCAGACAGATGAGCTTTGGTTTTAGCTAGATGGTTTATGGATGCCTGAGAGTAATTAGAGTAGACTGCCAAGAGGGATGAGTAATTTACTGTTGTTTACCATCTATGAAAATTGATATTATGTGGCAGGATTCCCTCTATTATAAAAGTTGATATCTCTGTACTCTCTGCATAATTATGTTATTATAGATCAGTAATCAAGCAATGTTCTTAAGATGGAATAAAGGATATTTCACAGTAGTAGTCGTACGTTTAATCATGTCAGTGTTTGAAAGTAGTTTAATATTAAATACTGCATTGCCTGAGGACTTAATAACTGAAAGAAATATGTCAGAGGGAATTATCAGGGGACATTTGTTCCTTTTCCTTCAAAGGATTTGTTGAAATATCAGCTAAAAGAACAAATCAAACAATGAGATCGATCTGGGAAACTGGTAAAATTACAGCATAATTGAGAGAAGCCAGTCTGTACAAATTGACTGGTTGTAGTCATAAAACAGTCAATTACCCTTTGCCCTCTTTTTAAGTAAAGGAATACTCCAGTTTGTCATAAATGAATCACTTTGGGACGACTAAAGTCTCCCTTGGGCTTTGTGAACAACATCTTCCTGCTTTTCTCAAAAGAGCAATTATGAGGTGCAAGAATCAGCCTGCCAGCAGCTCTTTCTTGCCCTTTCTTTCTTATCCTATCCTGAGTGCAGCTGGCTCAAAATAGTCCTTGTGTTATATCACACAGGGGTTGTAGGTTGATGGAGCTCTAATATTACCTTGTAGGAGCTGAAATAGTACTGTCCCTGGACCAACAATGCCCCTGTGCCCTTACAGTGAAGCCAGAGAAGATCCTATAGCAGCCATCAGCAGCTCTTGATAAAGAGAGGGTCTGTGCATTTTCACGGCATGACCCCAGAGGTGTTGATGTGAGACAAATATCAGGAACAGAGGTGACTGGGAAATGAGCAAGGACCTGGGATTTACTCTTCAGCAGCATAAAAAGATCTGAGATTGAGTGGATGCAGAGGAGAGTGAGAGGATTATTAAACACAGGCTAAAGACTGGGCTACACATGCATTTCAGCAACATTGGTTAAGCTTTGTATTAATGCACTTACAGCACACTTTAAAATACTCACCAGCTACATGATAAGCACACCAAAATAGCACAGAAATGGAATGGAAACCACGGCTTAAAGGGGCACTCCACCAATTTTACACATAATGTTCAGTTTACTAATGAAATGATGCAAACATACCTATGTATATTCTATTCTGTAAATAGAGCACCCTAAATCTTACACACTGGACCAACTTGGGACGACTTGGGGCATACCATACTCGTGCTTTCATGAACTGTACTCCATTAAACCCTTTCTGGTACTTTGTCAATGCAAGCATACCAGACATAGGATATGTCATTCCAAACAACTGTGATGTACCTGGCAATCATTTGGGAGGGTATACAAGGAAGAAACTCAAAACTGGTAAAAATGTTACTTGTTTCAAGCAAAAAAAGCAAAACTATCAGTGGTTCAGGAATTGGTTTTGATGGAAATTTTGACCTTTTTTCCTTTAAGTATCTTACTCCACTCTGACAGACAGATATTAGTTCTGTATTGGTCCAACTTACTCTTTCTTTTAGCTATGTTGACACAGAGTAAAATCTAAGATGTGTTTCTGCGGCACGATTCCGCCAAAATGGATATATATATATATATATATATATATATATATATATATATATATATATAAAAATCTTTGGCTGAATATAGAATATATATTTCTGTCACAGTACCCTTTGTCAACTATTTGTCTTATATGTTATACTGTATTTGCATTGTTGTTTCCAGATTTCTTTGTGTAAATCTTAATAAAATGTCCGCATTAAAAAACAAACAAACACGCAATTGATTTTAGAAGTCATTTTATTACATTCATACATTTTCAACAACAATAGCATGGCTCTAATGTCATATGGTCACAGCCCGTAACCACAATGGTAAACATGAGGTAGATCACCCAGACACCAAGGCTACCACTGGCTGCACATGGTTATCAAGCACATTTCAGTGAAGATTGTGAGAGCAAGTTGCATATTAAGTGTTAAATTATTAAAAAGAAAGACACATTCTTTGGACCATTGGAGTTTAAGTTAAAATTTTGATCACCAGTCTTATATTTGGACTAATTTTGGGGTTCATTTAATAGTGGGAAATATTTTCTTTTTCTGCTGGCAGCTTGTATAGTGCAAGTTCACATTTCCTACCCCCCTTTGACATTCAGTAGATCTAAGAATCATTCATTTGGGTCTTGTGCAAAGCCTTCATGGATGGTTTTGAAGAGGACACACTCCATCGGTTTAAGCGAACTTAGCATGCAATCAAATATTACACTTCAATATGATTATCAGTCCAAAATGCTTGTCAAATAAATAAGAATCCCTCATGGACCTGATTTTCATTTTCAATAAAAATCCAACACAAGAACAGGATGGGATACAGACATATGGTTAAGGACACATCTAGGTAGATTCTTTTTGCCTTTGCAACATAACTTAAAATGCAGAAAGACATTATGACCAAAATATACTGGCAAAAGTTACACAAGACTAAAAAACATCAGTAACCCTCAGTGGTTAAGGGGATGATAGAATATATTAATAATGTAAACAAAGCTTTAAACAGTACAGTAGTCCGAAATCCAATTATTTCATTTTGCTTCACACAGACAAACAACATTTCTTCACCTCACAGTTAAATGGTTTCTTCATTCTCATTGGTCAAAAAAATTAGTGACTTGAGCAGTGACTGTATGAAACATCACTTAAGGCATATTCTTTGGACAACCCTGTGCAGAAACATATAAAAACATTCGACTTTCAAGTATATGAAATGATCTGGTCACTTGCTTTTGACGGCGCCTAAACCTTTTCTGATTACCCCGTGTTTGGGTGGCAAATGATAAGTTAAATGTGTGGATGGTCGCCAAGACCATCAATGTACAATCGAGCCTCAGAGCATTACGACAGGAGGTGAAATCTCAGGTGCAGTCAGTAGCAGGATATTTGGCAGTGATTATTTTATAGCGAAATGTGATTATGCTTAAAAATACCCAATATTTAAGCCAGTAGATGCCTCAATACAAAAGATATGTCATTTAGAACATACCAGTAAACTTGCATGTTGCTCCGTCTGATTGGCCTTAGACACTAACAGCTGAAGCAAGTCAGATAAGTCTCTTTTAGGCAACAGACCTGTTTCATAGTTGTATATTCAAACCCACCAACAAAACATTCTACATTCTCGTTAAGACACAACTTGCACTTCTCTTCAGTTGTGAATAAAGTCTTTGGACCAATTTTATGTGTAAGTCATTTGGAAACTAAAACCGGACTCATACAGCTCCTCGTCAGATGGATTTCCGCTGCCAGGTAATTATTTTCAGGGGACACAAGATAAAAGTGCTCCCCGTTTGCAGTTTAAATGTGGCAGCTCAAGCAGTCGCTGATTGTTTGAATCCCAAATGGCGTTGCAGTAGAATCTGAAACTCTTGATGATAGAAATCCAATACAAGCCAGCCTCTAAGTTTATATTTCTCTAACATAGTGAGGTGACCTTTTATATAGTCTATGAGCTTTATGGAGTTTAAGAGGCAGAGCAGGTGAGAAGGAAAGCGAAGGGAAAAGGCAAGGGGCAGCTGAGGATGTCTTTGGTGCCAACATAAGTTAATGCCAAAAATACATGGTGAACTTGGAGAAAAACTTTACCCCTTGAAGCAGCCTCCCTTGAATACCCCTTTAAAACCCTGAGATAACAAGTATGTCCAGAACGGGGCATACTGTCAAAGTTAATGTACACATACAATCTTCAAATAGTCACATCATTGATCGGAGAGAGTCCATTTTTGAGAAATACAACAACAAAACAAATAAAGTTCAGTTTCAGCTGTGCTTTTTTTTTGCCACAGCAAAGTCTCTTTTCAGTAGAACACAAGCTCAAGCTACAAGCGAGAGTTAAAACATGCGCTGACCCTCTTCAGAGCCAGGCATAGTGCACTGCGGTAGTACAGATGGAGGGAAAGCCATGTTAAGTGGTCATGTGTCCACCTGTGGGGCACTTTGGATCTTGTGCACCAGCAGATCCCCTTTGACCTTCCATTGGAATGGCAAGAATTGTGATTGCTGGCTGGTTTGGAATCGAATCTATCCTTTGTTTCTGATTGTGTTTCTGCAGCAGAGCTTTGGACCCAAGGCGTTTCAGGTTCAAACATGGCGGCCAGTCAAAAAGTAAAGGGGCCTGTCCTCGCTGCAGTTGGCTGTCTGGAACTCGTCCCGCAGGCGGAATTGCCACTCGTCCTCCAGCTCAAGTCGGACGATGGTTTGGCGAAGGGAACTTCGGTCCTGGCTAATCACACATAGAGTTGCACCTGTGGACACAATTAAGGTAAAAAAAAAAGAGTCAGAACCAGAGTATTAAAAGCACTGCTAGATAGCCCTTAGAGGCTGCTTCTTCTAAATGTAAGACATCGATGAGTCACCTTTGAGGAAGCGGAATTTCTTGAGGAGTCCGGAGACGACGAAGGAGTCACAGAGGTAAAGCAGCAGGCCACTGAACAGCAGGCCCTGGTGGTTCAGGTTTGTGGAGTGTGGACGAGAGTTGATGTAGCACACAGAAATCTGTGACAAAAGACAGGATATGCTTCATTAATCTGACACAAGCAAACTAAAATGGTAAATGGACTGCACTTGTATAGCGCCTTTCTAGTCTTCCGACCACTCAAAGCGCTTTTACAGTACGTATCTCATTCACCCATTCACACACATTCATACACTGATGGCATTAGCTGCCATGCAAGGTGCCAACTGCTCATCAGTTTGAGGAGCTAACCATTCATACATTCACACACCGCTTGCACAGCCTTCGGGAGCAATTTGGGGTTCAGTATCTTGCCCAAGGACACTTCGACATACAGACTGGAGGGGATCGAACCGGGGATTGAACCACCGATCTTCTGATTAGTGGATGACCCCCACAAAAAGGAAACATGAAGTGAATATCTTTTAGGTTATAATTAATGAAACTATCATTATGTAACCTTGATAATCCCCATGAGGAGCTTTTGGGGACGTCTTTACAAGCAGAATTTATAGGTTGCATTGTGCGCAACTGTGCATCATGATTTATTTCCATTATAGAAGAACACACAAACACAAAATCACAGTTATCACCTCATACGCACAAATGTGCAGGAGAAATATGCATTGTTAGCATCCTTTGTTTGAACATGTGCGTGGTGCAGGTCAGAATGTTCTCAGCAAAAAACAGATGGTTAAATTGCGCAACATCTTTCTCTGTCGCCTCAGACTGTTCTATAAACTTTAGGCTCATAAAAAACATTGCAATTAAATCAGTCAGCTGGTTTTTCTTGCTTTTGTAACAGTTAAAACTTTAAAAATCCCCTTGGAACTGTAGTACAGTATGTACAAATATATGAATTTCCGCATGTTCTGGTCACAAAAGCACTTGACTTCTATCCTCAATAGTTCATTATGTTGAAAGAATGATGCTAATTGTCTCCTCTTTTGCCTTCAGATGCAACCTCCTGGGAGCTCTTACCTCTGGGCTGATGTTGAGGTAGCTGTCGATGGACAGAACTGGGTTGTTTCTGTTCTGAACAGCCTTTGGAAAGAGTCTGTGGCTGCAGCTTTGCAGGAACCTTTCAAAGAGGAACTGGGCCGGCGCATCCAGGAGGGTCTGCTCACTGTCTGGGGCACAAACATACTGGGCTGGGCTGATTGGGGCGGGGTTTTCTATTTCCTGGAGAGAGAACAAAGCAGTTTAGTAAAGAAGACAAGATAAATTCAGTAGAACCCCACTTACAAATGGGAACATGACACCCACCATGAGTTTAGGTTTGACCAGGAAGTCTTTGTTTCCCCCGACTGGAATGTGTTTCTTCATGAGGCTGAAGTAGTTGAAGCGACACAGCAGCAGCCCACTGCTGTTCACCCTTAGATTAAAGTCCACCTCCTCACAGCTATACCTGCACATCAAAACCAAAAAGCCAGAACATTAAGACACTGCACAAATCATAGAACATGTAATTTGCACAATCCTCTCCTAACCTACCGATTAAGGTCATATTGAACATTCTGCGTCAGGTCCACATTGAGCATGACAAAGTCATGGAGGTGACACCGACTGAAGGGCTGGCTGGGAGACTTGCGAGCCAGGTTGCTGCTCCACTTGCGTGTACCGCACATTGCGTACAGGGAGATCTTCGGTGTGGTTTCCATATGCTGCAGCACCGTCTTCAGGGACACATTGTTGAGGGTTGAGCCTCCATCCGACATCTCACTGAGAGATAGAGAAAATGGAGGACAGGTTAGACAGGTTTAGGTTAATGCTAAATATTCTCCTAAAAACTCTCCTCTCTGCAAATTTTACAAATCAGACATAATTACTACCTGCTGTCTGCTGTATGGTGGCTGTTCCACAGCACACAGGAGTCGTCCATCATGACAATGAAAGGCCATACATCTTGCCTCTTGACACCTTGTTCTTCCAGTCGGTTTCTCTCCAGCTCGAGGTTATGGTATGACAGCTCTTTGATCATGAAGCGTGCAGCACCTTAAACAGACACATGAACACGTGTGTCAGTTTTTCATTTAGTACTCAAACCTGTTACACCTGCAGCGCCCTTCAACCGGTGCTGCAGGAGCTAATAAGCACTGCAATTCCACTTTAAAAGCTGAACATTAAATCTGTATAGTGTGTGTCTTTTTACATTTCACAAAATGCATGTTTCATATTCAGCACAAAGGGTAGTGGGTGTATCCTGAACAGAATTACTATCAGACGAAATGGATAACCTCACTGATCCCTGTTGCTATCTATTAGCAGAGCAGTTTAGTTTAGTTACGCCCATTTCAGACAGACCATACACCTGATTGGCTTATGTACAAATCACACTATTATGCTGTAGATGTTTGCACACATGATGTCTCTCTCCAACTGGTTAACACGACATTTAACCTTTTACCTACTGCAAATAAACGTGACTGACTGTAATAAATATATGACCAGGGTGGCTTACTATCAGCAGAGAGATAAGTTGCAAGGTGATGTAGACTTGAAGACACACATGAGACAATTTAATGAAGTTTAATAAGAAAAGTGCCTCACCAACTCCTGCATTGTTGAACATAGCTGGCAGGACGAGCAGGATATGGTTGGGCCAGTACTTCCTGTAATGGGGCATCTCAAATTGCTTGACCACCAAAACGTGCAGATGAGTGGCGCCCTCCATGGCGTGGTAAATGTTGAGCAGGCCGTGCTCTTGGCGTCCCGTAGTCGGGGTGAAGATCGGACTCTTTAAGAGATCGGGGTCCTAGAAAGAAAACAAGCGACACAAGAGTTATTTAACATTTGTGATTTGATTGTTTCTAACTTTTTTCCAAACTTTGTACAAACCCTGAGACATATACATACCCACATACAAACACATGTATATAATAAACTTACCTTAGTGGAGACAAGAGGCAGTCGCATGCTCTCTAAATGGCTCCCCTGCTGACTGAAGACAAAGTGCTTCTCTTTGGCTTTGGGAATGACAAACTGGAGCTGGACCTCCTCCCCCAGCATAGATGAGCAGAAGGTGAAAGCATGGAAGGTGCACTCCGACAGCTGCAACACACACATATGCATTATTAACACAGGGAGATTACCATTAAGCGTGGCTACAGAGAGTAAGGAGCTCTCATGCTTTTAAGTGTCACAGTATTTTGACAGGTTAGCGTATACGTATGTGGATTTATGATGTCTGAAGTTACTCGAGCCCAGAGAAGGCAGCACATGAGTGTTTTGGATGTTTGCACACTGCACTCACCTGCGTGGCAGGGCCTGCTTCACAGTAGTGGTGACACTGTTCACAGTGATGAAAGGCATTGTGGGCGGCAAACCTGCTCAGACGTATGGATTTGGTCTCTCGTTTGGCTGGTGTTTGGCTCTCTCCATGCTTAAAATCTGCAGATAGCAAAAAATCAAAGTCATTCACTCTTCTCCTTTGAGATTACATTACAACAGTACACTAACAATGTTGAATTCGTGGAGCGCTGCTGTTGTGTGTTGCATATTTCTGCTGACCTTTTAAGCACTTTGGCATCTTGTCAGTGTAAACAGGGCTGGCCTTCCTGAACTTAGGGTCCCGGGGGTAAGGGTCAAAGGGCAGCTTTCGAACTTCCTCAATGTCAGGCCACTGGGTATTTACTGGAGTTGTAACCTCTGATGTTTCTGGTGATGAAAAGCACATAAGAAGATGAGAACACTCAAGACAATCTGACATTTAGTTCCTCATTATATCTGTAGTGTGAGGTCAGAATAGATGAGTAAGTAAGGACCAATGATCTTCACCTTCTTCCTCCTCCTCCTCATCATACACATCTACCTCCAACAGTCTGATGAGCATTCGAAACAGGATGCGAAGAAACTGCAGATAGGCACCAGTCTTTCCCACCTAGCAGGGGATAAAAAAAACATCATGTAATGTTACAATGACACTTTTGATGTTTTATGATTTTATTATTATTGTCCTCTTCATTTTATCTCTGTAAATATCTTGATCTTCTCTTACAAACTGACATGTATGAAAATACAGTTGATGATGCACCTATAAGGGGTTTATAAGATGTGCTTGTGTTTTCTTACCTGTGGGGGTCCACTGAGCAGCAAGCGTCGTGGATGTGGCACAGGTGGAGCTTCATAATCGGCGTGATGCTGCCTGGTGATTGTCCACTGGCGGTAGTACATGCTTTGCTCTGCCCCCTGCAGGTTGTGAGTGATAAGGGGCCTCAGCGGGCTGCTCCAGGCCACATCTGCATGAGGCAGCAGGGAGAAGGAGCTCAGCTGACTCCCCGACTCCCCCGCCAGCAGATTGTACGCTGCCCGCGACATAATGACCGTCGGCGGTGACACCCGGGTGGGTTTAGGTTCTCGGCCGCACTGTGTGGACTGGCTGGGCCTCTGGGTGGAGGAGGAAGACGGGGAGGGAGAGGAAGAGGAGGAACTTGAGTAAATAGAGGGAGGGGCCTTGGAGGCTTTGGAGGAGTTGGTGGAGAACTGGCTGCCCAGGGAGTCGCACTCCTGCTTGAACCCTTGTGTTATTGTGCCCACGTCCGAGCTGATGACACCTTCAGTTGGGCAGGTGGAGGTGGAGGGCTTCTGGAAGGAGTCGGCAACGTCAGATGAAGTAACATTGTTTTCTGCCAAGGAGCCTGAGGGGAGTAAAAGAGAGAAAATGTGAAAAATAAATACAAATAAAGCTAACTATTACTTAGATCAACAAATTTACACATACACAACTACTTTAAATAACTGAGACTGTAAATTAAGACCATGTTTCTTATAAAACTAGCTCATTTACTGCACACAGACCAATTTCCTCATTTCAATGAATCAAAAGTGTCTCTCCTCTCTGTTGTGTTGTTTGCATCTTTAATCCTAAGATTTAGTGTCTCAGCGAGGTCAGGGACTCACCAGAGGTTCTGGTTGCGGCGCTGCCGTTGCTCTGAGGTCTTTCCAGCTCATCTCCATCAGTGAAGCTGGTGGTGGCCTTTTCTCCGTTCGATTCCCGATGGCCCATGGCCTTAGTGGGCTCCTGAACCACACCCATGGATACATATGTGCAGGCCAGACCAACCTCCTGCTCCAGGGCTGTACGAGTCAAGTAGCTGGAGTCTATCAGACGCAGGTCGCTGTATTTCAGAGACCTAGAAGGGTAAGAGAAGATTGTTGCTGAGAATAGGTCATGTATATGGATTTTCATTTAATGTACTGTATATTTATGTGTTCGCTCCCACAGATATTTAATTTAAAAAAAGCCAAAATGTATCAGGGTATATTGAAATCACTAAATCGCTAATCTTAATGCATGTGCTATAAATCTAACATGGTTTACTGATGCTGACACAACACAGATAGACGACCCAGCAGTGACACACTGGCTGCAAGTTCAAATGTAACTGGACCTCTCTTGTAGAGAAGACAACACACACTGTGTGAATGCAGAAGTGTAAAACAACACTCGGTAGATAAATAAAAGACACAGCAACGGCACACCAGGAGGAATTATAGATGAGTGATGGGACATAATCATGACGTGTGAGCTTACCTGGGGAAAGTTTCTCCAAGAGGGTCCTTCCCCGTAAGGATGACGATGCAGGGCAGCCCTTCCAGATCCTCATAAGTGTGCGGTACCCAGTCTTCATTCTCACAGCCTCTCCACGCCTACAGCAAAACACAGTTATTACATAATGTTTAGTTTCAGTCTCATTTAGAAAAAAGATAGATAATGCACGTTGAGATATCAAATATATCCATAAATCCTTACATCCATTCAAGAATGTTTCTTGTCATTCTCACCTTGAGGCGGTTGGTGAAGTTTCTAGGCAGGTTGAGTTCAGTCGCTGGGCTTCCCAGCAGCACGGCGAAGCACAACTGGAGCCCAAGTTTGTCCCTCACGTCCTCCAGTCGCTCCCGAGCAAGCATCGCCAGCTGTAGAGAGGGGACTCGAACCAGCAGCATGTGGCCCCGGCCCTGCGAGCCCTCTCTGCTCGGGGCGTTAATCAGGTCCTCCACCATGGCCAGGGTCTCTGGGGTTATGTGGTCTCTCAGTGAGGGTGAAGAGGTCAGGGCCATCATGGCCTCAGTGTACTGCTGGATCAGCAGGTAGCTACGGATCACCATGCTGTGTAGGTGTGGATGCCTGGGACACAAATAGATAACTTATTATGATGTATGAAGTTTGTGTTTTTTAACCTTCCCAGCAGTAAATGATGCTTTTTGAACAAGACAGAAAACACATTTTGATGGATGATCACAGCTCTGTGTGTTAATGATTTCTCAGTGATGGCACCATACTGACCTTTCCAGCAGAGTGTGGACCATCTTTTCAAACGCATCATCACAGCGAAGAATAGGGCTGGCCACGCCCCACTGCAGGGAGCTGCTGTAGTCCCTCAGGCCAAAGTACACCAAATCATTGGGAGACTGCTCCCCCTGCTGGAAGTAAATGATACCACACCGGACTGAGTGTTGAAAAGCACTCTGGGAGAACATGGTACACTCTCTCTAATGTCAATATCTTTGTGCATGTACACGTTTACTAGACGTCACTTCATCTGAATGTCTTATTTATTCATTTATTTATCTAACTGCTTTTTTTATATATGTCATGTTTCTTAATGACTATTGCTCTCACCACCCCGACAGTATCCTGTTTGTGCTCGTCTGTCAAAGCGGTTTGTAAACTCTGTTTTTTTTTAAAGATGCTATATAAATAAAAGTTATTATAATATTATGATTATCACTATTTTTTGTCCTTGTGGCCCATCGTCAACAGTCACAGTCATGTATGGGTTATGAAACAGCGAAGATTAGAGGAATGTTTGAAAAATAAATCTCACGGAGACATTTTTTTTATTTGTTTTGCTGTCTCGATTTGGGAACAACAGCTCTAAATAATGTCATCCAGACAGTACTTCAATGTCAAATAGTGTCACTGTATTTAGCTCAATATAACGTTAAGAATGACTAGGACAGCAAGACCCAAACACCCTAAAAACAAAATATTAAGGTGTAAAGGTGCAAAATATTGCAGTCAAATATTGAACAGTGCAAGGTTACAAGGAGAAATAATAATAATACAAAATTATACTTTGTGGCCCAATGTCTCTTTATTTTTCCTGTCTACCTCTATAATAAAAAATTTAAATTTAAATTTAATATCGCTTAATATCTTAATATCGCCTCCCTGTTAGTGTCAGTGCAGTTTAAGTCCACCAGGTGGAGCAGCTAAACCACATCTGTTACAAACAGGCCTCTGCATGCTGCTATAGAGTTAAGATTGAACACAAATAAGAAATGAATGACCTCAGATGTCAAAATATCCCTGCATGTCTTCCACTAAATAGTGTGTGTGTTGTGTCTTAGTGTGTTGTTTGATTTTCAGCATCACAAAATAATGTAATATTACTTGCAGGCCTTTTCTCACACATTCAGAATATATAAACTCACCAGACTTTCGCTGGAGGGCCAGTGAACTTCGTTGTGGATGCTGATGCGAGACTGGCGGGTTTGCAGCGTGAACGGGAAACAGCTGACCTGCAGGACCAGGAGGTTCATGGCATCTAGGACTTCGTGGCAGTTCACCACCCGGTCAGCCAACCCCTGCAGCTCCCCGTGGCACACAGAGCCTGACAGAGCACTGGAGAGGAAGTAGAGCAAAGTATTTGAAACCTGTGATGGATATTCTAGATTCTTGCACAAATCATACCACAGCTGTTAACAACATTTAACACGGAGGCAAATAGCAACTTGATTAGTGACATGGTTTATGAACGCTTTTATTTTTACTGTGCTAACTGTCCATTGTGTTGAAGGTCATTCTCACGGAAAAATTCTCCTGGAATACAGGAAGTGATCTATTTGATGTTTCTGGCAGTGAAAACAACAGTTTTCAGGGATCTTGGGAGCTGGCAGCAATAACAACCATCTTTGAGTAGGAACACGATATTCTTCCAAATGTCAAACTGCATCAACACAAAACCCAACAAAGAATGTATGCCAAATATCACTTAGAACCAAATATGTCTAAAATCAAAGATCAACTTATGTGGCCTACATTTGACCAAAATTCAAGGTAATAGATACTCTGCTGTATTTGTTTTCACTCGCTTGCAGCTGTTCTCCACTTTAATCAATGTATAAAACAGGACAAGGCTAGATTTGCAGCCATAACAACTCATCTTTTCACACAGCTTTAGATTTACAACAGATCACAGAAAAATAAGTAACTTCCTGTGTTTATGGAGTCATCTTACCTTGTGAGATCGACGTGTGAGTTGTCGTGAATGAGGACAAACAGTGTGTAGGGGTTTTGTTTGACTTTCCTCATGAAGGCTTCCATCTTGACATGAACGTCACCGTCCAAACGCACCACGTACTTGTCTGATTTCTGATGGGCTGTGGAGGCGTCTTCGATTCCCAGGTCCACAAGCACTCCTGAGCAAAACAAAGAAGGAATGACGAATTAATTTTTTAACATAATCTCGTAGTCATAAAGTTTTGAAAGTTTAAGATGTAAGCAGGTCATCCTTGAATCTTTAATAGCGAAGTTGCCATCGAGCACAAACCTGATTGTCGGATGCGCTGTGCTGTCTGGTGTACCAGAACGTGAGACGGAGGGACCAAAACAAGAAAGTCCACTTTACAGAAACGCCCCAAATCAAGATTCTGGGTCCCTGAGTCGGCGATGGAGCAGACTTGGGAGAGGAGGCTCCGAGCCACGCTCAGCTGGGTCGGATAGATCTGAAAGACTTTACTTAAAAGCTCCGCTACAGGAAAATAAAGAGGGAGAAAGCAAAGTATATGCATCAGTATACATGAAAATTAAACATGCAACAAAATAACAATTACCTCAAATAATATAGACATTTAAAATGTGGAGAATTTTGCCACCCATGACAAACATTGACAGAGAGAATCACTACAGTTAGACCTAATGCTTTTGACTAATAAGAGACATTTCTGAATAAAACAGGACGTGGTTATGGTCTGGCAGTACACTTTGGAGCACAAATAAATCACCCATTCAGCAACATATTGATTTACAGTAAACGGAGAAGATAGATTGATCTTGTTTTGGCTCGTGTAAAACAGCCCTTGGCAGGTGAGCCAAGCTGTTCAGTTTAGACAGCGAGTACAACAGTGAGCAGTCTCACCTCTGTCAGAGGGTGGTGACATACTGGCAGCCTCCTGGGAGTGGATGTAGTCAGTGACATCGCCCTGAAAGGGCTGGATGACCTGTCCCTTCCGTCGGTGCTGATATCGCACCAGCTGCTTGTCCAGATTGTCCCCTAAAAACAAACAATCACCATAGTCACACAAAGACACAGAGCCAGGCATGCAATATATATAGTATAGTAATATAGTACAGTCTTTGTACAATATAAAATGCAGCTATCATAGGAGTCATCTTAAACCGATGGTGAAACATGTTCTTTTTTTGTCCCTGTACTCTTCAACCTGTGGTTGATACACCATTTTTTGCGAACCATTGTATTTTATCAACTATAAATCAATAAGCACATGTTGTATGGACGCAGCACTCACCTAGTGACGTGGTTTTGAAGTGAGACGCCAAGACGCTGACTTTCCCCGTGATGAGTTCGTAGCTGATTTCCTTCAGAAACTCATTGGTTGTAAGCATGCCTTCAGCTAAGGCCCTTGCTTGGTATTTTCCTGTGTCCAACATGCAAATTAAGATTAGATTATTACAACTTTAATATACATATTATATAAGGTAACGACCAGGTTAAATGATGAACGCGGCACTCACCCAAAACAAGCACGCAGAACTCGTTTCCGCTCATTTTAGAGGCACATATAATGACGACATATGTGGGCAGGCACTGCTGTTGGTGAGGACCTTCACTGAGAGAACGTAGCGACTCAGAGATGCCTTCTCCCAAAGAGTTATGGGTAACCACGACTTGGACGCTGCCCCCAGAGACGCTGGCTTCCAGCCGAGCCAACCAGGGGAGCTGGGACGGGGAGATGGCGGGACCCCTCGGACAGCACAACATGGCCTTCAAAACAATCTGCTCCAGCTCCTCCCTCAGAGGAATCTGCTCCGAGCCTGCAGGAAAAATTTAAACAAACAAATTCAAAACCACTTTCTTAGAAAAGTACACTTCAGTTCACATCAGTCACGAGCAGTTTGCAGACTATTGCGACTATGTAAAATAATATATACAACAAAGTTATATATTTGTTTTGCCAGCAATCTTTAAATAAGACACCGGCACCTCCCGGTCATCCACCCCACTACCCCCGTGTGTTTGATAAACATCCAACATGTCAGTGAAGATCTGAGAGACAGTGAGGTTTTTTTTTTTGCATGACCGAGTTTGTGTTTGCTGCTTACCTAAACGTGCAAGATACTGTAAAGTGAGTAGAATCATCGTCTCCACACAGAGAAGCTGGCTGCTGTTGAGGCCCAGTGTCTCCAGGGTTTTCTCTGTCAGCTGGCTGCTCTTATAGCAGCTGACCAGCAGGGGGCTCACCACTATATCCCCAACATTCCCATAGAAATAAGGTAAAGTGCCATGCCCTGAAACGGAAGAATTTTCATGAGACAATTCGAAACATGTCATGGCGAGGATCAACAAGTAGCAACAACTGTTCATGCAGTTAAATGGTTATTATGAAGATAAGCTTGTTTTTTAGACACGGGTACAAGGAAACTGCAAAAATGAGGAATGAATCAAACTAAGAGATGAATTATTATTTGTTTAAGATATGTTGGAATCCAAATTATGAGCTGAAATACTGAAAAGCCCTGAAATAATCTGTTTCCACCAGTGATTTTCTGCTTGCAGTGCAATGTGTTTGAACAATATTGTTGGTGAATCACTTGCGTTCTAGCTTTTAGGCTTGAATGAGTTCAAATAAACTGTATCACAAAGTGTTATGATGAACAAGGAGCAGATCACTGGAGTCAATCTTGTACCGATGAGGATGACAGGGCGAACTCCTGAAGAGTTGAGCAGGTTGTCAGGGACGATGACTGTCTCTCCGGCGGTGACAGGTTGGGGCTGAATCACTCCGGCTACCGGTTGCTGAGGAGAGGACACTCCTAGTACAGAACCTGGATGGAAATAGAGAAGATTAACATTAGTTACTCACAGCTAAGTTGTGGGATGAGTTGAATTTTAACATATTAGTGTGTCACATTAGCCAGAAAACACCGCAATAATATTTGTGGCTGTTGTGCAGTCACCACAGGAATATTATAAATGAAAAGAAAATCAGGGCAGATAATTTATTTGAAATGATGTAGTATATATAACCACAATTACATGATGTGGCTGAAATCTTCCTCAATCATGCAATTTAAAAAAAAAAAATCATTTCTGGAACAAACTCTCCAGCTCTATCTCCATGGAGATGCTGAGTGAATCATCCCTAACAACCAGAGAACGTCAGGGATGTTGCATACTCATCTCCAAACCAGAGTGATGAGGGCTTCTGAACAACACAGTCTATGCTGACACATGGTACAAACATGCACGTCTGCACACACACCTATGCACACACACACACACATAGGACAGTCGATTTACAATCCATCTCACAATGACTCGCATAGAAGACATTTTAGCTCAAGAGCCGTCCTGCTTGTGTTCAGGGACAGACCTGGAGAACAAACTATCGGCCGGATGGCTGGAACAGGAACGGCTGTTGGTGGGACGGGTACCAATGAGCTGGGATGCCAGCTCCGGTGGCGCTTCTTTGGAGGCCCCGAGTTCATGGCAGAGGATACTGAACATCAAATACAGACACAGAGAACAAGGTCAGTCAGTACGGAAAATAGAGGGAAAAAAAGATAATGGATGTATAACACATATTTTAGTTCTAAAAATATTTGACTTTATTTTGTCTTCAGAGACTTACCAGGACTGTCTCCTAAGTCAGCAGTGCGATACCCCTGACCTTGAGGCCCTAAAGAGACCTGGGAGGGGCTCAGTAAGGGGGGACGTCCATCAACACCCAGACCATTGGTCGGTCCATTCACCCTCAGAGCTGTAGGTACTGAACAGACAAATGCATGCACATAAATACACACACATTTTATTACAAGAGCTAACATCAGCATGCTAAGATGCTCAGAGTGCCAATTCTAATATACAGAGGAATATGCTACTATGGTTACATATATTAGCATGCCAACATCTGCTAATTAGTACAAAACATGAAGTACAGCTGAGGCAGATGAGAATATCAATCGTTTTTCAGATATTGACTGATAAGTTATTGACAAATTGAAATTTTGACCTGGTGAACATAATTAAGACTCCGTTTGGAACTATGGATATTTCAAAAACATGTCACGGCATCCAACAGGTGATATTTCTACAGCCAGGTTACTTGTGTGGCTGAAGAAAGATTAGTGGCATAATTAATACATACATAAATTGTTAAAATAAAAATATTTCCACAGCCATAACTATCTGGAGAGGTTGAGCAATACATAAAAATAAGTCAGTGATTTATTGATTACCTATCTATTAACATCTATTGCCAATGACTGCATTGGACATTTTCCAATCTCATATTCACTATGTTTGCAATACGCTTGAACATTGATCGGTATGTGTAGCCTTTGCTTGTCAATATCACAACCTTGTAAAAGGGCTAATGGATAGCAAGGCCTTAAAAAGTCATTACAGCATTCCTTCCTTCAGTATTGATTGGTGTGTACAAGTGCACACACGCGCGCGTGTCTTAACAGGCCAGGGCAGATGTTAATCTTGGCTCCTTGGTCGCTTTACGCTGAGCCACGTAAAAAAGGATCAGCACGTTGCTAAGCAACTGTTTTGCTAGTGTCAAAGCCTGGATGCAACTAGGAGTGCGACTAAAATGTATGAAAGATATAATACAGCAAAAGTAAAGCACGATGCAGAGAGGAAATAAATTGTCATGGAAATTATCTGACAAAAAAAAACAAACATGAAAATTTCAGGTATTCACCTATTGGTAGAGTCTTGTTTCCAGGTGTGGACGCCAGAGGTTTGAGGAAACTGCAGTCTCTGCCGAGGTCCTGATTCCCAAAAAAGACAGAGGATGCTTGCGTCGTTCTGGTCGGTGGAGAATCTGGAGGTAAGAACAAAAGATACGGGAATTTATCATGAAAATATATGACCTCCCTGTAATGCTGGTGCCTGATCCACAGACAGGTTACAAATCTTTAGGATAGCACAAAACTCAAACTACAGCCTGAACGCCCACCGTTCCCCTGATTGGTCATTTGGTTGCTTTTAGCCTTTGTGTATCAAACAAATGCTATCAGTCTCTTCTGTGTATGTATCCAATGTCCATTGCACAATACAAACAAACCATAACTCCCCTTTTCATTAATCATTTCCAGATAAACAGTAGTTCAGAGTGGAGAAGTGCATGTCAGCAACCTTTTTTGGGGAGCAGGATGTACCTGGAGGTCGCAGTCAGGAGATTTAAGGCAAGAGTTATGTCAACAACCACCCTAGAGCTCAGCTGTCTAACGCATTAATATTGTGAGATCTCTGCTGACAGGCAGCTTCCAGGTTCAGAATAAATCAATAACATAAGCCCAGGAGCTTTTTTAAAAATCTGCCTGGTTTTCATGTGACACTTAGCTTTTAGTTTGCCTGAAGAAAGGATTCAGGCCTTTGTCACATTACACTAATTTTAAATGCTTGCTTGGCATGAATTAAGTTGTGTTCTGTAAAGAAGTGTGCAACTCAAATGCATAACATGTAGCCTAGAAATATTACGATATCACATAGGAAACTGATATCAGATATACTGATGCAACAACTGCAAATAGCAGCAAAAAAATATATTGAAAATGTTGTTTACTCTTGATGCTACCAGAACAAACACCAAAGCAACAGATGAACAGATGAAACACAACAAACACAATCTCCTCTTAGTCACGAACTGACTTATAAACAGCTCAATGCAGTGATGCAGTGTAGTGGTTCAAGTGCCAGGTGATGTCCACCTAATAAATTTCAGGGCTTAGCCCACACCACCTGTCTCTATGGCAACAACATAAACCTGTACACATATATATACAGGGTTAGGATCGCTAAATCTTGAAATACATGAATCTGTGCTGTGCCTAGTCTCACCTGAGAGGGAAAAAGGAGAGGAGCTGTGTCCGCTGGTGCCTCCGTTTTCTTTACTGCTGAGAGAGGAGGACGAGCTGGGTTTGGACGTTGATGCGCTGCTGGAGAACTGACGGGTTTTACAGTCTGAGAAGGCACAGAGAGGGCACTGTGACATGCAGCATGTAACAGACATCAAGTGTAATATGAGTGGTGAGAATCAGAAAGCAGGGATTTAAGGGCGAGTTTTTACCTTTCCAGCAGATGAGGGGTCCTTTGCACAGAGCACCCTGAGAATTTTTCACCAGGTAGTATTTTAAGTGCTTCTGCTTCTTGGGTTGGGTGGATAACTTCAGGTTGATGTGGTTGGAAAACTCAGTGAAGTATCTGAAACCCTTTTCCCCACAGCCCACACAGTTTCCTGAAAAACCTGCAAATAATAAAACAAAAAAATTGAATTATTGTCTTGTTTTTTCAAATATTATTCACAGTCTAGTCGAGTGTATGAGCAGCTAAAAACAGAGCATATTCATCCGACCGGGAGCTTAAAATGGTGCTGATAGCTATCTCTGTCCTCCACTCTTATCTGACCTAAAAGTGCATTTTTCCCATTCTCGTCAGGCAAAAAGCGACGGTCCACGGCGCACACCAGGATGTGCTCAGGGATGCTGGGGGACTTGGCACCGACCAGCTCGAAGCCTGCTGGGACTTCGATGGACTCTGTTGCTATGGAGACCAGGCGGAGGTCCTTGCCGGCCTGACAGAACCCTGAGGAGAGGAGAGGAAGACACGGATGTGATATTTGATGAATGAAAAGAAGCCTTTAGGGTAGATACAGTTTATATATTATCACATTTAACAGCAAGAGTTTAATATTTGTATTTCATTTTAAGTAAGATTTGCCCTTCAGTATAAATATGTTGTGTTTTTACAGTTAAAATCAAGTCATTTTTGGGGGGTATGGGGTTTACCATCTAGTGTGCAGCAGCCATCAGGTGCAGGGGCCTGTAGGTAGGGAAGTGGAGGGCTGCTGCTGTCTGAGTCGTCGTCGTCCTCCAGCTCCTCCAGATCGTTGGACGAGTGGCCATTCATGAGCTCGTGGCCTGGTGGCTCTCTTCCATGGAGGTCAGCTTTCGATTTCATGTCTGATGGACATTTTAAATCAACATTAGTTTCACTTGAGCTAGATTATGATTACAGAGAGTTTCCTAGTGTTAACTGTGTAATTTGATGCTAATTAAAGCTAATGCTAATTAAATGTCGACTTCAGCAAGTTTCATCAAAAGTGGTTTCATTGAGAATTGTTTTTGAAGCAGCATTTGTGTACAGAAAAAGGAACTCTTCGGTTTAAACACAGATCCTGGTTTGCTGTTTCCTGCGAGGTGATCCTACCTTCCATGTTACCAGGATACGGTTCCGGCTCAAGGTAGAGCTGCGTGAAGATGGGCTGTGGATCTCCACTGCTAGAGCGCAGTGACGCCTCGATAGAGTTATGGAGAGCCTCTTCGAATCGAGCAGACTTCAGCTGCCCGGCGTATGAATTCCCCATTATCTATGGGAGTAAAGAGAAAAGAACGCACAGCACGTCAATGTTTATTCATTGATTAGCTCCTTATATAAAAATAGCAAACCAGCAACAGGTGTCTCGCACAAATGCACTCAAGAGGCTTTTTATTTCACATTAGATATCAACCAGTGCATGAAAGATCAGTGGTGAATGTCTATTAGAAGTCCTTAAGCTGAATTGATGCTTCAAGTATAATGCTCTATGCATCAAGCTGTAAAGACTGACCCTGATAATTATCATTGCGCCAGTGCAACACTAGATGATTGTGGCTGTGCGGTACAATTAAACCTGAAGTATACTTGTTTTATACTTAACAAAATAAAAGCGGTAATCAAGATGAAGAGAGGTTTGAGACTTTGTTGGATCACAAAATGCAAATTTGCTGAAAAAAGGATTGTTGTTGTGCTCTGTAATAAAGAGTATGGTTATATTTTGGAGGGGCTGCAGGTCAGTTATGTTAAAAACTATGTATTAAATTGTATCTTTACAATCTGAAGTGTGCAGACCTGTCGATAAATAATGAATTTGTTCATCGATGTGAAGATTTGTTGCTTCTCTTTAACTTTGGGCACATTGGGCTCTGGGTAATTGTGGTGAGTTGCAGCCTGCAAGTTCTGGTCCTGGTATTATCTGTCCTGTGATAAATGTGCCAGGTTTACAAGAGGCTCCTGAATAATAACAGATGCTACTGTGACTAATAACACACAGATGCACTCAAAATATATACGTTTGAAGTCACACACACACACACACACACACACACACACACTTTTCTCCACGTCAGCCAAAACATAATGGCCAAGGCCAATGGCTTTTTCCAGTTTTTTTTCTTTCTCCGTCTGTCTGTTGTGTCACTCTGCCTGCTCTGCCCCCGTGCCCCCTCCACCCCAGTGTCCACTCTGGGACATCTGCCGGGGTCGGCTGTGTGGGCCTAAGGTTGGCTGGCTCTCTGGTGGCAGGTGGCAGCTGGACAGAGGGCTAAGCATGTCGTCTCAAAGAAGAGAGCATGAGAAGGAGACAGAAGGGAGAAAGAAAGAGCTCCAAATGAGGTGAAAAGGCAGCACTGACCAATGGCTCTGCTACATCACGGTGTCCATTCATTACACAATAAAGCTTCCTACTCAAGCTCCCATTTTTCCGTTTGTCATAACATTTCAAGTGGAGTTGTTTAATACCCAGCCAGTGATCAGAAGAGTGTTTAAATCATGCGGGTGGAAAGTTTAAAAAAGAAAAGAAAGCTTTGGCTGCTTTCCTGACACATGGGTTTGGCCTCAAATGCCTTCAGTGTTTGTCCTTGGACTACATTTGACTGGTGCAGACCAGTGCTGTAGTTCATTGACACTAGAACAGCCAAGTGGAAGCCAGGCTGAAGACTTCAGCTGTTTAGGAAGAGCTAAAACTCGTTATTCGGGTCTAAAAAAGATCCTCTGCAGCTGTTCACTGAAGCATTTCATGACGAGGTTTTGTTGTAGCTTTATTTTACACAATAGTGTAAAATAAATAACAGCAAGTTAGTTAATTTAAGTGACCCTTTAAGTTACTTTTTAAAAATAATTGCAACTAATGTGCAGATTATTTTTTCAAATCATTTAGTTGTTTTGTCTATAAAAAGTCAGAAAGAAGTGCAAAATCTTCAGATAAGTCTCCAAGGTGAGGTCTTTAAATGTGTTTTTTATACAACCAAGAAACTAGAACCGGTCAGTATTTGGCATTTTTGCTTGGAAAAAGACAGAAACTCTTTTTCATCTATGAATACAGTTGTCGATTCATTTTCTGCCTATCGACTTATCGATTAAATGACTCATCTTTAAAATTCATGAACATACTTCATAGCCAAAATCTAAGTTGTAATGTGAAAGTAGTCATGTCTTTATTTATGTATCATCTCAAATGGAGGTGGGCGCTTGTTTGCACTCATCCAGGATAAAAAAATAATGCAGCAATTAAATGAATGATTTCTATGTTAGTTGTGCTTTTCATCCGTACCACATACTGAATATGTCAGTTACTTCCACCATAATAATCCACCAGATACATTGTGTCTTTTGGTCACAGAGACACCCTGAACCTTTTTATTTTGTCAATAATAGGCAGGGTGGGAATAAAGTTGAAGCCTCCTTTCTCCTCCCAGGTCTCATTTTGCCCACGCCTGGACAGGTTCCAGACCCTGTGTTTACCTAACAACCTTCCTGGGGAGAAATCTGACCAACCCGGACAAAAGACAAGATTAACAGTGCCTGACTGTGCTGTCAAAGAGATAAGAAGCTTAACAGAATGAAGCTACAGTGTTTCTTGCTTAACTGATGGAGGAAGGCGGCTGCACAGAGAAACAAAGACAGAAGGGGTAAAACGTGCCTGAGGGTGTTTTTTAAGCAGCCGCTGCCTCTTCGATTGTGAAGTCAAAGGAGGCTCCGAAGGCCTCTTTGGCTGGCTGACCCTCAAGCCTCAACGGACAGATTTGTCATTAACCTCGCGCAGGCCGGAGGTGAACACACAGAATGACCTTTTATCACCTGTGCAACTTAAAACAAAGCGTGACTGTGGCAGAGGTCGCTTAACGGATGTTTCTCGGGTGTGACTCAGGTGGTTGCTAAGGTCAATTGCAGTGGCGGGTGGGGGGGAGCGTTTCAGGTGAGTCAGCGGCTGCAGTCTGCTTGATGGATGGTCAAACATAATGAGTGGACTCTACCGGGGAGAAGCAGTTTAACGTTCAAAGACTAATGGCTAAAAAAGGGGATATTCATGCCAGTGAGTGGTAAAACTGCCTCTCAGCCAGTCAGATGGTCAGTCAAGGCTGTTGCTCGGCTCCTGGGTGGCAACAACAGATTGCATGAATGTGACCCCGGGTCAAAATAAGCTAGTATAATCTTCACTTAGTGGATTTGAAAAAAAAAAAAAAAAATGAGATCACAGACACAAAGTTGAATTTCTAACAGATACCACATTAGCACTGCATTCAACAACAAGGTGACTTACGTTGTCTGATTGTTCCCAGGCGTGAAGGGACTTGTTCACCTCTGCTACATGCTGGATCACTTCCACTCAGCAGAAACTTTCAGCAAAGACATTTCACTCAGTGCTTCGAGACCTGTGGGAGAGTTGGAAGATTGCTGGTTAGCTCACAGAGTGTCACTGATAATGATAAAACGAGAGAGAATGAAATAATTTATACCCCATGAAAGACAGGCGGTAGCATACGAGGGTAAGGTTTTTCTTTAGGCAGCCACGATTTAGTTAACTATAACTGATTAGATACTCAACAAAGGCTCACAAATGTAAAAAAATAAATAAAAAAGAGAAAAATGTTAATCATTAATCTTTACAAGTCATTTAGTACAGTTTAGTAGAGTTGATATTTACTTTTACTAAAACATGAAAAGCCATATTTTCAGCCAAATTCCACATTTGTATTTTCACATTTGTAGTAATTTCCTTGAAAGATTGACAGATTAAGGCAGATTGCTACAGTATGTTTCAAGGACAATAACAATTCATTATGGAAAATCATTAAAAGGACTTTTTTTTTTTTTTTTTATCAGATTTTAACAAAAGAGTGAAATGACCTTGTCCTATAGCAGTTTAATTTTTCACTTGTATCAAGAAAAAAAGATTGTAGAGCTCAGTAATATATAAGATTTATGTATATATGCTACAGATGTCTGTTCCTACAGGTCATCACAGTCCGAAGAGCATGCTCATTCACAAAATGAATGGGTGCACTTACGACCACTCAAACATTAAGAGTGGCTCAAACCATGACATATGTACTCGCTATTACGAGGCTAAAAAGGTGTTATGTGATACCGCGGCCCTCGGGCTATTTTCATAAAACACAATTGGGTGAGCTGCACTCAATACACACAGTCACTCCACTCTGAATGGAATTTGCCGGTTACTTTGACCCTTTGACAAAGTATTGTTTAGCCACTCAGGCTCTGATATAACATAAGTAAAGTTCCCTTCAAAACACTGACTGTCACAATCTACCCCGTCATTACTTCTCACTGTGTGCTGCTCTGAGGTGGAGGCTGGTTTGGGGTCCAAGTCCTCCAAATAGCAAGTGTACACAAGCTGGTTCAACTTGTATTTACTGACCGCACTGGACTTTATTTTGTGAATGATTAGCCAGCTTGATACAGCTAATCACAGTAGAGAGTTAAACATGTCAATATGTCAGAAACGTGTACTCCTTCATCTCCTGAGCAACTAAATCACTTACTGAAAATGTAATTATATCAAAAGTCAATGTAGCATTGAGTACAAGGAATCACAACACAAGTTCATTGACTGGGTGTTCCCACCAAAGAATCTCAACCAAAGGCCTAATTACCCAAGGAGCAGAGTCTTGAAATATTTTGATGCTTATCTGCTCGTGAAGGGTAGACGACACAGAAGGAGACGCAGATGGCTCCCGAGATGAAGATGAAGGAGCCGTAAACCTAGACACCAAGCTCAGCCCGAGGTGCTCAGTAAGGTCCTGTTCTTCCAGTAATGACATTTGAGGGAATGTTTGACATTCTTGTTTAGTCTTTTTCTTCTTAGAGCATTTCTAATGCAAGTGCAAACGCATGTGCATACACACACCCAACATATGTAATACATTCGCATTGCTACCTGTAATATACACAATACTGTATGTATCTAGAAAGATTTCTGCTGCTTAGATTCTACAATGAAGGCTATAATCAGACGTGATGTGAGCCTAATGTTTTCTCTGTACATCATCTCCCTTTTTTTTCTCCAAAAAATACTTTTGTTCATTTGCAATTATCAAAACTTGGAAAGAAAAAATGAAACATTGTGAAAGTTGCAGTTGATTCTAATGTTAAATTTGAGGCATGAATACTCTTCAAATGTAAAAATATGGCAGTGTGAATTGCTGTTGTGCGTGCTATTGTTTAAATAAGTTCAATATTCTGACAATAGTGAATCTAGCATGAAAGTTATTAAAATTTCATGTAATTAGTATCTTTGTTGTTTATTAAATAAACTGCAAATGGTCAAAATTTGGTGGTTAAGTGACTAAAATCTAATCTTAAATCACATTGTGAATTAAACCTTATAAGAGGTTTAATTTAAGAAAACATTTTGAGTTGTTTAACTCTTTCCAAATTACTTTTAACTCAGCCTTTTCTTTCTCTCCAATCCTTTTGTTTCTCCCTCAACTGCATAATTACATTACAGTGTTTACAATAGAGGCAGAGAGGCAGGATTAAAGTTCCCCTCTTAACCTGGTTTCATCACATCACATGCCAACACATTTCTAAATAAATGTGGACAAATCCTTCTACTACATTTTTACATTAAAACTATAAACATCTGAGGAGAAACGGAGGAAAGTAGATGTTGATACTGTCCATACAGTTAAACTTGACACTTGGCTATTGTTCAAAACGTGCTAATTAAACTACTACATGTAACTAAAACACGAGATAATTCAGCATTTATTTAAATTAAAACCACCTACTAACTAATTTTTCTTTTCACCTCAGTCGTAGATAAAATGTTAATGGGAATTTGATAAATATCTTAATCCTTTTCACCTCATTGTTATGCTTTAACATTTAAGGTCCATATCAACAGTTGAAATGCGGGAAAGAACTCTTGGCTTAACATTAGAAAAGCTGTGTGGTGAAAAGACACTGCCCATCAGACATGAGAGAAAAAGGGGGGTGGGGGTAAGAAATGAGTTAAAAAAAGAAAAAGAAAAAAAGACAAACATCTCTCCATGTTCTCTAAATTAGGTGCTAAAAGCCCATCTCATTAATGCTACATCAGGGCCACATGTGACAAACACAGCAAGCAAGCAAGTTTAAAAAGCATCTCCTGTACCTTCCATGACAAGTCGACCACCGGATGAACCCTTAAAATCCAAATCGAATGCAGTAAATCCCAAAGATGATGCTTTATTTTTTCAGATGTAGTCCATTTTAGATCCTATAAATCCTTGTGGAAAGAATTAGTCGATATCCAGGCAGCATATGGAGTTTCACTCTTCTCTGGTATGCCTCAAGTCACCTTTGTCATGATACTCTATAGAAAGAAATGGGAATCCCACTCGTCCCCTCAGTACAGCAGAAACCCTCCCTCTCTCTCGCCCTCTCTCTCTCTCACTCACATGCAAACAAACACACACACACACACACACACACACATAACCACAGACCCCTCCCCCTAGTCCCCTATGCCCTCCTCTGTCCTGTGCCATTTGCCAAGGAGGGAGGGAATCCACCGGGGGCTCATTCATCTTGGCCCTGCTGACCCCCTGTGGTGACAGATGCTCTTGGAGGCCTGCAGAGCAGTATTGAGTGGGGGGAAACAAAGAAGAAGTCCCGCATTTCCCCGCAACCACACATCCACGGTGCCCTGCCACGCGTGACCCCCTCCCCGGCACACACCGGGACATCCGCTGTGGGTACTATGTCAGGTGGAAGTTTTCATTTTCTGGAGATCTTTAAATCAAACTTTCGCTCTCACGCTCAAGCTCAGTTCGGTCTGCCACACCCAACTTTTTTTTTTTTTTTTTTATTGGGGGGCCAATTCAGAGCCAGGAGAGTCCGTCCCCAGCAAAATGGGGACAAGAATGTCAGGTCAGCTTGAGCATTTTGTCATCGTAGCCTTGCCCCGGATTGACCCCACACTGGGCTTTTACTCCCGCTATAAATACCAGGGGCTCATCTGGTCAAAATAAATAAACGGAAATGCACCACAAATCAACAGTTGCAGGCAGATGTTGGGGATTGTATGTCATTGCAGCCTGGTGATCAATGCTTGTACCTTATCATGATATCACTCAAAGGAGAGGGTACTCGTTTCCAGAAAGTGACTAAAGTGGCTTGAGATTGGCCGCACTGTATGTAAATGAAGTTAAGATGCACGTGCATGTCTGCATCTGAGCAAAATATCAAACATCAAAGACTAATCAATTTCTCTAAAGCGTTTGACGCTACGTTAAAGATCCACAATCCAATAACAACAACGACATTAAATCTTCAATCCTATCTGTTGCTGAAATTCTGTAACACACTTTAACGATCTCCTGACTTTGGATTGTAAACACAACCAGCTGTCAGACCGACAAGTCTCACTGTATACTGCCAGGATATTGTTTAGACTGCATCTCCATGTTTCTTACACAAATATCACACAGTATATGCACAATTTACTATGACCGTACACATGTTAGGCTATAATATGAATTGTACGGTGCCCTGTAAGGTTTCTGTGACTGTTTTTTCTGTCAACTAATTACAAGCCAAGTAAAGTCAGCAAGAATTTGTCAGGTAAACAGTAGGTCTGTGTAAACTCACATCTACTTGATGGCAGGGAAGATGCACTCACCGTATATATCAAGTCACAATGTGTAGGTCTCTCTTTAATACCAGCATTTCCTCTCAGATTGATTGGCCGTGAAGAGAAAGAAATGTAGAACAGGCTAGAAAATTTGTGTGAATTGTTACAGAAAATACCCGTGTTAAAACACAAAATAATAATAGCGATTAATGTCCGCAGTGAGCTCAGTTATTACATTTCTGCTCTAATAAATTCTCCCATTATAAACATCTCTTACTGGCCCGCTGAGCCGTGTGACTGATGTTCCAGTTCATTACCACAGACAACAGTCAACAGTTGTTTTAATCAAGTTGTGTGCAGCTCTTCTCACCTCCTCTCCAATGGTTATATTAGGGCACAGTCAGTGTGAGGGCTGCTGTAAACCACCACACGAGTCAACTAGGGCCTCCATTAGTCCTTACGGGGCCTTCATGCACTCATTTCTCTCAATCAGCCACATTTGTCTAAACATTGGGCTTGAGTTTGACTGTGAAATTTGTCCGGCTATTGCTGATTTAGACCACACACAAACACAAACACACACACAGGGACACATAAGACATGAGTCTGAAGAAGTGGCTCTGGTTATATTTGACACTTTTAAGTGATATAAATATTGTTAATTAGCTGTAGCCTACAATGATCCATCTGATATAGTCACAAGCATAGTCACAAGTTCAACTGAGGGAAAAGAGCTGTCAGTGTGATTTATCTCTAAGCCCCTGACTTTGACATGGCCTGTCTTAAATAGCCATTTAGAATGGAGATAATGAGTAAACCCGGCATTTTCTTTGGCCTCAAAAGACACTGTGCAAAAAAACAAAAGAGTGTGGATTGAATGCTTGCCCGCCCCCGAGCCCATCCTTCACCGCTGCATTTAACTCCTGCTACAGTCCCTGACAAAGGGGAAGTATCCCTGCCACCGCCACCTGAGGAAAGACGAGTCACATGATCAGCTGTGGGGGGTTCTGGGAGATGTTGGGCTTAGGGATCTTAAATGTAGGGGGTGAAGGGTTCTTCCTCTCTTAGGTTTCCCAAAGGAGCGCCATAGCTTAGCTGACTCAGCCAAACCAACCACTTTGGGATGGCTACATGGTTTAACGTGGCAGGCTCTGAGGCTCTGATGCTGTTCTCTGCAGATGAGGTTCAACCAACAAATCAAGAGATGAGAGATGAGTATCAGGTGGGGAGGAAGTACAGCAACCAAGGTGCTAATTAGCACCTTGCAGTCTGACTCTTATAATAAGAAAACAATCCTGTAGCTCAAATGTCAAAAAACAAAACAAGAAAACGAAGCTGCCACCATGTGAAAATTCCCGCAACAGAATTCCCTTTCCTACCCGCTTCACGTGGGCTACCTGACGCCAAAGGGTGTGAGGACTCGCACTGTTGTTTACTATCCGGGTGGCAGTCCACAGCTCTAATTTCCTTATAAAAGCCCCACAACCTTCTTCGAAAACCCCCTCCTCCCGCACCTCGGGACTACCTGCTGGGCCCTGAAGTGCAAATCGGTGCTAGTGAGGATAGCAGATGAGCTAAGGTCATTCATGGCTTTCCAGTGGGCCACACAAACAAAGGCAAACATTCCAGCTGAATGCCATTGCTGAAGTCGGCAGCAACAGAGAGAAAGAGAGCGTAGAAGGAGACAGAGCTGGGCTCAGCGGAGATAATAGCCTGAGGGTGCATGTGTTTGTGTGCACGTGCGCGCGTGTGTGTGTGTGTGTGTGCGTGTGTGTTCTAGGGGATTATCTGTGGAACTATAAAGTGGGGTGAACCAGGGTTTAAGGCCTGGTGTGACCAGAGGGAACGGGGGCAGGGTCCAAGGCTTGAGGAGGGGTGGACAAAAGGAGCATTTGGGCAGATGAAGAAGTCATCATCATTAAGCCACTGGAAGTTTACTGTCCAGTTATAAAACTCATTTCAAAATTAGGGGCTAGGGGGTGCGTGTGAAAGGGCAGCAGAGCTGGGAAGGCCTGCAAAGGGGCTGGAGGGCGGTGTAGTGACTCGCAGAGGAACTGTAGCGCTAATTCATTAGGGGACAAGAAGGCTTTGTGTTAACACTAGGTTGATTGGAGTGGTGACCTTGCCACACACTCTGGCCTAGCGGATGAGTTTAAGGGCAAGGCGTTTAACCTTAAACTAAATCTCAGCCACGGACAAAGGGCAGCATCATTTAAAGACATCGGGCTACCAAACAGATAACTGAGGCAGCACAAATGGAAAACAAGCCTTGTTAAACGTAGCTAATCCAACACTTTAGACTCGTTTACAGTAAAATTATAATATATATGACAACTAATATTCCTTCATATTATAAGTGGCAGTTGTCTAAGTGTGTGGGAGTTTTTGTTCATGGTGTTTCAATTAATACAGAATAAAAATATGGACTTTACCAAAGTCAAAGTTTTGAGATGTGAGAAGTTGGAGACTGTTTGGCATTTTTGCTTGGAAAAAACAACAATAAATCAATTAAGCAAAATTAGCTCAACTCAAAATACTCCCGTATCTCGCCACAATAATATTGTCAGTTGGAGATTTGCTAGTTATAATGTTTTGTATTATTTCAGTGATTCTAGATAGATAGAAATTTTCCAGTAACTCTCTTTTGAAACTGATCTCATTCCTCATCTTTCACAAAGGTAAGAAATATTGTTATTAATCTCGGTCATAAATAACAAACCCATAATTTTGATCTTTTACATATTACAGCATGTTACGCCAAAGAATGTCAGGTATTTGATATTGTGGCCGCTAAGCAGAGGGATCAGTTCTCATGGCTGTTATCCCTGATAGAATAATGAAAGTGAAGGACGAGTGACAGTTTACAATGCTGTTCATGACTGTGTAATAAAATGGAAGGCCTGTCAGTGAACCCAATCTGCATTTTACAACGCTGCCGGGTTGAACGCCAGTTCACCTAAGTCGGAACAACAGGGAGAGACACAGGACCCTAATGCATTTATGGACTTATTCAGCGAAGCCATATTGAATAAGACAACAATGAGTTCTATTTCATACTGTAAAGCTGTCACTGGCTGTGGTCAAACACCGGTCAATGGTAAAGGGCAAGAGGAGGGAAGGAGAAAGAAAATTAGAAACATAAGCAAGATTTTAACTAGTTTACTGGTTTGATTTACATTTTTAATCTAAGACTGGAAAAATCACCCTTAACCTTGTATGACATTTTAAATAAAGGCAATATTAACCTCATTAAACATGAATTAACTTCCTTAATTCTACCCTGGATCTTATCCTATTCTGAGATAGATATTGATTCTCCACCATCACCACTCATCCATCACCACAGCTTCTTCTAACATCTGGTCCACACCTAATGGCTCATCCCAGAGTAGATCTTTGATGATAGTTGACCAGGCCTTGTCCTGGCCATAAACTGTTGTTTAGACAGCCCTATTTGTTATGGGGTGTAAAAGGAGAGCCATGGATCACATTGAGAGGAGCAACACTATCAAAACATTGACTCTTATCAGATGACAGAACTAGCAACGGGGTCAGATTCTGTTTCCAGGAGCTTGGTTTAAGCTGCACTCCGCCCTGCCTCCACGTCACGTCAGTCAAACTGAAGTGATGAGCATGTGATACTAATGTGAGGATTTCAGAGATGATCACCGCTTCGACTTTCTCTTTAAATACATCAGAAGAGCTTGGCATTGTGACGTTTTTCAAGATCAGTGCCAATACGATCGAAACATATGTGTGACAAAACCAATTACTCACTTACTTTCTCTGAGCTTTCAACTGCATTTTACAGTCTTCATCAGCAAATGGAGGTGGCATTTGTATCATCACGTGACATAAGAGTGGGATGCTAGTCACACAACAACAACTAACGTTTTTGGCACAAACATGGCACTTAATTTCCGAGAATGTTTCGAGGAAAGAACTATGGACCTAATTACAGGGGACATTCTCACCGATTACTTGAACTGTCTGCAGCCAAGTTCTTTTCCTGAATAAAGAAAATTACAAAAATGATTACCCAAATAAGGAAATATCTGAAAAAGATACTGAGTAAGATGATGGATGTGACTGAGAATTCATATTATATTCAATGCTACACAAACATTTTAATTGATACTCCAAAATTACACTTCTCTCGGGCTGATAAAATTAGTTGATTAATCAATTTATTTGCTAGTTTTAGCTTCTCAAACGTTAGGATTTGCTGCATTCTTGATCGGACTTCCTTAAAGGAAGGAAACTGAGATGGACATCTGACATTTTATTGATGATTAATTAATTAATTGAGGCATAAATTAGCAGATTAATTAATATTGAAATAGCTATTAGTTGCAGCTCTACCCTGCTCTACTGATTAGAAATGTGGAGGGAGATAAAGACATCTATTGTTTGTGTCTGACAATCTACATTTACATTTAGCTTTTATCCAAAGCGACTTACAGAGAAGGGAAACAATCAAGGGACAGTGCGGATCTTCGCTAAATATTTTGAAACTATTTTTCCAAATAAAAGAATACACATAAAAGGCACGGATACAAAAGAGAGGCGATCCACTCAAAGTTCAGTCAAAGTGCTTTCCTGAAAAGTTCCCACAACTGACACACTAACTCAATTTAGCCACGCAGGAGCACAGAGCACTCATGGAGAGGACATAAGAAAGAGGTCTGTTGTGTTTATCAGGCGTCCAGAGAGAGATCCACCTTTCACAATAGGACCTCTCCTTTCTTTTCCTCCCTGAAAAAAGTCTCAGCCACCTTGAATCCATTTGAGTGACACCGTGACAAAGAGGCTTCTTAATGTCCCGACGAAGGAGCCTCCTCCCCTTTCCCTCAAAACTTCCTTACCGGGCGATCAGCTGTATCCATCATGCCCCCTCTTCCTGACCCCAGGCGGCACTGCTGCATCAGCAGCACCCCACCCCCGTTACCCCCCTCACTCTCTCTACCACAACTCCTCCATTACCCCCCACCCTCCCGATTAATAAGCACCAGGTTGCCGTCGGTGACAGGACCCACACTTAAATCCCATCAGTCCTCCTTACTGCAGCAAGAGTCACGGCATCAGCAGGACTCTTTTTGTCTTGATGGGACAATGGAAGCAGGGCTATCCTTTGTTGAGGGCTTGACCCCACGCACAAACCTTGCAGATGAAAAAAAGTGACAGTAAACCTATTCAGATCTGGTGCACTTCATCCTGCACTGATCCCTCAGAGAGATGAAATACTTTACCGACTGGCAGATGTGATGACAGTTAAGACAGAGCTCCTTGAACAATGTGGAGTTCTATGCAGAAATAATGGCCAATAGCCAATTTTGAATAAAACTAAGAGAAAAATATTGTTCTAGCTCTCATTTTAGCCAAGTTGCTTAAACCAACCAGGATGCTGAAGCCACTGGATAAGTGAGCCAATTGAGATTTCAAAATGTTCCTGCTTAAATAATAATAATAATAATAATAATAAAGTGATATCTATCACGACGAGGCACAGAGCAAAGCAGATAAGCTTTTTGCAAACCTGATTGCATGATGATAAAATTTTCAGGTCTTCAGTTTGCATTAGCTTAGCTTAGCTTTGCTTAACATGAAGACTGGAAATAAGGCCCAAGAGACCATTTGTCCAACAGCCTGTTATCCCGAAGGCCCATTGTTCTGAAAATACACATGCTGGTATCACCAACTTACATACGCAATATAACACATACATATATCTAGACATATCTAACATACTTGTTTGAACCCAGAGCATGAGCTTCCCTTAAAACTAAGTAGTTTTATTGCTAAAACGTAACCAAACTGTTACCGTTACATAATATTAACCATGTATTTATTATTGTTACCACAATGACAATGGTCACTTGACTTTGTCCTTTACTGCACGTCCAAAACTCCAGGAATGTGTATTCTTGGACTGCCTCTTTATTTTCGTAGTAACAGGCTATCGGACAAATGGGTTTTCAGTCCAATGGGACCTTTTTCAGACTACTGGGGTTTTGGAGTAATGGGCCATCAGAGCAATGGCATGGCACGCTGGAAATATGGGGAAACTGCGAGCCTGGCTCTGTCCAAAGGGAACAAAATCCACCTACAAACACCTATAAAGCCCGTTAAGTAACACTTTATATCTTGTTAAATGTGTCAAAATTACAATGCACTGTTTTAAGGGCAGCTGTTTTCCCCTACAGGTACTACGGTCCCATTTTGTGTTGTTCAGTCCACAGAAAGGGAGCAAATCAGCATAAATACAACCCAAATGAATTACTATACTACAGTGTAAGCGTAGCAGAGTGTACTTTAATCATTCCTAACTTGTCCCTGCTGCTGCTATCACAGGGGACAAAGACAGAGAGAGGGATTGTTTGCAGGTAAATATGTGCTCATGTATTTTATATTCTCATCATTTTTTTTCTGCAATCAGGAAAACTTTAGACAAAACAGATCACACAGTCACACCGATAACAGCTGCAATGCTGCTGGGTACGAACTCCTTCAAAATCTAGTGTAGGTTTGGGCACCTTTCTGCCAAAAGGTGTTCCCTCGTTTGGTGTTTTTATATAATGTTGGAGAGCTCCATCAAACATGCAACTCTAAAAGAGTAGCTATTCAACTGGATTGAGATCAGCTGATTAAAAAGGCCAAAGATTAAAAATGATTCACATGTTGTTCATTAATACCTCATTACTCGCGTGTGATCTGCATTTGTTTCCTCACTCAGGATTTTCTCACCTCTCTGTATTACTTTTTAAGGACTGAATGCAAATAAAAGACTGTGCTACTGACTTCTCTGTGTACTGTTATGGTTGTGCTTGTGCTGGAAATGTGCACAGAGAGAGACAAGAGAAAGAGAATGACCTCCCCTGCCACAGAGGAACGTTGAGTCCTCGCAGCAGAGGGCTGGGTCACCGTAGCCTTGGACAATCTGACAGCCTATGGAAAAGCCTTCTGCTAGAGAGTCCTCTCCCCGACAAACCCAGGCAGCATCAACACACGGTGACCTTGTGTTATAATATGAAGAGGGAGGGAGAGTGAGAGAGAGTGAATCTCCTGTCTGTGTGTGCAGGGAGGAAGGTTTGGGGACAATACAAGTGGGCAAAAGCAACAATGCTGCTGTTGTGATGTAGGAAATCTGGCTACAAGCCTGAGTTTTGCCAGCTGTTACTAGCACACATCCTGCTTCCTCACTGCAACAATACCAATTACACAATTTTTAATTAACCACGTTCCATGTAACACAATATCTATCAAAAGTAACATTTTATATATCACTTATATGTGACAAGTCATAAATTTACCCCGGCTCACATTGGGCTATGGCTCATAAAAACAGTTGAAAACAAAATACATTACAAGCTTGTAGCATAGACAACTTATGGTATTTAATCAGCGACAGAGGAAGTGGTGCTGCAGCTGGCATAGATAAAATAATAAATGCAGACTATGATCCCCTTGTGTCTAACTACCATGTAAATCAATAGATAGAAACACAATAGTGTGATGAATCACTCAAACATTGTTTGTCTTTGCACAAAAAACTGACCCTAGTTGCAAAGGCCAAAACAATGAAATTCAACCTAAAAACCATTAACTTCCCTCCAGACCGTTGCACTATGATCCAGCTCTATGGCACAGCACACACTGTACTCTTTAAAAAGAACACATACACTGCGAGCAGTCATTTCTGGCCGTAGGTACTGTTCTGCTGGGGTTGGCATCTGCGCAAGAAGGGGGGAAATACAGCAGTACACCCTGTGAGAACACACTGTTCCACAACAGTGCTGCGTGAGGAGGGAATCTCAGCTGGATGCTTTCCAGGTTTCAATGGAAAGAATGAGGATATATTATTACTAAGTGCTCTCCATGGAGCCACATGCACACTTTGCTCTTCATGAGCTCACACTGATGTAATGGATCCCACCCAAAAAAATCCAAAAGATTGATATATTAAAAAAAAAAGAAAAAAAAAAGAGGAACACTGCAGACATGAGATAAGCACTTCATGTCACAATTCAGCTGTGATGTAATGCAAGATGCAAGCACTCAGGTGTCGTATTAGCCTCATTTGTTTATTACGGATGCAAATGATCTCAAGGAACAAAAGACTGAAAGTCCTCCTTCACCTTGACATGCCATCACTCCCCTGCAAGCCCCAAAATGCACTCGCGCTTTAAGGCGACCCTTTGACTTTGCTCCCGACGCACTTCCTGACGAACGACTTGTGCCTATGTCCATTCATTTCTGTCAGGGAGCTATTTCAACTTTGATCTGGGGACGGGAGGACAGAGAAAAGGAGTGCAATGGTCGTACAGATTTGGAGCTTTTAGCTTCTGAGGAGTATTTCAGCTTTGCATTTATACGCCTTTACAAACTACTATAAAAACTACTACTGTAAAAGTGCCATGAAAACAGTTGCACGAACAGGAATAAGCATCATATCACAAGACAGAGGGCTTAGATAAACTAGGGACTGAGTTCATTGAGTCATTCAAACGGTCAACCAGAAGATCCAGCGGGGACAGATAAGAACCTGCCCTGCATGTCAGAATCAGAGATAACTAACAGGACAACAGGAAGTGCCATCTACTAGGGTCATGTTCCACTCATGCATAAATGTACACACACCCACTCATCCACCCACCCACCCACACACACACACAATTAGCATCCCAAGCCTCCCTTGCAACAAAGACCAGGATGTTCAAGTCAGTATTTTTGGCTGTACTCCTACAAACTGCATGTTGTACCTTCCTGACTGTAAGCACATTATAAGGCTGTGAGAAAGAAAGGCATTTTTTTGAGTTGAGAGGAATTTTATCCTTTCAACCTTTCCCTTTCCCCTCCACTCCTGAGCAGGCCATAAACACAGAGGCGTGAAGTCGACTCTCACCCAGCAGCACAAATTCATGGTCAGACATTGAAGTTTGTTATAGAAAGCTATGTCATAAAAGCTACATAGTAAAGTTATATTGCTTAAATGCACTCCACAATCCGTATCATAAACACAACAAAAAAGAGGCAACATACTCAATTTTTTGAGCTGTATCCCCTATAGTGCATATAGCGTTTTGTTGAAATGGTTTTCTAGTTGTGAGTAGCTCCTAATTTTACTTACAATGGAGCTGCAACTAACCCATTTTAATGCTCAATGTTATAATCATCTGCCGATTATTTTCCTAAATAATTGTTTGGTCTGTAAAATCCGTTTAATTTATAATAGTAAAAAAAAAGGAATGCCTAACAGAAGGCTAAAACCAGTGAATTTGTGGCAATTTTGCTTAGAAAATGACTTAAAATTGATTATTAAAGTTGCTGCTGATTCATTTTCTTGATTGACTAACAGTTCCAACTCTAAACATTACACAATCTAAAATAATATAGTGAATTTAGCCAGACGTATTTGAGTACACTTCCGATTTGTCGCTTTTCCAGTGTATTATAGTCAGTATGCAGTATGGTTACTAATCTAATACAAAAACAATTGATGGAAACAAAATGAAATAATTGTTCCACTTCCTGCAGGTGAAACTAAGATATAACAGCTGATGGTGGTGGGCTTTGAGGAGGAAGCCCCACCCCCAGCAGAGGGATCAATGCACATAAATGGAAGAGGTCACAGACCTTTGACATCTCCTTTCAGTTGGGGGAGGGGCAGAGGCCTTTGTGAGATTGGGTTTAATGATCCAATTGTCGACTGTGTCATGCACCTTCATACAGTACATACAGTTTGTCTTACATTTTCATACCAGAATTTCCCCTCTGGGGGATCAATAAAGGATTGTCTTATCTTATCTTATTTTGCTCCACCCTGTGCACTCTCCACCCTTGTTGCATGTCCAGTCACTAAACTGTCCAGCTACAAGTGTGAGGTTTGGATAAAAGTGTATCTGTCTGCATCCAGCTGCTTTTTTTCACTCCTCATCACTCCCACATCTGTTTTAACCTCGTCTCCCATCACTTTCCATCATCAGCCTCCCCTGCTCCTCTCCAGACCTTATCTGTGCTTTCCCTCCCTCACTTCTCTTTCATGCTGCATTTTTTTGAGAGGGGGTATGGTCACTCAAAGGGCCAGAGCAGGAGAAGATGACCACTTTCTAATATCCTTTGATGCATTTTAGTCTGTGGAAATCATACGGGCAAAAATAGCAAGAAGCAAATCATTACATAAATCTAATCACATTTTGGAGTGGTTGAAGAAATACAGCAAACTATTCAAATGGCTAGAAAACAGCTTGAATAGAAACTCATCTGGCCACATGTAGATCTGACTTTCTGGTACAGAATGAAAAACATACCACACCGACACTACCGTTACAGTCTGTGAATATTTCTTTCTTTTATTGGCACTATAAGTGAACACAGTGTTCCTGACCCTCCATAAAAAAGGACAGGTTAAAAGTTTACGAGCATCGATGCGGAACACATCTGGCTGAAGATCAGCAGCAAGATGCTCTTTTAATTGACATAACTGAATCTTTCTGGCTTACATTAGACACTGTTACTGCTAAAACAGATTGTATACTGTATATAAAATAGATACACTATGTGATTTGTTTATTCCAATTTTGTGTCAAATAGATCTCTGTCATTATTTGACAGTGGAATCTAACTAAGTACATTTTCTGAAGTACTGCACTCAAAACAATATATTCAAATTTGAGTTACTTCCCATTTGATGCTACTTGATACTTCTACTCTGCTACATGATGTACTTCTACTACATTTATCCGATAGAGCTATTGTCACTTTGCAGATTTCTATTCTGCACACAAAATATATAATCTATATAAAAAATGATGCATTCATACAGAGTATATACAACACTATTGTATATACAAAGCAGTTAGAATTAGCTCCACCTCCAACATCCGAATGCTGCTCAAACATGTGATATATAAAACCACAGAGGACATTCTTTGCATAATTAATACTTCTAATGAGATATTGTAAGTACAGTTTGCTGATATTACTTCATTATTACGTATTTTTTAACACAGGACTTTTACTTAATTGAGTATTTTTACATTGTTGTATTGCTACTTTTTAAAAGATCTGAATGCTTCTTCCACCTCTGGCGTTTGATTATGTATTTTTTTTGATCATACAGTATGTTTTAACAACACGATCATCTGTCCATGTCAATATAAGCATGTGCCACAAGGAAATTTTTGAAAAGATGGTTGGTCCAGTCTTTTGTCTTAGCAGTTAAATGAATGACAGCTATTTTGTGGACCACCTGTTTTCTGGATCCTCTCCCATCGAGCTAAGAAGAAAGTGTGAAACAATAGTGCTGATCTCTCTATTTGGGATTTTGTCCCCTGTACCATCTGTACTCAGGATCAGAGAGGCCCACAATCACTAAGAAGTACTTCTGAAAGGATCAAGAGAAGCAACTGGCTGCTTTGCTGACTAGTCCCACTGGTGTTTTAGTGATCTGGGCCTGTGAATGATCTGTGAGGGTGTTTTACCTCATTGATCAATCTTCAAAATGATATGTTCCTGGAGCCGGACGTAGCCAAAGCAAAAACTGACACCTCTTTGTTTCTGACTGGATTGGTAATCAATTGTTATGTGTGCCTTTTTGTTATGAAATACGAACCTGGGCGATCTCTCACACATGAGCTTGTCATAACAGAGAGCAATAAATAAAGCACATGTGAACGAAAAATACTGGCTTTCAACATGAACGTAAATTTTCTATTTTTCCCCCAGAAAATTAAACAGACGTACTGAGGGCCAATCGAGAAAAGACCAGTCATTAACAGCAAAGGAGCAGTCCTGATGTGCTCCAAATGATCGTGAGGGAATAATGAGACAAAATAAATCAATCTGTTACCCTGGTGACAATTTTCCTTTTGTACAAATGGATATGAAACATCATCTGTCCACAGCTTGGTTGAGCTTTTTCATATGTGAAATAGCTAAAAATTTACTTATTCCAACAAGGAGACTGCATGGGTGTATTACTCATTAATATGGTTGGAATTTCCCTTTTTTTAAAGTTTACAACAACAAAAGGGAAATAATAAAGAAATTTGAGAAACAAATTTCTGTTCTCACCAACTCACTTGCAGTAATCCCAGAGCTAATTTATTACCTGTGTTTGAGAAATAAAAGCGACAATCACACAAAGAAAATGCCCACTGCCAAACCTCAACAACTCAAGGCTTTCACAAAGCATCTTGGGACAGAGATGTCTCCTTCAAGGCTAAAGAGGGAAACCTGTCCGAGCGCAGGAGTGGTGTCACGGGGGCCTTACTTATCTCCTCCCAGATTAAGTCCCAATTGTTCGCCAGGAACAAAGGCAGCCAGTGAGGAAACCAGCCCCCCAAGGGCCAGATGGTCAGCGTTCAGAGCCCCCTGACCCCTTCAGCCCTCGCCCTCTCTGACAGGGCTGCACGTGCTCTATGCGAGACAGGCCACCCAGCAAATTCACAATCCACACTGCTCGTACAGAACATGTACTCACATACTACCTGCCTGCTCACCTGTCTCTGAAGTCTTTCTCTTTTCAGAGGATGTTAGTTGCAGAGGACAACCGTACATTTTAGATGTAACAAATCTGCAGTTAATGGCAACAATTAGGCTTTTAGACAATATTTCTAATCATGCATACAAATATTTAAAAGCAAAAATCGACTTAATTGTTATAAATGGATAATAAACAATGTACTTTAACATGAAAAGTGGCTGTTCAGTATTTGAAATTAAAGTTGCCATATCATTAGTGCCTCTCTGCATCTGGTACCTTGAGATGTGCATGTAATTGTCATTAGCTCTCCTGACATTTTAAACGTAGAGAAGGGGGTGGTGGAGACATAAGGAATGCAACCTTTGGGACATGAAACATGAGGAATGGCAGATTAGATGTAGTCAAGACAGACTGGTTTGCCTGTAATTACAATGACAAACCACCAAATACATCTCCTGGTCACTCTTATCTGATATGACTTTATCTAAGCTGCTGAAGCCTGTTTCAACACTGAGCCTTAGGCAACTGTGACAATATTCAACAACTGTGTAAATTAGTGGCCTGCTTCCAAATATACTTGACTTTAACTGATGATTCATCATCAGGAGTGATATTTAAGAAGAGAAATTTAATGTATTAACGCACCATAGGCAATTTATAGAAAATAAGGTAAATTCTTTGACTGCTGACCTTGCATCAGGTTTCATTGGACTTCTTTTCTACTACAGGTTTCACAAAGGTTCAAGCTCCACACTCATATAACACTTACAAATGCGTTAATTAAAAGGTTAATTAGGCTATTGGATGTAGGTTAGGTTACACACACAGTGGCCGAGCATCACTGACAGCCAGTCAACGAGGCATGAAGAAGAAACTGAAAATAATGGTTAAAAATACGATATTCATGCAGTGTTTTCGTGCATTCAAACAGGCATACTTTGATTATTGATTATGCCAAATTACCTCGAGTCATACTTTAATTACCCCTATAAACCCTGTGCAGTTTCACCTGCAGCAGCTTTAATGACAAATAAAATTCACCGATGACCCAAACTTTAAGCATCTGTTTCAGCCTCGTCAGACAACAGGCTGCAGGGCGACCATCCTCCCCGAGAGCGTTAATCCTTGTTTATGATCACTAACATGTTTTCTTATGACACTGTGTGAGGACACAGAAAAGCAGCATAAATGCCTACCTTTATCCACACGGAATCGGGTCTGTGCTTTTAAAAATGTAGCTCCCTGGCTCCAACAACACCACTAAAACAGTACCACCACCGCCACCGTCGCTGCTGCTGCTGCTGCTGGGCTCGCTCTGCTCTGCCACAGCTGATCTGCGCACAGTGAGGGAGCCGCCAAGTGACGTCAGGAAGTTACTGTACGTAACCGTGGTGAAGTTACTTTTTAGCTATTCAACAGACGTTCACTGTTGAATCAGCCCAGGCTTTAGTTTTACCCAGTGGCAGTAAGAGGACGTCAGATCAACTACAAATGTTGGCTTCAAATCATGCAGTTTTCCCTTAGGGACCATCAAAAAATTACTTTATTTGAGTGACATCAAATCAATATTTTATATATTTTTTTTAACTGAGCTTATGTAGCACACTTACCACCAGCTTTTTTTTTTTGCTAATGTTAAATTATTTTGCATAAATATTTGAAAATAATTGCATTTTTTTCAGGATTTTAGGCCTTCTTTTATTTCTTTCTTTTATAAATATTTTGATGTTCTTTCAATAGCTTCCATGCATACGATTGGTGGACAGAGCTGTAAAGTGCTAGTGTCTTAAATCTACCAGCAGGAGGCAGCTCCATTGGTTGCAACAAAAAGCTCTGATTGTATTAGGTCTTATGGACAAATGACCCTATTCCTCACCAAGCGGCAACCTCCATTGGTGGGAAATGAAGCCAATGCGGAAGTGCTAAAAACTGTAATTCCTTGAGAGGCCACTTGAGGCTGGCTCCAGAAGTGAGTCAATCTCTATAAGCGCCCGTATTAAAAAGCCCAACTTCACGGCAGAAATGACCCATTCAAATGATATTAAGGCTTAGAGTTATGCATAATTAACTTTAAGCTTCTTCTCTGTTCAAAACGACTTCTTTTTCCATTGGACTTTTATATTTTCTATGTATATTTTCTTTGAACTTCTGCATTCAGAACAGTCTGTGCTCTGAACCAATACCGAATTAGGCTATGATCACGTATATGCAAAAGCAGGAAAGTGAGTATTGCCTGTCTCTGTGAATGTGGGCAGAATATGCTGCACACACAAGTCAGTTTTCTAGTTTGTAGTCCATTTTAGGGGTCAACCACATATTTGCGATTGGTTGAAGCTGTGACTTCTTCTTGTATTTGTGTGTGTGTACATATGTATATATAAGGTGCAAGTAAAAGTGAGTACGAGTATGAGCTTGAGAGGGAATTCAAGAGTTCAACAGTCTGCTGTCTATGAAACTGTTTCTGAGCCTGTATTGGATGCTGCAGTACTGTACACTGCAGATGCTGTAGTACTGTCTGCCAGGCCTTCTTACAGCATCATTTGGTGTCATGTAGAGGTCCTCCATGGATGGCAGCTCCATCTGGGTGATGTGTTGATCAGTTTTTTCACCACCCTCTGAGGTTTGTCCTATATGGCCTGTGTAATGATACATTCTGCTTGTGATTTGGAGACACTGGTTCCAAAAGCATTGAAGAAAAAAGCTGAATTTTTTTTTTAAGATATCCATATAAAACAGAAAAATCCTCAAAAACTGCAATTATAAAATGTAAATATTTAACCATTAATGATAAAATGGTATGGAAAAGAACCCTCTTTTTTTGTTTAATTTATTCTAACAATAATTTATTGATGATCCCTTCCTCTTACTGCCAACACTGGATGAAACTAAGTAAGCTGCTGGATCCGGCGTGAATGTCTGTCCAATGTCCAATTTACAACTGTCTTTGCCAAGGCAACCAGTGTTTGGTTCCACTTGAATGGAAGAAAAAGTTAAAATCAGCTTGTTGCTCTAATGCAACGGTGGGGGAGGCACGATTACAACACAAACGCATCTTACTATATTAAATGAGTCCCCTCAAAATGTCACGGACAGATGACTGAGATATAGAGAGCAAAAAATAATTAGGAAAGGAAATACATAAAACAATAAACAAAAAAGCAAAATAAAACAATCAAACGTGCAAACAAATGTACAGAGTTTTTAACCATTCATTCACTGATATACATATGCATGCATAAATACAGTGCATACATACGTTTACCTACATACATGCTAATATAAACAACTAAAACATCTCCCTCTGAACTGATGCAGTCCAGGCTGCGCTGCAAAGAGCTTCATGTTGCGTTGATTGAACAGATACTACCTTTACACAAAATATATAATAGATGATTTACATGTTTTACTGTTTTTGTTATACATTTTTTTCTCTTGTGAAGCACTTTTATGAGCTGTCTCCGTGAAGGATGCAAAACTCAATGAACTTTATAAATTATAATTACAAAGTAATTCATTTAAAAAGGACTGAAAGAAACACGTGACAGTGGGTTGAGTAAATATTTCGGTACCATTAAAGTCAAGATCACGGGCCTCAAATTTCTGACGCGAGTGACTTCTCGCATTAAGAGTTGGACAACGCCGCCCTCTGTTGGGTGATATGCGGAATAAACAGACTCTGAAAGGGAAAGAAAATGGAGAGAGATAACAAAAATGTCTTTTAACAGCGTGCCTGAAAGTCAGTGCAGTTATTACGGTTATATTCTTATTAATAAAGGATTAAAATAAAGTAGTTACACAATAGTTGTGGAGCATTTTTATGTAAAGTACAATACAGATAGATAGATAGATAGATAGATAGATAGATAGATAGATAGATAGATAGATAGATAGATAGATAGATAGATAGATAGATAGATCATAGTCAAATAAGCCATAGCCCACATGAACTGCCATTCTCCAGGGAGCAACAGACAGCATTTCCTGTTTGTCATTTCTTCTAAACTGTGATCACACAGGACAAATAAATAGCCAATATACTGACGTAATGGTTGCTTTACTACGACTTACAGTAACAGTCAGCACTTCTGTGGGATTCTGACCTTTTCATATAATTCAGAGAGCAACAGCTATCCTGGGGCACTGAAAAACCAAGATCATCATCTTTTCATACTCAGGAAAAAAGAAAAGAACAGAATTATTTATGAACCAGAAACAAGAGCATATGTAAGCCATACATATATTTTACATTACTGAATAGAATAGGATTATTTTATAGCAACCAAACCAAGAGCATAGAACATGGATATGGATCATTTTAGAGGTCCAGAAACAAGAGGATTTTACATTATTAAATAAAATAGAATAGATTCAAATATGATTCAGAATTAGGTATTTGTAACACATATACATACTTTACATCACAGAATAGAAAAGAACAGAATAGAATATTTGAGTTTGATTCAGCTCTAAGAGCATATGTAAACCACATGAATAATTTTCATTATTAGTTGTAATCTAATAGAAAAGAATAGGGGGTTAATTATGATTAATTATGACTTTACTCTGAGAGGGAAAAAATGTCTTTTTACAACATGCCTGAAAGTCCTTGCAGTTATTACGTTTATATTTTTATTAATAAATGATGAAAATAAAGTATATATATATATATATATGAAAATAGAATAGATTATGCCATTTAAATATGATCCAGAGGGTATCTGTAACCCATGTTGGATAAGTTACATCACTGAATACAACAGAATATTTGATTATAACCCAGAATCAAGAGCATCTGTAGTCCATGTGGACACTGATGAGCATGAATAAAACAGAATAATACATTTAAACTTTGAGGGATCTTAATAATTAATATTAATGATTCGTTTTTTAAATGTTTCCTCTCCCCCTGAGGGCAGCTGTTCAATGAGATCCTCTCGTTTTAACGTTTGTGAGCAGCAGCAGCAACATGTTTCCACCGCAGCCTGTGAACTCTTTGAATGCGCCTGCCTGCCGCGACACGGCGCATGCGCAGTACTTGACATTTTGAAGTTGCTTCTCCGGGGTGTTTGAACAGGAAGGCGGACATGTTGGTCAGGCTGTGGGAGAAAATCGGGCATCGTCTGCTGTTTTTCTTTCTCCGAAAACTAACACATATCAGAACCCGGTTTTATACGTCTTCGAGCTGAGAAGATAAAGCCGTTTGGACGGGGGAACAAGCCGACAGTCAGTGACAGTGCACGGGATGCGGCGGAAGGACTGCCGTTAAAAAACGTTGTAACGACTCCGCGTTTAAACTGAGCGAAATTTGGAAGAAGCAGAAGTTTTTTTTTTTCCCACCACTTCTACTTTTGAGCTGTCAGATTGTATTTTCGTTTTCTGCAAAGGGCCCTTGGCACAGACATGGGAACGGGCCTGGACTAACTTTCCCCACGCAAACTGAGCTTTTTTTTTTTTAAATAGACGTTATATTTTTTGTTTGGATGTACCAACGTTTTAAGCCCTTATCCCTCAGTGGCATCCTGCGGAGGCTGACTAATCTGTCGGCGCATTTATCTTTTTGCCACTGAAGTTGTTTGCTACTCATACTGAGGGGGGAAGAAAAAAAAAAACACCTTTCGACTCTGAAAATGTGGCTTTTGTACATTCAACGCAACCTTAAACGTTTCATCGTCTGTGAAAGCTCGAGGAGAACGATGTGTTTTCTCTGAAGTGTAAAGTTCACACGAAGAAAGGAACATTTGGCTAGCTAGCTACCGCTGGCTGCTGCTAAAGCTAGCTAGCCAGCCTCGCAAAAGTGAGCTGTTTTTCTTCACAGCCCAACACCGGGACTTGAGTTTAACAGCGAAAAAATGTCTGCCGGGGAAAGTGTGGAGGCTCGATTTGAAAAAATCGATGCCATGTTGAAAGACCCAAAGTCAGAAGTAAACACGGATTGTCTTCTGGTAAGTTTGTAAGCGTGCTAGCTTTGCTTTGCTTTGCTCTGCTAGGCAGCTAGCGAGTCAACCATTCGGGGTCAGTCTACTCCTTGGAGCAGAAATACTTTCCGAAACCAACAAGTCGTCTCAATTGTCACTCAAGGAATGTGCTGATATAGACGCCGACAGGCCAGTTTGACTCAAACACTAAATCAACTTAAACACCTGTGCGTGTGTGTGTGTGTTCGTGTATATATTTATATATGTTAATGATTTGCACAAAGAAAACAATGAGCACTTTGATAAACTGTGGCATCCTACAGTCAAATATGGCTTAAAGTCTCAGCCAAAAGCAGCCAGGCAGTCATTTTTTAGCTGTAGGATTGCTCTTTTAACGATGATTACTTGATAACCTAGCTTCAGTAACTAATTAGAAAGCAATGGTATCTGGAACAGACTGACAGATGGCAACCGTGTTTCTGTTGCCCACAATACAGACACTCTGTGTCAGATTATTTTTAGTTAGGCCAGTTAAAACTAATCGTGCTATTAAATCTGGATTGGTTTCCGTTAAAACCGACTAGTGTGCCCTTTTATATCATTAGGAAGTAGGTGGTTAGGTGCGCTGTCCTGTTTTGTCTACATTTACTTATCTAAGCTTCATTCTGAAGTGGAAGGCAGCCTCCAAGCCTGTTGTGACCTGCAGGCCTCCAGCTGCATCAGTACACCTGTTGGTTGGAGTTTGCCCTGGCTGCTTCCTGTCTATGGGGCGACAAAATTGTGAAGCACGACTCCTATGTCTGAGGAAAGAAGGCGGCTGCTGCCACGTGCTAAACCCTAAAGCAACACCTTCATGGGTTTTTATTACATGCGGCAATCCCAGGAACTGAGTCACCGTGGAGTGGATGCCAAGGGGATGTTGTTGTGTCAAGTGTTTGTTGATATCAGAAGCCTTTCGGCTTGGGTGACAGTGGCACTCAGTGTTTTCACAGGGATCTGGCTCTTTCGTGACTCATGGGTTCGGTTGCACTCGGACTTAGGGTGATGAAAGCAACATTCTTGTGTGTAACTGGATGGAACATTTTGGCTTGACTTTTCAGGGAATGTTTACAGGTATAACTGAGTTTTTTTGCCTAGCATTCACTACTCAACAGGTTATAGTTTCATTATAACTCATTCAGGTGTTGTCACACTCTGTGATTAATGATTCCTGTGTCTTGATTGTATGATATGGTATGTATGAGTAAGCAGACTGACATGCCATGCAAAAGAACATCAGGGAAGCTGTTTTGGGAAAGGGGCTTGTCCCAAAACCCCACCCACACACCCACCCAACTTGTTTTTGTATAGGCCGCTGTAGATAGCTGTCTTTTGAAAAGTAAACTTGCTTCGTCTCTATGACCTCCCATCCTGTTGCAGTAAGAGGCAATTAAACTTACCTAAAAGTGCACACACTCTGCATTTTTAATGGCAAAAAGCTGTGGGGACTGTTCCTGCTGGCAGCCACACACACAAGGGTGTTGTTCCTCTCTTTTCCCCCCTTTCTGCAATCTCGCCTGATCAATGAATGGAGGCCTTTTGCTGAGGCTCTCTCTGCCACCATGCAACTCCACCCACAGCTTAATAAAATTCCATGCTAATCAAATAACCTCTTGTCTTTGACCGGCCTGGAGTTCCCTGTGTGTCCCAAAGCCATTCTGCACGTCTGGAGAGAGTTGAGAGCAGGCAGGCAGGCAGGCAGCTCTGAGGTAGCTGGGTGTGGGCTCTGCTCTCTACCCATAAACCAAAATTATGTGGACTGAAGACTCATGTTTCTGAATGCCGTGAATCAGGACATTTAACTCATAAAGCAGCCAACATGCTCGGCTATGAGTAATAGGTTCCATCAGAATGCACAATGCAGGCCTTTTTACTGGCCATGTTTCTGTACCTGAGTTTTGAGCTGGCATTGCCCAGCCCTGTTGGGATTATACATTTTTTCCCATAGAAGTCTGGTTTGTGTTGTGTGATGGTGACATTTGGCCTACACCAATACCACTCAGCCCTGGGCTTGGCCTATTGAGCACGGTATTCCAACCCTGTCGCCCTTATCTTCACCCCCTAAATAAATCCTGCTGGGAGAGAAGAGCGCCTTATCTGGATGGGCGACCCCCCCTCTCCAATCATTGTGCTCTAGGCAGGCCTCTAAGAGCCAATCTGAACAGACAGAATTCCTGACATTGTCACGTGAAATGTTCACTGACATTGAGGGCCAGAGGACTGTCCATATGTTGTTTTTCTCTGCTGGCAACAGTCAACATTTTGCATCAAATCAATTCATCAGATGATATGTCTCGATTAAACATACTCCCCTCAGCTGGTGTCTCTGAAAGTTAGCATGGAGGACATGGTGTGTTTTGTCAATTTGTGAAAACACTGAATAGCAGTTCTTCAGTTGTGGAGTCTCTTCATCATTTGGTAAATTTAAAATGGTTCAGTCGATATGTTTGAACTTGTTTTGCGAGGGCTTTGTCTCTGAGATATATAAAGGCCTCCTGGCACAGGCCTTTGTTCTTACTTTGACACTTGGGGTGCATTAGCTTCTCTGTGTTTTTATCTGTCTTTCATCTGCTATTTGGACGCTAAATCTGTAATTACAGGAAACTGCATGGCTAGTCAACCAGATTTGGAGACAAGTGATTGTGCGAATGCTGAATGTGCACGTTAGAGTGGGTGCTCTTATTTTTATATGATTTAAAATAGTTGAATAAGCTGAAACTTGCTAAATTAACAACAGTACAACTCATGTAGTTCTTATTAGGACTCAGAGTGTTGTAGCTGACTCACAGATGAAAAAAAACACTTGCTTTATCAAATTAATTAGATAATGAATGCGTTAAAATCACATTTGCAGTTTGACGCCTGCCAGTATTGGCCACTCAAATTTGATTTCGTCCCACAAGAATGTCTAGGCTATGTTGACTAATTGACAGAGGTGCTTATTACTACTCGAAGTGTTAATAGCTTATTATAAAGAGTTAATGGTGATGTGCGGCAAAGAAGCTATGGAATAGAAATTGCTAGTGTGAAGAGTTTCTCTAGCTATGTTAAGGTTTTTTTTTTTCTTCCCACTTTCAATTGGTCCCATTGCCACTTCATGCCAATTCTCAGAGTTTAGGCATTCAAATGAAATACCTGGCTGACCACGAGGAACCTTTGTACGGGCAGAGGGACAGTTTTCAGTAACAGCTGCCTAAATATGAGCCTTGAGAATGATTTCTTCCTATCTGCCTCGCATGCTCAGTCTCCTAAGGCACAGTTTGAGTAAAAGCCAGAGTAGAGCCAATCCTTGTTCCTCCTTTGTAGAGTTCCTGCCCTTGTTCTAGTGACCTTTGCCTTTAATAGACAAACCATACCTGCAAGGTGTTGTCATAACTGATAATGCAGCTGTGGTCTGTATTTGATCCTTGACTTGAGACAGAGAAGAACTTTTTACTTGACTTGTAAACTCAAATATTTAGTAAAATCAAATTATTCATCCCCATTTTCGATATTTATTCATCTATTCATTTGGACCAATGCATGAGATTACCCGTTATTATTCTTTGAATCACCACGCTAGTGGTCTTTTATGTTTACGCCTGTTAAGTTGCTTACTGCAGATCATTTGCCGTTGTTTTCAGGTTACGGCAGTATAGTGAAGTTCAGTCACCCACTTTTGCCTCGTTTTGCCATTGCCATTCATTCAAAGGAGTGTACCGAATGATGCCCTTTTAATACTGAATCAAGGTTTAGCCTGTGTTCCGTTTATACATAAACCAATTTATGATGATTGAGGCAGATATGTAATATAATTGTGATATTTCTTCTGTCTATTTTTCTTGCTATGGTCAGGTGGTAATGCAGCTGCCAGGAGACACCGATTTGACACTCATACTGGAATCTTGGATGTCGCAGCATCCTTGAATGCACCACAGTTTTTTTTTTTCAAAATGGTCTCTTCACATAGCAACTCTTTACCCTTCAAGGCTAATGAGCAGTAACATTGACAAACAGTAAAAGTGACTACATTCACATTGTGGTGTATTACCTACTTTAAGTACTTTATTAACTTTTGGTATGCTTTGGAAAAGAGATATATAATCTGTAGTTAATTGGTTTAAATATGGAAAACTATTAGCTTGGTCCTTTAATGATCAGTTACATCTCCTTGAGTTGAAAAACATGTATTTGTGGCCATGGTAATGGTCAGCATTTGATCCATCCCTATTGTCAGAAAGGTTCAGGGCTGTCAGTTGTAAACTGCTCTCCTCAGCTATTCAGCTATGGGAACAACAGTTGGCTGAGCTATTTGTAGCTCTGCATTCCCTCAACTGACTGATTATGTGGAGGAATGCATACTTAAATGATCCAGGCTTTTAATAATGGAACGCTTTTGCCTTTGATTCACCCACTGAACTTTACAGCCTCCTGCTTTACTTTCATATTATTTCTGAAGAGCTACAACCCCGTTTAGTTTGTCCCACTTACAAAAGTACTCTGATGTGTAATAAGGTGGTCGTTTGTCGGGGTGAGGTCAGAAATCCTGAGCAGAGCAGGCAGGATAGCAGAGTTTTGCTTGAGAATCCAGAAGCTCGGTCAGTGGAAACTCGTGAGTGCTCTCCACTGTTGGAATAACTCAATTATATTTTGACATGAAAGCATTTGTGACAGTGATTCTCGCTCACTGGGACCTCATAAGGAAATGGAATGCCCCTGTTTTGCCACCCCTGGGTTCACTGTCAATGCCGTTTATCCAGTAGAGTTGTTAGATATTCAGGCTTTCTAGGTAAGTGGGATTTTCTGTCAGTAGATATTATGTACAGCGGGAGTGTGCAAAAGAAGCCTGGACCAAGTTTAAAAAATAAAAACAAGTGAATCTCTCTGACTGCCTGTACCTGAGAGTTAGCAGTGAGGAGGCGGTTTGGCATTTAGTGCTTGAAATGGTATCACTGGTTTGTATGATCATGTTTGTGTTTACACGGCCACAGCCTGCAATGGAACTGCCCTTATTTGCATGGCAAACTGAACGACTGACTGCACAATTGCTCACATGTGGAAAGCATATTGTGTTGAAGAGGTGGCAGAAAAGGAAGTGAGAAGTAAGGCTCGACTTAGGCCAGTCCACATGCCTTGTGCTGGCATGCAGAAAGGGATGATGTGGCTGAGTCTCCCATGGAAATTTTAACTCAGACTTTAATGTCTGGAAAAGAGCTTGAGTGTGTGTGTGTGTGTGTGTGTGTGTGTGTGTGTGGATTTCTCTCCCCTAAAGCTTAAAAAATAATTGCCATATGTAATGTCAACCACTGGCTTGTGTGTTTTGTATAACTATACATTTTTTTTTTTTTTTTTTTTTTACAAAATTACCACATTTCATTAATGGGACGATGAGATGGTTTTTCATATTATTATTTAGTAATCCCAGGGATGTGTCGCCCTCTGGCTGAAGCAGCATCAGCAGAAATAGGATAACATGGAGTCCTGTGAGCTCTGGTTTGTTTTCCCAGTGATTTTTTTTTTTCTTTTTCTTTCCCAAGACTGCCACATAATGAAACATAGCCTGTAGACTGCTACCGCCCAATGTTTGTAGCACTGTGTGAATTGTATGCATTGGTTTGCTCTGTATCTTATAGACCGTATGCGCACATTCTCACTACTTTTTGATTCAGCGTTGGTCCTACGTTAAATAACGGTATCTCAAAGGCTAATGGTTAGATCCACATACATTTAGAACTTATTTTTGTATTACTATGTATCTGCTTTTTCATTTGTACTGCACCTTTTCTTTTCCTTCAGTGCACAGAAACTCCTGAGCCTTTGGAAATTTCAGAGCTGCAAGAATTGTGGTAGAAATACTTATCTAGGAACAGTTTCACCACTTGAAATTACTCTGAATTACTGGATAAAAAGAGCTTTGTCAGTGATCTCGGGCCATCGTCAACCTCATATTTGTTAGCGTAGCCCAGAGCTGAATTTGGGCTGAGCCGTGTCGGTGCTACTGGCTGCACCATCTGGCTCAGCGGCAGAGTGGTCTGATAGCTGAAGCCAAATATGACAGATGATGTTTAGTCGCTCAACCCTCAACTTTGATGATTACAAACCAGACAGCAGAAGATACTTATGTTTCATATTTATATATTGAACCTGATGACCCTGCCTATGTATGTGTGTGGGGGTGAGGGGGTTTGTTTTTTTTAGGCAAAATATAGATGTGTTAATAAACTAACACAGAGTCTGTCTGATACTGCAGATAAGAATGTGTGAGGCATTCAGGTGCACTTCTTACGGTTGGCCAATATGACTATGGCTTGTCTACAGAAAGATATTTTGCCATACCATTTGTACTGTGGTAGCTATAACTTACATATATATTGATGGCCATTGTAGGTAGTCTTACAATGATAGACTAGATAATGGATTTTTCCATCAATGTGGTATTAAAAACATATAGCTTCTTAACAAACATATTGTGATATATTTAATCTATATTACCCACCCCTAAACCCTCTGTATCTCTAATTACAAGTCACCCCAAAGCCTTGATGCAGTCCCTCTTACCATGAAGATGCAAATGCTGAGATTTAAACCTGCAGCAGTTGCTACTCACACACCCAGTGCTACACATTCCTACTGCTTCATTTAATGTTGCACGGTTTATTCTTTATTTAGCAGTTCAATTCTTTGTTCTTTTTTACGCTGCAGTACGATTCTCCACTCGCTAAAACCAGGTTCTTTTGTCACACTTGTGTTCCAGGAGAAGCACGGCTGGCTTCCGATTTTTCTTTGTTTTTTCCTTCATTTGTTCTTCTATTGGACTAGCCAGCCCCGCATGCACCAGCACCAGCCCCTCCACTCCCTCCTCCTTTCCGTCATACTGTAGCGTTAGGCACTAGCGCTGATTGAAAATAAGGCTCACTATGCGACTCTGTACTTGGGATGGATTTTTTTTTTCCTCCCTTCCTTCACTTTTTGTTGAGAACTTGTTTGGCCACATACCTAAAATAGCTCTCTGACGTGTACAGTCCTGTTAAGGAATGTTACTGTGGCTGTCCAGAGTTCTCTGCGGCAGGAAGTTATGCAAACGTGCATTGCTGAGCACAGAGCCTTGTGATTAGGGTCCTGAAGGACTCGGTTCTTCAGCCTTTTTTCCAGTGCAGGCTGGCTGGATACTATATGGCCAACAAGGCCTCTTTTCTCTCCCAGCCTATGGTCTGTCTTGTGTAAATTCTCCTTGCTGAAAGTTGACTTTAAGTTGTTGGGTTTTTTTTTTTAAAGCTCAGTAGATGATGGTTCTCAGCTCAGCCATGTGTGTTGATCACAACCTACCCTCTCATTAATTTCCCACATTCAGTCTCTGTGAATGTCTATGTTGCTTTTGTTCTTCCCACCAACCATTCCTCACCTCCCATTTTTCCTTTTCCCCCTCCCATCTGCCCTTTTTCCCCTCGCTTCCACCCATCCTGCAGGGCGCTGTGCTTGGTTTATGTCTCATAGAGGGGGGTATGGCCCTGACCTCCACTGCTGAGCAGAAGCAGCAGAGTTACTTAAGAGGATTCCTCGTCTTGTCTGAGCTGCTGATTCATCATGTGTCATCATTGTTTTGCTCAGAGATGCAAAAAGAAAATCTGTCACTATTTAACTGACGATCATTCCTGATACTGGAAAGACAGGATTCTTGGTATGATAGTGAGTTTGAAGATGATGTAGCTTATGTCAACAAGTGAAAAAGCATTTGTTTATTTTAGATCAGCTGTGAAATTTATCTCTGCCCTTTTGAATAAAAGACAACGGAGGCTAGGTGACCCGTGGCAAAGTGTCAGAAGATGCGCCGATTCAACATCTGGCTCACACCCGCTAGAAGGAATGCAGTATGTTGTGCTTGAATGCTTATGTGCATGTCTTCTTTCAACCATTCTGGATTATGGAAGATTAGATTAAATCCCACCTGTACAAGTTATGCTCCTGCCTAGCCTGAGCCAATCTAGCCTGTACCGCATGTTTGTAGTTCTTAGAATTCCAATATTGTAGCTGTCGCGTCATAATATTGAATTTTTTTTTTACAGCTAACAGAGACAGTGCAATATACTGTGTCATAAAAGGGATTCAGTCAGTCAGAAACTCATGAGGTGGGAGTAATTTCAGTGGGTTGTTGCAGCACTGTATTGTGAAGTCACTGTAAAGTTATTGTTGGACACCACCCTGTTGCCTCAGTCATCAAAAGGTACTTAGTTTTCCTCAGTTGCTTTTATTAGCAACTTTGTGACCAGGGTGGGAAATTCTGCTTTCGGTCATGCAGCCAGAATCTAAGCAGGCACATGACTCGTACAGTCACTTACAACATTTCTTGTGTAAACACATTGTATAAAAAGCTGTAGAACTACAAAGCAGCAAAAAAAAAAAACGCTGCTTTTTATAATGTCTGTCTGTCTACTTACTGGCAGTATGGCTCAGAAATGCATCTCTGGTCAGCAGCTGACTCAAGCCCTCAGACATAACAACCTGTTTGAGGATGCATGAGCAGATGTGCAGCTGTATGACCATCAGCAACATGACAACAATAAAACTAGACTCCAGTTCTTTTTGCAGTCAGCTTTGGAGTAGTAAGTCGGCCTCCTAATAGAAACGCAAATGACTTATTCAAACATTTGTTTGAAACAGCAGAACTTAACGTGAATTTTAAAGATGTCTTTCCAGCATTTAAAGAGATTTACAACAATGATTTTTATAAGTTTAAACTGACATGCTACTGTCCATGGAAAGATATGTTTTCAGGCACCATTTAATAAACAACTGCCCTTTGAAATCCTTTTGAGAATCTGTTATTAAGCACTTAAACAAAGCACTGAAATCCGGATATTTGTAATAAGCTAAAACCCTCCGAGACTTTATTAATGTAATCCATGGTAGAAGCCCGCTGCTAGCTTTTCACAGAGGTCTGTTCAAAGCCGCTCCAACATCCTGACAGGACTCTGTGTTTTACTCTTTACATGTTGTGTGTGATGTCGCTGCAGTAGAAGACACTGTAGCTTTGTTTGCCTGCGTGTTAACCCTTCTCCTCTCCCCTCAGGATGGCTTGGACGCACTGGTGTATGACCTTGACTTTCCTGCCCTGAGGAAAAACAAGAGCATTGACAACTTTTTGAATAGATGTAAGTAGCTCGCATCATGCTTTTTCCACTCATGTCCTCCTTTTTAATGTTGATCTGCACATGTCATTCACTTGAACCATTTGTGTCCGCAGACCCTGTTACATATGGGTATAAGCCTAGGCTCAGAAAAGAAGGCTGTTTTTGGGTCACCGCCTCTATGTAGGCTTGGACACAATAGGTGTCTGCTGCTTAGTGCCCCCCCCCCAACAAAGGGGCTTTCACAAATGGCTGGTGACCCACATGGTGCCTATCGTGATGGCTTCTCTTTTTCACAGTGCCCTCAGACGAGGGGAACCCCCATAACCATGTTTAGACAAAATAAAAAAACAATTACAAGGGTGATGGTGAGGCTAAATCTGTCTTTCCTGAACAGCTCTAGTAAAACTGCCCAATTCGTGGCATTCAGATTTCTAGGAAATGGCAACTATCATGTTACAGTGTTTACCCCAGAACTTGTTCTTGTAAAGCCAGCAATGTCTGAGGTAGGGGGGGGAGAAGGGCATCAGGGTTATATTTTGGGCATATACGTCTTTTAATTTCCAGAATGACATATAGACAAACATATAATTTTCACTAAAACACCTCGAGCCAAACTAAACTAAACAACAAATGCTTACTCTCACTGCCTCTGTTGTAACTCTCTGCATATTCTCCCTCCCCTCTGTTGCATGTTTTGTAGCCTTCACTATTCATTTTGCCTCGGCTCCTCAAAGAATTCTCCTCCAGTAAATAAACTTTGCGCTGAAATCTACTGGGATCTGGATTATGTGCAGTCGTGATGACTCTCATGGGGAAATGCTCGCTGCTCTGTTTTCACGGCACACTCAAGTCCACAGGCCTTCTCTTGCAGAAATACGTTATACTACACACTGATGCATTCTCTGATCATCATGTTTCAAATCTATTACATTGTAATGGCTTTGGTTTAGGTGGTCGGGGTTAACGGTTCATTTCTGTGCATGTAATGACTTCTTGGAGCTTTAATGGGTCTTTTTATCAGTTTGAGGGAAAACTAACATTCACTGTTACATACTTTATAATCAACCCAAGCTCCTGTAAACCCTTGGGCAAAAACTGCCATTAGGCATCTCCTCAATTACTCTTGGTACAGTACTTTTGTGTATAGCAGCCAAGTGTTGGAAATGCATTGATGGATGTACTAATGGACTAGCTATCTTGTGAGACACTGGTTCTCAGTAGCATGCATTGCCTGAAGGGCTCTTTACTCTGAATTTTCTCCTTCATGCATCGTGCTCTGCACCCTGATCACCTCAGCTGATTTCTTTACTTCATGTATACTGTGGACCTACTGGAAAATAATCCTTCTCCACCCCCTCACACACACACACACACACACACACACACACACACACACAGTGCATCTCTGTAACAGCAACATAAAATCCTATTTGTACCTTTTTCTAAACATGGTTTATGTCTTTTTGGTCCATGGGGATTTTTTAAATAGGGATCATGATCCCGGGAAGCAGAGCACAGAGTGGAAATGACTCACTCTTAAATGTTCTTATTCTAATAACTCAGGCCTTGCCTTTTTATTTTTAGATCAATTGAACTTGGATGCCCCCGCACCCCTCCTTTTCCATGCGTTCCCGTGCCAGTTGTGACCCATGTGAATTGAAAATTCGACTCTGACCAAATTTGGCTTAACCATGAATATTATCTTCCCCTTTGGGAGCTAGCATTGTTGCTTACTGAGAGTTGGCCTCTCCCTGATGTAACAAACTTTCCCTAAACGGCATCCCTCAGCTCTGCAGAGGCGGCTGTCAGTTTTTTTTCTGCTCCGTTTGCCAACAGGCTGGATGTTCCTTTTTGTAAGTCAGCTTCTGCTATGTGTAGACATTACGTGACACCTAAATGATGTTGGATAATAAAAACGGGGAAGCAGTGAGCTGATCTTCCATATGAAATGCAACCACTAGAAACACTATTTTACTAAGAAAAATGACTGAATGGAATCCACGCCCGGCAAGCTCTCTCATGCACCTTATACTGTAATTTTTCCATCTGCTGTGATGCTTCAAGGCTAAGGATAACATAACACTCTTAAAGGTCAATGCAGTAACTTAAGCAGAGTAAAGTTCTCTGCATAGCTTCTTTTTCTCTTAACATCTATATTTGCTTTTTTTTTTTCCCCAGACAAGGAAACCATTAGTAAAATTCGGGATCTACGCATGAAAGCAGTGGACTATGAAGTGGTTAAAGTTATTGGGAGGGGAGCATTTGGAGAGGTTCAATTGGTAAGAATACTATTGTGTGTTTCTTGTGTTGCAAATAACACTGTCTAAGTATTTATTTATGAAAGTTGCCGTGATATTAGTAATATATTCTAATATATTCTTTTAATTACTACAAAAGTATTGTGCATTCTTATGATTTGCTCTAAAACAGCTTCAAGTTTCTGAGTACTTGGATAAACCTGACTTGATTGCCACCTCTTAATCTTTTTCCAGGTAAGACACAAAGCCACGCGTAAAGTATACGCCATGAAGCTGCTGAGCAAGTTTGAGATGATCAAGAGGTCGGACTCTGCTTTCTTTTGGGAGGAGAGGGACATCATGGCTTTTGCCAACAGCTCATGGGTGGTGCAGGTATGATGTGGTGATAATATCTTTATACACCCAGCATTTTGTGTGTAAGGAATGAATTTGTAAAGAGTGTTATTTGCTTTTACAGGCATTTTTTAAACCTATTATTTCTTCTCTTTTTGTTTGGCAGCTCTTTTTTGCATTCCAAGATGACCGCTACCTCTACATGGTGATGGAATACATGCCCGGCGGCGACTTGGTTAACTTGATGAGCAACTATGACGTCCCAGAGAAGTGGGCCCGCTTTTACACGGCTGAGGTGGTGCTGGCTCTGGATGGAATCCACGCCATGGGCTTCATTCACAGGTAACAACACCACTTCTACCCCTTTCCTTGTCTCATTTTGTGGTGTTTGTTTTCATATTGGCTGCAGTCAAACATGCATTCATTCATTTTAATGGAAAATGCGGTTTCTTATCTCTGTGAGGCAGTCCAGAAGGTTTGAACCTCATCCAACGTGAACATGTAAAATCATTTATACTTTATGGTTCTTGACAACTGTGAGATATGCAGTAGGATTGAGAAGATGTGGCGCCAACCTATGAGCTTTGTTATAAGCAGAAAGTAGTCCAGGGTCTGAGGCACTGTTTTTAGCATAAATGCTAGTTACTTGCTAGTGTTCTAACTATAGGTGTTATGCTGCATTACTGCTCATTTTCAAAACTGAGACTGTTCCATGATGCTGACTGCAGAGTAGTAGGGTAATGAATTTCTCTGCGCTGGACGGTGCCAAATTTCTATGATATAAACTCCATACACAACACTCCTGAAATAGCTTTTTCCTTTTTCTAAAATGGTTCCTAATATTATTTTACACACAGCTGAGATAGTGGAAAATTCACACCACGGCAGCGGTGTTAAAATAGTTCTTGCCGTGTTCCCATTAGTTTTCTGGAAGTTGCAGTGAAAGGAAATTTCAAGACCACATAAATTCAACTCCCAGCCTCCTTCATACCTCATTACAACTGACCTATCACTGCAGAACAGTGCAGCACCTCCAGACACTTCTGATTTGGAGAGCTATTTTTCCAAGTGGAACCCTGACGCAGCTCTAACCTTAAACTGATCTCACACACGCACACGCACACACACACACACACACACACACACACACACACACACACACACACACAGCATGCTTCAGTTTTATTGTTACGTGTTTGAGTCAGATGTATTGTTTGTGTGTTTGATATGACTTTATTTTTGCCTTCTCAGGGACGTGAAGCCTGATAACATGTTGCTAGACAAAGCAGGCCACTTAAAACTGGCAGACTTTGGGACCTGCATGAAAATGAACAAGGTATCAGTTCCCGTCTACAACTTGTAGACGTGTAAAAATTTAGGCGGTAAGGTGGGAGTTGCAGTTGTGATGATATTTAAAAAAAAATGTGTTTCCTCTTCAGGATGGTATGGTACGATGTGACACAGCAGTGGGAACTCCAGATTACATTTCGCCTGAGGTACTGAAATCCCAAGGAGGAGATGGCTATTATGGCAGAGAGTGTGACTGGTGGTCAGTGGGAGTGTTCCTGTACGAAATGCTAGTTGGTGAGTTCTTTTTTTTTTTTTTTTTTTTTTTTTTTTTTTTTTTCTGAAAAGGTCAACTGGTTATTCTAACATGACACCTTCCTTCTAAAACTCTAAATGAGAACCATACCTGTATATTTGTTTTCATGTTTAGTGTGTATCATGTGCTTTGTTCGTCCTGTGAACATTTCAGTAACCCATGGTTCTTCTTCTTTCTGGCCTTCAGGCGACACTCCTTTCTACGCAGACTCCCTGGTGGGGACGTACAGCAAAATTATGAACCACAAGAATGCCCTGACCTTCCCCGACGACAGCGATATCTCCAATGACGCCAAGAATCTCATCTGTGCTTTCCTGACAGACAGGTTAGATAGTGGAGTCAGACTAAGCTTTGGATTTTTGTTATAAGACCTTTTCCTTGTTTAAGCACTGATTGCTTTCTGGCTTAATGGAAAGAATTTTGATTAAAATACACACAATGAAGATGTGCCTCTTAAGAACTTCTTCTGCTGATATTATGAAAATCCCTCACATAATTGCTTGACTTAATTAAGGCTCAAACTAAGCACGTTCTCCCTGACCCCCACAGGGAGGTTCGACTTGGCCGCAACGGTGTTGATGAGATCAAGAGGCACCCTTTCTTTAAGAATGACCAGTGGACATGGGAGAACATCAGAGAGAGTAAGTGCATTTTCACTGTTAAGATTACTGATTACTTTCACACCTCCCACTTCTTTTGACAGTGTGCTCACTGTTGCTGCAATCATGGCGGCCGGTGATCATGTTTTCCATTTGACCTACTACAGACAGTTGCAGGAAATTCTTGTAGACGAGCCATTCATTCAGTATCCTTTCCAAGACTAAACGTGATTCCTGCTCAGAGGAATAATTGGCAGCACAGCGTTTTTTGAGGCCAACAATGGGGAAGTAGTCCATCACGACTGTTAATGCGCCGGGATTGACGCTGGAGCAGAGAGAGATTAGAAATGAACGGCTAAATCCAGGAGCTATAGTCAGTTCTTTTGTGGCTTTATATTTAATACTTCACTAGGCTGAAGTCAGCAACTTTGGTGTTGGCCACCCCTGTCGTTCTACTGGCTGACCGGCTCTGCTAGCAGGCTTTTGTTTTTAAGAGGGTTTGTAGCGCCACATTATGTAATAACGCCCCATTATGTAAAAATGTAATAAATTTGCACTTCATTATGTAATAACGCTGCATTTTGTAATAATCTGCCACATTTTGTAATAAAATTCTTGAATGCAATATGTAATAAACTTTGCCGCATTTTGTAATAAGTTGTTACATATTGCATCAGTAATTACAAAATGCGAGTTTTTTTTTTTAATCAAGAAAACGTAATAATTTGGTGCATTATGTAATAAACCACCAAAATGGATGTCTTAATTAGAAAAAAAACAGTATACCATCAGAACGACATTGACTTGAAGCATGCCAGCATGAGTCGTAAATATGAATTCATTTTAAAAACTAGTAGGATGTTTCATTGGTCAAATCTAAATCATCATCTATACAGTATGTGCTGAATGTAACCATCAGAATATAACTTTTCATTCATCTGATTAACCGGCTTTATCGAGGCCGGTGTTGTGGAATTTTTCCGACTCCCCCTCAGAATCTGACTCCCCTCCTTTTTTCCTCTCTGTTAACACTAGTTACAAATAACTTTATACATAAGTAGCAGGGGTCACAATATGCCAGCAGATTGAAAATGGTTGGTGTTACAGACAGACAGATAGACAGACCATCTTTATTGTCCCGCATAGAATTTGTTTTCAAAAGCCAGTGCATATACAATAACCACACCAGGCTATACAGAATATACATAAACCCATAACATTTCATTCCCCGCCTGTCATAACACACGTAGGCTATCACTCGCGCAGTGCATGCGCGTTCACGCGAAGGGGAGTCAGATTCTGAGTTTATTTCATTTAATGCACCAAATTATTACATTTTCTTGATTTAAAAAAAAGTGCAACACTCGCATTTTGTAATTACTGATGCAATATGTAACAACTTATTACAAAATGCGGCAAAGTTTATTACATATTGCATTCAAGAATTTTATTACAAAATGCGGCGTTATTACATAATGAAGTGCAAATTTATTACATTTTTACATAATGGGGCGTTATTACATAATGGGGCGTTATTACATAATGTGGCGCTACAGGGTTTTAAAAGAGAACTGAAACACTTGTTTCTGTTTGTCTTAGCTTTCTGGAAGGTGAACTACCTCAAAATATGTTTATAATAGAGGCAAAAAAGAAGAATTAACTATGATCCTTTTTTTTAATCTCGGTTTGACACTCAATCTTCCATCTTTGTTTGTGCCCTGTGCAGCGGCTGCCCCAGTAGTGCCTGAACTGAGCAGTGACATTGACACCAGTAACTTTGACGACATCGAGGAGGATCGGGGGGAGGAGGAGACCTTCCCCATACCAAAGGCCTTTGTGGGCAACCAGCTCCCCTTCGTAGGCTTCACTTATTACAGCAGTCACAAGTAAGTGTGCCAGACTTCGCTCCGTACCAGCTCCATAATCGATCTGCTCTCGTTAGCTTTCACGTTGACTAGAGGTTTTAATATAACTACATGTTTTCTTTCCAGCCTTTTGCGCAGGTCCACCTCCTCCACAAAGACCAGTGACAAACGTAGCAGCTCCACAAAAGAAGACAAGAGTCATGTGAGTACATGGCTACAATGTTTATATAGAAAAACACAGTTGAGATGTAGAATGTATTCAAATTCCGTTAATGCAGGTATGCAAATCTAAGACTGCTTATTGCGTGTTCATGTTTAGCTGGAGAACCTGCAGAAAAGGATCTACCAGCTGGAGGAGCAGCTCCACAGTGAGATGCAGCTGAAGGATGAGTTGGAACAGAAATGCAGGTATGAAACAGGAACGTTTATTCAAACACCAAAAGGTAGCTACTTACATCGCGAAAACACAGGCACGATGCAAATCTTTGTCCCCATATGAAAGAACATTACAGAGAGAGGTTTATATATTTCTAAATAGTCTTTTTGTAGCTTCTAGATAAATTGTGAAATTTGTAAATGCAAACAGGATCATAGATAAGCTATTATGTTATCTCTATCCCTGGTTGTGCATCTTTGATTGTTAATAAGCCGACTTTTGTATACAGAAATGTACATGAGATTTTTATTTAACTTTAACTGATTGTGAGAGACATTCAGTGTAGTTTAATATTTTTCTCAAATTCTGCTCTCCGCAGGACATCAAACACCAAGATCGACAAGATCATGAAAGAACTGGATGAAGAGGTGAAATTCTGACACTTGCTTGCTTTGATTGCAGTTATATCCATAAAAAGGAAATGTACATGTATAGCTTTTGGTTTCATAATACATTCAAAATGTGCGATGGAAAAAGAAATCAAACAACAAAGTTGAATAACTTACTGTTTAAAACCTGGGGCTAGTTTAAGGCTTGGTTTCTTCCTGCCACATCACAGCTGCTCTGTTGTGTTCCTTGCCACAGGCAAACCTGAGGAAGAGCGCCGAGGCCAGCGTGTCTCTGCTGGAGAAGGACAAGATCATGCTGCAGCACAGATTCACCGAGTACCAAAGAAAAGCTGACCAGGAGGCAGAGAAGAGACGCAATTTGGAGAATGAGGGTAAAGATAATGTGGCGCTGCTGCTGCTGCTGCTGACGCATGATTCACTTTGCACTTTGCAATTAAAGTATAATTGCAGAGTGAGGCAAGGATGCAGTGAGTGTTTGAACATAGTTTTGCTGCATGTTAATGCCCTCATCCTCTCAGTATCATTTGGTCTGGGTGAGACATATACTCCAATGTGATTCTATTTAGGGGTGCTTAAAAGCCATGTCTAATTAATATACCATCTGTTTTTTGTCTAGTGTCAACTTTAAAGGAGCAGCTTGAAGATATGAGGAAGATCAGCCAGAACTCTCAGGCCTCAAATGACAAGATAGTCCAGCTGCAGAATCAGGTATAGAGTACACACAAACACCCATAATCTGCATGTGAAGGAGGACAATGCATTAAACTTCTGGTCCTCTCTACAGCTGGAAGAGGCCAATGACCTCCTGCGGGCAGAGTCGGACACGGCAGCGAGACTGCGGAAGAGCCACACAGAGATGGCCAAGTCAATGAGCCAGTTGGAGAGCTTGAACCGCGAGCTGCAGGAGAGGAGCCGTGCAGTGGACGGAGAGAAGGCCCAGCTGGAGAAGGAGCTCCTGCTCCTTCAAAGCACCCTGGACTCGGAGAGGAGGAACTACAGCCAGGGCTCTGAGGAGATCAGAGAGCTGCAAGGTGACTCATAAATTATGACGAATGCAACGCTAAAATCCAGAACAGCAGCTTACTTTAGAGGGCAGAATTTGAATATTCTGAACAGTCTCAGTGTGGTTTCAAAGAAGAAGACAGATATTTGAGACAGCTGCAGAAATTCCTCACGGTAGAAGCCATCCTTCACACTCCCACTGATGTCAGACATGCCCAAGCACTGACAACGCACCACAGCAGTCATATCAATCTCATGATTTATCTGTCAGCCAGTTATCTTTTAATAGGACTAAGCTTATGAAAGTTATATAATTAGTAGGGAAGGACGGGAGTGTGACAGAGACATTGAAGTCATTTGCGTTTTTGAAGTAATAAGCCTTGAAAATTCTGAACTATCTGAATGGCTGTAAGAAAGAGGCTTTTGCAATGAAAATACCAGCTTCTCATCATAAACGCTGTGATGGTGACTGTCTGTTTTTATTGTCCATTCTCAGCGAGAATGTCAGGGCTGCAAGAGGACAACAAAAGCTTGAAGCTAAGCCTCTCTAAAGTGGAGACAGAACGCAAACAGGCCCAAGAGAGGAGCAATAACCTGGAGAAGGTATACACACAAGTCCTAGTAGTATTTGTGCATGTATGTAACTATTTCCATGCTGTAGAATTTGAGGACTTTCGTGCATTTCTAACTAGATAATAGAACAGGTGTGTGCTCAGCTTGCTTTCATGCTGTTTTACCCTCCCCCATAGGAAAAGAACAACCTGGAGATAGACCTGAACTACAAACTGAAGACCTTGCAGCAGCGTCTGGAGCAAGAACAGACTGAGCACAGGGTGACGCGGGCACAGCTCACTGACAAATATGAGTCTATTGAAGAAGCCAAATCAGCTGCCATGAATGGTATGCCAGTCCTCTGTCAGAGCATGTCCTCCTCTACTGTTTTTTCACTCTACATTTTCTATTTGATCCCTTTCTTTTTCTCTAGAATCTTACTTGAACTTCTCTGTTTATTAAACTTCATCTGCCTATCTACCTTTATTTCATTTAACTTCTTTCTGGTCCCAACTTCCTCTTCCTGTTTCATCTTTTTTTGTTTGCCATCTCACCTGAAAGGGGATATTTGGGTGGGAGGATTTCAAGGAGTGTAAGCCAGTCAGCATGTCAGGACATTGCCTCATTGCATATTCAAGCTGGACTCCAAAGGTGTTTTTGCAGTAGAATTATGATCTGTTTAGGTGGTTTTCTTGCCTTTCACCTAGTACATGCTGGAATAGACTCCAATCCCTCTTTGGCAAGACTGCAGGTTTCATCAAAAAGTCCTTTTTTCTTTTTTTTTTTTTTAAAGGCCATCTGGATTTACACGTTGTTGTGTTTCCAGCTCCAAGAACACACTGTTCACTGTAGATTACAGAAGTCCCCTCTGAACAAATACAGCTCAGAGTAATAGATAAAAGGGTTTTGTAACTGTAAAGGCTCCGCTACTCCAAACGTCACTTAGAATCAGCAAAGTAGTCGTGAGTTAAGAGTTGGTCTTTCAGTGCAGCGTAACATTTAAGGCTTACCAAAAAGACCTGCAATCCCCTCAAGGGTGTAATATTTCTAAGTATAAGAGATATTCTAAATTTACCTCTTTCAGTTTTACTGAAACTACAAAAAGCAAACCGATTCCGTAGTGTTGTGAAAGAAATGAATGCGTTATAATCATGAAACTGCGATTTTTAATCAGCTTATAATCGTTTCATCAGTGTCTTTAATTGTTGCATCTCTACTTGTGAGGTTGTCTGTTCGTTCTGAGAACAAGGCATTGACTATTTTTCTGTCATCGTCATTCTCCAGCTGTTCAGCAGAAGATGTCTGAGGAGAACGGGGCGCGGATGCGAGCGGAGAGCCGGGTAGTGGAGGTTGAGAAGCAGTGCTCGATGTTAGAATTTGACCTCAAGCAGTCTGTGCAGAAGATGGAGCAGCTGATGAAACAAAAAGAACGGCTGGAAGATGAGGTATGTCGGTTTTTTTTTTTTGTTTTTTTGATATTCCACTCAAACACCGTTAGTGCAACTCGTATCCGTGATATCTCACCTCTCTCACGTCTCCTGTCTGCAGGTGAAGAGTCTGCGGATACAGGGAGAGCAGGAGTCGAGCAAACGCGTCCTGGTTCAGAGCGACCTGAAGAGCCGCTTGCAGGAGGTGGACCGCCTTAGGTGTTCAGAGAAGCAGCTCAAACAGGAGATCAACACAGCACTAGAGAGTAAACGCTCGCTGGAGTTCCAGCTGGCACAGTTGACCAAGTGAGTGGCCTTCCGGCACGAGAAATTTAAAACGGCTCTTCATGTAACGTGCATGAAATAAACAGAACAGAAATTATAATTAATAGAATAAACACTTGTATTATGCTAACTTGGGCAATTTGAGGTCACTTAGGCCATTGTGGAGGTTAATATTACTGTGAAACTAACTGGCAGCAGTTCCAGCCAGAAGTGCTAATTTTCTGTTATTGCTGCACTGGCCAGTAATGCTATTTGGAAGTCAAAGCGTAAATTGCTCTACGATTGCCTGCTATTTTCAAATAAGTGCTATTATTCCAGCTTAGAGGGTGACTATGCCAAAGCTGTTCTGCGACAGTGTTTACATCAAAGGATTAGGGTTTACTCTGAGTCCAGCTCCATCCACTCCGTTGCTAATCCTCTGGCTAGTGCTGCTGGCTGCAGTGCTGATTACATTTTACTACGGGGGCGGGCTTAGAAGCTGGATCTTTTTTCGCCTGGCCTGAAGAGTGTTGTTTGGAAAGTGCTCAAACCTGTGAGTGTGTACAATTAGCTAGATAGAGGGATTTAATGAAGAATTGTTTGTTTGTGATGTTTTTTTAAAAGACAATACAGAGGCAATGAGGGACAGATGAGGGAACTTCAGGACCAGCTTGAGGCCGAACAGTATTTTTCTGTAAGTATAAGTCAATTTCTCAATTTCTCTGTCCTGCTTGTTTGGTGTGGAACCTGCTGGCTAAACTATTTATCTGTCTTCCCTCAGACGCTTTACAAAACTCAGGTCAAGGAACTAAAAGAGGAGATCGAGGATAGGAACCGGCAGCTACAGGAGTCTCAGAAAAAGGTGCAGGAGTTGTGCAGTGAAAGGTAAGAGACTAAACTCCACTCGCAGGAGGCCCCATTACCTCCCCTTTGTTAATTCAGTCACCCAAACATTGATTCATTATTAACTATTGGGTTTATGTCCTTGTTTCGTTGACTTTTAATGTGGTCTGATGATTAAAAATAACTCGCGTGTAAATAAAAAATGTGCTTTATCCTGGACAAAGGGATTCCCTGTCTGCTCAGCTGGATCTGACGGTGACTAAGGCCGAATCCGAGCAGCTTGCCCGGGCACTTCAAGAGGAACAGTACTTTGAGCTCAGCCAGGAGAACAAGAAGGCAGGGACAAGACATAAGCAGGAGATCGTGGAGAAGGAGGCCACTATTGCACGAGTAAGCAAAATCTACATTCAGTACACATCACTACGTACACTCCGTAAAATGCTACTCACCTGGTAATACTGATAATATGGAAATTTCTCTGCAGCTTGAGGAATCAAATAAAACTCTGACCAAAGATGTGGAGAACCTCAGCAAGGAGAAGTCTGAGTTAAATGAGAAGCTTCGTGGTCAGGAGGAAGGTACTGTCCCTTTGTTGACCTTTTTTTTGATTCTTCGCTCTGTTATAATTAAGTCGTTGTACAAGCAGAGTCTGTTTTTCTTGACAGAGTATGTAGCTCAGAAGGAAGAGATTGCAAACGCAATCAAGGCCAACTATGAGAAGGTCCTCAACAATGAGCGCACACTGAAGACTCAGGTAAAGATGCACCTATTTAGTCAGGGGATGTTTGCAAAAAGTAGTAAAGCAAATGGAGAATGGTGGCTGATGTTTTCCAACCATTTACCTACTTAAATTTATCAGGCGGTGAACAAGCTGGCAGAGATCATGAACCGCAAAGACATGAAGCTGGACCAGAAGAAGAAGGGCAGTACTGCCGACCTACGGAAGAAGGAGAAGGAAAACCGCAAACTTCAGCTGGAACTGAACCAGGAGAAGGAGAAGTTCAACCACATGGCCATCAAGTACCAGAAGGAGTTGAGCGAGATGCAGGCGGTAAGTTGAAGCAGTTAAAGTCTCAGTGCAGCCTAGTAAATTCAAAAAAAACAAAAAACACAATGTCCTTTTTTTGAACTCGAATCTCATGGCTTTTCTACCAACAGCAACTGGCAGAGGAGTGCACATATCGCAACGAGCTGCAAATGCAGCTGGACAGCAAGGAGAGCGACATCGAGCAGCTTCGGGAGAAACTGAATGACCTGCAGCAGCGCATGGATAACTCCAGTGTCACCAGCTTGCAGACAGATGAGACAGACGGCAACATTGCAGGTAGGGTCACCACAGGGCCTGACTGGACGCTACTGCACCTTTTACTACGCAAAAGAGACTTCAGTCCCAATGCAGGATTCTTCTGCGACTATCAAGTCTGAAAAAAGTTTGGAGTCCATTATTCACTCATCTGAATAGCATGTCTTTCACCCTCCTGCTCGTATTTTTACAAATATTTCAGTCTTGACTTGCCATGTTTTGGTCAAAATACTTGATATTCCTAAAAATTAAAAGAGCACTAAATTTAATGGTCTAGACATTTTAAATGATCTTATTAACAAAAGACTATATCACTATATTCTTTGGATATTTTTGGCACTTAAATGTTATTTCAGGTAACATCTTTTGTACTTGTTGAAATCGGTTTTTGGTGTTCGGTTCAGTTATTCAAATAGGACTCAACACTAACTTTTAAAAGTAGTAGCAACCAGGCACGACCAGGTTTTTGGTTGCAGAAACTGAAAATGTGGTTGCCATTTTTAGCCACCTTATGGCCACCTGAGTATTTAAGATACTCTGCACTTACACATCAGCCTAATAATGAAAATGCGACATAAAAGACATATTACAGTAACCAAACTAAACTAACTTTTCACCCCTCGGTCAAACAACAAAATTTACTTCACCATTGTCTCTAAAGCAAATGCCTGTGTGCACGCAAGTAAACACACGCCCTGCAGCAATACTTAAATGTTGCTAATGCATCAAATATGAAAATCGTATTCATTTTGGGGTGCATGTTTTGCCATCAGTGGCAACCGCTTTGCAACATAAAAAAATAGGGACAGCAAAGGCTGAAGAGTTGGTTGCCATTGGCAACCTGGCAACCATTACTGCCAAGCCCTGTATTAGTAAGTAATGATTTGGGTTTGGGAACCTTGTGTATATTTAAGACATAATAACAGGTGTTTATTGAACAGACTGTTCAGCAGGCGCTTCTGGTTTTAGGTTTAGTACATTAAGAGGATAAAAGCTGAGAAAATCTCTAAATTTTATTGTGCTGCCATATGTATGTGTTCAAAATTCATGCAGGTAAACTCCTCTAACACATCTCAATTTACAAATATAGTCTGTTTACATGTATGCTGGTGTCTGTGGTTAAATCATTCTCTCTTTATTCCCCTCATGTCCAGCCGGTTCTCCTTGCTCTTCTTATCTTTGTAACTTCTATTCCTTTCCCTCTGTGAGTAACTGAGTGGACGAGCCTCTCTTGCCTGGCCTGTGCTGCAGCTGTTTGTGTGTTTTTTTTGTCTTTTTGCTCCTAATTTTTCTTAAGTATTCTTTTGCCAGAGGTGAGAAAGTCACCTCTGTTGGGAGGGAAGCACTTTTGAAAGAAGCCTGATGGAGTGGAGAGAAAAAAATCTCCAAAAATCTCTTCCCAAATTGTCAAACCAGCTAAAATTGATCAGACTAGCTTGAATTGTGAACACTTGCTGTGTAGTCGTTAGCTGTAACGGTTAAGTAAACCACATTAGATCAGAAGTTACCAGCATACTAAGACTACACCCTGAGTGAGGTTTGCCGCCTCACTCTCAGCAACTACTTTCAAAACGTGTCTTGAAACTGAAAATGCTGTCTTTTGATTCATGGCACTGTGCTTCAAACACTTAACACTCTTATTGTTTTTTGTTCTTTTTGGCCGCATGTTCACCCAGAAGTACTGCTCGTTTGGACACAAAGACCTCCCTCACAGTGTCACATTTAGTAGACTAGTCCCTCTTGGTTCACTGTTCCTGTTGTTTCAGCTGCATGCACTTGAAATTCTTATTTTAAAATCAAATAATGTGTTTAACCTGCAATGCACACGGTTGTTTCTCTGAAAGGAGTGTGTGATCAAGTTAACTGAGAGAAAATAAATACTAATTCCTGCTGCAAATCTCTTATTAAAGAGCTTTTTAACATAATTTGAAATAAAATCTTACCTGATCTGTTCACACGCTGTAAGAAGGACTTAACCCGTATTTAATATTTTCCTCCTGCATGGGGAGTGTGCAGCAGCAGCAGCAGCATGGGATGTCGAAACTCACCTTACTCCAGTGCAGTTAGCTTAACGCTGGCAGAACTCCTACAGGGCTTCACCTGGTGTTTTGAAACAATTGTGCGATGATGATCTTTGTCACTTAACTTTTTTTCCCTCCCCCCCTCCAGTTAAGTTTGGATTTAAACACTGCATGGCCTTTTTGTTCTGCAGTGCATTTAACTCGCTGAACAGATTTGTAATTTTAGTTTTTTTGCATCTGGGCTCCTTTTCAGAATCCAGATTGGAGGGTTGGCTGTCCATTCCTAACCGTGCTAATATCAAGCGATACGGATGGAAGAAGCAGGTTTGTTGTGTTTATCTGGCGTTTCCTCTATGCGCCTGCATTGTTTTGAAGTCCGTTATGGTTTGTTGAGAATGCTGCCAGCCCCTTGAGGGCAATATCCGTTTTCCTCTCATTGTCCTTTCAATACTTGCAGTATGTGGTGGTGAGCAGTAAGAAGATTCTGTTCTACAATGATGAGCAGGATAAGGAACAGTCCAACCCCTCAATGGTACTAGATATCGAGTAAGTGTTTTTTGTTCCTGTTTATCCACAGATATCCTGTTGCAGGGGGGTAAATGTGAAGGTGTGTTTGATATGTCATTGCTAATTTTGTGCCGCCTTGTCCAGCAAATTGTTCCATGTGAGACCAGTCACTCAAGGAGACGTGTACCGAGCTGAGACGGAGGAGATTCCAAGGATATTCCAGGTTAAGACCTTCTTCCTGTCCTTATCTAGATTTTCATACATTTGCATTCAGACTGGATTTCTGATGTCAAAATATTCAGGTTCTGTGAAGCTCTGCTCAGCCTCAGAAATGTTTATTTTAGTGCAGATTTGTTTTGACGTGGCCCTCTCTCTGTCTCGATTCAGATTCTGTATGCCAATGAGGGAGAGTGCAGGAAGGAGGCCGACATGGAGACGGTCCCTCAGGGTGACAAGACCAACTGTCTCCCACACAAAGGCCACGAGTTCATCCCCACACTATATCACTTCCCTTCCAACTGTGAGGCCTGCTCCAAGCCTCTGTGGCACGTCTTCAAGCCGCCTCCGGCCCTGGAGTGTCGCCGCTGCCACGTCAAGTGCCACAAGGACCACCTCGACAAAAAGGAGGATGTTATTGCTCCTTGCAAAGGTAAAGTCCTGTCCATGGTGGTCAAAGCTCTTATTGACTCCTAAAGAATGAACTTAAACGTGACTTTAAATGGGTAACCCGCAGCTTTTGTAACTTGTTTTCCTTGTGGTCTAACAAATATGTTGAAATCATTTCCTTCTTCAGAAAAGCCAGTTTTCTTTTAGGTACTTTATATCCTGCATTGCTTACATCCATGTTTCCTAGCAATGAGTTTTCTTCTCCAGCATATCTTGCCATGTTTCTGCCACCTGTTGATCAGAGGAATAGTGTAAAACCATTGCCAGGATCTGTATCTGCATGCAATAAACAAAACGGATATATCTATAGAAAAACAGCTCCATGGTGCTACTAATCTCCACAGGGTACCTTTTAATATTACATAAAACTACTGCTATTAAGTTGTAAGATGTATGGGTAACTCATTTAGCTGCTACTTGATGTTCTTTATAAGGTTGAGTTTATTTGGCTTTGAGGACAAAGTTTTCTGGTTATACAGTATATGTGTATTCAGCAGTCAATACAGCCACACCTAATGGGAAGCGTTGTCCATTTTCAACCTGCTTTCTATCACTACAATGTGAGAGCATAGGGAAATAAACATGTTGGCTGCACCTATAGGTCCTCGCCCATTTGGAACATGTCACCCGTCGGACTTTGATAATTCTGAGGGCTGTTGTTTGAACTACAGTTTGTAGTATCATAATCTTACTCCGCCTCCGTGGACCATCCCACCGTTGTTGCATACAGTCTTATCGAAACTAATAACGCTTGAACTAGGCAGTGCTGATCAAATATGTATTAAGATTCAGATAGATACTATATTTTAGTCCACCGTTTAACAATAATACAAGTGGAGTGTGAATGAGTATGTGAGCAGTTCCTTAACAGAGGATTGCACATGTGCGGTACATCCATCGGACAGGAGGTACAAGACTCTGATCAAACTGTCAAACAAGGCAATGCTGATCAAATCAAGATTGTTACTATATTTCCTATTTCAATTGTTTTCAGAACCATATTTTAGTGTATTGATTAGCTACCATCCTTGAGTTGCAGTTTTGAGGTCATATTTGTCAGAATGGATTCTTGATCTGCAAACATCTTGTGTTACCCCCCCCCCCCCCACAGTAAACTACGATGTGACCTCTGCCCGGGACATGCTCCTGCTGGCCCTGACCCAAGATGAGCAGAAGAAATGGATTGGCCACCTTGGAAAGAAGATCCCGAAGACCCCACCATCCACGTTTTCACGGGCCTCACCTCGTTCTATGTCCACTCGCTCCGGACCAAACCAGTCCTTCCGCAAGAACCCTAAAAGCAATACAGGAAAGCTGAGGTAACTTGACAATTTGTGGCTTCTGTCTAGGCTTTTTGAGACGTTTTCTAATGAGATAATTGCATGATATACAATGAGGCACTGTAATGTTGTTTTAGGCAGTAAGTGACGGGTGTGCTGCAGTCAGAAGTCTTATTTTATCCCATCGGGTGGGCTGAGATGTGGTCAAGTCAGTCGCGTGACCTGCTGTTTGTCTCCTGTGTTGTAGCAGAGCGCAGTCCAGCCTCCAAGCAGCAGATACAACATCCAGCACTTGTTGACAGGAACTTCTTCAGAAAGTGTTGATGTTTTTTTTGTTTTGTTTTTTTTTTGTTTTTTTAAGACTTTTCTCTACAGCTTTAAACTTGTCTATTTATTAATTCTGTCACTGGGTGTTTCTAACACGAGACACTTCCTGGTTGGTTGGTTGGTTGGTTAATGGACTCCTGGGCTCTTTCCAGTTGACACTTGGGATTTTTCTAATTGGCACTAATGTGTTGTTGGGTTCAGTAACTAACTTATAGACTTACTATACAACTCTCGTTAGAATTGTCCACTTTAAAGGATTTTTACATGACCTGTCAAACATGATGCAAAGGTGTTAACGGTGTTTCCGTGTCTGTAAACCAGCTTGTCTGTTGTATGTTGACTTAGACTGGGTTACTAACAAAGGTAAATATGTTTTGACTTTCTTTTACTGGACACCTTTCTCTGTTCTTTCTTTCAGCTAACCATCTGAACCATGTGGATTTTTTTCTGGACTCTAAACTTTCCCTCCTTCCTCATCCTCAAAAAAAATGGAGAAACCTGTATTACATTAAAAAAAAATTCATTAAAAAGAAAAAAAATATATCAATAAATAAACAGCGCTGGAAAATTGTCAGACACACATCAGATCACAAGGCATCATGGACATTAAGAAGCCTAACACCTCCTTCATCCATCACCTTTCCGTGTTCAAGAACTTCAACTCAACAAACTTGCAACTCTCCATTTCTACCAGAAGATGGCGGACTCGTCTTGAACTAAAGATGGACAATGGCGCGATAAGAGGGACTCATGTCATGGAGACATTCTGTGTTTCATATTACATGACAGTTATGATGGAAACGGGAAGGTAAAAGGGGGTTTTGCTGGGACTCCTGCAAGTATGTGTTCAGTTTAAGGTACTGTCATACAGGGATTGCAGATCTGCAGTGAGTGGTTGTGTCTCAGGGGTGGAAAATTAATATCTATTTTGTAATTTCTTTCCCCACCTGACAGATACTCGAGCAAATGCAAGCATACTTCTGTTTCCAGCTAAAAAAAACAAACAAACAAACAAACAAAAAAAATACGACTGATGCCTTCATCTAATATCTCTGGCCTTTTTGCCTTTATTCTTATCACTCTGCAAGTCACTTATCAGGTTTGGGACAGAGTACTGGGACATGAGTATTAGATATTTTGAGTATTGAGTGAGGAGCATGCAAGGTCATCATTTAAATCTATGCATTATTTTTATTATAATTATTTTTATTGCTCCAAGCCATAAGGAAAATTCCATTGTAATGGCATATAGGAGTCCTAAAACTTATTTTTTTTCTGTTTATTTGGTACATTGTCTCTGTAATATTTTTTTTTTCTTTGTATTGTTTATTTTTTTGTAATGTATTGCCTTACATTGATTCATAGATAAATGGTTCAAAAGGAAAACATTAAGTTAACAAATGTAAAACTGCACTGTTTGAATTGTAAATTATTTGTAGAAGACTAAACAGGTGTAGCATTTGGCCCACCTAGTGCCTTAATGTTTGGATATTGATTTTACTGCCATATCTGTTTGTTTTTCTTCTCCAAAACAAGACAAATCTTAACTCTTCCATCATTTATTTTTTAAGAAATCGACCACGTGTTTGTGGTTTTATCGGAACTTCTTTTTCTCTGGTTTGAGTATATAAAATATATATATTAGATTACCTCTTTATGGACACATTGCAATAGAGTATAGCGTGTCAAAACAAAGTCCCCAGACTCGGTTCATATCACATGACAAATTTCGGGATGGTGTACCTAAAAGCGAGCCTACCTGTGTCAATGATTGTCCTTGTTAACAATTACAAGTTGTTTCTCTAACACGGTAATGTCCCGTTAATGCAAACCCCCCACAGTGTATATAATGAGAGAGACATAAGGATTATGGAATACCTCCGCAATCTTTTTATTTGTAACTTTTTGTTCAGAAAAAAAAAAAAAGCACTGGAACTATGACCTACTCTTGTCTTGGATAATTTGCATGGTTAATTGCATTGGAGTCCGCACTGATGGATATGTCAATAAACATATCTTTATCATTCATTGTATGCTAGTTTTCACTACAGATACCATCATAGTTTTATAGTTTTATCAGGCTATACATGGATCCATCCCAAAACACGATTACCAACCAGGAAAAGTGGACAACAGCTCCAGGCTTACTTTGTGCCAACTGGTTTGTGTTAAAGGTCCAATGTGTAAGATTAAGAGGTCTGTATATTCATAACTATGTTTTCATTAATGTGTAATCACCTGAAGATAAGAGTAATTATGTTTTTGTTACTTTAGAATGAGACTTCTACATCTACAGACACAGAGGGTCTTCCACGGAGTCCGCCATGTTTCTACAGCAGCCAGAACAGACGAACTTAAACACGAGCTCTAGATATTTGCATTTTCCGCACATTTCATGGCCACCGTATTTTCTCCTTCATACCTACAAGAAGAGGATGACGCAGTGGGGTTGCGATCAGAAACTACTTCACTAGATGCCTCTAAATCCTGCACACTGGACCTTTTAATTGCGTTCATTTGCTTGGAAATATGTAGCTCAGAAGCACAATATCAAGCGACGTGTTAAGGGCCCTAAGGTTTTATTTTCTCACCTTGAAGCCCTGTTTCAAGAGGTTCCATGTGTCAAACTTTAAAATCAGGTTTTAAAGGATCAGTTTGCAGGATTTAGTCGCACCTAGCTGTGTTGCTGATGTGCAACCGCTCGCCTCACCCTCCTATTTCTAGCATTAAAGTCAGTGTAAAGTATGAATAAATATGTGTTCTGAGTTTGACCAAAGAAGAAAGTATTATTAACCACCCAGACAAATTTGAATGATTAAAAATATTGACAAGTTTCTGAAATTAGGTGTCAAAATCAGGTAAAAATGAGCAGTATTCTCAGCTCCAGGACTGCGGGGGCGTGTCTGCTGAAGACGCTGAAGCCACGCCCAGTCGTGCGAGCAGTCAAGCAGCAATTTTGAAGCAACTGAAACATGTCAGATGAGGTCAGAAAATGACATGACTAACTTTTAAACACTGAGCGAGATGAATTAATCTCCATCTCTCTGCTAGGGGTGTAGGGGTATGCTCAGGGTGGCCTCAGCGTGTCATCGAGCCACCCTTTAGGACCGCCCACAAAATCCTGGACTGAAAACTGGTAAAAAACTGTTTTAACCTTTAATTCCACATTTCAGTAATATATCATTCAAAGTCTTTTCACATGTTTTTAGCAACTATTTTCCAACATATTTAATGTATTTTGAAAGAAAAAGTTCTTTAAACTATGGTGGTTACAAAACACGTATAATGCGAATATCTAGAGCCTGTTTTTGGTTTGTCCATTCGGGCCTACTGGAGAAACATGTCGGACTCCGTGGAAGAGGACCCGCTGCTTCTGTAGCTATGAAAACCTCATTTTAAGGAACAAATACATAACATTTCATGTGATTATACACTAATATTCTGTAAATAGAGCTCTCTAAATCTTACACACTGGACCTTTAAGACCTACACGACGATCCGCTCTACCTCCAAGCCACAGCCGCCCCACATGTGCTTAGATATTGCATGTTCTTACACTTAATGTTAATCAAGGTAGTATTCCAGTGTAGAAAAACTGTACATAAAAACACAGAATGGGAGGAATAGGGCAGCTTATTCTTGTATCTTTAACAGGAACAGACAGGCTCAAGTAAGTTTTCATATGGTGCTTAAACTATCACCTGCTCAGGGTGTTGTGGACTGAACAAACATCAGTAACAACACACCTGATTCATAAATACTGTAATTAATGTGGCAAAATGATCTGTGCAGGAAATCTGTGTGTGTGTGTGTGTGTGTGTGTGTGTGTGTGGAGTCTGGGTGTTGTAGTGATGTGTCGGTTGTGAACGAGCCGGTTCAAAGAGCCGGCTCTTTTAAGTGAACGATGGGAGCCGGCTCTGGTACGTGAGCCGTTGAGTGATAGTAGAAAAAGAAGCAGCATTTGAACCCATTTTAAAAACATTTGAAAACACAAAGGCAGAAAGCAGAATTGTGCAAAGCCAAGCTGTCGTATCGAGCAGGGTCCACAAACAACCTTAACAGACACATGAGAACTGTGCATCCAACAGTCAATAGCTGTCCCTTTTTAAAAGTTTTTATAGGTGTTTCTATCTGCTTCGTGTAGCAGAGTGGTTCTACAAGCATGTTAGTGCATTCATTGGGCGGTTTCAGAGGGTTATAAGTGTCTGTAAACGCAATGAAAACAATTGGCTACAGCAATTTATTGATTTTAGAAAATGTAATTTTTACTTTTGAATACTTCAGTACAAATGATGTATTGAATACATGCATGATATATTGACTGTTTTGACTCTTGATGATTTGTATGTACACATACAAATCATCAAGTCAAAACAGTGCTAAATTTGGCTGAATTATGAAAAGTGGTAAAATGAAGAGCCGTTTGGGAGCCGAAAGAGCCGGCTCTTCTTGGTGGTGAGCTGAGTCAAATGATCTGACTCCCTAAAAAGAACCGAACTTCCCATCACTAGTGCGTTGTATGCGGCAGGACGGCTGGCAGATGTCAGAGCGCATCGATAAGTTCCCAGCGTGTTGTTGCAGCGTCATTCTGTTTGAATGAAGTTCAGACTGAGAACTAGCCAACTCTTCATTCGCGCCCCGGTGGATCGAAACAGGAAAAAATAAAGAGTTGAGGAAGTAAACGGTTGCCAAACATGCCGGTGTTTACAGGTACGGTGCTATTTTAACACAACACATTAAATGCCACCGGAAAAGACCACAACAACACGAACACTTACACGTGTTTTTGTGCAGCAGCTAACGTAAATTACATGTAGCCTCGCTAGCTTCGTTAGCTTTAGCGGTTAGCATGCTAACGGTGGTAACGTTTGGCAGTGTGTTAGCTTTGTTAGGCCACCGGTGGAGTTACTACAAAAACAAATACTTAGAGAGGATAGCATATACAAGTATTATAGTAATTTAAGTGTGTTACTGTCTGTTCGCGGAGTTTACAGTGTGTGTTTGGTGAAGCCGGCTACGCTAAAGTAGCTCCTAGCTGTCAGCTAGCTGCGTTAGCTAAGTAACAGTTGACGTTAAGGAAGGTTGTTTTAAACAGTTATTTAAAGCCGTTGTTCCTCAGCATAACTCCTCGGCCACTTTTGTAGTTGTATTCGTGCTAGTTTAAATCGTGTACGTGTCTAATTTTGTACAGCTACGAAATGAACAGATTCACGCCTTTTTTATTAGCACAGATAGCCTTTGCTAACCAAGTTAGCCAAATCATGAGTGTACACTTTATAAGCTCGCAGATAAGACTGCAGTTGCGGGTTGTTGGAGACCAACAGTCGTTTTAACATGACAGTAACTCTTATCCAGGTTCCTAAAATGTCTGATCAGCTCTTTTTATTTGTATATTAGCTTTCACTTTGCGCTTTAAAGCTCGGGAGTCAGTCCAACTGACTGGGCTGTTTTATTGTTGTCAGCAAGGTGCTGTGTCATACATGGCATCAGTTTGACAAAGTTGCTAACGTGTTTGTTTGTTGATGTGTTTTTGTTTTGTTTTTCCAGTAAATGTGAAATGGGGCAAAGAGAAGTTTGATGCAGTAGAGCTGAACACTGAGGAACCACCTATGGTTTTCAAGGCTCAGCTCTTTGCCCTGACAGGAGTCCAGCCAGACAGACAGAAGGTCATGGTGAAGGGAGGCACTCTCAAGGTACGGATATAAACAACGGTGAAAGCGTCTGAGCTGCAAGATGAGGCGACGTTTTAACAACTAACGAAGTGTTCACAGTCTAGACAAAGCCTATTATAGCATCGTCAACATGATGGATTTGTTGTCAAAAAAAATACACCAATGAGCCAGGAGCTGAACATACTGTTCTGCTGTCATAAATATTCACAGCTGCATCAAATTTGTATTAATCCACTGCTGAAAATAGTCCCCATCTATTGCAGTATTTATCCTCGGGGGAATATGGAAAGTAGTGAGACACGTCTTGTTTTTTTTTGTTTTTTTTTATGGGAGCAGCCGTATCCTGAGACTGTTTTTAAAAAGCTAACCGATGTTTTGTCCTTATTCCAGGATGACGAGTGGGGAAACATTAAACTGAAAAATGTGAGTATACCGTGCATTTCTTAGTCCACGGAGCATTTCAGTAAATAAAGGTGAATTTATGCCTATTTCTGTTCATTTTCTAGGGGATGACTCTGCTGATGATGGGCTCAGCAGACGCCCTGCCCGAGGAGCCTGCTGTCCGGCCCATGTTTGTGGAGGACATGACTGAGGAGCAGCTGGCCTCCGCGGTGAGTAAGCCTGTAAATTACCAGTACGGCTAAAAAACAAATATGGTCATTGCTGTTTTCCGCACTGACGTGGCCAATTAAACATGTTTCCTTCAATGCGTTGTTTACCAAGCAGAGAACACAATAAACTGTATACGGTACGTGTCCCTTTTTTGGGAGATTAGGTTCTGAAAAGGAGAAGCTCTGTCAGGTCAGCATTCGTGTTGATCTGAGAGTCAGATCTGCAGTCAGCGGGGAGTTTTGTTGTAGTTCTCATGAATTTATGCTGATATTTACCAAACATTTCTATTGAGGAGGAACACTCGATGCATATGAGCTTACAAACTGCTGTGTCACTTGATTCTGCGATGCTGTTTGGTCTGCAGTTTCATCTCGGTTAGGAAATTGTCAGTTCCTCATAGTAAGTCCTGTTTGAACAGGAAAGAGAGTAGCTGATTTGATTGTCCCTGACGATGCCAGCTCCTCTTTGAAATCCCCCACAAATGTAATTATTTCATGTGTTAGCAGGGACGCACAGCCGGGAAGGTTCACTGTAACTACTCAGCACTAATGGAAACTCTGGGATACCTTAATTAGGCCTCTAAATTAAAGATGAACACAAAACCTTTTTAAATTGAGATAAAATGTGAGGAAAGAGCATGTTTGCAAACATCTTTACACAGCTGTCGTTGCAACTTATTGGACGTAGATGACATGACAATTACCAATGTTGAACACTTAAAGACGAAATGCACTCAAAATATAAAAAGAGTGGCTTGTTGATCTTTTTTTTTTTGTCATTTATTAGGAAACATTTGCACCAAGAAGCTTGATTAATAACTAAATGGAACACAGCACTTTATTTTTTAGATGTTTTTCATAACGTCTCTCTGCCGTGATAATTACCCAGAGGATTTGACCTTGAGGGACTTCTCCCACTCGTGTCATTTTTAGATGGAGCTGCCTTGTGGGCTGACAAACCTGGGAAACACCTGTTACATGAACGCCACAGTGCAGTGTCTGCGCTCTGTGCCAGAGCTCAAAACTGCCCTCAGAAGGTGAGTTTTCTGCTGCTGTTGTGTCTCAGAACACTTTCAGAAATTTAAGACACCAACCATAAAGAGATGCTGTGATTAAGTTTTTCCGTTCTTTGCGCTGAACTCTCATCTCTCTCCTTCCAGGTATTCAGGTGCTCTGCGATCTTCAGGGGCAAATGCACCATCACAATACATCACAGCAGGTATGGAGCAGTCATTTACTAATGTTGTGAAATCAAAGGTGTGTATATTGATGAGCTAAACGCACTAATTCTATACTATACAATGAATATGTGTTTATCTTTGCATCCTCAGCCCTTCGTGACTTGTATGAGACCATGGACAAGACCTCATCTAGCCTCCCACCCATTATTTTGCTGCAGTTCCTTCACATGGCCTTCCCACAGTTTGCTGAGAAGGGGGACCAGGGACAGTACCTCCAGCAGGTGGGAAACTACCTACATTCTTATCATATCACTTTGAATGTAAATATTGTAGGACGTGGTCTCACTTCTTGGCGTTGTTTTGCTTTCTCGTTCTCTCAGGATGCCAACGAGTGCTGGCTGCAGATGATGAGAGTGCTTCAGCAAAAGTTGGAGCCACTAGAGCCAGAGACTCCCATGGAGGTAAAATCTTTTTTTTTTTTTTTTTTAAACTTCATGATGTTTTATGTTGACGGGATGTGTAATTGAAGTTAACTGAGGACAAATAACATGTTCTATTTTTGCATTTGCTCTTTTAATCTGTAGACCGAGGCCGAGAGCGGAGCTGCCTCTGCCTCCACGAAGAAGAACTTCATTGACCAGTATTTCGGTGTCGAATTCGAAACTACGTATCCTTGCAGCATAACTTTTGTTAATTGATATCTTGGTTCAATATGATTTGGGTGTAGATTGTTACAGAAAAGGTCTCGCGGCTGTGTGACAGCTTCTTCTAGGCTCTTTCTTAACTCTCCTGTTCAGTATGAAATGCACAGAGTCTGAGGAAGAGGAGCCAATCAAAGGCAAGGAAAGCCAGCTCCAGCTCAGCTGCTTCATCAACCAAGAAGTCAAATACCTTGCAACAGGACTGAGGCTGGTATGTATCAGACTCTAAAAACGTTTCTTGTGTTTGGATATTCTACGGTCGTCCAGGTTTAGTCAGAGTTAAAGCAATGACTGCGACACACATATGGCACATAGTTTGTCTCCAAGGTAACAAGCATCAAATCATGTCCCTCCCTTTTCTATCTCCAGAGACTGCAGGAAGAAATCACAAAAATGTCTACAACCTTGGAAAGAAATGCCCTGTATATAAAATCTGTAAGTTTTTGTTTCCCCTTCCTGTCTACTGCTATATTTACAACTTGAGTTTGAAATATATTCACCTGCCAAACTCCTCCTCTAACCCATCTAGTCAAAACTCAGCCGTCTCCCCGCCTATATGACTGTTCAAATGGTCCGATTTTTCTACAAAGAGAAGGAGTCTGTCAACGCAAAAGTCCTCAAGGTTTGTCTTCACTGACAAACTCTTAATTTCTCTAAAATTGTTCGTTCATTTTCAAGTCTAAACTATTGTCTTTTTTTATTTAAGGATGTCAAGTTCCCGCTCATGCTGGATGTCTATGAACTGTGCACCTCTGAGCTGCAGGAGAAAATGCTGCCAATCAGGTCAAAGTTTAAGGAGGTCGAGGACAAGAAGCTCGAGAAACAGCAGCAGAAGGTGAGACTGATCTATATCCTTTTTATTGTTTTTGTCTTTCTACATTTCATTCATAAATTGGTAGCAATAAAAGGTCCCACAGTGTACAGCGTCTCACTATTTTCTTTTCTACATTAGCTGGTGAAGAAGCAAGACGCGGCGAAGGAAGTGAAATATGAGCCTTTCTCATTCTCTGACGGTAAGCTGGAACATGATACTGACACATATTGTAAACACATCTTACCAATGGGTTTGTCACAATATGTATTGGGTGACGTACAGACAGTTTGAAGACGTAAGAGGAAATCTGTGCATTTCAAAAACTTAAGTAGACGCTTAAGCAAACACACACACAAAATAATAATATTAATTGTGGGCTTGCCCATTATGAAAATTCACCAGCACATGTATGCACTTATTAACAGTATAAGAAGAAAGTTTACAGCTGTCTGATTCTGGTGAACTGACAAAAATCTTCAATTTAGATTTTACACGTTTTCCACCAATTTCTAACATTTAATTATGCATCTATTATTGAAAAGGCATTCTTTATTTTCCAGTATTCTTTATAGTATTTTAGTCAAAAGTTGTCAATGACTCATCCTGCGCTCAGGCGTATACTACTTTTGCATCCAATGAAACTCGCTTATGACTGCCAGAGCGGAGCGATTCCTGTTTTTGACAGTCTGTAACTGTATTAACGGTCTGTAACTGTGCTTATCAACTGTACCACAATCAAGATCTGCTTTGTAGCGAACCGATAACTGTTAAATTAACCGACTCATGGGATGCCAAGAGTCAAACCAACTCAATAGGCTACTGTATTCTCTGCCACACTGGCCACCACTGTTTAGGAGATTGTGTTTGGTCAAGCCGCGTTCAGCGGAAGGTAGACGCTGATACTAGATCATAACGCTACCTGCATCGCATAGCTGTTGGTGTGTAAAGGACACTTTACGCTACTGTAATTAAGTCCTTACAAAACTGTCCCACAATCCTGAGCCCCACTATTGGGTGTCACGCAGTGTGATTTCATTTAACTTTTTAAGGCCGATTAAATAAGTTTCTGTTTCTCCTGCAGACGTGGGTTCCAACAACAGTGGCTACTATGACCTGCAGGCTGTGCTGACACACCAAGGCCGCTCTAGCTCATCAGGTCATTACGTGGGATGGGTCAAGAGGAAAGAAGGTAACGACAGTTGCTTCACATCGCATTCAGCATACGTGTCATGATCAGGAACTTACTCCTCGGTGTACACAGATGTTCAGGAACTTAATGTTTCCTCTTTTTCCTGTGTTCTCTGCCTCTTGTTAGATGAGTGGGTCAAGTTTGATGATGACAAAGTGAGCGTGGTGTCTCCAGAGGATATCTTGCGACTGTCCGGTGGCGGCGACTGGCATATAGCATACGTTCTACTGTACGGCCCGCGGCGGCTGGAAATACTTGAAGAGGAACAGTAGCTGTGGAAGATTTCCTAGAAGACAAAGACAACATCCAACACATACAAATTGCCATTTCCAAGCACTGTCTGCATAGATGTGCAGTAAAACTGGTGTCTTTAAAGATTTGATTACCTTAATTTTTCTTTGTTTTGTTTTTGTAACCAACACGGATGCTTGTAAAACAAATTCTGTCAAACGGTGTTAAATATTCAACCATAGTGGGCTTTGAAAAAAGGAGATATGACGAGAGGCAATCTCTGGACTGGATCCTTGAAAGAGGTTTTTAAGTCTAGCTCTGCAGTTTCATTAAATGTTTTATACACATTGTATATTTTTTAAGGCCTTTGATAAGGTGCTCATATCATAAAAGCAAAATATTTCTCTTTAGTCATTTAATCAACTTGTACAAAAAAAAAATGCCTAGCCAAGCTGTTGTCCTGGACATTCTGGCTTCTATCTTCTCGGATGTATTATGGAGATTTTCACGTAACACTGTAAAGACTTCACCTGTTGGCCCTCTGGGAAATTTGGGTTCAATCTCAGGTCTTTTCTTAAGTGCTTGGCTCGCATCATCTCCTGGAATTGTTCTCGGACGTATTGACAGATGAGGCTCTTTCTGCCAAATCTTCACTAATGCTTTTTTTGGTGGAAGTGTGTGGGGAACTGGCTCAGAACAGATTGCCCTTGTGGTGAACCGCATGCAGTTAAATAAAGACTTGAGATTCGACTGATAGTTTACTCGACAAGCCTTTAACTTTGTTCTTGCCGACACTGATTTCAGACATCTGTATCATTAAAAAAAAAAAAAAAAATGCTACGCTTCACTTTGTTTCTCCATGCAGGTTTTCTGATCACCCTGCCACAATGTGTAAGATCTAACCATCACCACTCTGTAATAAGTTATTGACTGATCACTTTTCATAGGTGGTGAAAATAAACTGTTATACCAAAATGTGAGAGTCTTTAATGTGAGCACAATGAATGATCTGAACAAGTGTTTTATTAGAAAAACATTTATTGGGTTTTCTACAGTGAAAAAACGTGTTTCAACCTACACTACATACAAAAAATTTAGTCTCCAATTGTTTTTGGTATGAAAAGGGATGCAACAATGTAATGGAGGTACTGATTATTTAAGCAGCCAACAATCTACTTTAAGCCTCACTGAGGCTGTCTGCAATCTGGGAGAACCCTGCAGCGTTCAGAGCTGTGACCAGGTTATCCACGGTAGCTTGTGTTCCCTCTCTGTCCTGCCAGGCTACAAGCAGCAGTTTGGCCTGCATGTCGACGTCTTCGCTGTCCGTCTCGATCTCCCGCAGCTCTGCGGCTTTCATCTCCAAATGAGAAGCCAGCGTCTTCCACTGTGCGCCCAGTTTGGCTGCTATGTCATCCATCTGCTGGTTTGTCACTATCTTGCTCTGTATGCTTGGACCTGGAAGAAAAACAATAGGGAGGATAAAAATAGATGCTTGATCTAAAAAAAAAAAAAGGCTGGAAATGAGCGGATATGTGTGGGGACAAGGTGAATTCATCAAAACCAAGACAATACAGAGGTCACACTGGGGGAAAGGATAAACCATAGTTGATGGATATATTCTGATATTCAAGATCACTCATCTGCTTAATAATGCATCTTTGTGTTAAAAACATGGACATAAAAGAAGAAACTACAAGGCTAAATAGCCCATATGACCCTAAATATCCAAGTATCGTGTTGAATAAGCGACTATTCAAACTCACTGTCATTGCTGTCTTTGAGAAGGTTGTCTCCATTATCGTCATCATCCTCTTCTCCTGTCTTGATCTCTTCAGAAGGGATATCCTTCTGCATGAATGAAAATTAAAGATATCATAATTTGTCAACAGTTTTTGTGGCGTTTTTACAATGAAGATTACCTTTTTTTTCCTTTTTTTTTAAGTAAATAAAATCCTCACCGGTAGTTCTTTGGCCAGTTTGCTAACCATGCTGTCTAGGTAGTCTGCCAGGCTCTTGAACTTCTGGTTAGTTGGCTGAAAGAAGTGTGGACTTCTCCTGGACAGCAGCCTCAGAGCACGCCAGCCATAGTTCGGGTTCCGGACAACCCTGCGTCACACAAAGACAAGGCACGCAGAGATTGTGAATACTGGGAATGAGGCCAGTACCTTGGGGAAAGCTTTTTCAGACTTGAAAACTTACTTGTACTCGTCCTCCACCATGTTTGCAGGGTCGGCCTGTTCAATGGCCTCTGCGAAGAATTCGTCCAGTGATGGCATGAACTCCCTGAATGAAACAGAACGTCAGATGAAAAAACTATTTTTTGTTCCTAATATATACCATATATATCTATATATATATATAAATAGATGGAATATATGCAGATGGGAACTTCTACCTTGTTTTCTCAGCCACTGACCTGCTGTCTGACTTGCAGGCCTCCATGTTGTCTTGGTTCAGGTTCCACAGTCGAGTCAATTCATCGCTAACAAAAGACAAAGAGCCTGAATTATTGAAGTTAACTCCAGTTTGCTCTTCGTTCCACTTAAGCTTCAGAGATAGTCTACATGTGATTATTAAAGAAATATCTTTTCATTCATCTCCACATGATCTACACAGAACGACACGCCTCGAGCTCTTTCAGCACAGTGTCAAAGAGACATTTCACTGTGCTCCTCTGCTGACCCACCCCTGTATTAGATCACATACTTTCCCATGAAAATCTTGCGATCTGGCCCTTTTCCAAGGAAGTCTTCCGGAGCTTGTCTTTTCCTGGTGGGTCTTTTGGGTTTGTCATCTACTGTCCTGTTAAAACAGGAAACAAGTTGGACTGTCATTTTGACAGGCTAGCCCGAGTGCACACACCACTTTCTTGAATTGTAAAAATGGATTCATCAAATCAAATAATAGCTGTACCTTTCTTTCACAAAGCTCGGACATCCTTCATTTTTCCAGCCATTCCAGTTCTCCTCTGTGTCGAGGATATGCTGTCAAAGATGGGAAGCATTTCTAGTGTTATTAATGTCCGAAGAACTCTGACAACAAACTTGACACACACAGACGAGCCTTTATTTAATATTTAATATCAGTATTCCCAAAGCATGGCTTACCTCAACCATGGTGGCAAACTTGCCTGCATCAGGTGGAATCTCTTTCAATAGCTACAACAAACAGTCACAGATTAATCCGGGTCAAGAAAATGCAGATCATGAAGAACATGGCTAAACGGCAGATATTTCAGAACTTCAGGAAACCGAACAAAAATGATCAGCACGGCTGATTTCAGCGTGCTGACACTTTCTATGGACCGACATAACTCTATAATGATCCAGATAAATCTAAAGAGCAGAGCAGGTAAGATAATGAGTCAAGAGTCAGCGTGACTGAAGACAGACCTGATAAACCAGTTTAGTCGTCTCTTCAATCCACGTCGTCTGATCATCATTCAGAACACAGCTGGAGCTGTACGAGGACAAAGAAATACAAAATATGAACCTTAAACACCCGGCAGCTGCTTTTCCACACAAACATTCAAGTTTGTTTACTGTTTTACAACGTCAGAGCAGAGACGTGCTTCACCTTTTGAACTTGACCTGACCCTTCAAGTACTGGAAGAGGATGAGGTACTGCAGTAAAATGTGCCGCCTGAAGTTACTGTCGCTGAGCTGCAAGTCCATCAGCTGGAGGTGAAGAGGAAAGAAGCAGGAGTGAGGTAATGTCCAACCCATGTCTCTGGGTGGGTTATCATTCTTTACTTGCATAAATGGATGTGGACACATTCAATAAGGCGGCCATCAGTGGTATATGAAATATATCTAACATATTATTTGAATGAAAATGCTGCATCTGTAGGAGTAAAACGAGTTTTCTCACCTTCTCACTCGTTAAAAACTTGGCAAAGTAGACATGTTCTCCTCCTGATGCTCTCAGCTCCTCTAGCTTTCTCTTGGAGGCCTGCATGTCATCCAACTTGTAGCTCTTGAACACTGCCAAGGTTTCGTCTGAGTACTGTGCACAGAAAAAAATGAATTCACACGTGAAACATCTACTTTGGTTTTTGTTTTCTGACAAAAGGAGGGCAAGGGAGAAAAATGTGCTCTGCTTCTGTGTTCAGGTGAATTACCTTAAGGAACGTCATCCAGGAGAATTTATCATAACACTGCACGGGGTTTCTGAAGTAGTCCTGCAGCGTCCAGAACTTTCTGTACAAGTTGTAGTCGATTGGGATGGAACTGAAAGTAAAGTTTGACACAGTTTTCATTCATTCAAAAACAGTAACAAGCAAAAGTGTCACTTAAATTAAAAAAGACAAACTTTATTGTGTATTTTAGAGCGTGACCGTCACATACCAGGGTGCAGGAGCATCGTCTTCTCCCATTTCTCCTTCCTCCACCTCCATACCTTCCTCCTTTTCCTCTGTGTGCTGTAAATATGGAACCAACAAAATAAAACTAAATGAAAGTTTTCAGATTACATTTTAAATTCACACAATCATTACCAGGTGTTTACACTTTACCTTCTGCCCGAGAGTGCTTTCTTGTTCATTTTTGTTGAACACTGTTACGTTGTCCAGGTTAAACTGGCTCTGTAGATTCAGACCTGGAATAAACACGAATGTTAGTACAAAAGGAAATCAGATTAAGTTGAAACCGATGCTTCATTTATTTAAAGATAAACTACACAGATGTTGTTCTTACCGGATTTTTCAGACAGAGGGAAGAGACGTGCCAGGAAAAGCTGGATGCGCCCACAGAATACAGTATTCTGAGATTTGGACAGCCTCCTTAAAAGATCTACACAGATTGAAAGATGTGTCACAGCTATGCCATTTAAACATAAGTCTTGCTCATGAAGGAAATAGTATTCTTACCGTTACACATCCTCAACAAGTAGTTCTTCCCGGCAGTGTAAAAAGAGTTCTGGAGAAAGGAAGAGCACAGACACAGTTATCAAATGATGCTGGAGAAATACATGACCTGCTTTTTACTGAGACGCTGTGGCTTGTTTACCGATTTCCAGGTGGAAACATTCTCCTCCACGAAGGAGAAGATTTTGTCACATTGGTCCAGAGGGAGGCAGTCCAGTACATCTCCCAGCAGAAGGAAAGGAGTCGTAGCAGAACAGATACCTACATGAAGAGGGTGAAACAAGACAGGAAAAGCTTAATCACTACAAATCTTTGTGTGAGGCGAGGAAACCTGCTCCAAAGGTGCGTCCACACTAGCAGCCAACACTAAATAACTGAAGTGAAAATGTGCTACGTACAGTTTCTGTGTAGTCAGAATAGAGTCTGTACCAAGCGTTATAAAAATTAAGATCAACCTCATGCCACATGTTGTAACACTCAGTACTACTACAGTACTACATGATACGACCTTAGCAAGAAGAATGATGCTTCAATCTTAAGTTTCACTGGAAGTCAGGTGATCTACGTGAGGATTAATTGAGCAACTGCACCTCAAAATACATGGTAAATCATAGGTTTTGGGAGTTTAATATAATCACAACAATACTGATAATACGTGCTGTCATGTGGACAAGTATTCACACATTCATTGTCCTACAAGTCAGAGTAACACACCTTCTGTAACTGCATCAATGCTCAGGTATATGAGAGACAGGTAGTCATCACAGCTTGCTTTCTGCTCAACCTGCACACAAAAACACAACAATGTCAGGCTCTCATGTACAGCCACGTTATTTTAATTAGGTTTCATTAAATATTTATGATTCATGACAGTTGATTTACTTACAATCTGATCACCGAGGACCCCCCTCAGCGCCTGGTCAAGTGTGGTCTTCTTTTCTATCTCGCTGTAACATAACGAGTCAGACAGGTGAAGAGGTGTTTGCTGATTCATAACTTGTACAAACAGAGTTTAACGCTATATTACTTACTTCCCGGGGATCTGGTTGAAAGCGTTTACCAAATGCTTGCCGGTTTTACCAGCTAGGGCATGTCTGGCAGACGTCTGTAGGTGTGTGAGAGGGACGGAGAGAGAAAACAACACACCGTTAGAGACAGCGTTTTTGTTAGCTTAGCTTAGCATCTACCGAGAACACCAACGGAACAGTAACTCATGGCAACAAGCCTGATGTTCAGCGACGCTTTCAATGACAGTGTGCGGTTTATAGCAACACGCTCTTTGACGAAGAAAGGCAACTCTGAGATTTCTCACCGTGAATTTGTCTTTAGCGTCGACAAAATTAAATAAGGACGGCGACATCTTTACGCCTTTGCAGCCGGAGGTGCCGCTAAACTTCTTCCGGTTTCTTCGGCTGTGTGGAGGTGGTGCGTTCAGGTGCTGCTCTGTGCTCCGGAAAATACTGTTTGCCATGTCATGAAAAATATAAATAACACTTAGGTTATTGTCTGCAACACCGTCCTTTTAATTTTGCTTTTGTGGGAGATCGTTTGTGCTTTTTATGTATTCATTAATTTATTTTATTTTTTACAAACAGGTAATATTTAATCTGTCTAGACCTGAGGTCTTCAACCTTTTTCAGCCCAGGACCCCTTGGACAAGGGACAAACAGAACAAGGACCCCCACATGTAATTAATTTTTATTTAATTAATTATTTATTCAACTTTAATTTCACCTCATTAACCTATTTATATACTGGGTTATTAGCCTATATGTGTTTATGATTGATAAAAATGTTCATGCATAATTATTGTTGGTTGTTAAATGCCAAGAGCGGTGTGTCTTTGGACATGTCCACTGATTCATCCGATTGGAGAGCAAATGCCTCCGCTGTTTGTAGTTTCTTTAATTATCTGCACCCTCACATTCACCATTATTTTGGTGAAAATTGTGAATTATTATAACAAAAAATTGGCAGACCCCCTGCGGACCCCCTAGGGGTCACGGACCCCTGGTTGAAGACCCCTGGTCTAGAGCATGCATTCATTTGCTCAGTAACTAGATTATATTTAAAGGTACAATGTGTAAGATTTAGGAGCATTGGTGTATAGTCACCTGAAAATAAGAATTGTTGTGTTTTTGTAGTTTTAAAATGAGCCCTTTATATCTACAGTGAGAGTGGGTCCTCTTACATGTCACATCTTACATACACCATTTTTGTAGCTGAGAACAAACAACCCAAACCCTGATCTACATATGGACGTTTGCTTTTAATGTGAATTTGGCAGCCAGAGTTTTTCTTACATGCTTGGAAGGAGAGGGTGAGGTGTAGGAGAGTATTCATTTGGTTGAAATCTGCAACTTCACAGCACTAAATCTGACACACTGGGCCTTTAAGTGTCAATATTTTTGCCTTACGGTTAAGCCAAACCTAATGTAGCAAGCTTGGTGGCAACTACTATTAAACTCTATATGAGGGGCGATAAATTCCTTTATTATCCTTATGTGTGTCTGTTATTATTGATGTAAGTGCATTGTGACCTTTAGTGTGACATCAGCATGCTGGCCTAAATCCAATTTAGACCAGAGGGCGGCAGTGTTGCACACTGTTTTTGTCCCCTACAGTTGAAGCTGTTCATAGACGACTATGTTTAGACACATAACATACTAAGTGATGGCTATGTGTGTGTGTGTGTGTGTGTGTCTTAGTCCCGTACACATGGCAGGATAAACCTGAAATTCACCTATTCACTTTCCTGATGATACTCCTACCATATATGATAGTCCGCCTAGCATTTTACATCACATAGACATACAGTACAGCTACTGAGCACCACAAAGATCAGTCACGTTGCAGTGTTTTTTTTTTGTTGCATGTGTGTCTGTGTTTGTGTGTGCACACTCACTGCAGGGCCTGAATTCTTTGACAAGATTTTACTGTTCACTGTTCAATGTCAGAAAGTACATTAGAACCAGCGATGCATTACAATGCAACGTCAATCATTAAAGGCCCAGTCTGTAAACTTTCTGATCCACAAATTCAAGGTGTATTTATGTAAATAGTTGATTAAATTAGTATTGTGTTGGTCTAGTTGAAAATATAAGCCTGTTTTAATGAGAATTAAACTTTATTCACAAAGTATATATGTGTACAAAGAATTTGTATGCTGTATTTACAGACATTAATGATGTAAACAACACCAGCAAACATTAATAACTTGGATTTGTTTGTCAAGGCGAGTCTGTACATTACAATAAATGTAAATCAGTCAAAGAGTAATATCAGGTTTAAACCCGGACTTTGCCTTTCACTTTGACAGAACCCATGTGAACACTGCGTCCTGTTTTGATACGTGTTTACTGAGCAGTTTCGCGGGTCAGGACCTCTGAAGTAGTTTGCATCAGTGGGGCCATTCACCTTCTGTACCGTTTGACAAGTGTTTATAGGGCTGCAGTTATAATGGCTGTTGACTGAACCAAAAGGTGTCGTGCTGATGTTTGGGAAAAAACAACGAAGCTGTGAAAATGTAGGCCAGTAGTGTCATGCAGAAAGAGCTGAGGGATAATTTTTACGACATCTGTGCGGTCACAGCGGCCATGAAAAGGGGAAGTCAGAACTGTTTTACTCTGCAGTTTTGATTGGCACTTTGTTTCTCATATGCACAGTTGTGCACACAGTTTGCCAGATATCTAACTGTGCCCCACCACCCCCTTTCTGACACAGCTATTATTGAACTGTTGCCAAAAGCTGATGAAAAGCAGAAAGGGAGTGAGCATGGCGAGTAACTCTTGGGTTGCAGATAAGGGCCAGGCATCAGTCAGTATGTGGAGATGGGGTGAAGAGGGCTGAAGGGAGGGGTTAAGGTTAAAGGCACGTGGTCCTCGATTTGTAGTATGTATGTTTTACATGTGGGTTCTAAGGAAGCTAATTTATGTTGCTTTATTTTCTTTTTGACAACAAACCATGCAAAACCTAAAGCCAATAATGTGTCAGTCTGCCTCTCTGTTCTTTCTGACCTGACTGTGGTACCCCTCACGTTTCTTCTAAAGACATAGATCTACATTAATTGCAGGTATTCAGTTTTGGTTTTTAAAGAGGCTCAGTGATATTCATCAAACAGTTGGGCATTTGTTTGGAACTATTTCCACACATTTGCTGCACAAGTGAGAATTTACAGCAACAGGATGGTGTAAGTGGGACTTGATTAAAAATAAACTACAGTGCCCGTGTTTGTTGTATGCAACAGCATGGTTCATTGATGTGTTTTAATTATTTTTGGACAATAATCGAGGTCTGTGGCACAGAGAAGGTTATATCAGGCTTTGGCTCCACAGGCAATACTTGTTAGTACGATCAACTAATTGATTGTTTTGTTTTTTTCATGCTAATTGTTGACTATAGAAATATGTAGAATATTGCAAGGTTCATCTTTTAATGGGCCGCTATTCATTTGTAAAGTGAAAATAAAGGACACTGTTTTCCTATCACAGAAACTGTTAAGAATATTCAGGATGTCTGTTAGATAGGCCATATTGTTATGTTGAATATTATACTCTTAAGCTGTCAAATCAGTTTAAATCAGGTGAAGCATTCATTCCCAATTATTTATTTTGTCCAGATAAAGATAATGAGAGGTCGACTAAACATTCTGCTGTGCCAAATTGTGGCATAATCAAGCTTAACATGCGAGCCAAATCATTTGATGAAGGACAGTCTCAGACAAAATGACTGAGAAGCAACAAAAAGAGCATTGTCCATGTTGTTGAGGACAAACTTCAAAACAAGTGGCTAAACACAATGCTCTGACCTCCGAGGTTAAGCACACAAAGGAAGGAGATTTTAGATTGGCCGCAGTCACGTGATCGGCCTCTGAAATTCCACCATAAAAAAAAAAAATCATGTGAAGAAGTGTCATGTCATATAAGTGAGATAAACCCATCTGCACAGCTATTCTTCGTTGATAAATTTAGCTGAGTTGTGGTAACACACACCAGAGCAGAGCAATATCCCTCCTTGAAGGGAGGAAAGCTATAAAAAATGATGTATATACTGAATGTAGATTGTAATCTTAAGTGTTACCATATTTTTATTCTGTTTATTTCAGCCATTGCAATTAAATCTAATGAAATATGTTGATTTATTCAGGCTTTGCAGATCCTCATGTCTATGCTTAGTGTTGCACCAACGTTTGTCGTATATATCAGTGATTTTCCATCATGGATTTCACCTGTGTAGCTGTGTGGCAATAAGTACAACTTGCATGTGACAGCATAACAAAATGTACACCTTTACTCCCTCACAGGACATCATAAAATTATTTGGGACACAGACTTTTTGTTAATGATCATCTCACACAGAGCAGAATAATGGGAATGCTGAAAAGGGGATGTGCATCCAACCACAGCGGTTATCCTGCCTCTGATTGGCCCCTTTAGCTAACAATAACTTGCATCTACTTAAACGACCTTGGCTGGATTGCCCTCAGACTGCAGGGTTTCTATTGAGAAATGTTTGGCAGTGTGAGTTTAAAGTCACTTGATGGTTATTCAATGATTAGCTCAGGGTGTGGGGATCATCAAATACCCATACGCCATAAAACGGGATGTAAGACGAGCCGTGTGCGTAGATGGAGAAAGGACATTCTTGTGACACAGCCAAACAGGAAATCTCCATGATGGCCACATCTTGTCTAATCATACTATTTCTTATGAAGAATTTAAAGTGCTTTTACGTGCAATTACCTGATCCACATCCTTGTGTTGTTTTACTACAGAGAGATGTTTGGGACTGCCGCCAAGCACCTTGAATGGAATAACACTGTATATAGTATGTGATACATTATAAAGAAAGTAATGTCAAGGTCAAGCAGACCTAAATATACATTGTATTGTTCCGGTGGCTGCACAATGTAAATAAGGATACGTTGACCTAACTTTGAACTTTGCAAATTTGAGAGTTGTTTGAGATGAAAACACTGAAATGAGATAAAAAAAAAAAGAATCTTTATTATATTTTCACTGGTGAAAAAAAAAAACACATTATAAAAGCCACTACAAAAACATATTCAATAGCCATATTAAAGCATAAACATTTATAGATATGCTAAAATGTTACGTGCATTTATGTGATGTTACGTGAAGCCTCTCTTCGAGGTTCTTTGTACCGTGTTGTTTTGTAAAGTTAATTGTTAATGTGTGTGAATGTCAATACAAAAAAAAATAAAATGCATGCTGCATGTCGTTCAGTGTTTTGGCCACTGACTTGGCCCTGGGCTGCTGTTGCCCTCTCCAGTTATTTCAACTGCATCGCTTTGATCCTCTGGACCATGAAGCAGGACATCCCTGCGCCTACTGAAGGTCTGTGTTCTTGGACACAGAAGGAAATCATAGATAAGAGCTGCTGCTATGCCGCCACACATGGGCCCCAGCCAGTACACCTGGAATGAAATGCGAAATGAAATGCAGGGATCAGCTATATTTGTCAACAAAATTAAATAGATAAAAAAAGGGATTTTAGAAGCTTTAAAGCTTCCAACTGTCTGCTGATATTACCCAGTGGTCCTTCAGTTCACTACGTATCAAAGCTGGTCCGAAGGAGCGAGCAGGATTGATGCCACATCCAGTGAAACTTATCTGTAAATGGCAAATTCAGTTTCAACAAATCATATTCATAGAATGCAAGTCAGTATGCATGTTCATGTTAATTGTGCGGGCTAATGCTGCAGTAACAAGGTAACCTTACAGTACAGTAAAAAAGAGTAAATCTGTTGACATGCATAATTTCTGAAGATTTGTGTTGACCAAAATAAACAAATGTGTTTTGTGATCGTGATACATCTAAAGTATGTTTTTTAAGTTGTTAATGGCGAGAGTTTTATGACCACTGTTCCTCTTTGTTATACAGTTTTCCCATGTTTAGCAGGTGTCTTGTTTTTTCATTTTTCATTATACAAGTTAGTCTTGGCACCAGGCAGTGACCGGGCAGCGACCCATTCGTGCTTATTTGCACTTGCACTTAGTTGCCTTCTGTTGCCAGGAAAATACTCAACAAAATTTGACACATGTTGATTTGTATTCAGCCTAACATGACACTTGTGTAGCTGTCGTTACGGTTCTGATTTGCTGCACCTGCTTCCTGAACTGCCGGCAAATCAGTCACACACGCACACAGCAAAATTATGTAACAAGGCAAACAGAAGAAAATTGTATTGGCAAAAAAAAGGAACAGTGGTCTATTGTAGACCCCTTATCAAAACCTACTGAACAGGACATTCATCTTGCAATACTACAAACGACCATCTGACAGTCTAAATACACTAAAATCTTCAGCAAATTGCTGTTTACTGCAGGACTATTTTGTAAGTGCTTATATTTTGTCCACCCTCTATGAAACCTGTCCCTCCCTACAGTACTTATCTTAGCTGAAGTGTTAACCTTTCCCATTAAGAGGGTTCTCTATCACAAAAATGTCTCCTCAATTCAAGTCTGTTTATTTTGTCAAATTTGCTGTAAAATTCATGATACACTTACAGCTGCAAAGTGCCCGAGCCCCACAGACAGCCCAATAGCCAGCGGTGCAGAACCTGTAACATCACTTCGTCGCTTGTCAGTCACCGCTATCACACAAAGAACCAGCTGAAGAGTGGCGAGGAACTCGATGAGGAAGCCTTGTCCTTTAGACACATTTAGCTGCAAAAGACAAACAACAACTGCAGATAAATGCAAAAAGTTACTGTATAATTAGAATGAATGCAGTGGTTTATATTACATTGAAATCCCCTTACCTTGTTAACACCAAGGGAATCTTTTTTGCTATATCCACTCACAATGGCACTAGCTGCAACTGCCCCAAGCATCTGAGCCAAGATGTAGCAAACACACCTGAGGACACTGATCTGGCAGCTGACCAGCAGGCCCAGAGAGATCGCAGGGTTCAAGTGTGCGCCACTAACGTGCCCCAAACTCTGAGCCAGAGTGGCGATGGCCAGCGCAAAGGCCAGTGCGACCTTCAGCTCCTGAGCAATCTTCTCCTCAGCAAACTTCTCCTCAGGACCAGTCGCAAATTTTCCAATGATAGCAGATAGACCAATGAATATGAACAGTAACATGCCAACAAATTCTGCAGCCACAGCCCTCCAAAACGCCCAGCTTTTAATTTCTGCCATCTCTGCGCCAAATGTGTCTGGTGTGTTAACCAAGATGTAAGCACTTCAGTATTTATAGTGAAGAGGTCTGTGTGCAAAACAGGAAAGAGATAAAACAGGAAAAGATACGCCGCACAAAGTTTTCAGACTATAGATGAAATGAAACTCATGAAAAAATATTTTATTTCAAACAAATAAGCAGTATACAGTAATGTTTAGTTCTCAGATTGGCTCTTTTGTCTGTTCTTTAACATCCTCCAGAAGGGGCTCACTAATTTCATTTTGCAGTGTGGTGCCACAGCATAACAGGATTTGTTCATTCAACGGCTCATCTCTTGGTGCTAACAGATAATTATATACAAAAGCAGCCACCACACCAGCACTCATTGGTCCTGCCCAGTACACCTGAAAAACAAGGATGTACGTGTCCCGGTTTCAATAACTCATGAGCCAAACAAGTGCAAAATATCCGATTTGCAGCTCCACAATACAATACGTCAGTTATTTATCTTCATTACATTCTTACCCAATGATCTTCAAAAGACTCTTGTATAACTGCAGGTCCAAAGGATCGTGCTGGATTGATACCGCATCCTGTGTAGCAGATCTGTAAAACATATCAGGGGAAATACCACTTGTTTCTCTGGCTGTACATCAACAGATTACATACAAGCCTGATTTACAGCCAGTTCATCCTACGTCAATCCATTGTATCAGGCCACAGCAAGACAGATAAACCATCTACCAAATTAATGAAGGTGGGGGGAAACATTTTGATATACTCACTCCAGCAAGGTGTCCCAGCCCTACAGACAATCCTATCGATAGAGGTGCAAATCCACCAACGTCACGTCTTTTGTCAGTGACTGCAAGCACGCATAGGACCAACTGGAAAGTGAGCAGGAATTCTACACCAAAACCTTGACTTGCACTGATTCCTCGGAGCTGCAATAGAGGGGAATACACTTAAGTTTGCACCATGCCTTCTTTTGTCTCAGTTTACATAAACTAAAAGTATGCATGCCGCTAAAAACCAACAGTTCGATCACATTTTAAAGAATTAAGCTGCTTGATTTATTCAGTCCTTTACAAACTACTGCAGAGGACCACACACGCTTTCATCCTGTAAACACTCCCTGGTGAGCAGAGGCCTTCCTTTGTTGCAGGACAGCTGCAAACCACGAGTGATAATTAAAATGTGACATTTAAATTAGAAAAAACCTATCACCAGCAGTTAGCAAACATGGAAGTCTTGAGAGATTTCCACACAAAACTTTAGACAAAGAGTGTTTGGCTTTCACAAGGAAACTAAATCAGACTGGAGGCAATTCCCCAAATGCCACTCAACCTGAACAGAAAATGTCATTCATTAAGGGGAGCGTTACTCAGGAAAATTGGAAGCACATGGATTCCACCTCACCTTATTAACACCAAGTGACTCTGTGGTTTCAGGCCTAATACCATACACAATGGCACTGCCAGCTACTGCTCCCAAAATCTGAGCTATTATGTAGAAAAAGGCTCTGAGGACACTCATCTGGCAGCTGGCCAGGAGGCCCAGGGTGATGGCAGGATTCAGGTGGGCACCGCTGATGTGACCTATACATTGGGCTAATGTGGCAACTGCAAAGCCAAATGCAAATGCTACTTTTATCTCCTGGTCAGGGTGGGAATCATCTGTGTCCCCTATTGCAGCTGATAGGCCGATGAAGACAAAGACGATCATTCCCAGGGACTCAGCCAGAACTGCCCTCCAAAATGCCCCCATTTTAATTTCTGACATGACTGCTCAGATAATGTCAGCTTCACGCACAACAAAGAGGTTTTGGACAGTACTTGAGTGATACATCCAGACTGTGGCACAGGCAGAGATTTGGTTCCACCACCTGCGCAATTGAAAACATCAGTGAGTGAGTGACATTCACCAGCATTCATCAAGTGTGTGGCTTTAAAAAAAATCAGGCCTAATTACAAGCAGCTGAGAGATATGCGTTTCAACCAGTGAGAATGACCTCCATGTCTCCTGTTTTGGTCAGTACTTTTCCAGTTTGACAGAAGGCGGTGCTGCTTTTACTGTTATTCACAACTCAGACCACACCAAACTGTTACTTTGTGTGACATGAAGTGTTAAATGAACGAACCTGAAACAACTTGCGAGACAGAGTACATGTTCAATGATTTGACTGCTTTTTTTTTTTAATATAAAGGAATTTTTGTGCATTATAGTACAAAATAACACAGAAACTTGCATGTATAATTTAAAATCATGATCGGAACTATTTTAAATTAGCATTTTTATTATAGCTGTAACATAAAATTTTAAATAGGATATCATTTCTAATGATCCAGGAATTAAAGAATTCATGCATTTTAATATTATGGAATACTTTTAAATTTGGCTTAATTCCAAACACATGACTTATTCAGTGTGTGAAGGACATTCGTCAGATGTGTGAAGGACACTCACTCACTTCCTTTTTGCAAGTCTTTGTAAATGGTGTCCCTATCTTTCAATCTACTTATTCTATTCCGAGCATGTGTCATGCAGGGACGGCTGCATTGAAGTTAACATCAGTCATTTGCTGCTGTGAAGGAAATGGGACCTCTTGAGTCCGCTACAGGGAAACCGGGCTCCCATTCTGCTTTTCTGTGTGAACGGACTGACAGGTTAAAAGGTCACGCTGCTTCTTGTCTTCTTGTCAGGAGAAAATCAAAGCAACACCTTTGACTTGGGTAACAATACACCACCCAAAAAGAAGAATGCATCCCTGTTTTTGTAACTTTATTTGCACTTTTTATCCAAATATATCGTGTTAAATATCTTTTGTTAATTTAGCTAATTTGTTTCAGTTCTCAAATCAAACTTTTTCTTCTGCCTGAGATTAGTTGGAGACTATTTTCACACATTTAAAGCTGCACTACAGATACTTCGCAGTTTTGACTATATAGCATTTGGATACACGATACCTGAGATGAGAGATGATAACATGATTGGAATTTATTACTTTATTACTAGAAGAGCAGGATGGAAGAGGAGTATATGAACTGCACATCATAAAGCAAATATCACAGGAGAGTGGAGAGATAATAATGGAACTGACAAGAAACATGAAGGTTATGCTTTCTAACCCCATGAGCAGGAGCAGCTGTTTGGGCCTACCAAATGTCAACCAATATTTAATTTGTTGAAAAATCACATTTTCTACTTTTCATATATGTGCACATGTGATACTATCATACTCTACTGTATAGCATTTCATAAGCCCCACTTCCACTCCTGCATGCTGTAAGTCTACAGAGGGGTTAAGAGGTCAGGGCCTAGACACCAAACATATCTCTGTAGGTTACATATTCTACATTTACACTATAATCTATTTCACATGAGTTGGCTGACTGAACTTGAGCTATGATATAATTATCACATAAGCCACCAAACACAGCAGGATTCCCTCATTTCTCAGCAGTGATGACGCCAGCCAACAACATATTATCAATAAAATGTGAAATAATGTTTAAATGCTGCAAACTTAAAGGCGTCACCTCCATTTCAAATGATTGATGCTGGCAAATGAGGGCAACTGATTCAACTAAGTGTACATGTTTAGGCATGTTATGCAAATAATCACAGCCAGCCATAACATGTGACCATTTAGTCAATGATCCTATTGCACAGCTTTTAGGTGTAAATTAATAATAGCGAACACAGCTACAAGCATGCTTAAAAATATCTTCTGAAACAGCCGTGGTATGAATTTATCAAGCAGAGACAGATAGACTAGCTGATTGGTCAGACAGAAGGACAGCTTTCAACTGTCCAAGGAGGGCTGTTTCAGAGCCCACCAAAACCTTATGTGTTCCTGTGCCATTGGGAACACCTCATAATATCTGCCCTCCGCTCACCCATGACGTTCACGCCCCTGGCTTTCAGATGTAAATAAGACACAAATGTGACTCATCCCCGAATCTGGTGTTCCAGAGGCATAAATGACATCAAGATGCAGATATGCTGAGAAACCGTCAAGAGGATTTATTAATGTTGTCTGTCAAGAGTTGGACCTCAGCCTAACTCGGAGATTATAGGATGAACACAGAGAATTCAACCATGCAGTAAACTGAAGCATGTCAAGTCTATGCTGGTCTGTTAAGCAGAGTACAACCATACTTACATCTTCAGAGGTTTTCCCAACCAGTTGCTGGTGAATAAACATCCAATGTAACAACAGAAAAACTCTAAATGATGATTTCTATTGTTCAGTGATTCCAGTTTGGATTTGTCCAAACTCCAGCAGTTTATCCATGGTTCAGGTCCAAAGCTTGAGTTTTGAGATCACAGTCCCAGGTTCAGTTGTCCACCCAGTCTGCTGGGTAAAAGACTGAGCATTGGTGGTTTTCCTTAAATAAGTCCCTTGATCACATCTTATTTCCCGAACACTCTCCCATTACTTTTTCCTAGAAACCTTTAATAGTCTGTTACCTCCCACAATTACATCATATGTTGTTCTAAGGGACAGCACATATATGGTGCAACTGACCCTTAAATATAATAATCTGACTTAAAATATCTTGAAGTAGGAGGAGTTCAAGCAAACCATTAAAGACTCCATGAAGTGGGGAACTGAAGTTCTTGGAAAACTTGTTGTTGACTTCTTGAACACAGGCTGTAAGCCAATGCAAACCTTTAAAGGCCCCATAAAACTGGGACTTCATAGAAAACTGCATATTCAGTGGTGATCTCACTCTCCATTGGTAGGTGTAACTAAAAAAAGTCAACCAATAAAGCCATCACATTTTTTGAACAACCTGGCATTGCTCCTATCAAATCAAACCACCTGTCTCTGCCTAAATGATACTTCACTGGTTCAGCCTTTGGTATGATTCCTTACTGCTTATGTTCTGCTCCAGAACAGGATTGCTGTTTTATCAATAATCCTGTTTAAAAAAAGGAAAAATATAAAACCATGAACTGTTAGTTCAGAACATTATCAGTATCAGGCCTATCATATTGTTTGTCCGAGAGAGTCCCCCAAAAACTGGAGCGCTGGAGAAAGATGAAATAATCTCATGTTGTTTACTTCTGTAACATGCTGACCTTTTGCATCTACGAGCATCCAGCATGGCCGGTCACAACCCGAAAGAACTGCATGGAGCCGCTGCTCTTTGGGCCCACCACCTGCAGAGATAGGCATGGGGATTTGGGCATTTGGCAAGTGCAGCAAGTGAAGATGGTAGGACCTAGGTGTACTGACACCTGGCATCGCAGACTGGTCCTAGGGACATAGATGTTGTAACTAAGGTTGGTAAAATCATATAGCTGTTGGTATCCAGCAACAGCCACAACTAGTTTGTCCTCCATGACTGTTAAACAACTGAGTTAAAGTCTTTTCAACTCGAGGCATTCAGAGCACTCCTGCAAAAACATGAAGTGCATAAAGCAGAAAAAAACTTCAGCTGCAAGCATTTTCACTCACAAAAAGCTGCCCCAGGCTGCCAAAATGCGCTCCGTCTGATCAGGCCCCCGTTCAGACCAATGCTAAGGGCTAATGTCTCTCGCTGTTACTTTAGCAATCTAAGCAAAAGTGGACCTTAACACCATACCCCTATGTGTCGGCACCTCCAACACATAGCTGGAGGTACCACTTCTCTCATCTTGGCTCCTGACCTTTTGAAAGTCTCCACTGTGCACCAATTCCTTGGAATGGAGGCTTAATACCAGGATTTTCTGTCAAAACATGAGCACAAAGCTGCAGGGTCAAAGCCAAAAAAGCTATTTAATGCTTCTAAGTCTTCCTCTGCTGGCAGACTGCCATAAGCTGACCAACTGACCTATGGGGGAGTGCTAAAGAAATGGTGAGTCTCCAGAAAAATCTCCAGTATGTGCTGTTTCTTGGCTGCTGGGGGGGGAAAAAAACTCTCACCAACCTGGCAAGCTGCCACTGGATGCTTCACCTGTTGAAAACATACGTGAGAGAAGCTATTTATCAGTTAACAAGAACAGTTGGGCAATACAAAGAATTTCAGTTCAATTTTATTTATATACCGCCATATCATAACAAAAGTTATCTCATGACATTTTCCATACAGAGCAGGTCTAGACCGTACTAATATTATTTACAGAGACCCAACAATTCCATTTCCAAAGAAGAACACAAGAAGACTATAATAAGTAGTATAATAATAACTTAAGTTGTCATTTAAAAACCACGTTCAGTTATCAGCTGATGAGTGAGTATATGTTGGATTTTTACATACATAGGCCCGAAATACAACCACACACAAACAGCTCATAGACATGCAAATACAGAGACATGGCTGCCATGTAGTGGCGCCCTGGGAGCAGTTAGGGGTCTGGTACCTTGCTCAAGGGCACCTCGGCAGAGCCCAGGAGGTGAACTGGCACCTCTCCAGCTACCAGTCCACCCTTCATACTCTCTACAAGTCTCTACAGACTGAGCTACTGCCGCCCCTAACAAATGAGTTACAGATTTATTAAGTTGACCTAATGATAAAAAATCTTCAACATTTGTGTCTCTTAAACTGATCATTCTTGAAAATCTTGCCATACTCCTGATTTAATCAATCTTTAACACTAGATAACAACTCAGACTTAGCTCTCGTCTAATCTTTACGTGCATATTTAAAGCCCTATCAATCAATTTGGCTGTGATAGCAGCTTCTGACCCTACATTTTCATTTTTAGTGGAATGACCTTTTGTTTACATTTGAATTGCAGATTATATCTGTAGTGACCAGCCGTTGATGTGTGCTGTTCTTTCTCCAGCTTTACACTCAACATTTGTGTTAACATTGTGAAGAAATTCCTCTGAGGAAACCTCTCTCTCTTTTTTGCCTTTAGATCACCTGCTCATGGTTTTCTGTGGTTTGGTTGTCATGCATCGTTTGATCATCGTTTGATCCTCGTTCATAGCATCCACCACAAACAACGCTTTATTATTTTGTTGAATTGTTCTGGTATTGAGAAATACAGAAGCGGAAACATGTTCTTTCCTCTTTCTTCAGATAAATCCAAGACTGGATGACCAACTGGGAAAACCTCCTGAAGGCCTCAGACCTGTGTTGGCTCCGAAAACCCTACATGTCAAATGATTTTGGGTAAATGGATAACCATTATCAACAAATGAGGGTTCTGCCTTTTTCTGTAAAGTTGTTTTAGTTCAGGGACCTTGTGTTAAAATCTGGTTTTGCTACCTCAATGATTTTAGTTTACACAGTGCATGTTCAGAAATAAAGCTGTGTTTAATCAAATCATCAACAGTAAACATGAAACCATGTATAGTTTGCTGTATGTACTGTTCTTTGAAGGGAACCTGGAGGCAACAGGGTACATACAAAATGTACAGAAAACTTACGTTTTTACTGGGGCTCCCTAAAGGTTAACACAGCTATAGATGAATATGTATGTATTTTCATTTGGAAATGTTCTTGAAAAAACACTAACAAGCTTCTCATTTCCAACATAGTGTACTGTAATTTGATTTTGTGAAACATATTTTACAATGTAATAGGATGTTTTATAATTTTAACAAGCAAATACTTGCATACAGTATACACCTAGTATGTATTTAGTGTTCATACATTTCATTTTCTTTGTTCACAGTTATAAGTTTAAGGATTTTGTATCCCCAATCTAAGTCCAATCTATAACATAAACCAAACATTTATTTATATTTGGTATCTAAATAACAAGAAAGAACATAGAGTACCAGCTGTTAACAACAAGTGTTTTATTTACTTAAAAAAGTGAGACATTTCAAGAGTGTACACACAAAACATTATCCATCAGAAATAAGTGATACAAGCACATAAAGTATACAAAAAATGGCTCATCATAGAATACTGATATGGGACAAAATTTCAACAAACTGCTCTGTCAAGATTCTCATAACCTCGACTTGTATGATGAGCTGCAGTTTCGATGAAAATTGCATGTGGAGTCAAACAAAGGAGTGAATTAGAAAGAGACTAACTGTCCCGTTACCACAATCCTCATTGGTATTTCAAAATAGCACAAAAACAATGTCATTCTACGCTAAATTCAAGAGCTTTTTTTTTTTTACAAGATTATAGACATGTACAATGGAACTAAGTGGTTGTGACTTTGTGGGACTATTTTGACGTCATCTCCACAGTTGTATTGTCATTGCCTCCGTTAACGTCATAATCACCCACTGGGCCACTGACCAGGACCTTCATGCGCTCGGGGAAGTCATCAAATTTGGGGGACAGCAGGAAGTCATATATGAGAGCTGCTGCTACACCACCACACATTGGCCCCACCCAGTACACCTGCAATGAATAACTCTGATCAATCTCTGGATGTGGCATTAGTTAACATGTGCAAACCATCGTTATCATAGAAAGACATGATTCAGAAAGATTCAGGTTCAAAAGATCTACTTTTGTCAATATGTCTAATTGCAAAACAATAGGAATGCTGCAACTGAATAACTTGTGGAGGATGATTCACAGGGACTCATCTGTCCGTTGTGGAGTTATTGAATTATTTAAGCTTGACATGTAACATGCATGCAGAAATATGTGAGGCACGCGTAAAGAGCTTGTGCGCTTCTCTCTCTGACTTACCCAGTGGTTCGTGAAATCGTTCAGGATCAAAGCCGGACCAAAGGAGCGAGCGGGATTGATGCCACAGCCTGTGTAGCTGATCTGTAATCAACAACAAAGAGACAACATGAGAGGATTTCTTCAGCTACATGGTCTGGTGGCATAATAGAGTCTGGCAGGGGTTAGGGGCATTAATTAAAACAATAAAAATGCATGAAACTCTTTGATTCGATGAGCTCTATCATGTCTGTTGCGTGTTTACATTGCTCACATGTACTGTGTAATCCTAGATAAATATTAAACTACTTTGGGGGTGGTTGTGAGGTGCAACTTACCGCTGCCAAGTGTCCCAGGCAGACTGAGAGACCAATGGCTAAGGGTGCTGAGCCGGTGACATCACGCCGCCTTTTATCAGTGACTGCAATGACACATAGCACCAGCTGGAAGGTTGCCAGGAGCTCTATGCCCACGCCTTGGCTGGGAGTGACACCATTGAGCTGCAAGAGTTAGGGAGGAATCCAAAACAACAACTTGTCAGTCTCAGTGACGGTTAGATGGATAGTTTCCCATCACGACTACTTCCCATTTAGGGACTGCTGGCATCGCCCAGGAAGTCTGACAACAATTTGGCTGAGACTCTGCTAAGTGCCACAATGCTTATTCATTTTTAATTTGTGGAAAACCTGATTATTATTATTCAGTGTTATTTAGAGATGGTACACCATGTCTGGAACACTGCAGAAGATATTATGACTTGCCACTCTTCCATTAGGAAGGGGACAGCTGATGTTACACAATACAGATAATTAAAGAAAAGTGTAGCATTTTTTTTTACGGAGCAAAAACCACAAATTTACCATGACAGCTGAGGAGAAAATGTCAAGGAGTTGACATTGCATACTTTTATTTGCAGACTCTTTCAGCTGTTGCACTGCTGTGTGCTTTATTCATGTGTCATCACTATTTAATAATATGCAATGACAGAATGTCAAAAGAACAACACAAACAGTGCCAAATGAAGTGCTACATCCTGACAAAAGTCTAGAGTAAGTAAGTTTTAACTGGGAGGGTCAACTTTAGACTAAGGAGGCACTTTAAACACTGTTGCATCAAATTTCTTTGTAGCGTGGCATGTTTTAAAGCTCCCAATTCTAAAGTTATCACATGTTCTGTCAACAACAGTAATATGAAATATTTTACTTACAGAGTTTAGCCCCAGTGCAACAATGTTACTTGGACGTGTTCCATACACAATGCCACTGGCCAGGGCTGAACCAAGCATCTGGGCCACAATGTACATGACCGCCTTAAACACGCTGATCTGGCAGCTGGCAAGCATCCCCAGGGTCACTGCAGGATTCAGGTGGGCTCCGCTGATGTGGCCTAAACTCTGGGCCAGTGTGGCGATGGCCAGCCCAAAGGCCAGTGATACTTTCACCTCCTGGTCTGGATTGGCATTGTTCGGGTTCCCAATAGCTGTGGAGATGCTGAGGAAAATAAAAAGGGTCATGCCAACCAGTTCGGCCAGAACAGCCCTCCAGAAGTCCTTGCTCTTGAACTCTCTCATGGTGGTGGCAGTGTGGCTGTCCGGCTGTGGGTTTGAGCTCTGCAAAGTGTGTGTACTCACAAACAACAGCGACAGGCTGCATATATAAGGCCTGGGCTGATAATAGTCAGTGGGCGGGCTTTAAAAAAAACTGAAAGAGAGGGCCACACTGAATTAATGAGAAATCCAAAAGACTGGTCTCTTACTTCCCTCCCTCTGCTCCCTCACCCTCCCTCCTCCTCTCCCTGTCCTCCAGCCCCTCTCCCAGTACCTCCCTGTGCACCACTTTCTGGTCTTTGGACTTTTGTGAGTGAGAGTCCTGAAATAGCAGTATCCAAAGGTACATTTTCCACTCACACAAGCTTACAGTTTTACAGCAGAGCTCCTGATTGTGACTTTTCAGTCGGGAAATGTTTTTGCTTTAAGTCCGGATGAATTATACGTGTTTTAAATATAATTTGTGCTTCAGCTGTAAAAAACAAAAACAACAAAAAAACCCCAACCTTCAATCATGTCTTGTGCTTCTGCGGACTTAATCACACCGTGGATGACTGACAGCACATAAGGGAGAGCCAGAGAGAAGCCAGACAACTCCCAAATAGTCATTTCAGGTTTCACCCTTCCCTCCATAGACAAGGTTTTCAAGCTTTTACAAGACCACCCAAATGACATCTCACACGGCAGCTCCCACACACACACACACACTTTGAGACAAAGAAATGGAATAAAAATAAAAGTTGAGACAGTAAAAAAACAAAAAGCATTTTCTAACAGAACATAAACAAACAAATTAAAACATGTAGCAACTCATTAACTGGAAAGATGTTTGCTAAATAATTACTAGATGCTTCATAGTGCAGAAAGTTGGAGAGTAAAACATCAACTATGAGAAATGAGCTGTCTGTTGCACCTGGCCCAAAACTCAAGGCGGTGTGACAGCAAACATTGAATTTTCTTTGCTACTACAGGGGGAGTTACAAGCAATTTCTTTTTAGTTTCTGCTGCTGCTACTGTAGATAAGATATTAAGTGTCTGGTTCAGTCCAAATGAAGCAGATCTAACTGGGTTACAACAACCCACAATTTCCCTACTGCTGTAACACTTACAGTATTATAAAGCTGACTCAGCCTGTAGGTTTACGTTATTCATAGTAATATAGTTCTGACTAACTGTGTCATTGCAACACATGTTTGCATGTCTGCATTAAAGGCAGATGAGGGGAAATGTTCCTTTAACAAATATATGATATTTTAATTATTATTCACTCTGGACTGTTGGACTATTATGAGCTCAGTGGACTCATATTTAGCACATTCCCGACAATGAGAGTGACAGTGAAAATATCTTGCAGTAGCATGAAATATGCTTTTTAACCACAATGACTCATGCTTGGAGGACTTATCTATTAGCTCGGTGCTGTGTCATCAGTTGTTTGAATAAAATGTAAGCCAGTCGGATTTGGTTACGCTGACAACGTGACATATTTCTCTTTTCAAAGGAATTTCTCACTAATTTAATAGTCAGACTTTTTTATTTGACATGTTTCAAGCAGGTTGACTGATGTACAGCAGAAAAATACAATACCACTACTTCTTTTCCACCACATTCCAGAGGCAAATATTGTACACCATATTGATTTGATAAATATAGTTCCTGGGTACTTTGCAGATCAAGAAATCAACAAATAAATGATGATGTTATTATATCAATAAGACTTTGTTGATACACAGAGGGAAATTAAAGTTTACTAGCTTACACACTAATGCCTAGACCTGATGCACAGACTTAGGGGGAAAGAGTTTTCTGATAACGAAAGAAATGCCAAAAAGCTGTTTAGCAGTTTGTAAAACAAATAATCATATGAATCACATGGATCCAGATCCATCCTCCTTGGAATTGAAAGAGATCTCAAAAGGAGAGCAGTAAGAATGTATGAGCCTCCAGAAAATGTAATTCTTTTCGGTAGCATTTTCAATTTTGCTATTAATAAATGTGGATTAGCTTCTGTCATTTAAATTATGCCAAATAAGAAACTAGAAACAACATTAATAATCAAGCATTGAGATTTAAGACAGGCGAGATGAATATTCACTGTGGCATTCAACTGTGGGTTTTGACTATAGTGAGAATGACATTATAGAGTGTCACGAGGGGTGTAGGCGATTTACTAATAAGTTTGTCATTCTGGTGAGAGTTACTGGTGACTGTTAGCTACTGGGAGATGGTTAGCTTGAGTGGGAGGCTGCTTAAGTCATAAAATTTAGCAGCATCAGACTGTCTTAGCCTAATGAAACCTGGTAATTTAATATAAGCAATATCTTCAATTTTCTATTCTGATGTTTTATGAAGTACCCATATGCGCGTGTCTGATCATAATCCAGTGATTTAAAATACATTATTCTGCATAATGATATCTTACTTTTGGTACGTTAAGTATATTTACTACTTAAGTGATATCTATATGCATGACCGTTACTTGTGTTATATCCATAAAGTTGTATTCGTACTTTGACTTGAGGAAAAAAATGAGTACTTGTTCCACACCTGGTAGTAAGTGATGACTGATATTCATGTATTCAGTATTAGAGCAGACATTAATAATTACATGTTGTCCCAGAGACCACAGGATATTGTATGTTTAAGAACAAAAGGGCAAAGTGTTATACGTGTGAAAACACCTGACTTTACCTTCACATTATATCATGTCAAATTTTGGACCGGGACACGCTTACAGCTCAGTTTTTTTTTTTTTTTTTTTGTATTTTCCTGTACTGTACTTTGCTGCCCAGGAACAGGATGTAGATAAGCACCATTTTTCAATAAAGAATGATGACATATCCTCTTAAGCCCTGCACAAATTACTGTTTGATTTGAACCTATGTAAAATATACAGCAGCACACTCAGTTAGAAGCATTTTCCTCAGTGGCCATTTCACACTACAAGCTCAGATTGTCAGCATTACTTTTAAATGTATAAGCCAATGTTAACAGGTTGGCAGGCAAGTAATCAGATTTAATATAACAGCATAAAACTAAGGCTGATTTTATCATTTTATATACTGTTTAATCTGTGATAATGTTATATGATCACATATGATCGTTTTATAACATGATCACATGTTTTGTGTATAAAATTTGAATCTGCAAAGTAACAAGTAACTATAGCCTTTAAACATATAAAGTACCACCAAAAACACAAAGTACATACAGTACTACAGTAGTTTAGTACTGTGCTACTATTTTACTGTTTATCAGGCTGCACTTTGAGATAGTATAATATAAACAATATAAATGCAATGTTAGAAAAGTCAGTGCTGACATGTTTACATCTCTACAGTCTTAACAGTAGCATGTTTTTGACAGTGTTAAGCCACAGGTACAACTGAGCCTGAAGAACAGCAGATAAAGCTAGCAATGCTGTTGATGAATAATAATCAGTACCTGTGGTTACTGTATAAAAATGTTTAGGCTCATAGTCTCACTAAACTAACACAGTTGTCACAGTTTAACCTGAGCTCTCTAGTGACCTGAGTTCACTTCATCTGTTGGATAAATGAGTTTATGTCTGGAAGGATGTGTAGTAGCCAACAGGAAGCATGGGAGGAAAGAAAATGGACTTTATTTTTGGCAGTGATCACTTTCATTTTACTCTAAGCCAAGACATTACGCAAAATCTAGTAAACAGACTAAACAAATCAAGAACAAATAAATGTACATCATTCTTTGACCTCACTGTAGCACATCTAGAATCAAAAGAGTGTAATAAATTGAATTAAAATAAGTAATAAAGATTGAAATGACATATAATCTGGTTCTGTTTGATTATGTTGTATGTTTTTTTTTCTTAATTAAATAACTGGATTAAGATGTTAGCATGAACATAATTAGCATACTGCCTTATTCTAGGGAGGTCTGTGGCCAGCTGTTACTGTTACTCGCAGTGACAAACTGGAAACATGGACATTCATTTTTAAATAAAATGCTGATCTGAAGAGATTGACGTTGGATAAAGGAACATTTCTCAGACCAATCCTCAAGCTAGATTCATTCTGTGCACATTTTGTTCCAGGTGTGCTCTTGCATACCTGATGCAATTAAGTGCCACACATGACTCTTTTACGTGATCTGGTGTGCAAAAGTAGCACTGGAGCAAAGAGTTCCAGGACAGGTGTGGCCTGAGGACAAGGTTGAGAAACAGAGCTATGGTGGAAACACTGAATAAATTGTGCGTATGCCAAAGAGGTGAAAGTCTGGAAAGTTTCATTGCCAGAGGTGTGCAGTGCACAAGCAGCATAGTCAAAGTCAAGAGGGGATTTGGAGCCATTCAGTATATTGTCAAGCGTGGCATCACTTAGAGTCAGTCAAACAAAATCCTCTCAATCCCTTTAAAAACAGTGCGCTGCCAGGGTGAAGTGACAGCTTTACAATGAAGTGAAGACCTTATAGGTAAAGACTCACTAACATAACCTAAACTAGTGACTAACTTGTCACACATCTCATATCTGACAAACTGTTTACTGTATATGCATGTCTTCCCCCATTACAGCTGTCTTTTCTAATATTAAAATTGGAGAGAATAAAATGAATTTTCAGCAGATTTACAAAGTGACCAGTCGGGGTCATGTTGGCAGAATTTATCCAGGATCAGATTTCAGATGGAAAATCTGAAAATACATCTAGGTGGGCTTACACATAGTGTGTAATGTGTAACCTACAGTTATGCAGTTATGCACTCTTACGCACACACATGCAATATTTCTGTGGGTACAAGGTGGACACACCTGTGAAAGCATTAATGTAAACTCCAAGATTCTGTAGTGTAGTCATTAACTATGTTATTTAATTTTAATTTCAACCCACGTGACCATAAAGAGCTCATAGCACCTGGGAGTACCCATCATTTTAAAAATGATTTTAGATGGCTTAAGTTGTCATCAATAACCAGAACTGGAAATATACACCATTACATTTATCTATGATTTTCCCCCATGGGTTTTTACGCTGTTTTCACTCTGCCACTTGTAAATCTAAAAATGTCTCCATCAACAAAGCACCCCGGGTTTACAATCTACTGGAAGCCGTAAGTTTGTGTTATGAGGGAGATCCTGACCCACAGTGCATAGTGGAAAGCGACAAAGACATTGCGAGTTCAAGCGTTTTGCTGACATCACACAATCACAACCAGTAAACAGAGGGACTTCTCATGTTTGTTCTTTTAAAGGAAATAGCAAAGCACCACAGCTATTTGTTTTTCCTTTCTGGTGTTTTGAAGTGTTTAATTAAACTCCGTATAAAAAGCTAAAAATGTCACAAATTTGGTACCAAAGACTGAGTAAGTTGTGTTTTAAAAGGAAAACAACTCGTGATTGGCAATTTCTTTCTGTTTTCGAGTTGTTTGTTGTTTGAGTAGGAAAAAAATACTCATTTGTTTTCAGTGATGAACAACATTCTGGGATTCTACTGAGGTCTAGAGGCTTAAACCTGTGATAACTAAGATTATCTCTCTTAATAATTGAAATGCATCAAGATAATATTCCCCATGTGCCCCCAAAGTGCAACAAAACAAACCTTATTCCCTGTGAGGAAGGGACTTCCGGTTTCAAAAAATACGTTTGTGCGTTCATAGACAGAGGAAGTGTGAGTCAGCTAAATCTTAAGATACAGCATATTTTTGGGTTGTGAACAGGAAAAGAATTGAACCGTCTTCTGTGGTAAGAACTCAGTCTTAGTATATCGAGTGCACACTTTACCAGGTAAACTATGAGCGTCATGTTCAACATTATTCTAAAATATCATCATTAATTTGAAGTCAACTGTAATAAAACAGAAGCAAAACACAGATATAGCATACAGAAACAACAAAAAACCCCAGTGTGATTCAACAAAACCACCCACATAAACATTATAAACTTTACCACTGTCATTTTTATGCCTATCCCATCTTGCTTTTGTGGCAGTCCATCCACACACAGAAGAGAAACATTAACATCCATCAGGTGAAGCTTGTGCTAAGTGCAAAAACTTTATGGTTTCCACAAATCTTTCACAGTTCACAGTATGACAGATATCTCTGCATCTTATCAGGCTGTTGGACCACTCCAGCTTTGCCTCTGCTTATATCTTCTCCAAAACATACCTTTGGTGGGGCTTGCGGAGGGATGTCCCATTAGACTGAACTGCGAAGTGTTCAGTCCACTAGTGGAGGAATGTGGAGAATGCTTAAAAACACACACAGTGAGTGTAAGTGATTTATGTAAGAGTTGAAATAAATGTTCTGAAAACCTTTAAAAAGTTTGAGCTAATGGAAGTGACTGCTATAACAACAGCAGAAAATAGATGTCAAGTGGAGGTCAAGGTCATGGTGGGCTTGATTATCACATGAGTTTGTTTGGCATTTAGGTTCAAAGGTGACACATACCTTAAACAGAGGTTGCCACTATTACGGTATTATAATCCATCCATGCATGCAGGTTGTACACACAGCCATAAATAACAGCACAGACTGCAGTGAAAGTCTGTAGATTGATCTAAGAAGTAGTAAAGAACTGCAAAGTGAAGTCTTCAGAAAAGTGAAGTGCATTGGTGTGGAACGGTTTCTTATTTAAAATGAAAATGGTCGCATTGTATATTGTATTGAATTGTGTGCTTCAATACTGCCAAATTTAAATCTGCTGCCAGCTGATAGCAGCCAAAACTTACAACGGGTGTGTTAATTCTTCACGCAAGAGTGCACTTGCATTATCACAGTTTTATTATTCTTGCACTAAACAAAAAGAAAGTAAAAACATAGAAAGAAAGTGTTTAAGGAAATGTGTTAAATATGCTGAAATACTATCACAAAGAAAGTAAGAGATAGATGCGTTTCCCTTTCTGCTGTGACTGAAAGCAGTACATGATGGATGGACTGTGGTTTGTGAAATTCCATTCCAAATATTAGATTTGTTTGAAGCAATTTTTCATGGTTGTAATTGTCAGACCACAATGAATAATAAAACTAATTCAGTAAAAGCTTGACAGGAAAGAATCATCGTGGTTTGACCCATTTTTATCAATTCAAGGTGTCAGTCTTTCTTGCCACACTATTTCTCCTAAAACAATTCTTGAAAAGAAAATAAGGGATCAAACTATGCACATGTTGGAAGTGTTTGTTGGGAATGCTGTGAGTTGGTGGTTGAACAAACAGGCCGACGGGTTAAAGGTTGAGGCGCATGGATAACACAGAAATCCAGTGACCCGCAAAACCGCCTGTGACAGTTAGGAACTCATTTTACTAATTGGTCAAAGTTATCTAATTACAGTTTGGTCACAAGGTATTTTGTATCTTCACTGCACAACAAACACGACACATTTGCATCAGTGCGTGCATAATTTACTCTAAAAAAAAACCCAACTCTTTTTGTTCAGGCTACAATAAAAACAAAAGAAACAAAAAAGTAACAAAAAAGATTAAACACTTGGATGAAAAATTTGTTCCTAAACAGGTTTTTGATTGTCGGGATAAAGAGAGGTCATTCTTCACAATGGCCTCACACTGACAGGGAGAGGAATTTAGCTACAAGCGTGTGAAAGCGGATAGAGACAAAAGAGCCCAATGACTGATTAAATAATTTGCCAGTGCACAGATTCATCATTTGACTGTCATGATGCCCACAAAACACCTAAATACACACTCCACCACACACTTTGAAATCATCACCGGTGAACAGCTTCCTTCAAAGGCCTCTATTGAACCCCAGGAGACAGTAACATTAGCTAACAAATCACAATCATGAGACTGCTGCTACTTAACGAGTTCAGGTCAGTGCGCCGGTGAGCTTCCCCCAGACTGGACATTTAGTTATGTAACTAAAATGAATTATTTCAAAATAAAGACGCCTCGCCAAAATCAACTCATAAAAAGGTTTTAAATATCAGAAAAATATACATCAACATGAACATATTCCTGCCGGTTCTCAGGCATGTAGCATTCAAGGGCTATTTTTAAGATCTTAAGCTTGTTTACTTCATGATTTATCATTTTTACTCAACAACACAAACAGCAGCGAAATAGCCTTACGTCCAGATATTGTTAGAACAAACAGGTGAATTATGACATCCTAGACACTTCCTGCTGCCTCTGCGTCATTTTTATTTGTTTATAAAATATCCAAGGTGTAATGGTTGGCGTGGCTGCTCAAAAAAGGAAACATTAGCAGGTCTAATGTCGCTTTAATGGTTTTTGGCTTATCTGACTTCCACAGTAGGAATGTAATTAGCGAGTTATAAGGTGAAACTGTTTATTTTTGCAACAACCATCATAGGATATCCTCTTATTCTGCATGTCTTCCATGACAGGAGAACAGTAGTACATTTGTCTGCCCCTCCACAGCACTGATCAGTGATTTTGGCAAGACGTCAGCACGTGAATTCCTTTAGGCCAACTGTGCAGATCTGCTGTTGGTTCATAAAATCGATTTTAGCTGTGTGAATAAATACATGTATTATAACTCATTCTAACACCCACTTCGCCTATTCATATGCTTTATCTATGTAGAGTAAATCTGTCTAAACCTCTTCAGTGCAACAAACAATTTAGCTAGCACCTGCAGATTGTTTTACAACAGTTGCAACAGCATGAAAGTTGTCTTATCAGTGGCGGGTTCATATAACTTTAAACATTAACTGATTAGGCTTTGAAGGGATTTTGTACGTGCTTGAAGAAATGCAGCTACCTCAGGTCTTTAAATGAGGGAACCAGAGGTAAATTTTCAAGATTTATGTCAGTTGTAACCAACTCTTTTTGTTTATTGACAGGTCTTCTTTGAGACTGGGTGCATCGAACCAGCCTCTGTAATTTGGTCCTGGGGTGATGCTTACATGTGTCCATCTCCAAAGAGATTTATATTTCCACTCTATGTGTTCTCTTGAGAATGACAGACTCACAAACACATAGGGGGGCTTTTATTAGGGGGATCAGTTCCCTTCAATTGTTACATGTGGCTCCTGGCTCTTTGCCTATTTATTACCATTGTAAAGCCTCTCGCCTGAGTCCCCCACCTCTACAAAACCTACACAAAAACATTTCTCAAAAGCTTAGTCAGGGGTCGCTGGTGCCATGACAACAGCTCCAACATTATAGACTTCTTCCCGCTTCAGAGACCATATCATGTTTTACGCATCTCAGTGTTGAGATCACCAAGGAGACCTTTCTAAGTAACCACATTAGGATGTTGGCACAGCTCAGTGGCTCATTGCTGAGCATTGATTAGTATGAACAAGAAAGGTGTGATGTGAAATCGATCACTAGATTTGTAAACGCACACGGAAGCTGACATGTTTGAAAACCAAATTAATTGATGGAACAAATGAATGAATGAATGAATGAATGAATGAATGAGTGGATGGATGAATGGACTTGACTTCACACGTGGTATAATAACAATGTCCTACGTAGTTTAGCTGTCTCTAGATAACAGCTTTATGGCTAGCTGCCATCCTGGATGCTTTGAGATAACATTAACTTCTCTGGCATGCAAACAAGATTATAAAATAATAAACTTTAATGTGCCAACTGATAAAGATGGACTTTGTACTGTCTACAAGTTCATCTCTGGCTTTCATCCAATATGAATAATGATAGACTATTAGCCCCGAACTCCCTCATGAGGCAATTTGTTTGTGTTTATTTACATTTCTTGTAACAGCTGGAACAAAGAGCTCTGGGAGAGAAGAAATTGCTTTCATTGATTTATAAGGTACTGCAAATTAACCCACACATCTGTGCAGTCCAAAGATCAGACTCAAATACTTGCTATATCTGCATAAGCATATTTAATTTAAATCACTATTTACACATTTTTTTGGCCACTTGCGATCGGTAGAACAAGCTGTAAGCATAATTTGACATTTTCACAATCAAACTGTGCACAGTGTGGTGCTGAGCAGGTGGTGTACAGTGAGTTTTTTCTCTCAAAACAGCTGTTGCTGCTGCTGGAAATGAACTTAAGAGCTGTGAGACCCAAAACAATAAAGTTGTGCTGTAAAATCAAAACAAAATGCTGAAAGATGCTAAAAGAGAGTAGATAATTGTCTTTAGGTTTGTCACTATGATTGAAATCAGTCATATTACACACGGTCATTTGATCCATTGTTAACATGAAAATACTGATTGGCACTGCTTTAAAGGAACATTTGTTAAATTATTAAAACAACTGTGATGTGCATTCTGTGGACAAAAATATATAATGTGCCCCTCCTCAAACAAATATATAATAACAGCAACATACATGCATTAAAGATGTTTTCAAATCTTTTTTTTTTTTACAGGTCTGACGTCTCTTGGTTGTAATTAGCGTCATGTCATCTGTTGAATGCCGTCCAGTCTGCATACAACACTGCAGAGCTCCAACTGAGGAATTGAAATCGTGCTCTGTGTTATCATCACTGCTTTATCTATTAGCATACAGCATTAGCATGAGAACAAATGTGGTAGACAAACACTCACTCGTCTTTTTAAAATATTCTGTGAATACAAATTTAATCAAGTTAACATCCATTAGCTGCAAAGCTAGTAGCAATCTAACATTAGATAGCTGATGCTGATAGATGACTCTCCTATACCTGTGTGTTTTTAGGTGCCTGATAGAGTTTGATGTGGTCAGTGCCACGTGCTTTATTTGGATACTGCAGATGTTGCATGTGGCGAACATTTGGGCCTATTATAGACAAAAGTTATGATAAAATGCTCAGCTGTGCTGCAGGTGTGCTCACCATGATGTTGTTGCGGGGATGTTAATGTCATGTTAATTTCCCAAGTCTTGAGTCCGTCTAGTCTAAAGTCTGTTTGAAGAACAGTCACTGTGTGTGCGACTTAAAGATTTGGTGTGTAGGATTTATTGGCCTCTAGTGTAGTTGGAGATTGCATCCCTGTTACATCACCCTACGGAGAAACTACGGTGGCTGTGAAATGTGCGTAAAACGTGACAAAGTGCGCTGAGCTAATGTAGAAACATGGCAGTTGAACATGGCTGACTGCGTGACAGAGGACTTGCGGCTCGACTGTTTTTATTCAGATGAATCCTGGTTGGAGAATCTTTCTCTGCCAAACAGAGCAGCACTTCTCATTGTTTACAACAAACTGACAAGATCCTTTAAACGCACTGCAAGATGGTAAAAAGGCAAAAAGGGGGAGGCAAGACATGCACTGATATATACTGTATATAAATTGTTGAAAGGCCTCCCTCTGGTCAAAGTGGGATTCTCCATATACCTCCTGCAGTAAATCTTAGTCATAAAAAATGTATTATTAAAACACTGATTCATTCAAACAGTCTCAGCAGCTCTAAAGTGCTTGGGATAAAAAACAGGAGTAAGTGTTGGTACCACTGTCTCGGCTGAGCTATTTCACACTATTCAGGCAGAACTAAACAAATGATCATCTCTTACAGATTTTACAGGCATACCACAGAGATAAAAAAATATGAATCAACAATTTAATATCCAGACAAGGTGCGTCCTCATAAAAACTAAATGGAAGCAGTAGCAATCACATTGTTAGACTGATATAAAATATTTCATTAAAATGAAGGCAAATTTTATGGTGAATGTGCTTCGTCTTTAAAAATATTCACAAGTGTCATCTGAGGTAAGATTTATTGGTTCTCAATGACATTTAGCACTGATGTCACCTTTAGTAAAACAATTATTTAATTCTATTTCTTTCAAATGAGCAAACTGAAATTGAAAATTGATTTGATGCAGCAGAATATCATGTATTACATATCCTGATGTATTAATGTATTAAATTTCCAGATGACAGATGATGAAATATTCAGCTAGGCTTCCACTGAGTAGAGATAGGACTCTACTGTTGTGCTTGTGACACTGACAGTCTAAACTTTCTTTTTTGTTTGTCCCCTGTCACATGGAGGTCAAAGCCATGTGTCAGTAACAGTAAGTGTTAGTGACTTTACACGAGGGTGGATACTTTCTGTCATGGGTTGTTGGCCCTCTGGGCTTTGTGGTGGAGACTCCCATCTTGCTAAACCTCTTACTGCTCAGAGAAATATCTTTAAACATTGTTGCAAGAAAAAAAGTTAGTCATCTGTGCTTGTTAAACCTTTTTACATAAAAGATAAAGAGACAAATTCAAGCCCCCGTCTGAATAAAGAGGGGTCACTAAGTCTGACATTATTGTATGTGAAGTACATCTGTACAGTAAAGTGTGGGTGGGTATGTGTATGGTTGTGTAAGGCCATCTGTTTTCATACTGAGAAGGGAAACAATGAAACTAAATTAGACTATGTCCTAAGAGACAATCAATTGGGGGGCCAGAAATAATGAAAATAAAACAGACTTCCTTATCATATAGAAAGACTCACTAGAGCATACATGTCAAGGGGCGAGACATTGTGCTTGGTGTACAGCTGTCTTTACATAATCAAGAAAGAAAACAAATGACTCTACATATGGACTCTGTGTACATGCACTGTAGACCAAGATTTCATGGGAGAGGAGTTGGAGGACAATGGTTGACCATGTTCTCAACAAAAATTTAGGATGTGTCCTCAAATATTTTTAATTTCACAGAGAGTATCTGAAGCTCAGTCTGAAGTCCCACACAACACAAAGGGTCCATAAATTTTCTCTCCTTGTTGTTCTTAACTTGAAAACAAAATGTTCTTGTGCAGTTTGATGAAGCTGACACTGAGAAAAAACAACTGTCCTAACCACTCCATATTAGAGGAGGGAGCGTAGTCAGAAATCTTGTGGGTTTGTTGGTTTATTAATTATGATTCGACAATCTGTCTCATGATTTCAAGCTCATGATTTCATATTTTGCAATAATTATAAAATACCGTACGTTATTTTCTTACATTGAAGATTCAAATTTTATATAATTATTTAACAGTAAATAAAGAAGACTCAGTATCACAAACCGCTGTCATCATATGTATGTATGTAAGACTGGTGTTCATCTTTGTTAAACTATGCTGCCTCATCATTGCAGATTATTTTATCTGGGCATGTCTGAGATGAACTCCAAGCAATGGGAACATCCACAAATATCACATTTTGTGAAAATGATTCTCAGCTCTCAGGTCTTTTTCAGTTAAAGAGTGTACAATGGAGCATGTAGTAACTATTTTCACAGTGTTGAAGCTATATTTTTTGTCTATAGTAGTCAAAAAGTCTGACTGTGATATATACAATTTTCCTGTTTTCGCCTCGTGGGTCATATTCAGTGCAATTGTTGTTTTTGTATGCTTTTGTACAGTTATGGTTACACTTAGAAATAAATGCAAAAAAAAGTCTGTACTCAACTTCAATTCAAATTAAATGTAAAAATTACTTTTTATTAAACTCACCTTATGCAGATTCTACTAATATGTTTTCTGCCATAGGTCAGTATTTCTCATGGTGTCTGGCCAATGGATATGTAGAATCATTCAAAGGTTTATAAAGGTTTCTGTTGTCTTAAAGGTTGGCATTAATAAAATCTACAGTTTGCCTATATAGACATTGTTTAAGTGTTTAAACAGTTACACAAGGGTGAGGTGTAGATTCTTTACTACATTTCATTGTATATACGTCTGCTGTGATGGTAAGTAAGCCAGGTATACCTTTGATTGTGGTCTGATCTTATTAGACTTTCCAATGTTTTCAAACTCTAGATAACAAATGTTTGCCTTCACTGATAATCAGTGTAAATAAATGTCTCTACATCATCACCAGGGTTGTTGTCTCCAACATGACTGGTTCCATGCTGGTGGTATTGATTTACAGTTTATCTGCATCTGTTAGTATCTGTGAAAGTGAAAGTACAGCAAAGTCAACCTCATCTGCATCTAAGGTCGTTTAACTATGTCCACAAGGTTGTTTGGATTTGTTTTATCTTTTTTGTAGATACTTTCGTCGTGATCCAATCAATAGTGGTTAGAAATGGTGACAGGAGGCACCCCTGTCTGGCTTCTTGACAGATGAGATCAGGTCTGTGCCTATGGTCCACAATAATGACATACAGAAGAATGATTATGTGCAGAAGAAGAATCCGCTTTATGCAGGACTGTCCTTGCGAATGCCTGCGTTATTAGTCTGTCATCTTCTGGTCCAATACCAGTGTCTTTCATCCAACAAAATCCTGTGAACTGCCTTCCCTTAATCTGACAGAAGTGTGATATTTTTGAAAGTTTAGTGAAGGCTAAGGTCACCTTTCTCTGATATCTTGATAATATATCTTCTCTCCTAATCCTCTGATGTCTAATATTTCTCCTCTATCTTTATAGACCTTATAGAAGTATGGAAAAAGTACTTTTTTGTACTAAGAAGTCAATTTTCCATAACAGGCAACCAAGCGGCCCCAAAAACTTTTCAAGTATCAACAAGGTAAACAGTATCTAATCATTTAAAGCAACATTATGTAACTAGTTTGCCTTAATAACAGCTTCCAAAGGTGAATGGGCCCTCTGAAATTCCCATTTTGTCCGGAGAGAATGTTCTCTGGTTTTCCTTTGGATGTCCTCTGGCTGGTCTGCCTCAAACCTCTGCGATTTCATTTTTTTCCCCAATGGACAGATAGTTTTACTTGTTGCTAAAGTAACTACTGTTAACTGTAGTTGCCATTAGCTAGTTAGCTCATTTCAAAGCCAAACTGTGAGATTGGCTCTGATGATGTTGACCACCAGGAGGAAGAGATTTTCAGGCATGAGTGACACCGGAATGGACACAAGAACTGGAGCTGGGCGAATGGGCAATGGAACCAGGCTCAACAGCCTCTAAGGATATTGTAACAGAAGCAAACTGAGAGGATATTGCTAGAAATATCAAAGAAGAAAAAAAGACAGATTTACTGCAAGAGGCCCAACAAGAGCAAATCTTAGGCTGGCTTTTAGTCACTGGCCAGAGTAAAAGGCTACAAGACAGATACTGAGCAGGGCTGCTTGCTATTGGACATTAGTACATTAATGTGGCATGGGGTGCATAATTGTAGTTTTTAAAGCACAAAATAGTGGCAGTACCAAAATCTACTTTCAAGAAATTATGCTATAATATGCTTGCACAGTTGTAGCTTTTTCTCTGACAATGCAAAGATCCACCATCTGGAGGTATGTTGTCTGGGACATACCAGATGGCCACAGTCAGGCAAACACAAATTGATAAGTGTAGAGCTGTTGTTGTACTCTGGACGTGAGAGTGATAATACCCTGCACAAACCATGTGTAGGACTTATGTTGACAGTAGATTATAGTAGAGTCAGTAGAGTAGACTGTAGACAGTAGAGTCCAAAAGAGGCCTTTTGGTTCGGTGACAAGGTTGAGAATAATGGCTAATGCATTCTAAATTAATAAGAGGAAACTCCTTTGCTATGCACCACCAAATGATCAGAGTGTGGAGGCAAAAGGCATAATCTACAGCACATTCAAGCATTCTTGGACAAGAAGAACAACAAGACATATTGTTGATGGAACCAGAATCCAGTAGCGATTCAAAGAGATTATTGGATAGTATGAGTTTGTCAAAAGGAAGAACATGAACAGGGAGAGCTTTATATATTTGTGTGCTATACAACTTGAGAACTGGAGGAAGCATTTTTTTTTGCTTATAAACCAATCGGGTTTACTGGATCAGTCCACAAAGAACCAGATTGAGTACTTCTCCAAGTCCAAGAAGTTTCAACATCACCATGGGATGTGCAGGTAAAGACAGGGGTGGTAAAAGAGACCACTACTGCAAGACTAAAATTCGCAATGAGCTAATACAAAAGGCAGAAATTCAATGTATAGCTCCTGAACCACCCAGAGATCCAGACAGATTACAGGTTGGCACACAGCCTCGTGTTCCACTTACGTCAACTGCTATATGATGAGGAAAACCACCTTGATGCCCTTTGGCAGGATGTAAAGCAGGTTTCACCTATCATCAAGTACTGGGTACAAGGAAACGGCAACAGAAGGAATGGCTATCAGCGGAGACCACACCGAGGATCAAGACACGACAAAAGAAAAAGGAAGCAGTGAACAAACAGCCATGCAAGACTAGTGACAGCATCAGCACTGGCATAGTTCTGTGTATGCAAGTCCCTGGGGAGGCAAAAATCTGAGAAGAGAGGAGATGAAAGACTGAGAGTTTGGAATAAATAAAATGAAAAAATTCTGTTAGTGGCCTTTAAGGAAGCAAGACCATTGCAAGAGACTTATTGACTCCCAAAAATCCTGTTTACTGTAGCAAGATCTACACTTAACATAATATTCCACCCAAAATATTCTGAGTATCCAAACACTGATCCCCTTTACTTGAAAGAAGGTTGTAAAATATTTGTGATTTTCTTCTTTATGGAGGTTTGCAGCTGCCTCGATTCACTACAGTTAAAATGGATTCCACTGACAATGTGAAACATCGAACAGTACCCACAGATGCAATTTTCATTTATTGAGGCAAGCTTTGGGTGAGGGACGTACTTAAAGTATTCAGTGCTTGCCGTACTTCAAATAAGGCTTTATCTGTCTTGTCTCAAATTGCTCCTCTAAGATAGGGGTTGAGTGTTTCATACTCAGAAGTTATATTTTGACCTTTCAAGAAAATTGCCTTTTCATCTTACAGTACATAGTAGCTGCTACTCACTGATAATTTCTTGCTTGTTTTCATTTTGTACATTGTTTCATTTGCTTGTTTAGATCTGTATCACTTTTGTACACAATGTACATCTAAACATCTCCTTTTTTTCACAGTAATCAAGTCCTTCATACGTCATCTTTATTTTATTTTTTTTGCAGTTTTTTGATTTTACTCATAATTGCAACATGCAACACTGTGCTTTTATTGACGCAGTGCACAAGGGCGCACAAATAAATGAATGAGCATCTTAATGCTTTTTGGGCTAGAGGGAGTTTGTACAATTTGTTGCCATAGCTTTAAACCTCTCTTAATATTGTTGGTCTGTGTATGGACGTAGTTGGGGAAGACTTCACCCCCCCCCGACTAAAAGACAATACAAGGAATTGGGATGTGCATAATCTGCCATGAGATCTTTGAGGCAGCAAGTGATCAGATAGTACAATAGAAAGTTACGTCAAAGGTTTATCCTATGATCGGTTTCTCTTTTCAAGATGAGGGGATTTTCAGAGAGGGTTAGTGCCAAAAGACGCAAAATAAACATTAAAGCTGGAAGTGGAAGGTGCTATTAAGCTGTGGGATTTCCAGTTCAGAAAAAAAAGAAAGAATCAAGACAACTCTTCAGTTCATTATTGGCTGTATTCCAGTAGCTTCTATCATCCAAAATCTTTCATTTAAAAGGTTTCTGGTTTATTCATGCTTCATTTTGAAGGCATAAGGGGTAAAATAAATGAGAATTTGACTTTTTTCAAAAAAGTTGGAAACGTCTCGACAAATAGACTGAAAAAACAAAAGAACGCTATCTGGGGGAAAGGATGACATGGACGGAGACAGCCAAGATTCAGATTAAACATAGCAGACTATTGATGTTTGGACAGGGCTGTGGTTTCCCATTTGGACTCACTAATGCGACATTGCGTCAGTCGCTGAAATATGTTCAATGACTAAGATGAGTTACGGTAATGTTCGAGGAGTACTGAAAAAACACTGAGGTTGACCACAGGTTGACCTTTGTGGCTCCAGTTTTTATCTTTAATTTATGAAACAGGTGGTAACAAAAAAACAAACAAACAAACTGTATTTTATGCAATGAGCATTTTTTTAGTATAGAGGCTGCATCTTTAATATCTCTAAGCTAAAAGCAATAAAATCTGCCTTTGTCTGCATCACTCCACTCACTTCTTCCTAAATACACACCAATGAGAAAGCACCCCTCTTTCCCTTCCCATGTCCACCAGCTAGCCCAAGAAATCCTGTCTCTGTGAGAGTCATTGGTGATGGACGACATGGTCTTTGATGTTGTAAAAATCAGTGGCTAGAACAATGTAAGGGAATGCTGGGCGGTTGGTCTGTTGGACAGTGTCCCATGCTGTCTACCAGTTTCTTCGTAAAAGCAATGATCAGTGTCATTATTCTAAGTAGAAGCTCCTGGGTGAGGAAAAGAGTCACATTAGGGTTTCAGGTTCCTCTGAGTGGCCTTGTGGTTAAAAGAAACTGTCCTTGAAACACATAGGATGAGAGTGGCTGCAGAATCTGCGTTAATAGGCGTCTGACGCGATCAAGTGGTTTTAAACAAGGCAGCACATCCCTGCCAGTTCCTGTCGTGACGTAAGTGCAAACGAAATTCCCCTAAAGGGAGTAATAAAATATCGGTGTAAGTGACTATTGTATTTTCTGATTAGAAAAAAACTCACGCGTGTCGCCTTGTATCCCGCCTTAAAGTGCTTAAGATCCGGCGGAAGTACAGTAGTACATCAACCGAACAATAAACAGTGGAGCAGTGTTTTGAGAAGATTTTACGGATATCTGTGAGGAATGAAGAGACTTTAGATGTAGCATCACTTTAGATTCACAATCTGTAATTTCTGAGGGAGGATGTGTTTACTACTTTACTAAAAATTATGAAATATATTGTCCAATATGTCTCAAAAGACATACTAAATGTCTTTGTCCAACTACTACTACTAGTACTTGAATTATCTTTTTCATTATTTTAACTCTTATGCAACCTGGGCGCTTACCAAATGACCATCTTGATTGCTTAAAAAAGAAAAAAAGAAAAAAAGAACTCCTCCCAATGCCACAGACAGACAATTATATCACATTGCAAGCATTTCCTAGATGCCTGAGTGTCAGCATTAAATCTTACATACAAAGCATTGTATGCATAGCGGCGGTGGAAATCAGCGAGGGCAGATAATCAGCGGGAGGTCGACTGGGAACTGTAGCAGGAGTTCATGGGTGGCAACGGGGCAGGTGTTGGCTCCAAAGGCACAGGATCTTCTCACACAGTGCTGGTCCCTAGGGTTCGAAAAGGACTCTCCTGTCTCCTATTCTGTAGTAGCCACTGCCTTATCAAGGGAAGGAAATAATCTGGGAGCTGCTTCCCTGCATTGTGTGTTATTGTTCCCTCTAGTGAGAGGAGGCTGCATTAGTCAGCAGGAGGAAGATAAAACTTTGGGGTGGCTCAAGGTAAATTTGTTTGTGCTTTCAAGGAATACCACTTGTACTTTCTAGGAATATCAGTTATTTTGACTCATAATTTGCTTTAATATCACACACAATCACACCAACAGATTTTCCATAAAGTAAAGGAAAAGGAAAAAAAAAAAAGCCTGTAATTTCCAGAGCCACAAGAAACTGGAAAAAATGTACCCCTTAATATCCGCTTAATGAAAAATAAATCCTTTCAAAAGAATATGCAGATGCATATTGGCATACATATGGAAGTATAAAATAAATAAAACTGAAAAATATTAATAAAAGAAGTAACTGTGAATACACATTTCTCTTTAAATAGGGAAATGCATGGATTAGAAATCATCCTTTTCACACGAATCTCCCTCCACACTCATCAAAACAAAGTTGCCACATTTGATGCTCTTAAAAATCTCTGGGTGAGTGTTTATTCTCCAACTATAAGTGACTGTCCCTCCACCTGAAATCCATTTAACAGCTGAGTTGCATAGTAAGAGGCCTGTCCATTCACTTTTGCTGGCAAACACCCCTTCCAAAGAACACACTATGCCAATTTGGAAGAAAACCAGAGGATTTCTTGAAAGGACAGCAACATCATAGGGGTCCACATTATCGCAACATTGACACTTAAGTATCACTTATCTCTCACAATATCCCCTACACTGTCGTTACTACTATGCCACTCAGTCCAATATTTAGAGAACAGATGGACGACTCAATATCTGATTGTGCACAGTAACAGAGCCGACCACACAACTTCGGTAAGATGTAAGGAGGGCTGTTAAAAGGTCGAACAGTAGAAGCTGTATTCATGTTCTCTGCTTAATGAAATTCTGGGCTGCTGTTCAGCTGCCCAGGCCAAGGCCTTGATACAATACAGACTTGTAACCTAACCAACACAGTTTACTCAACTTGATCCATCAACAACAAGGTCTTTAGTGGGCTCCTCTCTTGGGAATTGTGCACCTTATTAGATTTATCTTTCAGAAGACTCCAAACCTTCCTTTTAACCTTAGATTGTCAAATTAGCTGTGCTTTTTTAAAAACCATCCTAAGGCTATTGCCGATACTCTTATCATCTGGCCAGGACTTATATCTGGTGCCCTCTCATTATTCTCCAGTGATCTGTCAGCAAGCAAATTAGCCTCAAACAAATTTACCGTCAGATAAACCCTGTTCCCGAACTGTGATTATTCAATCACAGCCTTAGCAACTGTTTCAGGACACAGCAGGCCTGTCAAGCTAAATATATTGAAGCAGTGTGCACAGGGCTTCTTTAAGTCTTTACAAAATCAAACTCTGACGTGAGCTATACCCGGCTAACTAGCTTACTATTTGTAAAGATGCACTGCATGTCATTAACTAAGTACATTATTTTGGGGGTTTATCGTTAGAAAATTCACAGTTTGGGACTGGAGCATCTACCCTAGTGTATTTAATCCTCTATCAAATCCTTTTCCCTTGTATCGTTTGAAAATCCAAACATTAAATCATAAATCAAACTCCTTATAAGTCCAAACTGTCCCAGGGTTATGTGAGAACAAATTACACTGCTCATTGCCTGCCGGGGCTCCCGGTTGTTTTGTAAGGGGGCCAGGTGGACGGGTTGGGGGGCCTCTTGCTCTCACTCGTCTCTCCGGTGGCCCGTTCTGACCTCACACCTCCTTACTGCATTATGTAATGTTAAGTTTTATCATTATATAATATTGTATTGTATATACTGATGATAATGACAATGCAATTTTATTATGATATTAATATAGTGTTATTATAATGTTATCATAATGATAGTGCTGTTCATTATATATTCATTACTACTATTATATCAACATTTTTATTTCTCTTTGTGGCACATGACACCACACACCAACCCAGGATCACTAAACACAGATACATCACCGTCTCCCATCCAAACATAAACACACCCACACACAGCCGACTTAATCTAATCTCTACTCCCAGATACTCTTATCATATTAACATATATAATCGTATAATCGTAAATGCTGTCTATTATTGTCTGTATGTCTGTCCATTATATCTAACTTGTTTATCGTAGGTCACTCTTTTTTCATGTCACACTGTTTCACTTATGACAAAAACAAAGAGAAAAAGAACAAATGTTTTTTTATTTAGAACATTGTACTATATAATACAAGAACTCACTCACTCTACTCTGCAATAAGAACGATAAGAACAATGTGGCTGGTTTATTTCCACGTCTTCTTCATGGATCATCAGTATAGAATCAATCTTTTGACATCACATCATGTATGTAGCTATCATGTGAATTCTTACGACTCTTTTACAGGGTTCTTGTTTTAGATTAAACCACTTGGAAAGATTAAAAAGTCACTTAAAGTTGGAGGTTTCATAAATTTTACAGTACATAGTTTAAGTGTTAGCTTGCAACAGTTGATAAAATCTTTTAGCGACTATTGTTATTTTAGCTGACAAAATCCATGGTCTTTGGCTAGAATTGAGAAGCCTGCTTTTGTTACATTAAATGTGAAGTTGTAAAGTTTCAAAAATCAGAATCAGAACTGTAATTAATCTGCCAGTGTACACAGTGTGTACAATGCATATGTGACACATTAGAATTGAAACCCTGCCAGGTGTACCAAAATTATCTAAACTTAAAGCACACTGTTCCACCAAAAAAATTAACGAACACAGCAGCAAGCAAGCCGCACGCCATATCACTCAGACATCACACAGTATGGTCACAGCTTTGTCTCTGCCCACTCACTTAATGGGGTTAGAGGGGTACAGTTTTCAAGCCATTACTTTGAATGTCACATCATTCGATGCAGCTCAACCTCGTCTGATGTAAAGCCTCTCATGTAATCAGCAGCACTAATTTGGGAAATGATATGTGCTAATTTCAAGTTGCAAAGAACGAGGTTACAAAACTGCAAGTGGCATGGACCCGAGGACATAAAACACTCAGACCGTTTCAGTCCACCTTTGCGCTTTACCTCTCTGAATGAGAGCAGGTCAGAATATAAATATCACAAAGTGTAATTACAAAATCCCTGGTATTTGGAAAGGTCACTCCTACTTTTTTTTATTGAAACCTCCAATGGGATGCTGGCCCTTTCTCATTGCTACACAGCAATGAAAGGATCTGCTGCCGTTTTTAATGCAGTTGCCTACCGAACCCCCCATAGTGAGGAATAAAAGCTATTGAGGCAACTTGGGTGTAAGGCCCCTTAGTTGAAAAGCGATCAAATGTGTGAGCAGAAGGCTGTTTCAGACCTATATGTTAATGAGAGAGTGCTGCCAAGAGGCTGTTGCACCAGGATGTGAACAAGATTGAGTCTAAACCAAGCAGATAAACGCTTGTAACCAAGCCCCAAGAAAAGACACACAATGTTTGCAGTCTTGGATTTTCACACAGCAAAATGGCTGAAATAAATGCACAAATAGTGATTTGTTGTTCAGCATTTAAGTCCTATTAGTCACTGTGCATGATAAATGCTTTGGTAATGACCCTACTTTCTGGGCAGGTAAAATACTTTGTCACTCTGCCAAAATGAAAAGTCACAAAGAAGAAGGCAGAAAGCCATTCTGACTCAGAGCATGCAGAAAGAGACTTTTCAATGTACGTACACAGAATAAATTAGACCGCTTTGATCAGAGCAACATCCCAGTCAATAAATTCACTAAAGGGTGGTTCGATTCACTTCCTGTTAAACAAAGGTCCTGTAGATCAAGCAGCGGGCTGTGAGAATGCCGCTAAATGGCAAAATCTGACTCCTGAAGTCTCCTGATAAATTATGCATACATATTGGCGGTGTGTGCATGCAATGGTGACATAGGTTTTCTTAAACATTTTCTTTTCCATGAAGGATTTTGCACAATGGGTTAAAGCAGCAACAGAACAGATGTCGTCTACAAATCAAGACCTATCAGGCATAGGGCCAGTCATTGTGACAGCCTTTTGCCAAGTTGAAAACATGCCTCCCAGGCTGGACTGGTTGGCTTGTTTTCTTTTGGAAAGTCTGATATGTGCGTTGCATCCTGTCTCAGTGGGTAACTGGTGAGCTCCATCCACTTCAACATGTTTGTTTGTAACCTTTATTTTATGAGAAAACTTTCATTCTTGTGCAAAATCCACAAATTGTTTATAGCCATTTCTGCAGGAAATCAATTTATTTGCCTAATGTGATATCACTAAATCCATCGAAAACTTGGTTAGGATTTGAATACTAAAAACATTTAGGCCTATAATAGAGAGAAATGTAGTCAAACATTCCCTCACAAACTATAGTCCTTGTGTAACTGATTTCATTCTCTTGTACTCAGGCGAGAGATAAAACATTATCATGTTTTCTTACACAACACCATTGCACCGGGCCAACCATAACAGACCAAAACAATCCCTTCACATCAGATAATATGGGCATTTTCACACAGAGGACCTGATCCCTACCCAAATAGCACTGGTTCTGATTGTTCTGTCTCCCAACACCATACAAATACCAGAAGCTTCAGTAACCAGAGCAACGCAATCTGGGTAATTATGATGAAAATAATGTTTTCAGTGCCCACTTTGAATTAAATTAACAATGAAATAGACTAATCAAAAATGACTTTATGAGGCGAGGGGGACAGTTTGGTCTCAACTGTTAATTTAAGGCCACCTGGAACCATTTTTATCTGCCTTTGTCAAGTGACGGGATTGAAAATGCTGCTCAGAGATGCTGTCAGTGAGTCCACACCCTTCCTTGTCTCCTTTGCTGTCTCTTTTTTTCTAGTTCCCCGTCAGCTTGTCTAAATCAATATACACACAAAAAGCAAAGATTAACCAACTGTTTGCACTTGTCTAAGGGATTAAATGTTGCTTTTTGTGCTTCCGCCACTTACCGAAATGACTCCATCAGAGAGGTTCTTACTGGGACACTGATGTCCAGATTTGGCTGGAAATTTCTCATGATAGAGATTATTTGGGGAAAGTAAAATAGAAGGACAGGAAACATCACTATTGACAAAGCACTTGTACAAATATTAGGATAACACTCTGCTGAACTCAAAATAAGGAAGGTATGGGCTGCATGTTATTTTAACTCAGTATCCTGCCATTGTAAGATGGGATGGGATGGGGAAAAAAAGCACCATTAAAATCACAAATTCATTAAAAAAAGATGATTCAGTTATAGTTTGTTACTTGATCTTCCACTAATGTAGATCACATATAACAGGGACAGAAAAGCTGGGGTTTGTAAGCTCTGATAAACTGTGATCATTTGAGGGGAGAAAGACATGCTTGTGATCACTCACAGCTTCATGTAGATCCAGACTTGACTCACCAGTATCAGCTTTAATGATCTCTAGAGTCATTAAGTGTAAATATATACCATTACATCTCAACTAGGACATTCTAGAGAGCCTCTATAGGTTGCCTCGGAGGTCAGGAGGTCCATATAGAGATCACTTATCTTTGTTGGTATCACAGCATACCTTGCATTCACCAGAGGCCCATCAGGCCACCCATGAAGTTCACATTAATGGAATTTTGTGGTTCGTGAATGTGCAAGAAGTTGTACCCCATGAATAATGTTTATTATTTATCGCTGCATTAGGTGAAATGGGAATGCTCAGTCATTGTTATTTTTCAATCTATGATAAGCTTGGATGTTGCTTCTGAGTGGAGGTTCAGTGTTTGAAAAGAAAAAAACAAAAAAACAGAGGAGGTTCTGGCTATTCTCTGATGCTTCTGCTCTGCTGAGGTGGCTTGTTTTTTAAATGACTAAGTGACATGTCTGCAGTGATGGCATAGATTACGTCAAGACTATGACGAAGAAAGGAGAAATGAAACAGCGGGTGCATGGTATTTCCTTATCCTGAGAGCAGATTAAATATTAGACCACACTGGAGTCCCACAGATGCAGTTCAACAGAAAAACAATTACGCAAGAGCAACTGAAATCGCAAGATTGCACAAAGCATCTTGAAAAGTTTAATTGTGACAAATGAAAGAGGTTTCATGTATTTACAAAGTTGCTAAAACTAAAAAACTAAAAAAGACCTCCTTAATTCCACACATTGTTGGGTATGGTCTATCAAACATTGCAAGATAGGTCTAGGGGGGAGTATAGGTGCATTTCTAACTAATGAAGCCAGTCAATGTTGGTTATTTATGCTTACCAAGATGCCTCCATGGCGTCAAACACAATTCTTCCAACTCTGAATATCTCTCTAGGGTGGTCAGACCAACCTGACAAAACTGTCTTGGAAAAGGTTTCATTTATATCTAGTGGTATCAATTCCTTAAGCTGACATGTTGATACCAAGACCTTTCCTTGAGCTATGGGTTGGCATCATCATCATCTGCTAATGCAAGTGAAAAAAAAAGCTGGGAGAAGCCTCCCACTGTGCTTTATTGCTATCTTGTAGGAGTTGCTGGATGCTGTATATTCTGTCCTGACTTTCATCTCCCTCTGCTCACATATCTGTCCTTGGTTTGGTCAAATTATCAGGGAGTGATGCAAAAATACTCTTTTGATTTGTTTCTTTCCTCAGCCTGAGGGAAATGTACAGTTCCTTGACCTTCTGAAATGGCACACAGGGGAATAAGTGGGAGAGATTTGTCCCCTCCTCCACCAGATGGTGTAGCCATTGGAGGCCACGGAGGCATTTATAGCAACAAGGTGGGGTCTAACGTGCGACCGAGGTGGGAGACTGTTGGGATACAATACTGCTCTAGTCACATCTCACTCCACGTGACACGGGTCAGATTGACTCCCATCACCACTGAAATCAACATAATGCCCCAAACAACTTCCCGCTGAATAGATCTCATTGTTTACTGTGGTGCAAAAACTTTAAATAGCAGAGTGCTTGAACTTCCTTTGCATTATGCTTTGTGATTGCATCCGACTTCACAAAATGTTCGTGGATATTTCCCAATAGGCTTTTCTTCAATGTAGAGAGTACGGCAGTCACAGGACTCCTTGATTTCCATCTGAATTCCACTCATTCCAGAAGAAGTCTGAGGTGCAAAATATCCACTATGTTCTTGCAACATGAGATATCAAGTGTACCATGTATCAGCACCTGAACTTCTGGGTTACTCCCTCACCGTTGCCCTCTAGTGAACACGAAATGAGAAGTTTGATCAGTTTGTAGGCTGCTTGAACACATCATTTTAGCTCCATTAGAAAGAGAAACATTTTCTCAGCACTGTTTGTTTGCTATGTTATGTCTAGAACATACTGCTGTGTACCACTGTCAGAAACACTTTGAGTACAGTTCATGAAATTATTAATTTTCTAGTTATGTTCCAATTGAATTGAAGCAAAAATAGACACAATTAGACAGAGAACAACACTTAAGATGCCAACACTGATGTCATAATCAGCCCAGAACAGTTAGTGCTAATGCTGCCTAGATAACTGAACAAACATTTATTGTTCTACATCAATGAATGATACAATCATTATAGCTGTACCAAATTTAGTTGTATACCACAAGAGTTGAATGGAAATATGTCATTTTTGCAGCAACTTAAAGGTGCAATCAGTGAAATATTTAGCAACATTTAGGAGCAGTGTGCAGAAACTGAAACAACAAATCTTTTTAACAATTCTTTCTTTTTTTAAGAGCAGGCACGGCAGGAAAAACATGATTTTTTTCATGAATTGGTCTATTTTGAGATTTCCATAACATGTCTTTTTTCAGACAAGTGGAAAGAAAACATTTTACAATTCATATCTTTACAGAGGTGAGTGTTCATGTATAATTCATATCCTAAATTTACACAACATTTTATTCATAAAAACATATATTTGGCTAATATTTTCTGATAAATATATATGTCAATGAAATGGGCTTTAGCCAGTGTACAATTTATGTTCTTGAAAATGTCTCATTTGCATGTTGCATCCATCTATTTTTTGCAACCACTTATCCTTATCAGAGTCACGGGTCATTTGCATATTTAAACATACAATTTTAGAAAACCTACAACTACAAAAAAACAATTGTCTCAATGTAAACAAACAACAGGAGAAGTGTCATGGTGATATCTATTAGTTATAAGTTTTACCCTAATCACCTGTATTGCTTTGCCTTGAGGAAACTCTATATTGAGATGTTGTTAAAGTTTAAAATGAGACATGTGAAAGAAAAAAAAAATGGCACAGTCTTCTTACAGCTAAAAAGTTGATTTATGTGTAATAAAATATTCACTTGCTCAGTTCAGTACACTAAGTTGTTTTGCTGCTCTAGTCTTCTTTGTTCTGGTATGACCAATAGTTTATGGTGGCAAATGTTAGCCAACTTCAGACATTCCCAAAGCAATTAATTGACTTTCAACTTGCCACATGCTACTATATTTTAGCATTTGCCAGTATGGTAGTTGTCATTTGTTGCCACAGAAGCTGCTGTTCATCAAAAGTTACATAGATGCAATTCAAGCTCTGATCCAGGTCTCTGGAAATGGACAAACCTGCAAGGCAAAGCCAATGAGGGTACATCTGGTGCTTGATGTGGGTAAATTGTTAGCAAATGCAATGCTGAGATGACTCGATGTGGCAATACATCAGCCACAAACATCACAAATCTAGCTTATGCTGCTAACGTTAGTGACATTGTGAATGTTTTGTCCAACAAATAAAAGACCAACTCATTATCTGTTTTGACATTATCTGTTTGGGCTGCCAACAACGTATCCAGAACTTAAGCCAGCACTTCTCTTCCCATAATGCCCTTCGCACCACTGCTACTGGTGACACTGAAAATGATTGTGCACATCTTTCTAAGGCATTAAAGTTTCTAATATATTTTACTGGCAAGCATGTCCGTAAAAATCATCACAGAGTCTATCCCATCCTTCCCCTGACATTTTGAATTACTCACCCCTAATCTCATCAGGCCACAGTACATGCCTAAACAGTTTAAAAAATAACAGCATGCAAATTTCATTTACTCCACATTGTTCTAAAACAATATAATAAATAACCAGAGCAGCTGGGGGAGAGGATTATCTAATCATCTCCTCACAGCTCTCAATTTGATTTCACTGCCACAAGATGAGTTGAATCATTCCAACAGTATGGTTTTGTATCAGCTTACTGTGAAATTGATTTCACTTGACTTCAATCTGTCTGCAGAGATTCTAGGTGACTGAGTTTTTAAGTTGCTCAGAGTTGTAATGAGACAGAAGTTAGTTCGGAAGCTGGACACAGAGGAACATGGAACAAACAACTGAAGGGAGATCAGTGACAAAGACAAACTGTCAAGGTGTTCCCTGCTAATGCTGCGATTACTAAAAAGCAGACGCATTGTACAGCAGCTCACCAAAAATTTGCTCAGTCCCAATCCTCTTGAAAATGTTTGTCAGTGAAGGATTGACTCATTGAAATCCATATCTCTCTATTCACAATGAACGACTGACATGAGCGATATAATGTAAAAATGATGCTTCTCGCTACCTGAGTCCTTGTTTAAAAGGACAAAACAAAAATAATATAGTTTTTATAGTCCTTGTCCTTGTCTTTTTATATAAATTCTTGTCACTGCATTCTTTGCATTCTCTTGCATACCAGCTCCACCTTTTGGGACATAACATATTTTCAAGACAAGGCATGACATCATTTAACACAAGACAACACACCCATATGGGTCAAGAGTTTGTGATGTTGTTTACTTTCTGAGCATTATTTGACTGGAATTTCCGCCTCCCAAGGGCTAGCAACAATCAGCTGGAAAGATGTGATTCAAATATGATCAAGATCAGATTGTGATTGGCTTTTGAATAAAATGACCAAGACTGTTTTGTTGCCTCTCTGTCAGGGTGAGACTGGTGTCCAGCAGAGGGCAATAATGGATCAAGATTTTCTTTTTAATATTCTCTATAGTCAAAATGTTGCTCATACCTTTAGCACGATCTTTACAGAAAAAAGTATACATTTTCTGTCATGTTTTATTATTATTTGAGTTTCCCCAATTCCCCATCTCTACTATTTCTGGACCTTCATCATGAATAAAATGTAGTTTTTAATTGACTTGGCTGTTTGAAATGGAGGTGAGATTAACAGTTTTTCTGCCCTCTTGGGTATGTATAACTCAGAAAGTAAGAGGTTTTTAAGAACTTGAAATAAATACCTGTGTGAGAATGGATCTCCATAACACACGCAGTTACCACTATTAGTCCCAAATCCCATTAAGAATTCATTTGAACTTCAGGTGAAGGATTTATTTAAGCCTTCTGCATACCTGCGCCTATCATATCAAATTAAATCGCTGTCTCCTACCCACAGGCAATTGAAATACACCTCTTACATACAGTCCTGCTTCATCATATTCTCCTCACCAGCTGCATCACTGACATAAAGCTCCACCACCTATATAACCCCACCATGACCCCAAAGATGCAGAGAGCAAAAAGATCCGGTCAAGTGTCAGTGAAAAGCATATTAATATGATAAACATCCTCGCCTCGCTGGCTTTTCAGTCTGGCTATCAAAATTGAAATGATGCAAAACATTTCACAAGTTGTGATGCTTCAGCTTTTAATGTGTCTAAAATATTTCAAATGAAAACAATGTTTATTCAACAGGCTGTCTGAGATCAGAGGTGTTATTGCGACGTGCTGGGCGACCTCAAAGCCGCACAGTGTGTGCAGAAAACTAGAAAAAGATATCACGTTAATGTTGTGAAAGTTCACTTCTGGATGTCTGTGCACATGATTTGTTTGCGTATTGTGGTATAATATCCCAAAAGAAAACAAAAACAAAATATCCACCATCAAGGTGTCATAACTTCTGCTCTATGCAGTATGTGTTGTTGTAATTAAGACTTCATTAGCTTGGAGTCTTACACTTGGAAACCATCCAAAACTCCAATTGGGCACCAGGCTAATTAGAAGATGCTTGGTGCATCTGATGTGATGCAGAGGCTGGGTTACAGTATCAGAGATCTGAGCCCTATCCCTGTTTAACACCGGAGGCAAACGTCATGAAACACTTCTGTTATGATGACAGGATAATCTGCAGCACATGTTAATCCAACGTTCTCCCTCTCTTGCTCTCTCAGTAGGTCTTAGCTAAGCTTTAAAGTTCAATCCCACACTGAGCCTGCAGTTTATTGCAGTTCAGCTCTGGTTTATTGCACTTCTAATCAGTTTGAAATATGTCTGACTCCATCAAACCAAACCCCCCGTCGTCTTCTGTCTGCGTGTCAACCATTTTCACACCAATGTTCCTTTAGTGATGACTGGATAATCTGCATCATATGCTAATCCAATTTGTTGCCATACCTAAAGGATTGTACAGCACAGCCGAACAGATTTCTTCGCACTTGGCAGATTACTACAATTAGACACATACACACATCCTCCAAACACGCATGGTCAAATACAAAAGCCGCACTTGCTCTGATGAGCAGCAAGGATGTTCTCCTCAGTGTCTGGAGGATGCAGAGGAGAAATACACAAACAGCAATTTTTCTTGATGAAACTACAGGGGATTATTTAGATTCATTTTTATTCTACTCTTGCTGGGGACCCCGATTTACCATCCAGCAGTTTGCCATGATCACAATCAGATGTTTGTGCAGGCTGTTTAGCAGAGGTGGCTGTGTTCTGTCCAAGATGTAAAGCACATGTCAAATAATTTCTACTGAGTTCCCTTTCACATAAAAAAATATGCAACATGTAATAATAATAATAATAACATGTAATATTTCACTGAGAAATTTCTGGCAATATTTGAATAATAAAGAATAAAAACAAGCTAATATCAGCTTTCTAACATGTTCACAATGACAATGCTAACATGCTGATTAGAGGAGTCACAATAAACCAATATTGACGATAATCACAATCACAATATTTAAAAATGAAATATGGATATTGTGTAAATAGTTCAGTGCCTCTTAAATCTGGTTTGTGGTTCACAATCCAACATAACAGGATAATGACTGTCAGCAACATTAAAAAGTACTTGGATAATTCGGAGCAAAACTGACCCACTTGTTTCATATAAAGTCACACAATGGGGCTCGATTTCCCTTCCTCTTTGGACATTGTTTGTAAGGCACTGAAGAGCTCTTAAAAAGCACTTCACAGATACTGAGAATGAATGCAGTGGCACTAAACAAATGCATGAGAGGTTCTTCATATTTAACATCAGGGAAATGGCGTCAGAAAACACAAGTGGCGAGCATTATTACTGGAAATATCACACATTTAATAATCACTCAATGTTAGTCCACAATGTGGCAGGAAATATAACGCATTGTTGTGTAAAACAGCTATTGTTTCGGAGAGATTTCATGTCAGGTCCTTGGTTTGGTAATTCAGCTTGTAAAGTAAAGAGATCAAACACTGATATGCAGATGCAAAATATGCTGACTGGTCAACCACAGAGACCAAATTCGGATTCGAATTTGGTTTCGGATTATGAAGTTATACTCTCACTCATGGCAAACTGCCATACTTTTGCTGGTTGTCTTTGGCAAGGTTTGTTTGGCAAACCCACACCAATAAAATTAAAACATATTTCAAGTAAGTTCAATGAATTTGACCATTTTGGCAAGTTCAAAATCTGCAAAAATCAATTGATTGATTGATTTTGTCTCCAAAATGTCAAAAGTAATTGACATAGATTACTTAATAGACTCCAGTCATTCACCCCAGTCCAAATTATGAAGTATAATAAGCCCAACAATTGTAAAATGTCCACCCTAAAACACACAAAGACACACTTAATATCTGTGTATTAAGATGTTTTAAGACCACAAAGAACTCTCATAAAACTTACATTAAATAGACGTTAGAGCTGTTTTTTGAATACCACCCGAGTATACATGTTTAAATTAAAAAAAATATTAATCATCTAATATGTCCAATATGCACATATCCAAAGAGGACACATGCAGTATTTTTCATTTCACACAGTTTAGCTGCTTTATCACACTGGATAATGAAGCAATTCTGTTAATATTAGATTTTTTTTTTCTCAGAAGGTATTACTGAAAATTACTTTGATATAACACTGAATAGGATTTACTATTGTAACTGTCTGTAGGTCATCTTTACAGCTCAAAATGAGTAGCATTGATGACAGTAATGGAAACCATTACTTCTACTTACACACAAGAGATCTAATAAAACACAAATTAATTCCAAATATAGAGCTCAAATAAAATGAGTTTGTCTGCAGATATTAAGTTAGTAAGTCTGATGGTGTGCAGCAAGTTGTTCCAAAGCCTGTTGGGCATTAATGGAGGAATGTGATCATAAAAATAAATGTGATCATAAAAATAAAAAAATAAAAAAATAAATAATTTAACTTTTTTGGGCAGCAAGGTTAGCACTGCAAGAAACACAACAAGAAGGTTGTTGGCTCAAACACCAGCTGAGTCCTTTCTGTGTGGGGTTTACTCAACTTTTTTATTAAATAATTGAACTTAGTGCAGTGATGACACAGCCAGAGTCAGAATTTAATTTTACAGTGTCAGCAACACCATACATAAACAGGTATCAAGATAACACAGTGTACTGTTTCGACAGTATTTATGTCTAGACTGGACTGTCCAGGGTTACACATTGGCTTATAAAGGCATATATATCAGGATGCAGAGTGCTTAACAAGACTGTCTTGCTAGCTAGGAAATGTCAGCAGATCTCCATTAGGATTCATCAATGTCTGTACAAAATTTCACGTCACCCCCTTTAATAGTTATTAATATTTCAGTCTGGACTGCAGTGGTGGACCGAACTACTGACCAACAAACTGGGTAACTTCAACACCAGAACATGAAGCGCTGCATGAAAAAGGTTCAGTGACGGCATTCTGATGAAATAAAATGATTGTGATGGATCTGAACAACCCTCTTCCGACTGTAGGCCTTTGAGAATTTCTTTCCAGTAACAGACTACTTTCTCATTGTACCTACTTACTCACTCACATTTCCTATTCGGGCTGTATCTCAAGTGGTTTGCATGTGGCCACAAAGTAGAGCTAATCAGCCTATTGTCTCCTGAAGTGTGCTGCACTGGATTCTCATCCCATGGCTGAGCCAGTGATTTCTGCGCCAATCAAGGGTCCTTTTATCTGTAGATACATTCAGAATAAAGATTATAGATACTTGAGAAGTGAGTCGCAGTGAGAAGTGTCTTTGAACTGCAGGTGGTGCATTAGCTGTTGTTACTACGTAAAAAAAAAAGCAGCATTACATGAGCGATAAAAGAAAGTAATAGTGATGTTCCAGAGGAACATGGACAGATCAGTGGGCTTCACTCCCTTTGGGTATTGTATCTGATTGATCATTTGTCAAAACGTTGATTGCTCAACATGAATTCTGATTATCACAGTAAGGAAACGTGCAAATTATAAATGATTATAAATGGTCAGAGGTAATTGCCCCACCGTTGATCTCATTTCAAAAGGGAGATAATTAAATGGATCGTAAACCACCAGCGTCTAATAAAAGATTCATTCTCTGTAGGGATTATGACTGATATAATTGTAATTGCTTGACACCAGCCAACTGTTCATTCATAAATCCACTAATGTCCAGTAGTGCAAGTTTTAAACAGGTGGAAAGACAGTGGTGGGAATTACTGTACAATTTCGAGGTACTTGAACCATACTCTACTTTGTACTTTATACTACTTTTAATCCACGTCATAGAGTTAAGCTGTCGATCACATCACAGATTTTATAATTTATAATTATAATTTGTATAATATTTTTTATTTGTACGATACTCCACTGTGCTGCTCTGTTAAATTAAATCTCACCTACGTGGGATTAATACAGGTACATCTTATCTTGTCACTATATTTCCGAGTGAGTGAAATACTGCACTTTGTACTTCACTACATTTATTTAATTGCAAACATATCATCAACTTATTAAATATGATGCATTATTATAGATTACATGTTGCCAGTTATGTTGTTGATTAGACCTACTCAGGTTGGACTGCTGGGATTTACCTGAGGTCATCACATGGAACTGTAAACAGCAGAATCGCTGAAGTCACAAAAAAATCTTGTTGCACATTACTTGTGTGTGCAAATTATTCTCTTGTGTGCATATGAATGAAAATGGTATATTATCTTTCCTTAAAGACCTTAAAGGCTCCATAATGTAACACTCCATAAGGGGCCATTTTGCATAGTGAGCACTACTAATACTACGTGTACATTTTACTTTTATGTACTTCTTGTCAAGTAGAATTTTGAGCGCAGGACTTTTGCTTACTTAAAGATATATTTTTTGGCCTTTTTGAGCTTTATGTGACAGAGACAGCTTGAAGAGTGACAGGAATGTGGGGAGAGAGAGAGATGGGGAATAACATGCGGGAAAGAGCCACAGGTCAGATTCAAACCCTGGGCCGCCGTGGCAAGGACTGAGCCTTTGTACATGGGGCAGATGCTCTACCAACTGAGCTAAACGACACCCGACTTTTGTTTACTTAGTTATAAAATCATGCCATGTCAGATTTGTTACGAACTGAAAATTACTTTTTTTCATATTTGCCTCTATTCGATTTTTTATTGATCGGTTGTTAAGTTATGAGTTTCTGAGCCCACAGAAGAACATGAAAACATTCAATTGAAGTTTGGCATATCACTAAAGCTGGATATTTTTCTTTTTACCAGACAGCTGTCAGTACCCAGCAACAAGTGGCTCCTCCTTTGTCCCTCTCTCAGCTGAATTCTTCATCTGACTGCAGAAATTTTGAAGGGCAGCTTCCAATAAAATGAAGGATTAGAGCATCAGCATGAATCGTTACATAAATTTATCATCATAATGAGAAATTTGTAAAGGGATAAGACATAAAAGTCTTAGTGTTTCTCCTCCCATCTCCCAAAATTAAATCTCAACCAAACATCCTCATTTGTCATAGAAAAGAAAGTTGCAATATAACAAAATATATAAATATTGAATTATGCTCAGAATCTATTATATGAGTAATACATTTAATAAATACAGGAGTATATCATTGAACGGTCTAAAATGTTTTATTGCAGATGTCATTGTCATTGTTAGGATTGTGTGTTTAAGGTGGACGTAACAAATTACCTTTACTCTTAAAATGTCAGGCATTCATGTTGCTTAACATTGCCGTGGTGTTCAAAGACTTTTTGATCATGGTGAGTCACTTTTGTTTAATTGTCTAAGCTTCGCCCTGTTTCCTGATAAATTATAGCGAGGCTACACTGAGGAAGCTGGATGTATTTGATGATCTCATTGTATTAACAGACTGCAAAGGCATGGCAAAGACATGAGAGCTTGGTGGCCTGATGTTGTTCCACTGGTGTGAATTTTGACATTCAACATCATTTATTTTGTAGCCTAAATGTGTTTAAGGTTTAAGGTGTTTATATTAAATGGTTCAGTCAAGAGAAACCTATAATTGAAAGAAAACCCTGAGGAGAGATCAAGTTAATTTATTTGGCACTATATTTTTATTTTTACATTTTTACACAAGTACTTTTGTTTGAGTTAAGTGGATACTGGAGACTACCATCTCAGTATAGCTGCCTCTGTGAAACAGTGCAATGATCTTAAATCACCTGAAACGTCCCAGTGCTGGATCATATCCACAATCACTGCAGCCTACTCTATAAAGTGATTAGATAGTCTTATCAGGGCTTGTTAGCATATTAATTAGAGATGGAGCTGATAGGTAGATTTTTGAGTACTATTATATATGGATAAGATATCTCCAACTATCTGATTAGATATAATCTCTATGCAGGTCTTCACATAGTTGAGCAGCTACAGGACGAGTGTTTACACGCAAGTCAATTATTAAGTAGAACTTCATTATGCTAATCCCCGCGTATCTTTATCTGGTCTTTGGCTACAACAACAGAACAAGAAGGGTGGTAATGAGCTGCTTGCATCAGGGAATGAGACAAACACAGAATCAAATCAGTTCCACCACTTGGCCACAGCCAAACAGTCCATTTACCGCCATTTATTCCTCATCCGCATACATTTCATAACAAGCATCACTCTTCCCTTTGTCATGTTAAAACTGCCTCTTTTAATACCCAGGTGCAGCCAAATGGCATGTGTGACTTCACATCTGCAAAGGCTTGAGAACTGGATTGGAAAGTCACTGAAAACAAAAGAAAATGTCCACAAATGATGAAAATGCTAACCTCTGTGTTAGTACCTGTCTCTGAATCCATTGTGCTGCCACCGTGCATCTAAATGGGGGGCAGTGGAAAGTTTATCTGAGGGCACATTTGCAACAGGTCTATTTTGAGAGGTTTATTCCAGCCTTTGTGTGTTTATCTTATCTCCGTTTTATTTCCTTTGGCAGGTGGCAGGGAAGATCAATGCCAATCACAGTCAACTGTGTACCAAAGAACTCCATCAAGATGCCCGAAATTGTCTCAGTCCTTGCACTCCTGAAATGTTGTCCAAAGTTTTAGATGTAAGGACATTTTCAACCTCCAATATAGAGCTACTTGTGAGTCTATGCGATTTTTATATACATACGTTGTTGCATTGGGCTTGAAACTGTGAATTTGAACTCAAACCGAATGCAAATAAAAAGCAAACTTTAATTTACAGTTCATTTTATGTGATTAAGATCAAAGAAAACGAGCTGAGGGTTTAACTGCATCCTCTTTCTGACACTATAGAGCAGCTTTTGAGAAAATGTATCTCTGTTCCAGATGTAGAATCAGGCTGCTTCTGAAAGTTTTTACTCCGCTCCAAGTTGGTTCACTGTGTCCTGAAAATTCATAAAAAAAACCTTCTGACATGTACTCAAAGTGTAGTACACAAGATAAGTGGGAGAGTGATCTCCTGTGTGTGCCTCAGGTGTACCACACACAACTCGCCTCTGTATAATTTAATTCAGACAAAGAATCTGATTGACATGTTTTCTCTTCGAGGCACAAAAGCTGATTAGCAAGTCACTTGTGACTGCTGCATGCTATAATTATAGATTTAGCATATATAAGGATATGTTCTTAATTAAATTGCTGATGCGAGGTGCATCTCTGCATACAAATGGTGTCTGGGGATTTCAAGGGCAATGCTCATGCATGCATCAATTGATTACAAATTATCCACTCTAATGCTACATATTTGACCAAACAGCTGACAAGACAAATCTGTTTTAAAATGTCAACTGATCCTTAGGGGGCAAAACATACTGTTAAAGCTGCACTGAGCAACATGCATAGTGTTCTCAAAGTATGGTCCCTCCCTCTAGTGGTACATAGACAGATTTATTTATTTATTTTTAAATTACATCAAAATACTGCAACATTTCAGATGAAAATAAACTATGAGATTACTGTAATGTAATTTAAAAATAGGTTTTGCATTTCCTGTAATATTTTGCTTCAAAATCAAGCTGCTACTTAGTCCCATGCATGTATAGAGCACGCATACATTCAAGTGCAATCGTGGCTGAAAATGGAAAATATTAAGAGGAAGAGTGCAGATCTGTTCTTAATATTTATTAGGAATAAACCTGTGTAGACTATCTGTAGCTGGACAGGATTGGCCTACGCCAACTGGTACTTGGAGAGTCTGAGGTGGTATACAAATTTTAAGAAACACTGTCATAGAAGACATCTCTACAGTGGAATTTATCTCAGCATGGATGATTGTCTAAACTGGTAACTTGGCAGGTGCACAGTCCCTTCATGGAGGTGATGATGGTAATCATTAAATCATCAGAGTGGCTTGTTGGTAAGAAAAGGCAGTGGGGAGTGACCTGTCTGCTGCTCAACAGGGTACATATCGCAGCTCCAGCTTACAGTGGCACCTTGAACAAAAAGGCTGCGTGCCAAGCTGAATGATAAGTGCAAATAGCCTATGCAAATCAAGCAGCACGTCTATTGTTCAGAGGGAAGCGACACACAAAGCACTTCAAGGAAGGCGGTCATACTTTTCAGAAAGGTAAAACAAAAAGAATGCAGGTGGATGAATATAAATAATAAAGTTAATTTACATCTGCTTACCACGTAACCTGATTACAGAGAATAATTAGATTAATGTATAGTTTGCTTAAGCGTTTACATGGTTTCCAGTAAGCCAATTTTCCCAGTAAGCTGAGTTTCCGTAATTTATTTAGTTTACCAGGAAGTCCCATTGAGATCAAAAATCAATTACGAGAGAGACCTAAGACATGTGAGAGAGAGCCCTGTCATCGGATGTTCACAATGATCTTAGTTTTAGTTATTTAAGAAATGTCATCGTCTAATTTTATTACACCAATAGGACAAAACATATTGAGTCTGTGTTTGTTTTCTTCTGACGTGTTACAGAAATGATTGAAGCACTGCTTTTCTTGTGATCACTGGAAGCATTCAGTAGGTGATCACTCCCGCAGTGTGATCTTGCCTCCTGCTGGTTTCTTCTCCCTTACTGCTGCTCGCCTCCTATCAGGAAATCAATGAAGAGCAAAGTGAATGAGAGGAGGACCCCGATGTAAACAAAACTGGAACAGCTATCGACATTGTCAAGTTCACATGCAGTATAGATGGCATGTTCCAATTACAACTTTAGTCAAATAGAAACAGGTTACTCTAATGTACTCCTTTTATTGGAAAAAGCATTAAAGAGAGAAGAAGCTTCAAAAGAAAGCTGCACAAAATGAATGCATACAGCAATGTGATGCAAAATTGACCACTGCTTTTTTATATACAATTTTTCACATTGTTTCTGTAAGTAGTTGAATCTGGATATGGATCTGGGTAGAGCAGATTTGTACATTTAGGCTATGGCTACTGATGAAAAAAAATCCTAATCTATTAGCTAAATCAGATTTCATACAAAAGATTTCCATAGAAGATATTACACATGGATAACTGGACATAAAAGAAGAAACATTTGGGCTGCCAGGCTACTTCTAATTGGATGAAAAAGGACAAATAAATAAATAAATGCTAATAGAAATAATCAAATTACGTGACAAGCCAATCCCAAAACTCTGGGGTAGCTTTGCATTAAGAAATGTGATTTGTTCAGAGTTGTAACAGCATTGATAAATCAAAAGAGCTATTGGGGTAGTACTGAAACTTTAATTAAAAGTTTTTTTGTTTTTTTTGTTTTTAATCTGATTCAACCATGATTAGTTTAACATTGGTTTAACACCAATAGATCACATCCAAGAGGAGATTCGCAGGCAGACAAGACCCATTCATCAAAGATGGTTTTTGGAAGCCAGGCTACATCAGTGCGTTACTCGTGCCTAATATGATCCAGATCTCGTGAGTAAGATGACATTTGCCTCAGTAAACACATATTGTCTGTATACCTCAACAGGAGACATGACAAACCAACTAACCAGTGAGAGACTGTAAACATCAAACTGTGCATTGTTTCTGAATACATTTCACATGCTGAGAAATGTTTCCCCTCATTATATTGTTTCAAAAAGTACATTGTGTTAACCATCGTTCAGCACAGAGGTGTTTAACCAGTGCCATACTACATACATCAAAGTTGTGCAGTTAACTTTGCCACTTACCACATCTTTCTGTGGAACAGAACACCACTTTGCACTTGGTTCACTCCATTATTACATCTATAAATGGGTCTATAAATACCACAGCAGGTCCATTACATGACCAGGTCTTTGTACTGTGTGCATTAATGATAATAGTTTGCATTTTCTGTATTTGGCATAGACTTCAGTTTTTCAATTCACACTTATATTTAATGTAATTTGTCAAACTTTAATAATACTCTTCATTTCTTAAATTCATACATCACTGATTATCTGGACGCTTGGTTCAAGGGTAATTTCCACATTTCCATGTGCTTTATACTTCATTATTACATTGAATTTATATATTCCTGACACATCAGCCTTGGCTCTGACCACTGATTCTTGTTTATATAACGTTTGACATATTCTACCACTACTTAAACCTCCATACATCTCGTATCCGCACCCAGGAGTTGAATGTGCATGCATTAATTTCAAGATTACTTATGCCATATGTTGCTGTGGTTACATACATTAGTACATATATTAGTCCATTATTAGGGCCTACACCATCATACCAGAGACGGGGGAATACAAATGAATTAGAGCTAAATAACTAAATGGAAGGAGGAGGGAAACAAAGTCTAAGAAAAAACAAGAGGGAGACTCAAAATTACAGATCGATCGGCACTGTTGTGTGTGTGTCGTTTGTGTTTGTATACGTGCATGCATGTTTAAGATGCAGCGGCAGGAGGTTTTTGTTGCAGTGTTTTTAGTATCCAGTTAAATGTCAGCACCTCTAAGGTAGACTACATGCCAGGGATTAATACTGAATATTAGTTGAGGTGGACTGGTATAATAGTAATGTTGAAATGAACCTTTACCAAATAAGAGAAGATGGCCGTGTAGGGGCATGAATAACATAAATTAGGGATTCAGAATGAAGAAGATTAGCTCAAAGACAAATATTTCACAGTCAGGGAGAGAAGTCTATCAGTACACCACAGACAAAAAGGAATTAGAAAACCTGCATGATAAAATTCCAATTAAAACGTTTTCCTTTTTTCTGTTGATCATGCTCTTCATATGCTTTATGAAAATATCTTAAATTAATTTAAACTGACTAAATAGAAGCCGTGAGTGCAAATTGCATCTTTCTCGTTGCTGCTCACCTAAGATGCCAGTAGGGATTTCACTTTTCGCTCTGGACAGCTGCAGAAGTCATTGTTAGAATAACACCCGCTGACGCATAAGAGCCTCACAGATCTTTCTGAAGTGCATGTGAGACTGCTGTTCGACTCTTAAACTGACAGACGTGACATTCAATTGCTGACCCATTTGAATCTTTACTTTAAAGCTTCACTCAAGTAGATAGATTAGAGGGATGACGGCTGAGTGTTAATGGACCAGAGCTCTGTCTTATATCAACCAAGGAGGGGAAGAAGGCAGGAAAACGGAAAGGTGTATGTGTGAGAGTGACAGTACAATTGATATCTGGGGAGAAGAAGGATTTCATGGATGAGAAAGCCAAGTCACAGTGTTGAAAGGGGAGATGGGAAACATTGAGTGCTTGACCTCATTTAAGCAATTGCGTCTCATCTAATACTTGTAGACAAGGAGATACATTTATAGATTGCAGCAGGTGACCTCGAGAAGAATAAACAGTACGTACAGTTATATAAATATTAGTTATGTGTTGTTGTGATTTATTAATGTAACCACACAACTTATGTTTAAATTTTATGCCGATGTTTCATGATGTTTAAATGCTGTTTTAGATGCTAAATCTGGATTATTGAAATTTCTACACTAAAAATGAAGATGAAAATGGTTTGTGAGGTTCTTCAAGCAGTTATGGCTCCTTATATAATAGGAGAGCTTTTTGAAGAATCATTTAAGAACTATTATTTTTGTGGGCATGAGATTAAAAAAATAAAAAAGAATGAACATTTTATTAATTAATTACTTAACAGTTAAAAAAACAAAGACAAAAACAGCAACCACCTGAAACAAATGACAGAAGAACAATACTAAATTCCCACTAGGGAGCACACCATCTGCAATGCCAACACCATTAAAAACAAACAATTCATCATTACCAGTGCCAATGTTGGCCACATTCAGTGTTCACATCTCAATTCCCACAGACCTCATGGTTCTTCAACTATGTTTTCAAACTAAATTTAAAGGTGGTATGAGACTCTCTGATTCCACTTCCCGGCGGCCCTAGCTCAGAAGCAGTTTTGCCCAAATGTAGACTGAAATTTAGTGAGGGGATACACTGAGCTTCAGCTCTGATGACCTACTTTTAATCCCTGGGGCAAAAACCTTTCTTCTGAAAAAGAAATTCAACCCTGTCTCTTAAAAATCCTGGTTTAAATATACTTTTTCTGTTTTAAACTAGACCATGATCTTTCCCCAATCTTCCAGGACAAAGTTCTTTAACAGAACCATAGAAAGAACCATTAATGATGATGATCACTATGAGTGGATATTGTACTGCAAGCAGCTATTTGTTGGGAAACGAATGAACAGAAATTAAATATGCTGTGTACATGTTAGCTATCATTTGCCTATTTACACATCCAGGACACACTGAATATTAGCATTCATTTGGAATCATATTCTGTCCTCCTAAAGTAATATTTATAAAGCACTAGATCATAACAGAAGTTATCTCATGACACTTTCCACAAATTGAAGATAGAAGAGAAGTCTAGACGATATTCTTTACAGAGACCCAACAATTCCCACCATGAACAAGCACTCAATGGTGGAAAGAAGAGACTTCTTTGGGCTCTATTTTGGTCTCCACCAACTCCAAGGAATAAATATCTGTCTCTTTAGCTTTTAAATGCTCCACTTTGTTCACCAACTAGTCACCAACTCTCTGTAAGTTGGTTGTTTAGTTACTGCTGTTGGTTTGAAAAGACATTGATGAGTGACGGTGAGAGTGAACTAAAACATTAAGGTTCTAGGCCAAAATAATGAGTTGAAAATAATCAGAATTTCTGGGTTCACTACTACACTACTGACATGATATGTGATTTAATCCATTGTCAGTATAAAAACATTAATTAGAGCAGCTTTAATATCTCACAGTGTTTGAATTATGTTTTAAATGCTTACATTTCTGGAACTTTCTTGGTATTGCACTTTAATATGACATTGGCAAATTGTGACATTGTAACTTCAATCAAAGCTTATCAAATGAACACTTTACATTTTTATTGTAGATGATCGTAGAGGTAAAAGAACACACATACAATGGTGAATAAAGTGAATTTTGGTGGGAATGTTCCTGATTAGTTCCAGCTGATGGCTTGTCCATCCATCCATTCATCCATACACCCGTTCATTCATCCTTTTTTGAGCTACTTGTCATGGCGATAGATTGCTTCCAGCATAATAGATCGCTGTATCATCTTTTGAGGATTTGCACTAATAATATTCTATTTCTATTCCAATTCATTTTATTTTTTATTCATATTATTACTGTGTCTTCTCTCAACAACATAAGATACTGTCTAAATTCACAAAAGAGGAACAGATTTCAAAGCATTTATAAATAATTTTTGAGAAGCATTTTACTGTAATATCTTACTGTGAGCCAAACATGAACTGGCATGGGGACATTCAGCATATATGGCTTATGGCGGATTCACAGAGCTTATTTGAGGTCCATGATATCATGGAAATTAATCTCTATGAAAAATGAGGGCTGAAGTAATTGAAATTAAACATGTCAGTTCTAATAATAACTGTATATTTAGGCACACACGCTTTTGATTAATTAATTAATTGGCATAAAACCATTGCAAACAATGTACATTTGGATTTGCACAGCATATTGGACAAATTTTCATGTTCACTTAATATTAATAGAATCAGATTGCAGATTACAGAGTCTGGAAAAATGTAATTCACATGGCGCAAAAAGTGCATGTACAACTGCAGGTTAATGGAGGATTTACTGCAAATAACCATTAAAATGTGACCGGTCATAGGTTAGGTGAAGACCTGGAAGACCCACTTACTGCATCCAGGAGGGAGACTGATTATGATTTATTTATACATGTTTTTTCTCATATTATATAACACATTTCTATTGTAATTACACTGAATTTAAGTGTACGTTGTTATCAGTGGACTCACATTTATAGATGGCTGCAGCTTAGATATGATGTACTATGTACTATACTGAACAAAAACACATGAGGGATTGGCTCTGTGATTTCATCTTGGACAAAATAGAGAACAGGAAATTAAAGCATAAAGCCAACCTACACAGAGAGTGCAAGAAAACACACATACATTCATCACATTGATTTATATCTGGAAAACAGCTCAGATGTATATCAAGTGGACAAACATCTTATCTTTATTTATAAGAAAATAACTCCCCATATGACTGAAATCTCATGAGTTCACTTTCTTGGAAAGCGCTGCTGTCCAAAATGCAAAACTTTAATGACCAGATGGCTGCACTGGCTACTCACAGGTGCAAACACTAGCTGCTAAATTGTTCGATTACGAATCAGAGCAGAGGGCCAAAGGTGTCTCTCCTGTCTTGGAGATGAATCAATGGTAGCATTGCAGTGAGAGGTAGAGAGGGAGAATGAATAGAGGGAAGACGAAGATGCATCCTGGGATGTATCAATCATGCCAGACAATATTTCTCCTGCTGTTTAGCCAGACAGAGGACTGGCTGTAATGTGGAAGAAGACAAAATCCTGGAATTAGCATCATCTTGGTGTTAAAATGTAGCAGGTGTGTGCCTCTTATCATATTTTGCCAGATCATCCTTCAAAGCTGGTTCTTCTAAACATTTATTCATAGAAAGTCATCATTTGGATGCAAATTTCAACTTTTAGGCGACATAAAAAGGTTTCCAGAGATTGATGGAATTTTGCATTTTGTGTGTGTTGTTAAGCTGTAACAATTCTAGGCAGAGAAACAGTCTGTTTTCATTTAACTTTAAAATCATGTGTGATTTTTAATTTCTTTGCACGCCTTACAATCTGCAGCCATCTGTTACAATAATCTATTATTTCTTTATTATTCAGAGATTGTTCAGTTGTGAAATGATACAAGCTGACAAATTACTATACAAACCATTTTCAGATGCCACTCTGTGTTCAGGTCTTAGCCGTAGACGGGTCTGTGACGTCACCCATCAGTTTCTGAAAAGCGTGTGGTGAATATCAGAGTGTGGTGGATCTTGGCAGTCTTCCCTCTGCGGCCTCCCAGTTAATTCAAAAATGGACAAAGACGTGAATCATGGGTGGAACTGAGGCAGACTGAATGAAGCCTGGTTGTTCAAACAAGCCACCTGTAATGGCACCTACCTGTCAATCAAAGCAAACATGCTCTTTATTATGCATAACTTTATGGCTTATGATATATATGGTTTAAATGGGTGAGTTATATAGAAATTCACCTTCAGTCCAGTTGTCATGAACGGGGGCAATTAGCTAAAGAGACCAAAAAAGTTTTTTGTACCAGGCTGTAAACATGTTCATTTCTGCTGTGAAGTTGGACATTTTTACATGGGGACTTATGGAGACTTATTCTGTAGCCAGCCTTAAGTGGCCGTTTGAGGAACTACAGTTTTTGGTCCGCTTGGTCTTGGCAGGTTAACAACTTATTTAAAGTAACAGTTGAAAGCATATTGACTATACCCACCAGTATGGCTCAGTGACAAAGGCAATACAGTCTGGAGATTTAGGGACTAACAACAGCATCCTGACAAATTATACCTGAGGGAATAGTGTTTCAACACATTTTCTGTATCATGGCCTATTTGCACATGTTGCAATGTGTGTGTCTTGCTGATAAGATATGAAAGGGTTTGACATTTTGGATGTTAAGTCTCTTTCTTGTTGAGAGTTAGATGAGAAGATTGATACCACTCTCATATTTGTCAGTTAAATATGAAGCTGAAGTCATGATGATTAGTTTAGTTTAGCAGACTGGAAACAGGGGGATACAGATTGCGAGGCCCTGTCAAAAGCCGAAAAAAAATACCTTTTATGTAATCGTTTTGTAATGGAGAGAAGTTTTTCTCTCAGAACACACACAGTACTGCGCCTGCAGTTTACATAAGACATGTCTACTTTTAAAACAAACCAGAATCCCAGAGCTGATGTTGTGCAGCAGCTTAAATATATATGAGAGCACATGGTGACATTATCTAAATTTCTACTGAAAGATAAAATGACACAAATTTAAAGAAGGTACAGTATACAGTAATACAGTATACGATTATGTCAACTTTTTTGTAATGTAGATCTACCTCCCACCATCATCTCACATTGCACACATTTGATTATTCACACAAGCCAATGAATGATAGAACAGCCTCAGGAGCCTCTCATGTGCCTCTACTTGACTTTATGAAAACACAGCAAAGGTTCCTCATGTTTTTCACTGTCAATTAGATGTCTGAATAATAAAATAAAAAAAGTGAGTAGTCCACAAAAAAACATCTTCCTTAAAACAATGGATTTGAACTCAAATCTTCCCTCACTGTTTTTTGGAGCTGTTAGTGCGTTGGGCCATATAGATTTTTTTGTTTACAACATTGGCCGCTGCTATACATTAATGCACAGAGCGCAGTATACTTGAGGTAGCTGTTTTCTGTAAAACAGATAGACATTCAAACAAATAAACATGCAGCTTGATTTGATTCAAGCCCAACAAAGTTGTGTATATTTATCCATTTTAATAATTAATGTGTTACAGTATTTTTTGTTTTTTGGTGACATGTTTGCACCTTGGAACCAATTTTACCTTTTCCAAATCTGCCAATAAATGTTGTGCTTTCCTCTGTAGCAATTATTCAGGAAAGACAGACGTATGATGAGAAAGACAACGAGCCTGCTCCTTTGCTACTGTATGTCTTATCATGTTAAGTTTGTATTCCAATAGACAGTACAGTTTTCTAATACAATATGACTTGTGGATGTGAATATGGATGTAGAGCTGGAATGTAAGTGTGTTCTGCATATATTTTAGTTTTGGAAAGAGAGACGATTCTGCAGTCTCTGGTCATTAACAAACTAAAATATTCACAGTTAAAACTGCAGTATATCCAAAGATCTCTGATAAGTTGTGTTGTTATTTTCTACATCTGTTTATGGTTTAGAATCTACTTATGGACGGTACAAAAACTAGTGGGCAGGAGGGCTCAAACTCATCTTTGACTTTTTAGCCATTCTTGCTGCTATCAGAGGATCTGGAGGAGGCGAAATTATTCTGTGCAAATGTAGGAGTTCGTTTTTAGTTGGCCAGAGAGTTCAAAATAGAAGAAGCTTTCTTAGCTTATTGCTGTGTTGCATCATATAAAGTATGTTTAACCTCCTCTGTTGGAGTTGAAACTGTTTCATAAAAGATCAATGATTTGCAGACAGATTTGCAGTTATGAGAGAGAGAGGTGTCAATGGTGTCTTTTGTGTGAACTTATTGTCCCGTTAAAGATGAGATAAGCTAACAGGTTTACTCTTCAGTAACTTTTTATTGAATAAAATGGTGTACACAGGTGAACAAAATGCCATGGAAAAGTAAACTAAAAAAGCAAAAACTGACACCTACCTTATGACTGAGCCAACAGTTAGCTCGCTGGCTACAGCAGTTCACCACCCGTTGCGGCTGCTTAAGGATCAAGGGACACTTGGTCTGTTAGTCCACTACTTGAGTCCGGGCTGGAATATCTTAAAAGCTAAAGGATGGCTTACCATGAAATTTGATAGAAACATTCATGAAGCCCAAAGAATGAATTCTCCTGACATAGGTGATTCTCTGACTTTTCCTCTAGTGTCACCATGAGTCACCATGAAATGTACACGTCTTCTAGCACCACCATAAGTTTGACGTTAGTGGTTGTAGATATCTTATCTAGCTGTAATATCTTGACTTCCTCCTTGAGGATAAATTTGAATATTTTTTGTGATTCTCTGACACTATGAGGTTAATGTTTTTTGCTTTTTTTTTTAGATGGTTTGATGATACTTTCCCCAAGAGCACGTCGTAATCCCTGACTTTTCATCAAGACATTTCCATCAGCCGCAGCTGTATCATATGTTTACTATCAATTAGCAAATATTAGCATGCTATAATTAGCAAATGTGGGATGAACACTATGTGCTGAACCTACTAAACATCAACATGTCAGCGCTGTCATTGTGAGCATGTCAGTATTTCGCTCAAAGCACTGTGCAGTGTCCAGGCACAGCTTCCCAGAGCTGCTACCAAAGCTTTAAACTCTTTATTTGGTTATAATATTTTATAGGGAGGTTCCAAATGAACCTCCACTTGACTCAGAAACAAGTTGCATAACCCACCCTCCTAATTTCTTAACCATGGAGCAATAATTTTAACATAGTCCAAATAGCACATTGGGAGTGGAACCAATATTTTGCCTAAATTGATAATGAGATGAAGTTCTATTAAGTGTAAAGATCTACATCTACAGTTTCTCCAAACTGATATACTGGTCCGACTAGCAAAGAATAAATAATAATTGTTGTCCTCTGCATTTGGAAAATGGTGCACGGTTTTGATTCAGTTACATCAGTAGTTTGATGTAACGCATCAATATTTTTTCTTTTTGTACAATATATGTATAAATCTAAGGCAATATATTAAATTAAACAGCTTTATTTATTATGCAAGAAATTATTACATCAATAGAACATGTTTCTGTTGAAAAATATGTTGTGAACTGAGGGAAACAGCACTATATGTCCTTTGCTGCATTCTGTTCGCATTGCTTCTCTTTCTGACATGAGCTTGACATCTCTGGGGAAGCTAAAGCCTGAAGGCAGAGAGGTTTTGCTCTTGTGGTATCTACAGTACATTCAAAACAGCACAGGACAGATGGCAAGGGATCACAATCCAATATACTGCATATCCATATCATTTCACGTTATGTCAAAACTCAGTCCTAAAGTGTTTTACAGCCAAAAGTAGAGCCACGTAAAATTGTTCCACTATCATCGCAGACCCCAGGCATATGTGTTTTAATGAGCAACCTGGAAGCATGCCAAAGCAACGCAGGTAAAATACATGTTGTGTATGTTGTGCCACTGTGGCAGGGTCACATTTTCAACATGTGTTCATTCCATGGAAAAGTTAGCAAAATTAATAGAAAACATCCTATTAAACTTAAGTTGTTGGTTTCATACCTGAAATAAATACTGATAAATAAATAAATAAAATAGACCCCTGCTTTGCCGACAGACCGAACCACTAATTCCATTTTGCTTTAAGTCTAAGATCAAGTTTGAACGGCACCACAGTCAACAGTCAACATGTCTCCTTTAGGCCTAGAAATACATTCTCATATTCCCATATTACATATGACTCTAACTGGACCAGTATACTATAGTATATATTGTTTTTGAGGTCTTGTCCCCTATGTTTAATGCCATTAAAGGGTTGATTTCGCTGAGAGCTGCTTCCCGCCTCTCATTCTATGCTGCTTGCCACAATATGTTATTTTATTTTGCTCTCCACAACCATTTAACGACCCCTGGAAATCATCTCATGACCCCCTTGAGGGTCCCAACCCTCAGGTTGAGATCCACGGCTTTAGGGGATTACGGACTTCACTGAAATGCCATCTGCATCCAGCGCTGAACCACATCACAGATTAAATCCCAGCAGAGATGTGAAACCAGCTTTGTTGACTTAAGGGCTGTTACAATTCCTTAGATGTTACCGTCAAAACCAACAATTTAATTTAATAAGCAATCTCTAAAATAAAGTATAGGATCCAGAAAAGATGCTAATGCTGTGTACAGCACATGTAACATGAATATATGGTATATATATATGGTATGGTATATAAGATTATACATATGTTGGGGTGTGGGTTGAAAAAAAGAAAGAAAAAAAGACATTTGATGGTGACATTCTGATGGAACATCTGGCCATGGAATAGAAACCAGCTTCATCATAAAGACTGCTAAAATGTCTAATTGAACATTTTTAAAGGAGGTGGATTAAAGAGCTTCATCATCAATTCCCTGCAGTAGCTTCCAAAAAAAAAAAAAAAATCAAACGTGCAATACAGCAGTAGATCAAGGACGGTGGAGACTGGACTGGAGGGTATTGAGGTGAGTCTGATTTAGTCTGATGATGGAAGAGTTAAAGTCTCTTTCTGTTTTCCGATTGTACTGCGTGACAATCTAGACAATGCTCCGTAAATTGAACACTTAGAAAAGAAAACCTGGTTAATCAAAGGTCTAACAGCCTCAGCACGAAGAAGGAACAATAGCACTCAGCAGAATTTTCCTGAGCACAAAGCAAATCACATGCACGCGCATTTTGATTTCATTTTCATTGAGGTGATAAAAGAAATATTGAGAAGGTGTGGGTTCTTAAACTCTGCTATGTTTTTAACATTTCTTCCATTTGTTCAGTCTCTCAGACACCCAGGAGGGCTTATCAGAAATCCTCTTTAGACTTCCTCAGCACCCTGGCCTGTGTGTCTTCAATTCTGAGACAAGCGAAGGGAGAAATCTCCTGAATAATGACACCTGGTCAAAGGTACGGGGAATACAGAATTGCTCCACCCATCATAAGACAGCTTGTGGCAAAAGTATCACCTCTATTATCCATGATTTAGATGGTGAGGCTCTCAGCTTCATTTAGTTAGTTATTCATTAAGCCAGGCAGTTAGATTGGATGTCAGTAGCTATGGTATTTATTTATTGACCTATTTATGTCTGGGATATACCTATATAAATAGTCACTCACTGAATAGAAGGGAATATGTACAAGGAAGGAGGAAGCACATTTATATGGTCATAGGTAAGCCTACACAGTAATCAAAGGAAACGCAAAGCTGTTACCCCTCAGTCAGTTACTTTTTGTCTTCCTACTAACAAATCTGTACCAGAATCGATGCCCACTTTAAGTTCCCTGTGGTGTTTCCTTGTAAACAAATAAAAGTTTCTGTTTGGATTCAGTGTTTCTCACCAAAACACATTTTGTGCATCCTTCTATCCTTCCTCCTAAATTCCTTCCGCCTCATTTGCAAGATGGCCAAAACCATGGCTTCAAATAAATGCTGTGTTGCACTGTGTAAACTAAAACAAGTTGCATTACTTAGAAGGTTTTTGAATATGGAATTCCATAAGTCAACTTAATCTGCAGTTGTGTTTTGGGAAATAAAGCACCAATGCTCGCCTACAAAGTTGTCTCCGATACTGCACCTACCTACCTGAACGCCCTGGTACAGGCACATGTTACCTCACGACCGCTGCGCTCCTCCAATGAGCGACGCCTGGCTCTGCCACCCGTTCGCTCAAGGCAATCCAAACTTTTTTCGTTTGTTGTTCCCCGTTGGTGGAACGCACTAGCAGTTCCTACCAGATCAGGGGCGTCCCTCTCTACCTTTAAAAATCTCCTGAAGACCCAGCTCTTCAGAGAGGACCTTCTCTCCTAGCACTACCTACAGCTGGACATGAGAAAGCTACCCCTTTAAGAACTGTCATAGCACTTATTGTTGCACTAATGCTTTCTTATTGCACTGTACCTTGATTGTTTCCCTTCTCTGTAAGTCGCTTTGGATAAAAGCGTCTGCTAAATGACTAAATGTAAAATGTAAATGTAAATGTTAATAATTCAGACTTTTTTGCAGTTACAAACACACACATCCACTGGGGAAACAATGAAGGCTAACAGTGCCTGATCCTCCTGGTGTTTCTCATTCACTCTTCACTGATGATGCATGTATAGTCAACTGTGAAAATATTTCTCCAGAGTAAAACAAAACAGGACAATCAAGAAACAGTTTACCCGACTTCTGACAAGGACAAAACATTACTGTGGAGACCCCAAGTCATCCTAAAACAATGCAACACAGAGAAATCAGCTCAGCTTATGGTGTTTAGTAAAAGGTACTATGTATGACATTCAGAACCACTAGATATAACACGACAGCATCAGAATCTTAGACTTTGATGTGAAACCAAGCAGCTAATTTTTGCAGGTTTATTTTAGTGACATTAGTAACATTTCCAGCACGGTAAGATGACATTTCATCATTCTGCTGAGTGAAATTAAACCAGGTAACATAATTATTAGTTTTCTAGCTATATATAGTCTTTTGAGACATTCATCCAGATAAGATATCATTTCTGTCCCCAAGATGCTGTTTGTAGAGATTATCTGCCATGTACTCATATATTATTACAATAATGTTTTCAAGGGTTTTTACTCACATCTGGGAACACCACATGTCCAAGGTCCTCTGGATACAGAGATGATCTTTAAGAAAAATTATTTATTTTTGACATAATCACATAATTTCACCTCTAACTGAGGGACGAGGAGCAGCAGCAGATGTCTAAAGTCTCTAGGGGTTTGAATGAGAGCTCTGGCAGCAGGATAGTGCAGTTTAATCTTCTAGTGTCATGGACCAAGAGGCACAATATGGCATTACAGTCGGAATGAATTTTGACCTTTGGTAATGTGTGGCTTTGCTATTCCACTGTGCTGGCGTTGAAAGCTCCCAGGAAGGGTCTTGAACAAGCGTCTCATGCAACACATCAGAACGATTTCCAACATCGTGGCGTGTATGATGCACAGCAGAGTCAAAAGGACCAAAACCAATTCTCACAAGGTTAATCTGAAGCAGTGGGACCGTCGTCCTGTAAGGCGGCGCTCTTTGTCAGGCAATTTCACAAAGGCACGCGGGGCGTGTCAGTCTAGCATGCAATATTATCACGAAGCTCACAGAAGGAATGAACCTCTGGGAAATAAAGTGGCTGCGATGAGCATATTTCTTCATCTTCAACTCACACAAGCAGCCTCACAGAGTGGCATTTTTCTGATGATAGGCTAATGTATGAGTGTTTCTCCACACAGCAGCATCATCTCCAGCCTGGGAGGTTTTGTTTATTGAGTTGCATACCTCTAGATAAGTGAAAAAATATTTGTAATGCTTTTCCTGGCAGCACAATGCACCACTTTAAAAAGACAAATTGAGGAGTCTATGAAATAACACCAAATAGCTGATTGCTATGAAATTAGAACGCATTGAGCAGCACTCTGTAAATGAAACAAAGCTTCATTTGTGCTGCCAGCTATGCTTTTACACTGAATTTGTATTCATGCTCAAAATTAACTTTGTTTTTCCTCCAGGGAAGAGCAATCTTTGAAACACTGTTTTTATTTCAGTGTTCTATTGTATTAATTTTTCCTTGAGGTTGCAGAAGGCATCAAAAAGCAGTGATGATTGTGGCTTATTTGAAACCACAAGGGTCAGCTGTCCTTTTAGAGAGGCCAGTTGAATTAAACTTGAAAGTGAAACTAAGCATTGGAGTGAGGGAAGATTTTGTGAGGGTGTGAAGTCAGATTGGTCCTCCAAAAGTGTTGTCTGGGGATATGTAGCCTGCAGGTATCTTTTTACAAACACCAACAAATGCAAGAATGAGGTCCTCGAGCCTAGCGGCCAAATGAGTTGCCTACGTAGGGTGGCTGGCCTCAGCCACAAGAGATAGTGTGCTCCTTCGCGTTTAAAGGGGCTGGCTGAGGTGGTGCGGGCATTAAGATGCCTCTTTGACGCCTTCCTTTGGAGGTGTTTCGGGCACGTCCAACTGACAAGAGACCCCAGGGCAGCTGGAGGGACTATATAAGCCATCTGGCCTGGGAACACCTAGTGATCTTCCAGGAGGAACTGGAATGGGAATGCTGGGAGATGGATGTCTGGAACGCCCTACTAAACCTGCTGCCACCGATGGATGGATGGATGGATGGATGGAACATTCAATTACAGCAAACCACAGGATGACATTTATTTATTTATTTGTGTGCACATTGAGAGAAAAAATTGGGCACATCATTAAGTCTCTTAACAGTTGGAAATAGCAAAATCAAGCTATGCAGTAATCATATACAAATAATATTGAAAGCTCAAAAAGTCAGCAATAATTTCATGTTTTAAATACACAACATGCAATAGTTCAGAGAGGATGCTGTTTAATTAATTTGTGCTAATTCAAAGAACTATAGAATGCTAATTGGCTGCATTCATATGGTGCTTTACAATTTGATCGCCTTTTATTCATCCTTTCGAACTACCAACCCTATGATTAATTGACGACTCGCCGCTCTACTTCCTGAGCCACAGCCACATAAGTAGTGACAGTAAAACTGATTGAATCTTTTTTTATAAAGTGTCAATAAAAAATGAATATGGGGAAGTTTCAACTTCCTTTTGCTCGAGGTATAAACTTGTAATTTAGGAGTGCATAAGTTTTGTGTGGGCTGTTGGACCCACTTTTGATCTGATAGTACGTAACAAAGATTTCTGTTCTGCTCAAGGCTTAATAGTTACACCATTGTTATGGTTCGCCAACGTTTCGGGAATGAAAATTAGTTAAAGCTTCAATCTGGAACTGTGCTCAGGCCTACTCTACTCAATTAGTTTTCCCCCTTTCCCAGTTGACTTAGGGCATTTTCACTTTAACCAACCGTTGTGAGCAGATCATCTTTTTTCACTTGTTAAACTTTAAAATGGACCCTATCTTCTGCTCTTGTCATTTCAGTGTCAAATCAATGTGACCCAGCTCCAGCCCATCCACCTCCTGTTCCATCAGAGCCAGCTGTCCACTGATTTCAGTGGGCTCCACGTCACATCCATCAATATCTTCAGCTATGCTTCTTCTTCACAATTTCATTCTCCCCAGTGTCGAGACTCCAGAGAGGCACTCCTGTATTTCCAAAAACACCAAATTTATCTATTCAACTTTTTTCTGATCTACACACTATATCATTAATCGCCTTTTCAGGTCTTAGTCTCTTCTGGTTTACATATATTTGGGTCTTCTTGGCTTTCTAAATGTTTGATTTCTTCACTAATCACTAACAGAGCAGGTTGTGCACAAACGTGCTATGCTGTCTGTGCTGAGGAGCTGTTGGAATTCAAGCATATGGTCTGGAAAACCAAAACAAATGATCTGAAGGCTTCATTTGCAAGTGTGCTAATATCAAAAACATTGTTTCATATTTCTCATTACTGCGCAAATCCTCCTTAAAACACCAGTTGATATATATAGCTTGTGTTTTCAGAACAGATGCAAAGAAGTGAGTATTTACAGAATGTACCTGCACACAGCATCACTGCCATTGCCTCAGACCAGAGTCCGAGTGTCTGATAACAGCCAAGGGAGAAGATTTACTCCAATAAGAAAAAAACAGTGACAGACAAAATAGATTTATTCAGGCAGCACTGTTCTTGTAAGGTGTGCTGTATACCCTCTGTACCACTCAAAGAGAAAAAAAGTACACACTCTGAGACAATGGCTTTAGAAAAACAAAGACTGCAGCTGACAAGTCTTTTCTCATCTTCGTCCTAATATCTCACACTTCAGACTCCCAAGTCCCGGTAATAACACAAACTACTAAAAGTCATTTCAAATCATCCGTTTGAGCACCATATTGCAAAAACAACCATTTGGATTACCCTCACAGCGGCACAGAAACAAAACACATGCAAATACACACACACAGTGTCACACATGCACAAACACATAGACTGGGAATATTCACTCTCCATGCACAAAGTTGGACTGGTCTTATTATACAGTTGCTTCTTATACCTAAAACCACATTTTCATTCCCTTGCACATATGTTTTCCTTTTTTCCTCTTTCTGCTCTGTTTAATAAACTGAACAACCTCAGGGTACTCTCTCTTCCACACAATTTTGTTTTTTAGGGACTGTGACACAATTTTAGTCTCAACATTGATGCGGTCTCCTTTCTTTTTTTTTTTTTACTTGCTTTTTTATCCTCAAAACCTCAAACGCACAAACCACAACATATTCATACATACCACACACACAGTACAGTCCACATATAGCACTGCATACACAAACAAACACATGCAATTATAACCCAATTACGTCACTATTCTAACTTCAAAAGGGATTCAATTTTGCGAACTGAAATGTTGCACCCATATATAAATATATTAACCATTATTATGTTAATAATAGACGTATGATGTTGTTTCTCATTAGTCATTAAAGTAGAAATCACATCTAGAACAGCTTAGTTAACACTTTTGCAGCAATCAATTCTGCTAATTCCTTTTTAAACATTTCAACATATTCCCTTATTTTTAGTAACAAGATTCATCAGCATTCAAAGTGAATGTACAAGAAAGCGATGCAAGACAGAAAAAACCCGGAATAAATAGTGCAAAGCTGTATGTTTATCTACAGTGTACCAGTAGGATTTACAGCGTCTCAGTGTGTATACTGCACTGATCTGCTTTGGCAAACTGTTTAGAAGATATGGGATTTCCAGTCATCATTCACAATGCATGGACAGTTATAACACACTGCATTTATTATGCGTGTGGAAGCGGTGTTTGCAGTGGGGTGTAGGCAGATATTACAAAGATACCAGTGACAACAGGTCATTTAGTTTAGCATATTAATTGCAGTACAGTTGCCTGCCAGAGCCCCCAGAGAGGTCATTCACAGTCTTTTATTGTGAAGGTCTTCTTACACACAATCTAAATCTAACCACTGCTATATCCAGGCAGTGCCACTCAGTTCAGACAGAGCAGCACGGTCAAAGGTTTTCCTCTATGAGGCATGTGTTCAACATGCCGTTCTAGTGTTTTGTGGCACAATGACTCATAGGAGTAGGTCATGGCTTGGCGGTAGCGGGGGCATGGACAGATCGCACTCAACCGCTCAGATCCTAAGCCAAATGAACTGGGAGTCAAATGGCTACAATGAGCAGGGCTTATTACTTGTGCCACCTGAGCAGTGCTCAGTATGTGACTGCTGAGCTACACTGTCAAACAGCTTTAAGCTCTGCTTAAGTCACCTTGAGGCCGGTACAATACGTGAGGATATTTATTCAGCAGCTGTCGTTTCGTTGAGTACAATAAGTAACTCATGCTAAACCCTGCAGTCATGCACTCAGGCTGACTTGTTAGATCATTTTGTCCTTCTATACTACAGGGAGTCATGTTAAAGCTTAGTCAAATCCTGCCAGTGTCGTGTCAGTGTTGTATTTAGCTGTTTTGTTGTTTTTCATTTAGCCAAGTGAAGGATTTTTTGAGTCTCCAAGGTGCATTTTATGTCCCCCGCTCCCGTTGCCTCTCTGCAGTTGGTTTCTCTGTGCCGTGCCCTTGTCTGAGCCACACCTCCATGATCCTTTGACACATAGCCAGCCTCCAAATTCTCATTTTTTGTAGTCTCCCTCTGCCTTTGTCGGCTAAAGGAGAACAAAGTGCCTTTATTTTATTTTTTTTGTACAAAAATTTCATTCATTCGAATTAGGTCAACTACACTCAGAGGGTAAAGGATTTCCTTCAAAGCGCTTTCAACATGCCAGTGGCAACAAAACAGAGAGGAAACAACAGGAATTAACTTCAAGTTATTAATTTGGTTTGTAACCTCAAAAAAGCACAAGCGAAAAATAATAAATAAATAAAAAGTTACATCTCTGCATTACTGTCCACTGTACGTCTAATTAGTCATCTTCAGCCAGATGAAACTGGCTTCTTATCCGCAGCCTATACTTACGTTACCCTGAGTCATCATGCATCCTGAGGCTCAGAATCACCAGAGAAAACCCACATAAAAATCAACACCCTTTCATAAACCAGCACACAGGCAGTGGTTACGTTTAGTTAAGTGGGATTAGGTTTAAATGCCTTGCAGCTCGCAGATCTGAGTCTCATAAGCTTTGGGTTCATGCAACCGTGATGAAGAGGTTACTAAAAGCATGAGCATACTGTATGTATCATGTAATGTCAGGTAGGCAGAAGAGAATCTTGCATTCCCTTTCCCCTAAAGAAACAAATATTTGCTGAGCTGGAATCCTGCTAATGTCATAATATGACAAATTACTTGACAAATGTGCTCTTCAAGCAGATCCTCATTATTGTGATTTACAATTCACGCACCTCTAGCAAAAAAATAACCCCAAGGAGTGCTATTTTGAGCTCAAAACAAGGTTTTATGATAATTCTGTGGGGGAAAATGGATTAAAAGAGTAAAAGATGCCCAAATTAAGCTAGCAGCAAAGTATCTAAATCTTTGTGAAATGCATATTTGTAGAGTGAGTTTAAAACATGAAAACAGTTTAAATAATGCATTCAGTATTTTGAACTGCATTTTCCTCCTTGATTTATGTTTGGCTTCAACTTGGCACATGTAATTTAATGGATATTAAGACCTGTAGGAAAATTATTCATGGAGTGGGTGGGACAAGAAAGGGGGACTTTTGCACCTCTTTTTCAGCTGAGAGCGGAGAGTCTAACTTTTGTGGGAGAGCAGAGGATGGACTTTTAACATTTTCTCATGTTATTTTCTCACCAAAATTGAAGGAAGGTGGTCAGAGTGGATGGTTTAAAAGCAGGTCTTTGGCACCAGAGATTGGAGTTTACAGCCAGACTCCTGTCTTTGTGTTTAACCAACAAAAGCACTTACACATACTGGAGCCAAAAGAAACGGTCTTCACTGCATTTAGTATACAAACTCATAGACTGTTCAGAAAGGTAATATTCCTTTTTACTGAACTAAGATGATCTTAATGGCAATGTTAACTAATCTTAACACACATATTGAAATGTAACAGAAACAAAATAAAACTTTCTGCTGTTCCAACAATCATCATCTCTGTTTTGGTTGATTAAATCCTCAGTTCACTGAGTGAGATGTGAAAATACTCTGGTAAAATTGCTGTTTTTGTAAAAAGCAGTCTGGTCTGTTGGCTTTGAAGAAAGAGAGCGTAGTCATTATTGGCTAGAAAATACATTTTGTTGTTCCCCTGTCCACATTGCTGAACTGCCATGTTGGTACTAATGAGAGACAGCAGTCAATCAAAAGGTGACCTGACATACCACCAGAGTCTCGAGAAATAGTCTGAACAGCAATGATGAGCTTTTTCTTTTGAACTTTTAAGTTTTCTAATATTTAGAAATGTTCACCCAGATTTTTGTTGCTGCTTAATGAGTTACTCAACTTTGATATCACACATGCATTTTTTACAATTTCAAGTCACGTTTCCAGAGGCTTTGAACTAATTTTGAATCTTTGTGCATATGCAATAAAACATAAAGAAGCCATATATCATCTTTGAAGCAAAGAGACATTCAGCATCAGAGCCCAGATGGACATAATGTTTATCACCATCATTATGATAATGATTATTTGATTGTTTCACCAAATGTCTCCAGGTGAAGCATGTGAAGGATTTAAGGTCATACGTGTTACATATTACATACAATACATAATGCAACAACATAATAAAATAATATAGAAATATTCTTTTGACATTGGATTCTTTCACCATCAGATTGTAAACAAGCCTCTGCCCTTCCATCACAGGAGTCAGTGCAGTTCAGAGGGGGTGCTGCGGGAGAATGAATTAACTTTTTGGTGTTCTATTATTAGCGGGGGCAATTATAACATTGTTCATCACACAGTCAAGTCAACATTCAGATGCTGGACTTAGCACTGTGTGTTACAGATCTATGAGTACGTGATCGGAAAGCACAGGGTGGTAAAATGAGATTGAGTGCTTCATGTGGAAGCTTAGGGAGCTCAGAGAGAAAGCCTCATGGTGGTGAAAAGGTCATCTCTCAAATTTAACAGGTAAACAGCCGAGATATTAGAGTCAGTTATGAGGCAAATGTCTAGTCTAGACATTTTTCATTGGACAGATTTAAAGTTTTGGAACTATCATTTAAAACTTTACATACAGTTTTCTGTTTAAATCTTTAGTTCTTCATTTGAACAAAAAATATGGGCAGGTTATTTCAAGAAATAGTTTTATCAGCTGATTTAAGAACATTTTTGGTTTGCTTATTAGCAGAAAAAGCCAGAAATAACCAGGAGATGTGAGTAAAGGTCACTTTGTTAATGATAGTATTTTCTGATTAGACCACAGATGTTTGATCCACTAATGTGTTGCTTTCCACTGTACAGTTTTCATGTAACACACACTGAAGCTCTTAAGAGAAGCTCTTAAGAGTCACTCAACCTTTTTGTAATTTACAGTTTTTAGAAAATGTTAAGTGTTACGTAGGAGTAGTGAACTACATGGTAATTTTCTCTGTGGTCATAATTACTTTCACATTTGAAAATCACAAATAGGACTATAATGTTAAGGGGAAAGCCATCTTTTAGGAACTCTCATTATTTCTAAAGCTATTGTCACTTAAGTGTAAAATCAGGCTTTGCTCCATTGGAAAAGAAATTGTGTGTGCAGTCACACTAAGTTAAGGCAGTCACACTAAGTTATTTTGTTTGTATTTCATAACTGCGATGGAGCCTTCGCCTCTGAGGTTTTTGTCCTAGACTTTAGCCAGAGAGGTTACATTATAGGTCTACAGTATTTTGTTGTGTATGAGGTTCAAACTCAGATTTTGAATTTCAATGTCACATTTAACTGTCAGCTCTCAGCTCCTGGCTTTAGAAAACAGTTGTGTATAACCATGTCGCCAGAAAAGGACAACAATATAGACAAATCTGCAAAAACTCCAAAGCCAGTGTTGATTAAACTATGATAAATGTTAAAACACTACGATTAGGAAGAGATAATGATTATGATTAATAAAAAAGGCCATTTGTCTTGCATGAAAGATGAATATGCTACACCTCCATTTGCTTATGATATCTCATGACCTGGATGACAGAATCACAGACACTTTCATTATATAACTTTTAACTTTAAACCACCCAAATAAGACTTTAATAAATACCTTTATGCAGAAATGTATCAACCATTTTTTTGTATAAACTTGTCCTACGTCATGCCACTTTTTCTTTGTACTTTGCACATGAGCTGATTCAGTGTCTCTTCTGTCTTCAGTATACATTCAGGCTACACCCACAGGCATCAACAGGTATGGACTGTGTGCATTTTTATTGTGAATATCTCTTACTTTCACTTCGGAATGCTGCATAGAAAAATCACGACAGGTGGGTGGCAGGTGTGAAACGTCAGTGACAAATCCTGAGCTCCGGTCAGTTCTGCATGTCGGCTGTCTTTCACCGGGTTACTGCAGCACGTGGATGGATGAGCGGATGCGCGGCTGTGATTGGTCCAGGCACGCGGATCCCAGCAGGACCACTGTGCTCTCTACTTGTCATTACTGTTGCTCCGATTCACAAGCCCATGAACACCGCTGGGCTCAGTGTGTCCGTCTCCTCCCGGACTTGGAATTAATCTCGCATTATTTAAAGCGGCGGCTTGCACCATGGATGCTACTATTTATCAGATCATATTTGGGGAGCTAATGGACTTAAACTGTAGTTTGATAGATGCTTTCCAAGATACTTTTTTGGAAAACGCGTCATTGTCATTGCTGAGCACTGATGGTAAGATGGAATTGCTTCATTTTTATGTTGAATATTGAGAGGTGTTGCGTCTTGGATAAGGGAAACTATCCGGCTTGTTTTTTTGTTTTACTTTTATTTTATTTTTTTCTAAGGTTTATATTGCAATGCCACAACCGATGAGATTGGAACCTGCTGGCCGCGGAGCAGCACCGGGAGGATTGTAGAGAGACCCTGCCCTGAGTACATCAACGGGGTGAAGTACAACACAACGAGTAAGAATATGATGGCAAAAGTTCTGTATCATGCATTGATTTTGATTTAATGATTTTGTAAAGAATTGGTTTGTTAGTTATGAAAAAAATTGATAAAAACAGCCAGATGTGTTAGATTCAGGTAAAAGTTAAATATTATAATATCAGCAAACACATTCAGCAAACAAATCCAGTCACTTAACGTGTCTGAGTGCAGTGTGGATGAGTCACTTTTTCATGTCACATTGGATGATTTCTTCAGTCTGTTCTGACGTAAAGCAGTGATCACAGTGAATCTCAATGATATTACACCTCATGTCACTGGAACAGCTGCAGAACAGAACGTTAAAGGACAAATATACCCAAAATTATTGAAACTTTGATTGATTGATGATTGCTTTGTGATCAGTCTCTTCTGTTGTTAGATACCAGATCAGATACCTGGTGGTCACACTTGGACAATGTGACATCATGGTCAAATATTTGTGTTTAAGGTGAAGTTCAAAAGAGAGAAATGTATAAAAAGTGGTAAAGAGCACTGTCAGTTGAATGTGAATTTGCAGTAATGGTCGAAAATCATAAACGAAAAGAAGAATTCCATCTTTAAAAAAGAAGAAAATCAAGCACAGATATTGACAGAACAGATTTAATCTAATTAATCTTGGACAACAGCTTCAGTAGACCAGAATGCATCGCGGTCTGCTATCATCAGTCTGCAACGTACAGGACTGTCAGCCAGGCAGCACCATTTTCTGGCCACCAGAGTTGAGTTCACGAGGTCTCCTCCTATCATATGTGTTTTGCTGAATCTAGACCACAACAATTTCAGATGGCTGCATTTATGACATTGCAGCTTCGCCATAACCACACCTGTCACCACAGAGCCCATCAGCTCATTGGTTGCGGTTGTGACCTGATGAAGTAGTTGCGGTTTGGAGTCAGTGTGCAGCTTTTTCTATATATAATTAGCCTCATGTCTTCAAATCTTAACTTCAAGTTGTTGCAGCCAAAGTCACTGTCTGTAGTTCTCTGCTCAACTTAATTTTAACATGCTGAAGAGATTTATTTATTTTTTTTATCTGCTGGCTTCAAGGGTTGAGTAATTCCAAACTGCATATCACAGCTCTCTACCGCACCAACACCATCACGTTATGTAACACCAGTATTAATCATGAGACTGATAAAGTTGTTGAAATTAATTGCAGCATTAATTTCACAACATAACAGCTGAAAATAACTCCTATGATGCACCGAGGCGTAATGGCCCATTCAGACACAATGTGATTTGCGCAGCGGTCGCCCATCACCCCGCAAGCGCCGGTGTTGCGCTGTGATGCGCTGTGCTGTTTTGAAAATGATGCGTTTCAAAGCATGTCGTGTTGTGTCTAAAAAGAGCCTTCAGGGTGACAGTGCAAAAGTGTCAGAGGAGAGGCTGAATTTTTCATTTAACACAGCTGTTATCTCTGTAACAGGCTCAGGTGCAGTGTCATAACCCCCTACCCCCCCCATCCTCAGCCCCTACAACACACATACACACACACACAAACAAACACACACACTGTGCTCTCTATAGTCACCTCTTAATGCATTGATTCACCCTTTGCTCTGCTGGTGTCGTATTAGTTGGACATGCATGGTGGTTTGATCCACTCGTGTGTAAAGTGCAATTACAACATGTGCCGACATCCTCTTTGACGTATACTTTAGTTTATTGACACCCTCAGCGGATCGATAAATTATTTTGGACAGGCTGAGGAAGAGATTGCAGCGATTGAAAAGCTGATCTTCCAATCACACAATAAAACTATGAAATACACTGGAGTATAGTGGCATTTTGTGTTTGCTGGAGGTGATAATTGCCCTACTGCTGTTGCCTCCTGCTCAGTTGGTGATTTGTCCATTTTCAACACAGTGTGGTGGCCCTAACCCTAATGCAAACCCTTAACAATAACCCTACTCCCAACCCTAACCATACCGTAAAAACTATCTATATCTGTAGTCATGTCTCCCCTACAATATTTTGTTACAGAGGAGGTTTGTCTGGGTCTATTTTCAGTAGCACAGACACGAATGATCATAGAAATATTATAGGAATATCATAGGCAGCAATGTGTCTCTATAATCCCCTCGCTCTTTCATGACTACAAGGCCCTACTTGTCACCTTGATCATCAATGAGACACCACTCTACATAGTAAATAGACTACAATATTGTGTAGAATTGAGTATTTATATTATGTAGTTTCGAGAATATTATAGATCCAAGATGAAACTGAAGGGTGGGACTGGGAGAAAAAGGCAATTAAAAATCTGTCTTCTGCTTCGGCACCATGAACAGTTGCCTTCAGTTAGGCTGATGATATTTCAGAGCGATGGTCGGGGCCAAAGATTCTAACTTAGACAAACCTCAATCAGATAGGATCAATGAGTCAGGCAGACCAAACAACCCCTCGGCCCCCGCACTCTCTCTGCAATTAGGAGACAGAGAGGGTGGATGGCATCCCTTTTCATCTCTCCTTAAATCACCCAGCACTTCTGATGTTTTATCATGTTGGGCAAATCAAACAAGGATTAAAGAAAAAATACTCCTTTAACAAAAATGAGGTGGAATGACACAGGTGACAGTTTTTTTTTTGTTCCCTTGTGTCGAGCACAAGTAACATAATTACAGGAATCAGTCTCTCCGAGAGCACATGGTGCAGATTTTTATTCTTGCACCCACCATCAACGAAATTTATTATTAAAAGTGCCAATTTATCACTGTACTGGTGTTGATTTGTCACATACACGCACTTCCTCAGTGTGACACAGCATGAGGGCAAATCCTTTTATTTAGATGATTTTCCACATTATGAAATTGGTTTCAGACAAAAACCAATATGAAGAAATTTGTCTACTTTGCGGTCATATAAAAATAAGCATTTTACAGCTTGTTTCACATGTTGACTTCAGCATTTTAGGAATTTCAGCTGTTTCCCTCCCTCAAGGCCCACTGTACCGGAAGATAATAGACTTTTGAATCATGGGATTTTCTATCAGAGCCACCGTGGCAGATTTGATCGGTTTAGGTGTCTGTGATCAATTGTCATATATGAAATAATATAAATTGAAATAACATAAGATAACATAAGGTTTTTAACAGGCAAGCTGGTGAGGATTTGCTGTATGGGACTCTTTCATGCCATTTAATCATATGAAAGAGCATTAGAGTCTCTGTAGATTATGGTCACAATGTACAGTATATGTGTATGGTGTTTTGCCCGAGGGCCTGATGGGACTGTAGCATGATGTGCTTAAACATTGCGTGCTTTGCCTTAAGCATGCAATTTTATGGATCAGATATTTGCGCCATTTGTGTGAGATACAGGACTTTTTACTTTTTTTTTTTTTTTATTAACAGCATCCTGTCTCATCCTCCACTGCTAGGCTCTGAACATCTCTACAGTAGGGATAAATGCCTGGATGAAATGTTGAAATGATGAAAGTTAGGTAGGTGAGGTCGGTCCAATGAGGAAGCAGAGTTCATGTTAAAGGAATATTTATTACAATATTTTAGCAAATACACCTATGGGCTCATTTGTATGTGTGTTTAATGTTATGTGTAGATTTCTTTCATGTACTGTCTGCTGCAGTGTCACATCGCACCTTGAGAACCTGTTGACCTTTAACCACAAGTGTATATTCAATATGAAAGCATGAAGGCTGTCAGTAGACTTTCACAAGCATGTTACCAAGGCAGACTACTCACATTGTTTTTGATTCTAATTTCAGTTAAATATCAGCAATTAAAAACATTTATATGAAGTTATGGACAAAACACAGCTGCATATTAAAATTTAATAACGTCCAATCTGCTAAATGCACTCTAGTTGGGGTGAATATATTAGTGCAAGTAGAGCAATGTATTAAATAGGTTCATGTTAAACAGCAGGGAAGCCTTTACAAAGCTCTTCATTGCATAATTGATACTTAAGTCACTGGTTGCTGCATGTTTTTACAGCAAAGTGACATGGGTCCTGCACAATGGATAGGTGATTATCTTTTTCCCTGCTGGGTCACATCACTGCACCCATTTGCAGCCAAGAATAAATAGAAAATTTAAATCACAAAATAGGTCAGACTAAGAATAGAAGTAGGCCCGAACATCACACGAGCAGGTGTTAATTAACACAGTGCCTTCACACACACAGTCAGAAATGAAGTAGAATTGGAAAATAAATTTAATGTGACGCTACAGCACACTGTTTTGCAAAGTAAGCCCAACTGTATGTATAGTCTCTTAACTCTGGTCACATACAGAATCTGACCTATGGGACTAACAATAGATTCTCCTCCATTTGCCTCCTTGGGACGTCTGAGAGATAAACATTTAATGCTACAGGCCTGCATATTAGAGAAGCATGACCCAGGATGGACTAATGTTATATTTTAAGGATGTGCCCCTGTGGGGATGTAAACGCAGTATGTTGTGTGTAACCTTGTAGGTTTTCTGTAGTACTTTAAAAATGAACAGCCGGGTAAGTTAAATGTCAGCAAAATGTTACAATTCTCTCACAAAAATCAGAGGTTTCCCAGTCTTAACAGGTAAGAGGCTATAAATTCCTTTCCATTCCTTCAAGCTTATATAAATATTAATGTCTCTGCAGAGTGGTTTAAGAGGTTTATGCATTTTTAAACCTTCCTGTGTATCGTTGTCGTTTTTTTTATTTTATTCAGTTCTCTGGTTTACATGAAATGCACATCACCACATCACATCACCACAGTTGGGAGAGTCTTGTTTCATGTGGCTTAAACTCATTCATTGTCTCTGCTTTGTCACTAGTATATGATGTGCTTTCTGTCAAGCCTCAGGCGAGACATGATGTTCACAGCGGTAGAGATGAATGATATCAACACAGACTTGTCAGTTTTTCAAGCCATATCTCTGTGACTTTTGTGCTTTCTCTGTTCGGACTCTCGGAGCGTTAGTGTAATTATTCAGTGAATCATGTTTTCGTCCTTTGGTAACCTCACCTCATCCCTGTGTGTCTCTGTTCATTTTCACTGAGGTGACATCCTGCCAGCACATAATGTACCTTTCTAGTCAACACAGCTCAAAGTCAGGATCGCTGTTTCTACAATAGAACTTTATTGATTCTCTTATCAGGATTAATAAAGTCCGAGACGTATCAGCAGCGTGGTGTGTATCAGGTTCGGAAAGAAGAGCGGAGATGCTGCAGCGTTGCATGTTGGGAATGCCAGCTTGATGCTTCATTTTAAATCAGAGATTAGCCAGTGTAACATTGCCTTGTCTTTGCGAGGCAAACATGAAACTGAAATAGAGCGGTGAATAAACAGAGACAGGCATCATCATCAAACATGAAAATGGTTTGCTTTCTCGCCGTAATGTTTGAGCTCTGGAGGTTCAGGGGTGATGCTTTTTAAGATAATTCGGTGTATGTGTGTGTTTTTGTGTGGAAGAAAGCACCAAACACCTGTATAAAACAGCTGTCTCTTCCCAAAGAAGAAACATACCAGCTGCAATGATTTAGATGCTTTATTTGAAGGATGAATCTCTCATTAAAATTGTTCAACATAGAAGACAGGCCTGAGGGCACAAATCTTTTAAAAGTGACTGAAGATGTAACACAAATTGTCAGGAGATCCGATTGTGTAACCAATTTAAGAAGTTAAGGATATTTACCTAAGCAGTGTAAATCCTTCTACTTGTCAAAACTTGTCAGTTCATCAGCAGGATAACCTTAAGATTCACCATGGTTTAACACTAAAGTTGTATGACAGTCTAAATGAGCATAACAATGCTTTGCTTCTGTCATGGCCTAAGTAATTTGAAATCCATATTTCTACCATAAAAAACCCAAATACAGACCTGCAAAGTGCAGATTCAAAATTGCATTTATTGGTTTGAAATGTCCAAACCACACAACGTCTTATTTTAGACACTCTGATGCAATTAACTTCCCACGTATAATTTCGCATGCCGAGAACCACGCACTTCTCGCTGCCATACTCGCGCTGTTTTTCTTTGCTGAGTCCAGTGATTGCACCAAAGACCTCTGTAAAGTACCTCTCCTGCTGTGAATCTAGCCCCTTAAAACGTTTGATCCGCTTCTCAACGGTGAGACTGGGGAAGAGGTTAGTCAGTCAGCAAATTCAGGTCAGCATGTGTAGCAAACATTTCACTAGCCACTGCACACCAAGTCCCCCTGGGGGGTCCAATCAACACCAGGCTCTCCTGACTGCTTGGCTGCACTCACCACTGACGCAGACTGACATTTTTTAAGCCACCATACATCTTTACTATTGTTGAGTGTGAGATTGCACATATTTCTCTTGCAAAGAATAAATTATACAATGGAGCGTCCATCATCAATAAATATTTTGTGGTATTTTATAAATTATTTCCCACATTCTGGTGTTTTGTATTAATTCTACCTCCGTCCCAAATTGCCGTTTTCACACTTTAAATCTCAGAGGGGAGACCAGCTTGCTTGTTAAGAGTGCCTAAAATCTCACCACCTGTTAGCAGACATAACTGTGGTCTCAGTGGTATTGATCATATTGCAAACCCCTGCTGTGCTGCGACTATCTTGTCATTTACATCTTGTCTCCATCTGACTTCTTTCTCTTATCTACACCTGCCGGTAAAAGCACACAATTCATAGTTGATGCGAAAGTTAGTTTTTGAGTTGTAGAGACTCCTTTCGGTCTTTTCCTCAGTGGAGTTTCATGATGCTCAAGGTGCTCAGTTAAAGTTAGAGAAAAATCAACGTCTTGGTTTAAATTTTTAAAAGCTTGACTTGAAGCATGAGGCCATAAGCAGCCTAAACATTCAGTAACATGTGGACAAGAATCTCATTCATCCACCCAACCTCCTCCTCATGAGTCCATCTGTCAGTGTGTGTAATCCAGTGCAACAGCAAGTATGAAATTATTTCTGACAGTGAAAAATTTACAATTGAATTGTTTGAATTTAATCAAAAGCGTTTGTTTGTTATTGCAGGGACCTACTACAACTGCCTTTTATGAAGTGCTTATAAAATGTGACAGCATATACATGCTTTTTAGCTGTGTAATGTAGCATAATGTTCTTATTATCTAAACACGCTATCCACTATGTTTAGCTTGTTAGTTTCCCTCAGGGCTACAGCACGGCCTTTTGCTCATTTCCTCTCACCAGCTGACTAAAGTACAGCTGTGAGGTGTGAGACTTTGACAGCAAACATGCGGGCAAACGTTTGAGTCTATGACCTACAATTGTAGTTATTACTAATGTGTCATGAGGGCATGAAGAAAAGAAAAAAAAGAAAGCTTAAGAGACACAGCTGTGATTAGAAGATTACCAAGCAACCCTTCCTCTGTTGGCCTGCTTCAGCGGTCATCGCTCAAAGCACAATGCTTTTTAAGAGAGATTCAGTGTTTCCTGATAATCAAAAGACTGAAAGTCACCTAAACTCAATTTTCTTTGCTATTCTTCATGGTGTGATACTCATGAGACATGTACAGTGAGACTACTTGTCTTTCACTTATCCAAACCTAAGAGAAAAATGTGATGATGAAGTTTTTAAACTGCACATTGAAGGACCTTAACTATTAAATCAACAGCAATTAGTTTTATTTTTATCTATTCTAGCAGCATGACTTTATGTATGTCGGTTGGCCTAGTACTTAAGTTGCGACTGAAACATCTTCTGTAACTCTTGGATGTCTTGTTATGACATTTTGTACAGATATTTATGGTGCTTAGAGGTTTGTTGCCATTGTGACAAATCTACTGGATGGATTGACAAGAAACACACAGACAATGTATCCTAATGTATTTGGTAAATACCTGCAAAGCTACAGACATTATCATCAGCCACAGCTCTAATTTGCACGCTGAAATTAGATGATGAACATGGTAAACATTACCACCTCAAATTAGCATTTTCACTTTATCTTTGTGAGCATGATTGCTTGATGAGTATATCTCTGGTTCTGTCTTCTCAGATGTGAAGAATATGTGTTGGTTTCCTCAGCCGTCTCATGTTCAGCTGAATACTTCTGGGTTTAATAAAGTCAGCTTGAGCTTTGTAAGATTATAATGGGCATTTTTAAACTATTTTCTGGCACTTTATGGACCAAATACAGTAGATTGTAAAAGAAAATAGTCTGCACAAATGCCCTAGAGTGCCCTAGAACTAGCTACTGTTGAGAATTGGACTTATGCACATATTGGCACTACAATGACTTGTCATTTTGAAATACAAATGCAAAAACATTTATTCATTATAAATAATGATACAGGAATAAATAGCCATCAAAATATGATATGAATAATATGAATAAAAATCCTCACCTTAACTGTCCATCATGCCTTTGTTATGTTCTTCAGCTGGGCCAGCAGTTCCAGCCGACTGACTCTAAAACCCAAACAAAACTTGTCACCTTCCTTTGAGTTCTGCCTAGAAAGCTTAGCTTTCTTTTCCCTTTAAATTCTCTTTTTGAAAATAATCACGCCATTAAACATCTGACTTTGCCTCTGTCTGGAAACTCAAAAAGAACATAATCCTTTCAGGTTCATTAATGTTTTACCAGAGGGGGTATTTAGATTCACAGATATCTCTAATGACTACACAACCTCGCCATAGGACATAAGCAAGTAATACATTAAAACTTATGTCAAGCATATATCGTGCTCCTTCCCATTCGTTTATGAAATTCAATTAACCATCTTGTGTAAGAGTGCCAAGTTCATCCGCCCCTCTCCACACAGGGGACATATACTTCAGTCCCATCTACGCAATTGACATGGAAGACATAAAATGCCCTTAGCAGAGATGAAATCGGAATCTCACAAAGATGTTCAATAACCTCCACATCCAACGTCAAGGTCCATTCGAATTTGGCTATAAAACTGAAAAAGCTTTTTTTTTTTTTTTTGGCAGAATTTTCATAAAGTTACTCTCTTTGTCCCTTGAAATAGCCTCTCCCCAGGATCAGGTTGCCATGTGACACAGACAGTTGGGTTGTTCCGAGTCCTTCAGAAAATATTAAACATCACTCCGACACAACAAGGACAAAAATAAGTGTTTTTCCACTTGTTTTATTGATGAGATGCTGATTTGAAAAGACAAAGGCTGTCGGAGAGTTTGCAGTTTGGTAGGACAGCCACTGAATTCTGACATGCTCTGATGATCACATCTAGTGAAAAGAGCCTGGTTTTTTCTAACAAGATGTAAAGAGCCTACTTCGCTTGCTGCTCTGCGAAGACTTAGCTTAATGCCAACATTAAGGCTAACATACTCACAAAAACACTGTTAACATGCCTATTTTGAGGTGGTAATGGTTGCTATGTTTATATATGTTATGTAACTTGAGCCTCCAAACCAGGTCTTTAATTTTTTTTTTTTTTTGTGAGCTACTGTATGACTCCAGCCGCCTCCCACTAAATATGAATATTTATATATCTTATATGGCTCAGATCTCAAAAATATACTGAAATTTATATCAATTTACATTTATTGTTATCATGAATAAAAATTATATCGAATATTGTGAACCGGAGATCTAGATTTGAATGTGTATTTGTTTTACACAGCATTTTTCTGTTTTTATAGTTATGTGAAAGTCTGATATACCATCTTAGTTTAGCTAACATGAGCTAATTATCTTCGAAACACAGGGCTGATTGTCCGTATTAAATGTAATAGAAGTTGTTGAGATATTGCATAGACCAAAATGGTCGACAGGGCCCAGAAGAATGCTTTTTACCTCGATTTAACCAAAGTGGAAAACAGAGGAAATGCACAGGCTTATTGTTAATGTGTATGTTCATATGATCATCACAAGTAATTACATACTTAGCTCATGCATAATGCATTTCAGAATAAGCTTTTACTTTAGCGCTGATGCATGTAATCCCTGGTCTGTAATGAAGCCATCAGTTATTAACATATTCTATGCTTGGATGATTTAGACTTTTTTTAGTATTTCCATTTGCAAAGATTGTTGGGTGATCTAAGAGGCCCATATCTGGGGAATAAAAAATTTATACAACCCTAGATTACATAATTTAAAAGCTTTTTTGGGGTACCTTAAAGGTGTTTTTAGTTTAAAATACAGAGATTAACATTATAAAGTTATGACTTTGTGGTGTCTTATTGCCTTAAAATCTGCCTTTCAGGAGTAAGAAAATGATAACACAATAAGTGTGTGTGTGTGTGTGTGTGTGTGTGTGATTGAGCTGTTTCTACCTGTCAGCTGGCTTCTCCACGTAGCTGCTCTGGCAGAATTTCTTGTTCTGCTTGATCAGTTTATTCGTGACTTGACTGATAAATATTTTCTCACCAGTAGCCTGGTATTAAAATATGAGGGTTAAACATTAAAAGCTAATTGTTCCCTTGGTTTCTTCGCCTCTTACAAAACAGCAAACTGCATGTCATGTATCACTCTAAAATCAATCTATTATGAGCAGATAATGCACTCAACAACAAGTCGCTCTTTATTCTTTCAGATCTTGGCTCATAATCATCAGATTCAGACATTCTCTGTATCAAATTAATCCAAGTGATTACCTATACACTGCAAACAGGAACTGATTACAGCCAAAGCAGCATGACTTTCCATGATGCAGATGGAGAAACTGAAGAGCTCAATGTATGGAAATAGGCCAAGGTGGCTTTTTATATTTTTATCAACAGCTTTCTCTTTGTTTTTCACACTTCAAACCAACTGTATTTACATTTGGACCTCCTCCCATTATGTGTACTACCTCCTTAAAAGAGTATGGCTCAATGAGCTGTTATTGTCCATCTCTTCTTGGGAGCTCTCTCTATGGTAATTTCTTTTATACGAAACCTCTCTTCAACAGATAAGATTCCTCCTTGAAGAATTGGCAAGGGGGCTGGAAAATAAATTAAAGGTCCAGTATGTAGGTTCTACTGGCATCTAGAGGTGAAATTACAGATTGCAAACCCCTCGCCTCACCCTATTCTTCCAGGTGTATAGTAGAAACTACAGTGTCCACTAAACTTGTGAAAAACGTGTAAAGTCCAGTTGAGAGCCAGTGTTTGGTTTGTCCATTCTGGGTTGCTGGCTTTCTTTCTTTTTTCTAATTTGCTGCCAATCTGTGAAGGATGGTAGTAACAGGTTGGTTAGGCAAGCAGCCAAAGCTTTTAGACTGACCCCATATGTCTTTTGTTGATTGGCTCAGCTGAGGTTTGACCAAAGCTTGTGTGGTTTGGTGGTCCATGAGGGTGCTCCAGGTGTCTGAAAAATCCCCTACTTACTTTAGACCTGCTGCAGCATTTTTAGGGTCACATATCCCACTGCCATCTCAACTGTCAGGCTTTGGAGGAAGAGCATGACACAGAGGCTTACAGTCACTCTGAGAAAACAGTAACACAGTGGGGTTTCTATTCTGGTAGCTTCCATGCACTTAATTCGAGTCAAGTCATATCAGTTTTATTTATATAGAGCAGAATCACAAATTAAATACGTAAAGGGGCTTTACAATCTGTACACTCTGTCCTTTTATGATTTATATAAGGGGAAAAAAACAGGCAGAAAAAGGAAAGAAACCAGGAAGACCAACAAGGATCTCTCTTCAAGGATGACCAGACATGCAATAGATATACAGAATAGATAAGCAAATCACAATAAAAACAAATTTTGATTACAAAAATACAAATATGTGTAGATTGTCAAACAGTGTAGATGAATTCTAGCCTGTCTTTTTGTCTCTGATAAAAAAGATATTTTTCTATTATCCATCTAAAACCCACACTCACGCTAGTTATGTTCCCAAGATATAATTTAAACTACAAGAAGCATGTACAGGAGAAGTGGGTGTCTGATTTCCAGTAAAAATATGTCATTTCTTCACAAGCTACAAATGTGCATGACACAGAAAAAAGCTTGAGTGCCTTTCTTTAGAGCGATTCCTCCCCTTGGGCTGTTCCCTTTATAGAAGCCATGAGTGTGTGTCAAAATGCCACAGAGGGAACAGATGACTAAACAAAGACATTCAGTACAGTTTGTCACACATGTATTTGATTTCTAAACTTTTTAACTTTGTATATAGTTTACATTTATTTCATATGCAGCCTAATGCAATGACCTAATTTTCCTTTAGCAATTCAGAGGCCATAATTAGATGCATAACTAATCCCTGAAAACAAACAGATTTTTTAAAATAATAATAATACTGGACAGGTTATGAGTTAATAGGCTTTCCTTTTAAGCAATGAAGTGCTAATTACTGCCAAAGTTAAGAGTCAAATCTTCATCTGAATATATAAAAGAGTCATCAGAGTTAAATTGGAACAATAGCACCTGGAAGCTTTTACCCAGTGGAATGAGTTTAATTACTTTGTGATGTATGAGTGACTTGTGAGCTGCCACAGTGTTGGCTTTCAGTGCCTCCTCAGGATAAACCTCCCAAAGACGTATATTAAGTAATCCAGTCATTTTTTGGAGCTTGTGCTGATAATGCCAGAGAACCAGGGACTTTGTTTTGCTTTGAAAAGGATCAGCACCTCTGACAAAACGTATAACAGAGCGAATATGACAAGGACGGGGTGGTATTATTATTTATTTTATTTTTTTTTAAAGCGGTTTAGCTGCCACGTTGTGTTTGATCAAACTTGGGTCAATCAAGGGCTTAGGGAGAATAGTTACATTTTAATGTTGTGATGTTGGCATGTTAGTGTTGACAGGTGATACTCACTGGAGACTTAACGCTTCATGATCCGAACCACAGGTCATCTGATTCATATATAGGACATTTTTGAAAGCTGGAGGCACTCGGATTATTTCTCTACAGATAGACTGTTTGACTTTCCCATTATATTGCACAGAGGGAGCGCTTTGTGTGTTCTGTTATGTTTTGGGGCAATCATAATTTAGGGCATTCCTTTTCCAGATAGATGATAAGCTAGATTTCCAATGTTCCTATTTGCCATTTGAAAAGCACACTTTTCCATCTGAGACAAAAAGGACAAGGGTCACTGAAACACATGAAAGAGATAAGATGCAGGCATTTAAATGATAAGAACCGGCCTGACACTGTAGAAAATACCCCAATAACCCCAAAACTAGCAACACAGTTTACAGCTCGCACAGTGAGCTGAATAGTTTCGTTGAATAACTCATCTGGGAAAATACTTTCCATTGTTGTCTTTCCACCTAATTAATAGTCAAGGTTACATATAAGGTTACATATAAAATATCATGGCAACATACAGAGCCCCTAAAGTCCTATATTGTAATATATTTTTATCTGTATGCTGCTCTAACAAGATAACAACTGGCACCTTCATTACCTACAATGCAACTTGACCACAGACAGTGTTATGATACTGGCAGTTAATGTGATACCCTCAAGCAGAGATGACGAGCAGGCTACAGAGGTCTGGTAACCTCACTTTTTTTCTAACTCCACACCCCCAGATTATTTTTTTCTCATTTTCTTGTATTAACTTGTCGTCTTCAGGCCCAACTGATTCAAGTGACATCGTCTGAGCCAATTTATCACATTTCGAGCAGCTCCCTTTGGAGCCACCAAAGGCTTTATGCAACTCCTTTTTTTTTCATGTGCAATCGTACTTTCCCGAGATTAAAACAGATTTTGATGTGTGAAGTTGATGGAGTTCCCCTTTAATGTATATTCAAATGTCAAAGCTTTCAGCCCGCTACTTTTATGATTCATTACTGGCTCGAATGAACTTAAGGAAAGATTTAGCAGAGGTTCAAGGCAGATGTTATTCTTAAGCGCTTTTGCTACTTACTAACAGAGAGCATCAGTGGTCATGATGAAAGCATAGATTTAAAAATGATCAATGAAAATTGAAGAAATCAATAAAGCATGTAGTTCTTTCTACAGCCTGAGACATTCTTATTCAACAAATGGGTACAGTACAGCCATCTAAAATTGCTTGCTGGGTTGTGACAAAGCCCAGGCTAATCTCTCTTATCCATGCTGGGTCTCTGCTCTGCACTAAGTTGGTGTGTGATCCCCCCTTGATGACGTGGTGAATGCTCCTAAGCACCGTCTGGAAACCAATTGCAATGTTTTACCCACCAGGAAGTGTACGGTTTACTGTTGTGCATGAGGCACTCGTCAATCTATGATAATTTCTAATCTTAAATCACGGTGCGTTTGGGAAACACCTTATGAGAGAAGATTTTTCGATCGTCTTAAAATGCGTCTGGGAAATGTGGCCCAGTTTAATAAAATGGTTAAATATTCATGATAACTACATTATTTAATACATTTTCACTAGAATAATTGTCATACCATCATTTATTATTAAATAAATATTTAAGATACTTTCCCATCATCCTGATTTTTGACAGTATTGTGTTTGCATCCTCTGGACTGGACTTGATATCCTCACTTGCCCTCGGATGTCTGTGTATATGACATGGCAAATTTGCTCTAGTTCTTGCTGCTTAAATGAAATATCAAACCACAATGAGCTTTGAGATTCCCTTGCTGTTATGGTATGGCCTAGTTTACTCTGTCCCAGGCTCATGAAATGAAATTTCAAATGGCTTGAAGGAAATGCAGCTGTAACTGGCTCAGGTGTGAGGCTCGCATGAGCTGTTTTGATCACTCAACTTTGAGTTATTATAGCCTTTCATCTTTACTACAATTCGAAACTCATCCTAGTAGAAAGCTACAGCTTTATTGACTATTTCACAAAGCAACTGAAACAAGTGGGTAATTTGTAATAAGCTGTGAGGGAGCAGGAGCTTGGTGCATTGAGGAGGCGCAGCAGTCATTTTTTTTCTTTTCTTTTTTTTTTGTTCTGTGTCCATCAATCAAGAAGCCGTCGTACTGGCTCTGAAGTAACACAGAACTAAAGAGACAGATGACAAACTAAAGCACAGAGCAATCAAACACCAGACAAAGAAAGGCAGGCTTACACAACCTTTAAGTGAAAAGTGTTGTACTGTGGCGTTGCTGCAGGTCCCATGGTTGGTAGCACAGATACAATGAGCTAAAAGACAAATGATAAAGCTCAGCAGCAGTGAAGACACAGACTTTTTGGCTTGTCCTCCAGATTACTTCTGAGAATTTATTACTAATTTATTTCATAATTGAAGAAACACTTCACAAACCAAAACGCCCTAAATTTATGTAATTCAAAGCACTTCTTCCTCATTTATCTCAACAAATAAGCTTCCAATCTTCTAATCCTTGAACAGTATGATGTTTGTTTGCACGTACATATTTGTGCATCCAAGAAAAGCAAGGAAGTTGGCAGGGTGGCGAGCGGAGGAGGTGGGCAAACCAGGTGGGAATTACACATTTCTTTTGTCTCTTTATGCGTCTTCACAACAGTGTGGTCCTGTGTTGTTCTGCTTACAGCATTGTTAACACCTTCACATGACAGATTTATCCCTTAAACACAAGAATGATTGAGTCATCTTTATTGTTTAACTGTGTAAATATAATGCACTGTAAAGACAAATGTGAGGAGAATGGCGTCATGATGCGAAATGCACAGATGGTTAGTCAGAAATGTGCTCTCCCTGCACCAGTGCCTTGTATTAGTCGTGCATCAGTGAAAGAGCTCACAGGGACAAAACTCACAACCTGCTCCCCTTCCTCTATTTCTGCACCATCACTGCGTGTTTCACAAACACAGTGTGATATTTGCCTGGAGAGACTGAGAACTTTGATCTGGAAAGCACTTTGCACTTTAATATTAGCTAAGACAACTTTGAGGTGCTATATTAGTTTTCGTGAGTTTGTTTGCAGATCTAATATGTGAGGATAAAAATAGTGTCTCTCCATCATGTTTTGAAAATAAAGGTGCAAATTAAAAGAGATCATTGACAACACTAAATCATTAGAGTGGCAGATAACATCCACACTCTGAGGTTGTCACTTCAGATGTTGCAGACTTACCTGACTGGAGGGATTTTAGCTGTTGATGACATGAAGCGTTTCCAATGTCCTGTTGATTCTGTCATGCATAGTGTCCCCAGAACAGTTGCAATGACACAAAATGCTTGTGATTGTTTGTCTGCACAGATTTCTTTTAATAATTCTGTTGGGAGGAGGAAGTGAAATTTGCTTACACACATTTGGAAGAGATTTATTAACTATTAAGAAAAGACGTATTTACGAACTCTTTTAGAGTGGTACAAACATTTTGATACATGTACAGCACATACAAAGAGGACAATGTAAATCTCTATAATAAATCCCATTATTGTGCAAAAGATGATGTTGTTATATATGTTGTTGTATTGCACCGGATTGTATTCAGCACAACATAACAACAGAAGCAGCTTTGAAAATTACCATAGAGTTGAATCAGCACCTCTCTGACTGCACTGAACTGCATTACAATGTACAAGGATTTCCATTTTTCCTAGTTACTCAGCGTGTACCAAAATAACTTCATATCGTAATGGCTCCTAACCAATACCATTTGTCAGGATTATCCAGTGAAAAGAAGTAAATTGGAATTTAATTCACAGATGATGCAATCAAAAACACAAACCCTGAGTCTACAGTTTATTTGTCTGATTAGTTTATGTTCACATCATGCATGAGACATTAGCTGCCATGTCACGGTTGCTTAGACAGAACAAGAACTCTCTAAATGCCACATGACAACTGATCAATAAGCATGTTGAGGCAGTTTCTTCACAAAGTCAAGCAAACAACCACAGTGTGCTTCAGAGTGTATTGCAATTGACTGTTTTACTACGTCTCAGGGGATTCACGTTCAAGTCATTCAAGTGCTTCAGTGATTTAACCGCATTTGATTTACCACTGTGATGAACAGCCCTTATTCAAACGGCTGAAAACTGGGATTTTCCTTCAAGAACACTACAAAGTATTGTTTAGTCATAATAGAGCAAGTGTCAAAATAAAGCATTATGATCCCGTTTTAAAGGATCTTCTTCTACTTCTCTAATGTCTCACCCACAAGCTGTTTTCTTCTCTCTGCTCCCCAAAATACAAATGTGACATTCCGTAACATTAATTTGAATGCAAAGGATCTTACTCTGCTGCTGCCACCGCCTTAAGAGTTGCTGTAGGCATTTCTAATGTTTTCTCACTTCCATATTGTTTTGGTGCCGACATGGATCATTGAGTCAGGATGAGTGAATATAAACATTGCAGTCCACACCTGTGTGAGATTTGTCTAAACTGCTAATCCCCAACGGGGGGAAAAAGTATTATGGACCTTTTTTGAGCCCTGAGACAAACATTATGAAAGCACTTATTTAGAGTTGAATATGTAGTATATACTGGAGGCCCCGACCTTTGAAAATATTGTGGTGGAGTGAATCTATTATTTTTAATGCTTTTCTGAAAACAGTATGACTCAGACAGTTGTAGCCTCTGACAGCAGCAAAATCATGATTAATGTGAGTTTTCATGCACAGTAATAAAAAAAAGCCAAATGAGTGATGTATATCTTGGTAGAAGAGTGGTTGAAATTATTACTATAAGTGTCTTGCCATAATAGGATAGAAGAAAATAAACTTCACACATATATTGCCGCTCTGTTTCCGCCCTTCTCTTTATATGTCTTTCAGCGTTAAAGAGATAAAGGGCCGTCTGAATGTGAGGTGAGGAGCAGCAAAATGAAAAATTCAGTTCAAAGTTGATTGCGGAAAGCAGGTTTTAAAAGATATGCAAATAAAGTGACAGAGTAAGAGGCTTTGCATTTCCATGAATAAAAAATTGTATTGCTGAATTGGTATTCTGCGTAAGACTCATAGATAGTAGCCCTCAAGTTTGAACTGAGCTCTGAAGAAATTACAAGGATGGTTTAGCTTGCCTTCTTGGCAAACATTTCACTATAACCTTACCACAACAAACAACTGGCTTGCACTAACACCGACTCTACTCAATTCAGTGTCTGATGTTGAATACAGATGAACGAACAAATCGAGTTCAACAAGTATTTGAAAACATAAATGATGTTTGCAACAATGCAACAATTTTATTGTTTTCTCAACCGTGCTCCTAACTCTTTTCTTGCAGGGAGTGCTTACAGGGAATGCATGGATAATGGGACGTGGGCGTTGAAGAGCAATTACTCCAATTGTGAGCCCATTCTGGAGGAGAAGGTTAGTGTGGTGTCGCAGGAGCAGGAGCAGGAGCAGGAGCAGGAGCAATCCTGCTGTTTTTCATTCTGCGAACAATCTGTTAACTATCTTTGATAAATGCTCATCACAGTTTCTCATCATTACACTAATAGCACACAGGGAGAGCCAATCAGATGTAGTAAAGCAAATGTGTTTTGATTGCTTAATGCTTATTGAACTGGATTTTCTATTTTCTATCTAATGCAGTGAAAGTGCAAAACAATTATTTCCAGACGACTTAATACATAAGTATACTCTTATCAGTTTTCATACAAACAAAGCCAGAGGCCAAACTGTAAGACTGATGAATGTGAGGGGATTTTGGCCTGATTACCTCACATCATTTCTCCTGATTATGTGTATTTCTGGGTCTTGCTCTATTTTCTCAGATAATTTTAAGTCTGACATCTGAAGTGTGTCAATGACATCTGCCTTCTCTTGAGTTAAACCTCAAAACAATGAACCATTCTGTTCATATATTCATGTATTCCTCGTCTCTTCTCTTTGATCTCTTCTGGAGTTACATTAAAGAAGTAATTCACATGTTGTCTTTGCAGAGAAAATACCCAATGCATTATAAAATAGCGCTGATCATCAACTACCTAGGCCACTGTATCTCCGTGGGAGCTCTAGTCGTGGCCTTCATTCTCTTCTTGTGCTTAAGGCAAGTACAGAAATAGTACCCATCTAAAAGTGTCCTGTATGCATGAGACCTCATAGAAGACAATCAGGGAAATTATGTCAAATGAATAGAAGTCTGCGGCTTGCCTCAGTTGGAGTACTCAGGCTAAGAAAGACAGAATGTGTATTTCATAACACGCCTTTCTAAGCAGGCGTACCTCTTTTCATGTCCTGGTTTAAACACACACACACACACACATACGCGCACACACACAACCACCTACATCTGCTATGACAGAACAGGGCAGATACTAAACAGCCTCAGCTGAGTTGTTCACTATGGTTTGATCGATGTGAGCTTCCGAAGGCAAATATTGATTTCTTTCAGTTGAAACCAAAATAGTAGAAATAGCTGACATTAAATCTCGTTAGGTTTCATGAGACATTCTACAACTGCTTAGTGTTTCCCTCACAGACGTTTATTCTTGGCAGGATAGGACCTGACCGTCTTCTGAACCTTAAACTGTCTCTTATAAACCTGCCAAATTAAGTTATTTATCTTTTAGCAGTTGTTTAAAGCATGGCACACCGTATCTGCAGTATAGCACAGAAGTCTTTAAACCCCAAATTCGGTCATAAATCAGTCAAATCTGATTACAGAGACATGATTTTAGAGTCAGTGTGACACAAACTCTGTGCATATGTGGATATCAGTATCTCTGATGTCTGTTGTGAACAAACCTCCTTAAATGTGCTTATAAGAACAGAAGAAAGTCTTTTGAGCTTCCATAATTTGCCTGAAAATCATCACATTTTAAGTTTTCATCGTTATCAAAGTAATTCATTGGTTGTTGTCTGCACACTCATGAATACAGTACAGAAAGGAACTGCTAATTGTGAATTCAGCATAGTTTTGAACCTTGTGAAATGTATTTTTGAGAAATGCAATTGTGTAAAAAAACAAATAAAGGTTTGAGTGCAGAGTGTGTGCATGTACTATTGGAGCCTCTATCTGTGACACGACTTGCACAACTTGCTTACAGATAATAAAAAGACAATATGTCCACTAGCATTATTAGAACTATCTTGCCTTACTAAAACTGTACTGCCTCTATCAAAGCACGGTAATGAAATATGCTTTTTATTTGACTTGTGTTACAGGAGTATACGATGTCTTCGAAACATCATCCACTGGAACTTGATCACCACCTTCATACTGAGGAATGTTATGTGGTTTTTACTTCAGTTGATTGACCACAATATCCATGAAAGCAATGAGGTAACAGTGTTGATTCACCGTACTGTGCGCTCCACACACATAAGAATATATTCCTTATATAAAGCCTTCAGAAGTTGAGCTATGAACAGTTTTATATCAAGAAAAGTACTTAACATTTGTGTTTGTGTGTTTTCTTTTTCAGCCTTGGTGTCGATTAATTACAACAATATACAACTACTTTGTGGTGACAAACTTTTTCTGGATGTTTGTTGAAGGATGTTACCTTCACACAGCCATTGTAATGACTTATTCAACTGATAAGCTCCGAAAGTGGGTTTTCCTTTTCATCGGCTGGTGTGAGTATTCTCATGTTGACAGTGCATTAGTGACCACTTAGCTCTTGGTTGTGTGGTTTTGTGCAATACACAGTGCTTCACACTTTGGTACACTAACAGTATTTTTAAAGGATGAAGCGTTTACTTTTATGCACTGTGTTGCACAGGCCACAAAACCAAATTTCAGCCACAGTTTAACTCGATTAGATTATAAATTGGGTTCATTTTTTCCACCTTAGAAACAGTAGTTGACAGAACAATCTCAATTCAAGGTCTGTTATTCAAGAGCTTTCAGTCACACGATCTTTATCAACAGATGGTGTTTTTTTTTCTCAGTTGTTATGGAAGTGGAAATTTATAGTTTGGTTCCAAATAGTCCGTCTTTTCCTTGAAAACAGTTGTTGAAAAAAATCGCACCACAAGGTCCATTCAGTGAGCGTTCTGGACCTTTTAATCATGTCACGCGATAATGTAAATGTATTAACTGTGAATGTACATGAGTCAGTTTTTGACCTAATAGATGCAGTGTTGTAGTCCTCAAAATCAGTCTCACTGTGACTGGATGAAGTTCATCAGCAAAACAGCATCCAAAAAAAAAAAAACTTACTCTGAGATGGCTGGGACCACCTTTAAGCCAAAGAGATTTGAGGAATATTAGCTACATAAGTAGGCTATGTACTGTCTGATCTTCGTCTTGACTTGGTCTCAACCCCTCAAAGTTTTTGTCTTGTCTCAGTCTTGATACATTTTGGTCTTGGTCTTGTTTTGGTCTCGATTTAGATGGCCTTGACTACAACACTGAATAGATGCTAACATTAATGTTGATATCTTGTTGTTTGCACAGAAAGGTTTCAGAATTGCATATATTGTTCAGGTAGTCAGAAGAGATTTTCTCCACTGTTTTAAATGAAAATCAGATTGTGAGTCAGCTGGACCACACTATCGTATGACATTTCTCTCCGATTCAAAGTAAACATTTGCTTGAATGGAAGCAGAAGTGAAGTCTGGTCAGCGAGTGAAGCAGCTGGAGACCTTTTAGTGCTTCAAGATAAGGCTTTGATTTCATAAGAGTGCAGAAACGCAGTGAAGTGTGGAAAATGTCTGTTTTTGTGTGTGTGCTTGACATCCAGTGATAGAATGAGTTTGTAGTAGATGTCCCGCCATGACCACATAAATTATCTATGCTCACCTTGAGTTACAGTAAGCTATTCTGAAAAGCATAAAAACGCACATGGAAACATGCTTGTATGCTTCCCTGATACATACATACTGTACTTAATGTAGGTCACACAGCCAAGCTTTAAGAACAACTGAAGAAATAAATAAATAGATAACTAGCTGAAGAGCAGATAACATATGATTGGTAATGACATGTGGATGACATGATCGAGAAGCTCATAATAGAAGTAACCAAAGGCAGATATCACTCATATCAATCTTGTTTTAATGATCTACTGTGATTATTATGATGATTAGATTATCAGTGTGGTTTTCCTCTTTGAGGAAGGTCAACTCATCAGTTCCTGAAATTCACCAAGCATTCCTGCAGGTGTAGATTAAACTTGGTTTTTGTTTTAATCCAATATATCTACGCAGCAACAAACCCCACAGGCTGAATTTTCATTAAAAATAACATTTTATTTCTTGAATGTAATTAATTTCATTCATCTATGATATTCCTTCTGTGAAAAGAATGCAGTATAAACAGCAAGAAAAAGTAGAAACAGGTAGTGTATGGACTATAACATACATATACATAAATAAGTTTAAGAATGAAGAATAATCTGCACAAATTCACTTGTTCTTTCATTTTTACGACTGCTGCCTGGTGGAAAGAGATTAGATTTCTGATTGCCAGCGATATGTCTTGAGAGATGTTTAATTAGAAGTCATTAGGAAACGATGGAAGTGGGGCAGATTAAATCTGTCTTCCACCAGAGGCCTGGTGTTAGCTGAGATCGAAATAGTTTCAGACCTGTATTTTTTCAGCTCCATTAAAGGTCATTTCTTCTGATCGTTTCACCTTTATGAAACATCTGATCTACTTTGTCTAAGTACTTACAAAACTTCACTATATCTGGTCTGCTTTCTGTCACTGCGATGCTAACACATCGGATTTCTGTACTCACTAATGATTTTTAGCTGGAAGATGTTTTGCTCAATTAGCTTGTCGGCTTGCTGGCAGGGTGAGAAAGTCAAGACTGAACTGCTTGTTTAAAAGGAACAGACTTTCCTTCAACTGCAGACCCCAGCTTTGGGGTAGCAGTGTGATATCCCAAATGATTTCTTTTCTTTCTATATTAGAATGCAAGGAAAAGCAGCAAAAAGGTTATGATACACCACAGTGTAGCTATGAAACACAGACTGCATTCACATGAAAGCAAAGCCTTGAGATTAAAAAGTGAAAAATAAATCTCTATTGCACAGAAACTACTTAAGACTTTTGTTCATTTGTTTTGAAGAGAAGAGGACAGCACAGCGAGTTCAAATGGTTTTATTTTTTCACAGACAATTCAAGCACACTTTTTCTTTTTAAAGTCAGACTTGATAAAATAAAATCCCTTGAGGCAAGAATGCAGACATCCTCTCCTCAAAACATGCCACTATGACAGCAACTAGGACACTTGTGCTGATTTGACAGATCACTGTTGATCTCACTGTAGATCAAATGTGGTCAGTATTCAGCAGAAAGAGCTGTGGTGCGCCCAAGTGATGGATGGAGAATTTAACATAGGCCGTTTTTCTCAAATAATTTAACTATATTTTGATTTATATGATTTCATACATATGGCATCCATTTAGTACGATGAGTATTAGAGCCAGGCGTAAGAAACAATAAATCAGAGAAAGAGGATTTTTTTTGTTTATGATGAGAATAAACTTCACATTTTAGGATTAAGGTCAAACTTTTGAGAATAAATCACACCACTAGCTTTTGAGCATTCATTAGATACGTGTGTATGATTTAAGGTGATCTAACAGCTCTGCTATAAATTCTGCCTTTCTTGCCAAAATAACTGCCAACATAATGTTCAGTTTGTATTGACACTGTGAGAGAGGCATTCATTTAACTCTATGTTTATTATTGGGGTTGTTACAGTAGTTGAGGTGTTGAACTGGACTGCATTATATTGAGAGTTAATATTTTGGCCACTCCATTTACCTACACGAGAGGGCCACGATATTAGAAACACCTTTTAAAATACACCACCACCCACTATAGCCTCAACAAAAAACATTAAACCTTAAACCTAACCCATGTCCTGAAAGTTTGACTTTTTTCTCAACATTTCAACTTTATTTTTGAAATGCAAAGTAAAAGTCTTCGTCCTCTCATTTTTTCTCTGATTAACTTACCTAGTTTAGTCAGTTATCTAAATCTTACTCATATTATTTGAAGTATTTCTTAAAGTGTACTCTTCACTGGGGCAACGTTGAGCGACCAACGTCTCTCCAGGTCTGAGAAGACCAGTACACATTACACAACATTTGTTTTTCAGTTACATGTACATATCCATTATTTCTCTGCTAGACCCCTGTGAGGGCAGCAGCTGTGGAGTGATGTAATACTGTGAAGCCCTGTTTCTTCTTTTTTTTTAAAGATTGTACTTTGTAGCAGCAGTCATGTAGTCTTGTTATTTTTCTCTGTTTTGACGATGTTGCACATCGTTATATGCTTCTGTTGAAAGAACATTCTGTCATTTTACACCTTCATTATTCTGACCTCGACTGCTGCACAAAAGAAAAGCTGTCTGTAGTTAGGTTACCGAATGTCTTTTAGGGACTGGATTACTCTGTTAAATGATCCATTCAATTTATATTTTTCAAACAATGCTAAAAAACATTTTCTACCCTTCATACTGTAAATCTTTTATTTCATTTCTGATTTACATGGATTTTCTAATTTCTTTATTCCAGGTATACCATGTCCTATAATAGTAGCCTGGGCCATAGGAAAGCTGTATTATGAAAATGAACAGTAAGTATCCAAAATCAAACATACAGTCATAATCCGGGGTAGTCATTGCTTCACTATTTGTCTGCGCTCATGGACTATTCTTTTTGTAATGTTTAAATGCCATTAACTTTCCTGGCATCAGCCTGCTTAGCATGCTGTCAAATCTGGTGCATTTACAAGTGCTCATATTAACTGATGTGCACAATACATATACTGAAATTACTTCTTCTAATATTTCCTTGAATGTTTTCTTGAATCCAGTGGTGTTGATTCTTGTTTTCCTTTGTCAACAGATGTTGGTTTGGTAAAGAACCTGGAAAATATATGGACTACATTTACCAGGGACCAGTTATTCTTGTGCTTCTGGTGAGCAACAACACAGAGAATCATTGCACTGTACATCCGCTGTCATTATTTTCACGCTATTTGTGCACTCATTTTACACTGACATAAGATTTATTACTAATGCCTACATGTGTACTGTAGGTGTGAACTGGTGAAAGAAATCCGCCCTGAAGGGAAAATGGTTTTATAATGAAATCCATTTTCATCCTGCATCTAGCTTGTTGGTGGAATTAATCTTCCTGATGGGTTAAGGTATTTCCACCAAAACTGTATTCATAGCAATGTATCCACTAATGGCTATGTACAAGCTGTTGCCAGCATAGTAGTGCAGTGACCAGTCCTGATTTGTATGCTCATCTAACACTGTCTTGTTGAGAAAGGAGGTGGCTTTGACTTGTGTTGCTATCCCTCCTACTCAGCATTTAATGAGCAGTCTGTTCCCAGCAGAAAATTGCTCTCGTATTTCAGTGTAAGCCATTAGCGCTGGGTTCAGAACTAATTATTTTGTGTTTTTGTTTTCTTTCCTAGATAAATTTTGTTTTCCTCTTCAACATAGTGAGAATTCTCATGACCAAACTAAGAGCTTCAACCACATCTGAAACAATACAATACAGGTGAGTTGTGTGGATGATTGTGTATGTAAATGATGCTCTTTCTTCTTCTGTTTGCTCCTTCCAAGGACAACATGCAATGTTTTAAGGCAGCGAAGAAGACACATTTTTAGCATCAAAGTAGCTGAATTAGAAAGCAGACTAATTTTATCCTTTGCAATTAGTGTCAGTGTTTAAATTCTGATTTAATTTCATACAAATCTGTGAGCTTGATCCCTAAATAGCCTCCCAGAGAGAAGATATATTTGGGAATGAAATGATCAAATGTAAATGACAATGAAATTTAATCACTGCCAACTACTGTAATAGAAAAGATCAATTATTCTTTTTGATTTTGCTGTGCCGCTCACAGGCTAAGTGTTGCCTGTAATTGCAATAATTGTTGGCAAATCCCTAAAAAACCTGTTTCTTTGATGTGCTTGACTCAGACGCTGATACTTGAAGCAAGTAAATAATCTTTTCAAGTGTGAATATAGTTCCTTTCTAATCCTATACACATTTATCATTATTTGTGTTTGAATCTGATTCCTACAACATTTCCTTGTTTCCAAGTTTCATTGCTTTTGTTTCAATAATTGGCTTTGGGTTTGTAGAAAAGTAGTAGCAGTAGAAAGGATTTTGGACTAAAAAAAAGGAAGTCCAGACAAACAAATTGAGTGAGCACATGGAAGATAAAGTGTGTGACAAGATTTGATAAGTGAGTAAATACAGAGATTTGGTTTGTGCCCGAGAGGGGACAGCTGTGTGCAATCCTGCTTCATGTTGTTATGTTGTGCATCTGACCGCTAAATTGTGCAAGTGTTTTCTCATCTTTTACTTTAAGTGTATTTTTCTCCTTCAGGGATGATTTAGAGTGTACACAGTGTTTACAGAGTCACTCAGCTCAAGACGATTTCATTTCAGGATTTTCAGGCTAGAGATGGATTTATGGTTGTTGTGTGACAGATATGCTGACATGAGCCATGCGGATTTAAGTGAATGGAAGACAAGAGCATCAGACCTAAATATAGAGCAGAATGGCTCCTTCAATATTCTGCCTGTTTTACCAGAATTGCATGAATAATATAAACAATGGGGTGAAAGTGACAAGGAAAGTTTGGAACCATGGCACAGCATGTCAAGGTTGGGAGCAGAAAACATACTTAAAAAATTATCTTTTTATTTAGATCTCTAGCTCATTGGTTCTGCAGCTCTTTTCAAGAGGGTAATTAGTTGAACTGTCTATTGTAGGGCTTCAATGGAAAGTCTGAGTAATGCATTCTAAAAAAAAAAAACATTACCAAATAGAAATTATGGCAAACTATCAAAAAAAGGTTTTTTTTTGCAACCTGGCCCAGATTTTGTTCTTTAAATGTTCTTTAAACATTTGATCCATAAAGCATTGCTAAATGATTTATTCACCCACTGTGTGGGGTAGGAGGCAGAGAGGCTCGTCCACTGATCACAGGGTTGGCGGTTTGATCCCCACCTCCTCGTGTGCACATGTGGAAGTGTCTTTTGGCAAGACAGTGAATAACAAAAAGCTTATAAACCTTTGGATAAAACCACTATATAAATATTAGCATTTCTAAAGTGCCTTAGTAGAACAAGGTACCCACATTGCAAACTAGGCTTCATCTCTAATGGAGTGTTGATATATTGTGAGGCAAAGCATGTGTGTGTGTGCATCTGTTTTTTCAGCAGGCTGCCTCTCACACACAATCATGCTGTTTCCAAAATCATCTCGGGTGAAATCCAAGTTCTTATTATAGTAATTTTATAAATGAGGCTTCTGATGTTCCATCCCTGTCTTCACAGAAAAGCCGTAAAAGCAACGCTGGTCCTGCTACCTCTGCTGGGCATCACTTACATGCTCTTCTTTGTGAATCCGGGGGAGGACGACATCTCACAAATTGTTTTTATCTATTTCAACTCCTTTCTGCAGTCTTTTCAGGTGAGAATAACGAAAGTGATACAGTGTGACACTGGCCAACGCTCGAAAACCCACACAGACTGTATATAGAGTGAATCATGCTGATTTCTTTAATGCGTGTTATCACAGAACTGTATCACGTTTTTCAGAATGATTTTTTTCAGGATGATTTGAAGTAGCATCCTGGCTGTGCTTCTGCACAACCTCCCGCCTCATGTTCAGTGCTCTCAGCTGACTGATTAACAAGGCTACGTGTGCACATTTTTAATATCTTTTTATCTCCTACGCCTACAGTAAATGTAAGACTGAGTGGGAGGAAAAGGAAATTTCAAGAGCAACAAGAGCCGAGTTAGAGTATATTTAGCATGATGAAATGTGTTCTCAAATTTGAACGCTTAATTTATTTTGCCTTTTCTTCTTTAACTGCAACATTTAAATTCTCTGATGTCCAATGAAGGTGGCATTACACGCTACAGTTGCATTTACTACTTCTAGTAACAGTAATGTGTCTTACTCTGCAGGGGTTCTTCGTGTCAGTGTTTTACTGCTTTCTAAACGGGGAGGTGAGTCACTGGAGCTTTGCAAAAGTCAGTATTCATGAATTTAATTAAACCGTCAATGTGTTTCTTGATATATGATCTTTATAAAGCTCCATGTGGATTTCTTTGATTAGTTTTGTTGTGTTTTTTCTAACAACGCTCCTAGTTACAATTTTCAAGCAGAAGTTCAAGCAGAGGTAGGATCAGGTAGCTTTGATAAACAGAAAAACAGTTTCTGTTCCAGCAGTGAAAATGTAGATTTTGTTGACGATGGTTCTTTCATCTATAAAGCAAATTGCTGGAATTCCAGCTGTTTGAAAGTCGTTAATGCAATTATTAGAATTATACATTTGTCAGTGACTGAAAAATGAAGGCCTGTCTTGCTGCTCTCTTCTAACCATCGAATAATTGAACTTGGGGGTGGAGAAGTAATTATTTTGATGAGGAATTGTGAAGAATTTGAGTTGCAGCTTTTCTATAATTAGTTAATACGAGTTAAAGATCGTCATTGGGAGCAGTGACTGTGTGGCTTTGATTTTCCTTCACTGATTTAAAAAGTAAAAACGAAAATATGGATAAATATTTCTCTGGCGGAGAATTCCTCTAAACATGACTTAAGTCAAATATTTACAGTGAATACACGATACTAACTTTTTAAATTAGTATTTTCATGAACAAAAATGTCAGTTCTTCAATAACTTCCACTTACATATTCTTTTAATAATCAAATAGTTTGTTTTAATCATATCTTGTATTCTGTCTGCTCTTTCAAAACACTTATTGCCAAAAGTTAAAAATGCCAAAAGATCTGTTCATATCGTTTTTTAAGTGTCAAGCTAACAGGAGACAGTTAGTTTAGTTAGCTTAGCGTAATGACTTGAAACGAGGGGTAACAGCTTGCCCAGTTACAAGTCACAACTTGTTTTTACAATTTACTTTTTGTTCTGATGAAACAAATGCTGTAGTTGAACAAAAGGAGACTTAACTTACAGAAAAAAGCAGCCGGGAAGCAAAAAAACAAACTTAAACCTCTCCATCCAAGAGAAGTCCAAACAACAAAAAATACACAACCCGAATACAGGAGCAGGAAGAAAGACTGAAACAACGTAGGACTGGGGAACACAATACAAAACTGAGGAAGGGAATGCAGATGACCTGACAAGGGAAACCAAGGAACACAGAGACTAAATACACAAGTAAACACATGATGATGAGACACAGGTGAAACTAATCAGGGTGGAACAGATAATTAAAAGTGCTGGGAAAACCAACAAAGGCAGGAAGTAAAGCCACAGACATGAGAAGAGGGGGAGAAATACAAAATAAAACAGGAAACACTGGGGGGGGGGTCCATGTCTGAAAGGGGATTAACAGTCTCCTGGTTGTTGCTGCATAACAGATACAAGAGTTTATGCATATTGACCATTTGTTCTTCCATGCATATATGAAGTGGTTACAGTAATATCCTCAACATTTTAGGTACGTTCTGCAGTGAGGAAACGGTGGCATCGCTGGCAGGACAACCACGCCCTCAGAGTGCGAGTGGCACGAGCCATGTCCATCCCGACATCTCCAACCAGGATCAGTTTCCACAGCATCAAACAGACCACAGCTGTGTGACCAGGGGAGCCGGCAAATAATCTCCTACTTCAGCAATCCGAGGGAACAGACTTAATCTTTTTGTCCAGTACAAACAATGAAGTGATTTACAGAACAGACTGATTCCTCTAACAAGGCCACAATGTGTCCAGTGTGACTGAAGGGCCAGACAATTTCTGTTGTCTGATGAGAGTAACAGCATCTAGAAGTACACTTTTACAGCACACAAAGTATGAATGGACACATAAAATTCTTGGAGGATTTATTTCCCATACCATACTGTACATGAGGTTCAGGGTTTGAGTTTTAACGGAATGGAATATTTAAAAGACATAAAAGTGGCATCATCATCAAACTGTCACATCACAAAAAGTCTTATCGTCTGATCTTATCGCTGTCATCTTACTGCTTAGTGGTTATTAGTGGAGCAAGATAATCCTACAGGATTTGCAGCAGGATACAAGAGCTCCCGCACTTGTAAGCATCTGCTCCATTCTTCGGTAGTGGGAGGGAGACAAGGAATACTTGCAATTTAATTAGATACATCGATCAAGATGTACTCAAAATGTTGCCAAAAAAAGATATTTTCTGTTTAGGATGATGAATATCAAAATGCAAAAATGCTCTTTGAGTTAACTGCCCGTTGGCATCAACAGCTGCTTTTGACAGCAAGGAAAGAGGCTTAAGGGAAGAAGAGGGTTTACCTGAATTAAATATCAAAAACTTTACAGTATAAAAGGAAGAAGATTCAAAAGAGGCAATGCTCTCTCTTGTTAAAAGGGATTAAAAATGATGTTGTGCGATGTGAACAATTGGTATTCACCTCAAAACACGTAGTTGTGACATATTTTAGTCAATGTGAGATGATGATTTTATACGAACAAGCCATTCTAATGGAGCCTTCATATTATGTCCTCAGAGAAGCCTGAGTCTTCTCCATTAACTTTGCGTTCTTTTATACCAAGATTGTTTTGTCTTGTACTGTACTGTTGTCAAAATTGTTACAATGCTTCACAAGCTAACCTTCACTTTGTTCCAGATATTTGTTTCAACCATTATTTTTCACTTCCCCTTTGTTGTATTTTACTTTTTTTTTTCTCCTCAGTGAAGGAAGGGTGTGAACATGAAGAGCATTTTAATGTGTTTGAGCTCCCTGAGGCTGGTGGATGAACTGTCCCAAATTTAAGCACTCTTTCAAACAGGTACAGATAATATTAGTACATTAAATATCACATATGGAGTTGGAAAAGTCATTTATGTAATGTATATTACTGGAACTGTCATGCATGGATTTATCATGCAGGTGCAGCGGAAGCAGATTAAATTATTTTGGCTTTATGAAATCCGTGCGGCTTTCTAGTAATCAGTGTCACAACTAAGCCGTTGGTTCAAAAGAAGAGAAACTTGATGAAGTGAACACCAGTTGCCTGTAACTTCTATACAGTACCTGCTCAGGCTGCTCACATAATAATGGGAACAAACATTGATCTACAATGTCAAATTAAAAAAAATGAAGAAGGGGGAGGAAATATTATGAAAAGGATTATGAAGAAATTTTAGTATTAAGTCTGAATTAAGCTTATGTTTAATGGAGATGGTCCTCTGTATGTCCCTACATTCACAACATAACATCAGAAGAGTATTTCTGTCTGTCAGGTGGTACAGTTGAGAATGTTTAAAGGAATAATTCGACATTTTGGGAATTCTTATTTGCTTTCTTTAGTTAGAGTTAGATGAGAAGATTGAGTAGCAGTACAATGAAGTGTCAGTTTATTAGGAAGCTACAGCCAGCAGCTGGTTAGCTCAGCTTAGCTTATTTTAGCTCAGTGTGAAGACTGGAAACAGGAAGAAACAGATAGCTTGCTATCTCATGGAGACAACAAGACTTCAGAAAGCCACAGCTCCCGACCAAGAACGAATGAATTTTGTGACTTTTGTACAGAGACAGGCTAGCTGAGTCCCCTTATTTCCAGTCTTTATGCTAAGCTAAGCTAACAGGCTGCTGGCTGCAGTTTCATAATTAACATCTTCTCATCTGACTCTCAGCGAGAAAGCATAGCTCCCAATGGAATGGATGCACCCACGATATTACCCAAACATTATTTAAATAAATAATTTTGCTTTATTTTTATTTATTTTGGTTTGTATTTATTTATTTGTTATTTATTTGTTCATTTATATTTTGGAAATTATATTGTGACACCGAAAATCCTCTTGATCTATTGTAGAGTTTTGGATTTAAGAAAATATACTGAATTTCTGTAAACAAATGTATTCGAGGGTGTTGTATAGAACATAAAATATTTCATAGTTCACTCCTTGTTCTGAAATGTACATTTCAGTTTCAGATCACAGAACACTTTTTTTTTATGACGTGCTGCTCGACTGGACTTACATTAGCCATTTTCTCAAACGTTTATCAATCAAAGTGATTTTCATGTAAATATATCATTTCCAGTGTAACAGCTTGTGCAGCTGTGGAACACTGCACACCTTTCCATGACCTAATCATGTTATGTAAGCATAAAAAGAACAATAGTCATGAAATATTTTCATACAGAAAAAGGAAAACAAATCATTTGTTCAAACTCACCAAAGAGACAAATCATGTTTACCAGCATCTGGATTTTTTATTTTCTACATCATGTATTCAGTGCAGTGTGATGTCAGATTGGTTAACTTTTTACTGTACATGAATACATTTTACTTTTATGAAAAAATTATTTGTTGAACCACCCATGTTGCCTTACCAAAAGACGGAAATGCATTTGTACTGTAATGTCTCTGTAAATGATGTACCACTGTGTTACTGATATACATTTGTACATGCACATGTGAAAGGAAAAATATTGATTTGAATTAAAATTATACTGTAAATATATTTGCTCTTTGGCTTTTCATGCTAAAGGTCTCATATTTTCGAGGGAGCTTGTAAACAACAGTGATCTTTGTTGACGGAGTATATGATGCATTGTGTCTATTCAGTTACACTGGGCAATCTGACATTATGATTGCACTAATGGGATCTGTTTAGTTGATTCATTTTGCTATTTTACCCCCCTATCTCCAAGCATTGCATGAAATAAATGCAGCAATACTGTAATGACTCAATCAAATAATTATTCTTATAATAGAGTAGACTACTGCAGCTTCACTAGCACTGTGGCATGTAATTGTCTTACTTGTAAATATAGTTTTCAGTAATAGAAATGAAGATGCCCTGAGAGAGTGCCTGCTAGCTTATGTAATATGAATGTAGATGCAGTTTCATACATTTCAGGATGGGCTGAAGTGAAGTGGAGCAGAAACTGCTGTCTGTGCCCGGAAGAACCCTCAGGACTCGATGAGTTATGCATCCCCAAACAATTAACTGAGACTCTGATGCAGTCTAATAAAGGTTTGTTGTGACAATTAATGCTCTTGATGGTTGACAGCAGTATGAATGGCGGACAGTGGATGTTCTGGAGTGTACCATTGCCAAAGGCGAACAGCGCATCTGCGTTTCATTGTAGAATGTTTGCCCCAAGCTTCTTTATGTCTTTATTAAATTGCATTTCACCAGTCGTGATCTCAACTAGATACAAATGACTGGCATGACAGCCTGAGGCTGCCACTACAGTCTTAACACTGCTTCATCATTTATGAGATGAGGTGTTTCCCAAAACACTACACATCAGTTTAAAGCAAACATAAATAAATACATAAATTATGTTTCACTTCCTGAATGCAGATCCTGAACTTCACACAGTTTAGTTGTAACTGGGAATATTATACCTGTGAAAACAACTATATAATGTCTTCTGAGCCTCTTGAGGAGCTTTGTTGTGATGTGTATAAAATAATAATCTGTTTGTACTGGGCTTGTAGACAAGTTGAAGGCAGCCAATGTTCATGGCCCTAGCCAGGATTGTAGAAATACTGAGGTGTTGAGTCCAAGTCCCCCCCCCCCCCCTCAAATTGCCTTAATTCCAAAAAGTTTACAAAGGACACCAACAATTTTTAAATTTTTATAAAATATATCCATCTATTCATCCCTTTTCTCAGGTTTATCCAAGATCAGATCAGAGTGGTAACAGGTCAAGTGGGGTATTCCAGCCATCTCTCTCTCCAGCAATGTTCCCTAGCTCCTTCAGGGGAATCCCGAGACATTCCCACGACAGATGGGATATGAGTTCTGGGTCTGCCACAGGGTCAACTCCCAGTTCGATCTGCCCAGGATACCTCCCAAAGTAGGCACTCAGGAGGAGGCTCCTATTCAGATGTCCAAACCAACTCAGTTTGCACCTTTTGACGTGAAGGAGTACTGGCTCTACTCCAAGCTTCCTCTAGATGTCCAAGCTCCTCACCCTATCTATGAGGCTAAGCCCTGACACCCTGTGGAGGAAACTCATTTCAGAGGCTTGTATCCATGATCTTGTTGTCACTACCCAAAGCTCATGACCATGGGTGACTTTTGGATTGTAGATGGACTGACAAATTGAAAGCTTTACCAGTTCAGCTCCCTTCTCACCACAATGTGCCTGTCAACAAGATCACCAAGATCCAGAGATACTCAAAGACCCAAACTTGGTTTGAGGAAATTCACTACAAAATAGGTAGAGTACCCCTCTATTTTCTTAAGAGTCAATTAAAAAATAATTAATATAGTTTTTCTTTTTCAGTATTGTGTATGAATTTCTTCTAAACATGAAAAAAAGACCAAGATTAGAATGTTCAGCATATAAAAACACATTTCCATTGGTTACATCAAGCAACATAACTGCTCCAAGAAGCACCTGTTGTCAACAAATCATTCACTAATGGGAAAATGATTAAATTGATGCTCTTTATATATGTAAAATAGACTTTTATGTCAATGACACTTCAGAAGAAAACCAGTAGAGTAATTTACCTTCTACACAGTAAATGCTAAATATATATGACTAATGAGTCAAATTAATCAAGTTTTACCATAGAATGTCAAGCGAGAACATTTTCTTTCAGCGTTATATTACCCCTAAAAGGACGAGACCCTAGAAGTTGAGTAGGATTAAAGTGCACTTTAACAAGAACAGCATTGCTATTTACCTGGAAACCCATTAAGGAAATGATTTTATTATGATACTGCCGGTTCACTAAAATTACTCTGATAAGGTTGCTGGGATATTTTAATTACTCAAAATATCCTAGCAACAATAAACTGGTGGCATCCTGGAGGTCCAGTGGAAAATTGGCTGTGTACAAATAAAGCCTAAATATATAGCCTGACGCTCAGCATGGAAGAGGAGAGCTGACTGACAAAGATTATGTGGTGTGATGAAGATCAGCAGACCAGAGAAGGAGAGGCACTTAAAAGCTATTTGTGGTGAACGTAAAGATCAACTAAATTTTAAAATTCAAGTACAAATCAGTTCATCTCCTTACCAGCTGGTAGGTTAGTCATTTCAAGCTCATGCCAAACGTTGTTCAAACCCACAGAATTTAGTTTTAATTGTGTGTAAACCACAACTCCCACATGCTATTTTAGTCTACAATAGAAAAGAATACATAAACACATAAATATGCCTATGAAATATGTGAATCTGGCTAAATAAATGAGGAATAAATATATAAATATAAATGTATAAATGACTCAATATACTTCAATCTATAATTAGGACTTTATTTTAAAAAGTACCTTTCTCAGAAGGACTACTTTATGTATTGGAGGGGGCTTTCATTTCATATTGCCACATTTATTTTCTGGCTCTTTTTATTCATATCAACAGATGGAGGGGGCATGGTTATCTCTGGAGCAGCAAGTCTGAACATAGCTTCAGAGACCATCGGAGGCTGAGGCCAGACAGTTTGACAACAAGTGATACAGCACTGTGGTGGTTTTCTTGCTGGGTTTGGCTTCTTTCAGCCCTGCCATCCCTCTCTGCCTCAACTCTCATCAGCTTACAGAGTTTCCTTCCAGCTTGCCAAATCACCTTACCAGTTAACATGATCAATAATGCTAACTTATGTATTTAGCATTGCATTTACAATAACAGTACAAAGCAAAAGCCTAACTAATAACTACTTTCTACTAAGAGTTCTTCCAGTATCGAAAAATAATAAACTGTAACAGAACGACGTCTAAGTTGTCTGTCCCTCAATGTCACTGATAAGTAGAAAGAAACTGTCAAAATCCAGACCTGAATGGCAGATGAACCACATGTCAATCGGTCCTGTCAGTGGGAATGAGTACCCCATTTTCTGTCACCCATGGTGGACTATCTGACCTGAAGCAACATTTCCGTCACTCTGGAAGAGGTTGATCTTTCTTTCAATGCCCACAGGCTCAGCCCACAGCTGTGATCATCAGTTTGACGGTAAAAAAAAGCGATTGACAATAAATGTGTTGTTCAGCTGAAAGGTTTATTGAAGCTTGGCCAAGGAGAATAGAGGATTTATCAATATGCTTGTCGTGGCATGACGCTGCCAAACAAAGAAATATGTTCATATTTTTAGTGGTTCGACATTGTTATCTGACTCTGTAGAGACTTCTGTGTTATGTATCTATCAATTGTGCCTGTGGAGTTAGACAGCCCTGTCCTCTGACCTCGGTTACCATAGTAATAATCAGAATGGTGCCTGCTTTCCTAAACACAAACATACAGCTGCTCTGTGTCTCAAGAAAAGAAGTCAGTGTCCTAAGATTTAACACTATCCCTACAGTGTCCTCAGGACATATGCTTGACCCTGTGTAACTCCCAAATGTGGCTTGCTAGAATAAAGATTCCCTCACTTAGTGGTCACTGTTCCCTACCAGGTCATTTGCTGTTCCCGAGTTTATCAATTGGTTCTTGCATCCAAATATACAAAATAATTTATTTTGACAGACGCAGATTTTTCCTATGACTATGATCTGATTTTTGAATCCTAATTGATGCAACTGTGCTTTACTTTTATTGACTCATCATTTCCTTTACATTCATGTTCAGAGTAGCACACAAACACAAACACATGAAATGCATAAAAATACACCTACATGTAAATGCAGGAAATGACCCCCAGACCGCCCACTAGATTTGTGTCCCCCAGGCTTGGGGCCTAGGATTGGCCAGCTGGGCAGTGTGGGTCTGGCATTGGTTGCCTCAAGGTGTTGGCTGATGGGGTGACAAGATCAGTGTCATGGAGCCAGTGATCCAAATGAAATATAGAAACCTTTCTCAGAGCTCAGTCTCTTATGTCACTTTTGGCTGCCAATGCCCAGGAGCAACAGGATGTTGGCGGCAGTTCTCTTAATGACCAAAGGTGTTATTGTTACCAACAGTTTTCTGAATGTTGCATATAGATTTAGCTACCATGCTGGACCACAGAAAGGAAAGGAATATATTTCTAATATGCAAATCTGCCCTTTCACCAACATAGCAGTAAGCAAACCCTGTAAGAGAAGTAGTAAGCTAGCGTGACACACCAAATGTGAACAGTACTGTAGTGTAACAGCACAGAATGAATTACATTAAATCCTGGTATTTTACTTTAATTGAAAATGTGGTCTTTCTCAGAAAGAGAGACACAAAGAGGGGTTATTCAATGGCCAGTAGAAAGTGAATGTTTTTCATTTATATAATGTAATAAGATTCTAGCAGTTATGTTAATTGTGCTGATTATAAGTCTTTGAAGTGTTGAAAGATGTAGATTCATCTGCAAAGTGACTGTTACTGTGGTTTTGGTTCGATGAAATGGAAACGTAGGATATTTAAGGACATTCAATTTTGTGGCACCAGCAGGATGGATGTGTGCTGAAAACAGGACTGGAGCTTTGAATCAGCACTGGAGGAGTCAATAACATAAATCAAGCTTTAAGGATTCTTCACTCATCCCCACAGTGCTTACTGCGTCTCTATAATTAGAAGGAAGCAGATTATTATTTGAACAACAGCTCACCCTAGTGGCTAATGCGAAGAATTACTACTACAAACGTCCTCCATGACCCACACCTTCAATCTATTTTTAGATATACTGTTTATTGTTTTATTTTTGTACTTTGGGTGGTACCAGTATTTCATGTTTTATCATGTAACTGTGGATGGGACTGAATAGAGAAGGTTGAGGCACTGATTTAATACTAGAATTGTGTTTTTATTATATATCACTTCATTTGTGTTTTTTTCTTTTAGTAATAGAAAATTAAATAAAATCATATAATATATGTCTATTCTAGGTATGTTTGTTTGTACATATATAGCTAGAACTACAACTGTATAAAATGATATGCAATCATTGTAATCTCTCATATAAAACTGAGTTTCTTAGCACCAATACCTGATCAATGATGGTCAGTGATGTAAAAGTTGTTATTCTAATGAACTTAAACTGCCAGTGTGCTACAATTCAACTTCTTTAAGTGACAGTGTGTAAAGTAAAGAAAGTGTGTATGGTTCTCACTTTAATATGGTGTGGAGCAGATCAGTCATGTAACATTAGAATATGGACAATAAACCACAGTGAAGGAACGTCATTTTAAAAAAGAGAACACCATCAAAATGAATTTATTTATTTACCAAGATCTACAGTATGAATAGGTGTAAATTGCACCACCGCATCAACAAATAGAAAAACAAGATGGAATATTGATGAGTTATCGATCCTTTGCGCATGGAAATGAGAAATATACAAGATGGGATTTACAGAAACATAAAGATCTTCTGCGGTCAAGAACTCATGGTCTTGGTTTTCTAGTGAGGGAGAAACTCATTACTGACTCATATTGATTTCACGATGCAGAGTGATGTAGCACCAGAATGACAATGAGGTACTCTTTTTAAGATGCCATAATGTGTTTTACAAAAGCTTCATAATTTATGCATCCGTTAGCATCCTCTTGGTTTTGCATAAGCTGCTCCACCTCATCCTCCCTCAACTTCTCACCTGTTGTCCATAAGAAAGAAACCAAGAGAACTATCAGTTCAGTCTGAATCTGCATAATGAAAGCTTCATAAAATCACTACATTAAGACTGTTCAACTCACCCAGTGTTGCCAGAACGTGCCTTAGCTCAGCCCCCATGACTGTGCCATTCCCCTCCTTGTCAAACACCCTTAGACCTTCCACAAAGTCCTCATATGTTCCGCGGTCCTTGGCCTTGCAAATGTGCTGGTGTATGGGCAGGAACTGGTCAAAGTCAAGCATCTTGGACTGCATGTCTGTGTAAAAAAAAAAAAAAAAAAAAAGAAAAAAAAAAAGTGTTGATTTTATCAAGAATCAGGTTCAACGGAGAGTATAAATACCAATCTGACTGTGCATAACAGCAGGTGAGTCACTCAGCACACTGATTGTTCATACAGCCCACCTTCAGCCTTGGGCTTTCCAAGGACATGCATGATCTCTGCCTGGGTTGGATTTTGGCCCAAAGCCCTTATCAGGTCACCACACTGGGCGTAAGTAATTTTCATCTCATTGGCTGGTGTTCTGTCAAACAGCTGGAAAGCATCTTTGAAGTCTGTGAGCAAAAAGAAAACCACGTTATTCCCTTTGATTCCTGTTCAGTTCATTGTAGTCCCAGAGTGCATGCTGTCTTTGAGGAGGACCTTGAATGCAACAAAATAATGGTCTATAATGGCATTTCTTGGATAAAAGAGTCTTCCGCTAAAGGAGCTAAAATGTGCCATGTGCCTCCACCTCTTTTCAAAGCCAGAGACTTAGATGGATGTGTTTACATCAGCTGTTGCTGAACATTTGTCGCACATTAATAGGGAGCTTGATCACACAAACCATTCATTCCCTCTATAAATAACTGACAGTCCATGCAACACAAATGACAACTGTAATGACAACCTTACCCTCAATTTGCTCGGGGGTGAATTCCAGCTGAAGAGAGACAATGCAAACAATGTGGTTAGATGCTGATCATTGAGGAATTAGTACAGTTCACGAGGCAAGAGAATGAGCTGAAATTAATTAAAAACAAAACCCGTTGAGCATGTCCCCTGACATTGCCTCCATCTAGTTTAAGCCATTCCTACAGCTCAAGTTACAATGTGCATCTGTTCTGATCAAAGTGCATTGTTTATTAGTGACCTTGGGTCTAACACCCCCTTTCACAGTATGTGTATTGTCTGCTACTGTCAGTTTCACTTGAGTTGTATTTTTAGATGCAATACGTGACAAACAATCTTTGGTAACTATAAACAGCACCAGGCTAAAACATACAGTCTCAATGGGTCGATAGATCACAATCCAGTGATTACGTTGAATATTTAAGATTGAATGATTAAGAAAAAAATAAGTCCTGCATCATTGAACTTGACTTGCAAATTGAGTGGGATGCACTTAGTTAGAACATGTGCTCTTTATTCATCAACCACCTGTTGAGTGAAAAACCAAAATAATTCTTTGATGGGAACCCTGTAGTTTTTCTCGTGCAGTGAGAGAGACTTTACTTAACCAGCACAATTTTTTAAAACTAATTTATATTGTATATATAATATATATATTACAGTACAGTGTTTTGTTTTTCTAGAACAGAGAAAAAGGTAAATGTTAAACCAACTACTGTATCGGGATGACAGTTCAGTTTTACTGCTTTGCACTACAGTTTAATGTGTTATTCTAACTCTAAAATTAAGTCATTGTTAGACTATCCCTGCATCTGCAGATGATGACTATTTATACTCCGTGTATATTTTGGACTCCCCTCAGATAGTGCCAGTTTCTGTCTGATGTCTGGATATCTACAAACCCCAGCCCCTCCTTGAAGCTTTGTAAAAATATTATCCAAACACTTATCCAAGCATGTTTAAAGATGGATGGTGATGGATATAATTATCTATATTTTTCTTCCTCCCGGTTTTTCCACCCTTTTGCCCTCAGAGAAATGGTGCGGGTGGTCTGCTATTCACAGGCATAATGAGAATCATATTTTGTGGCTTTAACCGCGCTCCATTGTAACATGGCTGCTCACTCAACCAGGAAAACATTTATCCATTGAGAAGGGGCCAAGTCAGCAGAAGATCTTTCCATGATGTCTGGTATCAGCTACTTGGCCTCTGAACCTCCCCCATAACTGTATGACATACTTTGTTATGCATGTTTATGCATGAAATTTAATTAAAAAAAGCTGAAATAACTGTAAATATTATGCAAATTGCCAGTGTAACCATAACCCTTTCAAATGGCTGTACAGTCCTGTTTTGCTTGCACTGCCAAGTTTAGGTCACATGGGGTCTCTGATGCTCTTTAAACACCAGCTTGGCTAGTAACCACTGAACTCACTAGTAACAGTAAATAGACATGCTACTATGCCAACACTTTTTAATGAAAAAATCTCTATATTTTAAAGTTCCAGTGTGAGTAATCATTCATCATTTCAAAGCTTAAAACATTCTAATCTGTCTCAATCTACAGCTGTTTCTACATTTCTTAATATTGCTGTCTTTGTTTTGTTTACCGTCACTGTTGTGGGGTCAAACTCCGGGGTCTTGGGGCGCTCTGGCTCTGGGGGTTTGGGGGGTGCTGCTGCGGCAGGTTTCGGCTCTTCCTTCTTCTTGGGGGCCATTGCTAGAAGCTCTCAGGAGACAATAGGGAAGACTGAGACAACAGAGGGATCCAGCACACTGCGGGTGGAGGGGGCCCATTAATGGCTAGGTCCCTTTATCCACTGTCCACAGGTGTCATCCCCACCCCCTTTCCATGCCCAACCACACTGCCAACAATAGGGGGGAGACTATAAAAGGATATGCCTTTGTGCTTCTATTTAAGACAAAGGTTATTGTGTGTGTGTGTGCTTGTGTGTGTACATCATCAGGATATGGATGATGCAAAATATTATTGGCTGAAACCCCAGGCCCGGAACCTTCTGTTAACAAGGCTATTTCCATCAACACAAGTAAGACCTTGTGTGACCTCCTTTATCTTGGACCGATGACCTTGTTCAGTGAAGTGCGATGGTTATTAGTGAGGAGGGGAGGAAGAAAATGATGATTGCTGCACAAGAGGGGGGTGAAGTTGTTTAAATTACAATAGCACAATATTGTATGATGAACTGCAATCCCCAGCAATTATCCTTGATTAGCATTCAGAATTGCATCTAATGAGACAGTATCAATCACCATTCACATGATGTGCCAGGACAAGGCTTTATGATGACCATTTATCTGGTCTGATCAGAGGGATTTGTAAAGCATTAAACTCAAATCCGTTCCAAAATAGGATCCAAAGAATGTTGTTTCTGTCTGATCTCGGACTTTTGAGTGTATTTATATGTTGGACAACCCTCTCTTGAAACTGAGCGTCAAGAACATAGACGTCAAGAAACTAATCTGGGATGACACTAAGAGCCACTTTGTGAAGCCGCCATTCACACTTGAATGGAGAGACAAAGTTTGTAGATAGAGTGGCAGCTAGTGTTCTTGTGCCAATGCTTTGATGTCCCTATTGTTATGAAATACGGGATCACACTACTATAAATAACTCAAGCAAATATTCAAGTCATTTTCAAATTAATTAAGAGTGAGCACACTCCAAAGGTCATGCTTAACACTTGTTTTTTAGACCTCCCAAATACTGGGGAAAAAAAAAAATTAAATATAATGTTCATTCAAATTTCTAAGTGACCTATTTTGTCTAATAACATTTGTTACTGTGTCCACACTATATCCTGTGTATGTAACTATAAAAAACTATAAAAGCACATACTGACCGACTCTCAGTCTAACAATACAACAGATTTCTCACTGGACGATAAAAGCAAAGAGCATTTAGTGTTTATTGTCATAAAATATAAAGTAATTTTTTTAGTTTTGCTTTTATTTAAACTGTACAGGGCTGTGCTTCACAAACCTCATTAAAAAATCAATAATTAATTATTAAGTGCTTAGAAGGGTGTAATTACAAAATGTGAACAATAATACTCGATACTGTACTCACTGTGTTTTACCAAAAAAAAAAAAAAATGTGTGTGACACTAGTGTTACCACAGATGATATGCTCATTTTCTCAAAAAATGTGCCATTCATTTGGGTCACAGTAGGACATTACAATTAAATTTCATGACAGCAGGTATGATGGAAACTGAAATAATTGCCATAATTATGAGAAACTAGTCATTTATTTTTCGGCCTACTGTCCTAAAAATGACTCAGTGAAATATTGTTTACTGTAGTTAAAGGCTCACAGTTTTTCAGTATTTTTCCTTCTTCTACTTTGTTGTTGTTATTTATATATTTGGGCGTTGGGTGACATAGGTACAGCCTGGATTTAAAATGACGTTTTGATTTGTGTGCAGGTGCTGCAATCTATTTTGATTTTGTATCTCTTGACGTATAAAGCATGAAATATGACCTGAGAGTAAAAGCTAAAAGAAAAAAGAAGAAAACAATTTCTGTCCTGCTAGCTCAAAGGCTTGATCAGGCTGAACTTGAACATTTGACTTTGAACAACTCAATAAACAACAGAGTGATGTTAATTCATTATTTACAATTTTTTAAAATTTATTTATTTATTTTTTTATTAATCATTTGACGATACAGTGAATAATCACACGGACTTCATTGCATCCCTTTGTCTTAGCACTGGCAGATGTTACTCGACAGCTGCTCTGTGATTGTATTTAAAGCATAGACTCCCACCCATCTCATGTGACACCTAATCAAGTCAATAGTGGCAAATGGTGAGTTTGTCCCGTCATTGTCAGTAAGCACACCCAAAGCGTGGCCTTCAGCGTTGTGTCACAAACATTCCACGTATATCAATATACAAAAAAACACTGGGTTAAAAATTGACCCAGTGTGGGTTCAATAGCCAGTAGCACAGATGCAGTACTGGGTTAACTTTACCGAGTATCAATGGGGTGTTTTGTTTTAACATTACTGTTGGGTTACTGGATTAAAATGACCCATCTGCTAGGTGGTTTTCTACCCACTGGTACCCCACACTGGGTCAGTTTTGACCCAGTGTTTCATTTAGTGTGTATCCATTTGCTTTTTAGAAAATCCAGAGTTTTGAGGTTTCCTGTTCAGACTTGTAAGTCTAGTATGAATATTAGATTAGCTATGAGATCTCCTTTGCTCTGCAATGACAAATTCTATAACAATGGGAGTTTGAACAGAACCACTTCACTGTAATAATGCATGATTAAAACAATCAAGCAGAAATCTTATGAGTGAACTAAGTGATTAAATTTACATTCATTAAGAAAAAATGTCAGGCGCAGCATGGACCAGAATGGTAGCTCACATCATCACGACCTGCAACATTTGTAAAAAATGATTAGCATGGGCTGTTTTGTGTTTGTTGCAGACTTTTTGATAAATCATTGCAGGTTGCTATTGTTCATTGATGCGGGAGAAGACAGTAGACATTACTTTAAGATCAACAGAATCTCGTTCTTTAAATACAAATAAGAAAAACACACACAGAAGAATAATTAGGCTTGCTCTGTTTCTCTTGTTCTCTTGTGGCCTGGCCTGCTGAGGGGACATCGGAGCATAAAATAATCACCAGATTAGTGCGTGCGGGAGAAATAATAAGTCATGGCTGCAGTTTGTTCCTCATTATTTTCAAACAGCACATGACTAAAGTTGTCAGTGTTTGGCCGCAGCTAACCTACTTAGAGACACAGACGGAAACTGTGTATGTCAGTCTGAGTATAAATGGATTCAGCTCTGCATAGCAGAGCGCCAACCCCCTTTCAGATCCCACCAGGTGATTGCCATTGGCAGGCTGCTGCAACAATTCACAACATGACCATCCACATAGAGTCAAGCTCTTAAAAAATCCAAGACCTGTGCGGTTTGCTATTTTGGAGTTAGTCTCTTGTCCGATTGGTATGTACCTTGGAAAGCCTCCAATTTGTGTACAATGCCAATTGTTGCTTTGACTCATCAGATGACCTTCAGTGCAGCTGTAGCCTTTGGTGCTTTAACAGTCTAGATATAAAGCAGAGCTTTTATATAATTACCCTAAAAAAAGGTGCAATTCAAATGTGTCATTGTAATGATACTGTCATTAAAGAAGAAATCTGTGGCTGATAGACACAAAAACCAAAAGTCAAACTCATTAATCAAGTGTACAAAGTGCCACTGCCATTCTGAGGCAATATATCTCACCCTGCTACATGTGCTGTGATGGTGGCAAGGTGCGAAATCCAGTTAGAGAAGATAGAGAGAATTCTATTTTCAGAAGGAAGAGGTGGACGATAAAAAGGAGAAACACTCTGAAATTGACTGTGGTGGCTCACCTGGCATGATCTTCGACTCCGATACTTGAAATATTCATGTGAAAATTATGCCAATTGTTTACTGCCTCGTCTATTCTCAGCATGTGCAGTTTCATGTGGGCGAGGTGTTGTTTTTTTTTTTTAAATTAGAGCTACTTTATATTAAATGTTTTGCCACTCCAACAGTTTATTTAAATAAAGAAATACTCCGGGCTTCAGTTTGGTTTGTAAGAACTGATGAGCTGTCATATATGTGAGTACAAATAATCATAAACATAGTTGAAATGCCAGTCTGAATTGAATTGATCTAGATTGACCAGTTTTCATCACATGAATAAAGATTAATAAACATGTAATAAAAATGTCCTTTTACTCATATAAAGCATATAAAGTGATATTTATGTACACAAAGAGTTTTTGTAGATTTATGGACAGACTTATGGACGCATTTTGCATGTTTCCCAGTCGATTCCAATTAAAATATAGTTTTTCCTGCTATTTCCAACAAATTCTGACCTGAACTAACCATCAACAGCATCAATAAACATTTATATATTAGAGTTAGTTGTTGTTTCATGTTCATACATGTATTAAAAGACCTGTTAATCAATTTGGAAGTAGTAGCAGGTTCCATTTTTGGGCCAACCCTTGTATTTACAATTAAACTGCTGTATTGCTGGCACTGTGAAGTGTATGCAGTGCTCTGCATTAACACACAAACTTCCCCATGTCTCCAGAGACACTGTAATCATTTACTAGCACTCAGGATATAGTGTATCCAAGCCAATGCTAATACAAATAAGGTGGTAATACACCAGCTGGATTCCTGGTAGATGTGATGTGTTCATTATCACATCCACAGGGCAGTCAGTGAAGTGCGTGAGCTTGTTGTCCCCTGTCCAACTGGGACCTTATGTGGTATCCAGTTTAGTGTGTAGAAGTGGTGTAAGAGCCAGTCTTTATAGGCTTCACTCCAACATAGACTGTTGCCATGTTGTTTGGCAGAAAGGCTCGTTTAGTAAAGATCATATAAACAGTGTTTTCTGGGGACTCGCAGCAGGATTTCCGTAGTATTTTTATTAATATATGAAACATTTTAGACTTAACAAACAACATTTATTTTGTGCATACACACACATAAACATGTATATAAATATATATATGTGTGTGTGTGTGTGTGTGTGTGTGTGTGTGTGAGTGTGTATATATATGCATATCGCAATGAGACAACAACTTACTGAAGTCTTAAATATTTTTGGCTTCATTCTTTCACAATCAATTAAACACCTCTAACATCAGCATGTATCCCCAGAGTTCCCAAGCAGAAAACTTCATGCATCAAAGATTTCGCTCTGACAAATAATTAGGAAGAAGTATAATTTATTTAGAGGCAGGATGTCAGTCAGTCTCCGGGCCTACAAGTTGTCAACATGTGTGCTGTCAAACACCAACAGCCGAGCCAGCAGAGCTACAGCGCCCCCCTTTGGTCACAGGATAATTAGCTTGGACTGAATACTATCACAGAAAAAGTACACCTTCTTTTGAATCTTTAGCATCCAACCTTTTCCAGGATGTTTTGGGGTTGTCACCTAAACTAACACGAGTTTATACAAAGAAACATTGTGGTCAATTGGGCATTAGTAAGCTGAGCAGCATCACTAAATGATCCACGATAACCTTGTGTAAAAGTATCCTCACATTAGATAGATGACATGTCACATTCATTTGATTAAAACCCCATTCTCCCTGTTCTTTTCTGCTTGTAGCTACCCTTCCCCCTATTGTACTGCTCTCTTGCTTTCAAGAGTAGATGAGACAAACTGATTTAATGAGGTATGTTACATGTATTGATCCTCATGGGAATATTCATCCTCCAAATTTGAATCAGTGGAGCAGTGGGCAGCCTCTTTCCAGCACACATCAGAACGCCCTTGCTGTAAGGCGACAGTGCTAACCGCCAAGTCACTGTTGACAAGTGCTCATTTATTCTGAAATTGCACATTGGGTTGTGATCTCCGCACACTGCAGAGGCAGCATTAAACTGACCCTCTTGTTGCAGCCAGTTTTCACTGCCTCAGTCCCACTGCGGCTCTTTGGTATTGATCAGTTAAATGACCTACTCTGCTCGGTCCACATCATATTTGTTTTTCAGCCAAATCTATACTCTTGTCACATGTTCCCACTTGATTTCATTAGTTGCACTGGGCTGTTAGTGATGTACGTTAATGACAAGAGTTGTTTCCTAAAGCATGTCAATGGTTAAGACTGTGCAGATAGTGTCTAACTCTAATGTATGTGTCATGTAATATAAGAGGCCATATGTAGAAACACATAGTAATGTATTGTATGCGCTTTGATTTACTTTGATAACCAAGACTGATATTGTCGCCACACATATTTAATCTAAAGTAATGTTCTCAGATGGTTTCGATTTGATTGTCTGAGTAAGACTACTAAAGCTTGAAAGAGCCAGAAAAGCTACAACATGGATCTCGAGTTGAGACTGTGTTGTCAGTCAGCTGCTGTTTCCAGGATGAACTTCCAATTTGAACTTTTAAGCCAACATAGATGAGAATTCCTTCAAGACTGGAAGAAAACTCTAAACTACAAATCAAAGGCATTGATGTGTTACATGATTGAAAGCTCAAGAATGTACTAAATGGACCTTAAAGGTGAACATTTTTCGTCACTGCTAGCATTCTGTTTGGATGTTCAAACTCTTTCGAAGCTTGCTGGACTTTGACATAAGTTACACCCTCCGGCAGCTCTGTTTTTGTATGTGCATTCTTTTTTCTAACAACTCTGCTGTATTGCAAAACACTTTGGTTACTTAGGAATTTGTTGGACATTGTTGGCTGTCAAACACATCAGCACATTTTGTACTTTATTTGCATGCTGCTGCTGCAAGTTTATTTATTTATTTTTATTATTTATCTGTATTTGTGTTTTAATTGTAATTGTACATTTCAGAACAATTTGTTTGACATCTGCAGCGAATCTAAAGTTCTTACTGAACATTCTTTGCAAGAACCCTTGTTTGTTTTTTTTAAGGTTGACAATAATAAAATGTGACATTTGGTGACTAAATGTATACTTCACCAGATGGCAAAATGTCTGGCTTTCAAAGCCCTGGTGGGCAAAAAGATACTACTGGTATTTGTGTCAATTCCAGGTCACAGGACAATATGTCAGAGACCTGTTGATGTTATAGTGATTCATCCGTTCTGTGTAGAGGTCAGTCATTGCTTACCTCACGCTGCCTTATCTTTCTGAACCATACATTTGATCAGAGAGGCCTCCATGACTATAAAGATCAGGGTAGATGAATAAGGTTTATTTACAACACCTCAACTTCAGAAGTGTATATGTGTAACCCATGTCCAGGATGTCAGGGACAAAGTTTCTGTGACCAGACTTGTTCCTTCACGCTATTTCTGGTGGTATACCTCTGGGAGACCTGAGTGGGTGAGCTGTCAAGACGACAAGAGTCGTTTTAGAAAAGATGAGCTGACCCCGGTCCAACTGGAAATAGATTCTTCTGGGGGATTTCACCAATTGTTTTAAGAGAAAAGAAGAGTATTGGATGTGTTGTATGTGACGTTCATTGTCTTCAAGTCACAACGGCAGTAAATGGAAATGATTAAAAATGAAGAAGAGAAGAAGAAGAACCCATTCCAATTGTAGTCCCAAGTGCTTTGTCAAAGAATGGAGCCTGGTTATGTGAAATTTCCAATTTCCCATGACCAGGATAATATTTTTCGCCCATGAGTTTCAGGACATTTTTGCATGTAAATCTTCCACATGCAGATTAAATATGCAAACGCCTTTGTAAGTGGAAACATTTCAGAAATGTACATGTGGAAATGATCAAACTGGAAGTATAAATAGAAATCTGCACATGTGAGGTCATGCGTGCTACATGAAACTTTAAGTACAGTACAAAAAAAAAACCTCACACATGAAAACCATCATGTGTCCAAAAAATACATGTGCTTTGAATTTATATGCATGTTTCCCCCCCTTTTTTACATGACTTTTGGAAAATGCAGATATAGGGTTTCAGTGTGGATATTTAAGGTATATTACTTCACTCTTTTCACTGAATATGTCAAACAAACATAAATGTAAGGTGTGAATGTTGGCTTGTTTATCTGAGAAAGAAAGCCTGTTGGTCGAGGTGGACAATAAATGCAATGAAAAACCAGTTAATGATTCTGGAAGTGATCTAACATATAGCTAAATCTGTTTTCTGATGTCTTGCAGACTCTGTATCTAGGGCGTGAACGTGTGTCCAACTTCCTGGATGATACATTTCTCACTTTCCTGAGAGCAGTTTGATAGACATTGACATTTGAGTCCTATCAATCAACTGAAAAATGCATCATCTCAAAAGGGCTTACTATTGAGTGATTCATTCTTGCCAAAAAGAAAAAAAAAATGACTCCATCATTTTGTACACTTGCTGCTGCAAATGGCTCAGTGAATCAACGCCTCTTCAAAAATAAAGATTTGTAATATGTGTCCCATCATAATAAGCTCATCTGTTTTGTTGCCTGCAATGGATGACATTTGCCAAGCACTTGAGAGACTTACATGGGGTGGAGGTGGAGCTTAATCATTCCAGATGGATGTCAAGGATCAGAAGATTTCCATAACCAGGGATGAGTACCATAACCAGGGATAGTGACATGGATATACAGTAACAAGCTTAAAGGCACGTTTAACCTTTCAGACAGGATGTTTCAAAAGAAAGCCTTTTTTCAGAGAGACTATAGATAGAAGAGAGAGACCTTGACGGACTGAAAATGCAGAGGAGATTATGTATATGTCATGAACACGGTCTGCTCTGCTAATCTTCTGCAGCTTACAGTATTTTGAGCTTCCCATGGAGACGCAGTAGGGTGCAATCATCTGCATGGCGGATGAGCAAATGTATGGTCACATGTCTCATGTTGGCTGTTTGTTTATGACAGCATTCATATTGTTCATTAACTCTCACCCCAGGAGTAACCTATTCATGATGGGAATGAAGCCTGCTGATTAAGTGTGAGCGTATTGTTACACTAATACCACAACTTTGGAAAGATGAATGCATGGTGTTAAAAAAAGGAAAGGGGAAGATGAAGTGGAAAAAGAGTACTGTACAAAGACATGTATGTTTAATGAAATGCAGATTGTTCATGTGTGGAGTGGGTGCTGCTGTCATATTTCCTTTAAGTAAAAAAAAAAGAAAAAAACATCTCACATCTCTCTGATTTACTGAGCAAAGCAACACAACAACAGACTGACATCAACGAGGTGCTTCAAAAGGTTTAACGAGAGTTCTGATTGCTTTTTTTAAAACCTTTTTATTTCCCCCCTATAAATGAAGAAAGAATACAGCATCAAGACCATGCCATGTAGATATAATTTATATGAAAATTATGATTAATATATATGACTTCAGTCCCAAATGATTCCCTGCATATGCTCTCTGTAAAATTGCATTTGATCAAAGTTCAAATTCAGTTTTTAATTTCAATCCATGGCCAGATTAAGGACCTCCAGTCACTCACACTCTGTGTTAGCTTCAACTAGATTTTAAGTCAGAGGTCCCTCTACTATGTGGATCCTCAGGATTAGGTAGTAAATCAGGGATTGCCTTGAGGCCCCTTAACATTTTCAATGCACCTTGATGGTCCATACAATATTAACAAACAGATATGCAATTAATTAAAATAAATTAAGTGCCACATGATGAACACAGAGCCTTAGGTGCACAGCGCCCAGGGTCAGTTGCCTCTTTTACCCTGTCGGTAATCTAGAGTAAATCATTGACTGAATCATTGCAAAACAAACCTTTGCCCTTGAGTCCCCCTTTAAGCAATATATAAACATTTAATAAACACACTATAATGAAGTTGGTTATGTGTATGATTAAAACTTTGCATAGTGTGTGAAGACATATTTTATATTATTATAATAATTATGTGTATTTGTTACATATGTGTTATAAATAATTTATTTAATGTTCATATACTGCACATGAAGGCTTAAGTCCACATCATACTATAAGTATAACTGCACACGTGATGAGTGCAGACAAGTTAAAATTTAATTTGGTGTCGTGATGATGATGATGATGATGTCAAAAAAATGAGATTGAGGGTAAATGACATTTTAGTGGCGTTGCTTTTGTGCCAGATCTCCGCTCTCTGCGTAGCAGTAGCATATGGCAGTAAATTACTGTGAAGCTGAGACATTATTCTCTCCGTTGGATAGTGCAAATGTTGTCGCTATCCACAACAGCAGTCCGTCACTGCGCATCAACAGAGAAAGCATCTACACCAAAGCTTTTTTCAGCGTGTTTGTATTTGCTGCTTTGTGTGTGCTGTATTACAAACAGCACAGAGTGCGGTGAATACTGAATTACACAATTATTGCCATAGCTGTGGTTCTGCATGGCTCCATAGAAGGTTAAGTGCTTTTTCATTTTTGAGACAACACATGCAAATACTGTATTGTACCCTCAGCTGTTGAAATATAAAAGCTATTGAACAGCACTGGTTATGCACAATTCTCTTTCAGCATTGTGTTGTCTCTCTTTTCCAAAAAACAGGTGTAATCATAACTTGGAGAATTCATTAAGAACATGCTTCTGTGTTCTTGTTTGAGAAGTTCAGTTCTATATTCAAACACCTGAATTGGTCCAAAGACAGCGTCACAATGATTGCTGGCATAAGAAAGGCATACAGTAAGAATCAGAAAGGCAATCTAAGTTTGATCCCTACTGTTTTCTTTTGGATTCTGAAGATGTTTTTAGCAGCTCACAAAAACACATTCATCTTTGTCTTCTCACTTTCATGCCTCAGATTTTTTCTGCAATTTTGGGATAATTGCTTATGAACACGACTTTGAACAGACACACAGAAACAGATGACATATCTCCAAGGTCTACAGAAAATGACATAACAAGTCAACATTCTGCATCTGTCTGGGGGCTTGTGGACATGCTCTATTTGTGAATGTTGTTGACTATTTACTCCGCTTTGGTAAAAGCATGAGTCCAACAATAAAAAAATATTCCGTGACAAGTAAACATTCTGGACCAAATTCCTACTCAAGCAAAGAATAAGTATTATCAGCAAAATGTACTTTACTCATCTTAAGTAAAAGTATTGTTTCTGCATTGTTCTTATTGACTGATATATTATCCTATGACCTTATTATACTGATCCACAATCTCACTGTGGTGGCTCATCAAGGTGTAGCCAGTGGTAACGACTATAATGTATAATAGGTTAGGTTTGCCAACCTGGGGATCAGTCCCTTTTAAATGGTCACAAGATTAATCTTGTCATGACATGATTAATGTGAGAGGAAAGAAGATAAAGTAAAGTTCTGTTTTGCTGGGGTTTTTTTGTGAAATATTGTAATTTCACCTCTTTGTGCCTTGAATCATGAACCACGCAGTGTAATATAATGACCTAATAAAGTATTTTTTTCCCTTTGAAACTGTACAAAAATGCACAGTACTTGAATAATCTAATTTTGTGAGTGCCTGCTGCACTACTCATTCTCAATCCCAAATAAGTGTGTACACACACACTCACACACACGGGTGCATGTAAGGTCGAACAAGGAATTAGACTTCTCTGGGGTATAACTGACCTCAAACACAACGTCACTTTTCATTTGTATATTTTTGTCTTTGGCAATAAAACTCAATGCATTTGTTCATGACTAGCCTATTAAAGTGTATATTATTATATTGTTATATTTAGTGTAATAACAAAGGTTTATGGTCATACTCCATTTTTTCCTATTTCTTTACTGGAGTGAATAAGGTCAGAAGAAGTTTTTATACTTAAAGTAAGAATTTGTTGTTTTTACAATTATTATTATCATCATCAGTGTTATTGCCCATGCATCACTGGGGTCTGTGGGATCTCAAACAACAATGAAGTGAAGCCAATGTCAACAGAACACGAGCTAAATAAATCAGGTCAGGTTTAGACGTGTCACAGAATATATATTTAGGGGGAAAGCATGTGGATTTTTTTTTCTTTTACTGCCCTGAGACTGTTCATACATTCACCTCTGCAGGCCAAAACCATCCAGTGTTTCATTTCCTAACTCAAGTTAAAGAAAATTGTTAACCAGAAGCTCTTAGTGTAAATTACAGTAAAGTAGCAGATGGTGCCTGCGATAAAAAAAAAAAAACGGACATCTCTCTGCATTATGTCTCGGTAATCCAATCCTACTAGATGCAACTTTTGAGAGACTGCAGGGGGAAAAAGTGGTTTGGCAAAGGCACTGCGATCTGTTGAATGTAGAGTTTGTTTGAGGGGTGAGAAAATATGTCATTTCGGAGTCGTGGTTTATTCCAACGTAAGAGAGTGCGCACCAATGAGAAGCTGTTACGCTCCACCCTACCTGCCTCCTTTCCTCCCCCCCTTTTCCATCCACATACTCACTACTGAACACGACCTGCCGCTTGCCACATCTGGAGACGCTTCTCAACACGAGAAACTTCAACTTTTACATTTACTCTGCGCAGAAACACTCAGGCGTTTGCGAATTTGGGCTTTCTCTTGATAGTAAGTAGAGATTCTTGAAGTGTAGTTGGCGTCTCTCTCTCTCTTTCTCTCTCTGAGCTTTTCATTTTATTTTATTCTACATCACCATTGGCAAACAGAGCCCGTTCGGGAGTTTCATACATTCGGTGGCTGCTGAACTGCCACGCTAGACTGTTTTACAGCTGAACGCGTTTTTTTTATGGAGATAACATAAACGCCACATTTCCATGTTTTGTTTTCATAATGCGTAGACAAGCAAAGTGAAGGGCAGCAGCGCGTTGGCTGAGTAGATTCACGCGAGTGAAGCAGGCAAATCTATGAAAAGTTTAATTTCACACTCTGCTCTGTCACACGATTGTTTTTTATTTGTTAAATGCTTTGAGTAAACCCTGTCTGAGACCCTGCTGCTCCACTGCCACGATAGTAGATGGCTGCGTTGATGGTGACATGAGTCAGAGGGAGTCAAATTGTGAAATTCAACAGCGACTGGTGATGGAGTGATGCATTTCGGGCTTATTTTTGTCCAACACTGATCTAACATTTGGAAAGGGAAGACTGGAATAAGCCATAAGGCGCACAGCTCCATACTGAAGTGTTTAAGTTAGTCTGAGGGGAAATTTAAAAGACCTAAAAATACAGCGTTGGTTTCTTCCCTACAAAGAATCATTTGAACTTCCCACCGCAGAGCGAGAGCGACATAAATAGTTCTGACATGTGGATGTAATTTCAGAAGAGGAAAAAAGACAGATGCAGAGAAATAAAGAGAGCGGGCTGAGCCTGAGCATATAGTAGATTATAGGAAATTAAATCGAGGGCAGAGCGAGGCGATTACAGAGTTATGATTTTCACGAGCAGCCATAAGCATCGAGAGGCCAGATGGAGTAAAAAAAACACAACTCGCTCCACTTTGAAGAGAGTTAAGTAGCTTAAATCATTTTATCTGAGCATCATCAGCATCTGTTCGAGCCCCGCAAGGACTCTTGGAGGTAGAGTTGCCTCAGGTCAGGGATGGGATCCGCTCTGATGCTCCACAATCTGCTGGACTTTCTTCTCATCTCACTACTCAGCAGTTTATGCCTGGTAAGTCATTTCAAATCTATATGTACATTCACATACACATACAATCATGCAGATGTTATGTTGATGTTGCACTCGTGTAGAGGTCCAGTGGTGCCTCCTCTGTGCACAGATGTTAGAGAGCAGGTAGCCAGCTGCTACGTGCACCTTGATCATACCTGCAAAATCCACTCTCAGCTTTTGATTTCTACTTAATTCTGCTTCGTGCATCCTCTTGCAAAAACATCATTAAGGCTGTGTTTATTCGGGAAAGGTGTTGACCTCCAAGAAAAAGTTAGAAAGATAACCAGCGTGGAGGTCTAAAGCTTTGCACTCACGTCATCTCCACACTTCTTAATTGTTTCTGTTAATTGTTGCTGCATGTCACACCACACTTTGTGCTGGAATTGCTGCGATGCCAGTAAACGCAGGCTTGATTTGCAAATAAAGGCTTAAATCGTTGGAGACATGGTTTTGTGTTCACGCACAGAGGTAGACAAGGCTCCTTAAAAACAAGCTGCAGTGATTAGTGATTACACTCTTGTTCCATTAAATGCATCGTCCCACAGTTACAATAACACAGTGTTTGTGTAAAGCAGCGCCTGGTAACCTAGTTCTTCTAATAATCAGGGCATTGTGTTTACTACAGATTGTTTCACAGCGTTGCAAAGCTCTCACCTGCCTGAACTGAAGCAAATCCTGCAGTCAGAATGGGAGTAAATATTTCATTCATAACTCCAGCAGCACCTGAACAATTTCACCTCTCTGTTTCACAGCTGTAATGATTTACTTTTTGCCCGACATTGTGATTTATAATTGCGCTCTCAAATATTGCCATAGCTGTATCCAGAAGGCCTGCTGCACACACACATCCTCACACACATTAACACACACGCTGTGCAGGCAGAGCAGCGCACCAAGTTGGTTCTGTGTGTTTTGGCTGAGGCTGTTGTGCATTCAACAGGCAGTTCGCCCAGGCTCTGAGGTACAGTGCATTTTCCCAGTGATGTGGTCCATCACTGTACCGCAGTGGACCTCTAGGCTCATTGGTTTAGATGGCAGAGGAAAACAATTATAACATAGCCGTGTATTTATAGCTGATTCAACATTCAGTCGTTAAAAGGCTCTGTCTGTGAATGATGTTTACCCGTTTTTAAGTTTGGTGTTTGCTTAGTCTTCCTCTCCACAAAAAGGTAATTTGTTTCCAAACTGTGACCAAACAGTACGCAGATTTAACTGCAAGTTAAGAGTGGAAAGTCTGTGTCTCTGTTTCAAGAAAGAATACAAAAACTTTTTTTTAAATTAAGACATACAGTTGTCAAACTGAATGACTATTCCAGTTTCCAGAGACTCAGCTCCTAAATTATGATATTCTGGTATCATAAATTGAAACGTTCACCAGAACGACACGAGGAACTGGTTGTGAAATCCTACATTTTTCTCTGAGGGAAACTGGCTGATACAAGAAGAGACAAGGAATCTCTCCATTGTGTTTTACACCTCAGCAGGCACGCTGCAGTGACAGCTCGCAGACAAAGCACAACCTTACAGAGCCTTTGTTCAGTGTGACTGGCTGCCTCACTTACTCAGTTATTACATTTATTAAGCGGAAGCACTGCTTTCAGGAACCTCAGCGAGCATTTAATTTCTACCTCATGACTGTGTTTTCCTCCGTGATGACTTGCATGTGTCTGGATCCTCACTGGAAGTAGTAGAGCTATATCTGCCTGCCACAGCCAATCATTATGTCAGCTCTGGACAGAATATGACTTTGAGGACTGTCATGTTTTGTAGCTCGAAAGGAAGTTTTGACAAGTTTTATTAGATGTGGAAAATGTCTGTTGCTGACAACTTTAGCTCTGAACTTTTTTTGTGGGGTTGGTTTCCTCAATGTGAGACATCGAGATTAAATCAAAGCTCTGTTGGACCTGAATACTTGTCACCATCAATTTCACACATGATGTTTTCCAAGTTAGATTAAACAGAAATGACTGATACAGAACTGTTAAAAAGTCCGGAGATGAAAGATTTCTGCTTTTTATTCTTAGTAGAAAATTACTTATTTGATGTTCACAGACACAGTTAATCAGATTGAAACCACAGGAAGACTGTAGTCTACAGCTTAATCAAAATGCACGTAACAGGAAAGAAATATGGCATAAAATCACCGCCTCACCTTTGCCTGTAGTATGTATTTTAAAAACCTTTGCAGAAAACACATACTGCATCTCCCTTACAAGAACCTTTTAGAGTGGGTATATCCATATCTGGCAAATTACCACCATGGAACTTCATAATAGATCAGACTGCGGGATAATCTCATCTCAATCTGTCTGTGGTAATTAAGGACAATCTCACTGATTCATGTGAACTGCTGGTGCATTTGTGAAATAGGCTTTAATATTAAAATTCATTTTTGCGTGCCCTTTTAACTGATCTCCAGCATCACTTATGATTATTTTTCAGTTTTTTGTTTCAAAAAGAATCAGAAATGAAGCATCTCTTTAAATGTACTCTGTCTGCAAATCTCTTTGACTGCCTCTTCTCTGCAGCTTCATGCAGAGAGTTATAATTATTTTTTTAATAAGCGGTGGGGCAGCTGACCCTGCTGTGTAAGGCTAAGAGATTTCCATTTTGAGTTTATTATATTCAGTATTATTCTTTATCGTTGTGGCAAAATTCTCATAATAATTTCATACATTTTATAGACTAAATATATTTTCTTTAATCATAAGCTTTTGTAAAAACATAACTTTGTCTGAATTCGTTTCACAAAACTTTAAAAACATCTGACTCAGCTGTACACACTTGGAATAAATATTATTTTATTTTTTTTGCTCTTTCTTTGAATATTTCTTAATTTGGAATAACCCCATCTCATTTCCAATGACAAAAACAAAAGTAGCAGGATAATTATTAAATAATTAATCAGAGGATCATATTCAAAGCAGAGCAGGGAATTGGAACATGCAGAGATGTTATCATATACAACTGATCTGAATATCCAAAGAAGACTGGGAATTCATAAACAGGTGGAAAGATGATATAAACTGAACATTTACATAATTTACATTATTCCAGTCAGAGTGAGCTTTAAGCATGAAGGCTTTCTTAACTATTGACATAAAAGAGCTGCCTAGAGTGTCTCAATTGATAATTAGAGGAGAGGGGAACCATGAAGTGATTTAAAAAGTGACAGTAATTAAAATGTACACATTTAAAAATAATCTGCAGCCAGTGCAGCTGTCTTTTTATGATGGGAGGGTTTAATACAATGTTCAATGATGAGTTATTGCAGCCAAGGACGTGGCAGTCAAGAACAAATCTACAGAATCTATTATAAACTGTACTGAGAGGAAGAGATTAGTTTTTGATGCAGCCTGATATACATCAGCATAGTCCCATATTGTTACAGTCGACATGAAAGTAAACCTCTTACTGTAATGGTCTCTTCAGTTGGAAGAAATGTCACCTCTGACTGATAAATCTGGGACATTTTTACAAACTGGTTTTGTTGGTGGCTGTTTTCACTCACATGGGGTTTTGAAAGGACATGCTAGATCTTTGTTTTTGTATTTTTCCCTCGTGAAATCATTACTTTGGTGTAAGTAAATCAATCCTATATCTGTTTAAAATGAACAACCAGGTGACTAAGACAGCACGCTGCATTTACTCAGGGAGTTCAAACAGTTTGAACGTGGCTTTAATCTTCTTGACTCCCTCTCTCATCACAACAACAAAGCCTTGCCACGACCAATTTGCTCATCTTAATGTCCATTTCTGTCACCTGGCTGTCCTTTTGAAATGATTTTATTAAAGGACAAAACCCACCGCCAGATATACGTAACACAGATATAAGTCAGGCATAGATAGATAGATAGATAGATAGATAGATAGATAGATAGATAGATAGATAGATAGATAGATAGATAGATAGAGTAATTTTATCATGAAGGACTGAGTTATTATTGTGTGCTTTGTTTGTGTGTGTGGGATGCATGGCCAGACTTTATATCGTGACCTTTACTGCTTCCAAGTGGGAGAACAGAAGCAGTGGGAGGTGTGTCAGCAATGATTAAGTAGCAAAGTGCAGTTTTGGCATCAAAAGTGACCGGGATTTGTTGCTCAATTTCAAGAGCATATGATATAAATTTTGTTACTCCTTATTTGTGTAGTTTTCTTCCACACAATGAACGCATGAAGCTTCTTTTAAAGCAGGCCTTAAGTGGTTTGCTTTTACACTTGGCTTAACTGATCTTCACTGACATTTGTGAGCATCACAAAGGCTTTTACAGTATTGACACTGGTGTCAGTTAGTTGCCTGTTGATTTGCCAATCAGAGTCAACTAACCTGCTGGTCGCAAAAATCATGAAGCAAAGGTAAGGAAGCATTCAGTCTGAGCACAGTTTATATTCTTACCTCACACAGTTAGTTTCACTTTAACAGCTGAGGATACGTGGAACGGATTGATAATTGTTGTTTCGCTCTTGCATGTGTTCAGAGGAAATCAAGTTAAAATGCATCATAAACTGGATTTTGCATAGTTCCTATATATTGTGATTAGCTTTGCTTCATTATTTCTACATTATTTGTCTGTTTGCCTAACACAAAACAGGTGGTTTTGACATATCTTTATGTTGGCTAATTTGACATTGGTACTAAAGGATGCAACACTTTTCATGAAAGCTCTAATTCATTTAATTAAAGTGCTGATAGGAGGAGATGTATATCTGAAAATCTCTTTGCGTCATCAACTAATATCATATTTTCCATCTCTCGCAGGATAAGAGCAACACAGTAACCAAATGAGTCATTTCCTGCAAGCAAACTAAATCTAAGGTGCAGCATATCCTTTTCATCTGTGTTTGCTCTACATCTAATCTACAAGGACAACAAAAGCTTTTATGCCGGATTCCAGATTTGATTGGTTGTTACTAATGATCATTTATAGTTTCTCTCCAAGTTTATCTCGGTTTTCAACACGTGTGTTGCATGCCCCTTATTCCTGAAAACAGAGCCTGAAGTGCTGTTATCAATCTGTTTGCTATGCTCACACTCTCACAGTCTGCTCTCTTTACTTCAGTTTCATACGCATCACAGAATAATGGTTGTTTCTACAGACGACTATGGAATTACTCCTTTTAGTCAGAGGTCATATAGCAGTATAATATAATATAGCTAGCTATTAGGACTTGGTAATAATTCAAAATGACTGTTTATCGGCATCTGGAAAACTGATATCTGGGCCAAGACTTCCTCTGCAGTCCAATTAGCAACGAAAATGAGGAGAAAGACACATTTCTGCTAATCTTTCTAAACAGATATCAGCATATGAATGCAGGTAACTTAAACATGTGCCCTAACATTGCATTTCAACCAATGCGTTCTGCCTCTTTTACTCCCCACAGGGACTGCTGCAACCAAAGCCCAGTCAAATGTGACAATACTACTTGGACTACAGACGCAAACCAGAATTCATTCATATGCAGATAGCGGTTATCATGCCAGTTGCTCTTGCTAATTCCATGTTGGATTGGTGTTAGGACGAACAGTTGGCTCACATTATTGCACTTTTGAACTGGATAAGATGATTGCATGATGTCACTCCTGCAGGCTACCTACTTCATGTCCAGTTCTTACTGCGTAAAATGAAAAATGACTGGGAATAGTATCACATCATTCAAAAACTTCAAACCATAGCTATAATTAAAATGCCAGCAGCCATTGCAATAGGTCTTGTTGTTGTAGTTACATTGTATGCTGTAGGTTGGCACATCTGTTTAAAATGATAGTAATTTTAGTGATCTTTTTTTTTTTGTTGTTGTTGTTGTTTTTTTACTCACTTGTCACACTCGGTGTGGTAAATTACCCAGAAAACTTCACTCTACCGACCAGTATACTGCAAGTTCATGGCTACATGTGAATTCACAGCTTGAGGGGTTGACAGAAAGGCCAGGAAAGCTTTTAAAGTTATGTTTGAGGTATAGTTATGGATAGTGCTTTAAACCACAGGAAGCTTGCAGCTCTGTGGAGACTATCCACAGACACTGCACTCACTTCTTGAGTGGAATGTCACTGAAACACATCAAAAATAACATGTTTACACTCTCAGCTTTGAGAGTATCATGTAATTGTGCTTGATGGACTGTGGGGAAATGGAAATGAGCAGTAACATATAAAGCTTAAGGATTTGAGAGGGCGTATTCCTGGGCACAGATGGTATTTATACCCACCTCAGTCAGATGTAATTTCTCCCGATTTGAGACATCCTGTTTTGTAATCTAGTTTTACAGCACGTAATGTGGATTCAAGCAGCACGAAGGTGTAAACTCTGTGTCTGTAGCTGCAGTACATGGCTTGTCGCTGTAGATTGTGAGTAACTCGCTGTCGTCACCGGCCAGTTAACATGTTTGCCTGAATTTTCCTGGGATCAGCATGGGATTCAGCTCACAGAGGTGGCTTGTAGTAGGGAAATACCCTTCACACGCATATCATGATGCTCTGTAATCCACTGCAGAGAATTACAGTAGCTGAGAGGATTCCTGAGATAACTGCAGAATAATCTAATTTCTTGAACCTTCTATGAAAAATGCATACATCCTGTGCCACTGCTACCTTTTTTTTTTTTGTATTGACTGACACATCGCTCCGTTTTTAGAGGGCCTGTGAGTCAGACGCCTAACGTGTGTGTTAATAGGAGAGTCTTCAGTTTCACCAGCATGGTAAGGTTATACCATGGCTGTGTTTGACTCAGGAAAGGGCTTGTTTTTTTGACTTACTGTGACCTCTGCTTTTTTTTTTTCTTAACTTTTCCACTTGAAGAATGCTAGAGTATGTGTAACTCAATGCCACTTTTACACCTCACTGAAAATGTAACACCTCTAACAGATACTTTAATGATGTGCCTCTGCCTTATGAACTTGAACATTCATAAAGAGTTTGAGCTGGTGACAGAGTCAGCTCTTTTACCTTTTTTTAATGACTATATTTATAAAACGCTTGTTGATCCGGTGAATGATACAACTTTTGATAAAAAGTGCTTTTGGTTTGATAAAAATCCGCAGACAGTATTAAATGGTGCAAAAGATGTCAGTAAACTACATATTTTACTCATCACCTCTCACAATTTCCTTTTCTCACTGAGGTCATGAATGAAATGAGTTTTTTTAACAGACAGGAAGTTTCAGCTGAATTCAGCGAACTGGATGGTGATGGTTATCTCAGAGAGGTTAAAGCCACATCCGTGTGTCAAACATTTGACACATTTCTGAGTGATAAGGTGCTTCCTCTGCCTGTCTTCGATAAGGTGGTCTGGCTTCTATCTTCTACTCGTGTTCAGTTGAAAATGTCTTTTATAAACAGGGTTTTCACTCAAGCATTTCACCAAGAAATTGTTGGCTGGAAGAAAAGGCAGTGTTTTGTAACTCAGCAGTTCAAAAAGTCAGGGACTGATTGATTGCCAACTCTATGATGAGTTTGTGGTCCTTTTTCATCAGTTACCTGCTGTATCAATATTGTGGTGCAGACTTCCTTGCAGGCAATATGCTTGGAATCCCAGAGTACCCCAGTTGAGTTGACATGTGAAAATTCTCAGCTATGTACATGCCTTTGCCACTGACCGATGGTTCTGCTCAGCCCTACCCCCCACTGTTGGTGAAGGGATTGAGTTTCAAATATACAGAAGCTCCCAGACTCATTCTACTCTGCTAAATGCAACAAGAATTGAGTTTATGGACAGTTCTGAGTCAATTCCCCAAATTATCAAGAGCAGGAAGAGTAGGATTTCACACATCTGATCCAGTTGTTTATGTGATTTGGAAGCAGCTCAAATCTTGGGCAGGAATACTCCCCGGGCACATGGCTTATGGCTGAGAGGAGGCTGGTTTTTCTTAAAAGGACCTTTATTAGTTTCATTGCAAAACTCTGGGGCTTATGGGTTTGTAAGTATGCAGGTCACAGCTCCAGATTTTCCAGCAATAAGTAAGAAATCCTCACACTGCACTATAGGGGAAATCTTATTTAAATGCAGATAACAGAGCAAAGTTTGGCTGGACTTTCCTGCGTTAGCTCCGTGGCAGCACGTGAGCAGATGAGAACACAAACTCTGAATACGGTTGCAAAGTTCAAGTCGTCATGTATTTGCAGATAAACTGCTCCATATGAATCTACTGATATAATTCTGGATGGATTTAATTAATCTTTGGGAATGACATTTACAAGTGTATGCTAACTGAAGGTCAGATTAATGATTTCAAGTCCTGTCCCATTTTTTTCTTTGCAAGTTCTACTTCCAACACTACAGGATACTGCTCATTGGCCAAAGTTCACTGTGTCTCTCTCGGGTAGACTGGTGATGTGTGTGTTGGGACAAGCTCCAGTCGACCCTGTGGCCCTATGTGTTCAGTGGATAGTAAGCAATGAATGAATGAATGGCTGAGTGAATAGGATAATTAACAAATTCAAAACAGCAGCCTTCTGTGTAAATTTGAGGTGTGCTAAGTTCATTTAGAAAAGTAAAAAAAAAAAAGTTTGACAAATGAACAAAAACATGTCAGTGAATTAAAGCACCGATAATACAGCATATGGTGTTAGTCACTCATGCTCAACTCGCACTATGTCTGCTTTTGTGCATGTAAAATATGCACTAAATAGAGGCATTGTTTGAAATGGAGCCCATGCATTGGTTGCTGTATATACTGTATAGCAATCGAGCAGTGTTTTAGGGCTGAGTTTCATAATTTATCAAACTCACCATGTGACTCTCAAGCTGGAACATCCGTTAGAGTTTGCTGCTTATTTCTGCAATTATTTTTTATTGGTGATGTAATGTGGTATGGTAGCTTTTGGGAGAACCAAACCTCTGTGTGGAATAAGTTTATTTTATGTGTCATTACTGATGATGTTTTTCTCAAGGATAATTTGCATCTTAAGGATGCAGTTAATATCTGTAAGAGTCAATCAAGAATCTACATTCAACGTGTACTGTAATAAATACCGAAGCCTACGACATCAACTTGGATAATTAAAAAAAAAAAATTATTCCCACAAAGTTTTATAATTCAGCGTCTGAAGTCTATTTGTACAAACTGTCCTCACAACATCCTTTTAGTCAAAGCCACAAAAAATATAGTTAATGTGGCCTCAAGTGATGTCACTTGAGTCAGTGTTGGTGGGGCTGAGGCAGAGACTGCATGAAACATGGACTTAGACTAAGAGCCGTTGTGAAGTGAGTGTGGTTGTTCTGCCCGCTACCATCTTGGCAGTCCTGCCTCTACTGGCTTCCCATTAATCCAAAAAAGGGTAAAGACATGGTGCGTTGGTGGACCTAAGGCGGGCTGAATGAAGCCTGGTGGCTGTGACAACACCGACTTGTCAATTAAAGTGGCCATGCTCTTAATTATGCATAACTTTAAGCCTTAATATAATCTGAACAAATGACTTAGACAAAGATTCAGTACACAAAGAGAGAAATAGACCAAAACTGTTTTTTGTACCAGGCTGTAAACATTTATTTCTGCTGTGAAGTTTGGAGCCATCCTCAAGTGGCTATTCAAGGAACTGCAGCTTTTGGCACGTTTGCGTTGGCTCCATTTCACAGCCATGGAGGTTGCTGCTTGGGCTGAAAAAGTCAGAACGGGCTTACCAGATCTCTGTAGGCTGTTCCTCTTTGCTTGAGGCTAGCAGTGCAAGGCTACATTAGCTGCTACTAGTATAACACAGCAGTATCTCTGTCCAAACTATCAGTGGTGGAGGTGCACTATGGGTAATGTAGGAAGAAAAATACATAGAATAAAAATGACAATATCTTTGGTTCTGCTGCAATGATTTAAAACTGTTCAAGAAATTGGAGGGATTCCTAAGAAGTATACAGTTGAGGAAAAGCTCAAAAATCCTGTTACTGCTATATTTACATATTTACACAAGGTCCCAATTTTTTTGGAATAAGGGATGTACAGTACCAGGGTTTTCTGGGCTTTTCATTTTTAATATGCCATGGATCCGTTCTACTTCAGTTCCCTTTGCTTTTAAACCATGAATGTACAGTATATTTTCTATACTTAAACCCACTTTTTGTCATTAGGCAGCAGTCCAAACCACGAGCTTCATGCATGAAAAAAACCCAAACAAACACATTTTTAAAATTAAGCCCATAAAGATGCTTTTGTGTTTGTTTTTAAATGTACATGATATCGACCTGTTCTCATCCATGCACACTGTTTGCCTTTTGCTACAGACTCTGCCTTTTACCCATGAGTTCAAGTCAGTTTTCAGTCAAATAAAAACATGGTTCAAAGACCTCAGCGCCAGTGACCTTGTTGTAAATGGAAAGTGGAAAGCTCATGCTGACAGGCCAGTTGCAGGCCTCTCAGTTGGAGTACACCGTGATCAGTGTAGTCCATGTGTGCTTGCATTTTCTTCGGTCACTAGACAGTCTGAGCATCTTCATCCTCAACTGAATGCATTAACATGTGTGTCTCGCATACATATATGTATTAAATCCTTTAAATGCAGTTATAATGTTATGTTTCTGTTTATCTCTGTAGTTAATCCATTGATGGCTCAGCATGTCATTTAGTGGCTTTATAGAATCAGATTTGTGGAACAGCTTTTTGTAGCGTTAGCAGCCCTGTGGGCAGCATTTGAAAGATAATATGTAAAAATAAGAATAAAATATACTGGTCGCCTGGTGTGCTTTATACCTTAACATACCCTTTGTTTAGATGTTGCTAAAGCCCTACTCTGTTTTAAATTATAGCTTGACTAAAGCTACAATGTTTCTTTTTTTTAATTTAATCTTCCCTAATAGCTTGCATTTCAAGAGGACTTGTATCATGTCAGTGCTTTTTCCTGGAAGTCTAGCCAGGAATTATGGTATCCATGTTAACCCTTACAGCAGTGCTTTGAGGAATGATGTAACATTTGCATACTTTAAATATCATTCTGAAGGTCATAGTAATGTCTTATTCATTTCTATGCGGCAGGAAAATACCTTGTTGCTAAAGTTAAACTGGAATACATTAAACCAATTTGGCCACATGTCAGTGTTATTAATTGAATTTCGAAACCAATACATACTTCATAATGATTGTTAGTACATTAATTAAAGCATAATTCCTATTATTTGCTATTCTGTTGAATTAGAGACGTCTTGATCCTTTTTAAATTCTGTTTTTGCTAAGATGGCTCCTTTTAAAGCACCTCAATCAACAAGCTTCACTCTCAGCAGCCTCTTCAGTAAGTGAATCAAAAGGGCGGAATATTAGCAGGCAATGAGAGACACCTTGGGTGATTAAGCAGTGCCTGATTTGTCTACAATTTGGAAGCTTTATTTGGAAGGCAGTTACAATTAAGGGTCTTATCTAAACAGTGTCCTTGTCTTAGTTCTTTGCAGGCAGCAGTCTGCTTTGGTTAATAATGAAAAGGGGGCTGATTGCTTGGAGTGTTGCCTTCTACATGTGTCGCCTTTTTGTACTCAGCTCCTTCTTCACTCAAATGTTAAACTATGTCCGTGGCGCTGATTGCTGTGTTGTGGTCTGCTCTCAATGGTAATGGCACCCAATGTACTATTTTCATCAGGTGCATAAGGTCAGAAGGACAAGCGTCGGTTTTTGGCTTCAAAGTGAGCTTCGTTGTGCTCAGTCTGGTTAAATTGTGCATTTTTTTGTGCACGTGTGATTAGTATTCTGGATTTTATTGTTATTATTATGTGGTCAAAATCACTTGAGATATTATGGCACTACTGCCTCTGAAGCACAAGATCAACCAGAACAAATGGACAGTCTGATAGAGTAAGGGCTACGGATTATTGACTGATCTCCAAATTATTTTCTTAATTTAATAATAGTTGAGTGTATAAAATGTCAATGTTACAGTGTAGATCTCTGCCAGATGTCTCCTGGTAGATACCAGATATGCTCGGCCTGGCAGATCCGTGTTCGTGCTGCTACTATATATCCGACCTTGAATGTGACAGTCAATTAAAAATACAGTATCTAATCCATTGAACTCACTATAGGATGAGCATTATTTGAGTTACAAGTATACACACAACAGCGAAGTTCTAGTTTTTACTTTTCAGAGCATGTGCAGTGCTGAAATGCAAAATTCAACAGTCAATTCAATCTGCTACCTACACCAGTCTAAATGGCGGAGAAGATAACAAAAACAAGGTTGAATTTATCGTGCCTGACTTTTAGTGGATTGTAAAATATCAGCTGTGGAATTAATAATATAATAATATGAGACCAAACTTGAGCCAGGACAAAAGCCAAAATGTGGCCTGCAACACACAAAGTAAGCCTCATATTTAGCCTTGTCTTTTGTTATGTCGTAACGCTTAACATAAAACGATGAATACTGTGCGTCTGCCAGATGGTCAAGAGGAGTGAGGAGTTAGCAGTCAATAGTGAAATAAAACAGAGCAGTCAACAAAATGGGTTCATACAGTCATAAATATGCACAAAAATATTAGGCTGATGGGTCCAGTATTATCCTGAAGCCCTCTAAGCTTATGCCTGAGGAGATAATGGAATGAATTTATTACACTAATTGACAGAGAGCACAAAAAAACTGTGCAATCTCATGCCTTGCAATTCAACAATCCTGTAATAACACCTTTGTGACACATTTGTATGACACTTGCAGTTACATGCTATTTTGCCCCTTGGTGTGAAAATTAGGGTAAAATCTTATTGACCTTCTTGTTGCCAGTGTGTCTGTTGCTGACTCATTCTCTTTAATAAATAAAGGACTAAGCTTGAGCAAGCAGACTGATCTGCATGCTGAGAATGCTGACGGTGGCTCAATGGTGGTTGACACTCACGTCCATTTAGACGTGTGAAAGTGTGAAACAACACTTTGGATTTGTGATGTCAAGCAGAGTGGAATAAATTGAATATGAATTGTAAAACTCCCTGCAGGCAACTAATTATAATGATCAAGTGGCCCAATTCTGGAACAAGGTTCTACAAGTTAAGTGGATTTGCTGTTAATTAGAGGCTGAAAACAGAAACAGTTGTGGCAGCGGTGAACAGGAAACACTGAACGCTCCACCTGAACCACTGAATCAGGCCACATCACCTGACAGTCAACTCACTACCATCATTCATTTATGAAACCTATTGTGTAAAAAAAAAAAAAAAAAAGGAAAGCTTTCAGACATTTTAAGGCTTATCCTGGTATTTTTGTCGCAGCGGTATGTATTTTGGCGTCTCATTTAAAAATGAATGAATCCATTAAAATGTACCTGCTGTCAATCCTAATAAATATTATAGTGCCCTACTTTCTGCGATCTCACCTGTTTTATCTTCGTTACTGTAGGTCAAGGTGAGTCACATGATGCAATTAGATTAACCTACAAAATGTGACACTGTGTACACATTCATTATTGTAATAATGTAATAATGGATGATGGTAACGAAAATGGAAAAAAACTAAATATTCCGTGTTGGCTGGTTAAGGTTTATTTCTCAGTATGTGAATGTTATTAAGGTGGCAAAATGTTTGTTTTCTGTTGAAGAAAATCAACATGAATGACTGATGCTTTTTGAATATGAACGCGGACTTGTGTTTCATCCACTACTGCGGTGATTTGGAGGATTACTGCAGATGTTGCCAAGCTGCGACTGCAACGGTATCATATGCCATTAATGTTGCATGTGTAGTGTGTGGTAAAACTACACGATCTGTTAAATCAGAAAAAAAGCTCTCATGGATTATAAATCTACTCTAAAATATATATTTGTAACCTATAATCCTCATAATCTGTATTTAAAAAATGACTATATTTACATCTGTTGTAACGCATTGTCCTGCTAGAAGTCTGCCACAAGTGTTGACAGTTTTGTTTGATGCATTAAGATATTATGAAAATGTCTGGTGCATTTGGTTGTTGCGTAACCATTAGTAGGTTTTAAGATTTTAACGAACTAAAATTACAATGCGTTTGCGTTGCTTTATTGGAGGAACGCCTCGTGCTTTGTGTGTTAAATCACTATAGAACTATAGAACGCAAGAATGGGCCTTTTTAATTTGTGAGAACAACACAATCACAGCTATCACGGCTCCATGAGATGCATGCTGCCTCTCACAGCACACACAATGTTTCCATCAAGGACAAAAGTGCTGTTCTTCAGGCTTACGACCAGAGCAGGGTATAATTAGGGACTAAATGCTGCTTTAAGTCAGAATGTGGTCTGCAAGCATTTCCAAAGGACAACCAGTCTTGTGGTTTGTGGTTTTTATCATCAAATGCAAATTGCACAGTTGAAGAGGAGTGGCACTGACTCATAGAGTTTATAATATCCAGGAACCTCATCCGCTAAAACATTCATGCGGTGCAATATGTCAAAAGTAACATATTCATGTTTTTTCCAGATAGTGGACAGGCCATTAAAAACAAGATTCAGCGGAGTTATAATTTTCTAGACCCCACTATTTTGTGGAGAAAGAAAAAAATTTAAAAAAACGTACAGGAAAGTCCAAAAGCCCTTGGGATCAAATTTTGAATATATGCCAACAACAAGGAAGTGAATGTTAGCCTATGGTGTAAAGAATGGCAAATGACCAAAACAAGTACATAAAACAAACATTCAACTGTATTCCCATAATAGAGGCGCTTTACAGAGACCAGAGTAAATATTATCTGTATATTATTTATCATCCATGTGACGAAGTGTGATCTGGAGAGGAAAGTCTCACTTTATACGACCATTTACCTAAAAATCTCATCCTCACTGACGGTTCAGCCAACAGAGAGAAGCATTATTGGAAAACTCTGAAGTGACAGAGAGAATTAATATGGTTTGTGTTTCCAGTTAAAATAGTAACAGAGTTGTGATCAGAGGTTTTATGTTGACAATCCAAACATGCCAAAACACTGAGGTATAACACAGAGTGTGTGTATCTACAGTTTGGCCTCTCCCTCTTAAATGTATAAACGATTAAATAGTTTAGTAGTTTTAATCTCACTAATTAACCCTGAAATAAAACATCTGCAAACATATTCCAAAATACTATATTACAATACTATAGCAGTCTGCCGTGATGGCATATCATGGACATTTAAAATGGAATTATACTTCTTGTGTAAACACTGAATGCCAGGACATCAGTACCTGTACTTGATTTAATATATAGCAACAGATTAGCCGGATTTTGATATTTCTCTGGAGCATGTCGCCTCAGACTTTCTGCTGCTGGTTCCAGTCTGTATTTGTTTGTACGTGTGTTGTTCATGTTGGAGATGAAGATGAAGAGGCTGTTGAAACCCCAACTGTTGTTTTGGCTCTCAGCCAGTGACTGACTGAGCAGAGCCAGCTTTTGGACTCTCAGTGGTCCCCTAGTGCCACCATGAAGCTTGCCTTTCAGTTTTCAAATTAGCTTATCTCCTAATCATACAACCTTCCCCGTAGTGCCAAAATTAGGCCGCACTTAATGGCTACTCTACTGAATAAAACACAGACTGTAAACCAATCCATGCTATTTATCACTTGATCAACTTATGGTTAAGTCATTTGTTGGTCTAATATTACCAGTCAAACAGGTTTCAGTAAGATGTTTACATGAGGGATTTAAGGATATTACCTTGGATGACCACATCTTAGCCTTTTTGTGCTGCATGTGTCATAATCATTCAGATATACTGTATCTAGTGGAACTGTAATTCACTTTTTCTATCTGTAATGGTATAAAAATGTGTGAAATCTGTGAAAATATGCTGTGAATTCATGTTTATGCGAAAGGGACAACCCTCTGAATCATGACAACTTTCAGCCATCATGGCTGTTGAACATCTGCCTGGACTTAATTCTCTGAACTATTGTGCACTCCTCAATCAGAGTTTAGTTTAGTCATATGCTGTTTTATATTTAGACTACTTTTTATGGTCTAAGATACTACTAATGAGATCACTGGGCTTTGCTTTGACCCACAATCCATTGTTAACTTATTATAGATAATTGCACTGAATTGAACTCAGTGGTGTCTGTGCGGTACATTTCAACTTTTTGGATACTCAAGTTTTTTGTTTTGTGCTTTCTAATGAAAGTCTACCTCACAAGCTCCAGCATTTGACTCTCTTATTCACTGTAGGGCATTTCAGGAAATGACTTTGGTCAACCACAACTTTCTTGAAAAAAAAAAAAAAAAAAAAAAAAAAAAAGCACGAGGCTGTCCACAATCAAGACTGTTGGTAATGTACCGGAAACCCAGTGTCTCCACTCAATGTATGCATGGCGTCTATCCACATGACTCATATTTGATTTTTTTTTTTTTACATCCTTTTGCAACAAAATATTCAAATATAAAATAAATAAACAAATGAACACTGAAGATATTCATCTGTGGTGCAAGACAAGCTCGACCTTTATAACTAAATATAACTCAGAATTAAGTTACTAAAATAATTTAGTAACCAAACGCTGGAATTAGAAAACTAAACCGTAAGTGTACCTTCACTCTCATATAGTGTTCGTATTTATCCATAGTGGTTCAACACTGTCTTGACACACCGGCCTAAATACAGTTCTCTCAATATTGGTCTTATATCCTTGCAGGGAGCTGCAGTTTAAGTCATCAAGCCACAGTTTGCGAAGACAAATAGAAACTTGTGGTTTATTCAAGTGGAGTTTGTATTCTAGCGACCAGTGATGAAAACACACATATTTATATGCCGTGTATTTTTCTAATTTTCATTTCATTTCTTTTTTGGCATAAGCTCAAAAGCATTTGACAAAAAGATTACTGTGTTTTGAATGAAATGCAGTAAATAAGAATGTCCATGTTTCTCCCTGTGAGAGTTGTGTTTACTTTGGAGGTTTGGACTCTGGCCAGTGGAGGAGGAATAGTTTCAGAAATAATCAGGGGGCACACTTATTACCCAGGATTCTCCTCTTAAAATGGTAAATGATACTCTTCTGCGTTCCTGCGAGCGGGAGCCTGCAGATGAAAGAGAAATTTCCCCAGTTTTTGAGAAAGAAAATAAACCCTGAAACTACATGCCTTCATTTTAGTTTAATGTTTCACAGGGGCTCAAACTGCGCTGTAAAGGTTAAGATATTTGTTCTTAATGTGTTGGAACAGCAGCTTCACCTACCAGGTTTGTGGGAAAAAAGCTGGAAAAGGCAAGTTGTAACTGATGTGTACCCAGTGATTTGAAATGTACTAAAGGGACTAACAATTCACTCCACTTTGAAGTGAATTAAAAATGACCGTGGTGACAAAATGCAACATAAAGAAGAAAGAAAACGTAGAGCGACAAAACAAGCGCTCTTTTAAATGACAAAATTGCACAGCTCATACAGTGCTGTACTATACAGTAATAATGACACTTGTCCTTTCAGAGCAGTCCACATTCACTGTTTCTGGTTTCCTGTCGGTTGAGCTGTCACCTAAAGTAACACCAGCCAGTTATTGAGATGAAAATAGTGTAAACGTCTCAGGAGCGTTCAGTGGAATATTCTATATTGGCATAGTTAGTACAGTAAACAGGTAGTATCTATCCTTGTTCGCCTGCGGTCAAATGTTGTTCCATCTGTGGTTGTTTGCTGTGCAAAGCCATAAACGTCTTCATTCTGTAACCTTATTCAGCTCTCAGACTGGACATCCTTATTTCAGGGCTGAAAGTAGTGAAAATATTGATGGATTGAGGTATTATGGTTTTGTGTGTAGCAAATCCACGACAGTTTGGTATTTACAGTTTCATTTTAAGCCCAAGAAATTACGCACTTGCATCAGAGACAATGTATACACATCTTTGTTCCCAAATAACTCAGCAGGCAGATTTAGATGTTCCTTACCTGCTTATTTTAAATTATAAACAGACACCAGAGAGGCCTTAAGATAGATAGAAAGACATAGATAAACATGTGTCATTTGTAGCAGCCATGTGCGGAACTGTACTGATTAGTGTGCAGTACTTCTACATCTCAGTGGTGGAATGTAACTAAGTACATTTACTAAGTACTTAATGCAAGTGCAAATTTAACATATGTCTACTTCACTAAATATTTCCATTTTCTACTACTTTATACTTAACACAACAATATCTTAATGCACCAGTGCAGAAACGGAAAACAACATACAGTTAATGTCTGTACTAACTATGTACTGTAGGATTTGATCTTCTCATTAATATGCTGTCATCCACTTTTTAAAAAGTTTTCTCACTTTATTGTCATCGTCAAACACATTTTGTTTTCTCAAACAGGATAGAATATAATCATTATATTATAATAAAAACTATTTCCACACGCTGAAGCAGAGGCTGTGGCTCAGTCTTGCATTTTAATTCGTTTTATCAAACAAATTTTAAAAAACTAATTTGCCTTGAAAATGAACGTAATACATTTTTCAGAAGTGTAATTATTTGTATCTGTTGATGCATTTAACCTCTTCACTCTCTCTGTCTCTTTTCATTTCTTTCTTCTCTGCATGTTGTTCTGCTTGTTAAATGAATTCCCCATCACTATGTAAACCTGCGCACTTATTGTTTAGAGAGAATTTAATTTATTTACATCCAGACATGTAATTTGTGTCTGAAACAGACAAATACAACTGCAGCCAGGGAGTCAGCTGCTCTGAGCAAACGTCTGTCTTTAATTTGTACTGTTTGCTCTGCATCACTGAACCAAAAAAACAAGACTGTGAGTTTTTTTTTAGCTGCACCTTCAGGCACACTGAATGGTCCACACGTTAGTTGGTGTTTCATTGTGTGAATACATACTGCATTTCACTGCAGTATGTCTCAAAGCACCATGGAAACACGTAAATGACAGAGTAGAAAATCCTGGTGATTTGTGCACTGATCTGTGCTTTAGCTGTAGCACTGAGCTTAAATTTCTGTGTTTTCGTTTCCACTTTTCTTGTCACGCTCTGTTAAAAATGAATGTGGTCATTTTCACTACAGTCACATTTGTCATTGCCCAAAAGTGATCCACGAGCAAACAGCGAGCCAGTCAGTGTGACCTATTAGAATGGAAAATGTTTCCTTGACTGGAAAACCACACCTGAGGTGCCACGCCACTCTCAAACACAATGTTCAAAAGCTGAGAAAATATAAGGTGTAAGAAAATGTTGGGAATAAAACGTCACTTTTATCCATGTTATAACTTTGTCATGTCTGATTAGTGACCACATAGAGGATATAACCACAGAAATACCGTCTGGGACTATAAACAACAAGTGAAACTGATACTGTTTAGTCAAGGAAACTTTTTTTTTTGCTTCATAGCTGTTAAGACAGAAATAAATATACCACTATTCACTCAGGAACATTTTGAATGACGGGTGGACTGTTGCGGTCAAAGTACAATCTAATCTGACCTTCTAGATAGAGGCTGTCTAATATCTAAGCCAGCCTGTTTCTTTCACTCATATTCCATTTGAAAAAATGTCAGTATTACACTGAAGGACTATTTCACAGAAGGAAACTGGATTTAGAACGTGCTGTCTGCAGCACTATGGCCAGGGTTCCAGAGACCATTGGTTAGAGGGTTGCTATGGGAAATAGCAGCTGTGAAAAGGAAATCATGTCTGGAGATAGCAAAAGTTTGGTATATGGTTGAGGTTGAATTTCTACAGCAGAAAGATAATAGATAATGCTCCCATGAACATTTATTGGCATATCAACAAATGTTTTTGTTAGTGCTATGTTTTATCTAGTGTGCAGACTGGACACGTCAGTCCAGCACCTAGTCTTTATCAGATGTGCTTTTGTAAACATTTCCATGAATTTCTATAGTGGGCACAGTTTAAATTGAAAGTTGAAAATAGTTGAAAATCTGAATCTGAATTCAATCTCCCCTGACATTTAATCAGTATTGTATCATTGGCCTACTGCCAGCTGTCTCTCCAAACAAAATATTTTGAATTAGGTTAATTGAGGATCGGGGAGCAAGTTTAAGAGTGTGGGACATATTTTTCTGAATACAGCACATCTTCTCTGTAGTGCATGCGACTTGTCTGGCTTTAAATGACAAAGAAAACTACATAATTTATATGTGATGAGGAAAACATGCACTATAAAAGTTCTTTTTGTAGGGAAATGGCAAAGAGTCAAGAGAGAGTCGAGGCCCTGCCCTAGAAAAATTGCTATTTTCAACTACTCAACATTCATCATCTCTCACCAGCATGTGCAAAAGGAGGTAAGTTTTAGTCAGTCAACTCAAAGCTGCATTATTGTCCTGGCAAATGTGTCCATTGATTGTAACAAATTGACATTTGACAGAATCCTGGCGAGTAGCAAGTAAGCAATAGGCTAGTTTACTCACCAGTGTCAGCTAGCATTAGACCAATGTTATCCATTAGCATGTGTGATGTTGAAATACATTCTTATTTTCACTCTCATTGGCTCCTGTAAATACCAGGCTTCTGCTTAAATTACAATCAAGTAGTGCTGGGTTTAATACAGCCTTTTCCTGCTTAGCACTTTGGTTAAAACTGATATATCTGCAGCAAAAAAGAAACTTTAACACAATCTTACCACAGCTGCAAAATTACATTTAATATTTGATATACTTTTATATGTGGAGAGCCGCTTCGAATGTCCTTTTTTGTTGTTGTTTTATCTGTTTTTGTTGGTTTTTTTGCATAATTCCAATTATGCTTTCATAGGGTTTTTCAGTTTAAGGTGGGGATGCAAGGCAGACAAGACGCCATTCAATGAGACTGCATTGAAAGATGCCCATCAAGATGAATTCTAAGATATATATTTGGTTTTATTTAATATGGTCCCAGATTTGTTAAGCAATAAAACAAAACTGTTCATGACCTGTGACCTGTGTGCTGATCATCAAAAAATGGAACGGTGTTTTTTTTATTTCTTGTTTTGAATATTACCTAAACAGTCAAACAAGAAAATATGTTCTTTACATATTTCAGTCACTGTTTAATTTTCTGTGTCTTATATTTCACTCAATATATTTGATGTGTAAGTTTCATAAATATTCCACATTTAACCATTTTGTTGGTGAATAGCATGTAAATTCATTTTGAGCCACCTGTCGTTTACTTTTTGTAAATGTTTATGAGCTTATGGAGTTTATTTGTTTTTACTTTATTTATAAAACAATGTCATGTTGTATAAATAAATAAAATGTCATGAAATGGTCTGGTTTCTTGTAGTTATTTACTATAACATTGCTTCAATATTTCTTCAATACATAAAAAAAAGAAATAAAATTCAATCTCAGGCGAATCAGTGTTGATCCAGTGTCAGCCATGATGGAGAATCTGACATTTATTTCACATTAAATGGGTCCTAACGGGTGCTTAAAATTTGGTTTTGTGAGTCAGTGTGGATGCAATACTTTTGCCAATATTTCACTATCGATTTTGCTTTCTGGGAGCCACATGATGCATGTCATGTTAATGTTTACTTTTGTTTCACAACCACAAATGTTGAGAGTTGCTGATATGCCTGACATACAAACATTGTAATGTAACTTAATGATGTTTATTGATAGAAGTTGTCGTTTCCATCATGGCATTTCCTTTTATTAATTTTTTCCATTTTTGCAGGTTTCTGCAGATGATGTGCTCACAAAAGAGGAACAGATAGGCCTGTTGTTCAGAGCCAAACGGCATTGTGAGGGGAACATCACAAGAAAGCACAACATCCCTGGTGAGTAAAGAAATAAGAGCATGCTAACATGTTTGCATTGACAATGCCAACATGCTGATTTAGCAAAATGTTTACCGTGTTCACATGCTTAACATTTGCTAATTAGAGGCAAAGCAAAACTTAGACTGATGGGAATGTCATTAGTTTTGCAGGTATTTGGTCATGAATCAAAATATTGGAGAAAGTTGGTAACATACCTGATGGTGGGGCTAGAGGAAAGTCAGTAGGACTCATCCTCCAGGAGCCATAAATAATATAAATGAATAAAAATGTCATGGCAAACTATGCAATAATTGTTTGATATTTCACAATGGTCCAGAGTAGTAGCAGCCCCACCACTAGCCCATTGCAAGATATCACAGATCCTTGTTCCTGTCATCTTTTTTGCCATTGATCAGAATCACTTAAGTGCTGGTAGTTTTGGCCCATACTTTACGGCTTTAACCAGATTGCGATTTTTGTGTTTTTGATTTGATTTGATTTGTGTGGAATAGATACCAGATACAATCTATACCTGTCCATCACAGTTTGTGTAAATCGACCAAAACGTCTTATTTAACAACACAGAAGGAAAATTATAATGAACAATAAGACTTTGACAGGCTTATGTAATGACAAATGGGATGTCCCACCTAATTAGCCTTGATTAGGTTTCCAATTGTGTGATTTTCCACTACCTGCAATGAGTTGCTTTGGAAAGATTTCTGTCAAAGGCACTCATGTCAAAGCAGCCTGAACCATTTATTGCAGCAAAATGGTTTCATTTGTCAGAATAGACTGAGCTATTGAGGGAGCTCCCCAATGAATTCTAGCTGGAGCGAGAGGTTCAATGGAGAGTGCAATAAATACCCCAGAGACTACACAGAAGAATGGTCACAGATTTGAAATACACATATTGTACAAGGCAGGGGATGTCATCAGATATAGGAGGAGTACCAGGAAAACGCTGGAGCGATGGAGGAAGAAATCAATCAGCACAAACAGTAAAGTTTTCTGGGAACTGTGGGAGTAAACAACACAACCAACAGTAGAACCATGATGAAGAGCGAATGTGCATCAGACTGTAAAGACTAACTTGCTGTCTTGATTGAACATGATTGGTGACATGTTTGAATGTGATTGTTGATTGTTAATAAGAGCTTCTACTAATCAGCTGATGTTGTGCACACAGTTCAAGATAGATAAAGATTTGGGAGACAGTTTTTGCCTGCTATTTGCTGATGCGTTCAAATACCTTAATACTTTTTTGCAGTAGTTGCCAGCCAGTTGAATGTGAGTTGATGGTTACATTATAAAATGCTGCTCTGTTTCCTTTATCCTGCCCGTGGCTTTCCAGACGCTGGGATTGTAGGCGAAGTTGATCCTGGAGTGTATTTGTGTATTTATGGGTGTCTGAAGAGCACCATTTTCCAGCAGACCCCAGCATCTACTGTATCCCATTGTGGTTACTGTCATTTTCCCAGTTGATTGTTCAGAGGAGAATTTTGGATGCCACAGCCAAACCGATCATATTATTTTCTCTTTAACCCCAGTGCATTGTGGTAACATTGAATTCTTCGACCCTCCAAACGATACCCCTATGTAAATGAAACACATAATTAAAAATGTTTACTTCCAGGCTGAGAACACAAAAGCTTTTGTTGACCGTTCCCACTAGTTGTGCATTGCCATGTGTGGTATTTCCCAACTTTTCCTGGTTTTGATAAATGTCCACAAATCTCAAATTGGATTTAAAAAAATTATGACAGAATTGCTACTATTGAAAACTGCAGGCGCCAAACAGCAGCTTGCATAAGATGTCCAAGGTTTATATAACAGCACTGTGCCTTTTCTCAAAGCCTTTTTTTAACAGGATGGTCATAATAGCTAATTAAACATTAGGTCTCTCTCTGAGGAGAGTCTGTGCTGCTCATCTGACCACCATCATGCTTAATCCATCCTGACACGTCGTAGTGACTGGCAATCCTGGTATCACACTTCACCAGCCACCTCCCAGCACATTTGCAGCTGTCTTTTCATTTACATAATGCTTATAGATTAAATTTGAAGGTCACGATTTTAAAACTTTCTGGCATTAAACCAAATTGAATGTAATCTTGACTAGACTTAGATATGAGTGGCACTTCTTCATAACTTAAAGGAATAGGCTGGCATTTTGGGAAATGTTTTGCTTTCTTGCAGAGAGTTAAATGAGAAGATAGACAGCAGCCAATTAACTTAGTTTTGCATAAAGACTGGAAGCAGCTGGATCTGTCTGATGGTAGTAATACAATTTGTTTAATATGCAAAAAAACTGAAGTATGCAAATGGAAATTTTTGGTTCTATGGAGGGTTATGTGCTGTGGATATGTGCCAATTTCTTTCTGTTTTACATGATTAAAAATAAATAATATTGACTAAACTAGGTATTTTCAACTGTCAGTGATTGGGCATGTTTGAAAAAAGACAAGGATAGAAACGTCCCATAGAACATGACAACGAGCCCTCTAGGTTGCTCTTCCAGTGGAGAAAACGTGATCAAGTGTCCTCTGAGTCGTTTCACCACAAATGCCACCACAAATTATTTTTGCCCCTTAAGCAGCCTGAGTCTGCCACTGTGTCTGACAATCATATTATTCTCCCTTAGAGACACTTATAGAGCTGAGTGAGTCTCCAAATGTTGAACATAGTTTGATGCTGTAGTCTTGCATTCAGCAGTTCACCTTTTTCTTTCACGTGTGAAACTCTTGTATCCAGAATGACTGATGACTCTGGACACAGGCATGATGATGATGATCTGATCTGATCCATAGACCATCAGGTAGCGTCGTGAGGAGTTTGACTGACAGGGTAGTCGTCCAGTCATGACAATGCCGATCCCAGAGTTACCTGTTAACATTACACAGACACTTGAAATGTCAACATCGAAAATGTTGAACAGTTTTTATTTTTTATATTTAATATTTAAACAAACAAAAAAAACTCAACAGAGACAAGTCATGAAGTGACGAGTCTTTAACTTGTAAATCCAAGTCCAGTCTCTAGTCATTTTCTTCTATGTCAGGTCATCAAAACAGTGATTTGAGTTGACGCGAGTCCACATCTCTGCTGGGCTTTAACAAGCCCGTCAGTAATGCCCGACAGGTATTCTTTGAAAGGCTTGCGGTGCTGTTTTTTTTTCGGGGTACATCAGCACACAAGACCTGACCTGCATATCTGATGATGCTGGCGACTCATCCTGCATGTGGTGGCTGTTTTCTGACCTCTTTCGGAAGGTTGCACATGTTTGTTCAATAACAGATGAAGGAATTAAGATAAACATATTACCTTAATAAAGAAAAGAAAGAGTCCCCGGTGTGGTTGTACTTAATGCCTGAATAAGCACATATGTGCTCATTTAACATGCTTGATTTGAGATTTTCTTTTTCTTAATGGCACATGATGCTTTGACTTCACTTCATTTGAACTTGATTTGAACTTAAGTGTCTCATCTGGTTGTTTGTTTGTAATTATGTAATGTGGAAATCATTTAAAATCTCAGTTGTGGCTTGTGTTTGGGTAAGATTTAAGAGACTGTCAAGATTTGAGATAAAGTTCAAGGAAAGCATTACTTGTGCTTTCTGATGACCCATGTAAGTGTTTTCCTTGAAGTGGTCATTGGGATTTGGACTGAATTCACTCTTGTAATTTTTTTAACATGTTCTTTTTTTTCTTGTATTGTGGTGTGACCTTGAATCTGTGGGTTGAGGTAAACTCAAAGAATAGCAGCTAGCGTGCACTTTTTAGAACTCTGGCTTTACATCTGTATTTGTCTTGCCTGTGTCCTGTCTGACCACCCCCAGAGTCTTTTTCTGGCACTGTAAACTCGTGGTTTTCTGAACTATTATAGGAGATGTGGAGTGATGACTATTTTAAAACGCTAGTGTGAAATGTGGGGTTTGTTCTGAATAATGAATTGATCGTGCAATTCTGAGTTCATTTAGACAGGATTAGATCCTATGTGAGGGCTGAAACCACGTTTTTTTGTTGTATTTTAACATTTGATATATTTGTTTTTATTCCTCATTTGTGCTTTAAATACACAAAAGTCTCCATTACGTGACTGAGACAAGGTTTTCATTGAGGGAAACACTGAGGTTTGCCTGGAGAGTACAGTGGAGGGATGTGGGTTCAATGCCCCAGACCTTGCAGTGTGAAAATAGCTCAGCCTTCAAGCTTGTGGTCTGGGTGTAGAATAACATCAGCAATCATTATAAAAAGGTTGCATGTATCATGAGAAAATGCAATATGTGTTTTGACATCTGCAGGTCAGAACCAAATGAGTTGGGGGGAAAGAAAACCTTATTAAAAACCCCAGTGACATCACTAATACCAAAGTCCCCCCATACTCGCATTTATATTTAAATCGTGGTCAAGAAATATACGGGAAATTATGTGCGTATTCGGTGTTTAATTTAAGCCTGTTAGTAGGTGGTCCTATGGCAATAAAATCTATGGCAAAAGTGAATAGCAATTCTACTTTTACTCCCAGGATGTGTGGTCAGCGTGATTTTCAAAACTAAACGCTGTTTTTCTCCCACCAGAGATCTGTAGGAATCCGTCAGCTCCAGTCAGTCTGCTCTTTAATTTTGCACTCCAAGTGACAGGCAAATAAAAAGCATGTCGTCATTGCTTCAGATGTTTCTTTGTAAGTTTGATTACAGGAATGAGAAAATAATGGATCTACTGCAAAGAGAGGATAGTTTTAGTTTTATCCATAGCTACTTATTAGTGGTCTAAGTGGGGCAGATGTTTTCAATAATACAACATAAATGCCAAGCCATAAGGGAGGCTTTTGCCAGGAATCTGTGGGGAAAGGGACTTTGCTCCCACTATCAGAGGGCTGAGGTCCACGGTTTAGCTGACAATTAAGGGGCTGGGGAAATTGCATTTTTTCCCTTTGAACCTGCAGCTCTTTGTCTGGCTAAGCATAGATGTGTTATTACAAAGTCTCATGCAGGACATTCTTCACTGAAAATAGAGGTTTACAGAAGTTCAAGAAAGTGAGCAATGTTCATGTTATGATGATTCCTGGACAACCTTTTACATGCTAAATGTTCCTAACCACAATAAAAACAATGTTTAAACTTTAATAGAAATCTCCTCCAAGTTTAATTTCATTCATTCCAACCCTGCAAATGGAACAAAAATGTGCGTAATTGTGTAATTACATGAAGTTATAATAGTTTATTTTATAAACTTTGTGTGGAAATGTTTACCCGTTAAAAATTGCAAAGATGACACAATGAGATATTCTAGAAGACATATCAAGTTTTATTGTTATTCTGAGCATTTATTCACAGTAGAGAGAGTAGTTCATCAATAGAAAATTATTTGGTAAGAGTATTCATAATTGATCAAAAGTTGATTCACCAAGAAAAACATTTCAAATATTTTATGTTTCCTGATTTTCAAATGTGAAAATTTGCTGTTTTTTTTCGGTTTTATTTGATTTAAAATTGAACATCTCACGGTTATTGACCGTTGGACATTTGGACATCAATCAAACAAGAGCAACTGGAGAAAGATTATTTAACACTAAATCAATAATGAAATTCATGATTGCATCCGTATTTAAGTTGACCCTGATGCAGGTCAAAAACAACCTTATAATACTTAGAATAAAATGAGATTTATAACATAGCACTTAGGATACAACAATGCAGCCAGTGTTGCAGGGAATCTTTTAAATGAGATCCATACTGAAACTAATTCCATACAACATTAAAACAATATGATGCTATCGACAGTGTAGAAGTTATAGAAGTCTGCTGCAGCTAACAAACAAGCGTTAATGAACAAACAAGATTCAATGGACAACTTGTTTTCAGCATACTGGGAATTCCATGATTGCGAGTCTTAATTATATTACAATAGATGGGGAGTTTGTTCTCTGGGTGACCCATGGTTTCCTTAAACAAAACACAACAAAAAGTCCTAATTTACAGTTAGACTTACCACAAATTACAAGGCTGCTTCACAGTGATAATTTGCATACTGAGTAAAGTTCATGCATCTGGCCTAGTTTTTAAAGGACAACTGAATCCTTGAAAACATACAGCACTGCAGCTCTTGTAAATGCCTACAGCCATGTAATGCTGGAACCAAGGGAGAAAGGCACTCGGTAGCTCTATTTTTAAAAGTCAGTACTGCTCTTGTCTCCACAGATGGTTTCTGCTCACCAGAATGGGACGGCATTGTTTGTTGGCCTGAAGGGCGTCCAGGAAAGAATGTGTCCATCGTCTGTCCAGAGTATATCTATGACTTCAACCATAAAGGTAAGACTGGCCCCAGATAAAGTCAGCAGTTGAAACACTGAAGCTCTTTTTCAGTCGGTGAAAGAGCACCAGGCTTCGGGTGCTGCTGCATGCTGCACAATTACACCTTTGGCTCCATCTGAAACCTCTTTTGTAATTCATACAATTATGCAGATGTAATTAAGGAGCAAGCTGAGGATGAGTAATTGACTGTGTTGGCAAACAACTGGCAAAATCTGTAATTAAAATTAGACTCTTCTGTTTGATGTTTAGGACTAGCATACCGTGAGTGTGAAAGCAACGGAACGTGGAAGCAGACCGAAACAAACAAGACGTGGGCCAATTACAACGAATGTACAAAATTCCTCCACCATTTCAACCATACCCATGAAAAGGTGAGATCCGTCTCATCTCCATTTACATACTCATTGAGTTACAGTGCCTTCCACCACAATAATTAAGAGCAATCATCTTTGCGAATGCATCGCCAGAGTAAATTGTCAGCTATTGCACCATTTTATCTTGCAATTACAACAGCCTTTTAGTGTTACATTTTTGACATGTCTTCTCAGTGATGTACATTGAGAGCAAACTTTAATCATATTTAATGAAAATGTTGAGATGGTGACAGTGGAAGATAATGACAGGATGGCAGTGTGGTTTCTTTGTGATAATGTGAGGCTGCAATTAGCTAAATGTCCGTTCAAATATAAACTGGAAACAGGGTCACATTAGTCTTAATTGCAAATTGTAATACTTGCCAGAAAGCATTCCATTCAGAGAAAACTAAGAACTCGCCAATCATGACTAAACCTCAAAGCCGCCTGCACAGCAACTAGACGGTGATAAGAAGACATTTAGATCCTGCAGTGTGCTGATGTCATGTTGCTTTCCTGGTATTGATCTAATCAAGGGGTTACCACTACCACTATGCCACATTTTGTAATGCATCTTTAAATATACATGTGATTGATGTTATTTATTCATCACGTGTGACTGATTTGAAACCTGACTACAGGGATTTGCTCCCATTCAGTCACAAGAGCATCACTGAGTTCGAGCACAGATGACTGATGATTCCTGGCTCACAGTCGGTGGTCTGAACTCATTGCAGGTGTCCTCAAGGTGTTTAATGGGGTTCAATGTTCTGCGCAGGCCAGTCAAGGTCTTCTACACCAAACTCAGACACCCATTAGGACTCCAGGACTCCCTTGAAAGAGAGGTTTTTAATCTCAATGGGACCTTTCCTGGTTAAATAAAGGTTAAATAAAATTACATTATGGACCTCGCTATGACCACAGTAGGAACAGGAAAGATCAAACCATGAGAAGTACAAGCACATATTTTTGGCCATGTAGTGTTTTATGTATCCGATTACAATACTAACATGGGGATGAACCTTGTTTCATACCTGTCCGAACAGTAGCCGTTGCTTCCTTGTTGTGCATTTTAACATTTTGCAAAACAGTGGTTGTATATTTTGAAATTTGATTTTCAGGCTGATCGTGCAACTTTCTGACCAAAACAACTGTGCGGCGTCATATAGTGCTGCTTGACAGCAAGGTGAAGTGGTGAAAAAATTCTGAATATAGCGTGCACTTGAATGGATGTTGACTTTTTTAGAGGTCGGCTTTTTTAGTGTGGCTAAAATTCATTTTTCTGCTGACCCTGTGCATAGCAGTTTATCTCACTGCTTCTGTGCTGGGATCCCTGTCTGCTTCTCCAAACTCTGGGTACGCTGACCACCGTCTACTGTACACACTGACTATGCATAAGTACGTCATACAACCCCACTTCAAAAACTATCCTTTTAACCATCTGTAACATAAAATCTAAACACAATCAGCATGTGAGAGTCAAACCTGGGATCATAAATACCACAAGCACTGACATCACCATCGCACCACAGTGAATGTTGGGAAGATTGTTTTGTAAACCAAACATGGCAGCTTTTTACTACCATCATCCCCATGTGACTGACAAAGGTAGATGTGACCTTGACTGCAGCTTCTCCTGAAGTGTTTTCTTCTCTGTCATTGTGGGAGGATGTCAGAACATAAGACTGCCAGTGAATAGGACTACTGGGTATTATAAGGAAGGTGGAAAACAGCTATAACCTGGCTGTAAATGTAAAAATAGCACTTACTCAGACATTATTGTGTGCACATGAATGAGTTTTTTATTTGTATAAGTGAAATTGCATTATGCACAGAGATTACGCTGACATGTCTTTTTTGAATTATGGTCGGGAAACATTTCAATAATCTAACATATAATACTATAACCTTTAATAAATGAGGTGTTATTATAGAGTTTAGTGTTAAGTGGCTCTGCAGTTTGTACTGTTGCTATTGGTTACAAGATGTCTCAACCTTAGCCAATGAACAGGGGTCATAGAGTATTAGAGTAATTATTGTCATTGATAAAAATGTTCAAAGCTCACTCAGAAAATTTAGCTGTCATAGTTTGATTTTTTTTACTAATTTTTGCCATGAAGCGATACAAACATCAGCTGTCCCACATTCATTTTCCTCTCCCCTGCTTGAATGTGGTGTAGAGGATGTGGGCATAACCTCATCATAGCACCCTTCAATTTCTTTCTGACTTCAGATGTTTGTGTCGATGGGCTCCCGAGGGAGCGGTTGCAGCAGTTAATGACAAATACATATGCGCGAATGAAAGCCCCACACAGCACAACTGCCATGCCACGGACCACCACCACAACTTAGACACCCGTTTCTTTGGCACAGGATTCTGATGCTAAATGATAACAGCAGTGGAGTATCTGGTTACATCACACAGGGCTATTGGCCCCTTCAGCATGCAGACGCACAGAGGGTCTGGTTAGTGGCTCTCCTTACAGTGTCCTCTGGCTGCCAGCTCACTGCTGGAAGATTAAACTGCCCCGCCCGGCCTTTCTCAACTCCGTCACCCATGTCAAATGCTGTTTCCATCAGTAATTTCTGGGTGCTTGAGACATTTCTGTCACCAAGTGGCAATGCATTTCATTGAAGTTAACACATTTTGAAGCCAGGTTTTGGGGGGGAATGCCATTACAGTGTGACCATTCGAGAGAACATTTGTCTGTTTATATACTTTACCTTTGAAAACATGCTCTTTATAATAAAAATCACTTGCCTAAATTAATCGTGTCACTAAAAATTAAACTTGTTGTAATGTTACTAAGCACAAAGAACAACAGTGTGTTAAATCAAGTCAAGAAAAATAAGTATATATATATATATAAGTATGTTTGGTGCTCGCTGATATCCTACTATATAACATTTCTAGTAATTTATTCACATAAATATAAAATATACAATCAAGTCATTAAAGATGCTTTCAATTCTGTTTTTGCAGCTTTTTGTTGAGTCAACAATGTAAACCTAAATTACAAAACTGCTATATTCATATGCATAAATGTGCTTTGTGCTCATCATTGTTTTCCTGTTGAAATTATTCCTTTTTATTTGTGATTTTGTGCATTTGTATGTTTTCTTTTAATGTTTTCTCATATGCAGGTGAAAATGAGATCGATCATGCTAATTAATGTGCCTTGTCTCTCCTTAAAAGAATAAACAATAATATAAACATGAACATAAATTGTATCTATAGTGCAAAAATACTGTATATGTTTTTGTACAGTTCACCTGTCCACCTTTAGTCCATCTGTCCTGCTTACTGCTATTATTACTACTCTTATTTATTATTTTCTAGACACAAATCAGTTCTATTATGGTGGCTCATGAGATTTTTTTTCACACAAAATGCAGTAATCTAACTAAAGTGTTCATTATAGTAAAGGGATGATCTTCTGTAGTCGTCTCAGTCTGTGTTTTCATCCATTTTGCTGCCCTATTAACATCCTAACAAATTATCCTCTTCCAACAGGTCTTTCACCGTCTGTATCTCATCTACACAGTTGGGTACTCCATCTCTCTGGGATCACTCATGGTGGCTGTCGTCATATTGGGATATTTCCGGTGAGTTGATGCCATCAATAGATCCAATCAACCACAGATGCTCCCAAAAAATTAGAAGGGATCAAAAGAGGAAGCCACTGTATTGGCTTGATGGCACAATTTATGCACACTTATGACCTATGAGTGTTTCACTTAATTTTGAGCCTTCAGTCCAGACCTCACACTGCACAGATCAACATGTGTGGAAATCTCTTCAATCATTTTGAACTCTCTGATGCTTGCAGCTCCTTAGCAAACATTAAACCGGGTGGAGCAGTTGTCATCCTGCATGATCTTCAATTTATTACCATGCCATTTTATCAGCCACAAAAGGATTCATCGTTGAAATTGTGCATGCAATGCAGTATATTTTGTGCCACGGCAACAACATGAAGCACGCAAACTGTATCAAACGTTACCTCTGACTTTTAACATGACTACGATATGTCTGCCTTTGAGGAAAAATCTGCCTCTGGGCTTGCAGTAATGTATGCTCTGTTTTCTGACATTCAGGATCTTTTGTTATTTTCATGCTGATTTCCGGTTAAAAAAAGAAAAGCTTGGATATTGATTTTGTAAGTGCACCAAGCTCATAAAGATTACAGTCTTTAAGCCACAAATGGGTGCTTTTTTTTCCCCCCACTGAAATATATAAAGAATATAGAATAAGTTCTTCAAAGATGTGTGCTGGTCATCTACTGTATGAATGTATTAGATAAAATGATTTGCAACAGATGCTGTATACATAAGCTTTATCTTTCTCTCTTGACTTAGTGGCAATAGTGCGTAAGTGAAGAAAAACCCTAAAACAAGGTTGAATTCATTTTTTTGTGCAGTCTGATTATTTTTTCATGGCTGATTAATGCAGGGCAGATGTGTCATTATTTGCTTGTTTTATTTAGCATAGGGAGTATCAGGAATCGATGTGAAGGCGCTGTTTACCAATGTTCCCACCAGCGTGACTTAACCATACAGGCAGGCAGTCAGGAGGCTTTAGGAACGCTCCCAACTGGCACCAGGAAATCTATGGGCCAAATGAGTTTAATAAGTTATCCCAGGGGCCCATCTGACATTCTGGCTCCGTGCTCTGGAGCACTCCAGCCATGTCTCCCCTTCAACATGTCAGCTTGTAGACAGGAGACCTCATAAATGTTTTCCAGGGAGAGAAAAGGGATATTTCACATCAGCAGTCGTGTTCAGTATTTTTCACCAGGGAAATGTACGCTAGATTAGTTTTCGCCTACCACTCCTAAATCAATAGTTTTCTGAGGGTAGCTTGTCAAACATTCAGCTCATTAATGAGGCTTTAGAGAATGAAATAGTTAATAATAGATAGTGGGATAATTTCAGTATCCAGTAAAAAGTAAAATGTGTCCTTTTATGAGACTAGGTCAAGTTGGCTTTGGAAATGTCATTAAAACACTAATGAATATTTATTAGATATTAGCATAGACTCTTTTCGTTTGATTTGTAAAGGTGAAACCTTTATGGCCATTGATCCAGCAGCCTAATACTAATACTGGAGTATGACCTCAAAGGGCAACTCCACAGTAGACTCAGACAGGATGTTTTGAAGGACTTTTTTACGGATAAACTTGTGCTTGTCTGGAAGGAAATTCGCATGCTTTTCTCTACACATGCTTGCAATTTTGTTTTTACAACGCACTTTGAGCCGAGCAATTCAATATTTGTGCGTTTCGAGCCCCTAAATCTCAAGAATGTGTTATAGTCAGCGTGGAATTCAGCTGGCTCTAATTAGGATGAGTATTGTTCATGTGTGGGTGAAAATACTCACATGAGCGTGTGCCAACCCACACGTGCTCACACACACAAAAACATACAATTTACAACAGATCTATCTTTTGACCTTGCTGCTTTTGTTTGTTTTCTCCCCAGACGATTACACTGCACCAGGAACTACATCCACATACACCTTTTTGTGTCCTACATGCTTAGAGCTATAAGTATTTTCATGAAGGATATCGTGCTATACTCTGGATCGGCCTTAGAGAACATGGACACAGTGGAGGACCTCAAGTCCATCACTGAAGCTCCGCCAGCCAACAAAACACAGTTTGTAAGTACACACAGCTAAAACACACCTATAGATGGGCTAAACAGAAAGCACTCTGTCCTTGACGATATACAAAGAGAATGAAAAACATTTGCTGAACTGAAATGAATCTTAAACACTGGTGATCCACTGACTGAAAAATGTACAATATGGCCAATGATTTTCTGTTTTTCTCCAATCCAAATATAATAGGAATCGTCCTTGCTTGATTGCATTACATGCTATAATTTGACTTGTAGTGTAAATGGGCGTTCAACATTTTGCTTCTAGAGAGGAAGTGGTATTTTGCAAAGTCTCACCTGCTTTTCCAGTGCTGGAGCAAATACACTGTACTTTTTGTCACCATGCCAAACTTTTACTAGGCCAGAACTTGGCTTTCCCTTTCAGAGTCAAAGTTTACAAAATGGGTAAAGACTGGGTACTTTTCATGCATGCTTTAATACGCAAACAAACAATTTGCGCAATATATTTAGTGGACACTTTTATCCTGGGGCTCTCCAAAATTAGTTATACTGGATTGAAACGGATTCATTAACATTACACGACACAATGAAGGGACATAGATATTTGTGCTTTTACATGATATCTTAAATAAGACCTGGTGCCTGAATAAAAATTACATTTTGGGCTTTAATCAAAAACTGCTTTAGATGTACCAAATAAAGTCTGTGTAAGTCCAGATGAAAATGATCAGGCTATTTCACAGATTGTGTTTGGTGCTTACAGTTTCATTTACACATTTCATTTCTTGACTATGACTGCATATTGTTCTTCATTTGACTTTGGCTGATTACCACATGATCGTCTTTTATGTCGTTGTTTTTTGCAGCTTATCTATTCTGGTTTGCAACAAAGCTTCAGTAACAAGGGTAGAACAAAGAAAAGATAATGCTCATAGAAAACAAGGAACTGTGTCTGCATTAAAGTTGTAAAACCCAATGGCAAAAACCCCTGCTGTAGCCCAACAATGTTTGTTAAAATACAAACTGATGAGAAATGATTTATAAGACTGGTAATCAATCCAGAGAAAAAGGAGCGCTGAGAGGAGCTGGCTTCTAATAATCACGTCATGACAATACAGCAGCAGCAGCTGGAGCTGGATCGATTGCTGGCTAAATCAGTATAGCCCCCTGGGACTTCCACACATCATGTCAATACAACAACATATAATACTAACTGGATTATTATTAACCGCTGTTCAAACTGAAATAATCTATGACAAGATAAATGTACTTTATAATATTCTATCTTAAAGGAACAGACCTAGGACACTAATTTTGAACCAGTACATTGGTTAATTATTATTATTATTTTTTTTTTTTAATTTAATTCAATCAATAAATTGTGAGAGGTGCTTCCAATAAAATCCAGCGGGGCCCAGGGGAAATTGACATGGTTCAAAAACCAATTAAAACACCCAACTTTATCACAAAAGCTGCAGCTGGCTGGTGTGACACATTTTTTAAAGTCTTGAATCCACTATATACTGTGGTGGTTAATGTCACATAGTCAGCAGAGTAGATTTTTGCGCCCGGATGACCCGTTCATGTCACATAATTTCCAAAAATAAACCAGTCGGCTGGAACAAAATATCCATGTGAAACCTTTTTGTTATTGCATCCATTGCCGTGTTAAACACACTCACTGCTAGCCGAAATCTCTTTTGAAGACTTCTTACACTGTGATAGTTCCCATAGTTTGAAAACTGCCTCTTACATGATGAAAGCGTTCAATTACTTTCAATGTCACTTGTGTAAAAATGAAAGGGAAAGCCCTTCTGAACAATAAGCACAGAATAAAGCTGGAGCTTGCACAAATGTAGATAATGAATCAAGACACTCGCACTCACACATGTAATAACAGGTTGTGAATAACAGGCATGTTAAAATGTGTGGATTTTAGGCTGGGTATACGCTCACACATGCTTTAGGATTAGACTGTCAGAAGCCAAGCAAAATGTCTTTTATTCTCAAAGCAAATGCTCTGTGTACATTCATTATATGTGCTCGCTTCATGTGTGGTATATCTCCTATATGTCTTAAATGTCATAGCCTTTACATTTATTAAAGACACAGTATTTGAAATATAACACAATCCCTGGAATTACGTTGATATTGGATGATTGTGCAGTATACAATCCATGTAATAACTAATATTAACTATTCAGTGCCAATAAGTGTGAGTGTAGTGTGTTGTGATGTAGTGTGGTGAAAGGTGAAAGTGTGATGGATAGTTGTGGTAACCTGCAAAGCTATGTGTCCTGTTTTAGAACAATACATTGGATTTTACATTTGACAGTACACATGAACCTCAACCGTCTCAGCCAGCAATAAATACCCACCACGGTGTGACTGCAGTTCTGCTGGTAGGGTTAAATACGGTGCAACTTTGCAGTTCAAATTTTGACTTGAGTAAGCAGAAGGCATGTCTTTACCGTTTCATGTCAGCATGCCACTAGGAATCCTTTCATCTCCCGTTGCTTTGTTATGCTAAGATTATGATTCATACCCACCTACACTAAATTATTCCATCACCTAGCTCTTGAATACTTGAATAAATCAGTTTGAAATGAATAATTATGGCACCCGTTTTTTTTTTTGGATGAGGTCTAATTGTAAAAAAAATTGAATCTAACAGACTTTTTATGTGACTTTATTAAAAAGGAGAACAGGCATATAAATGACTATTTTGTGTTTTAATTGAAAAAATGTAGTACATTTTATTCACATACAGATCTACAAATCAGTACAAATATTGCAAATCAATACAGCTTTTGTCCTGGCATGCATGCATCCAGTAGAATAATAATGCATATTATAGGCTTTATTCACAATTAGCAAGAAGCATCTTTATAAATCTGATTATGGAACGCTATACATGTTTGAGCTCTTTTTTAGTAATGTATTATCAAATTAAAGTGATGTGTCTCTCATTCTGTCATAAATTTGTTCAGCAGTCTCTAACACACAAAATATGACAGAACTAGAGGGGAGGTTAATGCCAGCAAAGATGGAGGTGTTCAGTTGTGAAGGAGTGAGGTAACAGACATGATGACATAAATACAAGCAGCACCCTAAAGGGCCTGTCACATCCAGGTGTAGGTAATTTCCCAGGAGGTTCATACAGATCCTCTTCAGTTAACACCTTCTATTTGAGGTTTTCCTGTTTTTGCTCTAAGACAATTAATTATTAACTACTTTATTAATTATCCAACTATTAGAAATTGGAACTAACTTTATTTATGAGACCATCTTTTGGTCTTGAACCTTCACACCATCCATCAGCACCATAAACCAGGCTTACAGTCATTGTGAGCATGCTAAGATGCTAACATTTTGCAGGTAATATTTACCAGGTTTATCATCTTAGTTTAGACTATTGGCATGTTAACATTTGCTAGTTAGTGATAAAGACTGATAAAGAGTACAGCTAAGGTGGGAGTGACATTAGCTTTACAGGTATTTGGTCATTTTGACCTGATGATGGTGCTACAGAAAATCAACAAAATCATTAGAACTTATCCTTCTAGGACCGTGAATGTCTATAGCAAATTTAAGGAATTTGTTAAAGAATAGTTAAAGAACTCACCCATTCACGAATGTCTGAATTGTTTGCTAATGCATCCAGTAGATGTCAAGCTATTTAACTTTGACCCACTGGTCGTGTAGCAGAAAAATCACCAGTCATCACCAGTCCTCTCTGGTCCATGAATGTCTGTAGAAAAATCCATGACAATCCATTAAATAGTTGTTCAGATACCCCAGCCTGGAAAAGTGGTGGATTGACATACCAACAGACTGACATTACCCTGAGCCATGCCGCTTGAGTGGCTGAAATCACTGAACCTTTGACACACAAAGACCTGGAAACTGGAGGGACATGATCCACTTTCTTGGCATTTCTTGGTCTAATGAGCTCTCTGGTGAGGTCTGTATGTTATCTAAGGCAACATTGAAAAGTATGGATTCAGTAATTGCAGTGGAATATTCCAATACATGTTACTGAATACATACTCCGCTTCCAAACCTCGTTGTTCACTCCCAGCTATTTAATGATGTGTGACTGCAGTGTAAATGTTATGGTGTTTTAAAAGGTGTGTGTTGTGTTGGACTGTGTTTGGGTTTTGCTTGGCTCCATTGAACTGTGTACTCAACAGCTGCACGTCCAAATCATTTTACACATTGACAAAAGTGGAAATTGATCAAAAGTATCCTTTTTTAAATCATTTTCTGGATCACCTATAGCTTATATGTGATCACCACTATATTCTTGGGTCGTACTGGCTTTATTGTAGAGGAGAAATGAGAGATGAAGAGGATACAAATGTTTTGTATTTGAAAAGTGCGACTTTTTGGTCAGTGTGGTTATGGATTAAATCTGTATTCTTTGTCTGTTGTTTGTGCATAGATTGGCTGCAAGGTGATGGTGACCTTGTTCATGTACTTTTTGGCAACCAATTACTACTGGATCCTGGTGGAGGGTCTGTACCTCCACAGTCTCATCTTTATGACCTTCTTCTCGGACAGAAAGTATCTGTGGGGATTTACTCTGATTGGATGGGGTGAGTTCTGCTTCATTTACATTCTACTTATGCACATGATTACAACCTGATGAGTAGACTTAATAACATGCATATTTCATTTCTGATTGTCTAATTATGATGCAAAAATGTGAGGCCCTCGGTGATATTGTGTTATTAACAAAGTCAGGATAACAGAAGATGATTGTGTAAAATGTCTTTGTAAAAACACTGCATGAATATGGGCCTTACAGTTCCTGCATTGTACACACTGTGCGTATAAGTTACCAAAGCACAGCGCATACAATGTGGATGCTGTGCTACCCAGATACTACACATAGGAGCAAATTATGGACTTCTTATGAAATTATTTAGTGTATTTTCTCATGGTGACGGTTACATAAAGATTTTATTTATTTATTTTTTACAGGCGTACCAGCTATGTTTGTGACAGTTTGGGCAACTGCGAGAGCTACATTTGCAGACACAGAGTAAGTGTGCATAAATAAAACGCTTATTATTATATTCCTGGTTAGTGTAATACAGAGATACTAAGTTCATGAGTTTGTTCAAGCAAAGAAGGCAGGTGCAAACATAGTTAACGATAAATATATTTTTATTTAGCTGGTCTGATGTGATGTCTTTGTTTCAAAGGTGCCAATTGTGAAATGCAAAGATAATTAGTCTAAAAATATCTGTATTCTTAATAATTCCTGAACACCAAACATGGCATGAATTTCTGTAGTGAAGAATGAGGACAGGTTTGAAAGCTGAAAATAATTTAAATGGATTCACCTTCCACTCCTGAACACACAAGCCCTAAACCCCCTCTTACTGGTACTATCTGCAGTCTCCACATTGGTCGTGTACCATGGTCGAACATTGAAGACTCAGGTTCAGACCTCTCAGCTTCTGAGAGCTTATAGTTAAGCTGATACACGGCAGCTGTCCAGTGGAACTAAAATGCATATTTCAGTCAGTCGTTTCTCAGTCAGCAGTAGAATACTTCCAGCTTAGCTTTCTACCTGCCTTCCCTTCTCCCTTTATGCCCTCCCAAGCATGTTAATAACCACCTTTTGGCATGTACATTTACCAGTAATAAGTACAAGCCAAAGAACATTTGGCTAAAGATAAAATTGATCTACAGTAGATGGTTAAGCATGTAAGGAACAATTACCAGTATCAATGCTGTTTTTTTAGCTGCCACCATAGTTACTGACGTGACAGATCAAGCTGAGAGATTTGTTTTGCTACAGAATTTTAAAAAAGGTACTGATTTTGTTATTGCAATGCCTTATCGTCTTTGTGGAACTGAAACTGAACTGAAGCCCTTAAACATGGAGGTAGTTTTATGAATCAGTTCATGAGGAATTAAGGCCAGAAACGTCATAGAGATATTTATTTTGACAAATTGATTTTGTTTCTGAATGTTTTCACATGATATTTGTGTCTAGAAGGGTTAAATCAGTTTGAAGTGAGGTCAGTTCAATGCTTTGTCTAAATCCTTTCATTTGGTGAAACGATGGCAGTCATCGTTAGAGGCACTGAGGTGGAAAAGTTGCATCCTAGATCGTCGCACCTCGTCGCAGAGCTCGATCCTTATGTATCTCTTGCTGATCTGTTTTGTTGTTGTTTGTCTACTGCAGGTGTTGGGACCTGAGTGCCGGCAATTTGAAATGGATATATCAAGTGCCTATTATAGCGGCTGTAGTGGTGAGTAGATGCTCACTGCTTGCACCTGTACCCTGCTGAGTAGGAAAGGACAGTGTTTTAGTGCACCTGTTGGATTACAGCTATCAGAAAGGACCTTTTTATGTTTGCAAGGGCCTTTAATTATGTCATCGTGTTTCTATTTTCTCTTCAGGTAAATTTTATTTTATTTCTGAACATCATCAGAGTCTTGGCAACTAAACTACGAGAAACAAACGCTGGAAGGTGTGACACAAGACAGCAGTACAGGTACAGAGTAGTAGCACTATGCAAAATGATTACAGTAATTTCTGAACCCTACAAGACCAGCCGCTCATCTTGATTCACTCAGGTGAAACACTTCTAACCCACATCACAGGCAGCAACGCCACAAATATATTTACTCTGATTGAATTTGCGTCATGAGACAGGCTCTTAAATAGGAATTACAAATGGTACATAACAATGTCCTATGACTGTCATGAACCAATGCGACGCTGCAGAAGGCAAACCTTCAGCCTCTCTCTCACTAATAACTTTATTGAGTCACATATTTTTTCTCATTTAATAGATTGTTTAGTTGTAAATGTTGGACGATAAATCCCTAAAGATATAATAATATAAAGATATTCAATTTGGAATGATTTAAATCAGAGAAAAGCAGCAAATTTTCACATTTGAGAATCTGGAAACAGAATATTTTGTTGCATTTTGGTTTGATAAATGACTTAAACCTTCATTTAAATGATTCAAATTTGTTGTTTTCAGTTTCATATTTTAGCTCTATTATGTCAGAATTACTGCATAGTATTTTTTTAACATTATGAAATCTTAACTGTCACAGAAAACTGTTGAAGTCCACGTTGGTGCTGATGCCGCTCTTCGGTGTCCACTACATCATATTCCATGCCATGCCGTATACAGAGGTGTCTGGAGTTCCTTGGCTGATCCAGATGCACTATGAGATGCTATTCAACTCCTTCCAGGTAAAGCTGCGATAGTGGAAATGCCAGAAATGCTAATTTAGCTCTCAAGGTCACAATAAATATTAATGTGGCCTTTCAAGATGAACACATCTGATGAGCCTTATCAGGATTTTAGAGGTCCTTTAGAGCTTTAGAGGAAATACTGCCAACTTCCCAGGAAAACACTGAAAAGCTTAATTTACCTAATGTCCAATTGCTGCTTGTGGTTGTATATTTCTGCTTAGAGCTTGAAAGATGAATAAATGGCTAGCTGATTATTTAAGATATGATACTAAATATAAAATTATGTCATTGTGTGCACACCAAAGACGGTTGGCCTGGAAATTAGTGGATGATGTAAGTGAGTAAAATCATTCAAAATCATTGTCTTCTCTTTTCCAGGGATTCTTAGTGGCAATTATATACTGCTTTTGCAATGGAGAGGTAAGAGGAAGTTTTGTATTTTACACCAAAATGCTTGATATTTAAGCTCGTATATGGCTTAATAACGTCTTCTATTCTAAGGTGCAAGCTGAGATAAAAAAGTCCTGGAGCAGGAGGACTCTGGCCCTGGACTTCAAAAGAAAAGCTCGGAGCGGCAGTAACACTTACAGCTATGGACCCATGGTGTCACACACCAGTGTCACCAACGTCACTGCCAGAGGACCACTGGCCCTCCACCTCACCACGAGACTGGGACTGGTACCTGTTAACGGGCACCGGAACCTCCCTGGGTACGTGAAGAATGGCTCTGTCTCAGAGAACTCTATACCTTCATCAGGACAGGAACTTCACATTCCTGATGAGGAGCATTCAGCTCACACGCAGCCCTGTGAGGACGAGAAACCCTCACCTGTGGTGGAGGAGGAGAGGGAGACAGTCATGTGACCTCCAGGACGTACAGGGATGAAAACGGGGGCAAAAAACAAAAAAAAAACAAAAACAAATCATGAAACAGTCTCAGGATGGTCTGAAGGGGATGGCTGCATACATCAACACTGCCAGTTTTTTCTCCTGTGAATTGAGCCAGAACATTGTTGAGTGATGAGGCTCAAGGAAAAAAGGGTGTATCACTTATGTGAGCTGGGCCACCTTTATTTGAGGATGATGACCCTCATTGTTGTGGCAAATACTCTCAACTCTTTCACCAACCACCTGCCACAGTGAATGTGTAAAAGGATGAAAACAGACTGCCGTTTCTTCTTTCTTTTTCCACTGCCATAACTGTTGTTATCTTGTTTTCTTGTTTTTAGCAAATGTCTTGTTCTCAGCATAAATCAAACCGGAGTTAGTTACAGTAGTTGCCAGGAACAGCCTTAATCACGATGTAAAGCCAGGTGGATTTAAGCGCTCATGTGTGGGCAATTTCATCCGCAAGTTTTCGGATTAAGTCAGTGCGAGTAGACTAAGCGTAGGCTTGGCTTTAAAAAGTATCAATACTACTATTTTGAGGCATCTGTTCATGCTTTCCAGCATGGTATCTCATTTGTTGTGCATTGACTTAAATCCACTTCAGTGTAAAAGGGAAGGTACTCAGGTAATTGAAGTCCTCTGTTGTTGCACACCTATTTTTCTACTTTTAAAGTGGTGTTTTGGCATGGTCAGCATTTCTCTGAGGATGTTGGTATGTTATATAAGTCGTGTCGTGTTAAATCTTTTTTTTTTTTTTTTTTTTTTTTTTTTCAAAATGTTGTACAGTTTTTGCTGTTTAGAGAAACCTAGTATTCATCTCTCTAATTAGAACACACAGCGAAGAGTTCAAATGAATGTTTCATATTCAGATTCCCTCCAAAAATACTCACACACACACACACACACACACACACACACACACACACACACACACACACACAACATGATGCCAAAGTAAGAATATTTCTTTGAAGACTGTCTCTCTCTTTCTCTCTCTTCGGGTTCAGTGTCAGCTGAGGTAAAGAAGAACTTAATGGAAATCTGACAAAAATGGTATCATATGTTCTCACACATTTTTCAAAGTAAGCGACCCCATTTTAAAAACACTGCGTGCAGGAAACGGTCATATATTCCAGAGGAATGTTAATTAAATGAGGAATCCAAGAAAATCTCAAATTCCGCTGGAATTCCAAGAGCGACATTTGTGGTGGATATGAAGGAAAACCCATGAAATGAATAACACACAGTAATTTTCACAGACGGTACAGTGTTATGCTGCTTTTTAATGTATATATACAAGTCACAATGTTTACAAAGATCAGAAATACATTCTAATTGTGGGCTAATAGTGTTCATGTGTATGGATATGTTATAAAGCTATGTTTCAGTGTATTTTTTTTCATGTGTTTGTTTACGGAATGTTTGCAATATTTGATTATGTATATAGTCCAAAACAAAACTGGTGAATATATTTACAGGTGACAGAGGGCAATTAATGAAGCATTCCTCAATATATTTTAAACTCTGTAACTTGTTATTTACCGCACTTAACCTGCATGGTTTGCAGGTTATGTAACATTATCTATTATACCAAAGAGAAAAGGCATGATATGCTGCCAGAGAAAAGAAATCCTTGTATTTTCGTCCACCATCTTGTTTACAGTGACCAAAAAGTCTTAAAGTTGCAGTAAAATCATCCTTCGGCAAAAAAAAAAAAAAAAAAAAAAGTATTTGATACTGGTAGTTAATGTAGGAAAGTCTCAAGCTAAAAGTGTGAAATAGAGCGCCCACACAGATTGAAGTTTCTCTATAAATATTACAGTAAACAGCAGCAGATGAGAAAACCATTCAAAACACTCAGTAGCTTAGTAACAATGAACTAAGACCATTAATATTTTTTGCGCTTTACTCTCCATTTGGATTTTTGACTGAACTTGATCTCAAGAGCTAAATTTGTCACTATTTTGTTTGGACTAATATTTCTGCTGTGATTGAGATCACATTCAGCTCAAATGAGTTTCTTACCACACATCACTTTCCGCTAATATGGCACCAGAGCTAATATTTGCTCTGGTGTGGACGTGTTAGCCCACATTTTTTACATCATAGAGTCATGACCACCAATTAATGGTAAGCTCTCTTGCCCATCTTGCTGTTGTGTTCTTTTGGTGAACTCAATCCCAATCCTCTGATTCCCAGTTTTGCTCCACCTTATGGTAGATCCATTAAGGTGTATGCTTTCACTCAGTTTTGAAAGCTTAACACCCGGTCTGTTATAGTTTATACTACATTCAGCACAAATTCAGATTATTCACAGAACATTATAAACAGTCTTCAATGGTTTCCCATTAAACAGGTGTTTAAAGGATATGTCAAGTATTCTATATTTACATACAAATGCCATGAAAAGACAAAAACCAAACAAACCAAACCAATGAACTGACATATAAGTATTGTCTGTTATGGCATATTCCACTGTGCCACAGGCCTCTATTGTTGTCCAAAAACTATTAAAAAACAATAAGAAGACCTACTGTTCCACTGGGTGTCATGTTCACATGTTCCTTCATGACACGACGAACATGGAAACACCAGCTTGGGTGCGTAAAAACTCACTAGCAGTGTACTGTAATAATCATCCGCAGCTGAAAATAGTCCCCAGGAAATGCGCCATTTACTCGTGTTTGGGTAACATTTGCTTAAACCTGCTGATTTTGATTTTGATTTTTAGAAATGAAAACCCTTTTTTAAGACATGAAATGAAATATCTGTATCTCATGTTTAAAGATTTAGAAAATGGGTTTAGGGTAGGAGACATGGATGGAAATTACTGAGAGATGTACTAACACATTGATGGTTTTGGTCTTGGCATGGCAAAAACTTCAACCTTGCAATAATTATTTAACATTCACTCATTTGAGCCAGACAACTTCCACCTATGAGACACCTGTGCATTTTGAACCATTCACTTCTGAGATGGATTCAAATTGGATCAAACTTGAACATTTCCATGGCGTTCAGTCATAATTGCAACTTGAGGCTGAGTGGATTAACTACAGCATTCATTTCAGGTGGCTGTAGGTCACAGTGAGGGAAACCTTTGTCACTTGATAATACAGTATCTTAATAATTTTTCAGATTGAACTGTTTTACTTGGTATTTATTGCATTTCTTGCCATTCTCTGAAGACTTAATTATGAATTTGTTCATGAGTACAGTTGTAGTTTGTACAATATTTAAAAATGTATTTGAGGTGGTTGCTCTTCATATTCAATCTGGCTTTCCACTAATTGCCACTGGGCAAGTAAACATTCTGTTCCTGTTGTGTAATCCAGACATTATTAAGGCGGTTGGTATCACAGCATGAAAATCTTTTATAAAAAAAAATACTTGGAAAATTATATTTGAGCACTTTAATATGCTATAATACAGTATTTTGTTCTGATTGTATCATGTAAGATGATTGTGTTTTGGAATCAAGTGTACAGTACGCCCAATAATCATAGAGCTAATGTTGTATTTCATTGTTTTCAAATACCTCTCATGGAAGTATAATATGTGTTTCATTGTCTTTTATTTATCTCGTGCCGAAATGTACTCAGTGGAGTCGACATTGGTCTTCATGCTTTAGGTATAGTATGTAGGCAGTGTTTGCTAAAGACACATCTCACCTTCTCATCACCCTGTAGTGATGTAGGCACGTTGTAGATATCAGTGTAAACTTGGAATAAAATAGGATGATGTTTTCTCGGTCTCTAATGTTCATCAGTGAATTGTGAATAAGACAATAAATGTATGATTTTACTGTACTCTGATGTTCTTGCTACGTTCATGATTCTGAAGTAGACAGACAGTGCATTTATTGATGTATTTTTGTTTATTTTATGATACATTTCATTTTAGAAAAAAAAAATCCTTGCAGTGAAAAATATTAAATATTTGACAGTGTTTGTCCATGGAGGGCAGAGTTCACTTCTTTTTGGCTCCCCCTTTAGCCCCTCCTTTGCCTCCTTTTTCCCCCTTTTCCCCTTTGTCTCCTTTCTCTCCAGATTTCTTCCCTTTTCCTTCACCACCTTCTTTCTTGGATGGTCCCTTGTCACCTTTTTCACCCTTCTTCTTTGTTGATTCTTCTTTTTCATCTTCTTTTTCTTCTTTGGCACCCTTCTTGCCCTCTTTCTTCTCTTTGCTCTTCTTCTCTGCTTTCTCACCGTCCACTTTCCCTGAGACTGTTGTCACCTCCTCTGTTTTTTCTTCTGGTTTTGCAGCTGCAGGAAAACAAGAAAGGAAAAAGGTTAACGGCTTCACGGCAGCATTAGGCATAATCAGGCTCCTGTCTGTAATGCTAATTGGAAGAGAGAATTTAATCCAACAGAATGCCAGGCTAAGTAGGTTGCGTGTAATGAAGGCACATCTGTTTCTATCTGTTTTAATAAGCGTGGTCTATTTATTCTTTTAATGGGACTGTTTGAAGTGCTTTCTGAGGGTGAGAAATGGAGAACAAAAGTTTACGGTCAGCTTTGTGTGCATTGACAAAGACAATGTTTTTGTTATTAATCTAGAGGTGAGGATGAATCTTCCCTCAAAGTTATGATGTGGGTGAAGCAGCAAATTCAGTGGAATGAGTATTTACAATTAAATATCTCTTCTGCACTCTTCTGTAGAAATAGTTTGACATTTTTAGAAATACGTTCACTTTGCTTTTTCATGTTTGTGCGGTCAATATGAAGCTACAACTGGTGGCTTGTTAGTTTAGCCCAAAGACTTGAAAAGGATAAACATTTAGCATAGCTTAGTATGGTAAGGTAACAAAATCCATCTATCAGCCCCTCTAAAGCTCACTTATTAACATGTTTTTGTATTTTGCTTGTTTAATTTGCACAAGTCTTAGTGTAAAAACAACAAGTTGCAGTTTCAGGGGGACTTCACAATGACGACATAATACACTGTGTGATTTTTCCACTTTGGTTTTCAAGTAAATGTACGAGCCACGGCATGTTCATTCGTGAGCTTTGCTAATGCTGATAGTTGAGTGTTTGTTCTTTTTTTTACCGAGGTAACTGCCAGCTGTTTCTTCCCTGTTTCCAGTCTTTGTGCTTATATCTTAGATAACTTATTACTAACTAATGACATATTTTGTAGATTGATGTTTAAGGGGCAGATATGACAGTGGTATTGATTTTATCATAAAGAAAGCAGTCTTTCCAAAAATAACAACAAATTGCTTGAAATTCTGCATAACTGGCGGCACATTTTCTCTGTACCGAACATCCCCAAACCTGTGGGCGGATTGACCCCCAGTGTATCGATACTATTGATACAAAGTCTTGTTTTGAGTAGCATCAATTGGATCAATACCAAAAAAAAAAAAAATTGATTAGATGCCATCCTGATGATAAGTACATTCATCTTTGTGCTTCAATATCTTCAATTCTGCTGCTGTTGGGTGCACACATGCAGCGATCACTGGCATAATGAATATTTCATTATTTACCATTAGTAAAAATTACAATAGTAAAAAAGAATTGCCATTTGGCAGATGATTTGATGTTAATGAAAAAATATATTCAGAAGCAAAATAGTAGTAAATTATGACATATTTTGCTTCTTCAGCCTACATGATTGTACATTAGCTGCTTTTAACAATAAAGTATCAATAAGTATCAAATAACAATAAGTAAGTAACAAAAAAGTATTAATATCAGTCTTGATATCTGTGATCCGGGTCCTGGTATTTAATATCAGATCCACACATGATTTGATGGTATGACCAGTCCGATTATGCAAAGATAATCTTAAAAGAGGTTGTTTGCATGTGAAGATTTTGAAGTAGCAAATGTTTAAAAGCTGTTAATCTTTCCGGTACACGCAAAGTATAAGCCTTTTCCTTTTATACATCTAAGTATGTCTCATTTAATTTTGTTTGTTTCTTTGCTTAGATGTCTTTGTTCTTCCAAGAAAACTACATATAGTCTTTGATAAGAAAATTCCACCCTTAGTTTGCATGAAAAGATTTAATTTCATTTGATTCCTTGAAGCCTACAGCATTTTCTTTCAGGCATCAGATTTGACAGGCAGCTTTTCCACCTGCAAGATGCACCCCTAAATTAAAGCTGACACTCAAGGTAACAGACTCCAACAGGCTCTCCAAAAAGAAATGAAAATATGTAGGTGCGAGTTAACAAATTACACGTATAGATTATCAGCAAGAACCATTGGTGTGACTTCAATAGCTACACTTCAGTAGCTATTGTTTAAAAGCTGTGAAAATTGCTCAAAGGAAACTTCCAGTTGGTGGTAAACAAAACGTCATTCCTTTTTTCTCTCTCTCTCTCTCTCTCTCTCTCTCTCTCTCTCTGTCTTTGTATGTTTTCCCAGTAGCTGCAGAGACACTGGATACACAAACGAAGGCCAGGAAAACAAATGACAAACACACACCAAATGTCAAAAGCAGCCTGAGGGGGTCAGAGTGAACCTGAAATTATTTTAGTCCTGTGTTTTACTGCGCTGGGGTGAATCCAACTGACTTAAAATAATCAACCAACCATCAGAAGTCTGTGAATAGATTTCTTTGTGTTTTGAAACTGAAATTTTTTTATTCTTGTTTCTTTATATGACAAGTTATGACAAAACTTGGACAGATGATGCATCAGCGGTTGGTTTGAAGGTTTAAAGCCTAGGTTGGTGATGGCTAAATGAAGTGCTGTATTAAAATGTCAGATTTTGAAACCCAGATGTCTCCCGGACTCAAACATTGTTCCAATTTTGGTCAAACAGTGCCTCTCTTTCCAGGTGTCCTGTTGTTTTCTGTGTATGGTAGTGGAATAATTAAAGGTTAAAATTACCTTCTCCACGAGGCCTTGACCTTTACACCCCTAATAAATGTCAGAGGTTCAGCTAAGGTACAGCTGCTGGGATTTTTGATAAAACTTGTAAATGTAGAGTTGACGTGTCTGTTTCACTGATATCACAATGCCTGCTGGGTGAACAGAGTGGGACTTGCAACCAGACCAAATCCCCTTTCACAAGTCCGTCACTCTTCAGTCGACATGCTGTGAACCCTAAATGACATTTCCCTCAATGCCCCTCACAGCCATATGTGGCAGATGTGTGAGAGATGTGTTTGTGTTGTTTTAACAACTGCAACTTTTGGTGACATTGAGAACTTCATTTTCAAAGGTGGCAAACAGGAGGGATTGATTCACACGTGCTTGTGACGGTGATAGATAGAGACTACTCTGCTCCCTCTTTCTTGTTCGCTCAGTGTTTGCAACAAATTGTAAGGCTGTGAAACTATTATTCTATTTTGTCCCAGATGCTTTAAACAACTCATGCAGTCTGTATGTGTGAATAGAGGTGCAGAGAAAAATTATTTAAATGGTGAGAAAATAAAATAGTTCAGCTTACTGTCTAAGTTTACTGAAATATTTTTATTGTTTGCCCCTAAAGAACATTTCATAAGTGTGCGTAATCAAGGCCTGCAGTCAGTGTTCAGCTCCTCTCCCGTTCACACGGTTCATTAGCTAGTTATATAGTCACGGAAGAGCACATTAGATCTGCTCTCTGTGATGATACCAGAGATTGAAGAGATATGGATGGCCTCACCACAGTAGGTTTACCATGTGATCTTATTTGACACAGTTACCATGCAAGAAAAACTTATTGACAGCTCAATGCTTTTCTCCCATAATTAATTACACACTAACCAATGAATGTATTTGTGCACATGACTGCGTGATATATCATCAGGAGGAACAGGAGAAGACAGATGTCAGTCCCTATTTGTCATATTTCTTAACCTGAAAAACCCACAGCTATAAGCAGCTTATAAGATGGCTTAGAAACACACAGGGCGACACACAAAACTCTTGAAACAGGAGAAGAGAGAGTAAGTAAAAACAAGAATATTTAATCACCGATGAGACCAGGGTTGTTGACATCAGTGATCATATTTAATTTATACTAGCAGGAAACAGTGTGAATGATTTGCTTTATTCAAAGCTTATCTTAGGAAAGCAATCAGACGGAAACAAACACAGAGCACAAACAGGCATGCTGCATGCATTACAATGTTTGCTGCTTATAGCAATAGGAAATTTCTGTCTTATAATTTCCTCATAATTATCAAAGTCATGTGCATGTGCAATTTTCATGCAAATGCACATGAAGCAAAATACGCGTATCTATATAAAAAACATTTAGGCCTTAAGAACCTCACAAAAATACAAAAGTATAAACTACAAAAGTCCAGCTGCCCTAAAGAAATCATACTTGCAGAAGCAGCACAGTCTGTATTTTGTAGCCACAGTAAAAGTTTCATTTTCTTGGGCATGCGGTTACTGCTGCACTACAACTCCAACACCAAGCAATATTTTTAGATTTGAAAATTTAAATTGTGGCTTTAAGTTTCAAAAGAGACGTCGTTCAGCATTTTAATGAGAGATGTATTTGTATTAGCTTGAATTTCTCTTCCATTTACAGCGAAGCACTTGAGTGACTGCAGGATATATGGGTGTCAGACACATGAAGAGGACTTTTAGAGCAGCTATCGATGTATACGCTGTTTCACTGGAAAGTCACTTAGCGAATAAGAATAGGGATAGGAAAGGTCTGAAAGAAGAAGAGTCATCCTGTCTCTGACAAAGAGAGAGAGCTGGGCTGCTCCTCGCTGACCCTAGCTACTGAGAGCTGGCCGTTGTTAGCGCTTTGACTTTGGACCTGCTCAGAGACTGTCTGTACTGCAGAGGCATCTGGGGTCGCTGGAAGAAAAGAAGGGAGAAGAGAAGAGAAGAGAAGAGAAGAGAAGAGAAGAGAAGAGAAGAGAAGAGAAGAGAAGAGAAGAGAAGAGAAGAGGAAATTTAGTATAAAACAGAGCAGAAGAATTGAAGTGCGGCACACTTTGTGAGGTGAAAAGAAGAGACAGTGCAAATTTAAGAAATTAAAGCTGCACAGGAAAAGATGTTATGTAAAAAGACAGCTGTCCTCATAGCCAAGTGGGACTACAACAGCGAAGAGTCTTGTATAACCCTGCAGATTTGGTATTCTAGAGACCCAAACCCAAATGATAGCTTTCGATCCACAGAGAGCTGGACACACCACAGTTATTTCTCCTGTATTTCAAATCTTTAGGTTGGTTTAAAGCAATTACAGACTGTCCTAATGGGGCATTACAAAATATTTGCAGTTCACTGATGTCACAGGACCATTTTCGCTGAACAGCATCAAATAGAGCATTCAAGGAAAACATGACACAGCCAACAATCAAGCAAACAAACAGAGGCCTTCCAAGAAAACACCACAGTCGACCTCAGACGTCAGAGCTTGTGTATGTCAGCTAGTTCATATTTCCAATTTATAATAGTCATATTAGTAATAGAAAGATATTAGGGTTACTTACATCCAGGGATCTCAGTCAGCTCATTCAGAGGTGGCACTGTCTCTAATGTGTTGGCGTATTTCTTGGCGGCCTGTCTTTGCAGGCTCCGTGCCTCTATTTCCTTTCTGGTTCTCGGGATTCGACATTTGAATATACAACATAGAGTGATAACTGAGAGGGAGAGGGGGGGAAAGAGACAGGAACATGATGAGCTGATCTGAAAAGCACAATAACTGAAACATCTTTATACAATTAGGCTGGATGAAGTGTTTTGTCATTAGTACCAGTATTGATATTTAGCCCATACATTTATTTGCCCAATTTTCAAGATACCTGTCTCTGATACTTCTGCCTGTTTGCAGTGCTCACAGCATGTAGAAATGACATTTACATAATTAAACAGCAACACTTCTTTACAGAATCAATATTCCCGTCATGCTGGACAATACATAGACATCACTGTGGACAGTATTTGTTGAAACCACTTTCTACCACATGAAAACTGTTGACAGAGAGGTCTGTGGATTATCCACAGTAACAAAGACATTGCTGATTTTTTCAGACATGCTAGGTACAGAGGGAATGTCAGTCTCTGTTGATTGGCCACCAGCAGGTCATTCATGGTTCCCAGATGATAAATCTTGATGACTTTAGTGATCCCCTGACTTTTTCATCAAACATCAGCATGCTAGCATAGGGTGACCATATTTTTAAACCCAAACCAGGACCCTAAAGTGTACCGTAGATGTACGCACTTATGCATGCACCGTAGGTGTTTTCATCAATATGGCGGAACAGTTATTTCAATGCTTAGCACATCTACCAAGGGCACCTGTCAACACCATGCCATGATTGCAGCATTTTTGCCTTCAGGGCACATAGGACTAAGCTCTTTAGAAAAGACTGACTTTCTCCTTGGCATGACAGCTAATTGTTAATATACTGACAACAACATACTGACAGGTTCTGTCTGAAAGAGCTGCAAGCGTCTTATGACTCATAGGCTAGCAACAGCCTTGCCAACGACATTGTTTGACACACATGCAGACACATCAGTCATGAATTCAGATGTGATGTGTATTGCTTATGTTTTTATATTGGTTTAGGTTATAATGAGTGGGACAGAACATGAAATACATTGGATGCTAGCATTGTCATTGTTAGCATGATAGCATGCTGATGTTAGCATTTAGCACCACTGGGTCGAACTACAAGTGCCAAAAACAAAACAAATTTTATTCATGTATTTTAGGGTTGAACAAGAAAATGTAAAAATATATATATATATATGTCGAAACCTGGGCAAATAAAAACAAAACTATCTGCATGGCTAGATATCGCTAGAGGCAAGTGAGAAAGTGTTTCTCTAATTTGGGTAAACTGACCCTTTAAACAAAGACTAGTCAAAGATCCTCTTGTCAGTTTTGTAACAAATCAGAAAATGTTTCAGCTATACCAAAGACATTTCTTTTTTTGGTTCAAATTTATTATTGATTTGGCATTTATCTACATTTTGATCCAACAGTTGCCATTTTATCTAAATCAACTGGGATAAGCCAATGGGATAAAAAACAAAGTGAGGACTTCTCTGACACAATTCTGGAAACATCTCCTGACATAATATCAGTGTCATTACCATGAATCACACTGTGCTTGATAATTACACTGTGGATACATAATTGCATGTGTAGACATCTTTGGCCTGTGGTTACTTCTAAAAATAACTGTGTATTTGAAGAATGGTTTGTGGAAGTGACAACAAAGTGATTTCATGAGATATACCGACCAACTGCTAAACCAAACACCGCAAAGATGGCGATGATCTGCCATAAACGTAGCCCCCAGAAAACAATGCTCTCTGAGGTAAGGGGGTCCGGCTTCGGTGGGGGGTCTGTGGGTAAAAGCTGTCGGAAAAAAAAGACAACATGTATTTTTTTAAGTACCTGGACACCACAAATAAATCCCCACAAACAGGTTTTATAACTGAGAGCAAACAAGATCTTAGAGTGACTCTGGGTGATACTTTGATCTTCAGTGAAGCGAGGCAGTAAAGTTATTGGTGTAAGATCTGACTTCAAATAAAAATTAATTAATGATGAAGTCTTGAATCTAATCGTGTCATACATTAACAAATAAAAGAAGAGTTTGATGTCTTCTGAAGGGCACAAATCCCAACACCACCACAACCACTATCAGTTTCTTTTCAGAGCAATCTGTCCATAAACATGTGTCTAACATTTTTATACAACCTTACCTTTCAGTCTGAACTTTGTGTCATACTTTATTGGTGTGGTTGATGTAGTCATTTCATTTATTAGTTATCTTAATATTGACATTTCCTGACAGAAATACTTCAAGAGTAAACCACACAGCTGACTTGAAGGAAAAGACATTTCTTTTTCAAGACACTGGCAAAATCTAAAAAATAAAAGGACCTGGTGAAAAAGTATTTAGCATTTCTGGGACTGCTGCCAAAAAATAAACAAACAAAAACAAAAACATGCAGATAACCTTTAGGTTTCTGTGACCCTGTCTCCTGTCTCATTTCAAAACATGTCTCCCCAGAGAAGGAGGTTTGGGAAGAACTAAAATAGGAAAACTGTGTTTTTGTGTTAGATCAATGCTTCGCTTCACTGTTTTGCCAGCAGAATATCAGTTCTCTGATAAAATCACTGAGGATTTATCCCTGTCTACTGTATATCGATCACTTGATTGGATGATACAAGGTTGTCTTGGAAACTCAATACTTTAGTCCATAAACCAGCAAGCAATGGATCAGAAAAAGCATACTTATCACATTTGCTTTCTTTACAGATAACATCATTATGTAGGGAAATAGAAAAAAGCTCTAAAAATGAGCTTGGAAAATGTAAGTGCACTGAGGCTCTGCAGAGGAATAAATAAGATGGAATTAAATTAATTTGATATAAATTAACTAAAACGTCAAAGAAGACTGGAAAACATTGCCTTTTTGGAAAATATTTATTTGACTGGATGTAAAAGTAACCAAAGTAACCAAATAACAATAAGCTTAAGATTTCCAACATCTCGTTGTGTTTGTTTCTTCATGCCATGTGACACTGTCAGCATCAGTTCGAAAGAACCTGTTGTTTTTGCTTGTTTGCTTCAGCAAGCAATCATGCCAAAAAGTGACAGTACAAGCTGTCTTGAGGGCCTCCATGGTGTTTGTCTGCCAAAGAAGTCTCCTGGTGCTGCTGGAATTGAATGAACTAAAGAAACTGAAAATGATCTGAATGAGTTTTACACTCATGTCTGTGCAACTCCCACAGCAGGATTAGCCCTTGATGTTTAGCGTTGCTCCTAAATAACAATAATGTTTGCGTCAAGAGTGATTATGTAATGCTAAGACTTTTCCCCTGAAGGGGCATTTCACGTGGCAGGATTAGGGCTATAAGCCTCAAGTTTTCTTTTGGTGTAACAAACAGCACAAACTATACAAAGTGTACTGACCTCAAGTTACCTCATGCTAACCACTATATACCCAAATTTATTACATATCTTTGTTTGTTGGATGGATAATTGGTTGGTTAGTTTGTTCATCGCATATTCAGTGGCATGTTTGGATATTCTTCCTCAAGTATTTTGTTTAGTTGTTCTATAAAAAATCCTTTTGGGACAAATCAAGGAAAAATAATACAACTGAATGTGGATTAACATCTAATAGAGAAATTAGCACAAGGATACAGATTCTGTTATTCCACATATGAGAGAGAGCAAAGGACCAATTACTGAGTAAAGACTTAAAAAAGGATAAAGGATACAAATTTGATTTTATTTCCTGATGTTTGGAACCAGGTTTTTAAATGTGTACTTTTTTTTATTACTGTATTGTACGTTTTACCTGAAGAACCGTCATTGTCTGTCATCGCAGAGACTATTGATCTATCCTGGCCTGATCTGTCCTCTAGTATAAACAGCAGTAACATTATATTCATTCATTAAGCTTCTTTTGCCACCAACTCTTTCTACTTTGTGAACGTTCTGAATGCTTCATATGAGCAGCCACATGGAGATGTTTCTAGAAGCTTCTTGTTCTTTCTCTGAACGGTTGCTCTAAGCTCAAGCATTTGTTTGCTGGAGAGCATAGTTCAGTGGCTGTCACATTTAAAATCTGGGTTATATCTGAATAAATATTAATAAATATGACACAATCTAATTTCTTTTCCCTCTGTTTCTTACAGACTTTAGTTTGGAACTTTATGCAGGAATGTAATCTATGTAATATTTTTTGCCCAGTTTTTAAACATGCCATTTGTTATAATATTGTGGCTAGTCTGTTATTGAGTGTGTTGCGAACATGTCTATAATGTTTTGTATAATAACTTGATATTTACAGTTAATTTTTTTTTTAGAAAATATAACGTATTTCAGATGCTTTTTTGTAGTCAGGTCATCATATTCTCTGAAATGTAACCCTCCTTGCACAAAAACAACTTGTCGTACCAGGACTCATCATATTCATCCTCCTGTTTGCATCCAAGCATGCTTAGCTGTTCATGTAAAATCATAATGTATCAGGTTTCAGCATATGTTCTCTCACTCCTCATCAAGTAATGCAAGCAACAACTGTGGTGTCCAAACAGTAAGTATGCATCACATAAAGCTACCTTGTAAACAGCAGAACACGAGCCCCCCGTGACAGAGAAACCCTCAGGATATTCCTTAGAGAGACCTGTGGAGGACATGGTGATGTATTAGGCTCTTACCTCAGGATCCGGGATCTGGGAGAACACCGAGGACAAGCACTGAGACAATAGGACTGCTCCCCAGCCTGGCAGTAGGTGCTGAGGTGGACATACAGGCTGATCCCCAGCCATACTCTCCCCCTCTTTCTCCCTGCAGCCACCTCTCTCCCTCCTCCTCTCTTCTTCTTTCTCTCTGTCTGCCTGCCTGCCTGCCTGCCTGCACTGGCGCCGTACACAGGACAGGACCACAATGGCCCTGGGTGATTAATGGTCACTATGATGCTAACGTCTTCCTCCCATCCACATTTGTCTGCTGCTTTTATCCTCTATCTTTTGCCCTTCTCCCAAAACACTGCAGGAACCCAAAAACACACCGGCGGTCACCACTACATGCAGCTCGAAACTGCTCCACTACAATGGAGGGAGCCAACCCTGCTGTTAGGGTACATTAATTAATTAATAGACCTGGTGTGGTTTACAGGCAGCTCATCCTGCTGGGGAAAGGCAGTTAACACAGTGTGTGGGGGGATGGGCAGTACAGATAGCCATGAAGTTGGCCTGCGCAGGACAGTGAAGCGTCATCGTGTTTATTGCCTCAGAATCTGGAGTGTAAAAATGCTCCCAGCTTTGTCGTGCTCAGCATTTTCAATATGCACCCACCTCAGGAAAGAGCAAAACAATGAGTCAGATTGTTTTGGTTGCAGTCATTTGTGTTCAACTCAGAGATTAAATTAATGTTATTTCAAGTTTTGTGTTTTGTGTTTTAGTTTGGAGTGTATGGTATGTGGTTGCTTTTAATCTATAGGCCCTCTTTCAATATGGAGGACTAAAAGTGCCAAAATTAAATAATTACTTAAATGTGTCATTAATTAATTAAAATTGGAATTAAATACATAAATGTGTCATTAATTCATTAAAATACCTTTATACCTATTCATTTTATGAAAAAACATATATAATCATTTCACTATTTAATTAATTTACATTTACATTTCATGGTCCTGTGTCACAGTGCTTCATGAATTGTCAAACTGTCAAATCAAAGTCAGTGGGTGGGGCTAACGCTAATCTAGTCTGATCCATTGAAGTAGAGTGCCTGGATAGAGAAAATGGAGGATCTTCATGAACTTTCTAGGGAGTTGGTGAGAGACGCTTTAGACTTAGCAGAGGATGTGGAAGCAGGACCTGCTGACCCAGAGCATGTAGCGAGTAAAGCAGAGGAACTTACTGAAGTTCTTGGAGTTATTTCCGCACGTTCCGACCGAAGATATTGACCGTAAAGTGACTGCAAATTTAGAAGAAGTAGTCCACCGCTTCTCTGGTACCAGGGCACCAGATTTCTAAAGAAACTTTGAGTGTGCCTGACTCTGGCCCCGTCGCTCCCATACATTAAATAGCCGTCGACAGTGGTGTGATGGAGGGGCAGGTGTCTGCTGTGACTGAGCCGCCGGAGCCGGAGGAGTTCTGCTCAGAGCTTCCTCAATCAAATTAGCTGCTTCTCTCAGCAGCTCCGGGCAACTTCTAGACATTTTGTCCTGCACGCGGTCTCACCATTTGGGGTTAGCAGGGCCGAGTCTTCGTTTGAGTTTTGTTTAATATAGTATCTAAACCAACCTAGAGGTGAATAGCGCCACCCAGTGTATTGGAGTATGTTCACTAGCTCTGCATCAATCCATTATCTGGAATTGATTTGCCTTGACTTGATGCGCAGGGTAACCAATCAGGCGTTAGGATCCTACCGCTGCATCAAGAACAGACCTAGTGGAATTTTGGGGTACGGCTGCAGTTGGTTAGCTTATTTCCGCAATTTAGAAACTGGTGAAAATGGGGCGGTGTTAAGCTCAGTTGGTAGAGCAGCCGCCCCATGTGCAAAGGCTCAGTCCTTGCTGCGGAAGCCCAGGGTTTGAATTCGACCTGTGGCTCTTTCCCGCATGTGATTCCCTGTCTCTCTCTCCCCGCATTCCTGTCACTCATCAAATAAAAAGCTTGAAAAGGCCAAAAAAATAATCTTAAAAAAAAAACCTACCAGAATCTGTCTACCAGAACCTCTAAAGCTCACTACTTAACACATTGTATCTGGTTTACTTCATCAATGCAAAAACAAGTGCAAAGTGTAAAATCAACATGTTGCGGCATTATGGGGGGTTATGAGCCAGCTCATTTCTTGGCTCTGAGCAGTAACTTCCTAGAGTCGTTGCCTAGCAACTGATCATTTACCAATATTGTTTTCATCCCTTGGTTGTTAAACTATTACAGCGAGCCATGTCAGTCCTCATGGGTCTAAAGGCATTTCAAGAAGTCAATTCCCTGCAGCTCCTCAGGTAAGTACACCTGCTCCACAGGGCCGCTGAAGGCTGGATTGCATTTGAAGCCTTCAGTGTAGCCCAGTTGTTTGATCAGCCTGATGGGGTCCATCACAAAGGTGCAAGAAGACAGGGAGCAGAGGGCCGTCCTCAAACAGGCCTTCGTATTAGTTAGGCCTTGTATATTTGCACAGAGTTGGTTAGTTGTGCCAGATTCATGTCATGTCTGTTTTACATGAATACACAGATTTGGTTCAGATTAATTAAACAACATCTTATGAATTATATAAATGTTGTTACCCTTGGCTTGTCAGGCTAGCTGTTCCTGTTTAGATACTAAGCTACGCTAACCATCTCTTGAATTTAGCCTTCTTAGTCTTCTTATCAAACTCTGAGCAGAATTTAAAAAAAGCAATTTTCTAAAACGTCAAATTGTTCCTTTATTATTATGATTAAAGCAGTTTTAAGTAAGTATTGTACTTGGGTATGCTTTGTTACATTCCACATCTAGATGTTTCCAACCTCGTCTCATCTGTTGCTGTTATGAATGTGATATCACATTTTTACACCTGCTGCTTTAACAGCCAGACATACTTGATTTACTGGTCGTATAGAGTTTTCAGTTAAATGACTATATAGAGACTGACTGAAGCATCCTGCAGAGAAGATGCTTCTCACATCGATTCAAACATCATCCTCATGTCTCATGGCAGGTCTAAAACTAATAAATGGCATTCGTCGAAGTCATTTCTTTGGCATTATAGTTCAATTTGCTCTGATCTTTTCTTGAATTTGGTTAAGTCTTCACTTACCAGTAACACATTCGCTTGTTTTACACTCAACTCATCAATCAATCACCATAGAAACCGAGGCAGTATACATTACGTGTCTTGATCATTTGGATGCAGTATGTACTACACCTGAGTCTAACTTTCCTGGTGACAATTAATAGAAAATGTATGCTAGCAGCCCGCAGCCCCAAAGGGTTTTTGGTGATAATGAGAACCCTTGTCCTTTGCCTTAGTCAGAAATAGCTGCTTGTCAAAGGTGTTGGATGTAATCATCATGCTAGTGGTACATGAGAGCACCATGAGTGGTCAAGCCCAACTTACAAAAGTGCCTGCTGTTTTGTCTGGTACTTAGACAAATAACTTTTTTTAATTACATGCACTAGCCTGGGTAACTACTTTATTTTATGTGAAGTACCTCATTCAAATGCTTGAGCAAGAGCATCATCTTGTTTAATTTATTATGACTGCCATTATAACGCAACTTATAACGACGTAAGAATCCTACAGTGTGGCCTGGATGTGCTTGAGAGGAAAATCTACAGACACACACACATCAAATGATAAAACGGTATTCACCTTTAATGACACCAACACCACAAATACATAAAAAAAAACAAAAAAACACATTTACTGTTTTAGACATACAACACAAGCCAACACAGTCCAACAGTTTCCAGCACGCACTAAAACCTGACAAATGCATGCTAATGTTAAAAAATGTGGATATACACTATTTGTGAAATATAATCAAAACTGCCATGGAACCCAAAGTCATCATTAACCCAAATACTACCCAACAGGTTCATGACCTATTGCACACAGTGTCGACCACTGGCGGTTCTTCTTGTGTTTTATGAGACATTGTGTATTTCTGTTTCACAAATGTTTCTTCTGCACTTGCTGAAGTAGTAAAATAGATGCTATGTGATAGGTGATTGTATCACATATAGACATGTGTTGCAAAGAGAGTTGCGGGGTTGCAAAAGCATCAAACTGGCCTGGAGGAGTGCAGAAAACAGGTTAAGTTTTTAAGATTCAGTCACAAAACAAAAAGTATCATTCAACAAAGCAAAGTTAGGGTGCTGCTCTTCCCATAACATACTAAACTGAAAAATCAAAAACCCCAGCCATTCTCAACACATATGCACTCTGATAGGCCTTCTCTCCAGTTCAAACCAGCCTATCAGAGTAGAGCTGTGGAAGTTAACAAGATTAACAATAAAAAAACATAATTTATTGGATTTGCTTGTACCAACAAATTCATATTAAATTCTGCCATATAACCAAAAATACTGTATATTCAAAAATAATCAACGTACAACAAGCATTATTTACCTTAATTAATTGAGATTTTTCCACATATTCAGTCAGCCAATGAAATTATAGCAAGGGTGGGCCAGCAAACAGTGAGGGAGTTGGCGCTTCCTCACAACATGCATGCACACTCTTGCAAAAATGAAAAAAATGAAAAAACAAAAAACAAATAGAATGACTTTGCTTGCTATTTTGATGCGTTGGGGTCAAGACGTTGTATCTTCAAGCCTCAGACACTGAAGTTCACACTGACTGTAATACAGGGAGTCAAAAAGCATCCTCTGAGTGTTTGACATTTTCGTCCTATTGCTGTCTGCTGAGCCAGATTCTGTGTGATAGATGAAACACGCTTGGAGCGATTAATGCCTGGTATGAGGGAGTAGAGGACAAGTAAGTTTGGACATGTGTAGCATATTACAAGTTTACAAATGTCTTTTTCTGAATTGCAGACTTTAGTTTGGAACTGGTTAGACGAGGAGGCAGAACAGCGTGTACAAGATGCAGCAGCTGACAGAAATAAACAAAACATGTGTACATTTTTAGCTGTACTCTATTTCAACAATGCAACTCTTGTCTGGAAAGCTTCAAAACATTTTGAAATATCCGAGAATCTTGCTTTTCTTTTGTGGGCCTGATAATATTTGATTGCATACCACCTTGACATGGTGCACTACATGAAGTGCTACAGTATGTGAACATGCACAGACACAAAGAGGTCCCATTAAGTATTAATCAGTGGATGCAACTGTTGTGTCAAAACAAATCTTCACACATTTGTATTCATGAAGCACATATACACATACAGCATCTCACCGAGCGATGAGCGCTCTCTTAGGGAGTTGAGGTGGCTCAGCGAGCATGTCATCGCCTTTTGTCTCTCCCTATTATTTCTGTATCTCTCTGCTGTGAACTATCAGATAAAGGTAAAACTAAAAATCAGCAGGCATGTAATCAGTGGTGCTCATGTACACATCTGCAAAAGGCGGCAGTGATCACGTTTGTGAGCAAAATGTCAGTGCCAATGTGTCAGCATATGTTGAAAAGCATTAAAGTTAAACATCTTTGCTCTCTAAGGATATCTGCACCAGTGATGATGTACACACATGATACAGCCAGTGATTCAAACATCCAGCTTTGGTACATTTACTTCCCATTTTGGCTATAAATAATATGTCTAAATGTACACACTGTCTGTCTTTCTTTTTTGACAGTGGTAGTTTTTAAGGTGAGATATGGTAAGTACGAGGTATTGAATTGAAACAGCAGCTTTTCTCTTTTTTGCCAGGAGTGTCATCAGATATGAGATGAGTGTTTCCTGAAGAAATTGATTATTTGTTTCACAGAACACAGAGAGCAATTCAATTTAGAGCGAGAGGGTGAGCGGTGAGGGGTGGCGATGGGGAGAGGAAAGCAGCCCTTGTGAGCACAGCAAATGATGTTTGTCGAAACATTGCGGTTTTTAATGCCATGCTTGTCACTATTCAATTTCTTTCAGTGTCAGTTTGCTCTTTACGCTTTTGTACCGTTGTTCGTATCTTAGTTGCAATATATTCCTGTATATTTGCTATATAGAACAATGCATTTTTATTTCTGCCTGTCTAATTTAAATAGACAATACAGTCTTAGCAAGTACATACTGTATCATTATTGTATTTATCACATTTATTCATTCCACTTCCAGGAACCAGGAAGATAATTTTTCTTTACAGTCTATTGATTTAATCACAAATAGGTCATCATAATGACAATTAAAATGGACTGTATTGAACAGACTGCACATTAATGCTGTGTACAACAGATTAAGCATACCGTATATGTTTAATTGGCTTTGGACTGCATTATTGCAGGACAATGAAAATGTACTGTCAGAAAAGTACATCAAAAGTGGACTATATGAAACACATAACTAACTACACTTGACATCTTGTGATTTAAACTCACTAAAATAAAAAAGTTTGAAATAAGAGCACAAGAGGCACAGAGATCAAACTCAAGATCAGATAATCTGCTGATAGAACTCGTACATGACAATACATGACTGTGAATTATGGGTGAACACCTCCATACTTGATTTTGGATATCAATGTCAGAAACAATTTCACTCATCAAGTAGACTTTGATCAACATTTCACTTGTAGAATAAAAGTGCCTATCACTGTTTCGCCACTGTCTGAGTAAAGATATCAGCTCATTACTTGATTTCTACTTACTGTAAATGAGCACATTAGGACTCCGCTGTTTATTTTCTTTCCATTACATGTAAATGAGAGGCACTAGGAGATGAATGGACTCATAGAGGCACAAACCGTTTTCTGGCCTGAGTAAAGTTCACAGATCCCTCATATACTGATGGCTAACTTTAACCTCTGCGTTCACAGCTCCACTATTTACTTTAGTTTCTGGATGCAGTCAATGGTCTGCAGGAAGCATTGGTCCAGAACGAGGGAATACCTCTGAGGAGAAGGATGGAGAAAGGAGTCATTCAAACCTGGAATGACAAATAGGTGAGGCTGTTTACGTATGCTGTGTTTACATAAGTTTGTGTTTGGTTTGGTGGGTTATTGGGCATTTTGGAATAAATCTTCACCTTTTTGCGTAATACAGCTACATAAAACAATATTAAAATTGTTTGGCAAAGTGGAATTTATTTGAAAGTGATGACACTCTTTAATGACTGAAGTCAACAAGAGTGGTCATATTAATCTGACAACACTGGTTTTTCACTGAAATAAAACACTAAAATAAGCATCGAGCAGCAATAAGCTTTATTTAAAATCCAAAAGCTGGTAACATCGGTCCTGTTCAACTACCACATGTTCAAAATAAAAGCTCTAGATCACATGTTGCTCACAAACACTGGCTTCATTTTTATTTGAAGTTGTGTTATGCAGATTTAAAAAAAAACAAACAAACAAAAATTTATTAAGTTAAACATTTTCCCTGGAGTCGGATGCAGTTAGGGACCATGACAAGTATTTGCTCCATCAACACCCTTTCTGACGCACATTCGCTACATTTGATACATATTTGGCAATCCTGCAGGGCATGTAGTCATTAAGCTTATGGTATCTCATCCGTTCCTCCAATGACACATCTCACTCTACTACATTAAAGGTGCCTCACCTTCTATCCAGGAGGTATTCAACACAAGCTGTTTTTTGTTACTCTGAGCATAAAGGCTTTCTTCATCACGTCCAAACTCTGATATTTTTGTCTTGTGGCACTTTCTCGCTCAGTCCAATGGGGACCTGCCAATCTCCCACAGGGTCCTGGAAGAAATAGTGCGGTATTTGAAGCAGTACACTAACTCAGCCATGGTTTTAAATTAAGCGTGATGTGGAGGGAGAGGAGAAGCAGGAGGGGGTTTCTGCTGAAATCCTTTTGGCTGCATCGGAAGAAAATAACTCGGATGTTAGTATGAATGTAGAGGCCACTCCCACAAGGCTACGCATATCGAGACAACCTTTGGATTAAAAAGCTAAGATCACATACTGTACATACGTGTGACACGCTCTGGGGACTGTATGGAGGACTACAGTGGGAGTTTGTGCAGCTTGAGCCCGCATTCATTTTTTAACCACTATTCCCACACAGCTGGTTTCAAGTCACAAATGATTAGCAGTAATATTTAAAAGGAATATTGAAGTTTTTGGGAACTTAACTGGGGTGTTTAGTATTTAGATTGGCCTGTCACACATTTATGTACAACCATCGGGAGCCAAAAAAAACTCAAAAAACTCTAGGAGGGTCATAGCCATGAAGGTAAACAATATATTCTAAACATTTGGTTAAGATCCGGTTCCCTTTTTATTGATTAAATTGGACGAACCATTAGTTTACAAAAACAGACATTATTGCTCTGTAGTTCTCTGAAATGAAATGCACTTATGGTTGCCAGCAGTGGAAAAGACATATATAGATCTAATAAAATGTGACAGTGACATTTATAAAACAGCAAGCACATAACATAGGAAACCAAGGGGAGACATATCAGAGTCAAACATTTCTGCAATCAGTAAGAACACTTATCTGGTGCCATCAGGGTTAAATTGAAAGATCTGCTTCTCAAGGAACTCAAGTGGTTAAACTGAGGTCACCGAGCGCACAAAGGGACCATCACAAATGTCTTGAAGGCTCAAATGACGAAAAAGACGGAGATCTATATGATGTTTGTGTGGCAGAAGAGGGGAGCCTGTTTCCTGCAGGCTGCTGTTTGTCACATGTGACAGGAGAAGGTAGGGCTCAGCTGGACGTGAGGTTGAGCAGGGACCAGCCAGTTCCCCTGGTTAGTGTCTTGTCTGGGCTGTCACAGAGCCTGCAGGAAAACATGCTTGACTTGTCTCATCACGTCACTGCAGAGCTGCAGGTCATGGTGGAGAGTGCTCTTCAGCGATGCCCTCAGCGCCCTTCATTTCCTCCAGCTGAATGACCAGCCAGGAGACAACATACAAGAGCAACATGGACATCGACGTGTGCAACCCAAACATGAGGGTTAGAATGAGCACTGTCCACAGGCTGTGTCCATTTCCATGCATCACTATTTCTGTCTGGTTTAAATTTAAAATTGGGAAAAACAACAATCTTGCTTGTTTTCAGAACCAGTTCAAGTCATCTACTGTGTTGTCACAAATGCCAACGGACTTGTTGGACAGTCTATTAAAATCGCCTGTGGACAGTTCCAGTTGTTCAGACTCCTGCCCCCCTGGTGCTCCTGAGGGACAGAGTCCAGATAGCCACAAGCGAAACAGACAAAGGGAGAAATTGATGAGTCAGAGCATTAAAAAAAAGGAAAATCTGCTTGACATTATTGCATCATGTTGTCACTCACACTTGGCATATCAATTCTATCCTTGCTGCTTTTACAGTCATTACTTTGAATCTAATTTTGTCCTCTCCAGCTGCTGCTCCAGGATCACCATCCTTCGGCGTTCCTCCTGGTACTCCTGTTTGGCCTCCAAAAACATCTGGTACATCTCTTTTTCTCTGGAAGATTCAAGCAAGATCTCTTTAAGTTACAAAATAGTTTTAAATATTGCCATTCCTTCTGATGGTGAGAGTACAGATGGACTAATAAATTTTCAGATCAGCATAGAACATTAAATTGGTTTGCTTTGATCTCTACTAAATGTGATGCTTAGCTTAGATATAAGCAAAATACTCTAATACTGACTTTAGCCTGAAGATTGCAAAAAACAGTTTACTTTAGTGCACACATCAGTCAGAATCAGACTGAATACATCAAATTCATTCCAAGTCTAAGAGAAAACAGTGCTACAATAAATAGAAAGCTTGTCCTTGGCCTTGAAATGAGCACTACAACAGATTATAAAAATACTTTACACCTTATAACAAAACATTATTCTGATCTTTGTGATGCACTAAAATATCCAATTTGCCAAATAAGAATAAAATCTGAAAAATATCAAATGTCAAAGCACATGGATTCTGCAAGCCCTGGGACTAAGATGTCTTTTATACAAGCATCTAACATTACTGACATTTTGTTATATAGCTTTTTGTACTATATTATGTTAGACTATATTAGACTTTAAGTGAGAGAGGCAAGTACTGATATTGATTAAATCTATATTTGGCAAAGAAATGCATTTCCACTAACACCATGTACCATTTACAATAGAAAACTGAGAGTATATTTACTTTGTCTGTAGGACTTTAACCAGCTCAAAGAGTCTGTCCTTCTCCATGCAGAGGGCTCTATATTCATTACACTGAGTCATCAGTGCGCTCACATCAGCTGAGCATTGTGGACATTTTAAAAAACTTGGACTCCTGAGAACAAAAGGACACAACATTAAAACAAAAATGTTTGCTGTTCGTTCATTTCACTGTGCAACTGCACATGTTTATCAACATATCCGAGTAGATTTATGTCCACTTACATGAATTCTACACTACTTCCCACAGCAGGCAGTACCAGTTTGTGACCAAATTTGGAAACAGAACTGGAAAAAGAAAGTTGACAGACAGTCATATTAACAGGAAATCCTAGTAGAATACACTGGCCCAAACAAAATCAATACCCTGATTACACAAAGTCCCCCATTTGCTAGAGTGAACTGTTAACCCTTAGTTTGCCAGCCAAGATTGTCTTAGAACCCAGTCTTACTGTAACAATAGAGATGTAAATGCATCATCAATAGTCTTAATGACTGTCAGTGACTAATTCTTATCAAGTAAATTAACAACATTCATATTCCAATGATCATTTAGTATGGATACCATTAGCGCACGTACCCTGAAGATGTTATTCTCTTGTTAATGTCGCCCTCCTCAGGGAGAGATCCTGAACTGCAGATTGTCTTGAGGTTGGACTGTCTTTCCGATCCCTCCTCCTGCAACAGATGTACATTTAATGGCTTGGCCAAGCATTACATGAGAATGACCAAGCATTAGGACAAAAGTTTAAATGGACAAATAATTTTTCAGCTCAAATTTTGTGTTCTTTGATAAGAAGTCAAATGCAGCAATCATTTTGCTGAGCTGAGTTCAAATCTTGATTTTGCTTTTTCTTTTGTTTACCTTGGAAGGGAGCTGTTGGATTTGTTCCTCTAGTTGTTTGATCTTGGACTTAAGCTTTTGGATAAGAGCGCTGTGTTCTGAAGGCTCACTGCTCAGCTGTTGGGTCTCCTTACTCTGTTGGCTGAGCCGTTTCAGCATGTCCTGCATCCGGGCCTGCTGCTTCTGCCAGAAGTAGAAGGGGCAATGATTATCACAAAAGATTCCTGATTATTATTATTATTTTATTATTATTCTGGCTGAAAAAATGATTAACTGGAAATACAAGTTTTTCCCTTTATAATTGAAAATATAGTCAGATACGCTCTACATTGTCTCCTGTAAAACTGATAAAAACACAATTTGTGTGTGTACACATAATAGAAGATAAGTATATAGATATAAGTAGATATTTTAGTCTTATCTAAGGCCTTACCAGCAGAGCATCCACAAGCTCATCATCATGTTTACCCTTCTCCAGGAGGGTGGATATCTGGACCTTCAGAGTTTTCATTTCGGTAGACAGAATTTTGTTCCGGGCTTTAGAGGCTTCCAGCTTTTTCTTCACCTCCTCATGGTCTTTCATGAGGGCCTCATAGTCTACTGAGATCCTCTGTACAGGTGTGGTAGGAGAGCAGCTTCTAAGCACATTAACAAATTCTTATTTCTATTCATTCACAATTACTGTACAGCACACGCACCTCAAATGCCTCCCTCTTCTCCTTCTCGATGGAGCGAATGTAGCTGAGGTTCCTGTCCTGGGGAGGGGTTTTCTGAAGTACCCCCACACCCAGAAACTCTTCTTCTACACTCAGGACACTTGGCTGTCTTCGCTGATTTGAGTGGTTCAGCTGCTGCTCAAGGTCCCGTACCTGTTGCACAATTCCTATTTTTGTTAATGTTGAATTAAGGTAAATAACTTTGGACCTTTTAATTTGAGAAACACGTCATGTTTTAAGTTGGACCCTTTTAGCTTACCCTTGTCTGAAGAGCCAGTATCTGCTGAGAGCGACCTCTAAAACTCCCTGGGCAGCTTAGCAATTGCTGAAGGTTGACCTCTTCCCCAACCTCACTGATCAAAACCTATAACAGCAGGTAGTGGATCATATTTTGGAACACAGAAGTCATGGATTTATTATACTGTGCCACCTACAACACCTTCACAAAGAGTCTCAAGGCCTGGGAAAAGTCAGACAGGTGAACATTTCTAATCTACATGTAACATTTTCTTGTTTCACTCTTCATCATTGTTATTACTGGCCTGCAACATGTCCTTCAAGCATTGCCAGGCAGCTAGCTTTGCATGGCTAGGGCATAGAACAGTCCTTCTGTAGTTGTGTCTTACAACTCTGTGTTGCATGGCTGGTGTGTTAAGTGATCAATATAATGACAATTGTGTTTTTATCTATGACTCCTTCGGGTGGCTGTGTTTTTGTCATTGTCTTGCTGCATGGCTATATGTGCAGAAATGGTGTTTGTTGCTATTGTCTTATTGTACTGATGCTTTGTTGTGTCCTGTGTATGGAGACTCTGCATGGAAGAATTTCTTTTTTGTTGTCTTCATTCTGTAAATGTTATCGCTCTATAGATTTCATCTCACCAAAGGACTGCAGTTGAAAATTAGCTAGCTAACACTGGCACATTTACAGAAATGTTGGTTAATATGTCTTATAAATAAATTCATTAAATGAAATGTGAATATGTTCTTCTTATTGAGCAGTTAGACTTAAGGCAGGAAAAAAAAGATACTACCTTCTGAGCTACTTTCAACTCCTGTTTGACAGATTGAACCTGGTTGCGATACTCAGTCACTTTCAGCTGGGCAGCAGATAATTTCTCCTGCAGTGATTTCACCACTGGATTGTCCTGCTTTTGTGAACAGATGATATTTGATTTAGACTGAGTTTCAATCATTCAAGTTAGGGAGACATAAAAATAATCTTATGGTGAAATACCTCACACTCTTCAGTGGATCTCCTATTCTGTGAATTGGTATCAGTCTTCAGCTCAGGTGGAGAGTGCACCAAAGCAACTTGCAGCTATAAACAGGAGCATAACATTACACTAATTCAAGTATTCCCTTTGGAAATAATATCATTATATAAACAGCATTATAAACCACATATTTTTGATTAAACACATATATGGTTTAAAACAAATTGTTCATCAAAATCAAATTAATACATTTTTGTTACCTCTTTTTCAAGCTCTTTAATTCTGTTGCCGTGTTGCTTGGATTTAATCTTTTCTCGCTCAACTTCAGCAGTTAGTTCTCTATTCTTCTTGGATAACTCGACTATCTTGGTGGCTGCTATATCCCCTGCCAAGCCTGATGTGCCTAAGCGGATGAGTGAATGAGTCATGAGGAAGCAGGGATGGGATGTATCTATAGCATCACAGTGGTGCAAAATAAGTGGAAGTTACCTGCTAAAGCCAGTCGTTCTTCTTCTCTTTTCTTCTTCAGGTGTTTAATCTCAAAATCCTTTTCGCTCAGAAGTTTAAAGAGCCGACCATTTTCATCCTTAAGCTCCCTCAGCTGGTCCAGCAAATTATCATTCTGTTGCGGTCTGCAGGGAGGTAATTAAAATGAACACTCGGTAGATGAGAGAGATCATTTGCAAGTTGAGAAAGTGATTGTTCACATCGATTTGTATGTTAATACATTCAATCATATTTTCTTGTTTAATCAAAAAAGTATCAAAACAATTTAAGCTGGCACGGAGGGAAAAAAAAAAGGTAAACATTTGTTTCAGCCTCTGTAAGACTCACCTGTCTTCCTGAATACCTTGCTTAGATAGATCCAAATCATCCTGGATATCGCTGACATTAAGCTTATCTGTTTCTTTATCCTTCTTCCTGTCCAATATCTTTTTCTCCTGCTGTTTTTGTAGTGCTTGCAACTGAAGCCGCAAATCCTTTAGTTCATCATCATGCTCCATGATCTGTGATGGAGAAAACAATCAACTTGTGATGGAGAAAACAAACAAGTGCCACAATTTGGCACTTGTTTGTTTCAGCCGAATGAAAATAACCATTAACTTTACCAGCTTGGCAATCTTAGATCCATCATTACTTACATTTGACTAGCAGACCAAGTTGAAGTGACACTACACTTGTTGAAATAAAGGCCGAAAATAGCCCATAAATGTGTTCGTCCTTGAGAAAGCAGCAGAGGCCCTGGATTGCCCTCCTGCTTGTGCAGAACACAGATATTATCACTGATGCTCCTTGCCTACAGACTGAAAATGACTACTCCAGTCTTGTTAGACAAAAAGAAGCGATATTTACTATGTGATGTGACGAGCAATTAGCGAGAAAACGTTGACGTTTAAGATAATGTGAGCTCTCGGAACTTTAATGACTAAGTGGCACATCAGTTAAGAAAATAGCTTACCTGTCATTTATAAAAGTTCCGCCCTTGTAAACGATTTAGAGGCTGTTTTGCACTGTGACATTTTGTTTGGTACTTGAAGCATCTGTAGCAGCTCCTTTACTGATTGCGACGCTATTGTATCCATAGCAACGGCACCCTCGAGATTTCTGACAAGATGTCGCGAGAGTAGGGAGAACGTAGTCATGGGAACAAGAGGGCACTACCAACTACTAGACAAACAGTTCACCTGTCTGTAACGTTAGTTAAATATTATCCAATTTATCCATTTTTCACCGGCCAATAAGTGATAAACGTTTTTTTAAATTTGGTGAATAGTTTCAAAGGAGGCGGGTAGAAGTTAGCTAACAGTAACAGGTGCAAAAGTAGAGCAGGCTAAACGTTTCTAAATATGTGTAATGTGCTAAGACTCATTAGTAAGTAGTAATAGGTGTGAGTAATGAAACCTTTATCACTGAGCAATATCCTACACGACCACAAGGGGGCGAGATATTCTACAAAGCAGCTTTGTCAAACTGTCAAAGGTAAAGGGTGTTACCTGTATGGGATAGAGAGGGACACCTATGCCAAAAACAACAAACAAACAGTGGCACAGTTCTTTTGTTTTGTCAGCTTGGACTATACTGGCTGTGTGTACATGTTTAAAACATACATATATGTTCTTAGTTATAAAAATGTTTTTAAACAGAAATGTGAAATACTATTTCTCATTTGATAGTGAATGCCACAGAAGCTTCAAAGTACCTCATTAGTCATCCTTCGACCCAGGACTGAAGGATTGTTCCCCTTTGTAACATGATGCAGTTGCACAACCTGATTTCAGGTAATCTCGTTGTCTCCTCAAATGTGAGTAATACATCACGAGCTCCAAAGTCACAGTGACACAGCATTTTATAGCATCCTGTTTAATTTAATAGATTTCCTGTTCGGATCTTAAAGTGGGGGCAATACAGGAAAGCAGAGCAGTTTTATCTGATGGGAGTGGTAGGGTTATCTTTTTTAAATGATTGTGTAATGGTTTTGTTTGTTTGGAATTTCTGGACACCAGCTGGTGCACAATGAAGTGCTCACTTCATTTAGCAAGTAAGAAAGTTTGATCTCAGGTACAAGAACATCAATTGTGATAAACTGTACACCCAATTGCCAGCTTGTTATGTACACTCAACTAAAACTAAGTAGTGCAGCCTTCAACTGTTTTTCTATTCTGATTATGTCCTGCACTGACATCGTATCCTGAAGAAGACTTGCTCTTTTGCTTTTCCTTACATGTCACACCAATGTTCGACCATCTTTACTGATATATTCCCCCCATAGATCAAAATGCAAATGTTACTTAAGTCATACTATTGGTATATATTATTGAGCAGTCTTTGTGACTGAAGCTCCTGCCATCCTAGCCACAACAATAAAACATTTTTTGAATTAACTCATTTATTCAGGAATATTTCCTTTACCCGTCTGTGCATCAGACTATATTAGTTTTAACTAGATGTACAAAACAAACTGTTAACTGATTATATATTGCCATTTGTTACGACAAAACACATTTTCAGTGGGAGGTTTCAAAACACAACAGGATTTCAGAATAAGAGACTTGTCATTTTTATTTTCAAAGGGAAAAAGAAAAAGAAAAAATATCCAAAAATAATCTTCTGTATTTGCACAGAACACCAACACAACTTTGTGAATAATTTAACAAGGCATCTACGTAAGCATATCACAATACCGGCTATAAAGATGAAATTTTATAGGTTACAGTCTGTAGGTCTACCTCAGTGAGTAATGAAACATTGGACCCATGTGTATCGAAACACAGTGATAAAAATATGAAAAAAGACAACCTTTACATTCAATTTGTATAAAGGCTGCTAAACAAAACCCCCCATTTTATATTCTACAAGTCCAATTTCCATCTGATGTATATTTTTATTGTGGGATAACCTGATGCTGTGATGACATTTGTCCTTGCTGTTAAAATAATGTGAAAGCACAGGCTTTGTGTATAGACCACATATTGTCAAATCCTTCCATAATATGCCACTAACGCACTGGAATGCCCATTTTTAAAAAATGGGCTAAGGTGCAAGGATTTTCAATTTGGCAAACAGTACAGTAGTACATAAAAGAATAGAGCTGGTAAAACAAAACAATAAAACTGTTACAAAAAAAAGCTCAGGCAACCTGCCATTGGTGGTTATCTATGAATCTAGGCTTGACCTAGTCATACTGTCTTCAACTGATTTACTAGATTTTATAGTTTATGATATTTCACTCACACGTCACTCAAATTCAAGGTAGAGCTTACAAAACTATCAGTAATGTCGCCCGTCCACACAGATATGAAACCAGCTGGGTTTGCAACTGCAAACACACAGTGTTAACGCAGCTGAGATCAATACACCTCCTTCTCAATACAGAAGTGATAGCTCGACCCTCTGGTGCGATTTAGAAGGCCCTGTAGGAAGTGTAATCAATAAGTTATAACTATTTACAGTGACTCGAAGGGATGCGCGCATACAAAAATTATGACACATCTCGAAAAAAATAAACGCTCTACACGTCTTAATATGAGGTAATATTAAGGGACATGTATGTCTGTGTAAGAGTCCGTGTTCACTTGTGTTGCACCGCTTTCTGTTCTTCTCTGGGTTTTACATAGTATTCTTTGTACATTGAATACAGGACGCCTAAAAACAAAGAAACAGACAGATAAGTTACATGACGGTCCTCGCCACAAACAGATAAGAACAGACCAAATCATTAATAAAAAGTACAAACTAATCATGACAACCAGGATTTAAAAAACAGTTGGTGGGCAGGTAAAAAGAAAATTGTGCAACAAACTGAAATAGAAATAAAGTTCTAATCAGAAATGTGACACTTCAGACTACATACCAACAGTCATGGCTCCGACCACAAAGCCTTGGGCAGCCACACGCATGTGGATCAGGTGAACTGACATTTTTGTGTCTCCCCGACTTTTCATTTTCATCAGTCTGTAGCCAACAATGGCAAGGAATCCAGCCATTCCTGCAAGGAACAAGAAGGGTGGATCAATTTTCATAGATGACTAACTGAAAGAAAGTCAGTGTGACTTTTATAGTGCTAAGGTTTGAGAAGCAAGCTTAAATGAATCCATCTTTCACAGAGTAGCCTGATATGAGACAGTATTGTTACACTTCACTTCAGTAAACTGAGTGGATTCAAAGGTCTGGACCCCGGCAAGGGACACAATGTACTACTCACCCACTGGGACAAATGGATTTTCCTTCGCTTTACGCATGAACTTGGACTCGTTCTCGTCATAAGTAGACATCTTGGCTAAAAAGAAAAAACAAAAGAAAAGTTAGGTTTAAGAGCAAGTTTGAGGTTAGTCCCAAAACACAGCATGCTAGCTCATTGAATGTAATGCAGGTCCATTCTCTGTGTTAAAGCCTCACTGAAAACCCAAAAACAGTTCTGGATAAGCTTTAAGCTTTAGCCTACTAAATAATGATAATGAATATTTAATATTTAATGTTGTACCTCAAGCAGGTTTGTAACTGACTGTTCAGAGCTAATGTAAGTTACCACATGAGCTGCTCAGAGGTTACACATGAAGGGCAGCAGGAAAACACATCCTTTTATAGGCCTGGGTTACTTACTCTACATATCCTGCATACTGTAAAACACATCAACCATTCACCAACGCTATGTTATAATCTTTAATAATTTAAAATGGCTTATATTTGGATAAGATAAAACAATCAAGATCGAGGATTGCCGTTTTAAAAGCAAATAAAACATCCGTCACACCCCTCAGAGTTGGACTGATTCTTACCTGTTTGAGGTGTGTCGCCAGTTGACTCGCCTGTAAAGAAATTGTGATGTTTTATGAGTCCTAAAGCCTCCGATCACACGTACCGTATAAAGGAAGTAAGACGCCGGCTGCGTGATGTAACTAACTATCATGCACGCATGTTTGACGTCAGCAGGTTTTCGGGAGCGTGTTGTGTTCAAGTCATAGGAGAAAATAGGAAATATGGGTTCCGCCTTGGAAATTCTTTCAGGTTGTAAGCTTCTATCCCAGTACAAGTTTTGTCGTTTCGTAAATGACCGTTTTTAAATGAGCTCATCAGTACTGGAACTTAGACTTATAAATGAAGTACTTAAATTTGTGAATAAAAAAATAAAATAAAAATACACCTTTGGGATATGATGTTGTACATAAAACCAGTTATCTGTGGATGCTCTCAGGTGGGTTTGTTTGTTGAATTACATCTTAGTCTTAAAATAAATAGCACAGTAATGAGTTGACAGTGGTAGCAGAGGGTGTTGCATAATTCAAGTTGGCTAAATATGACGCAACATGTTCGCCTAGGCAACATATCATATGTTTGCTACAACTAGCATTGCAGTTTGTTTGTTTTTCCCACAGGCCATCACTATGATGAACAGTTAAATCATGTTATATATTGCAACAGCACCACCTACAGTTTAAATTAATGGGTATCCCAATGAAATTTGGTAGATCAAAAAGTAGTAGTAGTGTTTTATTCCATTTTTGAACAAGAATAATTCCTACAAATTATAAATGATATAGGTCTATGTACAGTTTAAAATGTGCACTGTGCTTTAACATGTTCATCCATCCATCATTGTGATCAGTCAAATACAAATCCTGCACGCTGTCTATAATTTATATAGACACTTTATGTATATCCATTCAATATTTATTTCTTTACACTATTTGTATTGTTTCCAGCTTACGTAACACTTGATTTTTCAATATAAACAATGTATGTAGCTATTATTGTTGATTGTTAGGCTATATTTATATATACACATACAGTATTGTGTTTATCTACTTGTTTATACATCACAGTTTTATGTTTGTTGTACCTATCTTTGTTCAGTTATCATTACGAACATGCGGATTATTTATGCTCGTGGTTAGAGTGCAACAGGTTGGTGATGAATGGTAAATCCGATGTGTCATGAACGCAGCATCAGTTGTACAATCCCCTCACAAAATCAAAGATAGTGAAGGGAACGTGAGATGCTTCTCCGAGCCCCATAGCCGTGTCGTTTGTTTCACAATGAAACAAAAGACTAATTTTTCCACACCATCAGCTGATTTTTCATGACATCAGATTGCATTTGTAGTTGTAATGTATCACATTACGTCTACAGTCGGAGAAACAAGAGAAACTAACACCTCTTTCATCGTCTGTTCTGACCGGGACACTCTCTGTTATAATACCACGTTGGTTTACGCTTACGTATGATCTCTCTCTACGCTGCTCTCTGTCTGAATGTTGTCTCATCTTACGTAAAATGCCCCAGTATGATTTAGCGGTGGTAGGTGGCAGTGAATCCTCTTGTTTCACATGTTGATCTCTGGGATGATGTAACAGTGGGGAGATGTCATAAGGACGTTGGCTGCACGTTTCTGCAACGTGCTGCGTTAAAAGAACTAATACAATACTTCTAATAATAAGCCGGGGTGATGGTGCACATTTTTAGGCTTTTAAATGACTTTGAGTTATAGAATACAGTCAGAATATAGTACTGTTTCTATTAACTGTTGGTTTTATTAGTATTGTAATAGTAGTAATAATATTATAATAATAACAACAACAATATTGATAATAACAATACGATTATTGTATTTATTATTATGGTACAATCAAGGGCATATTAACATCACTAATCGGATTAATTTAAGGTTGATTATGGCAGCACCAGTCTATCTGTGTGTATGTGGACACAAATTTAAAGGTACAGCGTGTAGGATTTAGTGCCACCTAGCAGTGAAGTTGCAGATTGCCACCAAATGCCTCACCCTCTCCTTCAAGTGTAACGCCCAAATGTCACGCATCGCGAGTAATATGCGGCCATTCTAGTCACTGTATCAACCCCGCTGGCTCCGCCATGGTCCATTTCAGACGCATCCCAGAAGCGTCTCTACGCTCGGCAACGCGTGAATGGAACTACCAGTCAAAGACTGAGGAGAAACTCTTCCTGTAAAATTCAGAGTAATATGCGGCCATTCTAGTCACTGTATCAACCCCGCTGGCTCCGCCATGGTCCGTTTCAGACGCATCCCAGAAGCGTCTCTACGCTCGGCGACGCGTGAATGGAACTACCAGTCAAAGACTGAGGAGAAACTCTTCCTGTGAAATTCACTTAAAAAGCAAAATGCCAAACTGAAACTTTAAAGATTCTGTACTTGTTTACATTGTTCATGGGATATAAAATTACACCCTAGACAAGCAGAAGCAGCAGGATAAATCTTTGGTATATAGTATTTCGCCACGTTTCTGTGAGAGCTTCTGCTCTGTGTTCAACCTCATTGAGACTGGAAATCAAAAACAGCTTTGAAGCCCTAATGAGCCTGTGGCTTGTCCTTTATGCAATTATAGACTATCAGTTCCTACTGACCACCAGGCCCTGATGAGCAATGTAGATTAAAGTAGACTGCTAAAGGAAGGAGTGCTGCAAACAAACATCACTACCTCCAGACAACCTTCAAAGAACATAATTTAATAAACACATTTTAGATTTATTTCCATTTGGTTGTATCGTGTTATCTGCTTTCTGCTGATCCAACCGTCTGACCTTTTGCAACCTTTTACTTTATCTTGTGTACAGTCAAGGAATTTGCACAGGAATTCAAAGATCAGCTATCGAAGAAACCACCTGAGTCAAATTGCTCAAAACAATGTTATCTCAGTCATGGTCATGCTCTAAAGATAGAAAACATCTCCACCCAGTAGTGAATCAAAATGGTAAGTGTTTAATTTGCAAAGACATAAAAATAAAAAATAAATAAATAAAAAAGCATACCAGTAATAAAAAAATATATATACAGTCATATCGGTCTGTTGTAGACTGGTGTATTTGGTAGCAGCCTCAGTGCTTCATCAACAGATTAGTTTGCTTTAAGTTGCAAATGTCCATTCCATGTGATTATGTAAGACGTCAACTTTTCTTAACAAACAGCCCTGTTTCCAGTTTTGTGACAATACATTTTCCAGCTAACCCAAGAAGGTTTAAAGTAGTTTTTTTAGCTAAAGAAGTAGGAGAATTGTCTGAACCCAGTTGAAGTTGAAGTTGTCATTTTATTGCTCTTCAAAAGCGAGGGGTACAATTTTAATGCCATTGTTAGTGGCTTAACATTTAAATGGATTTGAAATGAATTACAAAAAATATTGTATTAAATATTTTATAAATACTATTTCTGAACAAGAATAATTTCAATAAGGTATCAATTCCAGGAGGTGGTGCTACATGTCTACTTACATAGTTGAGGAGCAACACAGAGGAAACAGATGTCTCTCTAGAATGAAAACACATTGCACTCAGCAGACTGAAAATAAACTGCATATTTTAGATTATTGTGAGAAAACAATACATAAGAAAATAAATGATCATATTTCCACATACAATAGCATTTTAAATTAAATGATTAAATGACCAAACACTTAACATATTAATATAAATATATTAAATATAAAAGTATAAATAAGCACTAGACAGCACTTTCATGCTCTGAGCACAAGCATTAGATTAACATTAGCATTAGATTAAGCAGAGAATTACCTTTTGTTTATCAAATACCACTGACACACTGAAAATGCTTTCCTTATCAGAAACATGTGTGTAAACACACAGTACAATACTTCTTCATTGTCAGATTTGTTTTTTCATTTTGCCACCAGCTAATGCTACATATTAGGTGAAACAAGCTATATTAAAATGAGTACAACACAAAATTTGTGTGACTTTCACATTTACCTATGTGATTCACTACTTACTGAAAATAGCTTCCTTCCCATTTCCTGGAATTCAGAAACCTTTCCCACAGACACTGGGAGGAGCAAAAGTCTGTTTAACATGCAGAGTATAAACCTCAGCCCCACAATAACTGTGTGACTCTCAGAGTTATCAGTCATGGAACTGCTGCTGCCGATCCTTCTTGGCTTTCTCGCTGCTCTAATTGGAGGGCTGTACCTACTCAATGTATGTCGACAGCGGCGACCAGGAGAACCCCCTTTGGATAAGGGGCTTATACCTTGGCTTGGTCATGTTTTAGAGTTTCGCAGGGATACATTGAAGTTCATAGACAGGATGAGGCAAAAGCACGGTGATGTGTTCACCATCCAGCTGGCAGGGTTTTATGTTACATTCCTTCAGGACCCTCTGTCGTTTGGGTCTCTCGTTAAGGAGAGTCGAGAAAAACTGGACTTTAACAAGTTTGCAAAACAACTGGTGTTCAGAGTGTTTGGTTATAAAGCTATCGAGAATGACCATCAAATCCTTCAGCTTTCCAGTAACAACCACTTGAAAGGAGATGGCCTGGAGGTCATGACGCAGGCCATGATGAGTAATTTGCAGAATCTGATGTTGCACAGTATCGGATCAGCTGCAGCTCAAAGGACCTGGATGGAAGACGGACTGTTTATGTACAGCTACAATATTGTTTTTCGGGCTGGCTACTTATCACTGTATGGCAATGAACCATACAAGTCAGAAGAAAGTGAGGAGAAAGCCAAAGAGAAAGACAGAGCTGAATCCGACGCCTTATTTTCTGAGTTTCGGAAATATGACCAACTCTTTCCTAACCTGGCTTATGGGGTCCTCCCACCAAAGAAAAGGTTGGAAGCAGGGAGGCTATTGGAATACTTCTGGGATGCTGTGTCAGTGCAGAAGATGAAGAACAAGGACAATATCAGCCGCTGGGTGTGGGACGTGCAGCAGGCCAAAGAGGAGACAGGTATGAAAGAGTCAATGATAAACAGGTACATGTTTGTACTTCTTTGGGCCTCTCAGGGCAACACAGGGCCCTCTGCATTTTGGCTGCTCCTTTTCCTCATGAAACACCCAGAAGCCATGACAGCAGTGAAGGAAGAGGTGGATAAGACTGTGAAGGAATCTGGGCAAGAAGTCAAACGTGGTGGCCCTTTAATCAATCTGACCCGTGAGATGCTGATGAAGACACCAGTCCTGGACAGTGCTGTTGAAGAGACCCTCCGACTCACTGCTGCACCTCTCCTCACCAGAGCAGTGATCCAGGATATGACGCTCAAGATGGCTGATGGGCGTGAATTCTTCATTCGCAAAGGTGACAGAATAGCAGCCTTTCCTTACAGCGCTGTTCATATTGACCCAGAAATCCACCCTGACCCACATTCATTCAAATATGACCGCTTTCTGAATCCAGATGGGAGCAAGAAAACTGCTTTTTACAAAGCAGGGAAGAAGGTGAAGTATTACAACATGCCATGGGGTGCTGGGGTCTCCATGTGCCCTGGGCGTTTCTTTGCCACCAATGAGCTTAAACAGTTTGTTTTCCTCATGTTGGTCTACTTTGAGTTTGAGCTGAAGAATCCAGATGAGAAGATACCTGAAATTGACTGCAGGCGATGGGGCTTTGGATCGATGCAACCTGTCAGAGATGTTCAGTTTCGATACAGACTCAGATATTAAACCAGTCAGTCATTTTTCTGACATCATTTTCATGTTGATTTTCTCTGCAAGCTTTCTTTTGAAGGTTTCAACAATGAAGCATGTGAAGTACCTTTTTTAAAATAGTGGAAAAAGCTGGTTGTTTCTCTGTTAATATTTTAAACGCTCTTATGTTAGATGGTCAACATGATGGTAGTTATCCTTTGTTAATAATTTGTTGAATACAACTACATATCTGTTTATGTAACCTTAGTAGTAGAGAAGTCAGGAGCTTCTGTCTCATGAATGGAATGTCACTGAACTGGTTTTTCCAGTTCAAGGTTAGGTTTTATTTGCCATTTATTTGCTTTATTTAACACATGCAACCCCAGTGATCTATAATTATAGCTTCTTAATATGATTGTGCAATAATTCAATGTTTCAACCTGTAATAAGGAATTTTATTTGACTAAAATTACAAAAGGTCACATTGTATGTCAAAGCCTATTGATTTAATTACACTGAGGTACAAATAAAGTTGATTTTCTTGACGAGATAATGCTCTCTGACCTTGATTATTTTGCAATGTTGCAATGCTCAATGAACTCTGTTTTAGCAACATAAAGTTTTCTCAGTAGCACTAAATCATCTATTGCCACAGTTAAACAGCTTCCTGTAATCAGTTATTGCTCATACTCACTATCATTCCATTGTGCTTGTCATGCCACTTTAAATAAGACTAGGTGTGGTAATCCACACAAAATCTTGATTTTGAGAGAATTAAACTGTAATAGTACTTTATAATGACGTTAATTAAACACATTCAGTTAGCATTGACTAAACACATTCAGATGTCTTCTTAGCATCTGACAAAACATGAAGTGGAGTTTAGTTTTCCCGTAAAACATGAAACTCTTCACACAGTCAGCAGTCAACGTGGACTAAACTGAGGATCACTTTTCATTTCATTCACTGGCCTCATCTTTTAAAAGTCATGAAGTGTTTTCTTTCTCAAACTCAACCACCACCAAATGTCTGTGTTCATTTTGCACGTATGACTGCTTCTTGGTACATTCTGCCACATCTAGTTTTTTCAAAGCATACAATCATCTTGCCTAACAAGAACAACCTTTATTTATCAATTGACAACACTCTGTAGAGCATGGATTGCAAATTATGCTGAAGTAACACATCCACTCCAAATGCTTATCTATGACCAGCCTATGGCAGCTAATGATGTGATCACATGGACTCCAGAGGGAGAACATGCTTTTGTAAAAATAAAACAATTGCTAGTGAGTTCAGCAATTTTAGCGCTCCCAGATTATAAGAAGCCGTTTATACAAATGTGCGATGCTAGAGGAGGATTTATGACTAGTGTGCTGACTCAACCTTTTGGGGGTAAACTTAGACCGATAGCATACTATTCGTCTAAATTAGACCCAATAGCCAGAGCAATGCCACAGTGTCTGCAAGCCGTACAGGCCGCAGCCTTAACAATACAGAGTTCAGCAACAATCGTCTTATTTCATCCATTGACACTGAAAGTGTCACATGCCGTAGATGTTTTACTAACACAGTCAAAAATAGCTTTCATGTCCCCAGCTCGACATCTCAATTGCATGACTATTCTACTTTCTCAACCTCATCTGACTATTGAAAGGTGTACGACTTTAAACCCAGCAACACTACTGCCAAACGAGACAGAAGGCACCAAACATGATTGTGTAGCTGAACCAACAAAAAAGGTACTGCCAAGAGCAGGTTTGACTGATGTTGCATTGCAAAACCCAGATGTAGTGATGTTTGTAGATGGGTCATGCAAAAAGAATCCTGATGGGACAAACAGTAGTGGATATGCAGTGGTAACCATAGACAAAGTGTTAGAATCTAGAGCACTCGCACCCCACTTTTCAGCTCAAGCGGCAGAATTGATTGCACTAACTGAAGCATGTAAGTTAGGAGCAGGGAAGAGAACTAGAAAAATTTCTAAAGAAATTTTGAGTGTGCCTGACTCTGGCCCCGTCGCCCCCATACATTAAACAGCTGTCAGCGTGTGTGTACTTGCTTGTGTCTGTTAATGAGAGAGTTTTACAAAGTCTTTTATTTTGAAGGGACTCTTATTTTGAAAGACTTTTGTCTTATCTGTGTGTGTTTGTGTCTGTGAGAGAGAAGCATAAAATGGCCGACATTCAAACTGTATTATTGACAGTCATTGTTATTATACAGAGAGTTCAATAAAGTTCATCACAGTGGCAGGCTTTGGTTGCCAAGCAACCAGGGCCAGGTGGAGACCACCAATCAGAGCAGTCAACCGCAGTGGCTCCTGTGACATTTGGCACCGCTGAGAGAGAGAGAGAGAGAAAAACAGCTGAAAGTACCCCTCGAACAGGAAGCCTTTTTAGCCAAACCGTAGTTCCTGTCACTGAAACGACTTGACACTGTGAGCATCTTGAGCTCTTCCTGAACGCCTACATATATATTTTATGTAGCTAAAGTTAAGACATGTGACTTTTAGAGCGATGGAAAGATACTGGTACCTCTGCTTTCCTCCAGAAATTTTCCCGCCTTTTTAACATGGTGGTCTATGAGGCTGTGGATGGGTGTTGCTGGCGCATCAGTGCGTCTCACGCCAAAACTCTAAGTGTGACAGCTTCAGCAGTGTTATCACTGCGACCACCACAAATTTTCCTACGTTTCTATGTATAAATTATTTCTGTAGAGTGAAATTTGTGGCCTCGGGAGCAGTTTACAAATTTATTTTTCAACAGTTTTTTCTCTCCCTCTCCACTCTAGCGATGATGTCACCAACTGTAACCAATACGCACCCATTCATTTTTTGGCGTGGTTTTTGGCGATTTCTGGCAAAACCGTTCGGTGAAACTCTTGCCGTCGATTCCCGATCGAGCCGCACGTTTTGATACCACTTTTGTGTATGTGCGACCAAAACTGCGGGAGGAGTAGTGGTCTGAAAAAAGAGCGTAAGAAAAATAATAATAATAGTCATGGGGAATAACATATAGTGTGCTCTTTCAGGCACACTTAATAACTGTCTATACTGATAGCACATATGCTTTTAATACCCTACATGTTTTCACACAACAGTGGAAAAATAGAGGTATGATTACATCCACAGGAAAATCGATTTTGCATACAAATCTGATTTTAGCCTTATTAAAAGCTGTACAATTGCCACTTCAGATAGCAGTATGTAAGTGTGCAGCTCACACAACAGGAACTGACTTGATTTCACAAGGTAACCGTAAAGCAGATGAGGAAGCAAAAATAGCTGCTACTAGGCAAGAATATGAGGACATGTACACAGCTGAGGAGATCACGCATTGACCATGACATCTTAAAAGACATGCAACAAAGCTCGCCTGAATCAGAAAAACAATCTTGGGCGAACAGGGGGGCGACATTATCAATGAGTAATGAGTTATGGAAATGACCAGAGGGCAAGTACATACTTCCAAAAAATTTATTTCGGTTTACAGCAGTGTTGACGCATGGGTTAACCCATACGTCAACAGGGGGGATGTATGAACTAATAAATAAAGTATATACAACATATGGATTCCAAAATTATGCAAAAGATTTTTGTGCGTAATGTCTAGTGTGTGGAAAACAGAATGTCCCAGGTAGATTAAGACCAAGACCAGGTAAAATACCTAATGCTCAATATCCATTTCATACGATATGAATGGATTTCATTGAATTAAATAAATGTGAAAACAAAAAGTACTGCTTAGTGATCATAGACTTATACTCTAAATGGATTGAAGCTATTCCAACCACATGAAATGATGCAATAACAGTAGCTAAAGCTCTAGCAACACATATTGCACCAAGATTTGGATTTCCAGAAATCATATATAGTGATAATGGACCGCATTTCAGAAATGATGTAATTGCTAAATTAAGTGAACTGTTTTCCATCAAAATGAAATATCATTGTTCTTATCATCCACAATCAGCAGGATTAGTGGAGAGAGCGAATGGTACAATCCAGGCTAAACTCAGGAAAGCCATGGAAGAGACAGGGAAAGGATGGGTGACTTGTTTGCCAGCAGTAATGCTAAGTCTTCACATACAACCTAATAATACAGGGCTATCACCTTTTGAAATTTTGTATGGTAGACCTTACAGAGTACCTTTGATTAACTTGAAAGGAGATGACACAGAATTGACAGAAACGATTGTAGATTATATGACTAAAATGTTGAAAAACAAAGAAACAATGTCTACAGTTCTCTCGCCCACAGAGCTGGTCCTTGACCAAGGGACATCTGTGAAGCCAGGAGATTGGATATTTACCAAAACACTTAAACTGAACTGAATTGGAGTTCTCTGAGGTGGGAAGGTCCATTTCAAGTGCTACTCGCAACGCCCACAGCAGTACGCATAGCTGAGAGATCAACGTGGATACACCTGACACATTGCAAACCAGCACCGATACCTACAGATAAGTAATAAACAAAACAACTAAGCAGATGACAGTTATAGAAGAATATACATTTGTAGAATTAGGACATACACCAACCCATCAGAATCCAGCAAGATTGTGATTGCTGCTTTGGTCACTTGTGGATGCTGTTGTATTCCATGTATGAGAGAATTGATATAAAGATTGATTACTACTGCACTAACGAAACAACAATTGTTGTATCAACCTGTCTCCGCAGATGATGGGTTCGAGAGGCATGTGGTGACTGGAGGACAGGTCGTGATTAGATACAGGAATGAGGAGGAGTATGGAGAATATGTTCAGCTCAAGCAAATAGGAGAGTTCATCTACGTGCCCATAAGAAAAGAAGCATCTGCTGAAAATGACACACTTGTTTAGTCTTTATTCCACAGCACAATGAAGAACCTATAGAAAATCTGAAAAGAAGTTATAGTGTTCTGATGTAATGTATGCTTAAAAGAAAAAGACTGACAGCAAATTGTATATACATTCAAAGGTTTTGTTTTTTTTCTTCGTTTCACGGACAACACCCGTAGGCAGGGAAAGGTTCCCGTGACTGGGTCCGCTGAGTCGATCAGCCCGTCTGAGGACAAACTTATTTTTCTTTATTAGATTCATAAATGTACTTATACGTTTGCTGTTGTTAGAATCAATATTTACATTGTGAAGTGTGATTAAGCATACTAGCGTGATTGTAACAATTACTAACATAGATTATTGGTCGCCGGGGCAGCGGGGCCGTGTGGAGAATTTTCCTGTCTAGAAAGTAACAGTATGAAACAATAAGAATGTTAGAGAGCTGCCAGACAGGTTTTTCGCTCCCACATCATTCATGATTATTTGAATCAACTAACACTGATTAAGTTTTATTTTTATGATTACATTTTTGTACCATTTAAAATAGTACAAACAGGGGGGAAATGTTATAAAAATTAGAATTGTACTGGGGTCAGATGTTTTTAATCATAAGATGTCTGTGTGTGTTTCTATTTTTTACATGACTTGTGGACACTTCACCTTCTGTTTGCGTATTTGCTGATGCTGGCAGGGAGAGATAAAGTTCAACTATATGTATAAGTTGAGGAAGTTCAGAACAGAACAAGGGTCGGAGACAGGTCGGGGAGGTGTCTTTTAGACTAAGGGATATTCTGTGTGTTGCACTGTTAAACGCTCCTTCTTGTACAAGAATAATAAATTCAACTTAAACTTTGAAACTTCGAATCCAGTCTTCATTATTGAAGGGTCATTCTTGAAAATTCCCGTAACAAGTACCTTTTTTAAAATAGTGGAAAAAGCTGGTTGTTTCTCTGTTAATATTTTAAACGCTCTTATGTTAGATGGTCAACATGATGGTAGTTATCCTTTGTTAATAATTTGTTGAATACAACTACATATCTCTTTATGTAACCTTAGTAGGTGCTTCTGTCTCATGAATGGAATGTCACTGAACTGGTTTTTCCAGTTCAAGGTTAGGTTTTATTTGCCATTTATTTGTTTTATTTAACACATGCAACCCCAGTGATCTATAATTATAGCTTCTTAATATGATTGTGCAATAATTCAATGTTTCAACCTGTAATAAGGAATTTTATTTGACTAAAATTACAAAAGGTCACATTGTATGTCAAAGCCTATTGATTTAATTACACTGAGGTACAAATAAAGTTGATTTTCTTGACGAGATAATGCTCTCTGACCTTGATTATTTTGCAATGTTGCAATGCTCAATGGACTCTGTTTTAGCAACATAAAGTTTTCTCAGTAGCACTAAATCATCTATTGCCACAGTTAAACAGCTTCCTGTAATCAGTTATTGCTCATACTCACTATCATTCCATTGTGCTTGTCATGCCGCTTTAAATAAGACTAGGTGTGGTAATCCACACAAAATCTTGATTTTGAGAGAATTAAACTGTAACAGTACTTTATAACTAGAAAAATTTCTAAAGAAATTTTGAGTGTGCCTGACTCTGGCCCCGTCGCCCCCATACATTATTATTGACACTGCTCAGCAAATTCAGTATTAATACAACAAGCTGTGTGAGTGAAAACAGCCCCTCCCCCCTCTGCTCCCTCAGGCAGGAGGTTGCCAAGCAACCAGGGCCAACTGCCGGGCCCTAATCAGCAGAGCAGTTAGGTGCACCTGTTAGAATGTCAGTTGGAAATGCCCAGAGAGAGAGAGAGAAAATGCTGAAAGTCACCCCTCGAACAGAAAGGACTCCTGACCAAACCGTTGCTCCAATCACTGAACCAACTTTACTGTGAGCATCGTGAGCCCTTCCTGAACGTCTAGACACCTGTTTTGTGTGATTACCATGAAGAAATGTCCCCTTTACAGCGATTCAAAGAAATGTTACTTCTGCTTTCCTCCAGAAATTTTCCCGCTTTTTTAACATGGCAGTCTATGGGGCTGTGGATGGGTGTTGCTGCCGCATCTTTGCGTGTGACACCAAAACTATACAGCCGACAGCTTCAGCAGTGTTATCACTGCGACCACCACAAATTTTCCTACGTTTCTATGTATAAATTATTTCTGTAGAGTGACATTTGCGGCCTCGAGCGCAGTTTACAAATTTTTTTTTTCAACGAATTTCTCTCTCCCTCTGCCCTCTAGCGATGATGTCACCAACTGTAGCTCGCGAACATTCTACCAATACACACCCATTCATTTTTTGGCGTGGTTTTTGGCGATTTTTAGGCAAACCGTTTGCCGAAAACCTTAGAAAAGTCATAGCCCGCGTTGCCCGGCCGAGCCGGTCGATTTGACACCTTTTTGTGTATGTGTGACAAAAACTGTGGGACGAGTGGAAAAAAAAAAAAAAAAAAAAAAAAAAAAAAAAAAAAAAAAAAATTTTAAAAATTTTTTTTTTTTTTTTTTTTTTTGGCCGGGGGGGACCTTAAAAAAATTTTTTTTTGGGTTTTTTTGGGGGTTTTTGTTTTTTTTTTTTTTTAATTAGAGTTTTTTAAAATTTTTTTTTTTTTGGAGGGTTTTTTTTTTTAAAAAATTTTTTTTTTGTGTGTGTGTCTGTGTGTCTGTGTCTGTCTGTCTGTCTGTCTGTGTAAAAAAAAACAAAACTTTAACACATGTTATTATACAGAATCAACAAGTTAATCACAGCAGGCTTGTGGGGGCAGTAAGGAAAAGTTACAGTCTTTTATTTGAAGGAACTCTATTGAAAGTCTGGGGTGTGTTATTTGTGTGTGTGTGCGTGCGTGTTTGCCTTAGAAGAGTTTTCTAAAATATTTTGTTTTGAAGGGACTCTTATTTTGAAATCTGTGTTCTCTCTATCTATGTCTGTGTATGTTCTCAAAAAGGAAAAATCCACATTAAAAAGAACCCTGATAGTCATTATATTAAAAACAGTAAAACAGCCCTCCCCCTCTGCTCCCTGTCTGTGTCTGTAGAGGGGCCAGGTGGAGCCCACCAATCAGAACAACAAACCAGCCAGAAAACAGTCAAGAAAAAACGCAAAGCCACCCCAACAAAAGGACCCACCAAACCGTCTCCAATTTTTTTTTTTTTTTAGAGATTTTAAATTTAATTTAAAAAAAATAAAACCACATTAAAAATACCCTATATCATTATAAAACCCTCCCCCTCTGCTCCCTCAGGCAGGAGGTTGCCAAGCAACCAGGGCCAACTCCGCCCTAATCAGCAGAGCAGTTAGGTCACCTGTTAGAATGTCAGTTGGAAATGCCCAGAGAGAGAACAAAATGCAAAGTCACCCGCGAACAGAAAGGACTCCGACCAAACCGTGCCAATCCGAACCGACTTTACAGTGAGCATGCTGAGCCCTTCCCGAACGTCTAGATAACAGTTTTGTGTGATAACATAAAAATGTCCTCTATGAGTGATTCAAAAAAGGTACTTCTCTCTCCTCCAGAAATTTTCCCGCTTTTTAACATGGCAGTCTATGGGGCTGTGGATGGGTGTTGCGGCGCATCTTTGTGTGACGCCAAAACTATACAGCCGACAGCTTCAGCAGTGTTATCACTGCGACCACCACAAATTTTCCTACGTTTCTATGTATAAATTATTTCTGTAGTGTGACATTTGCGGCTTTGGCGCAGTTTACAAATTTATTTTCGACGAATTTCTCTCTCCCTCTGCCCTCTAGCGATATGTCACCAACTGTAGCTCAACATTCTACCAATACACACCCATTCATTTTTTGGCGTGGTTTTGGCGATTTTGCAAAACCGTTTGGTGAAACCCTTAGAAAAGACATAGCATACCGATCCCGGCCGAGCCGGCCGATTTGACACCTTTTTGTGTATGGCCCAAAACTCTGGGGGAGTAGTCACAAAAACGTACGGAAAATAATAATAATATATAAAGTATGGTTTATTTGCTCTTTCAGGGCGCTCAAAAAAAGGGCGTAAGAATAATAATAACTAGAAAACTGCATTTCCTGCGGAAAGTGCGGTGTGGGTGCCCTCTGCCGCCCGTCGCTGCATGTCATTCCCCCCGTCTCTCTCTCCCCACATTCTTGTCACTCTTCAGCTGTCTCTATACTATAAAGCTTGAAAAGGCCATAAAAGATATATCTTAAAAATGTGAAATGAGCTGAAAAGAGTAGAATGGTATAAGAAAGTGTGAAATTAGCTGAAAAAAGTGGAATGGTATAACAAAGTGTGAAATTAGCTGAAAAAGTAGAATAGTATAAGAAAGTGTGAAATTAGCTGAAAAAAGTAGAATGGTATAACAAAGTGTGAAATTAGCTGAAAAAAGTACAATAGTATGACAAAGTGTGAAATCAGCTGAAAAAAGTAGAATAGTATAAGAAAGTGTGAAATTAGCTGAAAAAAGTAGAATGGTGTAACAAAGTGTGAAATTAGCTGAAAAAAGTAGAATAGTATTAGAAAGTGTGAAATTAGCTGAAAAAAGTAGAATGGTGTAACAAAGTGTGAAATTAGCTAAAAAAAGTAGAATAGTATTAGAAAGTGTGAAATTAGCTGAAAAAAGTAGAATGGTGTAACAAAGTGTGAAATTAGCTGAAAAAAGTAGAATAGTATTAGAAAGTGTGAAATTAGCTGAAAAAAGTAGAATGGTGTAACAAAGTGTGAAATTAGCTGAAAAAAGTAGAATAGTATTAGAAAGTGTGAAATTAGCTGAAAAAAGTAGAATGGTGTAACAAAGTGTGAAATCAGCTGAAAAAAGTAGAATGGTGTAACAAAGTGTGAAATTAGCTGAAAAAAGTAGAATGGTATAACAAAGTGTGAAATTAGCTGAAAAAAGTAGAATAGCATAAGGAAGTGTGAAATTAGCTGAAAAAAGTAGAATGGTATAAGAAAGTATAGTATAAATATTTTGAAGGTACTCTTATTTTGAAAGCCTTTTGTCTTGTCTTGGCAGTGTTATTACTGCGACCACCACAAATTTTCCTACGTTTCTAGCTATAAATTATTTCTGTAGAGAGACATTTGTGGCCTGGAGCGCAGTTTACAATTTTTTTTTTTGACGAATTTCTCTCTCTCTCTGCCCTCTAGCGATGACATCACCAACTCTAGGTCTGCGACATTCCACCAATACACACCCATTATAAACGCAGAATTTGAGTAAAAACCTGCTCAAATTTGAGCCTTGATAGTTTAAAAACGGTAAAAGATTTTAAAAAGAGTTAAATACGAGTTTAATAGTTTAAGATCTTGTGTACAATTTGAAATTTGAATGAAGTCTGTAGTAGTAGTAGAAGTAGTTTAAAAAGTAGAATGTTTGTGGAAGGTTTGTAGAAAGATTTGAAGTTAGTACAATGCATTTCAAATGGTAAAACATTTGTAGAAATAGTTGAATAATTTGAAAAATATTAATAGTAGAAATTTGTAAAATAAATAGCCATCATGTCCTAAATGAGCTGAATCTAGTGATATAAGTTTTATTTTTGTAGGACAAAATTTGTAGGAGTAGTAATGCGGCGAAAAACGTACGGAAGAAAAATAATAATAATAATAATAATAAAGATTTGAATAACAATAGTGTGGTCGCCCTCTGGGCACCCACACCAATAATAAGCGCGGGGAATAACATATAGTGTGCTCTTTCAGGCACACTCAATGACGTTAATTAAACACATTCAGTTAGCATTGACTAAACACATTCAGATGTCTTCTTAGCAACTGACAAAACATGATGTGGAGTTTAGTTTTCCCGTAAGACATGAAACTCTTCACACAGTCAGACACAAGTGTTTTCTTTCTCAAACTCAACCACCACCAAATGTCTGTGTTTATTTTGCATGTGTGACTGCTTCTTGGTACATTCTGCCACATCTAGTTTTTTCAAAGCATACAATCATCTTGCCAAATAAGAACAACCTTTATTTATCAATTGGCAACATTCATGTTTATCTCCTCTCCAGGCAATGGAGCATGTATGTGGGAAAGTTGATGTTTTCAGCAGCTACTCACATCACTTCAGAAGATTCTTTGCCCACTGTTTAGCCAAATATAGCTGTATTAAGTCCATAATATGGTAATGACATAGAATAACATGGAAGGAACAAAGGATTTTGAAGAAAGTATTAGGAAGGGTGCAAGTACAACCTATGAAAATAGTTTAAATTGAATAAAGTGAATTTGTTGCGGCTATCAGGTGTGTGGAGCTGCGGGTTGAAAAGATTTCTGTTTGACCTGTTGCAGTGTTAAAATGCCTGTAGTTTTGTTTGTAGATTGTTTTTGCTGCTTGAATACATAATGAGAAAACTGTTATTTGTTGTTTGGTTCAGGCGCAGACTGACTATTTCCCTGTTTCTATGTTTCCTTCTTCATCCCATAAGACTAGTTACAGTTTGAAGAACTTACTGCAAATTACTGACTGTTTGTTTTGAAACTTTTGATTTAGTTGAAAATGTGGAGAAAAGCCGATAAAAATGATGCTCAATAAGGTCTCCTGTTTCTCACATTTTTTCAAGTACAGCTAATCTTCCCTGAATAAGTAACGATAAATTAGTCATAGTGACTTGTGTCCCATACGTGAATAATCAGAGTGGTACAGTGGTTTGCACTGTCACAGCAAGAAGGTTCCTGGTTCAAATCTCGGCTGGGGCCTTTGCATGTTCTCATGGGTTCTCTTTGGGTACTCCGGCTTCCTCCGACAGCCTTAACTAGTGACTCTAAATTGCCCATAGGTGTTAATGTGTGTGTGAATGGTTGTTTGTCTCTGTGTCAGCCTTGTGATGAACTGCTGACTTGACCCAATGTCAGCTGCAATAGATGGATGGATGGAAATACTGCATGTGGTGGAAGTCGGGCAGGTCCAGAGTTCGCACATGTAGTTTTCTGATATTGCTGTCTTCAGTCATGATCCGATCAGCCCATGTTGGTGCCATGCTGATAAGATAGCTAGGTAAAGGGATTGCTTACCTTCATTACACGTTGGAAGTTTGCTTAAACTGTAAAATAATTTTTGCACATCTTTATCTAACCAACTTAGCCCTATGTTGTTTTTTTTTAACATCAGTATATATAGTGGTATATATAGTAGTAGTAGTATATATTTTTTTTCTTATTCATAAAACTTAATGTCAGACATTGCTTTGTCTGACCTTATCCTTTACTCCAGATAAATATGGCACCACCTGACACTTTATGAAGTTATTCATTAATTCCGTATCTCAGTTTAGAATCAGTTGGAATCACTTCTCGGTAAGCACGTGTCTTGACAGCACCTGGCTGCATCCGGCTCATCATAATATCATAAATTGGGCGAGTGTATAATTCGTGGCTGTAGTTACCTTTTGACAGTACAATTCATGTGTTAATTTACTCCAAATATATATTAAACATGTATAAAATAAGCTTTTTCTTTTTTTGTGGAACAAGCAAACAAATTCCATTAACAGTTCGTGGATATACTTTATTCTTCAGGACACATGTATACTATAAAATGAAATCTAATGTCCTTTCTGTGGTGAAAATTCCAGTGGGAGATGTACAAATAAGGACTGATTGAATGGATGATTTATTCAACATAGTAAGTAAGGAATGCGGGTAACGGGACAATAAGAACACCACTACAAGAATACCACACAAAGAATACGACTCAGAGAATACCAAGTGTTTCTGCTGACAGGTCAGAAATCCTGACACACACAAGGTCATTCAGAGTCTGACAAAAAGTAAAAGAAAGTAAGGTTTATAGAGTTCTTGCCCTGTCCCTATCATGGAGTGTCCTACCTGATTAGGAGTTCAACTAAAGTTCAGTTGTTATCCTAATAAGCGAGTCCTGCCATGATGGGATCATATCTTATCTAAGTTCTCAGAATGTCTGGAAGTAACAGATGAAAAAACACTGGAAAATAATATTCAGTTCTTTTTGAAAGGAAAATACTTGCAGAAGTGGAATGTGATGGTTGCTACTATTTATGTAATTGTTCTCAGAACACGTTGTTTCTTAGAATAAAGTAATTAATTTGTCATGTTTTTATTATTTTATATCTGATTACAGCTTACCAACACAGTACAAGCTGCTGTTTTGCCTACATCTAAGTTCAACTTAAATTTCATATAGTTTTGTGATACAAAACAAGGACTGAAGGTCAAACACATAGCATGCCATGCCACATCAAAAGGAGTTGTCATGCCACATTTCCATAATTGAGGAAAAGCCTTACACAAGCTTCCTTGGCCTTGAAAATAACTGTTGGAAATAATGACATGTACATGCACACACACACACCGCACAAATATGCACACAGATAAATCAGGAAAAGCAAAGGTTTTGGAGGTCCAGAGCTGCGTCGCTGTTCATTTCTGGGTGAATGAATGTGGTCGTAGTAAGAATAAATAAAACAGTGGTCATGGCAAAGTGGGCGGACAGCCTGGAGGAACAATGGGGCCTTTGGTAGGATGCTGGTCTCCTGAGTGTCCTGCCTGTACTTGGTGGTGAGGGGTTTTGAAGAAAAATGAACCATTGTCTCTCTTATCCTGCTTCTGAGCCTGAGCAGTGAAACGATGCCTCTGGATTCACGCCCAGGATGACCTACCATAAAGCATAGAATAGGCCCCTGCTTTACCCACATGGACAGGTAGGTACGGTTTCTCATTGTTGGATTTGTCACTGTGGTGCTGTGGATTGTGCAGAAGGCTCTCAGGGTATCAAGTTCTTGGCTATTTATGCAAAAAGAAGGCTTTTATTTTTTTCAAGCATTTGAAGTCAACTGGATATATAGACGTAGATGTGACTTGAAGTCAAGTGGCAGGAAATAAGTAAGTTGGCTCGTTAGGTTTTTGCCTAAATATAACAAAGTGAGGCTTAACACTGTATTGGGACGTTTAGTTTTTAATGCAGTTGATGATTATCTCACAATGTTGTCTCACATAGTGTCTGTGTTTTGTATTGTATCCTTGAAAATCACTTTATTACCTGTTGTTTCATTGAAACTAGCACTAATTCATTTAACCTCCTGCAACCCTGCGTCCTCATATGGGGACATTAGATTTTGGCTTCAGACCTATTACCCTCATTCAGGGACACTTACTGTGCCGTTTAGTGGTCAGAGAAGTTTTTGGTGAGAACTACTAATTGTTCAAAGACAATGCTTAGTTTTTATGTTTATCAGGTCCTACTTATCCCAAATAGCTAGGAGAAATTAAAAATGCACACCAAACAAAAGCTCGGGTCTCAGGAGGCTGTTTTGTTAGTCCCTATTGTCTTAAAGTAAATGTATTTATTGAAGTACTGGCCAAGAAGCAAAAATTCAACACAACATACATATGTATTGTGTGTGCCATATTGCAGTGCACTTTAGGAAATGGCAATTCATTGATGTGAATTATACACTTTTTAATGTTTTTCTATACATTGCATTCCCCAGCTATCAAAATTAGATGCATTAACGGACCAATGTGTAGGATTTAGTGGCATATGTAGTTGTTGATGTCAACCTCGCCTCACCCTTCTCTTCTTGGCATGAAGGAGAAACTATGGTTGCTGCAAGACTAGCAGAAAACACAAAAAGCCCTATCTAGAGTCAGTACTTTGTCCAGACAGGTCATTGGACACAGGTTTGTTTATATGTTGTGCCATAAGTTATTGCTCCCAGGACTGCTATCACAGAGTGTGTCGTTTAGCTCTTTCCCGCATGTCATTCCCCATCTCTCTCTCCCCACATTCCTGTCAGTCTTCAAGCTGTCTCTGTCAAATAAAAGCCAAAAAAGGCTAAAAAAGGCCAAAAAAAGACTGCTATCACAGGTCCTTGACCTCAGTGTCTGAATGTAACACTCTGTTGAGTGTGTCATTTAAATACATGATTGCCATCTAGTGGATAAAAACATCCATTGACAAAAGTAGAGAAAAGTAGATACCAATGTGGGTTTTAAGAGCAAACACACATTTGACATTATTTATTCATATATATTAATTAGCAGATGTTACTTTTATATTTAGGGAATGTATTAAATATTCACTACATACATTTATTATATAATCATTGGCCTTGAAGGTTGATATTTTGCCCAATCTGTGCCTTGTAGCACATTGCCTTTCCTTAACAATGTCACTGACTTAATAGCCGAGCTTTAAATATCTAGTATACTATACAGTACGTGCATTGTGTACATACAGTTTTGAGCTCAGCTTTTCTTGTGTAAGAACACGCCAAAGAGAGAGAGTGTCTTGCAGTCATTGGTCCCACAGCGTTGCTACCAGTGTCTGGAGTTCACTGAGTTGGAGAAGGGCAACGGCACAAAGGCATCTGGAAGGAAGGAGATGTAGTAAACATATCTTTGGTAGTCCAAATGACCCTGACTAAGTCTGCTGCTCCTTTGGGCTCGCCCCAGATCAGCCCATGACATGGCCAGTCAAGACAAGATAATGTCAAAGATTAAGGCCCTCCAGCTCTACAAGCAAAGCACTGTTATTTTGTTTTATTTGGATTGGTAGTTGTGTGTTGGATTTTACTGCCATGGTAGAAAAAAGGCATCAGCCAGTTGGTGTAAAAAGGACATCACTTAAGTGTGAACTCTATGGTCCTGGTTTTAAAAACACATTATGAACATTTTTGTCAGTCTTGTTCTCAACATTATTAATTTTAGGGAACCGCTGTGATCCAGGAATTGTCGAGCAAATTTATGTTGTAGTGTTAAAAAGGCATAATGGACACTCATTACAGTTGCATTGCTTGTATGTAAGAGACGCAGAGTCCTGGCTGAGGGAAGTTGTTGGCATCCACCTCAAGGCTTCATCTCAGTCGCTTCAGTGGAGTACAGCCTTAGCAAAACTGGCACGGGATGCACTCACCCCGGGGGTAGGATAGGCTCGGGCTGAGAAACTGAGAGAAAAATGAGCAAATGAGATTGGACTGCCACCACTCTCAGGCTGCCTATAGGATAGCCCCCAACAGCCTGGTAAGAGCAGTTTAATGATAGTAGTAGGAGAGATGGGAGAGAGGAGTCCAAGCACCAAGTTGCATGTTTTTGCTCTGGTGTCTTGTGTCGCTCTTTTCTCTGAGGGTGGGGGCACATCCAAGTCACATGGTGGAGCTTGATCTGTTACATAAACACAGACCTTCACAGCCCCCAGTCTGCTCGCATCAACTTTGTTCAGTAAATACATGTGGATAAAACTCTTGTGATGACATTGGTGGTGGCCAAGGAGAGTTGTCGAGATGTTCACTCGGCTGCGCTGCAAACCCTCACAGCTCCCAGTGACCTCTTAAAGGAATACAACATCATTTTGTCGAAATATTTCTGTGATTTAGCGTATGTGTTTAAAAAAAGTACAATACATTTATAAAATGGTTCATTCAAGAGGTGCACCACAGCATTTTTTCTTATTATTTCTCAAAATGTATTTTGTATTCAAAGAAATTTAAGTTTGTTGTCGTGTTTATTTGTTAGCTGTACCTAATGAATATTAAACAGTCTCATTTGGCTGTCACATGATGCCACTTCTTGTGACACCAGCAATGTCAAACAGTGTCTTACAGGGAAATACTGGGACATTTTCCTGGCTGGGAGCAGTCCAATCAATATTTATCAACATGAACCGCAGTTTCCCAGAGCTAGAATAGCCTGAATTGACCAAGGACATGAAGGGCTAGTCATGCATTTGTGCCTTTTTGTTTTGAGCAATTCAAATATTTTATTTTTTGTTTCAAGGACTAAATAACTGTTGGGAAAAGGAACTGTTCTCTTTTTTATACATATATTACAACATTTGCCCTTATCACAGAAATGTTGCGTTGTCTTCAAAGAATAATGAAGTTCACTAATCACAGTTATGTTTTTTAATAATTACAATAAACGACAATGATAGATTGTAATAAAACACATTTGATTCAAAGTAAACCTTGTGTTGTTCTTAGAAGAACCAGAAATAAAAAGAAATGGCCATGTGGAAACTTTAAGTTATAAAGATTAATAAAAATCATATCTAATATCATATATAATATATAACTTTAATCTAATAGCTATTAGTATTTAAATATCAATGATATTTGATTCAGTTACAGTGGTAAATAGTGGAGAATCAATGAGAGTTAATTGTTAATCCAAACCAGCAAGTTCTGCCAACTGTCTAGGAACATAAACTCTAACTGACTTTTGGTTGAATGTTCACCAGCCGTCTCCACTGAACCATCTGCGTCTTTTGGATGACGGGAAGATTTTGGATGGAGAGGAAAGGGCTGCAACTTCAAAACACGTGCTCATCCATCCCTTAGGGATAGCACATGTCCAAACCCCAAATGCTCAAGTCATTCCAGCAGCGTCCCCTTCTCCTTTTCCTCAGTGCTGCACCAGGGGTGCTCGCTACGCCACATCTCCTCCGTCAGACGGAGAGGGGAGCCTTCAAGGCGCGGCCTCCGGTGGATGGGTCCTACAGGCCCAGATGGCTGGGCTCTTAGAGCTTTCTTTAGACCACAAACTATTCAAACAGAATGAGATTTAAATGCAAAGACTCCTCATGTGCTTGTATTATCTCATGTCTGGCTACAGTTGTCTTTGCTCTCTGACTGACTAAAGACAGTCTCATATTCTCACAATATATTAAGACACAGGAAGTCAAGAATTTTTCATGATCATTTACAGGAACTAAGTTAAAACTGTCTGATTGATGATGGCCTTACTGATGTTGTTGAACGTTATTCTTCGCTTTATAGCTGTATACAGGTCATAACTACCGGTTATTGAGGGCCTTGTGAAAGTAACATTATAATAATATGGTCACTGTGACAATGGCCAGATACATTTCATTAATGAAAGCCAGACACCAACCCGTTTGTCTGTCGTCTATTAAAAGTTGCTGAGTTTAGATCCCTTCCCAAACTTGACAGCAAGGTCTGGCACACAGTGTAAAGAAATGGAGAAATTCCTTTCCAAGTTTAATCTCGCATGAATCACCTCCTCATCTGTACTTTGTCGTGACATTTCAGACTTTAAAGAAAATGCAATGGAGTGTGTCTGTGTGTATGCGAGAGAGGCTTCTGTCCACATACAGTCGCACTTGCTCTCATGTGAAAAAAAATCCATCACATGCCTTAAGTAACAACGCGTGCTACCGCGCTACACAGGCCGTGGTGAAAGTATTCAGAATAAACATGAAGTCGGAAAAGACGTGCAGCGGGAGTGCAGAGTGCGACCCGTCCACTGCTGTGTTATCTGGCCATCTGCCTGGATGGAGGATCTAAATATTATGACACTTGATATGACTGAGCATACCTGCTGGTTACATTCTAGCGGATCTGCACCGAGGCAAGGTGGCTTATGTCTTGGTGACACTTTTGTCCTCAAACTCCCTGTCTACCCACTGTAAACTGTTATATAATTGACAGATAATATAGAGGTTGCTAATCAGCATTTACTGTGGTTGGTGTGTGTGTGTGATACAGAGAGGGGAAGAGGTGTGGATGTTTTCAATGGCTCTATACATCACCCCTTTTTTTCAGTGAGCTACTACTGAAGCTGCATAAATGGTTGGAGGACATCGAGACATTGAATTGCAAGAAACTGAGATACATAGATAGAGAGAGGGAGAGAGAGGGAAAGTAAGAGAAACAGAGAGAGAGAGAGAGAGAGAGACCCTCATCATTTGTGTTACCAATGTTGCATATGAGCGTTGGGGGGAGGTTGAGTGTGTTGCGATTAACACGCTCCCTCAGCTGGGTGTTCATTTCAATCTGCAGTACGATATCCTCAAGTCTGAACCCTCGGATGAGGGTCACTTGCCAGAGGAGGATTTTTTTCTGCCTCTCTGTTTTTTATACTTCCTTCTTGGGCAGAAGGCTGGTGTAATAGAAACCAGACACCAGGCAGAATGTGAGGCATTCACAGCGGCGAGACCTCACTTCTCCACAGAGTGGGAAAACAGGATAAACAGAAAGTCCGGTCTAATAAGTTCTGTCATTGTTTCTCATTTTTTGCCATTCTGGAAGTTGTCAGTAATACGGGAAAGGCTGTGACATTAGGATGGAAGTGGTATTCCATGGATCAGGGGATATCTAGAGAGGGCAGAGGAGACCTTCAGGATGGGAAATGCATGTGCAACTTTTCCAGGTGGGTTGTCTCAATTATTGACTTTCCCCTAAAGAAAATATATCACAGTTTCCTGTTCAACTATATCTGTCATACAGACGCAGAGTGAAATTCTGGACTGTTTGTGAGGTCCTGTGTCTGAATTAAACCATTTGAAAGATAATTTCATGCCATTGCAGTAGTCTTTCAAATGTGCTATAATCTAATATCTGCTTTTGTTTTAATCCAACAATATGGTGCATGTTTAATAATATAAAGTATATTTGACCTTTATGATGATGGTCCTGCATTTAAAAAATATACATTATGTTCTTAATTATAACTTTACTGGAGTCAACTAAAATATTGTTACTCTACTTTACAGTCTGAACATCTGTTTTTAATTAAAAAGTGATTTAGTGGAATTTAAAAATCATGGATGCATGTATTTATTATATTTTAATATTGTCTGTAACTGCAACACCTCTGTAGCTAATGTAGATATATTTAGGTGTTTCTGAAATAATCAAATCCTAAAACTTATGGTCCTTGTTTTTAAAAACAATATAAATGTGAAATTATTTGAAGTACATTGCTTTTTATGACATCTCAACAGACACATTTAAGCAAAAAATTCATGAACCCAAATGTGATCTTAAGCTTTAGATAGTCTAAAGTGGAAATACACGTGTTTAACTCTATATCAAACAGTCACACTTAAATTAGAAATCACTCTTTAGGGGAGACCTGGTTAAAATGGCAACAGCACTAAAAATTAAAGCCAGACAAGGCAGCGAATAATCAACATAACAAACTGTGAAACACATCAACAGCAGGCGGATATCTTACTTAAGATATAATAGAAATAGAAATAGAATATAGTTGCTATGGTACACAACAAATTAATTCAAACTTCGGTGTAAATCCTCCTGTCATACCATCCTGGGGCAGACATGAGCTGCCCACCATAGGTGCCATCTGTCTCCATGTGGCTGTAGCCCTCCCCAGCGCCAGCAGTGCTGGATCTGGAGGGGAGGCCTCGTGGCAGAGCAACAAGCCTCTCCTGTTCACTCAGATGGCAGAAGAGATGGCACATCCCACACCGGGGAACACAGTGCCGCAGTCATGAGATCAACATGAGCTCTGCCCCATGAATGAAGTGACAGACGGGGTGCGCTGTCTCCTCGTCGCAAGTCAGTAGTCAGTAGTGACTCTGACTGTGAGGAGAGCATGACACTGTGAGGTTTCATGTCATCTGTTTTTCTGTGTGTGTGTCTGTGTGTGTTGCTTGGCATAAAGAAACGCAGAGTAGCCTACAGTATGTTTTTGAAGTGGCACTCTTGTAGCAGAATGTGTTTTTCATGCATTCAGAGCTCTGTCAGTTTCACTTTGTGTTTTCAGCCTGTCGCCCTCTTGTAGTGTTCAGCATGTTCTTGGGTCAAAGCTCTAATCAAAGTGATTGTTGTTGCTGGTGGATTTGTGTATTTCTTTTAAACATCCCTTTGCTCTTTTTGCCATTTGATCATAAAGTATTTCAATCTGTTAAGACTGGAATACTAGAATTACTGCATGCTGTGTGACTGAATGACATCACCCGGCTTACTGACATGAATCAACACAAGCCATTGTCTTGTGTTTGATTGTGCAATCAATAGATAATGAAAGTCTCCTTTACGCCAAGTCCGACTGTGCAAATGACGATGTTTGAGATATTTACAAGGATTTATTGCTGAATAAAACTGTGACAGTTGCAAACAAACACACTTATAAGAGACCCTGACAAGGTTTCTTACTTGTTTTCCTTTGAAAAACTATGCCACATTTCACACACTGGGTGAGAGCTGAAATGTTTAGTAGATAAATCAATTAGTTGATTGACAGAAAATAAATCTGCAGCTAATTTTTTTGCAAATAAATTGCAAGAATTATCTAGTTCCATCCAGTCAAATGTGATTATTTGCTGGATTTATTAGCCTTCTGTAATAGTAAATTGAACATCTGTGGGTCTTTGGAGTGGGGATCAAATAAAAGAAGACATCTGAAGACGTCACCCAGGGCTCTGGGATATTTAATACGTGATAATCTGATTAATCGATAATGAAAATAATGAAGTTGCAGCCCTAAACACAAACAGCATCGGCAAGTCATATAAGCAATACGACTCTAAGAACATAGTCCTACAAAGTAATATTTACTGTGATTCTTAAATGATTCTGCAACTGCTTTCAACAGGCCCCTACTTAAATCTTAATCAATTCTTTATTCTCTCTTTACAGATTCTAGTTGAAAAGCTTGTTAGAGCAACATGAGCTGGAGCTTTCTCACTCGTCTCCTGGAAGAGATCCACAACCACTCCACCTTTGTGGGGAAAGTGTGGCTGACTGTGCTCATCATCTTCCGCATTGTGCTCACAGCTGTCGGAGGTGAGTCCATCTATTCGGACGAGCAGACCAAGTTCATCTGCAACACCAAGCAGCCAGGTTGTGACAACGTATGCTACGATGCCTTTGCCCCTCTCTCGCACGTTCGCTTCTGGGTCTTCCAGATCATCATGATCTCCACTCCCTCCATCATGTACATGGGTTATGCCATCCACAAGATAGCCCGAAGTTCAGACGAGGAGCGCAGGAAGCAACACAGGCTCCGCAAAAAGCCTCCTCATCATTCCAGATGGAGAGAGAGCCACCATCTAGAGGACGTCTTAGAGGAGGATGAAGACGATGATGCTGAGCCCATGATTTATGAGGATACACTGGAGGTGCAGGAGGTCAAGCCTGAACCAGTGAGCAGCACTAAAGACCCACCAAAACATGATGGCCGTCGAAAGATTATGCAAGAAGGCCTGATGAGAATTTATGTTCTTCAGCTGATGTCACGAGCTATTTTTGAAATAGCTTTCCTTGCAGGACAGTACCTCCTCTATGGTTTTCGAGTTAGCCCTTCATATGTATGCAACAGGGTCCCCTGTCCACACAGAGTGGACTGTTTCATCTCCAGGCCCACGGAGAAAACAATCTTCCTTCTCATTATGTATGTGGTAAGCTGTCTTTGTCTCATACTAAATGTGTGTGAGATGCTTCACTTGGGAATTGGCAGTTTTCGGGACACCCTTCGCATGAAGAGGAACCGGGGAAGAAGGACATCTTACGGCTACCCGTTTTCTCGAAACATCCCAGCCTCCCCTCCTGGGTACAACCTTGTAATGAAGACAGACAAACCTACCAGGATTCCCAACAGCCTCATCACCCACGAGCAGAACGTGGCCAACGTAGCCCAGGAGCAGCAGTGCACCAGCCCAGATGAAAACATCCCTTCTGATTTGGCAAGCCTACACCGACACCTACGGGTGGCCCAGGAGCAGCTTGATATGGCCTTTCAAACATATCAAACCAAAAACAACCAGCAAACTTCCAGAACCAGTAGTCCTGTATCTGGGGGCACCATGGCAGAGCAAAACCGAGTCAATACAGTCCAGGAGAAACAAGGAGCCAGGCCGAAATCAGCCACAGACAAGGGAGCAAGCATTGTAAAAAATGGAAAGACTTCTGTCTGGATCTAGAGATAAATCTAATTTAGTAAATTAACAGTAAAAACCTTTAGAACTCCAGGACTGCACTGTGACACGGTGAGGATGTGAGTGCGTGAGAGATGCGACTTTGGACAATAACACCTGAGAATTTCAATCACACCAGCTGAAGGAGTACAATACACCATTTTGGGGAATAAAAAAGAAAACACACATGATGAAATGATCAAATCCAGTATCATAAATCTTCTTTGTTTCTGTTGTGTGTCATTTTGTGCTTGCCATAGCCTTTGGACATGATTAACATGTGCTTACTTAGTTAAACATCTCTAATTCCAGCTAAAATGTCAAAGTATAAACAGACTGCTTCGAGGTATCTGATCTACCCTTGACTGCCGCTGAACTGGATTCATTTGAAGAAACTTAATTTTGTAGGTGTGCGATTGTAACCTCAATCCAAATTTTAAAAATCAGTGAAAAACACTGTACAAATGCACAATGACTCATTTTGAAAGAACGTTGATTGTTGGAGAGATGCATGTTTAGTATTTGGGGGAAGTATTTTTGGATGTAGTATGGACGAGTGTTGCTGGAAGCAGATTAAATGTGAAATATTTTGATAAAGATAATGAAACAGGGCTGTGTCACCGTAGGCTCTTTTGGTAAACATCTGCTCAGTGTGATGATCTTCAGTCATTGCGTGCAAAGCCTTTATCTATTCTATATTTTCCAAAGCCTTGCAGTGTCACATCTGAAGGGGAAGAGGTAAGTGAGTAGAAAATCTGATTATTTTCTAAACTAAATACTGATTTTCTGCAATCTGAAGCAGATGATGCATGCTTTACAACTGGGAATAGTATACACATAGGCTACAGTAGAACCCCACATCCTTAGCTATTCAATTAGCTCTACATTTATCGTATGTTTAGGCGTGTTAGGCTTTTCTGTCATTGAAGCAGTATGTTCCTAGACTTGGTTTCAGAGTAATATTTAATCCTGCCTTCACTGTTGTCATACTTCAAAGTGCCTCAAACGTTTAAAGACTGTTTTATTCATGAAGAAATAAACTTATTTGAAACCTCTGATTTCTTGCTTTTCTAACAGACATCTGCCTCTCTGCTTCATCACACTAATAGCAACACTGAAACATTTATTAAGGTCTAATTCAAGGTAAGAAGCTTGCGATAAAGTGTAAAGACGTTGTAAACGTTGTGGCAATAACATTTCATATGTTCAGGATTTTTCCAGGCTCAGCTCTTTGAGGGCGTAACTATGCATGAACGGTCCGTATGGTTACAGCTGGGCATTGTAGCTTATAAATAATATCTTCAGATTTTTGGGGGTTTGCCATGATATATGATATATCTCTCCATATACACATTTTCTCTAGAATAACATACCATAAATTCTCAAATAGTGTGAACATGTGATGATCTTAGTATTGTGCATGGGCGTAGATTAAACTACCCAACTGCATAAAAAGTAGTTAAAATGAGCTCAACCATAAATATCAATAGCAGTAAAATGCACGCTACACATTAACGCAGCAGTAATATTGATCCAAAAAGAAAAAGATCAAACGGAAGCCTAAACAAAAGACAATGTAGCATATACTATTGGACAAACTGAATATGACCAAATTATATTATAAATTATTATTATTATTATAATTATGGGATGAGACATGTTGAGATTCTACTGTTACTGACCACAACGGATTTGCCTTAAGTATGTGTTATATAAGATTTTATAGGCAGTAAACCTGTAAAGAGAAGAATTGTACTCAGTAGTATAGAAAAGTGTTGGTGCGGGAGGGGCATAGAATTTTTACAAGGAATCACACAGCATTTTATTGTCTTGAATATGGGAAAATGCTATAAAAAGGGAAAAGCAGCCTTTTCCAGAATCAGCTTCAGCAATAAAACAAAACGTATTTAAAAGCTTATTTTTATTATTAAAACAAGGCTTAGGGTGTATGTGTCAAAAGACTGACTTGTGGAGACAAAGACCCATTTTTCAAGCCCACCGACTATAGGATAAGTAGAACCATGTGTCGACTATCACTTATAATAACCTACACTACATTGGAATAGCACATTGTATGCAACAAACCCCAACATCAATCAACAAATTATCACTGTATCCCAATAGTTATAGGCAGCTTATGAATATACTGTATATATTTAAAATCTTTCTCTGCAGTTTTATACAGTATAAATGAGTTTATTTGTACTTTTTACATTCATAATCAGTTGAGTAAGTAAATTATTAATAACAATAATATCACCATTAAAGAGTATTCCTGTTTAGTCATGACCTGTTTATCTAAAGTCTTTATACTTGCGTGACATTGTGGCACAGGCCTTTGGTTGTGCCTGTGGTCTCTAAAGGAAGGGTCGTAGCAGTGTCTGTAGAGGTGAACCTGCTCTGCCAGTCTACCTTCAAGTGTGTCCATGAAATGAAAAGATCAGTGCATGCAATGGGCTCCTAGTTACAAAAATTCAATGGCGCACAACTATGCACTGCACCAGCTTGCAGATCTTGTGTACTTGACAGGAAATGACCCTTTCAGACACAAAGTGACAACTGCATCACTCTGAAACCCATTATTTTCAATGGCTTGTGCTGCACAAAGACCCACCAAAACATCGCATTGTGTCTGAAAGGGTCAAAAGATGCTATTGGCTCTTTCAGACACAAATCATTTTTGGCACACGCACGGTCAAACCGGGACAATGCGCCAAGCATACACCCTGCTTAAGATGTCGTGGTTTGTTATGTAGCAATACAGTTGTTATTCTATCAGGTTTGTCATTGTGTCCTTAAACCTCCTGAATTTCCAGTAAAGAAATAACTGCTAATAATGTACATGAATCCAAAAATAGGACTTATATGTATATATACATACAGTAACTAAGTTGATCAATAAGTAATGATATTTCCTGACATAAAACCTGAGGTAAAACTGTTTCTTTCTATTAGAGTCTAATCTAGTTGTAAATATGGACAGTTGCACGCATGTATTTGTTATGAATATATTACTTATGAACAAAAGGCTAGTTGACAACTTTGCTAACAGCCAAACATCAAGCAAGTGCAACAACACGAGACATAGCAACCAGCTAATGTTATTTACTCGTCCAACTTACCAGTCCAAGAAGCCCAGCTCGGCGTCTAATAAACTTAATGTGAAGCAAGTAATAAGATTTATACAATAGTACTAATAAATTCAATGTATTTCCACTACACAGTAGTGTAGTAGTAGCCAGGTTTATGCATTCAATATTAATAAAGCCAATTTGTTTGTCCAAACCCAACAGTGAAAATGAATGCAGTCATTTTGAGTTTATTAGTACTATTACATAAATATTATTACTTACTTCACATTAAGCTTGTTAGTTTATTTAAATTAAAACTATGTAATTGAAATGTATAAGTGGCCTAAAAAATGTTTAAGTGTGTGTATAAACACTATAGCTGGTGTGTTGTATAATAGGAACATTTTCTCATTTTAGTTTTTGTTTCATTCAATGATAAAAGTATGAGAGATATCACGTGTATTTTTTGGCATTACCTTAGTCAGACAAACTTCACACTTCTCCAGTTTTCACCACCAAATTATTGATTCTGTTTAAATATATCACACAAGTGGAGGACACAGTTTCCACACACCAGCAAACACGTGGTCCAATATTATCGAGCAATGCATTGTGGGATCTCAAAATGGAGCCCTCGCTGTGTGAGTCGACCGTCGCGTCCTGTGTTATGTAGCCGACCACTGTCGCTAACAGGCGGAGTAACCACTTTATTTCCACTCGTGTGACACTAAACAAAAATGGGGGTGTTGTGTTTCGCCAGAGGAGCGTTCACGTCCGCCGGTTGTCTCGGTGTTTACGCCAGGAAATACGCCGGTCGGTATTTGTGCGTAACGTTTCCCACCGGTGCTCCATCTCCAGCCGGGGTCAAGAGATACAGCCAGGAGACGGGAACCGGTGCACAGTTTGTGTGCTATCACCTGCCTCACAGGACCGTGATAAAGATCCAGGGACAGGACACAAGCCCGTTTCTTCAGGGGATTATAACCAACGACATGGGGCTGCTGGAGGAGCCTGAGCACACAGCCATGTACTCACACATGCTAAATGTACAAGGGAGAACACTTTATGACATCATGTTGTACAGGTACAGTTCAACATCATCAAACAGTTGTTTTCAGTTAACACGAGGGGCGCGGCTACTTATCTGGTAATGCAGTTGCTGGCAGCACAGTCTGGCTCAAACTGTTAAAGTGCAAACACACTCATGAGTTTAAGCTCTCTTGTCCAAGTCACTTTCCAATTGAACCAAATTAAAGGTGGACCTGTTTTACATTAAAATATAAAAACTGTATGAGTCAAAAGTGAAAAGATTTTCCGGTTTTGTGGGATTTCATTTGAAATCTTCTGGGAAAGTGTCCTGTTGTGATCACATGCAGACCTACAGGACAAGTATGTAGCATAAACCAATGTCACACACAACGTTTATAACATTTATAATATAAGCCACTTTGCTAGGCCGATCCATAGATAGGTACAAACAACTAATTTGTAAGAAACAGTATAAAACACAAACTCAACATTAATTATGTACATTTAAAAAAGCCAGAGTTAGAGTTCAACGATAAAATACAGACAGAAGAATGCAAAACACAAACATCCTGATGATAGACGGTCATCTGATATCCTCTGAGCCAACATACGTTTGGGAAATAACCATCACCAAATAAAGGAAGTGAGATGCTTTTGCAACAAGCCTTTAAAACTATTTTGGATATTTTTTTTGCATTATTCAAACACCAGCATTTGTGATTGTGATGTATCTTTTCCTGTTTGCAAGAAAATTGTGAAATTAGATGATCACATATTGAGACATTTCCAGTGTAATGGTGCATCTGTCTCGACTAGTGCTGTCACTTTAAAAAGGAAATCAAGTTCGAACGAATCTAAAAAGAAACGTCATCGTTCGAATATATTCGAATATCGAATAAAAACTGACAGCCTTAGTCTCGACGGATAGATGACACCACACAGAAATATTGTTACCCAGCCTGTCAAGAATGCTAGCTGAGCATTTGAAGGACAAATTGACAAATCGCAGTTTCAGCAGTGATAAGTTGTGCCAAATGTTTAGTTTGAAGCTAGACCTCTGATACAGCTACAGATTCATTTTTATTTAGTTAATTGATGTAGTTATCCAATTTGTAGCAGATTGTTGAGTCATTTCCTCAGAATCAAAGTGAAGTCTTCATTCTAAAATAATTGTACACATTCCTGTTAGTTTTGTTAACACCTGTGAAGGTGGGACAGCCTAAATGTTTATCATGTTAATGGACTCATATCTCCGGCAGATTGAGAAATAAGTGCCTCATAAAAAAAAAAAGTAAAGTAAAAGTATGTATGTTAACACATTCAAAGATCCTGGAATTAACTGTTCGTAAAGGTTTTTATGGTGTGTTTGTTTTTCTTTTCTTTTTTAACAAACTTGCTGTATTTGCTTTCAGTCTGAAAGAAGCTGATGCAGGACAAGGCGTTTTCCTGGAATGCGACTTCACAACTAAGGGCTCAATCTTGAGACATTTGAAGGTGTACAAAATCCGCAGAGAGGTCAACATAAACCCCTGTCCGGAGCTCTCTGTTTGGGCGGTGCTCCCCACACAGAAGAACGCAGGTCAAGAGGCGAGTAAACCGGAGCTCTCCTCCCCAGACAAAGCTCTGGTGTGGGAGGCTGATCCACGAACTCAGGAAATGGGCTGGAGATTGGTGTTGGACAGTCAAGTGGACGCCTTGGATATCATTGCTTCATGTCAGAAAGGAGACACGGAGGAGTATCACAGACATCGCTATGCAATAGGTATGACCAGAATACATTTTGTATTAACAGATAAATGGGATGAGAAATATGGATTTGCATGCACACGTGCTCTTGACATTGTTTGGCAGGTTTTTATTGAATGTGCTGTCATTGTTGTCTAGGACTTCCCGAGGGAGTGAAGGACCTCCCCCCTGGAGTGGCGCTACCACTAGAGTCAAATCTCGTCTACATGCAGGGTATCAGCTTCAGCAAGGGCTGTTACATTGGCCAGGAGCTCACAGCCAGGACTCATCACACTGGAGTGGTTCGGAAACGCCTGATGCCAGTACGTTCGTCAGTTGCAGTCCAAGACCTCGAGGAGGGAGCTGCGCTGCAAACTCAGTCGGGCAAGCCAGCTGGGAAGCACCGAGCAGGGGTTGGAGAGCTGGGACTGAGCCTAATCCGCATTGCTCATGCCAAAGAGTTGTTGACGCTCAAAGACGACAACACAGTGACACTTGAGGCCTCTGTGCCAGATTGGTGGCCTAAAGACGTGAAAGTCAACTGAAGAGGATGTTTGATAGATCCCTTAAATGTGACATACATCACATGTGACAGACTCATAGACAGAACCCTGAAGTACAGTATGTTACACTGTCATTGCTTAACAGCTGTGTGGCACCAATCCATATTTGTGAGTATTTTGGTTTAAAATAAAACCTATTTTTAGAGTGATTTTTTTCCTGAAATTGTAAAGTATTGTTTAGCACAGAATTATGCTATTTAACCGCTCCATTCAGCACTATACAACAGGATATACCAACTGTGATGTGGTATTGATGGTGGTGAAATAAATATGCAAAAACTCAAACAATATGTTTATTCTTTTTCTTTATTTTTTCCATTTTCAGTGCAAAATCAAATTCCAAACGTTCACAAGCAACATTTGAGATTGCAGTTTATCTCAAACTACTACTAAATGTAGCAACACCTTTACCATCATATTTTTTTGCACCGTACAAGTTGGCACTTCAGTTGCATTCAAGCTATTTCCAGGGGATTATTACATTGCTGGGACATGTCTTAAACATCTTATTCCTGATAAAGGAGATGCTGCCCCCTTGTGGATTGTATGGTGTCCCGTATTTGCTGTAACATGGTTTCTGGCTGCAAATTCAAAGTCGAATGGTCGAGCCGCTTAAAGTCTTCATTGCAGAGCAGGCATTCAATTATGTGTGCCACTCTTTGCAGGTCAAAGGCAGCATGGTACGGTCCAAGTGTGGTTAGGGTCTCTGAGAGATGTCGTGGATAATCGGAGGAATCTCCAGAGGAACAAGCGTTAAGGAAAGCCATTCGGTTGCCAGCTATGATTTTCAGGAACGAGGCAAATTCCCTATAGTCGATACCGGAGCACGCCTTCATGATGACCTGAAGAGCGACAAACAACAATGACTCTACATATGATGTTGCAAACATTCACGGTAGCAGCACGTTTCTTGAACGCATGCAGGCTGAACAGCCTTATTCTTGAAGTACCTGGCAGTGCTGATGCCACGAGTCCATCGTGTTTCTCCACTCGTTTATCTCTTTTTGAACAGACGAAAGCTCGCTCTGAAGGAACTGCCACATGATGTCTATGTTGCAGCCATTCAACCAGTTATGATTAATAGAGATGGTGTCCTCCTGTAAGACAATAAAGAGATAGAATTGTCACATTTAGATAACAGACCAGAACATATATGTCATTTGATAGATGATTCATGATTTACTCTAACCTTTTCAGCTCTTACCAGATTATAAACTTGATGGTGCCAGCCACTGGGCACAAAAATGATTTCACCTGCCTCTTGGATAATCTCAAGAGGTTGACAGGCTTCTTCGGAGCGTGGAAAAAGGCCTCTATCTCGAAGTTCGGCTGACGTTACATCATAAGGGAGGTTGCCGTGAGTGTCACGTAAAAACTCCTCCTGACCTGGAGGATACAGGAGCCATTTCTTCCTGCCACAGATGTTTGCAGACCAACTGTAGGAGCGGAACACATCGGCGTGGAACGGAGTCCTGGTGATGAGAAAGTGCATCAGATTGTATGAAAAAAAGAGCTATAGTTTAGATTATGGCAACATTATGTTAAATTTTGCACACCATGAGCCTTTGGGTCCCATGTAGACAAACCGGTAGTCGTCCACTTCAAGTGTATCCCAGTATTCATTAAGCCAGTCAGAAGAAAAGAAGACTGGTGTGGTGTAAACATTATGCTCTGGGAAGTCCCTGTAGAACAATAACGTAAAATTCATCATGCATGGTTACATTTTTACGTTCAAAAAAGGTTAAGTCTGGGGCAACTGGACGGTTTGTAGATCTGTGAAGACGTTTCGCCTCTCATCCAAGAAGCTTCTTCAGTTCTGACTGACTGGTGGGGAGTCTGTGTGTTTATACTAGGAAAGCTTGTAGATCCGCTCAACACAGTAGGGCCAACTCATCGGGACTAGACTCTGCAGTTTTCTTACATCTTAAAGACAAGGGACACTCCTTTAATGACAATGATGTTCGCATCTTGGGACAGGGAAGACAGTTGGTTCGAAAGAGGAGTGAAGGAGGCTATCTATGTAAAAGTAGAGAAACCTTCATTCAACAGAGGCGGACACCACTCATCCCCCACCTACAATGCTGTCCTTACATCACCCCCCAGGCGACACCAGACCTCAGGTGACCATCAATGACTCAAATCAAATCAAGCTTTTTCTAGTATAAACACACAGACTCCCCCACCAGTCAGTCAGAACTGAAGAAGCTTCTTGGATGAGAGGCGTCTTCACGGATCTACAAACAGTCCAGTTGCCCCAGACTTAACCTTTTTTTGAAGAAAGATGACCTGGATGACTGAGAACCTTCACAGAATTACATACTCACACGGTATGGAGAAAAAAAAAGTGTAGATTAATCAGTATTAATCGATACCTTGCCATGTGCCAGTCTTTAAGATAGAGACATCCTTTAGGCGATGAGTGGCCATTCTGAATGTATTCCTTCCAGTAGTGTATAAATTCTTTGAATGGCATAACCTGTTTAGGGTTCGCATTGTATTCCTTTGCATTGCAGTTTGCCACAGGAACAGGAGTCTCATCTGTGATAGAGATGAAATAAAATGACACGATAGCACATGACAGACACCTGTCATTGCAGCAGCTGCATTATGATGTGTGGTAAGTAATAAGCAATAAGCTTCTTTACCAAACTCTTGCAGCAGTTTCTGGAAATTAGGCTTCCCCTCCTCAGACACCCACTGTCTCCTGCACTTCCAGTCCTCTGTGAACCTCCTTGAAAACATACACGGGTGATTGGGAAGCAGGTATTTCTTGAAAAACTTTGAGTAGCTCAACTCCTTGTCGATGTAATCTAAGAAATGTGAAGACCAGAACTGTTCATATGACTGTCTTGGTATTTTGACCAGGCTGCAGCAGTTACGGTACGCCTCCCTGTCCATGATGGTAAACAAGACCTCGGCTAACAGCTAGCTCGCTTAGCTGTCACCCGCTTTGGACAGCAGAGAAACGGTGAGAAAAGGCTAGGCGCTACACTGTTTTGACATTATATAGCGAACATCTTTTAACCCCTTTTGTCAACCTCAGGCTAATAAATGATATTAAACCCTATTTTCTTCTATTTTGGAGACAGGTCGCTGCATGTGACTCCATCACGAAGATTGCAGGTTATGGCTAACAAGCGGCTGCTGCTGTTTATTGTCACCTTTGACTATATAAACGTTTTAAAATATTTAACCCTAACACTGCTTGCTATCTTGGCTGATTCACAAACAGACGTCCTCGCTGACCGTAAATTATTTTTCCATTAAAAACCTCGTCGTGATAGCCTTTCTGTGTTTTTCAAGTCGGACAGTAAATACGCCTGCACCGTGCCGTGACGTCGCTTCCGTAATAAACATCACCGACAGTGAGAGCAGTGTGGGGCAACGGTAATGTTCAACCAAACAAGATGATGTCGTTTAATGTGGTGCGGGACGAATTATAATCTGATCACGGCTAAGTGATGAGTCTTATAACATTATAATGACGCACTCGTAATGCGGTTAGTTTTTGGGTAGAAAGGTCGCTCCTCCACAGCTGAAGCTGCCAGTGTGAACGCCTCAGCTGAGCTCATCTGCTGCTTGAATCTCTTATTACAGCCTGAAGAAAGTATGACAGAGATCACTCAGTGCAATGTGATGTAATTGTAGATTAACACAGCAACAGAGGGTGTATTTGTGTGATTCATGTGCAGTGTTAAAGCTTATTTGTCCTTCCAGGTGATCCATCCATCTATCTCCTTCCAAAAATGAGCCGGGACGTCCCTATCCACAGCTGGCCCGGCTCCTATTACATCAACAGTGAGAAGCGATGGGAAAATGGCACCCTGTCCCTCACCAGGACCGTGGTGCGCTTTGTCTCTAACCAGAGCAAGGAGAGTCTTGCCAGCTTCCGCCTCTCCAGGATCGTGGAGATCAAGATGGAGTCGTCCAGTTTCATCTTCAGCACTCTCACAGTGCTCGAAGAGGGCAACGTGAAACATTGGTTTGGCTCCCTGAAGCCCAATAGAGTGGTTGTTTATAATGTGTTAGAGCACTTCTGGAGAGAACGCCTCCTGTCCCCAAGCTCAGAGGAGGCCCGGGGGGCCGAATCACAACACTCTAAAGGCAGAGAGCTGATTAACCTGGTGGCAGGGGCCCAGAGAAGACTGGAGGACACCGGTAGAGTCCTCAGTCACCAGGGAGAGCAGTTTGACGATATGATGCAGGGTCTGGAGAAGATTGACTCTGATCTTGGCGTGGCTGATAAGTAAATATCTAAATATTTCAATGATATTATGCACTATTTGGAAGTCTTGTTGTCACGCTTTATTCTCATGCTGTTGTCTGCTATAACTAAGTAGTTCCAATACAAAACAGGCCTAATACAATAGTGAAACAAGCCATACACTCTCATGAAGTTGTACTCTGTTGCAGACTCTTGTCAGAGCTGGAGTCTCCCTCCTGGTGGCCTTTTGGTAAACTCCCCTGGAAGATTCAGCAGGAAGCCAAAGCTGAGGATGCTGCAAGGGCTGCAACTGCCGCCGCCGCTGCAGCTGGTAGAGGCTCCGGTAGAAATAAGGTGATCTCAAGCATCCCAGCTGTAGTGACCAAAGGCGGGGACTCTGACTTGAAACCTGGATGCTTGTTGGTGCTGGTGTCCTCGCTGGAGGTGCGAGACACAAACTGCCAACTGCTTCACCACTTCGAACGAAATGAAATCGATGAAATCAGGGTGCACAGTCCTTACGAGATCACTGTTAGACAGCGGTTCATTGGGAAGCCAGATATATGCTACAGATTGCTATCTGCCAAGATGCCAGAGGCAATGTCCGTGTTAGAGATGCAGTACAAAAAGAAGGTGGAGTTCACTAGTGAATTTACTGCCTTCAGGGCAACTCCAGTTTCATCTCCGTGTGACACAGAGGGGGCAAACTGGAATGAAGGTAAGGTGCCTTATTTCACTGTTCCCATGTCTATTATAGAGTTGACCACTAAGTGGCAGTAAAAGTCTATGTTTCCACGTCTGTATATTTATAGGCGTGTAGCCACATGTGAAAACATTTCATCCACATGACTTTTGGACATGGCTATTGGTGTCTCTCCTTGACAGAAATGTGTTTTGATGAGTCACTTTGTCCTGTCCTGATTGGCACAGTTGCCATGCTTTGAGTTTACTTGTCTGGTTTCCTCATAAACAACATATGCACTCTGCACTTTCTCACCATCTCCACCCATGGAGTCAGGTTTGCAGCATAGGTGCCAAGAGACAGAGCTCCCACTGGAGGTCCCAGCTGGAGATCTGTCCCAGTTGCAGGTGCATGTCCTCCAGCCATCTGTCAGTCAGGCTGAAGCCCAGGAACTCAAACAGGTGAGAGCTGTGTTAATATATGACTTGCACTATTGTGGCATTTATATTTTTCATATTTGTTTATATATTATGGTAAATAACCGTTTGGTTTTAGTACCATGTATTTTCATAGTTTCATTCCAAACCACAATTCACCATAATGATTTTTATTTTTCATCCTGTGTGTTTAAAATGTTATTTAGTGAGGCCACAAACCAAAGTCCATCCTGGTTTTAAGAGAGGGAAGAAACCTGTTCAGTCATTTGGTCAGACTTTACAGCGTCTTTCCATTCAGAACCTCGCAACACTGAGAAATGTTACAGACATGGTCTGTGGTGGCAAGATCTACACAGTGACGCAAATCCAAACCTATGATTCACACAATTTTTTTTATATGTGAGACACTATTCCAGGTAGCTTAGAATACAATATTTGAACTACTTGTTTTTGTTGTATCATATAGATACACATCACATCACAGTATTTAGACCAATGAATGAATGTAGACTTCATGTGATGACACCATGGCTCTACTACCGGGTGCCAAGATTATATTAAAGAGACGACACACAGAAGTAACAAAACCATCATTGCAATCCATGATACAAAGTTAAAACATGGGGCCGACAGACAGGAGGTTTCCGAGGGTCACAGAGAGAAATATTTGAAAGTTTAAAAAATCTAATATGGATATATTCACTGATTATTTTTTACATAAACACATAATATAAACAAGCTCTGTGGATAAATTCATATTTTAAAGAACTGTGACTAAAATATGTACAGAGCAGGACAAGTTAAAGTTAAACTTTTCCTGGTTGATTCTAATTTTCTAAACCACTTCAAACATATCCTCACCCTTTTCTTGTTGCTTATCAGCCTTCACATACACAGACACTAATATGTCTGTGATAAGTGAATCAATACATCAGCCCAGCTGATTTATCGGTCTGGCTCTAATTAGAGGTATTCGTTAGCTATAAAACATATTCAGCAATCTGCATTCTATCAAGCACTTTGATGTGCGAGTTATGAAAGTGAGACATTTGTTCCCACATTACAGACACATTAATAAAAAATAAAAAAAATGTAATAAATACAGGCTTATATTTGCCAAATGGAAAAAACTGCAAGAGGAGCAGCAGTTACAAGCTGAGACCAACAACTAGGAATATGATTGACATATACAGCACACTGGGGTTAACTAATACTGGGCTTGCAGCCTTATATGACCCACCTTTGTTTCCATCATGATTTAGTTACTTAAAAGCCTACCTTATAAAACATTGTTTTGTCTGTCTACCCACTGCAAAAATCATATCTCGAACGAGGCATTGTTAACACTTTACACCTAATATTTAGTTAATTATTGTACATAATAACAACGTACAATGTTTCACTGTTGTTTTTGTCTATGTAATCATATTTCAAACAGATTTATCAGAGCAGTAACAGTTATACAGGTTAGCTCGTCTATTGTGTCTATAAATGCCGTATTGTCTACACCTGATAATGTTTCAAACTTCAAACGCTGCCAATTTGGACTTAATGTTATGCTTCTGTACACACCCTACTCTTAATGTAATTCATGTCCAGATTAGAATCTACAGTGGGGAAACTTGTACAGAGGGTCACTCAGTTTCTTGTAACTGCCCTAAGTGCTTTAGCAAATATTCCCCTTTGTCTGAGAATTTTTGTACGAGTATTATTCTTTGAGGTTGGAAATTTCTACTTGTTAACAGTACAAACTCATAAGAAGAATGATAAATGTTTGTTTTTAGATTGTTTCTTTATTAATTCAGCGTCTTGAAGACGCTCAGCATTTCAGCTCATGTATTTTTCTATTAGGTCTAGCCTAAATGTTTAATTTTAGGGCTTTCTACATGACTTAAGTCCTCTAACCATTGTATAAGCAGCAGCTAAAAATATTCGTTTTCTGTGTTTTTCTATGACACACCAAAAACTCCCGTGAATGTTAACTGCAAGGTGTGATTCAGTCATGTTCTCCCAGATGAAATTGTAAAGTCACAGACCTGAGTGAGTGAATACAGTTGTTCCACGGTGTGTATTGACATACTATCTGTTTTTCAAACTGCTGTCTGGAACTGTTTCTGCGCTCAGTTGCGATGTCCGCGTGCAGCGGCCAGTGAAAACTGACATAATGTCCACGGGTGTGTGTGTGTGTGTGTGTGTGTGTGTGTGTGTGTGTGTGTGTGTGTGTGTAGAGCATGTGTAGCATAACATAATATTAGTTTAGAAACCATGGTGGTGGGGTTTGGAGGAGTGTTTATTAGGTTTTGCTTGGCACATCATCGTATATTTAAGTTGTTCCATCAACCATAACATACACAGTTGTTGGACTATGGAGATGTAGTCACAGTATTCCTTAAACCCACAGAGAGCAAAAAACAGTATTGTATGATATCAATGATCCCAGGAGATAAGTCAAGATTTCATATACTGCATAATATGAACTATTATCATATCTGCCACGTGAGTGGCTGTTATTGAATCATGGCTGGTGCTGAATTGTAAAGTTTCTTTCTTATTCGCAGACATTAAGCAGCAGGCGATTGTCTCTGTTGCCAGAGGGGAAAGAAAAAAACTGTATTAAATGAAAATTTCAGTCTCATCTACTCCTCTTACTCTATTTCACTAACACACTCGCTTTCTAACTCCCTGACCCCATCTTTACACCTCCCCACATATGGTCCACGTGTTCCACCCTGCAACTGCTCACCGACTTTCTGTAGGCTTCAGTATTTAATCTTCTTTTATTTGTGTCTTTCTCCTTAGTTGTCTGTGTTTGCTGGGCGCCGATGTGTAATTACTTAAACAAATGAGTATTCATATTGGATTGTGTGTGTGTGCGCGTGTGTTTCTGTGTGTGTTTGCAGATGCTGATGCAGCTGAAGAACCTTGCCCTGGAGGCAGAGACAGAGCTGGAACGACAGGATGAAGTGCTGGACGTCCTGACCAGCTCCACTGACCGAGCCACCATGCACATAGACAAGCACACCTGCCGCATGAAGAGACTGCTGTAGCTCTGACAGTCCAGCGCACGCAATGCGGTCACCATGTCCTTTCCTGAGAAATGCACTGTAAGCTTCCTCATTGTCCTCACGGGAACGGTACAGTGTGAGAACAGTGGAATACAGTAGGGACTTGCATATATGGTTCATAGGGTTTTTGTTGTGTTTGATGGAATGATTGTGTAATCACATGGGTTCAAGTGTCAGTTTCTGGAAAGTGCATTTAGAAATATGTTCTGAACACTGATCCTTTCTTTTAGAGGAATTATGTGGCTCACTCATTTCTGCAGGATGTATGTCAATAGTATTTTTTTAATTTAATTATTTAATTTGAAATGATTCATGGTGTGACTTGAGATCAACAAGCCTTCTGAATGTGTGTCCTGCAGTGCTTAGCAGCTGCGGCTAGTACTGTTAGCATTACATCTGGCTTAGATGGCTATCAGCTGCACAACTGACATTTTTCAATGTTCTTACTTTTTGGAATTGCTGTGAGGAAATATGTTTGATCACTACTTGGTTCAGATTCTGTGGAAGGAAAGAAAGAAAAATTGTCCAATAATTGTTGGGTTTTAACCAAAATGGACGCCTCATTACCACAAAGGAGAGATAACTCACCCAGCTCTAGATTCAGTGCCTGATAGTGGTGCTTATGGTTTGGCTCAGCAGATTGAATCACATTGGCAATGTTTGCGGTGGGAAGCCGGTGAGGGATCACACTCTTGCCGTTACTCTGGTGACACCTACTGATTGGTCATGGCACCCGAGCGGGGAATAGCATGAATCCCAGTTGCATGTCATGCCCTCCCAGTGAAGCAAGCAGGTGGGAGACAGCAATCGTGATGAATCCTGTGAAGGGCAAAATGGACATTCGAAATGCGACATAGAAAATAACTTCTCTATTTATTCTCTCTGCACAAACTAATTAAAAAAAAACTGCATGTTGTTTCCATTGGTGTTATTTAAAGGACAGATGTGGATAACAGAATTTGTAAGAATAAAGGATAACCCTGATTTGATCTTGTTGATGGGTGAACAGATTAAGTAATAGACAGACACTGTGTTGTGTTTCTGATGATGTACTGCCATTCTACGTTTTTTTTAGTAACCATTTCTGTCCTGATGACTTGTCTCTCTCAGGTCTTAGGTGTTACTTACTTCCTCTGGACACAGTTGCATGTCTCAATATTACTGCTTTGTATTGCATTAAGTGAAAATGTCCCATCAATATCAATATATAGCAGCAGACTGTAAATGTGCGACAAAGTTCTGGGACTCTTCAAATCAGAACTGACAACACTTCCTCTCTTTTAGATATTGCACATTAAATACTCCATGTTAAGGTCCACATCTACTGTATACGTCTCGCTAAGCGTTGATACTATTCTAAATCTGTATAATCTGTAAATGACTGACACGTGTATTGTAACTCTGTGATTTTATTGTGGTCTGTTATTACAGTGAACCTGCAATTATCTTTCAGTTTAACTTGAAATATCTTTACCATGTTTTTAAAATAATGATTTCAGAGCTGTATAGAGAATTGATACCAAATTTATCTTGATACTGGATACAACTCAATGGTTAGCACTGAATATAAAGGGAAAAGTGCATCTGCATCTTTCTAATAGAAAACAAATGAAACAACACAACTGGAAGTATTGGAATGAATTCCTTTTTATCAGCTTGCAAGTCATCACCACTGAAAGTCTGTAATAGCAAATTGTGATTTGAAATAAAATGCAATAAAAATCTCAAATTATTGTCAGATCAATAGTTTGTTTATGTTTTTGGTATGTTACATACATACTTTATAAATGTACATGCAAAAGTTGTAGCTGCACTGACAAACCCACATTTGACTTTACAGTCCCCGTCAGGCCTGCGGACCGTTTTAGCATCTTTGAGCTCATTGTTTTGGTTCACTCAGCCTTCTCATCAGCATCTCTCGCTGCAGCTGTCCTTAGCTGTGCACTACTTTCTTAGCAGACAGACAAACTTAGTGACTAACTGGAGAACATAGTGGAGCATTAACAGCTTAAGAGCCAGATATTTTCCTCAGGAGTTGGTGGAGACCAACTAGAGCTCTAATAAGAGAGAAATGTTGAACTCCAAATGAATTGTGGCTCAAACTAAACGATGCAGCGTGAAAGATTTCCAGTTTTTTTTCTCTATAATACACATAAACTGTATTGTAAGGAGAATATTTATGCCCTGAACCTAAGGGCTAAGTGGTAAACAGCATCAATTTGCCTGAGTAAAACGTTGGCAGCATCCAGTTTCCATTATTATGAAACTAAAGGAAACAAAGCTCAACAAGACATTATAAAATATGTACTCTTTTCACCCCCAGTTTCTTAACAACAACATGTGTCATCAGGCATACATACATGATCCTAAACTATATATTGAATAGGGACATTATGGATCTAACTCTTTGAGAATTTTTAGCTTCCACAAACAATGAAATATGTGTTTTTATCACTTTTTATTGCCAGTTCAAGATGAGTGTCTTGGAAATATTTTTGAAGGCAAGCTGAAGGTTTTGAACAAGCAATTGACTGAAATCAGCAGAGAATAGTATCCTGGCATGAAATGACCATTAAAGCCAAAGAAACAACATCATTTATTAACTGGAAAGCAAATTAGGTTTAGTTAGTTTGGAAAAACTCAGAGGCAGTGAAATGAGTCTCCTGAATTTTAACCAGACTTTATTTCTTAACAAAAAGTCAACAGGCAACGCCCCTCATAGTCGGCTCCCATGTGACAAATTGCAACAGAGAATATCAAAACACATGAAAACTAGAAACGGATGTTAATTACTGTTTGAGCCGCTGTGCATGCCGGTGTGTGGAAGTGCCTCACTTTATATGCTCTACTATTATAACATCCTGTTGGCACCAGGACTGTTGGCACCAGCTGACCACCTCTGTTGGGCTGCTTTCAACAAAAGGGGGGACTACTTCATGTCAACAGTGGACCAGATTTGATTTGGCAAGCGGTTGAGAACTCAATTATGAATCAGGAAGACGCCTTACACAAATGGGTTTGAAAGGAGACCGACAGCCTCACTCAACAGTCTGGTCCCAGTTAGCATGAACTTATCACTTCTATTAAACAAAGCCCACCATGAAAGATGTGAGACTGAAAGCACAAGCACATGATAACACTAAAGGGATGCCTAATTATGACATTATGAAAAGCTCTTCCAGCACGGTTGAAAATGTTTTCACTGTGGACTGTTTATTTTTGTTGATTTGAGTGATAAACAGTGAGATTTTGGAAGTCCTAAACTCCAGAAGCACACCACATGGTTATGTGAATTCCAACCCTTTAAAAGGTTAGGGAAATAGAGCACACACTGGCGTGGTTTTGAAGCAGCCTTGCAATACGAGGAAGTGGTGGCGGTCTTGTCTGACCACAGATACATGAGATCCGGCTTTGCCTTCCTAACGGATGGTATGGAGACACAAGGGATTTTGCTGGCCTTGACTTCCAAGTCTGTTTACTCGATAGTTCTGTGGCTAGCGCTCTCATTCAAGGAGCGTGTCTCCATTGATGGCCAATCAATCAACTCTTGCTGGGAAAAAGCAGCACCAAGTTTGTGGGCTACGAGGGCACATGTGGGTTGCACTGCGCTCCAAAATATGGAGCCATGTGACTGCAGTACAAATAGACTGGAGTCATCATCCACAGGGGAAATGTTTTTCATTGTCTATTTGTAACTTATTTGTAAAATTAAAGCTCTTTACTCTTATTTTTGTTTTCTTTGGCAATGTTTAAATAAAGCAGCAGTTCTCTTTAATAGTCACATGCTTTTATTTAGACAATGCGTTTTAGTAATGCACAATATCTGTCATCAATTACACTCATGAAGTCATGAGTAGATTTTGATGTTGAGCAGGCCTAGAGTATATTAACAAAATATTAGAGAAATTTCACTTCCAGTGCACTATTAGACTCTGTCTCTGTCTAATGGCCTGATTTTTGACTCACGTCCTGGCCGGCTTCTTACTAGTGCAGGTGTTGCTGGGTTTCCTTTTGCTGAGGGAGTTTCTGGTTTCAGGAAATCAGGCCTGTTGGTTAATGTTAGAACTGGGAGAAAACGTTCCTGGAAGGAAGGTGCTTGAGTCCAACCAGGGGGGTGTATATGTAGTCTACAGCAGAAAGCGATATGACACTCAACATCAACATCAACATCTTGTCTCTGGCTATCAGCGTGGTAACTTTTTCTCTTCTGTTTTAGATGGACAGCATTCTACAGGCTTAGGTTAACCTGTGGATTTACATCTGACTTCATTTCTTGTGAATATACATTCTTTGCACATACATTGTTTGGATTTGGATTCTTCTTTGGTTTAGTCAAACCATAAATGTGCTCTGCATGGCTGTTAATATGGTACTTTCCCAGATGCTGAGCTGCATGATGATATCATGTGCTCTTGCACTTATTGTTATGTTTTCCTTGGTCTTTGAGGCGCACTTTGGTTTTCTGGCTTGTGTTTCACAAACTTTTCTCATTTCTGTGCGACAGAGTTAACAGCTAGGCAGCCAAACCAAACTTGGCTGTGGTTTTATACAGTAGTATCAGTCTCAAATCAACTCCAGGTGAAATCCCACATTACAACCTACCTGAACTCAGCTGAAGTGTTTGCCTTTCTAGCATACACATACTGTATTGCTTGCTGCTTTGTTCAGTATTGTTTTTTAAATAAAAACATTTATTTATTGCTATGTACAAGTTTGAAGAGCAGTTCAGTGAAAAACAGATCCTAATTGTGTTAACATTGTACTGTAACGGCGATTAAGTCAGATCTCCTGTAATACATCCATGTTAAACTCATCCATCCTGCTGGCCATGAGGTGATAAAATAATCCATAAAAAAATATTATGTTAACTAAATTATTATGTGTGCTCATTGTATTCAGTAGAGGGCAGCAGTGAGTTGTTGATGGTGAGTTTCAATTCATTAAATACAAATATTCATTGCATTACGACCTTTGCACTTTGTGTGAGGACAGTATTATTGTATTTACACTGTGTTGGATACTGTTATGTGTACTGGGTATGAAGTACACTTGTCTCTATGTATATTTGAAGGGGCTAACATCCAAAACATTTTTTCCAAAAAACTTTTTTTTTTCTTTATTTTCCCCTTTCATTGCATTCATTCATTGGTATTATATTTGATCTTAGTAGTTAAAACTAATAGCTGCTCCACATTTTAATCTTTGCACGTGCACAAGCACAGTAACAGTAACCAACAACAGAAGTTTCTTTGCAGGTCTTGTTTATTTTCTTTGGGAAGCCTTTTTTAAAAATGCATCCCGCTTCTCTGCAGAAGGTGAATAAGAACACAACAGTCCAGAGTTGCAACTTTGGCACATGTGAGGAGTCCTTTTAGTGATGACTGGATTATGTATTCATTAAAACCCCATCTATACAGCTCCGCAAACAGGTTGTCAGGCCCAGCGCCAGCTCACACTGCATCAGTACTTTTACAAGCGGGCCCCCCAGAAACCTTCAGCGAGACTGTTTTTAGTGGCTCTTACTGCAAATGGAAACACTTAGCTCCCACAATAAATTACCCACCCGACTGATGCCACACTGCATAGACCCCCAGCTAGTCGCAGACAGACTATGGATTTATATTTTAACATTAAATCCTCTTGGAATCTGCTATGTTATAGTGACTTTGGGTTACATGAGCTGACAAAGAGGACAGAAAAAAAATTAATCACGCGAAGGCTGTTGCACTAGCGTGCAGCCTGCAGGGCCGGCGGTTTGATTAAAGTTAAGGATGTGTCCCCCCCTTACCTCGGTGGGGTTGACACTGGGGTCATTTCAGGATAAAAATAGACTTTCTTGGTTACTTATTTTCCCTGGAAAGTAAATAGCCATTAGTGCAGCAGGCCAGTGATCTCAAGGGCAACACTAGTGTTCAGTCTAAACTATTGTTTATACTCTGGCCGGATGATTAAAAGAGACAACGGGGTATAGCAGGCCCTGCTGTTAAATAGAGCATCCCCAGCAAAAACAGTAATGATGGTGCTCCTGTGAACACAGTCCAGTGGGGTCAAGTTCAGACACAGTGAAAACATACTTAAAAGCACTTGACGCAAACTTCTGTATTAAATGTCGAGGTGTGTTAGGAAATAAGAACAGCGTTTAGGACCCTTGCTAAGACTGCCCGTGAAATAATCCTAATTATCATTCCAGCAAACGAATGTGTTTGACCACCTAGTGATGTAATTGCAGCTGACCAAATAGATTGTTGTTGAAATATTGCCCTGCTGTTATAGCTACGTTGTGACAGCGTTGTGTGTTCACTGAGGGCCGGCGCAACCATAACAAACACAGCTGAATCTGGGGTTTACATTTCAGCAGGATGACGGCGCACGCAGCGTCTGGGTGGAACTTGGGAAAAGGAGCCTGGGCCGGCAGCCTCGTCTGGCTCCCTGCCAGCATGGTAAGAACAGCCTTGACAGTGGGACCTGTGAAGTCATTGTCCAGATGCACCAATTTATGAATGCAAATGAATGAATGGACAGCTTTGGTTATATCTTTGCATCAACACAAGGCAAAGAGCATGTATGACACAGTAAAGCCTCAGCACGATATTAGATTAGGCCAGTGATGAGGGTGTGGACCATCAAGTTCAGGTTGGAATTATTGTGACGTGTTCTTTGAAGAACTTCCAAAAGGAAGCCGCCAGCTTAATACCATGGGCTGCGACTTTTGAAGTCAATACAACCACAAACGGAAAGAATAATTGTAACCATCTTTGGCCTAAGAAAGGGTTTGATTTAGAAATAAAGAGAAACTTCTGTAATGTTCTCGGTCCAACAATTCACACATCCTCTCTTCTTCAGCGCAACTAAAAACAAATTACCTCTATAAATATTTGTCTTGTTTTTACTTCAATGTCTGTTGAAAGATTTTGCCTCTTAAATTCTTCCACTTCATCACAGATTTCGGAGATGAAAAGTTAACAACATAAGACAAAATGTTCTGGTTAAACGTAGCCAAAGGCATGCCCATAAGCTCATTCTCTCTACTTTTCTCTGCCTCTATATCACTTTCTCTTTTTGTGGGTTTATTTCCATAACTGCAAGGAATTTTTGGACAACACCTATTTTGTGGAAACTCCTTCCGCAATCCCAAATGGTTGTCCACGTAACCTCAGGGGAGCAGCCAGCAACTATGTAATTGGAGAAGATTGAGTACACACAGAGAGAGACCATAGCCTGGTGAGCTATTGAGAAGCTGAAACAAAGATTACCAGATGTTTACCCAGCCCTGCCATATGTGAGGTGGTTACTGAACTTATGTGCAAAATGTGTGAGTGGCAGACAGAAGGAGTGTGAACCTTTGACCCAGTGTCCATTACAGGTACAGAAAAAAACGTACCGCCGATTGACCATGAAGCCAATGCAAAACAATGACGTGTTACCCTGTTTGGTTTTCCTCTAAAAGGAAATCTAGTGTTCCTCAGGATATCACTCAGGAATCCCCTTTTACTGATGGAAACCATGGAGCCGTCAAAACAGAGCTCTGTAATTCTGCTGCCTGGTTTCAATTAAAGCATTGAATATCAAAGACAATCACTCCCATTTTAATGTGCATTTTTTATGTGTTCCCAGTTTATTTTGATGGAAAATTTGTGGGTGGAGCACTTGCTAATTGGTATGGAAAACTTGCACCTGTGGTAGACCAATGTTTTGAGAGTCAGAAACATTGAATATTTGCGTTCGTTTCTTGTGAGAAGGAGCCCAACTTTATCCCAAAAACAAAAATCCAGACTGGATGTGATGTGTAAGACTGTCTGGAACAATACAGTAACACGGTGGTTGTCAGTTTTTCGATCTTTGCCTTCACGGTGCAGTATAATTTGTCATTCATCATGACCATTTACAAACCATTTAACTATTCACTTACCACGAGAGACTAGCATTGAAAACAAACATTAGAAAACTTTGATTTCTGACAGTAGTAGATGTAAAGAATCATTTTGGTGGTAAAAGTAGCTCATAGTGATGCCATGTACTTTTATTAGACCATCCCCTGTCAGAATTGAGTCTTAACATGTATTATGTCATTGTTTTTGCAGCACACATTTTGACACATCCTGTATTATGTCATGGCAGTAATGGTGTGAAGTCTGTGTGATTTGCACTGCTACACTCACATGATATACACCACTTAACCACTTAATGCAACTTAACACACCCTTCACAACAAGGCGGGCCAATTTGCTGCTGCCCGCTAACAGTCCAATCATGTCGCTTCAGGATGGCTTTGTAGAGGAAATCATGTCTGCACTACAGCTGCTGCCGCTGCTGCCGGCATTTGAAGACTGTGTTCATCTAAAATTCTTCCTATTATCTGTCAGTCCATCTCAAGCTTGAAGCCGGAGTTTCTTCTTTCTGCTGTCGCAGCGTTGGATCAAGACAATTCTGGCCGACTATCTGGTAAAATGATTAGAATCACTACTTCTGCTTGTTCAGAGATGCTTATTGAGTCGATGTCTTGGCTCTTCTTTTTTAGCATTTGTTGGTTGACTGCTGGTTGTTTTATTGCTCTTCTGCAGGAGGTCTTCTTGTGGTCATATGTTAGTGCCTGATAGCTGCCAATATTTGCTATTATGCTAATGCGATCTACCACCATGTTATTAGTGTCAAACCCTGATCTCTGCTATTTCGATTCTTGCAGGGAGTGACAGCAAATAGCAACAATTTCACTTAATAACTGTATAATGACTGTAATAAAATGCACATTTAAGAATGGCTGTGCATTAATGTTATGTTGGCGCTATGTGTGTATGTATGTGTGGGGTGGGTCTATCAAGACATTCCTTCCATTCTGGTGAGAGAGAGGTGGAATCACCGTGTCTATATATATGACAAGTGCGTCACTCTCCGCCCTTCTCTCCTCCTCTGTGGTTTTCAAGACTAGAGGGAGATCTATAAGCTACTGTGGTGTTCTGTCATTAGTGGTGAGCTTTAATCTCCAAATTAAAGGGCTAAATCATTAAATATTGCTTACGTCTGCAAACAGGAACACATCTATTGAGAGTTTCCCTTCTAATAAAACAGCTGGCTTACATGTAGTTCATATGCTGCTAAGTGACTTATGACCATTCTGATATGAGTATATTACTTTTGCAATGTAACTGCATTACTGTAAAGAACAGTCAGAAAACACACATCCTAGGATTTCTTGCATCATCATTATCTACGTCAATTAAAGGCATTTATTCAAGTATGCAACTTGATTATACACATCTGTTTAAACTGTACATCATTATGTCAATGACCTTCATTATGCACTGCGGTACTTTTGGTTTCAAAGTAAGCCAATTGTATAACCCACATTAAGTCTGACCGCTCAATAAACGAGGCTGTCTATGACCTGTTACATAATCTTCTAGTCTTCTCTGGGTTTATTATCATAAAATCTTAATATATAATTAACTCAGGAGACCCAATGTGGACAGAAAAATAATTAAATTAAAGCTCAATGAGTGTATATTTTAAGATGCGTCATCGAGTAAAAGCCTGTTATCATCTGTCTAATTTCTGACTGAAGTGTCAGTAATTGTGTAATGACATGTTTTTAAGATGAGTCTACTAGTAGTACTAGATCACAGACAAACATAAGATTATCATATTTATGCCCAAAAGTTCAGTTTGTTCACATCGTATAAAAGAAGATGTACCATATGTAATGATTTGGGCTTTAATTCATTCTTATGAAAGTGAGTGAGTGAAAGACCAGAGGTTTGGTGCGTCACTGACTTGCTCACACCCATTGTTGTCAAGTCCCTTAATTTGATTTATAACGGTCTAACATTTCACGATGTATTAGAGCGAGCATTTATTAGTTTTGTGCTCACAAATTGTTTTCCGGAGAGACATGGTTGACCTTTTGAGAGAGGATAAAAAGTACAATTTTTAACATTTGTTAGATGAATTGAACAGTCATGAAGCAGCTACGGAATCACATCACTCAATGACGACATGAGAACATCAGCCTGAGGTGATACCAAAACCAACCACCTAATCACAATAACATCACGTCTTTCCAATGAGCCGGCCAAGATAGATGTCACAGCTTTGCGTAAGCAGTAAATTGGAGCTGACCGTCCTCAAGAAAATGACTTGCTTTGTTGTAGACTTGCCTGATATCTGAACTGTTTTGAACTGATTTACGATAATATTTCTCTTCATGGCTATAGACCCCTATTAACCTCCTCGGATGATTGTTTTAGTTTCATATGCCTACTGAGCAGTATTATTTTGAAAAAGATTCCAGGTGTCAAATAAAGTTATTTAATCTCTTCATTTTGCAAAGTCATATGCCGTGATTTCGTTATGGTTTTTATATGTGCACACCTGCTCTTGATACATTCTCCTTGAGGTCTGCAGGGAGGTAATAACCACCATCGATAATGTGAATTCATGGGACACATCCTGCATTTTTATAGTCCATTGAAAAGTTACTGAGAACCAGAGAAGCAGTAAATGAGTGTTCAACTATGACACTATGTCTGGTTTTATTATTACCCTCATATGTCAATTCACACATTACTCCTTCATAACGAGTGAGTACTCTGTGCTCATTGTCTTGCACATCATTTAAAGCGACTGCAATGCATCAGATTTACTCTTGGAATACATTTTCTTGCTTGAATCAGAGCCAGCATCTCTTTCCTTCTCAATGACCGAGGGATTCACTCAATTCTGCACTCTAAAGGAGCACAAAGGACAGCCCTTCCTCCATAGAGTGTTTGGGGTGATCGAGTATCTTCTCTCTGGTTCACCTCTGAAACTAAAGCTACATCTGCGAATATTTCTCTACAGCAACCGAGCCGTAATTTAAGACTTGCAACTGACTATTGGAGATGATGACCTCTTGTGATTTGGGCTTACGCTGCAGCTTACACAAGGCCGCCACACCAGAGTAAGGGGGGACATGGGTTTTACAGGCCCACCCGCAAGGAGAACGCAACTATTTCCTCTCCATAAATCAAAACGGACACGCTCTGTCTGGGGGCTTTCAATAGGAACAGAGCATGTTCATTTTTAAAATAAAAAGAGGCTGAAATCAACTTTTTATGTGCTGCTCTGAATTTTCCCTCAGACGTACACATACTGTACTGTTTCGTATGTGTGCTCACTTTGCTTGTTTTTATAGAAGATGATCGTGAAATATTTAATAGAAAGCGTTTCTGATTCCTTTTAAGAGCAAACGTGCAGGAAAAAAACAGCTAAAGAGTGGAATAAAGTCAGCATAATTCATGTCCATGATCTTTAACAAAATTAGTTTAAATTCACACTAAGTGATTTATTTTGGCCACTTGGGAGCAACAGTGAACACAACAATGACATATTTTCATCTTGTGTTGATATAGCCAATCTGTTAGCAAACAGTTGCCTATTTACACAGCCAGCAGATATGTTTTTTTTTTTTTTTTTTTACCAGAAAATATTGATGAGAGTGGTGAGATTGAAACAAGACCTATTTGCAGGTCTTTAACCAAAACAATAAGCTAAAAGATGCTAAAACACTGTTGTGTTGAGTAATCAGTGTGTGGGTTTATCTCTCTGAGCAACCCCTTCCACACTACACAGTTTATGAGTCTACAGTGAATATAAAAATATTGATTATAGGAGCTTTGAGATGTTTTCATGATTTCGTCTCAGGGCAGTAGTCACAGCAGTCTTTTCGGTTATGTCTGGTCATTAATATTACTTCCACTCTGCAAACTTTCCAACACGGTGTTCGTCTGTGCCTTGACATATCTATGATTCCTCCTCCCATCACAAAAAAACAATTACCACCATTTTCCTTGTAATGAGATTCTCTGCAGGGACCAGAGGTTATGGAACACACATACAGACGAGTCATGACATGACTCACCCCACCAAACAGCGTCTACAAATATGTGCCTGATGTCAATGACACTATGTCTCGGAGACTAAAAGCATTCACATCCTTGAGAACGTATCAGGGAGCAATTACACATTTCCTTTGAGATATGAAAATTATTAAAATATGTTTTATACGTACTAGCAGTGACGTGTCACCTTTAGTTATTATAAAAGAAAAGACAATAAATAAAGAAATAATTATCGACACAATGCAAATTTATGTCTACCAGCCACTTGCTACAACTGGCATGTAATCAATCCCTCGTGTCCTCTGTGTATTGGTTAGTTGATGAAAAAATCTCAGTCGATGGCAGCCCATACTTCCAATGTAAACCCACAGGAGGATGTCCTGGAACAATTCAGCCAAAGCGTCTGGCTGAGGCTCCGCAGAGCTGCGTGCGTGGGTAATTGGTCGAGCAGCAGAGGAATGACCTTAAGTTTAGATTCAGGCAGTTAGGAGACCTTGGAGACAGCCTTGATCCCCAGGCTGTCCCTCACAGACTTATACTTTGAGACTCTGCTTATACTTTGCCGCTGGGGAAATGCACATAGACATTATAATGCCTGTGCAATGACAGCACAAGGCCTTATATGATATACTGTACGTGCTGTAATAATTCCTTTCTTAATGAATTCTGAGTGCTTACTGAATGGCAGTGGAAAAATACAGTTTTCATTTCTCAAACTACGGAGCATGCGCTCACTTTACTGGCCCCCATGGTGTCTATATGAGCACATTTTCAAATCTCGGATAATAGAGAAACGTCAATCAAAAAAGTAAGCGAGCTCAGTCCTCCCAGTGAACAAAATTCATATCTGTGTTGAGGAAACAGTATCTTCTCGATGAATCCCGAGGATCAGTGTGAGGCCCTTGTAGTTGCACGAGAGCCAGTTTCATACAAGGAAAACTGGCTCCCAGTCAGCAAAGAGCTTTATGGAAGAGCAAATCTTACCCCCAGTGCCCCTCCTCCCATTCGATTCGGTCAATATACAGCACCAGTGGTGGCTGTAAGTGCGGGGAGCTCCCCATTGATCAGTAGTGGAACAGAATCCAGATCCAGCCAGCTGGGGCTGTTAGCTGGGGAAGCCGTGTTCTTTGCAGTGAGGTAATACTTCAGACATCTGCAGCAGGTTCTAATTATGCCAGAACAACTCAGTGTCTGGCTGCGTCTGGCTAGAGGAATAGCCAACACAAGCCATTCTACTCTTCTCTGTGCGTAAGACATAAAGGCCAAGGGGATGCCCTCATACCGCCCAGCTTCGTCATCGGCTGTGTGAGAAATTCTCAAGAGCAAAAGTTGCCTTATACTAAAAGATATTATGTTATCAGAAGAATGTGTGATGCATCTCCGGTCTTTGCATTGCTACTGAGCTTATATATATATTTGTTTAACTTTACTGTTTAATGTTGGCCTCAGTCTATGGATCACTCTGGAATTAAGTTTACATGTTAAATAAAAAAAATTAAAATAAAAGCTTGATGAAGATTTAAAAAGGTTTCTTTTAGACCTTTTAACCTTTGACTGTGCCACAACACAAGGTGGTGCTACTGTATCTTCCTGTTCTGTTGCTCTGTGGTAGCGTGCCTGCAACACAGCCAAACAGGCGAACAGGGTAAAGGCCATGTGTTTAAGGTCAGGACTGTTTTATAATCTCAGCATCCAAATTGACTTCCTGTAAAATTGAGAAGAAAGTCATCCTGTACTCAGACTTCACTGCCTGAGGGGGAACGCATACCCAATAGTTACATCATGTTTTATAGTTGATTCACTTCTTTTTGATCTTTACCCACCTCGAAGGTTTCTCTCGTAAAAGGCATACCACGGAAAATGTTTCATTTTCATAATTAAACTGATATTTCCTTACATGTGAGAAAATTAAAAGGTTGGTCAACACACCCCGGTCTTAAAATAAGATGGTAATAAGAGAAAATCTGCAGTTTGCAGTGGAACCCTTGATTTGAGTAAGCTGTAAACTGTAAGTTGACAGTGATTAACACAAAAACATTTGCTGCTATAGTAACCGATCAGCACACTGTGTAACAGAGATGCCTGTGTTATGGTGCAGACACACCTGGTAATTATGTTCAATCTGTTTTAATTGTTCTTTGTGAAGGACTATAATTCTGCTTTAATAAAGAGTTATACATTTACAATCAGTCAGTTGTAAAAGTTTTGTCTGCTAACCTTTGCAGGTCTTTTACATTATTGTATGTGCCATGCTTTTGCCCTCTTTGACCTCTTTCATGCAGCACACACACACATGCACACAAGAACAACACCTATGAACAACATGTGCCCGCAACACCTCCACATGCATGTACTTGCTGCAGCAGCTCAACAGTAGCTGCGAATGCAATCTTGACTTTTGATTACACACACGGCAAAGTGGCTGACTAACCTCAAATCTCATCATTACCAGTGCTACAGGGGACGGGAGAAAACCCTCTGTAGTCCCACCACAGAAATAGAGTGGTGACAGTTTAATGGTCTCCGAGCTCAGAGCACCACACCCATGCCCCTCTATATTAAAGACCCTTCTCCCACCCCAGTACGTGACGTCAGGTGCCTGAACCTGCTCTGCAAAGCTTTCTGGGATTGTTAATCTACAGGGGGGTAAAATTCCCTTCAAGTGATGACATTACTGTGCGTGACTGCAAGGCTTCTAATACTAACATTTACTTCTCATTTATTTATGCTAATCAGTAACAACTGGATTTTCTTTTCCTTTTTTTCGCAAAGTGATTTGCAATTTGATATGTCTAAATGATTAAAAGCTGGAATGACACGTACAATTTTATCATGCTTTGGGAATTATTCCTCTACTGAGATGAGAAGTTCATTCCATAGAAATAAATTCTCTACGTCTGTCTGTCCCTTACATCCACTCTGAATATTCATTAATTTTCCCTTTCAAGGCCTTTCCAAATAATATGACCACTTTTTCCTGTGCACTCAGCGAGCCATCCGTATGGAGAATTACAACCCACAGACTTTCTGTCTCTCTAAGCCCCATATTCCACAACACGGGGACCTGGTTGAGACAACTGTTGAAAGTTTGCTGGAGCCTTAGCAGCCTCTGTGGTCTGAAAGTCTTTTTGTGTGAGACACTCCAGATGGGATCCCACACTTTGAGCTGTCCTAATGACCGGCAGTATCACCAGAACCATAAGTGAAAACCTCGGATGTGACAGAGAGGGAAGGAACATCATTAATAAAGATAATGAAGCAGATGGGTGCTATTAATGGGAGGCTGGAGGAAAAGCTGAGAAGTCAGACAGGGGTGAAGGCATGGGGTGAGACACTTGGATGTAGAAACTGGATGCTTAGTACTGTGTGTTTTTGACCTTCGAATTATCACGGTAAACAAATGTCAGCCAACCGGAGATGAGTCAATGAATATCACTGTCTTGATGGCACATGTAACTGTTTTTCTGATATGACAGCAGCGTTTTTTTTTTTTAAAGAGAAAAGGGTGGGACCCTCCAAATGACTTGGCTCATAAGACAGGTTCAGGATACCACAAGAACAGGGGGGGTCCAAGTACATAACCTCTGTATGACATGACTTCAACGCTTCATGTTTGGGAGTCAAAGCCTTTCGACAAAAAGTCCTTCTGGAAATGTAAATTTTCACTTTCAAGCTCACATCAAAGAAACGCAACACGTTTATGTGGGATAAGAGGCATTCTGAGAGGTATTCTGTGGGAGTTTTGCATGTTTTGTGTGTTTTGTTTGCACACCTATCGACAGGTGGCGCCAAGAAACGCAGCGATGTGCCAGCAACGGCAGGAAAGAAGAAGCCTCAAGTAAACATATATGTAAACAATTAAGGTTTCAGATGTTTTATGAGGAAGCAAATGCACTCAAGACATTTATAAGACTTCAAGAAAAGACACAATGTGTTTAGGTGAGTAATGCTAGATGTTTACAAGAAAACTCCACATGGCATCTTAAATTGTCTCTTAAGTTTAAATCCATTTATATGTGCTTTGGTTCAAGGCCTGACTCCATTTACCTGTTCTCCAGAAGATAATCATATAGGGCATAGTGTTTGCAGTCACACTTGCATTAGCTAATTTGCAACATGCTTCACTGTGGCTATCAGCTGACTAGTTAAGTCCCATCATATTTATTCAGGTATACAGCGTGCCAGAAACTCTATTACTCCACTGATATGCTCATGTCAACACTGTTTGCTGCTGTAGCTCTCTCCACCACCCCAACCTCCTCCTCATGTGGTATCATTTTGGTTTGTTTGTAGATTTAATGTTCATGTATGCGTTTATTATTGTTCTTACACAGGTTTCTGAGAGTTATATCAAAAAGCCGAGCCTTTGCGGCCAAATTTGCTATAAATCAATTCCTTCATTTAAGTCGTCCTAACTGAATTTTTATTTATTTTTGAGGGTACACAGTTCAAATTCAAATTTAAATGAAAGAAATTATAACAAGACTGTCACCCAATTTCGTCAGCGAAACACATTTACTTCTTACCCATGTCTTGTATACAGTATGCCTTCACATTTTTAGTCCTGAGGCTGGGAGATAGAGCCCTCTGAGAAGGGAAACAGTGTGTTGATACGCCCAGGGGCAGTGGAAAAAAAGGCCTGTGTGAACTGTCAGCACCAGATAGACACAGGAGCAGCTAATCTGCTCCCAGGCCACCATTCTCGACCATGTGCCACTTGCACTCTCACTGACCGACTTCCTCCATATGCACATTGAAGGAGGTGGAGAGGGTCTGGGTGTACCCGCAGCTGGAAATCCTGAGTATAGATATACATGCATGAGGAGACGATTAGCAAACATCAGATGCAATTGAATTCTGGGAAACACACTTCCTGGCGAGGGACCCCCATTTGGAAACTCCACTTTGAATGCAGACTTAAGAGTGATTCGCCTACAGATTGAAGACACAATGACATGTGAACACAACTGTTTTATCTCATTCCGTACACTGGGGGAGGTGTTGACATGCAGTTGTGCTTTAATTAAATATACAATTTTCCAGACAATGGAAAACGGATCATTTAATCAGCCACTCCTGGCTGAATGAAAAGAGCAAATAAAGGATTGTTTGCTCAGTGACTAAGATTTGGAGATGGATTGAAGATGGATAGTTACGAAGGAGACCAAACCCCATGATATCATATCCTTTACTGTAAATCTCCTCCATGAAACTCACTTCACGATTCATTAGTGCTGAACAGAGTCTTGTCATTAAGATGTTTAAATCCTTTGATTGCTGTTGAGTGACAAATAATAAATAACACTTGATTTGGATGAAGATGGAAGTTGCTATGACACTGAATAACATAATATCATGTGTGGGTATGTTTTGGGATGACCTGTCAATCATTTACAGTGTAATAAAGGTCACGTTTTGAAGCTGCATGATTTTGACTGCACCTGCTGCAATTCCACTGGAGTGTTTTTGCCTTTTATGTTGACAGGTGCTGTCGAAGCATCATGCTAAACCCTTTGTGGCTGACACAGTGACCTTATGGCTTCTGCTGCCCACAAGGCGGTCCAGGAGCTGGTCTGCAGACAGATCAAAGTGGGAATCATGCCCCACCAACAGAGATAAATACACACTTCCTCTCTTCTCTTTCACACTGGTTTTTCCCACACTCCTCGAACCCCCATGCTGTAGCAAGGCCAGCTCAGAGGAAATGACAGACCACATCAAGAGGCTCGCTGTTGCTTTGACAGGAGTGCTCGCGCCAGCCTTCAGGAGAGAGGAGACGCTCTCGCATTCATCAGGGGGTTGCAAGTTATTTGTGTGTCTTTTGCAAATGTTGGCAGAGGCAGCAGCACAGCATATCCAAATAAAAATGGTTTCACACTCCTTTTGAACCATGCATGACCTACATAGACCATATTCACACCAGATGCTGCAAAGGAATGCCATTAAACCTGTGTCTATTTTGTCAGTAGTTTTATACTGTAATCACCATAATTTGGTCATCAGTTGCTCTAATGGCATTTCATTTATTATTCTGTCTGTCCTCTACACCTACAGAATCTACACACTGACTTGAATTAATTAAAACTAGGTTTGCAGGAAAACATGAAAACAATGTACCGGGCATCAGTAATGCTAGCAAAACTTGTTAACTAATTTACCCTTTTGGGAAATATGCTTGTTTGCTTTCTTTACTAGAGTTGGATGAGAAGTTTGATTCGCTATAGCCAGTGGATGGGTACTTTAGCTTAGCTTAGCACAAAAACTGGAAACTGCTAGCCTGGCTCTTTCCAAAGGTTAAAAATCTGCTTACCAGCACTTCTAAATTTATTAACACATTATTTCTCATTTCTTTAATGTTCCATTTTCTTTTAAACCCAAGTGGAGAAACATTAAGTTATGGTTTTATAGAGGGTTATGTACGACATAGTTTCCAGTAAAACGTAGTCACCACACACAACAGCCACTCATTTCACTTTTTGTACAGATTAAACAAATGAGACAAACATTAAGTAGTTATTAGTGCATTTGAGAGGTATAGTTTTCAACCTTTGAAAGGAGCTAGGCTAGCGGTTTCCCCCTGCTTTAAGTCTTTATGCTAAGCTAAGTCAACCAGCTTCTGCCTCTAGCTTCATATTTAGCATACAAACATGAAAGTGGTATTGATGTTTTCATCTCATCTTCTGGGAATGAAGTCAATAAGCGTACTTCCTAAAATGAATTCAACCTCATTAGTTATTAGATACTCTATTTTCAACGAGACCACAAACTGAACATTTGTTATTTGTGTAACCTTTGAATTCTCTGACACTTTTTAAATAATTTATTGCCTTGACCCCTTCACTAGCTGACTGATGTTCTTCCCACTGAGTGGCATATGACAGGCAAATACCTTCCTAATGGCTTCGTTTTACTGCCTATTAGGCTGCTGGCTGTTCCTTGGCGTTGCAGTGTAGCACACCAGAGTGCATTTAAATAGCATGTAAATCCTACATGTCTGATCTCATCTGAGCCTTATAGACTCGATGGGCCTTGCTGGAAATATGAATCTTGGCAAACTGACGCTAAACAAAAACCTCAGAGAAATGAATAATAATTCTTCTTCCAAGGTCTCCAGACATTTTATTATCTGTCCTGCTCTTACTTTCTCAAACTGTCCATCACATAACTCCGGCACTGTAGACATGCTTCTGTCCTTGACGTCAAGAAACAGTAGCTCAGAAACAAGTTGTTTTTCTGGGTTTGGCCTTGATACTTACCTGTTTCCTCAATCTGTGTCTAGCAACAAAAGCCCCTCTCATTTTGAGCAACTCATGGTGTAAATCATGTGTACTTCTAGCCAACTTTTCTCAAACATGATCCTTCTGAGACATGTACTTGTCATGGCAAAATATGGCAGCTGCAAGGAAAAACCTCTCCTCAAGCTATGAATTATGTTTGGGCATTCCCTGAACAGCGGCTGTTTATATTTTCTTGGGGGGATATGCAAGGCCACCCAAAACAAAATTGTGTAATGTTATATTATTCCACTGCTTTACTACAAACAGGAGAAAACGCCAGATCCTCCTAATAGGGCTGTGCTGCTTTTCCAGTTTTCTGCTCTATTTTATGCTTCTCCTCAGGAAATCCACCCATGCTCATAAGTTTCTCCACCTGTTTGGAAATATCTTTGAATCGTTTCTGGTCCCTGTGAAGGATCATAAGCAAGGCCCTTAATGAGCAAATAAAGTTTGGCAATGCTTTGCACCCAAAAATCGGAGAGAATGAATCACTCTGCCGATTCATCTTCTGCAACATCTAATATTGTTTGTGATTCATGTAGACATGTCGCAAGGAACCAGTGGGAGAATGGGAGAACTGAGCCTTGATGTGCCGTAGCTGTGTCCAGCTTCATTAAAACGAACTGAACAACTGAGTCCAGCTCCATTAAATTGAACTTAACATTTAATATTTGTACACACAAAAACCACACTGCTAATGGTTGGAACAGATCTGAAGAGAGTGAATGTGCTCTGTATTGACAGTACAATTTCTCAAAACCTCCTAGTCCCATATACAGCAGGATGATATCTTCTCTCACAGATTCAAACATCATTTTGCTAAACTATGATGGCCAAATGCAGCCAAGACGGTTGAGACAAGTATAGATCAAGTCTCAGCCCTTATGAAAGCAAGTCTCAAGTCAAGTCTGAGGGTAAGTCCAAGTCAAGTTCTCACCAAATTCATTTTCAAATCTTTCAGGTTAATAAATTCTTACTAGAAAAACGAAATACATCATTTGTCTATACTGTCTAGAACGATGTATGGAAGCATTTTCTAATCTGACGCCACTTTAGGCAGGACAACATCATCTGTGTGTGCCTTCCAAATCACTACAAATCATCAATACAAATGAAAAATAAACAAGTTTTATGGTGTGACAATGCAATGGAAAGATCATGGTTTGGGTTCAAATGCGAAGCATGTGTTTGTATTTTTGTCAAACTGAAATAAAGTTGCCTCTTCGGGACATGTCTAAAATTAAATATTCAAATTGTGTGACTATGCAAGGCCTGCTTGTTACAGTCATGTTTATTTCTGTATTGTTTCTAAGTCAGAACTTGAGACTTAAATTTCGACTTCAGCCTCAAGTCCACAGTTTCATCTTATATTAACAAACACCATGTTGGACTATATGTTCTGTGGCTTCATCAAAATGCAGATAGGTCTAATTTATCATTTATTTTGATTCCTGAACAGTGCAAGAGAAGGCCTTTTAAAAACCACTGTGAACTGTACTTCAGCCAGCCAGGTTTTAGCCAGGAGAGCAGAGCGGCTGCCTCAGCTGCAGTAAGAGATGTGGAGGGTTACCAGAAGTAGGTCTGGCCAATGAAAAACAGGTGGCTGGACAGAAGTAAACGAGTTGTAAGGACAAGTGTAAATTGCTGTTGGCAATAAGTGAAGGAGTTTAAGGCTGGGTGGTAGATGTTCAAGAAGGCAAGGTATTCAAGATAGGACCATGGACTCATAGATGCATTATGTAAGACAGTGGAGCAAGTCACATTGATGCTGATTGTTTAGCTTCTTCGACATTTGATTAATGATCTGCTCACAGCCCACTTAAATAATGGGTCTAATGTCGTGTCACTGTTCATAATCAAAGGGTACCCAGAATGCCAACCTCAGCTACCTCTGCTGTGACAGTTTGAGGGAATGTCAGAGAAAAAAGTGGCAGGGCTTTTTAGCAATCTGTTTGTTTATTTTTCTTTTAGTTCCTTTGTGGCTCTTTTAAAGCCTTTGGCACGGGATGATTCCGCCTGGCAGCCCCCCTCCTCTCTACCGCACACCTTCTCTCTTGCCATCCGTAATTACCACACTGTTCGAGTCCTAGCCTGTCCAAAAGCCACTGCAGGTCTGATTTTTTTGGCTTGGCTCTTCTCTGACATGCCTGGGAAGGGCAAGGAAAGGAAATGGGTGGACCAGCCGCTCTCTGTTCCCCCAGAGCAGGCCTGGGAGAAGCCAGCCCAGTGTTTTTCGACTTAGCCGAGCTTGTAAGGGAGCACAGCCCATCTGGTTCTAATAAATCCTCCATGCGGCTTCGCAACTGGAATTGCCTGACCTGTTTGGGGACGTGATCACTGATACAGTCATTTCGCAAAAAACAACAGGGAAGCGCTTGAGAGCAGTTGTGAACGTCATCAGACTTGTGGTCCCCAAACATCTTTGTACTCTGAGAGTGAGCAAAGCTCACACTAAGCAGACCTCCCCAAAAGCCTACAGGGCTAGGTGATGGATGTGTGGTGTAATGGTGACCATATTGTAAATATGCATTCCTGCCAACGGTGGGCAGTATATCACTGTTTCTTGCTTCATGACTCTTGGTAATTTTTCAAACACAGACTAAGGGGTCACGGCCAGATCAACACAAATTTTTATAATGAGTTTTAAGTGCTCAATTAACCAATTTGTAATTTCTGTGCTATCATGCAAGTATTAGGTCAAGGACATCTCATTGGCATGACCCCTGTAATAAACACAAAGTGTAAAACACTTTCCTGCCATCACCATCTAAGTGAAAGTGTTCTAACTTTCCTGGAAACTGCATTCAATATTTAGAGAGAAGAACTTGTACCCTCTTTGATTAGTATCACCTTTACCTCTATTACACCAGAACAGTAAATCTATTTTGCTGTGTGAATGAATGGTAGTATGGGCACACCAAAACAACACACTACGCCGTCTAAAGCTTGCCAGATCATTAGGTCATGCAGCGCTATGTTGGTAATGTCTGCCTCCCGATCCCAGGCATATATTTATGACCTGTTGGCTGCAAGAGTCCTGCTGACTCGCGCTTATGAGGTCAAAGCCATCAAAGTGACCTCACCATCAGAGACAACACAACATCTGTCCTCATCTTTCACACCTTCAGTGGCTGGGTTTCCTCAGACCTCCCTGCCTCTCCCAGCACTCACTTCCCTCTAATTAGAAACAGTTTGATTTAGCACTCTGAACACGGTAGATAAAATAACAGGAGTCAAGCCTATTAAGACTTAACGGGGAAAAATTTACAGTGGCGTGTTTTACAGATCAGCGTAATGCATTTTAAAATTACACTCTACATTTAGCAACAGAATCAGAAATGACTTTTCACGTGACATGAAAATAGTTACAGTTTTTTATCTTACAATATAAGCTTGTCCACTCTGTCTGCTGACATTTGACTGCCAAAGCTCGTGTGGAATGTGTAGGATTCAATGGTAGCGCCTATTTCCCCATTTTAAAACACATCGACTGAATGAACAGTAGCAGTCTCTGTCCACATATTTGTCTCCTCGGGAGTGAAATGGCATCTCAAAGCAAAGCATGTGATGCAAGTGTCAATCAGTTGTATATTAATAATATTAGCAACAATAATGATACAATATCCCACAGGTATTATCCTGTAATTAAAATGGGTAATAATAGGATTTGGGTGGGGGTTTAGGGCAGGAGACCACACATTGGGTAAGCTTGTATTGTACATGCTTAATCTGATTAAAACTTTAAATGTGATTATGAAAAAGAGTGACACAGACTTCACAGGAGTGTTGACATCCACTGGGTTAGTTCTTACGCTCCCTCCTGTTCAGTAATGTTACTATAAGTCTCCTCACTGCAGCTTTAAGAGACATTTTTTGGAGGATTTACACTCCAATATGGGCTGACAGAAGAAGTTAGTGAGCTGCTGGTATGGTTTTGCACATCTGGTACTGGATCATTTGGGTTCAGTAAAACACAGCGAAGAATAATAGGACTTGCTTCAAGAGGCGAGGGCGTCTGATGAGGACGGGCCTTTTGTTATTGCTGATTTCTGGGGATGAATCATACTGGGTTGGTTTTTGGTGTTACCTACAATACACTAATTAATATGACAAGGGCCTGTCCTGGCAACTTTATCTACTGGTAAACATGAGCATTACCTCACTTGAAGAAGTCATGCAGCTCATTGTCAAACACCCTCTGATCTAAAGGGACTTGAAATTAGCTGAGAAATGAAGTCCCCCCCCCCCCCACCTCCATACCAAAGTGGTATGACAGCTATGAGTGCTACACTGTGATGAATTCAAAACAGCCAACACCAGAACTTCACCTCACATTTTCCATGCATTTTTCTGTGAAGTGTGTGATATTGACCACCCCTTGACTTTTAAAGGAGACACCCATCAGCACAACCTGACAGGCAATGAACAAAGCCTCTCATTCCTTCCTTCTTATCTGTTCATAATCTTTGCACTGAATTATTTCTTGTGGCCTTTTTTGTTCATTTTGTCCATTGCACTATTGGCCTTTGCAACATGTCTCGGGAGAAAATTCATGCCTTTGCCTTCACTTTGTGTCTTGGAACTCAGCTATAATAAATTGTCTTAGCACTGTGGTAATAACAGAAACATCTGAGGGCCACATGGGATGCAACAGACCGCATTGCCTCTTAGACACAAAGAAATTAAAATTCATTTCTGCCACAGGATAGCACAATATATTTTGGACAAAAGGCAGCCCCTTTCACTGTAGCATACCAATATGTGTGTGTTTTTTTTCCTCTTTTCTTCCAGGAATGAAACCTTTATCTTGAGAAGGCGACATGAAAAGTATAACACCTGGTATGTATCAGTAAATTGAAGGGAGGAAAGGGAAAGCCATATGTCCACCTTCAGTCTTCAAAGCAGCCAGAATGTGTATCTAAGTGCATTCGAAGATTGAAACAATCCAAAAAGGAAATTTATCACTGAGCTGAAATTTCTGGGCTCTTAAGGATTTAGTTTCATAAACATTGCATGCTGAATGTTTTTCAGCTCAGACTGATGCCATTTGAGTTCAGGCATCTGCAACTGTCAGGATATTTTCTGTTGACTTGCCAAAGCAATTCAAGACTTTCTGTAATAGTTTTACTAATGCCATATTGATCACTTCTGTCTTTATGCACATATAAACAAGATTCTTATATGTATTTTTTTTTATCATTGAAACTGGTAAAGAATAGTTTGACCTTTTGGGAAATGTGCTGATTTGCTTTCTTGACAGCTGAAGCAACATTTTATGAGATTTGGTATTTTTTGAGATTCTGCAGTTTCAGAGTGCACCACTGTTCATGTGTTATGTGCATTTGCTATGATGACATTACTTATGATCAAAAACTACCAAGTCAACAACTTAACACAGCCAAACATCAGTCAAGTGCAACAACACAAGACATAGCAGCCAGCTAATATTGCTTACTAGTCCAGCAACAAGAAGCCCAGCTCTGCGTCTGTCTTTCAGCCTTTTATTTCCAGAAGCTCTCGCCAATGACTAAAATGATTTGCTGAACCTCACAGTCTGGATAGCATGGCTAACTAAGTGAGCCAACTAGCTCACTTAGTTAGCCACAAAGATCAACGGCAGCCACAAAGATCAAAAATCTTTCCTGGAGTCCAAAGTTACATAGTGGATTAATAGCTGTACAGAGCATAGAGTGAAAATGACAGAGCCACCAATAACTGTATTACAAGTCAACAAAGAATCCAATTTTAATATTTTAATTCTGTTATTTTATGGTAAAAAAAAAAGTTAAATGATGTTGCTTTAAGTGAAAAGATCAATATCACTGTCATGTGTGTATGGTAAGAAGCTAATTAATAATAATTAGCTAGCTTTAGAGAGGCTAAAATGCGGATTTTGTTACCATTGGACAGAGCCAGGCTTTTCTCCTTGCTTACAGTGTTCATGCTAAGCTAAGCTAACCAACCGCTGACTGTAGCTTCATATTTACATTACCATACACCAGTGGTTCTCACACCGCAGGTGGGGACATAGAACCACCGCAGGGGAGGTGTGGATGACCAGGAGTGAAACAAAGTTGAATGAATGACTTAAGGAGGGAAAATAAACAAGAGTTTGCTGATAGTTGTCCCTCAGTAAATTATAAAGAATTGTGTGGTAGGGGGACTTTTTTCAGCTTCTGAAGTAGGGCATGACAGAAGAAGTTTGAGAACCACTGAATCACTAAATCTAACCCTGACCCTGACCCACACATACTGGCATCTCATCTTACTCTGTGCAAGAAAGCAAATAGGCTTTTCTTTAACGTTCAGATTATTCATGTAAAATGTAATCATGCCACATTTGGGATAAGGGTTGGATTATAGTGTCTTGATCTGGACTCCCCATTAGTAAAATAGGCTGGAACATAAAACTTCTCGCTGGCTATCCAGTTTCCTCCTCATGGTCCACCAACTGTGACATGATGTTGATAGGATTTTTAATGGCCTTCCTGTGTCTCATAGTCTGCCTCCATGAATCATGCCCACTGCAGTAGACTCTCCGGACAGTGAGGTGTCATTTCATAATAAATAACATGTGCACTGTTTCGGGGGGGTGGATGATAAGTGGACAGAGAGAATCATCATTTACTCTGCTGGGGAAAACAAATACATATGGTAGTTAGATAAACTTCAAAGAGGGGACAGACATCCTGAAACCAGAGGGCTGCTTTGCGTGTCTCTTCGGACCATAGAGGAAAGAGAGATTTGGCTGTGTTTAGAATGCAGAAGTCCCTCCTGATAAGATATATTAAGATGTCTAAACAGAGATACAGTATTTGTTGTGTTTTGTTGCTTTGAATGATGCGATTTTTTGGATTGCGCCTTTTCAGAATTGCTGTAGCAGTTCAAATATTTATCATGCTGAATTTACAACCATTTCAGTTTTAAATATTTGTGTTTCCCCCCATTTAGAGGGTTTGGTTAAGATAAAAGATGTTTTGCATGAGATTTGATAGTACAGCGTGGCAGTGTAATTTTCATGTTTTCTGTTGTTTTCAGGAAATCTTCATATTTTTACATAGAGTACACTCAGTTGCCAGTTCATTAGGCGCACCTAGCTATAACCAATGCAGTCTAAAAACAGTCCTTTGATAAATTATGTGGTGTTTCTATCATTTAGGTTACCCACGCTGATCTGGGGTGGACAAAATAATAGAAACACCTGTCAGTATAATGTAGTACAGTTCAACAACATCACAAACTACAACCTCTAAAATGACCGTAAAGCTGAATCGACACCTCTAAAACAACTTTATAGCCTTCATGGAGGTAGAATTTATTGCTGCATTGGTGTTAGGTAGGTGTATCTAATAAACTTGTGTGTATATCCACTCATTTACTCATTCTTTTGTTGACAGGATTTCATTTTAGAGAAACTGTGATGGTGAAAATACCATCATCAAAACATATAAGTAAGACAAACCTCCACATACATAAAAGCAGTGGTGTGTGTATTTTTAGTCTGTATTGGGTATACCCACTTCTAAACCCTCTCTAATGGCAGGTGGTTCTGTGAGCTGTGAGGCATGACACAGATGTCCAGTTTTCATGAATGGATGGAGTAAGGAATAAGGAATACTTCGCCCAACATGAATTAATTATGTAGTTGTCTCACCAGTCTGTGGCCGCCAACATTGACTTGCAAAATCTGCACCTCTTCTGTTCTTCTATGATCCTCACTCCCTGAAGTCAAGCAGCAGAAGTTAAGTGACAATGTGTAAATGCTACTGGCCTGTTTTTGGGTGAGCTAAATATGCAAGAGTAGCCTTTATAACGCAGGGTGTTAATCCTTTGCTGGACGGGCCGGTCAAAAAAAAGAAAAAAGGAAAAAGGCTCCAGGCACCACTACACGAAGATCATCCAAAATCTATTCATTTTGAGTTTGACTTCTCACTGTCACATTCTATAAACCTTTACACTGTTTGAATATACAGTATGATGCATTTTCTATCTATGTATGTGAATCTAAAATATTGTTTTCAGGATATAAAAGTATAATATATAGTATTAGTATAGTATATAAAAGTATTAGGCCTAGAAAGTGATTACATGACTTAAAAATACTAAAACACTGCTGTTTATGGAAACAGACTGGCCAGTCAGTTAAGAGTCCAAAGTCCAAAAGCATCTTACATCATCAAGATTTTGGAAAACATACTAGAATATAGTGGCCTCCTTACTCTGCTCAACACGTAATGTTTTTGATGTTTTGGTGTTCAGACCTGATGCTCTCTGCTCGTCCCTTTACTGAATCTGGCATTTTTCACGTGTCCTGAAGATAATATTTGATGTGCCACATCCAGCCCTGTGCAATGTAAGTGCATAAGATGTTAGTGATGATTTTTTTTTTTAATGAAAGGACATGAATTAGGGCAGGGTTAAAATTGCAGACATACAGTATGTCAGTTTGAAGATTGGCATATGTAACATCCATGATTACCTTTTACCTGCATTTAGATGTAGCTCATTCAGCAACTGTTCAGTTCCAATGAACTGAATCTTGATCTGAAACATTAAATTATTTGTGTTAAACTAGTTATTGACTATTACAGGCCGGAGCATTATATGCATTTCATGGAAAATGAGGGGAAAATTTGAAAATGTTTCCCTTGGGTTTGAAATCGTAAGTCAGACGTGCATGCAGAGAACTAAACAAACAATTAATTGCTAAAACAAACACACAAACATGTTGATGGACAGGCCTCACAGGCTCCCTGTTCAGGTGTCCTGTGTTTTCACTTTAGGTCATCCTTTACCTCCTGCTGCACCACCTTTGCCTGTGTAACTGGCTCAACGTCCCTCGTGGCCTCCACCCTCATGGGGCCCGCAGCCTACATGTGTGGCACCCGTCAAGCTAACACCAACAGATAGCATCATTGCAATCCTGACAGAGGCACAGACAGTGAGCGATGGTTTCCCCTGTATAACATTTGGCCCACGGAGAACGGGAGAGCTTGACACACAGAAAAGGGATTTTCCCACAGTTTGCTCTGGGGGAACTGCATGTTTGTCTGGTACCTGTATGGTCAAAACAAAACATAAATACATCTCTTAGTGATATTTAAAGTTTTCAGTTACCCTCATAAATGGGAACATGGTGGAAAACAGCACGTCACCAGAACTTGGGATACCCAGAGAGCCGCCATAGTAACATGATAAACATCATGCCTGCCATTAGACGGAATAAAGCAAATAAAGTGAGTCACTGATTCTCATTTTTCATCCTTCTATCCATCCTGCATCAGCAACATATACGCTAAAGAAAACAAGTGGGCCAAAAAGCACTGGGTGGATTTGTGTTTCAGTTTCAAACTTGGCTTTGCTCTCATTAAAATTGGTGAAGGAAAATGTGAGCTGAGGACGGTCACGCCCAGTCAGCGTCAGGTGAGTCATTTTATGTGGCAGTTCAGGTTGCAGGCGGTCCAAACCGCCCGCGTCTTCTTGTGGCCAGCGCAGGTCAAACGCTGGGTTTGGGGAGAGGAGGGGAAAAAACGAGGTAGACTTAATTCATCCTCGCCTGTGACAGGTGTGTGTTTATGTTTTTGTTTTTTTTCTAGTTCACCTAAATCCTTCTTTGCTGGACGGGGTGCGAGTCGCTGGTGGCACTGCCAGATGTCTGCACTGCATCTGTCGCTGTGAGGCTTGCAACAACTCTTCACATTATTATTTGGACAACCTGCTGAAATGTTGTTTTGAGAAAAAATTAGGTAGATTGAAATCATGTCACATTACTTCTCTCATACTGGTGCAGTTAGAGACAGTACACAATCAGTTTTGACCATTCACCTCTATTTTAACTTTCTTAGACATGACTGTGAGACACTCTAGAAGCGTGGATGAAATGTGTAAATAGATAAGCTAAGGTTAAGAAGTTAATAACTGAAGACATTACAGAAGACAGAGATTTTTTCCCCCTGCTTATTTTAAAAATTTGATCATGTAGACATAATGTGAACAAGCTAGCAACTCTGTAAGGCTGTAAGCATTCAATGTTTCAAACTAACATGAGTATGCCAACATAATAATGTTAACACTGTGGCGTTTATGAGATATAATGTTTACCGTGTTCACCATCTATCCACTATTAGTCTGCTTGCATGCTAATTCATAAATCCACTATGTTGAGATATTTCGCTGGATAACTTAAAACTTCAGTGTGCTGGTGGAATATGGAGACTTTTATGGCAATCCATCCAATAGTTGTTAAGATCTTTCAGTCTGAACCAGTGGTGGACTTACCAACAGATCAATCCTACCATCCCTACAGCCTTGCAGCTAGCTTGTGTGAAAGAAGTGTCAAAACTTGTCTGTGAATTTCCCACAACCATTAGAATAAGAAATATGTTACCTCTTAGAGTAAGTTGTGGATCCAATTAGACGAGAATTTTCATGCTGCTGTTTAAAACCAGTTGACGACCATTAGAGAAGAAATGGGTAGAAGTGGTTCAATCCATGTGTTTTTATTTTCAGAAAAATTTATAAAATTCTTTGTTTTTGAATCCAGGGGTTGACCTGTGCCGTGCCTCCCTCCTTCTCACCCTCTCCAATCACGTTTAAGCCTTTAATCAAACGGACATCTGGATTGCATTGAGTGTTGCAGAGAGAGAGGCCTGATTGCTGTTAAGCAGACCACGCGATGATGTCACTTTTCATTAATAATGATGCTGCCCATAGCAGTCGCATTTATCTTCCTGTCTAACAATGCAGAGACCACAGGCTGAGGACATGACAGTGACCACGGTCGTTCGACTGGCCAGCTGAGAAAACAGGCAGCCACTTTGTGACAGCTCCTCTGTGTGATTGACTCAAGAACGCGACAATGAACCAGAAGTGGGCTACTTAAAGAAGACAATGCCTAAATGACCACTAACAGCTTGTGTAATGAGAACAAAGACTCAGTTTACATTGAGTCAAATGACATGTAACTAACAAGATACTAACTGTATCACCAGGATTGATGGTCTGCAAAATGGGAAGAAAAACTCACTGTGTCCTGACAGGTACGAGGCAATTTCAAATAGAATAGAAGTTTTCTCACCCTCATTTATTTTTAGTCATGTTCTTGTCATGCATGTGGCAGTCAACAGCTATTGCAGTGTTTATCCCAAAAAATTCACTGGTCATCTGGGTTTTTGTGGTGATTTCTTTAATAATTTTCTGTGAAACCGACTATTGCACAATTTGTTGACAGCAGAATGTATTCTGAAAAAGTGGGAAATAAAGTGAAAATCAGCAAGATACTTGTTTTTCTGAAAATTTGAAGACATCTTTGGTTATTTCTTTGGCATTTGTTACATTTTTAGAGTTCACATCACTGTTTCCAGAGCTTTGATGTGACTACAAGCAATCAAATCCAGAAATGATTTATGGTGGCATTTCGAAATTAAGAAGGAAAAGGGAAAAATCGGGCACGCAGGTAGAGTACAGTCCTCATAATGAGCGATGTTACATGTGTGGAATAAAAGTTCACGTCTTCATGTGCACACAAACTGGATGACCCTGCAAAAGTTCATTCCTGACACACAACTACTCCGTGAACTCTCCGAGCCTTTTCTCTCAACTCAAGTTTCATTTAGTTTTGACAGTCAGGGGTGGGCTCAGTTTTAGGCCATTGTGTCCATAAATTTAATCTGTTACTGTTAAGTCTACGCCCTTTTCCAAAACTGTTATGACTGGCTTATATGCTGTGCAACAGCGTCAATGCAGATTAAAAGCAAAATGAAGAAGAGGGGGGTAGATGGAGGCCTTTTCCCTCTCCTATAAAAAGTTATGCTATGGTAGAGGTATGCCTCTTGAGAGCCTGTCGTAACACACGTAACTACACAGGCTTGCTTTCTATTTATCTTTTGTTAAATTTTTTACTAAATTTGATATGGAAAGACAATGCATTTTTACTGTAAAGATTCTAAATGTAACATTAAAAAAACCCTTGTTAATGATACCTTTAGCAGTTGTATGTATCGCCAGCCAACAAAGTAATCTTCAACAGTCAGTTTACCAGACAGATCAGTCCCAGGAGTCTGGGTGACTTAGCTGACGTTATCTACGTTAGCTAGCAAGCAATTTGTCTGTGTTAGCAAGAAAGCTATCGTTTGCCAGTTAAAACAGAAATATCATAACATATTTCAAATGATTTGCACTAATGTTAGCTTTGACTTTGGACTGTGTGTTGTAGTGGGTGTCGTTTGTTGACGTTATTTTCCATTTAGCTTCCACGTTATCTATTTTTTGAGACTGTAGGGAAGCAGAGAGAGTAGTAAAAGGTGTATTATATAGAAAATTCGATCCAATCAGTTGGCAGGCTGTTAAAGGCAACAAAGAAAGCTGTGTGTTATGTTCTATGAATGTTTTTTGCGAGTCTGACAGCAAGTACAAAATCCACTGTCCACAGCCACTATAAGTAGTATAAGTATAGTATAAGTAGTAAGCATAAGTATTATATCTTTATTTACAGTTACAACACATCGTGGAATGGCTCATTTCTCAATTATAATACTGATTAGCAATAAAAAGTGATTAAAAATTTAAAAAATAATAACGTGCAAGAAAACCACAGAATCTCACATATGGCACCTTTAACCATCACAACTTGACAATGTCAATTTTAGTCATGTTGTAATGAAATAAAATTCTCATTCACGGCACCTGTGTCCTGTCAGTCTCACTTTAATGATATAATCATAATGTAAATCACATTTTTCAAAGGTCTGCAGGCCATCTGATATGCATTTCTGTATGATGTGAACTGGAGCACCAGGAGAAACACGAGGGATGTAATTATAATCACGGTGTACTAATCATATATTAGAACATGTTTAATTATTTCTTCTTGATCAGAAACAGTCAGACACCAATCACGGCCTTACAAAGTGACTGACCATGACGACTTGGCGAACAATAATGGTTCACAAACACATTGTAGATTTTTGTGAGATGGCTGCGTTTGGAAGATGTCAGGCCCATTTACTAACATTCACTTAGAACAGAGCACATCAGTGCATATGTAATAAAGAAAGTAGTCTGGAGATGCAAAGTGGATCCAATGTACAGAATTCTTTACTGAAAGTCTTTGACATGTCATCTGAGAGGACTGTTTCTGTTTAGTTAAACTGATGCATGTCAGGTCTGCATGGCTGCCATATAAACTGGCAGAAATCATAATTTCTCAATTAGATATCAGGAAAGTTCAAAAAGAAAAAAAGGGGTAGTTTCCCAAAGATAATATTTTTAGAATAAGCAATAGATGGCTATTACTGTCTGCTCAAAAACACGTTAGTCTAGCTAAACATTTTGAGATGAAAATGACCTTATAGCCTCTCTGTCATGAACAAAATAGAAATCATTCAGTTCTTGTGTTTGAATTTAATGTACGGTGTATATGAATTGCCTACATTTACTTAAGTGCTGTAGCCTACTTAAGTACAAATATGAGGTACTTGTACTTAGGTACACTTTCTACCACCGCAAATATTGTACTTTTTATTCAACTACTTTGACAGCTCTAGTTACTAGTTACTTTACTAACTTCAACATTTTGCATACAGAACACATGAAGTTTCTAAAATGTTTTGTTATGAATCAAAGTATCTGAAATGATTGGTTGATTGACAGAAAATGAATTGAAAACTCCTGTCATGAGTAATTTTTGACACCAAAATATTTCGGCTTCATAAATGTGAGGATGTGCTGCTTTCCTTTTAAAGTATTTAATTTAGTTTTAATATTTTGAGGTTTGGACTGTTGGTTGGACAAAGCAAACATTGTGAAGGTGTCACTTTGGGCTTTGGTCTTGAATGGTCTTGAAATAAAATCCAAAGTGTCATTGAGACAAGTAAAAAGTGCAGTCAACTCTGAGACTTCCTCAAAAACAGGTTGAGAGATTGCACATGTAGGTTTGATAAAAATAAAATGTTTTTTATCAAAATGAATGATGACAACAAAAACACAAATAAATGAATGAGTAGAAGTAGAAAAGATGAAGCTAGTGTTGTATGTTAGGAGTGAATGAGGGAGCAGAGAAGGTGGAGAAGGAGCAGGCCAGCTTTAAAAGGTCACGAGCTCAGCAGCCCAGGTGAACCTCGTCTCACTAACGAGCCACCACCACACTGTAACCTCACTTCCTGAGAGGACTAGCATGCAAACCAGATCAGATATACCAGCAGTCATACGTTCATGAACAACTTGCCAACTTGCTTTCGTCTGTAGGCTATAAGGTCTAAGGTAACTTACCTAAATCTATATTTATCTTAAGGTTTTCTCTGTGATTTGGTACAACACAGTGGAAGAAATCCAAAATTTTATTTGGAAATGACGTTTAGCCATTTTGTGGATGGTAAAATGTTGAATTATTACAATATGTTTTGATCCTATCTTGTAGTTTGTAGTCCATTGCATGTTCCTTTCCAAAAATTATTTAATTATTTTAGAGTCATGTAAAAGCAATATTGTTCACAATTCACATTTGTTTGTCTTTTTTTGTTGTTGTTGTTTTTGTTTTTTTGTAACATTTACATGTTTCCCTATTATCCCATTATATTTTATTATATTTTATATTTACAAATGAAAAATACAACTATATTGTCACACCAGCATAAAAAAAACATGTTTACAACTGCATGAAGAAATAATTTTTTCTACAGAAATATAACTCTGATGATGAGTACAGCACATATTTAAGTATAACCATATGTTGTATTGTATTTCAGTTTGTCTGGGTAACTGTAGAGTGTAACTGAAAACAGCAGGAGACTTCATGTTGGGTGCTTTTAATTTGACATCAGCTGATAGTTACTAACAATGGAAAAACTTAATCTTCACGAAATTAAATATTTCAAATGTTTTCGGTGTTAGAACAATTCTTGGAATAAAGTGATAGCATAATGCGGTATTTCTGAAGTTAATAAAAAAAAAGCTTGAACACATTTGTGGTGCTGAATGACCACATATGACACACGTTTAACCGATGAGAGGCCTTTTAGGTACTTGAAATGCTAAAACACGGATTACATATTATTTATGAATATTTTGCATGTAAATTTCACATCGATGAGAACAGCAGAAGACTATATTTGGACATCTTTTAAACATTTTAAGACATTCCTCTGCCATCTGCTTTTGATAGTCATTAAATTCTGTTCCTACTCTAAATTATGTCTTGCTGTTTTGGTCCGTCTGTTGTTAGACTTGAAAGTTATGTAAATGAAAACTCAAAAGGATCTTTTTATTTAAAAAATGTGAATCTGCAGCTGGGATATTCCTTTGTAATTTGCACATAAAACACTTTGGTAAATACAAAGCCAGATTTTTTTTTTTTATTGTTATTTTTTTAATGTATTTTTCATTTCCGCTTAAAAATTCCTGTTTCATGTTATTTACGCCAAAGCCAAAATAATTGGAGTGACTGACATATTTCTAAACCCATTTGCTCGCGAACAATGAAGCTTCAACTCTTCAAAAAGGTTCAACAGAGCATGGATTATATCCAAACTGACTCAAGGGTTCAAACAAGAATGGCCTGCTTCAAACTTGGAGCTAACATTAATGAGGGAATACTGATTATGCTGCTTATGCTGAGTGGGACTTTTTAAAAAGAGGAAACCATTTATCTGTGCAGGGACAGCAGAGCTGGTCTGGAGAGCCTCACTGTGCTTCTCTTATCACGAAAAACTTGAGGAGATTCAGTGCATAATGGCACCCATTTGATCTCGATGGGGTAACTGTCTACTGTCAACTACTGACCCTATCGGTTTTATATATATGTATGTATAACACCATTCCACCAGTGTGATAAACTGGATAATTATTATTTTGCAATATGCACACATGGCCCTAGCTGTGAAAACGACAGGCACATTCAAGCTGGAGGAGTCACTCGGCCTGCTGTCGAGAAGTTGTCAATAATACCCCACGACTAGCCGAGAATATTTCCATGAAATATTTCCATGAAATATTCTCCAGATTCAGAATAATAATAATAAACAGCATGCCTGTTCTGTCCCCGAGCAACAGCATGCTATGATCATACACAGGCTTTCTGTCAGTGTAGAAATCATCATTACCACAACAGTGCTTCTAAAAAAAGATGAAAGACTGCATCTGGATCGACGAGGTGGCCTTTAGCAGGTCTGGTGCACCATTGCGTGCTATCTGCTCCATCGTCTAAAACCTCAAGGTGAAGAGGATGAACAAAAACACATGTGACCTGGGAGTGATTTCACACTGCAGAGCCAGGGTCAGGTCAATCTCCATCTCCCTTTGTTTCAGGATGGTTCTTTGAACCCAGGGGCCAGAAGCCTGCTAACTCCATCATAAACACAACATGAATCTTTCAAGCCATTCTGGTATGTGGCCAGCATATTTCAATAGCTAATACGCTCAGATTTGTAATGTTAGAAGATGTCACTATAACCCACAACGCTATAAATCAACTCACCTGTAACCTAAAAATGTTTTGGGGTTTTAGTGTTTTTCAGAATACTTAAAAAATAAATGCATAAAAAAGATAGATGTGCATGCTTCGTGTCACAACCAACCATTTTACAAACCCTGATGCATGTTTTACACTTCTGAGCTTGTTTTTCCCACCTTCCAAACAGCCATTAGTTTATATTCATTTCCTTCTTCCTGATGTTCACTATGATTATGCAACTGCTGACACAATTAATGGAAAGTAAACACTACTGTGGAAAATTTTCCAACATAGTCTACCTTCCATCTAACATGCCCAGAACTGACCCTGCATGTTGCAAGTCTGAGATGAGGATGTTCCTGTCTGTCTTTCATGAGTGTGTTCTGTTCCCTGGTCTACGGGAACAGGTTTGACTCACCGGTAGTCATGGGACTGGATATGCAAAGCCATATTGATGTTGGCAGTTCAGATTTTATTAAAGTCAATGACAAAGTTCACAACCTTTTAACACAATAAACAAATCAAACACTTTCAGTCCGTGTGTCCGTGTTAGCTGTCTTGTATCTTCCTGAGCTGTTTGAGAAGATTGCTTCAAAGTCCATGTGTTTAACCCGTCTACACCTGTTCCTTATGAATTCCTTGCTTTGATTTGATTATTTCAGACAAACAAAAATAATATGACTCACAGTCTCCACTTGGCTAAAGTCATCCACATAATCAGAATCAGAATCAGAATCGCTTTTATTCGCCAGGTATTTGTACGCACACGAGGAATTTGACTCCGGTTACACTTAGTACAAACATCAAACATATATAGACACAGGCACAGTTAAAAAACAAAACTGAGGACTTGACAGGTAAAACGTAGACATAAACAAGAACAAAAACAAAACCAAAAGCTATGTACATATAAAAAGGTAAATATATACAGTACAGACCAAAAGTTTGGACACACTTTCTCATTTAAGAGAATGGGAAAGTGTGTCCAAACTTTTGGTCTGTACTGTATATACATAAATATCTATGTGTATAGACATGGAAATTTTCTTTTTTTGGTGCAAAAACACAGTACCGAGGCAACCATCCACGGCGCCATCTTGGTCTAAGAAGACCAAGACCATAATCAACAAAATACAGTTTTTTCATGCCCTGTAGAGCGACATATAGAAGCATTTTCTGATCTTTTGATCATTAGAAATCACTGTTGAAAAAATATGATGTGACAACATCATTGTTTGGGTTTAAATGACTACTTTGTTAAGGTTAGCAGACCTTAATCATCATGGTTATCATAATAAACACATGGTTAAGGTTAGGGAATAATCGTGGTCATGCTTTAAATAAACCTAACGTTGATTATCGGTCCCATCCATTCATCCCAACTTCTGCTTCTCCTCCCTACACAGACTTGTTTTGCTGTGTATGAACACCTGATCTCCATCTTTGCTGCCATCATAATTACAGCAGCCCCTAGAGGGCTTAAACGTAAACATGTTGCTGAAACGACTGATTCTGTCATTCTTGGGAGGTCAGTCTCCACTTGCAGACGTCACAGTTTCCACTTTAATGCTTTCCACTGAGGTATAGAGATGAATTCAGTTTGTTCTAATCTCATCTTACAACTCAACATCTCCACTGTTGGTCTCCTGGTGTTTCTCTGGTGTGTTGGATGAGTACTGATTATCAGGCAAATCTCTTTCTACACAAAACCTGTTCTACCAAGATCAAGGACTTTATTACAAGAAAACAGGTATAAAAGTCTGAAGGTAGATATTTAAAATGGTGTATATACAATATACATAATAAGATGAAACTTGCAAAAGTGTTATGGTCCTTTTAAGACCCTGCACACCTACAGAGGTGTTTTTAATGATTCTGGCTGATTAGACCTCGGCACAGGTTGGAGATGGGCAGTGCTAGTGTATGCTGGGAACAGGTGCAAATAATGGGAGAATCAAGAAGACGTCATTCAAATGGTCTGTGCACTCCCAAACAGTCCTGGGAAGTGGTCGAATCAGCCAAAAGTGAAAACACCTGCGTGGTATAAGACCATGAGGGTGTAGGGACTATATATTATGACCGGGTAGATCTATGTATATTTATGATTTTACAAAGATCAAAATGCCTTTTTGCAATTCACAAAATACATTTTTGAAGCATTTTTCAGCATCGACTAATATAAAAGCAGTGTCACACTTTCATTCTGTGAGAGTTTATTGTCAATTTATTGTCTAAAAATATGGGAAATGTCTCCTGCCTGTTGACAAACTCAAAATAACTGAAGGAATACAGTTTATAAAGATATGGAAAAAAGAAAAGCTGCAAATCTTCACACAAAAAAACAAGCAGGAACCTGCAAAATGTTCATTTAAAAAAAATATCCCTAATGTGTTTGGGAAAAGGGTGATTTGAGACTTCATATCTCTTGCTATCCTCCTGCATCTCTGATATTACTTGCTTTCGTCCACTGTGTGTAATCGTGTTATCTCTGTCGAGCCCTTCCCTTCCCAGCTGGTTGGCAAAAGCGAGCTTATAATTGTTTGATGAAAGGCACCCAATTAAGAGGAAACATGCCGGTCCTGATGTTAACGTTTGTATCCTGACAACGCTGGTGGTCATGGAGGCCTGGTGTATAGCAGGCTCTCATAGTGTGGGAATTCAACATAACCCTCTGAGACATGGCCGTGGCTCAATATTAATTTCTTTAGTCATTAATGGCCTCTGCACAAAGTCTTTCGTATATTGTTTTAATAGGGGAGCAGTGCTGACGTAAGGAGGGAGCAGTGTTCTGACTGCTCAAAAGGGAGGGGAGTCCAAAAGGTTTCCATTGTCTCAAATGAAGTTGGCAGTGAGAGTGGTTTACTTGGATTCTCCCTGCATGGTGTAATTTGTGAGTATTATATTGATAACCTGCATTCAGCTTCACTTGTGTGTTTGTCTGCACTCTGCTGTAATAAGAAGTGATGCCATATGTAACCGAGGCCAAAGGGAATATGATTTCAGCCAGACGGTTAAGTGAATCACCAACTGTGTTGCATGTGAAGTGTACATTTGCGTGACTTGTTGTTTATTGCCCACATTCAGCTTCGTGACTGTCTTCAATATATTGTGCCAAGTCTGAGGCCACGTTCTTAAATCTCTCCAGTTTGTTGGTAGACAAAGTCATTTGTTTTCTTCGCTGGATAATTCTGATCCATTCATCCACCTATGTCCTGGGACGTGTATGTTATATAAATGCAGTACTTACCCAGTGTGTGGTATAAAGAATATGAAATGTTACCCAGAAGGTTTGATTTCTGTTCTTCTCCTTTAGCACCAATGTCCTTTTCCATTTATTTGTTTATTTATTTTCTCATTTGTATGAAAATTTGGTAAAATACAGATGTGGAGCTCCTACCTCTGCTCAGAAGTCAGCTGAAAACACAGATCCAGTTTGTATTCTCTTTTCTTTAAATCTGCTCTCAATTTGGGATTGCACCAAGTAAACCAGAATCAGGCACTGTAGAAATTAAAGTTCTGCCACAAGTCTGTGTCAGATTTGGTGTTTTGTCTGCTGACAATCAGCAATTTAACTGGGACCAGCAGCTGTCCAGTAATCCAGACTGTTGGGGACATTATTATAACTGATAGATTGACAAACAAATATCTCCCATCAAGTTGTAAACCAGGCAAAAACTCCAGGCAAAAATGCCAAAAACAACTGTATTTGCAAGAGTGGAGCTGTTACAAACTAATTGTCCAACAAATGGTTTGCAAAGCTGACCATTCATGAGAAAGTATATGTGATTTTTTTTGCATGTTTCCATGTATCGGGCAGTTTTTATCCACACAGGACACAAAAATGATGCCATCTAGACAAATTCATTCTCATTTTCTGCTTTTCAGTACCAAACAAGCAACACGAATTTAAATCATAATCAGTATTCAGCTGATTGGCTGTGTGCTGATCATGTGATTGTATAATTGTGCATCTGAGGTTGGTGTTTAACCTACCCAGTATGCAGGATGTGTTGCTCTGACAGCAGCTGCAGATGATAAACATTACTAAAAATCAGTAACATTCATCTGTTGCTGACAAAAGCTTGTGTATTTATTACAGTATATATTTCACATCGATTAGATGCATAGCAGAAATTAGCTATAAAATGCAAACTCTTCTACAAAACTGTGTTCCTGCAGGTAAACTTGACTTGTTGAAACTGTGAACCCACATGAACCACTGGAAGCTTAATTCAGGTCTGTCAAATGTAACATTAATGGTAGCTAGAAAGCAAGACACATGAGTGAAAGAAAATGAAGATGTAATTAATAAAAGACCAGCTTTTACTGAGTGATAGAGGATCAGCCATAACATGTATTAACTTGCCCTCCAGTTATTCAGAAATGAATTGCTGAATGAGTGGTTGCTTGAAAGAAAACGATTAGCAGTGCCAAGAAGTACAGATCCCAATCTCATTCAACAAGACTGACTAGAGGTAAACCTTTTCAATCCACTCTGTTTGCACTATTTTTCACTCTGGAGAAAAGAAATGCATCCCACAGACCATATTTTTTTAGATTTTAGTCATAGTTTTTCTTAGTAAAACTGAAATTCTCATGAAGAGTTTCTATGCGGATGTGCAGGCCTCACTTGTGGATCCATGTGTTGTATTTGGCATGCTGGCTGAGCACGTAAATGTGTTTGGCAGATCCATAGCATAGTTTTGTGACTCATTCACAAGTGTTACATGTTAGGTTTGAAGAGGCAAACTCAGCTGGTTTACAATTTGTCAAAGGTGCCCCTGCCAATAGGTCCTTTTTAATTTTATGGCAGTGCCAATCAAATTTACAGGAGGGACCTCTGAACACTTCTGTGAACTTAAAAGGGTCAGGCCTTAAAAATGTAGTGTCTTAAAATCTGATGACATGTATATCTTTCCTAAGAGGATTGCACGATTTGCTTCACTCAGCACTCTCAAGAGAGGAAGTGGGGCCACATGCCAAAAATAATATCTTAATTATCAATATTGCATGTTAATGTTTTTTACATATTTCCTGTTTTTGCAGTGTTGAAAAGCATCTGCAAACCACCGAACACGAAGTAAATAAAAAAAAACAATGGACTTGAAAGTGTAGGTACACAAATTCAACCTGTTGATGTGTTGGTACCAGCGGTGATACAGCTGCTCAGGCTACTTGTACTTCACATCAGCAAATGCATTTGTCTTTTTGGCCTTGCTATCTCTACACTCTATATCTCTAACTATTAGATGGATTGCCATAAAATTGTGTACAGACCTACATGGTCCCTAGAGAATGAACTGAAAAAACCTGACGATGTCCTGAATGTTCCTCTAGCTCCACAACAGGTCATATTTTGAAGTTTTCCAGTGCTTTGGTTTCTGACCAAATACTTGCAAAACTGAGAACATTTCCATCTGTACTTTGTTGATGCTAACATGCTACACAAAGATGGTGACCAAAGTAAACGTTATTCTTTATAAACATTATAATGTTAACATTTTCATTGTGAGTTTGTTAGCATGCAGATGTGAGCGTTTATTTTATGTGCTACTGTGGCTGTAGACTCCCAAGATTGAATGCATCCTGCCAGGCTTCAAGATTGTTTGCTTGAAAACATCAGTGGTGGTTGCTAAAGGTTAGTGTAGATGCTGCTAGCATCAGTTTTAACAGAACCGAAGAGTATTACTTCATTGAAATAAGGGCAAAGAACGGCATTGAACGTTATTTCTTGATGGAAAATATGTATTTGCTCTTCTTCAGACAGACATTGGTCAGAGTTTGACCACATTATATGGTACGATCTGATTGGTTGAAGTTCGTCCATTACAGACTGTGATAGACAGCTGGTTCACCCAATCACCTGGCCTGTATTTTTGGAAAGTGCCTGCCCTTTTACAAACAGTTTCCAACAACGATTTCCCAGATTGTTCTGTGTAATAAACCTAGATCTGCTCTTTATGAAAAGTGCCCTGAGATACCTTCTATAATAATTTGGTGCCATATAAATAAAACTGAACTGAATTGACTTTTATCGAACCTATAGTTTGATTGCTAACATGAGAACATTTACTCCAGACATTGGATGTTCCTGTGTTTACCCTCTTCCTTGGGGGCAAGAGGGTAAACACAGGAACAAGGTCCCAAATATCAAGAAGGCAACGTACTTTGTTGCTAGTCCAGGTCAGATCTCGAGTCCTCCTAGCTGCTAGCAACTGTTTTGTTCATTCACGTCCCAGTAAGCAAAGCAAATCTGGCTATGAGAGCAGAGCGCAGAGCGTATTTGGGTCAGATGGAGGTAGCATGTCGTTCTCACAGCAAACAAACCGCTGCATAATTTGTTTGTGACTGGAGGGGGACGACTTCCCGTAAAAAGTCTTGGTGTGGTTGTTTTGGTCAACACCCGTTACTGTATTCAAACCCGCACAAACAAATCATACCTACAATAGGGGGAAAATAACAAGTATATCTACTTGTGCATCGCAGACTGTGGTATGGTAAATCTTGTTTTTGTTGTGTTTGAATAAATATACTGTTTCTTTTTTGACATCTGGCAAAAGACTGGCTCATTTATAAAACACTTGAATCTGTGCTGTGCATTGGTCAGTCCATTAAATGAGGATCTTTGTATGACAAAATACAGCACCTGTATGCTGAAAAATCCAAATGTCTACGAGTGAATGCACACGTCTTTAAGTTCAGCAAAGGATTTTTTTTTTTTAAATCAAGTCAAAACATCTAATCTTTTTGACTGAGTTTCTCATCAATGGGCCACATTTATCTGTCTCCATCTCCTTGCAGGCCGAGAAACATGCGTAGTTACTTACGTACTGTGAGCCGTCACGTTTCCAAAGCCGAGCAGCTTTCTGACTTTTGGAGCTGAGGGACTGCAGCGTGCATCAGCAGACGATTGATAACAGCATCAGCCTGTTTCAGACGACAGTGTCTCTAAGACTGGGAGGAGGTGTTCAGACAGCAACAATTAGAGTCCCATCTGATGAGTGATCATCATTTGAGTGCCACTTTTATATACTTTCCCACAGCCTGTCCCCTGCCCACTGGGACTGTTGATGCTATCTACTGCCAAGTGTTTACTTGAGACGTTAAAAGGAAAACGTCAAGAAAAAAAAAAATTCACTCATGTTGACCACATGAAATAAAAAACAAGTGCATAATAATGAAGCTATCATCTGTAAAATATCAGGTGATTTTTGTGGTTTTGCAGATTTGTAGGAGACAGTTAGATGCCACGCATATTATCTACAAACTGATACAAGTGGAGTTAATCCAAACACTGACCCGCCCTGTGATTGAATATAATTACAGATGGCCTTCCCGACATCTCATTCACTAAAGCAGAGTTTTCAGATTTTAACTAAGTAATAATAAAAAAGAGAAGTTTTGACAAGTTATTTACCCTTTTGTCAATTTGATTGGAGCTACTGATGGAGCTACTTTTTTTTTTCTTCTTTTCTTTTAGGGATTACAGTTTTGTTCTTCAACCCAGACTGACCACGATTTCGAGGTAAGGTTGGGTTCAGCTCAGATCAAGAGGTCACATCCTACAGTATTTGTCAAGTTGATATACTGCTGGCAGCATAATTGAAAGGCAGGAGGTTGTCGGGCTGGCGGCGCAAGCACTTTACAGAGTGTTGTTTTCTTTGGGCGCATGGTGAATCTCGAACTGCATATTTTTCTTTTTCCTGTATGGATTTCACATTTGCATGGAAAAATCTTTCTTGTGTGTTTGGATTTCCATTGTGTGGACAACATAAAGGGCTCTGGGATGGGATGTGGGAAAAGGGAGTGTGCAGTTTGCCTAAGTGCATGTTTTTATGTCTATTTGACAGCCTTGGTCAGTGGCTGATGTCAGTACATACACAAAGTTAACGGCCATCCTCTTTCCTACTCTTAAATTCACTGAGGGAAACCAGTGAAAGGCTGCTACTGCAGATATCCCACAATATAAAAATGTGGAAAACATCCAGTACATACAATGTTCAATCATTATACTAAGCCTGGAGCACTTTAAACAACCGAAAAATTAAACATTTGTGGTTGCAATGATATAAAATGACTTGAAAGCTTAAAATTGATCAAGAATCTCTGTAATGTGGACTGTAAACGTGCTTGCCCTTTAATTTGAAAATAAGGGCTGATTTTCGTATTTTAGTGGTTCCTTAAACACTATTTTGAAAGGAAGTATCTCAGTCATATGATTTGTACTGACAAATTGTGGTCATGGACCAATTGGCCAAACAATCACTGTATAACTTTCACAGAAGTATTTTTTTTTTAAACTCGAAATGGATGTCTGCTCAAAATGTATCCGATTTTATCCTCACTGCTAATTATTTGTATAAAGCTCGGATTTTCCCATGACTGCTCTTTAGTCTGCTGCAGCAGACACTGAATCAAATGTGGATATTGGCATTAGTTTCAAATAAAATCAATAAATATACATTTTTTAACATGCACATCTGTCTTCCTCAGTCATCTCTGTGTCTTGGCTCTGCCTGGTTGAAGAAAGTTTGCTATGGCTGACCCTCATGGAAGAAAAAGTGCCTCGCTGCTTCAGCTGAGCATGAAAAGTACCTGAGCACTTTGTCACCTCATCAAGTCTGCATAATGACCTTAGGTGAAGCTTTTGACAAATGCAGGGTGTTGTTTCCAGATTAAACTTCCTAAAAAACTGGCACACTTACTATCCCCATTCTTCTCAGGGTTCCCAGCTTTATTGTTTTTTCCGGCTTCTCTCGTTGATGTCCGTATGAGGTGAGGTGTTTAATAAGTGTCCACATTTCCTCTGTAAGAGGAAATAATAAATCCAAACTCACTATTTCAATAAACACAATGTACTACTATCCCTCAACAGCTAATGAGAGAAAAGTGTGTTTGGCACATGCATGTAACAATGATATGCCAGGTGCTGCTATTCTGTTATTGAGACTGTCTGGCAAAGACGGTTTCTTGGCATAAACCAAGGCAGTCATAATTTTGCTTGACACTTAGCAACCGAGCGTGAGAGTTTTTTTCTGGGTTATAATAGGAACTGACCTTGTGGTCACAAGTATGGAGTCATTGACTAAATATTGGAGCATGAGGTAAAGAAATGTCGAGCTTGAGGCAATCGTCATCAGTCCAATTGTTCCTTCTCATCTCTGTTCACCATAACTCAGGCTACCTGCAGCCAGCTTTGCAGGCCTGGCCCGGATCAAGGTAAAAGTCAACCCTGACGACATCAAAAGTATGAGGCTGTTGGCATGAAGGATTGAAATACCTTTCACATCCCTGTGACTGATGTCACCTCCACAGGCTAAATAAAGCCATCCTGGGTCTTGTTACACATGCAAGTTATCTGAGCGATTAAACTTTATACCTCTCACAAAAGTGAGACGGTACTACTGTAGACGGTTTTCAAGAAGAATATTGCAACAGACTTACTTCTCATGACGTTGTTTGGGCACTGAATGTGCTTGAAGTACTTACGTAACTCTTTACTTTAGTAAAAGTAACAATACCACACTGTTAAAATACTCCAATACTGCATTAAAAATTATTTTTAAGAACAGAAATATTACCAACAAAAGTACTTATAATGCAAAATGACCTTCTTGTCATTACTGAAGCATTAACAAGCAGAAATTTATTATCGTAGTTAATGTTGTCATCAAGGTGAAGATGATTTTAATTACTTTATATACTGTTGGTAGTTCAATCTATAACCATCATATGATAAACTGATTAGGTGAAGAAAATGTGGATATGCAATGAAACAAGTAACTACAACTATCAGATAAATGAAGAGAGTAAAAAGTTTTTTTTTACTCTGAAATATAGTAAAGTTGCATAAAATGTCATTTTTACTTAAATTCTAAGATTGTGAATGCATCAAAAGTCATTCAGTCACCTGTGTGAGTCAAAAGAAATCGTCTAATTCAAAAGTCGGTTCCCCCAGTTTTCTTTGTTCACGTCCCCCTTCACAGGGACGTCAATGTGCAGAGTCAGCAACGAGGGATTAAGTGTCATCCTCAAGGACTCTGCAGCAGGGTGGATGTTTGCCAAAACCAGGGCTTGAACCTGGCTTCTCCAGTTAAAGGACAGCTGTCTCCCTCCTAACCGCAGTAACTCTGGCAGCAGCAGTATCACTGCCAACATGGGACGGAAAGAGAATCCCTGACCCAAGTCCAAAAGACAATAGAAAATATGACATGGGAACGTCTCAACTCTCTGGTTCTCCAACACTGAACACCACTAGTCTGACCAGCGAGGGGATCCCCACTTCCAACCTGGGAGCTTTTGCTTTGCCTCTCATCCTGTTTTTTCTTCCTGTTCTCTGAACGACCACGGCTAGGGATCCCCACGCTTCTTGAAAGTGGAAAATGATGGTCTTGTGTCATTTGGACAATGACTGACAGTCTCTCCCCATATTCCAAAGCTGTTAGGGGAAAGGGATTTCCACGAGGGTAAGCAGACGTGGGAAGCTCCGTTACAAGCCGGAACCAAACTGGGGAGACGTGGTCACTTTAGCTCACTTCTGAGGGTCTGACTGAGAAAACATCTCAGTTGTAGGAAAATTTGAAAAATTAGATGTCAGAAATCAATCATGAAGTTGTATTTTTTTATATGATTCAACTGAGATTCTGGATTAACCCAATCCTACCCATGCATGTAAAGTCTGCCTTTCAAGTAGAGTGCTTATCCTTTGATTCATTAACATGAAACGTACGAACAGGGATAAAGGTGCACACTTTCAGACAGTCTCTCCTCAAAGGCATTTTTGGTGTTGCACTTGGTTTTAAAACATAAAAAAAAAAATGAACACTGCCTTACTTTCACACTTGTGCACACCTGGCTAATCGCTGCAGGAAGTGGGCAAGATTTTGTCAGATTGTCTGTTCCGGAAAGTAGGTGGCCCGTGCTGATTCTGGCGTCTGAAAGGGTTTTTTAGACATCGGTAGATGATGCAGCACACACCAGCATACTGAGGCCTTCAGTGTCATCTCCTGAGTTGATAGAAAATACAGTCTTCCGACCCACTCGTGTGTTCTTTGTGTTTTCTTGTCACCTATCTGATTAATCTCTATTTGAGGCCTGTACTCAGGATTTTACTTTATTTGGAAAGTCTTCCATTCCTCCAATCTCTTCATCATCTATTTGCATTGGTCTCCACTACTGTCTGCAGATATTGGCCTAATATAAACATAGCTTTCATCGTACCAGGGGGTCAGTTCAATGATTAAGTCACAGGGGTGGACACAAACATCCCACCCCTCAAACCTAATTCTCCCCACTAGCTTTCTCTTCTAAAACCCATACAAATCCCACACCCAGCAGCCTCCCACAGTCTTAAATGCGTGCTGCAGGAGTACAAAAAAGGAACAAGAGCTGCCTGACCAGTAGGGCTCTCTCTTTTGTTTAATCGAGGTTGGCATTCTTTCTCCCAGCGTGGGCCTGCTCTGTACTACATGGGTGCAGCTCCAGTGGCTTAGGCCACTGGTGGCACCTGTCTCCTCTTCAGCGCCAGGCCGGGGAGACTGCCCTGCCTTGATCCCCTCGCTAATTATTTTCAAAGCAGCCGGGATTTATATCACACTCATGCAGGCGCCAGTGGCACTACAGCTCCCCCAGGAAGCAGCTTTTCTGGCTTTTCTCTCTTGCTTGGTGGGCAGAGATTGTTACCATGGACGTGAGCGGTGCTCGGGCACCACAGAAGCATCTGGCCAGCTGGTTGGATTTGGATGTTTTCCAGATTGGGATTGCTTCAGTACATGTACAAATGGTCTCGCCATTCATTCCTCAGCAAACCAACAAGGTTATTCAGCAACAGAAATCATCTCTCCTTCTCAGAGAAATGGACATGTACATGGAATACACAGCAGGACAAACTACATCAGAAAAAGAACTCATTCATGACTGAAAGCAAGTCGGCAGGAGCCTAAAAAAAAGTCTCAAACAAGCTTATTGAGCAGGCATTTTTAAAAACTGCTTTTATTAAACAGTCTCTGTATCTCTTCTTTGTAGACATGTAGCAGACGACTAATCAACACTTACAATAAGTATAAGTGTCTCAGAATAATGACATTTTGACATGTTAGAAGAAAAGGCTAAAGCAGGCAAAATAAAATATGATTCTAGTAAATGGATTTACAATATGTCCTTTGGCCAATATGAAATCAAAGCAGTTTTCTTTTTTTTTCTTGGCGGGTGCCCAGATTCTTCCAAAGCTGACGCCACATCCAGGATGTAAAGCCTGCCCATTTTTAAATAGGTGAAACATTATGGTTCAGCAGATTGTAAAACACACAGGAACTTGAACTGTGACCTTTTTCATACAGTAGCCTATTCTCTCTCCTCTCTTTGTTTTGCGCAGAAGTCAATCTGGATCATTAATTTTACAGACTCCCCGGGGCTCGCTGCATTCTTTGATGTTTTCTGATACACTGCACTTAACATTCCTCGTCACTCTCAGGCTTGACGTGACTGACAAATAAGTTATATCCCATGCAACACGCACTTATCTAAGCGCAGAGGAAAGTAAGGAAAAGGCATGTGTTCTTGGCTTTTTGCCAGCCTACAGTACACCACTGAGATAAGGTCTCCATTTGATGATGTTGCTTGAAGAATAAGGCTGACTTGGTAGGGTCAGTGTACTCTTGACTTGGGCAGCACACATGCAGCCGCACCTACAGAATATAATGGACCAATTGACACAGGTTAAGGTTAAGTTCTATGGTACAAGGAATCCCAGACTTGTTCTCTGGTGAATTTGGAAGATATATTAGTCCCAACCATATGAATAAATGACAAGATGAAAAGGTTTAAATACATTTAAAGCCAAACTGACATGTATTAATCGTCATGTTTTGTGTAAATAAATATAAACTATAATGATGCTGCAGCTAATGTGCTTTTTTCAATTTTTCAAAAGAAGATAAAACAATTTTTTTTCATATTTGCAACACAACATTTAACATTTTGTTGGTCCTATGATGCAGCATCTAGTGGTGTAATTGTTGATTGCAACCCCTTCACCTCATCCTCTCACTTCTAGTCTGAAGCAGAAACACGAAAAGCACAAAAAAGGTAAAAAGGCCCTATCTAGAGCCAGTGTTTGGTTTGTCCATTAAATTTGGTGGTTCAAGATGGCATACAGGTAATTATACTCTAAGGAAAACATAGTTATGCATATTATATCCCATTTCTTGCATATTCTATAAATAGAGCCCCCTAAATCTGACACACTGTACGTTTTAAAACTACATTACAGACTAACTACCCTCTGTTCAGACGGGTGAAGCTAGCTGGCCTAGCTTGCTAACATTAGCACTGATTCTCACTCAAATGCTGAGCAGCATGCAGCTCCTTTACTCAGTGCTGTGTTTGTTATATACTATACCAAAGATGGGAATCTGTCACTTTTTCATGGGACCAGTTGTGGTAATGGCAAATGACCAGACTGTCAAAACAAGCACCAAGGATATACTGTATACAAGCTACTTATTTCTTAGCAAAAACCTATTTTAATTTCAGTTAACTCTAGCAAAACTGTACCATTAGTTACTATTGGAACGTGACCTATAAGATTGAGCCATTTCTCCTTAATCTCTTTCCCCCCTCCTTGTCCATTTTAGCCATTGTTATGAAATGTTTACACTTTCCAATCTGGCAGGTCCATAAAGGCATGTTTGTCTCTAATTGACCAACTGGCAGGGGTGCTGTTGGTCCTTATTGCCTACAGGTAAAAAGCCTTAAAGTTATTCACTCTGCATCCCAAAGGAATCCCAGAAAAAACAAACCACCATGTTTGACCTTTGCAGAGACTCTTGTAGCAACAGGCTCCTCTTACAACTCATATCAGCTTCCATTGAAGTGCAAACAAAGGCTCAGTAATAGTAACCAAATAGACAAGCTGAGCAGAGGTCTGGCACAGACGGGGGAACATTATGAATGTGTGGCAGGTCCAGACTACATTTAGACTCATTATAACCAAAAACAATAAATAACAGTTTTTAAGTAGGTTTCCATGCCCGGTATTTGTGGACAAGTGGTCTGGTAGCAGAAGAGAAAAAATACATTATGGATGTTCAATAGAAGTTCACATTTAACATCAAAAGTCACAATTTTCCAGCTTATATCCACAGTGACACTGGACAGGATGGTACTGCCAGGGGAGTAGCCCATTACAACTGATTTTATAAATGTTTAGGCTTATCCACATTAAGCTGATTTTGGTACTTTACTCTGCTGGTCTGCCGTGAACACTTGAGTCTAAATCTGCTTAATTTGTACTGTGCCACTCCGCGCGAGTTTTGCATTCTCTTGAGATAATATAGCTGCCTGATTCTGCAGTTACATCATCATGCATTTCTTTATATTTAATATGCATGGATGCTGTGAGGCTTTTTACTTAGTCGCTGATGGTGATGTTTCATAGAATTTGATCTGGTGTTTTTGGAGGCTCTGAATACAAGGAAGGCTCCTGTCATCAGCTGGGAAAGTCTGAGCAGATCTGCGATAATTGATTTGGGAAGCCAAAGACCCTAGAAATCCTGGCAGTTTTGAGTTATGGGTGAGTAAGTATCCAATACCAGGTTATTGTGGCGAGACAGCGGAGATGTTGTGGTCAAGGGCTAGGCTAAACTCTCTGGGTGAAGGGTAGTGATCCTTGTGGTTGACTGAAAGAAACAATTACTGGAAGATTAAAAAGAGCTTCAAGAAAAAAAAACATGATGAGCATTATAAAGGGCTGAAATAGAGATGTTTGTTTTTCAACTACATGCTTCACTCCATTTTAGATGTTAGACATTTTTGTGGAGTTCGATCAAAAAAGGGGATGCAGACGAAAAGACTGTGGTTCATCTTTGATCCGTGGTCTCAAGGTGCTGGCTCTGACCGCTCTGTAAAAAACAGGAATTTGATTCTGTTATAAAATTAACCCAAATGGGTGTGTTTCATACCAAGCAACGGACAAAAAATACAACTGATGTATTTTAACATCTGAGTCTAGATCCATGCAAGTGGTTCTTTAAGGCTGTACTTAGGTACAGCACTGCTTTTAGCTAATGTCAGTATACTAACATACTCACGATGACCGTGCTTACATGCTTGTGTTAGAGCCAAGCAGATATAATGTTTACCATGTTCATCATCTGTTGCTAATTAACACCAGCTACATCTGAGGCTGATGGGAATGTATTGATGGCGCTACATAGAAGGTGATGGGACTACCACAACCAAGTTGTTACAGTTCATCCTGATGTGGCAAAGCCGTCTGTATGGCAATCCATCCAATACAAAAAAAACAAAACAAAAATGTGAACCTCTTGGTGGCACTGTAGAGGAAAACTCAGAGGATCACCAAAGTCATGAGGATTCACGAATATCTGCACAAAATTGTATGTCTGTCCAGATAATGTTGAGATATTTCACAGGATAAGTGAAAACTTTGTTATGCTGGTGGTGCTAGAAGAAAAGTCAGGAGATCACCAAAGTCATTATGATACATCATCTGAGGGCAACGAATGTATGTACCAAATTTCATGCCGATCCTTCCAAGTATTGTTGAGATATTTCAGTCTGAACCATAGTGCTGGATATTGTCATCCCTAGAGCCACACCACCAGCATGGCATTACTTTGGAATTAAATATTGCATGTTTATATTTCTGCGAAAAAGGCACCCAAAATATTTACAGTGATACCCATCGAAAGCCCCTCCTTTGCTGTGCATCAGAGCTGCAATCCGATCTGAGGAGAGCCTGTTACCCTCACCAGCCTCTCCCTCACTGAATCTACTATCTTGGGCAAAATTCTTAACACAGTCACCGAAGAGCCAATGACAAGCTGGTCACACAAGTATTATGTTTTATGTTTTCCCCATTGCTGTCTAATGTTTCACATTGAGGTTGGGACCATCAAGCAAACTACAGCTCACAAAAGAATGGGCCCATTGATTCCCAGAGGAATAATTTTAGTGGAGGGAGTATTTAGCACAGGCCCAGCTAGAAAGAGCTATTAGCTGCTTCTCCAGCTCTGTGATCCATGACTGGAGAGGCTCAGTGTGAGGAGAGAAAGAGGACCCTCGCCTGGCACCGCGTCCACACTCATTTCACCCTGCACAGGCAGTGTGCTGAAGTCATGTTTCGTGGTCTCATATTAGCCGTAAAAACACAGCCAATATGACTTCCTCTTCGTATTTTTATCTGAAGCCTAACCAAAGCATCTGATTTCAAACAACATCAATTACAGCAATTTTATCTCTTGATATGACAGCAGAAAAGAGAAAAAAAAACACTGGAAATGGTCTGTTGCAGAATATCTGCAATAGATATAATATAAACAATGTCAGTGTGCAAGAAACCATTGCGTTTCTTCTGTGTAGGATTTAAGACCCGCTGAGATTGGGCCTAAATTCCTATTTCTCAGGAGAAACCAAAGTGGTCCATCATTACCTCCTCCAGACTCCCCCTTTTCCCATTTCAGCACCACACTGAGCTAAGATATCAGCTAACACATTATCCTCTTAGCCCTGGAGACTGATAGCCAGTGAGGGCCTCGAGCCAGGAGCAGCCATACAGGTCAGGGAATAAAACAGGCGTCACAGTTACAGCAACAATAAATTTACCACTGATCAGATATTGCTGACTTGTTGATCTTTCGACCAGTTGCAATGCGTGCAAAGCGTTAATCTTCCCTTTTTGCAGTAAGTTTTGTTTAAAAACAGAAAATGTGTTTTTCTTGCAATCATCCATAAATATCTCTTACACCGAGTTTACAGATCTTATTATTAACTTTTGGATTCAATAATTGTTGTTTTAGGTCTATAAAAAGCAGCAAATATGTGAAACTTTAGAAGTAGGACTAAAAAAAAGTCCAAGCAGATACATTTGTCATTGCAAAATTATTGTGTTTTTAGTAACCAACCCTTAGTAAATTAAAGAAAGATTAAAGATTAAAGACATTAGGCCCACCCTGTCCATTTTAAAGTTACACTAACACTACAGTAACCATTAGTTCGAGACAGTAACTTTAAATCATTATCCCAATATCACTGACTATCAGGTGACGTTATCCTGTCTGTGTTGCCCACCATAACTGACTTTTTCAAGAACATTTGATTGTATTTCTTGGCTCGGACCACTCTATGTCAACACAGGAAGCCAAACCCACCAGGTTTTTATGATTAAGTGGACAAAGTTAGAAGGGTTTTATTCCAGACGTCTTGCCAAGCCATTTTATATCACTTCAACAAGCCAAAAAACAAACTTATGAAATTACATTAATAGCTGTCAATGGTAATGTAAGAGAAACAAAAGTCCATAATAGCTGAGAGATGTTTTACAAGCAAATCTGGCATTCCTTAGGCACCATGTTTTTCATCAGAGCTCAGAGGCATTTTATGTAATAGCTCGAGCCCTAAAAGTGAGATGTCATGCAGCTAAAAACATTACAGCAGCCCCACATGCTGGCAGCGGTCCAAGATGCACCTGCACTTTCAATTACTCAGCGAGTGTACTTCTCACTGCTAGTCTAGACACCCAACACCTGCTCCACATTAATCTGTAATGGTCTCCGCCGGATATTCCCGGTTAACAAGACAACATCTGATTGCCACACCTTTCCCTCCTTCCCAGCAGGGCCACGCTCCACAGTCTGTCCTGCAGAGGCCGGCATGCTCAGCTTCCCTCGTAACCAACTGATACCTGTCACCGAGTGTGTGGTTTGGGGCTCGGAGAGGGGGGAAAGCCAGGAAGGTGGCAGACCCGCTTCACATGAATTTGCCTTTTTGGCAGGGGCATCGTCAACTTGGATGAAACTGAACACCTCCAATACTGCTTCACTGGAAGGTTACAGTGTTTCTGGATGTGGTTCATGGGCTTGGTCCTCTCCAGCCACCCTCTTCACCAGCCGACGTCATTATTCCCTGAAGTCTCAGCTCAGAGCTGACTACAAGTTAAAAAGTAATCACAGTTTGAACTGCATACTCACATTTTAATGACTTCCAATTTTTAAATAGCACTAAACTCAGCATGCATTCTGCTTCTGCACATATACCGCAAATTAGCCACCCAAACCTTCTGGTTAAGTCAACTGGAACTGAATACGCAGTCTTAAAAGGTGTTTTAATAAGAGAAAACAGTGACGTAACATATTTTTCAATAAAATGCTATTGAGTTTCTTTTTGTTTGAGCTTTACTTTAAAGCCCTGCATGAAACCAGCATAAGAAATTTACTGTTTTTAGAACAACAAACTGCTCAAGAAAGAAAAGCTCAGCAAAGTGTCAGTAGACAGCTGCGCACCCTCACAGGAGTCAACACATTACCAGTACTAGTGTATGAGTGGCTAGTGTGTGTACATTTAACTCAAATGTCAGAGGTCATTTTACAGAAAACACACCTGTTTTATAACTATTTGTATTTTTTGGCTGGACCAACAGTAATAGCTCGCAGCATCAGCACAATATTTAATACGTTTTCATAATTGGCAGATCCCCGTGGTGAATTATTCTGTTAACCATGAACATGTTTCCCTCCATAGAATCTCAGAGATTGCACTCTCATATGGATAGACCAAAGAACATTGAATCACCCCCTTAGGCCAGCAACTATTGTGATTTTGAACATGCAAAAAATGTACTGGCAAGATGCAACATTACCCCCAATTCCTAGGATTACTTGGCTGAAATTTGCTGCTGTTGCTGGGTGAGTTTCCTGTGTCATTTGACTGGTGTTTTGAAGAGCGGGATGAATGATAATGACCTGAGGTCACTGTGATCTGAGCCTGCAAGGTGCACTCATCTACCCTGGCTGGCTGCAGCCAAGGAATGGAGCACACACTGACAGCTGCAGCGCCGTGTTGAGTAAAGTGAATGTAAGGAAACACAGGGAGAAGGAGACAGTTGCTCAACCTGTCGACAGCTTCTGCATAATTCAATAAGTCAAGGTGGAGGACCATTCCTGCGAGGCTACAGCAGCTCCGTAAATAGCTGTCTAGCTTGGTGAGTGTTTTTTTTCCATGGTAATCTTGCTTGTCTCTCTCAACAAGCCCGCTAACATAATTGAAAACACGGACGTGAAAAAACACAAGTTTCACTGACACAAGGAATGTTTCTTTGTCCTGGACGGTTACGCTTTCACTGTCCTGTTTTAACATGTTCCAAGAATCTCTGAATCTGTCTACAGGTCAACATGTTCGACAATGCACTCCTTGTTCCATTATCTTTAAAATGAAATTATTCATCACTATTTTCATGCATGATGACAATGTTTCTCATGTTTACATTGCCAAGGAAATACTGTTCTGTCAGTGTGCTGCAAAGGAAAACATTTATTTAAGATTCCTGGGCTTGATTGTGGGGTTTGTGAAATTTGTCCTCTCAATAAGTCAGTTTAAAATCTGTACTGCCAATGGGGCCTGGGGTGTTTTGTTGTATGTCAAAAGTTTTCTGTATTTCTTATGTTTTACAATTTCAAAATATTAGCGAAAGCAAATCACGAGTAGTGTGGACAGTAGTTAAGGACTTTTCTACAAACCTACCGCAGACTGTTGCTTCAATTTCCTCTTCAAATTCCCCTTTTTGTCAAAGGAAAGCGGTATTTCAACTTTCCCACCATCTCCTTTCAATATATCTGCCCCACTCCAATTGTGACTTAAGTCTCTGTTGGACCCCGGCCAGCGTGTTAACTCCAGCTAAATCAATGGATTAACAATTTAGCCCAACCCCACCACATACACACACACACACCACCACCACCACCAACACTAATCTTAAGGAGCTGACCTCAGCCAACAAATGACCAAATTCACACAAAATGAAGACCCGCCCCCACCAACAATGTGGTCTTTCCTTTCTTCTGTCCTTATGAGAGGCTTCTATTGAAGCAGCCAGCCACACTTGTCGAGATTGTGGTGACAGATCCTCAAGTACCTCTCTGTTAAACGAAACCCCACTATCCTTTGGGATTCGATTTAGTTGGCAAATGTTTGTCACAAAAACAGCAAGGGTGGGAATCTAGCTAAAGCAAACTATCTTGCATTTATAGACAGGATTACTATCTCCTTAGCTCATATTCCCACACCAAATTAGTCGCTGGTGTTGTAACGGTAGAAGTGTTGAGTGAATGAATGAGTTGCCTTTCCATATGCCATACAACTTTAGCCTATTTGTGTTACAATGTCTTAATTTATGGGCAATAGCACTGGTTTCACTGTCTCCAGTTAGCAGGCAGCGCTGGTTGTGACCCATGAGGTCAGCGTTACTGTTGAACCCGTGCCATTGCGTCTGGTACAGTCAAACGGGCAATGTGCAGCTGTGCAGGGCTCGAAGGCTGGAGGGCCGCTCACACACACGATGTTGTCACACTGTTTGTCATTCCACATGTCAGTCATTCTGAGTTCTCCCAAGCCAACATGAACACATTTTAGTAAGAGGATGCAGGAGGAAAAGTTCTGCCTCTTCCTGTGTTAGCATCAATGTTTCCCATATTTTAAAGCCTTCCCATGCTGTCCAGTGTGAATATGTTCCAGGAGCTACCATTTAGGACAGTTAGGACACGTACAAGTCTTTATTTAGTTTTATTTATTTTAATTTCATGATCAGCATAGATGATGCAACACTTAAATAACATGCTTTAATAAGCAGATTTCCTAATTGTGCCTTAAAGGACCTGTGTGTAGGATTTAGTTGATCTAACAACCCTATCGTTTCACATCCTAGCATTACGGGGAAACTACGGTGGCCACAAACGTGCAGAAAAGATAAAAGGTTTTGGTTTAGTTTGTCCATACTGGGTATAAACATGGCAGTTTAAAATGGCGGACTCTGTGGAAGAGGACCCGTTGTGTCTGTAGATATAAAAGTCAGTCTAAGTTAACAAAAACATAATTATTTTACGCTAATTAAAGCATCATTATGCATATTATACCTCATTTCTGCTATGTTCTTTTAAAAGAATCTTTTAAATCTTAAAAACCAGACCTTTGCAGAGAGAGAGTGCCTACATGAATACAAACGCAGGCTGTATACGTCATAGCTAACATGCACCTTCTCAAAAATCTCACCACATTGGTGCTACGTGTATGGAGAAACCACTCGGAGACCACAAAAACTGTGATTGTGTTATTCTGAATTCCACATATCTGTAATTCTCTAATCGTTTTCGAGAAACAACTGTGTAATTTGGTAATAATTGCAGGGAAAAGTTGACTGAAGTCTGATTCATCACTGGAAAGTTAAATCTCCATACAGTATTTGTTGAATTGTATGCTTGCCTGTTGATAAATTTCACATTTTTGCATATTCAGCCGCCCTACTGTGCTCTGAGTTAAAGACTCTGGCAATTCATTAAATGAATTTGAAGTTTACAAATTGAACACTGTCTCTATTTACTCTGCTATGTTCCAGCCCCAAATTACATAGTTCTTTCCAAACTTCCTTGGAAATGATTAGGAAATTACAGACCCGTAAAATAAAGTGGTATCGTTTTCTTCCTGCATGTTTCTGATGATGGTGAAGATTGTTAACGGGGAAGAAAACATCAAGTGTGTTGAAAAAAGACTCAATCATTTTCTCCTTTTCATTAAAACCAGACACATTTTGTGATCTGGCAAAGCCATTTTCATTAAAAGTGATAGTCACTTTATACCACAAAGTGAATGAAATAATATGAACACAATTACTTTGGCTATTAATGAATGCGATAGTCTGCTGTTTAGTAACATTGGGAAGGCAATGAATGAAATATAAGCATGACCTGATAACACATTCATCTTCTGTTGCAGCGGTGCTTTCAATGGACAAAATCTGATGCTGAATTGGAGGCATTGACAGCAGGGTCACTATATTATAGATCTAGCTGTAGGAATAAATATTGGTACCAGTCGAATCCTGTTTTTTATTTCCCTTGTGTCATAAAACATTTGTTTGATACCAACAGTAAGCAACTGGCTCAACAAACCCTGGTCTTATGTTGGGTGATCAATGTTTGTGGCCTCTGCAGCATCACCCGTCCATCCTTTTGCCTCCCATCTCATCTCATTCTACATTCTCCGGGTCAGAGGCGCCTGGTCTAGCCGCGGTGCCATGTATCCTAATCACATAAGCACACGGGCTAATCCATAGGACAGCTGGGGAATCTTTACTGCACAATTGAAGCATGAGCTGGACAGCAGCTTCATGGCCCATCTCTGTAAACCCCCTCGCTTTCATCAGCCTGCTATTGTAACCCCCCCCCCCAACACACACACAGTCACTACAACTAATTTCCCCACCATCACCCCACACACTACACAAATGAGCGGTCGTAGGTCAGCGCAGCTGCTGATAGAAACTTCCAGGTCCTCCTCGATTCACAATTGTACAACTTTCCCGTATGTGCTTATATAACATCAACAATTTTGGGAGAAAACAAAACCCACAATTTGTCCCAGTAGTTAATATTTCATACATCCCTGATGCTCAAAACAGGTGGTGACCTGGTTGAAGCGAATTTCTGCTTCACAGTTTCAAATGGCTGTTCTACTCTGACATTTAATGTTGTGTAGTTATGCTATTGAATATCCATTCAGTGATCTCCAAAGTACTTACTGTCCAGGTAAATTGATGGACTGAGGAATATATGTCCATCGCATACATCCTACTGGTGATACATCAGAACACTCTCTTGTCTAGGATATCTACCATGATGAACTGTTTTCCTCCAAACAGTCTCTGCTAGAACAGTTAGAGCATCCATCTCCTCAGAGATTCTGATGAATAATGGAGTAATAGGAGGAATTTCCTCAAAAATAAAATGTTTCTAACCCTGCACCTCTCCTGGCTAGCGCTCCAAATCTCCTGGTGCAATTGCAAGTGCAGCAGGCTTGCCAAAAAACCCAGGCGTCTACACAGATCTATGTTTATCCCATCCCCCTAGAAACCCCGCTATGGGGTCCCAGGGGCTTTCCCCCCCTCTCCAAGTATGTTTGCCAATGCAAGAAACACATGCTCCATTATTATTTATAGAATAATTTGTTTGTTTATTATTCTATTTTTCCAGAAGGAGAATGTCGACTCAGGTCGACTCAGATTTTGTGCGATTTATGGGCTGTATTGAATTCTTCATTTGGACTTGGATAGGAGTGTAGTGTGTTATAACAGAAGGAGGGGTATTTGAAAAATGAGCTTTGTCATGCGAAGTTGACATTTTTATGATTGTGAGCAAGTGTTGAAATCCTCCTGAGCCAGTTATCATCATTATCCATCGCGTGTTGTGAGGAGGCCTCTGACGTGGTCAACGAGCTGTCTCCCTAGTCGAGAGGAAAACAAGCTGCAGGGACCTCCAGTTCACTTCCAGTAAAGAAAAAAAAAAAACACTGATAGTTTTTACAGTGCATGTATCACAAGACATATTCAAGATTTATTGCACATGGATACTCTTCCTGGTCTTTAATCATTTGAGCAGCCTGTCCTGTAATCTTAACTGAAGTGATTATTGAGTTAATATTGCTGTTACCCAAGGAGTACATAAATGAAAAGTGTCTCTGTGTCACTAACAGTAGTATAAACCTTTTCACTCAACTTGACTGACAGTCTGCACGATGATTCAAACAAGTCATCCTTGTTTGAGCAGCAGATTCTCACCACCAGATATATACAGTGCACTAAGTATTTTTCCTTAATGCACTGCGTTTTCTTAATTTGCTCCTGTTTAGAGAGATGCTGAGCTCACATGTTTTTCCAGGCATGAGGGACAAGCGGGAGCTTTGACAGGTACTTAACAACAATCAAAAACAGTTATAAACAGGGTAAGCTATTGGGCAGGGCGCAGGAAGGAGGCGAGGAAGGCACATACCCTTCAGACCCCTATCACACTTTCCAGAGAGGAACTCGCTTTTTCCCAACGCGCTGAAAAAAAAAAAATCATAAATCTGTGAGTTCCACAGACCCGCGGCATGAGCTAAGGTGTTTTCATAGTGCTCGGCACATATGTTTCACCCAGCGAGTCTGTCTTTGAGCAGCTAATGCTTGGATTCACATTAATTACCCTCAAGTCTTACAAACCTTTGTCAAATTTTATTGTCCTTTTAAAAAACGGTCCAGTGTGTAACTTTCGAAGGGAAAAAAAAACGACATGTTCTTCATGAAACTGAGAAGTTTTAATTCACACACCCTTGCATAGATCAGTACACTCAGGTTTTGCTGCTACAGCCTTACTTGGTCCGAGACCATTAGCTCTTTCTGTAATTTACGTTTTTCTTTGTGCTCTTTTGTCACTGGTTTGAAGTGGGAGTGGCTCAGTCAGAAAACGTTGCATATTTCTGTGCAACAATCACAGTTTAGGAACATCTAGTGAGGCTGTTGGCCGGGCACATTAACTTCCTGGAGTGTTGTCATCACTGTGAGGTTGCCAGGCTAGCTGTTTCCAGTCTTTGTGCTAAGCTAAGCTAACCGCCTGCTGTAGCTTCATATTTACAGTATGGCATAAGTGCTATTGATCTTCTCATCTAACTTTTAACAGCCAGTTGAAGTGTATTTAGTTTGTGTGTCACGGTTCTGTATCTTCGGGTTTGTGCGTTTAAAGCTGTTAAGTCCACTATCATGATCCAGCGCAGCTAAACCACAATAAACACTCCTCAGCAAATCCTCCACAGGGCAGCACGTATACATCCTGAGAAGAGGGGTGATACTGGAATAACAAATAAGCCTCAGCCACTTTCAGCATTTCAATCTCACCATCCACTCTGTTTGCTTGACAGCCCTGCATGTCCGAGCAGACCAGGAGGATGAGAGTGGTAATGGAAGGTAGTCATGAGGAGGTGGAGGGGGGCAAAGCTTGCTCGATTTTTCTTTTTTACCTTTTTTTTTTTTTTTTTTTTTTTTTTTTTTACCTTTTTTTCAGTATGTGCTTTAGTTGCACCCACTTCCTTCATGGTAACAGCTGTCAAAACATTGTCGGATTACAGTGCACCGCAAAGTTGCAGCTCATATTAGAGCCTGGTACAGGGCAGGAAGTTAGGAGGAGTCCAGCAAGCGGGGTACATTAAAGCCTCTCAGTTTCTCAGAGCAAAGCAGCTAGGACCCAGGGGAGGAATAGCTAACACCAAGAGGGTGCTGCTCCTGCACTGCTAATTTAGGTACACGTGTCAGGGATATCATGGGCTTTTCCACTGATGTTTTAGGTATTAGAACAGATACACTCCATAATTGTGTATTGTTTTCTCAACCGGATGTCAAGTTCCTATTCACAGCCTGGGATCACAAAGCCCCTGTTCTCTTGGATTAGTTGAGCTTCAGGGCTTGTGTGATGAGGCCACAAGATATTTGCAATGTTGAGAGAGAAAACTCCCTGAAATCTCCACTCATCTGCTGAGGGAATAGAGCCTGTTGAAACAATATCAGTTCAACGGGGTAATTCTCCGGCACGTACGTATGTACGTATGTTGTAAACCCAAAACAGAACTGTTTATATCTTGCCCTAATGAGTTTCATCGTAACTTTGTTTGACATTGAAGTAAAAACATCATTGTCATGGTACGGTGTAGTTTAATATGACAGAGGCCTTGATAATCAGTTTACACTAAATCAATATAAAATGTCATAGCAAAGTGAGGGTGATCCTGCATGAAACTGTGAAAATCCAACAAGGTCTGTATCAGATTCCCATAAACACTTACTGTAACCTCAACAATGACGTCTGATCACATAGAAGGAAGAATTTCTTGCTGCAGTCACTATTTTTCTATCAAAAGGTGGGCCTCACACATTTCCCCAGCGAGCCAGCGGGATTTGAACAGGAGACTTTCTGGTCATTTGCTGGAAAACCCTAAAGTGACTGATTTGAACTGATTTTTCTCTCTTGCAGAAATGTATGTATGATAATCAGTGCGCAAAGTTTCAGACAAAACAGTCTCAACTCAACTGGAGTTTACAACAATATACTTTTAAGTCGGCATGAATTAGAGGTCCCAAGAGTCGTGGAAATAACATGTATGTTTCCATGGCAACTGGGCAAACTAAATCTGTTTGTGAGGACCATGTGATTCAATCGAAATCTCCAAAACAAGCCAGTAAGTGGAGCTTGAGTTGTGTTTTGTCAACCGCTGTTTCCAATGAGAAGAATGAACTGTCAAGATCAACATTTTAAATTGGATTTGAAAATCTCTGTCATGCAATGAAGTGAAAATCTGTTATGATCAGCTGCATATTACTTGTTTTTGCAGCGATTTTTTTGCCAAAAGAAAAGGCTCTTTGGGCATTTAGCAGATCCTCCAGTGTGATACTGCAAATGTATATGTTAAAGTTGTTGCTAGTACTTCAGTTTTACAGAAATGTGAGTGACGTGCATCAGTAGGGCTGCAACTGGAGAATTTTTCATTCATGAAAAAGGCTCATCATATTTCTTAGAGCCAAATAAAACATACATAAATGTATTTATGTCATTTAATTTGTCTTTGTATCAATTAATCGACACCACAACATGCCAGTGTGCCAATAAACACTATTAAAACCGTTAATAAGAGACTATTATTTCAGGATTATCATGTGATATTTAATTACTTTAGAGTAATAAACTCAAAAATGACACCACACATGAAATAATTTAAAAATTCATTTATTATTTCAGATTTTTTTCGCCTTTGTTATACAAAGATGTTAAATAACTTAAATACATTCTTACCAGTCATTTGTGATCTGTTTATACCTACAAGCTATACACATGAGGTAGAGGAAAATAATTTAGGGTTCCCATAAGACATGAATAAGTGAACATGGACAAAGCTTTGTTGGTGTAGTATTGTCACAAAGGGCAATACATGGTTGGTGTGTTTTATCTTTGTTTTACAAGCACAGCACAAATCCTAACAAAAAGTACATGTACATGTAAAGTGATCCAAATGTATAAACTAGTCCACACTGATGCAATCATGAGTTTATAGCGCATCATATGGTGATAACCAACATTACAAAGTCTTATCACAAAAGTCGATTATACAAACAGATCAAATCCTAGAAAAAAAAAACAATAATAATGTTGATGACTGTGATTTTGTTTGAATACTCTCAAAAAATGTGATCATGATCATGTGCATGAATAAAAAACAGTTAAACGTGAGTTGATTCTAAATTTGTTAGGATTTGTTAGTGCTTAGATAACAGAAAATGATGAGATATGAAATGAAATATGCTTAAAGTATACACTGCTTCTCGAAGCCTCCACCCCAAAAAGGAACAAACACCCAAAAGAAAAAAAAAAAAAAAAACAAGAGTAAAAAATACAGGATATAAAATCAATTTAGACTTTGACGTTATTTACACTAAACACATGCTCATAATATATTTAAAAATAATTTATCTTTTATTTTTTTCTACAAAACAGAATTTTGTACATGATCCACTGACGACTAAACAGTGCAGAGTTTTGGATTTGTGAATATGGATGACCGTGACATCTAAAAACCTACTGGCTGCTGCATCATGCTCCTCTTTCTCGGGAGAAATTTTTAGGCCTATGTACAATCTATAAACAAACAAAAAAATGCACTCAGTGTGCATTTGGTATTCCTGTCATGCCTGTTCTGAATCCGTTCAATAGTAGAGAGCCTCGGTGTGTTTAGGCCAAGGAGTGTGTGTATGGAGAACGCACACACACACACACACACCAAAAGCTGTGGGAAGCAGGCATTTATGCTTCGAGTCTCAGCATAGCTATTATGGTTTCCATGTAGCGTGCAAAGTTCTATGTATATGTTTTGACCAGTCTTTATTTGGCATGCCTTCTCATATCAAAATGCTTGGAATTCATCTCCTCGGGACAAATAACCCATGCAAGGCTCGCTTCATAAAGCATGATATTGCTGTCAAGGACGGTGGTTTAATTTAAAATATATTGTGATAATCATCTAAACCCTCTGTTAAAGGTAAAAGCCATTGTGAAGGATGTTTGGCATGGTGCTGTGTCGCTGATTACAATCTGTAACCATCTTGTAATGGCAGCTGTGTGGCGTTTCCACAAACATCTCACCCTCAACGTTTCTTATTGCCACCAATTTCTGTTTCAGTTGCTTGTGAGAGTTGAACATGTGCCTCACTTTTGTCTCTATACCACAGGAAAAGAAACCTTTGCTATTTACAAATTTTTCTAAAAGAAAAAAAAAAAAAAAAAAAGTTCTGCACTGCACTGTAGCCATAAATACAGATCTTAAAAATACTTTAAAGGGCTTTTTGGGCTTCAGTGCGTGAATGGCGCTATAATACAAAGCTGGGTCCCTCACTCAGTAGTTAATTCACACCCATCTAAATCAAGGCATATCTTATAGTATATAACATAATGTTCTGAGAGTGCTGAGAATACAATGAAATATTGTTGTCTGCATTGTTTGAGTGTACAGAGGCATTTCTCATAAAATTAAACATTTGACTTCATGGTCATGTCTTAAAGCAATAGTTTGACACTTTAGGAAATATATTGGGTTTCTTGACGAGAGTTAGAGTGTCCGGTAAATATGAAACTACAGCCAGCAGCCGGTTAGCTTAGCTTAGCATAACGCTTGGAAACAGCTAGCCTGGCTCTGTCCAGACGTAAAAACATGCACCTACCTACACCTCTAACGCTCGCTAATTAACATGATATACCTCGTTTGTTTAATCCACACAAAAACTGAAGTCTAAAAACAACAAAAGACAATATAACACAAGATATAGCATGCTAATGAGTGAGCTTTAGCTGTCCAGATAGCTGTGTCTCTCTTTATGCTAAACTGAGCTAACTGGCTGGTAGCTATAGCCTTTACTGGACAAATATGAGACTGGTATTAGTGATCTAACTCTGGGCAAGAAAAAGTATTTCCCCCAACATGTCAAACTGTTCCTTTAAACTGTCACTGTAGTTCCATGGCAGGGTTCAGTATGCTGCATTGTGTTAACTGTGTCACTTTGTGCCAAGCAACAATATAAAAAAGCAAATTAACTTGTGTTATAACGACTTCACTGACTTCTGAAAGAAGACAGTCAATTTGCAAAACCCTAATGTTTGCATTAAGGCATCGATTTGCACGACATTACACAAATATTAGTCTTATAAAATATATTTATATTAGCTACGAGACTTGCGCATTCATCTTCACTTGAGCAACTCTGCAGACACGTCAAGTTAGATTACCGTCTCAGTTGCTCGGTACTGTTTGGACTGACTGACGCAGCTCTCACTGCACATGCTGCACGTCTACATGTGTTGAATATGGCTCAATCAAATCGTGGCAGCTGAAGAGGAAAGAAGGATGTGAAATGGTAGGGGGCTACATTCCTCCAGTTCTCCACAGTTTTCTTTACAACTTCAAAGTATTAAAAGTTAAACAAAAAGAAAAAATAAAACTAATAAGTGGATTTATGCTCCGCGGAGCTCCACAATTTCTAATCTGAGTCACACTTGGACTGTTTGCTGGTCAAGTGATCACCTGTTGTGGTGATGTTGGCTGCAATAACAAGTCCACTGTCATCTCCAGCTTGGATATTATTTGTATTTGCACAATTTCTCTTATATTTTGTCCAAATAGTTATAGTGGTTTAAGTTATTCCCTGAACACTGGTTCGCTCAAGGCCGAGAATAGCCTAAACTGACTGGTTTAGTTATTTTCTGTTAATGCATTTACTAACAGCTTCATATTATATTATTACAAAAAAAAAAAGCAAAAAAATGAGATTTCTTTTCTCCCTGTGAAGGAGTAGTCCCAAAGGATCTATAAATTATCCACAGCAAAACGACGGACACAAGTGTGCTGCTTTCCAAAGGGCCTTGTCAACATGAATCAAGAAGAAAAACGAGCGAGAGCACACAAACAACAAAACATTTGTGTGGTTAGTGGTTTGTTTTAACATAGTTAGATAAGTGGCTTGTATAATATCATTACAATATAACTGAATTTATTTACATACATATGCAAACACACAATGTGTGAGTGTAAATATGTGCGTGTAGAGTAAATCTTACACCCTGTCTTTTTTTTCTTTTTTCTTTTTAGCAGTCTCTGAATATGGATTTCATCGCCATAAAAGTCGTCATTCGAACCCCCCTCCCCCCGTCATCATATGCTCACATACAAACACACACATGTAAAGATTGACAAACACAAACACACACACACACACACACACACACACACACATTCTTCTTTGGGCAAGGCCCCAGAAAACAGTCTGTTGGTGTTACTGTTCTTGTGTTGGATCCTCATTGACTGGATGCTAATCTCTGTTTTCTTGTGAAAAAATGCACTTGGAATTTTTTTTTTTTTTCATAGGAAAATAAAAGCTTCTCTCTTCAAGGCAAAATCGTGATTTAAAAAAAAAAAAAAAGCTTGAGATGGTGACCCAGTTGTCTGAGAAGGTTTTTTTTTTTCATCTGCAAACCCCAGACACGAGGGCCACAGGAGCTCTGAAACCCAACCCACAGAAATCCCTCAAAGTGCTTATTGCTTCTCCATCGGCTCGCTCCTCTTTTGTTTGCAGAACACTGTTCCGACAGTGGAAGCAAAACCTTGTTTGAGAACAAAACAACCACTCCTCTTCAACACAACCATCTTTCACTTGCTCCACTGATCGTAGGGGCCGACAGGTTTACCCTTTGCAGGTATAGACTTCTTCTCTCTGTGTGCACTGCTTGCATTCAACGTAGCAGCACCAGCGCACCTGGCACTGGCAGGGCCGGGTCACCTCCCTACTTTGAGTGTTATGGCCTCGCCCGCAGCAGATAGCGTCACAGTTCTTGTCCTTGTAGCACTTCCGGGCTGCTGTGCCCGATGAGTACTTGCTGGATCTACAGAAACTTGGCGAGTCCTCGATGTGGAGCAAGTCCATAGTGCGAGGGATCTGATCGTTCAGGCCGGGCAGGGGCTGCGGCGGGGGCTGCTGCGGAGGCAGCTGCTGGTTTCGGCCTGTGGAGATCTCTCCCTCCCCCGTGGCTTCGTTGGTGGAGCTTCCAACCTTGACAGAAGTCTCGTAGCGCTGCTTCAGCTGCTTGCCGATCTCGTGGAAGGGCAGGAGCTGCCTCCAGCAGGTCTGGACAGTGCAGGAGCCGGAGACGCCATGGCATTTGCAAGTGGTCTCTACTCCGGCCTTGATTACCTGGTTGAGAGACAATGAAATACTGTTAACTTCCACGAAACATTAAAGGAATGTAATGAAAGCTATGTGATTTAATGAGCCTTTGTTTAGTAAGCAGTATTTCAAAGAGCCAAATTACCCAAATATGCTCACATCTAGATGATTAGGGCGGAGTGCAGTGGTTTGGGGAGGAATGTAAAGGTACAACGGAAAATTATTACATTCACTACTCTTTTTGATATCATAAAAAAGGGGAAGCACAGAGGCTTCATCATAATTCTGAAGGTGAACAATATAACACTTTGTCTAAGACTTCATATAAAAGCGCAAAAGAATATTAGTTTGTGGGAGGATGGATTTGTTATGACCACGGATGACATTTTGATTAAACTCAATAACTGTTATTATGATAAGTGAGGGGAGGTTTTTACTAAGAGAAGTACTCTCAAATAGACAATCCATTCAGACAGCCATGGGAAAGAGGATAATATGTAGAGGCTGAGCACTATTCTTGTCTTTTTACTGTTGTGAGTTGATCAAACCCTAATTATGTCATAACACAGAGAATATGTAATACAAACAAACAGCTGGATAGAGAAAGAACACTGAATAAAGTCTTCAAATCATACATAATTGCAAGTGAAACCTAGAGATCGTCAGCAAAAATGACCACAACGCGTTATTTTAACGCTACTTGACCTCTCAGCGGTCAGCCAAAGTTCATTTCAGCATCAACCACAATGCCAAAAGCAGTGTGTGTGTGAAAATCAATGACAATAACACATTGTCTTAGATGGGGTTTGGATAGCATGTACAGCTTTTTTTTTTTTTTCTCAGAATGTGAAAGAGATCGGGGAACAGGAAGTGCATATTCATCACACCAGCAGGTCAAGAAAATTTGATAGGTCAGCTTTTAAATGTCGGGGGGATGCAGAGGCTAGCACATTCCAGTTTTGTCCACTGTGTGGGAATTCATCCTAAACGAATGCGGTGTACCTCACTACATGTGCAAATCACAAAAAAAGAGCAAAAACAATGTTGTAAATCTTTTATCACAAATAAAATCTCCCGTGAGATTGGATTTTGGAGAGCCAAACTGAAAAGGAAGAGCTTGCATTGGTCTTTTGGGAGAGATTTGTGTCTGCTAACATTTGGGAAGTGTGCCTCTGCTATAATTCATTTTGAAACCAAAATGAAAATGGCTACAATATGAGAAAAGCCGAGTAAAAGCAACAGATTCCAGACCTTCAGTTTGTTTTGGCTTGACAGATTAATACCATTCCCTCTTTTTTATTTTACTATTAAAAACACTTCCAAGATGAAAAACCCATATTTGCTCACCGCAAACAATTGCTGAGTTGTGCCAGAGCACAAATGAGAGTGGTTGCCTATCTAATCTGGGAGAGAAAAACCAAATATTGACTAATGAGCACTTTCAGATTTCACCAAATTTACAGTGGCAATTACTTTAATCAGTTTAGGTTTCAGTTTCTTATAGTTGCTTGAAAATCGACACTATTTTTTCAGTAATTTTACTCTCCCAAGATGCCCCATGTATAACTCTATCAGTGTCATTCAGTTGTGGTCATATTAAATTCGCCTTTAGTCATTTAAACCATATATTTGGACAGTGTGTTTTGTCTTGGATAGCATTCATTTACCAGCACTGTAATGTTTAAACTCCAGCGTTACAAAAGCAAAACCATAGATATGGTCGTAGACTATATCCGGGATAAGGTGCACAATGAATTGGCACTTCACTTTGCTGTTTGTCTACATAATTACACAGAACTCAGACTGTATTATATTATCACACTTTTCCCACCGTTTAACTGATTCATGTGTGCAATTAGGCAACAATTCTGTTTAAATACTGTCTGTGACTCCAAATGAACACTGACCTCCTTTCAAAGTGTTTTATTGTTGAGCATGTCCGGGTTGGCCTCATGTGTGCAGCGTTATAACTCAAACTCTTTTCCTTGCCAATTTTTTTTAAATTATTACTTTAATAAAAGGCAAATTTATGACAGTTGGGTAAATATACTGCTATAAAATTATTGTGTAGTTAACTTTTGTCTTGCTTTGGAAAGTAACTCCCTAACATTTTTCTAACATCGCTGAGTCACTAAGTCATACTTTAAAGTTTGGATAAATTATTAGCTAATAAAATACTGCAGTCGAAGTCACAGATGAGATATGATAATCAATGAAGGAGCAAATAGTTTTGGGAAACACAAGAGATTAAAGCAAGAATGCTCAGAATTGATGCAGCAAAGATATTCAGATTTTTCGTCCCTAGTGGGGGGTCAAATTCCACTAGACACTAGATCCTACACGTCTCATGATGCAACTTATTCGCATATTGTGCTTTCTGCCTGGTAAACCGTCCACATTGTTCAAACTCTACAACCCAGTTTGTAACACATGCAAGCTCATGCAAGCAACTAAAGCAGTTTCAGGAGATAACCTGAAACTGCTTTAATTGATTTGTGGGCATTATCACCTCATAAAGTTGTTATGGCAACCATGTTAGCTAACATATGGTTATTTACAGACCCAGCAGACATGGAGCAACATTATGCATTAGCTGCGAAATGCTCCACTTTGTTCACTGCCATTTGATAGTGCTTTTTCATTGAAAATAGCTGCCTTTCATGGTTTGAAACAGCACTGACAAGAATAAAACATTAAAGCTGCGAGCTGGAAAACCAAAACAATGAGCTAAAAGATGGTAAAAAGCTCTGTAGAGCTCAGGGGAACTGCAGAGTCAGCTGATAATTCTCTGTTGTTTTGTGGTTTTTCTTTTGATCCTGCACACTTACTTTCATGCCCACGTTTGTGTTGTGCATGTCCACACGTGCACGCAGGTCCTTGTTGGAGCGTTTGCCCAGGAAGTCCTTGACAAACTTGTTGGCGTATTTCAGATTGTCTCCGCAGCCTCCCCACTGCCAAGCCTTGCGGTTCTCCAAGTCCGGGGCCTCGTCACACGTGCAGCGCTCCATGCGACCTGCGCTGCAAGCTTTGGCCATCGCATGGGTCAGGCCCGCCGAGGAGATGGCATACAAGAAGGCTGTCTCTTTAAATCCTGGAAAAACATATTAGAGAGGCAAATGAGAAGCAGGATAATAGAGCAAGTTTTAAGCACAGGGAAGTAAAATGCCCAGATGTTTCAGTTGCCTTCCTCATTGTACAATACTGGGGGGATATCAGATATTTTTAAAGTTCAAATATAAAGATGAAAGCCCATACCTCTCTTTAGCATGTTGGCTCGGTGGCGCCCCTCTAAGGTGCAGTTCCATCTCTCAAAGCGGAATTGATACTGGCATTCTAAGGCGCTCATGGTGATGGCCTCTCTCAGGGTCTCCGCCACGCCCGGGTCTCGTCTGCACATCCTGCGCTGCTTCTTTTCCAGTTTGAGCCGGTCGCACAGCTTGTAGTGGGCCCTGCCCACGTTCTCCTCTGGTAGAGAGTTCAGTGGCAGGATAGACAACGGTTCATTACCTGTCAACCTAGAGGGAAAGATCACACACACACTCAGGTCAGTTAAAACAGCGCACAGTGAGGGAGTGGATACATCTTGATAAAGGTTCCAATAAAACGCAGGATGCTGACCTTCCTGGATAAACAATGAGAGTTGCAAAGATATACTACATAAACAGCACAGGAAGCACAGCTGGGGCATATAATGCTCAAAAGTTTGGTTAATGTTCAAATGAATTCAGCTGTTCAGTGGTTAATGTTCAGGGGAATTCAACATTTGCTGGAGATTGAGATCAACCTCCAGCACAGGCGTGTCTGTGTATCGAGCAAATTCTCTGCAGAGGTGGAAGAGTTCTTTCTTTTCATAAGAAGTTCCTGACACTGTTTTGTCCCTGTTTTAGACCTCACGCAGTAACCAAGTCACAGCACCAGCAGCCTATCGTATTAAGAATTTCAGATTGAGATTATAATTTGTATAAGTAACAAAGCATTCAGATGGTATGGGGACACATTTTGTACAATGGCATGCAGTGAACGTGACAGTCATACCGCATGCATGTGAAACAGTAGCCAGCAGATATGTGGTTTAATATTTATATCATATCCTGAGGGGGGGGACGTCACTCACAGCAGCATTGTATAGATTTAAACATGATCACACGGCAGGATTTTCAGTGTCATTATAGAATCCCCATAACAAAAGTCCAGTATTCAGGATCTTAAAGCTGCAAGCCATTTGAAATATAACAAGCAAGAAGTGTCAGTTCTAAACATGGTATGGAGAACATGTGGTAGACTTGCACTCCTTTCGTCAGTTTATTTAAGGGATGCGTATATAAAACACACAAAGCGGGGACTGCCACATAGCTGGCAAAACCGACGACCAGCGTTCTGAGGTTGTGATGGGGAAAGCAGAGCATTACTTTCATAAACACACACAGGGGACATGACTGTCAGCCTGTGACCATTTTGGTCACACCAACTGACAGGATTGGCACTGTAGTTGTTCATTATGTGGAATTGCTGGCCTCTTTTACACCCTTAAAGTGAAACTGAAGAATAAATGGATTTACAGAACTCACAAAAGCACAAGTCTTAAGGCCAACGTGCCTTTGCAGACAGACTTGGGACATTTAAAGGACAATTTTGTGCATTGATTGACACCTCGCCTAATGCTGCGTTTATAAAATGCAGGACTTTTTGCTTTCTCTGTAGATTAAAGTCAGTTTTAAAAAGTATTACTACGGCATTATTGAAATCAATATCAGAAATAATTGTAACATTTGTTTTTGTCATTAACACGTATCAGTATCACAGTATAGCTTATGGAAGTTTGTTATATTGAACCTAATGAAAGTTTTGATGTCAAATAAAACTGAAAATTAAAAAAAAAAAAATCTTACATCTTTTAACTTTGACAACCATTTTGCCTTCAATTCAGGCAAATCATGCATTAAGATCCCGTCTAGTCTATTTTATATAAAGTGCACGTACTGCCACATGTATATTAAACGAAGTCCAACTATAAGACTGTGCAGAGTAACCACAGCACATGGGAAACCTGCCACACAGTTGGATTTAGCCAGGCAATGTAACAGAAATGATTGCACAATATTTTTGTAAAGGTGCAGAGCACCTGCTGAATGTCCACACCGGTTTAGTTAATGTACCAGAAGTGTTGATCGGTGATCTCCATTACTTACATTCTTGACTTCATTACTATTTTCCAGAGAAGATTCTGTCACCACTCATATTCCCTTCAGCCTCTAGCAGAAGGTCACAGTAGTTCTTCAACAAGAGATTTGTTTTATTAAGTCCAATAACTGACTGAAATGTTTCCCCTTGAGTCCTCAGTTTCATACCAAAGGACTTAATAGTTCACATATGCTATGCGATATTGTCTTTACAATGCATTCACAGCCTGGTTGAGTATCCGAGCAGTCAAATCAAAAAGGAGGCATCAGGATTTGCTTTCAGATTGGGTCAAATGGTTTCCTTTTTACAAAGCGTGTTTGCCTTTCCTTAACTTGTCTGACAGCTATGAATTTTCAAATGGAAACCTGGCAAGCTGCGTCTTGACAGAGATTGCTCTCCCAACACACTTGGAGACTTAAAAAAATGTATGGTTTGAGGCGTACAGAGAGCGAGGCATACACAACGCACGAGAACTGTGTCTCTGTGTGAATAACTAACATTTTCCTCTTATTTGTTTCATGCTTTGTTAAAATACACTGCGCTAACAATGCCAAGGAAACATAATCAAAGTGCCAAAACAAACAATTCCAGCCGACCCAATGTGTTACATGTGACTGACAACCGTTCCACAACATTTCAGTGGCAAGCAAGCAGTCAGGGATTGAATGATGGCGCCACGTGGAGTACCTGCCTAAGTCCATTTGGAACACTGTGGGGAATTAAAAACCAGGTAAATTCATGATACATTTCAAATTTACACTACATTAGGAAGAGTTTATTAATGCATACCTCTGCAATTTAAATGTGTACTATATACAGCTTACCATAGAGGTCCACTAACAAATGGTGGTCTTTATTTACTCAATACCACCAACATGACGTGCACATTCCTCGGTAAGACGTGCATAGTAACAACCTATCAGTGTCAAATCTTCCAAAAGCCCTCATGCCTGCCAAACCAAGAGACCGCTAGAGTGACAGGCCTCAACTGTCTGTGTGACGTCCGCCTGTCTGAGACAAAAAGATGGTCCGAGTGGAGCTGGAGGGAGGCCAAAGATGACATGACACTGATCTCCGCGCTACTGCCTCTGTGGCTTTTTTACACAAAGGCATATTTCGAGTTACAAAGACAGCCTGGGGGGGCAAAGTGTGGAGGGGAGAGATTTGAGAGCGGAGAAACACTTTACGTCTCCAGAGAAGAAACTACTGGCTCGCTCTCATGCATGTTTCCACTCTGTGGTAGACTAGAAAATAGTTAAATAATATCACAGATGTACGCTGATTCCATCTCTTCTATCTCTGTAAAATAACGTAAATATAAAACGATCTATTAGTGGATTAACTTACTTGATATTTACAAGATTAAAAGCAGAGTCGATGTCAGTCATTCCTCTTTGATTCAGGTTTGCTGGAAATTAAAGATAATATTTTCACTGGATGCAGGACAGTGACCCCCGCTATCGCACAAAAAGGTCACACATTCCAATATGGTGATCGGCAAAAACAAAAAAATATATCGCACGGCTGTTTGCTGAAGAATGAACTCATTCAACTCACTCAGAGGGAAGGAAAGAACTGGAAAACAAGGGCAGTGGTTGAATCACAAAAATTGTTCCAAATCTGGACTTGAAATCTTCAGTCAAACGGAAATCATTATTGTGTTTTCCCACAGCGATGACCACTTTCCTTTCACACGAGGGCTGCATTGGATCTGAGCCAAAATCCATTTATTAACAACTTATTAGCCATTAATCAATGAGTTACCAACAATTAAAGACTGCATCAAATGATTATTTGTATTCATGGATTCATCTGCAGATAATTTTCTCCATGAATCCATTAATTGTTTGGCTTATTAGATGTCAGAAAAAAACCCCATTATTTTTCACAATTTGGCAACACAAATCTAATCTAATCTAATAACTAACCTATAAATCATAGATTTTTTTATTTACCATAATAAAGCCATTAGTAACAACCTGTAAACCCTTAATAAAGGGTGCCTTATTATGAGAAGGTAGTACCAAGTGTAGAATAAAGTTGCTTATCATATAAGAGTTGCATTAGTTAAAGAGTAAGTGAAGCTCAGGTGCGTACACGGTATCTCCGACACACTGAATTAGAAAGTACAAACATGCAACTATGTGTTTTCACATCATGGACCATTTTCTGTAGGTGTTTTTGTTTGAGGTGTTGTTTGAGGTGTTGGCACAGCAACACCAATTACACGTGGAATATAACCCCAACATATAAAACTCATTATTATCCTACGTGAGGTGGGATTCTTGCTGATGTTTGCTCAGCTTTCCTTTTTCCACTCACACACTTGCCTCTACACACTTCTCGCAGACATCACTGACCCACTCTCACGCTGCGCCTCCTCCGCTGTCTTTTACTTAGTAACGCTGCAGTTTGTTTAGTCCTTTCTCTCTACCTGTCAGCACCTCCCATTGCCCGTGACATTTACTTTATATACATTTTCCAATGCAGCGGGTTGAGTGAAAACGGTTCATTTCACACCGCGGAGCCTCGGAGTCGATCCCTCGAGGAAATCATTGACTAGCACTAAACTTCGCCATCATCACTCCCTCTCTGGCTTTACATTACAGTCCTGGAAGTGACCCTCAGCTGGTAATTCTGCTCATTCTTCACTGGTTTGGTATGTAAATAGTTAAGAGAGTGCAATAAAACCTAAACTCTTAGATAGTGGAAAGCACATTATCTGTGTCATTTGGCCTAATTGAAATGAATGCTCTGTGTATAGGGTACAGACACATATAGCTTTGTAACTGCTGGTGTTATTCATATACTCACACAGGCATATGTAAACAAAGACAGCTCAGTCCATGTGGTATAGATTAATCTCAGGACGGTAAAGCAGTCCTTGCAGCATACTTTACAAATATTAGATCTAGTGTTGACGTAGTGTCGCAGTATAGCAGTATTGACAATATTTCTGACGTTTAAAAAAGAAATGTACATATTGTGTTAATAATACACATGTGAAAATATGTGATAAATAATCCAGAACATCTAGGATCTTTTCTGTCTTTTTCCATTCCCACTTTGCGGCCCCCAGTCAACATACTAAAACAGTATGAATTTCACCCCCAGCATTTTGTTTTTTCCAAATTTCTATCACAATAATATCGTTATCATGCATTTTTTTTTGGCCACAATAATCGTGCAGTGAAAATCTGATATTGTGACAGCCCTACGCTCAAACAACTTGTCGAACAATCGATTAATTCCAGTCCCAGCTTTCAGATTTGCTGCTATCCTGGAGCTGTGGGAAAGTATGAGAGTAATTTTTCACGATTCTTACCTAATACCTAACCTAAGAAATAATAAACATATCAGCCAATATATGTCTGAGGTCATTTAGAAACTGTGTTACCATTACATAGTTTGTCCAACATTATTTTTCAGCTGTAAACGGCCCCCTCATTGTATACCTAGGTCATAGTCTCAAAAGCTAGATTCTCAGAAGTATTGGTTGGCTCGGCTGCACTATTTAGATGTTTTTTCACAACGACGCTGACATTGACATTTTGTAAACATGTAACATTACCAATACCTACAATAATGTCAAACAACAAATTACCAAACAGTTATTTTTCAAATGTGGAGATAAGAATGAAAACAGCAAAGCGGAGAAGTGTTTTGCAGATTTTCAACCCGTGTCTGTTTATTATCTCCACTCCGCAGGACGAACAGGTGCTGGCTACGTTTGTGTGTATAGTTACCATATACACGTGTGTGCGTGCATATGGGCTCTTACTACCTTAAGTCAACACCTGCAATATTCAGTCGTGGCTGAACGCGCCCGGGCAGAAAAAGCACAAAAGCCACAGTTTCTCCATCAGCCTAAACTTGCAGGTTGTGTGGTCTGGTGTCTCCTAGATCACAACTAACCCACCCCCCTCCTGCTTTTCCTCCTTTTTTTCCTCTTCTGCAAACTTCCCCTATTCCCACTGGTCAATTACTCTAAACGAATGCCAATCATTCCACCCAGCTGTTGGCTCAAAACAAAGCCCCCTCTAGACAAAACCACCGCTGTCTACGGATCTAACTTACACAAGACAATGACAGACATGAACATGTGTCCTGGAACAGTTCGGCTGTCATGAAGACAAACTACTGTACTCACCTGAGATTAATCTGTACATATTTTAAAACATTTGACATTGAGTTTTTGTACGAAATTAAACTCGCCAGTGCTGATCTCCTTTTCTCTCTTTCACTTTTTCCTCCTGCCTTTCGCAGTGTTTAAAATGCTCCTTTTGGGGGGGAAAAAGTGTGTGCTTTTCTCAGAAATGTTGGATGAACTTCAGACCACCCTGCCCAAGTCCCATCTGGTGTATCACAGCCCAGGCCATGCCAGAGGTTGTAGGAATGTGAGTGTGTGTGGTGTTTTCCCTCCGGCCCACTCTAACTATGGCTGACAATGTGCTCCAAAGCTTAAACGTGAATAATTGAAGAAACCATGAATCAGTGTCGAATGACTCTCTGGTACAGGGAGTCTCCAGGCTATTGTCCACCTCCAAGAAGTTTATATGAGATGAAATCCTGCACTGAACTCAGACATTTTCTCTCTGACAGCCATAGTGACACCGTTCATTCCCAGAGTCATTAAAACCAGAAATAGGGGAAAGAGTAAACGGTTATGTATAAGGCTAAGATAAGATTAGTCACTGGTTGAAAGCACTGGCTGTTGTGACTACTCCTAACAAGCTGTGACTGACACAGTACAGTAACATGACAAAACGACTTTGAAAATAAAGTAGTACTGGCCTAAGACTTAGTAAGTCATTATAAGTTGAGTAATGAGCTTCTCTGCGTAGCGAGGATGTCATGCAACATCTCAAAGCACTGCTTTTCATAATGTGAGGGGGGAAAAGTCCGCTATCTTGTATGACTTAACAGGATATGACCAAATGTTATATCATCTGCTGTCCCTTCTGGTCATTTACAACCCACATAGGCCGAGCCAGACTACTCCCACTAATTGACTGATCAGGTCAAGTTCCCGTACATGTACTCTCCTGACATTTTAAATGCGAATGACACGTTGCATTAGGCGTATTTATTCATTGAGTCAGTGTATTTACTCCACACCAAATGTGGCACGAGAAAGATATCTTTCTTTTTCAGTTCGTAGGAAAAAGAAAGGAAAGTTATTGTTCAACCTAATTTTTTAATCCACAGCCGTGAATGTGAGCGCTAGTAGCTGAGCAGCAGGACTACAGGACCTGGGTTTGGGAATGGGAGTGTGGGGCATGGTAAGAGGTTTAACTGCTATGTGAGAACTCAAGGCTTCTAAGGTCAGCAGCTCAGTTATAGTCACTGTGTGACTGGCACAGATTGGGCGCGCAGCAGTGTCCACATGACTCCCCTGTTCTAGCCTACACCATGGCACAGAGCAGCCCTGTACCAGCGCACCGACGCACCAAACACATTCAGGCACACATACTGTACTCGGCTTCTCACCGATTCGCACATGACTACGGTTTGTTTGGTGAGAGAGCAAAACAGTTTGACTATAATAAACGCTGGTGCCATTCTATGAAGCAGATATTTAAAATTGTTCAGAGACTGGAAATGTTAGGTTTGTTCATTCCTGTCACACTGGGCAAAGGCACTCCTGTGAATAAACCGAGCATTCAAGCAAGTCAAACCACAAAATCCAAAACAAAACAGTAGCTGTTTTGAGTCACTCATGGCTCAGTAAGTACTGTAAGTAAGTGCTGAGTTCATTAACAGTTATTGAGTCTCACTACTGGAAGATTGTTGTTTTTTTTCCTACAGAACACAAATGCAAAAACTGAAAATGCGACATGCTGTGTTATATATTAAAAACACTTCCTGTGCCTCACCTGACAAATATTCCTCAGTTATCATGAGTTTGTCTACACGTTCGCACAGCTCATTTATTGCCTGGAGTGCGAAAGTCTGACTCTTGACAACTGACTGCTGATTAAACCAGCAGTAACCAGTTGAAAGGCATGCAAATGAGCCATTTTCAACGGGAAACAAAAACTCCTCCGGGGTTAATCACAGCAGAAAACATTTGCCATGCCTAGGCCCATTCATGTCAGTGTATGTCTGACTGTGTCCATACACAAACTAAGGCTCCGGCTTTATGGATAAATATGCCTTTTGGGGCAAACCTTAGTCTGTGTAATAACACCCATTTGGCAAACACACATATTTAAGTGGAGTATTTGAGTGCATGTCAGGTCAGGCTTCTATAGGGTTGTGTTTATACAAAATGATAACGTACGGGGAAAGTCTAATGCTCTGGTTTTGAAAAGGTACAGTCAACTTTGTTTAATCCGTTATGAATCTTTTCAACAGGTGCATAGGATTAAACATATGATTTTATATCGGCTGCTGTGGAAAGACAAGTTTTAAATTGTGACATTTACATAAAAAAAAACAAAGTTAGACATGGGAAATGCACTGATATTCTCTAGAAGACCAAAGCCTTAAGTGAGGGTTTGTCAATCTGCTAATCTTGGCACATGTGAAGTGCCATGTCTCTTCTATCCCCACAAACCAGGCAGAGAAAAACTCCTGTGGTCAAGGATGGAAAACACAGGACATAGTGGTCACACTAACTAGCATCATCTCATCAATGCCTGACCACTAAAAGGATCTTGAGTCTATATTAGTTTTCCTGTTTTGCAAATTGCCCATGTCTCCAGCTCCATCTGCAAAGATCATCATGCGTGTACAGTTTTACCAACAAGAGTTTCCTTCCCAAATCTTCTGACTATCCACCAATGACGTGCACGGCTGACTGGTGGGATAGTCCTTTTAAAATCAAATATGTCTTAGTTGCGGTCTCTCCGGCATGTTGATGACACCAGAACTGTAAGTCAGATGTGAGCACGGCAAACAAAGCCTTACCAAACCATGTAATCTTCAGAAATATTCAGAAAAACCATGTTATTATACAGTATGAGCCTCATAACAACCCACTACAGACACCACTGAAACCTTCATAACAAAGGTGTGTACCACTCTGCAATTTTTGATGATTCAACCTGCAAAATAAACAGCAACACCGTGCATTACTTAGTTCAGAGAATACATCATATTCTATGCAGAGAGGTGAATTTCTGCTCTGTAAGCTGAATTTGAAAGACACTTCGTACATGTCATGCAGGTTGACCACAGCTAAGCATACGTAGAACTATTTTTCTTTCCTAAATTATTTTTACACAGACTTGGCTGCCTTTACATTTGATGTTTTCACATTTAATTTCCCACTCTCCTACTGTTACACAAAAAGGTTACAAAGTGCTGATTGAGGACTGATCCTGCACTCTCAGAAGGCGCTGCACCACCCTGTGGCATCCACGGGCATAGCAGGTCCTTCATCAGGGATGTTATAGAGCAGAGAGCACTCAAAGCAAAGCACGGCTTAGCTCAAATCCGGATGTATCAAACAGAAATATAAAGAAAACAAAGCTCTCTCTTTTCAGAGGCCATGCGGTCTGTTATCTAAGCCTCCAGGTTTGCGTGATCTCACCACGTTACATGGTCACAGCGCCGGTGCTGAGAGAATCCTATCTTCTTGGCTCACAGTAAAGTGATACCCTATGAGGTGTGGCTATAGCCACAGGATATCCTATGAAGTTGGGAAATCCCTCTATCAACGTTGCTCCCCGCCCTGCTGCACGTCAGGGCTAATCAGTTCTTAAGGCCTGGTAATGAGACGCCCGCCACCACTGTCTGCCAGGCAACGCCAGCCTGAGCCCACACTAACTCTGCTGCTCCTAATGAGTGGTAATCACCCAGCAGCTCCCCACAAACCACTGCAGGGATGCCGGCACGCACATGAGGCAGGCAAAACCAGCAGACAGGAGGGGGAGAAAGAGGAGGCAACCGAAGGAAATGTTTACATGGAGCAGCTTAAAAAACAACTTGTAACATTTCTGTGCTGAAGAAATGAGGCTCCTTAAACTTTAAAACGCACGGCTGTTTGATACACACCAGGAACTAATTCAGCACAGTGATAAAAAGCTTTTACAGCTGCAAACTCAAAAATCACTCCTCCTCAGTAAATTTACACACATCCCATTTGTTATCCTGTTGTTTTTGGCATGCTGCCTCACTTAATGGAGCGCTGAAAACAATGATACCATCTGAGAGGGCATCAGCTCAGCTCCGGGAACCAACTGATGATAGAGTGTTTAAGGATATATTTCAGTAATTAAATAGCAAGCAATAGCAACCACTATATCTGCTTCTTCCGGATGCTGCGGTGCCTCTGCGATTGGTAAATCCCAGTTGCATGACTGTGGGCAGCCTTCCTGTATATGTCGCACATGAACTAAATAAAAACAAACTCTTGACTCAGTGTTAGGACTCGCATTCAGCACAGTTTACAAGACCACAGAATGACATGCCTTTTACCAAAACTCAAATTTAAACCGACAGAGTCGTCGCAGAGAGCGCTCTGAGCCCCGATGGGGTCAACTGAGCAAACGGATCACTTCCTTCTCTAACAGTTTACACAAAATCTCATCAAGGTGCTGTGACCTATTAAGTCAGGTAACGAAAGCTTGGCGTACATCTCCAGATTCAAACTCTAATGATAACGGATTTAGCAGAACCAGCACCTGCCACAACAGGCTGAGGGAAAGAAAATGAGTACTCACATTCTTGTGGCAAAGGATGACAATTTAAGCGGGTGCTTGACTACGCCAGGAATCCCACCCCACCCTCAGCTGCGCAGACTATGGGCAGGAGAGATTGTGTTTATGTTACACTTACGCTCCACCGCACTCTGGAAATTGGGTATGCAACATTGACCCTCTATTTTGAGTAAATCAGTACTCAAGAGGCCCTAGGATGCCTCGTGCTCATGGAATATTTATTTGAACAGGTTTGTGTTAGCATGTTCCACAGTCGAAGTCGAGCAGGATTGTGCTGGAGTGTCACCGGTGTCGAGTTTCTGGGAAGTTGGCCACGGGGCAGTCACATTTTGTATCTGTGTCACCTGTGCAGGCTCTTTCAGTATGCTTCATGTTCCTCAGCTGCAGGGCTAAATCATTCACTGACACTCATTCATATTCCCTCCTCACCGGGCCACGGAATAATAAATCTGGAGTATCGTAATACCACATGTCTCTCTGCACTACACAGGCCACAGATAGAGAACAGACTGACAGAGGGAATTGAAAACAAGTGCTAACTGAATAAGTAAATATGCATTACCATTAGGACCATTAAGGCTGATGTGAGTGCCAATTTGGCACGTCAGCCTTGATACATACTGCCTGCCAAGGGCGACACTGCTTACAGGGAGGGAGGCAGAAACAGAGAGCGGGGTTACATTTGTCCTTCTAATGCAACTTTAGAGCTGAAACCAAAGACAGAGACAGAGAAAGTTCTTGAAACGTGTATGAGCATTACAGATGATGACGTTTTACTGAGAAGGGCTGAGATATTTCCATCATACAGAACTATTACAGGTGCCGTATGGCATGTTTGCATCACTCAGATGAGCACCAACACTCTGGTGCAACACCCAAGAGAACATTAACCCAGGGACGTGAAAAACTGTGAGTAAAATTCAACAATGAGGTTCATAAAAAGATTCAGTACTCTCAAATTTGCTGTTACTTTTCTACTTTTCCTGCCATTTTTTTAACTTTTGGTAAGATTTTCGTACCAACACACCTTATGAAGGACAGCGATACATCCAGGAGAAGGTAACTTCAACAGGTCTAACACACCAGTCTGACGGGCCCTTAGGGGACACTTCCTGTGCTCTCTTGCAAATTCACAACAGTTCCCAGATCACCTAACACTCCTGGATCCTGCACAACACCCATACCTACCATAAATTTGACTCTGCTGGAAAGGCTTCAAGTGTCATCACTCCACGGTCTATACAGCCATTTGTCTCTGTGTGGGTCTGCACTGTTTACAGCCAACGGGAGCACTAACAACACCCATCAGCACAGATATTTGTAGATATTACGGAAAAGCAACGAGATCTTGTCAAGCTGTCGCCTTGACAGTTTTCAAAAAGGTACATTTTGTCCTGTTAATTTCCAAAGTTTACGTGTCAGCGTGTCAGTTTGGGGACTTTTTTTTTTCTTTTTTTGGACAAAATCTTCAGTTCCAGGTGAAACATGGCTGCTCTGCCACCTGACATGCTGACCTCATTTGAATGACCTTGGCTTCCCTACAGGGTAAATGTTCTTCTGTGACTAAGACAGAAAAGAAAACTTAAGAGTGCAGTTCATGTGAGCTACACAAACTGGAGTAGCCACTCTGAAAGTGGAGGTCATAGTGGGCTACACCTAAAATCCAAGGCGTTCCCTGGGAATGACTTACTTTGAAATATACACCCTTGTGCTCTTTCTAAATTAAACATTATTGTGTTTATGACATGATTCATGAAACGCTAGATTTTTCAGATTGATTTCCTAACACGTGTTCCAAGTGTTTTTTAAAGTTGATGGAGGCAGCAGAAAAAAAAAACCCTGCCAGAGTTGTGTGATGTTTATGCTGGATGGGGGAATTTTCTGTGCAAGCTGAGCAGACGTTTCGGCCACCAGTTCAGTCAGTCAGATTGCTTTATTGTTACCAGCTGTTGAGTCTGAGGCATATACACTCACCTTTCGCTTCGCGGCTGTTTTCAGAGTCGACTAAGGATATGATTTTACAAGTGTTTCAGCAAAATAATCACCAGACCGCTACCTGCCATTCAAACGTGCCAGGGGTTACTTTACAGTGGGCGCTGGCTCAATTGTCAGAGAAAGAATGGGGGGTGAACTCTCCAACATTACTCCAAGGCTGCGTGCATCTACTTACAGCTGTTGTTTATGGGCTAAAATACTCACTGGCCCTGCTTATAACAAATTAACTGTCTGTAGCTTCAGTGGGGCCAAATCCCGTGCAGACAACCTGCTGCAGCCACCAGCTGTGAGGCCGCTGAGCGCTGCGCAACCGCCGCCAAATGACACCTCACTGACCCGCAGATATTCAATGCAACTCGTATAACAAATTAAAAAAAATGAATTTGTTGGAGTCTAAACTTCTTTTAAAGAAAGTTTTAAGTGAGTTAAAAAAGAGAGGAGGCGAAATAAAAAAGTTGTTACCTGCTTTGTATTTCAGGAACCAATCAAATCAATGAAAGCAGCATCATGGACACACTGTATGTCTGTCAGTCCTTACCCGAAATACGCTGTGGTTGGTCCAGGCAAGTTGAGAAGATACACTATAACTGTGAACGATAACCATCCCAGGAGTAGGTGTCCATCCAGCATTTTGCTGCGGCTCCAGGGCAGATCATTTCGTTTCTCCTGAGTAGCTGTGTAAAATCCCTTGTTGAACGTTCAACACTTCTTATACAGAGAGGAGCTGCGCTGCGCTCCTCCCATCAGCGGAGAGAGAGGGGGGAGAGGAGAGAGAGCGAGAGAGAGAGCGAGAGAGAGAGAGAGTAATATGGCAATACATACAGAGAGCTGAACTGATTCACAATTCACTCTCTGGTTTCATGCCGACAAATCTTCTCAGTTGTCTTCATTTATGATTGGAGTGACAGTTTCTCCACTGTTCAGCCAGTGTTTGTGCAGACTGAGGTCAGTCTGAGCTGGCCTGTATATGATCAAATACTTGTTTACCTTCAGTCAGTCGCGATTTATTCCCAGAATGGCAAACTCTGAATTTGTATAATACAGCACAATAATAAAAAGTCCACATAGTGCACTGTTTAGTGTTTGAAGTCCATATTGGTTAACTACAAAAAAAAAAAGATGTTGCAGCTGGACTTTGTATTTCAAAGTGGTTCGTGTTTGTGCAGTGGTGTAAAGTGACTAAGTGTGTTTACTCCACAAGTATTGCACTTAGGTACAGTTTTGATAGATGACAAAACAAGGGACTTACCAGAAGGGATAGTTCATCTGCTGAAGAAGATGGTGTGATGTGACTGAAAGCTCTAGAACAGCAATTTTAACACAAGTGGACCTGATGTTGGAACTGATTTTGTCACCGGCTGTTTCCACCAAACCAAGACTGAACTTTGAATCTGAAGTTTTGTTTCCATGTTATGCTTCATACTTGTATTTCACAACTGTTCAGAGGCAAATATTGTACTTTTTACTCCATGACATTTATGTAACAGCTGGACTTACTGGTCACTTTGCAGCTACACAGGAAACATGTGATGGGCTTATAAAATATGATGCATTTTGTTAGACTGTCAAACTGTATTAAGAAGTTGAAATTAGCTCCACCTGAGCCAGCTATAACAGTAGAAATGTGTTCACTCACAGAGCCCAACACTGCTTTGTATGCATTGTATGGAAAGATTTACTCACACTGTTGTTCTAGGCTTTGCAGTATTTCACTCATATGCCCCATATGTATCATCATGTCTGTGTTGATTTAGTCAAAAAGACATCATATATGCAACAGGAAAGGCTCCCTGTTTAGTAAGTTTCTGGTTAAAGATTGTCTGTTGAAGTTAAATATCAGTCTGGTCTTGCCTCTTGCGAGACACAGCCATCAGTTCTCCTAAACCGCTGAGGTGAGTTCATCCGCAGTTCACAATGAAGAAAGCAAATTTGTCCGCAAATATAACTGCAGGCGATTTCACAAGAGCTGAAGACGAAACCTTTAATCACTTTGCAAAATATCATATTGAGCACCATAAATCAATTGGCAAACTATCAATCATTCTGGCAAGTAATGTGAACCCTTTGGCAGGCCTGCTCATGAAAAATATTTACTCTTCCTACGCATTTGATTGCATAAGATTTGGAGATTACCAAAACGTTTAGTTATTGTCACAGAAAACCTCCTCTAACATGCAAACACTATTGACACACCTGAACTAGAAAATTACACGTTTTTGAAATACATACATGGACATATAATGTAGCAAAGCTTTATTTAATTGAACAGTGGATTCTTAATTAAAGGACTATTGATAACATTATTTGTTTTTTCATTTTAATGTATTTAATTTCAGACTTAGATGGTTAAATGACAGTAATTCCACCAGCATGACAGCAATATTTACAGGCTTATTCTCAAGCATGTCAGTCATAATGAGTAAGAAGCAGATTTGTTGACTAAGTTGACCTCTTGGTTTGTAAATAATATCCACAGACTGTTTGCCAGTTGAGAATGTCTTCAGTCAGGGACAACCCTACTTTAACTCCTGTGTAAACACCTTTCAGTGGCTCAGCTACCACCTGACATCTTTTGTGTCCACACACACCTTGGTTTCTGGCACATAAAGACAGAGAGGTATCTGAACTTGGGAAGGGTCCAGGTTTTCTCAGCTACACCTGGAGAGCGCTCCTGCCAGGATTCGGGATGAAGTCTATTCATTTCCAATCTCAAACAATATCCAGCCCGTTCACCGCAGATCACAAACAGCCCCAGATGGGCCAAGTTTGCTTCACAGAGCCAAGTTTCTGCTTACTGTGTGTAAACATAATAGCGCCTCAAATGAGAGCTAAAAGTGAGCAAACTTGATAATTAAGGTTGCGTGTTTCACATGACATTAAATCTCTCATGATCGCTCCTGTCAACAGATCGCCAGTTATTCAGGGACCTTATAAGAGAGAGAGTATGATTGAACATGACAGGATGATTTGATGCATTGTGGAGGCTGTTTTTAAAGCAAATGTTTGACATTTTGGGTAAAACACTTGTTCACTTTTTAGCGTACGGTAAGATGCCACTATCACATCTGTCTGTTGAATATAAGGCTACAGCCAGCATGATGGGGTTTTATGACGGGAAGTTATGACTACTTCTGGTTGGGTGCAGTGACTCCAGGTGAAGTCTTGTACTGATTAAACAGATTAATTAGTGAGCTGTTGATAGGCAGGTCTTGTTACCTTCAGACAGAGCCAGGCTAGCTGTTTTCCAGTGTCCAGAAGCCGAAGCTTCATATTTAACACTGAGACACAAGAGTGCTGTCAATCTTCTCATCTAATTTTCAGAAAGAAAGCAAATTATGTGCATTCATTCATTCTACATGTGTAGGCTGTAAAGTTATGTTATATTATGTTACGTTACGCTGTGTTACGTTACGCTGTGTTACGTTGCGTCACATTACGCCATGTTACGCCATGCTGTGTTGCATTACGTTCCGCTGCGTTACGATAGGATACGTTATGTTACATTACAAATGCAAATTAATATTTTTACATTTCCGTTTTTGTATGGATTAAACAAACAAGATATAGCTCTAGCTTTAAAGGTGCTAGTAGGTGGACTCTTTACTTTAATTTTACATTTAAACAAAATGCTGAATTGCTCTTTTCACACAAGATGATAGACATATAGTTGTGTAACTGGGCTAGTCAAAACAGTAAGAGCTTAAACTGTAAGGGGGTATTTGCGATGTGCATGATTTCACTTTTAACTCATGCTCAATATCATTTGAGAATTCACACAGGTGAGCACGCAAAGCAGAGGAATGCACTTTTTTTTACATTATCAACTTGTCAGTCACTCTGAAAGGTTATTCAAAAGCCTATAGGCCCCCAGTAAGGGCCCTGCTTCTTAATAACACCTGGTTTTAAGGAGATCAGCGGGAGGGTTTGTCAGTACATGACAAGAATGGACACTAATCCCAAGCAATACCCACTGGTCCTGCATGTCTCTTGAGTGGGATAATTGATTCCCACACCCTTCTTAAAACACACTCGCCCCCTCTTCTCAGACCCGGCAACCAAGAAAACAGAGCTTGTTTCATTCTGGTGTCGAGGGAACATAGCCATGAGGACAAAAGTGTGTAGGGTTTTTTTTTCCAGGGCTCCTATGAGGATTGAACTGAGGGCTGTCATAAGTGTTGTAGGTGGTAGCAGAAATTTGTTTGGTAATGGACACTAATCTCTTTAGGCTGTCAGGAAATTTTTCTCTCCCTGCTGTTGAAGATACTACCTTACCTTCGTCTACCTTCTCTCTCAGAAGCTAACATGCATATATAAATGAAGAAAACGCATTATAGATGTGAATATCATTGATCCTTCTGAAAACAACTTTGTCTCAGCTCCAAGTGTGACTAGAATACTCCATTCAGATTAGAGTGTTAGTCAGCAGTGTTACATTTCTTTGCAATTACAATGAGGTTCCTCCGGGCATTGAGGTTAGTCTGTGCACCGACTATTCAAATGAGATGGAATGTGCTATGGGATGTTGATGGAGTTTGAGGTATTTCCTTGAAAGGAACAATCTTCTGACAGTATATATTTTTGATATACACTGTGTGCAAGGCATCTGCTGCATGTCTGTTTCATTTAGACAAATAAAGAAATCTAGAAAGATGTCGATAATTAATATAATGCAAGACAGATTGTGTAAAGTTAGCATAAAATATGGTATCGTATTCTATTTAAAAAAGTCATTTTGAGTAAAGAGCAAAGATTCGATTCCTCCTCCCTTTCCTCAGACTTATGTATTAGCCTTGGTCTGACCTTGTCTTGATATCACATCCCTGGAGAGGAATGTAAATCGTATCCGTCCAATCCCAACCCAGTTACCACCAAACTCCTCGTTCTCACCACCCCTACTCCGCTGCAGGGCCACATGATCTTTTCCATGTACCAGACATAATTTGTGGCTTAGGTTTGGAGGCTGACGGTGCGTCTGCGCCACTCTGCTGTTTCAGGCGTCGGGTGCACCATGTGCAGCAGTTCTCAGGATTCAGGAAAAGTCCGTCCTCAGGGGCTAGAGAGGTAGCTGTTGTTTTTGAAACCTCAGTAAAAGCACTGTCAACCTCCTGCGTTGACTTGATAGCATCACAGAGAGAAAACAAATCAGATACAGCTAATAAATACATTTTAAAGGAGGTTAAATAAGAGCAAGGAGCAAAGAGTAACAAGTAACAAAATTAAGAAAAGATGCCACTTAAAAGATGTCTTCAAAGCTTAAACGGTTACAGAGTTTCTGCTGAATACTCTCCTGGATTTACTTTATGTGCAGAAAGCAAAACAGTAGCTGCAGTTTAAAGAAGGAGCACCTTACTATCAAAAAACACCGTAGTGGAACTTAATCCTAGTGCTTCGTTTGTGGCATGTAGCCTATGGTCCATGCACATTTTCTAGTGAAGTGTTATGACACACTTGAGCCAAATTGTATGTGAGCATGTGGCGGCTTGTCCGTTCTTGAAAGTGTTTAAGTAGGCACATCTAAGCTGCTGCTGCTGCTGCTGCTGCTGCTGCTATGAAGCAGTGGGAGGAATACCTTTATTGCAAGGTGAAATGGTTGTAGTAAAGCTCCAAAAGTGAACACTTAACTTTAGCTTTGGTTCATTTTATTAACATTCTCATCTCATTGGCTGCCAAGAGCTTTGCTCATTCAAGCATTAATTACATTTCCTGTCTTGCAAACAGTGACATTAATATCAAACCACAGTCTACTAGGTTTTGTATTGCTAAAGCCGCATGATACAACCGACACTTTGGTTTCCCAGCAACCTGTGAAACACCCTGCTTGAATGGTGTTTACAGAATCGCAATTTTCTATTTGCCCTTGAACAAACACGGCCATTCATCCAGGTTCACTTCGTCTCACTGGAGAAAGCATCTACAATGACACAACACAGTCTCAACAGTAAAAGTAGTGACATGTGAAGAGTTCGAGCCAGGAAAGTACAGGTTGCTGTACGAAGACAGACGATATGGTAGATGCATAGTGAATGGGTTGTGCTCTTGACCAGCAGGTGGTGTTGATGGAATGGTATGATCTGCTTTACTTAGCGTTAATGAAACAAGACAGAGTCCAGCTGAGCAGCTGCAGTCGGTGCAGCCTCCCTCACAGCTGATTGCGACCTGGGATGACCCAGAAAAAAGTGTCATTGTGTGGAAAAGACCAAGAGAAGAAGAAGAGACTGAAGGAATGGTGGAGAAATAGAGCCGTACACCCTCTCTCTGAGCAGTTGATAGAAAACACTGCACCCTGATATGACACACAGGGCTGTTCTTGTAATTAAAACTGCATTGTCTCTTCTTGTTTTCTGGCCTCCAAAGCTTCAAAATGTGTGACCTCAGTGCAAACACAACTATCTGAGTCCCTCTGAGGAAAAACCTTGTGACCAAAGACTCCCACAACAGACTGTTTAAGACTTCAGTTACAAACAAAATGAGACTTAACAGGCTACACATGCAGGCAGACAGAATGATTTTAGGCCTTCAGGTGCATCTGATTGCTTCTCATGACTCCTTCTTTAAATTGAATGATTGAAACCAAACCAGACATCTGTTTTATTGCTTTTAGATCTTACAGCTGCTTTTGATACAGTTGACCACTTGATTTTAACTGAAGTCTTAAGTACTGGGTACATACAATGGGTACTGTTTTAGATGTGTTTTACCCCTACATCTTTGAAAGGACATTTGTGTGACTAGACACGACTGTAAATCATCAATTACCCTCATGGAGTACTGCAGGGTTCAGCCCTCGGTCCTTTACTATTCTTTATCTACTATACTATTTCAAAAGCTCTACATCTATTTTCATGCAGATATGCAGCATTAGATACTTCTGTTTTGATTTGAATTAATCACACAACGTCTTTCAGTTACACTCTGATAAATGAAGAGTTGTCATCAAATGTCCAAACTCGCCACTTGATTAAGATCCTCACATTTAGGGTTATGGTCTTTAAAGATGAAGCCTTATCGGCGAAATCTCAGAGTCACATTTGACAACAGGCTTAAGCCCCTTGAACATCATTGTGTGACATCTGTTGTGCAGTCTTGCATCCACCATTTCTAGAAATGCAATCATTTCTATCTGCAAAACACTTTTTATGATGGTGAGGAAAAGCAGCTGAACAGCTATAGCTGAACTGAATAGCTGTCCTCATGCTTAGCTACCATAAATGAAGTGTATAGGTGTGTTCTAAACTCAAAAGTAACACATCTGACCACAGAGACTACAAAGACAGTTTACATTAAGATTTGAATGTTGTTTCCCATGATTTGTCTTATCAGAAGCCTTTTTACACCCTATATCGCCGAGAAGCGAGTAGGCAAGATAGGGACGTCAACGCCTGTGGTAATGCCCATCCTGAAGATAAAGTCAAAGCTGAGGCAGACCCTTTTGCTTTGTTTCCCATGTCTGGAGACCAACGGGGAAGAACAAGGGAAAGTGATGAGTTGTTTCCAGGTGTGAGCTCGTGGGGTGTGTCACAACTTATTGAGGCACAACTCTCCTCCCTTTCCCTTGGAAGGGTTGTAACTCAAACAGAATTACACAAGAGGTCTTGGTCTGCTTTTAGTCATCTTCTCTCTGTCTCTTACTGAACATCTGAGCTTGTTTTTGATGATCAACTACAGACAGAAAGAGCACTTGGCAACACAACACAACAGATTTGGAACTGGATAGTAAATTCTATCAACTGAGGTTGCTTTCTTTCATGCTTGCTTGAACTATACATCATCAAAACACTGATCAAACTTCAATCAAACCAGGTCCCTTTCTAGATAATCCACCATAGAACAAGTCTGTCTTCTTGAGATGCACTAATCCTGCCACTTAAAACCTCCTAAATATAATAACATAATTTTACAATATCTGTTCTGATATCTGTTGCAAGTGAATTAATATTGATTAATATTAAAAACAAAATTAAATTGGTCTGTGTGTATGTTTATTTATTTGTGTATTTATTAGTTTTTGTGTTTGTATTTTATTTTACATATGTATATATGTACACGTGTGTATCTTCTTTATCTAATTTTAATTTATTTCATTTTTATTGTTGTTCTAATGTATTTCTTTTATTACATTACTTTAAAATGTCTCTGTGGTTGGAAGAAATTATACAAATATACAAATAAATAAGTTGTAAAAGAAATTATATATATATATATATATACAGTTTGTATGGACCACATGTGCTTCCAATTGAGATGTTATACTTCAGCATGACAATAGATATTGTAATTCCATTACAATGCTGACATCTAGTGGTGCTGTCACATTTGTACACAACAAAGATCTTAAATCATTATGTACAGAAGCTGTTTAATCAAATGTTCTTTATGCATCTTATTAAGACACTTAAATGCACAAATGAGCATTAACAGCTTTGTGGCACATCAGGAAAATATTCATGGAAAACTGAGTGAAGTAATGAAAATGTGATTAGTTCAATATTTTTGTATTGCATGATGTTAGTGTAACTGTGTTATGTCAAACGGTGGGAGTCTGACTGAGGCCTATGATGCAGAGCAATGACAAGACTCACTTGTCGGACATTACTCGCGGGTAACAGCACTTTGCTAAATGACATCATGATTACAGTGAGGTCACCATGGGCACACAGAGGTGCAATGATGTCCTTCTGTTTGTGCGGGGGAAAACCTGAACGGATGGACTGCAGAGACAGAGTTGGTGTGGGAAACGTGTTCATGCAGAACCAGTTTACAGTTTTCTGAATAGATTACTTTGGAAAAGTGCATTAACTGTGCGACCACTTCATATAAAACAACATTATGGATTTTTATGGCATGGAGACGTTGTGTTTTACACTCTTAATAATTGAACTATATGATCTACATTCAGTTTCCATAAGCTTAACAGGCATCACATTTTTCTCATGCATTTAACACTCTTGCTGACTTGGCCTCTGTGTCAGCGCTGACAGCTACTGGGGAAGAAAACAGGCCCAGTTCATAGCTGCTCTAACTTCCAGATTTCCCCCTCTGCAGCTGCACAAACCCCTCAGCTCCTCACTGCAGCTCTACTATATATAGAGAAGTTTTGTCATGAGTGAAAATGTCTGAATTACTCCACATTACAGATTAAATATTTACTTCATGATAATGGTTATGATTAATATTAGTAGTGTAGTTCAGTGACAAGCAGCAGCAGTGGTAGTTTCAACAGTGGTTGTCAGTGTAGTAATATGAATCATTGTTGTTAGTGTAGTTTATAACTTCTTGAAGTTGTTAAGACTGCAATTATTCTTATCAACACTACTATTAAGATTATCATAACTGTTATTTCTTAATAATTGGAATCTTTACTCTAATTTTCTTGGAGTAAATAAATCATCAAAGTGTTTAAAATCAGTCAGTTAATCATGACAACATCCTTGCAGATGTGAGCAGTGGTGAAAGAAGTGTTCAGGCCTTACACTTAAGTAGCCATACCACAAAAGTAGGGGTAAAAGTACTTCATTGCAAGTACAAGTCTCACTTAAGTAAAAGTACACATATCCATCCATCCATTTCCTGTAATCTATATCCTTATCAGGGTCGCGGTGGGTTGGAGACGGGGTACACCCTGGACAAGTAGTCAGTTCATCACGGGGCTGACACATTGTGACAAACAACCACTCACATTCACACCTACGGGCAATTTAGAGTCACCAATTAACCTATTAAGTGTAAGTCTTTGGAGAACCCAAACAGACAGAGGGAGAAGATACAAACTCCACACAGAAAGGCCCCAGGTGGGATTCAAGCTAGGAACTTTCTTGCTGTGACAGTATTAACCACTGCACCATCGTGTCGCCGAAGTACACATATGTTATCACTAAACTGTACTTAGAGTGTCAAAAGTATGGTAATAATTATAGCTTTAGCTTGAAATGAATGTAGTAATCTAAAATATTTCCCTATTAAATGTGGTGAATAAAATCATAAAGAAGCAAGTTCAGCTACAACTACCTGAGTAGATGTACTTAGTTACTTTCCACCACTGGATGTAAAAAGCAGTGATATACAGTAGGTGGCGTGCTTCAGTCTCATATATGACTTTAATATGAGGAGTTTTAATTGAAAGTATTTGCCAGGCCTGAATAAGCTACAAGTACTCTCCACTAGATGTCGCTAACATGTTATCTTGCCTCAGCATCCAGAGGCTTCACATGTACCATGTTTTGCCTCCCCCAGGCGAGTTATTAAAGTTTATGTTAGTATATGGGTATATTTGGGAATTAAACAATAAGGACTTAATATATATTAAATAACTGGAAGATGAGTCACTGGAGATAATCATGGATACTTACTTCACTGCATTGAAATACCACAGAGCTTATACATTTCTCTAAAGCAGACAAAAAGGTAAATAAATACTCCATGTATTCAGATAACACATATTGTGATTATACATGTATATGAAGATGTCCAAAACAGCTCGAACAGGTTTGTAAGCATAGACTCAAAATGTCACTGAAGAGTTGAATCCCAGCAATAGAATAAAATATTTAAGTTAAATAAATCGGTTCCAATCTAGTTATTGCAGCTTCATTAATATTCACATTTTAATTTGAATGTTTTTGCTGTTGTTGGTCAGATAACCTGTCCACCTCCTCAAACATGTATGTTTTATTTTTCAGTCCCTTCAAACCACAAAAGTGCACTAAAGCTTGATAAAACACTGATTTTTTTATTTTTTATTTTTTTACTATATCATCAAATAAATACTATTATTGTAATTATTTCATAGTCTACCAAACAGCAGTGTGTGTTCAACTGATTTCATCCCTGCGTTAATTTTAGAGTTGGTCTTTTTGTTCCCTCTGTACAAACCCGATTAGTCACTGATGTTGCACAACTAGCACAGCTCTTTTTTTTTTTTTTTTAATCATCAGGTAAGCATCAGTGCTTGTAAATGGAGAGACAGATCAGCTATCAACAGCCACTTGACAATGAGGAAAAGAAACAGACAGTCTGCCATTTAAACTCAGTGGTGCGGCCAATTTTATCGAATACTTTCGTTGGAATAAGCAGCCTGACAGTTTATCATGCCTGCAGCTTTAAAGTTGAGGCTGTGAACACAGCACAGTGCCTGAAGTAATAACATCTGAGGAAAGAAAAACTTCCTTCATTAATTAATGCTCAAAGTACGTCCTAATTTATGATAACAAGAACATTTAGATCAGTTTTTGCTCTTTTACAGTCTCTGAGCATAAATTAAAAGAACACACAGGCAGCCTAAAACTTAAGTTTTTATTTTACATGTTAAAGAATAAATAAATGCAATAGATGATCAAATAATTAGGGGGTTGCTTTGGAATCTTCTAATAGCAATTTATTTAGTTTATTGTGGATCCATCAGTCCGCAGATTAAAAAAAAAAAAAAACTTCTCAACTTCTAATTTTACATTCATGGCAAACAGGCACAAATAAAAGACTGCAGACCTTAATAATGGTCTCAAGCAATTCACACATATTTATTTCTGCATTTTAGAAGCTTCAAGCCAGGGAGTGAAATCCGGACAGGTTGTTATAGCTACGCAATCCACAGGGGTTCCGATGTCTATTTAAAACCCCTCAGACCCTCCCTCTCTCCTTTAAACAACATTATATATCACACACACTGCATGCTAATGCGACCAATTCTCAATGAGCACTAAAACACATCTTAAAATTAGCTCATTCTGCTGTCTGAGTTCAAACTGCCTGACAAGGCAACAGAGGGAACATATCATCAGAATTCCCCCTTTGGCAATACCTGCTGATTGGGTCCTAAAAAAAAAAAAGCAAGCAGCTTTTAACTTTTAATATTTGGCTCCCGACTCCTGCCACGAGTAGTCGCGAAAGATAGATTCTCCCTCAATTGTTTTTTTTTTTCTTTTCTGTGGTATAGAAATAAAAATTCATCAGCGCAGAATCGGGTTTTTTTTTTCTTCTTCTTCTTCTTGCTCTTCAGTTAAAATCTCAGTGCGCGTAATGAGCGCGCATGTTGGCTTTCTACTGGAGAAGTTTTGTGAAACTTTAAGGATGATATACCTTGGATGTTTCCTGTTGCTCTGTGGGCTTACGCATGTCATGGCAAGTTATCCCATCTGGTGGTAAGTTTTATTTTCATTATACCTAAAACGAAATGGCGACTTATTTTTGTGTCTGATGATCCGCTTCTGCCTCAGTTTGACTTGCTTATTGTTCTTCTTATTTGGTTTCTGACAGCAGCAGCGGAACATTTAAGTGCACTGATGGTTGAGTTGTTCCGGCTTGATTTCCGAGACGTTTGATATGAGTGTTAAAACTATCTGTGGTGCAAATAAACGCTCAATAATGAGAGAGAGAGAGAGAGAAAACACACGTGCGTAAATGACGCTTTTAATTTTAAAACTATAGCAGAGAACAGACCTGTAGAAACCGAAACTAACCAACGGGGGGAAAAAAAATTATCACAATTTTATGTGTATTTTTAATGCTCTGACATTTACAGCATGAACGATGCAATTTGCCTCAGTGCAATTTTCATATTCAGAGTGTGCAGCAGGTGCAAAGTTTGTCTGCTCGCAAGTGTGTGTCTATATGTGTGTGTTCGCGCGCATCCACTCGTGTGTGTGTGTGTGTGTGTGTGTGTGTGTGTGTGTGTGTGTGTGTACCGGGGGTCAAAGTGGCATAGAACAAATCTTACCCAGGGTTCAGCCTTAATGCTTTGGACAAACTGATAATGTAATATATACTGTATGTTATGCATAGCCTATTCTTGATGTAATTTATATTATTTACGGTAATGTTATGAGAATAATCAGTACAAAACTTTACATAGAATCTTGTTGTTTTTCTTATCAAACCTCTTTCACTTTTAACTCAACATAACTGAAGCCCACACCACAGTTTGATGTGTGGTAGCAACACACTGTGTTGGACTTCATAGGATATTAGTCTTTTCCATCAGTTTATTCTAAGAAACTGGGGAGCCACATTTATTGTCACGATTTTATTTTTTGCATAAATGGACTCTGGAGATGTTCAGTGTTAATGCTTGATCTGTCAGCTACATACACACACACACACACACACAATCACAAATCACAAATTATTAGCACTAAACGAACAAATGATGTCTGTCTTTATAATAAATCCTTCAATATTTGGGGTTGCTTAGATATTAGGTGTACCCTAATCTACTTCCCTTAATGGGTCCCCTGGTGGTAATACTGATGAGAAACTAATTACACGCACAGCTGGAAGGAAATCCTGATATAACAGTGGGCCCTCTCGACCCAGAGGTGGAAAAAAAAAAGCTGACCCAAATCAGGAGTTTCTAAAAGTTTGTGCATGCAGTCAAAATGGATTCTTTACCAACTGAAGTTCAGTATAAATATATATATTTTTTAACATTTCAAATAGTTTGGAACTTTTTTTTTTGTTAGATGTCAGTGTGTACAGTGCCTGGTTGCTGCTGATTGACACACTCATGCACACTGGCAAGGAATGCCCTTGAATTTCAATCTCCATAAGAGCTTCTTTTTTTTTTCATTTCTTTTTTGTGGAGCCAAGTATGAATGACACAATGGAAGGCAGGTTTCCATTCTGTCATAACAAAAACGCAACTAACTTCTTGTGTTGATGCTTTTGATGTTGGAGGGTGGGTCAGGTCTTTGATTGAAGAGTGCAACTACAGAAGCAACGCAAGTAAACATAACGGGAGCAAGTTTGCTGTATCACTCATACCAGTACAAACAATCTTTGACTGCAGAAGTAGCGTATCAATTCACCTTGAGCTGAATGTTCTTGACGTAACACTGATGTATTTTTTTTTTGTTTCATGGCAACTCATCCCAAGTCAAATAATGCGGCTCCTTTTGGACTGCGCTCAATAAGCCTGCATTGTCTCTCCGTTCTCAAACAGTATGTCGGCTATCTAAGAGCTATCGCTTCTGTGAAAAGCAACCTGTGATGTTTTGCTGACAGACTCTGCTGAACTTGTGCTTGAAGTGGCCATCAGAGCTGCATCACACTCAGTCTCTGCGCCACAGTAGTCTCTGGGGATAGGGATATGCACTAAGACAGGTTCATGTCTGTCTCTTCTCGACCTGCCATGACATAGCCTGGCTGCACCCGCCACCCCACCACCCCCTTCCCTAGTCCACCCCACCTTAGAAGATAAATACCTGGAGGTGAAAGCTTGCCGCACATTCCTTTTCCCAAACATATTCCTCTTGATGTCAAAGTCGGCTCCAAGGCCCCAGGGCCCACGAGTAAAGTGGTAATTCTAAGGTACCCTGCTTGGGCTTGCTGAAATATGCATTAAACCTGCGCTGGATACACTTAGATGAGAGGGGGAAAGTCTGTACTGAGACAAAAATTGAATGTGATATATGTTTTGCTTAAGTATTTATTTATAGCAGTTTTTACTAAAGTGTTCATTTGACCTCATAAACCTTAACAACAGAGTGAATCCTGTGTTTCTTTATCAATTATACTGAATATAAGATTCTTTGGAGGGCAGCTGGTGTGAGGAGGATAAATGGATTTCTTAGTAGGAATTAGTAAAAATGAAAGCAAGAGCACGGAATTGATTTGTTTGACTTGGTATCCAACAATACAGTTCTTTATGCTCCTCTAAAAAAAATCATAAATCATCCCCTAGTGGAACATGCCCTGCCTCCTCTCTCAGGCCATTTCCTAACACAGGAAGAGGTGGCATGGATTACTCAGCCCCACTGAGACAGACACAGAGACGAGCGTGAGTGGAGCAACCTAAGCACATTGACTCATGATTGTTTTGCGTGACAAAGTTCAGGAAGATGACCTGGCAGAAATGTATGCAAAAAAGACCCTCACAGGTGTAGTCCTGATGAGTAATAAGGATCATTACAGACTCTGGCCAAGAGGAAACTCAAATGAGTTTTGTCCGTCCAAATCAGCAGATATTCTTGCCTTGATAAGAGATAATTTGACTCTAATTCTGCTCTGTTTCCTGCTGCTGAGATGCATTTGCTGCTCATTCACAAATGCAAAAATCTTTTTCAGTGATGGAGTTGACTTCAGAGAAGCCACATTCTTTTTCTGTAGAGGCAGTAGAGTAGTTTCAAGACCAGACTGACAGGGGACTTGTAAAACATGCAAGCCTGCAGAACCTGAATTGTTGTACGTGGTTTTCTCAGCGTTTCACCTCTGCTTGTCATTCATGTTAGAGGCAAACCAAAAGTCTGCACCAGTTTGGGATGTGGATTCAAGTTTCTGCTGGGAACGATGTGCTTCGGGGTATATGGACTGACAGGGGACAAAGAGAGGTCAGCTTGTAATAGGAGCACCCTTGTTTACTGATGGATGTTGCAGACAAACTGCGGCCAAATGCGATTTCCTCTGAAGTCATTTTCAACTTGCCATTGCTGGCTTACTGGATGTCTCATTCATGATTAACTAGAGCGGTCTAGTCTGTAGAAATTAGGCGAGGAATTCTGTTAGAAACCAGCGTGACACGTAACGTTGACATTTGCTTTAGGGGGAAATAACAGTGGTTCATCCACCAGGTCAACTGATGGCTTACACACACCTTGACACCTGACAGATAACATTAAAGTATCGTATTGAAAATGAAATCAGCCTTTACATTTTGAAATTTAATTGAGGTATTCACAGTCAACATGTTTTGCTGCCATCAGGACTTGTCAGCCAGGGGTCATTCAGCTGAGGAGATCATTTCTTGGGCTGTGAGGTTTGAAAGAAAGCAGCCTGAGGCCAGTGTCAGGAGTTTTGATAATCTTGTTGTGATCAGCGATTAGTCCTTGAACAACAGTGAACAGGTCAACAGATACTGAGCTTACTGAGTGGCAAAAGACTGCACACCTGCTCTGGCTCTGCCTTTGTGCAAAAGATACAGTAACTGTTATAGAGCCCATATCACTCAGGGGAGGATCAGTAGATTACTGCTGCCAGTGTTCAAGTCTTTAATAGACAGTTGAGGTGAAATGAAGTCTTGTCTCGATTGCCAACAACCTACTTTGTAGCTACTCTGCAGAGCATTTGCCAAAGATAATAGGGACTCTGCTATTAAATAATCAAGTACTCAAAATATTGCTGTTAGCTATGTTTCAGGTCAGCAGGTCATGCAATTATTAACATGGTATTTGCTTATCTAATCACACGTTTACACAAGCTGCATTTATATCACATCAAAATCAAACGTTTATTGTCACATACACAATTTACAATATTATATAGAATAAGCCAGTAAAGCTTTCTGTGATGAGGAAATACCTACAGATCGACTGACAAATGGCCATGTAAAAGCACAGTGCAACAAAATGTTTCCTAAAATTGGCTAAATTGCACACTACACAGTGATACAATGGATAGCCCATTTCTATGATTACTAGTTACTAAAAGTCCTAATTGAGAAGACCCAGAAAATAAAGACAGAAAGACAGAGAGAAAGCAATAAAGGGAGCGAGACAGAGAGATGTAATCAGTGAACCAAGTTTGCACTTGTTGTATCCCAGAATACCTTCCTCAAAGGAAAAAGGGGGGGTTGGGTTCTGTGTTACACTTAATACACTCTCTGAAGTTTCAATGTAGGGTTTGCACTCTTATTACCCTAAGCTGAAGGCCTGTTAAGTGTGCGGACAGTTAATAACAAGGTGTAGTTTTCCAAGTTGTCAGCTTAAGGTCTATGAAGACCTCTAGATGCATTGTGGACTTTCATCTTAGACAGAAACATTGCCTGGTTCTGTGGTGGCAGGGCTGCAATTTCAATACACACAAAGGCCAGGTGTCTGCAGAGAGGGTAGTTGAAGGGATAAAGGATGGACGCCTAATGGTAGCATCTGATACAGCAAATAAACACAGACAATCAAACACACTCAGACGTAAAATTACACTGCACCTGGAGATGGAAATTAGTCTCCCACTTGAGTGGTGTTAAATCAGTAAATAAAGACACAGACAAGCAGGCAAGATGCAATCATGAAAATGGTCTGACAATGTTGACTTCCTCTCTCTCTTTTAGGTCACTAGCAGTGGGCCACCAGTACTCATCGCTGGGCACTCAACCTATCCTCTGTGGCAGCATCCCGGGTCTGGTGCCCAAGCAGCTGCGTTTCTGCCGGAACTACGTGGAAATTATGCCCAGTGTGGCTGAGGGGGTGAAGATTGGCATCCAGGAGTGCCAGCACCAGTTCAGAGGCCGACGCTGGAACTGTACCACGGTCAACGACAATCTGGCTATTTTTGGGCCAGTGTTAGATAAAGGTAATGTTACAAAGCAAACATTGAATTTTAATAAGATGTCCCGATTGTGCACTTCCCTGTTCTTCATGCGAATAACAGTGTACCTCAACACTCAACACAAAGATTCCTGGTGTTTTCATTGTGCACCTTCCCTGTGGTTTACTTGACTCATTTGTGATTAGCAGAAGTCAAAGCTGTCAACCAAATTCACCTTTTCCAAAAACGTTTCACCAGCTTTTGGAAAGTCAGACAAAACCAGTGGCTTGACAGCTTTTCTAATAGTACTGTTTGGCCATTAACATCTACATCCACTACATAAAAAACAAATGAATAGGCTTATTTTCTTCATGTAGGACCCAGCTTTTGTAAAGATTGTCTAGTGTGTTTAATGACTGCTAGTAAACCTACAATACTTTTACTGTGAGGAGGCTGTCTGACCTTAATGACCCCAAATTATGTTGCTATGTTTCTGGACATAATACCCCTCTCTACTATAGTTCTTAGAAGGTCTTAGTTCTTCAAACTACCTGCAAAAAGACTAGAACGTAAAAAATGAAGGTGACTTATTGTACCTCTATGCTGATTAACTCTTCCGTTAACAATTCCATATTCTCTCCATCTTATATTTGCATTAGAAAAGCTGCACTCTGTGGTGCATCATCCATTATACTCGTTCAAATCCTTGTTTAAATAGACATTGGACTCAACATGGTCTGTGCAGCCTGAATGCATGAAATAATGTACACATATTAAGACGAGTGAGTTCTGTCTTGTTGAGTTTTCTTTAGGAGGGAATCCCCTGTGATTGTTCTGCTGTACAATCCTCTGAAGTGCCTTATACATAAGATAGTAATTGGAGTTATGGAGTTTTCCAAACTAGATGTTTCCCATTAGATTCTATAATGATGTATTGTGACTGTCAGACATATGTCAGTTCTGGTCTAATCATGGGCTCAGACTGCAGAAATCCCCACTGTACAATATGCAATTTAAAGAGGAAAAAAAACTCCCACAAAACCAAGAAAGAAAATTGTTTATAAATCCATATGTTAATGTATTCAGGAGTTGTTTAAGGAAGACATAATGTGAGTGCATGTAATGTGTAATGCACTTGAATAGCATGCATCTTAAAAGCAAGTTTGACGTTTTGGGAAATTCTTGCCCAGAGTTTGATGAGAAGATTGATGCCACTTTTTGGCATAAAAGTAATATTAATCTTCTCACCTGACTCTTGGCAAGAAAACGAATGATCATATTTCACAAAATGTTCATCAAGTATTGCTTTGATGTCTTCAATGATTAGAGCAGATGCTTTTTATAATATAGTGTGCCAGGACGTTCTTTTTGTGTGGTGTGTGTTCATCATTTCTTGCTAACTCTAATATGAGTTACAGGCTTCAAAATTGAGAATGAGTGGAAAACATAAAGGTTGAGGGTGTGGGATTTAAACCTGTCACCTAGTTTACAAGAGATTGATGCAAACGCAGGGGGTTGGAGGTTAGTCAGGGCAATTGCTTTTAATAAACTCCTGAGCCAGTTGATAGAAGGGGCTTGAGCTCAAGTAGGTGGCTAACGATAGGGGTTCTCAATCCGAGCCCCTTTGTGGTGCAAAATGCCACCACATCTCTCCCATTGCCTCCCCTCCCAGGCCTAAATTGCAGGGGTACTGAGTGGAAAGAGGAGGCAGCTACTGGGCTTTAGTGAATCATTTTGATTGGATTAAGGTCACTGAGGCCCTTAATAATGTGAGAGGTCAAAGTGGCTGGATTAAGTGCCTTTGTCAGAGGCCAAGGAGAGTGACTCAGGGGCTCACAGGCCTTTGATAGGGCTTAGTAGGAGAGGGCTTCCATTTCATTGGATTTGATTGATGCTGGTGTTTGTCTGTGCAACAGGGCCATTGTCCTCACTGGTGTCTGTTTGTCTGCGATTCAGACTGTTGTGTGTCGGTTTCCTCCTGCCTTTTTAGGGTCCGAAGCTGAAAGGAAGAGTAGGCGCCTTTATAGGTTTCAGAGGCTTAGTTCCTATCAGTTAGCCCATCACTGCCCGTGTCCTCCTCACCTTCACTGAGGACATTAGAAGTTTGTTTTACAGAGGCGGATTAAGCAGAGTACTAGAGGAATGACATGGACTATTAAGGAGAAAAGGCAGTTCTGTGAATTGAGTTGAGAATGCAGCTAAAAGAATAAAAGACTGTATGGAAAAATGTTTACAGTTTCTTTAATCACTTACAAGGCCTCCTTTCAGATACATATGCATAAACATACTCGTCTTGTACCAAAACATAAATGAGTTAGAGTTACTCCTGCTCATAAAATGGACCCATGATTCTTCCGTGTGCATGCGTTCTCTCTCCCTTACACATGGCCTGATCCTCTCTATGTTTCTCTCTCACTCCACACCCCAAATCACAAGCCCTACCTCTAGGCTATGTCTGCGTCAGCACTCATTAATTTACATTAACTAAAGTGTCAAAACATGCACTGCTGGAATCTGCCTGTGATGAAAGGTAATAGAAAGCTGCGCAGGTGTTCTTAGGCCGCAGAGCCGATCCCAGAGTTGTTTCGGCATTCTTGGTATTTACAGAACACCTACCTACTATATGAGTATAATCACGCTCCAGTTTATGAGTCATATGATAGAATTATTGAGGGCAACTTTGCTACAATGAGTGGACAGTCACAATTTCACAGGTGTTACTAACCACACAGGTATAGACATGCAGCATCATTTTTCAACTTGAAACCATTAAATTCGAATGAGGCTTATAGGAAATTCCTGTTACGTAATATGTAAAGCATGGGGAAGAGACAGCAAAGTTTCATACTATTGTACTTCTGACTTATCTAACCTATTCAGTCCCTGTAGGTTCCCCTTCCTTGCCCAAACACTCCATACCAGGAAATCCACCTAATAAATTAACCTAAATCATCAAGTCCCATCACATCTAACTAGGAAAAGGTCAGGGGATGTGGGTTACGACCTATGACCTGAGGATGAGAAAGTGTAACTATTTAGGATGAGCTAAGAGGTCTCTGCTTTTCATGAGACGTATGTCTCTCCATGCTGGGGGAGGGAAGCTAGCGCACCAGTATATCATTAACTCTGGGCAAGAAAGAAAGAAGGGGTGTGGTAAATGGAGTTGATGGGGGGACCTTAGCCCCACTCCCTGCTGGGCACTGCTCAGAGCACAATATCTTCGCAACCATGAGATTAAGCAGGAGAAAAAGTGCTTTTCCCCATTCACACGCCCTTTAGATTGTTTTATTAAACCATTTGAATAGGGATTTCCCCGTCTGCCGACAAGCGGGGTCCAGCCAATGCATAGTTCTCTGTTGCTATGACTTAACTTGGTCCCCACTAATCACTGGCCAGGGCAAATTTCATATAAAATATCTGGGGCCATTGTGGGACTAACACAGCGTGACAGTGGCAGCACAATAGGGGATTCAACCCCCCAGCAGGTTGTAGGGACCACTTGGCCTGCCAGGGTCTGGCAAAGTTTGGCGGAGGAGCATTGTCGGAGTAAAAGTGTCCTGAAATACCATAAATTGGTTGTAAAACCAAGAAAAGCTGAGCAACTCATTGTAAGAGCTCGTGTTTACAGGTGGAGTAAATGCTATTGCAGGTATATATAGACCCAGAATGTCATATGAAACATTAAGCTTGGTACCTAAGTAGTAGTTTGATAAGGTACTCTTAGATGCTCTGGATAAAATTTGAAAATCTGGAAACTATTTTTTCCACATAGAATAACTTTTGTTGGCTTTTTAATACAAGGTGTAATTACCTCAACCATATGTATCAAGAATATGCTTTGAAATTGGTACCAATGTGGTGTTGTTGTATAGAGAGACTAAAACTCTCCTCATAAACCATCAGTGTTCTGTATTTCTTATTAGTTAGAATAAAAACAACCAATTTCATCAACTAGAAAGTCGCATAAGGATGAAGGCATTTGCACAGTTAGTAAGTATTTAAGTGTTTTATGGACAGTAGCATGCTTGGCATAGATATTTATATGCTTGAAGGCAGTTTACCTGTTATGTGTTATCTGCCTTGTTAATGATCCTGTAATGTACTGAACTTTGTTCCAGGTAGTTCATAGTCCCTGTATTTTCTTTAAAATCAAGGTATGCTATCAATGAGTGTTGGGCTATTACAAGATGTCTGTGACCTTAGAGACCTACTTAGCTTTTTTCTACTTTAGCCTGTCTACTCACACACAGAGACACCAGGACATATTTAATTTGCCCCAATCCTTCTCCTTTGCTCACTTTATCCCGAGATAATCCTCTTTTCCTCTTCCATTTTAACTCCTCCTCCCCCTTATGCTGTGCAGCATCAGCGCCAGTCATCCATAAGGTTACGTTTCTAAAGGAGTTCCCCAGGGTTCCGTTTTAGGTCCACATTTCTTTACGCTTTTCATAAATCAAGAGCAACAGTCTGTGACGTACTAAATTAAATTCTATTTCTATGCCGATGATACAATCTTCTATATCAGAGAATAATTGAATTAAACTGGCAGGCAAATTTTGGTTTAAATGCTTTAAATTAGTTGTATATCCAGCTAGAAGCTTTTATCCAGTCCCTTAAAACACTTTAAATAGAATCTATATTCTAAATATTTTGACAATGATGTAGGACTAACATTTTGTAGCTCCAAAATTACAGACACGAATTAATGACTGTCGACTATTCAGTTAACTTGTTTGCAAAGGAAATTGTATAATGTCCGAGTGAAATGATCTTTGGTGGGTGCAGTAGGTGGGATCTGAGGCAGGAGAGCAGAGGTTCAGATGTATTGTGAACACAGGTAACTTTGTGATCACACAATAGTAGTATGCAGTGGGTGGTTGAGGATGCCAGTAGACCTTTTCTCTTGCATCATTGTTTCTAATGCCCTTTAGTCCTCAAACTGGTTGGAACCTGCTGTAAGGGAGGAGCTCCTACTCCCTTTAGCTTTATACTCCTCCCTTCTTTCATTTCTTTCTTCCCTCCGTCGTTCTTGTTCTTTAGACAGAAGCATGCGCTGCTTCTTTATCTATCTCATATGCACACATGCACACACAATCCCAAATTTCACAATTGATCTTTAACCCTCTATGTCCATTTCTTTGCTCTCTGCCTGTTCATGTCATATTTACACCTGGTCTTTCACCTTTCTTTGTCTTGTTCTCTTTGTCTTTTTTCTTGTGATTATGCAAGACCATACAAGTACATATATTCAAAGCAACCTCCCTGTCATAATAAATTCTGTTACAGCAGGAAATGCAAAACAATACTCCCTGCCTATAACATTGAAGTTTTGCATATCTGGACACTACAGTCCCATCTCCATGTTGTGTTCTATGATTTGTCCCCACAGTGTGAGGCAGTTTCCTAACCTTTCAAAAGCTTAATTGAGTCTCTTAATTATAGGCCTGTCAGGCTCGTCTCTTCCTCTCATCTCCCTGGAAGATCCTGATCCCTCTGAGTCATCAGTTAGCTATGCCAGATAGAGGCATAGAGGCCTTGCTGGCCTTATATAGAGACAGGACGATTGATGTCTGGGCTAAATGAACCCACACACTGATACACCTTGGTAGATATGTAAATACATGTAGCCAACAACACCAATGGACTTTACAGTATGTATGGTTTGTTTGATGTTGTCATGTTGGCTTGGATTGAGAAATATTTGCTTATGCAAGCATACAAGACAAACAGAAGCTGATATCCAAAACAGGGGGTGATACATTCTCTCTCAATTATAGCTACAACGTTTCTATAAATTTGATCCTGAAAATAATCATTAGCATCACGCACTCATTACTCATGTGACAACCCATGATTATTTAATTCTGCTGAGGTGTTTCTCTGCAGGATGTTACCTCCGAGTATTTTTTTTCCAATACTCTATGTCTTACAGATGTCTGAACTTCTCTTTCCAGCAACTCGAGAGTCAGCATTTGTTCATGCTATCGCCTCGGCGGGAGTGGCATTTGCAGTGACCCGTGCCTGCGCTGAGGGTTCAGCCACCATCTGCGGATGTGACACACGCCACAAGGGCCCCCCTGGTGAGGGATGGAAATGGGGTGGTTGCAGCGAGGATGTGGAGTTTGGGAGCATGGTGTCCCGAGAGTTTGCTGATGCAAGAGAGAATCGGCCTGATGCGCGCTCAGCCATGAACCGCCATAACAATGAGGCAGGAAGAATGGTGGGTTTTCTAAAATCTCTTTTTGCTGATTGTGTTGTAGCAGTTTTTACAGTTTCAGTTTGTTGATTAACACATTTATTTATTTATTTTATCCTCAGTCACTCAATGACAACATGTTCCTGAAGTGTAAGTGCCATGGGCTCTCGGGCAGCTGCGAGGTCAAGACATGCTGGTGGTCTCAGCCTGACTTTAGAGTCATTGGTGACTACATGAAGGATAAGTATGACAGCGCATCAGAGATGGTGGTGGAGAAACATAAGGAGTCCCGTGGATGGGTGGAGACCCTGAGACCCAAGTACAACTACTTCAAACCCCCGACAGAGCGTGACCTGGTTTATTATGAAAGCTCGCCCAATTTCTGCGACCCCAACCCTGAGACCGGCTCCTTTGGCACCCGTGATCGTGTCTGCAACCTGACGTCCCATGGCATAGACGGGTGTGACCTCCTCTGCTGCGGCAGAGGTCACAATACCAGGACTGAGAAGAGAAAGGAGAAATGCCACTGCATTTTCCACTGGTGCTGCTATGTCAGCTGTCAGGAGTGTGTGAGAGTCTACGATGTACACACCTGCAAATAAAGACGTCTGGTTCTCGCCTTTTCTCACCAAAATTTCAAAAACTTCAGTAGGCAAGGAACAAATGCAGCTTATCTACAAGACATGAGAGACCGTGAAGCTGTCTGATCTGTTCATGGATACCAGTGGCAGACATAACAGCCTTGTGTTTTGTGCTGTGATGCTGAAAAGAGCCAGTCTCTGCCTCAATCAGCTGAAACAGTTAAGTAGATGTTGACATCACAAAAGCATCATCCATATGAACTGTGATGATGGTGACGATGACAACAATGTTGATATCTCTAGCGATGATGAAAGAGTTTTCATGTACTGACGTAGGAAAAGGAGAACTGTCGGCTAATTGACAAACACCATATTGGTGATTTTTTTTTTTTTTGCTTTTCTGTGTTCCATGTAGTTACTTTTGTTGAGAATAGTACAGCACTGCCAATGCTTTCAAGTCTGCGGGGCAAACAATGAAAATGTCACATTTTCTCCAATGTTTAATCATCATTTGTTTTTGCCACAAGAAGCAATTTACACGATCAGACACTCAACAGCATGCATTCTCCTCAACATTAAGTATGTATGTGTATATCTGAAAACTAACATTATCGTCGTGTGAATGCGTTGTTTGTTTGTTTGTTTTTTATAGTGTTAATATGTTACTGATGTTTGGGTAAGAATGCACTTGCACCTGAGTGAATGTAGTTATTATGCTGCAATGTGTTTACATATTCTCAAATTCTTAAGCTAACGAGTTAATATGTGCTTTAAATGACTAATTTCGAGAGTAGACATGAGCCACATCAACTGAACATCGGCAAAACAAGAATATATACAGTCTGCACGTTTCCTGAAACACCTGAAAACACTGGACGCTTTTTTCTTAAGAGTAACAATGCTTTGAACAACATCCAGTTATGACCAAAGACAAGAAAAGAAAACCTCCTGTAAGTCTGCGGTGGTCAGAGAGAGCTGTAAACGAATCTGAAACGTCAGCACTTGTGTCCCGTTGAGAAATATGAAGCATGTTCTCCTTGTTTTTATCAGTATTAGCAGTGTCTCATGTGACCGGTTGTGGGGAAAACTGTTATTTATGAAAGGGGTATTCCCACTATATTTTTGTTTCATTTACACATATGATATTCTTTTATTTTGATATTTGATGAAATAGAGGTAAATTCTGTACTCCCTGGTAAAATAAAACACAAATCGCAAACTAAGCTGTATCATATAAGCTCTGTGTAATGCAGTAAAATTTGCAGTTTTAGTAAAATGATGACCAAAACCTGTGCATGTGATGACTCTCAGCTGTGGCTTCTTGTTCCCCAAACTAAACAACAAGCAGCATCACTGAAACTATCAATACTTCCCTTTTTTAATGCTGCTAAGTAAAGATAATATTTGTATGTATGCGTGTGTGTGTGCATGTTTGTGTGTGTTTAGGTCCTTACATACAGTATGTCTTTGTCAATTTGTGTTATTTGTATATTCTTGCATGTATTGATTCTTTCTGTGAAAGAAATCTATTATATATAGTTTGGAAAAATGTGAAGTTTTGACTAATTCTTCCATACAGTAATTCCCATTTTAACCAAATAGACCAAAATAGAGTTTATGTTATTTTAGTTGGTTTTGTAGTCATGCTAAACATCAGGGCAAAAATGATTCACATTGCTCTCCCTTAATTTGAGAAGAAATACAACACAGTATTTATTTATTTGGAAAGTGAAAAACTACTGAAAGCTGAGACAAGACGTCTAAACAAGAAACATAATGTTTATGAAAAAATGTGCGCACCATTTCACCGATAGCCTCGACTATGGAGAGATGAGTCACTGATGAATTATTGTTTACAGCCATTGTAATGCTATGTCTCAGGCATGTAGAGTTCTCAGATTTCAATCAAAATTGCCCACCTATGATTACTTTTCATCCTGACTGAAAATATTAATGAGCAGCCATAACCAGTTTCACATTTTAAGTCATCTTTAATAAACTACACAGCAATCATTATCAGTACAAGATCTGTCATCTTGCATTCATTACTGTACATTTTACATGTGATTTTTGCTTGTGTGGACAATTTGCTAATTTTTTTTGTTAAATCCAAAGTTTTGTACAAACTAGTTTTTGCGTTTTTATGGATTTCTAAAATTTGATGTTTTTTTATAATTATTTATTTCATGCTATGTACATATTAGTAAGTAAAAGTATATATTTGCAGAAATACATTTTTTAAACAGTGTTGTGACTTGTAACACTGTAGCCTTTTTACCTCATCTCTGTTTTTTCACTGACTGCACACAGGTATCGTTTGTCTTACTGCCTGTAGTAGATTTCTAAAGTTAACTCTGTAACACCAAAATAAAGCATCATAAACAACCAAACTGTCTATTTTCTGTGACTGAACTTTACATGTGATTAATTATTTTGTTGATTTCTTATTTATCATCAGTGCCAAGGAATAAATACAGCCAAAAATGGACCAGTGCCAACTGACCTCTGACCTCTGGGGGCTGAGCTGAGGGAAGGCTTGTGGACACAAGTGCCAATTATCATACATATAACGTGTCTATAAATGTAGCACTTGAATCTAAAGATGACAGCACAATGTGAAATAAATAAGTAACATTATTTTTAGTCATGACTTGAAGGCGAAATAGTTGTGGTGATAGTAAGGTAAACTCACACACAGTAATTTAAGAAAACTCTTGCAAATAGACAAATTAGGAAAACATCTTCACCAATTTGACGCACAAAAACTACATGACGTCTCCTTAAACTAGAGGAGGACGTGAGTTGAGCCTGTGCTGATACAAAAGACTCAAACATATGTGCACAAAACACAACCAAATACAGGAACGCTGCAGGTAGCAGCAGTTTCCAGGTGAATCTAAAAAGCGATGCACACGGCTGGGACACACTTGTTATTGCCATGATTTGTGACTCATTAAGTTATTGTAAGTGAGTGTTTAGTGGTGCTGGGAAATGGGTTAATGAGTTTTCAGTGGGACAAGCATGACTCATCTGTTTATCACTTTTTATTGTTCCCTGGAAACAGATTCCGTTTCTGTGTGCAGAATTTTTGTCTAAATGCTGCCCAGGTGTTGTCAGACTGCTTAAGATGTTTTCTTAATCTGCTTGTGTTTTGTCTATCTGCATGTGTTTTCTAAAGTTGCAGTGCTTTGAGCTCTCAGAGCCACTGTAGTAGGGAGATACAAAGCACGATTGATCCAGGAGCAACCTAATTGATATAATATTTGTAGCAGTTCTGCAAGTAACAATAGTAGTGGTGCTACTTGTCAACAAGAAAATATCAAAATAGAATATCTGTATTACACACCACACTACTGTCACAAAACTCTCAGTGACAATCATGCAGGTACGCTTGTTGTTGGGACAGAAGATACCACCATGTAAGGGCCAATGAATGAGCTGCAGACGAAGGCACTGTTGCACCCAACCACAGATAATACAGATGCTTTCCACTTATTTCTTTGGCACAAAATGAAAAATCTAATCAAAGTCACACACTTAGAATATGGACAAGCTGTCAGTCATGATGACTAATAGATTTAGGCCATAATACCCAAACGTGGATTTGTCATAGGACGAAAGAAGAAGAAAATAAAGCTGGATTAATAATTTGATTCCTTTGACAGAGTGCAGAAACCAGCTGTGCTTTTTGGAAAAACAATAATAAGAGAAAAAAATCTCAGTGATGAGAGTTTAGAAATAGATGGAGCTTTGTTGAAGAGAAAGACCTGATCTCAAGATAGATTAGGGGTTGGATGTGAATAGAGCCCACCAGTGCTCCGGCTCAGCCGCTGGACCCCTGATAGTCTTTGAGCCCTGCAACAATGTCACCACCAGAGGCCAGGTCTCACTGCTATCTAACCCCATTATCTCACAGAAAGATTGATACACACACCCCCCAGAGTGGAAGCACCACAAAAAGTGATACCCTTCCGTTCTCATTCATGTGGATTCATTAGTCTTGCCCACCCCCACATCAAACTATATTTTAAGCCGTCTTTCCTATGACTAAACCTCATTACTTAGACGTGCTTATTTTCCCAGACATACATAAAAATGCTATGGCATTTAAACCCTGCCTCGTGATGGGAAATGAATAAAGACTTGTTGAAGTGTATGAACTCCTGGGAGCCAGCCAGGTTCAGGTTTGGTTTAGTGACTGGGAGGCTGTCAGCAGCTCATTCCACACCTCGACCTTTGACACTTTTCACACCATCTGAATGGGAGAAAACAAGCACAAAACATGAAACAGATCACAGGATGGACAGAAACTCCGGCCCTGCAGCAACGCTGTCTTTTGGCTGAAGGAAATGGGCCCTTCCCTTCAACCAGACCCACCTAGCAGCTTTGTCACCCAAGTGAGATGAACATTGTTAGCAGATAGTTGCCAGAGGAGGCTACAGCGGCTCCAGTGAGGGAGATGGCATCCTGACTGTGAGAACTTCGACGCGACCAGACTGCAAGAGGCACCACCCAATAACCATATAAATGGGAGACAATGGGCCTAATTGCAATCAGCGTCCTCTTTTTATTTTATGTCCTGAGTTTCACCCTGACATTCACAAGAAGCCACTGCATGCATCTGAATAAAGCCATGCTGTTGTGGGCCAGACCAGAGCGACATATATACAGTGGAGTGGTGCAAAGGCCCACACTCAAATGACACGATGCAAATACTCCCACAGAAGTCACACTTTGGTTACAGCCAGCTTCTGTTTCGCTCTTCCTGAGGCCTTTTGATGTTTGGCTGAACACAAAAATCTAATGAAACAAGCTGGGATGATTAATGATACGTAATATGTTAAATTTTATGTTTTATCTGCATGAAAAAACTTTTAAAAGCAGAGTTTTAATGTCAAAAGATAATGGACTCAGCTGCTCTAATGCTCAACACTTCAAAATGTGGCTTTAAAGAACGTGATTCTCAAAGCTCTTCTTGTTTATAGGTCATACACAGCAAAGGTGATGGACCAAAAATAAGGAGGGGAATGCAGTGTGTGGGCATTTTATTATGTAACTAACTTTGAAGCCAGTCTTTTGATGTCTATGTGCTCTTCTGTCTGAAATTAGATCACTTCTCTAGATTCAGTACATGTCTTTAACACATTTAACCCATTGGGAGGTCCAGATCAAGATTAGTAAAATTGTTGTATGAATATTCTATGAAAAATTGTCACTGCCACAGTTCGATTAAACTAACTATTATTCAATTATTTTGCTTTATTAGTCCTGTTTTTATATGGCCTGTAAGTGATAATATTTCTCACTTCTATTTTCTAAATAAATAGATCCTGACAGCACTCACACCTTCACCCAACACTTCACACACTAAATTCTAACTTAAGATTCACCATTGTGTTGTTTGTCACACAATACTAATCACGTTTTGCCACTTTTGGATAAACATTAGACACAGACAAAATAATCTTCCACAGATAACTCAGTGCACTGACACAAAATAAACCTTTCTCTAATGGCTGTGTTGAAACATCTTAACATCTGCAGCAATCATGGCATTATGTTTTCTCTTTTACAGCCAGGGAGGGGAACGTGTGAAGTATGTCACCTGCCTTGAATGAGGATGATGGGTTATCTGCAAGATTTCTAAAGAGGACAACCATCATCAGAAGAGATGTGACACCTGTAAAGCAGCCTTATCCTCTTTTGAAGTGCCTGTTTGTATTGTTGAAGCCAACAAAGGAATTTTGCCACCTCTGTACTTACAAGAGAACATTAGTCAAACTGGGGAGATAACAAGGAGGGAAGGGGGGGTTGATATGGGAGACGTACTAATGCACAGTCTACAGGTGTGTGTGTGTGTGTTTGCACATGTGTGCGTGTGCATTTGATTACCACACTGACTCCTCAGTTTAAGGAAGAGTTTCAGGGAAGCCCTCTGCGTTCAGGTATGCTTCTGTAAGATGTGGTCTGGTAGTGGTGGTGGTGGGGTGCTGAGCCTGGAGGTTGACAAGGGGTCATCATCCAGATCAATGTGGGCTGGGGTTGTAGAAGGGAGGAGAAGGCAGACATGATCACTCATTAGTCACCTTTTCACCTTTCTGTAGCTCAAAGCGGTTCAGCAGGTAGGATGAGCATGCACGTACTTCAAGAAGCAGTTTCAGTCAGATTCATTAATACTCTTATATTATAATATTAAAATTATTCTGACATCTCTCTGGTCTCTAATCTAAGTGTTAAGGATTTAATATTTATTCTGCTCCTATGATATGTGCTCCATGAAAACACTATCATATAGTTATACAATTATTATGTGTGTTTCATTTCATACTATTACAAACTTATGAGTAAGTTGCTCATGGGCAGGGTCTGCTTGTGACTTTTTAGAGCCCTATAGTGAGATTTTACTGCATGGGTTCAAACCATATTTTAAGTGTATCCAAATCTGCATGACATTTCCTTAAACTGAAGGTTTTTAGAGTTGAGCCTGTGCTACTACATAAGACTCACAGTGAAGTAATCTATTTATTTTTATTTTTTGTTTTCTCCTAAAAAATAATTGTAGTATGAATGATAAAAACTGAAATTTAGATGGTCTGAATGACAACTTGACAAGTACATTCATTCAAGTATCACGTAAGTATAACTTCGAGGCACTTGAGTTTTTCCATTTTATGCAGCTTTATACTTTACACCACTACATCTCAGAGGCAAATATTGTACATTTTCAGATTACAGTTTTTCAAATCCTTCCTCTCCAGTAAAGTCAAGTGTATCAAGTGTTCCTTTATGAGTTGAGACAGTTTTCCAACTTCCTAAGTAGCTGTTTAAAGCTATTTGAAACCTCCTTATGGATTAGCTTTAAAAATGTTGATTGTGACATTGTCACAAAGCTCCAAGAAAACAGGTCTGTTTTTCTGAGCTCATGGAAAGCTTACTTTTTTAGAGACACGTGGCTCTCAGTGGTATCAGTAGTGCTACAAAGATTTGAAGATCAAATAAAATATCATGTATCGCTGTACATTAAACTACAGTATATAAAACAGTTCAAATGAACTCAACCTTAAACAACTACAGCAGTAAAGTACAGTATGTACAGAGATCATTTTTCTGCATAATGAGTACTTTTTAGATACTTTAAGTACATTTTGCTGATAATACATAAATACTTTTACTTAATTGAAGTTCTGAATGCAGAACTTTTACTTGTGTGAGTATTTTCACAATGTGATATTAGTACTTTTACTAAAGCAAAAGATCTGAATACTTATTGCACTACTGAGTATTTCTGTGTAGCAGCAAGGGAAAGAGGTATTAAGAAGAATAATGATGACTGACGGTGTCAGGACACAGTCTCAGACTCAGTTCACACTCAGCATTTATGAAGCGTCAGTGTCATTATTTTATACATGTGCAGTCATCTGACCACCATTTTGATTGTCTGGTCTCTTCAGTGTGAAACCTTTTCAAATTGATCAAAAAATGTTCAACTTAAACACTGAAAACAACAATGCCATTATTAGTTAGTTTGTCAGTTACATGTACTTTAATCCTCTAAACATTTTAGTGTAATTATCATGTAAGCATCATGATGTTTTGTTTTTGCTTAGCCCAAACCAAAACATAATGTTGAGTAACAGATCAGTTTGTATGAGAAATTAGCAGTCATGGCTAGCAGAGATGGAAAAATAAAACTTGTGAAACAGCTTACTTGTTGCAAGCAACAGAACCTGTGTGTTAATTGAGTAACACAGAAAACAACAAACATCCTCCACACTCCAATTCTATTCCAAGTTCCCATTTGGTTTCTATGCATCTTTCCATACAGTAGTTCAAATAGAAACTTGGGAAGGAGAGAGTATTTGGTTTAATGCAAATTGGTAAATGCTAGAATCAAATATTACCTTAATGTATGTGTTCACAAACTTTTTTTATTGTGTATCCACGTTTTTTTTTTAAAGTTCCATTCTCGATGATCGAAAACATCGGCTTAGTGTGGACGGAAGATCAAAATGAAGGTAAAAAAAAGAAAAAAAAAAAAGATGCATGTCCAAATTCATCCGCATTATTGTGGACATGTCCTGAGTGAGTGAGATTGGGTATATCAATTACAAGGTGGCTAGCAGGGGAGAGGAGCGGGGTTATCATTAGCAGGGACTGGCGCTGGCCTCTGGTAGTTCCAGTAATTACCTCACAAAGGGTGGTGCTTGCCTTCCCACTGCTTTTCCCACACTGCACTGCAGGCTCAGAATTCCAATCGGCCCCAGACCTGCAATCTCCTCGGTTTTAGACAGCAAATTACTGACAAGTCCCATTCTTCACAGCACTGTAATTGCTTTTTAGTGCTGTTTTTATTGAGGCAACCCCAACCCCCTTGCCCTTCCCTCAATAAAGCTAAGTCAGGGAAGGGGCGAAGGGTTAATATAGATAACATTAGTACCTAATTGGAAGGTCTCGGACCTCAGGAAAGTTCTGCCATTTTTTAGAAACTCTTAGCAGTTCTGGAGCGGCTATAACTTTGTGTTTCTGTATTAGATCTATTTTGGAGTGATCAAGAAAGTTTTCTTTGAAATGTATAGCTAATTAGTTTCGATATTCGTTATGATGATACGTGCAAACTCTGCAATACTGCTTCTGCGTATGTCTGCTCCACAGACGTGATATCATTAAGGCTCTTCACATCCCATACAAAGAGAGGCACTGAGCATCTTGGCTACTCTACGACTTAAATCACTTCGTGTTGTCTTTCCCACCCCTGCGCATTACTCTCTCAATCTATTACTTTGTGGAAATCATTAGTCTCCATGTCAATACAAGCTCCGAGCAGAGAAAACATCTCATTATGGGACTTAAAGAGATCCGTAGCATTCTTGGCTCTGTCAAGCTGTTCTTCCTTTCTTCAATATAGTTACTTTCTTTTCACTGAGAGGACAAATTCTCAACGTTCCAATGCCGGACAACCAAACAGTTACCATTTGAAATGGGGAAAAAGAGAAAGAATGGAAAATGGCTGAGGGATTAGAGGATCTAAACAGGATAAAGGGATAGGAGATTCTTGGTGTGATCTAGTTTAGTTTGAAAGATGGAGGGTCTTAACAAGGATTTGAGACTTTAGAATTCATTGTGCCATTATTTCCATCCAGTGCAGTTTCAGCTAAATTGTTTGCTGTTTTGTGGCCCTTTACAAGCCCATAGTTCTTCACATCTTTACATTAAAGTGTACGCAAAATATTTATAATTATTGTGACATAATGTGATAATTAATTGATAATTTTATTCAGATTTATAACCATTCCAGTTTGTTTCCCAGATATATGTTGCTAGATTTTATCTGGATGTGCACAAAATGCATTTGAGGTGTGGGAAACATCATTGCAACTTCACCTTCAACCCTCTACAGAGGGTTTTTTTTTTCTGCCTAAACCAAACACAAAGATATCATAAGGAAAATATCAAATAAAGAATAAAATGTAGAATGCAAACATGAGTTAAATATGGTTTAAATGCTGCTCTACACACACTCCTGTTTTCTGTCCATGCATCAAACACGATTACATCCGGGCTTTATCAGCGGAGCAGCCCTAGGGCTACAACCTGCAATTGACTCGGGTAGCAACCTAATTCGCCTGTGCCTTTATGTGTCCATCTCCCTGTCAGTCTGAGCAGGTTGACACCTCTGACCCTGTCAGGGTGTCAAATAGCTTGTCAGAGGCCTTCAATAAAGTACAATGACAAGCCCTCTAATGCATCACCACACGAGTTCTAGCCAGAAATGAGAGGCTGTAGTCTATCCAGCCTTAAGGCAGACAGGTGCGCTGTCAAGCAACACACACACCAAACACACACACCAATCACACACACACACACACACAAAGAAGCCCTCCCTATCAAAGCAATGACCAACAGTACAACAGTATAGATCGATGACACTGTTTACATGTTAAATATCCACATGAACGTTTCTGAAGTAAACAAAAAAGCATGATATTAAGCAGGAATGATCAGTTGTCAGAATTCTCATTATGTTTTTTGGCCTGTGATGAACACACTTGGACGCAATGTTCAAAATGCCTCCAAATTCATTATTGAATCACTTAAGGATTATCTTTGAGGGGCTTACATAACCAAGAGAGATCAGTTGTCAGTAGCAATAAAAAACACCCTACCTGGACCACCTTGGGAGCATGTAAGGCCTGTCACCATGAGGCCCTCTAAAGGGCCCACAGGGCCACTTACAATCAACTTATCAATGTCATGGATGCCTGAATGTTGGATGAATAAGATGAAACTGTGTTACAAATCCTTGGCATCAACATGACAAGTGAAAAATCCCAAATGCCAAATCTGGACACCTACCTGGTTTTGATGCCACTGGTTTTGGTTGGTGCTGGTTGTCCTCAAGGCCCTGCTTCGACATGCTGTGCATTCCAACCAATTATCTACCCCAAGGTGCAACAGGTTCACACTTTAATCTTTGATGCCTCCTCCAATGGGATATAGCTGGATTTAAAACAGGGAACAGGGGTGGGACAACCCTTAAAAACCTGTATACATAGCAAACATGAATCAACTTCAAACCAACCCACTGAGGGAAACAAAAAAGTCTTTCAAAGAAATACCTTTATCCTCACTATTGTTTCATCTTGCAATGGCTCGTCATAGCCCATGTGGATGGTTGAAGCAAGTTTCAAAGACAGAGGAGCCGACGCAGCATCAAATATTACACCTTCTATGAACCCAAAGGACATTTTGACTGGAGGCGGTGGTGAAATGCCCTAAATGTAGGTCATGTAAAGGGTGCTGAGAATTTGAAGAAATGGAGCATGGTAACCTCACGTCCAACCAAGTCATCCTTTACCAGGAAATCCAGTTCCCTGGCATGGACATTGTGTTCTATGTGTACCCTTACACCTTGCCAGTATATCCACATCCTGCAAGCCAGCGATTCCCATTCTTAATGGACCCCCCCTTCCCACACCAGAGGCCCCCATGTCCTTTCTGCAGAAGTGCGTCCCTGAAGAGCTTGTCTCAACCATCTGTCACGGATGTCCCAGGACATCTCCCATCGACCCCAATGGCTCCCACATACACTAGAGCAGACGTCATTACAAGAGTGAAAGGGTCACTAGTATTTGAATTGCATCATATGTACAGTGGCACAATCTTCGATCTTTTTTGGCACCAACGATGATGAAATTTGTATTGCACAAGTCTGGGTAATGCAAAAGAGGCATGGCTTATGAACTTCATCATCTTTCATTTTCTTGCTGTCCAAAGTTATGGTTTGCTATGCATTTCATACACTTCATTGCCTTTGTTTCCATAAACTGTGCTGTCAAAATACATGAGAACCATCTTCATGCAGTAATGACTCAATATGGAATCAAACATTTCCGCATGTACCCGGGGCGGAGTGCAAAATGTTATGTAAATCCCCTTAACGACCTTTTCAGGCTGCCGACAATCACCATACAAAGGTGATTGGCAGCCGACACTGGTGCACATTTATCCTTTTGCCCCAGCCTGTCTCTCTCTGTAGCGCCCCCTACTGTGAGAGGCGTGGGGTAGGGTGCCCAGTGGCACTTGTTGCCAATGGATAAAGCCAGCATGGATCCTCTCATGGCAACGATGCTGGTCGTTGTAATAATGTTCGGTTTGTTTCCTGCTTCACACCTCCTTTGGGATTTTGCCCGACCTATAATCCAGTACATGAGACGCAGAGGGAGGCATCCCATGCCTGTCCACCCGAGTTCCAGCACTGCTTAGCCCAAACCAGCCCCTTTGTACGATTCACACAGCAGTCTATTGGTTGCCTGTGGGCCATTTCATAATGTGAGTCTATTATCATGATTTTTATGATTATTGAAACAACACACCATATACAGAAACTCCAAATTCCTCTAAAGTTCTTTAACATAATGTGAGGGCTCACAAAACTGCAGATAACACTTATTTCTTATACATACACACTTATGCGTACATTCGCATTCTCTCTCTGCATCGGTCATACACACACACACACACACACACACACACACACACACACACACACACACACACAGATCAGCGTTCCCAAGCCCCTTACTGAGCGTTTTTATCCTTGCTAGGCCTCGTCTCAGAGGGGAGTAAGGCCCCTACTGAGATCCTTACCCACTTCCTACTGCGAAGCCTGTTTGGCTCCTTGGCAGGCCTCCTCCATTCACAAACTGCAAGCCTCATCAGCCATAAATTTACTTTGATTTGGGCATGACTGACTCAGCGACTTGGATAACATCTCTCAGGTGATAATGTAGTACGTATACATTGGCCATAAATTTTCCAAAAGCATATTCTACCTGCAGAAAAGGGGGTTACTTCTTTGAAAATCTCCGGAGTCCTACTGTAGCTGTCCCCTCTGGGGTCACAGCCCCTAGGTGGGGATAGGTGTTCTGGGGACACATTTAACACAAATAAAGAAGGGATTTAAAAAAAAAAAAATGTGTCTGCGTGTGCGCATGTTTGTGCATGTGTGGGAGAAAGTTGTTAAGCGTGTATACAAGCGGTGCCATCGCAATTTGTTTGTGTTTGTGTGTTTGTGCGTGTGTTTGAGGGGGTGTGTGTGTAATATATACACCCCCTACTGTCCTATTTCTAGTCCTCTGTCCACACATCACAACTGTCAGTATCTAGTGAGATATGAAGCCGAAAAGGGGAAAGGAAGAACGAGGAGAGCCCTTCAAATGGATATTACTGCTGCGTTTGCCTGTCGAGCATGGAAAGGTGGATTTAGCCTTACCCCTAGGATCATAACTGTATCTTCGGCTCACTACAGGGTACGTTATGAATGTATATTATGATAATGTCAACCCAATAAAATCTGCTTTTTATTCATTTATTTATTTTTTGGTAAAAATTTTTAAAAAATCTAAAGGGGGGTCAACTACTATAAGAGATATTCTTCATTTTGGAGATTATCCAGCAGATCACTGAGCATTATTTCTGTTTCATGTATCTCATTTGAGTTCAAAGTGAAAATCTTAGAGGAAAACAATAACAATTTGTCTACAAAGGTTTTCAGCCTGTAGGCATAATATTCCAGAAAAGGGATTATCTCAGATTCCAGATATGTGAATTGACTACAGAAGAAGAAACAGCAGTTATAAAAAATGATTTTGACAGGTTTCATTGCACGTGTTTGCCCTAAAGAATGTGATTCTCAGCTCTTCTTGTTTATAGGTCATACACAGCAAAGGTGATGGACCAAAAATAAGGAGGGGAATGCAGTGTGTGGGCATTTTATTATGTAACTAACTTTGAAGCCAGTCTTTTGATGTCTATGTGCTCTTCTGTCTGAAATTACATCACTTCTCTAGATTCAGTACATGTCTTTAACACATTTAACCCATTGGGAGGTCCAGATCAAGATTAGTAAAATTGTTGTATGAATATTCCATGAAAAATTGTCACTGCCACAGTTCGATTAAACTAACTATTATTCAATTATTTTGCTTTATTAGTCCTGTTTTTATATGGCCTGTAAGTGATAATATTTCTCACTTCTATTTTCTAAATAAATAGATCCTGACAGCACTCACACCTTCACCCAACACTTCACACACTAAATTCTAACTTAAGATTCACCATTGTGTTGTTTGTCACACAATACTAATCACGTTTTGCCACTTTTGGATAAACATTAGACACAGACAAAATAATCTTCCACAGATAACTCAGTGCACTGACACAAAATAAACCTTTCTCTAAGGGCTGTGTTGTCACACCTCAACACCTGCACCTGTGCTCTGAGGAGCACTAAGAGGGGGGCGTACTGTTGGTTCTTCCCAGCTGTATGAATGATCACCAAATAGTTTAGAGCTATAGTTAACTTCTTTTCTTGTTCAACTGTCTGTTTGTATTGTTTGTTTGTTTGTTTTGGTTGTTGTAATATAGTTGTAGTATTTTGCATTGATTGGAGAATTACGGAACAGTGCCAAGCCCTTGTGTCTGCTTATGTTTTTCTGCAGTTATTTAACTGATAACATAAAAGTAAAGATGCTCAACAGTGTGACAGAGTGACAGATTAATAATAATGATAAACAATGTTTTGTTTTTATAAGTTGGTGTTTTATATAATCAAAAGAATGGGGAGAGTGAAATATTTTTTTTATGCAGATGTGACTTTCCAACCTTGTCAATACTGCACAAACTTTGGCAAACGTCTAATTTAGTAAACACTAGGTAGAGACAGACTGTACATACTGGTCTTCATTCTTGAAAAGATAGAAACATCCACAACTCAAGTGCAGATGTTATGCTCTTCAAAATGCAACCTTTCCTAGAACTGACAAACTGTCTTAAATTCACTACCCTTTTTTTAATGTTGAATTGATTTTGAAACGGTTTTATGAACACATAAATTGCAGAAGTCAAACCATGATGTTCACCAAAACTGCATGTGTCAGACTTTTCGCCTGAAGACATCTGAGACTTTATGTAACTTTTGGTGCATGAACAAGGTTTTCTTTTTTCTCTAGCGCTCGCCTGCATCTTTTCTAAAGTTAAAACAATTTGTAGTATACGTTTGGCAATGTGCTCTAAGATCTACTTCTCTAATTGTTTGAACAAAGTTCTTTTGAGAGGATAAAGACATACTATAGATGCTGAGGGCTTTGTGACAGTAAATCAGGATTGAAAATTATCTATGTTTGATTGTAATGCTGAATGAAAACTTGCAACAGTTTAGTATTAAAAAAAAAAGTTTAATGTGTGAATCTACAAGAAACTAAACAACTGCTACTCTGTAAACACCTTCCACACACACACACACACACACACACAACATAAAAAAAAAAGACAGCAGTCGCTGTGAAAATATGCTGAAAGTGATCTCTCAGGCATTTGGCAGGGCAAAACCACAAATTATGGTAGCAGGGTGAAGTAGCATTATGAGCCTTCACTGTGTGGTCCATCACCAACTATAGACCTTTCTCCCCTCCTGCTGTTCTCTCCTGCCCTTCTCCCCTCCTGCTGCCCCCTCTGCTGGGGGTAGCAGGCATAGTTGACCCTGGTTAAAATTCAACTGGCCCAACAATAACGTGGTCAGACTCTTGCTTAATGACCACGCCGTGGATCAAAAGGAAGTGGAAGTTGTAGAGTTTGAAAACAAACACCTCTTTATATTTAAATGGACTTAAACTGTACAGTATGACAGATTACAGGGCATCACCAGGATGCTCCTTTGGCAGTAAATGATTTCCACTTTATAAGCACCATCTAGAGTTTAGACAAGGAACGCACACCTATAATTCATTATGTTATAGTATACCAGGAGTTTCCAGGACCCACTAAATTAATCCACCTTAGACCTCAGATGCATGTAAACAGATTTAATTGTTCAAAAACCTCATTTTAGAAGTTTTAGATATGTAGTTTATCTCTCTCTTTGATATATATATGTCAGACCCCAGGAAGAATAGCTGCAGTTCTGCTAAACAACAATAAACAATAAACAATATTCATTGTAATCTGAATATTATACTGTAGTGTTGCAAATTAGCTTCAGATACAATCTATATCAATATATACAATATGTGGGATTAGACTATTCAGTAAATAATCAGTAAATAATAATGTGTCAATAAGCATAAAATATCCTGAATTACAAAACTATGCAGCAAAACTATGAAGATGAAGAAGAAGCTTTTTTGTTTGTTTGTTTGTTTGTCCAGACTCACTTTTTGGGTTTGTTGTTGTTTATTTATTTTGTTAGTTAGTTAGTTAGTTAGTTAGTTCGTTAGTTCGTTAGTTAGTTAGTTAGTTTTACTCAAACTCACTTTTCGGGGAAGGTTATTTCAATTACATCATCACAGGGAAAACATTAATCTATCAATCTATCTAAAACAAACTCATATTTCTATGTATATGACAGCAGCTATCTATTTTTAGTTCATCACATAAAGTCAAAATATTTTCAATTGGAATGCTCAAAATGTGTATTATCCCCCAAATTTAAGATTTTGTGCAGTATATAAAAATTAATTAAAACACTATAATACACATGTTGTAGTAAACAAGTAAAAGGTCTCCTGAATACTCTTTCACTCTCCATGACAAATGAGTCACGAGGGCTATGATAATAATATAGTAATAATCGGACCTGGACTTCAAAATATTTTATAAATATTAACCTTCAAAAAAATAAAACCTGCTTGTGAATGAGTTGTATGCTTATTGTCTATGTGTATAATAATTAATCTAATTCTTGTTAATACACTGTTAGATGTGGAAGACGTCCTTCTGTGTACAAACACATTGTGTATCTGTGTTATACACAATTTATTTTATAATGATTTAATTTAATAATGGTAATTAGGAGGGTTAAAATAAACCTATTATTCAATATCAAACAATGGATGCGTGCAATTCTCCCCTCGGCCACAAGGGGCGATATCTCCCGGCCTGGTGATCACGGAAGTTTTGACAAAGCGGAACCTCTGACGTGTCATGAAATCGCCATTTTCCTGAGGAAGGAAACGCCTTGAAGAAGGAAGCAAACACATCAACTGTGTAAGTGAGGACGATACTCTTTAAAGACACACTTTATAGGTCGTTTTCGCTAAATATAGTCGCACAAAAAGCTACGTGTTTACAAGCAAATCCGTGAGTGTGACCGCGGTTCGGTTAGTCCGGAAGATGAGAGAGTGAACACTCAACAGTGATTTGCTAAGAGATAGCTAACGCTAACTTCACCGATCAACTTATCTGACTTTCTCCTTCGGTTCCCCTGTTTTAGACTCGTGTTGACAGACTTGTGTTAAGTTGGCATGAAACAAAAGGGCAACAAAAACTAAAAATCTAGTTTAAAACACTGGAAAGTCGTTTTCTTTTTCAGTGAACTGTCAATAAAATCTGAACTGGTCGGACGAGTATTAGCATTGCACCTTTAGCGAGCTAACGTTTGTTTATGCAACTGGGTCGGGCAACTTTTAGCATTGCAAGGCTGAACGTCAAAGTGCTGCAGTGAGCCGCTTTTGAATGGTAATAAATGCAGAGGTCATATTTGTTTCTGCTTTCAGATGTGGATTAAATGCTATTTACGAAAGGCTAGTCCCATTTGTGACCGCAACACAAACTCAGACACAAAAATATAGACCAAGGTGAGCAAGGAGATACTTTATTTCCGGTTATAATCTTTATTTTGGTTATGGAAACTCAAGAAACAGGTTAAAAAAAAGTTGTTTTTCTGGTGCAGACCGGATATTTTACTTTGAGGGTTTTGTATATTCCCTCAGAAAAGAGATAAGTGCTGTTAAATGATCATCGTCATGTTCATGGGTATTTATTTATAAGAAAAAAACAGATATTTAGATGTACTATATGTAATATAATGAGTATTTTAGAAGCACTCATGTACCGGTGGCACAGCAGACATTTTGGCATGTCACAGCAGGAAGCTCACAGGTGCAGTAACGATGGCCACATTCCTCCCACAGGAGGTCATGCGATTGTGCTGCTGATTCACTTGTCACTGTTACACTTATTGTATGTGAGTATCATTACTGTTTTTTCCTGTTGCGACAAGTCAAAATGTCTGCTGTGCAACCGGTCTCGTGCCAAAAACCCAATGTTTAATCCCATTTCCACACACTTGACGTAAGTTATGTTCTAGAAAAAGAGGAGGAGGCATTTTTAGTGGATGTAGAAACTGCATTGCCTTCAGGTGCACCAGTTTAATATCACTTAACTGTCGTTCTGTCTATTGAATAACTAATAAAGTGTCTGTTTCACGTGTTTGACTGTTACCCACATGCTTTTTCTGTGCAATCCTAATTTCAACAATTGATCTGATGTTTTTCCACAGGTTTCTCTCTTTTTTTTTTGCCAAAGGTAGGTTCCAATCACCGTTCGCCATGGGGAATATGTTCGCAGGGCTCTTTAAATTTTTCGGGAAAAAGGACATGCGGATCCTCATGGTGGGTCTGGATGCTGCTGGAAAGACGACGATTTTGTACAAGCTCAAACTCGGAGAGATTGTGACTACTATTCCCACAATAGGTACAGTAATGATGTTTTGCCTTGGATTATTGCATGGCTGTTATGTGTTTACGTCGCCCAATTTTCTTCTGTGTTCTGTGCCCTTATTGCTGTTTAATGAGAACTTTTAAGCTCGTTTTTAATGTTATTGTTTGGTGGTTTTTTTTAGGTTTTAATGTAGAGACTGTAGAGTACAAGGGCATCAGTTTCACGGTATGGGATGTTGGTGGTCAAGACAAAATACGACCGCTGTGGCGTCATTACTTCCAGAACACACAGGGTATGTTCACTTCTGTCAAAACTTTAGTACCTGCTACACGACTTCAAATTTCCTCTGCTTTATATTTAAAAGATACAGTATACATCACACACGTGCTCATTTCTTCACTGTTTGCTCTTTCTCCAGGTCTCATCTTTGTTGTGGACAGCAACGACAGAGAGCGATGTGCGGAGGCCGCTGAGGAGCTCAAGAGAATGTTGGCAGAGGACGAGCTGCGTGATGCTGTCGTGCTAGTATTTGCCAACAAACAGGTAAGTCATACTTATGAAAAACTTTGATATATCATTACCAACAAGTTTTTTTCTGTTGTGTTTACAAGGTTGTATTCTTTTCCTCACTGTTTGTTTGTAGGACCTTCCTAATGCTATGAATGCAGCAGAACTCACAGACAAGCTGGGCCTTCATGAATTGCGTGGCAGAAACTGGTACATCCAGGCAACCTGTGCCACCACCGGGGATGGCCTCTATGAAGGACTTGATTGGTTGTCTCATCAGCTCAGGAATCTTTAATAATCTGCTATACATGACTAATTTACTCCATCCAGTCTCTGGCCTTGCTCTCTACTGGAAGCTGCCCTCACCTTTGCTTATTATTTTCACAAATACACAGGCCAGAGGTGGAGGTGATCTCTTCTTGTAAATCTGTCAGTTTTCTTTTATTTTATTCTGTAAATATATTTGGTAATGGGGCAGCTTATTGCACTCTTACAAATGGTTTTTTTCTTTTTCTGGTTGTTGGACAGCCATTTGTGTGCATTTATTTAAGGAAAGGGAAGAGAGGGAATCTGAATTTACCAGCAAATGTTGGCCCCAAGACCTCAATGCAACCTGATGACTTGTTATGATCCGGTCACACGTACTGTAGAGAGTGATCCACGAGGGGCTTTTCATTTTTTTAAAACTGAATTAAACACTGATGCACTACTTGCAGCTACTATAGTTACTTTAGTGACTACAAGTACCAGCCCCACAAATTACAAATGATCATTTATTAAACACTGGCATTGACTATTTCTACTCTGTACGGACATCACTTTGTCCATGTCTGTGAGCATTTACCAGCCTTTGTCATACAGTATGTTGGCTTTAATTGAGAAATGCTGCAATGATCTCACATATTCATGCTTTATGGTTGTTTCAGAGGTCTGTTGAGTCAGCGTTGGATTTTTGTATCTCAGAGTCTCAGGTTTATCATGTGCTACCTTTGCAATATACTTAACAAAACTGCATCATGTGGTCTGTTGGTCTCTAAGGACATGCATATTTACTGGGTGTTTCTCATTAGGCTTCACAGGTACTATTATACCCTACTGATTACTTATTCCAATAGCTCTATGCTGTAACTTCTTTTTACGTCAGGTAATATTGACTTAAGGAGTTGCACACTACAATAGCCGTACTGTCTTCATGAAAGCAAGTTATTCCTTATTTTAGTCTGGGAAATGGTGTTTTAATGGCAATACAGAGTCTTGTTTAATGTAATGCCAGTATTTCTTCCATTGCAGCACATTGTCCTTGGGGTAAACAGGAAGCCTGACATATGCCTTCTTATCCAAGACACGCGTTGCCTTTTGTTTTAAAGCTTCTTTTCTAAAAGGTGTGGGTGTTATTTTGCTCTGAAGATGTCTCGGAGGTGCATTAAACTTTTTTTTGATTTATAACTGCTTAAATATATGAACATTATGTTAATCATGTACTTAAGTTTGTCTGTTTTTTTTTATGTAAACATTTCATTTTGTGAGGAAATGAAACTGCAATTAAATTGATGGGATAAATGTTTGAGCAACTTGTTTTCTTCTTTCACTCTATGCAATAAAATTGCTAAATGTCAAGGTGTGGGATTTTGTCATTTGGCTGGAGAGTAACTTTATGTGCATCACTGCAGTACAAGGCTATCAGTTACTGCACACTCACTCCATTTTTTTATTCAGAATTTGCACCTTAAACATGCAAACAGTCATATTACTTTTAAATATACCACAGTGCTAAGGTGATTCGTCAGCCAACTGATAAAGTTAAATTTACTACATTTCCAGCCTCTCTCTTGTGTTACTTTTCTGTTGAATACAGTTGTAAAACATTCAGTCTAGCTAGAAAAAGAAATTATTTTGGTTTTTGATCAGCTGTTGGGACAGAATGATTTGGAAGATGTCACTCTGGACTCTTAAATGGGCAGTTTATCTAATTATATGACTTTATTGACTCGATAAAAATTAGGTTCAATGGTAAAATACCAAACTTTAACAACAAACCCAAAAACTGGTGTCATAGCAACCTGTTGGGGCCGTCACCCTTTGACCCATGGAGAAATGTGATGCCCCAAAGTGGTGTAAACCACCCAATGTTTGGGTTAAAGCAGTAATGTGAAGAGCACACCCTGTTTCACATTGTGTAGGGGTGGCAATCTAGGACAGCATTCTTGCAGGTTGATTAGGCTGCTATGGTTAATGCAGCCAAGCCTATAAAACATGGCAGGAGAGTATGGTGGTGGTGGAAGGGGAGGGAGTTCCGAGTCTTGGGTCCCTCATAGGGCTGCTTTGTGTGGCCTCCTCTCCTGCTGCTCCATCAGCTTGGTTTGTGTGTGGCGGTCTAACGGTACTCAGTCATATAAAAGGACCAGCCTGGTTTTTTGCACTCTTCTTTATGAATGCCTTGCTCTTTTTTAGTGCACCCCCCAGGTGCCAGCCAGCAGAATACCCTCTTTCAGACCAATTCAAGACAAATGCAAACACTACACTCTATTATGACCAGTGGAGAGCATTCCAATGGTATCGCACCAGTCAGGGAGCTGAACCTAGAACGGTGAGGGATTAAGGAGCGCTGGCGTGATTGAGAAAAGAAAAAGGAACGGAGCTGCTGAGTAGTGCAAGAAGCACAGTGGGATGGAGATGTGCGAAGACTTAAGTGGTATCGAGGAGCATCTTGGAAAAAACTCAAGAAAGGCGCTTGACTTCAAAATGTAGCCATATTTTTCCAAGAGACAGCTGTAGTGTGCTAAATGCTAAAAAAACTGCAAGATGATGCTTGAAATGTTTCTATCAAGAATGACAATTCAATCTGTATCAGATTTTAAGATCTTTTACTGAAGCTGTTAATTTTCCCAAGATTTCCTAAACATTAACAGCCGCCAGGGCGAAATGTTTTATCCTGCATATTTTAAATGTCCAGTGTCTAACATTTAGGAGGCTCTATTGGTAGAAATTAAATTAAATGTTCATAATTCATCATTCAATCATATTTTTATTAGCTTAGAATAAGCCTCTGCCACATTTCTACCAAACTCTGGCTCTAGATAGGGCCTTTCATGGCCACTGTAGGTTCTACATGCTTCAATAGGGGATGGTGAAGCCAGCAGTACTGAGCTGGTTGCAATCCGCAACCTTGCCGCTAGATGCCACAAAATCCTACACACTGGAACTTTAATTATTGAGATAAAAACAGATCAGAACATGTGACAATACAGAAAATATGAATGAAAAAAAAAAAATTTAAAAAAGTATTCCAAAACACACCCAACTGACTAACGTATTGGGTAAAGAAGTTAAAACACAAGGCCAAAGCCTGTTAGACACGTTGAGCCGTCTCCATCCACAGTCCGCTTGGCCGTTCAGGGTAAATGAGGTCTTCAGGGGCCGTCAAGCTGCTGTAGAGCGTTCTGTCCGTGTTATGAGTCTTTGAATCGGGGGGGTGGGGAGGACATTAGTCGTCCGAGTCTGTGTCGTGGCGCCGCCTGTGGCTTTGTGTGGCACCAGCAGGGGCCGTCTTGTGGCTGACAGGGTTACGGGGGACAGGAGACCCCCCATCAGAGGAGTCTGTGTCATGTCGCTGCTGCCGGTGATGGGGGTAGGAGGGCTGTCGCTCGGCCTTTGCACCCCCCCTTGAATGGCTGTCATGGGGTCTGGCTCCACTCTGACTATGGTATGATGGATTATGATGATGGTGGTCCTTTCTCTGCCTGAAGAGTAAAAAGGAAACAAACAATTCATGACTGGGTCGCGGTGGATCGAGTAAAGGTGTTGTGAGGCTGGGGAACAAGACGCTGCTAGATGACAGCTGATAACTGGCTACTGTGTAGACACATTTCTGTATATTTAACAACATTCTGTACACTGCCATCAGACAATATGTTGGTACCTCTAATCAGCACAGATTATATAATAATTGATGATTGATGATTGAAGCACTTAAATTACATTATTCAATCTGGTACTCTCATATACACCTGATTTACAGATTGTGTCTGAGTTCTTGTGATGCACACCGAGTTTAAAAAGGTAATGCTTCAACATGCTGTGGTTGGGACAGTGCCTTGGTGCCCTCTAGTGCTGACAGAGGAAAGCTTTTGTTTCATAACAAGCCTGTAAGTTTATAACTTTGGCTAGGATAGGAGGTGGACACCGTAACATGAGTAACATTTCAATCAATTTAAATGCAAAATACCTAATAAATGCAACCTCTAGGACTCCTGTAATTATTAATCTGGCTTGGAAACAGAGACATTCTTCCAAATATGTATTCCTGTGATGAAGAAATGAACAAACCTCTTTCTGTCGTCATCCGACTCTGATGATGATGACGAGTCTCGTCTTTGTCTTTTCTTCTTTTTTTCCTTCTTCTTTTTCTCCTTTTTGCTCTTTTTTTCTTTCTTTTTCTTTTTGCTCTCATGCCTACAGAGTCAGATAAAAAAGTAGAGGCAAAGATTATTATTAGAATAGAAATAGGAAACTGGATACAGGGTCACATTTTGTCCAGTAGTGGTTTATGTGATCTTTGTTTTGTCTGAAATAGCAGATAGGTGTTTAATTAAATATCTTAGGTGGTAACTATCATGCAAACTCACCGTTGTTCCACATCCCCTTTTTCTTCACTCTGAGATGTCTTTGTTGTTAAGGTTTCTGAACGAGCCTCTGTTTTGTGGTGCTGTGAAGAAAGCATTTCATTTATCTTTGCATCAAGTTGTAGATTCAATGAAATAACCTCTGAAGTCACCTTTGCACAGTATCAGTCTTACAGAGTCTGCATCTTAAAACGTTCAGCGACATTTGTCAGAGGAGAAAACAAAAACTTACTGTGAAAACAGGCAATCCTATTTTAGCTGCCTCCTTTTCCTTTTGGGACAGCACCATTTTCCTTGACCCTACACTGCAGATGGAAACACTCATTTATAAACACTTGACAATCACAGAGCATTAAAAAAGGCTCTCTGGGCTACTACCTAAATGTCAAGAGGGACATTTCAAGTAGTTTTAACAAAACAAAAATAGAATGAGTGATGAGTGTTCTAAATGAAACAAGACTATGCTCAAGATAACCTTACAAACGTTACAGTATGACCTTAATAAACCCCAAATATAGAAGTTGTTAATGTTAGCATGTTCTGATTTGTGATTGGGACTTTCCCTGTAGATTTTTGTATTAGGATTAGGATTGTATTAGGATTATTTTTTCTTTTACATTTCCGAAAGTTGACAATGTTCTTTAAGAAAAAAGAAAATCACCTGGAGCTTCCCAAGCCTGAGACACGGTCCACATTTCTCTCTTCGCCATCAGCCTCTTCCCTCCTGCAAACATCTGCAAGGTCCTGTTATGAAAATTGAAATCACTCAATCATTTTTTTTTTTAATAATATTTTTTTTACATTTTCCAGCATAAACACAAACAACAGCACAATACAATACACTCAGAGAAAATCGCCTCCCCACATTAATAAGCTTTGGGAGTATAACTCAATCGTTTTTGAGTTCATAAACAAGACCAAACAAAGCGACATACCTCTTTGGTCAGTCCGGTGGGTTGCCTCTTTATATTCTTGTGCCCTCTAGATGGAGAGTGGAAAAGATAAATTGATTAAATTTACTGGACAACACTTGCATTTATCAAACATTTCTTTTACAGGAAGTTATACATACAGGGCAGCCATCAGTGCTTCGTGCTCTGCAGCCTTCACGGCGGCAAGTTCTTCTTCTTTGGTCAAAGCTCTGCCGCCTTTTTTATCTTTTGCGTACCATGTCAGATCTTTGCCTTTTTGCCATCGTCCCACTGGGGCCATCAAAGAGTTCCCTGAACACAAGACAGAAGAGTTGAGAAGTTTGTATTTTATGTCTTATTTCTACTGTATTGTACTGCTCAGTGTAGAGTTTGCATGTTCTCCCCGTGTCTGCGTGGGTTCTCTCCAGCTTCTCGAGCTTCCCCTCACAGTCCAAAGACATGCACTTAATAGGTTAATTGATGACTCTAAATTGCCCCATAGGTGTGAATGTGAGTATGAATGGTTGTTGATCTCTATGTGCCCTGCGATAAGCTGCTGACTTGTCTAGGGTGTTCCCCGCCTCTCACCCTATGTCAGCTGGGATAGGCCCCTCATGACCCTGATGAAGATAAGAGGTTGCAGAAAATGGATGGATGAATGTTCTGCTCAGTTTTATCCTATACTCCAATGAATAAAGGAGCAAACTGTAAAATGCTTTAACAGCGTCTATGGTGATTTTAATAGGACTTATGGATGTAATATTTTCTGATTCAAAGATATAAGCGCTACATTAATGTAAAACACATGGATGCAATACCCAAAATATTTATTGACTTCACAGTCAGTCAGTCTAATTCAGTGTCAATGGAGCAACTCCAACAGATGTCACCTGATGATTATTTTTTCTGTATTTGGTGATTTTTATATAGTTTTATTAATAAGACATCAAAAAAATGAAAAATCCCCATCACAATTTCCCATGATGGTGTCATTAAATGTCCAGAACAGTTTTTATTATCGGGCCATCAGACTTTTAAACTCATAATCTAACAGGACTGTCTGCAAAATATGACCAACTGGAATATTATTTGTGCAATACTTTTATAAAACACCAGTCACTTTACTCTTATTTACACTTTGTTTAAATCTACACGGTGCAATATCTGTGCATATATAGTATGTCATGTCTATTTATACAGCTCACTTCAAAGCCTATATATATGTATTAGAACACTTGCTCATATTCTATTTTAGTATATTTTATATTTTTATTTTGTATTCCTATATTGTTCCTTTTTACCTAAAATTTTATAGTATTGTATTTTATTCTTATGTGAAGTACTGTTACCCCTGCTCTTATGCTGAGCTGACCGGTTCCTCTTGTCCAACACATTTCATTGTATCGCTGACCCTGTGTTAAGATATACAAACTTTATTCAAACAAACAGCCGCCTCTCTCTCTTTTTTTGGTAGGCTGATTAATCATTGCAGCTCTATAATGATGCTGGTGTCTGCAGATACTGACTCGACTGTCCAAACTCACTGAAACAACACGAATTAAACTCATATGTTTTGCGATAGACTTTTCCTTTTGATACAACACGTGATTGAAATAGATTTTGGGCTCTGATCTGTCACTTTGGAAAAAAATAAATAACTAATCAGATCTTGGGTCACCTGCTGATTTCTCCATATTTAAAAGAAAACCATGTGCCGCTGTTGAGGTGACAAAAAGCCTTTTAATGAACTCATACCACGTGTTAAGGAGACGTCACGTCCCCAAAATAATGACATTTGCTCACGTTGTTTATTCTAGTTTATTTTTTTATGTAACAGCTGTGGGTGCTACGTAGTAAGGCATGCTGACATGTTGACGGAGTGGCTACGTGTGTCTGCCCAGCGAGGGGGGAGCATTGAACACCAGGACCTGCTCTTTGAGGAGTGGAAAACGGGACTAAAACTGAGCGACTACGCCAGCCCAGACACTGTGCGATGAGGGACTCTATAACAAAAGGTATGGGAAAGAAACAAGCGAGGTGCCGAAGCCACGGTGTGTAGTTTAAGTGTTTTTTAAAGTCTTGCTCTGGTGGTTGCAAGCCAGCAAACCGTGATTAGCAATGCCTCTACTCAGCGCCGATAACGGTAACTTGGCTGCTAACTTTTGAAGACTTACCGAGATAATTTTCTCTGTGTTTATCTCCTTTCACGTCATCCCAGTTGAACTGGTCCTGTCCCCCTCTGACCCCTCCAGATCTCGAAGAACCAAACATCTTTACGCCAGAGAAAAGCAGTCAGCTCGCTTCAGTGGCAGTTAGCTCGCTTCGGTAGCCGTTAGCTCGCCTCAGCGGCAGTTAGCTCGCCTCGGTAGCCGTTAGCTCGCCTCAGCGGCAGTTAGCTCGCCTCGGTAGCCGTTAGCTGGCCTCAGCGGCAGTTAGCTCGCTTCGATAGCAGCTAGCTCACCCGGCTCACTTTAGCCACATTAGCACACGAGCAGCAGCGCGGTTGGTCAGGCCTTCAGCTTTCAGTCAATCCGGGGAGTTTTGCGGTGTGTTTAAGTTCCCTGTGCTGATCGGAACAACGTGTTTCCCGATGGTGGTGTTTACTTTGACCACTGCGACTAACCCGGTCACCAGTTTGACTATTTATTTCCAGAAAGCGACAGAGGAACAGCTGTTTTGTAAGCTATGCTACACGCTAACGTCACTTTGAGGCCTAAAAACGAAGCTTTAGTAATAAAGTGGAGTCTGGCGGTGCGTGTATGTTAAGTAAGAAGCTACAGCTACCAGTCTGTCACACATACATATATTTAAAATAAGCTTCGTCGTCTCTTCTCTCTTTTTGGCTAATGTTCATTTAAAAAAAAAAAACTCCGTTTCTGTGTTTTGTCGCGCGCATTGTCGACGCTCGCGAACGTAACGTGTTGATGTTTTGGCCCGCAGTGATGACGCAGGCAGCGCAAATTTCCTTAATGGCTCTCTCAGCACAGAGCGGAGGAAGGAGCAAATCCTCCGCAGACTGACCCACAAAACTCCCGATGTACATGAGATATTTTTCCAGGCTATTGTCAGGTAGGAAGGAGGATATTTGTCCTTTGTTTCTGTTGTGTTATTTTTTAATCACGTGCCATCTTATTGCAGCTAATAAGTGCCATTCATTCCCAAGAGGGTGGTAGGACACAGATTGTTTCTGTTGCAGAAGACGATGGTTTTTGGTTGTTTTAGCTGATGCAACGTTACTGTGAGTGTGATTGCTGCAACACAGTGTTGTATACTTCTTCCTATAAGTGTGATTTGCTGTGCAGCAGTTTTAATGCCACCAACATTATCTATTCATTCCTTGTAGATTGGAGCCATTAGTGATGATTGTTATACTTACAATGATTGTTTTAAAGACTTCATATCAACCACTGTATATGAAGATATGTCAGTGCATCCACATATGCTCATTATTATGACCTTTAATGAGTTGTATACGGTAATGTATTTAAACCTAATGCTGAGGTGTTTTAAAGCATTCACTCCCGCAGACTTTTTTAGTTTACATGTAACTATAAAGTTATGCATAAATCCTACTCATCAGACTCATATTTCCTTCACGAAATCTGTAGTCTACTTTGCATTTACTTCAGGTTAAGGTAATTGCTCCTGTCCAGTCAGTCAAAGTACACTTTGCAACGCCTGAGTTTTTATCTGTTAGATAATTATGGCACCAGATTGCAAACACTTGTGACACTCACTCTGAAATAATAAAACATGGAAAGTGCTACTCTGCATTTTGTCTGTGATATATTTGGATTGACAAAGAGATGAGTTAGACTGAATAAGGATGAGAGCTGGTTGAACATGTGCCCACACTATGGTCCAAATCATCTTTTATTCAGGGGAAACTGACCCAACAACAGAAAAAATACTGTATGCTGTATTTTCTATGGCTGCAACAAATGTTTATTTTCACTGCTAACTAGTCTGTCAGCTGTTTCTATTAATCAATAGCTATTTTTATGTATACACATCACATCAGAGAAAGACCGATACCAAGATCTTCTAATTGACTGATCGATTTATTGTTCCAGCTCTCATACTGAACACCTCGCAGACTGTATCGACCTCACATGATTTAAATCTTTGCTTCTAGCAAATATCAATCACATGTGGTGTACTGCACATGGTTAAAGTTAAGCGCAGTGCAGCTTCCAATAAGTCTCTGATTGCAAACTCACGTCTCTCATTTCCTGTCAGGCAGCTCAATGTCAAGAACAAATAGTCGACTCTTGTGTAGGCGTTTGAATTGTGTGTAGCTGCAAATGTCAAAAGCTTTTGTCAGCTAGTTAAATATTAAGTTTACTTCCTCAATCAAGACCGGAACAGCTGATTGTTCTTGTACTTTCGCTTTGGCGTTGATAATGTTTCACACGGGCCTGCAGCTAACAACAGTTTTATTATAAATTCATCAGTTTGTTGTTTTATTGTGTTGTTTGTTTTGATTACTTTTGTCTATAAGATGTCAGAAATCATCATTCATAGTTATCTGTTGCTCAAAATGATTAATTAAAAGAGTATTTAGTATTTAGTCTGACAAGTTGTAACCTGTAAATAGATGCTATTATTTCCTAAACAACAATGCTAAAAATCAGAATCGATCAATGTTCCAGTACTAATTGTCATTGTTTAGGAGGCTGTCTTTCTAAATCTTTGAAGCAGCAAACTTCTGACACTTTATTTAAATTTGTTTTTACTAATGAGTACAGTAGTCTTAGTGAATAATAAGCGCTCTATGAAAATCATGGACATTCAAATTAGTCAATTTTAGGTAATTTATCAAGCAACATTATTATCTGGTTGCAGCTTCTCTGAGGTGTAAATAAGCTTGTTATTTTCTGTTATATATTACCGTAAATTAAATATCTTTGGGGAGTTTGGACTTGTTTTTTGGCAAGATGACAAAAGCAAGATGAAGTGGTCCTCTTTGGCTCTGGGACATTTTTCATTTTGACGTTTTATTGGGCCGTTAATTGAAACAGAAATCAACAGTGAACATAATCATTTGCTGCAGCCCTAATTGTTTCCACGTGGCGACAGGAGGCTGATGCAAGTTGCCCAAACAGAGTGATGAAAAAAATCTTCTAAAAATGTTTCTTCACTGGCTTCTCAAAAAAGGAACTCCTGTGCCTTTAATTAGCCATGTTAGTGTTCACAGGAAGCGTTCAAGAGGTGATGGAGAATGCCTCTTGTCATTTGCACCTGGAAAGACCTCACTGTTTGTGGTTTGCCTGGAGACAAGAAGGCTCATAAATGCTGTGGTTTTATTCTTGGCTATAAAAAGAGTTTTGAGGCACAGTTTTACTAGATTACTTAGATGGAATAGAGCAGTATATAGATTTATTTTTTTTTATTTGTAATTTGTCCTGATGTCTTATGGAATACCTCATTTTTGGACTGATTATCAATCTGTCTGATACCTGACATCAATGTAAGTAATAAGCCTGAAACCAATAATTATGATTGATATCAGCTTTTCACTGTACTTCTTTTAGCAGCTCAGTAACACAGCTATAGCTGGTTTCACTTTGCAAATAACTTTTTGGACAGTGCTCACAGATGTTAGATAAAACCAGCTGACTTCTGGCTAGACTGCATTTTTTTCTTCACCCATGGAAAATATCATATAAACACAGAACAATAGAGGGTTATTTCAGCCTTTGGACATTTTAAAATCTATCTTTATCTTGAATAGAATGTGTAAACATGGCCCTGCCCACTCCGTTTTACCTCCTCCCTCCTACATTTGCACACGATCGCACCCTCTCTGTTCACTGACAGTCCCTGTTTGCTCGAGCTCTGTGTGTTTTCAGGAAAGGTAAGGAGGAACACTAGAAACATAACTTTATTCTTATTACTTTATTCTCTAAAAACTGGCAATGAAGGAAAAGTTATGTAGAATATATCACAGTGCAGAGAAGGTAAGATGTTGAAGTAGATAGTAGTAGTACTATGCTTTTATGTGTCTCTGTGATTAAATGGCTGCCTAATTTACATAAAGGGAGTTTTAAGTAGTAGTTTATTTGACTATGAGCCCAGATCTCTATTTAAAAACTCTATTTGCTCCCTTGTTTCTTGTATTTCTTAGCTGTTCTCTTCTTTTCTGCCATCACAAGCAGACTAGGGCTCTCCAATTAGTGAGTAATTGCTCCTCGACAGCACTATGGTAACCTTGCGGCTTGCCAACCAGTTGCTTGCCTCTGCTCTTGTGGGAGATATTTTATCCACATCATTTGATTCAAAAACTGCTGGCTTATCGTTTTATCGTGTTAATCCCACCGGAGCAATGCTTGTCTGAACGTGTTCGCTCACTGTACTGTTGCGAAGTCTTTTTTCTTTAAACTTATATTTGTGCACAGACAGATTTGGTCCTACTGTGACTCATGCCTTAAGATTCCAGTGGAGATGATGTTTTCCCTCCAACCTCGCCCTCTTGTTTCCTTTACTAAACCCTCCTCTCCGTCTCCATCTCTCCCTCAGCTATGGCTGGACCCAGGCCTGTGGTGCTTAGCGGCCCATCGGGGGCAGGGAAGAGCACTCTGCTGAAGAAGCTCATGAAGGAATACGACAGTGTCTTTGGCTTCAGCGTCTCCCGTAAGTGTGCCACTTTAAGCCAGAGCGTTAAACATTAAAGGTTCAGTGAGTGAGAATTATGAGGCTTTATTTGCAAGCCTTTTATATCTCCAGATGCCGTGGGTGTCATGTTTCTACAATAGCCCAGAACTGACAAACACTGACTTCAAATAGGGACGTTCACATACCATAGTTTCTCCTTCAGGCTAGGTGTGGCAAGGGGGTTGCAATCAGCAACAGCACTGCTAGATAACACCAAATCTTACACGCTGCTCCTCTTTAATTTTGGTGGTGTTCTGACAGATTGTGATTCCTGTTATTGATGAGCATTGTCAAACCTGTAGGTCATCAAGTTTTCTAAAAGATGGATGTTTACTCGATGTCACTCATACAAACAGATGCAGTTTTTTAATATTCAAATACAGCTGCAACTTCTGATAATTTATATTATTTTCTTAATTAATCAATTGATCCATAAAGTGGGTGATCTAAAACAGAGAAAAGCAGCAAATATTCACAGTAGTGAAGCAGAATAATTTTATTATAATTATTTGTTGTTTTTAGTGTTGATGTAAGTCCTTTTACATACAAAATTATGAACATTCTCTTGTTTCTGCCTCTCATATATGAGATTTTGCTGTTTTATTGCTTTATATGATTATAAAATGGAATATTGTTGCACTTTGGACTGCTAGTTTCAATAAAAACATAGGGTTGATCAGTTTATAGACCAAGCGATTAATAAAAAAAACAAAACATCGATTAACAGTTAAAATAATAGTTAGTTGAAGCCCTAAAATCGATGTATGAAAATTAATGAATTGTTTCAGCTCTAGATTCAAATAAAGCACAGCCTTTCATCTCTTTTGATGTCTTATCCACCCTCAGATACAACAAGAAATCCTCGACCTGGAGAAGAGAATGGCAAAGGTACAACGAGCCTCTTCTTTCTACCACCATGACCATGAATCACATTTTTTTTTGAGGCAGTAGTGTTGTAACTCTATCTGTGTTCTGTATTTGTTTTTTGGGGTTTCAGATTATCATTATGTCACACGGGAGGTGATGCAGAAAGGGATTGACAACGGTGATTTCATTGAGAACGCAGAGTTTTCTGGGAACATGTACGGGACGAGTAAAGCCGCTGTGCAAGACGTCCAGGCCAAGAACCTCATCTGTATACTTGACATTGACATGCAGGGTGTGAGGAACATCAAAACGACAGACCTCAGTCCCATCTACATCTCTATCCAACCGCCGTCCATGGAAATCCTGGTAAGTACACAAGGAAGTGTGAATCGATACACTGTCCTTTTGTCTAGTGGTTCGTGTTTCTCCATCTGATAGTACAACCTGGGTGTGGCATTTAGTTTTCATTGTACCATACATACCTGGTCATACAGGTTTTGGATGCTCTCACTTGATCTGAATTCCTCCTGTTTGTATCGTTACAGGAAAAACGTTTAAGAGACAGAAAAACAGAGTCCGAGGAGAACCTCCAGAAGCGTTTAAATGCAGCCAAAGTGGATATGGAGTTTAGTGAGTATTTATTGTGTGCTGGCAAAAATATAGCCATGTAAACTTTTAAAAACTCTGAACATAATTCTATCTTCTTCTAGGTAAAGAACCGGATATATTTGATGCTGTAATTGTCAATGATAACTTGGAGGATGCTTACGGGCAGTTAAAACATGCCCTTCTTGAGGTGAGTTACAAGCCCTCAACATTACAATCAAACTCATTTTGAATACCTTTTCACACTGAATGAAAATGTTTTTACAGAAAGCAAAATATAATCCTTTACTTACAAATGGAAAGTTGAATTGACCGTCCACTAAATCCCTCCTGGTAATAACAATTCCAATAATGGCCTAGCAACCATAACTAAGCACAGTCGGTCTGACAAGCCGTACCCACGTGGGGTTGAGCGACATCTAAAGACTTTCCAAAGCCAATTAAGTGTTAAAATGTCAGGAATGAGTTCAACCTTGTTTTTCTGCTTTAACGTTAGCATGTCCGGTTACAGTAGTAACCCAGGATTGCCTCCAGGTAGTCAAAAGTTAGCTTATCATTTGGTAATTACATTATTTTGTGGGGTTAACATACAAGTTAAAAAAATATTTGTATATTAAGGATTATTTTGGCCTTGTATGGCATTTCCAAACAACTCACAGAGCTAGCATTAGCTTAATTAGGTAGTTTGCTACAGTGCATAAAGTCGACTGTCGCCTACTAAAATTGAGTGGCATGCTTTTGTCCACCTGAAATTAAATAGCCAGGTGCATCAGTCCTCATGGTTGTAAACTACATATGTGCAGCTTACTGTAGCTAATGTTAGCTAACTTCAGATGCAGATATAGATATCGCTGGTAACTAATGTTAATAAGTCGCCAGCTTGTATGACTTCACTTCTTGAGCTCCCGTTACAGTTAATTTTAGCATGTCACACTTAAACATGAAGTCTTTAAAGCAACTGACAAGATAAATGCACCTGTAATTACCACTTGTGTCGCTGTTTAACAGAAGTTATGTTGTATATTTGTCTGTATTTCCTGATCAATATTACCTACTTGTTTCATATTTTCTTCCCTTTCTAGGAAATTAATAAGGTCAAGAAAATCAACATGTCTTCGTAGGAGACAGCAGCATCCTTTTTTTTTTTTTTAGACACATCCAGCCACTCCTCACCAAAACCGCAGACCTCCATTCCAGCCGTGAACATTCCCTCAGATGGTGGTCTCTGAACCTCAAACATCCCTCAGCGGTTACATGAATATGTAGATTTTACAAGGTGTTTAGAAGTAGTTATTACCAAATGACAACATGCTGTAAAGTGGAACATATTTTTTTTACTGACAGGAAGCGCTTTCCATATTTCTATTTTTAAGATACTCCATTAATGCTTACTTGATATGTAACTTGTGTGCAGGACGTCCTGTCGGATGCAGTTTACTGAACACAGGCCGCTTTGTCCTCTGCGCCCAATACAAACAGGGAGTAACATAACTTGTTCCATCGTGTGGATCAAAACAAACCAGCTTTTCTTGATATATTGGTTAGGGGTGGTGAGTTACGTTAGAGAACAGAATGTGCTAACTCCATTAAAGTTTGGTTTTCTGGTTAACTATAAATATTGTTGTGCTTCAGTACGATTAAATCCCGTGGTAGAGGTAGGAAATGTTGCTTAGAAAAATAAAAGAATATAGCTTTTTTTATTTTTGGGGAGTTATAACAGAACAATTTATTTTACAGTTGTAATTTTGTAAAACTTTTATATTGTGTAACTATCAAGTTGCAGCTTCACCTGTATAGTAAAGTGTCATTCAGTGAACTGTTTTGATTCTTAACTAAAGGAGAGGTTTTTAACTTTGAAGGAAAATTAAATGGCACGTTATATTACTTAGAACCAAGCACACAAATCTCCTTTTACTTGAAAACTGAGACTGATATTTATGACCCATCTGTAATTTGTTTTTCTTCCCACCACTGTTAAAAGTTTTACATTTTGAAGTGTCTATACAGTAATTAAACGTTACATCACACGCATTGAGATGCATGCAGTCTTCTGTTTTTAACATTTAACCACCTCTTATAAAGATGTGCTTGTTGTGCAAAATGTCTTTATGTATTCCTTAAGTCCATTAAACATCCAGCAGTACAACTATGTTATCTCTTAACTTAAATAAATGTTACAATACTGGAAGAAGAATTATTAATTTCATTATTTGTATGTGTGCTGTGAAAGAATCTGACCATATCTATTATTTGCAGTACATTTATTTAATTCTGGTTGAACACAGAGTACTCAAACATGTTTCCAAAAACTACACATGTACAGTACAAGCAATTACAATTGGTTAGTGCTTTAAAATTAATACATAACATGATCTTTTTCAACCGACTAAAAGACCCTGAAAAACAACACAAACACCACGCAGGTTTAACGGGACAATTACTGTATTCTGGATTTCTGTAATCTCACTTTTTCAAACAGGTAGTAAATTCTCTGAGCTCAGGTACTTTGCATTAACGTTTACTCGCAGTCAAATACAACATTACAGCTCTGGTTACTCTGGAAGAACACATCTGCTTTGGAAAAGCAAATACATGCAGTCACTCTTCTAAATATCTATCACTTGCATATGCATATCCCTGCGATATCCTGTGACTTGACAGGCAATTGCACTGCATTAACAGTCTGAGCTGTCTGTAACAATAGTAGACTCGTCTGTTTCACAATAATAAATGACATAAATGCAGTCAAATGCAGAGACCTGATGTGAAACAGGTTGTCAGTCTGACTCTTGACTGCACATCTTCGATTTAACAACAACCCACGGACCACAACAGTCAGCAATGTTTTGTTGTTCATTTTACATAATCAGTGTTGCATATTTAAATGAAGACGTTATAGAAATACTGAAGTAGAAACATGTAGACATGACTTCATTAACAGTCATTAACTCCCAACATTTGCTGCTCCAGGAATCTTAAGGCACTGCAGAAGTGCAAAAGGCAACATCTCTTGAAAGGTACAAAAGTAAAATATATCTAGCTAAATATACTGTAATATTTATTTATGTATTTAGCACGTCTCCACTAATGGTTAAATCAGTTAATATTGGTGGGTCAAGGTTCATGATTTCGTGAGTAAGCGAAAACCTTAATTTCTTGATTTCTGCCCACTGTGTACGTTGTACGACACACTGAGTGTGTCATAAAGCACTCGTAACAGAGCAGTTTGGGTCTGATTTATAGTGACAGTTAAATCTACTTCCATCTTTTCCAACTCGCCTAGTCCAAAGAGACCATCCGACTCGAACCATTTGTCAAGAAAAAGGCTCAAGAGGATGAGCCTGTTTTCTGATGGGCAGCTTCAAAATGGAATGGTTTGTCAAATGCAGTAAATATACTTCAGGTTAGGATATGTCTCATTTGTCATGTAAGTAAAAATGTCCCCATTTAAGACTAAGAGGATTTGTGGTACCAAATTAAAATTGTTTGTTACTGCTGGCTCTGATAGACGTTATCACTGATCTGAAGAGTGACCGGGTTGCCTACTGATGTGTAGCCATAGGTCTGAGTTGACACTTTGGTTTTAAAGCTCTGCTGCCCACCCTCGACTCTCTGCACCTCCGAGCAGTATGACGGCTTCACTTCCAGCTTCGCGTGGCTCACTTGGATGGGGATGTGCCTTTCTGTCCTGGATCGGGCTCCGCTGGCCTGGGGGACAGCAGATGAGAAAAGGCTGCTGGAGAGATGGTCCCTGAAGCGACTGAAGAAACCGCTCCTCTGCCTCGGGACCACCTCAGGACGCCCCACGTTGAGAAGTACCGGCTGTCCCACTGTGGACCCACCGATCTCCCTCTGCAGCACGGAGATCTCACAGGGCTTTTCTGCAACAGCGTTGTGGGCGTTGGAGGAGCCGTAGGTCTCTCCTTCTTCTGGGACGTAATCCTCCAAGTCTTCGAGGGTTAGTACGCGGCCTCCTTGCGTCAGAATCTGAGGCTCCTGCTTTCTGATTGAGTTCTGATCATCGTCGTCATCATCGGGCTCAAAGATGACAGTTTGTTGATCATCCAGGTCGTCGCTGTCCTCTCCAGCTGGAGTGAGGACAGATGAGAGCTCATGTGGCTCTGCGGTGATTCCAGAGACAGAACCGGAGGTGACATTACCCTCCTCTTCCTCCCAGGAGAGCGGCTGGCTGCTGACATCTCCCTGCAGCTGGGCCTGCTCCACCAGCTTGTTGTTGGAATTGTTAGCGTTTGGGTTTTCCGGTGGAGACCTTTTGGCTCTGGAGGGAGTTCCTGCACGATCAGACCCTGCCGGTGAGAAGCCTCTCCTCCTGGGCAGCCTGGGGGATTTATTGACCTTATACTCGATGACCTCCTCTACCTCAATCCACCTGGGTTTGCTCTCTATGGTCCTGGCTTCAGCGCCCGCAGGTTCAGTAACATAGAGGGTCGGGATGGTCTTTCTTGGAGTGGGCATCCTCCTCAGCCTGGCTGTAGGCGGCTCTGGGGTGGAGGTCTCTGAGCGGTGGGCTCCTGTAATGGTCAAGCCGGGGGACCTGTGCCTCCTCATGCGTGGATTCTTCACCACAGTGGTTATAGTTTCCTCACTGGCACAAAAAGACAGCACAGACATTATGAGATCTGCAGTAAGACGTGCTGGACTCAAATATAAATTCTGTGTGAGGAGCTGCAGCGATGAAGCTGTCGGTTAAAGAAGACAACACCCTGGTGAAGACAGCCCATCCTTTCGTCATCCTTGTGATAGAATCCTTTGCACTCAGGCTTTAAATAGTACACACCAATGCATACATGGGGCCCCAGACACACACACACAAGAGCTCCACGTTGCCTTTAAGTCCTTTTTATCTTTTAGCGAGCAATAACTAGACAGCATGGCCAAACTACAGAGGAAATCCATCCTAAAACAAATCTCTATGAAGATTCCTGACGTTGACAAATGATCTCACGGTTAGATTAAAGCTTTTTCTGGTAGTCTAAGTAACATTTTAGACTGCAGTTACAAAAACATGCAATGCACAGAGGGATTGTCTATCAGTCAACCAGGTCTGACATGCTTCAGGCACAAGGATAATTTCAGCACTTACATGATGATGGTTTTCTTTGGTATTCTAGTCTCCTGCTCAGTCACTAAGGGAAGAAACAGAATAAATTACATTTAATAGACAAAATATATCAATTCTATCTATTAAAAGCATTTTTATAAGGCTTAGCGTCTCTTTTTGTAATTTGTATTGCGTTCAGTGTTCATACCTTCAATTGTGATGGCCTGCTCACCAGTGCGAGCCACAGCAGAGGCTGGAACTAAATCAGCAGCACACTTGGCAGTGCCCAGACGGTTGGACAGCTGGAAAAAGCAGAGAATATATTTTTAGAGTGTTAAAGATTATTGCTAATTGCACTCTTGGGTGCAAACACAATTATAACATCAAATTAAAATGATTGAGATTTGTGTTGAATTTCTGCCCACGGGCAATGTTTATGCCTCCCTCCTTTATATCAGTTTAAATACACGATAAGAAAATTTGTGATTCAAGTGTGTTTGTTGTCAACCAACCTCACACTCATAGTGTCCCAGGTCTCTCTCTGTCAGGTTTTTGATTACCAACACCACAACCCCACTACGGAGCTCGCTGTAGGTCTGATACTTTTCCTGATCAGTCAGCAACCGGCCATCTTTAAACCACCTTGAGCATGAACAGGAGCACAAAGCCAGAGAGTCAGAGGAAGAGGAAGAGTTAATACACAGGGAAACTGAATTAAAATGTTTTAAATTTCATCGATGTGTGCGTACCTGATCTTGGGGCTGGGAGCGCTCTGTATGACGCAGGTGAACTGAGTGTCCTCACCAGCAACAAATACAGCATTCCTCATTTTATTCACAAAACGAGGAGGCACTACAAGAAATATGTCAAATATATGTTTAAACAGCCTGTGTTTAAAAAAACTATTACATAATCCCAAAAAGACTTTAAATGTGGCCAAAGAACAGCTACTTTTTTTTCCGTATTGCATTAAGTATAAATGACACTATCACACTGTATGGCACTTACCCTGAACAGTGATCTTGCCAAGAGTGCTGGCATTGCCAGCTGAGCTTGTGGCAAAGCACATGTACTGGCCAGAATCATCTGCTGTCATGTTATCCAAGATCAGCGTGCAGGAACCATCCGGGTCCTCGATAATGATGTGATGAGGATCTGCCTCCACAGCACGTCCGTCTACATCCAACAAGTAAAACAATGCAACACATTTGGTCTCAGTTTGCTGTTCGTAAACAGATGTTAGTCTGTGGTTAAGGCATTGTAGCATTACTCCCCATTAGTCTACTGTCTAATAGAGCAAATGGCTGAAATAAACATGTTGCAGATGACGTACCCTTGTACCAAGTGACTGTTGGTTTGGGTACTCCAGTGGCTTTGCAGGCCAGCTTAACAGTCTGTCCCAGCTCTGCTGTGCAGTTTGCCAGAATTTCATCAAAGTCAGGAGGACCTGAAAAATGATGAATCATGAAAGGTTATGTTTGAAAGTAGTGTGAGAATATTAAAATAGATTCTGAGTGGTAAAGCGTGTGTGTGTGTGTTTGTTCCACTCACTCCATGCAGGCATGCTGTATCGCTGCTGCAGTTCTCTGAAGTCTCTCAGCCACGAGTTCTTGATGGTAACAGTTCGGGCCTGCAAGGTGTATTTCCTCACAGAGTCCTCACGTTCATGCCAGATCTCAAAGGCACGGTCGTCACCCTCCACTGTCTCATTCACATCAATGTTATTCAGCTGCAACGGGATGACAGATACAGAAAACACCATTTAGGCTGCTGATCAGGAAAGATGACAGTAAAGAAGAAAGTATTAAACAGAAGAAATATATTAAAGTCTTGCCTTCATCATGTTCTTAAAGACATATGTTTGTGTCTCAGTGTTGCTGTCTCTCTTGGGTTTGCAGATTATGCAGTAGTTCTTAAACAGGAAGACGTGGCGGTGGTGACCTCTAGTGGACGACCTAATTCCTGGAGCCCCTTCCCACACTTGGAAGGGTCCCTGGTTTTAAAAGCAAAATATAAATAAATAAACACACATAAACAATCAAACAAACACAAATTCATGCCTCTGATCACAGGAATGCCGCAGTAAATGCACCCACCTGTCTAATTGGCTCTCCTAATACTTCCAGCGTAGCAGGATAGTTCTCGATCATGGAGACATGGTGTGTATTCTCAGAGCGCTGAGGGAGCGCAGACACCATGGCATACGCTTCTTCCAGTAGGCAGCAGTTCTGGCCGTTTCTTGCCTTGTTTCGAATGAGCTCCTGCAGATGTCGGAGAGGAGATTTTAATACCTTACACATGATTCAAGTGATGTATTCCTCAGAGTTCATGCATACTGTATGTCAAAGCTGTCACCTTGAGGATGGCCTTGTACTTCTGAATCCTATCCAGTGGTTGTTGGAGGCTGGCGTTGATGCTGCGTACAGGGGGATCTGCAGGATCTGCACTGGCTTGCACTTTCTCTGTGTACTCCTACAAGGTAATGAAGGAAAATTCAATAATTATACTGGTGCAGAGTCCTTCCACAGTCACCCTAATGACAAGTTTATGCAAGGTAGCAAATACAGAAAGTAAAAGTACATAGCAGTAAGATACTGAATAAATTACAGCTTCAACTGAAGGCTGGCAAAACAAACAAAACCCACCATACAGCAACAACAGATCTGGTGTTACCTTGAAGAAGCGGTGGACGGTCTTGTCACTGACAGCAGATTCAGCCTGACCCTGACCAACAAGATACTGGAGGTACTTCTCAAAGCCCTCCTTGTTCTTCAGGAAGCACATGGCTACGTCATCGTCTGTGTCACAGTCGCTCAACTTCGGGAGGAATGCCCTAAAATAATAATTAAATGAATGCATTGAATCTTACTGTGAACCTTTCTCAGTGTCTTTTATGACAGAAACAGATATTTACTTTCTTTTTTTTAAAAAATATCTGACTAAAATGACATCAAGTCATCAAGAGGTGAGCTCACTTGCTATGGAAGGACTTGATGTCATCAATGTTCCTGAATATGGTGTCCTTCTGGCTGCTGACATCAGGCGGTACATCGGGGCTGTCGGCATGCTTCACGTGATGGGAGGTAAAGAACTCTATGTCTTTTACAAACTCTGATTCACCATTAATCAGGTCCTGGATCAGTTGGCTACGGACATGAAATATTAGTTAGTTATGATACATCCTTTAGTTCCAGTATTTGTTTGGAGGGTGTAGATGGTCTTTACTTACAATAATTTCCTCTTGTATTCACCCTCAGACACCTCCTCTACACTTGTCTCTGGGAGGTCACCCGTATCAGCAGAGAGCTGGAAGAATACACATTTTAACTATTAGCTTTAAAATGTTCATCCAGAGAATTCATTAATACTGGTGATAACAGTTTAGATGTTGGTGGATCAGTAGCTTCAGTTTTAAGACGTACTTTGAGTTTCTTGTCCAGGTAGGCAGGTGAGACCCAGCCTTGGCGGGATGGTGTAGTTTTGGTGGGTTTGGTCCGGACTAACCATTTGAGTGGATGAGCTGAATCCAAAACCTCAACGTACTGTCCCTCCTTAAGAGAGATGGATTCTTTGCTCGCTATGGTGGGGTTGTAGTCAGCCGTTGCAACATAGATGTCAAACATCTGTGAAAATATGAAGAACACATAATTTCACAAAATCTATTCAAACATTTATATGAAGCTAACATGAGGCTTTAGCAGTCTGAGACAAGTCATCCATAAAAAGAGGGTACATTTGCAGAATAACTATTTAATCTGGCTACCTCTCCCCTGGCATCCCCCTCATCAGACTCAGAGGAGGAGTCAGCAATCAGGGAGGGAGGACGAGAGCGACCGTGATGAGGTGATGCAGAAGGGGTCTTGGTCTCGTCATCACTGTCAACACCTGGTACACGTAATGAAGCTGGGGCAGCAAGATCGGAGGGGGGAAATCAGAGGAAGACAGGTCAGTAGTGCAAAGAACTAGACCATGTACCATTAAAATAATGTTATGTTATCACAAAGACAATGTTTCGGCAAAGGAAGGGATTATCATACTGTACTTTTCTCTAGATGAAATGAAATCAGTTTTTGGCTTGAATTTGGAGGCAGATATTAGTACCCACTCCACTCAGTTTGTCAGAGCTCGGATGAGGCAGGACCAGTCAGCTCAAAGTCACATTTCAAGGAGTAACTGACCTGAGCTCTGCTGGTATCTACCGGTGCTTTATTTACTTGGTAATGTTCCTTAAAGCATGAAAATCATTACCCCTGTGTATCTTTTACGATTTTACTTTAAAAAAATCCACAACAATCATTTCATTCTAAATGCTTTGCTATGACTGTGTTAGTATTGTGACAACATGCAAGAAAAAGCTACAGTACAGACTACACAACACTTATCTGAGCTGTCCACATACATGTCTACATTTCTACATACATGTGTCAGTGAGCATGTATTCCAGCTAAAAGTTAGTGAGACTTCATAGTCATTTCAAAGTCAATGTAGAAAAGACAGGATTAATGATGCATAAGGAGGTATGAAGGGGTACAGACAGCATGAAAAGGAAAAAGACGTTTTAACAAGATGAAACTGTTGTGACTGCACCTTAATAAATAATACTTTTTTTTTCTGTGTGTAAAAGGAAAATTGTCTCCACAAGTCATCTGCTAATGCTACAAAAAATGGAAAAATGTATATTAATTGTGAAGCTGATGCACTTGGGATACATACTGGTAGCTTTGGGCCAAGATTTCATCCACTGGAGCACTTCGTGATTCTGTAAGCTGTCTGAATAACAAATTAATGATTGGATAAGCATTTAATTGGTTGGGTTGCTAAACTGATGGATGTAAAAGTGGTAAAGAAATGATGTCTGTAGGAAACAACGAGAGGTTTTAAGTCATATAATATAAAGCAACACGTGCTGAAAAACAAGCAGGGGAGGGACACTCCTTTGTCAGGTTTGGTGTTATTTAAAATCTATAGGAAAGTGAATTCTAATTCAAGAATTGAAGTGCTAAAACATTCACAAAACAACACTTTAATTCTTGAATAATCCAAATGAATTCACTAAAATTCAACCAAACCTGACTGGCATGTAACAAAACAAGCGCTGTAATCGACATTATATGTGGATTATTTGTATACTTTCAGCATCTTTAGCATTAGCAACTAGCAAAGCCATTCTTTTTTTTTTTTTAATGCAGTATCAGAAAACTAATATGTATAATTTAGTAAAGGCATGAACAACAGATAACAATAAACTGCTGACAGGATGTTATCTGGTCACAGTTAGCTTGCTGCTTGTATAATGGCGACAGAATTAATTGTTTCACACTTAATAAAACAATCTGTCATTCTTCATCCCACCTCAACACCAAAGATATCTTGGTGTTGAGGTGCTGGATATTAGTTTGACATGCAGATTGAATGTTTACCATTTATGTCCCACAGCTAGCTAGCTTCCTTGCTAGCCACTTGATCTGAAACACCTTTGTTTTTTCATATTCTGAGCTAAATCAACTATTGTACTGGATTTGAACACCTAATTAATGCAATCTATTTATTGAACAGCATATCCCATTACTTTAAGCCTTTGGCCCTCTACAAATGTTTTATTTTTATCTCTGTCTATTTGAATTAGCCTAATTATGTTACTTTAAGCTTGGTTTGTAGAAACTTTTAAAACTGAATCAACTGCTTTTAGTCTTTTTACTGTAAATCCATCTTTTTTTATTCCCCATGGACATATTCTTCCAAAGACAAAAAGGCAGTTTTTGCACCCACTTATCACCTCCCGTCACAACCTAAAATACACACATTATTGTTGGTATTGGATGTTCTGAGGGGAGTCTTGTGTGAACAAGCTGCTTTATGTGATGGTGGATACACTTCCAACACAGCAGTGAATTATCATGCAGTTATGAGCTGCGCACTGTGTCACTTTGTTTGATATATTTTGTTCTTTGGAAGGTATTTTTGGGGGGATTTGATTCCCTGTACCACAAAAGAGACCAGAAAATCATGTACATGTTGTTTTCTAATCATCCTGGACATATTCTAGCATTGCTCATTATTTCTGATAGAAAGTACTGAAAACTGTAAGACCAATAACTGAATATGTAATTGCACAGACAGAATGGTCCGTAACATACACTTACCTTGGGTAATCTTTGCTGATACCATTTCAGTGATCTGGGAGGTGAGTTTCATGAGGAATTCTTCTGTACCCACTTCACCTAGGTAGGGCATTTTACCCTCTAAAGCCACATACAGAGAGGAAAGGGAATCATAAATATTGTGGTATTAATCACTACAAATAATATATGTTACTGTAAAATACAAGCAATATTACTATAAATCTATATGTCAAATTATAAGATGATATGTCTCACCTTTTTTTGTACTAGCCTCTTCTTCTGGAGGACTAACTGTAATCCCAAGAACCCTGAGGAAAAATGTTTATTTTTATTTTACACATACAGTATTTGCATGTATTCAATATGTACTGTATGTACATGTATAATGCCATTCGGTCTTACTCTGAGGGTTTGGTCTCTTTCTTTGGTTGTGGTGCTGGGAAAGGGGAAAGGGGACCATATGTACAATTACAATCAAATCCTGGAGACAAACTAAGGTGGTAAGAACTTTGCAACCTAGTTAGTGTTTCTGAATATACTCAAAGGTCAATATATTTTCTATGTTAAGTGCTTAGATGACTTTCTTACTCTCATCAACCTCGAGGTGAGCAGTGCAGATGGACTGTCCTGCTCTGTTTGTTGCAATACAGGTGTAGGCTCCAGTGTATTCTGTGCCCACATCCATCAAGATGAGGCTGTGCTGGCGCCCCGAGCTTGCTATTTTGTATCCCTTGGTATCAGTCTTGATCCACAGCACATCTTCCATCGACTCCTCCTTTAGCCAGGAGACCATAGGAGTGGGAGACCCTGGAAGCATAAAGGGGAGTATTGAGAGTTTTTAACACAATATGTAACACACACTAATGATTCATGGTACAGGATGTTACAACAATCACACAGCAAAGCAAACAAACCTTCTACTTTGACAGACAGAGTGATGCTGGCTCCTTGTTTCACCTTCCTGTTGCTGAACCTTTCAAGGAAGCGGGGTGGCACCAGGGGCTCCTTGGGGTCTGTGAAAATATGGTGTAAATCAAAAGCACATGCAGTCACTCATTATATACTCTTACAAAATAAGTTGCACCCGTGAAAGATTTGTAGGATAAATGCCAAATTACCTCTTTTATCTTGAGGCATAATCTCTCCTGGACCTGTTACAAAACAGTGCAATGTTGCCAATAAACATCTTACCTGCAATTTTTAATCTCAAAGAAATTTAAAATACAGAATCTCATGCTCTTTTAGAGTAGGCAACTATTCAGGCATTTGATACATACTCAGAACCATCAGTCGGCCAGAGGAGTAAGCAGAACCAGCCACATTGCTGATGTAGGCGGAGTACTCCCCCATGTCCTCTCTCTTTACCTTCAGGATCTCCAAGCAATGAACATCTCTCTCTGCTTTCAGCACAATCCTATCTGAAGATCGCACAGGGTGGCCATCTTTGAACCAGTATACTCTGGGTTTGGGGAAGCCTGGAAGACAAAAGGTATTTCAGAACAACAACAAAAAACTTTAGTCATAGGCAACTGTGTGTCTGTTGCCTCAGATAAATAAACTTACCCTTTACTCTGAGCTGCATCTTAGCAAGAGGTGAACCCGGACTGACATGAACATCATGAAGCTCCTCCACAACTTGTGGTAGTTGATCATCTTCAGCTACAGATTCAAACGTCTCAGTTTCCCTGCAGAAGGAGAGAAGAAGAACACCTCAATAATTCAGTTTTTAATAAAAATATTTTTTGATATATTTTTTATTGCCATAAAAAACTTAATTGTATATTCACCTAGACATGTAGCCCTTGGCGCTGATATAGGAAGATGTCTCAGTGGCATCAGCAGCAGTGTCATAATCTGAGCTGCAAGACACTGATGAAAAAGATGATGTACAGGATTATACGGTGATCAGTGAAATCAGGGACAATGTGTGTCTCAACGTGTGACTGTAATGTATGTTTACTCACCGTCAACCCTGAGTTCAGCCTTAGTGGCTGCGATGCCGCTGCTGTTTTCAGCCGTGCAACGATAAACACCCATGTCAGTGGGCAGCACAGTGGTAATGATGAGTTGGTGGCAGCCCTCCTGGTCTTCGTTGATCATGTAATGGTCATTCTCCTCCAGCAGTTTGCCATCTTTATACCAGCGAACGGTGGGAGGGGGCTTGCCAATCACAACACAGTCAAAGCTGACTGGATAACCGTCTGGAACATCCTGACTTTGTAGTTCTGTCAAGAAGACTGGCGCAGCTGGTCAACAAAAGAATCAAAAAGTTTGAATTTGAGAGATATTTATGTCAAAATATTGATGATTTTAAAAGTGTTTAATCTCATACGTTACTTACCCGGGGTTCCAGCCACCAATGCAGAATGCTGTCTATCTTGTGTGGGGGTCTGTGTGCCATCTTGCGTGTAGCCCATCTTTCTAATTCGCAGCTCCACTTTGAGATGCCCTGCATCCAAGATGGTGGTCTCCACAGGAACCCCATGGACTGTAAACATCTCCTGGAACCTCTTTGAGGCAACCTCAGCCTCTGTCCGTGAGTCAAAGCGGATGTAGATGTAATCGTCATCCTCCCGGTACGAGTGAGGATCTGGGGCACGCAGGTCTCCTTCATCTGCGCTGACGAATGGTTCTTCCTCGACATCTGGTGGGAGACGCGTGCGCAGCAGGCGCCGGAGACGTCTGCTTGCCTGCCTCAGTGACTCGTCCATCTCACTGCCTGAGGAGCTCTCAGGTTCGCTGTCGGCGCTGTAGCCCACCGTCAGTGGTCGTCGCCCAGATGATTCTCTCACCGTTCCCACTGTGACCTTACCACTGTGAGAAGACACTCCAAACTTGTTGGTGACCTCGCATGTGTAAACCCCGGTATCCTTTGTAGTGATGGCAGTGATGACCAGTGAGCAAGTACCGTCATTGTAGATATCGATATGGTGGTGCTTGCCATCCATCAGTGGTTCTCCATCCTTCAGCCACCGCACCTTATCAGGTTTACCTTCCGCCATACATTCTAGATGTATGGTGCCATTAGGTTCTTTGGTCTGGTCTTTGAAGGTCTCTTTAAAGACAGGGCGCATGTCTTTGCGGGCTTTGTAGCCCTTGAAGGCAGCTTGAATCTTAATAGCAGCCTCTCTGAGCTCAGGCTCATCTTCTTTACTGATCTCTATGATTTCAGTCTCCTCTGTTGACTCCTGTTTTTTATCTGTCTGCTGAATTGTGGTTGTTTGCACTACAGTCTGCTGCACTGTTCTCTCCTCTGCCATCTGGAAATGTTTAAAGAACCTCTCAGTGGTCAGAGCCTCTGCCTCATTGGTGGTGGCTGTGACAGTAGTCTTACTGCTCTTCTTGAGGTAGGACACAAGTGATGGGCCCCCAGAACCAGACTCATCCTCAGAGCTGGTGTACAACTTGGACTCTGTCTGCTTCTTAGCCACAATGCCCTGCTCCTTCTCTGTTGATTTTATTTCCACTTTCTCTGACTCCTTCTGCTCCTTCTGTTCTGATTTATTTTTATCACCTTTTTTGTCCTCTTCAGGTTGTTCAGAGATGGAATCGAGAGTGGGCTCTCGACTCATGCGTCGCTTCTTGGCTGATTCCTCCCACAGGTCATGGAGATCACCTTCTTCAGCAGCTTCTGGAGGCAGACTGGGCTGCCCCAGTATCTCACTCTCTACCTGTTTCGCCACTTTATCTATAACCACAAAGAAATTTTAAATGTTACTATGTTGTTTTAAAAAGGAACTTGCAGGATAAATACAAAAAAAACAAGACAACAAACACACAAAGTCTCACCTGGGCTAATAAGTGGCTGCGTGGCTGCCTCTGTGTAACAATGAGAAAACAACACACATCGCATAGCAGTTAAAAAAAGCTGTCTATATATGACTATTACAAAAATGTAATAGTTTTAAATAATAATAGCACAATGATGCTTTACTATAAAGTCAAACAGTTTAGAGTACTTTCTGACAGATTTTGATCTCCATCTCAGGTTAAGATAAGCAAAATGCCCTGACAAACAAGCACAGCAACTAAACCACACATCCACTCACCAAGCTGCACAGTCTGAGGCAACTCAACAGGCTCTCCAGTCCCAGCGCTGTTGATGGCTGCCACTCTAAACCTGCAGGCACTCCCTGGGGTAAGATTTTCAACCAGAAACTCTGTGTTGCACACAAGTTCAGAATGACATGGGAGCCAGAGGGCACTGTCTACCAGCCGCATCTCCACCCTGTAGCCCAGAATGGGACTCCCTCCATCGTGTAGAGGAGTGAACCAAGAGAGGGCGACAGACTCTTTAGTCTTACTGAGGACCTCAGGGTCCTCTGGAGGATCAGGTACAGCTGTTGGGATGAAAAGAAACAGGAGTTAGATGATTTTTCGAAGAATAATCATGAACTACAGAGATTGCAATGTCATACTTGTTTTGTCAAACACTTACTGATGATGGTGAGTTTGGCCAAAGAGAGAGCATCTCTCGCAGCAAATGTAATTTCCTGCTGTGGCAAAAGAGGTGCCTGTCTCAGGACAAGGCGATAAGAACAGCCGTCAGCCCTCATACCCCAGAGGTCACTGGACTTGATCTCAACCCCATTAGCATACCAGGCTACTTCTGCTGCAGGGACAGGCTCGGTGAGCTCAACACAGAACTCAACCTTCTGTCCCACTGCAGCCACCTTGTCCTCCAGACCCTTTGCAACGTCCAGCTGCCAGCCTTACGAGAGAAAATCCACAGAATGAAAATGTAAAAGTTGCATAATTCAGGCAAGACAATGTTATGAATACAATTTCAATTTGTGGCTTCATTTGGATGACTCACCTTTGACAGAGAGTTGGGCAGATGTGGATGCTGTGCCAGCTTTGAAAGTCACTGTGCAACTGTCTTTCATACGTAGCTCTTTCAAGAGGAGCAGATGACGACGACCACTCTCAAATGTCACGATCTCAGCATTGGGGGATTCCTTCACTGGTTTTCCGTCAAGAAGCCAGCGGAAATCTTTGCTCTCAGGACGAGACAGGGCGCACTCAAACAACGCTTCACCTCCATCAAAGGTCTCTATATTCTCCAGGCCCTGGACAATGTCAATGGGTTTGGCTGTTGAATACAAAAGAAAAATGAAAAAAAGAGAGAGCACAATCAAAAAAGATTTTAAGAAGGCCGCAATGTTAAAGTCAAACAGCACGAAATTTGTGACGATCAGCAACTGATCAGTTTATTTGGCCCCATATGAGGGAGCAGAGGAGACTCCCTAAAGATTGGTGCTCTTTCCATGTGGAGGGAAGCTCACCTTCCACATGAAGTGAAGCGACCACGCAGGTCCCCTCTGCCTCACAGGAGTATGTGCCCCTGTCCTCAGTGGACACATGGCTAATGTACAAGCGAGCCACACTCCAGTCCTGCTCCACTACCACCCTTCGGCCATCGGGCTGCAATGGCTGCCCGTTTTTCTTCCACTCAGCCTTGACTGGCCTTGAGAACTGGCAGATGAACTCAGCCGGTTGGTTTTCGAGCACCCGAAGGTCCTCCATCTCGTTCACCACTTCAACTGTGGGATCTGAGGTTGGGGTCAGGGGTCATAGAGTCAGGGATTGGCCATTAGATGTAAGGATAAGAACAGGACATGCCGAATGACATATGGGCTTTATAACCCCCCAAACCATGTTGAAGTGACGCTCATATGTGCCTGATATTATATTATGGGTTGTCCGGTACAAATTGTATGTGCCATGGTACAGTTAAGTATTTAACTCCACTGTGACCACTGTATGGTCCTATGTGACTTCTCTAAATTAATAGGGGGACACAAAGCCCAATGTCAAGGTTCGGGGTAATGGTCACAATCAAGGGCCAAGAAGTGCTGGCAGCTGATGACAGATGTTGGGGTGATAAGTGGATAGAAATGTCAAACTTTTAAGGTAGGTGTAGGGGGGGTTAGAGGTTTTAGTGCTTGAAGGTTAGGGGACAGGGATGGGATAGTGGAGGTTATTTAACAGCAGCCGGCCTGCATGGATGGGTGGAGCAGCACTTTTCCTACCATAGCATTTCTGTTGTCACTATTCAGTGGTTCACTAACTTTGTACAATAAAACTTGAATAAAACCTTAACATCACCAAAACCAAGCCAACTATTCACTGAATCCAAATTTGTATATTCATCATTTACATTACCAAGAAACACATCGATCAGGGCTGCACCTTTAACCATATAATAATCACGATCATGCTTTTGGTTCCTACAATTAAACCTAAATAAATGCCACTTGGAAATTTAAGAGTCCATTTTCTGACGACCGGAGGGATCCCAAATCACAGATGTTGTGATTGACTAACCTCTTCTTCCTGCGGCTGCAGGCGATTAAATATTGAACAGCAATTACCGAAACAACAGGGAGACGTCAATGACGTCAGTGTACAAGCAGCAACATCCACCAGGACTGCTAGCCTCAACAATAGAGACTGACTCAGCCATCAGGAAATCTTATCGTAAGGATGATTAAGACTTGATAAATGAAAATACAATTGAGTTTTTAGTGCAAAGTTTGACACACACATAGGGACAGACGGCCATTCACGCTCATCCTGATTGCATGTCACACCATATTTTGATGATAAGACTTGTACAATTAGAGCAAGCTTTATAATGTAACAGTACAGGTGAAAGATTAAGACTTAATTAAAACTACTTTGCTCCCAAAGATGGATGAATAGTTGTGATAAATAACATAAGTGACCTCAAAAGTGAGAAACATAATCGTGATTATCATGATTTATCATTCAGCAGCCCGACATATAGCACATAGGAAGGATTCAGAGAGAGAATCCGAAAGAGGAGCAGAAATATCACAATTAATCATGAGTAACTCTAACAACTTTGCTGTGATGCTGCACCCAGTTGTATGTTTTGGTTATATCAAAGCATACAGCGTTGAACTCTCTACTGCCATTATTATTATTGATGGAATTAGAAACAATGCTGCTCATGCATGATAAAGCACTAGAATGTAAAAATATCCACTAATAATCTACTCGTGAAATTCAAACGTTTTCAGGAACCCTGCAGAATGCATCATAAGTCATGGTATATTTACTCATATTCAAATTATATTTTGTTATTTGGCCAATCATTAACCAGAAAACAGGGGCTCTTAGGCCTACTATTTAATTCAGAATTATGATTAGTGTTGCACTGTGATTAGTGTTAAATTGTAAATTGTAGTGACAACAACACAACCTTGGATTTAGAATAAAAATATTGTTGTAAGACAGATAACATTGTAAGGTAACATACATAAGTAATGTTGTTTGGAAGATTTGAAAATGTTAAAGTTCTGCAGGGTCTCAGTCTCTACTGACTCTCTTTACAATGTGATACCTTTGACTAAGAGCTTGGCTGTTGATGTTAAACTGCCAGTTTTGAACGTGACAGTGCCAGAGTCATCTGTGGCCAGGTTCTTTAAGATGAGTGTGTAGATGTGGCCCTGGCTCAGCCCTGTCTCACTAAAGGAGCTGTTGTCCAGCAAGGTGCCATCCAGCCACCACTGCACCTTGCCTGGTGCCCTACCAGACAGCTGGCAGGAGAAGGTTGCCCATTCCCCAACAAAGACGTCGGTGGTCTTAAGACCACACACAATGAAGACTTCTTTCACTGTTGAGTGAAAAATACACATATGCATACACTGAGCCTCTAACGTACTCATTATCAGCATTACATACAATTTGACACAGCAACATGTACAAGACAGACAGAAAATGACACCATGCAACAAGTTTACAAAGACGTAGGCCATTCCTAAAACAAACCTACTATTTTATTTGTCAAAATAGATATAAATCTAAGCATATAGTTAGAATTAAACTACTTGGCCTTAAGTTAACTCGAGGATAGACGCATAATATTAAGATAGGCTACCTTGCACTGCCAAAGAAGCTGTAGTGAGCTGGTCTCCTGCGTCACAGGTGTAATAGCCACTGTCTTCAGGCTCCAGGTTCCGTATACAGAGCTCTTGAACGCGCCCTTCCTGCCTCATCTCATACTTCTTACTGGGCTGGAGGACCATGCCTCCTTTCCTCCACTCAACACGAACAGCTGACTTAGACAGCTCACAGCACAGGGTAATATCATCACCCTCTATGGCATCCTGGTTCTTGAGCTCTTTGTGGAAGAACACTGGGGCACCTGGTAAGAATTTAAAATGGGAAAGTTTTGCATCAGCTGTTGAGATGCAAAGTTTTGGCATCAGATAGTTGAGATGACAAGACAAATTGAGTGTGTGGTTGAGAGAAGTCGGAGTTCAAGAATATTTCAGCTGTTCATTTCAATTTTTATCTCGGTCCACATTGTGGAATCTGATCAACAGGAAAGGGACTGTTTTTTTTTAGATGTGGCATCGGTCTTTACCTTCCACAGTCAAGGTGACATCACACTGTGCATCTCCAGTGTCACAGGTGTATGTTCCTGAGTCGTCAGGCACCAGGTTGTGGATATGAAGCTGGTGGAACGCTCCGTTGTTCCTGAGGTCATACTTGAGACCTGCTTTGATGGCCACATTGTTTCTGATCCAGGTGAGAGTGGCCTTGGGGTCAGAGATGGTGCAGGCCAGAGTGGCAGTTTCACCCTCTAATGCCACTGTGTTGTGTGGCTTCTCTAGTATTAGCACTGTAAATATGGGAAACCCAAAACTATATTTAACAATGGTGGCATTTATATGCAGCATTTTCCTTTTCCCTTTTTTTAAAGCTCTGGCATCAACATTTTAAAAGCTCCAAAGACACATGCATGCATGCAGTGACTATTCTATGCTATCACAAATACTGAATAAAGATCTAACAATTTCATCTGAAATATAACTAGTGTGCTTTCAGGTTCGTAAAATAAATCCAACAAAGAAACTAAGCTATAAAACTATAACTTTTAATAAATTGAGTACAGTGTTTTTTACAATATTTGTGTTAGCATTTTTAAAGCTTTTCTTTTTTTTATAGCAAAATCTAAATGCAATGGAAAACACGTCTAGAAGTTAGGATGAAGTTGATGGTGCCAGCATATTTCCATTTGCCAAGACAAAGCTGTTTGGTGGTTGATGGAGCTGGTGATGTGAGCAGTGGAAAATTCTAGTGACCATTTCATCTCCTTTACCTTTGGGTTTATCCTCCACCAGAAGACAGGCCACGCTCTTCTCTTCTCCCAGTACAAAGGCGACATCCCCTGATTCGTCTGTGGTCACCATCTTTAGGGCTAAACGGTGCACTCTGCCATTGCTGCTCATTTGATTCAGATCGTTATTTTGGAGGAGGTTGTCTCCAAGCCACCATTCCCCGTTTGTCACGCCTGAGTGTGACAACTCAACCTCAAAGACAGCGTCTTGCCCAGTGATCACAGTGATATCGCAGAGTTCTCGGAGGATGCGCACATGCTCTGAGGGTGAATGGGATGATGGGAGGTCAGTGATCAGATCTCAGCAGGGTTTCCAAAGGCATCAGTAAGAAGGTGACCAAGAATCTCATTTTAATAGTTACTTTACACTCAATGCCTCAAGTCTGATCATGGACATAGTACATAGTGCATGTGGAAAACTAACTGTCAATCTTCAGTAGTGCAAGATTTTAAAGAAAATACTAAACTAATCTATACCAGATACTACAAATTGAACAGAAATGACTAAAGGTAAACAGATGCTGAGCAGAAGATATGATCCAGGGCTTGTTAATGGAATGGATGAGTGTAAAATGAACTTCAGGGGAGATGAAGACAAGAGGAGACAAGAGACATAGATGAGATGAAGCTGTGTTACCTTTCACAGTCAGGGTAGCAGTGCTTCTCTTGTCTCCTGTATCACAGGTATATTCTCCACTATCCTTCAGATTCAGCTTGTGTATGACCAGGATATGAGTGGTAGCTCTCTGCTCAATACTGTACTTGTCTCCATGTGTGAGCACAGTTGAGCCCTTCAGCCAGGTCACCTTGCAGTCAGGGCTGGATGTCTCACAAGACAGGGTGGCCTTGTCTCCTTCAGTGGCCTCTTGACTTTCCAGCTCCTTCTTGAACAGTACAGGTGCGGCTGCCAGAAAGACCATCATTAATTAGGATGAATGAATGTTTTAAAACGTATTTTGGGTAAACATGGCCACCACAAAACACACTGTAATCACAAGGGACAATATATATCCTACCAGTTCTATACCACCAAGAAGCTTAAAACAGAGCATGAAAAGTTCATTTCAAAGTTTGATGTAAAACACTGCACCGACTCAGCAAAACTCAGCAATCAAATCAATCAAGTAATATGTTTGTGGTCTGTGTGTGTGTCTGTGAGCACCATAAAACAACACAAAGGATTCATGAGTGCTAAAATAAAATACAAATACACTCCACAAGCCACGACAAAAATGTTCAATTTCAATTATTGAATAATGCAGAGAGGTCAATCACTTAGTGAATTTTGAGGACATGCGCAAAGTTATTTGAATAATGTGTACAGTAAGGACAGTCAAGGAAGTCTATACTGCAGAAAACATGCTGTGGAGCAACAAGAATTACGGGGAAACAAGTTGATCAAGATGACCAATATGTGATTTGAATCATATAGTAGTTCAAGTTCAATGGACGAGAGAGTGAACATGCATATATTGTAGGAAGTGGAAAGGATGTTAAAATAAAAAGGGAGACTCAAGAAACCACAAGCATCCATGTTTTGGGAAGATGAAGTAAGGATAGAGTGAAGTTGTGCCACAAGGAAGAAGAAATAGACAAATCATGGGTAGAAAAAGTCCAAATGTTACGAATAAAAGCAAAGTAAGTATTCATTCTCATTCCAAGAAATAAAATGCTTAATATTTTACTAACCTCTGACTGTCAGAGAAGCAGTGGAAGTGTGGTTACCCACTGTGAAAGTGACTGTTCCTGAGTCAGCTTTGGTGACGCCTCTGAGTGTGAGGCTGTGCACCGGGCCTTCGGTTTTGATCAGGTTCATTTCATTATTTTGTAGTGGGACATCTTGGAGTTTCCACTGGGCAAGAGGTGCCTCCTCATGAGAAACCAGACATTCAAAGCGGACGTCTTCACCCTCGTATACAACGCAGCTCTCCAGGAATTTCAGTATGTTAACCTCAACCTCTGTTTGACAGATAAATTTCAGCGGAATAGTTTGTCTGAAGTCACGTGTTTGACAAAAATACAGTTCAAGTTGTGCAGATTGTCTTTAAAGTGTGATTAGATATATAAAGATTTCTGTCGAGCTGTTATTGTGAGTACCAGGTGAAGAACAACACTATAGGGTGCATTAATGGTTGTGAAAAGACACTTGCACAAATGATGAGATGAGATCAAGTGATCAAGCTCAACAGAAAAGTGATTGTGTGAATAACTACAAGTGCTTTGAAAACAGTGAACTGCAAAGAAAGAACACACGTGGGGTGAGACGAGAACATTTAGATGCAGTCAAGAAGACAGCAAACAAGATCTCCACATGAAAGGTTGATGCATGACATGCTCAAGTGTTGGAGTAACATGGGGACACGCAGAAAGACGTGGCTCCAGAGGGTGCATGAATAGGACTTAAATAGAGGAGTTCCTACCCTGCACAGTGAGGACAGCTGAAGTCTTCTGGCTGCCTGTATCGCAGGAGTATTCTCCTGAGTCAGCCCCCTGCAGTTTATAGATGACAAGCTCGACTACGGTTCCTTCCTGTTTCAGGTGATGTTTGCTGCTGGATGTCAGTACTCTGTCATCACACCTCCAAACCACAATTGCTCCGGGCTTTGTGGTCTCGCAGCGGAGGCTAGCGTTCTCCCCTGCCTGGCTTTCAAGGTTCTGCAGCTGTGTTTTGAAAAGCACAGGCTGGGCTGCAGGGGAGGAAATGGACCAAATTAGGGGAAAAAAACTAAACCAGGAGAAATCTGGCACAATTTATAGCCCCGCCACACACATAAATGTAGAAGTGAGTCATACACATCCAAGTCAGTCTCACATCTTAATCATCATCCAAGATGATATATGTATGCTTTTCATCACACCCTGGTGTTACACAATAAAGCATAAACAACCAACATTAACTGACTAATTATATAAGATAAAGGCTTATTTTTTCATAGTATTAATATAGAAAAAATATATTCAAGAATAAGTCTTTTAGACTCTTCAGTCTATTATTTTACAACTCAAGTATCTCCACTCGAAACAACAGTTTAAGCAAGCGTACCCTTCACAGCTAGTTGTGCAGTGCTTTGACGGTCACCAGTGTCACATGTGTAACTCCCAGAATCCTCTGGGTCTAAATCATGGATTATCAGTGTAGCCAGGTGTCCTGTTTGTCTGATTTCATACTTGGCACAAGGACAAAGACCAAGTTCTCCTTTCCTCCACTCCAGAGGAACACCAGGTTTAGAAAGCTCACAGTGCAGCGTTACACTGTCCCCCTCATCAGCCGTTGAAGAGCTTTCAAGCTCCTTTGTGAAAATAACTGGGGCAGCTGATGAAATGAAAAGAAGTAACCAGTTTATCAACAGTAAGGTCAAGAATGGCGATGAAGAAATACAGTGAAATAAAAAAAAGAGTGGATTTAAAAAACTGAATGAAAGACTGAAGACAAAAAAGAGATGATGACATGGTTCATCCTACCATTCACTACGAGAGAGGCTGAGCTTATTGTGTTCTCTGCACAGCATGAGTAGCTTCCTGTGTCCCCAGGTCTCAAATCGCAGATGAGCAGCTCATAAGTGAATCCTGTTTGTTTGATTTGGTACTTTTCTCCACAACTCAGGACTTGAGTTTCCTTCTTCCACTCGACATGGAGTCCAGGTTTAGAAAGTTCACAGTGCAGAGTGACGCTACCTCCCTCCTCAGCCTCCTGGCTCTCCAGGTCTTGAATAACTACGACTGGACGAACTGGGGATTGAATCATTTTGATTAGATTCAATTTGTTTATGCGTGCTGTTGAAATTAGACACCAGATATTTCAAATTAGACACTATACATAAAGACTACAGTATGTTGTGTAAAGAAACACACAACAGCAGCACTGATGTACAGCCAATGATCCACACTCCACAGCTAAGCATTTATCAAGTCTGTCATATCTTTTAATTATTCCGACCACGAGACAACAAAAATCCAGAAAAGAGCAAATCCGGTATTCATAAATGAATACAAAGTAAGCAACAACAAGCAGGACTGATGACACAGCATACACAAGTCAACATGAAAACCATGAGGGAATAAACAATGAGCGAGTGTCACAAAACTTCTACCTTGTCCTTTCACTTTTTTGGGATGGCTTCAGACACAAAATGCTTTTCTCTCTTTCTGCAGGTGTAATTAATTCAATATGACTTTATATATTTACTCTGATAAAAACAGAGCAGCACAAAAAAGAGAATAACAGTGGAATTTTAGATGAATAAAGCAACAAAGGATTTTGCCAAACTCATAAATTGCACAAACAACAGCAATAATGAAACCAATAGAGAGGATTCATTGACTCCAACTAAATGCACTCACCAATACAGAGTTTCCAACTAATCAGCCAACAAGAACAGATGGGCCAGGATGTTACGTCTCAACATAACAGCCTCGAAGTGTAGCATCACAGCATGAAAAGGAAAACTGAATAGTTTCTTTACAACACTTCTCTTTATACTCATCTCTTTTGGATACCTGCTTCTTAGGTACACCTTTGGAGGTCACTGCTGAAGCTGGTGACTTCTCTGTTGCAATTATTTGTAGACATATAATGTAGGTTTAATTCACCTTACATAAACTGGAAATCTCCACCAACAGACCGCAGAAGACAACAAATCAAATGTGCCACACACGTTTTAGAGCCACAGCAAACAAAATACCATCGACGCCTGACAGCTCTTCACTTCATTTTCATACAGAGTATTTATGCAATGTGCACCAAGAAAAACACTATCTTAAAAAAACGCACAGGCAGTCATGATCACTCCTTAGAGTGTAATGTCACATCTGCTGCAGCATTTGGAGTCTTAACCGCTGTGATAAAACATTTAAGCCTGATTATACCCTTAACCAGCAGCCACAAATTTGATGTTTAGAGTCTATTAATCCAGTGAGCATTTGCTGAGCACACATGCTATGTTCCAGCAACATCTTATCATGATACAATCCGCTTTCATTATCATCATTCATAAGTTTAACAGTATGGCAAAAAAATAAACATGTATGAACCACACAGCACACCGGTATACAGACTGAAGCCTAAGCACAGAGTGACAAGTAGGGATCGACCAATTATCGGCCTGGCCGATAATATCGGCCGATATTCTGCATTTTTGCGATCATCGGCATCGGCCGTTTTTTTCACCGATAACCGATAAAATTAATTAATGTATTTTAAAACGCGCTCCTTTGGCTCTGATGCAGCCGTCTCTGCCTGAAGTGACCACTCTCTTGGCTGTGTAACAATGTCCCGCCCACAGCCCTCACTGATTGGCTGTCTCACTTGTGCCAAGTAGCCAATCAATCAACACAGAAGCTTCTACATGCAGTGCCACAGACGGAGGAGAAAAAGAGGACTGCCCCGGTGAGCCAGCAGAAAAGGCAGTGTCAGTCGAAGTTTCAAAGCCCTTTAGGATGAAGTTTTAAAAAATACCACAACCTTATGATCAATTTCAGTGATAACATGCAGGCCCAGAGTCGACATTTCACCAACCTACTTGTCTAATCACATCAAGCATACGACTTTGCAATATAGGACTAGCATCACTCACGACAAAAAAAAAAAAAAAGAAAGAAAGAAAAAAAAGATGTAAGTGAAGATGACCTGAAGTCTTAATCTTGCTTAATAAAATAAAAATATGACATAGGTAGGCTGCAGCAAGTATAAGGGAGGAAAACCTGCAGTTTGGCTCTTGAGATTAAACTTTTCACAACTTCAACACGGGGTAGGCTATTTAATGATGGCCCACCGCTACATTATAATTGCCGCGACCGCTTTAGAGCTGGGGCCAGACGCACAATAATAATAGGAGACCTTTACGGTTATCATTACTTTGTGGGAATAATTAATCCTCTAACGTGTCTCAGCCCGTGGGGCGGCTCCCGGTTTATCAATAAACAACACCCGAGGTGATTATAGCCTATAAGTTTAACACCACACGCTAACGTGTCCTTGTTTGTTTTCAGTTGCCTCTCCCTCAGCGCTCATGCTCTCACTACACTATGATCACACAGAATAGATGTTAAATATTCGTCTGTTTGCCGGTCACTCGTAAAGTCCAGGGAAATGATGGGCCATTTCAATGAGTCAAGCAGCGAGCACACGTCGAGTTTTTATCAATCAATAAATTTACCGTCGCGTCTACAACTCACGTGTGTAAAGTAGCCTTTATTGTTTGCATTTACAATTGCCAAGTGCCTTATTCTTATTTATGTAATATGACATACAGTTCTAAGCACAAGAGTGTACATTTAATGTTCTGAGATTCCGAATATGACTTAATTTCTCTAAATAAATAAATACATAAATATAATAATACATAAGGAACTATAAGTGAAAAACTCTGGTGTTAAGGCCATTTTTTACATTTATTACTGCAAATAAATATCGGTTCTACATATCGGCTATCGGTTTCGCTTGGTTATTAATAATCGGTATCGGTATCGGCCCTGAAAAATCCATATCGGTCGATCCCTAGTGACAAGCCACAATATACAGCACGTCAAGCCAAATGCCTTAAGAAACCAACATGTCTTGAGTACCTCCTGTATCTTCTGTACAATAATAACAGCTCTTATTTGAAACAGTCTTTCAATCATGCCACTTCCAGGAGAAAACACAAGAAGCACAAACATTTAACAGACGGAAACACAAGGAACTGCTACGTGGGGACAGTTGAATCACGTCACAGCTATGACCAGGCATTAAAAACAACACCCAATGTAATCCAATATTAAAGCCATCTATCCCTGTATCGTAACATTCTATTACTCTAATCTTATAGGACCAGTGTGTGTCTTTTATTTATCTGTTTGGAACTACTGAGTACCCTCAGCATCTGTAGATATAAAGGCTCATTCTGAGGTACAAAAACATTATGATTCTTATTTTTAGGTGGTTATACACTAATGAAAACATAGTTGTGCATATTATATTAAATTTCACACACTGGACACTGGATTGAACATTAAATTAGTTGATTGCTTACCCTTTACAGCAGCCCCATTCAACATGCTTGATACACCATAGACATTAAGAAACATCAGTAGAGACACCTGCATTTGGCAACGCAAAGACTGAGATGAATGTGGCAGGAGACAATGAGGATGCACACGGCCAATAAAGAGCAGAAATATTTGCATACCTTCTATTGGCTCTTTGGTCCGCTGCCTCTGTGTATCTTGTTTGGCAGCTATTTCAGCAGCAATCATTTCAGCTGGGATAAAACACAACATTAACCTCACAATCTTGCAGGGGTGAGTTCTATAACAGGAAGATGACCAGAGCCAGTAAAGCACACAAATGACCCAGTACGCCCAGTCTACTGCCGCCTGTTTACAACTTGGCATACTGACAAATGTCCTTAGTGTCAAAATGAGGGTAAGTAACATCTGTGAGGACGGAGAGCAGTCAAAATCAATAAAGCTACAAGCAAAAACAATAAAGCCTCTCCGCTCATCATAGCAACAATCCAACACAAAGCAACAACCCAACACAGAACTGCCAAGAATGAAATTACAGCATCAAAATGTTTAAAACTCAAGACAGAAGAGGAGTAACCAAAGCATTAAAAAACAGAACAGCAACACAGACGAAGGCTGGCAGGTAAACAGCCACCTTTTTAATATATTTTACACATTCACCAGGCAACATAACCTACAGCACAGACAGTAAATCCAAAGTAAGCTGCCTCCATATTTATAGCACTTCTTTCTTGGCAAGTGTATTTTTCTGCAAGCTTGAAATTACATCCGACAAATGACGACCATGCGTACAGTACTGACAAATGTCATAGTGTCCGTTAAAAGCCATGCACACGTGTCTCATTACCTTCACCTCCAACTTTAAGCTGTTGAGAATCTTTCTGAATCTCCTGTTTGAGTAGCTGTTGTTTAGGAGTCTGTCCAGCAGATGGCAGTGTCACCGCTATGAAATTGAACACAACACATGGACCCACATTTTACCCACATTACCTTAGAATACCAGCACCAGCTGCATGTAATAACAGCATACCAATAAGTCAGCTTCCATGCAACAAAGTAACCCAGAGACCACAGAAATCCACAGATGTTGAGATTCGACCACAGTAGCACAAGCCCAACAACTGACACAGATCACGTGACAGGTGAATTAAAAAAAGCCACATTTAACAGCAGCCAGAAGAAATAGCCACAAGAAAACCATATTTACACTTAAAGCAAATTCTTGAAACAACAAGACACAATGTAAGCCAGTTCATGACCCAACAAGTTTCTGTCTGATAACACCCGTCAGCAGCCAAGACATGAGTGACAGTGTTAAGTACTGCATATCTTAATGTGTGTTTCTCACTTTTATTTTCCATTCAACAAAGCAATGCGTTGCAGACACTGATCAATTACATTAATTACAAATGCACATGGGATAAAAAACCAAGCAAAGCCAAGAGTTTTCAGAGAATTACCTTCAGCAGTCTCATTCATCTCTTGCTTCTTGTGCTTGTCTTTAGCAGACAGAGCTTCAGGTGTCTTGGCTGAAATGTAAATATGATAGGGAAATAGAAATGCTGCATAAAGTGTAATGACAGCAGCCAGTGACAATGCCAGACCTACAGTATTTAATATAAACACCAACACAGCTTAATTAACCCACAAATCCAAAGACCTTCAGTCTTGTCAAACCACGCAAATGTCATATAAAGGACAGTGAGCCATGCTACACACAAGTAAATTATGCACATGTAAACTTCAGACGACAACAGATCCTCAAACCGTCAACATGCTACGACCACAGTTAACACAGATACAAGGGTTCTTCTTCCTCCTTTCTAAATGAGCTGGTTATGCTACATATACTGGAATACAACACTGAGAAAAAAGACCCAACTGTAAAACACAAACGTACTATAAGAAGGAACAGTTGACACAACAGAGGCAAACAAAGCTGCTAAAAAATATGGTAAGCTAGAAAGAAATAATGCCACTGGAATACATTTATCATAAGCTACATAAGGCCAATATTTACAGGCACAATTTAAGGGCAAGTTGCACATGGCAACACAAAGGCCATTATCAATATGGACAGAGCACATGAAGCTGAAAGTCAAGCCAGCACATTGCCATCTTTCTTCCATACCTTCCATTGTTTCTTTGGTCTCCTGCCTCTTAGATTCCACTTTAGTAGCTGAAGGGGGAGCTGGAAACAATTGGTAACATACTTGATCATCTACAGTGTTTAACCATAATAAGTGAAAACTAAATATAACCTGAAGAAATGGCTCACAACTTGTAAGTTTCAAATTTCAGAAATGAGAAAGCACTACACAACACAGCTGATAACTACAATACAACATGAACAGAGATGAATAGGTGTGTGTGAATAAATAGACAAGAACAGTTAATGGACCTGCATACATTATCAATGTTCAACACTATTATAAAAAAAAAAAGACAAAAGAGCAGCAACAAGAAAGATCTGGTAAAATTAAAAATTGTGTGATGTAAAGAGAATTCTGCTTTTGTGTTTTGTAATTTCAAATGCACAGTAACAAAAAAGGAACAAAAAAAGAATAAAAATCTTCAAAAGAAAAGATCAAAATTCAAACTCTGCAGCACAGCGCAGAGCACAATGCAGAAAAGCAATCCAGGCAAAGACACCCAACTTAATGATCCACCGCATACAATGTGAAGGAAGCATCTAAAGAATCTCGTATTAGACACGCACAAAAATGCTGACATTTTATGAGCCAGCAGAGACAACAAAGAAACAAAGTGTGTGACAAAAAAAGCAGTGACAAAAATATCACAGCAAAAGCAAGTGCTTCAATTCAAGTACTTCAGTCAAGACAAATTTAAAGTGTAGTAAAATATTCCTCTGATTAATTAAACAGATAGTTTGAAACCAACTTACAATAAATCTCCTGCAGTGACAAAGATCACAAGGATGTGACACCACAACATGTATTTTTTGAATTACAGAGACATCCTAATACACTTTGGACATTTAAATTAAAAATCCTCTTCCTACCCTTAATGTTGAGGCTGGCTATGGTCTTCTGGTCTCCACACACACAGCTGTAGTCTCCACTGTCTTCTGGCACCACTTTGTTGATCAGGAGTTCGTTCACAGAGGCCTTCTGCTTCATCTGATACTTTTCTCCAGACTTCAGGACCTGTGTTCCCTTCTTCCACTCCACTGGGACTCCAGGTTTGGAGATCTCACAGCGCAGAGTAATGTCAGCTCCCTCCTCAGCCTCCTGGCTCTCTAACTTTTGTTTGAAGGTCACTGGTTGGGCTGAGTATTTAACAGTTGGTTAGCTATCAGTGGCATGCCATTACATTAAATATAAAATATACATGTAAAGCAAAAAAAAGAAACATTGAGAAGTTGCAGGCCACAATTACATGCAGACCCCAAAACAAACATAGATAAATATGTACATAGAAACCTGTTTTATATAATTGTTTTAGGATGTTACTCAGACCGACTCTTTGTAAATCCTCTTCCTACCCTTAATGTTGAGGCTGGCTGTGGTCTTCTGGTCTCCACACACACAGCTGTAGTCTCCACTGTCTTCTGGCACCACCTTGTTGATCAGGAGTTCGTTCACAGAGGCCTTCTGCTTCATCTGATACTTTTCTCCAGACTTTAGGACCTGTGTTCCCTTCTTCCACTCCACTGGGACCCCAGGTTTAGAGATCTCACAGTGCAGAGTAACGCTAGCTCCCTCCTCAGCCTCTTGGCTCTCCAGCCTTTGTTTGAAGGTCACTGGTTGGGCTGAGTATTTATCAGTTGGTTAGCAGTCAGTTGCATGCCATTACATAAAATATAAAAAATATATAAAACAAAAAAAAGACAAAAAAAAAAACCCAAACTAAAATGACAATTTGCAATACACAACGACATGCAGACTCTTAAACAAACATGTCTTAATATAAACATCTGAAAAACTGTTGCATGCAGTTTCTATATAATGCTCCATGAACCGCCTTTTTGATAATCTTCTTCCTACCCTTAATGTTGAGGCTGGCTGTGGTCTTCTGGTCTCCACACACACAGCTGTAGTCTCCACTGTCTTCTGGCACCACCTTGTTGATCAGGAGTTCATTCACAGAGGCCTTCTGCTTCATCTGATACTTTTCTCCAGACTTCAGGACCTGTGTTCCCTTCTTCCACTCAACTGGGACTCCAGGTTTGGAGATCTCACAGCGCAGAGTAATGTCAGCTCCCTCTTCAGCCTGCTGGCTCTCTAACTTTTGTTTGAAGGTCACTGGTTGGGCTGAGCATTTAACAGTTGGTTAGCAATCAGTGGCATGCCATTACATTAAATATAAAATATACATGTAAAGCAAAAAAAAGAAACATTGAGAAGTTGCAGGCCACAATTACATGCAGATCCCAAAACAAACATAGATAAATATGTACATAGAAACCTGTTTTATACAATTTTTTTAGGATGTTAGTCAGACCGACTCTTTGAAAATCCTCTTCCTACCCTTAATGTTGAGGCTGGCTGTGGTCTTCTGGTCTCCACACACACAGCTGTAGTCTCCACTGTCTTCTGGCACCACCTTGTTGATCAGGAGTTCATTCACAGAGGCCTTCTGCTTCATCTGATACTTTTCTCCAGACTTCAGGACCTGTGTTCCCTTCTTCCACTCCACTGGGACTCCAGGTTTGGAGATCTCACAGCGCAGAGTAACGTTAGCTCCCTCCTCAGCCTCCTGGCCCTCCAGCTTTTGTTTGAAGGTCACTGGTTGGGCTGAGTATTTATCAGTTGGTTAGCAACCGGTTGCAAGACATGAAAAGCAAGGTCACACATTCATATATCATTGATGCAAAGCACCCAGAACCAGTCAAATCACCCAGTTGCAGAGCTGCTGTGCCAGCAGTTTCAACACTGCAGTTTTGGACTTGCAGTCCCAGTCCAACCTGAGCCGCCTATGGGCAAGAAAAGTACAACAGCAGCAGTTTAAAACTAAAGATGCAGCTATGGCTATGTGTGCCTTTTACAGGCAATGAAAGAAATTGCTGTGTCAACTTTGACATATGCACCACCTGCAGGCAATGTGTACTACAGCTGCAGTCTTTCCTTTGTCATAGCTAATGTTCATGTGTATGTTTAAGGTTTTCTACCAACTGTTTCAAAGCTTCAGTGTGTATGAGGTGTTAACCCAAGCACACTAACTACTAAATCCTGGGAAGAGTTCACAAAGAGTGTTATCATGTGTCCTATGTTCTTCAGGATAGTTCACTGAAGGAAGATAAGTTTCAGAGGTTAAAAAGAATTAAAGAAAATCTGATTTTGTGTATTTAATCACAAAACCTCTGAAGCAAACACAAGGTGTTCTACAGCCATGACATGAAATGTGTTTTTATGTGGTTATGTGATAACCTGTGGAGGGTAGTGTGGTACAATGTTGGATGGCAGTAGGCAGCACAATGTGCTGGCACCACTGATTGCCTGCAGTTAGCATAAATGTTAAAATTGAAGAAGCTATTACTTTCTTTGTCTTTGGATTGCGACATTGCATATTTGCATCTATTAGACTAAACTGTTGCTGCTTTTACTCTTCTATAAGGGGCACAGGTTTGCATGTGCTGAACCGGTCTGACAATGAATGAACATCTCCCCTGATGTTTAACTTTCTGAGGTTAAGGACGTTACATGCCACCCCCTCAAGGAGACGTTTATCTCAAAACAATACCAGATAGGGAAAATGAAAATGTGCAACTTAACTCAGTTAGAACACAGTAACATAATAATGTGAAACAGAATACAAGAAATTTCCAAAATTAGGAGAAAGATACAGAACACAATAAAACATTGACAAGATGCATGATGATAACATAATGCTGAAATCCTGCCTCTAAAACAAATATGAACATATGAAAATCTTTTTCATGCAGTTTTTATAAACTGCTCCATGGGCCAACTCTTTGAAAATCCTCTTCTTACCCTTAATGTTGAGGCTGGCTGTGGTCTTTTGGTCTCCACACACACAGCTGTAGTCTCCACTGTCTTCAGGCACCACTTTGTTGATCAGGAGTTCATTCACAGAGGCCTTCTGCTTCATCTGATACTTTTCTCCAGACTTCAGGATCTGTGTTCCCTTCTTCCACTCCACTGGGACCCCAGGTTTGGAGATCTCACAGCGCAGAGTAATGTCAGCTCCCTCTTCAGCCTCCTGGCTCTCTAACTTTAGTTTGAAGGTCACTGGTTGGGCTGAGCATGAATCAGTTGGTTAGCAGTCAGTGGCATGCCAGGATGTAAAACATATATACAGTATATACAACAAACAAAATAAACACAGAACACAAGAAACAAACACAGAGGACATGCAAACTCTAAAACATACATGTCTATATATGCATTCCATGCAATTTTCAAAAAATGTTACTCAGACCGACTCTTTGAAAATCCTCTTCCTACCCTTAATGTTGAGGCTAGCTGTGGTCTTTTGGTCTCCACACACACAGCTGTAGTCTCCACTGTCTTCTGGCACCACCTTGTTGATCAGGAGTTCATTCACAGAGGCCTTCTGCTTCATCTGATACTTTTCTCCAGACTTCAGGACCTGTGTTCCCTTCTTCCACTCCACTGGGACCCCAGGTTTGGAGATCTCACAGCGCAGAGTAATGTCAGCTCCCTCCTCAGCCTCCTGGCTCTCCAGCTTTCTTTTGAAGGTCACTGGTTGGGCTGAGCATGTATTAGTCAGTTAGCCACCAGTTGCAAGACATACAAAACAAGGACACACATTGAAATAATTGATGCAAAGCACCCAGAACCAGACCTAGCCAAAAATCACCCAGTTGCAGAGCTGCTGTGCCAGCAGTTTCAACACTGCAGTCTTAGACTTGCAGTCCCAGTTCAACCTGAGCCGCCTATGGGCAAGAAAAGTACAACTGCAGCAGTTTAAAACTAAAGATGAAGCCGTGGTCATGTGTGCCTTTTACAGGCAATGAAAGAAATTGCTGTGTCAACTTTGACATATGTACCACCTGCAGGCAATGTGTGTTACAGCTGCAGTCTTTCCTTTGTCATAGCTGATGTTACAATGCACAGAGTGTTATTGTGTGTCCCGTCTTCTTCAGGATACTTCATAGAGAGAAGGTAGGTTGTACAGAGTTCACAATGTCCACAGTGTCCTTGAAGTTCCCGAAGGCCTGGATTATAAATGTTAAGAAAAGATAATATGGCCTTTGTTCAGTTGGATGGTGACATTTTGCATCTATAGCTCTAACTTGTTATTATTACTTTACTTTCCTCAAGGCAGCACATGTTGTCATGTTGAGAACCTGTCTGACAACGAGTCAGCTCGCTTGTGTGGGTAATCTTAAGTCTCTGAAGTGTAAATGTGTTAGTCTCTGAATTGGAACAAATTTTATGGCAGTCTTACTCGGAGCTTTGCATTTAAAAATATTGTCAAAAGAGAAAAAATTAAGCTAAGCAAGCATGTGACTCAACAAAGTGTTGCCATGCAAAAGACACAGTTGCAGTCCTAAACAAACATGTACATATGAAAACCTGTTGCTTAAGGTTTTTATGAAATGTTCCATGGACCGACCCTTAATGTTGAGGCTGGCTGTGGTCTTCTGGTCTCCACACACACAGCTGTAGTCTCCACTGTCTTCTGGCACAACTTTGTTGATCAGGAGTTCATTCACAGAGGCCTTCTGCTTCATCTGATACTTTTCTCCAGACTTCAGGACCTGTGTTCCCTTCTTCCACTCAACTGGGACTCCAGGTTTGGAGATCTCACAGCGCAGAGTAATATCAGCTCCCTCTTCAGCCTCTTGGCTCTCTAACTTCTGTTTGAAGGTCACTGGTTGGGCTGAGCATTTAACAGTTGGTTAGCAGTCAGTGGCATGCCAGGATGTAAAACATATATATACAGTATATATATATATATATGTATGGAACACAAAAAACACTGACAATTTGCAATCCATGATGACATGCAATCTCCAAAGAGACATGTCTAAATACGCACGTATAAAAAGACATTCTATACAATTTTTTAAAGATGTTACTCAGACCGACTCTTTGATAATCCTCTTCCTACCCTTAATGTTGAGGCTGGCTGTGGTCTTCTGGTCTCCACACACACAGCTGTAGTCTCCACTGTCTTCTGGCACCACCTTGTTGATCAGGAGTTCATTCACAGAGGCCTTCTGCTTCATCTGATACTTTTCTCCAGACTTCAGGACCTGTGTTCCCTTCTTCCACTCCACTGGGACTCCAGGTTCAGAGATCTCACAGCGCAGAGTAATGTCAGCTCCCTCTTCAGCCTGCTGGCTCTCCAGCTTTTGTACGAAGGTTGGCGGCAATGCTGTACAACCAAGTTTTCATTATTTGTCAATGTCAGGTGAAATAAACAATTTAACAATGGTGCTAGCAGAACATGATAAAAGCAACTGAAGTGGAACACCTTTGGGAAATACAACAAACACACATAAAACCATTCCAAAACCTCATGAATCCATACCATTGACTTTTACAGTTGCAGATGTCTTGTTGTCCCCACACACGCAAGAGTACTCTCCACTATCTTCAATCTTCAAATTCTTAATCTGGAGCTCACAAGAGGTCTCCTTCTGCTTCATCTCGTACTTCTCTCCAGCTTTTAGAGTTTCTGAGCCTTTCTTCCACTGAACGTCAGCCGCAGGTTTTGATAGCTTGCAGCAAAGCGTCACAGTCTCCCCGGTGTTTTTCTCTTGATTCTTGAGGTCCTCTTTAAAACTGGCAGGCAAAGCTAAAATAAAATGAACAGTGATTTGATTATATAAAAAAAAAAAAAAAAGCATTTTGTTGGGTTGGGATGCTGGATGGACAATGATTAGAGGTGAAGATGATGTCTGAGTTGTCATGCTCCAGTCGTCCGAACCTTTGCCTTTCATGAAGGTTTAGTTACAACAATGCACTTCATCTAAAAACAGAAAAAACACTACAGAATGAAGTCCTTTTGAAATGCAACAAGGATTACCAAGAAAGGAAACATTTGCTTTTACCGTGCACAATTCTTGCATAACAAGACAATGCATTCGGGAACAGGTGACTTTGGAACATTTGCACATGCTGACTGATGTCATTCACAATTTGCGGATGTGCACAATCATACAGACCCCAAGACAGAGAATAGTGTAACAAAATGGCAAAGCAGATCCTTCAGTAATACACTCTCAACCCAAAATACTGAAAAAAGCGAATACAGAAAATTTAGTAAATATAGCACCTTATCTGTGGTACTTTTGACAAATCTACACTGTAAGTAGACCTGCACATTTGACTATGGGTGGTGTCAGACACCTTTGACAACAAGGGATGCATATACTTTCTGATCCCCAGCAACCACAGAGATTTTGTCCCTGAGAGTTCTCTCTTACAGTAAGAGAGCAGAAACCTCCCTCTAGAATATGAATCGTCAATCAAAGGCAACTAAAGGATTAACACAGAGTTTCTGGATTAAAGAAATTTGGCATCAATCAAACGTATCTCTTCTATTATAAACGCTGAACATGAAAGCTTTGCTCAGACAGCTGCGAGCTCTGAGGTACAGGCCTGACGGAGATGCACGAAAAGCTGTAGAGAGACACGAAGGCAGCAATTTTCCATTCATTAAATAACAGGGTTCTCAACATACAGTATAGACAAATATTTTAAAGACAAACACCTTTAATAAAAACATTTAGATGCATGCATCGAGGGGGGCTTGGTTGCAGGTATGATCTAAGCACTACTGTACATGAGGCAGATAAGTAGGACTGACACGGCAAACAAATTCTCAGACAGATTCTCCTTCAAAACCGTTCACATCATGTGGTTTTTCCACTATAACCACCAACTGGCCTTCAAAGCAAAACAAACCAATAAATTCAGCTTGGCATTCATACATTAACAGTGGAAATGTCTCAGGTTAATCGTTCAAAATAATCAGTTTCAGGTGACAGACAGATTAGTGTATTCAACTAATGGACAAAAATAACTAGCACCTGCTAATAATAAATTACCAGCAATTATCATCAACCACACTGTACTCTATTTTACAGTATATCTTCTAACAGTAAGATGTACAGGACATTTAATATTCAAATAAATCTTCAATCAGAATTCATAAAGATAATCAGCTCTGCAAGATCAAAACTTACCCCAAACTTGTACACATACATACTTAATTTCTTACCATGGACTGTCACCTTTGCCATGATCTTGGCAGTGCCGACGTCACAAGTGTAGATATCGGTGTCTTCCTCCTCCAGGTGTTTGATGGTGAGAGTTAAGACCCTCTCCTTCTGGGACATCTCATATCGACCTCCAGCCTTTAGCTCTGTGTGACCTTTAAGCCATATTACATTGGATGGAGTTTGCGCGGTTTCACACTGCAAGGTTACGGAGCTCTTCTCCTTCGCTTCGCTGTCCTTCAGTGCTTTTGTGAATTTATGGATTGGCTCTATAAAAAGAAGATAACCATGTTACAATTTTAGGTATAGTATTACATTGTTTTGTTTTGTTTTTTTTAATTTAGATGATAGAAAAGGGAAAAAGGGGAAGGAAAAGGGTTGGGAAACATTGTTTTACACTGTCAAAGACAAAAAGTACAGTCAGATGGGAGAAGGTAAACACGTAATCTTCAGTCTCACCCTTGATTTCCAGCTTGGCTCTGGTGGTTGCACCTCCAACAACTTCACAGCTGTACTCTCCAGAGTCTTGAGCAGTGACATTATGGATGGTCAGCTTCATGATCTTGCCCTCTTGGCTAATGTCATACTTCAGGCTCTTTTTGATGGCTTTGCTTTCCTTTGCCCATTTTACAGTGGAACTAGCCTGTGTTACCTCACAAGTAAATAAAGCATCTTCCCCTTGAACAACACTAACATTCTGCAGTCCTTTCGACACAGATGAAGCTTTGCCTGCAACAAAGGGATGATAACATGTTTATTTTTATACCTTAATGTTTTTGTCACACTTAAAAAAGAGATATGTATCTTACCTTCAACTGTTAATGTTGTTTTGGAGCTCAGGTCTTTAATGTTGAAGACCACCTCTCCAGCATCAGCAGGAGTGACATCCTGAATGGACAGCATGTACTTGCGTCCTTTACTGGTGACTTTGAAGCGGCCTCCATTTTTAATAGTTTGGCCATTGAGAGTCCAGGAACACTCATCTGTGCTCTCACGAGATAAGATGCATTCAAAGCTACATGTCTCTCCCTCATTCACTTCAGCTGACTTCAGCCATTTGGTAATTCCAATGCCAATCTCTAAATTTGGGACAAGGATCATATGTTGGTGATGATGCCAAACAATATCACATGAATGAAGGCTAACACTGTAAAACTGTCTATCTCAAATAAAAGCACCAACCTCTTACAGTGACCTTTGCTTTAGAAACCTCAGTTCCAAGATCACAACTATACTCTCCAGCATCCTCTTTGGTGACGTCCTTGATGATCAGACCCAAAGACTTGCCTGTGTGAAGGAGCTCATACTTTGGTCCAGCCTTCAACACTTTGCCTTCTTTTCTCCATGTGGGAGAAACCCTGGGCTTTGACGCCTCACAGGCTAGAGTTATCATGCCTTTCTCCTCTCCTATAACATCATCTAGAGACTTGAGGAACACAGCACGCTTCTCTGGAGGGGAATTGAGAAATTAAAGAACAATAAGGGAGAAATGTCCAAATGCTTTAGAGCACGACTTCCTGTCCTATTCATACAGTAATCTATTTTTTGTGTGCTTGTAAACATAACACATGACGATTCTTACCTTTAACCTTAAGTGTCACAGACTCTTTCACCTTGCGGACTTGAAAGGTGATAACCCCCCCATCCTGAGGTGCCAAGTTCTTCAGTGTGAGCTTGTGAACCTTCCCTTCATGAGTGATGGTGTTGACTTCATTGGTGAAGAGCACCTTGTCATTCAGAAGCCACTGTACCTCTTCATCAGCGTAGTTAATCTCACTTGTGAAGACTGCATCGCAGTCTTCATCAACCTCTGTGTCAGTCAAGTGCTTGGTGACCTTAATTTCACGCACTGGACAGAAGAAACAAGACAGAGTTAGTTTGTAGACCACCTCAGTCCAGAACCATTTAAAAACAGTTCCTCTGTTTATATGATGGTTTGCACACTTGCTGTATTTTCAAAGGTCCATATCATACCTTCAACTGTAAGTATGCCTTTGGTCTTAGCAGGTCCGGACTGACAGCTGTATTCTCCACTGTCTTCCTCAGTCAACCGTTGAATGGTAAGTTGAGCCCTTGTTGCATCTTGTTTAATGTTATACTTGTCTGATGCTGTCAGGGGTACCTGAGCTTTGAACCACTTCACCGGCTCTTTGGGTGGGGCAGAGAATTTGCAGCTGAGTATGGCTGAGCTTTTCTCCTTCGCCTTCACATCTTTGATGGGCTCTGCAATCTCAAGTGGACGCTCTAAATGTGAGGAACAGTATGTGATTAGAGACATTTACTTACAACTCTTGTGGCCAACTGCTGTATAAACATGATTCAGCACATTTACCTTTGACTGTGAGCTGGGCTAAAGATTTGCTCTTTCCAGCTGTGAACTGCACATGTCCTGTCATTGATGCTTTGGTCTTTTTGAATGTGAGGCGGTGCATAGTGCCCTCCTTCTCCATTTCAACATCTGCGCTCTCCTGCACAGCAACTCCATTCAGAGTCCATGCAGGAGGTTTTACCAGTTCCATACTGATTTCAACTTCGAAAACAGCTGCAAAAGGTTCTGTCACTTCAACTGAACTAAGCTCCCGCACAATGCTGATGGACTGCTCTGAAGGGGTCATGAAAAAAAGAATGGTTAGAAGTCAATAATACAGTATGATTTCACAAAATAAATGCAGTGTTTATTTATAGTAGAGGGCCATACCAACGGTTTAACCATTTTAAGACCCAAAACAAACTGCAAATCCTACTTTTCAGTACTGCTAAACACTGCACTAGTGCTCAGAACAAGAAAGATATTTTATAATAATATTTTGTATACGCTGTAAAAATCATCTTGCAGGAATTTAAACTTTGCTTGAGATTACATAATACACAAGTGACCAGCTTTGTTTTAGGAAAGGCAGGGAAGACATCAGGCCTGCTCAATGAGAATAACTGAGAACACATTTGGGTGCAGTGGTAACACAGTTTGTGTTTGTTTCATGCACAAATCATTTGAAATGCTAATTACTATGTTAATTCATTTAGTAGGTCAGGTTTCTTCCAAAATGGCCTAGAAATAAATCAACATATGGATGGATGGATGTGTGGATGTATGTATGTATGTATGGATGTATGGATTGGATGGACAGACAGACGGGCGGACGGACAGACAGATGGACGGAAAGACAGACAGATTTTCAGACAGTCTTATAGATATACACAAATACCTCATTGACTAGGAGTCTGATGGCGTGTTTGGTGTAAATAGTTTGTAAACACTTTGTACCTGACATTAAGCTTACAATCAACCTTTGTCATCTTCCATCATGTTACCTTCCACAAGTAGTTTACAAGATGTCTTGTCATCAACGGCGTCACAGGTATACGTGTCTTCGTCATGCTCGTCCACGTCGTTGATTGTGAGTTTTCGGTACACGTCTTCACTTTTGATCTCGTGCTTCTTGCTGGGTTTGATCTCCATCTTGTTCTTGTACCACTTCACCTTCGCGCTGGCGCGTGACACTTGGCATTCAAGATGACCACGATGCTTATACATCGCTATCTTATCCCTGAGTTTCTTCACAAACTTGACAGGCAGCTCTACAGTAACAATAACATTAAATCAATAAAAACTATCATGTACGCCACAAAGGAAGATTAAAGGCCTTGCCCAAGCGCACTATAGGACAGGCAATGTTCATAATTCAATTATGTAATAGTCAAAGCAAATGGGGCTCATTTTAATGGAACATTAATGCGTCTGATGCACCATCAGTTTAACATTTTTGTCAAAGCTCAAGAAGATAAAGAATCTTGTAATGACGCTTGCCAGCCGTTTTTTGTTTATATATCAGCTGCTGATAAATTGCAAACAGCGAGACACTGACATAGAAACAAGAAAATATGTGCATGTTGATGCAACTTAGAGTAATTTATGATCAACTGATAGCAAAGTATGCTAATATATCCCAGAATTTGAACCTCTAACTTAATTTTGAGATGTTTTTTTCTCACAGATTTACAATCATCAAATGACCCCAAAATGTTCAAAAATACTGGACGAATTGAGCCTTCTCTATAGACCGCTTCAATCAATCAACATAGAAAGCTATGGCTAATCTTATTCCTGAGGTAGTTCCTTTGCCATCAGGCCTCAATGAGGCACAACAATGTAAATGCATGTTGCAAATGGATTTTCTATCTCACCAATATTGTCAGAAAGATGCACCGAGTTTACTCTTTTAGCAAGACAACATTTCATCTAACTTTAGTGTGACCTTTTACATTTGACTCAGTAAACCAGCTTTTAATGCAAATACTAATAATAAAATAATTTGACATTTGCATAGCCTAATAATGTGTTTAAAGTAACTTTAAAGTATGCAGAGGCAACTTTGTAACATCTTTTGACAAAATGAACAGAAATAATCCATTTGCAACTACAAATGAACATTGCAACATAATCGTGAGCTAATCCATGCAATACAATAAACAATAAACAGTATAAACTGTTATGTTATTTACGCACACAAAACAGACTTGTTTACCTTTCACTTTAAGTTTTGCAGTTGAAGACGCCTTGTCAGCTGTGAATTTAATCTCACCCATATCTTCTGGGGTGACAGACCTAAACAGCAGTACATAAGTTCTGCCTGGAATAAGAAATAAACAGCTTGCAGTCATAAAAGCGATAATTCAGCTAAATCTTATAACATTGCATGAATATAGGTAGCTGAATTACATTGGTTACTAATTTCTTGAGGCCTTACCCTCTTGTCTCATCTTGATGTTGTCACTGACTTTGAGTTTGGTACTTCCTTTGTACCACTGGCAGTCCACTTCATCATGGGAGATTTCACAGACAAATGCAGCACTCTCCTTCTCCATCACCTCCACATCCTCCAGCTTCTTAACAATCTTAATATCTCTGGCTGTAGGGACAATATTTTTAGGATGTTTCTATATACTGGAAATTCTTATACTGTACTCTAGGTAATAGTCTGATGTGTGTGTTTCGAGACATGACTGATAATTACCATGAACTGTGAGCTTGGCAGAGGTGTTATCATCAGTAGTGCGACAGATGTAAGTGCCTGCATCTTCAGGTGTGCATTTGTTGATGACCAAAGAGCGCTTTCGGCCCAAGGAATGGATACCAAAGTTCTTCCCTGGTTTAAGTTCCACATCGTCCTGCAGATTTACCATTTTTCAAAATGTTACATATGTATTTTACACTTCTTAAATCTCTACTGTAATTTCAACAATAATTTCTCACCTTGAGCCATTTAACATCTGCATTTGTTCTGGACACTTCACATTCAAAAGTAACCTTCTCCTTCTCAGGAACACTGACATCCAAAATGGGCTTGGATATCATAGCAGGAGGTTCTGTAGAATCAACACATGTTGGTCAAAAATTAACTAGACTATGACTCTTGTGGCAGAACAGGTGCTGTGACTGGAACACCTTACCTGTGACAATAAGTTTGCCAGAAACATGTACTCCTTCTGCTTGGAAGGCAATAGTTCCTGCATCCTCCCTCTTGAGATTGGACAACGTTAAGGCATGCTTCTTTCCCAGAACTGTGATACGGCAGTTTGCCCCTGGCTTTAACTTGGTCCCATCTCTGGTCCAGGAGCCTTCAACATCAGCCTGGCTGAGTTCTACCTCAAGAGTTACTGTCTCTGTCTCATGTGCCTTGGTTTCTGTTAGGCCTTTTATTACCTGGATCTTCTTCACTGAAGGGAGGAAGAGGAAGTGTTTGTGTGTTAACGTGCAAGCAATGTTTCCTAGATGGTAACTCAAAATTTATACTGGACACAGAGGATGATATTCTCTTTCTAGAGTAATTATGGTAAGAATGAATGAATGGTAAGTCTTGAGATATGATTGAGGATCAGTCTTACTCTCCACATTGAGTTTGGCCTGGGTTTTGTCATCCAGAGTTTCACAGGAGTAGATGCCCCGGTCAGCATGTGTCACACTCTTGAAGACCAGAGCCTGCTTAGCTCCATTTACCCGAATTTCCATGTTTCCTGCAGGCTGCAAGACTACACTGTTCTTCATCCACCTCACTTCATCTGATGGCTTACTGAGCTCCACTTCCAGCTTCACTTCACTCTGCTCTTCCACTGTCAGATTTTCTAACTTTTTCTTAAATGTCACAGGCTCATCTAAATGAGGCACAAAGAAATGTCAAAGTTAATGAGACATCACTTAATACTTAATACTTGACATCACTTAACACATTTAGAAACTGATATTTTGAAGAGAAATGTATGTTCTTACGTTGCACTTGAAGGGTGGCTTTACAGCTTTTGCCTTCTGCATCAACACTGATCTCTCCAGCATCTTTCTGGGTGACAGAGGTGATGGTGAGTGCGTGACTCTGGCCACCATGCTCAATCTTATACTTGGGGCCAGCAGTGATAGGTATACTGTTGTGGAACCATCTCACGATGACGTCCGCTGGGGTGACAGCACACTTGAAAATGGCGTCTTTTCCCTCCATTGCAGCCACATTGTTCAGTTTGGTGGTCAGTCGCACTAGTCTGGGTGCTGAAAGGAATGAGTGACATCAAATGAAGCAGACTGATATTCCCTAAATGTTTTGGGTTTAATAAAAATGATTAATTACCCTTTGAGGTGACTTTAGCAGAGGTCTTGTCATTTCTGCATTCACAGCTGTATTCTCCTTCATCTTCTTTAGTCACACCAGTCACAGTGAGAACCCGCTTAGCACCATCTGTCTTCACACAGTTCCTGCCTCCAGGTTTAATCTCGCGACCATCATGCTGCCAGACAACATCCCCTGAGGCTTGATTCAGTTCACACACCAGACTCAGTGTACCTCCCAACTCCACTGAAGCAGGTTTCAAAGGTACGACAAACTTCAAAGCTGAATCTGAAATGAAAGTATGGAAGGTCAAAAACAAATATAGCATCTGGCCTCTGAAGAGGTCTACACAACAAATATCAGAAAGTTATAAACAATTCTATGACTTGCCTTTGACTTGAACTTTAAACTCCAGTTTGTCATCAGCAGTTTGACAGGAGTATGTTCCGCTGTCTTTGGATCCGGTAGATTTTACTATCAGGGTACGGGAAAGGCCATCTTTTTTCATTTCATACTTGCTGCTCTCCTTGAGCTCTACACCATCTCTGAACCATTTCACACTACCACTTTCTGCGGTCAATTCAGTGGTCAACACAATGTTTTCACTTGCTTGAACAACACATGTTTCCTTGACAGTTTTCTTCTGGAACTTCACAGCTACATCTAAAGAGAAATAAGAGCTTCTTTTCAGTGCTTTGTGCAGAGAATTGTCAATCTTGTGGCAAAATTAATAAACTTGAAATATATTTTACCTGTCACCTGCAGCTTAAATACCAGCTTCTCTGTCCCAGCCTCACATGTGTATTCTCCAGCATCTTTTTTCTCCATTTTTTCGATCACCAGCTCACGACTCTTGCCCTTTGACTCCATGTGGACTGCTTTGCTGGAAGTCAGCAGTTTGCCATCTTTGTACCATTTCACTTCTGTCTTAGAATCCGAAACCTCACAGCTCAGGGTGGCTTTCTGGGAGAGAGTGGCTTTCACCTCCTTCTGGACAGACTCCTTGTTGAAGAAGCCAGCTGGAGCTTCTGCAGAGCAAATGAAAAATTGGATGATAACAAATGACAACATCAGTCAGCCCTAAACACACAGACACAGCCAAAACCTTACAGTCACAATGAATGAACAGACTCAACGTTTTAAACATAAACAAGGGGGGAACACAATAGAAAAAAATCAATACACAATGCAAACGTGCTTATTAGCAACATCTTTTTCATCCTACCTGCCACGTGCATCTTAAAAGCCAGCTTCTCAGTTCCAACCTCACAGGTGTACTCTCCAGCATCCTTCTTCTCCACGCTGTCGATCACCAGTTGGCGACTCTTGCCCTTTGACTCAGTATGGATTGTCTTGCTGGAAGTGATCAGCTTGCCATCTTTGTACCATTTCACCTCTGTCTTGGTATCAGCTACCTCACAGCTTATGGTGGCTTTCTGTAGAAGAGTGGCTTTCACCTCCTTCTGGACGGACTCCTTGTTAGAGAAGGCTGACTTGAGTTGAGTCTCTGCAAAAGTAATAATGAAGAATGTCACTGAACCCCTTTATTTTACTGTTTCAGTTTGATACAAGGCAAATTATGACCAGGAAAATTGCTTAAAACATCAAAATTAACAGATTTGAAATAAAGAGGACAAATGTGCAGCCAAGACCGGCAAACTGTCAAACCAACAAACTATTGTGTAGCTCCAAATATCTGTGATACTAACATACTACAACATTCGCAATTCAACCCAGAACAGCAGATACACAAAACTAAAAATCGCTGCTTTTGGTCTACTTCACCAAAGATTTTGAGAGAAGCCGACAAACACTGAAACCAAAACAAAATACACACATATCCCACATACTATTTCCTTTGATTCCTCATACCTGTCACCTGTACTTGAAATGACAATTTTTCAGTTCCGACTTCACAGGCATATTCTCCAGCATCTTTCTTCTCTATGCTGTCGATCACCAGTTGACGAATCTTGCCCTTTGACTCCATGCGGACTGCTCTGCTGAAACTCAGCAGTTTGCCATCCTTGTACCATTTTACCTCTGTCTTGTTATCAACTACCTCACAGCTCAGGATGGCTTTCTGGGAGAGAGTAGCTTTAACTTCCCTCTGGACAGACTCTTTGTTGAGGAAAGCGGATTTAGCCCGGACTTCTGTAGAAGTAACTGTAAAGGAGCGTGGTAGCAGTACAATTACCCATACAAAAATGACTCCACAGCACAGGGCACAGCTTTGGATTTACTAGACAAACACAACCAAACCTTACAGATGCGGCACACAGAGTAATATGCTATCAAAGCTTGTGAGACTGCAACATCGTACTTTGCAGTCATAAAGCAAAAGCAAACTGGGAATCTGCAAGTTGCCACAGAGAGGCACAATGAATACATAAAAAACTATTCATTCAGAAAGAAAAAGACCAAATCTGTGACCAGGAACTGACAAACAACAGAGCCACAAGACACCAAAGCTGCCTTAGCAAACAAATGCAACAAGAAATCAAAGCATAAAGCTCACATAAGTGACACAATATTCCCATAATTTCAAATGTCACATGGAACGCCAAGTCAGTACTGACTTAAGTTTGAGTAAATCATGTCAAATATCTCACAACTGAAGCGACCAACAGTTCAGCCAAGCACTGTGACATTTACTTTCACTGAGCAGAGCAGACCACAGGCACAAATAGAAAACACAAAATATCCAGCAGTTTCACACAGTAAGTATTTTTATATATTTATTTTAAAAAGCTTGCTTATCATATATATTATATGACTTAGTATAATAACTTGAGAGTAAATATTGTCGTTATTCAAAATTTGACAAATTAATTAATGTAATTATGCTTGCATCATTAAACTAAATATGTAAATAAACTGTTTTTTAAAGGGTGTATCAACAAGTAACAACCAAAAGTAGGATTTTGAAGTCAATTTGGTATTTATTAAACATGGTGCATTCTCCTTACCTTCCACATGTATTTTAAAGACCAGCTTCTCAGCCCCAGCCTCACAGATGTACTCTCCAGCATCCTTCTTCTCCACGCTGTCTATTACCAGCTGCCGACTCTTGCCCTTTGACTCTGTATGTATTATCTTGCTGGAGGTCAGCAGTTTGCCATCCTTGTACCATTTCACCTCTGTCTTGGTATCAGCTACCTCACAGCTCAGCGAGGCTTTCTGGGAGAGAGTGGCTTTCACTTCCCTCTGGACAGACTCTTTGTTAGAGAATCCAGACTGGACCTGTGCGTCTGTGGAGGAGACCATAAATATGGATGACGAAATGTGTTTCCCCAACAACACATTTGGTCACACTTGCAATACCTGTAAGGTAGATCAATCAACAGAAATGCTACAAGCCTGTTCTGTCCTTGCGCCTACCTGCCACCTGTAGTTTGAAGACCAGCTTCTCAGTCCCAACCTCACAGATGTACTCTCCAGCATCCTTCTTCTCCACACTGTCTATAACCAGCTGGCGACTCTTGCCCTTTGACTCAGTATGGATTGTCCTGCTGGAAGTCAGCAGCTTGCCATCCTTGATCCATTTCACTTCTGTCTTGGTATCAGAAACCTCACAGCTCAGAGTGGCTTTCTGGGAGAGAATAGCTTTCACTTCCTTCTGGACTGACTCCTTGTTGAAGAAGGCTGACTGGGCTTCTGATGGAGGAGGCAAGTCAGGAAAAAAATCAGATGCTATTTATTCAGCGTTTAATAATAAGTACCCAATAAGTAATATTATTTTGAAATTCCACTCTTGCATACCTGCCACATGCATCTTGAAAGCCAGCTTCTCAGTTCCAGCCTCACAGGTGTACTCGCCAGCATCCTTCTTCTCCACGCTGTCGATCACCAGCTGCCGACAGGTGCCCTTCGACTCAGTATGGATTGTCTTGCTGGTGGTCAGCAGTTTGCCATCCTTGTACCATTTCACTTCTGTCTTGGTATCAGCTACCTCACAGCTCAGAGTGGCTTTCTGGGAGAGAGTAGCTCTCACTTCTCTCTGGACTGACTCCTTGTTGAAGAATGCTGACTGGGCCTCTGAGAATAACATCAAAGGAGAAATGAGTATAAGATCACCAATAACTGAAACATATTAAAGACATCTAACTGACACATTTTCAAAACTAGAAATATTTGTTATATATTCAATTAATCAATCGAGCAGTCCTACCTGTCACAGATATATTGTAGACCAGCCTATCCACTCCAGCTTCGCATGTATACTCTCCAGCATCGCTCTTCTCCACCTTTTCAAACACCAGCTGACGGGTACAGCCTTTTGCTTCTGAGTATATAGTCCGACTGTATACCAACAACTTGCCATCTTTATACCATTTCACTTCTGTCTTGCTATCCAAAACAGTGCAACTAAGAGTGGCTTTCTGGGAGAGAATAGCTTTCACCTCCTTCTGGACTGACTCCTTGTTGGAGAAGGCAGCTAGGGCTTGAGATTCTGAGAAAAAAAAGGTAAAGAAATTTGGATATGTGACGTGCAGTCAAGTGTTGACCATTACTACAAATGTATCATACAGTCTTACCTTTTATCTTGACCTGGAATGTGACTTTGTCTGCTGCTGTCTCACAGGAGTAATGCCCTTCGTCACTTTTCTTGGCACCCTTGATGATGAGCTTTCTTTGAGTCCCTTTGGAGATGATGGTACATCTTTGGTCCTCAGTGATCTCCACTTGATCTTTTCTCCACACAACGGGCGCACTGGCAGGAGATACCTCACAGGTCAGCTCAAGATCTCCTTTAAGGCTCGATGACATTCCCACGGTACCTCTGGCTTTGTTCAGAAACTTGGCAGGTTCATCTTAGAGAAAAAAAAGACAAAAAGAGACATGACTTGAAATCCCTTTGAAAATGTATGTATGTTTCTTATCAGTGAGTTTGGGGTAGCAGAGTAACACTGAAGATGACGCCATGATGACAGATAGCTTTTTCCTCTGTTTGATGGCACATAAACATATGCTAGCAGCCATCAGAGCAGATCACATTTCAGTACATCACATGGTCTGAGACAAACTGTCAGCATTATGTGAGCTCGAGTCAGTACTGGGTTGCACATACTTAACCCAGTTCCCTTTACAAAGTCATTTTCCTCCGACCATAGCAGACAGATTATTGAGTTTGCTCTGCGATAAAAGTTTTGGTGAGCGTACCTTTAAGAGCGAGTTTCAGGGGCATTTTGTCATCAGCTAAAACACACTCGTAGATGCCAACATCTTCCTCTGTTACATTGTGTATTATCAGGATCCTCTTGCGTTCAATGATCACATATTCATACTTCTTTCCTATTTTCACCTCCCGCCCGTTCCTCATCCAAACCACCTAAAGAAAAAACACAGAACAGATATAATTAGACATGAGTACTTGTGTTTGTACTTTGGGTAACATGAAATAGGAAATGTGGCATACTGTCTATATTCAGTGTGAATGCCTTTCCAGATTAATATGTCCTACAATCCATAAATCCAATCCAAAGCGGTGACCATATTTTCTCTCTCAAAGAATGTCTGACAATGGAAATGCTAACTTAAATAGAATATCCCCTGCCGTAATGTGGTACAATACCTCATCCAAAAACAATTATTATATTTCGAATAGAATCAAAGTAAGTACATTTTCCATCCCTGCACACTCGTAAAGTTAAGGGTACATTAAAAGAATTGGTGAAAAGCTAGAAGTAAACTTGAAAACGATGTGTGCTCCCTTTACAAACCTTTGCATCGTAATCCGACACCTCAGCAGTCAGTTGAGCAGTGTCTTGGGCGCTGCAGGTCACCACCTCCAGCTGATCTGACTTGTTGGTGAACCTAACAGAGGGAGCTGAAAATAGAGTTGACAGGTAAGAAGCCATTATTAATGGCCTTTAATTTAAAAAAGAATCTACAAAGTTGTAAAGCAGAAATAGTGGCATAGTTGACTGGCTGACAGTGACAGTGCATACCTTTCACTGACAGGATGCAACTGCTTTGTGAGCCTCCACCCACAAACTTGACCTCAGCTCCGTTCATTTCTATGGTCACGAAACGGATGAGCAGAGTGTGTATGTTCTTGGACCTGGTGATGAGGTAGTCAGATCCGCTGCGCAGGAGGCGGCCATTTAGAGACCAGAAGCCAGAACAAACAGCAGACAGCTCCACTGAGATAGAGAACTCTTCTCCAGTGATTGCAGTGCTGTTCGTCAGACCTTTCCTGATTTCAGCAGAAGGTTCTAGAGACAACAGGCAAAGCAGACATGAGAACATCTGAATGCACACTATAACAGCTCATGAATGATAAATGTCACAGAAGACATCAGTCTTACCCAGGTAGAAGCTTCCAGGCACCTCCAGGTAGGGACTCTGGCCAAAGTCGTTCATAGCACAGATACGGAATTGGTAGCTGGCTTCTTCTGTGAAGCTGGAGATGGTGATCTCTGTTGACACAATTGTTTCTCCAGCATTGCACCTCTGCCATGCTTGAGCACCAATCTTCCTCCTCTCTACACTGTAGCCCTTGATGGGCACAGGGCGGTCGCTGTCAGGAGGGGACCACTGAATGGTGATGGTTGAGTCAGTCTTGGTCTGCACCACAGCATCGACTGGGGGATCGGGGGGATGCTTCCTTGCGGCTAGAGCAAAAAGAGTGATGATCAGATGAGTACTGAGCGATTCTGATCTTCTAGGCAATAAATTACAATAAAGCTGACGGAGGTGTTATCCTCACCAGTGACAGAGAATCGAGTGGAAGTCTTGCAGTCTCCAGCCACAAAGGCCACTTCTCCTGAGTCATCTGCCTGACAATCTCTTATTGTGAGTGTGTACTGTCTGAGCACACAGGCAATGGAAATACGTTTATCTTCCTTCAGCTTCTCGCCATTTCGGGTCCAGTAGGCATCTGAGCAGGGATGCTCCAGCTCCACGCAGAAGATGACAGTGTCGCTGACAGGAACTACTGTCCTCCGGGGAAGTTTCTTAGTAATGTTGCCTGGAATATGAGAGGAAGTAGACGTTACATGAAGAAATGCAATTAGTAATACATTAGAAACATTGTTTCCTAACTTTTAGTTGTATATTAAAAAGGTTACATTAATTCCACAATAACATTTAACAAGAAATAAAGACAGAAAAACCTCAACCATACCCAGGACAGTGAGCTCAGCCACAGTGCGACTGCCTTCTTGCATCTCGCAGATATAAACACCGTCGTCGTTGGTGGTGACATTGTGTATGGTGAGACGACGAAGGGTGCCTTCCTCCTCCATGCGATATTTCACATTTTGCTCCAGCCTCATCTCCTCCATGAACCAGCTTGCCTGGGTGGCACTAAGCGGCACCTCACACATCATTGTGGCTGATGCCTTCTCCTGTACCTCCACATCATGCAGCTTCTTCTTGAATGGCACCTTAGGCTCTGACACAGTGAAAAATAGCAGAATCTTCAGGTTAGGCAACTGTATCGATGGTTTTGGAAAAATGTCAGTCAACAACAAGTCACAGTATATGCTTGGTGATATTGTCAACCATTTTCCAAACAGTCTACGTTAATTTCTCTGGGATCTGAGTTGTTCTTCAAGCTAGTGCAATATTAAAATCAAGGCAAAGAAACCAGCAATTTAGTTAATCCATCACACTGGACATTTAATCTGTGTTATTTATTTTGTATGGTGTGTTTAAGGAAACTTCAGCACCAAAGATTTGAGGCTATTTAAGAACATTTTAAATAGCTAACAAAATTATTTTTATTACATGTTTGCATATCCTTTAAGATTACATTTCTGACAATATAACAAGTCAAAAAAAATGTTTTTGGGTAGTAAAATATGACATCTTGGTTGTTGAAGCCATGGTTTGATAATTAGACAATGGTGGGAGGTGGGAAATCAATCAAAACTATTTTGGCTTGCAAGTAAGATAAAATACTTTCTAAATTTAATGAGCTGACATATGCAAAATGTTGTGTGCTGTAAAAATAATGTAACTGAAAATTGTTTGAACTAAAGGTTTCAATTTCTTACTGAGCTCTGCAGCACAAATGAGGGTTACAGTTTCAAACTGTATCTATATCCATACTTTGGATCTGAGCCAAGAGTTTGTTGAAGTGTTGAAAATGTGGAACTCCACTTTGAGTTATGGGTCAGGTCCACTGGGATCAATAAATAACTCAAAAGTATCTGCGTAAAATATTTACAATATTTCCTGTAATGTACCTCGCAAAGACAAGTGAGCTGTTTTCATTTCGGCAGGCTGCACAAACACACTGGTCATACACTAAATTGAATCAAAGCTGGTGAGATACAGCTACTAAACTCTGACTTTGACTTTTTTGGCTTTTTATATCTTTATTTCAAATAGTGACAGCCAGAGAGAGACAGGATATCTCTACAGGAATTTTAGCTTGCGATTTAGTCACAACATACAGTACATACTAAACATTAATAACCTTTAATAGTTATATATTTTGTTCCTTGGTATAAGTGCTTTGATAAGTTATCTTCCCAGGAATATGACTGACTTCCCTTTCTGCCAGAACACCTCATTTCTAAGTAAAGTAGCTATAGCAATCCACATAACGTTGAACAAAATACAATGTTTTTTTTTTGTTGAAAATGAATATCCCTCTTTTCATCCATTGTCCATTGTTATTCTATTGTTATTGTATAACAACAAATCACTATAGGTGTTGCATTTTGCACATATCATTATATACAGTATATAAAAATTTGATAGATGGTATATTTTCCATTTCAAATTGTCACTAAATCCAGCAAAATATCAGAAGGATCCAACAACGATAATCAGGTTGCAAAGCCGTCATTAACGGACTGATTAACAACCAACAAAAATCTACAACTCCACAACTGTATCCCTTGGGATATATTCTTCCCAAGGGAAGTCACACTAGCAGTGGTGCCAATATGCTCCAGTAAGTAAGTGCCCATCTTAGCAACTGCGAACTACTCATCACCAGCAGAAAATAGATGCAACACAACACCCTCCTTCAGTGGATGAGCCAGAATTCAACCTTGTTGTGAATAGCCACACACATTTTTAGAGGTTTAAATGAGGCTTTGGTATTGTGATTTGAAAAAGTAGCACTTACTTAGCCCAGTTGCCAAAAGTGAGTTTATCCTTCTAACATATGGTTTATTCCGCTGTGCCAAATACCTCCATTATTATTGCTATTAAAAACACATAAATGAGCCCCACCGCTGCACTGGATGACATGGTCCTTCATTGCGATGATCATAGACAGGCACTGTAGTTTATTTTGAGGAAATTACACATACTGTACAGCATCCTGGTGTTATAAATACTGACTTAAGCACCAAATGTGTATTCAATTGCAGCTCAAAATAGTCTCCAACAAATGGCTATTTACTCCTGTTTGATGAATGTTTGCTAATAACTACAGTGCCCAACTGTTTTGGGAATTATTTAGCCTGTATAGTTTATATTTGCAAGCTATTTTTAAAGATTTATGTCTTCAGTGGGAACTAATTGGCTTGGGGTCTTGAGGCTGGGTGCCACAGATATGCAATGGTAGAGAGATAGAAAACTATTAGGAGACAGACTTATATATTGACATCTCTAATGATACTAAGGATTCTCTTAAATGTGTACTTAAACATTATCAGTGTACCGTATGTAGCATTTTTTTAAGACATGACCATCTTACCTTTCACTGTTACCAACACAGCACTGTAGGTCTGCCCAGCCATATTGGTTGCATTGCAGGTGTAGAGACCATTATCGCTCTGCTTGCAGTACAGGATCTTGAGGATGAAGTTCTCAGCTTGGTCCTCATAAATGACATGCCTGCGGCCCTCGCTGATGTTTATTCCATCCTTCCTCCAGATGATGTGGGGCTTAGGGTGACCCGTCACAAAGCAACTGAGTTTAGCATGCTTGCCTTCAGTCACCGTGCAGGTACGGGTGAACACACCTTTGGGCAGCCTTGCCAGCATTGATGCCCTCAGCTCATGTTCCAGACTCAAACCATCTCTTATGTTGGCTGTGGAGGAAGAAGAAACAGAGGAGCTGCTTTCTTCAGTGCGATAGATAGAGATGTCCTTCTTCATTTCCTCTTTGCGCTTTTGCAGGTGAGAAAGGAGGGAGGTGTTCTTGTCTACGGTAAGGTGACGGGAATCCTGGGCTTCTACAACGAGAGCTGCTGCAGCGTGTGCACGGCCGACAGTGTTTTTGGCCCTGCAGGTGTAGGTGCCGCTGTCCAGGTTACGTACACTTTGGATCTTTAAGGTGCTGCTGTCATTGTTGGAAACAATCTTGACGCGGTTAGACTCCCCCAAGTAGCGCCCATCTTTCTCCCAGTCAAAGTTGGCTTTAGGGAAAGCTGCAACCTGGCAGAGGAAAACAACATCACCTCCCAAATCTACACGTGTAGAGGTAGGCTTAACCAGGAAAACAGGGGCCCTCTGAGCCATCTCTGATGGCAGGGCCACTTTCAGGGTTACAGCAGCATAAGCTTCCCCAACACTGTTTTTGGCCCGGCACATGTACTGGCCACTGTCCTCCAGTGTTAAATCATAGATGGTCAGGCGGTACACATTTCCATCTTCCACGGTCTTGAAGCGTCCTCCTGATGTCAGCCTCAGTTTATCCTTTTCCCAGGTGATCAGCGGGGTGGGGCTGCCCATGATAGTGCAGCTCAGTGTTGCATCCTTCCCTACACACATCGAGAATGCCTTTGGGCGAGTGAGAAACCTGGGGACTCCTCCAAACAAGTTTGGATCCATGGTTTGTTCCTGTTATAATAAAATAAGAAACAGTGTAGGGTATTAGAATACAGTATCAGGCCAACAAGAAATAATATGCAACATTAAACAGGACGGGTCACATTTGTTTAAGTCCTAATGATTTTCATAGTCTGCAAAAGAGCAGGTAGTAGTTTGTCATAGTTCCCTATTAGCTACCAAACACCAAAATAATTTCTTAGTTACTAAATTGGGCAGAGTTCTAAATAATGGATAAAATAGCAGTTTTATAAATGCATTTACTAATAAAATTTATTCTGAACTGTCACAAATAATACAAAATCTGTAGGAAAAGGCTGTGTTGTTTTATTTATTGTATTTATTACTTTCTGAGCGCACAATAAATCACAAAGAAACTCTGTCACGTGCACCCAAACCATTGAGAGATGTGACAGTTTGTTAAGTGTACTCTATTAATATGTTATGCTATGAAAATAGACATAAATCCGCAGTTCAGATGGGCATATTTATGGCTGCCAGCTCCTGTCAACATCCCCCCTGTCCCAGCCCTGCAGACATTCATCAATACAAACACAAAGACTTAAATCAATCCCATGCAGCATATTCAATTAGGAGATTGGTTTAATAACACAACAAATGAACGAATTCCCCCTGTAACAAGGTCAAACAGTGAAGATATGTGCCTTTCAAAGACTGACATTTACCAGCTTTGTCACCTCTGCCGCTTGAACTGCCTGTCCCAAAAATAACCTCAGCTGTCAGACCCCGTCTCTGTCCATTGCCATTTGTAGAAGCGAAAGGGACATCAGCTGTTTGATAAAGCTCCCACTTCAGAAACACACTTCATTCTCTGTACACTGAACTAACACATCTTAAATGTTAAGCTGAAATCCAATTGCTCGTTTGTAAAACTGCGAAAACTGGCGCACATACCGTGAGCCTAACCGAAACTGGAACCCAACATTTGAACCGTTACAGGTGTGAACGTTTAGTATTTAGCTTTGTTACCCACACAGTTTGTAATTTAAATTAATTATAAAACTGCTATAACTTCGGTAAAATTACTAAATATCATTACTGTTGTAACATTTTGTATTCGTGTTATTATTATTTATTAGTCTAACATTACTTTTTCACCTTGAGTCTTCAACCTCACAGGTAAAACGGTGAACGTTGAATCATGTGGGCTCAAACGTCAGTTGGCCGTCAAAGATATCCGGATGATGGTTTATATACTCCAATATCAGTGTTTAGAAATCCCACCAGACCAAAAAAAAAAAGTCTTCTTTGTGCTCAAATATCCTTGAAATGGTTGTAAATCCAGGATGGTGGAACATCCCCCAGTCTGCTACGGTGGGCGGTAGACTAGACTTATTTTTTCTTTCTTCTCCGGTACCTCATGATGCCAAATAGCTGACGTGCCTATTTTGGCGCAGCCTCCTTTCCAAAATAGATTTGTCATTTAACTGGGCAGATAGGAGATAGCCTGTTGGTGAGGTCGGGGAGGAGAGCACACTAGACTGGCCCCTGCCGGGCTGCACACTGCCGCAGGCTGCACACTACAACGCGGTCGTAAACAACTCATAATACTGAGTTTAACTACCAAACTGGTTTACACCTGCAGAGTGGAAGCTTTCAGTAACAACACTTTTATGTGCTCCGACTAAATCATATGATTATGCACCATCCAGGTTGTTTTCTACTGTTTTATCCTCATATATATTGACATATAACCTTATATATTGAGATCCCACCTAGAAAGCCTGTAAAAATCTATTTGGATGTTTCATATTTAATCTATTCACATTTTCTGTATACATTTATAATAAATACTGGTCCACAGCTTTCTCCACACAATAAAACACAGAGCAAGGGAGATACTGAATTCTTTATTTTATTTTATTTTTTACATCAAATTCAGTTGGCAGATGCTTATGCAACTTACAAAAAGTTTATTCAAAACATGTATGAGCTATCAGATATCATTCATTGTTTTAATTAAATTAAGCTATGTGCTAGAGAGGGTTGGTGAGATGTAGTCTGAAACGGTGGGTTTATTTGTTTATTTACTGGCCTAAAAGTAGCATACTGAGTTTAAAATCACCAGATGTAGCATGCAGATTGCCCAACATGTCATTGTTTCAGTTTAAATATGTCATTCTCCTCCAGAAAAATATATAGCTTCTAACCCTAACCCTGCTTTTGGTTTATTACATCTCGTTTAAGTCAGCCTTAAATAAAGCGCTTTTAGAGTTTATTATATCTTTGCCCAGGGAGGTGGAGGGAGTTTTATTTTTAATACACATTATGTATGTATTCAGACTTCCATTTATGTAATTAAGGTGAGTTAAGGTCATTGATTACTCATTTTGTGTGAACTTGAACAGCTAGAAGTGCTGAAGATGTGTGTAGTATTGGTGACTCTTGACACAATTAGACAAAACCAAAGAAGGATTAAAACTTGTGTAACGTTGTGTCCTACAAATCAATCTCTGTCACCTCTCTCAGTATCTAATGATCTTTTGGCTCATCTTACTACAGGGTGTAGAGAGAGCTGAGCCAAATTAAATGTGAAGTGCTTGAATGTGAAGTTAACTTTTGCATTGGAGTTGACCAGCAACAGCTGGTCCCTATCATGTCTCATATCTAACACCTTGAGGTTACCAGTTTGGCAGAGACCCAAACCCAGGTGACTCTTGGAGTTGTTGGACATGTTGTTGTTCTACTTTTTCACTAATAAACACTCTGTAACAATCTCTGTACTGAACGCATTGAAATGAAATTGATATTGGTCTTCAAATATGCATATTTCCCAAAATATCAGCATTGCTTTAAAGTATATGGTTTGTGCTTTTTGTTGTGTTGTCTCGCTAGGATCTCACCAGTGTGCAGTGTTGTATGATCTGTTATCATTTCACTTATTTTCTAAACTGATAATATTGCATTATCTGTGAGTCTATGGTCATAACCTGATGACTCTGATGTCTTTTTGTCTGTTTCTTCAGTGTCATTCTGTCCATATTCTTTCTTTCCTCTCTTGTGGACACCATCCTCCATGTAAGCATCCACGTCTATGTCCACATGTACATATAAAGTATGTGTTAAGCCTTTATTTCGATTGAATGTAAATGTGATTGGTGTAACATGAGAGATTGGCTGAACCTCCCCGCCCGGCACATTGTATTCCACAATCACCATGTAGACAGCTGCTTTCCCTGGCTGGTCAGCCCCATAATTAAGTTATGACTTCATAATGAACAAAAGCCTAAAATACAGTAATGTGTTAAATGTGTCTGCCATGACACCTTCACCCTGATGAAAACACTTTGCAATCATTCAGGATGACATAGCAATCCTAAGATACCTGAGAGTATGTGTATCTACTTTATCACAGATTTAGAGACAGAGTTATATATATTTTTTAAATCTAATGCTTATAGCGTCTAAACAAGGGGCAGCAAGTCTTATCACTTTCTTCCCTATTCTTTGGCTTCCATGTTATTTTCTCGGTCTTTCAGAGTGGGCTTCCCCCCAGTGCCAATGACTGACAGCAGCAGGTCGCCTGGACCCTGATTTAAACTCCCCCGAAACTCTAGCAGACGGTAATCCACTGTTGCTTGCTTGCCTCTGCTTCATCCTGTTCTGGCTACTGTGTTTGGTTTCCATACTCCTGAAAACATGCTGAAGAAAAGAGGAACAAAAATATATACAAGAAACTGACAATTCTTTCATCTGTCTGTCCCACATTCATCCAAACCATTTAGCTCACATGAGTAATATATAAGAAAAGTAAATTAGTGTTTTATATAAAATTTAACTTACACTCCTTAAAATGCCAAATCAGGTAGTAGCGTCAAATCACATCGTGGAAGGTATTTCCACAACCTTTTGTAATCCTCCAAAAAGTCACTCTCACAAGCAGTCACCTCCTCATGGCACCTGGGACATGATACAGTACAGGGCAGGAGACAGGCACATTGCACCTGGCTACGTTTTAAGCAACTATAGAGTTGGGTTAGTACAACATTCCTTTGTGATGAGACAATACTCACAAAAATAGTTGCAATGTATACTCACCAACATCTGACCTACATGGACCTGACCTCTTAGCCATTTCAAGAATAAGGTCACAGTTGTATCATGTTCACAGCTGAAACACATGGCTGTTATCTCAAAAGAACATGTTCATAGCAGATGATAAGTGAGACAAATGTGAGTCACACCGAGGACCAGTAGCCAAGAATGAACAGCAGATGGCGTTTATGTGCCTAAAATATTCTGCTGGAACTTGAACAATGAAAACAACCAGCTAGATTAAAAACACAGATGAGACAAAATATGTGTTGCAAAATAGAGGCATGTTGTGTTTATTTACAATACAGATAGCATTTACAGTATTGACAGAGTACCAAATAAGACAACAGCTCTAACCCACAAAATGAAACCAAACAAAGACGTCTAACTAATCTATTCAAATCATTTTCAAAATATTATAAAGGGAGGGACCCACTGTCACCTAGGATACCTCAAGATTTACAGCTCCTTTGCACCATCAATCAACTTTTATTAAACGCAGTCTAAGCAAAGTACAGAGCAAGTGTCCTTACATTTGGTGTCCAAACCAAAGATTAGACAACACCATTTCTGTTCTATTTCTGCCAGAGTGTTTACGCTGGTATGCACAGGAGAGGTGGATCTAAACTGTGAGAGGAACCAGCTGATTACAATATCTGAAAGTGAGCATGAGACACACAGCACATAAAGAGATAAGGCGTGCAGCAGTGTGAATGTGTCTCGAATACATCGAGCCCATGTGCAACACTAAATTAAGTCCAATGAGAGCTTAAAAGGTAAGAACTATGATGATTTATTAGATTATATTGGACACGTGTTTATATATATTCTTTAACATCTCTTTTATATTTCTGTCATTGGATATTAATAATTTTGTTGGTTTATTGTTCATGTTACACCTTCATTGTTGTCTACTATAGCCTTTTTTTTTAAATGGTAGTTTTAAATACCACCACAGGGAGTTGCCAAAGTCAGATATTTTCAAATCTCACACAAAGGGGCTTTGAGTAACAACCCCTGTGTGCGTATAGTATTTTATGACATCTAAGACTCAGCCTGTCAGGCCCCAGATCCGCCTGGGGTCATAGTGTTTTTGGCCAAATGTATGACAACATTAGTTAGCATTAGCCTCTAGATGGCATGTTAACATATTAACAGCATCTGGATTTGGAGTTAACCAATCTGAAAGACGATGAATGTCTGTAGAAAATGTCATGGTATTCATTCCAACACTTATCAAGATACTTTCACTCTGGACCAAAATGTCGGACTGTCAGACTGGCACTGAGCCACGCTACATAAATACTTTCAGAAATCCATATTGTAATACAAAGCGCTTTTCAGTTCAGCAAATGGATCAGTGCCATTATCAGTGTCCATGCAGAGAAAATGTTTCACATTGTAATCTCATAAGCAATATAAAACAGAGAGAAAATTAAAATATATTTTTATTTCAAATAAACATAATCAACCACACAAGAAATGATTAAATACACTCAAAATAAGATTTATTTGCCTCTCTACTCACTCACAGAAAACAACACATGTATTGTAAAGCTGTGCCGAAAAGTTCTTTTGGCATGTTTCATTTTTCAGCTAGTGTTTCTTAATTTACAGAACAAAAAAAAAACAGACAAACCTATGTAACAAAAAAATGATCTTAAAACATAGTCAACATTTCAGGATGAAAACTTAGCACCTTGTTCCAGTCACTGTGATTCTTAGACTGGTGTATAGTGGATAACAAACCATAGTATGGTGAGAAGGTTGGCCATGATGACACTGCCAAATACAAGGCATACTCCTGCTTCTGTAGGACATTGAGGACAGTGCAATTTTAGACACCATGATAAGAAAGAGTGTGCCGTCAGATGCAACGGACTGACACGAGATCAGTTTGCAACTTCCAAGCTACATCCACAACTTCACTACATACTTGATGCTATACACAATGACTTGCCAAATAAAATACTGTACATAGTATGTGCTGCTAACTCTGTGAAAGTAAATCCAATAGTTTACACGAGAATGGCTTCTATACAGAGCAAATACTAGACCTTAATACTAAGGCACTGCTGAAAATAAAATGACAAACCTAAAAGTGAGGTGTAAATGTGGAGACTGTCAAAAGACATCAACTCTGTGCACAAAGCTGAGCTCCAGTGTCTCTACAATAATAAACTCACTGCACAATATCTATGTAAGCATATTTAACAGTGTGACAGAAACACATAATCCCCCTACAGGGTGCTTTTTTGTTTTTTTACTGACCAGAGGTAAGAGTGACCTTATGTGATTTGGCCACAGTGTTTCCAGGTGGTCTGCTGTGGACAACGACGATACAATACGTGCTGATGCTTTGCTTATATACAAACAATGAGAAGAGGTCACTCAGACCGACTCAGTGTCCCTTTTGAGACCCGCCCTTTCTAAACTGTTGCAAGTGCCGTATATATGCACACACTTCTACAAAATGATTTATTTTCTGTCAGTGCAAAAATTCATGTTAGCATAATTACGCAGGTGTCAAAAACGCATTCCTTCCACAGACACACTCACAAAACAAAGTGTAATAGTTCCTAAACACGCAGAGGGCAAAGACACGTGTGTGCCCTCTGAAGTCTTGCAGTCGCGGATGTTGATATCTATATTATTGTTTAGAATGCAATAAAAAGAAATGGGTAGAAAGATATTTTACGCACTGCATCAAACAAGCAGATTTAGTCCAAGTTTATTTTAAGTGTAAATCACATTCAACATCATGCTGCTGGCCTTGTTATCTTTTCATTAATAAATCTTTTTTTACTCAGAAATTCAGAATCACAATTTTTTTTTTTTTAACTACTTTCAGTGGGGGGGTACATGCCTTTTTTTTTTTTTTCTTAATCAACAAGATCATATGCTTTTGTGAAAGTAAATGATTTGACAAAACAATCAAAATATTTTCTTTTCAAATAAATATTACACATACATCAATTAAATATCAATGGGGAAACAGGGAATAAATAAACCTAAAGCTAAGAAAGTATGCTGACTGTGGAGAGGCAGTTTTTCTCTTTATGCTCTTACTTTTGAAAGTATAAAGCCAACACTGAGAGGAACTGCTGCCTAAAAATCTTCAAAACCTAAACCCAACAGTGCACGCTCTGAAATCAGCCCTTATGAGGAAGTTCCATTTTTATTTGTGAGCATTTTGGGAGTAGCACGTGAACTAAATCTTAATGTGCACAACAACGATTTGTAAAAGCAATACACCCTGTTTTGTTCTAAAGATTTTTAGGACATCGACTCTGGACTCAAAAACATTTGCTGGGCAAGAAATATGAACAGAAAATGAAAGTGATTCCATTTACACCTGCCATTAAAATCAAAATGCAGTTAAAAGATGCATCTGTACACTGCAAATAAACTTTTATGTACTGTATATACATTTACACAAGAGTAAATACACTGCAGAGGTATTGGTTGGAGTATTAGTTTTTCTTCACCACCACTGAGGTAATACGGAAAACTAGGATTTAAGTACATATGTTTTTTTATATTGGTGTTAAGGCATAAAGCTGACTTTATGTCCAGCTTGAATAGACTTAAAAAGACATCTTATATCTGCATCAGATTTTGACGCCAAGTGTATTTGGGGCCCATGAATTCAGTTCTATTTTTGAGAAACAGTAATGTCTTGATACATCAGCTGTCTAAATAGTAATACTGAATAAAATCTGTATTTAGGACTACTAAACACAGGCAGCAGCATTAAAGCATGTGTATATCTGGTTTAAAGACATGTTTTGTCAAGCCCAATAGGGTTTTCACCAGCTACACATGGTGTTTTAGTAGTACGGCTACTGTACAGACGTTCTTTATCATAGCAATACTTGGTATCTTTTTCAAGGATTAGATCTGGTAGTAAAAATGTGGACCTTTAAAAGGATAAGTAAGATGGAAAAGTATATTTACACACCACCAGGGGTCCAACAGCACAACTTGAAAGACTGAGTTAATTTCTTTTTTTTCCAGGTGATTAAAATTGTTCAGGCAGCTACAATACAGTCTGCAGTCTTTGCAGATCACAGATCAAGACACCACTCTGTGAGAAAAGCACAAATGCTTGAATTGTGCACACACACAGGCTCAGCAGAAGTCACGATGAGCCTTTTTGCATTCCACAATAAAAATTGGCCACACCCACCATCACACAGTGATCCTATGAACACACACACTATCTCTCTGTCACTTCACACGCAGTTTATCTGTACAAGTCAGTGACAAAAATCAGGATGAAACGGACGGAAGACATATGGTTTCCCTGATGCCATAGTCTGCCTGATGTGACAGGATGAGGCGTGGAGGTGCAGAGACAGTGGTTATTCAATGACTCCTTCCTACAACAAACGCTGTGAACGATGTTTTAAAGGTCCATGCTAAATTCTCCATGAAGATCATCTAAGGCCACAATGTTCATAGAAGAAAGTAAAATGTAAACACTATAAAAAAAAAAAAAAAAAAAAAGAGAGGAGAAATTATCATGGCGTTGTATCCCTTCGTAGGATAAAAGGCCATTTGTTATTAGTTTCAACAAACAAGAATGTCACAGGATACGGAACCACGAAACATAGATCGCTGACATGTGTTTAAAAGAGAGCATATACCTTATGACATAAGGCACTTCAACAACTACTCCCAGCGCCCTGTTTTGGAGTAGATCCACTGTTAATCTCCTGATCGTTTTCATCCTCTTCTTCCTCTTCCTCCTCTTGCCATTGACCAAGGTGGACAGGCGTGGGCATGGAAATGCTGGAACTGAGGCCACTATGTGCCTGGAAACCTGATGAGAGTGTTCATATAAAAGTCTTTCTTAGGTGTAGTCTACTAAATGTAAGGTGGGTTTCTTGTTTTCAACACTTCTGTCTTATTTTAAATGATGCTAATTTTATGATTAGTGTGATTTTGCAATGTGTTTATATGTTAAAGCTTATGATATTTTATATAATTCATTATTTCGTGAACACATACCAGTGTTTTGGCATGTTTTAGCCCATTTACTACAAATTGTATACATTTACATACATTTTTTAAAACCTTTTTAGCAGTCAGTGGTCTCCACTCATTTCACTGTAGTTGTAAAATCAACTTGAAGAGATTTGAAACTTCCAATAAGTCACAGTGAGCGTCATATCTGCAGTTATGTTACTGTGCCAAATTATCAGCGCAGACTTGGTTTCTGTGCTTCAGTACCATGTGGTATAACATAAGTTTGATAAATATTAAAGCCACATAAATGCTTCTAAATCTATTTTAATTTAATCTTAAGTACTTTAAGCCTCTTCTCAGTGTGTTGTTCTGATCTGATTGGAGTGTGTAATTAAGTGCTGCAGATTTGGGTCACAACTGTGATTTCAACACTACAAGCTACACTTCATTACACAGTTATTTAATTCAATATTAACGTCAAAAATATCTAGAAATACAGGTCACTATTAAACGTAAAAGACAGAACTGACACTTGTTTTTCAGCTGTACTGAGGCTGCAAGCTTGAAAATCATTATGTTCATTTACCAGTATTTGTGTGCAGATCTCTCATTGGCACTGGGTTCTGCCACTGCCCAGATGCTCTCTGTGGGTGGGAGCTCTGCTGGTGGAGCTGGAGAGACAAACAGTTGTCAATGTACAGCAGAACAGAGTGGTGGAGATACTGAAAAGTGTTACTCTGCCTGAACTCTATCTTTTTGAGCACCAAATAAACAAAATCTGTAGGAGGATGTTTTGACACTGCTCACCAGTGGAATCTTTTGTTATAGGTGCTATATAAAAACTGTGAAAGTATCAAATGGTTCAATCTACGGAGAAATACACACAACTCTTACTCAGAAACTGTTCCTTTAAATGAGGTGTCAGGACTTCTGTAAGGTTAAGTTGTCACAACTATACAGTCACTGCCCTCAGCAGTGCTCCAATCCGTTACCTGTGGTTGACCTCACCGTGCGTCAAATAGCGCCAACAGTCAACCAATCAGAAGAGGGAATCATTCATTTTAATGAGACAAAAATGCAACACAAAACACCCTGCCTCTTGTTAGAGTGCCACAGAAAAGCACAAGAGAGGAGAGAAAAGCTATATTGTTTTTTGCATTTATCCCTCTGGGGGTCCAAGCAATCGCCCACGATTGATAGGACCATTGACAGGACCCCAGAGGGTTAAAACCACAAATATATCTTCTAACAGATATCAAAACTTCAAAAAAACAAAAAATAAACAGGAAAAATGTAAAAAAAAATAGGACCTTTAGGGGGTGCATCTTTGGTACTCGAGATACATTTTGGGGAGTATCACTTTAAATTCCAGAGAAAAGGAGGATAAATATATTAATGTCAACTGCTGTGCCTGGAGGCGGCAATTTGTGGTCAGGAAATTACCTCATGCAGATAGATTGCATGGAGACTCATCTCTGCTGAGGCAAACTCTGAGTGCAGTGTATTGCTCCGGATGCGAGAGTCACTGTTAGTCATACTGGAAAAAAAAAGTAAATATGTTAACCACAGCCATTAACAAACCTTTGCATTTATTTATAATTTCTAATAGCTACAGCATGTAAATAATGAATGCACGTGTGTATGTAATGTGTGATAAGTACCTGTCAATGATGGTGCGATCGCTGCGGTACATGGTGCTCTCGGGGTGGACGGATGAGGGCAGGAGGCCGTGTGAGCGGCCGCGGCTGGGATGTGCGAGCTGGGATGTGGACAGAGAGGCCAGGACACTGGCAGCAGCAGAAGCAGCGGTGCTTGGTGGGATGAAGCGATGGTCTCGCCCTTGTAGTCCCGACGCAGTTAGAATGGGGTGGGCCAGTACACTGGCCAACAGATTATCGGTCTGGAAACAACAAAGGCACATCAGTACAGAGCCGCTGAGTGAATAAGTAATGAGGCTAATCTGAAAATATCCTGTGGTAATAAATATTTACTGTTAAAAATGTATTACAGTTTCTTACATCAGCTGACTGATATCTTTAGTTCGTGTGTGGTACATAGTATCTGTGTGATTAACAAGGTCCTCAGGGTTTCTTACCCCAGTGGCAGACTCGTTGGACTGTAGTGAGGTGCAGAGAGGAGCCTGAGAGAGCAGCAGTTGGGTGGAGGGGCCGCCCTGTGCATCGTGCTGCACCTTTTCCTTTAGGTGGCTGATAAACACTGAGCTCTCCTGAGGCGGCTGCCAGCGTGGGTTCTTAATGGTGAAATGCATGAGAGACAGCTCGGTCTTGCCGTTTTCAGCCTGTTGGTAAATGGAGGCCTCCGTCTGACCCTCTGACAACCACTGTTAAAAACAGTTAAAGATATATATATCAATTCAAGCAACATTAAATTAAATATTCACTACATTTTTGCTCCTTGAGGGAAAATTGACTGGTTATGTAACAGAAGGAAGAAATCATACTGTTGGGTTTCCATGACGTCTGATGTCCATCTGCGCAAAGGAACAGATGTCTCCGACTCCAACCACCTCCACAGTGAAGTTCCTGAAGAAGTCAATGATCTCTAGAGATTTATTCCTCAGGAGGAAGATGAGGATGAAGGGTGTGACAATAGGGCTGAGCAGCTCCTCCAAGATGAACACCTGATTTGGACAAAGACAACACTGATTACATTTTTACATATAATCAACAAATCCAGTGACTGACAAAAGTCTTCATTCTCTCATTGACCAGGTGCCACATTAAAAATGTCATCAATCACAGCAAAATCTCTTCCATCTCTTTAGTCTGACTGTGACAAATGTGCTCCTATCCATGCCTCACCGCTTTGTACTGGAACAGCTGCGCCACCTCGTCACGGGTCTCGCTCTTGTTAGCATTGCCCCTCCAGTGGTCTGGCATGTAGTGAATGTGTGCCAGCATGCACTGCAGCAGCTGCTCTGGACACCACACCATATGCTCATCTGGGATGAAGGACCTGGAGCAGGACAGGTACAAAATATGTACATTTTTCATTAGCACTGCTGTACCTGTACGTATGACATGAATTAAGAAAACAGCATCATTTTGTAGAGCATAGTTTGATATTTTGAATGAAAATCTGTAGCCAATTAGGGGCCTTAAAATTTCCCCATATTCATTAGTTAGTATCATGCAGGATGTCTACAGTGTCCTTTACAATTAACTTGTTAACACCTACTGATAGCAATCCTGGAATGGCTCCAGGAGAGAAAACCTGGCTTGGAAAGCTCACCTGGTGATAGTAATAACAACTCCCAGAACAGTGATAGCGGTAAGAATGTGCTGCACTGTCAGAACATCCTCATCATAGACTGTCAGCGCAATGAGCACAGCCAACACCGAGCCTGAGAAGAAGGCAATGTTCTTTGCCAGTACAGTCAGCAGTGGCGATGTAAAGGAGTTCATGTATTTGGAAGTGGGTTTATAGCCACGGCCTAAGCGTCCGTATAGCTCGTGGTCCAGCTCATTGAAATGCCGCAGGTATAAACGACCATACAGGGACCAGCGTCGTGCACCCAGGCTTCCAGGTTCCCTGCGGATCACTTCGGTATAGCTGAAGAAAGCGTAGAGCACCTGCCACACCAGGATGAAAGGACATAGCAGCAAGTTGGCCAAACCCATCAGCAGGATGACTCTACTGAGCTGCTGTGCGAGCTCCAGGCGGTTTCCACTCCGCTTGTACTTGGGGTGCAGGTTCCACTTATTCTGAAACAGAGAGCCGGGACCCCAGAAGAGGATGAGCTCAAAGTTGTACTTGAGGCCCTGGGTGAGGAACACCACATTGCCCAGCAGGGGGAGTTGCAGCTGCACTGGCAGCAGTGATTTGTTTATCATAGCCACCATGTAGTTCTTGAATCGCAGGATGCGGTGATAGATGTCAAGCTCCGTCAGCTCTTTCTTGTGTATGCACATTTGCTGTTCTCGTTGCAGGCTGATGAGCCGGCCCTGCACTTCCTGCCATGTGAAGTTGCATAGTTCGTCCTGGGATAAGGAGGCAAAGGGGCACAAAGTAAACTGACTAATAGTAGAGAGACAATGCATGACAAATGACTCATCATTTTAGGTATGTCATCTTTTAATACGCACAAAACATTTGTCACAAGGTTGATTTGGACGACCTTTTGCTGTATGTAATGTTCAGGTTTAACACTCACCATTCTGATCTTCAGTGCTTTGATGTAGAACTGCCTGATCTCCCAGTAGCTCAGAACATTGCAAAAGACTTTGACAAGCCGATAGAGCCAGAAGATGGCTGCCATGATGAGAAGGAATATAATCCAGCTATTCTCTTGAATTCTGAAGAGAAACGAAAGTCTCATTTAGACACAGTTTGCTGTTCAAGTCATTGATTTTTGTCGTTCAGACATGGGCAACCACAGACGTGTTAGTACAGCTGTATTCAAACATGACATTTACAGAAAGAACCACAATGCTCATGAGATATTTGGAAGTGTCTGAACACAGATTTAGAATTTCTGTAAAATTACAAACATCTAAAGTGACACTCTCTCCCCTCCTATGACATTATAAATGGATCTTTTTACAGTGTTTACCTAATAATATGATAAACAGATGAGAAAACGAGCGACTGTCGCTCTCAGTATATGTTTTGATCTCTTAAACTAACACTAAGCTCCTTTTTACAGCGTGTGGGACAGCCTGCTTCTTTCATTCTAAAATTAAGAAATCTTCTGAGTATTACATGTCAAAGCGCAGAACACACTGGGCTATGGTTACCCATAAGTTAGCAAATACCAGTGCAATTACTGCTGCTCTTTTATATTTCTATATCATTTCACAAGAGGTCACTTTGGGATATCATAAACAAAATATCAGAGTGTTTTCGGGATCTGGCTTTACAAGGGAAATGAGAGACGTGGTATGAAGAGGACAGAGAGGATCCAAACTGAGGGACAAGATGTTCCCAAATTAGAATTCCAAGCAGTTGTGCGTCACTGACTTTGATATAACTGACTATTGAGCCACCGTCAGAACCAGGAGCAAATTGATGACAGGCCTATTACAGTAGCTGGAGAAAACAAGCGGGGGAAAAAAATATATGACAACATGGGGCTGGGGAGGGAAGGAGGGGGAGAGAGAGGGAGAGGGAGAGAGGGTCTGTCCCTTGTAGCCGGCTAGTGAGGTGTCATATGGTTGTCAGCTTGCTGGCCTAGCTGAGTTGTCAGTATTTCGACAGGCTAGTTTTACCTCGCCAAAGCTATCAGTTACATTGCCCTGCTCCCTAAAGTCAGTCTGAACACAGTACACAACTACCTTCCTCGATGTAGCCATTAGTTGGAGGAATTTTGCAATTCAAAGCTACCAATCTGAGGCAGGAATAAACAACAAAACTGAGAAAGAAATACATTTCATAGGAAGAGATGACACTTGTAATTAGTTTGATTAAACCTTATGCTATCACTGGCACCCTTTTCCAACATTAATTACTTTAATTTGGCAGAGGTCTTCAAAATGAACTGTAAAAACATTTAGAAATGGGTCCTGCTGTCATATTTTAGATGTGTGTTAAAGTTGCTAGCGACGGATATTCAGGTAAGGTCAGCTAATAACTGAATGTTCCTGGTCTCATATGATATGGATGAATTTGTGATACAACATAAAAGTCACCGCTCAGAGCGCTGACAGTTAAAAAAACAAGCTTGAAGAGTCACTGTCTTCCTGAGTCACTGTCTTCTGTTCGAAATACAAGAGAGTTCTCATGATTTTCTGGGGTAAATAAAGAAACCCACAGGGTACAGCTAAATAGGCTACTGTTCCATATTCCTTCCCTGTGAATGTGTATATCCTGCTGTCTGGTGGCTTCAGATCTGACACAAGCCAATAAGAAATTAAGTCTGAAAGTCTGATTACAACTGTATTAAGCCAGACAAATTAAATCCCTCTGTAGGCCTGTCTCTAAAACGGTTCTAATAATATCCAAGGCGATGTCTGCTTGAGAACAAAGTACCTAATCAAACTGGCTGGAACGAAAGAACAGGCACATCACTTTATGTAAATGTAAAACCCTTTCGATTGATTTACCTCGACTTTTCTACTCATTTCGCCCCCGTCGGAAAAAAGACACGAAAGCACTCCATAATACTTTGTTAAACACGATTACCTCTGAGTGCACTGCTGGCTAGGTAGGATGGCATCTGGAAGAGTGACCTTGTTCCTGTCCAAGGGGTTCTGGCCCGGCCCGGTGTGGTTGACCGCTCGATTGGCAAACAGGACATCGTACTCCACACAGTTGACAAGGAACGTCGTGAATGTGACAACAAACAAAAACTGACTGTTAGGACGAGACGAAAAAAGAAAAAAGAGATTAGGCATCATACTTAATGTTCATCTCTTTTATCATTGTTATGTTTCCTTGTGTTTTTACTGACACTGATAGATAGTATGGAGATGACCATATTTAATGCCATCAAGCCACAGACAGTGCACTCAGCCTATACTGACAAGTGATTAATGTATAATAGTGCAGTTAAGACAGATCAATTGCAGTTCCGTTAAATATGTTGAGAGGCTGAGATCTGTTTTGGGTTGTCATTGTGTGGACATATTTTCTCCAGATAATGGATAAAAGAGCCGCATATTAATAAGCCAACTGTGGCCAGATTCACACAAACATCAGACCAGCATCGCGCTTGTTAGCAGCAAAATAATGATCTCATATGGCAGGAAAATAAACAATATGTTGCACTGACACATTGGCCTGGTGATGCGAGTAAGGCTAGCAGAATAAATTATACCAGGAGAAATGCTAAATGTTTAAATACATGCATTAGTGGAGGGATGTCACAGTGATTGGGCTGACACATGTTTGGGATTCAGTGACTTATTCAAGGGCCCAGGTAGTAAACTGGGACACACACACAATCCATAAAATGGGCCGAGCTGGACTTGAACCGGCCACCCTCCAGTTAACAAGCAAAGTCCTTTACAGATTGAGTTAGTGCCACCCCGAAACATATAAAAATAACAGTACTACATTAAACACTAAATAAAGAAATCATCAAAATTTCAGTGCTTCTCAGCTATAAGTTATTTCACATGAGATTTTAATACAGCTGCTGTTGAAATCTGGCTGAACTTGTTCATGCTGAAGCCTGAGGCACACTTGACTGTCACAACAACATGTAAAAAAAATAACTAGTTACATAAAAGAGGCCCAAGTCTTACTGAAACACTGAAAACACATGCCATTATAAACACATGATGTATTCTAGGCATCTGTGTTTTAATACTATTTGATACTTACACAAGTTCAAAGAACTCTGACAACATCATACAAGCAAAGCCATTCTTTTGATGAAAATGATAGATGTGGACAGGCCGGTTAAGGAAAAACACAAACAATCTTCGGGACAACAAAACATACCACAGATATATAAATCATCAAACTCAAGACTCCCATGAGAAGTCACTCTCCCACCACGTGGTAACGCTGTAAAAGCATGTAGCAGTCAAGAAGTAAACATTGTGAAATCATTCTAAATATGACTACTGACATGCATCTTAAAAAGCATGTGTGTCAGCACAGCGTCATGCCAGTGACTTGCGCAATTGCAGTAGACTTAGGGAGACCTGCTATTTAACTAGACTGCAATTTAAAAGGATATCCTTGTGAAGAAGTTATCCAGGTTCTTGATATGGTGCCATGAGTCTGCAACATAAATGAAAGCATTACATTAGCTCGAAACCCTGCACAACCTCAACCCAGCTGCAACGTATTTATTAGGTGAAACACTTTAAATGTGTAGGTTGTTAATTCCATTAAAATATACTTTAGTTTTAATGACATGTTTACCTTTCAGGCCTTCGGGCACATGCACCAGTAAATCCTCCTCCCCTGGTGGTGAGTCCTCCTCAAAGTCCTCAATTCTCTGATACTCCTGGTAAGCTTCAAAGTTAGCCATTGTGCTTCACATTCTTATGGTCGCTCCCGACTGACGAGCTACTTGTAGTAAAACACTGTCTTGACACGAATGCAGTCCGGAAACCTTCAGTACATTGTGCGAGCTAGCCCCTCAGCAGTTCAAACGAGGGTAACGTTAGCAACGGCTAACACTAGCTTGCTAACTTGCTAGTCCAACGGACGTTTGTGTAACTCTACGCTGCTATGGTAACATGTAATATACCTGGCAGCAGTTGGGCATTAAACACACGATTAATCGGCAGGTTAGCTAATGAATGTCAGTTACCTTTATATAATATTATAACCTAAGTGAACTGGCTGCTGGCAGGTTAGCCTGTGAATGATTCAGCCTCTCGTGAAGTCCGGGTGACACGGTTTGTTTTGTTCCCGACTCGGTCCGTCCATCTGCTGATCTGGATCTGCTTTCGTCTCCGCTTAAAAAAAGAGAGTCCAATGTTGACCGGAGCTCGTTAAACGCACACACACGCCGCTATGTTTTGATCACGACACGGCGGCCTTCAAGTCTGTCCCCGAGGGTCCCGTTTGTAGGTTTCCAAAAATACACCATCCTCTGTGTGTGTCCACTGTTTTTGTCTTTCACAAACAAATGTCAACAAAACGTCATTGACGTCAGTTCTGGTTTAACCCGAGCGTCACTTCCGAGTATTAGCTGTAGTTTTCTTGAGTTTTCCCAAATAAACTCCGATTTTTATCGTGTTTCTGTTTACTAATGTTGCACAAATCGCTTAAAATCCACCTGTGTTTTGCCTGTTATGAAATAAATCATCACTCTGCGGTTTAAAACCAGCATTAACAGTAAAAATGACCTCCTCTGCAGCTACAGAAATGCACTCTGGGTCAGAGTCAACATGGCAGCCTGCAGGTTGCTTGTGGATTACTGCAGAGCTTAGCGATTATTTTGATCTAATGAGCTTGTTAGTACTGAAATAAGCATAAAACATGTTTCAGCTACTCTGTTGCAGAGCAAGCATCACCGCTCCTGTGCGATCACTGTCGTTACACCCGCGATGCAATAAAACAGCAGACATATGGAAACTTTCACGGTAGGGTAACGTGACCGGCACCTAGTCTTAATAAATGACAGCCGACCTGTATGAGCTATGTAAGCCATAGGTTAGTTAATCAACTCTGAGAGGCTTAGCCTACTTTGATTTTCTAAATAGTACATCTTTCCTCCAGTGTTCAGATGTAGATAAACAGGTCTGTAATCAGGAACAGACAATCAAAAAATAATCAACAATTTTCATGCTTATATTGATTTTTTTAACTGTCAAACAAACAAACAAAAAAACGTCAGACATTTGCTGAATTTTGATTATGAATTAGTCACACATCAGAAGGTTGAGAAAAGATTGATTAATAGTGATTAATTAGCAAATAATCATCAGATTAATCCCCTCTGTGCAGGGAGAGGAGAGGAGGCTCATTCTGTGAACAGGTGAACTTGAATGATGGACACTAAATACATACTCAATACTGACTCTTTCCCTGAATAAGCCTGCACAATGCACATTTTTGCACAAAGTTACTGCACAGAGAGTTTATGTGTATATACGTTTGTATATTTTACATGGTTAGAACTATATGTTCTTCCTTCCCTCAGACTTTATTCTATTTATACCGTATCTACCTCGTGCCTTTGTATATAACGTGTGCCTGTTTGTGTTTGTAATACTTATTACGAAATCAGACTAACAACCTAAAATAAATGTATATAAGCTTTGTAATACTTATGTTATTGAATGCCTGGTTATATCAGTGTTCATATCATGTCTTCATATCCAGGTTGTACTCATCTCCAGCATCTAATGCTTCCTCACAGCAGCCTGGAAATGCTGTCAGTCGTTTTTGGAGCCTCACTCAAAGAGCTGTCCGTCAGTCCACCACTCGAACATCTAAACCCCCAGGAGGGACTCTGAAGTTCATCCTGGGGCCAGCAGTACTCACTGTCTCTGCCCGACTGTTTTGTCACGTAGCTCATTGCGAGGCAGATGTGAATAACAACATCCCCGTGGAAGTTGTAGTCAAAAACCCTGTGCCTGAGTTCAAATGGCATATCCTGTGGGAATTTGTCAAACCTCAACTGTTTGCTCTGATCGGTGCTGTTGTGGTAAGCTTGAATCAGTGCACTTAAATGTGATGTCAGTGTTTCTAAAATGAAATATGATGTGACCAGTGGTTAGAATGGGATTTCAAATGTATATAATCTAGGGGTTTTAGACTATTGGTCTGACAAATACGGAACCTAAAAACTGACATAATGTCAAGTCATGTCAAGTCATGTCAAGTCAAAATGTAATTTAATACATTAATTAAAAAAATAAGCTTTTCCTTTAAGCTCCATCCAGCTGATCAGTTGATCAAAAACAATTTATTTAATTCTAAGTCTTATTTCCTAAGTCCTTCACTACTATTTATCTGTGTGGTGAGGGTTCACGAAGGTACCAAACACTGTTCGGGAATCGTTCCGGCTCACTTTAATTCCTGGATGTGACACATTGGTATGATTTATGCAACTAAATTGAGTATTTATCTTTTCAGCTTGCTTTTGCCGCAGCTATCTTGAATATCCAAATCCCCTTGATGCTTGGCGATCTGGTGAATGTTGTGGCACGTTTCCTGAGAGAACATACAACTAATTATGTCCAAGAGATAAGAGGACCTGCACTGAAATTACTTGGACTGTATGGAATCCAAGTAAGTACACAAAAAAATCTGTCAATGTCCTGAGCAGTTGCACGACTTAATATGTGAGAGCTTTGACAAGAGTAAAGCATAATCGGCTATTGTTTTCTGCTGTCAAATGTAGATATACAACATGTGTGATTGCCCAGTCAGGTGTTTTATTTACATTAAAATGTGTAGTTGTAATGTAAGAAAAAATAACGAGACATTTATTTCTCTGTTAATAACCTGAGAAGAAATGTAATGCAATAAAAGTAACACACAAGTAATATAATGCATTCTCTGAACCACCTTTATGAAGCTTGTTATTGAATTACATTATGAAGTGTAACTTTGGTGTTTCCTTTTAATAACTCTGTTCAGTGATGGTTTGCAGAGCTCATTGCTTGAGAAAGTTCATTTTCTTTGAGTTATGATGCGTATTACCATAACATGTCTACATGTTCATTCTGAAAAAAATATGTACATTAAAACTTAGAAATGTCACAACTGTTTACTGGAAAATGACCTGTTGTTTCTCCTCCTATGTGCAGGGTCTGCTGACGAGTGGCTACATCATCCTGCTTTCAAGGGTGGGGGAGAGAGTGGCAGCAGACATGAGGAAAACCCTTTTTGCATCCTTACTGAGGTAAATAATCACTCAGTGTTACATACAGTAAAAGCAATGGTCACCAGACAGGATGCTGTCCTTGTCCACTAATAAACTCATGGATGGACTACATCTACAGTCCAACAAACACTATTCACAGTGCCAGTTTTTTGTCTCAGGCAAGATGTGGCTTTCTTTGATGCCAATAAAACTGGACAGCTGGTGAATCGTTTGACTGCTGACATTCAGGAGTTCAAGTCATCCTTTAAACTGGTCATCTCTCAGGTATGAGGCGCTGCATTTGTGTCGTAAACTAATAAGTAATTCTCTATATAGCTTTAGCCTTCTAATTCCTGTGTTTGTTTTCTTACATATTTGCAGGGCCTGCGGAGTTTTACACAGACAGTTGGATGTTTTGTCTCTCTCTATATCATCTCCCCCAAACTCACAGGTTTGACTGTAGTTGTCCTCCCCTGTCTGGTGGGAGCGGGGGCTCTCATTGGCTCATTCCTCCGCAAACTATCCCGTTTGGCTCAAGAACAGGTGATGTAATGCTATCATTTTGCTCTTGGCTTGTGTCTTTTGTCCTGGAGACAGTTTGAGTTTTATTGCCAAAAAAACATAGATATGAGCAAGCAGACTTTTTTTTTTTTTTTACGAATGTGGCCAACATACTGTACAAATGTTAAGACACTAGGTTTATTTATTTATTTATTTATTTAACGTCTTCTTGACTCCTACTCTGACTCTCATCAACAGAGAGATAAGTCTATGTTAACACTTACAGTATATTGTTAGACATGTTACTGACACTCCAAGTATGTCAGCAATGACAAATAAGTTGTTATCTTCAGATTGCTGACAGTTATGAGAAACAATCTTTGTACTGATGCCATTAGGCTTGAATTTCAGCATCTTTACTGTAGTGTGTACAATTTGATATAATTTTGCAATTTACAAAATAAGTTTAACTTGCTGACTGCGTTTAATTTAAGGTGGCAAAAGCAACAGGAGTGGCGGATGAGGCACTCGGCAATGTGAGGACAGTGAAAGCTTTTGCGATGGAGGAGCGGGAGCTCCAGTAAGTCAAAGTATATTTGATATACACATAGTGCTTGAAGAGCTGCAGTATGTTGTATGTCAGAGATAACATGCTCTAATATCCACAATCTTATATTCTCCCTAGATTATATGCGTATGAAGTTGACAAATCATGTGAAATGAATGAAAATCTTGGTGCTGGAATCGCTGTTTTCCAAGGACTGTCCAACATTGCCCTGAACTGTGAGTGTATTTAATTTATTTATGTTGAGCATTGTAGTACTGTGTCTCATGATATCCAGTATAGTCATGTGTCTGTGTTGTGTGCTGTTAATACAGGCATTGTCCTAGGAACTATTTTTGCCGGAGGGACTTTAATTTCTAGCAATGAAATGTCCCCTGGAGACCTCATGTCTTTCCTGGTTGCTTCCCAGACTGTTCAGAGGTAAAATATATGACTTGTTCCACAATCACTGCTCTTTGCTCTGCTCTGATGTTCAGTGTATAACGTCTGTATTCTCTGTATGCTCAGGTCATTGGCCAGTATCTCTATTCTTTTTGGACAGGTGAGTAAAAATGTGTCTATATCTGTGTGACACACTTTATGAGCACGATTGTAGAAATCTGAAATATTATTAAAGGAGGAATCAAGGCAGTCTCTAACATTTGGTACAGATGGTGAGAGGATTGAGCTCTGGGGCTCGAGTTTTTGAATACCTGTCTTTGAAGCCCACCATTCCAATGTCTGGAGGAGGACGCATCCCGTACCATTCTCTGACAGGAAGAGTGGATTTCATGGACATTTCATTCAGGTTGATTCAACGCAAAAGTAGAGTTCAAGACAAACATTATTTAAACATAAATATAAGAGGATACTATTGATTTCATTTTTTGTGTGTATTTATAGCTATCCAACAAGACCGGGCCATCAGATCTTGAAGAAGTTCAACTTAACGTTGCCGCCTGGTAAAACTGTGGCCATTGTTGGAGAATCTGGAGGAGGTAATGTCTCAGTTAATGATTCAGATTGTAAATGTGTTGAAGATGTGTAAATAATGTGTTGGTGAGCCTCTAAATGAGCAATCCAATACATTTTAGGAAAGTCCACTGTGGCGTCCTTACTGGAGCGTTTCTACGACCCGACTAGTGGCGTAGTCATGCTGGATGGACTTGACATCCGAACACTTGATCTGGCCTGGTTCAGGGGGCAAGTCATTGGATTTATCAATCAGGTAAAGACTGTTTATCATTAATTCACCCCACTTGATGAAAGTATGATTTATATACATTTGTAGCTGTACCGTTTTTTACAGTATCTGCCACCCCATATCTTTGCAGGAGCCAGTTTTGTTCGGATCATCTGTCATGGAGAACATCCGCTTTGGGAAGCCTGGTGCCACAGAAGCTGAGGTCATTAACGCAGCCAAGCAAGCCAATGCTCACCGCTTCATTACAGGTTTCCCAGATGGCTATAACACCGTGGTCGGTATGTCCTCTCCTTTAGGCATTTATAAGATATTAAAGTTTGTGTGCCGTTTAAAGACTAAGCTCCAGATTTCTAAATCCAGGTGAGCGAGGTGTGACATTATCAGGTGGCCAGAAACAACGCATCGCTATCGCCCGCGCCTTGATCAAAAACCCCAGCATCCTGGTGCTGGACGAAGCCACGAGTGCTCTGGATGCAGAATCAGAGCGAGTGGTGCAGGAGGCCCTGGACAGGGCCACAAGGGGTCGCACTGTGCTTATCATCGCCCACCGCCTGAGTACCATTCAAGGGGCTGACCTCATCTGTGTCATGAGCAATGGCCGCATTGTGGAGGTGAGGTAGCAAAGCGTTCAGAGAAATGGAGGTGGTCTTATCTCTTCTTAAAAGTCATGCCTAATTTATTGGACTACCTTGTAAGTTCAAAGAAGCACTGAAAATAATTGACTTCATACAGGTATATTGGTTGCTTCCATCTCAACGTACTGACTGTGTAATATAAGTTTTAATTATATCTAACAGCTTGCTCTTTTCTTTTAAGGCTGGGACTCACTTGGAGCTGCTGAGCAAAGGAGGACTTTATTCTGATCTAATCCGCAGGCAAAGAGCCGAGGGGCAGAAGTGAACACACTAAAACTTGATAACAGTAGATCTACAAGGAGACTACCACGAGTAATGGAATTTCTTTTTAATGAAATTCATGGGAAGGTCTTGCCTGAACAGATAAATTATGGAAATAATCCACTGTAAATTCACCAGATCTCTGTCTAGTTTTATGACAAACTCCCAAATGTATGTACTGTATGTAAATGTGTAAGCGGACCAACTGGATCAGCCTCTGATGATCAACAAAGCACACTACTGTACAGTATTAAACTTAAATGGGAATTTCAACACTGGTTCTTTTATGTTGTATAGAATGATAAATTATAATGTGGTAGAAAAAAGTAATAAAACTTTGTTTAAATTAGTGAATTCTTCCTCTTTTTTTATGGATCGCAATACAGAGAATGTCCATGTTTTGTCACAAATACAGGGTTGAAGAAACTAAACACTGAGCGTAAATAATGAGCAGTATGTTTTGTGGATAGTCTTTTTCTTCTTCTAGCCCACTGAGGGATAAAGAAAGCAGAAATGTACTTTCCACTCTGTGCTTCAGTTGCTCTCCACAATCATCCATTCTGGTTTGTGACATCTGTGGAGGAACTGCTGTTTTGGCACCATTATTACCTCCCTTATACGAGTGATAACTGCTAACTGCCTTTTAAACCTGCAGTGCCTCTGGATGTATGATTTTACTAACTATAAGTTAAATCTTTTGAGTAACATTATGACACAGCTGCTGGAAGCTACAGACTTTTTACAGCCACCTTTCAACTCTATAGAGTGTTTGATGTCATTCAGAAGTTTTTGGGTGTAGTATGACTTTAATGCCCCTTTTTTATGTTTATTTTATCTGTCCCTTGTGCGTCTAAATGCAGACATAAAGTCTCGCATGCTGGTGGATATTGTCCATCACTATTTATTTATTGTATCATAGGCTCATTTACCAGATGGAAAAAGTGAAAAGCTCATTTATATCTCTTTAAAAAAGTCTTTATATCATTAAACATGCAAATTAGGCTGTCTGTACTGTTGAAATAAAAGTACACTGACATGTCGGCCTAATGCTTCCAAGGAGAATCCATATGTAGTTTGAGATTAGATTAAAAATGATAAATTTAAGCAATAAAAACACATTTAAGAGGGTTCCTTTTTATATATCATATAGGCTACAGCAAGTATGCACATCCCGTACAGCTGGAGTTTGTAGTTTACCCTCAGTTTGCCTTCTTCTTACAACCAAAGCGTGCCATAAAATGTCTTTAAAGAAGAGAAAACTGCTACAGAGATGTGCTGGGCATGCAGTAATATTTTGGGATCACTGGTCTGAGTCTCAAGACTGTTGCAATTCATCTGTTGGCCTCTAGATGACCAGCAAGAGAAGCTTTGCTGCAGACCGACCAGGAGCAGCTCAAGCAAGTGCAGATAGCTTAAAGCTAACGCCAGCTATCATAACATTATAAACCCCCGGTTGGGGCTTTAATAAGTCATTGGTTTGCTAGCTTGTTCAAAGCTGGCTTCACTGACCAAACATGCAGAAATATGAAAAGCTTGAAAAAATCGGAGAGGGTAAGTCACATACGCTTTTTTTTTAAAATAAAGTTAATATTAGCTACCTTGGTTTGCTTCACTAGCATTCATGTATTTGCAGTGTTAGCCTAGCCATATGGTAAAGCTTTGTATCTGCGTCAACTAAACTCCTAGTTAACCACATATGAAGCCATGTGTGCCTTCTTTACTTATACTAACATGTGTTAGTGACAAGATTTGTCAGACGGTTTATACCTGCCAGCTTTTACGACATAACCGCCGGCTAGTTAGCGAGCTAATGCTAGGACCTGTTTAACGTTGCTATGCCATTCATCAATGCGATTATCTGCTCCCGTAGGCACGTACGGGACAGTTTTCAAGGCTAAAAACAGAGAAACACACGAAATTGTGGCTTTGAAACGGGTCAGGTTGGACGACGACGACGAGGTTTGTTTTCAGAAATAAAAACATTTCATTAGCTGCTGGCAAGTTGTTAGCAGGCTAGTGCTAATCGAGCTGTGTGTGTCATTTATTTATTTATTTTTTAAAGGGGGTGCCAAGTTCTGCTCTGAGAGAAATCTGTCTCCTGAAGGAGCTAAAGCATAAAAACATAGTCAGGTCAGTCTGCTGGGAAATGTAGTTTTTAAGTGTTTGTCACATGAGTTAATCTGCCAATCGGTTTGTATTCAACCCTGATCTCTCCTCTGCAGACTACATGATGTTTTGCACAGTGACAAGAAGTTAACCTTGGTTTTTGAATATTGTGATCAGGTGAGATGGACTCATCCCAAACCTACAGTATCTTTTAAACGTGTACCTTTCTGAAGCTAATATGTGTCTCTTATCGACTCCAGGATTTGAAGAAGTATTTTGACAGCTGCAATGGGGACCTAGATCCTGAAACTGTGAAGGTAAGAGAGAGAAACATCCTGGATGACGCATGAAGAGACCAAGCAAAGCGTGCCTGCTTAAATGCATATTGTCATCAGTACGTCTGTGACATCTTGTGAAACTGCTCAGAGATTGTTTTGTCTCTGAACTCCGTGTTTCTCTCTCTGACGCAGTCGTTCATGTACCAGCTGTTGAAAGGCCTTGCTTTCTGTCACAGTCGAAACGTTCTTCACAGAGATCTGAAGCCGCAGAATCTCCTCATAAACAGAGTGAGTGTTTTTTGGACTTTGACTTGAAGGCTGGTGAATAATCTGTAATGTTAAATCCAAAAGGAAGCTATGCAAACTCTGAATCTGATGTGCTGTAGAGGCTGTAGTCTGTCAGTCCGTGTTAATATTATCTGTGTAGATTTGGTAACTTGTGTCTCTGTCTATAGAATGGGGAGCTGAAGCTGGCTGACTTCGGGCTGGCTCGAGCTTTTGGCATTCCTGTGAGGTGTTACTCAGCAGAGGTAAGGTGTACTTCACAGCAGGCGCTAATAGTTGACTGCTTCCATCTTAAAAGGTATAACCTGTGTGACCCTCGCATTGATTTCTGGCACCTTTTTAATATCTAATGAGAAACCAAGTCAGAGACTCATTTCTGAATGTTTCGGCTGCCACTGAGGGATTTTAAATCACAAAATGAAGACATTTGTGCTCTTTAATCCAGGCTTTCATAGAAGTTATAATACGTCTGTGTGGCCACCGATCTGGTGTTTTTAAAAATATCCAATCCTAGTTTTAAAACCAAACAATATCTCATCAATAAGTTAAAAGCTTTCAGGCTTTTTTTTTACTGATCTGCAACAATGGCAGATATGCGCCCTCTTTCACAATGTTCCACACTCATTTGCGCTCTTATTATTTGCGTGAACGGTCGATGACCTCAATTTGTTTCTCTGAGATCCTGAAGCTGTTAATTTAATGACAGAGAGAGAGTGGAACACACAGCAGCATGTGGTCTTTATTTCTTTCTTTTATTTGTATTTTGCTGATTCCATCAGAGAAATGACAGGCAGGCAAGTGGGCAAGTCTGAAATAGGTTTAGTGGTTTGTGGTTGGCTGACCTAAGGGCCCAACAAGCCCTCATCTCATGAGGGCGGCACTTGACCCAGGGTGACATCACTGATCGGACAATGTAATAAACAGAAAACCTTAGAGGGGAACTGAGTTTGAAGTTAGGTCAGTTTCAGAGGACTTTTTTACAGCAAGAAGAGATGAACGGTCCTACACTTACTTCACACTACATTTATATGCTGGATGTAATACATGCAGTATAAATAAAATATGAAGTTACTGAAGTTCTTATCATGATAGTGTGGGGATTCAGCACTACTGCCAACCTGGTCAAATCCCTAAAAATCGAAGGTGTAGGAGCCAGTATAAATAGTTTGCACTGTTTCTTTTTTACTTCAGGTAATTGGCACAGCGGGTGTGGTTACACCTTATTTTTTACCTGTGGACTTGGCGGGAGTTTAGTATTTTCTGTTGACCATCGCACTATTTATTATCACGTTGCGCATCATATCGTATGGTTTAGTTCGTCACGTTATGCCAGTTTCAGTCTGTAAGTTTTATGATGTTTATTAACCAAAAAGAATAACAACAATGTGGATTGTCTTTGGACGGTCACGCGTCACAGCAGGAGCTTACTCAGCCTCTTGGCGTCTGTTTTAATGGAAAGTTGCCGCTACAAGAGGAAATGGTTCAGAGCAGAATTGATCAGTGTTCTCTCTTCCTTTGTCGACCCAGAGTTGACGTGAAGCAGTAGCAGAGGTATTATTCAGGTGCGTAAGCATTTTATATGCAGAGTTCCCCACACCAAAGGTATTCTACTCCGTAAAACAGATGGCAGCTTAAAGTACATTTATGTAATTCCGGTTGGAAGATTCACTTCATTTTTTCTCTGTTACGTTGACTTGTTAAAAGTTGTTAGTGATCCTGTAGCAGGTGGTCACATAATTAACGTCTGTATCGAACTGAACTTTTAAACTTTTGAAGCTGAAACACCTCCAACTACTTTCCGTCAGCCCACACACTCTCTATGCCAAACAGAACTTTTGTATAATTTAATTTTTTCTTCTTTTTTTTTTTTACTCTGTTCTGTCGGTGCACTTCACCAAACACATTTTCATACAACCTGGAAAAAAAAAATGACACTTGACAAAGCAGCAGTGCCTCTAAATCTCTTTCTTTGTCAAATCAGTGTCAGCACATAGTGACACCCTCCACAGAGAGCGGACATTACGCTAAATGTCTGAATTATTGTGTTAACACCAGTTTGACTGTGATGATTGATGTAAATGATCTAATTCTCACACTTTACTCTGTGATTCGTACGTAGGTGGTGACATTGTGGTACCGGCCTCCAGATGTGCTGTTTGGTGCTAAACTTTATTCTACCTCAATTGACATGTGGTCCGCTGGATGCATATTTGCAGGTTTGTTTGTGATTGTTGACATAAATGAGGATATGAGTCTCTTTTCTTACTTTGTTTTGTTACATAGCGTGACAAGAATACAGTTAAAACCAATAATAAAAAAATCATACTCCATCCTTGTAAGTATTGGGCATCTTAAATGGTTAAACCAATGACAGTATAAAGAATGGACATAGCCTCCCGTCTAAATATTGGCAAAGATGCCAACTGATGGAGATGGACTCACTTCTGCAGCCTGTCGAGGAATTACTGTTTTTAGCACTTCCGCATTGGCTTAATTTCCCAGCACTGGAGGTTCCCGCTTGGGTTAAACATGTCTAAGTAGTGTTTGAGCATACAGGAGAGACATTGCCAACGAGATACGGTACCTTTGGAGCTGGATGTGTGGCTAAAATGTGAAACAGCTCAACAGATGTTGTGAGATGTGATGTGGAATATTTTTTTTTCTGGTGTAAAAACACTTTATTTAATGAGATGGACAGAGGAGAGATGAGTTTGGAGGAGCCCAGGACCACTCTGGAAATAAATCTTTAACTATTAGTGTTTTTATCCTGTCATGCTTCAGATGTATGCATAACACGTTGTGTTATTTCATGTCATTTATATATATGTTGGATTGAGTTTGACTGTGTTATATTTAGGTTGTTTTATGACAGAGTAGAGCCAAACCATGTATAAAATATTAACCATAGTTCATTTTTATTCCATTCAGAGCTGGCTAATGCTGGAAGGCCTTTATTCCCCGGGAACGATGTGGACGACCAGTTGAAAAGAATCTTCAGATATCTTTTTTTTTTTGACTTCTTTAGTAGGTATTGGAAACATTGGTCTCCTGCTCATACAGTCCGGTGTGTGGGACCACAGTGGTTTGACTCTGTGATGAATGATTTACAAACTGTAAGTCTTACCTCTCTGTTGCGAGAAGTTTTTCTTTAACCGCTCGGTACATTGTTGGGCACACCAACCGAAGAACAGTGGCAGACAATGACGAAACTTCCCGATTACAAGGTGAGTTATTACCCACAGTGGATGGATGGAGTATACGCCGCGTGTTACTGACTTTCTTTCCCCACCAAACTATTATTTATCGATTCTTTTCCTACCTGCAGCCATATCCCATGTATCCAGCCACCACCTCCCTGGTGAATGTGGTCCCCAAACTTAGTAGCACAGGACGGGATCTACTCCAGGTACTTTGAAATTCAACCTGCCGACCTTTTTAATCTGTCAGAATAAATGTTTAGCTTTCATGATGCACCCACTCGTACATTCAAATATCAAAACATTTTTACATGTGGTCTTTTATTGTTTATACAAATAGTTCAGTGACTTCAGCTAAAATAACTCACCAGTTGTTGCAAATGCAGTTTTCTTTGCTTCTCACTTATTAAAATGTTTCCTTTGATCTCACCCAGAACCTGTTGAAATGTAATCCTGTTCAGAGGATCTCGGCAGAAGAGGCCTTGCAGCACCCTTATTTCGCTGATTTCTGCCCACCCTAAATGCTAAATTGCCTCTTGCTTGAACCTCCAGCCTCCAGAATCAATCATCCTTCACTCTGTGGGGTCATTAGGACCAGTCTCAACAAGGCAAATCCCCTCACCGGTTTTCAAACACTCCCCTGCTTTAATTCTGCTGTCTCACTGCGTGGAACAAAGTCCTAGTGGCTCTACAAGGTTTTAGGTTCTTTTTAAGTTGCAAGCCGGTTTAATGTGGTACATATTCACCTCCCAGTTAATTAGCGCTAACGGGGGAGGGTGCAATATGTGTTGCATTTTAATACATTTTATACCTGTGGAAATGGTTGTCAACAAGAAACTCCTCTGCTCCACAAGACTGAAATTAACACGTGCTGTTTATTCCTCTTTAATGGTTGATGGTGAATGAAAATGGGCCCTTTTGAATCTGTCTCATTTGGTGAATTAGTTTTGGATACCTAAAATTCAAAGTGCTAGCACACACTGCGTCAGTTACTCAAACAGCCTTATAATGTTACGGCTTCTGTTCTTATTGTAATGTGTTTTTCAAAGCAGCTCTGACAATTTGCTTCCATTAGTAGAAGTCTTAAATTCACTGTAACCCCACCGATTGAAGCTTTGATGCCAATACCAGTACTGATATTTGAGAGTTTAGAAAACGTGACAATGTATCGGCCAATTTTTTCCCCATACACCTAAGCATAGACAAATATTTTATCACTTAAATTGGGTTATTAAAGGATTGTGATTGAGATATATGTGGACCGACTACGTGATGGTGACACTGTTTCTAAATTCTCAAACTCACCTTTGGTATTTCTGTTCTGCAGTTTGTTGTTACTCATTAACCACACAATATACATCGGTACTGATACGTCTGTAACAAGTTAATATCCGCAGATACATTGGCTCTAGTGGAGCCCTCAGATTCCTGGGGCAGCTAATGCTACAATGTCGCTTAATTAAACATATTGATTTGTCAGTTTTAGAGCCACAAGCGAGAATTGTAAAAGCTTAAGTCAATGCTTGTTTCTTTTCACGATTGGATGTTATTTTTGTAACACTTGTAAGTCTGTAATTAGGAATATATAACTACTGGATGTCATTTGGCACTAATTATTGGTACTAATTTCTTTCTTTGAAAGAACTTCTCCAGTTAAAGTTGGAGTTAATATTCATAAATTATTCATTTATTATTGGAAACTTTATTTTCCGTATATTAAAAATTGTTTGTGTGTGAACAAACTTCAAATTTTTGCATGTTCATTTGATCATTTGCACTAGCTGTAAGTTTTGAGGTCACACTGGCTGTTAATTAGAAATCATTAATTAGAAATGTACCAATTGGACACAGTCTGTGCTTTCCCTGTAATTAGTACCAAATCGCATACCTCTTTCCTGGAAACTTCCCATGAAATTATTAGGCAATTACAGACCTCTAAAATACCCCGTTTTGTTTGTTTATTTGTTTTTTCTTTACTTTTTTAGACCAGAACCGACTATAGACTTCTTAAACTGATGTTTCACAGAACCAACAGAACTCTTTGTTCCACTACCTATTATGAGATTGTTTAATAGCATGGGAAGCTAATTTATCTTTTTTTTTTTCTCCTCAGGCTTTTTATTTCCCCTTTTGTATTTGTCTTTTGTGCACTTTGTAACAGTTAAGTTTTATTTTAAATCGTTTAGTTATCAATATTATTAAATATGTTGAACACTGACAGCCAGGATTATAGCCGGTTATCAATTAAATGGGCCAATTATATATATATATATATATATATATATATATATATATATATATATATATATATATATATATATATATATATATATATATATATATATATATATATACACACACACATGTAAATGACTAATGGACCATTAGTGACACATTTTTTGTTTTGTTTTTTGACACTTCATTATTGTACTAATGTCTTTTAACTTTTTTTTAAATGCTTTTGTAATAGTTAAATTAGAGATGACAAAATCCACTGATAATCTGTATTTTTATGATTGTTTTGCACCATTAGCTGTTTCCATTTTGGTTACTTATATTAACTTGGCTAACAGCTTGCAGTGTTATTTTACTCTAGATTGTTACAGTGATACTCGACGCATAAAAAGCCAACATAATGAGTTTGTTTGAAGTAACTGTGTTAATAGGGAATGGATTTATTTTCATTTTTCTGATGTAAGACAAGATAATGGATGCATGTATTTATTAATGATGGAATGTCTGCTCATGTTTTTTGCATTCGTTTAAATGTAGCACAACTTCATTTGGTACAGAAACTCTCCTTTTTGAATGATTTAAAGATACTCGGCTCACCAGCGTTTAGCAGGCTCTTTTTTAGGATTTCAAATGTTTGAAGGTTGTGTGTGTGTGTGGATTAAGTTATAATGAAAAAAACAAACAACAAAAGCATATGCTCTCAGTATTTCATTATCTTGTGGTGACAGGACATTAAATACCAACTGCTGTAGAGTTATTTTATACGGCTTAAATTTTAATTTTGAATGAAGAGTGGATTTTGCACTTTGGTAGTATATTTGCTTTTGTTGGTAGAACTTGGGACAGATGACTCTTTCTGTGTATATTTCAGCCAATACGACATAAATACATGTTTGCTTTTGAAACTGGAGGTTTGTTCTTGACCTTGGAGACGATAGTTGACAAATCTTCCTTTTGATCACATCACATGATCTTCCCCATCAGATGGTGCATGCCTAGCTGTCATGGGAAATGTAGATTTTCTCGTTCATGTTGTCTTAAAAGTTAAAAAAAAAATAATAATAATAATCTTGCCACAAGGCCCAATTATTTAGTAGCTGTTGTGGAGCTTTCGATTGTAACTGGGCAAACTAAATCTGATGGAAAAAGATTGTGTGATACGATTGAAAGCTCCAGAACAGCTACTAAATAGACCCTCATGGTGAGATTCATTCATAAATCACCATGATGATTTCAGGTTTACTTAAACTGGGTGTCAACTTTGTGTAAAGCCCTTGAAAACTTGGTTTAAGGTATACTTTTCTCAATGACAACAAAAAAAGGTCTGAATAAGAACCAGTTAAGATTTTAGAATTTGAAAGACATTATTAGGTATTATAAGTGTGAGTTTAACAGTAAAACTCATTTAAATCTGCTCCATCAGGACTCAACTGTCGTTTGATTCGTATTTAAAGTCTGTGTAAAGGAACATGTGAAAAGACTTTGAACGATATATTACTGAAATGTGGAGTTAAAACAGTTTTTCACCAGTTTTCAGTTCAGGATTTTGTGGGCGGTCCTAAAGGGTGGCCTGATGACACGCTGAGGCCACTCTGAGCATACCCCTGCATCCCTAGCAGAGATTAATTAATCTCACTCAATGTTTCAAAGTTAGTCATGTCATTCTCTGAACTCATCCGACACGTTTCAGTCGCTTCAAAATTGCTGCTTGACTGCTCCCACGAGTGGGCGTGGCTTAAGCACATTCAGTGGAGACGCCCCCACAGTCCTGGAGATGAGAATACTGCTCATTGTTACCTGATTTTGACACCTAATGTAATGTCAATGTAATAACCTTTTAATCATTTAAATTTGGCTGGGTGGTTAATAACACTTTCTTCTTTGGTCTGACAAACTCCAAACACATATTTATTCTTGCTTTACACAGACTTTAAATGTTGCATGCAAAATTCTGATTGGTTCATGGAAGTCTGTGACATCACCCTGTACCAGCTGAGCCACACCTACCTCTAACTAGTGAGACGACCCAAAAAACAAAACAAATACAAAAATCTCTTGCATCGAATAACCCAAACTGTTCTAATTTTACCAGATTGTTTTTTGTTCATGGCAGATTGTATCGCTCACAGTAAGAAGATGATGAAGAAATTTGAAGTTGGCAAACTGACACTGAAACTGCAGACTTAAGACTGACTACGATACACATAGTTAAGTGTGTATTAACTATTTAATGTACAGTTTTCAGAGTTAAAATCACATTATCTACAATAAAATGCACATAAAGCATGTAGAGCCAGATGAAGCAAGTTCAGTTCCCCCAGATGTTTGTGCGCATGAAAATCTTGATGTTACCTGTAAGAACCAGTCTTGAAGGCACATTTTAGTTTCACTTCAAGCCACATTATGTTTATTTAATCCACAAAACTTAATAGAAAGATGTTGCAGTTTTTCCACATCAGCACAATATCTTTATTTTTGAAGTATTGCACGATCCCAAGCCTGGTTTGAGGAGGATTTTTTTTTTTTTTTTTTTCTTTAATGTTATAAAGATTCAAGATGTATCACATGACGTGGAGAATACCATTTTGATTCATCTGGCTCCAAAAATACATTTTGGACCGTACAAAGTGGATAGCATGGCTGAGATTACATTAAGAGACCAGAGATAATAGGAATACACAATGGTCATGCAAGGAAGAAAATGGGGTGATGTGACATAAATTATTTACTGCAAGAATAAAATAGTTCAAATCTAGGTGTTGGAAATGTATATAATACTGTTTTCTACTTGGCCATAACTATGTGGTAAATATCAGTTAAAGACTACTTAATGAGCACAAACAGTTCAGTAATAGTTTCTGCCAGTTCACATACACTCTGCTGTTCTTTGACTGGTAGTAAGGCAGGGGGTGGGGAAAGAGAGGTAAAGACCCAGGACATTTTCACAATTCCTTCATCCACAGTTTGCGGTAAATGCTGGGTCATTTTTTTTTATGCTTTTTAACCCAACAACATGACACACACACTCAAAATCATCATGGTAATGCAGCATCATCAGAATAGCATCATTGTGTAATATGAATTGGCATTTGTGTCCATTTATTTGGCTAATGATGGTTAACATACAATCGTCATATCATACATCTGTGTTGCAGTTGGCAGCTGTTCAGTCTACATCCATTCCAGCTGTTGAATACGTCATGAATTGAAAATCGAGATCCCAAATTGTTATTTATTTATTTTTTAATGTCAATTTGCTAACGGTTGTATTTGATTCAATGTACTTATTGCTCATGACACAACACCACCGATTCACCTTTTTCTGTTTCCTGAAAAGTAAAATCTCCATTTGGATAAAGTCTCTTCACAAGGTGATGTCTGGCTCCTTTTTGGAGTATACTCTTATTCCCATTAATGCTGGAGCAGTGAACACACCATGTGTAACAGTGTGTGTAGTTAAAACTAGAGCCACAAAAGGTAGTCACAACCATAGACGTCCGGTCATTGGCTTTCAAGTGATGGCTGATCTCCAAGGGTTTGTGCTTCACATCAACAGTCATCTAATACACAGACAACAGAGTAATAAAGCTACAGTGTTATGAACACCATTTACTTGATTGGCATTATACTTGAAAGTTTCACATAATAAAAAAAAAACAAAAACTGTTCTCTGAATTTTCAGTATTTATAGTGAGGTTATGTACCTACAAGTCCATAACTGTAGTGTCAAGGATTTAAATAACAGTGAACATTAACAATAGAGGAAGTAGACTCACACGAAGATAAGAAGGAAAAGTTGTGTACGTGAGTAAGATGGGTAAATATAGAGTTTATTATACTTGATCATTTATACATCACAAACTGTTATTTGTGACTTATTACATGTTCTGGAATAATAATAATAATAATAATAATAATGATAATAAAAGGACACAATGGTAAAATTGTACAATGCATTTCTGTTATAAATCAAGTGAACTGAATGGGGCTGAGGTGCATGGTGGTTTTGATGTTTTGAGGCAATTCTCTTGTATCTAATAAAGTCTGTTTAGTTGTCAGTCATGTTATAATCGCCAGAAACTCAAAGACACTTACGGCCCACCCAGATAGAAAGTCCAAATTCCTTCTGGTGTAAGAACAGATGAAAAAAACACTTTTTAAATTAATATATATCTATATTTATATATATATATATATATATATATATATATATATATATAGATAGATAGATATTTGACCAATGTCTCACGAGAATTTCTTCATGGCATTTGATTGCGGGTATTTACAAATTTCTGTCAAAGTTTAGGAATGTCACCAACAAGCCTTTTAAAGTCTACTTATGTTCCATAGAGAATAGATTACTATCACAGGGGATTGTGCTGATGAACACCTTTAAGACACAGTAATGAAAATAACATAGCTGAGAATTATTAAAAAGGCAAAAAGGAAAGCCTGATTGCTTCTCTTCTAATGAATTCAATGTAAATAAGGGCCAACCTTTACAGCAAGCTGCATGCTAGCATTTTTTTTGTTGTTGTTTTTTTTTTTTTTTTGGGTGACAGCACAGCAACACTATCCCCAAAAATGGGAAAACAATGAAAATTGAAATGTCAGCTATATAAAGATAAAAAGATACAATCAACAGCCTTTCTTCGGCCTCCTGATTCTCTTTTTATTACCCTTACTGTGTGTAAAAAGTGACTAAAGTTAACAAAAACATCCAATTCAGTAGTTTATATCATCCTGGGATCCACGTGGAACAAAACTAGATACTTGCATATATACAAATAATCAAGTTCCTCTTCTATTTTTAAATCGAATAAGCACAGTTGTCTAATTAATGAGACAATTCAAAGCCTCACAGTAGCAAAAGGCAACATTAAACACTCGTCTAGTGTTTTGATTGTGAGCAGCTCTTTTAACCAACAATCAGCTCATTAAAGTCGAACAGATTTCTAAAAAGGCTCTCCTGTTCAAACTGGTGACAAGTATAAGGTCACTCAATACAGCACTGGTTAGATGCTGGAGACGTAACACTGATAAGAAACTGCAATGCTACACTTATCAATCCACATTTGTTTTTTTCTGGATTGATGTACAGCAAAACTAGCACAACAGTACTATGTGACTCATCTCAACACAGGTCAGAAACCCAATTTTGGACACATTTATCTTCACTGGTTTTTATACTCTCAAGTGACCGCGTAAGAAAAACAAATCCACAGGATGAAACACGAATAAATTAACACTGATGCCTTGACATGGCAGTTAAACCTGAGTTCTGTTTTGGAAGTGGTCTCTTTTTCTTCTGATGATAGTATTCTATTTCTATTCAGGCATTGATAAACTCTACTATACGTTTTTGAGTTATACACTCAACCGTTTTCTGTTAAATACATACATTATTTCACAGTTTGCTGTCATGTTCCCAGATGTGCCACCCCACCCCCAACCCCTACTTTATGTTGTCAACAAGCAAACTCCTCAAAGTTTCCTAGAGTCGGGTGACGAGGTAACATGTTCGGCGTGAATCCGAGACTGTCCGAGTGACTCCGGAGGGTGTCACAGGTGCTCTGCAAAACAGAGGGAAGGGAAGGAGGGAAGACGAGTTCAACCGGGGTTAAGGGAGGGGCGATGAAGGGAGCGATGATGATGGTGATGTGGGAAAGAAATGAGCCACAGGTAAAATGAGGGCGACCAGAACAATGAAGGGACGCGGAGGAAATAAAAAAATATGCATGTGGTGATGAGAAATTGAGCAAAAATGGAGGAAAAAAAATGAGGGTTGATTAACGCAGAAGACACAGTGATATAATGTATATAATCAAGGACGATGAATGACAGAAACATATGTGGACAATGATGAGGTAATGAACACAACAGATTTGGAAGTTCCAAGATCAGCCACATCGCATATGTTTCACAGGTAGTGAGAAGAGAGTTTGAAGAAAAATCAGGGGAATGTGGGGAAAAGATAAATGAAAAGAGGGAGAAGAGAAAGAAAACATCATATTTTTAGTCCTGTTTTTTTTACACTAGCATGTTAAATTGTTATAGTTACGGAAGTTAAAACATCCACATATGTCTGCATTTCCCTGTGTGTGCTTCATGAGTAGATAACTACTGATACGTGGATAACAACCACCGGTAGTCCCATTGGCAAAAATGGCTATTCCAGCAGACATAGAACCATTTATGTTGTGTGTAAACTCACTGCATGCAGACCTGTGATAACATCACAAAGTAATGCATCTAGTGATGTTATCTGGCGTGAGCCTCAAATGCATTGCCTCTAAATGGACCTCTGTGCTGCAGGGAAACAAATAGATCTCATGTGGTTCAGCTTTTTTGTACAACAATTCAATAAATACGTAATCTGTTTTCACAGGAGTACTGCGCTTTATCCTACGGGAAAGAAAGCATCATTATTCAGTGGAAGGAGCATGATTTTGCATAGTGCAGAGAGTCAGATCATTATGCACTTGGAGAATCCAACCAACTCATGCCTTCTGTTGAGCCGATAAGTACAGAAACACACCAAACTAACCTATGATCTGATGTTAAAATGCTCACTGCAGTTGGATAATCACCCCTCTTTTTGTTGACGGTCTACTAAAGCCAACCAAATCATTTGTAGCCACTGAGGAAATGATGTATGAGATGGTATTAGGCATGTATGAAAGAGAGGGACAGCATGGGAGGGAGCATCTATTATCAATGGGGTGTGCTACCTGGGGGCATGATTAGGCGTGACACCAGGGCTGGTTGGGTTCTCTGGAAACTCCTGGAATAGACATGATGAAAAGAAAGATGGGTGAGGGTGACTGAAATGAAAATAAAACACAATGCAAATGCTAAAACTTGCGAGGGAACACTAAGAGAGGGTGTTTTACCCTCAGTGATATCACTGAAGTACTGTAGGAGGATGGAGTTTTTATAATAAGCAGGGAAAACAGAAGACAATTACTGTCAACCATTAGTGTTGACCATCATTAAAGGAGAATGACAGTTAAACTTAAAATAGAGTCTAATAAACCACTAAATGCACTACTTTATTGTCGGGTTGTTTTAGTGGAGATGTGATAATGGACTAGTTGAAAAACGGTTATTGAATATGAGAGAAAGGAAGTACAAAATGATGGTTTATTGTAAGCAGGTGAATATATGACATGAATGGGGCAGAATACAGTAAATATCACACTATGTAAGGCGCCATCAAAAGCATGACATACTATAAATATCAGCCCACTAAATAAATGCTTCTTGTACTGCCACTTTTAATTTATAAAAACTGATCCTCTTAAAAACCAGACTGACTAAAATAACCTCCTTCATAACTGTGCTGCCTTAAATTAAACATATTTCCACTTCTACAAAAGAGAATAAACAACTTCTTTGAATCTGTTCCTCCAAATCAGCCATCAAACCAAATCCTGAACCTGAGGCAACTGAGCATGCAAGAACAAAATCCACATGCAGAGACAAACCCATGGCTTTTTCACCAAATTAAAATAAGGAGATCTTTTCCTTTCACATAATGTTGAAAAAGTCTTGGGCTTGTGCGACACACAACGAAGAATTAGAGCTTGCATTTCCAAGATTCTGCCAATAAGGCTGGATGCAAATTGGTAGATACAGTATAATGAGGGACAAAAGGAACTGTCTGCACTTAACAAAAATCTGCTTAAATGCTTTTAATTAAAACAGCATCAAAAAGAGTAAAACTTTCCCTGTGCTTTCACCCCTACAATGAGCTGCAGAGAGGGATTAATGGCTTTAGCTCTTATTTGGCCTTGAGACAGGACCAGAGGTCCCCATGTGTTAAAGAGAACTGGATTACGTGGTAATTACAGTTTATACTTTGCAAAGAAAGTTTAGTTAGTATTTGATAAATTTGATGGTGTTTATATTGGTAGTTAGACACCTGATTAAACACCTTTCAAGATAAACTGTAAAACAACCAACAATACATATAATAAAACTACACGTTTCAAACTTCTCGTGTGTTTTAGTGAACTTAGATCTGTCTTATATCGGTGGTTAGCATATTCCAGACAGAAGAAGCTCTACAGAGAACATTTCTCATCATACAATTTGTTTGCAAACATGGCACTATCAGACAATGTGTTACACCTATGACAAAAACAGTTTTATTATCATAGGTTCTGACCCACAAAGACAGGTTTTAACCAGCCTGCACAGTTGTTCAATGTCAATGTATTTTTATAACACTATTACTTCAAGTATTAATACATTTAGCTTTAGCTCAGTTCCTTGCTGATTATTTTCATCCATTTTGTATTTTGTATGTAGCTCAACATGTGCAGTACAATTAAGCTACGTTAAGGAGATTGTCTACATACATAACTAAATGAGCGGTTTTAAAAACTAAAAGTGGAACCGAGAAACTTCCCTGTGGGACTCCTCAGCAGTTATCTATGTATCAGAGAAAATTCTCACTTTCATCTGTCAGAGAGGAGCTTATAATTTTTAAGCATTGCACTATAATCAAGGATATCACTTCAAAACCTGACTAATAATAGCACTCAAGTATTTTCCTCAGCACAGTGAGTATACTAACGGTTCCATAACTGCAGACTTTCCATCTTTTGGTAAAGGTTTGATTCAGCAGTATGTGCTGAACATTTGCTGATTACTGATATTAAGAAGGTGCATTTAAGATATAAATAATTTCTTAACTGCTCTGTATAAAGCTTACATAAGAGTCTGCAGGGGAAGTGGAGGTGCCTCCGGACGCAGTGTTAAACCACTGGGCTCGACAAAATGCAGTGATTTAGGGCAGAAATGCCTCGCATTACTCTAGGTTTCATTTTGAAGATAAAATGGGTTTTATTGCCTTGAAGGCTCTGAAAATGAGTTGATCATGAAATGTTAATAAAAGCTCCAGACCTTCTTAAACTTGTTCTGCTTTCAGGTCATTATTCTGCTCTCACATGAATCTGTTCTGAATTTGTTTTGATCATACTGCCAGACACAAAGTAGTAGAGTAAAAAACATTTTTTCCTGCTCTAAGTGAAGCATAATTACATGACTGAGTGTAACATCGAAAAGCTACTGTGCTGCATATTGTGTAAACACTGAAAAGTGGGTTGTGTGTGGATCAACTAAGGTAATTTTAAACTGAATGTAAGGGCAGTTTATGAATCATGATGAAAAGTTCATCGAGACCAGTCAGACAATTCACGTCTACTTATCCATGCACTGTGAACAGAATCCAAAACAAAGCTCTGAAAATAAGCTTGTAAAATTCAGTGTTCTCCTTGTAAATACTCATCTGTATTCCATCTGTAAAACTATTGTAGATTTTCATCACCACAAGGAATAATTTGTGCTGATTCTCCATAATATTCAATATGTAAATAAAGAGTACTGTATGTGTATACTATTAGAATACACTGATTATGTATTCATACTGTGCAATGAAAACAGCATTTATGTATTATTAATGATTATGTTTGCGAGCACAATACATCTTTTCTGCATGGGAAATTGAAACTAATGATGACATAATGCGCCGCGGCTTTGTTTTCTCTCTGGTGCTGTTCATTAAAAGCATTTCCAGTGTTAGCAGACATTTTTTTGTTGTTATTGTTGTTTCCAAGCTCATCTAATATCACATCACACTCATTTCATTCATTAAAATGCATTCTGAGAGGCTAGAATTACCAGATTGTCGCTCTGACAACGCTGTGGTCGTTTCTTGCGTAGGAAGTAACCCAAAACCTTATCCTTAAACACCTAAATGCAAAAACATCAGACACCCATTATTAACACATGGAATACAACATGGTCAGTGACATTAAGACTAAACATTAGCAGTACAGACATATTTAAAGATTCTTGTTTGAGAGTCAGATGAGATGATTGATACCACTTCCATGTCTGTACAGTAAGTATGAAGCTACAGCCAGTAATTAGCAGAAAGACTGAGAACCAAGCAGCAACCTCTCTGGCTGTGAAGTGAAGCCAATGGAGAAGTGCCAAAAACTGCAGTTCCTCAAACAGCCACTTGAGGCTGGCTACAGAACGAGTCAATCTCCATAAGCCCCCATGTTAAAATGTCCAACTTCACAGCAGAAATAAACATGTTTACAGCCTGGTACAAAAAATGGTTTTGCTCTTCACCTTTTTCACAATTGCACATTTTTATATGCATGAACCAAGTAGGTAGGTAGTTCGACTTTATAAGCTCCAGACAGCTAGCTGTTCCAAGTCTTTAGACTAAGATAAGCTAAGTGGCTTTAGCTTCATATTTACTGGGCCAGACACAAGAGTCTAAATAACTTTCTTTCCTAAAATGTCGAACTATTCCTTTAAGACTAAACACAAGCAGTACAAATATATTCAAAGGTTAGCTTTGACTTATTAAACAAGGTATAAAAAAACTCAAATAATTAGCTGGTAGTTTAATAAATAAGTTATTATTTACCTTAATATACATAAAGACAAGAATGAACTGAATTAGTGTTTGAACCGTCACATTACCTCATATAGGTAGTCAAATATTTCCAGTATTGTTAAAACACTGGCTCCGATAAACAGCCCCATCTGACCTCCAATGTCACCTAGAAAAAGAGAGATTAACAGATATGGGCAGGTACAGTGACTGAATAATGGTGTGTGAAACAATTCCCCACGCTGTCACTTTCAATTCAGTATCTCTCCGAGTAATCTGAGCAAAATTGTCAAAAGTGTCCATCTAGCTCCAGCTTCTCATCAGACCCAACCCGACTGCCCTTGCAAGAGCATCAGATTATGAAAATGTGTTCAGCCTGTTTCACAAGTTCAAAGAGGAAACCTCAAAGCACCAGGCGTGAACACGCGATGTGAAATGTGCAGCGGGGGGACCGCTGAGAGTGCACTGCTGATACAGAGTTGAACCACATTTTTTCTGTCACAATGAACCTATCTTACCGAGAAGCCCTGCAATTTCATAGGCCTTCTTCTGCTCAATCTTCTCATAATTCAGAGCTTCAAAGAAGATGTCCAGGACCAATATATTTTCTCTGGAGAGAGGACAGACAAGAGGACACCCAAGAGAGTTTATTTCGGGTGATATTACAGGACACCAAATGACATCTCACATTTCCTGTATAACTATCTTTCATTATTGTTACATTGAAGGTGAACGATGGAGACCCAGGTCATACTATGTAACAGTACATCCATCCAACAACAGAAAAAAGAAAAACGGCTGATATCTAAATAACTGACTGCTACCAAAATAATACTTACCCAATATATTGCTCAGTTTTGTTGAATTTCTTAGCCAGATATTTAGCAGATGCCTTACTGGGGATCTTAACCATGGACAGCTCCTTGCCATAGCGAGTCATGTTGCAGGGGGTCTGACACACACAGTAATCGTTGTCTTTCTCTACCAAAAAGTCTGTGGATGATCAAAGTCATTTAAAAATATTGTGATCACTGCGAAGAATCAAACAAACCTGCATACAGAGGCTCTCAGTTTCTGCTAAAAATTATCTCCAGACACGACAGAAAAGCTACATGCGCTGCCATCGTTCACTTTCCATGAAAGCAAATAATGACTGAAGCTATAATACAAAGGGAGAAAAAAAAAAGCTCCATGGGATTTATTTGATATCAGCGAAGCATAGACACATCACAAATCTTCCTAATGGAATTTTTAAACAATAATTTTACTTTATTATTTTGCTTCAGCACTGTCTGAGATTAAAGCAATTTCAAGTTAAAGCTACAGAGATATTATATAAAGGATAGAGTAGTCTCATGGCTCTGCTGCTGAACACTTCAATTCAGACATTAATGCAAAACTGTCACACTAACATTTCATACTTATGCAGTAAAGTGTGTGGGCTCACCTAGAGCTGGGTCAGCACAGTCTTTGTACTGCTCAGGTGTGCAAACTGTTGAGGTTCCTGTTTGAAATAGCAGTCAAAATAATTACACACATAATATACATATATATTTAAAAAAAAAAAAAGACACCAAGACACATTTTAATTGGTCAAGCCTTGCTGAAATCATACCAGGCATGTGAACCATCCTGCAGTTGCAATTCTCCAGCAGGTACCGGGTTTCACAGTCAATGCGGCAGGCGGTGATACTGTACGTGGAGAAGTATTCAGAGTCTATGGGGGTAGACTTGCAATCTCCCCAAGGTGGAGGGAGGTACTGAAGCTGAAAGAGCAAACAGCACATGTTTTCCCCTCAGTATAGCAATGCACAGGATTACAACGGAAAACATAATGCAAGCCCAGTACAGCAGAGTTACAAACAAGCTGACAAAACTGAACACAAATGTCATAAAACAAACAAAAAGATATATGAAAAAAATAAATCAAACACAGAAGCATTTAAATGAAATGTGCACTGAGACATTATTGGCACAAAATGTACAGTCAGACCAACATTATTGCCCATGTATAGCAGCAAGCAGACATCATGCAAAACATGATGACTGATGTAAGTCTAGTCCCTGGTAGGAAGCAGAATACCATGGGAATAAAGACAAGCGAAGAGAGAAATCTGTAAAATACGTAGTTTCAGACAGGACACCACAATCAATGGACAATTTTTTACAACCCCCGAGAACAAAACTCAAAACAATAAACAGTTTACAGTCTTTTAATGAACAAATCAATGAATTGGACTGAATTTAACAGACATTATACAGAGCATCACATCCTATTTTATAGTAAATATAGATAAATACATTCTAATGAATAAAAAACTCTCCAGAAGCTTATAAAAGTGCCTTTTTTTCCCCTTTTTTTTTTTTACTGCTGATTAACTATTTAAATTTTCTAATCCGAGCCCATGAGCGTTTATTGCAAAACCCTGACTGCATATCGCTGTGAATTCAACAATGAAGTGAAGATGTAGTGTATAGTCAGTTTGCAGTCTCATTAGAGGTAAAACTCTCATTAAAAGGTGAAGAGCAGGTCATTACATTTATGAGTATCTCAGGGAATCCTAAATTAATCCACTAATGAGGAATGTTTAATGCCTGAATTTTAAGGTTTTGGTTCACACACACATTAGAGTCATGCTGCTCCTCTTAGCAAGCAATGTGCCCCATGTGTGTATGTGTGCAATCTGTTTAGAGGTCTCTAACATTTTAAAGGAACCGAACACACTGACATTTCACCACCAACAAGACTTTCTGTCCACTTTTAAGGTCTTGTTTCCAACAATATATGGTAATGAGTACCTACTACTCATTTTCATGACAAAAACTAACCGATTATTTATGAAGGCCTCCGATGCTTGATTGGGACATTTGAGCATGAAGCTGCTAATTGCAGTCGGAGCTAGCCAACAATCAATGCCAGAGGTTCCTTCCTGACAAACTGCACAGGGAAATGACGACGCTGTTGTCACATTACGGCTCACTGTAATTCCCAATCATCTCCACGAGCTCTAACCAGGCTTACTCCGACAATCTGATGGTCATTTAGTCAATAAAAAGTGACAGCGATTGAGCGAAATTCGCTGAAGGAGTGGACTTAATCTGGTAAACAGGATTAAGTCTTTATTGAACTCCATTTCTAGCCCACAGACTCTCATAATAGGAGATAAAACCTTAGTGCAATAAATGCTGGACTTCAAACTGATGCCAGAGTCCTCATGGGTAATAAAACCTAATGAATCACATTGTCTGGTCCTTCCAGATGACATTAAGTAGCGGTCCAGTGGATCGCCCCGGGAACACATAAAAGCAAAACAGAAAAAAAACAAAAAAATGTGAACAGAACTGTACATGGCAGTGAAAGGGCAAAGCCATACAGCAGCTTTGATGAAGATACAGACTTAGATGAATGGCTTAAAGCTGGAATGAACACACATTAGTTGCTTTTTACTGATCGTGTTTAAACAGAGAAGACAATGAGGACAAGGAGAGACTGCAGATGCTGTTGCATGTTGTTGCTTCAGCTGCACAGAGGAACAGATGGATCCATTCCTCGGGGAGGGAAGGTGGGGGCCAGCAGATGAAAGTGTGGAACGTGATCATGGGTGTGTAGCTTTTTGACAATACAGTATCTGTGGCATGCAGCAAGCCTAGACAGTCATACGCTACCCTCTGCTCTTGGGTGGAAACGAACGTTTGGAAGCCGGGGGCGACCCCGAAGCCCAGCTCATGGAGGAAAGGAGGCTCTGACTGAGTGTGAAGCTGTACCTTTATGCCGGCCTCATAGGACGTCTCATCTAGGACGAGGGGTGAGGGAACACAGCCCACATCATTATCAAAATAATAAGAGGAGTAACAGTAAGGCAAGGGACAGAAAGTGGTCGAGCCCTCCGGGCAGAAAGACAGGCTGTTGTCAGTATAACAATGAAAAAGCTACAACTCCCAGTGGTGCGTGAGGACTTGAAGAATTGGTGTAGTGGTGGGATGTCATTCAGCCATTCTCTTCTTACATCCGCTCAAGCTTGAGTGAGGACACAGCTCAGTTTTCAGCCATGACGTAAGTGGAGTCGAGAATTTGGTGGTGTAGTCTTCATAGCTCATGGTTATAGCCCCCTATCAAAAATTAAATTCTTCTGACAGAAGCTTAACAAATGAAAAAATCTTGAAATCCTAAGTGTTTCAGCCAGCTGTCTATTATTACGCTGAGAGCCGTGTCACTGTACTCGTTGGAGACTGACTGAAATTAATACTGGCCAGACTTTAATGACAGGCTAATTAATTCAGCCCATCTTTTAGGCCGTAAACACGTCTTTTAGCTGTCACTGATGTGGGCCTTATTGTCATGATTATAAATGACAATTCATGCATATTTGCTTTCACAGGGAAACTTTGTGATGGTGATTAATAGAGATCCGATTCACTTCTCGGAGATGGCTGAATGATGATACACTTGGAGCATTTTACAACTTTGTACAGAGAAAGAGAGTGAGACAGAGACATTACATGTTTCAAAAACCGCTTCCCATAAATAACATTTGTCATGTTTGTGGTGTCCAAGTGTCTGTTTTAAGAGACCAAACTCTGCCTCAATCATCCCATGTTATTCTGCTAAGACAAGGGTGGAAGACTTTATGTGATCATTAATCTCATGCTCATGAACTGACCAAAGACCATTAACTTTAGGAGCAAAATCATTTAAATTAGGCTTGATTAATTGCTAAAATAATGAATTTGATTAGCTGCTGGAGTATTCATTACTTCGAGACTTCACAAAGTGAAGAATATGTGGTAGAAATTTGAATGAGCCTGCAGCACAAGACAAAAATACACTTGATCTCAAAGGTAATCATTGCAGAACTCTTAAATCCTTTGTGGCACAGGCGCCATTTTCTTGTGACTTACTATAATATTTCCCCGCTCTGTCGTTGTCTCTGGACGTGTGTGCTATTGTAGCTCAGACAAAAGAATTTCAATTTGTTGTCTTGGCAACGTCACATAACTGCTTACAGTTTCATTAAATTTGGAGCGGAAATCCATGTGAGCTCAGTGTTATGACCTTGCGCATAGGCTTCCCGATCAATTCTTACTTTTCATCCTTCACTGACGGCAGTGAGGGGATATTTGAGGACTAGGAAATCATTTTAGAGTTTCCGCTTCCTTTGATATTACGTGCTACAACAGTAATTTTACCGTGTCGCTAAATCATAGGAAAATATGTCTTCAAAATAGCTGTGGGTCATCTTTCTCATCTAATGGCGCATCCTTTTAATGTTGGTGAAATTGGGAAATAAACGAATATGCTGACAGGAGCTTTAACATAAAAAACATGATGATAATTTTAACATCTTTCCCCCCCCAAGACACAGTCAGTCTTCAGAGGTCAGTCATTTATTTTAAGTGAATCTTTAAAGCCGTCTGTCGGCATCAGTGTTTAGCCACAATCAGACCTCATTTATAACGTTTAATATTACTTACTAACAATTTCTTTAAAGGGTGTTAATTATAAGAAATTGTTCATTCTCTCTTCAGACACTTCTTCTTTAATTCTTGTTCTGATCCTTAAAGCCTGCTAACCATGGCTGAGTCTGAGTCTTCCTCACTGTTTTTTTCTGCATTCTCTTTGAATGCGCCACTAGAGACCATTTCCACAGCATTCAAATACGCTGTATTCCCCCCGCCCTATGCTAAAAGTAGTGAAGACTCAATATGAAAAGTAAAACAAACACTCTGAGCTGCCAGATATTTTTGCATGCTGTGTAGTCTGAGTTTCTTTTGGCTCAGACAAGCACACTGTGCTTTGTATGCTTGCATCCAATCATTACTTGGCCCTGCTCTGTCAATATTCCTGGCTGCTATAATTCCTCTGTTTCTAAAACTGGGTGTTTATTTAACACCTTAACTGAACATTTCCCTCACACGGTAAATCAAACATCTGATTTTGCTCCAGGCTCTGTGACACAGAGGTAATGGGCACTGGCTGGAGAGGATTTGGGGACAAACACAGAATGAAAGCGGAGCAAAAAAGGTCGAGGTTGGAGGGGAGGAGGCTGAACATTAGGTACCAGTTGCTGCTGACATGACACAAAAGTTTGAAAACCAGGGGCCACACCAAATCCCAGTTGGTCAATGAAGGGCGGTTCGTCCTGGCTGTGGATCTGAACCTTGATGCCTGCTTCGTAGGAGGTCTCATCTGTGGATACAGCACGCCAGAAAATATAACAACAAGTACGGTCGCTGATGGAAACCTGCTTTTTTGATCTGGCACTGATACTGAGTGCTTCCAAACCCCATGCTGGAAGCTAATATCAGAGAGATACTCATATGTTAGTGTGGTGGACGGGTATTTAACAGATTTACAACCAATGATTAATTACATGCTGTATACTTTCTGAATGTACGCTTCACTGGCGTTGTTGTCTGCCATAAATTGAAGGCAATATGTCAACGAATGCATTTTATTAGACAGGATGTCAGTTGCAGACGTGGATAAACATATCAAGATAATATGCTATTAAATATGCCAGTACATCACTTCTGTGTCGTGCAAACATTTAGCAGTAAAGTGAACGAGAAGACCTGTGAAAATCTTTCTTTTTGTTATCTATATCCACATTTTATAAAAAGAGAGTAGGTGGGTTTTCCCAACAAGATGGAAGGAAAGGGTCATACAAGTTACAATGTTACCATAAATGTCTGCACTGACCTGTCTCTCCCCAAACAGGCAGGTATTCATCCTGCTGAATATCCAACATGATCTCCAAGCCGTTCCCCGTGCCGCCTTTTAACGTCGTCAACAAAGGGTTGCCGTCTAATCCCGAGTTGAACGTGTAGCATTTTCCATAGCGTGTGTAAATCTGTAAAAAGAACACACACAAAAAAACAACAGCGTGAATGAAAAGTCAAACCCTTTCTTTTGTGCTGTGGTAAATTGTGCACCTGTACGAGATGTATTACACGCCAGAATGTAATTGTGCAGGACAGCTAATCATTGCAGAGGTTTTTGTGATTATCAGAGAAAGCAGTACCGGCTTTAAACAGGCACCTGGCTCTGATTTGAGAAATTAATGAGCTTTCCTTAGCAGCAGCAGTAGCTATCAATCTTTATCCAATTTCACTCCAAATTTCCCCTGAGTAACTTAGAGTGAATGTACTAGTTTGCCATCATTAAATAAGAAACATCTGAGGTGGAAGCTCTCAGGACACACAAACACACTCGAAATGGGGTGTGTAAAAGACATTTGTGTGTCTTGACTTACAAACCGAACCTGTGCCAGTTAAACTCAGCAGTACTTAACGCTTGATGTGCAATCACTACAGTAGGTCTGCTCACACCAAACTCCTTTCTGATTTAATTAATCCAGTTGGCTTGAGTTATTTATTTACAGCTTTTTCTTCAGCACCCACAGTTCACGGAGACATTTTTCTTTTAGTTTATTGGTTTTTCTGTGCGATTGGAAAATTCTCGATTCTCTGCCAAACACGTGAAAATAATTCTATGTCATGATTAGAAATGGTGATATTTTAAATTGGGTCTCCAGTTTGGCTAAAGAAAGCTTAAACCTCTGAATACAGCTTGAGGGGGCTGAGTAAATAAAGATAACTCTATCATTTTGAGATAAAACTATGAAACTGCAGAACTGATGAACTGCAACTCCGAGGGGCAAAAATGTCTTATTCTTATATTTATTCTTCATGCATTTCATCACAATATAAAAATCTGCTGTATTAAAAACTGCCACAAACAGCTGCCATATTAGTTTTATAGCTTTTAAGATTGGGTTTACATATGGTTTACAAAAAGTCACACACAAGTTCATCAAATTACATATGCAACATGTTTGTCTTCCCAGCAAACATCTACATATTAAACTACATATAAAACCATATGGTGAGTGTAAATGTGTCATGACTGTAGTGGAAAATTATAAATCCCCATAAAACTACGGAAGATTTAGATTTTTACTAGCAACTGAATACCTAATTGTGAAATGTAGTCACTTCATATTATAGGGTTCATATTGCCCGCTTTAAAATTTCAAGCTTCAAATTTCATTTTCTAAGCTTAACAAATTCAAATAAAATAAAAAAACAAAACTATATTGAAGTTGCTTCAAGTCAATTTATAATTTTTGGATTTCAATGTTAAGCCCCAAAAACAGGTTGTTCCAATTGAAGTGGTTATGTTCAGACACCAAAATTAAAGATGAAAATTTGAAAATTGAAAAAACATCTGAGAAATCAAGTGTGAATGATTACAAAATCCAAAATTACCTTCTGAAAATTTCAAAAAAGGGAATTTCAAACCACGTAAACTCCGATAGATGGTTTCTGAACTATGTAATAAATTCAGTTGTAATTTCAACATGAATTATTAATGGTTAACTGGCAGACTTAGCTATTAAAATGCTCATAAAAGTAAACGATTCCGACCTTTTTTGCTCTCATATAAAGCCCCTATTGTAAAGGTTAAAAGAATAATTTTCTACATTAAGCCACACTTCCTACATTAATGATCATGGTTGTCTAAACACTCTTTCTCAAACAGAAAGAGGTCATGCATATACTGGAACACTCTGACAAAACATTGTGACTGCTGGGATGATGTTTTTGCTGGCTGACTCAACAATCTGGCTGTCTGTGTCTGTCCTCACTACATTTTTAAACAACAAGTATCACAGTGAAGGGAGGAGATGTCATCTGATGGTTAATTTTCACTATCCACTGTGATGAGGTCGTAGTAAGGGGGCTGCTGGCAAGAAACTCAACCAGCATTGCAAAGCTGATCTCAAGAGATCAAAGTCAGTGTTCCATGTCCAGACTCAGAGAGACTTACGTGCAGCTCAGACAGATAAAACAGCTCTTTGGTCCTTTCCCCCTGCTGGCTATATAATGAGGTCTGCAAAGTAACTAGAAACCTATTTTTAAAGATTCAGATTAAAGTTAAGATAAAAACAGGAGCTTCCTTCAGGCACATTTGCTTAAGATGCGAGCACACAACACAGTTCAAATCCCAAATATGACCCCAGTCTGGCCATGTTTTTTAAGGTTGTGGAGGCTCTGCTCTGGTTTGTGCAAAACAGAGAAGCCACCATGGACAGCTGCCATCTTATATGAAGGACTTTTTGTATTTCACACTGGCTCAAGATGAATTGAAGTTATCACACATTTTTCTTCTGGACTTAAATCGAGATTCTCAGATCTACAACAGGCAAGTGGTTAGACGTGATGCCAGTAAGAGGTTAGTGTTTTAAATCTACTATGGTCTTCCAAGATTTAAATTATTCTCAGTCAATAAATGATTCACTCTGCATGCACACTTCTCACTGCAGGAGTTCCTCCTTTTTTCTCGCCTTTTCTGGTGATGTTATTAGCCGCAGGTTCGTGTTGAAATTATTTGATGGAAATATTCGGAATGGTTTGCAAGCGTCCTCCACTTCCTCCGTGCAACATTCAGTGCTTACGCACAAATGAATGGGTGTAATAGTCTTACGTCTGGTGTTTTAAATGGGAAACTCAGCTGCATTTCTCAAACGAGTCCATACAATGCCACACGCTGATGCATGTTTAATTAGAGAAGCTTAAAATTTTAATTCAAACTGATTTACGACGTGTGAATTATTAATGGCCTTAATCTTTCTTCCTTAATATTGTTGTCACAGGTTGTAAAGCAAAAAGGCGTGAAAGCAAGTCAGGAACTCGCCAGGGTGAAAATAGCCAAATGAGAAACAAAGACATACACAATGAAGTCACTGATGATGACGTGACATTGATTTTCCACCACAACATGAAGGTAACCGATGCATTTGTTTCCTTGAGTGACTTGTTTTGAAGACACCAAGTTTAATGAGGAAAAAAGCTGTCAAGTCTGAGAGTTAAAAACAGCGCAGGCTTGTTTGCAGCTTTCAAACGTCAACACCTTAAAAACACCCTGCTGGAGGGCGTGTCGTCAAACACTTACATGAATTATTAATACCACAACATTCAAATCCACACCTGACAAACACCATCTTTCTTTCTTGTACATACAGTGCTGAAGTTTTTGTAGGTGCAGGTTTCCCCACGGAACCTGCACTCCAGCAGCATGTCCTCCAACTGGTGACCGAGGCGTCCCATCATCTCGGTGGTGTTGATGCGATACTCGGGGTGCGGATTGTAGTTGTTGAAGTCCAGCAGGCTCAGGAGACTCTGCTTGTGGCTGTCTTTAAGGATGGACAGGCTCCTCTCCATCACTGTGTGATTAGGATACATGAGGTCCATCCAGTAGCCGCTGTGATACAGGTCATCCTTGGTCAGAGTGGATACGCGGAACACATTTTTGTTGCAGATGGTAACAGCTGGGAAGGACATGTTGTGAGCCCACACCATGTAGATCTTCGTGATAGCCGGGTAGGACATCAGGTAGAGGATTCGATTCCAGGACCAAGTGATGAGGAGACTGAAGCAAACAAAGAAGGCCATGATCCAGATGACCCGTTGCGGTTTTGACTTGTCCGGAGAGAAGACAAACTTCAAACCGTGGATCTTTGTCCTCATTATGAAATCCACTGTGATCTCTTTCCATGTTGGCTTAAGCGAGCTGGACTCAGTGTTTTTCAGAGGGATCTCTTGGGCATCATTTTGTCTGTGTGGCCCCAGGGCGACTGACTCAGATGTGGGTGCTTCAACCATGATTACTTGTGACAAGCCAGACACTTCTTTACTAACTGCTGTTTCCTAGTAGCCCACACTAGGCATCCCCAATTTACACACAGTGGCTTTCTCCACAACCATCTCCAGGTTTGTGTATCACAAATTCCAGGTAGCAGCGACAGTCCTAGTCCTAATGTGCAGCTGTCCCACTGTTCAGGCTTGAAAATCCTTTGCCGTGAAGATATAAACAAAAAGCAACTGAGCTCCTTGGGGGAGGTAAAATTGATTTACATAATGATTCCTTTATGAGAAAAACAGCTGAATCACTCCATTAACAAAAACCATCAAGCGTAACCATCACTAGTCCTTCATCAATAGATAAATGGACATGATAATTGCAGATGTAAGCGACGACTTCACTCCCAGAGGCAATCACTTTGAAAATCCGGAGAGGCTTACCCCTGTTGCTCAGATCTTTCACTCCTCCATCTCCCCTCTCCAGTGCCAGACAATACTTGCAGATTTCGGTGGTTTCTCTCTTTTGTGCAGTAGCTGCCCAGAACCCAACTCCTCCCTTTTTCCACAGATTGAAGAGATGCTTTTTAGTCTGTTGACTTGCAGCCTGCAGAAAGGAATATAAAGCTTGTTGCCCCCCTACACACTCTCTCTACAGTCGAATGGAGAATGAGGTGGAGCCAGTGGATGAAATTGTTTTCCTCCGGTGATGAAGTAGACCTCCAATGGTATAGAGAGGCGGGGGGAACGTATCAATCAAAGTAGAAATAATTGTGATGAGGAAATTCTGCAACAGGGAAAACGATGAAGTCTTTAATACTGAAGAATCTGCAGCTTGCTCGTGGATCAATATATCTATATAATTGATAACTTAAGGGAGCCAGCTAGTTGGAGAAAACACTGCAAAATCCCTTTACAAACATGTTATATCCATTATAACACATTCTCTAGATCTTCTTTTGTGGCAGTATCAAATATAATTCCACAAATGCAGTGTAATGAGGGCTGACACCCTGCCGCATGTAGATGTGTCTCTGGCTGATATTAAAGGTGCTTTGCTCCGTTTATGTGAGACTATCACAGGATTCGGCTTGGCAGGCTCAGCTCTACACTGAGACTAATTTTTTTTCATTATGTTAGCTGGAATCTTTTTCAGTCTGTAATGTGAGTTTTGGCTGAGTAACCTGATCACAGCTGTGTCGATATATGGTGGTAAAAAAATGATTCTGAATAGTGAAAAATAGCTTTAAATGTTCTATTACTACATGTACTTGGAGGAGAGGGTATAATTTGCAAGTTTAGAAGGGATGAATCGGGCTAAAATAATTGGATTCGAGCTAGTTTAAATACAGAACACAGAGCAGAGAGGGGTGGAAATGACTCATGGGCATCATGGGGTCCCTGTCTCACTGAGAATGTGAACTAACTGCCAATTCTGAATCTACCATCATGTTTTGTTTTCCCCGATTTCACTGGAAAATATATAGTTATGAGTATTAAAGTGAAAAAAGAAGTTTTATTTGACCAAAAGTGCAACATTTTGGGGAATAAACGTCTTGGGGAAGATTGACACTCACTTTCAGATGTGTACTACATATTAAATATGTTAGCTTAGCATAGACTGGAAGCAGCAGGAATCAGCTAGCCTGACTCTTTCCAGTGGAGATTCCAGGAAGTTACTGTACCTTACTGTAGTTACCTCAATAAATCAGTATAGTACATTTTTATACTTTCTTTTATGTATTTAACAAGAAACTTTTAGTTTTTTTTTTCCACCTAAGGTTTCGGCTGTCCAATAACTATAAAGCCTGCTTTAAGACGTCAAAAATGACAATGATAATCTTTTTTTATTTACATACATTACCTTCTTAAATTACTGTGCTATAGTGTAAATGCCCAGGTTTTTTTCATGTATAATATTCTTCCCTGTAGTCAAAAGAAAAAAGAAGAAGAAAAGAAATGAAATCGTGAATAAAAGAACAAAATGTAGTTGAATGTTATTACAAAGTGTGACCTTAACTTTGCAAAGATCACACTGTCATTCAGTCCTGTAGACAAACCTTTTTCAAATATGTGACACAGATTTCTTTTCTTTATTCAATAGAAATACCAAAAGGTCAAACTGTAGACTTTAATTATGCACTGGGAGTCTCTTTCTCTTACTACCAGCACATTTGTTATTTAACTAAGATGCAAACCTTAATTTAGTACAAAGATCATTTCAAAACCTTTAATATTATCTCCAGCCAATTCAATTATAGCCAAAAATGATTAATTCATAACAGAGAGAGGATGAAACTATGCAGAGCAGTTTTTTCTGTGTTCAAAAGTTGTGGTAATAACAGTCTGAAAATATTAATGAATGTCTGAAAACTGAAAAATAAGGGGGAGCAAAAGTACCAGCTCCAATACTGTGAAATAGTTATTTTCCCTCTGTGTGCTTTCAGGGGTTTCCAGCAGCAAAACAACTAAATTAATTGCCTGGATCCAGCTCTGCCGGCAGCTACTGTATGTCATCTCAACACCAAGCCTATTTTTTTCTGGCTACGAGGCAAGACAAATGCCTGCCTTCTTTCCTTTTAGTCTTAAGCTCAAACCTTTTTATTCCTAGAAACAACTGGATAGGATTATTATCTCTTTCTTCGTTAGGGACGAAAGACCCAATAAAAGTGAATCAAGCCTCTATTTTGGCATCAACAGGGATAACTACCTCAGTTTCAGACCCCAAAAACAAAGCAAAACAAAGAGGAGAAAGATGCTGCATGTGTGGCAGGCAAGCAAATAACTCCAACAATACCACCATCAGAGTTATAGCTGACAGCCTGGTTTCTCCGCTGGCTGACCAGCTGCATTGATTTCCTTTATTCTTGATTTCTTTGGAAACATGTCTATAGATATGAGGCACAATTAACTGCTGTGTTAAATGCTTGAGCTCATTTGTCCTATACAGGCTCTGTGTGGAGGCGAACGGTTCTCCTGGTCTCTCTGAATCGTCCCTCGTCAGCAGTTTGATCCAAACCTCAATTTCATTAAGCTCCAGAGGTTACACAGGCCATGCATGACAATCATCATTAGTCTTTCCAACATTTGCTTTCTGTCTTTGACAGTGGCTCTCCACCAATAGACTCTAATGTCAGCCTTTTACTGTGTGGTGGTTTGTTTCCATGGCACCAAATATGCATCGTTTCACTGGAGCCATCACTTAATTTCTCTAATTTTACATTTTTGTTTATGTATACACTTTTTGTGTGGCTGGCTATGTTTCTGTGTCTTCTCTCTGTATTTATATCTGAGATCTTCATTTCACACTTCATAAAAAAAAATCGGTCAACTGATTAGACGATCGGGCTGTGCACACAACACTGACGTTTTATCACCCTTAAGGTTGAAGGTGGGGAACTTGTTAGCAAACATCATTTAGAGTGATAAATGTGAACTACTTTGCACCCCAAAAGTGGAGACGTTATGTATGGAAAACTTGGGCCAATTGGAGCAGTGCAACGCAACACTGACATATTATTAGTTCATAAAATCGATGTACGAAGAGTTGCCTATTTACACATCCGGCAGACAATATATTAGCATTCGCATTGGAGCTACAGTGTATTTGCATTCATTTGAAGTGATGTTTGTGTCCACCTGATAAATGTAAGTCCCATATTTCTTCTCCTTTTAGCTCCATTTTTGGTGTTTACCAAGAAAGAAAAGTATCTTTCATCATTAACTTTGTCTGTTGTTGTGCTGTTGAGCAGGTAGTGTACAGTCGGTTTAAAGAGCACTTTTTATTGCAAACAACAGGCTGCTGCTGCTGCTGGGAATGAGGTAGATGAACGCAGAGAGAGTGAACTGAATCACTTAAAGGTCCAGTGTGTAAGATTTAAGTGGCTATATTTTCAAAATATGGCAGACATGCAATGTCATATGCATAACTATATTTTCATTAGCGTATAATCACCTGAAAATCGTTTTGCTTTTATTGCTTTAAAATGATCGACAGTGACGGCAGATCCTCTTCCATGGAGTCCACCATGTTTCTACATTATTTTCCTACTGTTAATATAGAAATATTGACGATTGCAGAGTTAGTTATACATTTTGTTTTCAGCAGAATCGATAATGTGTTGAGGTAGAGACAAAAGAACAAAGCAGTGGCTGCAGGAAATCTGTTTCTACCCTGCACTTGTGTTATTGGAAATAAAACCTGACTGTATAGAGTATTTCCAATTTACGGTATGAAACAACAAAGCTTTCAAATCTGGTGTAACACTCTGAAATGGCGTTTCTGCACTGCAGTGTTTCAGAACTTTCCCTAATATGGCTTACACACTTAGTGTGACTAACTTTCTTAAACTGTGTTTATTTGTAAAATCATTTCACAAAATCATTAATTTAATTAAAATAAACCCTCCAAGGCTGTGCTGAAATCACTCCAGAATAAAAGCGCTCTGGGCAAAAGTTAATGATTTTTCTTCTGTAAAAATTGCTATCGTCCTTATTGAAATCACATTTCTGCTGCTCACACATTTCCATTGTTATCTTCCTGGGGATGCAAACACGTTTCATCTTTGTCTCAGTATTCAAGCATGTAATTAGAGGATCATGGTGTAATAACATTTGCCAAACTGAAATGAGCAGCTGATTGCCGTTTTGATGGAAATGAAAAGAACTATTTGAATGACATATTTGTAGATATATTGCCCAGCTTTAATGGTACTATATGTAAGAACTGAGACAACTTTCCACCTGTCAAATTTACACCGGCTCTGACCATGACTCTAACTCCAGGGACGACAAAGACATGGAGTTCAGACAGGGACAGGAGAGGCATCAAGCTCGAGAGGAGCAAGAGGAAGGTCGGACATCAGAGCGGCAGTGGCAGCATTTAATATTTTCACATCTAACTCGATGAATTAAGGATTTATTTTGACCAAACCAGAGTTGGTGATTGTTGGAACAGTGCAAAAATTAACTAAGATGGTTTTGGATCTAACATATTGCACCTTTAAGACAGCTCAGTGATCCTGGAGACAGTCAGGGAATGACACTAACCAACCTCTTTCATGTCAAATCCCAAGCTGAGCCTCAGCGGTCTCATTAGAGGAGGAGCAGAGTTTTGACTGAGTACAGGGAAGAGCTCCTTCAAGGGCCAGTAAGAATGTTCAGCACCAAATGAAATACTGGCAGCAATTAGATGCACATCAGAAAGGCACACGGCACCGATAGAGACAGACGAAGATGAAAAAGAACAAAAGCCATACCCAACATTACTGTCTGGTTACTGGAGAGATACACTGATTAGGTGATCAGCTGATTAGTAGACACAAATCAATAAAAAGTTTGATCACAAATTAAGAATATGTATATCTATATGTAAGTATAGATGCCAAAATTCAATTGGCTCTACCATCTCAACTGTGAATATTTTGAATATATTTCTTTATATTTCTGCTAAGTAATTATTTAATTGAGAGAATAATTGATCAATAATTAAAATAATTATTAATTAGAGCCTCATTGGAGCAGTGTTTAGGATTTAGTGTCCCTCTCTTTTCATCCTCTCCCTGCTAGCATGAAGTAGAAACCACGGTGCCTACTAAATGTCCTATCTAGAGCCAGTGTTTAGTTTGTCCATTCTGAGCTACTGTAGAAACATGTGGTTCAACATGGCCGACTCCATGGAAGAGGACCCACAGCATCTGTAAATATAAAAGACTCATTCAAAGAAAACAAAACAAAACAGTTCTTAATTTCATGTGATTAGTGAGGTGACATTAACTTTTGGGCTCTGTTAATAATATTATATAAGTGAAAAGTGTCAAGAGACAACTTCTGTGATGATGTGGTGCTATAAATAAATGAATTAATGAGAACATAGTTATGCATATCATATTCCATTTCGCCACATTCTGTAGCCTCTAAATCTTAGACATTGGATCTATAGGTTACTGCTCACTGAACACACATAAAAATAGAGCTGCAATTAATGATAATTTTCAATATTTATGAAATAATTTTTAATATTTTGATTCATCAATTCAGTGTTTTTCCTACAGAACTGACAGAAAAGAATAAAACATTACAATTTCCATCAGTCCAACATATTTAGTTTAACATAAATGCAGCTAATTGGCATTTAAAACAATCAACAATAAATTCATATTTATAGTTTCATATAGTTTCATATAGAAATATTCCCTTTGTCGGCTTTGTACTGTATTTTACATTGACAGTAATACATTTGATCGATCTATTCAATGAATTTAAGTTTGAATGGACTGACCAAATGAAAATCATTTACATACATATAGCATCCCTTCCTAGCCTTGAGAATTTTAGACAAAAATCTATGAAGTTCTGTAATATTTAAAGCTTGAATAAATAAAGCTGATTTGTTGAATATCAGGGAAATATTCCTCATATATTACACCAGAGTTTCTCAACCATGAGTTCAGGATCGTTACTTGATATGCAGCATGTCACACAGCTCGCCCTCTCAGAGAATTTCCAGACCTAAAATCAAGGCCAGAGAAAGGCAGAGGAGTCCTGTGTTACGCTGTAATTCAAAATGACCAAACAAATGCAAATCTGGAAGACACAGACGGTCAGAGGCAGGAGCATTTGCAATCAGAGATGTCACTCTGGTGGATGGGCGGCTTCTTTAGCAAAGGGAGACATCTTGTGGCCTGCCTCTAAATGAAACTAACCTTTTACTGCCTTGAAAAGTAACACAGCCACTCTGTATGCAGCTCAAGTAAAGCAAGGGAAGCAAGAATGGATTTTTTAGCTAAGGGGGGGCTTGTACTTTGAAATGCTTCATATAAAATGCATCAAAAGGGAAAACATTGGCATGTACTTTATGAAAAAAACCAAAGCTGGTTTGGAGGAGACTGTAAATTTTATTGGTCATAAATCTTTTTTATCGTTTCTTTTTCTTGTTGCATTCTTAAATCGCTGTAGCAGGTATTTTCAGCTTCAGTAAAGGTAAATGCAGCTTATATGAAATGTACAATAATTGTAAACATCTCTGACGCAGCACATATATACCCCCACCCTGGCAGACCAGGTGGAGGGCAGACGCAGTCTGTATCAATGAAAAACAGATGCCGCTGGCCCGTCATCTTGTTTGCCTTGTTGCATTCGTGGCAGAATCCAACTAAAAAAAAAACATTAGTTCACTGTCACTCAGGCTTTCAGTCTGCAGCCCTGCAGTCACACTTTGATAAACTCACTCCTCAAATTTTCTCACCGCTGCTTTCATTTGCGAGGATAATCTTGTGATTTTTTTTTTTTTTTTTTTGTGCATGTTCTCATCTTGTTTGGTCAGCTGGAGGCTTTTGGTATCTGTTCCTGAATCCATTTTGCCCACTTGCCCAGAAATTAAGCAAAGTAAGCATTTGCCAGAGGCCTAAAAGTGCCATCGAGTAACAGCATCCCATCAGGAATTTCCCCTGTGTCAGGTGAATATATTATAAATTCAAATCATACCCCTAAACATCTGCAAGGCTGCACAGACTATCTCTCGATCTGACTTTCAAAGAAATGTTATTACAGAATCTAAATGTAAAGGATTTTTTTAAACATTTGAAAGTGGATTTGATCATCAGTTATACTTCCGAAAAAATGATCTGTTGTTTCCAACAATCCGTCATACCTGGCTTCCCCTGTAGAATGACTCGCAGTGTCGAGGGGAATCTCAGTTTACTTGAAAGACGATAGCGATACAATACTTTAGGAGGTGCGAGGCTTTGCTTTTATTGGCTAAGAGAGCAGGATATAGATCCTAGAGGCCATTAGTGGAAACAAAAGCTAAATATGGACATGGAAGTAATCTAAGATCAAACGGACATCTGATATGAAACCATGAGTCATTTTTTGGACTTGTAAAACATGAAAATCTGGACATACAAAGACCTAACGCATGCTTTTCTATGGATATCAAACGATGCCAGAAGGCTGGTAATCTACAACATAACATAATGGCAGTATTGTTTTTGGACAGAGCCATACACGTGTCCAGTGTCTCCACCTAACAAGCTAATTAACTAAAGAGGTTTTGTCAACTGGCACCTCCAATGTCTGCCTCTGGTCGTATCTGCTCCCCAATGTGCAAGTCAGCAAAAAGCACCCCCCCGTTATGAATTCCTTCACTATTCCTCTTCAGAGCCATTGATCGGACTGCCAATACTGCACTTACAGTAACAGTGGCTCCCACACTGGCCTTTACTGACACAGAGTAATGGAACAAACATATTAGGTATTTGCTTTTTGGCCTGTCATCCACGCTCATCGCCTCAGATTTGTTTATTTCATTGTTTGCACTGTGGAGCTTTATTTTATCTCTCCCCTCCATTTTCATGCTCCAGGCAGCACTATAATTTTGTGCTCCTTCACACACCTCTTCCCTTCATCTCTCCTAATGCTTCCAGTTGTGCATCGCGGCGCTGGCTCAGCTCCAAAGCAGGCTGAATCACAATGATGGTGTCAGTCCTCAGCTCAGTCCCAGTCCCACCTCAATCTAAGGACAGCACAGCCTCCTCTTCCTCTCTCTCTCTGCTGCTTTCTCTTTTGTTTCCACTTTGTCATTGCTCTCTCCTTCGATTCTTGCTTTTCTCCATCTCTCTTGTATAAGCTCCTACTTTTCTGTTTCCTACACCGCCTCTGTCTACAGCCGGACTCATTGTTTTTGAACAGGTCTAGCACTCTAACACTGCCTTTTCTTTGACCTCCAAAGCCAACTTCACTCTCCAGACTGTACTGCAGTGGATGAAGTAAAGCACCACATCCTGCTTCTGTTTTGGCAGACCCTGAACAAATCCCCAAACACCACAGACAGACCATAATGTAATATATATATATGAAAAGGCTCCAGGTTTTGTTTCAACACAAGCGGATACCTCAACAGGAAGTTCAATTTCAACACATGAGATCAAAAGTAAAAAGATAAATGTGTTATAATCAAGTCTCCGCATTGGCGCAAGCGAGCTTAAGGGCTAAGCTGGTTATCGATTGAAATGATATCACTCCAACATTCAGCATGCATCCTGCATATACACACTGACAGATGATTTATTTAGTCAGCACCAATCTTCTGGGTTTAATCCACAGCAGTGAGTTGTGCTGTGTGTTGGGGTGCTTACGCTTTTGAGTATTAATGAGGCAATCAATCACACACCAGTTCACAGACAGCGTGTGAGGCAACAAGATGGAGGCATAAGATTAATTTTAATAATAATGAAATAAATCCTCCACTAAGAAACTTATTTGGCCGGTCCATAAATGTTTTCTTTAATAAAACGTTGAGTGAAATAGAAAAATGTATACATTTCATACACACGGAGGCTTGCAGAAGCACAGACATCCTCAAGTGTAATCTGAAGAAATGTTATTACCACAGTTCACTCGCAGATTGATACAGGGACATTCAAGGCTATGTTCCTGTATATATTTATAGCACTGGGAAGAAAATTTTCAGCATGTACCATCTGCCAGCCTTTTAATATCTGAGACTTGTTCTCCTCCAGTGAATTACAGCATCCTCCCCCCCAAAAAAATATTTCATTACTTTATGCAGAGGGAATAATTGCACTTGGGGGCCCTGATATTTCCTCTCCAAGATTTCTCAATACCACTGCACCCATATCCAGCTCATTAGTTGAAACATCTGGTCTTTCCTGTCACAGAGTTTCTTCAGCCACTGTTTCTTTGTCTGACTTTGACACAAAAACGCACATTCAGGCGTAGCACGCCAACACATGTGCGTGTACACACGTATAAAAGAATGCCTAAAAAATAAGTATCATACAGGAAATGTTAAATAAGAATATATAATAGTGTATTTATTCTCATGGTCTACTGTTTTTGTGCCATATCAACACTCAAATTTATGAGCAGAGGCATTTGAAGGATTTTGTGCATTTATTTTTCCACATACGGAGAGCTAATTGTCAGCTGTTGTCTTGACCTTGTGTGAGTCATCGTGCGGTGATGTTGCTGAAGTATATAACGGGTAATCTCAATTCCATCACATCTCATCTTCTGTGGAGAGAACCTGCCTCTGAGCCTCCCACAGTAAGATCAGCAGGCCGAGGAAGGGGTATTCAGGCAGCTCCATGAATCTTTAATTAGTCCCCTCTATACTTAGGCCCTCAGAGCATCTCCAGTTTCTGACATTTAGCTGAAATTTGCCCTTTGTGCGTGGGGATGAGAAAGAGCCAAGGTCACCTGACTGACCACAGCGATATCAAAATCTGCCTTTATAAGCTCACATGCGCCGTTTTGTTTTCGGAGCGGCGGCTCAAGTCTGGCGCGCCATTTTCATAGCAAGTCTGTCTGAAGCGTCGGGTTTGGTGTGGGTCAAAAAGACAAACCCCATCTTTCAATTCAAACCATTGTCTCTCACACAAAATAACAGTATTGCCACTGTAGAATTACTAAGTAATTAATATAAATCATTTGCCTCTGTTTCAGTGCTGCTGGTTTGCAAAGAAATTGTGCAGCATGACAAGCCCATCTTGGTGCTAGGCTTTCATCACTCAAATCAATGGCCCATTTCATCGAAATACAATCCTTCCCCTGTCTCTGCAGCAGGACGATTAAGTTCCATTCAAATTCTGCTGACATGATTTTATCTCTGTGGTAGAGGCCTGAGAATTGAGGAGAAAAAATGGGATTTCACAAAAAAACAAAAGCACATCATTTAGGAGAGAAAATACTTTTTCGTTGCAAAAGCGATGCTGTTCTGTTTCGGTGACATTATGTGTTTTGGATTTTGTGAGAAGAGAAAAAAAAAACACCCGAACATTTGGTGCCATTGCCACTAAAAAGATCATTCTTCTGAGGCGCTTACAAAGAAAACAATGACGTATGAAAAACTCTACTGGTCTTGAAAACAGCATATGTTTGCTTCATAATGCATGATGCATGATGTCAGCAGAGATTTGTTGAACCATATGGCACCTCGGCACTTTACATTTTTCTGAGGACACGTTAAAGGAAGTAACTCACATTTCTCCTTCAAGAAAAACAACTATTAATAGTCGTCACGAAATGAAGAATTGGACGTAGTATAAATATTGGCATCACCATAAAAAGGCCAGGAAATATCTGTCTGCTTTTGATGCCAGTCCTTGTAAACAAAAACAAAGCATTACTTCATTAGTATTCCTCAGAAATCTTTACTGTCTTACACCCCCATACCTGTTGTTTTCCCTGGAGCTACTTAATCTTTCCACAAGCATGCAATTAATTATTTAAAAATGGAGGATTACGGGACCATTACTGAAAAAAAACAATTAAGAAATGACAACATAATTTGAATGAAAATGACGTCTCTTTCCTTAATGATATCTGATGTGTATTTGTGCGTCTCATCATGACAATGCTCATTTTATAAAAAGAATGACTCTCTTAGAGCAGATCTCTGCTGTAATGTCTTCTGGCGTTCATAAACATAAACATAAAATACTTAGAGTGTTTCATTTCACCGTGGGCAGCATGAAGCATTCAAACTCTAGCATTATAATGACTACTCAATAGCTAACAGTTGTTGGCATTGTCGCCAAAGGCGTCTGCATATGTTCAAATCTGGCCTTTAATTAGATTTTCCTTCAGTACATAGTTTTACATTTACTGACAAATATTTAGTCGAAATATTTATGGTAGTACTTCTTCACTGTCTCACAGCTCACCACCTCAGAATCAGTGTTCTTTCTAAAATGATTCTGACGCAGTTTACACTTATTTCAACCGATGCGAACCCACAGGAGGAACCATACTTACTGTAGTAAAGTTCTCTGCACCGCAGTCCTTGCCTCTATATTTGCAGTCAAGCAGCATCTCATCTATGTTGTGGCTAGTCCTCTGCACAAACTCCAGCATGTTGAAGGTCTTGCTGGGGAAAAATTTACTGTTGTCTGTGGGCTGACCCAAAGCGGCCATGAAGTCATCAAAGTCCCCTTGCTCTACACCCAAGAGCCCAGCCATCCAGAAGATGTCATTTCTACGGATCTGGGATTTTCGAAAGCTGTTGTAGTTGCAGAGGGTGATGGCTGGGAAAAACATGGAAGGACTGTCCATTTCATCCAGGATGGTGACATGAGGGTACTGGTAGTATTCGATCACACGGTCAGCCACTTGGAGAAGGAAGATGGAAAGGGAGGAGCTGAATGCGGCGGCCCAAAGCAGCCGTCGGATAGTCACTCCACCAGGCAGGAAGATGTGGCTGAGGCCATGGAGGGTACAGTTGGCCCCAAACACTGTAATGTCTGATGGCGGACGAGGTGCTTCCTCCTCTGGGGTTCCCATTGTCACCAAAGAGTTTTGGAGCTAAGCTCTGTGATTGCTGGATGTTGTCTTGCCGCAGTGGTGACCCGCTGAATACTGCTGCTAACAGGGAGGTTCACCTAAACTAAATGTAAAAGGGAGGCAGGATGAGACAGGGTCTAGTTTCCTCTTTGCACCCGCGGGAGGGGAAGGGGTTGGCTATCTGGAGCAGGAAAGTAGCGACTGACTGTTATATCAACCAATCCTGAATGAGATCTTAGAGGGCACATTGAATTTAAGAGATCCAGTTTCATTTGGGAAGTAAGACCCGATCCCACAGCGGGTAGTGGTGGATGCATCAGACAGGGATACACCAGAGAAGCAAAGATGAAAACTGAAGCATATTCAATTTAGCGACCTTTAATGGACCTGAATTATTTCTTCTTTTATAATATTCACATATTCAGGGAGAGTTTTTGGACACACATCAACGTTACTGTGTGCAAAATACCTCGTAATGCCAACTTCAGCTTTATTGTTTTACCATCAGAATAATCCAATACTTTTTAAGCTGTGATAAATAACACAGTGACCCAGCCCAAACCCATTGGAGACATCACAAATGCGTGGTCACGAAACTAAAAACAAGGCTGTTCTGAGTTCCTGAAAAGTTGACATTTTGCGGATACAAAATGTCAGCAATTCCCAATTAGCAACACATTTAGTTACAGCAGCACACACAAAGCTTGAGCTGCCATGTACAACCACAATAATCTATTGTTAGCCACTGGAAGCTACACTGGGGAAATGGTTTAGTGCTTTCCTTAATGAAACCTTAACGGACATTGTTGTGAAAGGCCAGAGTATTACTCATTCATAGTTCCAATTAAGCTTATTGCAGCTGTATTCAAACCTGGCACACTTCTTAATCACACACTCACATTTATAATCTTAAGGCTAGAACTTGTAGATTTCCTGTAACGATTAGACAGCGACATAAGTCACTCTGGAGGGTCAAAGCCGGCATTCATCTTCCGTACACATTCTCAGTAACTACTTTAAAACCATTAAAAGGATCAAAAAACACATTAAGGTGTAGTCAATACAACCATAGCTGATCCCTTAAGTTTGCAGCACACATCATCTTCTATCTTGCTGCAGCCTCCCTATCATGTGTTTTGTAACAGCATCAATTATTAATGCGTTCTCCTGCATACATTTCAACTCAGGGACAGAGGTGTATATTCGCAGAATGCAGGCCTGAGGTTATTTCAGTACATCCTGATGAGCATCTGTCTCGACTGATATTGATTTACTCAGAGCAGCATTCATTTAAAATTAAGTATAAAAGTTAACTGATGTTGGGAGCAAAGCAAACACCTCAGCCACACCTCAAATCTCCTGCCAGGACTATTTCAAATATACATGATTAACCCATGCTCTCCTGTTTATCTTAGCTTTCTTTGTCCACCCATCAATCTATTATGTACACCTCTTCCCTCTTACATATATCCCCTTATCTAACCTTCTGCACACACCATTCCTCCTCTCATCCCCCTCTGTCCTCCTTAATTCAAATCTGTGCACACATCTCTCTCATTGACTTCTTTAGTTACCCTCTGAGGCTTCCGAATGTGTATTTTATTGATTACAGATTTCCTTGAGTTGTGTTATGTTGCATTTGTTATATTTGATCCTTAACAACGCTGTGAATGACAATGTGGAAACACTGACAATATGAAAGAGGTCGCTTGTAGTGATGAACCTACAGAGAATTATCCCCCGAATATGCAGCTCCATTCTTTACAGAGCTTTATAGAGAGTTCCAGTTCATTGTTCAGCTGTCAGACTTGCAACTTTACTGTTGCGGTTCACTCTCACCTCCCTCATAGCATTGTTTTCAGCTGCAGCAGGCAGCTGGTAAGCATAGCTGAGCAGCTAAAAAGCAAGATACAGTATTTCCCTCAGGAGACCAACAACAGAGCTAAAAAGGAGTGAACAGTGGACTTACATTCATTAGGTGAATAATAATGTATCTCCATAAAGTAACTGCTGGATGCGTACATAAGCAATTGTTTGCTAACAAGTTCACCATATCAACCTAAAAGTTGATGATATGTTTGTTGGGGGCACAAAAAAACTTGCAAACCTACCTTTTAGCTCTAACTGAAATATCTGGCTTTTAAACTGCTAAATACTTCATTGTGTTCAACAACTAACTGCTAACTTTGTCTTTCTTTCATTTGATGCTGTGCAGGTAGAGTACAGTGGGGTGTAACTGAATCAAAACTGGCCATAAAACCGAAACAATAAGCTGAAAGATGCTAAAATGCTCCAGAGAGCAGAGCGAAACTGCAAGTTGATCATATTCTGTTGGTTACTCACTACAACCTCCTCTTTCACGTTACATGTAGTCTTTTCATCCATTGTTAATGTTAAAATATTGATTGGAGCGGCTTCGACAGCTCTAACATTACCAGAGGGATGGTCATTGTGTGTCTGCACTAAACACTGACTCAGCCCTCACTCAATCACTTAATTCGTGCCAGCAAGAAAAGCCACATGAAGAGTAGGTCACACCGTAAAAATACTACATACTCGCCACTTGTATTGTCGCGTGACAGGCTTTTATTTTGCTGACTAAAAAAAAAAAAAAGGCACTCCACTGTCAAGGCTGCACTATATTCTGACTTTGTATACAAAGTGACAATCAAGGGACATATTTTTCATTGAAGTAAGGCCAGTGGTTTAAAGAGGAAATAATGAAAATGTTCAAACAAGCAATATTCCACAATGCTTATAAATCTTCTTGGATCTGCAACAAAAACTACTAATCGCTTGTTCCTTGGCTAATGTCCTACTGTAACTTTCCACCAAATGCCGTTAAAATCTGTTTACTATTTGAGATAACCTAATATGCAAGACAAGCAGGACAGAAAATGTACACTAAGCTCCTTGGTAATGGTAGTAACTTCAAGAGCAAGTTCAGAAAATACAAATATTACGCCACAGCTGCAGTACACTTCAGCTGAGCGTTTAGGTGCAGCCGGCGAAGAACACAAAGCCAGACAAATCTAAAATCTGACTTTCTGAGTTGACTTTCAAGATAGGAAATTCAAACCTTTCCCTCAGCGAATATGTCAAGATGATGAGAAAATGTTTAGCAAAGGCATCAAAAAAAAAGACTTCAAACTTTGATGTGGAGGCACTGTAGTAGTAGTTCTCTTTGTTTAAGTGTAAGTAAATTAATTCAAAAGCTCTTCACTATGCTCACAGTTAACTGAGCATCAATGCCCTGTGAGTACAATTCTCTGTCACCTGTGGGTAAAATTGAGTAATCTTTCTTCAACTCCAGCAAATGGAAAAGTGGTCAAAGCACATTTCTGTAATTAATAGGTGCACTCTGAGCGAAGTGCAAGCCACTACTCAATCAATACACTGTGGAGTTTTTCCAGATGCTTTAAGTTAGGTGTACTGTTTAATGCACTGCCGTAACAAATCAGCAATTCAGTGCATCATGGCTTCTCTGTGGCCTGAAAACACTTTTCTACACTCTACAGTGAGAAGAAGCAGAGGCTGCATTCACACGTGTCTAGATTACTGATATCTTCAGAGACTAAGTGCTCTTTCTCATCAGCCACTTTGTATCCTGACTGTGTGGAGAATGTCAGAGTTAGTCTGCTGGATCTGACGGCAGACATGTTACGAAAAGCTACAAGAATGTCATTTTCATAATCCTGAAAGGTCATTTAAATACTGAGTAAAAGGTTTCAACCTGTCCCTCTGCTCCTCAAATTCTAATTACCTTCCCTCGTCTTTGGACAACCAGAGTGCATCTCAGCAGCCACCCAGGCATCCAAATGTTGAGTTTACAAGGAGGTTGTTCTTGGCTATTTTCCAGATTATTTTTTTGAGATATGAAAACTGCTTGACCTCCTCAGCAGGAAGGTCAGAGGTCAAGAGCAGAGGCGTGTCCCTGCAGCTGGGAGGGATATCCTGATGTCCTGTGCAAGGACACTTCAAGTTACAGACGCTTCCTCCCAATGCACAGTCCTAATTTCTTTCTCCACATGTAGAGAGGGTCTTTCATGTACTTCCAAAATCAAAACAGAGAGAAGGAGCCAAGTTCTAAAGTGCTGAGCTGATATGTTAATGTAACAACACATTTCACATCAGTAAGCCTCCCTGAGATAATGATGACTCATTAAAATGCAGGGACAGAGCAGGATGCTGGGATTCACTTCAAGGTTCACCCAAGAATTAATTTCTTAAACCACCCAAAGGTGACAAATGCTAAATAAATAATAATTGTCATCATTAAAGTTCAATTTTGACCTTGGACTTTATTTTATTTTAACAAGAAAAAAACAGCATTGCATTAAACTGAGCAAACTCCATCTGCTGAGAAAATGGGAGTGAAATTATTGTTTTCATTATAGATTAATCTGCTATCTCCTCAATTAAGTCACACATAAATTAATATTTTTATCATAAAACAAGGCAGGGACGCATTTTTACATTTTTGTTTTGTCTGACAAACCAAAGATATTTAATTTTCCATCATAGACGGTTAAAACACCAACAAATATTCAAAGATACGAGGCAGGGTTTTAAAATGACTGATTTAGTTCTAAGCTCCAGATAAACTAGTACACTGACTTTTAATCCAAGACAGAAATGTTTTGGATTTCCTCTGACTTGCAACTTCATGTTTGTGCCAAAATGTGACTGCAAATGCAAATGACTTCTACCAACAAACTCTCTTTAAAAGCATCATGAAATACATGATCACTGATCAACACATTTTAATACCAGCACAGTATCTGCTGCTATCCGTCCTCTCCTCCACATTCACTTCATAAAAGCAGATTTTTAAAAAACCAATAATCAGAATCTGGGACTTCACTGAATATAGACTGCAGCTGGTTTCTCTTATGGTAAGCAGGAAATGGGCAACGAATAATGAGGAAATTCAATATTGCAGTATTGACCCTCACACATGAGAATCCTTGATGAATTGGGTCATCATAATAGCAAAGGGAGGATGCGTTAGTCGTTGTTTGCCCAGCAGTGGTGTATATTGTTTAGCTTCACAAGGAGTATGGTCTATAACTTTGTCAGAATCCCTCCCCAGTTTGATTTAATGACTAACTCCATGCTGACAGTTATTCATCAGGCACAAGCAGAGGACTTCGTACAGCTGCCAAAGTAACCACATGGAATATAAAAGGCAAAAACGCTTTACTGTGGGTACTTCAAAAGACCTTTCAAAAATTAATTTCTGTCCATCTAAGACAGCAATTAGCTGTAAGTACAGGAATAACTGGGGAATAAAAGGTGAGTTTTCCCCCATCCATTTAGGAAAGCGGTTTGGAAACAACACTGCTGAGAAGAAAATCTGACATTCACACATCATCCGTGTCCTCGCACACTGCGGAGACCGTGAACCTTTAGAGAGAGAACTTTTGAGAAATGTATTTTAATTTTAATTTCACAGGTTTGTCTCGGTGTCGGGGAACATTGCCGAAGCACCTTGTTCACAATGGAACCGATATTATATGATTTTAGACCACTTAGTCAATGTCAAATATTATAGGTGCCAAAAATAGAGACAAGTTGGCTGAGGCTCTAATTTGTGATGTCATTAGGAGACAAACCTTTACGTCTGAGGAATGACCGATCACTCCACCTTGGAGATGGTGGAAGAATAACCCTGGTAATTCTCAAGAGAAGCACTTTAATGCTCTGACTACTGAAGATGGAACATAAATTAAAGGTCTACCTTAAAATTGAATTAATGGTTACTGTTACCAGTACCTTGGATGATCTTTGACTTGTAATAATGATCACTTTTCTCCTGGGCTATCCAGATAATAGAGCCTCTGATTTTGCTGACTTAGTAGAATTTGTATTATACCGTCTTGTTGGAGCTTTTATTCCCAAATCAATGTTGTTGCCATTTAGTATGAACCGAAGCACGTCTGCAGAAACTTAGAACGTCAGTGACCAAAGTTCACCTGCTCACTTAACAGAAAAAATCATACTTGAGTCTCTGTATTGTCCCTAGGTTTGATAGAAATGTCTATATGACAGGAATCATTGAGTCCAAGTGCACTTCTTGCCTTATAAATGATAAAAAGATAATGTCCACTGAAAATCAACATTGCAGCAGACTGAATCAAGGCCCCAATGCTTCATTCAACCTGTGAGGGCTCATTTTACAATAATGAACACCCCTCTCGATATATGATTACAGTTATCAAGACGACACCACCACACAGCAAAATGGCCCTCTGAAGGTTAACCTACTGCTTACAATATATTGCTTACAATAATAAACCTTATGCATTAAAGTGAACTCCCAGAATTCCACTGACATCGCGCCTATAAACTGTAAAGTGTGCAATCTTGCACGCAACATTATTTCTGACTTTGAGAACATAAACACTTTGAGGTGCAGACCAGTCTAAGCTTCAATGCTCACACTGCTCTCACACTTTAAGATGAATATGGTAAAGTACATTTTTAAAAAGTTGGTTGTGATACTGTAAGTTTTTATAGTTATAGCCAGTTATAACATTTCTGTATGCACTAAGAGGAAATAATGTATTTTGTGAAAAGTATTTCAGAAACATGATGGTAATGTTTTGTGAACTGACTGTATTACCTGTGGTGATGAATGTATCACAAGACTGATCGATGGACTGTAGAAACAATCTCAGATTTATGATGTAAAGATGTTTTAAATTTTATGGACTTCATGGCAGCTTTATGAGGGCTGCACGTTATTCTGACACCCCAACAGTCCAAAAAATCTCCCACTGGACAGAAAGCTGATTTGTCCAGCAGTCTGTTATCCTCAAAACAAAAATCCACTGCTCCAAAGGCCATTTTTTCCCCCCAAAGTTACACACTCTACCTGGAGTTTTGGACATCCAGGAAAGGAGACAGCATGGTCACCTTCGTCATCATGGCAACAATAACAGACATGACGTCTATGTTTTAAAACGGTCACAGTTTGGTTAAGTTTAGGGCATCAAAACTAGTTGGTTAGGTTTAGGAAAAGTATGTTAAGTCTGAGGAGATGACCGACCACTCAATCAATCACAATCAATTTGTTACATACATACGTTGATGATACCAGAGTATTTATTTCTGTATTTGGTCCAATTGGACATTTTTCAGACTATTGGGGTTTTGGAATAATGAGCCACTGGAACAATTGCACAGCACTGACTTTATATAATGAGATGCAAAGAAACATTAATGACTCCAGCTTTCAGAGTTAACAGTAAAAACAAAGTTTTAATCTTTCACCTCTTTTGGCTGAAGAAGTATACCCAATCAACACCAGAATATTATCATGTCTGGTCTTCATCTGCTGTTGGAGGCTGCAGAGCTAAAGCTAGAAAGTGATTCAAAAGAGCTTTTTACATAAAACTTCTACTACTTCCTCGCCCTGCTTAAAAATAGTCACGAATCAATGAAGTGTTTGTTGATTGATGGAATCCATTAGATCTTTTATCGCTAATCATCGCAGCTAAGTAGTCTGATCCCTTTAGTCAATATGAGGAGTTTTAGAGGAATGCTGATATGATTAAATAGACTAGAGTATTTAAGCAGCTCTACAGTATAATGTCCTTCCTGCTTGCCCTGACTTTGCACTGCTGTACAAAGTCAGCTAACTGGATTAGCAATGACAGTCGAAAGGAGGCACTGGACAGTTCTTGTCAATAAAGAATTACTCCTTCTTCTCATTTATGCCTGGGTGTAAAGTTTGAGCACAGGCTTGCTTCCGATCCACTCCCACGGCCATTAATTACAGAGGCTATAAATTGCTTCGGACCAATTAATATACAACTAGAGGGAGCTTGATTGTTTTGATAGCTGTCTGAAAGACGTCTGGAAAATGAAACTGAGGAGGAAGGCAGAATAACTGTGTGACAGCCCTGTAGTGCCGCCTGGTCCTGTCTGCTGTCTCCCTCAGGGAGATTGGCATAAAGTCCATCAGAGGAATGGCTGACACCTGTGCTGGCTGGATCCTCAGCTTTATAAGCTGGAGAGGCAGTCAGTCACTGTCTTGCTCCCCTGGTATTTGGTTTGTTGTTTTGGTTATAGGTTTAGACGTGTGTTTACTTATACACTGCAAACCATTCCCCACTGTATCAGTCCTTACAGAAAGCAGGTAAACAACTAAGTTATTTTCTCCTGCTAAATAAAAACGGGATGAAGACATTTCTTTTTGGCAACAAGGAGGAACGACTTAAAAGTTAATCCTCACCTCGATCCAGGCTATAAAGACTAAAGGCCACGTTAGACATCTTGATGTTTTAATGGATGTCAGCTTCCAGGCCACTGCCCACCGAGGCAATACGTAAATCATTCTTTAAAATATATAGTGTTGTCCATACAAGATGTGGAGAACCTGATTGATGCTCTGCTTCAGGATGAATACTTATTACTGCTGCAAATTAATACAGTAGTATAAATAAATGTTTAATCCTTGCTTGTAGTTAGTTACAGAATACATTTTAAAGTGTTACTGATATTTTAGAAATCTTCTAATGACCCAGAAACAATATTTACAACATTTCCGATGTGCATGAATATAAATAGGTAAGACAGTAAAGTTCTGATGTAACTTATTTACATATTTGAGATTATCTTTGTGTTTGGTTTAATGAACCTTATGTGTGGTCTTCTCCTCTGAGCCGTGCTGCGATAAGAACGTTGTGTGTGTGAGAGAAACACTCCCAAACCAATTACCTTCTTTCTGTACATCTGACAGGGAACCTTAAACATAAGTCGTCTCGGGAATCAATGGCATTAAAGTCTGTATTTGTACTGATTGCAAGGCTCTTTCCCTATTACGTCTGATCGTTTGGTGTGGCAGAGAACTGTCACTGGGCTGCAGGCTTGAGTTAACTAATCAGGCTATCTTCGGCCTGTAATGGCTGTGTATGAAGCATGAGGAATTCAATTAAATTGGGCAAGTAAACATTCACTCAGCTACAACCTGTGACATTAATCCATGAGAACACCATGCCGAGCCCTACTTCCCTCATTCCCCTGGGATTAACTTAAATCTTTCTGATGGTTAACCGAGCAGGCCAGAAGCAAGGACACCAAGGCTTATACATATGAAACATTTCATACACTTCAGCAATTAAATCAATAGTTTCTGAAACTTGCTTTGGATATGTTACAAATTACGCATCACAGAGACAACTGGCCATTGTTCTGGAGGAATAAACAACAGTGCCTGACCTCTCTTGCTGTACTGTTGCTCGCTTATTACCTCCACTTCTTTACAGCTTTTTCTGACTTTCAACTCTCCAGACGATGTGTACAGAACCTGTCTATGAAGCTATGTAAACTGTAGACTGTGAAGACCAACTTTTCATCTCAGCAGTGCAGAGGTGTTGCTTCCCTGACTTCAGAGAAAAAAACACACGTTGGCAGTTGCTACAGGCCTATATGATTGTCTTTTTGGGAGAGGAGGCTTACATACAGTACCGTGGGCCCATTGTATCAAGTGTACGTCTATTCTCGGAGCAGATTTTTTATTTTTTTTTTTCATTTTGTCTGGGCCCTTTAGCAGACAGCGAAGTGAGAAGCTTCCATTATCCTTTTCAGCTGCCTCCTTAACAAGCTCTCCTGTGTGCCTCAGAGCTATCTGCTACGCATCTCCACTGTTCATCCACCAAACACTCACTACCGACACAGTCCCCACAAACTGTCTTACCCCGCAGGTAGTACAGTCTTCGAGACCTCATCCCCGCATCTCCAACAGAGACAGACTTTTAAATTCAAACAGCTGCATCGCCTGTATGACTGTGTTCTGACAGATCCTTAAGCCACGATGCCAAATGCTTGTTGATACAGCTGAAGATGCATTGAAAGGATTTGTGCTCCCCAAGGTTCAATGTTTGACATTTCTCACAGTCAATTAAGTGATCTATTTGGTTGTGACAGCAAAATGAAATGTCAGTCAATGCACTGACACAGTAGAAAAAAGTGTTTCAAGAAATCTTTTTTTTTTGTGTGTCCTGATTCAATTAATAGAGGCTGGCAGCAGGTGGCAATGTTTATTTAGCCAGAGATACAGTATTGTGGAAAAGTGCTATTGTGTCTGAAACAGTAATTTGTTTTATCCTTTGATTTCGTCATACAATGGTTATTGGGGTTTTTTGCAGGTGAAATCTGCTTATGTCTTGTCAACTTTCCAGACTTTGGAAAGCACCTTGTGCTTACCGTTTGAAGAAAGCTCTAATTAAAACTATTATTATCATTATTATTAGTCACTGTTAGAGACTTATTCATCTAACAACATCTGTGTTTATTATTGAGGTTGTAGTCTGCAGTGGGTGTTGAACTGGACCGCATTTTATTGAGAGTTGTCTGTTCTGCCCACGTCATTGACAAAAACGAGGGGGTATAACATGAGAAATACATTTCAAAACAACGCAGTGCAGTACAACACCACCACTAACTATGACCTCAGTAATAAACATATAGCTGCATTAACACCCTTCAGGAGGTTTTAACAAAAACTGTCCATCATAAGCTCTTGTACTGGTCTGTATAGGTGTAGATAATAATGTGCAGGTTGTATACTTTGTCATCTGCATTCAAAAGCAGCATTTCAGTGCAAAGTAGCATTACACAATGGACTAAACTCTCCATACATCATGGATACAGCTGGCAGATCAACGTACAGTAATGAAAACAGAATAATACACACCTAACCCAGTAGCACTACTAACAGCTTACCAACTCAGACCTGGGAAACAAGAGACTAATAAAGTGATGAATATCATACCAGTAAATCCTAATAACAATTTGTGAGGCACACACACAAGAAATGGTGTGTACTCCATCACAGAGCAACTACCGAGCGACAAATCATTCTGTTAGCGTAGACAAACAAGCTATTTATCTATCCTAGTCCAGATCTGCTCCCGTCAGCAGAGGCGAGTCTCCAGATTAGGTCTCGAAGGAGACTTGTGAAGTCTGTGCTCTGAGAAATTAGATTTTTTTCATTCTCATGGATGTCACATTCAGTCGCTATCATTTCGAAATGACTCAAGCCGCCAAATTCAAACAAAATGTATTCACATGAATGCACAGCTGAACATTAATAAATGATGGCCGTCATTCATCTTGCTCTGAGGCGTCTAAGACAGCTGATTCATCTAATGTGAAGTAAAATTTATCCCCTTGTAAAATATAACATTTGCACCTAAGGGCAAAAAAAAAAAACCCAATAAGTGCCTAAAAAGTAGTTAGACTAGTGGTTGCAGAAGGGCGCTCATACATTTCTGACACCTGAGAATTTCAATTTAATTTAAGTTCACTCGTGTGAGAGATTACAGTGAGTCTGGGTGCCTGTGAGAGCTGCTGGTACATGGCAGTAGAAGAGGACTTGGCTTTCCACCTATTACTCTCAAGCCTCCATGACCAATAGCATACAGGAAGGCAAACACGTCTGTCCAACCATGATAAATGCTCTTAGGGAAAATCTGTTGGGTGACCGAAAAGCTGGTGACATGTGCTGCCATTTATCCTCATGAACACAGTCTATAATTTAAGGACAATCATTTTCCCCAGACACTGTGATCACATCTAGTGAACTGTGAGTGAAGAAAAAGAGCGGTTTTGATCTTTGTGATTATGTTAGCCACATCACTTCAAATACACGGTTTACTGGTGTAATCTCGGGACAATTATGCACATAATCATCGGTATCTATAGAGTATATAGATTCCTTTGTACACAAAACAAATCAGTCAGAAGTTAGAGAAAGGCTGTTATTTTAGTGATCAATTGGTCTTTAGATTGCTTTGTCCCCTCGCACTAATAATGCAGCCGTGTGTCATCGGGGTGCGAGAAGAAAGAAACACAAGATTAACTCTATTTCAATACGGACTGGTCCAATGATGGGCATGTTTTGATGGATGGGAGGGGGTGGCTTTGGTTTCAGGGCTGCAGCTTTTTAATTTGTGAAGGATCATTAGCTGGAGAATGCTCCTGCGTGTAGCTCTGGGGGGTGGGGGAATCAAATAGATGCAGCACAAAGAGGCACCTCTTCATCCATCTAGTTGCTGTTGTAGCTATCACAGCTGGTAAGAAGAGGATATTATTCATGCATTACAATGCAACACCACTGAAGACCGTAAGCTGTACATGGTGGGTTTTGGCATGAAAACTACCTTTCTGTGTGAATTATGTGGCTTTTGAAATACACAGGAATACCAAGTGAGCTTCAGTCAAGCACTATATATCCTGGACTTGTCATCCAATCCCCCTCCTACACACACAGCAATGTGTGTGGGCATGGAGTGTCAGGCTGGGGTCTCATTTACTGCCGCAGTCACTATGTAAAGGCAATTCATATATGCAAACAGTGTACACAACTGATTCAGATTTGCCCACAGGGTAAAAATAGATGTCCACAACTTGTCTACTTTGCACCATTAACAGCACTACAGTGCACCTGAAAGACAGGGTTAGGGTTAGGCACTCACAAAGTTCAGTCATGATACGATACAGGGCTAATGATGATGATCAATATGTCTTGTGATTTTGCAATCAACTGCTCTGCCAGCCACAGAGAAAAAACAACACCTAGGGCACAAATACTGTAATTTTCATACAGTGCTCATACCGCGAGGTGCTGTTTTCTGTGGTTAAGTAGGGGTTAAATACGCTTTTTCCTTATTCTTTCTGTGTTTCGAAGTATAAACACTCTGCGGCATATGATGTGTTTTTTATCCTCAAGCCTACTCATATGTTGCTTTTTGATTCCTCCCCCCACCACCACCCAAATCAATTGAAAGGAAACAATACAATCAAGTGCCTGAGGCAGACCACTCATTCTATTGAACACATGTCTAAGTCATGATTGCACAAGGAGACTGAGTATAATCATAGCACAGCCAACATTTTCCTGTTTTCTTTGCTTTTTTTTTTTAATGGACACTGAAAAGAAAGAAATGATGACTAAACTCTTTCAAGTATCTTATTTAAGAAAGTATATCTTTGCGTTAGAGCACGATGGACACCATTTACAATTGAAAAACAAACAAATCATCTTTACTTATCACTAATGTACAGTGACACATTCGGTCGTATTAGTAGATTTTTAAAGTGGTCGATATGTCATCAAACTAAACGGATAAAGACGTATGTTCCATAAAAACACCCGGCGACACTAACAATAACATAACGCAGAGAAAAACAAAGGTTAATCTTATGCTGCTCTGTGTTTTTCTACACATCATTCTGACCAAATGCGATCATGTCGCGCATGACTGAACTCATTTACTGTATACCTCCCTTCCAAAGAAAAGGGCGATGAGGCAGTTAGTTAATTAGCATGAGACATGCTTGTTATTAATTGTAAGGGAGGTATGCGCCCGTGTCGTGTAGTTTTGCCATCCTGCCATCAGCGCAAAGGCATCGGTAATAAAAACCGAGCAGGCTATTTATAGAAACACGTCGATGGGCAGGTCGGGTGATTTAAAGCAGCATAGTGCAGGGATCCTTGGAGAGGATTTACTACGTTTTTTTCTTAAGGATTTTCTCTGGAAATGGGAAGGGGAGGGTTTTGCTGTGTCAGTCAAATTAGATGTAAATTGAAAATATGATGGCAAAGAATAAAAGCACTTAAGTGAAAAGATGAATGGATGAGTAGTAATCTTTAATGGTTTTGGCCTCAATGACTACTTTTTACGGTATGCCGCGGCTACATATGAATAGAGACATGCTTTAAAGAGAAACTACCTAAGCAGCCAGCATGAAGACTGCTGTTTCTAAATGAGATAGAATACATTATATTGTTTTCATTAATAAAAAGCACAACTGTTGCATCATTGGACCACCTCAGTGGGTTGAGGATGTGTCTCAGGATAAGTTAAATATGTTCATACTTTCCACACTGCAATGAGACGAAACGCTTTGTGGATATAAACAATTTAAAGTCTTTTCAGGAATCTTTTGGTCTATGACCAATTAATTCTTACAACAAGGTAAATTAGATATTCATGAGGAGGAAATGTTCCCCCTTGTCGATAACACTTCCATCGTTAAGTGATTATGCAAAATTCATGATTCATTAAATTGACAGCGCAATTTTCATTGCTCTTTGTCTTTTCCATAAACTGCCAGTTCTCGCCTTTTCATCTTCTGAACTTATCAAGTTTAGACTGTTATCTCTCATTTCTCCAGGCATCCGTATAATGAGCATCTAATCTTGTCATCATTAGCTTAATTATGGTTAACAGTGGGATCATACTCACCTGAAAATGGATGGATTGTATCATGTTGGTAGATAACTTGTCACAATTGTGTAATTGCATGACTCTAACAGTACAAAGTCCCACAAGACCAACAATTATTTTCTAGTTGTTGATTAAATATCCAACACACGGTATCCATCTCACATCATAACTCCCACTTCCCCAGCATGTTTTATTTCACTGAATGGTGGCTGCTGCAGATTTTTTGCACAGTTAGACAGACAGACACACCAATGCTCAACCAATACCAGAACTGATCTCACACGCTCATCAAACTTAAAATGGAGAAACCGCTGACTAGTTTGACGTGCCACAAATCACTGCCAGAGTGTGACTGGCAAATGAAATCAGCAGAAGAAATATGAGAGGAAATTAAAGCTGTTATCCCTCATAGTTTTTTAAATTAACACGTCATTAAGGAGCAATCTGGCAACCAATCTTTGAGCTTGAAAAAAAAAATAAATTAGAGCGCTCAACAACAACTGCAGGCAACTATGTGACGGTCGACTGCACGCTCTTGATGTCTGTCAATACATAATACCTGTATTTCCACCATCTGTAGCAGTCAGGAAGAATGAAATAGTACTCTCTGCACCACCGTGGATTGATTTCAGTTTCTATATGAATTGATGGGGGATGTTACCAAGATTGGACTGAACGTGACAACTTCAGAGACGTGCAATCAAGTTTTCCACAGATTTTCTTTGGTCAAGAAATAGAGCTGTCTGAATATTGGGCAAAGAACATCATTCAGTCATTGCACTGAACAATACACTGGGACAAATGAATTCATGGTATATATTATATTATTTATAGATGATAAAGGAACTGTAATTTACTCTAAAAACATATATTTGTCGAGGTGGTAGTCATAAAAACAAACAAATCAGCAGAGTATTCTCCTGAACAGGAAAGATCCAAACTGCTTGTTTGCAATACTAAAAGTATTTGTCAGCTAATAGGTTCGTAAGGTTGTGCCTGCCCTGGGTGAAAATACCAAAGAAGTCTGTTAAAACATCAAAATCATAACACGAGCAATATCACATAGCGCTGGCTGCAGAACCTTCCAACTTTTGCAGTTGCATCAGTCAAAAAAAAAACAGCAGGCTCATGCCGCAGTTGGGGGCAAAAACCAGGGCATTCCTGATATTGAGTGCAATAGGTTAGGGGCAATATACTGCAGGCTATTTATAAAGGGTACTAATGTAGTTTCTTCGCTGAGCCATTTATAGGGTTTGTTATTTACCTAGATGTCTAGTAACACATACCGTAATAGTTATTATATCTGGGCAACATTATTTTTCTCTCTCTTGAATTTTTCTTGAATTTTAATCACGGTTCATAAAATTTACATTTTTTTTTTTTGGCAGAGTATGAAACAATTTTACAGATAGGTATCTATGAAAAAGGGGCATCTTGTGCAATCTTATCTCAAACACCCCCTAGCCACATCTACAAGCCCTAATTCTAAGGGGATGTTATTCCTGGTGTAATGTAGGATATTGCTGGAAGTCAGGGCAAGTTAGAAATGGACTGGTACAGAATATATAACTAACAGAAAGACAAACAAAAACAGAAGATTCAGGAAAGGTCCTGAACTTCTTTGAGTTACAAACTGAATAGCACATCTTTTCAAGGTCTAGCACCTAGCATTTTGTTGGACTCTCCAGTGGTACCAGAAAAGGGCGACCAACGGGTTGGGCTCTAATTCAAAATTAAGAATGAGGGGACAATGTTTGGAAAACGTCTCTCCAGTATTTTTTCAGGCTGGGACACATCTGAAACAAAACATGTGGATAAGTGAAGGCCCACCACAACATTCTTTAAAAGCTGCTGTAGACACTGTAATAAACAGTAGACGATACATTGTGAGGGTACAAGTGAAGCATAATGGCAATTGTGCATTTTTTAAATATTTTTTTTCTTTCCTTACAAATCATTCATAAACTCTACTCATTAATCCATCACCCTACAAATAATTACTAAAGGACAGTTGTCTGGTTCTGCCTGGATATTCAGCCGACCATGTTGTGCAGCACTGTACGTCAATTTCTGCCTGTGTACCTGGATAATGGCCGCCTGTCTGAAAGGCTTCATCAGAGAACTCTGTCTCGCTCTGGCACCTGATGCAGAGATATTTGGCTGCTCCCCTCCCTCTCCCCTTTCTCTGGTCGTTATATCTCTTCATGCTCTTTTGTGGTGATGATGTTTATGTGTTTTAGAGGGTTTGTGATATTGCCACCATATCATCCAGACTTTTGAAACCACATTTGGCTTCAGAAGCATATATTTTTTTTTTACTACCCTTTCTTCTGTCTGGCTTTATCTGTCTGTATGTTTCTCAGAGGGACTTTGATAGTTCTCATTACATTCAATGCTGTCAAGAGCAGAAAGGTCAATACAAAAGGGACAAATAATTAGTTTAAGAAAGACTCAAAAACGCTGGCTTAATTTATACAAATGTATGCAAATCCACTTGATATAATCAACAAGATCAACAAGAATCAGTTAATAAATCTGTAATAAATAAATAAATGTAGCTGCCAAACAATTCTGCTTTTTTTTCTTCCACTCCATGCTGCAATAAGACAGACTCTTCATATCACAAACAAACACAAGAATTGTTTAAATCAGGCATTAAAAGGGCTGAAGATGTGTTTTCTTCTGTCATCAGTGAAGTCGTCCTTGAGCTTTCATAATCAGCCCCAGAGCAGCTTCTATATCCTGAGGTTTCATCTCAGAACAGTTGTGATAATGTGGCCTTTCCATTGCTAATAAACACATACAAATTGAACACATATCAGTACGTACCTATGTAAATATATTCAGGAAAACACTATGGAAGGCATTGCTGTTATTTAAACCTCATTACAGTCATTATTTCAGCAGCACCAGTGAAATTGTTTTTTGAGCCCTTCCTAATTACGAGGCTGGTCTCGTCGTGCCTTGCCGACTCTCTCAGCATTCATGATTGAAGGTTCAGCAAAGAATGGAAGCACATTTTCTGATACAACCTAATATGGTGCATCCATTTGTTCCTCTGTATTGAGGGAAAGCAGTGGTTTAATCAGGTCTGGTGTAATTAAATGTCAAAATTTAACATTTAGTCTAGTCTTGCAAAAAAAAAAAAAAAAAAAAAAAAAAAGGAATTTCATTTGTTTTTCTATTGGCTCGAACAGAACGAGACAAGGTTTCAGGTGTGTCTACAGAAAAGCCTGAAAAGTCCTGCTTCACTAGAGCAGAAATGTTAAGCCAGGAAGTTCTTTTTCCTTCAATCCTTGCTGCAGACAGACATTTCTGGAATTTTCCACTGCACCACACTCTGATTAAATGCAAAGCTTCAAACAAGCTGTTTAATGTAAAATGACAACTTCATGCTAAAATTACCTGAAGGTCTACTAATGTCTGCAGCCCTGCTAGTTGGAGTGGCTGCATAACATCTTAGACAAAACATTAATAAAATATTTAAATGAGTTTAACTGGTGTCGACTAGCGAAGTTCGACTAATCGCACACATCCCTACTTTGGCCTATGGGAAACTTTTCAATATTTTTTTTGACATTTTTAAGGCTAAATGTTGATTTTATCTAATTACTTGATGAGTCAGATGAATTAATAATAAAATAATTCTCAGTTGCAGCCATAGGTAAGACTAAAAGAGCTATATCAGCTATCAGCCAAGTACTGGATGACAGGTTTCATAATACTTTACGGCATGGTACAATAACAGATGGACAGGCTGGCTGTCTGTGATTGACGTGGTTTAGTGCTGGATTAGAAGAAACATTTTGTAGATCCCCCTCCCCCCCACAGCGCATACTTGAGGTCAGACTTAACGCAGTAAGTGTTAAGTCTGACCTCTGGGTTAGCAGACTATCGGCGTTACAAAGTGCAAAGCTGCTGGGCACCATCTGAAATCAGCACTGAAAAGAGAGTAACAGTGAAGCAATCATTTATAATGAATTCCTAATTAGCAGCTGTGCTGAGCTGTCAGTGGTCATGAGTCGCAGGGTTTATAATTATTGTACTATAGGTGTCTTGGTGATGTATGCATATGACAATTTTAAAAAGCAATCTTAAGAACACAAAAGGTCGAAAAATTCACAATTACAATCAATGGAGTCTTGGTTTCCCCCAAAGAAGATAATCAGTGATACACGTGGGCTGCAATTACCAGTAGAGTGAAGATTTACAGGTGGCTATCATGATTTGTGAAATCATTACAACATGTGACTAATACGGCAGTCCATGCAGAGCAGATTCAGAATCAGTCTTCTTATTTTCTGGGCTGATGAGTGCTGAATCATATGCTGTGTATAAGGTAGTCTCTAAAGCTGTTGATCAGGTGTTTTGAGTTTAAATTATGCTGAGGGAAAAAATATCAGTGAGGAGGAGGATGACTCAATGTACCTTCCAGGGTAGTGAATATGATGCACAAATACAGGTCTTGCAAATGAAAATGATCATGAACATTCTGTATGATTATAAACTGGTATTTTTCACAGTGCCGTCACGGATATTCCACCTTTTTTAGAAGCAAACAAAATATGCTTCTCAATCTGCAGAAACTGCGACATCCCGGGCCTGATGCTCCATCTTTCATTTCTGCACTGCACTGTCACATGTAATCAAATAAAATGCACAGCATTTGATTAAACAGTGTCCTTTTTATTGGTTTATTTTCTTCTTCTCTATTTCAAAAATTTTGTTGATCATCTCTGTTTTTACTGCACTGATGAGAGATGAATCAGTTAGTGTGATGGGCCATAGTTAAAGCTGGGTAGCTTTTACCAATACTGATACTTTGATACTGATTTCTGAACTACTTTAACTCCTTTTTTGATCACTTTATTTTAAAAAGTTTAGGTTTTTACAAATACTTTCTTAGAAAAATAAGATTCTAACATTGGAGTAAGTCGTTAGTTTTCATTTCTTTTGCATTTTAAACAGTTCAGTTCAAAACAAAGTTGCTTGTGTTAAATTGCCACTTCTATACACTTGAGACCTTTGGGTCTTACAGGGTGTGGACACAGCAGTTCCCCTCTATTTCTGGCTGTTTTGAGCTGCTTTTTTTTTCCTCCAGAGTTTCAGATCTTCCCCCAATTAAAACAGTGTCACTGAAAAAGCACATTTGAATCTCTAAGAGGAGTGTGTTGAATTTCCACAGATCCAGAAATTGAAGAAGTTGTTTTAACAGTGCATTATACCGCAAAAATCAGGAGTATGAAGCACTTATCACAGACGTTCAAATCTTACTTTGAAACATCACAATTTTAAAACTTAACCTTGCAAATCATAGCTCCAGTTTTATGAACTGTGACTGTGATTTTACCTCATGGAACTCTATAAAATGGTTGCAAACTCAATGGAAGAAGTCCACAGCCCTGATCTTCCATCTTATACAGGAAAAAACTCTCATCTGTAATACTGTTTTCCTTACCCTGAGGACAAAGGAGTTTGTATTAGTTACACTAAGTTAAACATTCACTGCTGAAAGCCATGGAGAGCAACAAGGAGATTTTGCAATGTCACACCGATGTGCAGCTGTAAAAAGAAAACTAAAGTGGTCTAACAGTGCCTGGATTTTCTCGTATTCTGGGTGCACTTTCTGTTTAGTACTGATAGTGCTGCTATGGTACACATAAAGACGTAAAGCTCATCTGGAAATGCAAATGTAAACAAAGATTGGCCAAGTCTTCAAAATCAGCCTTGTGTAATGCCAAAGGAGCAGTTCTACACTGCATAAAAGATTACAGTCTTGTTTTTCCGGGTTGTTCATGGTCACAATAGAGACTGAACTCTCGCAGTGAGGTTCAGACTTATTATAAGTCAACGAGCTCCTGAGTTAAAGATTTTTCAAGCATTAAATGATCACTGAATAAAACCATCCACTCTGAAAATACCTTTCTCTACTATGAATTTCATGCTAGAATATTTGATTTGCAGTATCACTGCTGGAAAAATATATCTTTTAAGCATATTCAAAGGTAGGAACCACACTTTGACCTTGAAAACATAAACTCTTCAACCAACATTTTTCTTTGACATAAATGTTTCCTTAAAAGCTGTATTCCTGTAAGAGACGACCTTGCGGTAAAGGGCCCGTAACATGCATTGATATAAAGTCTCGAGTCAGTCAGGGTGACTGTTTCTGCTTAAAATGAGGAGATGTAGCTGCTAGAGTAGACAGACGTCAGTAAGGCATGAAATGAGCTATCCCTACGGAGGCGTCTCTACCCCAGTGTACAGCAGGTACCTCTATTTCTCACTGCACGACACCAGCCTGCTGTGCAGCTTGCTTGCACTAACCTGCACATATCAGCAAAGCTGCTCTGATGTTCATTATAATTCAAGAGCAACAATAATCATATTCCTAGGGTTGGTGTTCGGTAGTATTTGATCAAATCGAACCCACTCATGGAATCACTTAAAAATCTAATTTGGTTCAGCTGTGATTACTGATAATGAGATAAGCAGCATTAGATATGATATATTTTTGAACTAAAATAGCAGGTGTAGCCTAACTACTTTTAAACCTAGTTTTTACTCCAAATACTTGAGATCCATATGCAGAAATATTCAGGTAATAATTTTAAAGTATGGACATGGCATGGTCTGAGAGTTTAAAAGTCATATTCTCCTGAAATTTACGTGACTTTCTTGAGAAATGTTGCCACTCTGTTGATCCTGTTGAACTACAAAAACACACAGTTCTCTTGTGATTGTAGAGTGGTGTGAGAGTAATGTTTGTTTTTCTTCCCAAAAGCAATCCTTAGCGGAGCACAGATCAAACTTCCATCCAAAAAAAAAAAAAACAGCTCAAATTTTTATTTATTTGAGAAAAACTGCCAATGAATGCACATTTAGGGTGTTTGAGTTGTTTCTTGAGATATTGTTGAGTTATTAAATGAGTGCCAGTCAAACCTCAGTTGGTGAAATATAATGTAGAAAACACGATTTAACATGGTATTAATGACTGATTCACATATAACCTCATCATTTCACACAAATCTGTCGTTCTTCAGTGGATATTTTAGTCACATGTATGTCATAATTTATTCGCCAACCCTTTTTCCATGGCACTTTTACACATTTTTCTTTCATAGACACACAAAAGTTTTTTTTTTCTTTACAATATTTAATTTTTTTTTTCAGTTCTCAGCATTTCCACTTTTTTTATGCTCAAATTGAGAATGTGCATAAAAGCAGGCCGATGGAAACCCATCTACTGGCTTGCAGAGAGCACTTTAACCAGACAACAACTATATTTAACTGTTCTATTTTAGCTGTTAAGGTTAATGAGCTAAAGTGGTTATGGTTAATGTCTGTCATATTTGTCATTTTTAACGGGTGAAAGCAACAGGCAGTGACAGCTCAAAATGAGAGGCGCCCTACCGAAATGTTTTTGATGTTGTATTCTTGGTGATTTGTTGGTGTCAGTCGGCAAATTTGGCTTTTTTTGCTGACTGCAAACTGGATCCAAATTTAAACTTACTACACCTACACCTAAACCTCCAATATTACATCCAAGAACACGACAAATCTAGGTGTGCAGCTTGTTGCAGGTAGTACTAATATCGTCATTCTTTGCACTCTGTCACTTTAACTTCTTTAAACGTGAATCTAAATTCTAGTGGGGTATCATCAAAAAGACTAACCTGGGGTGTAAAACATTTCAGTAAATCCTGCCATTTCCCTAAGCCAATCCACCAAAACAAGCCCCTCAAGTCATAATGAGGAGGAAAAATGTGATGGGAAACAACTGCGAAGCCACTGTGTGAGTGGGGAACATGGGCCAGCTGCTCACTAGATCAGCTTCAGCAGGGGTATCTCACTCCATCACCACCGCATCAGTGAACACATCACATAGAGGGAGAGAAGCTGCATCAATCAAACACCACACCACGGGGAACTCAAGCTTTCAGCCCCTTGGGGAAAACTTTGGAGACGGTGTCGACACACAACAAAATATCAACAAATGAGCCTTGGGTAAGAGCACATTTTGAGTGTAGGAATAAAAAATATCTACAGACTTCCTGCTGATACCGACGGGTGAATTTCCTTCCCGTGCTTAATCCATACTTAAACAGCCAGGTACATTCTGAAGGAGGAAAACAAAATGTCCAGAGAGCATAGAGATCAGAAGGAAGAAGCAGAATTGGAGAAGACGCAGAATAAACAAGTCTTGGTTTATTTCCAACAGGGGTCAGTGCACTGAATCAAGATTATTTGTGTGGATGTATCAGCAACAAATGGCTGATGAGGAAATAATTCTGATATGCAGAGATTACAGATACAGCTGCCTGGCCTTTCAGCACTAGGAATACAAAGGTTGGTTCAGCTGAGGAAGAAATGAAGCTGAAAACACACTACACAAAACACAAATGTATCCGTAGCACCACAAAATTGGGTCACAAAATATAATTGTGTAGGCTACTTGGATCTAGTTGTCAAGGAGCTTGATACACTGCAGAAAATAAATACGAAATGTAAATGGTTTTCATCATACTAGAGAAGAAAGCAGAGTGTACATGCACAGACACGGCGAAGAAGAGTCGAGGGCTACATGCCAAGTGAGGAGGACAGAATGGTTAAGGAGATGTGAGCTGTATGTGTTTGTTCTGCAAAGAGCTGGAGGTAAATTATGAAGCTGAAATAATTAAGTCCAATCAAACAAGCAGGCTACACCATGCCTTTTTTCTGATGTTTGTACTGCTGCAGAGCAACTTCTCACTCCCAACTGCTGCTCACCATTCTCCTTTTTACTGTTGTCTCACATTTGTAAATCAAACATGTTTGAAGTAGATCACACTTCCTCTCTGCTCTGCTCAAACTTAAAGAATATACACATAGTTTATTTATTATTCTTTGCCCGCCTTTAGTATTTAAGTTTTACTTACATTTGAATTCAGTATAATGATACTGCAGCATTTTCTTTTTTTTCTTTTTCAAAAGAGGATGTAACTGTTTTTGGACATATTTGTGAACAACTCTATAAGCCTCTGAGGTGTTTTACTTGACAGCTGTTGACTGACAACTGCCAGCCAGAGTTGGTAGGAGACACTCTGTGGTACGCTACTGACTGCAGCTTGTCATGTATAGACTTCAAAAGGTAATACAAGCTGTTTTTGCCCCTTTTTGTGTTGTTAGCTATAGCAGTGGTTCTCCACCTGGGGAATAAATTTTCAGGGGTCACCAAAGGATTGTGGAGAATAAAATAACAGAGACAGGAAGCAGCTCTCAGCCTTGTCAACCATTTAAAAGGGTTTAAAGGTAAGGATGATTGTATAGATGATGATTTTTAACCTGAACCTTATTTTTCGGTTTTTGTTTTTGTGTCCAAGTGTCTAAGTAACAATTGCAGAACGTGGTCCAGTATCGAGTGAGAACACTGCAGCCGGCAGCACCAAAACAGGCTACGACATAATCCTCACAGCAAAATGTGCACGGTCAATATACATCCAATGAAAGTGCTTGTTTTTGCTACTGACAGCTCAGATTATTGTGAGTGTCTGGCAATATTATGGAAAGGACCCTGCAGAGAAAAGTAATGTTTTCTGTACCATTTGTTTGATCCGGTCAGTGAAATCTCCTCTGTGGACTCCTCTGCGGGTTACAGCACCTCCTGAGCTTCACAGCCTTGCAGCAGCTGGTTCACCCTCCTCCGCCTGCCTCTCCCTCTCTCTCCCTCTTTAATAAATCAGACACTGATGGTGTCAGACTGAAGGTGGATAGGCTTTTTTTTTTCCTCCAAAAATGTTTTGCGCTTGTCAGGGGGTACTTGGCTGAAAAAATATGTCAAAGGGGGTGTATTATTGATAAAAGTTTGAGAATCACCTTTCAAGATTCGGGACGATCCATCGTGTTGTCAGGGGTTGCTTTGCACTCAGGAAGTTGAAGTTAGTTAGCCTAGCTTACTAACGGTAGAGCTAATTTCCTGCACACTGCCTGTGTGGTGAAGTTCAAGTATCATAACAAATATTTTTTAGTATCCACCCACAGAGATATTACCGAAAACCCTTTTTGTTCTGAGTTTGCATGTTCTCCTGGTGTCTGCGTGGGTTCTGTCCGGATACTCTGACTTCCTCCCACAGTCTAAAGACAGGCAGGTTAACTGGTGACTCTGTAAGCGCCCATAAGTGTGAATATGAGTGTGAATAGTTGTTTATCTCTATGTCAGCCCTGTGATGAGCTGGTGACCTGTCTGGGGTGTACCCCACCTCTTGCTCAATGTCAGTTGGGATTGGATCCAGCCCCCGCGCGACCCTGATGGGGATAAGCAGTTATGGAAGATGGATAGAGAGAGATAGAGAGAGAAATATATGTCTCAGCAAAAATTTTATTATATCCATTTTAATTTCAGTTTGATTTTATGTAATATACCTTAAATGTTAGATGTGACAGTGTAGTTGAATATATTGCTGTACCCTTTTAGCTCGTAGTTGTTCCTGCATATAAAACATCCTCAGAACATTTGAATTTAATCAGGAAAGATATTTTCCCCATTGCGACCAAAAAAAAAGACAAAATCGTGACCTCTGTGGATCAAATCAGGACTCACCTTCTGTCAATGTATAGGACAAGCAGCAAAATGATAAATGGGGGGCCAATCAGAAAAGATGCCAGTTGCTTCATATTCAGTACAAAGGTTGTCAGCTGGGACCTATTACTGCATGAGTGCCATTTACCAAATCAAGACATATTGTGCTTTTGTCAGTTATGTATCTTAATAGGCTACATTAAAGCATTAAATATAGTGCAATGTCATTCACTGTGGGAATATGAAGGAGAGATTTTGTCAAAGCCGGTTGAATAATAACGGCAATCCACCGTATTATGCGACTGTTTCAAAAGAAAAATCATTATGCTTCTCACAAGATGCACACAAAATGCTCCCTAAGCAGGCCAGGAGTCCAAAATACTGAACTGGGCTCAAACTTTAAACATCAAAAGAACTTATGGCACCTTCCTCTTGTCATTGATGCACACGCATGCACACACACGTACGCGAACACCAACACGGCCTCGTGAAATAATTAAAAGGAGATAATGAAAGTACAGGCCTGAATGCTCAATTACTTCCCTCTTTTATTTTGTAAAGACCAGCCGAGCTTCCTTTTAACTCCCAGGGAGGAGAAGTGAAGGTTCAAAACGCTCTGATGCAGACTTAAAAGGCAGGTTGGATTTAATACAAATGCTCAGGACGTGATGTGCTTCATGGTATGTGTGTGTTTGTGCATGTGTGATATGATTTCTATGCTGGGTGCATACAGTATATATATATGTGTGGGAGGCCACACTGTTGTGTATGTGTGTGTACAAACGAGTGGGTGGATAAGTGCATGCATGGGAATGTGTTTCGGTCTGTCAGTGTGAGTCTGTGTGTATACACAAACATTTTTTTCCAGGTCTTGTCTTGAACGTACACCAGCTGAATTTGACCTTTAAGCATCGTCCAAAGCTCCAAACAGGCAAAAGATCATGAAAACTGTGACAGAGATCAATTCTCTTATTTCCCCTTCTTATTGTCTCCTGGGTTTCCTGCTTGGCCCCTTTTCTCTCTGACCTAAAACAGAATTAATTGACCTGCGCTGAGAAACTTCTCCGCTCCAAACTTTACCCTATCATCAAAAGTATAATGAAGAGACTGATAATTAATTAATGCAGCCCCTCCCTGCGTTAACACTACAGGCCTCAGCTGAGTAGATAATACTCACATCTCTATCTGTATTAAGGAGACACACTTCAGTGCGTGTGATAATGTCCGGAGAAAACAGTAGGTGACTGTCTGGCAGAAGCACAGCCTGCTTGTTGTAAATATAACACAAGGAGAGTTCTGCAACCCTCCTCCCCTCTACATTTCTGCACTCCTACACCAGAATGACATCTAGTCATCAGGTTGTTCACAGGGAATGTAAAGAGTGAAGTACTTCAAATCTTTAACGGATTAGTCAGGTTCTTTATTTTAAAAGAGTTTTGTTGTCATTTTCTCTTTCTGTTTCAAGTTTTTAAAGCATTTCTGAACTGATTTTTGTTCATGATACATAAGTCGGTTCTGTTTTTAGTAATTGCTCGCTGATTGATTGCCGATTGAATGTTTAGGGATGCTTAACTCTAGGTTTCAGACTTGTGAACTGCTGCTTGTATCTCAGACTTATTCAGTGCTTTAAATATGTCCGGTGTTGTGCTCACTGATGGCTGCTTCCCTCGTTGGACAAACAACCGAGAGCTTTGTAGGCGTGATTAAGAATATGGATGTCATGTTCCTGTGCCACAGCAAAACAGATAAACAGAAAAGTGTATAAGCTTTTTACTGCAACAATAACTTTTAAAATGGCATATTTCTTTGAGCAATATGACAAACATAAAGCTAGGTGCTCATAGCGACTGCTACTGCAGCTTTTGTGCTGTGCTGTGAGCACGATGTCTGTACTGAGTGGTTAGACCACACTTTAAGACTCAATAATGAGGCAAGGGCAAGTCAGTGAAATAATTAGTTGGTCAATAAATCACCTTTTTGGATCAATTAATAAAATAATTCTCAAGCAAAAATGCCCCAAATTTGCAGCTTTCACTTTCTCAGATGAGAATATGTGCTGGGTTTCTTAGTTTTCTATGACAGTAAACTGAATATCTCTGAGTTTTGGACTTGTGGTTTAACAGACAGAGCTATTCAAGGACGTTGCTATGTGCTGTGGAAGACTGTGATGGCAATACTTGACTATTTTCTGACCATTTTATGAACCACACGATTGATTAATCAGGAAAACAATTACCAGATCGATAATGAAAACAATCTCTACACGTGGCCCTAATTTAGTCTTGATTATCAGGCTTGATCACTCACCATGATATTTGTCTTATACTGACAATTCAACAGCTACTTAGACTTAATCATGACAGGCTTATAGAGCAACAAACTACAGCAATACAGATATTATTCTTCAGCACTTGGACAATACTAGTGTACTCATAAAATGCAAATATACTGCTCGCACCTTGTTAATTTGGCTTCATACCAAGAGAACAAACACACCGTGAAGTCAAATGTGCTGAAATATCCCTATCACAACATCACGGCTAAAACAGTATTGATTAAGCAGAAAGAAATAATATATAGTGTATTCAATTTTTCCTTGGCACTCCACTGCAGCATTATGTGTGTGGGACTGGCTATGGTTGTTAATAATGCCCCTGTGAAACCTGTATGCATTAATAATGAGCTCAACGTAGCCTTCCACCTCCCTATCAGCTGTTCATTTAGTTAAAGAGGATAAACAAACCTCAGACAGACTACACATATGACCTTTTAAACTTCAGCTTCAGCTGAGCAACTATCACTCTCTCTCACTGAACACTCACTGATATTTTCAGGCACCGGGAAACCTTTATCCGAGGGAGGCATTAAAAGATTCAACACAAGTGTTTTAATACGTATGTTGTTTGGAGAGGCTCAGTCAATATTCCACTTGGCTTTATCTAAACTTCCCGAATGCCTTGGGCTGATTGATAGTCCTATTTTATCTACTGAAAGCAATTCAAGCCAAGTTGCACAGAATCTGGACTCAAGGACGGTCAAGCAACCAGCGCTAGAAACTAAATTACAACAGATTTTTTGGAGAGTTACCTCTCTAAATTCTGTGCACAAGTAACAGCTGTCAGTAGGTGAAATAATCCCTCACACACTTACAAAAAACCAACCTAATAGATCCCCATGCACAAGCAGACAAATCTCTCTCAGCTGTCAATCTGATGCCACAAGGAGAGAAATAATAAGAATACAAAGGAAATGTTTTACTTTTTAATTTTCCTTACAGCAGGGCAACAAAATAAGAATGAAATTTCTGGATTTCCGTCTGTCTGCTCGACTGCAGCTGATGATTTCACAGTAACATCTTAAACCACAACGCAAAACTGCCCTCTCAGCACTTTTGTTTGCGAGAGCAGGAGACAGCCCCGTCCTAAAGAGAGAGGAATAGCAAGGAGGTATATGTGGCAACAGAATTGGCTGCCACATGAGACGCCAATTTCCTGGTGTGTTTTAAACCACCAGCAGGGAATAAACAAAGTGATATCACGGCGACATCTGAAAGAATGATCTAAAGAAGGCTTCTCCTTTCATCTCCTAAAGAAGGTGTTTTTTCTTTTTTTGTTTTTGAGTCATGTGATCGTGCAAGTACGGATCTCACTCCAAGTATTTCTATTTTGGTTATATCAAAAAATGTGTCACTGAATAAAAGGCAGACAGAGCTTTTAAGTTAGAGACATTTGTAGTGCCAAGAAAGCTCCCTTTAATTCAGAGAATTTAACCAATGTAGACAAGATGTAAACAACAGTGGAGAGAACATAGTGACATTATTTAATTTTCATTTGGTGTGATGCAAAACTTAAGAGATTGCATGACTGGTATGCACTTTTCAACTTTAACACTACTAGGGTTGCAAAATTCTGGGAAATTTCAAAGCTGGAAACTTACTATGGGAATTTATGGGAATAAACAGGAAATTTACAACAGGAAACAGGAAAATATATTTCAGCATAATAAAACAACCAGATTTCATGCAAGTACACTTGAATATCTGCTATTCCTCAATCACATGCACACAGCTTACTGCAGGGCTACTGAGGCCAAGTTAGATGGGAAATCAGCTATAGATGGCATCATTTCATTGACCATTTATGAGACTATCTTATCATGATGCTAGCTTACCCCCCCAATTTGCAGTTAATTCCCATAAATTCCCATAATTTCCATGGAAAGTTTCCAATTTGGAACTTTCAATGTTAAGTTTCTGGAAATGAAATGGAAATTGAGCATTTTGACATTTTCAACCCCTTTGCAACACCAAACACTACATAAAGTAATTACATATTTCTCATATTTTCACAATAAAATGTGTATACTAGTCAAAGTACTGTTACCTACAGTACAACTAGAAATGTCCACACTGCCATTTGAATATGTGAAATCTTTTCACTATTTTATGTTGTTGAAGCTACCATGGACACATTTTATTACATTTTTTAACACCCCCATTTATTTATCTATTTATTTAAAAGGACACCTGTCACCATTTATAAATGTACTATTAACCTATTATAACTTCTCCTATAAAGGCAGATTTTATATCATTACAACTATGTTTTACAGTATCGTCATTTATTATCTGTTTATACACCGGCATCCACTTAAGGGTGCCCACCGGAGGAGTTCTAGTTGAAATACATTACTAAACACTTAAATCTGCTTACAGCTACATTTAAGTGTTTAGTTTAGGTTTTTTTTTCACAGTTTATATACTGCTTGGAAATGTTAAACAGTCACCTCTACCTCCAGCACCATAAATTTCGCCCACACTAAGTGTTTACTTTACTGGAACACAACTCTGAACACTTCCTCACCTCATGACCCATGATTCTTCCACCCCTACAGTCTTGGATCTGTAAAAAAAAAAAAGTCTTCTTGCTTTGTATCGTCTCCAAGCATTTTCTTAACAAACTGCCCCAACACAATCAACTATTTTTAGTTCAACGTTAAATGTTTCTTGTTTGTTTTTTTCCCTGCACAGGCAGTGAACTTTGTTTTGGAGGACAGGCAGTATCTCTACATTTGTCTGTTTGACAGCAGCATTGAACCATCCAACTACTGTGTGACCATGCGTTACAGCTTCATCTTGTACAACAGCAAAAGTGTTACAACTTTGAGCTTGCACACTATTTTCTATTCGCAGCAATTAGCTGAGCTCCCTGCCGGGCTAACTGCTTTACAAGTCTAAACTCCACACTTAAAGACTGCTGACAAAATATTTCACCACGTGAACATTAAAGTTAAACAATGGCTGTGGTCTGCAATATGTCTGCTTTACAGCTACAGAAGCTAAAGAAGGAAGACATTTTTTTTTTCTATAGATACAAAATCCTTTGAAACATGTGTAGCTCTGAAGATTAATATTCATTGATCCTTGGTCTGCACACAAAGTATTTTAGCAGGCATAAAGCAAACAGCTCAACATCGACCTACAAAAGGTGAAGCGGTCAGTCCAGTTTCCTGCCAAAAAACCAGCAGGGAAGGAAGCCCAAAAAATGACGCATTGTGCTTTCAAAATATACTCGGAAACACAACTGGCTGATGTGAGAATAGATTCGACTGCTATGTAATATAATATGATTGTACAGCAGAGTGGTTTGCAAGTGTTTTCACAGTCTTGGCGTCACATCCACAGTCTCCGCCTGAGGGCTGCAACAACAATCAACAAGAAGACGAAATTGGTATAAGAAACAACCTTACACTCTATCACATCAGGTAGACTCACACACGCTGGAAAAAAAAGTGAAAAGCTTTTAGTCAAAGGAATCTTGTAGGTCGACCACATCTAGCTATCATATCACATATACTGTATGCAAAATGCCGGAAGAATTTCTGAAACCTTGAACTCAGAAAGCAGCGAGAGAAAATGCACTGATGAAGAATTGGCCCCAAAGGAGAAGTCAACTCAACTCTTATGTACTAGAGTCGGTATTTGACTGTGAAAAAGGCAATTTGGTATGATTGAGGCTTTTTGCCTCCTCCTTTCTCAGTGTTTCCCGTCGTTCCCGTCTCTCTCTGTTTGTGTGTGCTGCTGGGAGTGGCCTTTAAGCTTCCCTCTCACCTGCTTCCTACCTGCTGGATCTAAACGATGGGCTCAACGTCCCAGACTCTGCCAGATCGCTCCGTCTCCCTCGTGGTAACAAACGCTACGGCCTCCTCAGTGTTTTTTTAACCTTGTCTTTCTTTAACTGACCCCGCAGCCCTTTGGACTATCACTCATCTCAGACCCTGTCTCTGAGGATTTTGCTGAAACTACACATCTGATTGCTTCAATAAACCGTTGAACTGATTCTAGTCTCCAGGGTCCGCTACCATTTACTACGACACAGTTCTGTGAGTTTAGACACAATAGACTTGACTCTTTAACTCGGTGTAAATCTGTGACTGATACTAAATATTTGGTTACACACACAGGGTATATTGATATAAAAAGGAGTTAAATCCCTTTGTCCATGCATCAATGCATCTCTCCCCTTTTGAATCCCATGCAACTCTCACCTTGAGTAATGTGACAGTTAATTGTGGCATATTAATGTATGCAGGGAGACAGAGCTGCCGGAAGGTTTGTTATAAAAACACTCTTTGTGCTGACAAGCGTCCAGTTTTTACCCAGTGTCAATGTGTACAGACACAGGCCATATTTACATATTATTCAAGCCATCTGTCCACAGCTGTACAATCACCAATGGTTCATCTAGTCCGGTAGCCAGCGAATTCCCATGAAACATTACCACTTGACCACAGATGCCCCTCGCTCATAAAGCACAGTGTGAACCTTGCAGGAACCTTTGTGAAATCACAACAAAAAACCCTCCCTGACATAGTCGGGTCACTGACTCAAAGTGTGTGTTGGTGCCCTGTAAACAGAGCGAACCTTCAGGTCAGGATGACAGAACAGATGCAACCATTACTGCGCCTGGGTGTGTCACAACCTCACATAAATATCTCCACTGCACCACAGTCAGACGGGAGAGTGCGTATAGAGCGCATAAACTGCAGTAACACTCAGATTTGACTGTCTTTGATTTCTCATAACCCGTGCAGACGGGTCTAATGCTCCATACACACACACAGACTCAGACTGATGCTGCAATTGCTACTGTTCTCAATGTAATCACTAAAGCCTGGGTTTGTCTCTGCTCTTGTATTCCCTTTTGCCATCCGCACTATTTTAATTCTGTTCCTAATCCCACCTACAGAGGCCCAGGTAATTACATATGTTCAACACCAGTCCACACTGCAATATAGCAAGAGACTTGGAGGGGGAAAAAAAAGCTCCAGCGGCTCCGAGCACAGTCTCTGTTTGTGCTTCACTACGGAACAAAGGGACAATGCAGCTGCCTTGTCATTTGCTCACTCATGTTGCTTTCTGTCTGACAATGTTCGTGGACAATGACGGTAGCAGATACAATGAGCTTCCCTGGGAGTCTCACTCTCATATGGGACGATGCTCTCCGGCTGATCTTTGATTTCTGACAATGACACAGGCTTGGGGCGCAGTGGGTTTAGCTGGATATTGATTTCTGTGACAATGCAGTTGTGTTTGCAATTTAAGCACATTTGGAGTAAAAATAGAAGCAATAGATTAGTGGGCTTGATAAAGGCATAGGACAAGATAAAGGCACCCTGTGTTAAAACAGTTCCATGGGATAAAGCCAACAAAAAAAACCCCAACAAAATATTCCTAAAGACCCTGATATGGTGCAATTTGTTCTGAAATGTGAGGTACATAAAGACCTTTATTAGGCACCCAGCTACTCCATTAATCAAGGAAGTGTGCTTATATCCAACTGAGGCTGGCTGGATAGCTGATCGTCGTGGCTCTGTGATGGATTGTGTGTATACTGTGTTCCCCGAGCTAGAAGCGGTGCTCCCTATGCCGGGCCAGCTCCATTGGCACAAAGCCATGAGAAATTAGCTGAGTGTGCCCGACATTTTTCTGCCTTGACATGAATTTGCAGATCCACTCCGGTCAACATAACACACAGCCTGGGCTGGGAGGAGAAGATTGTGGTGTGACTCATCGTTTCATCTTGTGAGGACCCTTGGCATGGTTAATCTATGGAGTAGTGTACATGTTCCCATCCAGCTGCCTCCGAATATCTGCCTGAGAGAAAATACATAGCCTACTCTACAACTAAACGGTTTACAGATGAGAAGTAAGGAAAGTCACTCTTTGAAATATGGGTGGGGAGAAAAATCAATTCACTTACAGCAGCTATAATTGATATTTTCATTTTAACAATATATCAAATGACAATGATAAACTCATTGTTTAGAGGTCCAGCCCGCAATTTTACTGTTTTGATTCATTTTCACTGCTCTCATACCGACGTTTTTGGTAGTTTTCAGCTCCAAAACCTCTAAAAATTTACTGTAGACTACCTGCCCCAAACAGCAGATGGATCCAGTTAAAGACCCAAAGTTTTCCTTTGGAGATGGTAGAGACCAAAAACAGAGCTAAAAGCGTGAATACTGGACTCACATTCTCCATGTAGACATAAACATGAGTCCAAATGAATGATAATGTTGCACAATAGCTGCTGGATGTGTAAATAAGAAACTGTTTGCAGCTTAAATCAGCTTAAAAGGTGATATGTTAATGTTGTGTCGCCATAAACGGATATTGAAGACAATTCTGATATTTAAAAAATTAAATATTGATATTGCGTTAACAATACACAAATGATCGGGTCACATCTGTAACATCGGGTAAATGATCCAGCACCTCTTTCAGATCATGTCCGGTTCTTTCCGTACAGACTTTGTGGTTCACAATCTAACATTGCAGGCTGCAGTACTGAACATTAACGCTGGCTGTCAGTGTTACACTTGAGTATGAAAAGAGACAAAGCACACGATAAAAGTTAAAGATGAATTTAAGTGAGAGCATTATTATTTTTTTCAAATTTCCTACAGATATCGCGACAACATCCTTATTGTTAAATCTTTAAGCCACGACAGTTATGTACTGCAAATATGATCTAGTTCACAACTCTCCAAATGCCCCAAAAAAATCAATTATTGCAGGTTTAAGAACTGCAAGAAAAATAGAAAATAACTCTTTTATTTCGACCTGCACCGGCATTGTAGATATGGTGGGTTTTCTGTGCAACAGAGATGATGTTTCCCACTGCTGGAAACATTAGTTCATCATCTCATACTTCATCAACACCAATTAGCTTCACTGCCAGTTAGTTTTCATATTGTAATTCAGTGGACTGGTGTGAATGGTTTGGCAGACACTGGAGTAAGTCTCTGAAAGTAATCACCTCTTTTCTGTTTATTGAATTAAGAATTGATTCAGAATCATTTCTGTTTACTATGAAATGGCTTAATGACCGTGGATGGGCAATTTGATTATATTAAATTAAAAGCTTTGATTAATAAGTTATTAGACTTACATCACTTACATCAATCACGGCAGGTTCAATTACTGATTTAGATTTAAATGAGATTCTCTGTGAATAAATTGATAAATTGTGAATCATCAGCAACAGTTGGGAGGACAGGAGGGTGTGCTGGAGTCCCTGACAGCAGCCTTGTCACCTCTTAGCAAACAGGTAATGTGCTGTGTTCTCACCACAGACAGCAGGACAAATTACAAACACTAATCAAGAGCACGCTTTTAACATGCTGCCGATGAAGGCGACCTGCTTTGGGCAATGACTATTTGATTTAGGCAAATGTTATGGCTGTTTAAATATCAAAAACAATTTGTATTCACCATTCGCACAATGCAACAAAGAGGCAAAGAAACGGTAGGTGGAGGGGAACAGGGCAGGGAATTTGCTTGCAATGCCTTGGTGCTTGACGTTTGCTGAATCAATGAGATAAACATAAGGGCTCTGAATGTCAGAGTTTACATCTACAAGATTGAAGACTTAAATTTGGTCACTGGCGGCTGCTCTTAGGGAATATTCCATTTAAAAAGGTCAGCCTCAACCTTCCTCATACTGAATAACTAAATGTCTGGGTCCCTGTGTGGCTCCAGCGTCCAGTATCAAAAGCATGCAATTGACTTAAATGTCTTTGCCTTTGTTTAATGAAATCACCCATTTCTAGAAACCGCAGAAATTTGCTGCTCCTTTACTTTAATTCTTTCATTATTTACGGAGGATATCAGAATTATAACAAACCTTTTTTTATTTCAAAAGCGGTCTCATTGTTGAGCACATTGCTCTCATCCACGACTACCATAGCTGATCAAAACATTTGTGGGGATCACATGAAAAATCAACAATTCATTTTCTGCTTATTCAATCCTGTAATTCAATCACGCCGAAATAAAGAAGATTAGTTAAACACTTGGCACTGTTGCTTAGTTATCCATACAAGTTGTTGCCAAGGGTCCTTGCTGAGGTCTGATGGTGGGACTACAGCTTCATAAGGAAACCTGGCTGCCTTATGGATGGGTCTCTGGCTGGGATTAGACTTACAACAGAAGACCAGGTGGCAGTGCAGTAGGACGCTCTTGGCAGGAGGCGGTTTTGTGAGACTGGAGGGGAGGAGAATGTTATCCTGCTGGCTGAGGGAGCTGTTTCTCACCCCCTGGTACAAGCCGAGCACCCTTCTGCCAGAACACGCCTGTGGCGTGTGGGACTTTCACCAAGTCTGGAAGGGAGAAGCTGAACTGCAGAATTATGAAGTTCCAGCAAGAATTTATTTATATTTTTAGATGGCCGTGATTTTACTGATAGCTGTCAAGATAGTTTCTCATGTTTTTGTCCCTGCAGAAGGGTTTGTTGATCTACACACGGGTCTTTTAAACAGGTAGGTGTTCGAGAGTAAAAACTCTCTGCTGCACAGCATGTGACAGATGCAGCAATTGTTTGGAGTACATAATAATAAGTACTCAGCACTTAGCATGAACAGCAATAACCACCATGTCTAAACACAGCAGACAAAGAAAAAAACAAAACAAAAGAAAAAACACATCATTTGTGATACTAATTGATGAGGGAATGCAGTGCACAAACACCACAGCAGTAAAAGCAGAGTATGAACGATCTTACAGACTACACTTAAACACATAGCATTAGATTGGAGACCAGAATTCATATTCACGTACAGTTATCACATGCAGTGTTCACAGTGATGTTTTGGTGCCAGGCCAGGCGCTGCTTTCATGTGCCAAACATGTCAGGGACTGTGCCCTCACATTCACATTCACAAGAGACAAGAACATGGCATTTTTCACATTGGTTCTGCTTTGCAGACATGAGAGGAAATTGGTCTAGTAAATGAGATTGGGTGTGGGCTTTGAGTGAAGGGGGCAGAAAGCAGAGAGTTTGAGTGAAATGCTCTTTAAAAAGGAACTGGAGGAAAGATAGTCTGTGACAAGCCTGAATGAGGACGGGCCTAACCTAGCAAATTAGGAGGAACCGCAGTCTAAGTGAGCATTGCCCCTGCTCAGACACTGACTCAAGCAGAAATGCTTCTGATAATAGGTAAAAAAAAAACCCAACATAGGTCTCAAATGAGATGCATACCAATGAGTAATACTGCATAATCTGCATCCAAGCACTATCTGCCTGCAACTCTTTTTGTTCCCTCCTTTTCCCTTCTAGAGACAAACTTTTTTTCTCGCTCTGATTTCAAAGCCAGTGGAGATTTTTTGAATGTCCTCTGGGGATTTATTCAGCACTCAGAAATCTGTCCAAACCAATGTGAAGCCCTCTTCTTAACCCTTCCACGTGCGGCGCGTCCTGATAATCCCCGGCTTGAATCGCTAGCACAACTGTTGTTCCCAAACTTCTTATGAGCAGCTTCCCATGGATCTAGCTAATCTTGTCACATGTTCCATTTCTCTGATTGAACTAATTTCATTTTCATCATTTTCCAGTTTCAATAATTCACATGTAAGAGAAGGGAGGATGAAATCAGCACTTATGAAACTGTAATCACATCTACAATGGCAACATGGCAATTAGATTGCTTGGAAATAAGAATTACTGTACCAATAACTATGGCTGTGTAGTCACAGGATGCTACAGTGTTCCATAGAAATATAAAAAATAAACTGGTGGGAAAATATCACTTGTCAACAGGCTCCAATCAGTTGTGCCAACTGAGGACAATTATCAGACCCATAATGAGTTCATTAGGATAATGGAAGGGCCAAGGCTGGTTCTCTATTCTGCATCTTAAACCCTTGAATTAGGTTCTCCACTAATAATTTAGATTAGCAAACCCAAACACAGGCTCAAAAATACATTGTGCGGATAAGACACTGCTGTTGCAGAACACACAGAGGTTACAAAACACACGCATCCAAAATAGAGAGGTAAGAATGAGCTGGATGAGCAGAGCAAAGTCTATTTGGAAAATGACACATTTTATTGTGCCGGTTCTGTATTTCAGGCACTGGTTTCACTGAAATATTTCAGACTGTAGCCTGACTGAGTTTTGACAGAACGCAGTAACAGGTTGGAAATATACAGCATCGTCAGTCTTTTTCGTTTGTCCAACTAAACTATCCTGAGCTCTGTGCCACATTAAGAAGCCACAGCATCTCAGCTCTGCTACAGGTCTGCACTGCTTAGGGATTTCGTGCTACTCAAAAGTTTTTTTGTTCCAGTCTTCGCTGAATTTTCACAGTAAAATGTCTGTGTAGCTGCTGAATCTTTCCAGACAGCACCAGACTAGCTTGCTGGAGTGAAGGGAGGTGAGAGTTTTGAGACATTTGCTCGGTCAGCTATGTTTTTTTTTTTTTTTTTAGGTTAAATTTAGCCAGAATTCATGGCAATTAGTCATACTTAAGGTAGTCAAAAATTAAACAGGTTTGTGCAACAGATAAATTCAGACCTCTATCTGAAGTCTATTACTTACATCTAAGCCATAGTCAAAGTCTCTCTCTGTCTTTGTGACTCTATCTCCACCTCATTCTTATCATCCTCCTCTATGAGGATCAGCTTATCCGGAGTCTCAGGGGTCACCACCACCACATAACCCCGTCTTGAGTCCAGTACGTTGGTGTAACATTGAATTTGAATCAAACAATAACGCTGAGCTCTAAGTTATGACGTTTAGCTTCAAATGACCCACACAGTTCAATTACACTGGTTGATCTGCTCAGGTTGCTGCTTGGATTTACATGATGCAAAAAAAAATAAAAAATGTATGGGCCAATAGGAATCATAACATGTTAACTTGTCCTGCCCAAACAAGTGCAGCAGAACTAATGGACATAGTGAGAGAAATGTCAATGAACCCTAGTTTGTAACTGCACAGTCCAAACAAGACGTCAGGCAACATAAGTGTAAACACTTGTGTGGATGAGTGTTTAGGAACTTTAATTTGTGGCTGTGTGCACTCATATCAGATGAAAATTGTACGAACTCCAGCCCTTTTTAGTCCTAAAATTGAGGGACTATGTATAATAAGCATAACTAGTCCTACATTTTTCACCCAATACGGAGGTGATATGTAACACCCTCAAATAATCTTAGTTATTGTTCTATTTTAAATCCAATATGCTGGACGAGAAAAACAACTGATAATGTGTCATCACTGAAATACATATGGGCCTCATTGTGCACAGGATGCTGGTGTGTAAGTGCTAATTACAATATGACTAAGACATTAATCAAACATCAAAAAAATATAACCTGGATGAAAAATAGAGCCTTTGGTAAGATCCATTTTGTGAGTCACATGTTATCCAATCTTTTCAAAATGTGACACACACGCGTACAGTGCCTTATGTTGTGATGGTAAATAAAAGGTGTTGCTCTGGAACGGTAATGAAAGCATGGCAAAAACAAAATGGCAATGAATCACTGATCATTCATTTGCGACGCTTCCCATGAATTCATGACGGTGGTCGTTACTCATCCTCAGCTTGAAGCATGCGAATGAGGTCGACGCTCCCATCATTAGCCTCTGTGAAATAAGCACCACCTCTCAGTGAGAAGTTTGAAACAGCACTCGGCAGCAGAGCAGATAATAAAGCATGGACAAGGCTATCTGCTTTAATTTATATGCAGGCAGACAGTGATCTGCCTCCGGCGTGTTAGGCCTGACTAAGCAGAGTGAGTGAGACATTGACTTGTCTGCAGAGAGCCTTCCCACGATCCACTGAAGAGAAACACATCTCCTTCGGCTCTGGACAGCGGTGCTACACTGACGTATGGAGACTCTAATGTCTTCGCATGAACATGATCTTGAATGGACCTCACAGCTACCATATGGTATAGTCTTGTAGAGTAAATGGAGGTGTGTGTGTGGGGGGGGGGGGGGGGGGGGGGTCTATAAGAATCTCGACAAACGCAGCATTATCAAGACACTACGTCTGGGGAACATGTAGCCTTAAAGCAGCCATTAGGGAGAGCTAGTTCAGCTACCAAAGCAGCAGTTTCTTAATAACAATTACTGTTTTAAGTGTTCAGTGTGAAGTGTCTTCAAAAAGGAATGTTCCCCTGTGGCAGACATAGAAGCTCCTAATAGACTTTATCTGCAGATATGAGAGAGAGGTAGAGACAGAGAGGAAGATGGAGATGAAACAAAAGGAGGGATGAGGAAAACATGAGGACAGAGAGGAAAGAGAGATTCCCTTGGCTTTCCGGGGTACATAAATTATCTGACTGCTGCATTCGTTAAATGCAAAAAAGATTCTGTAAGTGCAGCGCTGTATTATTTTAGCATTTACTGTATTCTAAGGTACCAAATAATCACTAAAATAACTTATGTGAGAACATTTCATAACAAAGCTATTCAGAGCATAGGTATTTACAGCCAAAAGAAGCTGAGAAGGGTCCGTTTGAGCTAATACCGATAGTGTAAACTGCTAAAAACAAACACGACACACATACGTGCACAGATTTTTAAGGTAGACAGTAATAATACAGGTATTAAGTACGCACTTGTGACAAAGAAAATGCTGTTTTTCTGTTTGTTTAACTGACACCACAGCAAGAAATTAACATTTTCTGATCAACACAGTCACAGCTGCGGTTTGTGTTGAATTGGGCAAAGTGTGAATCAGCAGCAGCAGCAGCAAAGGTTTACTAATCCGCAGATGCAGAGGCAGAGACGGGAGACAGGAAGGTACGAACTGTGCTGCAGAATAGAGACACTTTGAGATAAGCACAGTTACAGAAAATGCAAACTAGATGAGTCACCACTCCTCCTCCTCGCACGTATCAGAACAACACATTTCAGGTAAGGTCATTACAATTACAGATAACAATATAGTGCCAGAATTCAGTGCTGTGCTAACTGTGTGATTGTGTTTCACTATCTCTTGCAGGTTTGCAGTTCTGTCAATGTCCTCCCCATAACCCCTCCAGCTCACTTAGTGGGAGCTTTGGTTCTCGCTTATTGCGCTATTGTTGAAAACCACTGCAAATCTAAAGATTGGCATGGTGATGATACAGACACTGTCTGATTCATGGCGCTTTTCTCAACATTAGCAGGAGTGCAAGCTGAGAGAGCACATTCACAACACCTACAGTGTCTTTCTGGCTGTGCTCTGCAATAACACAAAGCCCACTTTCGATTGCCCTCCATTAAAATCCGCAGGTGGCATGTAGGCTTCCAATCAAAGCCATTAATAAATGAGAGCCATTGTCATTTTGAATTACACTAAACTCTGAACTCAGTTCGAGTCACATTTGGATATCCATGACAACAGTCGATTTAACACTTCTGAAGGGTGAGACCGTGAACACACACTTGGCATTTCAGTGTCCACACTGCGACAGCCCAGCACCTTCACAAAACAAAACAAGCAAACACACACAGGGATGGAAGCTTTACATTCCAAAAAACAATGTGTTTCTGGTGAGAATCATGTCCCCAGTGAAACCATTATTTTATATCCTCCAGTTCCACAGCCATAATGAGTCCCAGGGGAGTGCATAGTAATAACAAGCATCTCTCTCAAAACAAAAAGGAAGACAGGAAAGGCTAATAAATTGGAACTTGTTACAGTTGTCAAGTTGTGGATCAATAACCAAACAAGTGTACACAGGAAACCTTATACGAAAACAGTCTGTGTTGTTATATTACTCCGCTGTAAGAAATGTAAATGTACAGTCACTACAGAGGGCTGTCACTTCAATCAAGTCGAAAAAGTCATAGGTCGTGCACTGCTTCCAGTGAAAACTCCAGATAACGTTAACTTAAATTACCAGTGTGGCAAAAGAGTCCTCGAGTAGGATACACAAACAGAAGTGCTAATTGTGGTCTCTTTAAAGTTAAACGAGTGAATGAAATGTCAACATATCTAATAGAAGATTTTTTAAAAAATGAATAACTGTGATATTTGAAGATTGAGGAAACATGACGTAATGATGTAATTCAAATTATTCTTAGTGTTTTCTCTTAAAATATTCTGGAGGGAAAGAAAAACAATCTCATTGTGCTCATGCTCACATATTGATTCTCTTAAGTGAAGAGTGCCACCTTCAGTATGCCGTAATGTTCGCCGATCCAATATATTGATCAGCAGGGTAATGAGATGTCATTTTGCTGTCAGCATTGTCAAATGTTGGTGCTCTGCATAAAGAGGTACTCTGGAACAAATACAAAAGGGCAAAGAAGATATAGAATATAGGGCTGAAGTTTACATTACACCCCATGTGAACTGTGCTGTTGCACTCTAAGAGCTGGTTAGATGAGTCGGGTAATTGTGCTGAACGTAGAGTAATGCAATCCGTGATAACAGCATAGGAGCATGCCTCACAGACGACTGCCATGGCAACAGACTGGCCCAAGGTAGCGAGGGGCTAGATTTTATTTTCTGTTCACACTGAAATGAGAAAACAGATTCATCATGAACCAACACATCAAGGTCTGATCTATTTAAGCAGTGAACAATCAAAGACTCAAGGTTTAACACAGGCAGGTTATCATCTATGATTATACGTGAGATCTGATGAAAAATCCATGTGAATGGATTGGCACAGGACTGCTAATGGCACTTCAGTCATTGCAGAGCATAGGAAATATAGACTCAATGTTTTTGTTCTTATTAATTTGAAGCTAGCAAATCCTAATCAATCACAACAATTAACAGTTTGTTCATCAACAGCTGTAATCCTGTTAACGATTTAGATTTCAGACATTCAATAGTTTCACATATTGCAGCAGATATGATGCTCCATTTGATTGTCTGGGGAATCAGCTGTTTAACTGGTGTGTAATAAAACCTTAGCTGGACCCAGTATAGGGAGACGAAAATAATTTGGATCTGATGAGTTTTCAAAGGGCAGACACTGTACTCCCCTGTCAATGTAACAACTTTCCCTTTGGCTACATCCTTAGAAATACTGGAGGATGGAAAGAGATTAAAAAAGAAGAATAAGCAGGACGGGCTGTTGAATCATGATATAATATATTTCATACAGGGCACTCACCCGTCAATCAAAGCAGCCACACTGTTAATTATGCATAACTTTAAGCCTTAATATAATTTGAACGGGTGAGTTAAAATCAGACTCAGTACAGTTGTCATGAACAAGGAAATGAATCATAGAGACTGTAAACATGTTGGACATTTTAACATGGGGGCTTACGGAGATTCATTCTGTAGCCAGCCTCAAGTGGAAGTTTGAAGAACTGCAGTTTTTGGCACTTCAGGATTGGCTTCATTTCATAGCCACAGAGGTCTGACTGGCTTACTGTGTTGTTGTTACCCTAACAAATCTCACTCCTCATGCTTTAACCTGACCAACTCAAACCAACTACGGCTACAAATAGTAGCCAATCAGATTCAGAGTTGGCAGGTACTGGGCAGTTGATTTCCACAGATGTAACGTTAGCCAGAGCTAGCTAAATGTCAGCAATTTGACTGATTGTCAAATTAGATAATGGAAGGTTTTATGGCATCCATTCTCTGTAAGTATATGTCATGTCAAGGTTAGTAGTATACAGCTGTTAGAAAATAATACTTTATATATTTTAAACACAGTTTTATGGCATCAGTATTGGGTATTGGACGATACGCAGTAATATAATAATAAGTATAACAAGGTCAGGTATCAGAATCTGTATCAGGAACAACAATAAAACAAATATTCAGTTAATTATGGTTGCTGTCTTGCTGAAAACGGCCTTTCTTGGATAAATGAGGTTCAAATAAATGAATACAGTCACAAATTCAAACAATAATTCAAATGTCAGCTCAGATGGTTACACACAGAGAAGGCTGGGGAATGTTGAAGTGGTCTTTTACTCTCATAGCAGAGGTGTGACCTTCTGTCTGGCCATAGACCGCGGGCTATCACATCATCTAAGAGCTTTCTATCTGAAACTGCAGCATGTTCTGCAACTGCAGACTATAACAGCGTGTAGAAGTAAACTTACTGCCAAGCCTGTTGGTGATGGTGTCTCTATTCCTGGCCACGGCACTGGAAGATTGGATTTTCGCAAGTACCGAAGTGTTTGAGGGCCATTGACCTACTATGTATTACTCAACATATTTCAGCTGACACTGTGAAAGGCAGCACCGATGATGCTACACAATATGTAACACACAAGCTGTCAGAATAAGAACAACAGCACATAATACTGCCACCCATGTGTGAAATAAAGGATATTGTGGATTTAGTATTAAGCACAAAATAAAGGATTTTGAAACATAATTGCGTTGGCTATGGTTGTTAAAGGACAAATGAAAAGGACAAATCATGACAGAGCATGTTATGTACCAAGAGCAAACTAAGTGGTTTTAATGAAGAAAAAAGCCGCCAATATTAAGCTGAAGGGGGCACACCAATCTCTCTAAAATTAATTTCAGTAAAGAGCAGTAATTCAAGACTGCAAGCCATCAAAGCAAACGCACAATAAACAAAGTTTTCAGCAATTTAGGATAAAATATTCCCAAAATCCTTTTGGGAAAAAATCCTGTTATTCCTGCATATTTATTATTCATACAAAACTTAAGTGAGTGGAAACATTTTGTTTCCCATAAACAAACAGGAGCAGTGCAATGAACTCTGTCATAAACAGAGCTTGTACAATACAGAGGGACATATTGACAATTTGGCCTTTATATAAACTAATCCAGCCTCAGTGAAGATAAACGAAACACCACAGCCCATTAATGTAAATGAGTTAAGGAATGCAGCTCTATTTATGATGGTGCGACACTGGTCACAATCAAGGTAATGACAGGTGAAATGATTTCCAGCACAGTTCTGTCTGTGTGATTAGTGGTTCAATGAGCTAAAATGTAAGGAACTAAAGACGCCGCCTGTTTTCAAGCTCTGGGCAAAATTTGGTGGGAATTAATAAACATTCTGAACATGTAGCAGGCAGAATCGATTTACTCAGAGACATATTCATTTGTGCTTCCTCATTGTGTTGCTGTACTTTAATGGGAAAAGCACTCATGCAAATAGAAGGTGCAAAATGCTCATTGTGCCCGAGCAACACCAAAAAAATAAATAAATAAATTTAGGGGTGCCTGTTTTTCAAAAGTAACATCATCTTCTGTCTATCTGTTGTTCCATACTAGCAAGTCATAAACATAATTTTAACTGCATTAACCTTTGCTTACAGTGTAAATGACTTGTGCTTTCCACAATAACATAGTTGGACAAATAATTTAATCAAGTGATATTACTTAACCTGAGGTCATGCAGATCACAAATTCATAACAATAACAGTCTCAAGAGGACTGAGTGAGTCGTGTGCTCCTTCCTGTTTGCAAATATAATGGAGGCAATGGACCAACACATGTCTGCCACTTTCACTTTCTACTGATCTACGATCTTCCGGATGTGAAGCCCTGAAACTTTGAACAATTTGTACTTTTTAATTTTTGGAGCATTGAATTTTAAATTCTCTCTTGATGTTTGAAATACACTTATTATCCTCTTTTTCATGTTACTGGGCCCTGGTTACTTTTATAATGTAAAATAGGACTGGGGCTATGGTTGTATCATACTCAGTTATGAATAAAAACATCACAGACAGAACAAAATGAAAAGTTATATTAAATGTATTTAGTCCGATCATTGGTTTAAAACACTGACCTGTTTTGACCTAACAGGGTCTTCTTCGGGCGAGAAAAAGTAAAATCCTTGTCAAAACGTCAAGTAAATTGTATTTTTTTAATTAGTTTATCACTAATTAATCTCAGAGGGGTTTACAATCTGTACAACGTGCAGCACCCTCTATCCTAAGGCCAGTGTTCTGGGGATTGAAAATTTCCCCTAAAAAAAAAAACTTATCATCAGGAAATATTTTAAGATTATTGATTATTTTGTTCCACTAAATGTTCTTGAATGATAATAGTGAATTGTTTATTGGAAAGTGTCACTGTTTGTACTTAAGGTTTATGTTCATCGTCTCTATTTTGTGGTTTGTCTACTGCACTCTGTGTTTCCAGTGTTGGAGCTAAAGGGGCACTTTTTGACATCTGGCAGACTGATAAAAGGACGGCTAACAATAAACAAAGAGCCAGAGTTTCATCCAATAATTGTAGCCAAATACAAATAAATGATAAAATGTAATGGCTCGGCTGAAATACAAATTAGCTCTTCCAACTAATGATCTCTATATCCATAAATATTGATTGTCTCTGCATGCAGCTGTGCATGAGTTTGAGATTTTATGAATGTTTTAGGTATCTTAGTAAATATAGCCACATTTTGATAGTGAGACTGCTGTTATTTCACTAATTACAACTGCTGTAATAATTAGTACAATATTAATTTTCCCTATACCACCCACATCTATTTCTGACCAAGGTTTGACGCAAGCCAGGAAAAGTAACACCTGTCAAAGACAGGTACAGAGATATGCAGAGACCATGGCTGTAGTTATTTATATTATTTTGTACTGATGATCGAAAGACTAATAAGCTTGTTTTCTTGTGATCAGAATAATATCTACATATCTAAAGCTGTCTTTTCATGACCATTAGATAAAAATGTTCAATGGCTGCCATGTAGTAATCATCACCAGACACATGTCACTACAAACTTACTTTTGATGACCACGCTGTCGGTCCCTGTGGGAATATTTTAGGGATATTACAGCAGACCTGTCGTTTGATTGCAGCAGCAGTAGGCCGTAATAACTAATGCTGTTATCTGCTGATGTCAAATGTTGTGCGCCGACATAAGGCAATCTCAGGCAGAGATTAGACTCATTCGAAACACCCTGACTGGAATGCAGACGAGAGAAGCCAGTCTAGGTTGGGGGGAAACGATAAAAACTGCAGTCAAGTTGGACAGATTCAGCCTTTCTGAGATGACACTGAAAGTCACTAAAATATCTGACATACTGAGAAAATGTCACTGCTGATGTTGGGGAGGTTATAAGACAAAAAGTGTCTTGCTCAAATAGATAGCATGGATTTAACATCTTGTCAGTCTCCAGTTAGTGTTGTTTAAATAATGTAGCTTTGCTGCTTCATGTCCCTATTAAATAAACAATTTGAATATGATGGGACAGCATGCTAACTTCTGACCCAGCTTGTTAGGTCAAGATCACGAGGCAATTATTCAGTGATTATGACAAAACAAACCATAAAAATAATTTCTCCTGAACTGACCTGTAGTCAGTGCTGTAGTGGTATCTTGGTAGATGGGTCTTTTTGTTGTTTATCAACCTGCTACCAGTGTTTAACCTTTACGCATTTATAACCCCCCCCCCCACCTTTTGCAGGTCAGGAAATGACAACAACGTGTGCACTTCTGCCCAGGGCAGTACACTACCTGGATGAAGGCATTGCCTTAAAGGCTAAAATCAGGGAACAACAAGTCTCCCATGAGCAGTTAAAACCATAAAACTCATGAAAGATTGTAACATGATTGGTTGCAGCCTTGCTCTGTGAAACGGACAATGTTTCACAGAACACATTTCTCTGGCTATTTTCAGGTAGGTCACCGGTAAATCCTTCTACACAGAGGTGGGTACACACTGTATACCTTCATATAGTAAATTTTAGGAGGCGTTTCACTCAAACTACGCTAGCTGAACATTACTGAACTCCAAAGTAACTGCCTTGAAAGTAATGCTTTTTTTCCCTCCATTTGCTGCCCGCCTTTTTTCATGCTATCGTAAATCTATTTTTAGATCTGGTTTGATAGTTCTGAACGTAGTGTAGCGGAGAAAAATAGGCGCGCACATTTTTCTGTAACCATTCTTCTCTCCCTGAGACATACTGTTGTTTACCACACAGAGAAATTCTCTCCCTCTGTGTCTCTGTCATGCCCTACTCTAAGTAATGGAGACCTCAGTGTTACAGGTAAGGCTGTAAACATTAGCAGGGGACTGGTGAATCCACGAGAAGTTAAAGGACTTGTAATTTAAAAAGACTAAGGACTGTAGCGATTTCAGCTCTAAAACATGTCTTGCAGTAAATGTGACAAAGGGTCCTCCATTTGTAACAAGCACACATATTCTCTTCCTTCTGAGACCACAGGTCCAAGTGTCAACATATTGCCATGTCCATAATTTAACCACTGAAGTTAACATGTAAACACGTTTCCTTATAAATGCTGTTGATTTAGACTATATCACTATTAATGTGGACAGGTTTAATGTGCAGCTGACAGGATCAATTATGGGGCTTGTTGGACAAAATATCACTATTTACCCAAATATATTCCTTTTAATGACTAATTTTAGTATGTTGTAGTAAAGGCATGTTAAATGAAGTACTTAGCACTGACATGAGCCCTGAAAAGAAATAAATCTGAACACTTTTGCTTGTGTGCATGCACATCAGGAACCTGCACCACTGAGTGAGTCACTCTTTAACCCAGTAAATCGTTTAAATCCCTTCAACCACTGTCAGAACGAGGGCAAGGACGCATTTGATTTTGTCGGCAATGAAAAATATAAAAAGCAGTCACAGATTTTTCATTTAAAAAATACATCTCACCGTATCTCTATTTGTAGTATATATATTTATTTATAAGCTATCTTACTTGCCAGATCTAGCCATGCTCTCATGTTTCCCCATCTCCCTCTGTTCCTGATTTTATACAGAGTACGACTGCTACACTCTGCTAAGTTCACACAACTCATCACCTCTGGAGAAACTCATGAAATATTATTCAGTGAAGCGTCTTGTTTTCTTCCTTCCCTGACACTCTCCGATGTTGCTTCCCTTCACCGTGTTCACATATCAATTGCTGTTGCCAAGCAGCTGGTAGTACAGCACGGACACATTCTTTTTTTTTTTCTTATACATTTTTTAAATAAAACTGATCAGCTCAATGATGCACATTTAGCAAGACTACTTGTTCGCACCAGCTGAACTCTGAGGATAGCTTTGTTCCATTAAGTCAGCCCAAATTTCCACTTTCCAAAACCAAATGACTACAGCGGGTTTATACAGTGGCTGCTGGAGCATTTCGTGGATTTGGTGTTTCACCGCTGCAAATTCCATTTCATGAGAAGCAGCTTTGTGAAGTGTTCTCACCTGTATGTGTGTACATAGGCTGTGTCAGCTGCCATGCTCCTGTCTGCAGGCATGCCTCTGTGTATTGTGCCTGCCTATGTCTATGTACAAATGGTAAGAAGATGTGTCAACAAAAGTTTGAGCATGTGCATCGATAATACCCTGACAGATGCTGGGTTTCGGCAGCGAATGCAAATATTTGGGAGTACAAATGTGCCAACAACAACAACACACAGACTTTTCTGATAGCAGATAAAGCTGGAAAAGCACATGTGTAACGAAAAACTTTAAAGCCGTACTAATCAATATTTTTGGAATGGATCAAGTAAACAGGTAGCTGTTGTTAGCGAAAAGGCTAAACAGACTGTACAAATACAAGCCCAGCAGAGTGGCAGAGAGACAAAGTTGGAGACTAGCTGGTGAACATTGTGGAGCATGTAGCAGCTTAGGAGTCAGATAGGACTAAGATAAGACTTGGTGGAGACCATAACAGAGCAAACAGAAGAGGGAAGACACGCAACACAAAACAGTTTGCCATAACAACGTTATCAGTGTGTCAAACAACACACTAGTGATGCTGCTTTAATGATGGCTTCATTCTGTAGGTCGCAGATTCCAACTAAATCCAGCTGTTATTAATGTTATTACTTACGCCTGGGTTTGACAAGTCAATATGTGCTCTGTCAGAAAGATCTACTGGCTGATATACATAAAATGACATGCAATTTCAGGGGCCTCTAAATTTGGGACAAAGACATATTTTACAGGCTTTCCTTCAGCTGATCATTATAGTTATTATTACCAGAATCTGCATCACCATCTGCAGAACTGTGATATTTTACTCTGCCGTCTCTGCTGCTGCAGTGTTGTCAACACAAGAACCTACTCTGCAAACAATGAAATTATCACTTAAAGTGCGATTCACTGCACTGTGCACTATGTACTTTTATTTGTGCAAATCAGCCAACATATACACCACTGCTGACATACGGTATCTGTGATAAGACAACAATATAAGGGCTATAGAAATATATCATCTGGCAATAGAATCAGTCGGTTTAGAGAGGAAATGTTAGGGATCTAGAAACATAAAAACATCCAATGTGTAGGTCCACAAGTCACTTTGTGTCAGTCAGCCACGTCTCAACTGTAGCCATGTTTCATCCCCTCGGCACCTGCTGTCATGTGGATGATAACATGAAAGACAACTCACATCTTAAAGACTGAGCTTCGGCAATCTGTGATGATGAATACTGATTTTAAACACTGAAATGGGCAGAAATGTAGCCCAGAGGGACTTGTCATGACCTGTCAAGACTTAAGAATGGAGCGCTACATCCACACTATCAGATTATGATAATCAGCCTCTTGTTCACTTGCTGCAGTATATCATCGACTGAGGTGCCATTTACATACTGTGTTAGTCATAGGCTACTCATGCGGCTTTTCAGAGCCACAGCAAGTCAATAAATACATATTGATAAAGGTCATTTTGTTGACAGGAACACTGTCATTTAAGCTCAAATACCGCCTTAGAAATATGCATGTGTTGTACGAATGATAATAAACCCAAGCAAGTAAAATTAAACTATTTAGGTGGATTACTGTTTGACAAAATGCCAAAATTAAAGTCTGGTTAATCCCACTATGATCTTTGAATAAGAAAGAATTACTATATTATACTATTACTGTGGGGATGAAATAATAGCTAATAGGAGAAGATTCAAACTCTGATTCACTTTAGACTGGAACCAAAGAGATTGTGTTAAATGTGTTTCATCATCCTGAAGAGCTCACTGTGGAAGGAATTCAAGCATACGAATTCAGAGGTTGGAGAATATCATCTCACTGAAAGACCACAATATTCTAAAGAGATTAAAACATTTTTAAAAACTGCCCCAGAAAATGCTGATTTAAACAAATAAAACAGCCTGACCTGACCTAGGAATTAACTTTTGTGTTTTTGACAAGCTCAAATGGCTATTTTGAATTTTAACTGGTGGTACAAAAACGTTCTTAAATTAGGGCCATGATCCACAAGAAAAAATTCAAATTTTCATGACAGTGATAACATACGTATGCATAAACATAAAATCATTAAGAGGGATTAAAGCGGTTAATGGCATTGAAATCACAAATTGCTATTCTCCCCTTGGCCACCCGTCCAATACGACGCATAACATTTTGAATGCTTTGTTTCCCAACTGCATCATAACCCAGACTTAATGGAATTCTTCCTTCATTTATTCAAGGTCAAAGCTCATCACTCCCACAGTCCTTTGCATTGTAAATCTTCCTCTCAACATGTCTGTGGGGGGATTGGGTAATTGAAAATTTCCTGTAGTCGTCGTCTAAATATCAGCATTACGCCAGTGAATAGTGATTCTTTGTTTGGAAAGGAAAACAACATGAACACATATTAGCAGACAAAGTCACAAAAAACAACCTGGTATATTAGAAACATGTCATGATTTCGTGTTTTCTACTGAAGAGTTCTAATAAACAGTAGCCGAGATGTTTTTTTCCCCCCACTGAACTCAGTTACTCCATTAGTGAGCCTCTGTGTTCAGTTAGTTAGAGATTATTATCAGATACAAAACCAAACACTCTGCTAGATGGGTATGGTAGACTGGCACTCATCCAAGTCCTGACAAACACATTTCTGTCCATTGAGAGCATAATGCAGTGCGGTATGGCACTGCTTCAAACACTTTTCACATACGAATACAACTCACCACAATGATGGATGGGTATCAACAAGTAATTTATGGTTGGGTTAAAGTTCACAGTTTGCTGGACCACCAAATGTGCCTCCTCCCCAGACCCGCAAAAAAGACAAGTAAACATGCAGCAAAATCATATTCCTTAACTGTTTCTACCAGCTCATTTGATGCTGCAAGCGTTTTCAATCAAGCAATACAATGGCAATTAGCTTCCCATGAATGATTTGTTTGTCAAGAAACTCTTCAGTGCTGCTTGGAAACAAACATGTAAATGGATATATTCCCAGTTCACGGTATTCGTGAAACAAATGGAAAATAAATGAGAATGAAAACCAATATTAAATTAGTGTTCTTTCTCCTACAGCAGAGAGGAGTTTTGATCAATTCTTAAGATTATAGTGTCAGTCACTTAAAAACTGGCCATCCGCTGGGATTTCGACCAGGGTTGATTTAAGATACAACGTAGATAAGAATCGTATTTTTCAGAATGGATAGACCCAATTCAGAGATAAGTAAGTTAGTTGTTACTCCATCAAACCTGCACTTTAGGAGATGAGATACAGGATAAAGACACAGTGAGAATAATAAAATGTCTTAAAATAAGAGTGGAAAGTCAAACAGAAACAAGTGATATTGCAGTGCTGCCTATCCCTAGGCTGCACTTTTATTATTTTTGTTCCTTTTTGACCAATATATACAGTACTGTACTCATGTTTGCATAAAATAATGGGCAAACCAGACAAAGGCGAGGTGAGATTTCTGGGTCTGTGTTTCACTCAGAACATTGGCTAATAGCAATGAAATGAACTTTTATTCCTGCATTGGATGGCAGTGAGAGTGGCACGAAAGGTTTGGAGTGATATCATAATGCACATAAATTTCAGATAAAGTACTGTGAAATAACAGCAAAAACAATAATATAATCACACTTTCCTGCTTGATATTTTTCATGATGCTGATATAATTGTCGCACTAATTTAACCCTTTAAAGTAAGGTCATCGCTTTACTCTTTTGGATACGTTTCTTTTCCATCAAAATACATACTATACGACCAGCCTTTACATTAACTCTATGTGCAAGTGCCACGCTTTAAAAATATACTGCCACATCTCACAGAGTGTATTTGCAGCTGCAGTACATGGGGGTGTAAAGATCTTTATAAGGATATATTGTCTGATGTCATCCTCGATCCAGATCTCTTGTATAACTAACCCATTACTGCTAATCAACACATGAAACAGGTGTGGAGCAAACTACTTTTCAATTTAATACTCTGTCATTAAATGGGCATGTATTATCAGCTATGAGAAATGTCTTTAGATGAATGAGGATTCATTGTTGACGCAACAAACTAAACCATTTGCCATTTCCTGAACTTCATTCATGCTGTGTGGTGAATGAAGAGTTCTGCTTGATTGGACACATGGTCAAATAGAGTGAAGAATGAATCAAAGCACAGAGTATGACTGCTTGGTGCACCATAACACCTCTTCTGAATGATCTCTAAAATAATCTTTCCAGAAGTGTCACTTCTTGTTTTGTCATTTAAAAGCACAGCAAACACTGTATTGATCATAATCACTGAATAATGAGAAATAACTGAAACAGAGTACTAATATTTGAATGATCAGAATAAACAAATCTAGGACAATAATGACACCAGACAGCACACTGACACCAGCCTCAACAGGAATCAGTTAGGAACTTTGATTTGAACAAAGTTATTGAAGCATGTTTAAACCATCGATTTGACTGATTTAGTACAACACAACGTTTTTATACAGGACACCTAACAACAATAATTTCCTTCTTCTTTAAAACTTCAGAGATCACTAAGTGAGTCAGTAATGGCAAAAAAAGGGAAATCTTTGCAGCATTTCACCTCAGGACTCAGGACTTTACCCTTATCACAAGTTTTATGCACAGCACAAGCATCGACTACAGTGCACAATGCAACACCTACAACAACAACTTTGGTATGTACTGATAACACATACGAAATAACAAATACAACATTAATTGGACTGTACACATTGGACTGTATAAATGTACCAAATGCATTAAAGCCAGGCATCTGTTTCAAATAAATTGCTCAAGCAACACTGAAACTCAGTCTAAGCATCTGAATGACTGAAAAATCTGTCGGGTCTGACAGCAAACAGAACAGCCATCATACTGCAGGATTACAGCATGTGAAGATAAGAGAGCATGTACGGATGAATACTCACTGTGGTGAAGTTCACCGGGTAGCAATCCTCTCCTCGAAAGGTGCATTGCAGTAGCATGTCATTGATGTCATGACCTGTCCGGTTATAGAAATCAGTCATGTTGAACAGTTTGGGCTTGAAGTTCTGGAAGTTTGCCTTATCCTTTAGGGCAGCCAGAACTTCGGGCTCAGCCAAGTGCGGGTTGGCTATTTGGTAGTTATTATTGAGGAGGGCCAGGAGCTCTCCCACATGATAGAGGTCATTTCGGGTGATTTTGGAGAAGCGGAACTCATTGAGGTTACAGAAAGTAACAGCTGGGAAGGTGAGGTTAGTCGCCGCCACCTCGTCCAGCTTGGTGACGTGAGGATACTCCAGGTAATATGACACTCGATCCATGCAGACCAGCATCAATAAGCCTAGTGAACCAAGGAAGGAAAGAGTCCAAAGAAACCGACGGAATGTCATGTGCCCATAGGCGAATATGTGACTCATGCCATGTAGGGTGGATATGTTAGCAAAAGCTTGCAGGTTGGAGGGCCTGATGCTTTCAATGCTTTCCTCTGAGCTTCCTTTCATGGCTGTAGAGTGATGTTCAATACTGTCTCCCCAAGAACTTCAGGTTAAAGACTTTGCTTAGCAACAGCAATAGCAGAATCCAACCGGCAGTGTTGGTTTGGCACACTGCTTCTTTATTCTCTCAAGAAGTGGTAATGGTCTCAATAAATAGATACCTTAAAATGGTTGTCAGTCTCTGTAACAGTTTTCTTTTCATCACAATTCACCTTCCAGTTGTTGTCAGCTGTTCCTGTAGTCCCAGGTCCCCCCTTTTCTTTCAGGCTGCTATTTTATTATCTCCAAAGCTGTCTCTCTCACTCCCTGCTCAGCTGTCCTTTGTAGCGGCACCAAACACAATGACAGCTCCAGAAACACCCACTTCTACCAAAACGCAATGCCTCCTGATTCCTGAGTGGTGTGAAAAGGGACAAGAATACAAGGGACAAGAAAAGAGAGAAGAACAGAGAAAATAGCAGACGTAAGGATAGAGGCGAAAGATGAGTGGAGGAGGGGGGGGCTGCAATGAAAAGGGCTAGCGTTTGGAGAGAGGTGCTAAGCCTCAGCAGTCAATGGGACCCTTCCTCCTCTAATCGGAGAGAATGCCTCTACATCGCTGTGATAATGGGATGCAATGGTTTTGTGAATGGAGGTAATAAAGAGAGAAATGGCTCACTGGTCCCTCGCTGCCACCTTCCTTTTTCTCTCGTGTCTCTTTTGCTCTTCTCTTTTCTTCCAGAGACGAAAATGAGGGGGTCAGAGACCTCCGACCAGCCCACCACTGTGCTTGACAACCGGCGTTCACAGCTTCCACGGGTTCCACTTCCTTATTTGAACAGATCCTCAGTTAATAGGGAAGACCACCTCTTGATGCTTTATGGCCACCCCCCAACAGCATAACCACTAAAGCCGCTTCGAGACCTCCAGCTTTGGTCCTGTTAACATACAGATTTATATTCTGCCGTGTGGAGCCTTTCACTCTCTTTTTTGCTTCCTCTCTCTCTCCCACCACTCCCCCATTTCTTGCACTCTCTCTCTCTCTCTCTCTCTCTCTCTCTCTCTCTCTCTCTCTCTCTCTCTCTCTCTCTCTCTCTCTCTCTCTCTCTCTTTCAGTCTCCCTCTCTCTCCCTCTCCCTCTTTAGTAGTCAGGATCCATCCCACTGCTGAATGGCTGCTTTGCCTGCGTGTGTGTGTCTGTGCTCACAGGAGAAGTCTCTCAATCTGGACACCAGCTTCACTGTGTTATTATTTTCTTATCTGCTCCAACCGCCTCCGCCAACATATCTGCTTGCATGCAAGAATGCCACAGGTTGCATGATTATTGCATGGACATATGTAGTAGAGAAATGTCCATATTTAAACCTTTTTAGAACAATGCAAACAAATAAAGCAAGCAAATAAATGACCCAAACCATCTGGTTCAATGTTTTCTTCATTATTGCATTTGATTCATTAATTATCTGATTTAATTATGTTTTCTCTTCTCTTGTGACAGCAGGGTTAAATAAAATCTTTTTTTTTTTTTTTTTTGTAGTTTCAAGCAATGGACTAATCCCAAAAGCATTTCCCAGTCTGGCTCTATCAGTGCGATGATGTGGCTGACTGTGTGTGACTACATGAGAGTTTCAGGCTTGACCAGTAATGGAGTTGGTTGTTTTATTGGGGTTAAAATGTCAGCACACCATTCTGAAGAACCTTTTCATTTCTCCTAGGACCAAACAAGATTATCACTCACTGGCTACCCAGGGATGTCTTATTATCATAACAAAGGGTGAGCTGCCAAGGATATGACCACAGCCCTTAAGGATTAAATCAATATTCTACCCTAGTAACCAAGCAGGGACACCATAGCAACCATTACCCACAACACTATGGAAGTATGCAATTCAGATAAAACCACGTAAACCGTTTCATCCGTTAACTTTGGAAAAATGCAATGTCAACCATACATTGTCACAGTCGAGATGCAATTTAAAAAATGCCCACAGAAGGAAATGCAACATGATGCCTGGAGTGATATGAGGGTCTTTTCACCTGACAGGGTATGCTAAGACTTAGATTAGGTCTACCAGAACAATGTCTGAGGTATTGCAATATCCAAACTACAAGACAGCAGCCTTTTATTCTTCGTCCTTCTACCCAAAAGCTGTAAAAGCTCAAATCAAAACAGCACCGGGCCGCTTTTAATAACTCATGACACCTTAAATATATCAGGTACTATTCCCTGTCAAAATGTCACTGCATTGAGGAAGACGTTTGAATTTACAAGTGGTTGATGCCTGACTCAAGGCTAACTAATCCTCTCCTATACTTTAAAATGTATAACATTCAGCGGCACTCCTTTGTATTCACAGTCATGACTGATAATGATTAACGTGCTAAGAAACACTTAACAGTGATGAATGATGCTGTGCCCTTCTACCATACAAGACCTTCACTGAGTTTTCTTCATTCACAAACAGTGCCAGGTATGCCAATGTTGCTGACAAACATTGGCAAACTAAAATCCTTCAATAAGGAGTCACGTTTGAGTTACAAGTATAACATGTATAACATGCAACAAGCTAACAGCAGCAACTGTCTACAGAATGATCTCCAAATACTGGATCTGTTTGTGGAGTGTGGTGGACCTGACCTAATGTGCCCATCGTATCAAATCATCCCATCAGAACTAACCGAAACCTTTATGAGAGAAACAACACTGAAGTGAAATCCTGTGACTACGCCAGTGATATTACACACATAGTTTCACAGCGACTGAATGATTTAAAACCTGATTAAAAAGTAGATTGTGACAAATAACTGAACTGTCAACAAACATACAAACATTTATTCACATCTTGATAAATAATCCCTATTAGAGTATCGTGATTTTAGTCATCATTGTTGCATAAATCTGCATTTGAAATGAAATTTCCATATTCAGTCTACGAATGCAAATACTCTTCACGCTGCATTCATTTGCATTCTCTGTACATTTTTGGAACGTTGTCCTGTGTAAAGATTAGCAAACTTAAAATCCAAATTCCTACTGGCAGGCATGCCTGTTGTTGCAGATTGCAGGATGAAAGTGCTGGACTTTTCAACAGTAATTGGCTTTCAAGTGGATGGTAGGATGCACAGCATAATGCAGTGAATATTAATAAGGAGGGGTAATATTTGAGGTGCTGCTAAGCACTACTCTCTCTCTTTTTTGGAGGCCTTTGAGTTTGAATTTTAACTATAAACTGATATTCTGAAGAAAAAAAAAACTCCCTGGCCTATCACATCTCTATTTTATAGACTAGTGGCTCGTCTGTTTCCTCATAACTGACATAATGTCATAACTGCGCATGTTAAATAGCCCAGCACTAAATATAATTCAGCTCTCAACCATAATCAATACTCTTCCTTGGACCTTTATGTTTAATCACACTTTGTGTAAATGCTAGACAGTTTACAGTTCCATGTTGAGCACATGTCAGAAGTCTTTTGCAGAAGCGCTGGATGGGATAATGCACATTTGATTAAAAGCTACTGTTTCTAGTGCTAAAAATGTTTTTTAAATCATTACTTCTAAAGCACTGGACCACATATTTTTTGGTTTTCAATGTTTGTAAGATGCATTTACAGTGGTGATCACTTCCTTGCTGTGGTGGTGTGCCACTGCAAAATGAATACAGCGGAAATGCTGAATGTTTAACCTGATTTGACAAGTAAACATCTTAATTTAGTGAAAACAGTACAGCAGCCCTGTTGCCACTGCCACTGTGTGGATCTAAACGATGTTGGCTATTAAGTAATGTGCTGTAATTGCTACAGGTCAGCGAAAATTCCTATGACAAGCAAACTGCCCTGATATGATGTAGAGCTAAAAGGGGCAATTATGGTAAGTCATTCTTTGCGATGCTGAAGTTATGCAGATTTGGCAAGCACCTCAGAGGACAGATTACCCTGTTAGGAACTGAACCCTGCACTAAAGCAGTCGACATTTAAGAGCACATATATCATGAAGTTAAAGAAGGGATGCAGCAGAGATGCAACACAGCATTGAAAAGAGCAGTGCCAGGAGGAGGGAACAAAAACGCAACCTGAAAGTGTTTTACTATGTACAATGTTCAGCAGCTTACACATGCACACTGCAAGTATACCAAAGTGGTAACACTTTATGGTAAGGATACATGGATTAGCATGAATTCATGCATGACTTCATTGCTGAAAAAGCTTGAACTGATTCATGTATCACTTCATTAACTAACAGGAATGTACAAGAATTAACAGTATCTTATGACTTCATGCAGGAACAATACTTCAATTAATACAACAACTAAAGTAATCATTATGAATTCTTCATATTTAAGTCTGCAGTTAAAGGGACAGGACAAAAAACTGCATGTATTCTGTTGAATACCAACTGACAAACTAAGAAAGACCTCTTGATCACTTTATCATGTTTGTGGCCTTTAAAATAAAGCAGCGCTCTGTCAACATAGATGAAAAATTAATTAATGATTAATGGTGGCATAATTGTGAATTCACATGTATTAAGGATTTGTGCCAATGCATACGTGATGCATACACAGCTTTTCCTAAGTAAATAATTGATCACTGAAATTGAGTCTAAATTTTTTTATCTAATTTGCATTTGTAATTTTTTTCAATATACAATACATAATGTTTAAATATAAAGAAGAGCTGACTTTATGTGAAGGACCACAGACATGATGAAGTCCTGAAGAAGTACAGTAGTTTATCACATGCACTGCTGTGGCTGGTCAGTTTTTTTGTCCCGTCCCTTTAACTGCAGACTTATCTATGAAGAAGAAACAAACATCATCAATAACTCAGAAATCATGAAGACTAAAATACCTTAGTTGTTGCATTAATTAACGTATTGTCCCTCTATTAAGTCTTGCGTGAAGAACTTCATGAATGAATGCATGCTTCTATCCTTACTATAAAGTGTTTCAAACAAAGTCAATCAACTATTTAAGTGTAAATGCAAGTCTACAGTAGTTTAGATGTGGTAGCCCGTATTAGAAATAAAAAACAACAACTACTTTGTTCCCTTTTTCATCTGTACTTTCATTGCTAATATATGGTAGATGGGGTTCTGTCCTTAAGGTATTGAATCGCTCATTCAATAACAGACAAAATTATGAAGCTCTAACATTTGCTTGAGTTTGGACTGGATATATTCACAGAAACACAAACTGGTACATTTGTATGCAAGACTGTGAAAAAACTTGTGCATTTGGCAACTACAGAGTAATCACTGCGGGTATCAAGCTAAGCTTTTTTCTATTAAGCTACAAACCCTGCAGAAAAGAAATAAATAAAACAAACACTCGACATAGCCTTTAGCAATATGTTGATATGAAAGCCTGTGATAAACAGAACAGGAAACATTTTTCTTTTTCTGTGTCTGTCAGACAGACGTAGCGAGGTAACAGATGTGAGCACACTCACCTTTTTTTTCCCCATCTTGCCTTCACAGATGAAACCAGCAAACAGCAGAAATCTGCCAGACAACAGAGAAAAAGACGGCCTTCACAATACAGTCAACCAATGGCTGCTATTCAATGCGTGTGGCAGTTGCGGCAAATGACCTTGCTTAAATGCTGTCTGAGATAAGGGCCTATTCAAATGAAATCTACTGCTCTATATCTGCTGTGAGCTTGATGGAGAACAAAACTGAGAGGGAAGAAAAAGTCCAAGTCCTTGGACACAGAAGGCAATGTACTACAAAGAGATTTGGCAGGAATTATATACTGAAACTGCAACACTAATGTGTCGTTCATCAACACAAACGTACCCATTTCTTATTGAAGAAGAAATAAAAGCAGATATTTTAGAGAAAGAGAATATGAAAGAGTCAGGGAAGTTTAACATCTTTTCATGTAAAATCTGAAGAGAAATATTATGGATTGGTTTCTCTGCTGCTCACAGAAAAAATAAATATTTTAAATATTAAAACTGCAACCTGCTCAAGGTTTAAAGTAATGAGTCCAGAGCTATTTAAAGCCCAGAAAGAGTTCCTGACGAAGGTGTTATTGCTGAGCTTCACTGCATATTAGAGCTCTCAAGTGTTTAGTGCTTAACACTACTGTCAATTTACTTCACACTCCACAACTTAAATAGCCTACTTGATAGAGCGATGTTGCAGTAACTTTCTCACATTCACTGCTTACATGTGAGAGGATTATTTATGTTATGGATGCATCTCAAAATCGAGTGCAACCTCAGTCGCATGTATAAAGCCAATACAGATGTGTCAAGCTTTGGTAAAATAGTAATGAATGGACATGATAAAGTGCTTTATCATTCAGAGAGATGTGTTTGTGTGATGAGAGGTGCAATTTATGTTCAGTTCATTCCTAATGCACTGGATCTCATCAATCAAACAGATAAAATGTCTGTGATATAAGAGGTAGGACCAACAGTATGCACACACACAAGCCAGACACATCAGACAAGATGGATATATTTTGAATTGTGTTATTGGCTCATACTTAAACTGGCATGTCAGTGTTAGGAAATATCCTACTGATATATTTATGTCTGAAAAAGTCGGTAGAAGTTGACATGTTTTATCATCAAACCGGGATGTACTTTTGCTATTTTGCTACTAAATGAGTCGAACAAACGCACACGGAGGACCAATTTAGATGCCAAACTTTTCAACTCAAATAAACCAAGAGTATCTAATCAAAGAAACACAGGCCTGGAGCGGAAACATTTTTATTCCAATTATCAGCATGAAAATCTTGCATTTATCAAGATGTTCTATGCACAAAAGTGTCCAGGATCAAACACAAAGTTAGTTATGTAAACACACCATTACTGAACAAACAAAAAAAACGCATAACAACAATCAGACGCCATAGTAATGCCAACTAAAACAGAAATACATTATATGTACAACATCAAGAGGCTAGACAAACCCACTAGGGGGCCTTAGAGCTGTACCACTGTGCACTTACTGATGCAACGTTATTGTAAATTGTAGTCTGTGAATATTTTTGGTATCTGAATGTGAATAGAGGATAATGTTGAGAATATGCCCAGATTATAATTTGCCAAGGGAACCAAAAACCAATGACTAGCACAAAGCTGAAATACTCCTAGGCCTTTACAAATGAGTCCCAATTAGTGGTTTACTTGAACAAAAAACATTGTTGATGCATCATATAAATATTCTGACTTGAAATGATTTAACACAAAGCTCCACTATATCAGAAAGATACAAGACCACAAATTAATAGTGCAAATTCTCAGTCGGCTGCACACTAAATAAGACAAAATGACCCTGAAGTTTTTGGGACTCAGGGGTTCGGGTTCTGCTTTAATCCAACCTCGCTCATAATACCTGACAATACTTTTTTAAAGAAGAATACCATCAGTGTTTGTTAATCTATCTGAAAACACTGCGGGCCTACATGTAATTCAGTAATAGTAGGGTGAGCTTACTTACTTAACACTGAATGTGACTACAATTGCAGCTCAGAAGTGTTTTCCTATAAACGCTATGGTATCTAAACAACCCTTCGGTCTAAAATAGTTAGTAAACTACAGGCTGCCCACTCCAACATGAGTCAATACAAACTAAACACTGGTGCAAGTGTGCCACCCAGTGGATACTACTGCTATGTGCAATGATATAATTCAGTCTATTTATTATATTACTGCTGTGCAAGGCTGCAGTACAGACAATAACAAAAACACTACCAACTTTAATAAATTTACACGTTTCTGAGGCCTTTAAGAAGCCACAGTTTCATTTTTACTTCTTGTCGTTCGTACTGATTTTAGCAATAATTAGCTCAAGTCTGTCCTCGAAAAACAAAACAGGTGAGCTAAATTAGTCACTAATTAACGCACGCTACATAAACAGCTGCCCGTGAGCCAGAAAACTGGGATAATTACTCCTAAACTACTCGATACAACAGCAGACTAACACAATACAAACATTTGACACCGTTTCAACAATGTCTAATGACATATCTAAAAAGAAAGGGAAGAGTTCAAGTGAGAAAAAACGAAAAGAAAGACTAAAAGAAGAGAGACTTACGCGATGTACATCTACAAAGTTTTGAAACAGGTGGGTGGCCGAGCTTGAGTTAAACTGCTTCGGTTTTCCTGACTTAAAAATGAACTAACAGCCATTTCCCCCCCCATTCACAAGGTTCATCCGGACACGGGGATTTCAAGCAGAGCCATGAGCATCATGAACTCCTTCGTCAATGACCTGTTTGAGAGGATTGCTACAGAAGCGTCCCGGCTGGCTCAGTACAATAAACGCTCCACCATCACCAGCAGAGAGGTGCAAACTGCAGTGAGGCTGCTGCTGCCCGGGGAGCTGGCTAAACACGCCGTGTCTGAGGGCACCAAAGCGGTCACAAAGTACACCAGCTCCAAATGAAGACCTCCAACACGCTCCAAGCTGTTATGACAAAGATTTCAACCATGTGTATAAGTGGCTTTGTAAGCTGGTTGATTTCTATAAATGCATAAAAAGCTAATTTTTCTTTCTTTTTTTAATTTAGAGCACATGTTAGTATCAACCACTAGATGGCGCAATTGTATATCTGTCATATTAGAGGCATATCAGAGTGTCTTTGATAAACAGACCTATAAATGAGATATGACATGCATACAGGGGAACTATCAGCTGTAGTTTATGTATTTCAGTTTTTTTAAAAAAGCTCTGTTCATCACAGCTAGAAATGATCATATTTACAGATGCACTATATAACTTAATTGGTTAAATCCATATTAGAATAGCCCACAAATGAGGCCAGTATGATGCTGCATTTAATTTTATTTCCTATTATTTGCTATTATGTTATTAGATAATATCTAGCTATCAGATTATGCTTTTACTGTCTGACAACACACCAAAAAATGTTTTGAATCAAGTAAGTCAATTCCATATCTTCACTGTATGACAGCTTTATCTGATCTAATTATTACAGCTGACCTTACACAATAAGCATAAAAGAAGACCGTGTAGGAGAGGATCACAACAGCTGTAACTCTTATCAGTACATATTTTACAGCCTCCTGCAGGGTCTGAGTCTCGGCTGCTTAGCTGCTCAATTCCTAGATGCCTGTGGGATCATGATTATGTTATTTGAGCCCATACACAAACAACTCAGCCAAGATCATAATATTGCTGACATAACTTCAGATTACAGGAAATGCACAAATCCAGGTCTGTCCTAAGGCACAAGGTGGGAAAACCGTAACATTATCCAAAACTCTCTGAACTCTTTCACCAAAGCCCACCTTTGGAGGCCTGCCTCCCACTTTGAAAACCTCTGGCCTGGTGGATACTGATCACAATATACCAGAGATTAAAATATGATACATTATTTCTGATTACAGAAAGATAGTTGATAATAACTTTGTTTTGATGTGTACATGATCATCATACACTCTTATCAATCCAAAAGCAAAGGCACCTGTTCCTTGAAGAGACGCAAATAAATGAGGATGCAGTCAGAGCACACCAGCACAGACAGGTGTGTGAAGCTTTGTTTATACTCGGGCATATATTAAGCAGGTGGCTTCAACATGTTGATAACAAACCGGTGTATCGGTTTAATGAGCGACCCTGTTAACTGGTGACCGTCAACCGAACGCTTCCGTGGTTGTCGTAGTTATGACAGCTGTTGAAACAGGAAGAGAATAAGAACCAAAAGATGGACCAGGTATGTTTTTAATGAAAAGGAAACAAACAAAAACCATAAAAGAGGAATTCACGAGGACAGCTAAGTATCTTTCCGTTTTCAACAACTGTCGTAACCACGACAACCCCGAACGCAGTCGGCCGATGGGCGTAAATTAACAGGGTCGCTCGTTAAACCGAAACACCGTAGCTAACATAGCTTAGTTACTTCCAGCCAGTTCATCTCTTCTTGATTTGAGCATTTTATCTACAGAATGGCAAAGAAGAGTCAACTGATACGTGTTAGCAAAAGTTGACTTGGCTTTGAAACACTTACAGATGTTTAGAAGACATTCTTCAAGGCTCAATCCAGCTGCAACTAAACAAATACCCTGCAGGCAACAAGTTTTTAAAACTCACTGAAGTTGCAACCGTTAAATTCAAGATGGCAACCGGAAGTGCCATTACTTGCTTGTTTGTTTGGCTGTAACAGCTGAGATAGGCTATGGGTCTATATGACCTTATTGTTTTACTTCAGCTGCTGCTCTCTCTGTGAGTTGGTTGGTTGGTTGGTCCAGAGAAATGTCCCCACTCTTTGTTGAACACTGTTTTCACCTTGTTTGTGAATGCATGGATGCAGGTATGTACATGGTGGCAGCTGCTGTGAGTTCACGCTTGTTAAATTATTTAAATAATGAGAACAGCATGAATATAGATAAATTAACTGATGATAAAACTTTTACAAGATGAGAAACGGAGAATATATTTATACTTGGCTGAACAAAAACAGCCACAACAACCATTAGAAACTGATCAAAAATCACATTCACAGAATATTTTTGTGCCGGCTGGATAGACGTTGTCGTTGAAGGATCTACAAAAGTCTTCAAAACAAGGGTAAGTATTAAAACAGTTCTTCAAAGTTAGTTTTTTTTATGTTTGAGAAAAACAGGTGACTTGCAATCATTCTTTATCTCACATGTCAAAAACAACAAATACATGAGAGATACAAACTGTTTATTGTACTTATTATTTTATTTCAAAATACCACAATGGTCTGTTTTTAAAGTAATCTTATTCACCTTTGATGCATTCATACAAACCCTGACAAGATCCATTATTCAGTTAGCTTTCAAAATGGACATATTTATAAATTGACAGAGGAAATAATACAACATTGTATCCTTGTTATGTATTCTAATCAGGTTTTTAAAAGACGACTCTGTCAACTGAATAGTACTTGATTACAGGATAATCACACTAGCGTTTGCACCAGTCCAATCTGCATAAAATGGAGGAACTGATAAAGGTCTCTCTAATTAGGATGGTGTTTACATCAGGCTTTACATACACCTATTAGGCGACCCTTGTCAACATCCTACAAAGCCAGGCTCACTGTGATAATGCACTTGAATGTGACTCCCACCACTGACTGTTATTGTTGAGATACCCATTTTAGATGTTTCCCAGTATTCTTGGTAATGATATGAAATCTACAGATGTTATTATGAGGGTGATACAGTCTCTGATGGCAGTGACTTTGTTCACGATTATCATAGCCATTTAGGTTTTGTATCTTGCACCCTTCCCCATATCCCCTTTCATGCCCATGCCAAGCGGTAGTCATCGCTGTCTCCTTTAGGCAGACTGCTATGAACACATTATGGATGGGTGCATTAGTGAGTGATGCAGAGCACGGGCTGGCTTGCCTTGTTTTCGTGTGAGAGTGCATCATTAGAAAATGTTCCACTTGGCAGGGAAGCGCGTATTAACTGCAACCGCAATGAAATGAGGTTGTGATAGATGGTTAAAGTTATACAGGACTATTAGGTTGAAATATGAACCTCTCAATTGTCATGATGAAACAGAGGGCTATTTGCGTGGTGATCAGTGCATTGAGAGACAATTGGAATCTGCAAAGACCGATACAATACATTATAGGTAGTGGGCTCAGAGCTGAAAGAGTACAGAAAAAGTAATCATGCTTCCACAGAATAGTTTGGAGCTACTGTTCAATTCAAGGCTCCATAAATTCATTTAGGTTCTCCACCAACATCTCAAGCATTGTGATGAGACCTGGGGGAGATTTGCAAACAGGGCACCCTGTCTAAGCCCTGTTGTTGACTCTGATGAGCCATATATATGGAGGTAAACCAGCGTTGATTGGCTATCACAGGTGCTTTAATGGCATCAACGACTTAAAGCAGACTGTGTGTGTCTACCATAATGTGTCCATATGGAGCTTCAGAGTCAATATGATATTAAGAAAATTAGAACAGGCCGAGAACCAGTATACAAATGCAGCAACTAGCTTCCCTTTAGATAATGTCGCTAGCCAATTAAGCATGCTCATTATCTCTTATCACGTTTCCATGGTGACCTCCTAGTTATTCTACCACTGGAATACAAACTTCAGTCCCTATGTCTCTTTAACTCCCTAGATGTGAACTGAAATATGTAAATTGCATATTAATTGCCCACTTACCAGCACAGAATTGCCCATATGCCAGACACGATCTGGCTTCCTCTGATAGGAATAACAATAAGTAATGCATAAATCATTAAAATAAGAAACACCTGATGGATAATTGAGTGTGCTGATGTCATGGTGACGCGCTCTCTAAACTTAGACTTTCTTTGGGTGCACTGACTCTGTCTTAAACTAACAACAGATCCAATTGCAAACCCATTAGCATTTAATATTACTGTAATTACTGTGTACATTTCATTATGTTCTCAGTATATTAAATGACTGCTCAGTGTGGAGGGAGGGCTATAGTTTAATCTCTTTCTGTATTACTGTGTGCCACAGTACTCAAAACAGCATTAAGAGGCACATAATCAGAGGGAACTAATTGCCTATGATTGCATAAATGAAGTGCTTCACTCTCATCAGGCCTGTTGCTGATGTCCAGCCTCTTACCGCCTTGGGAGAGGAAGGTGGTTGACCACAATGCAGAAAACCTTGGAGAGACAGCTACTGGTGGGTAATGTGAGGAAACCAAAGATTTAATATGTCCACGGGGGGCTGTGAGGGCAGGGGGTGTTACTACTGCTGATGTTTTTTTTTTGTTGCCATCAGAGTTGCTGCCGCTTCACAGAGAAAAAAAAAAGGGGGAAAAAAAAGAAACATGAATGCCCACCATTTGAGAAATGAATTTATCGAAGTCGCTGTCTTTTTCCCCATTAGTAAGTGTTTAGTTCAGCGTTTTAAATAATTGCGTTACCAGGAATGATATTTAAAATACATTTGGGAGTCAATGAGGCGGGAAAGTGCCTACATGTTTTGCTGATGACACCCGGGCCATTTGGAAGACATCAAAGTAGAGAGGAGGTAGCCCAGATGCATATTATAAACTCATTATGTATATCATTTAAAAGGATGTACTCCAGCCGCAAAAACAATATTCCTAGTCTCTCTCTGGTAATGTGTGTTTTCAAAGTTGAAACTCTTACTCGCCTTCAGTTTAATGTGGCATCTATTACCAAACTGTAACATAAAATAAATGACCTTGATTTCCATAGCAGAACAGTCGTTAAGGTATAGATGAGATGCAGCGATGCTTCTGTTTTCAAATGCGAAAGAAGGTAAAACCTCCCCACAAATATCATGTATTTCTCCACCTGTGGTGCAGACCTTGTTTTCCACAGAGCTTACATGCACCTTGATTGACTCCAACAAAGAGGTGGATAAACAGACATTAAAATATGTGCCGATTAAATACATGTGTGTGTCAAATACAGCAAAGTCTAATCAGAGCTTAAAGGAATCAGTCTCAGTCTAAAAACTCAAAGGTAATTCCGAATCGTCCTTGTCAGCCATGAAAACCTGTCCCAAGAGAGTTAACAATATAGCATCAGTTTTGCTACTGGGAAAAATTTTAGTAGCTTTGGAAAATGGCGTCCCATCAGTCAAAAGAGATGTTTGTCAGAAGCTTAGCGAGTAGGCTTAAGAGGCTTAATTATGCGCCGTCCTTCCACCATCAGAACACTACACGTGGGGCAGAGTGACACAGCGGTTGCCAGTCATTCAGCCTAATGTTCTAATGGAGGGAGCCATGTGGATACATAAAATCCATTAAGGCTCTTGAAAAAAAAAAAGAAAAATACTGAGCAGAAAAAGACATTTTGCAAACACACACACTCACAGGGGCTTGAAGATAGGGCATTCTTATTTGCTCTTCCTCTAAGAAAAACATTTGACCTTAAAGGTTACCTAAATGTTCAAGTTCAGGTCATCTTTTGAGTATAACAGTGAAAGGTTTACATGGACTATTCTTGCTTAGCACGTTAAGAGTAGGACAGACTAAATAAAGTTATTTTTATGTGCTGACCTTTAAAATCTGTAAATGTAATATCACCTAATACTTCCCATTTTCTGCTGATTAAAGTTTAGTCTAACAGCATACTTTAAAAATGTTCCATCACCCAAATAACAGCATATATTGCAGTCACAAAACACGAGTTTATTCAATTCATTTGATACTTGTAGCCTGACAGACAGAGACGCTTCATGGCTGTAACTTTGCTGAAGGCAAATAGGAGAGGCTCGAGTGGCTGCATGTGAGACATAAAAATAGCATTACTTGTCACACTGCAGGGAGGGTCTCATACCAAATATCAAAACAACTCTGTGAACCAACCCTGTGAACAGCCGGCAGGCATATAGTGGACATTAGCCAGAGAGAGGGGGAAACAACAACAACAGAAACTGGAAGACAGGCCTTTTTTAGACGGTCTTCCTTACTTAATCATACACATCTTAGACAACCACTTTTCTCAGTGAGAGGCAAGCTATTCAACATGTCGCAACGCAGCTTTGTCTTCACTCCCATGGCCTTGCGCTCTCTTGAACTTGATGAGGACATGCTGCAGAGATACAAGTACAAGAAGCAGCTGGCCCTCCATCACCTCAACAGTTATATGCTGAAGAAAGAGGCCAGGGACAGGGCACTGTCGAGGTCCAGTGCCGTCCGTCCAGCAGCCATCTGTCACGACGTGGTCGTCCAGAATGCTCTGTATACGGGAGACCTCGAGGCAATGCAGCGCCTCTTTCCCAGAGGATCCACAGCAACCCTCATCATTGAGCCACAAGGAGGGGACATGCGCTGGGTTGCCACAGGGGAAGGTAGGAGACGACGTCTGTCTTCATTAGGAATTAATTTAGAAATTCATATGATTTGGCACAGTTAAGTAGTTTTATTGTATTTCCTGGAGATTAGCATAAAAAATTAGGAATTTTAAAAGTAGTTTTTGCTTTCACAGAAGTGGCATGCATTATCTGTTTTGTTATGGAAAGGAGAAATGGCAGTAAATCACTGCTTTAAAATTATTTTAATATGTGTCTAAGAGAATATGGAACTGGTACATCTCACTCTGAGACGGTATTTAAAGACACAATGATGCAATATTTATAGAAACAGAGCACAAGGCAATATTTATAGAGCCCATCATATGTCCACCACCATACTGTCACACTGGATTCAAATACGACCTTTGACTGAAGACAAAACAAAACAAGCAGTTTGCTTTTTTATTTTGTGCAATAGTGATTGTTACCAAAATTTTAAATTTGTCTGAGTTTGTTGAATGCAACAGAGCATTGTTCCTTGACATCAGTGGCTTGCCAAATCAGTAAGGCAGGTGACTTGTCATTGGCACCCATACCACTGCACTGGCGAATTTCACTGGGTCAACCAAAATATCACATAACACCATCCTGAAATAGCCCTGCCTGCACAAACAACATGCATAAGTGCTTATTTCACGGAGAAGAAACCATCCTACTTTCATAAACAATATAGTTAGCTACAGCATGGCTTATGTAGCACCTAAGATTAAATGGCGCAAACAAAAGAAGTACCGCAGTGACGTGATCGCCACAGCAAAGGCCACAGGTTGTGTCCTGCAGTTCTGGAACAGCCTGCTCGTGGGTGATGAGCTGACAATTCTCAGCATCGTGGACGATGATGAGTATGAGTACCTTATTGATGCCATTTATGACACCAGCAACCTGGAAGAATGGAAGAACTTTAGGTTTAACTACAGATGCCTGAGTAAGTTTATCAAAATGTTGATTTTGAGGTATGGTCTGACTTTTCTTCAAGGTATCAGGGTCTTTTATTGAGTCATGCAATCACTAATACGTTGAAACTGACAGCAAAAAACTCTTGAATTTGACATGTCTGCTTATTTATTTTGATCCTAAAGGCTGAGCTCAAAGTTGACATTATGCCAATTGCAGGACTATGGTCGCTGACTTATGAGCAGGAGCTGACCACACCACTTCATATCACAGCCAGCCGAGGCTTCGCGGACTGCCTGAGACTCCTGTTGCAGCGCGGGGCCGACGTAGACCTGGCACCTGGTGGTACCACTGCCCTGCATGAGTCCTGCGAAAGCTGCCAGCCAGAGTGTACGAAATTGCTGCTGGTCCATGGCGCCAACGCCAATGCTGTCTCTGAAGATGGCCTCATGCCTTTGCACGTTTGTACAAGCCCTGAATCTCTTGAGTGAGTAAAGCAGAACAAAACTAGAAGAGTTTAATCCCTTGAGTTAGTAAAGCAACACAAAAGTAAATACAATTCGGCAAAATAGAAATTGGGGTATGGTATTTAGCAGCCACTGTGGTTGCAATAGACAATTACAGGGTAAAGGTAAATGCTGAAACATTAGCTGATGTAACTAGCATAAAAGCACATTCAACAAATCAGTGAATTGATGCAGTTATGTCAGTTAGACCACATTTTTGCCAATCATTTCTCAAATGTTCTAACAAACATTAGCTAACATTAGCTGACGAAGTAGGGCTAGCTGCAAAACCCCTGAGTGAGCAAGAGTCTGTTTATTTCTAGGAGCTCAACTACTACTATACATGGGAGTACAACTTGTTATACAAAACAGTGTTCTGTAATTCTGCCTGCAGATGTGCCAAGTATCTCCTTCAGTATGGTGCAGCAATCAATGGCCGCAGTATAGAGGAAGATGACACTCCTTTACATGTGGCAGCCAGGAATGGCCTCCCGGACCACACTGAGCTGTACCTGCGCTACGGAGCTGCTGTGGACAAAAAGAACTGTGAGGGTCTCACACCCCTGAACGCTGCTTGTTCACAGCGCCAGGAGGTGGAGGAACTTCAGCGTTACTTCAAGGTGTGCCAGATTCTGACGGGAGCAGGGGCCGACATCCACATTACGGACCAGGACAGACACAGTCCTTTGCACATGGCCTGTAAGAATGCAAATCCAGACGTAGTGGATCTGCTGCTGGCTAACGGTGCCTGTGTTAACGACATGGACTACGGTGGAGAAGCTCCCATGCACAACATCTTGAAGGTGGTGTGCTTCAAGGTTCCCCATCAGCCTGAGAGGATTGTCCGTGCTCTGCTCAACCATGGTTCTATTCTGGTGTGGCCTGGAGCTCTGCCTGTGGTAGGAAATGAAAAGCTACGTGTAATCTAAAAATACTGAAGGATGAAATGTGTGCAAATGCATTCCAGATTGGTTTGTAGTAGTACATTGTATTTGCAGTAAAAACTAATTATTCATCAAGGTGGCTCATTTTGCATAATTAGCAAGTACTGCACATGTAACACTGAACTGTTCCTTGCAATATTCAGACTTCACAACTTCACATTCAAATCATTCCCATTTCATGACACAACATGAAGTGTTGCACTCTCTGCGGGAAACAGACTACAACTATCAGTGAACCCACGTGCACTAGACAAAATGCCTGGTTCCTAATTAGGCAAGTGTTAATAGGAGATTAATTAGCACTAATTGCATAATTTCCAGTTAAACCCCTGGAGGGAAGACCAATCTGTTCATTTCACAAGTGTTTAATTACTTTATTTCTTCAGTTCTATGGATTCACAAGCTCGCTCATGAACTTCAATGATGATTATATGAATCTTATTGCTTTGCTCTGTTTTGTGGTGTTACTTTTAGGTTTTGAAGCACTGCTCTGAATCTCCGCGCACCATCGAGGTTCTTCTGAATGCCTACAGCCGCCTCAAAGTCACAGACACCTGGGTTGAGTCCGTGCCACCGGAGTTGTTAAAGGCAAGCTCATTAAATAAATAATGAATTCATGAGTAGGGTTTAACCGGTGTGAGTGTTTTTTTTTATATTGTGCCAATATTTTGCCAATAGTGGCATGTTTTGGACACATTATTTGGACAGCTCCAAGGCCACGGAAACTCTAAAATCAATGCTGATTAAATTAGTTTTGATAGTTTAACAGCTCTTACACTTGAGGTGACCCACTACAAATACTCATTAGTAGCAGAAAGAGATATGGCCTTTAAAAATGAAATGAATTTATAAAAACATGATGATGATGATTATGAATAGATCAAAATGTGCAAAAAAAGAAAATGTCTTTAGCAGGCTGTGCAGGATGCTTATAGCTACTTATAGCTATTTAATAGTCACAAAGAGCTACTGTCTACAGTAGGCCATAGCTTAAGTGTTTATTAAATTATTACTAGGTATTCACTTTAAAATACGTCTATGAATTTCTGTTAAGTGATACAAATAATATTGTTTCACCAAATGATCTCCTGTTCATCTGTTTTTTTTCAACCAGGAGCACAAAGATTTCTTTGAGTCGGTCTTCTCTTTGGCACTGACTCCTCGCTCCCTGCAGCACTTGGCACGCTGCAAACTCAGAAATTTCCTGAAGGAAAGGATACACAAGGTCGTCCCTAAACTTCAACTGCCCACCTTCATCAGGAACTACCTGCTCCTGGAGTACAGAGGCTTCGTCCACTGAAAGCACTTTGAGTAGTCTGTAGTTAGTGTGAGTCCTGATGAAGATTGAGTGCTGCTCCGTGTGAGAAAGAAGCGGCTGTTCGCAATATGATACGCTCATAATTCAGGTGTTATACACCACACAGCAGCACACTTTATGTTTAGGAGAAAGAAGGAACTGCTTGTTCTGTCACATCTATTCCAGATCAGTCTTTGAGCTCGGTTACATGTTTGATTTTGCACCACAAGAGGGCGCTATAGACTAGAGTTGAGTGTAATAGCAGGTGTGCAATTGTATGTTTTATATTTTATTTATTTTATTTGTCACATCTTTTTTTTTTTTACTTATGCACTTGATAGTAAAGATGCTGAGATGCTTGTATTTTTTTTATACGTAATTATCATTGTAGTTTGATATTAATGTGCATAGTGATGTGTTGTATATTGAGGATTGCCACAAAATATTTGCATAAATAATTATTCCCACCGGTATGATTGTAATTAGGCGTTTTATATCATAAATATGCTTGATATAAAATAAACTAATTCAGCATGGTCGTGCAGTCTAGTCAGTGTTCTTTTATTTTTTCCTGATGTCTGTTCTTTCTTCTTTCTGCTTTTGTTTGCAGTCTGATATTAATGACAGAAAATTCATTTTAGAGAGTCACATTAAGGCTTCTTTGAAAAAAAAAAAAAAAGAGATGAGTAGAAAGGTCAACATTAAAAACAAGTTTCAGCCACATTAAATCGTGTTAAATACATTTGGACCGGTTGTTATTTGTGCTTTTATCAGGAGGTTCTGATGAAATTATTCTTTAATTCGGGTCATCTGATTCGGAAATTAATGACAAGCTTTGACACGAAGGCGAAACGAGAAACAGAGTTCAATAAGTTGCACCTGCCAGCTTCTCCATCAGTCATCTGCGGGGAGGGGGGAAAGTTACCTTGGAGGGATCATTATAGTCACATTTAGCAAAATGACATTTATCTGTAGACTTTATTATTATTATAATTTTTAAATGTACCATATATTGAAAAAAAAGAGCAGTGATTTTGAAGTTTTTAATCACAAAACATGTAGACTTGTGTTGTCACAGCATTTATCAGGCCTGTAATACAAAACAAAGCAAAAATAATAAATATTTTATATGATTGTATTTTTGATTTGGTGGCTGTCTGTAAAGATTTGTTAATAAAAAAGTGTAAAGATGAGCTGTGTAATATCAGAAATCCTCTCTAAAAAGAAAAGGGGAGAGTGACGCTCGGCAAATGGTTTCAATAGATCAAAGAGAGGTGCTGCTGAAGTCACTTGCAATTATAAGAATTAGCCTGGCCTGGCCCTCCACTGCTAATCAGAGTCGGTGGTGATATGTTTATGTCCTCATGCAATCAGACGACCAGTTGGAGAGCCCGGGCACCCAGGACTCAATAGGGCTAATCATCATCAGTTCCCATTGCCATTTAAAAGGTGAAATGATCTGCGATTAAACTAGTGCTTAAAGAAAAAGAGAAAAGTGATTTTTTTTCCTCTCTCCTCCACCACATGCATTTTTGATCAGGGAAGAATTACAACTCCCAGAGCGCAAAGCAAAATGTGCGTTATTTAATTCATAAAACCCTTTTGGGGATGATTTAGTTGACATATGATCTGTAAGAGACGTTAAAGTTTATAATTCACAGCTTTTTTTTTTTTTTTAATACCCCTCCCTCCTTCCTTCCTTCCTCCTCCTCTTCTTGAGTTCAAACAAATTTGACTTTGGCCACTATGAGTCCGTGTCCACACACTGCAGTTGACCTCGCATAAACGTCTTTTATCTGAATCTAATTTCGCACAGAGTATCTCTCTCCAGGGAACAATTGTTGCAGCACTCCTTTTTTTTCTGGAGCCCAAACGCATTGTTTTATAGCCGCGGAGAATAGGACAGAGAGCGGAGAAACATCTGCCTCTCCTCCCTCCTGACTCTGATGCCCATCGGCCCCAATATTTCAACAAAAGCCACCGTTGTTTTACGCTGTCCCTTGCATCCAGAGTAATTACTTGTCATCAATCAAAATTAATAATAGCTGATTGGGTTGGTGTGGTCAACGATTATAGAAGGGGAAGGGCTGGAACAGTCTCTCACACCGTTTTGCAGTCAATGGTGAACCTGGCAAAAGAGGAGGAGGGCTGGAGAGAGAGGGGAGGGGGGGTTGGTGGTGGTGGTGCGACCCGTCTATTTGGTCTCCACTGGGAAACTACCGCCTCTCAAGACGGCCAAAAAGTCAGAGGCTGAATAAGGAAATGAAGCGTAATTTGAGGAAGATGGATGAGCCCCCAGGGAAACACCCCCTTTTCATTCCCCTTGTATTGCAGATGATAACCAATGCGCTCTCGCCCTCTCTCTCTCTCTCTCTCTCTCTCTCTCTCTCTCTCTCTCTCTCTCTCTCTGCGCACACACACACACACGGTGCATCGGCGAGGGGCGGAGGGAGGAGTTGCAAAGAGGGGAGAGGTAGATAGATAGAGAGAGCGTGTGTTTATGTCTCAGTGTGTGACAAATAAGAGGGAAAAGGTAGCGGCAGGGCACACAACAAAGCGCCCAACTGACTGACGCATATAGAGTGCAGAGATCCGGAGAAGCAGTCCACTCCAATACGGGATGACAACACGGCAGAGGATCTACTTTCAATTCACTCTGTCTTTGCACTGAAAGTTTTGCGCGTCGCCGAGGAGAGGACACCTGCTTTCAAGTTTCCACCAAAATAAAAGTGTTTGCCTGCAAAATGCAGAGACCAGGCGGCCAAGGGACGGCGTTTTCTATCGATTCGCTGATAGGGACCCCTCAACCCAGACCGGGACACCTGCTCTACACGGGTTATCCTATGTTCATGCCGTACAGACCTTTGGTTATTCCACAAGCTTTATCCCACTCGCCTTTATCGTCTGGTATACCTCCACTCGCGCCTTTGGCTTCTTTTGCGGGACGGCTCACAAACACGTTCTGTGCCAGTTTGGGACAGGGGGTGCCATCCATGGTTGCGCTCACCACGACGATGCCGAGTTTCTCGGATCCTCCGGACAGTTTCTACCCGCCACAAGAACTCCCAGGTCCCCGTTTAAGCGCCGCCGATCCCGGTGCGAGAAGGCAGGAAAGTCCGCACTCTGAGGAGCTGCACAGCCGGGACAAGAGCTCCGAGCTGCTGAACTTCTCGGAAACTTTTCAAACAATATCAGGTAAGCTCGGCCTTGTTACTTTTTTAAAATGATATCTTTTTTTTTTTTTTTAATTATTATTCATCAAATCCAAAACTAAAAGCTGTTGCGTAAAATTGGCCACTGTGCGTAAATGCCTTAAAGTAGAGAGAGTGTTTGTTTGGTGTCATATCAGAAAGCAGAAATATTAATGATACATTTATTATAGTCCAAATTCTTGGAGATGCAACCTGATGACACGTGAGCTATAAAATCATTTAATATAAAGTCATTTCAGATAATAGATGTTTTTAAAGAACAAGCTATGATTGAAATTATTTCTTAATTATTCCATGATGATAAATAACTGGAGAGCACTCTTGGCCATATTTTAAGGAGCTGAGATGGGAGATGAAAATAAACATAATCTAAGTTGCCAAAAACGTACCAATGAGCTTCATTGAAAACTTGGAGAACAACTCAGTGTTTACACACAGGACAGCTCCAATGGCCTAAAATTACTTCAGTTATTGTTGCTGCTTGTAAAACAAAACATTTGAATTGTTTTTCAGCTATTTTATTCATGACTATTATCTCTACCAGCCTCCTAAAAAAAGGCAATGATTGATGTCTAATGTTGTGAGACGTTGCGTAATGGTCTTCTTTGGCTTCCAGGCTCATGAATTGACTCAATGTTGAATGTGCTTCTTCACATTTTAGGTGAGACTAAACTGTACAGCTCAGACGACGAGAAGCTGGACCTAAAATCAGCAGACACAGTATGCAGTGACCGGGAGGACAGTTCCGCAGACAGCGAGAACGAAAGTTTCTCAGACGGGAACAACTGTGGCTCCCTGTCCCAGAAGAGCAAACTAAAAACCGGCTCACAGGAGGCGCTACCGACCGGCAGCTCAGCGGGGAAGAGCCGGAGGAGACGAACAGCTTTTACCAGCGAGCAGCTGCTCGAACTTGAAAAGGAGTTTCACTGTAAAAAGTACCTTTCTCTGACTGAACGCTCCCAGATCGCACACGCACTTAAACTGAGCGAGGTGCAGGTGAAGATCTGGTTTCAGAACCGCAGGGCCAAATGGAAACGGATCAAAGCCGGCAACGTTAACAACCGGTCAGGAGAACCAGTGAGAAATCCCAAAATTGTGGTGCCCATCCCTGTGCACGTCAACAGGTTTGCTGTGAGGAGTCAGCATCAACAAATAGAACAAGGGACCAGGCCATGAACTCAGATGAAAAATCAAAAATATGATGATAATAATGATTTTAAAAAAAAAAAAAAACACTTACATTGACTCTATGTTCCGCTGATTTGTTGAACGCATGAAGCACAAAAAGGAGGATCCGATTATTTTGTCTGAGAGGTGAGACTGAGCAGAGGAGAAGATTTGCTCGCAGACAGATCAATTATTTGGCAATATGCTGTCATTTTTATTTATTGTTCTGTGAATATGTAAATATAAATGGGTTAAAATTGGTACAAATGGGCACTATGAGATGAGACTGTAAAGATTTTTTAAGTATTTATATGTAGGGCCAAAATGTTCTGTTGGTTATGTGCATGTCCTCATTTGGTGAAGCTGAATTTTTGTTTTGTGTTTCGTACAATTTGTTGACTACATTTGCATGTAAAGACGTTTTTACATTTTTTTTGTTTGTTTGTTTGGCGATTGTAGGAATCACATTTGACAGCTATTTGTGAAAAAAAAGAAAAGATGTGAAGGAAATAATGACCAAACAAGGGACAAGTGTAAAGTATATTGACCTAATAAATCGCTTTATACGAAAGTTGGAATCCAGATTGAATCATTGTTGTTCAGAGAGTAGAGTAACAATGTTTTTATGATCGCGAAAAATCTCTAGGGATTATTTTATTCTGCTAAACTGAAAAAATAAAATAAAAATGTGGCCTGAAATTTTTAAACAAAGCGATTCAGTCTGAATAATACGAGTGCAAACTGCAGTTAGGCGACTATTGTGATGTGAACACATTTAAAGCAAAAAATATCACGTTTTTTAAATCATTAGTAAATTATTTCAATTTTATAGTAACAATATTTATATGTAATTTCTAAATTTATGAAGGCTTTCACTGAAAAAAATATCTTTAATGTTTATTCATGAAGAGCTTCAGCGTTGCAACTTTTCAGATGTTTTCAGTGATTCAACGTCGCGGCTACAGCTTCTACACATTTGTTTGAATCTCTTGATGTTACTAATAATTATTTTTTTCCTGAAACAGATCATGACCTGAAAGGTAGATGGCTCTTCTTCTTTTTTTCTTTTTTTTTTAAACAGAGGCAGTGATTGATTTCTCTTTAGGAGGCCATGTTGTCTCAAGTGGACTGATGGATCCTCATTAGAGTGGGCACATTCAACACACTGTAATGAACTTATCTATCAGTCACTGCAAAGAGAGACAGAGAGAGAACCAAACCTACAGCAGCTCTCGCTAATCTGAGAGCTAAGCTATTTCATTTTGGTAAAACAATAAAAATAGACTCTAGCATAAATATAAATCCCAACATGATGAAGAGCATACAGAGGTTATTTTGAAATATGCCCCCAAAAATATGATGTTTCTGTGGCATATCACACACAATAGATACAAGAATTTTCTGAAATAATGTGTCATCTTTACTCAGAAATATTGACACCTGTGGAGAAGTCTTAAAAAATAAAACTGCAATAAAATGATTTGAATGCTCCAATGAGAGAATATTTCATGATACGATTGTAAAAGAGGCGACACATGACCTAAAAAAGAAATGTAGGTATAATGAATAAAATGATTTCCTACAGCTTCATAACTATTAACACTAACAGACCTCATCTGCAGGGCTGTGGTGACAAGCAAAGAAATGCAACAGCTTGCTTACTAAGACCAAATATGGAAACTTACATGGCAATGCAAAATTACAGAGCAGCACTATTAAAATAATCTGCAACTTAAAATAATGTCTGGCCACATAGCTATCCGGTTACAGGAAAAGGGAAAACAGGACTTGATGTTTTATGCAAACTTTCATATGCATGGTTTCTCTGAACTGTTTCCAGCAAAGCCTCATGTTGGAATAATTTCACTTCACCTCAGATGAGAGAAAGTGATTGGTTTTCCTGTTTCCAAAATAGACTCACGCCTCAAGCCATGTTTAACCAATTGCAGTAGCAGCAGCACCTGTTGAAGTATGATGATAGGGCGAGATTCTTCAAATATTTTATTAGCATTAATATTTTATTAAATTAACCAGCCCTCTTCTTACTCAGTATTTAGCCAAAAATATGGTGAACCTTCTTGAATACAGCAGGAAACACGTTACTATATTCCCTCTCATAGATGCACACACCAAAAATGATTTTATCTCAGCTTGACCTCAAAGCATAAATAGAAATTTCATGACCTGGGCATCCATGAGTAGTAAAGTTTATTTCACCGTCCACCTCATACATCAAGACTGTGACACTTGGATGGGGATTCAAGGAGTGATGATCGTGTGAGGGAGCAGTGGAAGTTTTATTATGGCCTAAGAGCTGACTAATATAGACGGTCAATTCCACGACATTGTGCCAGAGAGCAACAGCTATTTCTGTCCCCATGAGCTGCACGGTAGAGGTGATGATGAGGAGCCATGACACAGCTCAGACACTAAGTTCATGTTGGTTTGTTATTATCAAGATCCTGCGAGTGGGACTGTTTTATTCCAGTTTTATTGTTTCTCTGCTGTTTTGTGCAGGGGGAAACAATTATCAGTCAGATTATTAACTAAATATGTGACATCTTATAAGATTGTTTATTAAAACACTTTCAATTAACATCAGGTCATTTATTATTTGGCTAGAACAGATGTGTAATTTTTTGAATGACGTGCTTGTAAATCTGGTAATCCTTTATGAGTTTTAATGATGTTACACCTAAAGTGAACACCACAGTCTCTCAAGACAGTACCTGTATCATTCTGTCATACTTGAATCACAAATTGAAATATCAGAAGTTCTCTCCAGCAAAGACATTAAACCATTTCCACATTTCCCACCTGGAGAGAGAGACAGAGAGAGAGGGAGAGGGAGAGGAAAGCGAGGGATCTCATTATTTGCTAGTTGTGTGAGTGCAGACTGCTCAGCGCCGACTGGAGGCCTGACTTCTTGGGAGGGTCCGGACGGTCGTGGCTACAGTGATGTATGGGCAGATGCATCAAATCGCACAAGATAAACAAGCGATGAGTTTCATCAGGGCCATCATAGCTTTAATTTGGCTGCCTAATGAGTCAGATCTAGTGGCGGAGATAAGAGTTGTCAGAGGCCCAGCTCTAATGAATTTCTTGCCACTTGTAATCAAGGTTGCCTGTCTGAGGGGGGATGATTAATGGAACCCTGGAGGATTCCCTCGGCCCTCAGCCTTCATTACAGCTAATGCATTCTCAGGCAAATTAACAGAGAAATGCAGGCAAAAGCCAACGGGGAAGCGGAGAGAAAGAGAGAGGGAAGAGGAGAGAGAAGGGGAGAACGGGCGAGAGCGATGGGAACAGAGCGTTTATGTAAGACAAAGGAGAGAGAGGAGGGTGAAGAGGACGATAGCATGGTGGGTATGAAACAGCCAGGTTGGCAGCAGAGGAGAGGACGAGACAGAGGCAGGGATGAGCTGAAATCCTCTGATTAGCGAGAGGTTCAAGGATATGGAAATGAGAATGGAGACGTGAGTTTGGAGCAGTCGGAGAGGGCAGAGTGCAACATGGATGTACTGGTCAGACATGATGGAGCTGAAATTGATAAATGGATGTTCAGTCGGGTCTGGGGAGGATTCAAGAGAGGAGAGATGGTCAGATGGAAGGAGCAGAGTGGATATAATTACTGGTTAAAGAGGTTAAAGGGGTTAAGGGAGGAGGAAACAGGGAGCAACAGTATCCAAATGAAGACAGGCTGACATACAAACACACACGTATGACAAACCACCTTATAGAAACATTTATGTTACGACCGGGCACATCACTGACTGCTTGCTAACAGGCTGTTAAAGTGGCCTGTGGCCAAGCAGCTCCTACATGTTATGGAAATATGGATTTAATGTTTGCAAATATGGTCTCGTCAGGTCTTTGTGTACCCATCCATCAGCCTCAGACCCACCTCTGCAATCTTGGAGGCAATTTGTCTGAGAAGAGGTGGGCGGCAGAGAGCCCTCCTCACTGTTTAGCAGGCCCTGATGAAATATCAAAACACACAGCAGTGCAAGCATGCGCTGCTCCAGTCTCTCACCACAACAAACACGAGTGGCCGCGGTCTGCGTGAGGCATGGTGATAAATTACAGGATACATTCTTTTGGTGATATTTAATAGATGTGGAATGACTACGATTCGGATTTAATTTCAGCAACACTTTGAAATTTGAACATCTAAAGTTCCTGAAGGCTAAAGCCGCTACAATCAATATTTTTATATTGACATTGGATCCCTTTAATATGTGAACGGGGTCGCTTGTAGTTATGAACTCACAAAGAATGATCATCAAACTCTGCAGTTTCCCTCAGACCTGAACCTCGTGGGTTTTTTTTAGCTTTTATCTCATTGTTTTGGTTTTCTGCTATAGACCACCTTGTCGAGCACCACACAGACAGACAGACAAAGTTAACGACTAGCTGATGAACTTAGTGGAGAATTTAGAAGCTAAAGAGTCAGATATTTCCTTCTGGAGTTGGTGGAGACCACAAATGGAGCTAAAAGGAGAGGCAGCTTAAAAGGTGATGATGTGTCAATGCTCAAAAGTGAACATTAACATTGGATAATTATAACAAATAAGCAACAATCAAAGTTTAAAAGATTTTTTTTATTAATAGTTAAACAGTATTAAAAAAAACCTCAGCTAATCTTCTTGTACGTATGTGTGTTATTTGAGATTTCATTCACAGCAACAAAACAACCCACCAACTGTCATCAGACTCTGATTCAGATAGAAAATCATGTGTTCATGTAAGAGCCCATAAGGAAGTTGATTGATGACAGAAGTTTTAAGGGCATTTAAGCATGTCTCGGTGCATTGTGGCTCCATGTCGAGCCCGTTCCAGGGGAGGAAGAGGAAACACTAAAGAGAAACCAGGTGATAAAGCTCAAACAATGCCGGCCAACAGAGAGAGGAAGGGGATGAAGATATGCTGAGACAAGATTAGCAGGAAATAAGAAGTGGATTAGTGAGGGCTTGACTCCTCTGAACACTGAGACCTTTCACTTTTCCCCATGGTGTTGTGCTGCCTGACACTAAGCCCGGCTCTTTATCTTAATCCTCTTTCAGCGACTGTTGGGGGGTCCCACAAGCAGGAAGTGGAGAGGTTGGTTTACTTACCTCAAGACAGGCTTGACTGAGTTGTCTTGGACACATTAACAGGACTGAGTCTGTTCCGGTGATGTTGAATTTCCCCACGAGGTTTGATGATGGAAACATGCAAAAGGCAAAAACATGAAATGGCAGTACTTGTTGAAGCGGTAGTGAGACTTTTATTTTGAAAGAGTGTCTCACCTTGTCAGTTAGCCGTCAGCAGGTCATGTACAGAAGTGACAGGAACGTGATGGATGATGAATGAACAACACATACACGAGACAAATGTGTCGATTTCCCTAAATGCAGGGAAGGCTACATTGTTTTATTTGAGTGTTTATTAATAGGTCAACAGTCAGCCAAGCATCCAAGCATACAACATGTTACTCTTTAGCTTTTGCTTTGTTTCACGTTCTGAACGTAAAAGAATTACAATAGGAAAATTAACTTGAACAAAAACAAAACAAAACAAAAAGATATTTACATACTGCATTATAAATATGTCAAATGTACATCATTATACACAAGTACCAAAGATGGCCGGTTAATGTCGAGACCAAACAGAAGTACCTTAAAAATATGCCTAAAGAGAAACAAAGACAACATATCAAAATATGGTTCATGGGTCAAAGGGACTGTTGACCTGAAACCGGATTAGTTTGTTTCTCTAGGAGGAGCTTTTCTCCAGATAAAAGCATTAAGCTAATATGTACACTTCATGTTGGTTGAGGAGAAAAAACAGGCAGGTTTCTAGTTTTTTTTTTTTTTTCAGCTTCTACAATATGTAAATAAGGGTTCAGGTAATCACTATACACATTAAACTCCTCTCAGTAATCTCCTTGGACACTGAAATGTACTTATTTACTTAAAATAAGTTGGTCAAGTAGAAATCAGAAATAAGGCCAGTACCACTGTACAGTACAAGTAAATTTAAAGGTATCTGGTTGAATTTGTGGCCAGTTTTGGGATGTCTTGAAGAAATCATTTGACAATATTCTTATTCACTTTCTTGCTGAGAGTTAGATGAGAAGATTGATACTATTCTTGCGTCTGTGCATTAAGTATGGAGCTAGAGACAGGAAACTGTTTAGCTTAGCTAACGCTCTCTTCAAAGTTTGGAAATTTGCGCACCAGTACCTCTTAAGTTTATAAATTAACATTTCATATCTTGTTTGTTTGATTCATATAAAAATGGAAACATTAAAATGACTATTTGTGTTTTTAGAAGGAGCTAGGTGGTGTAACTTCTTTTGCTTTGCTTTTTTGCTAAGCCAAGCTAACTGTTCCCTGGCTCCAGCTTCATACTTTTACAGACACAAGAGTGTTATTGATCTTCTGATCAAACTTCTGATCAAGAAAGCTAATACTCTTATTCTCTTTCTGAGAGTTAGATGAGAAGATTGATACCAGCCTCATGTCTGTGCATTAAGTATGAAGCTAGAGTCGGGAAGCTGTTAGCTTAGTTAGCATAAGGGACAGAGTTAGCCTGGCTCTCTTCAAAGTTTGTATCCCTAAAACTTACAAATTAACATACTATATCTTGTTTGTTTGATTCATATAAAAATGGAAACATTAAAATGACAATTTGTGTTTTTATAGGGAGTTTGGCGGTGTAACTTTTTGCTAAGCCAAGCTAACTGTTTGCTAGGCTAATCAACCCCTGACTCCAGTTACGTACTTAATGCACAGACACAAGGGTGGTATTGATCTTCTGATCAAACTTCTGATCAAGAAGTGTATTTACAAACATGCCAAACTATTCCCTTATGATATCGCTATCTCCTGAATTTAGAAACATCCTCTTTTGACCACATATTCATTCACCGTGGGCTCTGAAAACAGGAATACTGTAAAGCAACAACGAAATCGTGAAGATAAGGTACCAAGTTAATAACTTGCTCTGTAAACATACATCCTGCCTTTGTAAACGCATAAAAATCAAGAAGTTTTAAAACCTTAAAAATGGCAGTTGAGTAAAAGGGATAATACACTGTAGACATTGTTCAAACTACCTGAATTAATTTCTTACCCAAGTCCTAATTACCATAAATGATTTGGCTTATCATGTCTGTGGAATACTGTACATTTGTATTAATGCAAAGAGAGTCAAACTAATTATGCTTCCCTCTATGAACTTCCTTGCTCATTTTAATCCCTAAATGTCACTCTAACTTGAATGTATTTTGTTAACTCCCTGCTTTTAGACTGACAGGTTCTCAGGAAAGGGGGAGCGCACATAGGTTGAAGTAAAGGGTTGTTCTTTTTTAAACGCTAAAAGTCAGAGTTAGTTCAAACTGTTCTTATAAGGAATAAGGTGAAGGAACGAGAACTACTTTTTTTTTTTTTACAGATGTCTGTACATTAAGAGACAGTTATGTCCCCATATCTTCACTGTAGGTCTCTTCTCTCCAGTGTCCTTTCTCCAATGTTTATGAACATAAATGCCCAGTCGCTCTCTGCTGCACACGGTTACAGACGGAGACGTAAAGCACACACGTATCATACAGTTATGTATGGACGCACACACACACACACACAGCACCATATATGTATTTCACAGCAACAAAAGAGGAAATGCTCTCGAGAGTACCAATTTTACAGCCGTTGGCTACAGGAGGTGTATGGATATTCCAGTACGCTTATGGTTTCAAATTGTGTGAATCTCTTGTCAAACAATAATTGAGACAATCTGGTCAATCGGAAAATTACTCCAACAAAGACATCGTAATGGTACAATTTCACTGTTTCAATCAAACCTTTGAATCTGAATGAATTCTGATTGAAGAGGCACGCTTACAAAGCCGTGTAGCTCAATGGTCATAAAACATTAAGCCCCTTAATTTCTTCTTAGTCATGGACACTTTTACTGGAGGATCACGATAAGGGTGGCAAAGGAAATGACTTAGTTTCACCCGAAAAGGAATTCTGCAATCAACTCCTTTATGATGATCCGAACCCATTTTCCTGTGAATTAAGTATCTAAATCATTTGGACTCTTCAACTATAATTGCTTTGCCTTTGTATATGAATAATATGTCAAGAGTTTGATAGCTGTGTTGAAGACATGCATCATTACTAAAGCTGTAACAGCCCCTGATATCATAGAAGATTTAGTTTCTTCCCTACATCATTGTTTTGTCACTTGTAAAACTATTCCTCACAGTTTCGTGTTATTATGCTTAGGCTTGGAAATTTGAAGGAAGTTTCTCATTCACGTTCATTATAAAATCAGTTCACGTCGCAGAAGGGGAAAGACATAAACGGAAATGTTCAAGCATTAAGGAAATGCTTTTCGTAGGGTAGGTATGAATGCCAAAGTAAGTCATTTGTTTGGTTGACGCTTAAAAAACAAAAAGCTTAAAGCTGATCATGATCATTTCAGACCAAGACTGAATGAATCGAACAAACAAAACAAATATAAAATAATAATATAAAACAAACAATGTACAATGTCCAAACCCCACAAACGCCCACTTATTTCGGCATAGTGGAATATCAACAATGAGTCCCTCCTGATCTCTCTCCATTGGTACTGATTCTGGGTTACACAGTGTAAAACAGAGGAGGAAGTACTGGGAAGAGACAGGGGTGGGTCCGGGGTTTAGTGTTTCCCTGCGCCTGCTCTCCGGTCCCTACATGATGCTGATACTACGGTTGAGCTCACACTGGGCATTGTTGTTGTTGATGTTGGGATTGGGGTTGCGGCGGCTCATGTTGGGCGTGGGCACGGACGTCAGGCTGCTCGTATCGTTGGGGCAACCGTGCTGAAGTAAGATGTCTGCGCACTCCTGGCTGCCGGCTCGTCGAGCGTAGGAAAGCGTGGTCTGGCCACGGGCATCCCGACTCTTCACGTCGACGCCGTACTGTAGGAGAACGTGACAGGTATGGAAGGCATATCAGATATAAGATTTGACATATTTTGGGAAAATTCCAGGGAATTTCCAGGCATTTATCAATAATTAAACTGCAAATTAAAAAAGGGTAACGGTGTGACAAGAGGATTCAAAAAACACCAGATGCGATGCAAGTTTTCCCCAGTTTTCTCGTCACTTTCTACAACAAGAAGCATTTTTAGAGCTCTGTTTATTGCCAGAGGTCTTTGTTTACTGTAAACTACAAGAGTCACTGTCTCCTTGGAACAGGCAACGCAACAACTTTTGGTTGACCATCAGATCAAATCGATCTCCTTTTGAAAACTGTATGTTTTATTGAAAACATTTGAACAATGAGCCTTATGCGTTTTGTGTTTGATTTTTCTCTTTACATTTTCTTGAAGTATCGAAGTTCACATTGTTGGACAATCAAACATGCAATATATTCTGGATCTGCTTGTACCAACACTTATAATATATTTGTATAAATAAATAAATAAATTTTTAGACATAAACAGATACTGTCCGGGCCACGAAAATGAATAAGTAGACCATTCAGTATAAAACAATCATGTTGGCAAATCAATGGTAACGCTTTATTTTATGAGTGTGTGGATTATAAGTACTTTCCAAGGGCGTAACCTAATGTTAATTGTAGCTGATACAATCTTTTCGATTAGAGTTCAGTCAGCTGAGTTGAGTTTATAGCAGTTACAAATCCTCAGAGGAATTTTCTTATTTCTCCTTACTTACTGTAAATAAAACTTGCAGAGAAAATATTTAAACAGCTGACTGTGGAAAATAAAAATTCAAAAGCTGAACATTTTTAGAAACTGGTCCATCTGAAAAATTAAAGAATTGGTTTATATTCACAACTCTGAATTCACTTACCCAAACACTAAATGCCTTTAATAACAACGTACATCCACCTCTGACTCACCCAGATGAGAAGCTGCGTGATGACCACATTGGCCATTGCGCAAGAGAGGTGCAGAGCTGTGCGCCCATCTCCGTCCCCGTAGGTCTCGTTAACCTCCTCCTTGGTACCGTGGGCCAGCAGCACCACCACCAACCTCAGGTCGTCTTCCACCACCGCCCGAAGCAGCTGCTGACCCAGGGGCACGTCCGACTGGGGAAGTCCTACCAGGAACAGCTTCTGCTCATACTTGGCTCGGATCCAGCGCTCCTTCTCCTCCCTGGAGAGAAGGAAATGACAGGGATGCTACAGGTCAGGCCGGGTAAAACATGGCGAACATGCGCAATGAGCAATTTAGGACCTAAGTTAAAGAACTTTCAATGCATAGCTCATAATTCAGACGCAGTGATTTGAAGACAAAGCCAAGTGCGAAAGGTAGAATGTAGACACACAAGGGAAGTATTACAGTAATTGGCCTAAGAGTCACTGGTGTAAAGTGACATTTCAAAATTATTAGAGCACAGGAAAGGCACTAGCCTTCACTATCACAGTGGGAAATAATACAGTGAGATTGGCTACAGAGATGAGAGAATGCCAAAGGGTATGATGCTCTGGGCAATATTCCACTTTCTAGTGATTACGGTCGACAGCAAGACGGTTAGAGCCTGGCCAGCTTTCTAAAGGTTACACATCTTGAACAGCATGTCTGCTGCGGACAATACAGGAAGGAGGGGGATGTATTTTTATCAGCGCTGTCGGCTGTCAGTCTGAACTGGTGGATCCCCTCCACAAAAGAAGCAGTGTGTCTCCGAGCCCCGGTCTCCCTTGGGGTGGCTGGGCCCTGAGTCAGATCGATGGGGCTGAATGGCAGCCAGAGAGGGACGGTGGGATGTGGGGCTCCTTCACTCTCAGCCTGCAGCAGAGAATAGAGACTGAGAGGAGGCTCCATCCTCTATCGCCGGGCAGAATTCTATCTAGTGCTCTCCATCTTGACCCCCCCGCTTTATTCTGTGCCCACATACAAAATGTCCAAATAAGAAAGAAAAAAAAAAAATCAATATCAATATGTGAATGACTGAGCATGCCCAGTGTGGCACTAACCCTGTGACCCTGTCAGCCGGTGTGATAAGGGGAGCAGAAAGAGGCTGTTGTTTGGATTTGTGGGTGAGTGACAGAAAGGAGAAGGTTTGGACGGATAAGTTGAAGCAGCGACGCTGGCCAGAGTGACAAGGCTCTCGTGGGACTCTCTATCAACGGGCCAAGGCTTGGCAACAAGTAGAAACTGACAATCTAATTCACTTAAATTCTATTTCATCATAATCACAGTGACAACTAACTGAAACAGTACAACTTAATTACCAAAATCAACCTTTTAGAGGAGCAACAGAGCAGCACATGTATACATTACATTATACATTTATTATGTTTGTTTAATCCAAATTACAAAAGTAGAATTTTGATACATTTGGTTTTATTTCTATTTTTATTCTCGTTTCCAGCTCAATACGATAGAAATGAATGGAATTTCATGTGTGGTTCCTAAAATAATATTCAAAGGATGAAGACGATCTCATGAAAGGAACAAAACCAGCAACGTGTTTGCCCTTCTTGCTGTGGCTCCTTTAACTTAAATCCACTTAAACAGCCCACAAAAATACAGTTTTATTTTATTTTATTTTTTTTTAAGGTGATACTCAGCGTTACTCAAACTGGAGTGAATAGTGCATTTGTTGGGAACTATTTTCAGCTACAGATGAATACACATTGATGTGTTTTAATTGTTTTTGGACAACAATGAAGGTCTGTGACACAGAGAATTGAACTACGCCAGGTTTTGTCTACACAGACTAATACTTGTTAGTAGGATCAACTCATTTCCTGAAACAATGTCATGGTTATACTACATAACTCACAGATATCTAGATATCTCAAGACAGAAACTAACTGCACACTAAAACACCAACAAAGATGAAAGAGAAAATATTTTCTTTTGTAATTTGTGTAAACTGACCTCATACATATCCCTAAATAAACAATTTTCAATGACAGCAGCGGTTTTAACAATAGTAACCGGTTCACCATTAGTCACTCTCCTTTATTACGACCTTAGCGGATAGGTGTCAGGGCTGCCAACTTACTACAGACAGCAACCATTTTCAGACTCATATGTCAGCTGCCAGGCTCACTTCACAAAGCAGTCTGTCTTGCACAGAGGAGCCTGGCACTGGCCCAAACTACTGGAGTTTAGGGATGTGACGGAAGACGAACATGTCTTTATCAGAGCCCAAGCACAGATTGATTTACTGCAAAACACCACCAGAAGCTCATAAAGCAACTGAACCCACATCTTAACATAATCTTAAAGCTATTGCGTCTCTGAGCATATGGCTACATTTCTGTTATGACCTCAGAGAAAATGTAGAGGAGAGGAGAAAGTCCTTCACCCTACTAAACCATAAGAAAATCTTTTCTTAAGGATGAGGGCATTATGTGAGTAACAATACAGCCCTAATGGCAGGCAATTGCAGTGGCTCTGAGTTTTATGGTGTAAGACCTCCATCAATCCCTACTCAGTCATTATGTGCGGACAACCCTGTTAGCAAATCAATTGGCCTTAGAACCAGTGGACTGCTCAGAACAGGAAGGGGCTGTCCTCCCCTCCCCTCTTATTTCCGGTGGACTCTTTGAAAACAAGTGTCTTTTTTTTATTGCCAAAGAGGATAAAGTATGTCTGAAAAGTCTATAAGCAACTGTAATCCTCAAGGCAACAAAAATCTACAACCTTTAACAAAAAATCTGAGCACGGTTAAAAACAATCACTGAGAGCTGTTGTCCAAAGTTTGTTTCAGAAAGCTAGACCATGAATGAGATGCTGAATCTGTAGAGCCCAGTGAATTGATATGAGCTAAATGAGGCAGAAAGTTAGCACCAAGATGTGAAACAAAAAGGCTGAGGAGAGCCATTAAGAAGACGTCAACGTCTCAGAAAGGAGCCCTGAGGACACTTTGTTATCCTCCGCTACAAAATCAGCCCCGAAGACCTGCAGGAAAAGGCCTCACTCACTGCTGATGCTGAGCTCTAAATTCAACCACAGTTCTCTTTACAAAAAAAAAAAAAGAAGCAAAAGCAAAAGCAGCCAGGCAGTGGTTTTTAAAAATTCCTAAGCTGCTGCCACTTGAAAGACAGAGTGTAAAAGGAAGTGAAATGGTAATCCCGCCTCTGTCTTTTGTTTGAAATAGAAAAACAATCCAAACAGAGGTAGGGTTTAGACAGTCAGGGGGAAAACTGAGACCCTTGAAAAGGACACTTCCTCACCGCAGGAGGAAGAAAAATAAAATCAGCAGATTTAGCATGTCAAAGTGCCAGGACAGAGAAGGAGGGGAGGTGGAGAGGGAAAGGAGAGTGAATTTTCACAGCATGGGGGGATATTGAGGAAATTGAACTGATGGTTACTTTTATACACACACACACACACACACACACACACACATCCAGGCATGGGCACCAACAGACACCAATTTCCCCACCCTTGCTTAAGCACATACTTGCTCTAAATTTCTCTGTTGCTTAGGGGACAGAGGGGAGCTTAAGGTTCCCAATAAAAATGCCTGTGTCTCTTTTAACTTAAAAAAAACAAAACAAGCGGCGCTCGCTTCGCCACAAACTTCCTTCATCATTCAGAGTTATCTCTCTAGCTGATAATCATTGTTTAACTTCACATTTCATGTGAAAGGAATCTTGCGGCAAACATCAAAATGCTTACTGAGTCTAAAGTGGAAACAGTCTCCTGTCCAGAGCTGGTGTCCCCTTTCATTTGCCTACGCAGAGCCCACCTAGATAAAAGGCAGCCTTAACAGTAGAGAAAGGCCTCTTTTATAATTCTATTAGAGCTCTGTCCTTTCAGCTCTCCGTTGAGCAATGGATCCTGACCCTGACTTAATTAAGTGGCAAATGGCGGAATGATTCTCCTAAACCCAGCCCACGGAGTCAAGAACACATGACTGAATTCAAATAAAGAGGGACAAACAAGGATAATTAGTCAAGCCTGAAAGACAAAGGCGAATGGGAATTTATAGGAAGGGAAGGGAAACTGAGACGGTGGGGGTGGAGTCAGTGGTGGAGTAGCCATGGAATGACCAATCTGACTGCCCGCAATAAAGGTGCATTGGTCCATAGGAAGAGGAGGATGTCCGTCCCACCACTCGCACATCTTTCAAACACATACTGAGTCCTCCTAAACAATCAAAGGTTCTTCAGCTCCTCCTACTCTTCCCCGAGGATCCAAATTCACTGCGGACACATCAAATAGACGCAGTGAAGGGGAGAAATGGTGGTGGTGGTGGTGTTGGAGGGAGGGGGTGGAGGGGGTCTTGGGGTTTGACCAGCCTGAACAGACCTCACAGTGGGGGTGGGCAACTTGTATGGGACCGATTCCCATGCAGCCAGCAGCTTCACTTCCACAAACCGAGGGGAGGGAAGAGACGGAGAGTGAGGAAGAGGGACAGCAGCAGAAAGACAGAGAGGGGGCTCGGAGGGAAACGACAGAGATGAAAAAAAGCGCACACAACGGGGAAAGAAAGCTGGGCCCCAAAGCATCAAAGGTTGCTATGGGCGAGAAATGAAGGAGCAACACAGTAAACGCCACAGCAAAAGTGCTAAATAAGGCCCCCTATGGTCCAGCGGGTACAGTGTAGACACGGTATGCTCTGCTCTGAGAAGAACAGCTGCAAAAGAATTAAGACAAATATTTTTACAAGTGGAATAGATGCCACTTTTCTTGCTTCCAGAGCGGCGGCCTGAACAGATGACCAGAATTCAAAAGGTTGTTGTGTTGAGCTCTATAGAAAAGGCCAATAGGAGAGCATCTGGGTGCCGTAGGCAGGCAGAGGGATGAGTTGAATATATTGTGACATTAATGAGGTTGTCAGACTCCTCGTGATGGAGTGGCTGTGTTTTTGTGCCAGCAAGACTAACACCCTTAAATGCTCATGCTGTTAACCCCTGCTGAACCCTCGCCTCTCATACAAAGCTGAGGGGACGATAACACATGCCCTGCTTATGTATGCAGCCTGCTTCACGCATGTACACATTTCAAAATTGCGATCACATAAAAGGGATGGTCTTGGATCCGTTTTCTTTCACGACATCACAAACTTTTTGTTAAGATTTTGTAATGCTAACAATATTGCAACTCAATTGCACGGTTAAGTGGACTGCGTCATCATGAATCCCTCCTTCCCCTACCTCTACCTGGCTCTGGAAACCCGGTGGCATGTGGGCAATTAGTGACTGTGGTACCACTTCTCCCACACAGGGCTAATTACTGACCTGTGGGTTTCATTTAGAGAGAGAGGGAGAAAGAGAGAGAGAGAGGGAGGACATGGGAAGACCCAGTCATTCATTTGTCTTAATTAATTACTCTTCCTCCACCAGGGCTCCTGGCAAGGCCGGCTATTCTAAAAGCTCTTTTGAGAGTTGGCGTTCCAGCACTCCTAACCTGTGAGTAGCCCGGAAGCTTCGCTCTGTGTTTTGGAAGCCAACATGGAGGACTTAGGCCACTGTGGACAAATCCTAGACCAGGATACTATTGGCCACAGAGCCGATGTTGTGAACGCAACAGAACAGCCAGGGAGGACGAGCCAAGATGCCACTGCCGGAGCAGAGGGGGTTAAAAATGAGGCAGCGGGGCCAGGTTTGGAGAGGTTAGCGGTGTGATTCATTTTTATTACCACGCAGCCCCTGCAGGCGGCAGGAGTGGCAAATTATTTCTGAAACAAAGTGGAGGGCTCTCATCAGAGCTATTACCTGCCTGTGGCCGAGGGCGGCGCGGAGCCTACAGAGGGTGACAGTGAGAGGCCCGCGTCAGTGAGGGATAGCCGTCCACATCCGTCCACGCTCCAGGACATCTCCCCCAAATGAGAAGTGGTGTCTGTGTATGTGTGTGTGTGTTGTGTGTGTGTGTGTGTGTGTGTGTGCTAGTAGAAGATGAGGGTAAAGTTAGCTGTTGGACCTCCCCCACAGTATCCGTCAAAATAGTCTGCGGTGTTTTCTATCACGAACATGCCAAGCAATTAGAGGTGACGTGCAAAACACAACGACTCCCAGGTGCTAATTAAAAGAACAACTCCCCTCCAATATGCTGACTGCAGAGATCAGCCATGATGCAGGGTTTGCACAAATTTATTATCAGGGATGTAACTGTAGCCTAGCCAGGCCTGACTTCCACTTTTAATGTATTCTATATTTTTTATTCCTTTATGAAAGGGTTATAAATTATTACAAATGGCTTTATCGATGGTTAATAAATCATACATTCGTTATAGATCAGTTATAAACCATGAATAAAAAGGATGGATCCAAATCAATCCATTTTTAACAAAATATTAAACACTTTTGACTGCAGACTTCATGATCAAACGTCTTTTTAAAACAGCTTATTAACCTTTAGAGCTTTAGGCTCGATGGCTGATTAGAAAGACACATTTATTAATGTATTAACAAGATTTTTAACTGCAGTCATACCAAATAGAAAGGACATTAGCCAAAGGAAGTTTTTACAGCCTGGAAATCCAAAATTTGTTCCTATTATTGATGAACTGCAACAGCAAATAATTTATTACCTGTTATAAGTAGTAAGTATAGAAGGTGCCTTATTAGAAAGTGCTATTCTTCTACTACCATGCATTCTTCTACTACTCTCTTATCTAAAAACAGGTGACATAAACATATACAGTATATGCATGTATGCAGATATTTAAACATGCTTCCCATTATGATGCCTGTAATCAGTCTGATGTACACCAGTAATTTTCGGTGTTGCTGTGCGGCTCTGCGTACGACAAATCTATATATTGTGTTCTTTCGATCCAGAATATCATAAGCTTAACCAATCTTGTGGATGAATGCTTTTAAGTTAAATCTCAAAAATGCAAGGGATAAAACTAGTCTTGCAGGAGACATTCAGTCAGACACTGAGTTGATATTCAGGTAGTTACTGAATCGTTTAGATTAGGTGTCACTAATGTTTAGTGGGACTCGGGAGCCATACACTGCCTGCCTGGGCGCCATCACAAAGCTGCTACATGTCACCGATGTGACACAATTAAAATCCTCTCATATATGCTCCGCTCAAGTTAAGAGGAGCATACACAGGCAGAGAGTCAGGTCAGGATTTATGGTGTTAAAAGAAAGAAAGAAAAAAAAGCTACATCCCATTAAGTTGGTTATAATTCATCACTCATGATAAAGCAAAAATAATTTCGCAACGTTTACCCCACAAGGGTACATTGTTCTATCAGCAACAAAATCATCAGCATCTCAATAACCAGTGGCCATATGTGATATTTACAACTGCTGTTTTTCGTCTGAAGATTACTTATGCTGCAAATGAGATTTATTGTTTGACAGTGAAAACTAATGGAGATGCTGCTGCGGGATAAGATCGGATTTTTTAGACAATGAAGAACCTTCCTGCTCGAGGCGACGTGGGACTGACAGTGGTAGGGAGAGGAATCAACATCAATAATCTTTCATCAAGTCCACAGTGGAGCACTTTAGCACAGATACCATTCAATAAATAACTGTAGGCCATCATTCAGTTCTGAACTGGCCGGAGAACGCAGGGTGGATTCAAGAGGATGGAGGCGATGAGAAGATGAAAAACCGCCCAATTACGACCTGAAAAAAAGTATTTTAAATGAATATTTTACGTGAAAAGATCCCTCATAATAAACCGTTTGACCAGTACTGGTTATGTTGAGGTGCACTGTGAAACTGCTCCACTGACAAAAAGCTTTATGAATTGTAGTGCTCCAAGTCCTAAACCATAAAATATACTGCCATAACCAGAGCCATGTGTTAGTGTGACTGTGACAAAGCAGATTTGGGAAAAGGCCAAACTCATCCCAAATGTCTCTGGTAATGGATGATGTAGGTAAAAGCCCACAAAAACAAATTATGGAATATGGATTAGGGTCTGATTTGGCCAATATTTGCCACAAGTCAGTCATTTTGTCCCCTGCTAGCTGCTCTTTTTTCACTGTATACATGTTATAAACGGCCTGTAAATGCTTCTCTTCACACAAACGTCTTTACTATAAATTTGTTGCCTTTCATAATACATTGATGTTAGTAATCTATCGGCATCAAACCGTTATGGTGGGTAAGTGTTAGAGGCCCTGCCTTCAAGAGCTACAAACCCTCACTCTTTAGTACACTATGGGATACAGCTCTTTCATTCAAAAAACAGTCATATTAAACATTTTATAATATCTTTTCATATGCTTCTTGACTTGCAGTATCTGCTACTTGTTTATTGTTACACGCTGACTTGCACTTGGCACTAAACCTGATTCTGAAAATGTTCCCAGAGCCAAAAGTGACATTGTCCGATTACAATTTATTTACAATACTATAAATCAGAGAAAAGCATCAAGGCCTCGCACTTCACAAGCTACGACCAGCGCTCATTTTAACAAATGACTTAAATGATTCATCACTTATCAAAACTGTTGATGATTCATTGTTTTTTTGTGTTACTTGTACTATTAGTTTATCTAGTTTTTCAGTAAGACGTGTTATTTTACATGTTTCCACGATTAGGGACAATAAAGTGTTCTATTACACTAATTCACTGAATGTTTCAGCACTAGCTTGTATTCATGATATAACAACAAGAAAGCAAACAGAGAATGCATATTTCCACTAAGGCTGCACAATGCACTTAATTGAAATTCATCACTTGTTCTTGGGCCCAACTTTTGACAGATTTCAGTAAAATTTGGTGTTTCAAATAAACATGACAGAGACACAGACCTGCTGCTTATACTGCCAAAACACATCAACTTTAGCCAGCAACACAACATGCTCCTTAGTGAAGCCTTAAATATAATATATATTATATTTGTATTATTTTGTAGCCATAACTGCAGCAGCAGTTGTAGTAGTAGTAGTAGTAGTAGTCGTAGTCGTAGAAACTCTGTTTCTCTGTTGGTATGTCACTTTCTGTAACAAAGTTACAAAGCTGTGATGTTAAAACAGTCTAATGCCACCAGGGAGACCCTACAGACAGTCTTTGCTGTGACAGACAGAGTGATGACCTGGCCCTGTGTGATGGATATGTGACACGGCAGCTTGGGGCCCGAGGGCCTGGCTCTTGGGGTGGGGTTTAGCCATAATGGTGTGCTTAATTACCTGCACAGCCACACAGCAGGTCATTAGTCAGACTGGGACGCTAGGTCTCACCTGTCACCAAGAGATAAACAATCCTCCTACCAGATCTGGGTACCTCAGAGGAAAGCGAACAGATAGTCGTCGGGTAAGTTGGGGCAGGGCAGTACGGGGTAAGTGGAAAAGTATAATTTAAGAGATACATATTAAAAAGATAGAAAGCTACTTGTTAGGTTCCAAAAGTAGAAAACTCTGGTTAAAGAAGTTGTAAAAGTTCTGAACAATTTTTCATTCCTGCTTACTGTTAAACTCACGTGTGCGTGCTGATAATCGAGCAGGAACAAAGAGCTTGGCCTGGTTTCAGATGTGGTTTACGTTAAAAGATCTTCTCTTGTTTAGCTCTAACATGTCAAGTGACAAACATGATGGATTTGGAGCTAGTCAGGGTATTTATCAGGTAACTGCAAAATGATGTCACGCAACCCTTCCATGAATCATGGTTTTCAAGTCAAGTTAGTAGAGGGACAGACGTAGAAGACAACAGATACAAATATTAGATATTATATCCTGAAATAAAGACACAGAGGGATATAGATGCCAACAAAAGAACTGACGCAAATAAATCAGAGGCATTGTGATCAATGTGTAAAGGATGGGCCGATGCTCAAACATAAAATACTGCACTCTTGGCTCAGCAGACTGACATTTATGAACCCGCGGTGCTTCTTATGGAGCATTTTGTGGTGTGAACTGCCTGTGCTGAAATGTGGGTGGCTAATAAACGGCAGCTAATGGAGAGAAGACAGTGCTGCCTTCTCGTACTATAATCTCTGCATGCTTCATTAAGCAGCACCTTTATTTGTGTAAGGATGCTAACCTGGTGCTATCGCTCCCCGGCTTGGTGTAGCCCTCCAAAGCTCCCTCCCACACACTGTTGGCCATTGTGTTGCCGATGGCCGTCATCACCATGCTGAGCTCCACCGGCCAGTCGTCCAGGTCCAGGGAGCGGACACGAGACAGGTGGGTGCCCAAGTTTCTGTGGATCCCGGAGCACTCGATGCACATCAAGGCGCCCAGGTTCAGACTGGCCCAGTCTGGGTCTGCGTGATAGAAGAAGAAGAAGATATAAAGGTATTGACAACTTGATTTGAGCTTTAACCTTGGATCTTTGTAGATTTTGCATGAGTTATGAACATCTTATATTTGTGATTATGTTTCTAGATATACTATGGATAAGGCTAGAACAAGCAGTGTGCATCATGGCTGCATGATGAAGATCCCGTAAAGGTTGCTAGACACTTTACCACCCCTAGCTTGATGTAAATGGTAAATGGTAATAACATTTTCTCTGACCCAATTAAGAAATATCCATCAGCACAGAGAATGTATACAGTAAGACCAAGTTTTATACTGCTGCCGTGGGCGTGATATTCCTGATTAAGTTTGACTAATGTGTTACCGCCTGTTGCAGCGGAGTGGAAAAATAAAATGCAATCATAACTGAGAAGACAGAAAAAAATCAAACAGTCCTAATTATACTTATATAGAATCATGTGTAATAAAGTTACCGAGTATAAAATCAGCACTGACAGAAACATGAGGTACCATAGGAGCATTTTTATTACTGATAATTGATAATAATGTGCTATATTTGAAAAGTTTACAGTTTTCAATGTTGGTGTTTTTTCTTCTAATTGGAAAGGAAAGACTAGAAATAGGGAATAAGTAGAGGTATGCTTGGGTGCAAACCTTGTTTCCCATGAATGAAAGGTGCTGCAGCCAATCAGACACATTGGTTGCTGTTTGCTCATCCAACTTCAGCTCTACTTAGTCACCCAAATTTGGATTTTCTGTCTCTAGTAACGGGCAACAATGGCAGTGAACCATTTGAACTCAAACCCAAACCCAATTTCACATTATTTTGCAAATAAATGTATTCTAAGTGTAGTGAGTTGAACTGAACAATTGAGTCATGTCTGAAACATGACATCACCATCACCAAAGTAGTAATCAGGTTTAGTTGTGTTGCACTGGCTGGAGATACAGTAGTTTATAACTGTAATTTTTAATGCAATAACTTCATAAAGCCACTCACAACACAAATGCTCATATGAAACACTTTGTTTCCTACTATACAAGGTCTTTATCTATGAGAAATAAGCTCTTGTGTTGAATCAATATACTCACTAGGTGCATCACAGTCCACACAGAAGCTGTTCCCCCTCACATTTCGTATGGACTGAATGGCCATTGCGTCACTTTGGCTGCCTAACCGAGACTGTAAGAAAACAAGGGAGAGAATAAGTCAGCAGGAACTAATTATTGCAAGAGTAAGAGAAGGCAAACAATTACAGCCGGACTCAAATCATAGACAACCAGGGATGGAGATGGAGGGAAGGGTTTTTTTCAAAGTCTTAGGAAAAGAATGAGGCAGAGAAAATATGAATATGAAAATGAGGCCGTGTCTCCCCAGTATGCTGACACAAGCCGTGTTCTATCTCTGATGTCTGTCAGTTCTAATAAGAGATCCCCCACTCTGCGGTGCACCTGTCTGACAACCTCCCACATGTGACAGCTTGAAGTGGGTGAGGAGGGGCGATGGAGGGGGAAGTGCGCAATACAGGTTGGAAAGAAGGGAAAAAGGGAGAATGTTAATGAAGTAGCAGAACTGTAGGACGATGACGATGCTGTGATTGGACAGTAATCGCCAATCCTGTCGTGATATTTCTCATCTTCCATGATCTACTGTACCTTGTTCTTTATGCTCTCACAAGACTGCAGGCTGGCAAAGATCTGGCTCTCAATCGCTTGGACCCACAGCTCCCTCTCCTCGTATGTAGATGCTTCGAAGTTCCACGTCTGACCCGTCAACGACACGATGATGAACTCAAAGGAGTCCTCTTGCTCTGGAAAACACAAATAAACAATAAATTGGTACTTTAGCAACACGTATGTCGCCCGTGGAATCTGACTCTGCAAGTCAGCGGCACAGCTCAGTGATTGAGGCCCATCCATGCAGGAATGGACGATGGAATAGGCTTCTGTTGAACACTCAAATGATTTCCTGGCACGTCCCGTGTTCCCTCCCACTGCTGTTTTATTTGATGATGCCTCAAAATCTCCAACTCATAAATGCCAAGACACGTTTTAGTTCCTCTCTGCTGGATGGAGTCAAATGACGCCTTTTTTAAAATCAGATTTTTCTGATTTAACATCTTATTTTGATGTCTTAAGCATTAAACTCGAAAGTAAAACTCTATGGACTCCTTGACTGTACAGACTAAACAGGGAAAAAAATGAAACTTAAACTTCTGTTCTGACCACCATTTTGGCATGACAGACAGGTGTAAATACTACAATGCCCAAGAGCCTCAGGTCGCCATTGCCATGTAGAAGAAGGCAATCAGATTGATAGCAAGTTTAAAACATGTCATTGTTGATCAAAATATGGCACCAAAGTCGCTGACTAAATCTGGAAATTCCCAGAATCTCAAAGTAAATGAATTTAAGATGCAGCTCTATTCTCTCTACACTACACCACTGTTACTGATGCACGAAACAGAATTTTAAGGTTTGTGATCGGATGTTGTTTGGTGAAATGTAGCTCAAGAATCATAGTTAAACCCCAAAGCCTTTATCTTCACAGGCTTGTACCTTCGACTTATCAAGGAGTTGTTAATCTTTCATAATGATACATTACTGATAAAATTATTTTATACTATATCATAAAAAGTAAAACTCAAAACTGATTGCATTTACATTTTTGAGCAAAATAGAATATTAGCAAGAAATTTAACTTAAATGGAGCCTTTTGATATTTTGTCTTTCAGCATACTGGACAAGGCTCGGGATTGGGTATTTGATTGAAGATCTTAGCTGTTTCACTGCATCGTCCTTGTCAAAAACTGTTTTACTAAGACTTATCATGTTCCTCTGCAATTCTACGTGTCCTAATGATAATTATTCAGTGGCATGATGTACTGAATAAAGGTAATCTTGGTTTCCATTACTATGTAGTACATTAGTGTCTGATGGAAGAAGACAATAAAGAGTCTAATGATGTCCAACCTCAATTAACTTTGTTTACACCCCAAGTCTTGTATATATGTTTATTTTCTGAAATGCATTTGTTGTTTTTTTTAATATAATGAACATAAATTTCATATAACCGGCTTTGAAAATCGTGAATCGGCAGTGTTTTGTTTTTTCCCCCGCTCTTTGTGTTTAACTAAGATTTATGAAAATGTCACCTGTCGAGGTCTGACACAACATATGTTCCAACACATGCTATAATGCCTCTGCTGTTCAGAAGCAATTCATTAACTCCGTACTGTACAATGCGACTCGTGTAACATCTATGGTCTGTGCACATGCTTGAGCTCATAGCCAAATGATTTGTAATTACCTAATTATGTCTATGCAAATAGTCATCTCATTTGCATAAACCATGTTTGGAGGACTGGAGGCAAGTAGACACAAGGGGAATGTTTTTTTCTGTGTGGCTTTATCATCAATTTTTAATAGAAGTTACATTAAAAAGAAAAATGTGTTAAATGTACAAAATATATTTATACTTCTAATGTAATCCTTTGGCATTTGATGCGTGAGGTGTTTAATATTAAATTAACTCTATATGAGTTATAAAATGATGGCAATCTGATAATGATAGGATCATAAGACAAATCATCTAATCAAAAGAATTACTACACTTTATAATCAATTCACCCTCCTTGGTGCGAGACACACGCCCTGTGCTGTTAAATGACAAATGTCTGACGGACGCCACTAATGTAGCAATCCCTGTGCTGCGGTGGACGACCATCTCTTCGGGGAGAAAGCAATAATCCAATTAGCTCGACACCGACTTCAATTATCTGATTTAGTTTGTGCAATCGACTACAGGTCACAGAGAATCAATAAGGACTTGGAGGCCTCTTTATTTAGACTTGAGTGTAAAAAAATGTCTTCGTGCGGGACGTTTTAAAGCACCGGTGGAGATTAAAATATAAAAATCTATTTTTGATGGAATCAAAATGGGTCAGCTCAAAGGTGACAGAGAATAAAAGCAGCAAAAAATGTGGAAACACAAGCAAAAAGCTTGATTAATTGGAACACATACAGTAGAAATCAATTTTTTCTTGTCCAATATAACTTCAGGTACAATAACTAATGCATTTGATTATAATTTGTGGTTTCCCAGATTCAAATGTTGTTGTACTGGTGTTTTCATCTTTTTAAAAAACCTGAACAAAGCTAATTATTCTGTTGGCTGCCCAGGCAATAAATTGGAGGCATTAAAACACTTTCATTATGGAGATTAAAAAAGCAACGGATGGCTGGATTCTTAAACTGATGAGTATACAAGGGAAAACAAATCTAATTCTCCATGCATAGTAATGCACACGCGAGACATACTGTAGCCACTAAAGAGACAGAGCAGCATGTGCAGCAAGAATCTTTATGTGTGACACAGGTATTGTCATTACATGCAGCTCCAGCACACTGATATTACTTTTTAATGCCGTCCACAGTGCGGCAATTCAGCTCCATGAGCCAAAGCAATTCTGCTCCATGTAAGTATGATGCTGAGGTCAAAGTGGTCTTCTCAGAGACGGTAAATCTGCACATGAACAACGTGTCAAAGGCATCACCGCTATCTTACAGGCACCTGCCACGATGAGCTTGTAAAAGGGTCATTAGTGCTTCTGTTATTACTCAGTGGTTGCAGTTAGCACATGGCTAGCAGAGGAACGATCACCTTGTCACATTAACACAAGCATTAACCTCCTGACCAAATCTATCTGCGTGCCTACAATCAACAAGTTCTTGCCAATTAGAAATAAATTAACACGGCTCTGCTAGTGGGCGGACAAGAAAGAACACAATTTAAAGCCAACGGAGGAGCCAACTGTGAAGAATGAGCAAAATATGATTTTCCTTAATTAACATGGCATAATAAAAAGGAAATTAGAATGTAATGGCCATAGAGCTGCAAAGAGGAAGGAACAGATAAAGATACACATCTTCGTCCACCATTTACATGGATCATAAAACTGTTTGGGAACCTCTCGGTTACAGATGTTATTCATCACATACTTGATGGCTTCTAGCGGGAACACTTTAATAAGAACAAGACGCAAAAATAGATGGTAAATGCATTTCTTTTATACATCTTTGTACTTTTTACTCCACTTTATTTATCTGACAGTCACTAGTTACTTTTCAGATTAGCTCATAAAACACAAATCATTGTAAAGGATGAGGACCAATGCTTCCCAACCTTTTTGGTTTGTGGTATCTTAAAAAAATAAGGATGTCTGACTGGGGCTCCTTGTCAGATTTCAGATGTCTATGAGATATTAGCATTTCTACCAAAGACTGACTTCACCTTTAATCCGCCTCTTTAATGCAAACTGTTAAAACAAGCTATTCAAGTCCCGAAGAGGTCAATCTATCAGATACATCACAGAGAGAGCGATGTGCAGAAAAAATAAATACTAATTTGTGCAGCAGAACTTTATTTTTTCTCCTTTTCTAACCATTAAACATCATGAGATCCCGTGGATTTATCTTGTGACCCTTTGGCAGGGGCCCATACCCTGTGTTGTGAACCACTGGACTGTATGTAAAGTGCTACCTCAAGCAACTACAACAGTAACATAATATTTGATGTATCAATATTAGCAATCAGATAGTTTCATATATAATTACTTTGATAAGCTGATAATACATCTCTGCATTCACTTAAGTTGGCCTTTGAATGCAAGACTTTTACTTGCGATTGAGTATTTTTACATTGTTGTATTAGTACTTTTGTAAGTGTTGGGTGCCTACGTCTTCATTAAAAGAAAGTCTTCCCTCTTTTAAACATGTTCAGGTCCTCTACGTCACATTTTTTATAACCCTTAAAGGTGTTTGTTTGACCTGGAAATCAAAGTGGGACCTGAAAGAACAGAGGGTGACCTGAAGTGCCGCAGATGCACGCTGAGGACCTGTGGACCAGATTAGCACCTGGGGGGGTTTGATGCTGAGCCCAGCTGTGCTGTCTATACGACACAGGCAGCATCTATTCTGTCTAAGCCTCTCAAAGACCTCTGGAGACCAGTGTGACGAACCCTTAGAGAGGACTTAGCAAACAGCTCTTAGCCTTGAGGACTCCTTTTTTTTTTTTTTAATCCATTTGTGTGAACACTTGGCTGAAATGATGACAAGGTGCAGAGGTACACAAGGTGAGCTATTGTTTTGGTGTGCAGGACGTGTTGTGTTGTGTCGTATGCATGCATCAGGCAGTCACTTAAAGAAGTGCTTGCCGTTCCCGTGAATTAACGAGCAGTTGGGAAGAACAGGCCAAGGCGGTGCCATCTGTAAATGTCACAGGCACTGCTTGCTCATTTTACACATCATTAAAGCCAATATTCCTAACCTGTATCAGAGCAATCAGGAGCAGGCCATTACTGCGACAGGGGCCCCAGGGGAACCACGACCAAACTCAGAAAGAAGAGAACGGGGAGGGAGAGAGAGATAGAGCACACTCTTTATCTATCTGACACACATACACACACACACACACACGTATGCTCGTGCGCACACACACTTCTGCACACGCACGTGCTCAAACAAACAAGGAGCCCAACACACCTTCCAACAATAAACAAACACATGAAATCAGCACCAGTACCACTACCCTAATAGCTAGTGCGTTTAACAACAGAGCAGAATGAAAACAGGGCCAATTATACATGTATCTGTGGGCAGTGTGTATGGAGCCCAAATGAGAATCTTGTTATTCCTTTCCCTCCATACTGTGGCGCTCAGAAAGCTAAGCCATTACAAGAGTGGAGGCTCCAGGGACAGCTTTCGGAAATGAGAGCGAGTCGGGGAGTGACAAAACAAAGTATTGAGATAAACACCCACCATTAGCACAGGCAGTTAAACCTCCATTTCCTAATCCTCAGCTGGACTCCAGAGGATATTAACCCTTAGTTTACTAAAAGGTGCAGGACAAAAGGATACTGGATTAAGTTGGACAGACAATATGTAATAACTTCAAACTATGTGATCCCTTGTTTCAGTCAATCTGTAGATGAGCCAGGAGCAATGCGACTCCAGCAAACATTGTTTTCTTCTGATCTAACCCTGCAGAAGGCGTGTCGTGTGTGACAGTCAAAGGTCTGAATGATGAAGACGGAGGACAAATCTGAAACTGGTTCAATAACCAGTGTTGTTAAGGCATTCACATGATCTCTCCACCTTTAAGCCTGTTAGTTAAGATGGTGTGTACTCTTTACATTACAATTCAACAGTGCAAATTGGTTTTAAGAATATAACATGCCCATTCTTCTATTATTGCAGCTGATTCATCATAATTCTTCACTGTCCAGTTACTCGTAACTATGCTCCCAGCGGAGCCACATTATTATTTTGCATGTGATACTCCCCAGCCTTATCCAACGGTAAATGATCTTTTCCTGATAGCTTCCATATTGTGCACTCCTGATGAAGAACATGCTGGTTTTTTCTATTAAAGACAAACTACGACACATTTCATTTACATTAACATGCATGCAGCATGATGTGACATTTATTCGTTAAATGGTCAAAGCGTATATGCACGTGTTAAAATGTGTACACTACATGTGTTTTTAGTCAAATATCGGCCATTGAAGTTTTACGTTCACATTCCAGCAGTGTTCCTCCTACTACAAGTATGCATTAGTGTAAACATTTCATTTATATTGAGCCAATTAGTCATTACATTTTCATTTCCACTGATTTCATGAGTGCATACTGTGCATACTCTAGCACCTTCCTTTTGGATTACATTTAGAAGTTCACGTTCTCTAAACATAAAAGTGATTTCACTATTATCCTCTAATTGCTGATATAATCCAGCAGAGGGGCCCTCTCAGCCACTTTAAATTCAATCAATTTAAAAATAAAACTACTTGATTAAAATCCATTATTGAATCTTTAATTAAATAATAGGGTTATAAACCAATTTAAGATAGATTTGATTAAAAAACGGAATTCATTCAAATAAAGTGAATTGACCCGTCTTTTTGTTCCAAACACAACAGTGCTCTGCAGCACATTTGGGTTCACTGTAGTTTATAGAGCACAGTATGAGCCATGTTTCCTCTAGTCTTTTAAAACTGGAGGCATGTTGTGCAAAAATGCAGGTAAGGTTTCGTGTGATTTGGTCAGATTTGATGTCTGTCTAAAGTGTTTCAAATCAAATCTTGTGATGGAAATGTAAATTAAGGCTTTAACACCGTCTTTACATTTAAAGCAACACTTAGCTCTTGTTTTCTCCCTCTGTGACCGTAGCACTCGCAAATACCTTCATCCATAAAAGTGGAAGAATCAGGAAGGAGCCTCTCGTCACAATTTCTCTCCATTCCTGCCCCTCCCTTTCTGCTCACGTTGGACAAGCTAAAAACCCCAAAACAATGAGCATTTGATACACTTTCTTTAAAAGAGAAATACATTAATGATGCTCCCTGACAGTCTGCATTAATCAGAGGGGGCTCCCCCTGAACACAACTCTTTATCGGCCATCGATTTTCCAGTGGGTTTATGGCGAGCGACACACCGAGAAAGCTCGTCGCCGGGCGGCTGCTGGGAAACACATTACGGGGCTGTCAGTTGTCTCGCCATGCATCCTGCATCATTCTTTAAGCACATGAGAAGTTCATTACACCACACAGCTCTGACAGTGCATAGGATATTAGGGACTGTGTCCGTTGTGCATATCCTTGGTGGAAAGTACAGCTCCATAAACGTAACAGAAAATTCTTACATGATCTAAACGCAGCTTTAAATTGATTAGAAATAATTATGACTTTTCATTGATTTGAAGTAAATGCATTTCACAGCCAATATAAGACTTCAAGAGCTCGACTAAAGCCTATATAAGTTTAAGATTTTATGTCTGTAAAATTATACATAATCATTTAGCCTTTCATAATAATAGTAATAAACTCCAGGTTTTAAAAAATGTGTAAGACTTTCTCCCACTTCAGCAGCCATGTAGAAAAGTCTTGCTAAGTACCGTAGTACTGTATTTGAAAATGATGGTGCAGCAACAGTTTCTCCGGGCTCCCTCCTACATCCTACATGTCCCATGTTGACCAAAATGATTTCTCACCTTAAGACGTGCAACGCTGTTTTGATTTATGATGCTTCACAACTACTAAAATTCAATTTCAGCCTGCATTGCACGCTTCTGATTGCCCCGTAAATGAGATAAACTGATGGCAATTTATTCAAGGATCCCACCTCTCCTCTCCTTTCCTTTCTTCTTTCAAAAAAGGAGACACAACTCACATCCCAGACTTGGGTGAATCCAATATTTAAGCGATACGTCTGTATTCCAGAGCATTCAGCAGAACAGACAAGGTGATGCTAATAGAAAACCTCGCAGAGGACCATGAGAGATAGAAAACAATGTGCGTGTTTGATGACGTGAGAAACATTCAGAATCTGCCTCCTGCAGTCTGATTAGTCTTTAGATGTCCTCCTCAGGAAGTCCAGGAGTAATCGGACTTCAATTATTCCTGTGTAGGGCATTTATCGATGAGATTTGATGATGTTTAATAATGCAAGCCATCACTCATTCAAGGCTTTAATGAGACTGTGTAACGCTGCCAAGAGAATCCCATTAAGAGCTAAGTAATGTCAAATAAAACAGAAGTAATGGACACTATACTTCAAAACTATGCTGTGAGCTGGTAACTGCTTCTGTATATGCAGAGCGACTTTAAGTGACCGTCCAAAATCTACAGAATGGTCAGATCTGAGATTAACTTTCACCTCATACTACACTAACAACAAGCACAACGCCACTTATCTCACACCACTTATCTCCGAGGTGCTCATGATGTTCACTCTAAACAACAATGTGGTCAACAGACCCATTCAGACTTTAAAGAGAAGCTGTCAGAGACCATGATAAAAAAGTATAATGATTATAAATGCTTAGCCCCATTTAGGAGGCGTCAATGCCATTGTTGTTGTTATCCAGCGTATCAATCTTGTTGATTGATCATCCCACTCTGGTGACATCAGTTTTATGGCCTCTGAAATGCGTCCCAGTGTTTTCACAATGCCATCCAATTAGGGTACTCCATTCATCATTGGGCTGGAGAATCATTATTAATTGGGTGGAGAGCCGACTGCCACTCCCCTGCTGAGGAGGGCCATGGCTTCTGGAGATCGGGCCATTCAGACTACGGTAAAAGAAATTGGGGCTGTGAGGGTGCACTGTGCAGGGGGCCACATAGAGACACAAAACGACACACACCTCTATGTACTCCATAGGCTCATTCAGTCAGAACATAGAAGATTACATGCTCTTATTTTCATAATGACTGGAGAAATCTTTGAAATCCAAGTGGAGTCTGTGCGACTGGCATATCTTTAATTCAATAACAAATGAGTAAATGCATAGTAAATAGAGAGAGAGAGAGCTTAATGCTCGCTTCTGTGTAGGAATACAGACCAACCAATAGGAGTTGTTTGTGCACCTCCAAAGACATGATCCCTCACTGGCTTCCCAACAGCATAACATGCTAATTGTGGTAAGTGGTGATAAGTTTTACTCCTCTGTCTTGAACATTGGAACTTCTAATAAACTAACTAGGTTTTTTTTTATAGGTGCACTACCAGAAAATGAACCTTGGCCTCTACTTTGTGCAGGTTTCCATCCTGAAGTGTGAACCAAGTTTCCCGAAAATCAGTAGGAGAAAATGCAAATGAAGGTGTGTGTCATTTCCAGCTACTACTGTTACTATTATAAGTAGTATAATAACAAATATAACAATTATATAAGCATGAGGAGTTAGTTCATTAGCGGCATTAATTCATCAGTCAGGTGTCATTACACCATTGCAGAAGAAGAGAGCGCAACAAGATGACACAATTAAAAGAGCGTTGGTCAAACGATGGAAAAATTATGTAGAAAACGAGACATAAATATGCCATCTTTTTGTTTCATGTTTCACACTGATCCACACAGATCTGATGCTTTCATTTGCTGCTATTTTTAGTCTTGACTTTTTAGTGTTTCACAAGATTTGGTCAATTCAAAACTGTAGCTGTAATCTGACTGTGTTGTACCTTCATTGCCTGCAGATAAGCCGTCCGGCTTGGTGATGCCCGTGCTCTTTTTCCGCCTGTGTTTCTTGCGGTTGGCGTGTGGCGAAGGAGGTGGCTCAAGTTTAGGACTTGTTGCGCTGCCGACACTGGAAGTCGCAGGATCATTCATCCCATTGGCTGAAAAAAACACATACAGAAAAAACATGTTAGATCATTAGGTTAAGTTTACATTTCACTGTCACAGCTTCAGCTCGGTATAGTTCCACACTGACTGGGTGAAACTCCACAATCTTCAATGACATAAAAACACATTAAAGCACTTATGATCCTACATAATGTCTCAGAGGTCAAGTATAACTCTCTTTAAATGCACCTGTCCCATTGGTGGGTCATTATAATAAGGATGGTATGGGTTTTTTGGGTAATTTGCAAATTACATACAGTGAGCAGTATGTTTATACAGACAGAGAAGTGCAGAAGATGGATGAAGAGCAAGTGTCCAATTTAAAAATAAAAATGACTTGATGAAATATCAACTAACTCTGGCAGAGTGCTGTAGCATCATGTTGGCTCTGGATGAAGTTTTCTTTGGGCTTAAGACTGTTAGTCTGATATGAATTGCTCACAGATGAAGCTGCAAGTCCATTATAATCAAGACAAAAAAAATGATAAAAAAAAAAAAAAAATGTTGGAAAAATGTGAAACTGTTCCTTTAGAGATGTCAGCTTCAGTTTAATGCAAAGAAGGTTCGTACCAGTATCAAGTGTATGACTCAGTGTAAAATGACTCTGAGCAATGAATGACATTATCAGCCTTACTGAAAGCTTCATGTAAAGTGGAGGCAGACTTGTCACAACCTTAAAAGTGTGTCTCCAGCAGTAAGAGTTGGAAAAGGCTCTGAGTGCTCCAAAAGTAACTGTGTGGCTCCGGCTTTAGACAGAGTGAAGGACAGGTGTGGGGCTATCATTGAACAAATGGTTACCTAAGTTAGCCCGCGGCAGAGCTCTCTATATGACTGTCTGAGAGTGACAGGGGGCTAAGAGCCGGCTTTGTTTCTTGTAAGTGATTTTATAAATGTGATATTAACCTGTGCTACCGTTGGGCAAAGGGATAGGAGGGATGGGACGATAGTAGGGGGGTTGTCAGCTTGCCATCCTTCTGATTTCCTGACATTTGACATCACTTTCCCTTCTTTCCCCCTCCGGATGCCATTATGAATCTGGGAGTGGGGGCCAGGGGCCTGGGGGAAGCAGGGAGGGAGAGCCGGTAGATGGGCCCCACATTGCTCTCCTCTTACCACCCTGTGTGGTGCTGGCAGCCTCCTCCATTGTCTCCCATCAAAAGCTCATTGTAGTGTAGCAAACTCCATTCATTTCCCTGTGCACCGTCCCAGCCCCAGGGGTGGAGTGCAGGAGGACAAGGGGCTCAGGGATTATTGCTGTTGTCGTTGCCAGTTGCACATGCTATAATGTGCGGCACTGTGCCATTAGCCAGTGTACAACATTAGGCCTAATTCGGTCATTACCTTTAGGGAGATGGGGCTGTCTTGGAGGAGTAAGATGGGCTCAGCGGGGGATTGAAGATGCTAACGTTGGGGGAGAGCGGAGCTCAGAGGGCCCGGGGATGCATTGTTTGAGCGTGGGCAAAATGTAGGAGACAACACCTGAGACACACATTGTTATGTCTGCACTCGACTTAATAGATTAATCTTGATGAGAGTTGATGTATACAAAACAAGAACGTCATTACCGGAAAAAAATTAAGTAGTTATAACCACCGGTATCTTTAATTTGTTAGAAGATAAGGGACCATCCTCAGAGGTAGTATTAATATTTCTGCATAAATAGCAAAGTGCTACTTGGAAAATAATAATAGTGATTATATGCCATCACATTAATAAACATAACATTGGTGCTCGTGCTGGACTACATACATTAAGCTCTCTGGTGTTTTGAATGGCAGCACGCAGCCACACATGTAGCAGCTCCTAGTCGAGGCGTCTGTTTCAATTTCCCTGCTCTCTTACAACAGCCCCCCTGAGACGAGTCATTAGCTGGCTCAGACAGCTGGGGGCACAGGGGTCCTCCATGTGCTCCCTCCTCCCTCTGCTTCCTCCTCCCTCTCCATCCCAACGTCTGTCCCGCCAGCACAGCTCCGTATGGCGGGTGGAAGACTTGAGCTCCAACCTGCCTCCGACGTGACAGCCAGCATTTGTTTAATGTCGCTTGAGGTTAAAGGGGAGGGCTGCCCCTCAGGGCCCCCAAACGTGTCATAAACACCTCTAATTATCAATTTCTGCCCCTAATGTTGTGGAAAATGACCCTGGCCCTGCTCATCCTGCACCTGAAACATATACAGGGGTGATACACCTCCCTTTGTTTGCACCAATCAGTCTTTAAGAAGTCTATAACATGAAGGTGTAGAGGCAAGAAATGGATAAAAACAGTACACATCGCTGAGCAATAATATCAGAGCACCTGAAATCTAATGCTTTTATATAATGTAAAGTCCCCTACCTTTAAGTGGTTCTCAGCTCTAAACTACGCATGACTGGTAGATTATATTTCTTAAATTGAGATTTCTGAAGTTAGAATTGGACTGATCCTGCAGTCACCGTGGCGTTATTAGCTAGCTGTTAGTGTGTACGAGGGCCATCAGGACGAAGCTGGTTAATGAAGCACACTGGGGATCAGGAGTCTCTTTCCCACTCAGCCAAGATCACCTGGGCAGCAGAATAGGTACCAGCCTAACCTGTGATTACAGTGTATTACACTCCCACCACGGAGATGACAGTTTAAACATGCTTCAGGATGAAGACCACGGGTGAGACAAAGAGGGGGCTGCTAACGGCTTCCTGCCTTTACCAATGCCACACTGAGAATGAATGAGAATGAAAAAAGGGTGAGAGAGGGAGAGAGAGAGGCAGAGAGGAGGTGAAGAGGAGGAGGGGGGGGAGTCATTTCATTGTTATTCAAGAGGCTCCGGGTGAGGAGCACTATGATTCCGCCAGGCCCCTTGACATGGCAGCCCTGCCTGTCCTCAATCAAAGCCAACGGCTGCAATTAATGGCAAAAATTAGAAACAATCACCGCCTCCCCCTTATTATCCTCAATTAGAGCGTACTAATCAAGGCCTGATCGCGCTCTGCTGCTCTCTCCAAACTAAATGTCAAACTTCATTACGGCCTGGCGTAGAAATCAAACGCCCCACATGCTATCACCCTCGCATCGGGAGGCCAAGGTATAAAACACAGTGCCACAGGAAAAGGCTATCTGTGCATTAACTACCTGTGTCCTGATATGCAAAGTTAAAGCATTTATATAGAAATTACGACATAGCAGAACAGAGTTGAGGCATAAACGTCGACGGAAAGACATAAAGCGATCAAACTTTGAGGGCTCCGGTGGGCAGCATGGATAGAAATAATATTGTGATAATTAACACAGAATTATCAACCTAAAATGATATTTTGTATGAAAACTCTCATGATAAACAGATAAAATGTCGCTCTTCCCATTAGGACTGTAATTAAGAATCGCCCAGTAATTATTATTTTTTCTACAAATTTTTATTTTTAGATCAAATGTAAGGAAATTATTAGAAATGATTATTCCCCGCAGCCTAAAATTATATTTTCTAGTTGCTTTTTGTCAGACCAACAGTCTGAAAGCCAAAAGATATTAAATTTACAATCACATGGCAAAGAAAAATAACAAATCCTCACACTCGAGAAGCTGGAACCGCTGGATATTTGTTCAAAATTACTAAAACAATTAATTGATTGACTAAATTGTTGCCTCTTAATTTTCTGTTGATCAACTTAACTATTAATTGACAAATCTATTCAAGTGTGCTTCCTAGGACGTATATTTTTGTGTTTTAATAGAACAAAATTGGATAATTTCATTTCACCATGAGAGCTGTGACGATTTCTCAGTCCTCTAACGATAAGGTAATATTAATTAATAATTAAATCATTACTCGTGGAGAGTTCTGATCTACTGTAATCTTTTGCCTTTGGAAACGTGACATTACTCACACTTTGACCATGACTTAAGTTACTGTCATCAGTGAGCCCATCACATTGCTCAGATGACTGTTTGAGCCTTTTGCTTTTAATTCAGGCTCAAAGATTGAGGTGTACGAAGGAGAGCGGGATCTAAACAAGCATCCGGTGCATTAAGAATGGGTGTCTTTATGAATGCAAGCAATAGAAAAATTGGGCCGGGATTTAATCAAAAATCTTCGCTCAATATTCAAGAGACGTTACTACCTCTGCTTCTGCCGTTGCTCAATAGGTTTACAAATGAGGACATTCTTTAAATAATATGGAAATGGTTACCTGGCTAAGATGCATTCATTCGCCAGTGAATCATCAATCTACTGTTTTTGCATCTCAGAATCACATTTTATGTTAACCTGCAACCTTCACCAAGGATAATGGAGTGATTGGGCTTGGTTCAAGTCAATACAAATGGCAAAACATGAGCACCCTTCACTGTGGAACACCCTCTATTGATTATTGAAGGCACATTAGGATGAAAGATAAGAAGGTCGCGTTTCAATCAAGTATATGTTTACTGATAGTCCAGTCACATTTTACACTACAGACGTATTCTGCTGCTGCAATTCAGATTCTTAAATTGTACAGAGACATAAAAACAAGATGTTCAGAGAAAGTTTTCGAGCTACAAAGATGTTGCGTCTAGTATATGAGCCTTAAACTGTCTGCACTGACTATGCACTGATTACAGAGACACTCCTTTCCCATGGACGAGCAACATATCTATCATTTGACGCAACGTTTCTTACTATTATTTTCAGCTCATTTGCCTCATTCAAGCTCATTTGTGGTTACCTTAAGAGTAGCATGAAAATAATTGAAGAAAATAGAATAATGGAGCAAATTGTGGATCTGATTTAGTTGAAGACTGGATGCTGGTTAATGAGCTATGTTAATATTGAGGGCTTTTCAGTTTACCAAACACGAAAATGGGAAAATTCTCGACCTCCTTATTTTCTCAACGCAACGTTTAGGAAGTTTCTATTTGTCCTCGGCAGACCGGCTGCTAAAAACGCACAATCACAAACATCCAGTATGAAGTCTTTTCTCTCCCCAACACACACATTGTAATACAGATGCAAACATGCTCCATGGAAAAAACTCACATACAAACAGCCACACACACACACATATATACAACACACACTCGTGCTCATTTATTTGAGGACCCCACGAATCTAAGTAATTCTGCTTTGGGCATGCTGCTGATGGGAGACAGGGGTAGGGGGTGATGGAAGTGCCTGCGTCCAGGCAGAATTGATCGTTTGGCAGCTCCAAATGAGAGACAGGCTTGTCTGCGGAACCACGAGGGCCGTGCAGTTGGACTCCAGCAGCGCTCGTAAAGTGCGCTCTTTAAACTGCCGGGGCCCCTGGGAGCCCATAGGGAGGGGGGGAGCCGCCGCCGTGCTAATGAGAACTACCAGAGTGCAAACATGCATGGAAATGACTGTTATTCTGTTGATGTGCATTTAAGTGCTTTTTTACTGCCAACCACAAAGAGAGGGAAATAACTGGTGATGAATGGTACCCCCAAAAAGCATTCATTTTCCTCTTCGGAAGAAAAGAGAGCAAAACAGACGAAGGAGGAGGAGGAGGGGGGGGGATAAGAGTAAGATGGAAGGTAAAGACAGGATGGGGGGGGTAGTGTAGACATGCATGGTGAATATATTATCTTACTTCACTCAAGTACAGTGACAAGGTGCAATGTGACACAGAGGCAGTAAGTGGAGATGCATCGATGGCAGAAAGTTAACCTTCACCGTTCCTCTCCTCTGAACACGCCGCTTCTATCAAAGAGCAGCAGCCAAAAAGGTCACAGCGATCACAGCCCTGATCACCTAATTATGAAAATGAGGCTCGTTCCACCTGTCTAAGAAACTCAGGAAATTGCATCTCCATCACATCACACCTCTAGATCAGATTCCTTCATTTTGTTTTGATTCGCTCATGTTTTTGTGGTATAATATGTTGTTTTTTTTCCCCTAACACAGTAAGAAGGACTTTAAGGGGATGAGAATGTAGAAGGTGGAGGTCTTACGGGCGCCGCTGCTTGTACTGGTGTTGATGGCTTCATTCCACTGGTCGGCGCTGGACACGGAGAAGGAGCGTTGGTGCATGCCATCTTTACTGCCGCCAAACACCGACCCGCCCGTCTGGAGGGAAGTGCTACTGTTGGAGTGAGGAGCACCTGGAAAATAAGTGACAGACACGAGAAAATGAATCCTGATTTCTTATGTTCTCTACAGCTGTTTGAATTCAAAACTTATTCTGGTAGGACTGTTCTTTAAAAAGTCAAGCCAAGAAGTGATAATGGTATAATTGAGTTAACAGTTTTTGGTACTTTCTACTGCACTGCAATGCTGCTGCCACCTTATTTGTGCACATCCCTCTGTCAAACAACCCCCCTTCACACAGACACACACACGAATCCCCTCTCCCTCCGCCTTTGCCTCTAATTAGCCCTTAATTAACAAGATACACTCTGAACGCTAATTATCTCGCCTCATCCCTCTGACTGCCACATCGATCTCCACTGGCGTCAGCAGGCGTTCTCTCCCTAACTTCCAATCAGGCGAGCCACGGACGCCTGGCTCTCTTTACTAATTCATGGGTTAGGCTGCGCCATGTGGGGTCCTTCCCTCCTGTTCGCGAGCAGTCGCTACAACACGTCCTAACTACTCTGAAAAACTCATTGATTCACTTTGAACCCACGTGAGGGGGAGTCAGATTACCTGCTTAAGCTTTGAAATGCATCAAACTGAACAGAGCTGTATGATGTAGAGCAAGGATTTGCTACAAAATTGTATGATGTTATTCAGAAAAAATCATTTAACCGAAATAAAGGTTGAATTACACGAATAAGAACATATTTTATATGACTTACAGGAAAAGATGGGGGGGCTTATAAATAGATTTAGCCATCAGGAAAGTTAATTTTCACCCTCAAAGTTGACACAATAACTCATTTACAGACCCTTCTATAAAACAATACAGTTTAATGAGATAAATAGACATTGTCTTGACAAAGTTAAAATTTTACAGGTTTTGTTTTGGAAAACAAGCCCATATCTCTAATCTTCTCAGCAATGCTTTCTCATCTTACAGGTATCACACATCAAGGCCTTTTATCCAATAATTACAAGAGAATATCAGTTTCTGATTGAGGTGACAATAACAGAAAATATAGAGTGTGGGTCGTGTGTAAAGTAAACTAAGCGGCACGGGTGCTTGTTAGGATAATATGTCCTACTCATTATCTAGAGTAATAAGTGTATCAAATTCACATAATCATGTCTAATTAGTATCAGTAATTATCTTGTTGGGCCCAGGAATATTAATCTTCAGGTCCCAGAGGGGAGGGAGCAGAATCGCAGCAAGAATGGGAGAGAGAGCGAGGGAATCATGCTGAGGAGCACTGACTAAATTAGCATGCTGAAATCAGAGCAAGAGCAGGAGGAGGAGGAGGAGGAGGAGGAGGAGGAGGAGGAGGAGGAGGAGGAGGAGGAGTAGACGGAGCTGAGGAGTGGGGGTACTGGAAAGAAAATGTGAAACTTTGTTTTTTAAAAAGTGACGACTGAATTACACATAAAATAAGGTCATGACGTCTATGAAAATGGTTACTTTTAACGTTACCGAATTAAAAAAATATATATTTAAAATGTGATTTTTTTTTCTGAAGACCAAATATTACACAGATAAATATTTAATTAGCTCATTGTTTAGAGATAAATCTTTATTTCTTACTACAAAATTAAACATTTATTTATTTCCAAAGTGTGAAGTTTGACTATTTGATGCCTTAAAAAAGAGAACAAAAAAAAAAAAAGATAACTACAAGGCAACTTCGATTGATATTTAAAATTCAACAATCATGTCTAATTGTCAAATTGGATGCTAATGATGAATGAATTATACATGGCTGTATCCATTAGTCCCCAGAGACCACTCCTGCATAAAGGGGAGGATAATGTAATTACAGTGGAGAAATAATCAGCTTGTGGCATTAAAAAGAGCACTGTACTCGCAGCTCCAGCCAGGCCTGAACTCCAGTGCGCTTTAGCAGTGGAACTATGGCAGACTGACAGTGACGAACCTGACAGCTGCAAATTGAGGTCCGAATCATGCGATTTAATGCTGAATATTACTGACTTTAGTGATTGTACGACTGATTTGAGTGTCAAATACAAACACATCAAGCCTTATTTCATTTTGATGCATTAAATGTTTCAAATAATTAAAACCTATGATGCAACAGAACATTTTAGCAGTAATAAAGTAAGACTGTTTCATAAAAGCTCCCTGCCTACAAAACAGAAACATCATTTTGACAATTTCCTGACATTTTCTGAAAACACTGAACTTTTATTTGGTCTCTTCTCTATTGGTGAATATATCATTATTATTTTTGTGCTAAAAATTCAACAGCGATCGAGACATTTATTGTGAAATTGCATGCATGTAGAGAGTGATACAAAGCAATACATTTACTTGATTACTATACAAGTACAATTATGAGGGTACTTTATGCGAGTATTTCTATTTTCTGCTCCTTTCTACTTCTACTCCACTACATTTCAGAGGGTAATATTATACTTTTTACTCCACTACTTTTATTTGACAGCTTTAGTTACAGGCTAGTTTGCAAAGTAAGAATATCAATAAGATTTTAAGTAGAAATAATTAACTAAAATATATATTGTTTTTCAATTTTAATTTACATGTTTTTCAAGTTTAATATCCATTTTTATAGATTAAACTAACTTAACAGTATAAAGTAGTAAAATTAGCTCCACCGCAGTGAGCTATATCATTAAAATACTTCTTAAACCACCAGTAATAACAGTATAATATTTAATAATAGCCAGTTGGTTGCATGAGGATGGTAATACATCTGTATTTCTAGTTAAGTACAATTTTAATTTTGATGAAGGTCTTTTACTTTTAACAGTTTTTTCACCTCGAGATATTTCTACTTTTATTTAACTAAAAAACTCAGAATACTTCATTTACAACTGCATCTAGATAATAATTAAAAAAACATCATTAGCTGCTCAACTAAATCCCAACTGATACGTTTCTTATCTTGCTACACACATACGTATACTTCTAAATCGAAGCATTTCATTGTTAACTGCTGTGTAATTCTTTTTTTTTATTTTATTAAAATTAATGGAAACTTAAAAGTACAAAGCACCATTATGAATATTTCTTGCTGACTGTATCGCCACGTGTATAAAGAGATAACAAAAAGCCATATAGTGTGTTCTGCAGGCTATTCAGGGCTGGGGTGTTAAGTAGAGGCGATGGATTAGCGGGGAGCAGCGCTGCCTTGCTTCTCATTTCTCTTTAGGCCGGGCCGTCAGTGGGTTGATGAGCCGTGACGAGGCCTGACCCCTCCGTGGAGTTGTTGCCATTATGTACAAGTAGTGGGATAATGAAGCATTCATGGTAATGTGGGCCGGGCAGCACATCATCTGCGGCTGTGTGTAATCCACCAGCATCATCCTGACCAATGCCCAGACGTCCCCCTCCTCCGCCCGCGCTACTGCTGCTGTTGTCAGTCCCCACACAAGCCACTCAGACGTTCAGATTCATACCAATGCATTGTGTTATTGTACTTTATTAAAACAATTTTCACTTTAACTCAAAATGATTTCATTTTCTTTGCTTCTTTGGATATCGTGCTTTTTGGAAGAATTTTAAAAATTCATCATTTAGGCCTCATAAAGTGGTGATATTGAATATTTCCAGCTAATAACTGCTCCAGTTTGATGACATTTCCTCCTGAAACTTACCAATTTAAATAAACACAAAAATAAAATTGAAGACAGAACAAACGTACTTCAGACTATGACTCTAAGGCAGGTACATGTACCCCAGGAGGTACTTCTACAGTTGTCAGGGAAAGATTGACGAGTAGCTCAGCTAATTTAAATAAATAGAAATTATGAAATTGGACATCTGAAAGTGCTGGACAAATACTTAAAACATCTTGCTTCTCCCACTGTAAGTGGTAGCAGTAGAAACTCAAACATAACTGACATGATACCACCTCTGTCCAGTCTTAAACTTGTATCAAAAATCTTGTAAGAATATTGAGTTTTAGTTATAGATTAGTTCAAAATTGACACATTTGAGCATGACGGTTGGTGTTGATGATGCCTGTCTAATATGGCACATCAGACAATAAAAGCTGGTGATCACTAGTTACCTAAAAGAGGTCAGAAAGTCTTGTGTTGGGGGTGGCAGGGCCTGCTGGTCAGTATGTGTCTACTGGTGCTATAGTGCTATAGAATAAAGCTGGAGACAAATTATGGTAGAGAGTGAGGAGGGAATGAGCTAAACACTTCCCTGAGATCTCCACCTCTTCCACATGCGTCTCTCTCTCTCCCACAGGATTGATTCAAAGTGACTGAGCCCATTAATACTTTGACACAATGTATCTGTCGCTGGTGACACGGCAGGATGCGTGTTAACAGGGAGGATCATATTTAAAATGGTTCCGCTCAGCAACCAGCAAAGGAATTAAACCTGGCCCGCTTGGCAAACTCGTTGGCGCATGCGTTCTCTCATTTACTCTCTGTCTTCTCAGCCTCTCCTCTTTATCTTCCCATCTCCCCCATCCGCTCCGCCCCCCCCCCTTCTCTCCGTCGCTATCCCTCTTCTCCCAGTGATTATAAAGGTCTTTAGATCTAAGGAATGAATGAATTACCAAAGGCACAGACAAGGCTTGTGATTTGGACGCTGTGAATGAAAAATTACCCCTTTGTTCCCTTCATCAATTGCACGTCTAATGAAATCAAAATCCCGATCACATAATCATAAGAGGGTCCTCCACCCAGAGAGAGACCTGATGTGATTTGTAACCTTTCTTTTCCTAAGTGGAGATTAAGGCAAATCTCCCTCACATTGTTCCCCGATGCACAAATGGATGGCAACTGAAAATCTTGGGAATTTGTCACTGAGGTCTTCTCCAAGTAACGAACAACAGGAGAAGACAATATTGTTCAGTTTTTTTTTGTTTTTTTTTTAAAAAAGAAGAAGAAGAAAAAATTAGCTGGTGCTGTTTTCCCAAAGCCTGGTCTGGCCTGTTTTTCAAGGCCCTTTGTCTGCCCCAATGACTCCCCTTAACCCAGCACTCAAGGTTAACAGTCTGTGGGATGGAACAACCTCGATCCAACGTCCTCTGCTCTGTAAACTCCTACATCTTTCTGCTTTTGACTGATTAACCCGTTCAGCAGTGGCAGCACTTTGGCCAGGTTTAACAGTAACCTGCCTGGACAGTGCTAATGGTCCCTGCCGACCCGTCTTTGGCTCTGTACCCACTCTCCCGCCAGTTAGCTTTAGCCTGAGTAATGAAAACACTGTGCCCATTTCACAGCCAATGAAGGACCCCGCCTCCCTCTGGGGATCACTTTGCTAATTAGTATTAATTACTCTTAATCCTAACCCCTAAATCCAATCACTGGCTTCCCCTCTATACGCCTGCCAGACTCTCTGCAGCCTCCGGTGGCGCAGCTCGCTGGGAGAAGAGCTCTATTTTTAAACTTGAAAGGTGGAGAAACCCTGGCACGATGCTCAGGACCAAACTGTTTTTCGGTTGCTATGACCCCACAATTACCTTCCGGATGAAAAATAAGGTCAGCATCAGAGTGGCAAAGGCATAAACAAACCCTTTTTGTGAGATTTCCTTAAACATGAGCATGATATTTAAACACAAGTTTTAATTCCCTCTTGAATAATTTAGAGAATTAATAGATTTCTCATAGACTCTCATTAAGTCATCATTGTGTATACTATGAGGCAGCTAATTTGCATGAACGAACCATACAGAAAGTAGATAATTAACCTGTTGGGACCCATTTTTATGATTAATCACAAATTGAGGACACAGAAAATGAGTACAGTAATAAAAGACTAATTGAGTCACAATTACCTTTTATACCTGTGATTTGTTTTCCCTTTTGGGTAGTACAAGAAATATGTACCAACCATGTCCATCCTTTCAAATTTAACAATATAAGTGAATTTTATTATTATTATTATGTGGTATTCATTTCAAAACCACAACTACAAGTGAAAAAGACACGACAGAACTGGAGGTGTTGAATGAACATGTTGTCGGAAAAAAGGTGTTTGTGACAGTGAAAATACAATCCAGGATATTTTATTAACTTTGATGAGAGGAACATGATTTCCTGAGTGTTTCATCTCGCTCACGGAAAGGTATTTTGTATTTTGTGTGTTGTTTTTTGACGACACTTGCACTGATTATAATAAATTGCCTCAAGTCAAGCCTCTAATTAGGACACAAACTGTTGTATTCACATCTTTAAGCTTTGAAGGCCCGTTGTAAGTTTTCATTAGCCTGATGAAGCACTGAGAAAAACGCCTCGCGTAGTCACGTTGTGTTTTTGACCACAACTATAAGACCTGAAGCTAAAACAGCAAGCAAATGTACCAATCATACTCCAGGAGAATCGCTCAATGCAGAAGTGTCAGAACATATAACACAAATATCCTAAATTGTCCATTAATGTGTGTGTCTTTTATTCCCCTGACCTTTAGCCTCATATTAAAGACAGTAAGACGTACCTGTGTTTCCTATTCCTAGCTGCAAGGTGCTGCGGTCCTTGGTCATCCCGTTGGTTTTGGGGCTAGCAGTGGGGGCCACGGTGGCCACCGCTCTCGGGGGTCGCTTCCCGGGAATCTTGACCGTTGTCCTCAGCAAGTCTATCTCTTTCCCATGTACATTCTGCATGTAGTCCTATAGAAAGTGGAAAAAAAGAGAAGATGACAGTAGTTGTAAATGGTCTGCAGATTACTCAAGTAAGAGTCCAGATAATTCCAAATATTTGCCTCAGTTCAGGGAACTGATTATACACAGCAGACCAACAAGAATCCAGGAATTATGGAAGAAAAACAAATTAAAAGGCTATTCAATTTCCATCCCCATTAGTCACAACCCATCTCAGACCTTCCACTAAGGGTGTGTGATAGTGGAAAAATGATTGTAAAGCCATTATACATCACCTGTGCCCACGCCGTCTCTCCAAATAGCGAGATGTTAGGCTTAATGAATGCAAACAGTCTCATTCTCTTTCAATTTGGGCATTTGATTTGGTTTAAAGCGACTACTGCCCAAATGTGGGAAGCCAAGGTGAAAATCATTGGGCTCAGCAGAAAAAGACCCAGATAGAGGCGAGCTCGGCCTTTGCCGTCCCCCCACCGGCTCCTCTGCTTTATTACCGTGTCATAAAGCACTCATTTCTTTCCCAAGCCTCCTCGCTAATTACCCAGTGAGCGCTCTCATTTCATTTTATTGCTGGAATTAACAGCCAGATCGAAGCGTGCAAAGCTATTAAGATGTGTGATTAAGCCACATTCAATTAGTTTCTACAAACAATTTAATTGATGTAGCAGATAGAATTAACAGAAGGTGATTGTGTGGATGGCTTGGCTGACTGCGAAATTAAAGGTTCCCCTCTTCCACTCTCTCAGTCTGCCTCCCTCCCTCTTTCTTCCTCTCTCTCTCTCTTCCCTTTTTCCCTTTCTTACTCCTTCTCTGCTCCACTGCTCAAAATGAGCCCGAGCTGTTTGCCACGTTAATGTAACTGTCTCCCTTACTTCACCTCCCTCCGTAAGTCAACAGATTCATACATTCATAGATTGCCCTGATGACCTGTAATAGCTGTAATGATCAAGAGATAGCCTGTTCAGTCAATTACATACATCACTGTAGCACAGCACTGCTCGACTAATAACCGCTTGTAAATTAAACCACTAACACACTGTCAGTGCAAACAAGGCCACACACAAGGTTCACGTCTAACTGTTGAGCTTGTGTTCAAACTTTGAGACGCAAAGTGCTGCTATTATCTTTTTATTTTAGCTCGCCGAATTACCTTAAAACATCTCAAACACAAGAATCACATAGTGATGGGAGGAACTTGAAGAGGAAGACGGGCATTTCTGACAGTGGCACCGGGCTCCTGAGCTGTCTGCTGCCAGCCAGCCGAGTGTTTAAGAGGTATTAGGAGCCCAGCGGGATTCTGACAAAGATGGATGTGGGAGGCTGGTCAGGCTCTGCTGCCATGCGGTGAGAACCATGATAAATACAAGCCAGCGTGGAGTCTGAGCGCAGCGGGCACGCAGCAGCACAGCCATGTCTCCATTAGCTGGCACCGGGGATGGGCACCGCAGGGGGGGGCAGGGATGACCACTAGGGCACCCTGTTTCTTAAAACTGAGCTTCAAGTCACAGGGTTAGCTAATACAGCTGTTACACACATCCATACATCTCTGTAAAAGTCATGAGCTGGTATGGATGTAATCCTGTTCACTACAGCGGTGGTGGTAAATGTAATCGCATCAAGAGAAAAAAGTCCCACATTAAAACCTCCAGCAGCACCCTCAAGTACAAACAGTAGTGTAACAAACACATAAAGCCAATTGGAAAAGAAATGGAAAGGGGAGAAGGGGAGGGGGGTTGAGACTCACATGTAAACTGGGGTGGTAAGTAAGGACGCCATTATCACACAGCGTGACATATTTCTTTTTCCACTCCTTGTTGAGGGATTTGCCACTTCGCTTCAGAAGGATTCCCTGTAAGAGACAAGGCATCACGGTGAGCATATGCTCTTCTCAAAGCAGCATGGCAGATGATATGAGCCATTATGGATGTTAAATACCATAAAACAGCATTATTATTGTTATCACAGATTTGTTATGGCGGTTACATTTTTCTGCAGTAAGTCATAAAGTAAACAAACATCAGTGACAATTACCAAACAGTATGGAAGTGATTAGCTATATTGAAAACACACAATATACAATTAAATCCCCTTAAAGTTTCATTCTTTATTCTAATTTATTGGCTGACAGGTTTAATGATATGTTTTTTTTTTCTATTGTGACCATTTGATCCTCCAAAGTTGGCCCGAGTTCCTCTGGCACAGAGACCATTCAGAGAGAGAGAGACAATCCAATTTGCCAGACCTCCTCCCTGCATTCATACACATAACATGCTGAACTCTGGAAGACCTTTCAATCCAGGGATTAGGGAGTGTGATCTCCCCTCTTCAAAGCCCACTCAGCTCTTATTCTATTCTACTTTATCTTCTGGGGCATTTTAGGGCCTCAGATGGTTTCCTTATCTGTTGAGTAAATCCACTGGTAAACAATGCAGTTCCTCTGCTGGAGGTGACCAAACGCTGCTGAGTGCAAGGGCCAGGAGGCTCTCTGGGGTTAAATAGTGAGGAGGGGCACGCTTAATTAGGGGATTAAGCAGGGGCAATGTTTGTGCTTTTACAGCCAGGGCCTGTGTGTGTGTGTGTGTGTATGTGTGTGTGTGTGTGTGTGAGCTAAAAAGGGAGGGGGGTTGATGGGGTAGTATTTTGCTAGCCAGGCCCATCCTGCGGGCTTTAATCCTGATTAACACATCAGGCAGAGCTGACCCTCGGTGACCTGGGCACCAGGCTGTTTGCCGACAATCATCCTAATCCGAACCCCGACTCATCTAAAGGGGGGGCGAGTACTGACTGTTGGCTGCATGCTGGGACTCAAGAGTTGGTTTTATTCATATCTTACCAATATACCTGTTTATAGCTTCTCTGTTGAGCTGGACCTCAAATATTTTGTATTAAAATCACTAAATCTACTCTATTAAAATCATTAAATTACAGAGTATAATAGAATAATTTCTTGGGCCACTGAGAAAACAGACCAGCATCAATGATGTCTGCGCATAACTGATAAAAACTAATAAAAATATCTATTAAATAATTAGTAATAAAATAAAAGTCTCTTGTCCTTGTGGGTAAGAAGGGGAGGCAAAGGGGGCAAAAAAAAGGTTGAACATGTTGTACATACTCTGATAATTATTGCTTCATAAACTCACTTTGCTCAAAAGCAAAAGAAATACAATTAAATTAAATATAAATGCTCATTTTAATACCAGAAAGGCTTGGTTATCCATTTTGTAATTATTGATACTTCCGATGATCTTTCAGGAAGAAACATTGCGTCCTTCAAATCGATAAGTTGCTGACTGCCCAGACTCTTCTCAATTTAGTCAATAAAAGGACTGTAAACACTTTTTAAATGGTTCTCTAATCATACAAAGTAAATGATGCAGTCAAAGGGCCTCTGGCAACTTTATAATACATGTTTTACAAGCAAATATGTTGCTCATCTCGCAGCCCTAGTGAGGCATAAACAAATCTATACACGCAATCAGTGCGGAGCTTCATATATTTATCAGAGCTGTGAAGCAGATCAATAAAGATACTGAAACAATAACGTGAAAATCTTTACACGCACAGACTAATTTTTCAGTTATTTTATTTGAGCAGTCGTTGTCCATTACGGCTGCGGTATATCTTTCGTAAAGCACGTCACTTTCAGTAATTGGAAGCTTGACAAATGATTCGAGATAATTCATCATAATTGTTCAATCGTTCGCCACGTTGGATAGAGCGTTGTTGCTCTTTATGTGATAGTTTGACACCACATGGAAGCATGTGTGCAGCCCTGTGCTTCCTTACAACACTGACACACACACACACACACACACACACAAAGAGATGAGTGTGTTCAGCCTGTGCGACATAAGGAAACGGGCAGATCGTCAGACGTGCTTCTCTGTGTCCACACAATTGTCATATCTACACAGAGGAGATAGTGTCTTTCCCTCTTTTGTCAGACGACCAGCAGAAAAGCTGCATCCTGCCACTGTGGCTGACTGATAGGCCGGCCCTTTGTGACAGGCCGAGGAGAAGGGGGGGGGAAAAACTGTGTGTTGGTGTCTGTTGGGTTGGGTTGGGTAAGGTGGGGTGGGGGGGGTCGATGATGGGGCAAGAATGCACTCACTGCTGAGGAGCCGCCAACAGCTCCTGAGTGCATTGTTATCCTCACTCACTATTTTTATAGATGGGAGGGGGGTCAGAGCAGAGGGGAGAGGAGGTGGAGGGAGGGGGGGAGTGGTAATTAAGCACACATTGACGCTTTGATCTCCTTGATTGTGCATTTGACTGGGCTGGAGATCAGCTAGTCACACCACTAACCCCCCCACCTCACTCCATCCACCCTCCCTCCACATCACATTATAGCCAAACTCCCCGCCCCCTCCAAAAAGAAATCCTTTGTAGATAAAGAGGGGCTGGTTTATCTTGTCAAAAGTTGCCATGATACTCAGGGAAACTGGTTCTGGACTTTAGAGGGGCGCTCCCCAGCATGTGTTTGGATAAGAATGGGAGTGTTTTACAGTAAAGATCACCCAGAGGAGGGGATTGTTTCTAATCTGTAAAAAAAAAAAAAAAAAAGTGCTCACCTGCACTCATCAGATTTGTCAGCTTCTGCTGGGAGTTACACTAATCTACATAAAAACCAAGGGCTTTACGGAGATTAAATAAAATTACGTGTTTGTAGACTGTGGAAAGTTTTTTGAAGGTATTTTGTGCACAAATAAAAACATAATTTAATCTTCTGTTGTGTTAATTAAGTACGGCCTAAAAGAAATATCACAGGACTTATTTTATTTTTATTTTATAATATCATGAAACGTTGCACCTATTACACGATCCTCTGCTATCAGTGGCAGACAGATAGACGACTGATAGACCCTGTACCTGTTAAACCGGTTTTCCCAAAGCGTTATTTTCTGATTGAGTGAGGGGGATTGGAAGCATCACCCTGCCATTATTTCAGCTGGACCAAAGCATATGCAATTTTCTTCCAAAGGGAATGAGAAGGTCTGGTTCAACATTTTCAAAAAAAAAAAAAAAAAAAAAAAAAAAAAGACATTATCTTCCATCATTTGCAGGTAAAGAGGATAATATAAGGATGCTGACCCATTTTCGAAAGCCCTTGTATAATCATGAGTGATTACTAATCAATGTGTCAATTACTTCTCCTTCGCTTACAGTCGGACCTTTAGAAAAGATCCTTACTCAGATGTGTAATTCAGTGTTTGGTAACCTAACTGGTCCTTTAAAGCAATGCATGAATACATAAAAAAAGAATAAATAATATAAAATTACAATAAGAATAAAAATGGCAGCAAAAAGACTGGAAAAAATACAAATCTCTGTGATGTCAGTGAGTATTTAATGTAGCACCACGAAACAGATTTTGAAATTACCTCAAAAAAAGAGTTGAAAGAAAATTATGTCTTTTGGGATATCTATCTAATGAAAATTTCAGCTAATAACAGCTGTCAAAGTTGATTATACGGATATGCATGAATGAAATTTTATTCAAAAATGTGCTACCCCCACACACAGTTATGAGCAATAATAATAAGTAACATTTCCACTGGGATCAAATGTTTATATTATATTAAAAAAAGGTGAAATCCATGATGCAAATGCAAGATTATTATCACAAATGATCACAGGAATCATCTCTCACACACACTAACTAACGCTACACAATAACGCTAAAAAGTCCACTGAAATTTTTAATGTTTTCTGAAGCTGTTATAAGTTTGTTTTTCATTGGTAGAATTTCTAAACACAAAATTAAAACAGGCCAATATTTTCAGTCAGAAACACACAAATACTTGTTTATTTTCAATAGATATAAGATGTGATATGTGAATTTCCCCTGTAATTTCTGAGATCAGAAATTGTTGCCTATAATATCAAAACATATATATATTTAATCTGATAGATTACAAACAAACAGGAACGTTTCTTTGCAAATAACCTTTCTGATGTTATGTCTTTGCCCTCAGCTCTTCTACTTGTGCTGAGCTACACTTGTACTGGCTTGTTATGTTGTGTTATGTCGCCATCTAGTGGTTGGAGTGACACATGGCTTTACCCAAACCCTGCAGGTTAACTGGCCTATCTATTGTGTAAATCTTGAACACACCGTCTATCAACATTAAACAGCAAAGAACATCTAATGACACAGAAAGGGATCATACTTACCCAGGAAACTATGAGAAATGTAGGGTAAAAATGAGGAAAACTGCTTACCTGTTTGATAGGTATGGCCCTTCCACTGCCTATGCTGTCTGTTTTACTGTCAACGCTCTTTGCCTGTTCACTGGCTTTCCGTGACTGCAAGAAAACAAGAAAGTCAGTCAGCAACTGAAGCGACACACTGACGGCAAAGCAAAGAGTGGGAGTTGTGGGGTTGTGAGGTGAGGGTCTTTATTTTTTTGGGCCGTGGTTGTGTATGTTGAGGTGTGTGTGTGAGGGAGTGAGAAAGAGAGACTGCGGGTCAGAAGGGGGGGGAAGTGAGGGTTTGTGTTTTGAGCATTTGTGGAGAAACTCGACGTTGCAAAATAAAAGTCTCAAAAGAAGCTCAAAATTAACAGACAAGCAGACCAGCGGAAACAAACAGCAGTAACACTGACGTGCAAGTTCAAAAGAAAAAATTAAAAAAGAGACCAAACCAAGACCACACTAGACACATCTCAACACAGAGGAGACCAAGGACGACCACACATTGAGTCATGACTCAGCCCTGAAACCCTTTGGGGGATCCTTCCCTCTGTTTGAGACCCAGAGTGGGCCCTTAGTGGACCTGCAGTCCAACTGCTGCTATACCAGTGTAGCATCAGCTGTGCCTTTAGCATAGTTGCACAGATAAGGGCTTTTGTAACACGTGAAATTGTTAAAAGTTCATCACAGGTTAAAGGGAGAGAAGGGAAAATGGTTATTTTTATAAAGACATGTGGCTTCCTCCGATCTTTGACCTGCAAAACCTGGTGGGACATAAAATTATTTTGCAAGTATCACACTTCAAGTGTCAAATGAGTAAGAAAAACACATGAACATGTTAAGTTTCTGGTCGTGCCTGTGTAGGGACAAACGGTTAGACAGTAAATATAACCTCACAAGGAAATAAATCATTTAAAAACCTTCCCACCCCAAAACAAATAGAGATGAGATACAAGCAGGGACAGACATGAGTGTGTATGGTCTCACTCAGAACATGAGAAATGTCCAGTCACCAATGGAGAAGAGGTAGAGTCTGAGTTCAAGTAAACCAACTCTGGTGTTTATATTTTTTCCAACATTTTATTTTTTTTAATGATGACTTGTTTAGCTTCTATACAGACACCATACAAAGCAAGTCACAAATTCACTTCAAAATATTCAACAGATTGAGCCAAACATTGCAGTTCCCACAAAATATAGGATGAACAATAAAGGCATTATTTCATATACTCCTTATATGTATGTACTTTTTATAGAGTACCATTGTAAATAAAATACAATACAAGATATACAGCAGTCTATATTTTCGTCAATCCGTTCATGATAGAAAAGCGATTATGCAAGAGTTCATAATCTCTGTACCAAACCTAAACTGAGAAAAATGAAAATAAATAAATGAATAAAAAACAATTGAATGTGCAAAAATAAATAACTCAAAATAAATAAAAGGAAAACAAATGTTAAGTTTAACTACATTCATACAAGTCGGTGCAACCCAGTTTCATTTGTTGGCAACTTTCAGTGTAATATCTCTCTGTAATACCTCAAAAACCCCACACACTCTACCCTGATTTTTATGAAGGCCTTCATAAAATTACCCAAAGTTACTCTGATCTAAAATACCTCTGTTATAATACATTTATACCACATTTTCAATTCCATTCAATACTTCAATACTCGCTGGAAAATGAGAAGGAATCAAATAAAAACGTACCAAATTAATGTAGGAAAATCTAAAAGGAAGAACAAAAAACAACTTGGCACCTCTAGTCCTTGAGTCCTCATTTATGGCAAAAGGCAGTGTGATGTCATGTAAGGAAAGGTTGAGTCCTTTGGGCGGCTGGATAACAGTTCCAAGAGTGACTTGACTGTACAGCGTGTTTTTTTTGTATGAGATGTCTGAATGGGAGTTTGGGGGCGGGGAGGTTGGGGGTGGACGGGGCATTTCCAGAAGAGTCCCTACAGTCTGTCTCACTTCGTGATATTTGTCAGTCTACTTTGAGTGCACTCAAACACTCAAATGGACTCGACTTTAGGCAGCGTTTGACGCAAAGTCCTATGGTTTCCGTATAGTGCAACTTCTATGCATTACCCTAAATGCAGTAAAGCACTCAGGGTAAAGCAGCGACAAGCCGTAAGTCCTCAATAAATAATCTCTTCTCTATCAGGATTGGCAAAGCAGGGGGACTCTTTTTTTTTTTTTAAACCATCATGCTCTTCTAATTCGGAAGGAGTTGGAAAGCCCTTTTTGTTGAAGAAAGGTTGGAAACAGAAGCACAAATCTGCAAATATTGAAAAACAGTGTCAAATGGTTATTTTTTTTTTTGTTTGTTTGTTTGTTTTGGTTATGTTTTGTTTCATACGTGGAGATCCAGTAACAAGTCAAGGGACTAAAAACATGAAATGGCCAACACTGAATGGCAGACATTAATAAATTGATTAAATGAATATGAAGGAATGAGTGGGATGGAATTAAGTATAAAAAATGCCGTAGTATTCATCTAAATTCCTAAACCGTGTGCTTTTCAACACAAATAGAGACAGACAGTCTGAAGACTTCAGGACACCACAGACAGATTACAAAACAGATCGTTTAGAGTTATTGACCATGGAAGCACTAGGAAAGAATAATGTGTACTGTGCTGACACCTAGTGGCCGAGGACAGTTATGGTAAATTCTGGCTTGAAATGATTGTGGTTGGTGAAATTGATTTGTGAGGGCGGTGAAAAGATGGAGTGATACGATTTTTTTTTGTAGTAAAGCTTTGAGTTTTATTTACTTACTTAAAAAAAAAGGAGTCAGTTATTTCTAGGGGCTTTTCTAATAAACTACTTAATATTTTTGTAATCAGACTTAATTTGGGCCAATAATTCTGAACCAAATTATTTTTACTCAGTAAACTACACATATCAAAAGGATTTTTTTCTTCTTTTCAAGAGTCCCAATGCCAGTGCCACAAACGTGACAAATGTTACTTTTATATCTGATTACAACTGGACTAGATTATATTAATATTAGAACAAAATAGCTCGTTTGTAATGACTAAAGTGAGCCTGATTTTGATCTGTCAAAGCTTGTCTACTGATGACATTAAGGCATATTTTCTTTCATTGAGTACTTCTCTTGAAATTCCCAAAATCAACATAAAGTGAACTACTTACAAGAGTGTGGGTAAAAAACATGACAGGCTTTCTGAATGGCAGCCTGCTGTCTATCAGTGAGTAGCAGGACTTTTAGAGAACTAACACAGATGTCAATTTATTTTTAAAACGGACAAAGCTCGGAAAGGGACATCCTCGATATTGTTGTGTTGATGAAATATTTTCTCTTTCTGTTGTTTTGTAAAATGGCAAAAAAAAGTTTGGCACTGTGAGTCTTCCTCTCCTTAGCCCATCGCACTCTTCAAGTGTCACTGAAGAAATGTCGACATCGCCCTGTTAACTTTCCGTCCCCTCCTCCTCCTCCTCCTCCTCCTCCTCCTCTGCTTCCTCCTCCTCCTCCTCCTCCTCCTTCTTTCCTCCCTCGCCCTCCCTCCTCCCACCCTCGGCTCGCTGCTCCTCAGAAGGTCATGAGCTGAAACTCCCGCTCGGCTTGCCACTCCGGCACCCACACTGGGTAGGTGGCGTGCTTCGGCATCTCCATGACGCGGACGGGGAGAGGCTCATTTCTCTGGTGGACATGGTTAGTCACTACCTAGCAGGGGGGAAGGGAGACAACAAGGGGAGCTAGCACACAGCCTGTACTGCTCGGAGGCCACAAAGCCTGCGGCTTCCACAGCAGCTGGGGTAACAGGGTGAAGGCAGTAGGAGGAAATAGAGGAGGAGGAGGAGGAGGAAGAGGACGGGGTAGATAGGGAGGTTAGAGAAGGAGTTAGTTAGAAAGAGATGGGGGAGAAGGAAGGAGACGGGGGAAGAAGACAACAGGGGAAAGAGTTGAAGCAGAGGAAGACAGGTGGATGAGAGGGGACATCTTAGAGGTGGGGGAGGGCGGATGTACCAGGGAGGAGAGATGTAATCTCACATGGCCTGACCTCCGTCTCATGAAGCTCACAAAGTTCTGGAGAAAACTTTTAGATAACTGAACCTTTGGAAAAGCTGACTCAGCCATTAAGTTAGTTTGAAAACACACGCTGACTCTTTTGGAGATACAAACAGGCTCTCTGTGGAATTATTACATTGATTTGAAGAATAACAACTCCGTTTTTTGGCAGAATTTCTCCAGACCTCCCTAAGCTTGAAGAGGCAGAGGTCTGGCTACGTGAGATTAGGAAAGGCTTAGCAGCAAAGAAGAAGGCTGGTGTAGGAGGGGAGAGAGAGGAGGAAAGGGGGGAGCAGGCTGGGTAGAAGAAGAGGGCAGAGGCTACAAGTAAAAGACAAGCTTAGGACAGCTAAGGAAATTAGAGTGGTTAGTGCACACATATGCTATTGGTTAGAGCAAAGGGCAAATACGACAGGACACGGGGTAAAGAGGAGGCAGACAGGGGTTGGGATACTGGTGTCGTAGTGAATCTTGGTGGTTGAGATCGGATTTGGGCCAGAGTAGAAGTAAGTGGGATGAGGACTTGGACTGGGAGTTATCTAGATTCAGCAAGATGGTTCGTGGCTGGGTGAGCGTTTCTATCTGGAGCGTTGGAGTGTTGGAGGGTGCGGGACATGCGTTATTAGCAGCGTGTAAACAGGGCATTGGCTGGCTCGGACTTTTAGTTTAGCTTGGTCGGGCAGGAGAGGTGGCATTGGCGGTTTGTCGCTGCCGTCTCTCCCCAAAAGGGAGGTCACTGCAAAGAAAGGATCTAGTAAAAATAAGAGGGGTGGGGGAAGGTGGGGGGGTCAAAGATTTAGACAGTGCAGAGGGCCTAATTTGCCATGGGTGAGATGAGAAACTTAATCCATGTGCACTACATCCAATTAGAAAAGGAATAGGACATGAAAAGAGTTGACGTTATTTTTTCCACAGTGCTTATCTTTGATATTTGCTTCGAACGAAGGGTTAGCTTTTTTTTTTTTTTTTTTTGGAGCATTTCGGGGATCTAATATAATTTCTATTTAGTCTTTTTCTCCTTTGCCCATTGTGCTGTGTGAACAAGACGCTTTCTTTGCCTGCATCGGAGGCAGGAGAGGTGGCTTTGATGCATTTCGAGCTACCTGTCTCCCTCTGGTGGACAAAGTGTTCTTGGCAACATGCCTTCTAGTAGTGTGAGTGGGTGTTGCTTTGCATCAGCTGTCGCATACTTACTGTGAAAATGTTGGAGCGGCGCTTTGACTGCTTGCGGATGGGCGTGGGTGTGTTGGAGGCAGCGATGGTCTCAATGCGCATCTCCCGCTGACTTATGCTGGGGGTGGAGGGAACAGAGGAGGAGTAGTCGCTGAATGCACCCCCACCATTGGCCGCCTGGGGAAGGAGAGAGATTAAGAGGAACCGACAGAAACAGAGGAAAGGGAGGAAGAGAGAGAATGAAAGGCAGAAAAGGAGAGGGAATAAAAACAATAAACAAGCAGGTAAATTTAGGAAACTGTGAATCTGATGTGGTGATTTGATTCCTCTTTCTAATAAAAGAAGTTGTGATCATGCAAAGAGTTACATAAACTGTGCGTGAGTGTGCTAGAGACTTCTTTACATAACAGTTAATAAAGTAACTACAGGTTCAGTAAGTAAAACTGTCTTTGATGATTTGGATCTTACCTGGTTAATGTGAACAGAGGGGATAGACGCAGCGGGGACTGATGAGTGGCTGGGAGAGTTAGGGAGAGATTTGCATGGACCAATAGAGAGCTGCTGCTTTTTCCTCATGGCCACAACCTTCTGGGCAACTGGAGAGGAGAATGGCAAAGACACAGTAACAGACTGTTCATTAATCCTGTTAAGTGCTGATATAAATTATTTCCAGTAAAAGGACTGGTTGGGGGACTGGTTGATTAAGCAAAGAGAACGTAGAAACCAGAATCATCTGCACATTGTTAACGTGGCTCCATTTTGACACGACTTTGTTGAGTGAAAGTGGATAAGTTACCTAAAATAAGCTACAATAATTTCATTTGAATAATTTTGCAGTATCTCTGTTTACAAAAGACTTGGACTATGACTTTTGTTTTCATGACAGATGAATGTGCAGTTAATAATCAATACACAGTAGATAAACTGGTGGTCAATCAACTAATATGTAAAAGGCACCTTGCTATAATAGTTCCAAATAATAAAATAAAATAGAGATATTTGTAAGATTTTGAGCTCCGCCTCCTTACTTTGGTATATGCTACCCATCTGCAAACAATTAAAAGGTGCAGTCCACCCAAATAACATATTTAAACCATTTCTATTAACTAGCCATGCAGACATGCTTTGGTTTTATTTGCAAATATTATGTTAAGAGTCCTGTCACCCATGTTAGAATAATAAGTTACAGGTAAAATATTTAACAACAGCACATCCTTTCAGAAAATATTTGGGTGACACTTTAATAGTATTTTGTGTTCGCATGAAGGACTTGTTGTCTTGCTGATGATGTTCACATTTAGGACAAAAATAAGTTGTATACATGCATATATATCAAATGAAAGCTCTTGATGAGCTATTTCTTACTGTCAAAAGGGTACATGTGAATTATTTGAGTTATTAATAAAAAATAATAATTAAAAAATCACACAAAACACACTGAACTATTCGGGGCTAAGTGGATGTAAGTGCACTTAAAAGATGTTCAATAAATGTCAAAATATTGCTCTTTAAGTATATTGCCATTTACATGCTCATGAAGCTTTAACATTAAAGATTGAATTTAATAAACATATACAGGACAAAGTATGGTAATCTTGTGAATTTTTTTTTTCTGTTAAGTTGGTCAAATGTTATTTATGCCCCCCTCTAGCATTTTAATCTGTTTAAAGTTTTCACGTGCACTTGAGATACTGTCAACATTTCAATTTCTACCTTAATTTAGGACTGCTGTAAATGTGAGTGCACACAACTAAGGGCGACTACAGCTTTGTTACATCTGCAAGTTTACACATATACATGAACATTAAGACATGTCAATAAAGTCTTTATAATGTGCTAAATAAAGAGAAAGAATACGTTTTTTCTCTTGTTTCTTTATAAACAGAACACTAACAGTATATAAATCAAATGAAGCTCAACAAAGTAAGCAAACTTAATTCCAGCCAGACGAAGAGGCATATGAGGACATTATCACAACAACCTTGGACTATTTGTTTTCCAGTCAGGTAATAAGCAACATACTGCAAGCTGGATTATACATATCTCTTGGGGGGAAAAAAGCAACCTCTATTTTCAAGGAAAGTAATCAAACAAAATGATACTTGCATTTTTTCCCCTATCATTCACTGAGCTCTACAGAGTGATGTTAGCCAAATGAGACTGTTGTCTCCATCTGAACAACCTGATTTGCCATGCAATTGGTGCAGCCCGTCATTTAATTCACGGCACACACACAAGTGAGGGGCTGGGTGGAGCGGGAGGGAGGGAGGGAGGGAGGGAGGTGATGTTCACGGCTGTGTGACGTGAATTAGCACTGAGGGAAAGAGAGATGATTTGAAGTTGCGCTGACAGCTGGGACCATAACGCCCGGCTGCCTGCTACAGCATGGCAAATAGAGAAAGAAGGCAGGAGTGATACAGAGCGACTTCTCCAGACAGCCAGCACTCCTTCATCTCTTTTAATTATTTCAAATTGGGCTTCAGGAAGCAATTAAGGCAGAGAGGAAAGACAACGTGCCTGTGCATCAAGTCAATGAAATGCAAAGTGAACGTTGTGTTACATATTCAGATGTTTTGTGAAGGGATGACAGGCTTTCAAAAGGAGTTGCAGCCTTAGGGGATAATGTGCCTGGGATGAAGCAGCCAAGTTTCCAAATGACAGTTTCATGACTTCAATTATGGATTCAGGGAAAAACTCAAGACTTTCCAGATACTTCTGAGAGACATTAAGAGGGCATTTCAGCATTTATATACAACTGGAAATTAACTGGTCTCTAGCTTAGAGCTGCACATTTATATGAAATCCTACTTCATGATTTTAGCTTCCGTGATGAATAATTGCAGTGTTTCACAATTGCGTTTATTTCATCTAAAATGCACGTTGTATCATTAATTGAAGTGAGCCTGTTAATGTTCTTCTACTGTTCACAAAGTGCATTGCCAATAATAGCAACTGAGTGCACAGCATAAAGAACATTACTGTAATTAATAATAATATATAATTAATATAATAAAACACTCTACGTGCATGTTGCTAGCAATAACTCATGAACAGCATGAATCACTTTACAATTAGCACAGAGTGAAGAGAAAAACAAAACATCATAATTAGTCAATTTTGGCACAAATTCTGCTCCTTCGACAGAGCGAACACACTGAAGTTTCAAAGAAAAATGTTGATCCAAGATTATCGAGTTGACCTAACGTTTTGTCAGAAGATATGACTGATGGATGACCTCATAGTTTTGAATGTAACTATGTTTAGACATAATCTGACCGCATTTCTTCGCACCGTCGCACTGCACCTTGATTGTATCCCTTTTTTGTAAGTCAGTTTTTGTAAGCTAAATGACTAAATGTAAATTTCTTGAAAAAGACCCTGAATCATCATTGTGTTCACATCACTCACACAAAATGCTGCAAGAAATCCTCCAGTCTTCATCCAACTCAGTTCGGAAGTTGTTCATTTAACTGTGTCTAGATTCTGAATACAGCTTTTGCTTTTTTTAAGTGAGGCTTGATAATATGGCAATAGGGCAAAAATGAGGGCTGCAACCAACAACAATTCATTAAAGGTGAATCTGTTTGTTATTATTCCTTTCTCGGTCAGAATAGTCACAATGGGCCATCACAATTTCCCAAGACCCAAGTTGGCATTTTGAAATTGGTTATGTGTGACCAAATATTCACCTTGAGAAGTTCAAACGGGAGAATTTTGTTGTTTTACAAATGACTTAAACAATTGATCAATTATAAAAAATAATTCCATGTCCTGCCACTCGGCTCGACTGATTGTTTTTACTCTAGTGAAGATAATGCCAAACAAAAAGGAACAAATACAGTTCAGGACGGCCAACTTATCAAATAAGTCTCATGTGGCAGTAGGTGGTAAACCAGTGAAGTGTGCTGCACTCTAAACCATCATCAGCACATCAAATGTACTGTATACCTTGTACTTCCTGTCTAACCCATCTCCACTTTTCTGACACCCCTCTCACCGTCCTGGAAGACTCTCTCCACGTTCAGGCCATAGGTGGAGCAGGTCTCATAATATGTGCAGCGCTTCAAGTCGTTTGACAACTTTCTAGCCCGCGAGTCATCAATCACTCTGGGGTTGGCGGCACTGATTGCATCTAAGAGGGTAAGAAAAACATATTACTCAAACATTTAATAAGACTGGTGACGTTCTGTAATTTGTTATTGTTAAGAAATTTCACCAAAAAAAAACAACAACAACATTGAACAGGCTTAATCATTTCCTGAAACAGCTGGGCACTGGAGTACAAACTTTGACAAACATTTGTTGGGGACTATCCAGCTGCAGATGCTACTGAGTATTCCTGGTGTATGTTGGATTGACTCAAAATAAACTACAGTGCCTCATTGTAATGAAAGAACATGTCACCAACAGTGTGAGAGGTCTATTACACACAGAGATAAGGTGCTGTATTTCAGGTTTTGGTTACACAGACAATATGTACTGGAAAGATTCATTAATTTTTAGTTTTGGTAGTGGGATTTGTTGACATTACAATCATATTTTCTAAGAGTAAAGACAATTTAAGAACATAGAGTTCATCTTGTGTAAAGTGTGATGTTCCAGTATGGAGAAAGCAATAACTTAACAAAACATATATACAGTATATCAGATGTAGGGCAAGCACCTTGTGTTCCAACGAGGACCATGGGGACCTCAGCTGTGTTCCTGTAGCTGGATAGGCGCAAGAAGTAATTGTAGACTGTCTGGAAGCTGATCTCATCCTCCAGGCTAAAGACGAAAACCACCGCATCAACCCAGGCAGCAAACTGAGGACAGAGCAGAGGTGGTATATGTTGAAGCACTGTGAAATATGAGCAGCCTCATTATTGCATATGAAAATTCACACAACTGTTTTTTTTTTTTTCTTCTTTCAGTCATAGGCTGCACCTGGAACAAAAATTTTATTTTTTTTGCTTATTGTTGCTTTATTTGGATGTTTGAGCTTCACTGTCCAGAATGATGTGTGTGCAGAGTTTGACACTGGAAGTTTGTTTCTTTCTCTGTGCTCCGAGTTTGAGACGTGTCCAAACTACTTCACATCACAAGTAGCCAATCATGATCTAAATATGCATCATATATAAGTTTAATTTGACATTTTCTGTGTAGTATTTAAACTTTTTTTTTTTTAAACAATTTGCATATTCATAGATTCTTAGTTCTTTAATGAGGAATGTAAATTAAAGAGTTTTTAACAAAGTATTTTAACTTTTTCTGTGGGAAAACTATGAGACACAATTTATTTTAAATATTTTTATGTCCTAAAACATGTTTTTAATGAAGACTGCTTGTAACGTGTCCCTGGGATAGGCCATGTTGTTACTTTTTTGGGCTGATGTTCACGTCTAAGGACAGGAGGGGGCAGTGTAGCAACAGCCATAGTACACAAAGTGTGTTGTTTTCAGACAAAATAGCAGTACAAGGTGGAATGACAGTGAATGATCAAACACTACTACTATATTCTTATCTGTTTTCTGTATTCCCACTGCTATCATAATCTAAGAATCTTTGTATTTGCTGCATCATATACATTCATAATATCTGTGTAGTTTATGATCAAACCGAGGAGAGATGTTTCCCTTGAGCGGAGGAAATCAATCCTAATCATCATCCATTGTAGGAACGAAGCTAAGCACAACTCACAGTAGTAGTAACAGTGACAATGAAGTGATAACTATTCCCTTGTATTGCCCTCTTCTTCATTCAGCTTTCACATCTCGCCTAGACCCCCAAAGGGAATGAATGAATGGCAAATCAAGCCTCCAAGCCACAACTCTACTTAGCCTCCTGTGAGCGTGAACATAATGGAGGCCTTTAATTATGCCACTAATTATACAGGCAGCTGACAACTGAGCAGAACGCATTTCTATTCCCTAATCTTACTGAGCGTAATGCAAACGTAAATCGGAGCTTTGCCAGGCCAGGTATGAGTAGTTGCTAATAGGAACGCATGGGAAATTCACCCTGAGCTTACATGTGACCTGAAACATTAAATCTTGTGAATGGAGCCACAAGCAAGGTTTGTATTCTCAGGTGTTTGGGTATATTTTGTGTTTTATCAAATCTACTTCCAAATTTTGGTATTTTTGCTTTATTGATAGAGACTGTCAAGTCAGACAGGAGACACTGGGGAAGTGAGAAGTGAAAGGGCCTGGGCTGAATTTAAACACAGTCCTCCGTGGTGAAGACGCAGCCTTGATACATGGTACACACTCTGTAAAGGCTAGCTACTGGGGCACCCTCATTTAGGTTTAGTTTCAGCAATAAAAGCTACAAAAGACTTCATATTTAAGAAATAAAACTCCAAGAGTGACATTAAAAAAGACTCAATACATTCTCTAATCCTCAGGTTTTGCCACATATACTACATATTTGCATGTTAGCTAAAGTGCTAAGCTAAGTGAATCCACTGACATTACTGTTTGCTAATAAAAAGAAAGAGCGTTTCTAGCAGTGGAAAGTAATTAAGGACATTTACTCGAGTAATATTCTTGATCCTGCATTTCTACTTGCAGCCAAAACAAACTGAGAACACACCAACGGTACATCACCATCTTTTAAGTGGATATTTTAGCAGACATGGAGCAAGAGTAGCATTTATTTGGAATTTCTGACCACCCGACAAATGTAAGTCCAATATTCAGTCGCCTTTTAACCCCATTTTGGTCTCCTGATGGAAATATCTGTCTCTGTGGTGGCTAAATGTTCCACTAAGTTCACCAGCTAGCTAACTTTGTCTGTCTGCAGGTTTGATGCTTGGCATGCACAGTGGGTTTATCACAGCTTCTTGCTGAAAATAGCCATCTGTAGCATCTGGAGATGAGGCTGCTGAACCAAAACTGTAAAGTCGTGTGTCATAAAAACAAAACAATGCGCTAAAAGATGCTAAAACGCTTCATGGAGCTGAGCTGAAGGAGGTCATAATCCTCTGTGAAAATAGCAATATCACTGTGACAATATCACTTGATCCAGTGTTAATATAAAAATATTGAAAACATTAAAAACAGGAGGAGATGCTTGTTCTTTTACTTTCTACTTTATGCTACTTTGTGTTTAAATTGCAATATTGCCGATTAAGATACAAAACGGGATTAACAAATAAAATATGATCCATTGTTCTAGACTGAAACCATCAATTGGTACACAGTACAACAGTACACAAGACAACTTGAAAACAGGACGATCCAGATACTGTGCAATCATGCATAATGCTCCTATGAATCACTGACTGTTCTGAAACACCCTGACTGGAAGAAGTAGTATGAGACACAGATGCTCTATCTTAAATAAATCCTGTAAGAGCTGTAAACGGGAGGTAAAACCCAATTCGGTCTAGTAATACAAGCACCAAGAAAAACTGAGGACAAGAGACTGATTTCGCTCTGTCGTTACATAACGCTTGACGACCAGGAAGAACTTCTTTTGGAAAAACATGAAAGAGTGACAAGTCGAGTCTCAGTATCAGAATATCAACTGGCATGTTCTCTGATGAAGCTGCATTACGCTTCATACTAATAGAGCGATTAGGAGCAGTGTTGTCCCTTTGACCACAAAAATGATTTTGGCTAGGATTACTCATTGATCTGTTGCTGCTGCCCCTTAAGTGCTTTTGCTAGAACAACCACAGAGTGCTGTCACACAGCTCCAAACAGACCTGCAGAGATGTAATGGTCTGTCTCTAAACAGCTCCTGTCTGCATGGCAGTTTTTGTTTTGACACATCTTGCTGCTCCATCTTTTCTGGCTCAACAACATTCTTACCTGCAGTTCTGGAGGCCCTCCTTCATCTCTGATCAGAAGTAGGTAGCTCTGTCCATCCACCACTATTTCTTTCTTGAACCGTCCGCCTGAAGAAGAAGAAGACATTAATTCAAATTTTGTTTTTGTTCCATTCTTACAAAACAAGTCAACTTTTTCTTCGGATACTAACTGACCACCAGGGGGTTTTCCCAAGGAGAGAAGCACTGCAGACACATTTCACACTCATTGATCACAAAAACAACGAGGATGTTCCGGATTTAATATCAAAACACAGCTTGACATGGCTCATAAAAGTTTGGTGAGATGCGTCCAAGTTTAAGTATAATTCTCAGTTTAGCCCTCCTGAATGTGTTGCTGTTAGGATCGTATGTCGACAGGAAACCAGGTCTCTCTGGAGCCAATTATGTGGGCGAGAAATTGCCATTTAGCGTGTCTAATGCACAGCTGCTGAGGGAACAAGTTGAGCGCCACTGTCACTGCACTGCCACAAGTCCTGGAAAGGCCCAACAAACATTATCAGACTGCAAGTTCAGTCTTCATCACTTCACTGCATGAGTAGTCGGTTCAAAGATTGGTTTTCACAGCATTAACAGCGTAAGTCATTACACGTTGCAAGGAAATGATAAGAAAAGGAGAATAATTATAGCAAAAAGACTAAAAGAGTGGAAAGGAAGCGATGGGAGATAAAATCAGATACAAAAAAAATGTAAAAAATCATTTTTATTCTGAGCTAGCGTGCCTCAGGTCACACCACGTCTACAGGATAGTAGTGAGAAAACACTTAGCCCCCATGCAGCCTTGCGTTTCTCTCCCCTTTTCTTCATTTTTTTCCAATACAAACGCATATTCCTTGCTGCTAGCAAAGCTGGCTGCAGATAAAGAAGAGACCAATGGGAGAACTACGCACTAAATTAGATTTTGCATATCATTTGAATGGTTTGTGATCCAGTGGAGATTAAAAACATTCAAATGAGAAAGTTGCGAGGGTAAAGATGTCCCTTGGAGTGAAAACAGTGTCTTATGAATACGAAAGCAATTTGACGAAATTGAATAATGGACAAATTTGAAGGTCTAGGAATGATAATACAAAAAACTGATGCTGGGGACAGCAGATGTGCCCGCAGAATAAACTACACCGGTTACACTTATCGTATAAAAATCTTAGCTAGCATGTCTGCTTTTGAAACTTCCAGGTAATCTGATTAGATAATAGAGAAGAGGAGATCATGCTTTTCAACCAGCATATCAAGAACTACAGATCTTACATTATGGAAGAGCCGTAAGGGCCATACAGTAGCCGGGCTCTGTAATTTTTAAGAGGCAGACAGTATTCCTGTCTCAGCAAGCAGTACATATCCACTTGAGCCACACTTCCACCCAGTTAAGTCCACTTCAGCCCGCTTGGCAAACAGGGGATTCTCCCAGCCTTTTGCACAGGCTCTCGAGCCCAGCTGGATGATGGTTTTGTAACAGAGAGAGAGATTCACGTATCACCAGCCAGCTTTTTTCTTAAAAAAAAAAAAAAAATAAAGTCACAAAGCTTTGGAGATCCAGACAAAGGACTAAGAAACTATGTGTCTCTGTGTCTCCGAATCGTGTTTGAAAAGGGGGAGAAAAAAGACGAGGAGAATCTCATTACACTACACAGTGAGACTGGATCTGAAAAACCAGATTCATCAGAATTTAAAATTTGTACGGAGCTTGGCAGCATGTACATATAGTACACCACAACAGACTATGGAAAGTCTCTCTGAGACAAAGCATACGGCCGTGGTGAAAACATCGAATTTGAAGTAAACATTTCAGTTACATAATCCACCGGGAAGATGCTGTTGTCTTTATTTAGAGCTGAGCCGATACAATGCATCCAAAGGAGAAAAAAAAGCTTGTGAATAAATGAGGTAGAGTACTGCACTCTTCCGCATTAAAAACACACTCCTTTATCTCGATGGAAAGTAATTATGAATTATTTGAATGTGTAGCTCAGCCTCCCCATTAAAAAGAGGCGACTAATAACCTTGCAGGCAGCCTACAGAGAGAGGGTGAGTTGGTAGGCATGGTTAACACGCAGTAAGCATACTCTGCTTACACGGAGGCTTAGACCTTGACACAGAGCCACAATCCAACGGAGCTCCATCCGGTGTTGCCATGGCAACACACCCCAGTACCTTTTTTCAGATATCATAGCAAAAAGCCCAGGAACAAAACGCTGAAGAAAACAGCCATCGCTGAACCTTCCTCTGCTGGGCAACGCTTCTGCAATGTAAATATCCAATCCAGAGCAAAGCCGGCGTTAAAAGCACAGCCCGAGCAGCTGCTAATTATGAGACAGGTATGTTGTATTACAGCGATGTGAGGGAACACACACACATATATCTGAGCCGACATGTTTCCTTGATTACGGCAACAATGCTTGTTGTGTTTTTTCCAGAATTTCCGCCATTGATTTCTCAAGAACTAATTAAGCTATGAGGCTTTTTTCTCCCTCGGTGCAGCAAAATGCCAGAAACTAATTATGCGCTTCGTGTCTCATCGTCACTATAATTACACTAAAATGAAACGCTGCAAACCCCTTGAAGATCATCAGTTAACTCTGGGTTTGCCAACATTTTTTGGTGGAGTTCTGAGAGGAGGGTTTACCTTTCAGGCCAGAAGGGGGCATTCTCATTATGATTTTGCTGATAAACTGAAGAACATCTGATTTTCAAATCTCTCAGAGTGAATTAAAAATGACAAGGGGTCTCTCTCCATTCTGATATAGACCCTACCAAACATGATAAACTGGCTCCTTCTCCATCAGGACATCCAGGAAGTAAATGGTTTATGATTGTGATAAAAAAACTTTACAGTCCCAGAGAAATGATGGGGTTCAGTTTTACCTTCATGAATAATCTCCACGGCGCTGATTTACTGGAAATGTTATGCTTTGTTATGATCTTGCCAGTTTTAGTGGAGGAGGAAACGGAAATTTATAAAAATTAACTCAGCCAATTATCAAATCTGGCATCCGGAAGCTTGATATAATCCAGCACAAAGCATTTTAATTCAAACTAATCAGAAAAATACTCTCACAAGGCAATGCAGCATCATGCTTCATGTAAATATACTAATATATTATCTATTTTTAGCAGTCAGCGTCAACACAGATTTTTTTTATAAAATTTCACTTTCAGATGCCTTTTAAACACGTCAGATTGTCACCAAGCTAATAACAAGGCATCTCTTAATTTGTGAGGCTGCCACTATGGAAAATAAAGTATTTTCTGATAGCAGTGTGACCTTAAGGCCATCAGAGCGAGAGTAAACATGCTTCGGTGATGATTTTCTTTGATTATCTGACATGTTTATAATGACATCCTGACCCACATCTCCTCCAACACCAGACTCTTACCTTCAGGAGACTCCTCCTGCACATATGTGCCTGTCAAGTACCGGTGGACCAAGGCTGACTTCCCACTGGACAGATTTCCCACAATGCCCTGCAAGGTCAAGAGTGAAAATACTGTGATTATTACTGACAGGCACAACATGACAGGAACAAACCACAAGCATATGTAGACTTAAAAGGACCTGACAAAGAAGTACTCAGCACAAGATTCTTGTACTGTGTGTGTGTGTGTGTAAGAGAAGCTTTCAACCTTGCTCAGCAGCCACATCCGCCAAGACACGAAATGTGCTTGAAAGCTTTAGAAAGTATAAACGTTAGAGGACCTCGTGTGGTGAACCTTTTGGTCAAGCTGCTGTTTTCAGTGTCAAGAATGAACCTTCAGGCTCAATCATAATGGTGGTTTTAAACAATTATCTACAAACTGCTTTTTATAACAGCCAACAATAAAACTGCACCGAGAGCTATATCATCAGATATTAAACATTTTCCAGAAATGTGGTAGTTTCTTTTATTTACAAAGGTTGCTGTTTGGCTGACATGTATCAAATCTTAGTTGTACGAGTTTCCTTGAATGTACCACCCAAAAACTGTTTTCAAAACAGTTCCTGCTCACAGCAGTGATCATCATCATTAGAGCCAAACAGACATTTTATTACAAATATATTTGTATTGACATATATGTAAGACTGGTTGTACAAAGAAGAAGTATTTAGGGTACTTTGAAAAGGCGGATCTTTACTAGTTTGCCCACCAGTAAGCAAAAATGTCCTGCTCAGTCCATATCATGGTCACAGCTCTTTAATAACCAAATTAAGGGTGGGCAATCTGGCCAAAGATTTATATCACAATCTATTTAATCACAATCATGATCCACAATCTTAACTGTGATTGTTTTACTCAATTTTGAAATGTCCTCTGGACTAGCCAGACCCGATGAGCCTATGAATTTCTCCATTTGCAACATCAAGACACAATATTGCATTAAAGATCCAAAATGTGATTAAAACAGAAGCCAAACGATAAAATAATCATACAATAACACCTAAAGTGCTCACAATTCAATTGCACTGTTTACAATATGTCACCTAAAGAGGAGCCACATGAAGTAACGTGAAGCATAGCCATCTAGTTAGCTACATCACTCTACATCAAACCATTGGTTTGTTTATGTAGCAAGGATCCGCTATCCACTGAGTTTATGTGAAATTAAAAACAGAAGTAAGAGGAGATTAAATACAGCAATCTGTACGACATACCTTAGATCACGATCTATCACAAACCATCCTGACCCCTGACCAAATTTAAGGGATTCTTAAATTTGAAGGTTTTATGTTGCGTGTATAATGTATAAAATGAATACTGGCCTCATTCTTTTAAACTATATTATATTAGCATCTGTCTAAAACATGCAATATTGTTTGGGCTGTATTTACCATGAAACCACGAAAGTTCATATGGTTTGTCGTTAAGGAACAAAACCCTGAAAACCGCTATTTGATGCTTTACACAGGCCGTTTGAGGCTGAAAAATTACGAGGAAAGTCCTCATAACATACTTTCTGTTCGGTTGCAGTCTTCCCCCCGCTTCCTCTCCCTGGCGTCTAGACCAGACCTAACTACAGCGCCTTCAGGGTGATGCATGGCAGAGGGTGGGCTGATGATGCCAGCATGTCTGGGAAGAACAAAGGCTGCAACATGCCTCATCTCCTCCCTCTCGTCGTCCTCCTCCTCTACCCACCATCGCCCTCTTCTTCTTCAGATCATTAGTGGGTGTTAGAGTCAGGTATGGTTCTAATTATAGGGACTTTTGAGGCGCAAGAGAAAAGATCTGTTTAAGGCCTTTCCCAGCCTACCCTCTCTATAATTGAAGTATATATATATACACACACATACACACACCACGAGGTACCCCAGCAAAATAAAGTATGAATAAGCTTTAAGTTAGCAAAAGTTGTAGGCTGTGTGTGGTGAAAGCTATGAGTCAACAAAAATCGACTTTGAAAGTACCACTGAACCAGAGCTCCTGCTGTTTTAACTGTTCAGCTTTGTGACCTGCTGGTATATAGCCTTCATGAAACCATACAGCTGTATCAGCACTGTTCCAGCACAGATCCTTTACTCTTCTTTGTAGATTTGATTTTGGAATATTAAAAGAAAATGTGCTTTTTAAAAAAAAAAAAATCAAAAGACAGCCATAAAATCTCACCACAGTTTAGTTGCCATCGCAAAATGACAACAGCAGAGTACAGCTCACAGATGGTTTCTCACACTATGATCTGCAGGAAGTGTTTTGAACCCGGTTCCTACCATTATCACTGTAGCATGTAAAACGTAACCTGATTTTGCTATCATATCAAAAAGGCTTCTTTCCAGTGTGACCTTGCTGCTGAACTGCAGTTTTTGAAAGAAGCAATATCTAATTCAGTCTTTCTGGGTCCATTTAACAACCCCCTGTGTGGAAGCTGCCAATTAACACCTTAGAAACATAAAAAAAGGAAAAAGACGTGTTTAAAGTGTTTGAAGCCAAAAAAAAAAGAGAAAAATGTTCTTGAGCTCCCGGTGAATTCTCCTCTTTTCATTTCATTGAAGTTTTTTTGTCTTTTGCAAGGCGCCACAACAATGAATTCACCTAACATGGAAATATTATATCAACTGTCAGAAATGTGGAGTGCACTTTTTCAAGGCAGCTAGTCTTTATGTGTGGAAGGCATTAAATCATGTGAGGATGTTAGTTGTGCATTTGGCAGTGGCTGTGCGTGTGCTGTGGGATCAGACCCAGGATGTGTCACTAGTCTAGCCCAAAACTGTCACTCATCTCGCGTCCTGCTGCAAGCCACCCTGCATCTCCATGCCAACGCATCTCATTAAAAATCACCCTCTACGTGCCAGGGAAAAGTCCGGCCAATTTCTCAACTGTTCTCTCTCATGTAAAATGCAAAAGCCAGTATTACATGGGCAGGACATGCTTTCCCACTGACATTTAAATCTATCAGTAAGATGAAACCTAATAAACATACAGTAGGTACTGTTAGAAGTTACTCACCACTTTGAGCTCCGGCACTGACCGACTCAATGTCCATTCTTGACTGTTGACGAAAGAGTCTAAAAAGGAAAAAGATAAAAAAAAAAAGAAATTAAGTCAAGCAGCACTGAGAAATAAATCCATATGTTTGTGACCCATTTTAACCCAGCTCCAGATAATTAAGAGCATTTCACACTGGATGATGACAAAGTGACTTTACAGCTAGAGTTTAGAGATTGTAAAATGTGCAATAAGTTTTATGATGGATTGTTCAGCTGTCATATAGATAAGTCTCTCTACAATCTGGTCAGGTATTTACAGTTTGACCTATAGCAGGATCGATTTTTGTGATCATTTTTTTAAAGGATTGTTCAGTGTCGTTTCACCTGTTCTTTCATCATCGTCATCGTTTATTTCCTGCACAGTTAACCAACGTCAAACTTTTATGGAGTTCAGATGTACAGAGCGAAGCTAAAAGGGGTCACATGGTCAGAGAGATATAGCTTTCAGACTGGCTAAACTTTGAGCTTTATTTCTGCACTCCCAGCGAAGAAATCGTTCTTTCCGTGTTTTTCACTGCACGTTGTTCCCAAATCAAACAATATGACCAGAAGACACATTTTAGCTGCAACAATTAGTCTATTTATCGATTAGTCATCAACAGTCAGGAGCAAAAGGACGAAAAGTAACTGGTTTCATCTCATGAAATGAGCTGTTTTTTAGTACTTTCCTATGATAATAAACTGACCATTTCTGAATGTATGGACATTTGTTTGAACATGAGCAATTTGAAGAACTCTAGTTTGGATTTTCCGTGCATTTTATCAATCAAACTTGCTCATTTTCAGTTTTGTTTATGCATTTACAATTTCTAAACACATAACTGCCAAGAAGGAGTTGTGAGCTACCTGTGCAGAATATAGGTTTCAACAGAGTGAAACCTCTGAATGGGATTTAGCTAATCCATTTTAAAAAGGCAGCCATTATCAGGCTTGATTCAACTTGTTTGTTTTTTTCCAGTGACATTTGGAGACTTTGACTCGATAATCACGCTTTGAAAAAGGGCACTGGGAAAGAGCACTATGAATAACAATACAAACTAAAAAACACAAATGACAAACTCCACAAGCTGTGCCTGTTTACCACAAAGTACACAACTATGTGTCATAACAGCTATTAGAACAAAGACCACCTTCCTGTTTTGGATCATGGCTTTCTCATCACCTGAGCGCCCCCCCACCCAACGAACAGATACCATCTCTAACACAGGAGTGTAGACTGCCTGTCTCCAGGTAACAAGGTGTGTAATGCCAGGTGAACTCCCCGCACTCCCTCCCCATGTCTAAACCATAACAATTAAACTGTTCATACACCAAACAGGGAGTCATTCTTACAGTAAACCTGTTTATTGTAGCAATAGTGGTTTCCCTTTGTGCCCAAGGCGATTCTAATATGAGAAGAATGACAGCATAAACATCAAGGTAAACACTGTCACTAAAAGACACATTTCCATTTTCTCTCCAAAATGTATGCTGAGAGAGCATATGATTCATAGCTGAGCAGACCTGAGCCAAAATGCCTTTGTCTACTACAATTAGAGTAAAAAAAAGCTAAAATGTTTACTTATTTCTGACCTCCATTTACAAAGAGCCCCGTGCTGCTCTGGATGTCTCACTTGTTGTGGGAGAGGAGAAAAGTGCATCCCTAACAGAAGGGCCTTTCATCGAGCATTGTGTGGAGTGGAGTAGTCTTTAAACAGCACGCCTCATGTTAAGCCCTCTCAGTGTGGGTTTAACATGTCAGAACACGAACTAAGACACCCAACTAATTCAGTTTTTCCAGTGCTGGAAACTGAACGCAGGTCACAACTCTGGTAGACGATATCAGATGAGGTTGTTGCCTCATTTTCTTGGATTTCCTGTCATTTTGTACAGACCTGTTATTTTCAGACGCATTCTTTGTACTTCATATGATGATTTCTATTTATATTATGTTGTTTTTCACATAATTGGAGGGTTGATAAAAGGTAACAGCCACAACTACCAATTAAGACAAACACATTGAAAGCTTCCAGTCTTTACCGTTTGCTGCAGTAATCCAACATTAACAATGTATTAATGAATAGAGAAATAAACAGAGACAACTGGCAGTCAAATTTTATAAAATATAAAATAAGCAGAAAAAAAAGCAGCCAAAGTTTTTCCTCACATTTGCCAAAAACACATAATCAAACTTTCAGAGAGGAACACATTCAAACAAAGGCCAGTCCATAGATAACAATACAGGCAAATTAGGTCTCATCAAAGGCCAGCATAGAAATGGAGCCGCTGGCTGCTGATGAGCGCTGCATTTATGGAACAGCCCATTCCTTTATTATTGACCATAACACCACTTATGCTTTCAAGGACACAAAAACATTGGAAAGAGGAAATTAAGAGCTTTTACGCGGAATTGGACAGGGCCTAGCACCCGTTCATTTTTCACAACTAACAAACAAAAGGGGAAAAAAAAGGAAATCATCTCATGTATTTCCTCTCACGAACACACCCATAACAAATTACAACATAGAGACGATGCCCGACTTTTGGTATCCTTGGAGCACATACAGTACAACCAGTTTGGTATCCTGAAAAAAAGAGCAGCCCAAATTGAATCCATGTGCTCTGTGTTACGTCATTCTTTAAAAATGAGCATCCCTACATTGCCGTGTCCCAGAATGCCTATGGAAACAGAAAGCTCCGGCATTCGTGATGCTTAGAGAGGACACCAGTGTCTTTGTCTCTGCGAGGGTAAAACTGTGTTGCCGGCTTGTTTGTTAGGTTTTTCACTTCACTGCTCATGTCTACTCAAATAAAAATGGCCATTCAGTCTGAGGGGAGCGGAGCACAATCATCCCCCTCCCCACTTATTTCATTTCATGAGAAAAGAAAATGCAATGAGAGCAAAAACCCCCGTGCATATACGGTTGTTATGTTATGAGTAAGTGTGTGTATGTGCATGCATGGGAACATTTCTACATGCAGTGAATCTGAAGTGGTTTTTGGAATGAGAGAGGACAACCTTGAGGTCTAAATTTCCACTCTAGCTCCGACTGACTTTCCAACCATGCTTTCCCACCGTCATAAATTACAGAGTGAGAATTTAGCTAGCAATTAGTATTTCTACTTCCCTTATTTGCCGACCTCACAACCAACCGACATTCCCGGACTACTTTTATCATGCCCGTCTTGACAAAATAGTCCTGCATCATCCTCCTTTTTGTGTGCTGCTCTCCAGAGCCATTTACACAGCGAACAACCTAGTCACAGCTCTTAGCTCTGCTTTTCTGAGCTTCACAAACACACGCCTCTTATTTCTATCAAAAAGAGGGAGGAAAGTGACAAACGCAATCAGCAGAGAATAAGGTAAAAATCTTTATGCCATGCCAGTCTAATGCAGTCTGGATGATCTGCCCTACTTAAAGCTCTTAAAGCCTTGCGTTGTCTGCAGACAGGCATTGATCACTTCCTGGAAAATAAATTGGACATCCTGGTTCAAACAGGATTCTCATTCAACATGAGATCTGCAAATTAGGTTTTGAGACATCTTGCAATGCAATGTCGGGGCTGATTGACTCAATTTGTAGAGTTAAGAGAGGAATGTGTCAGATTTAGCTCATCTTTTTTTTTCCCTACACAAAGCATTGCAAGTAAACAAACAGATGGAAACAATCAACCATGAATTAAGGAGGAAGACTGCATACGACGTGATAAACGACATACAAACTGCAGACCCTCCCTCAAACTTTGAACAAACGACAGTTTGTAGGCTTGTTGGTGAAACGCTAACCATCGCTAGAGCATTGCAGGATGCTGCTCACCTCCTCAACCACAATCCTGAGGAACAAAATGTACCCTAGCAGAGATTAGCAGTGGCAGATGCTCAGATATGAGTTATATTCAGTTATTAACAGATTTCCCTCTGCTCATGCATCACTGAGTGATTATTCAATATCATGCTGCCTCCTGCAGCAGGTGAGAGGGCATTTTCACACTGTTACTGTTTGTCCCAATTTCCTTTAAAGTGTCTATTTGTCTTGAACATAATTACCTTCTGGTAGTCTGGCTCACCCCTGCTGGTATAAATGAAATAAGCTAATGCATCTTTTAAATTAATTTTCAATCTGCAAATTTTGAAGTAGGCAGATTAATTCCATCAGCAAGGTGAAGTTGATATTGTTGGCAGGAATTCACGGGAAGTGGTATTAGGGGAAGGGAACTCCATCCTCATGAATAAATTCAATGGCAGATACAGCATCACACACGGGAGATTTTCTTCTGTTGTCAATAGGTAATGGCAAATCAAGGCAAGTCTGAATTAATCCGCGTCAGTGAGCACTTTTTTTTCTACTGGATCCCGCGGACACGTTATACCCAGTTCTATCTACAGTCCCAATATTTTAACCTTCACTAGATAAATGCACCGTTGACCACCTAGGACTCACGATCAGCCACCCCTCCTCCAACCCAAAGACCCTAAGTGAGCCCCCATGTCAGCACATGGTTCACCGATCACTCATGCCTCCACGGGCACGACAGAGTGGCTTTGTTCATCCACAGGTGGGGGTGGGGACACACACTCTACACACCTCAAACCCCCCTTCACCATGTATCTCCCTTCCCCCAAACCTCACTAGCAAACAAGACTTAGGAGTTATCGTCAGGAAACGAAGGAAGTGAGTGTGCATGTGTTTAGTTTGGGGCGGGACTTCAGCTTTCTGGATTTAATTTAGGAGCAAACACTTAGGCAGGTAGCAACAGGCGGCGAGTCCCTCCCAGGGCATTGAACACCTAACTTAACTCAGGCTGATCGGCACACCTACATTCCTAATGCCTGACTGACTGACTGCAGTGGAAGAAATGGACAAATACCACTTGTCACTCCACCACAGTAATAGGTATCCTTGGTAACATGTCATGCAAGAATACAAACAGACCGCTAAGCTAAATATGGTTGACCTCACGACCCATAACGAGCATTACACTAGCATGAGAATGAAATATCTGCTGTGTCGGTTCAAAGGTTGGCTTAATGAGAAAGAATACAGGATACGTGTGACCTGACATTAGTAAAAAGGAACGAAGTTGTCAAGGACGACTAATTAGGTTGTCATGTGAAGCTGTGAAATTGGAGCTCAAAGCACAAAACACAGCAAATCACAGCTATTAATTCAGAAAGTTACAAATATTTGCCTCTCTCTGCCTGCTCTTCCAGGCAACTGGACAAACACACTCCACTGTCTGAGTTAACCTTTAAACACAGTGCTTAAGTCGTCTTCTCCTCTCCCCATCATTATAGCATGTAAGCCCTCTTAATTTAGCCCTGCTCGGCTGCCAAACGCATCCCCATTACAGCCACTAACTGCTTTAATGCTGCTGCTTTAAGCTGCGTCTCTGTGAGGCCAACAGACAGCATTATCAAGACTCCCATGTCCTGTGTCTGGGTAACACAGAGACAGTACAGGGACTGTGTTATACCACAGATAAACCACTGTAAAACAAGCTATTATGATGTGTTCCTATCAGTCACTGGTGATTTCAGTTAACGGTACTTACCTATTAATTTACTGAACTTGTATAGGGCAAATTTATTGCTGTGTAAGGGCATGCACACAGGCAGTTCACACATGAAAAACACTGGAGAAATAAAGTACCCAAAATAGAAATTCCAAAAGGACTCTCTGAAACCAGACGTTTTTGAATGCCATCCAAACTCACAATTCCCCATGTGTTTTTCATTTGCCTGTCCTTCTAAAAAAAAAAAAAAGTGCACTTCCGTGTTTCTCTTGAGCTCTAACTTTCTCTGCAGTGAGGAGGGGCTAAAAAAGGAGAACTGAGCCGAGGAATAAATTCAGCAATCTTGCAGGTCTTACCTTGACCTTTGTGGGAGTCAATGCCTGCCAGAGTCTCTATGGTGACTGGCTGTGAGTTATTATTCCCAGCCAGGGGATACTGGCCAGTGTCTTTGCTCTGGGACAGCTGGGATTCGCATTTGCCACTGTATGGCTGCTCTTTCCTCCTGAAACGATTGGCTATGAGCTGCCATATGCTTTGTTCTTCCTGAACTGGTTTGGAAGACAGTTTTGTTGGACAGAGGGGTACCTCCATTACCTTGACCTTCCCCTTGCTGTGATACTGAATGTACTGCATGCCGCCATCCTCAGTGTGCTCACTGGGAGTTGGAAGCATTCTTCCTGTGAGGTATGAGAAAGGTCGAGGAGGCATTGTCGTCTCCTCAGATGTACTTTTAGTCCGAGAACGCTCCTTTGACTCCGCTTCAGACCCTAAAGAAACTTTGTCCCGGGGCCTAGTCCTTCTGATTCGCAGACTGAGGCTCCGTCTTAAAGAGCTCAGTGTACTTTTTGGAGCATCAGATTTGTTCAATTTGGGAGAAGATTTTGCATCTTTGTCATTTTCCCTCTCTTTGCTCTTATCCGGAGATCCTTTGCCAAAAAGCCTCCACCGGAAGCCTCCTTTGAGAAAGCCTCCATCACCGCTTGTGTTGCTCCTCCGGCTGTCTAGCTCATCATCAGATCCCGGCTTTCTTAGCTCCAGTACTGTCATACTGGCAGGCCTGGGCTTCCAGCTCCTCTGGTGTCTGGGGGTCACCTCTGCATGGGCCAAAGGCCGCTGCACCACAGCAGGATCGAGGCCATCCACAGCCCTCAACTCAGCCTTCCTGCTCCTGTACTGCTGGTTGTTTTCTAAAATACTTGCCCTCCTGAGGGGATGCTGGTTCTGGGGCTCCGACAGGACTGGAACTGGGCCTGCCAGCATGCACACGCTCCTGGGCCGCCGAAGCCGTCTTTCTTGTTCAGGTTGAGAATCTCTTTGTTGCCTAATTGAGTCGCCATACATGCTCACCGTTTTCCTACCGAGCGGAGCTTCATCCTGACGTGGCCTTCGGAACACGACCCGGGGCAGAGTGCTGTGTCCCGCAACATGTTCCCCAAAGACAAGCCCTTTAGCGTGGACAGTGACAGAGCGTAATGTTGAGCTCCGAATGCGTTGCTCCTTGGCGTCTGTCTTATCAGCTAACTCTGCCACGTCTCTGTCTCTCTGTGAAGAATTACCTGAGTTTTTCGAGGGCTGTTTCAAAAACCTGTCTGTCTTCATTTCTCCCACCTCCTCCAGCTCCTCCTCATTCTCCTCCACAACTACTTCCTCTCTTTGCCGCCCAGCCCTACCTGTGCTGCTCAGGGAGGGCCACCTGTCGAGCTCCTGTCTTGCCCTGCCCAGCCTGGGGCTGTTCTCCATTGGCATTACACTAATTATCTCTCCTCCTGGTTGGCAATTCTCCACCAGGGTGTGAGTGACCTGGCCCACTCCCAGCTCTGACACCGGAGCATCTTCCTCTGTTTCTTTCAGGATTACAGAGATGTGGTAAACGGTTTTCCCCTGCTGCTGTTGACCAATAGCTGTACTCCTTGGGGTCGCATCCACGGTCCCACTGCTAAGGAATAGCATGGCACTTCACTAACACTGATTTACACAAACATCCTCGTTCGTACACAAATACAACCATGTAGGCACAAGCCAGTGCTCACATTCTGCCCGAGAGTTGTTGAGATTCAGCCCATAAAATCCTTCATTTGAAGACTAAATTCCTATGCCAGGCATAATCCTTCACCTTTGACATGGGAAAAAAACTTCAAACAAGTTAGAGCAAAGCTTTGCTGCCACCTGCATCATCTGGCTCCGCTACTCAGCGGACTCACACAGGCATTTCGGTGGTAGCTGCTCCCGCCCCCCAAAACTTTGTTCTACCTGACCTGAACGGGCAGATGAACACAAGGAAAATCCGCTGCTTGTTTTGCAATAAAGTCGTATCAGTAAGAGTTACAGAAGTTGCAACTTAAAAAAAACACTGAATCATCCTTCTTCTTTGGCAAGTTACGAACTGTGAGCAATCCTTGTTGTTGGCGGTGCAGACAAACCCCTTAATCTCTGAGCTCTTGCCATGCAGAGCATGAGGGAGTGAGTCTCTGTTTGAACTTTCAGCTGCCTTCCAACCCCCAGGGACACATGGAAAACAAGGAGCGGATCCCACAGGCATTAAACACGCCCTCCTGATTTCTCCAGAGCTGCTAGTAGCCCCCACAGACATAAACAGACACAAGTGAACATGAGATTGAGAGAAGACTGTTGATTACAGTCGTGTGTAATCAGCTCAAAGACTATGAGCCATGAATGGACACTTTGTGTTATTTTGACCCGTGGAAAAAAACACAAAAAGGGGGGATACTTTCCCCCATGTTTAACGGAAGAACAGACAATCATGAAGTACTTTGTTAATTATTCCACTTTTTGGTGACCACCAGCTTGTATTTGATTTAAAGGTCTAGCGTAGTTACACTGCATTACAGTTTGATCGGATATATTTTGGTCAGGGGAAAACTCCCACATTATAAAAAGAATGCCGAGCTGCCTCTCACTACAGGACCTCTGAGAAAACAAATACCTGTGTTAGTAACACAGAGTATTTCACGAAACTACACACCACACTGGCTCCCACTACACAGCCTACACACACAGTGGGAGAACTTAAGCTTAATGGACCAAACATCCTTTACAATTTCCTACATTTTCATGTTCCATCTCCTTGTTTTCAGACTTGTGGTGCTCCGTGGCGCATTAGTGAACTGAAATGGAGCCATCAAATATAGGGGCATTATACTATAAAGACCATTATCTGAATCGAGAGAGATTTTACCTGCTCAACTCACTGCAGCAGTCTGGTTACAGTTTGGTTAAGAACACTACCCCCTTGTGGCCAAAAAGGGAGAAATGCTGGTAGGAAATGGGGAAACTGTGGAGTTGATATCAATTTAGTTAACAGTAACATTGGTATAATTTGCCTAAACAATGTTTTTATGACACAATATCTCTACCAACCCTCTCTATATTTGAAAATTATATAAAAACATATCCATACAACATTTCCTACATTACTTACAAACCCCGAAACAGGTGCATGATCAGAATTTAGCATTCCAGCTGAAGAGGATTTTTGGCAGAGAGAATGATTGAACAAAATGGCAGCAGTGGCTGCCCATTCACAGAGTGCGTCACTGAGGGAAATCCAGTATAACCACGACCGTGTCACTTTGGGAGTGAAGCTGGAAGTTGCAGCCCAACTGTCGTCACAGCAGCTTTGTGCCAGAAAACAGTTGATTAAAAACCCCTTTTTTCATAAAAACAACCACCGTAACGCCCTCTAAAGGCTGAAATGTGAATCATTTCACCAGGATGAAGGAAAGACATGCTGTAAAAAGACATCGGTTTAAAGCCATTTCATATCATTTACAGTGTGTGTGATATTGCAGGTGTTTCTTAATGGGTGCATTTTTTACCTTTTGTGTTCTTATCAGTAGACTGAGCGGGGAATGAAAACAATCGGAAACATTTAAAGTATTGCTCCAGGTAACCCGGTTTAAGCACGTACTGATACCACACGTACTGCATGCATAGGCAATCAGGGGAATTTTTAAGTTTCTCATGAGAGAGATAACGGAGTAGCAAAATGTCAAGATACCTAGAGAGTGAAGTTAAGCTGTCAAAGCTCACTGTGTTGGCCTTTACCTGAGTCTTGGAAGCACGGGTTGGGAATCAACTGAGGGTCATCATCAAGCAAACAGTCTTTTTCATTCCATTGATTCTGGTGGTCTCCACCTCGCCTACGACCCCCAAAGCACAGCAACATGGTCTTCCTATAACCTCAAAGGGATGTTGGCATGACTCTTGATATAACTTGTCAAAAAGAAAACATCCAGGTGACTGAAATAACGTGCGTCAGTCCAAATTGTTGGTTATCTTTTCATTTTCCTCTCCTCGTGGGTTTCGTTGTCTTCTTTTGCTTCTATATCAGACATTGTTGTGAAAATCTCTTCACAGCTCATCTCTTAGCTCCGGCATGTCAGTCTACTCCTCGGTCACTATTTTCCCACAAAATCGCTCTTCTGTCAGCTGCATCACGCTGTGGCAATGATGTGCCTTCCACACAGACCTGATAATGTGGTTACCAGCACCAACCCAACCTGTTGCTGGACAGTCTAAGGAAGTGACCCAGAGAGGCCATGTGTCATGGTTCACTTGGGAGTCGTTTCCTCCTTGTAAGTCTTAATGCAGGTGTTGGTTAACAGGAACCTACATAAAAAAACACTGATAGGATTTAAGTTAATCCACTGTCCTGTTGTCTTTGTTGCGGTTTGGTCCGGAGGAAACCTGCGCTGTGGCAAATCCTGAGATTTCAGAGCGCTGACAAGGTAACAGAGCTTCTCTTGTGTGCCCCCTCTCTCCTCCCCTGTCCCACAGCTAAATGTTTCACCTTCTTGTAACCGTATCTTGATGGCAGCTGGGAGGGTTTTTGAGAAGAACTGGATTAGCATGTTTTGAGGTTCCTGAATTACCCTCCGCCTCTGTATCTCTCTATGTGGCTGAGCACACATCTGCGTGATTGCGAGCAGACACCACACTGCGTTTGTTGGCCATTTATCTGTTCATCTGTGTGCGTCACCGTTAAAAACGTGAGTGTACTGCTGTTGTTTTGTCAACATGGCTCTGACCTCACTTTGCCCTTTAGACCTCGGGCTACATTTAGAGTCCTTACCAACACAAAAGGTGTCACCTCTAGCAGGAGTCTTTGTCAGTAAATACCATAAACATCGATTTTGTTGAAATATCCCAAAGGGCTTTTGGAACTTTTCCAGTATTCTTGAAATACGACACTACATATTCAAATGCACCGCACATACAGTACATATAAGTATATCTTAAGTAAGTTTGACTAAAAGACGGGAAATGTTTGTTATCTAAGGGAAAACATCACCCATTTCATTCATTCAGGGCATCTATAGTTTTATTGGGAAAAAACTCACTGCAGTCTATAATTATTTTGACTCATCTTATTAACTGAATTTAATTATAGCTTGTTCAATAGTATTTGTATTTTCAGTTGAGATAATGTGACACTATATACTTCTCACTTCCAGCGGGTGGCAGTCACATCACTAAGAGACTGATTTGAAGGTTGCATTTTTTTTTTTTTTTAAAAAGGGACTTTCAAAAGCAAAAAAAACACTCCTGTCAAAGTTTGAGCCAACTTTCAAAGTTTAACAACTTCACTCGGATGTCCAAGTGCTGCAGTCACTTACTGTAAGCCTGGAGATAGGGAGTTGCTGAACTGGGAATGATTTTCACAGCATCATCTATTACCTTCAGGGCTCAAGTAATTTCAGGGGTTGTGATACCTTTTGAATGCACATTAACAGGAACCACAGGACGGATACGTGTGAACAGCAGACGTGACAGACGGGCAGCACTGGTGTATTTATATAAGGACGCACACAGACACTATGCGCGACAAGCGCTGGTGTTGTCTAGCAGATAGCATGATGCATCCAAGCCATATGAGTAAAGCTTACTAACCCCTCATCAGTATTAGAACATGAGTCAGTGTGAGGAAGACAGCCGTGCAGACGTACAGTATTTCATGAGGGCAGTTTGCTTCCTCTGGCAAACAGGGTAACAGGAACAGTCGATGAAGGCGGCTCCCTGACTTGGGATTTTGAGCATTAGGCTGGTAGGTGGTTTTAGTCGAATTTATTTCTTCTTTTTTTTTTTGTCAGTAAGGTGTCGCTGACCTCATTCACACATACACAACCACAGCACGACTCACACCTGACGAGCTTCCAGCATTCTCCAAGACAAAACCTCTGGTGTTATCTGATTTCTGAGAGCTCAAACATACCCATGTCATCTGCTGAATTCAGAGGTGTTTGGTGAGAGCTCTGCATGACAAATCAGTGTCAAAGCTTGCGGCAGTGACTCACAAGGTTTAATGAGAACAAAAATATTCACGACTCCTCACAGGTATTGATGTCATGCTTTTAAATAGCCTCATGTGAATGTGAATGAATTTATTAAACTGGAGCCCAACGTGGAAAAAACAGAGGAAATTATTCACAGCTATCAAAAAAAGTCCTTGATTGAAGAGACGTCTGACCTCACTGGACAGTCATAGCTAATAGCATCATCACAGACCAGACACATGAGCTCTGAATTGCTAATCGACCCTGTGCGACATTCTGCCGGAGGCTTTAGCCATATCAAATGACTCCTGGTGCCACCTTTTGGATTTTTAATTTTAGCTGGATGCCAGCATAAAAATGAAAGTGGGCGTGCTCCTTTTAGGCAAAAGATGGGAAAACGTTGAGACTTAGTTCAAGTAAATACAGAGAAGAAGAAATACAAATTCTCACAGAGCATTTCTAGAAAATATGTAGATATATGTCTGAGTTACATCAATATAATGTTAATTTTATATCTCAAAGGCTAAAAAATGTTAAGTTTTAACTAGAGCTCCTTGAAACGATCATGGTTTAAAGATGCTGAATTAAAACATTCGCGTTTGAGTTTGTTATGCTGCAAGTTACTTTGTTTTGAATGAAGATGAACGTGACCAGGCTGGGTGTTGAAGTTTCCTCGGGGGCCGCTCATTAAAGCATTTGCAGAGGGCTTTAACCAAACATACCAAGATGAGAAAAATTAGGTCAGTCCATGCCTCCATGAAGGTCCATGGTACATTTTTCCTGGTCTAAAAGTATTTTCCTGTAATTTAAGGTCCTTGCCTCCCTAATTATTTTACTGCTCTCAGACACTGTGATAAAGCCACGTTAAGCCACATGCCTTACTGGTGTCTACAGCCATTAAGCTGTTATGAACCGCTATCAGTACAATGGCTTATAGCATATTATGCAAAGCATATACAGTAAAATGCTGTGTCTGAAATAACTCCCTATTAAATATATAGTGCACTACATATGCAGGCCGCCATTTTATTTGAGTGTCCCCTCAAAACTTCCACAGTGGAACAAAAAAGAAGTATCCATCAATTAACAATCCCACAATGCTCTACATTTTATAGATGCAAAAAATACTGTCCACAGCTGGCAGCCATGATGTAAAATGATGATGATTAGTAAGTATCACTCTCGAGTAAACAATTGAGTGTCTATAGGGAGTGGTGAGCAGACGCAGAAACCAGAAGTATGTTTTCGATCATGTTTAGTTGAAATTATTCAGCTTAATTCAATTAATAGATTAGTCAAACATCAGGAAAAACATTAATAGTTGGGATATAAGTGCTAAATATTTTCTAATATAACTGTTAAGTGCAGCTATAGTGGTTTAACTTGCATGCTATAAACTTTTACTGAAGTGGTCTGAAAAATGTGTGTTATGTTAGGGTTTCCTAGGTGTGTGCTACAGTTCCACACTTAATTGTGATGGAGTTTCATAACACCCAGGTATTCCCTGACTGATCATGCCACTGTGGATCCAACTAGGGAAAAAAATAACTAAAATTAAAAATCTGTCACTACATCTTTAAGAAAAAAAAAAGGGGGGAATAAATTATCACAGTTAATTATAAGTGTGGGCAGTCACGAGAGAGTCCCTCTGGAACACTGGTGTTTTCCTGGGTGCAACTATTCAGCTCTCTGTGGTACAATTAAAACATAGTGTGCCAACCCCCATCAAAAAAATAAAAGCCTTAGAAACAGGTCTGTCAAACTGCAAATTCCCTTGAAAGATCTGAATTATAATTTGATAAAGAAGCACGCACGCACACACACACACACACACACAGGAGTGGTTGTTACTGCTGAAAAATGAGGTGTTTCTCCCTCAAACTGAGGTACAACAGTATTTATTCCCAAACGCCACAATGAAACTCACTCAGAGACATAAGGTAAACAAACTGTAGTCTGGGTGTGATGAGAGCCAATCTATGCATCTGTGCATGCAGGGACACACATACCGGAAAAAGCAAAAACACGCAGTGAAAATATGCAAACATGTGCTTTTGATTCCCCCACACCCAGGTGATCACACGCAGCACCAGTGATTAGACAATGACCTACCAATTTTCTAGCACACTTAAATCTCACCCTCCCCTTTCAGAATCGACACTGAATTAATGTCTGCAACTGAATAAGTCAGGAGAATCATACACAGAGACAGAAGGGCTACAGACGGCAAGGAAAGTTTATGATAATTATGCTTGCAGTAGTGGTATTCAGCGTGGGTGTAGAGCTTTTTAAAATTCAGCTGCACTAGCGATGAGCATACGTCACCATTGCTCCACTGCAGAGAAAATGATAGGTTCGAGGACGTCTGTGGGAGGTTGTGAAAAAATTCCAGACGCTTCTTTCTCTAAAATTCAGGTTTTGAGAGAGAGCAGCGCATTTGTATAGCGTGTGTGTGAGAGAGAGAAAGACAGAGACGGAGAATGTATGAGATTGAATGGGAGAGAGAGACAGCGACAGAGTGTGTACTAGTTGCGTAACCTAAGCTGTATAAACAGCTTGAAGCCCCCTTGTTAAAATGTTAGGCTTCCAAGATGCTCACTGCTAATTTTCATGTTTCCTCTGACGGAAAATAATACTAAACATAAAGTGCCATGGATTAACGTGCATTTGCTGCGTGTGTGTGTTTGTACCCGCAAATGTTCTGTACATGCATGGGTGGTAGAATAGGTTGGAGGCTTGACTTTTTGACTATTGATTCCTGCAACCATCACAGCCAACCTGCCAGCCAATATGTTACTACTCGACTGAAGTGTCAGATGAAGAAATTCAAGGTGCAGAAAACTGTGGATGAAGCTGCAAACCTGCCGTGAGAGAGAAAGGAACAACTGAACACGGAAAAAGGTCAGAGTGAATTTCAATCACTGGGAATAGGCAGGGAAACACAGAGGTTTGTAGAAGATGACAAAATGACCAGTGAGGGAATGTAGGAGGAAGCTGCGGAGAGATGCACAGTTTTTACAGGCAGGTTTGTGTGGGCTGGTGGCTCCCAGTCCTCCTCCTCCTCCTCTACACATTAGTTTGCAAACCCCCGCTTACTTCTGGTGTCATCTTTTCAAAACTTGCCTCCAAATTCATGTTTATGCAACAGCTTTGAAGTGAAATTGCACTCTGTAATCTCTATTATAATGTAGGAGTAGTAGTAATATTAATATTATTTTTGGTGTTATACAAGAACACAGAGAAACATCTGAAAGATCATCATCAGGGAGTGGGGATGCTTGATTTTAGTAAATCAATTCACTGAAAAGTATGACCAATCATTGCTATAATGTGCTATAAAATGAAGCTGGACATCAGAGGTAGGGCTAAGATTGTGAGGCGCCATTTAAAACAGAACAAAATCACATTAATCAGGCTTGTAAGAGAAGAGTTTTGAGTGATGAAAGAACTAGTTGCAGCTCTCTCTCAGCTATCTTGCTCACTAATATCTATACCCTTCGAGCGATCATGCTAGCTGAATCACATCTCCATCTTCTAATAGCGACACGTAATTTGTCATGCACCATCTGGCCTTCAGTTGCATTCTTGTATCTCCACCCCATCCTGTTGTAACAATCCTGGAGTTGTTCAAATAAATGGAACTGCCAATCAGCGGACCACAAACTGACGCCACGTAGCTGTGACATGAAAAAGACACAAAAATCATAGCACAACATAAGACACCATCAAGGTTCTTTAGGCTGCATTTCTATAGATGGAGCAATAAACATACAGAATACAGAATATTTTCTAATTCTGTTCAGTCGTCTACTTTTCACTCCTTTCAAGGTTTTTCTTTCCGTGCTGTTCCAAAAAGAAGGCCAAGAATAGCGACACATTTGGGCACAAGCTCCCATGTAATTTCCCACGCCTTTTGTCTCCGTTCCTGTGCCGCCCATGCACGCTGAGACAATAAGCTAGGAGCTTCGTTATGAAGCTGACAACACCATTTTACAAAGAAGTCAGGAGGAATGCCATCATTCCTACCAATGGCCCCCCCACCACCAGTGCTAATAACATGCAGACCTATGGAGCATCTGCTGACTGATCTAACACAGGAGTATTTATTCTAGCGAGCTGATACAGTTCATCAATTTCAGATTTACAAAATAAAAAGATTCAGTGTTCCTCCCTTGATACTCTGCCATTTACGTGATGCAAACAGTTATGCAATCAGTTTTCAACAGATAATGGCTCCGGGATAGTGACGCATCATCAATTCTGTGTTCAATGTGGGATTAATTGTTGTTATGTTCATTTAACTAGCATATCTGTGACTGATGAAAATCTCAAACCCTCAGCCTGTGAAATAGCTCTGGGAGATTTAGTTCCACAGGTGACTGACAATTAAGTCACGCTCCACCAGTTCAAGTTAAGTGGCACTCAGCAGGACTGGCATCATGGTAACTTGGTTACTAACAATTAACATAGGGGCATTGAGAGTGAAGGGCACAACAGGGAAGACAGTGAAGCAAACACATACAAATCTTTGCCAGGAAAAAAAAATATCTATTTACTTATAGTATCTCTATATCAAAAACAACAAATTGACAGATACAGATTCCCTCCCTGAAGCTTGCACAGGCCTGAAATCTCCCCGAGGCTTCAAAAGTGGGGCTTTTGCGTGAAATTGAACAGCTTTAAATTGATTTAAAGTAAACGCTGTGAAGCTCTATCAGAAATGACATGCCATCAGTATTCTGGATGAGAACATGTCCTCAGTCAGACAGCCAGACACAGAAGCTTAGTTCCAGCTCAGTCGCCGTCTACAGTGGCTGGATGACAGAGACGTCGAGGCTGGAGAGGCCAGCCCAAACATCTGTATCCTAATTGGTGAAGTTTCGTGACAGCTCTATTTGTCAAAGTCAATATGGAGCGGTTATATTACACACTCCTCGTGACATTTTTAGGTGCCCTTAACATAATGACATATCATCCTGTCCCTGCCAGGTACATCGGAGGAGGAAACATTTCATCATGCTCATTGCTTCAGTCCAGTAAGATGTGGGCATGAGCAGCAGGTCGAGGTGAACCAGAAAAACCTGGATGTGATTAAACCGGACGTGGAGACACTGAGTGATGGTGCCCGACTAGTATTTCCTGCAATTTGGCTTTCGAGAAATGAGGCCCGCTGGAGGGCTTTTGTTATAATGTCAACCAAGTGCCAGCACTGAGATGGACTATTATGAAACAAACAACACTTTCACATACTCACAAACACAACAGTAATATAGAAACATAAGCTCGTCATTGTCGTTTTTTTTTTCCTTAAATGTGAGAATCAAAACTGCTGATCAGAAGATCTGTAGGGCACCACAGTGTGCTGAATAAGCAGTTACTGAGACTCCATCTGATATTTTTACCGCACAGTCTTTGTCGGGTTTTGACACTGACAACTGAAAGATGTAAAAACACTAAACAGAACATTTGGTGATTAAATCTCCCTTAAAAAAACTGCGCCTTTGTAATCAAACAAAATCTGAGAAAAAAAATAGACAAAAACTGTTCAGATCAGTTTTTATAAGGTTTGAGGAAACATGGTGGGCAAAAATCCTGTGAGGCATCACATAAAGAGAAAGTTCTTTGTATTAAACCTGAAGGGAAACGAGGAAAAAATGTACTTGGAACTTATATTAACTGATATCCATCTAAAGTCTTTTACTTGAGAAGCTCAAATTCTTCAGACGTACATCCAGCCTGAAGATTGAGTTCATCCAAATGCTGACAAACCATCTTTATGAGACAAAAGGGAGTTCTCCCTTCGGAAAGTGTCAGAATCTTGTCAATTTAATGTAGGTCCATATCTGCTGTACCAAGGAAGTTTATTTAATAACTTCTGCAGCTCTGTGGAGAGTGTCCAAGCAGCCGCCATACAAGTACAGTTAAGACCTTGAAGCAAACATCCATGGGAATGATGGAGTCATCATCTCTGCATTTTTACTGATGAAATGTCACATTTCTGTGCGTCACAGAAGCAGAAAATTGCTGATGTCAGGCTTAGGTTGCATTAATTTCAGTAACTGAGCAATATGCCGAACATTTCAGCACCTTTCCACCTGAAACAAATCATAGGCAGCAGAGAAAATGACATCTAAATTGCAATAAACAGGCATTTAATGAGCAAGAGCGAAATATGCAGCACTCGAGGCCTCTTGAATGCAAGAATATTGTATGCAGAGCATGTACGGTGTGAATTATTATTCAAAATTACTGCCTCATTGAGATCTGAAGTGTCATAACCTCCTACACCTCCAATCCATGCTAACTTTTCAGCAATTGATTTTTTCCCCCTGCCACTGAGGTTGTTTGGATATGATGCACAAAATTGCGTGCACACACAGACACAAACACACACTTGTGTAATCCAAAGTGAAATAAGCTGCCTAATGAGCTGAGAATGTTGGTTTGGGCTACTGGAAAACAATCCTTAGCAGCAGAAATGACACAAGAACGTGATCTCCTCCAGGTTCTCCACCTCCTCCTCCACCTCCTCCTCATCCTCCTCCTCCTCCCTCCTTCTGCGTCTCTTCATCTTTAACTCGATCCCATCCGCCCACAACCCCTCCACCCTCCCCGTGCTTGCTGAACACTGCATCAGTAGCAGCATCCCCAGGAGAAGGGAGACCTGTTCTTTAACTAGACCATTACAAATAACTGCCACTTCAAAAACCGTCAGGATGGAGCGGCCTCATCTGCTCCCACACCTTCTGGGAAGATGCAATTCTATAATGTGATTCTCTGTTACGTAACCCTGCATGATAAATAACTGCAGACACTCTGAGATTAATGATATTCAGGGGAAGTCCCCCCCACACTGCCTGATCTACAGTACTAGGAGGAGATGACTGTTCTGCTATTTTTACTCAGGCATCTCCATAGGTACTATAGTTTCTGAGGTCACATGGCTGCCCGCCCCTCGGAGAAGCACACTGCTGCAGTGCACTATTTCTGGGCTCCTGGCAGGAAGAGACAGGTGTGAGCTCTTGTGGAGGGAGAAACCTGCTGAAAGGTGCTACAGCACTCCACTGCTTCAGGAGTGATGGTGCAAAGATACTGCATGGTGCAAAAAATAACTACGCTCCCCACCCTTCCCCCACCTCTAGTGTGACAGAGGTAGCTTAAAACTGTTGAGAGTCAAGGTCAGTGTTTGGGGATCAAAAAGGTAAAGGCTTGGTGTGGCTGTTATTTTTGACTGATAGGCCCTTTTGTCTGTATTGAGTCTGAACCGGCTGCATGGCCGCTGCTGCTGCATGCCAATGAGATCAGCACAGCAGTGTCAGTTTTGCGCCTCATCACAGTGACAGCTGCAGGATGGCCGACATTATGTCGACATCGGCCTCTTTTTCTCATAACACAAGCCTCGACTATCTAGTGAAACAGGAATGGTATTCAGAGGGCCGAGAAAGAGCCATATGAATGATGATACTAAAAGGTATCAGAGTAGACTGTTTATGATAAAATCTCAGCTACTCATTGTATGAATACCAATGAAATCCTGAATGGAAGAGGAGTGGAGCGGAAAAATATCTGACACAGTATAGAGATTATGTTATGTTTCAGGGGAGTGGTACACAATCTTTTTGGCTAATGTTCCTTGTCGATTAACCTGTAGATTTTCTTGATTAACCAATTTCTTGTTTGGTCCATAAACGTATTGATTGTTGTTGTCCCAAATCCCAAGATGACATCCTCAGATAAAAAAAAAAAGACTTAAAACGATCACTTAACAAAATAGTTGGCGATTAATTCAATTAATCGACTAATTGTTGCAGCTCTCTGGCAATTTGTGAACAGTTCAACGAAAGAATAGTTTCTTAACTTTTAGAGGCTTGGGTGGGTACAATTATCACAATATAATAAGCAAACATTAGAAGAAAATAACAATTTTATGCAGCCAAAATCTTTTTTCGTCTGTTGTCCTTTCTTTTTGATCATCTCCAGACCCCCTCAGATATTTATCCTGCAAGCTGTGGTACTGAAAAAACTCCCACTGTTTGTCTGAGGGCATGAAACTGACTCTTCTTAAAGCTACCAGTTAAATTATTTCAAATACTAAAATAGGCACGCCTTTATGCAAGCAAATGCATAAAGGTCAGAATATTAAATAGATGAAAACTAGGTGAATCCTTGTGCGAGGCATGGTTAAAATAAAAAGCATACAGTCTCGGGTTTCAGGACATTTTGGGAAATGATGTAACAGGAAACAAACATAATGAAAACTGAATGAGTTTTACTGAAATGAGGCAAACCAGGTTTTCCCAAGACTGCAACAAACAAGTCCACGTCCTTTGATGTTATTCCTTTGTGCCGGTATGCAGTCAGAAGCAGGGTAGACTACCCAATGCACTGGGTGCCAATGAACAGGATCAAACAGATGATTAAAGTCCCAGAAAGCTAATAAAACCGCTCAAGTTTAAATTCAAAACAAGTTGAAACAGGGTCATTTCTAAACAATTACTTGCAGTAAAGGAAGAAGGAGACACAATCTCTTCAGTAGATGATGCTTATTTAATTCTGACCGCAGCATATTTCATTATCAGCTAAGCGCCACTCGAACATCTACATGCATGTATCCTGGTGACATCACTGCTTTTTAATCTTGTACTGATGTCGCCCTAATGTGTGCTGGGAGACAAAGTCTGACGAAGTTACTGTCAAAGTGAGTGATTATTTCAAGGCTCATCACCTTCACCTGTTATACTACAACGGAGAGGTGATCAGATAAAATCAAAATTGATTTCAATCTAATGCATAAATTAAAGGAGTGATGAGCTTGTGGGCTTCTTAAGCTGCCGGATATGAATTCACTCCTTATTGAAGATGCTGGAGACGGCGAGTCTGTCAGTAATGGAAATGTTATTTTACAGTCCACCGCAGTTGCAAATAAAAGTTATTTGATTCAAGACTTTCAGAAAAGGTATAAAACTATACGGTCTTGATTTACCACGAATCAAAACCCAGCACGATAAAGTGTGCGAGACAAGCGACGATACAGAAAATATTCAGGAGAAGCGAGTGATTGTGCATAGTGTCAATCTTGATAGTAATTTCCTGCTACTCAAATGGCAAATTAACTTCCAGTGTAAACTGTGTAAGGAGGTAAATACATGTTTGCTTATGAAATACTTGACAGATAAGCAGCTGCTCTCGGGATTCAGTCTGATTTGCGCTGGCTTTCACTTCCTCAGTGCTAAGTAGACTTAGCTTTGAGAGCACACACTGAAAAAGTCATGACACATGCACATTCGGCATGATACAAACACCACTGAGAATACCGAACCTACACCGAGGCCGTACTTGCTAGGATCCTGCAGGGCACTGGCCGTGAATAAACTCTCTTGACTATTCTAATGTCTGTTCTAATAATAAAAAATATGTGGGAGAAGGATTGCTAATTATCCTCTTCACATGTAAATAGCTGCTGTAATCCTGTTGGTGTCTCCATATCTTCTAATGGTCCAGCAATGACTCATGCTGCAATAGATCTAGAGGCCTAGAGAAACATGTATCCATCTATCAAGGTATTCAAGAAGCTTACTCAGTCATGAGTACAGTTACCAGGTGCTATGATGCATGTTAGCATATAAAGTCACAAATTCCTGCATATTTTATGGCTTATTGACAGAGGAAATTGTCACATATTTCAAAGCTAATACATGTAATGTAATGCTTATTAGAGGTGCAGCTTGAATATTTAGATTTGGGTCCATCCGCTGTTGATTTAATTGAGTTGTGTCCTCCATTATTGTGCTTTCCCTCTTCTGAATGAGCATCTGTGTACACACTAGCACTAGCAGCATAGTCACGTCCCTTTAAAGCTAAGGCTTCTGTAGTGTTCTAGTGCTCTTCCCAGAAAACGTGACTGAAATAACACCACCGCAGAGTAAAAATCAGGATATAAGAACATAAGTAAAAGACATCTTCAATTAAATACAGGTCACTTGGGGGAAAAGTACCTCAACTGTCTCGGCCCACTCAAGCAAAGACACAAAATAAATGAGAAATATGGTCAGTCAAGTGATAAGGATAGAGTATTATTCTGACACACTGGCCTTTTTCAGATACCCCAGATAGACTCCCGGTTCCACAGATAATAACCAAAACATAATAGCATCTGTGCATAGCCCCTGGAGAAGATACAGCTGCAGAGAGTAAACAAATAGCTAATCTGACTTTAGCCAACTACTGAGCACGGCGCCTTGACACAATAAACGGAGGAGATCCATCTAAATCCCAACATAAGCTCAGCCCACGTACATGCGTAGAGACGGGCATAACACAACAGACATCCTCTATTTCTGCATCCCCCCGGTGCTCATCGGTAATAGCATTTGTTGCTGTGACTCTTTTGTAGCCTCACTTCAATTTGATGCGGTGTACCTACTTTGTTCCTCTGTTGGGTTTCACATCTGAGGTCAAAAAGAATGCTCTCCTGGTGTGTATGTGGTGGCAGAGCATCACCACAGGGGGTCACTGTTGCTGTATAAAATTGCTAAATACATTTAGGCAGACAAAGTACTATATATTTTTATGTATTTTCTGCAGCAATAGGCCTCTTTTGCTGTCTGCACTGAAAGGAAATCTGATGATACATGACTTTTTTTTACATGCATATTTCCAGTAACCATCTAAAGCCTGCTTATAGTTTCTAAAATCCTGATAAAAGATATAAAAGATAGTTTATCTCTTCTCCAAATCCTGCCTAAGTTTTATAAGCATATAGTTTAACTTCCATGGATCTTAAATATTAACCATAGCCACACAAGAGTAAGATCTGCCAGCTTGTGCTCACTGTGGACAATCCACCACCAGCATGCACTGAGAGGGCTGGAAGACGGATATTACATAAGAAGCTCATCAGTGGGGTAGTGGCCCACGCACTTGCATCCTCTGTGGAATCTCTCACTGTTGATCGGCCTCTCACTCAAAGTAAGAACAAAATGGCTGAGGTGACTGGCTGTGGGGGGAAAATGCGGCAGAGAGGCTGCAAATTTATGTGAATAATTATCCATTAAACAGGCGCTGCTCAGTGGAAATGAAGTAGGCGTGTATATGATTCGGGAGAAATGGCAGCCGACGTCCCCATTCCCTCAACATATTTACACACAAGATCAAAAGCTACAGGCAGGGACCGCTAATTAGGCTCTTACAGAAAAACAAACATTATTCATGCATTGCATTAATAAATGTACCTATGGATTTCCATGTTTACTCACTACCTTTCATCGCCTTTTATGTTAAGGATGTCACATGTAAACAGCAGACTGTGGTCAGTGGGGGTCTTCCTTGTGGTTGGAGTGAGTACTAATGTGAAAACCGCACCATCCTTGACCTTTCACACAAGGCTGCATTTTTTCTATACATTAGTTTTCATAGGAGTTCGAGCTCTCAAGAGCACTCTACTTATAAAGGTGAGTGTCTGTGAAAGAGCGAACTGGTTGTGGTGAACATTTTGTTTGCATGTAAATCCCTCTGCATGCTGAGATGGGTAACAGTATAACATACAGAGTACAGCTGAGCTTAATGTTATTTTTAATATTTATTAATCTGCCTATTTTCTCAAATAGTTAATTAATCATTTAGTCAATGAAATGTGAATGAATAAAAGACAAAAAACTGAAAAATGACTATAAAAATAGTCAAGTTTCCACGTTAACGTCTTTAGCCGTTTCATCTGACTAGAAGTCTAAGTCAGTTTAGAGCTTAAACTTACAGTTGATTAACGATTAAGTTTACAAACAGAAAATTAATCTGCAGCTATTTTGATGATCAATTTATTATTTAAGTAGTTTTTCAGTTAAACATTCAGGTTTGCTTCTCAAATATTTCAATTTTAAGACTTATCTTTGTCCTATCTGAATTTTGTTGGGTTTTGGACTGTTGGTTGAATAAAACATGATGAAGTAATTGTAATATTTCACCTTGGGCTACTAGAACTTATAATGGCAATTTCAGTTCAGAAAATAATCATTAGTTGCAGCCCTACGGTGAACAAAATGAATGAGCCAAATAATCGATAATAAAAACACTTGTTACTTGCTGCCATCAAAGGAGAAGGAGAAATCTTTACATTTCAGAGGCTGGAATCAAATAAATATTTGGCATTTTTGCTTTTATAATGACCTAAATCAAAGAGGAAATATTACTGTTGATCATCTAATCATTTTGTCAACTAATCGTCTCAGCACTAACTGTGAGGCAACTCTCTGCTCATGACAAACAAGCCTGGTGTGGCACATGACCTTCTACACGTTACATCCACAAAACACAATCATCTACGAGTCAACAGCAGCTGAAGAAAGGACAAATCCTCTCCCCACCAGGTGTTCCCTGATTGTCATGTTTTCACAAACCGCTGTCGGTGGTCAATCTGCGGCACGCCACAAAAGGCAGGGGTGTGAGTTGTTGTGACCCTCCTCAATTCCCAGCAGATGGACGAGGGTCAACACCGCTGTCAGATCATCAGCATCAAGCCTCCGTGCAGCATGCGCTGTGTGCCAATCGCCTGCCTCCGCTCTCACCGGCCCACAAACCCCTGTTGACTCCACGCCCACTTGCCCATCCATTGCACAGGCAACCAGTTGCCTAGGCAACCTCGAAGCCCTCGCGCCTGTTTAAGTGTCAAGACGAATCCTGTTTTACATTTCGCTTGCACAACAGTTCGTTTTTCATTCATCCAGTCATTCATGAATTTATTTCCGCATCTGCCAGTCTGTTTCTGTGAGCAAACCTGACGCTCAAATTTTAACTCAGCATTACAGTTGCCTGACATGTAAAATCAGGGAACTCAGCCTCACACGGTTTTCTGTCAGTCCTACAGATGATCAGAACGAATAAAACTGCCACAGTCTTCCATCTTCACAAAGTAGGCCACGAGCAGTGAAAAAAACTGATACAGATCATCTTCAAATAGCTCCGATAGAAGAGTATAAATTTGAATTCCAATTACTGTGTGCTATTTCCACCAAAGAGATTTGTATGCGTAGGAATGAATGTGAAATGAAACACAGAAAACGTCAACTAAGTAAGCATAATATCACCAAATGGCATAATTTCAGTTACATAACAGGAGATGGTTTTTAGGAGACTGACCTGCTGTGCAACTTACCTGTTAAGAAACTGTAATAAATGCACCAAAAAGTGTCCATGGTGGACTGTTACACATCTGATAGGTGACACTATGTGGCTAGCGTTATCCAAAATGGCAAAGTTGTTAGTATTTGATTAGAACTGACTTTCAGACATATCAATTCAAAAAATTAAATTATCATAATGCAGCAACAGTCCATTTTAGAAGCATTTCATGCAGCCATTCGCATATTAATCCAGTCTAAAGTGATCCTAAAGTGATTTTTTCTTTTTTGCAGAGTCACCCATCACCCAGCAATCCAAGGCAGCCTCGACTCTACACCCAGTTTGACTGCTGCGCAGCCATCACACTAGCCAACACTATTTCCTCCCTCTATCAGAAAAAACATGGGGTTAGGAAATTGGAAAAATGTCTTTCTGCTGTTTGGTTTTGTGTCAAAGAGAAAAGACGAAGAAGAAGAAGAAAAAAAAAAAAAAAAAACACAACAAAAACAGAATCACAAATAACATTCAGTTCACCCCAGCTGCTGTTGCATTCATCAATGCCAACGCTCTGTCAAAGGGGGAGGGGGGGGGGGCGTGACACACACAGGCAAAGTCACTATGAAGCACATGCGCGCACAACCGCAAACACGCAACAACAAACACACACACACGCACACACGGCTGGAGGCTGATGCTGTGCTCATCAGTGTCACTGCTGCCGAGCCCCTTGCTGCACAAATCACAGCAGGAGTGCAGACACTGGAAGGAAGAGGATGCTTACATAAAGGCGAACATAGAAACAAAGGCTTTATGGGATACAAACATCCCCTGCCGTGAAACTTAGACAACATATAGAGCATGATAGAGAAGTTAAAAAAAAAAAAAAATCCAAATTAGTCACAAAATCACTTCCAATTAAAAAAAAAAAAAGTCTGGCAATCAACCTTTTGAAGTCTAACACGCAAACACCACAAAATGGTGGCTCAACAAAACTATAAGCTCAACAACTGCCCAGCCTTAAAGACAAACAAGCACCTTTATCGAGACCAGCTCAGTGTTTCCATGGGTGTTGTATTTCTTTATTCCTCATTCTACATTCAACAGAGCACTGCTGTCATGCTCTGTACAGCCGCCCACGTTCACCCTTGCAGAGTGCGAGAGAAAGGAAGGAGAGAGAGAGGGAGAGAGAGAGGGAGAGGGAGAGGGAGAGAGAGAGGAGAGAGAGAGAGAGAGAGAGAGAGAGAGAGAGAGAGGAAGAGAGGGACAGAGAGAGAGAGTGGGAGGGAGGTAGAAGAGAAAACCTTGATTTCACAGTGAGAGACCAACGATACATTATGGGAGGACAAACCATATTGCTCCATGCTGTTTTTCTTACAAACCACTACATGACCAAACAATACGTGCACATATTGTACGATTCCAAGGCGGCATGCCAGGCCTTGATTACTAAAGCCAAGGTTGCACGGCTGAATAAAGCCGAAAGAAAATACATGCTAGCTAAATAAGCAAACAAGTTCGTGTTGTTCGTGTATAATGGGCACGTGTTTACCCTTCCTAAACCTCAACAATTTACTAGCAAATTGAAATTAAATGGAGAAAAATGCTCTTTTTATTTGAGAATTAAATTGCGAAGATTCAGGTACTGTTTATCCCTCAGGTCAGAGCAGCATTGATTTTTATGGAAGGAAAGAACAACTCCCGCTTCTGTTATTTCTAATACACATGAAATAAAATACTAAATACTCCTGTGTCTCTGTCTAGACACGATTTTAAATTTTAAATCATGAATACTGCAGCACCATTACGAAAACTGTGTTTACGAAATACAGCTTTCATAATTAAGGAGCAGAGAAAAGCAAACTAAGTGCAGTTATGTTGTCAGACCAACAATTTTCCATACTACAAGCTTTAAATTGTATAATGGCAGAGGTGGAGACACGCACTGGACAGGGCTGCAGATACACATGAAGTCATGTTCCCTGTATTTTTTGTGAATTTGGACTGCAATTAACTCATATATGGAGAGTATTTGAATCGCCACTATTTAGATTCATATTGGGAAACGCAGCTCGCAGTGTTGTTTGGTACAAGGGTAGTGTGTAGTAGTCTACACACTGTAGAGGATGCTGACAACAAAATGATACCAGTCTGAATGAAGTGGGAATCATGTTGGACTTGACTGATCTGTGTTAGGATTTGAACATCCCTCGTGGCCGTGACCCCCGTAATACTGTGATGTGGAGGGAATCCATCAGAGTCAGTTCATCAGTGAGGCTCAGCTCCTCTCCAGGGATGAGACTCATGGCTCATATTCAATGGCACTCATTTGTGAGAATACACAAACATCGCCCTCCCCTTCTCAGTCCACCCCCAAACAGCCTATTATAACTTCCTGCCCTCGTCTCCTCTCCCGGCAGACCACTGAGCTGACAGGATATGAAAGGTGAAAGCAAAGCAGTGGCCACCAGTTTAATACAACTTGTCTGACTGGTTGTTATGAAGGAAAAGAGGTGTGAAAAAGGAGATAATCAGATGTTTTGGCACCAGCAGTCCGCTGAGTGAACTAAAATTATTTCTCCATGCAGCCTGAATTCCATCTGTGTTACCAACCACACTGTCAGAGACAAAATGTTCCTTATTTAGCTTGCTATAAGCACAAAACCTCGTAATAATGGAGAGGAGATTACTTCATTCTCCATCTATGCTCATTTCACCAATTAGCCATCCCTATATTGAATCAAATGACAAGAGGGTCAAAGCTGGCAGTATCTGATGCACTCTCTATTATCCACAGCATGAATAGCATTATTAATAGAGTGTAGCACATGCTAGCCAATATATAAAGTACAGCACACAGTATGAACACATGCTCAGCGCATCTTTGGGCTCCTCATCTCTGCAGCCAGGTATTAGGTACCTCATTACTTGGAGAAAGATAGCTCTGTGCAGTTCAGTGCTCTCCAGGGGAATAAGGCTTGGAAAGAGACTACGCACCTCTGCCTTAACTGCTTTATTTAGGTGGTTACCACAAAAGGAGAGGGAGGAAAGAAACCCCTTTTTATACTATTAAATTAAACCTGCACAGCAAAAAATATATAAAAAGATTACAGAGTAACTGCATTGATCTGGGGGTGCTGCTTGACTGCAATACGCCCCAAAGAGATGCTTCTCTGCAGCCTGTGGCTGATCCACAATCAGGGGATTTGATTATGGGCATGTTTTGGATGCCAGATGAGCTAGATGTTGTCTTGTTGAGAGGCAGGGCAGCCTACGTCAGCACTTGCAGGCCACTGGCCAACAGCACTGAGCGAGGACGTAGGACAGACAAGCATGATCTGCAAAAAGGCCTTTTCCCTCCAGGATTTTCCTCTCGAGCCTGGCAGCGCTCTGAGCCTGTGAGTCTAATTCTGCCACTAGGCCAGTCCCTGGCATCCTCTCCAGATGGTGGTGAACAGGGGGGTGAACAGGGAGATTAGGAAGAGAGTGATGACTGGTTCCTGACTACACATCCGGTGGCTGAGTCCCATTCTCCTCCTCCTCCTGCCGTCATATGCCAGGCATGGCCACGGAGACCGGATGCTCCCCTGTCTTTGTGTTTCAGCGAGGTGTTAAGCTGTTTATTAGTAACATGACATGATGCTGTGTGTAAGTCAACATAATACAAATACTAAGAGAGGCCACATAAAGCCGAGAGAACAAAATGGAGTGCTGTACTGCAAAATAATGATTTATTCACTTCTGCACAGCCATTGTTCCGTTTTATTGGATAAATACTGAATATTTATGTGTAAAACCAGACAGAAAAATGACATACAGCTGTAATTTGTAATTACAATTAGATTCTATTAGAGCAAAACACTAACTGCACTGGTTAACAGCATTCAAATCATTGCTTCACAAAAACATCCCCCTTTTTTTGCATCATAACAGCTAACTTAAACTTTATTATTGTGAAACAGAAGTGAAAACTAAAACATGAAACAACTTTGGGCCTGAGAATGAGACAATCTGTGTGAGAGAGAACGAGAGAAAGACGGGGAGGACGAGGAAAAAGTGATGTAGAGAGTGGAGCAGAATGAATGAGCGACGGCAAGCAAAAGACCATAAGAGACCGTCACAGCGAATTTCACACTCCCGAGGCTGGCAAAGCGAATCGTCTGGCCCAAAATGCTAAATTCAACTAGCGTGGAAAGAGTTGCATCAGCTTCTATTTTCTCAAACTTCTGGAAGACTTTCAAAAGATGCTCCCGCCAAACTCCTGCTATGTGATGCTGAAAGAATGCTAGAAAACAGTAGGAAACAAAGAATCGGAGACTTCCCCCCTTTGTTCGGAAAAGTTGATGAGACAAGGAAAAGTGGCAACTCTTGCAAAAAAAAAAAAGATTGTGTGTCTAGAAGAGAAGTGGTGGCGCTACAGAGGAAAGGATGTAGCATATTTTGTCATTTTCACCCAAATTGCTATCATTACCAATATGCATAATCTCAAAGCCCTGAAGACAGTTATGAATCATCAAAACCGGTAGTCTTGCTAGTTGCTACTATCATCTCCCTCTTATTTCTATCTTCTACATATTGCATGAAAGGAAAGAGGACAAAGAGGAAAAAGAGATGAGGAGCAATCAGAGCAACTAAGGCAAAAGTTGCTGCGTTGTTGTGACTGTGCAGGTTGATTTATGAGGCTGCAGATCTTACATAACTCCATTCATATAGAGAAGCCATGAGCCACGCCACAGGGTGGCAATGAAAGATTCCTGCACTGCCTGTACCCATGTTCCTGTCACATCCCTTGATTTTACAGAAACAGGGCAGGAAATGCAGAAAAGAAAGGAGCCGTCTGGATCACAAAAGCCGAATCATCTGATGCTGATGTCGACCCTCAGGTGTTCAAACCAGTTACAACACATACAGCATGTAATGTTACAGAAAACATCCAAAATCACATGAAAGCACACATGGTAATTTTCTCCTTTGATCTGGCACACCATACTATTATGATGTGTATTTAAGTAAATGAGGTCATTTTCACAAATACTGCTGAAAGAGCTAAAACAAAATTATAAATGTTGTGTGATTACAGGCAGTGTGGTGGTGTGACCATAAACAAGTTTCTCCCAAAGCTGGAATCAAAAGAGCAAAAATACACCTGGTTATGACACACAGGACGACTGAATGGACGTGCGGATGGAGAGCTGCGGTCTTGTTAAATGGTTATTTCTGAGGGTACCATAATTACATATTGTCGTGGGTTTTAAGATATTGACAGTTTAAAGCTCGGAAATGTGTATTCATGGAGGTGTGACTAGTTTATCCCAGTCATTACCAGAGAAGAAAATGATGCTGTGTTCATTTGGGCAGCAGTCAGCCGATTCATTACAAACAAATTGATCAAGGATGCTTAAATTTGCCAACCACGAATATGCCACTCAGCTTCTGTAGCCTCATATATCCAACATGGGACTTGAAATAAGCCAGTTAAGCAGTAATGTTATGGGGTTGTTAGTATGCTGAGGGCATGGGAATACATGCTGCAAGTTTAGGGGTGTGGCTTTAGTGAGGTTAATGTTGGTCAGTCAGTCTAGTTTTTGGTTTTTGGTCCAGACATTCATGTTCCACTAAGGATTACTGAGGATTTTTGAATGACTTTGGTGATCCCCTGACTCTAATACTATCATCAGGTCTAATCTAATGACTTGGTCTAATCCAAAATACCTACAAAACCGAGGACATTTGCATCATCCACAGCTGTTTTGTGTTTAGTGCTGATTAACAAGTGTCAGCCATGGATGAATTATAAGATCTGGACACCTGGTGCAGGGCTTACGTCTATGGGTATGTTGCACAGTGAATATGTACGGTGGTATCAAAATCCTATAAATTATATAATTATTATACTTGCTCAATGTTAGCATGTTAGCATTGTGATTGCTTTTTTAGCATGCCTTTACATTAGCATTTAGCTTAAAGCACCACATACAGCATCACAGAGCCGACATAGCAGGCACACATATTTGTCTCTGGGGTTGGTGAAGCCCAAAACAGAGATAAAAAGGAAATTTAGCCAGAAACACGACTCCAATCTCATGTTAATGTTGTTCCTTGTCTGTTAGCCATGTACACGAAGTAGGCAGGCTGCCCCTTAGTGACCAGAATCAAGTAATAAAGCCAGAAGTAGAATGAGAAATAAAATAATTCTAGCAGACTGCATGATAATTGATTGAATGGCGATTTAATACATTGATAAATGTCAAGCTTAAAAACCATGTTTCAGGCGAGTGTTTCAAACATGAGACATTCCTACAAAACGCCTCAAAACGTGTCAGTGAATCGTAAACCACAGAGCTAAATCACAAACACAGAAAATGGGTTTTACTGATAATTGGGGCTTCCAGTTCTACTATTGAGGACTTTCTGTTTAATAATTACTGATATTGTAAATGCTGTCACTAAAGCGAAAATTGTTAGAAAGAACACTGATGACTGAATGAATGAGGGGTGGAATTGACAAAAACTAGATTATAAAATCAGATTTCCACTTTAAATTATGCTTGCTTTGATAAAGATACGAACGATCTTATTAAAACACATTTGATTGAATAAAATCAGGACTATTGTTGAGTGTTTGTTTCATGAACATATTTTTCATCAATCTTGTTCAAGTAACACGTTCACTAGCCAATTTTTCAGTTGTGCATCATGTTATTTAATATGTATCACACACGCCCTTTTAAAATGTTTGTGTGGCCACACTGTCCATGTCAATATGATGATTAGGCGATGTAAACAAAGTCCAAATCACTCCGCAGGTGCCAAGTGGAGCGTTAAACCAATCCAACCACAGACTCTCACCCCCGACTGCAGCACGACCATAGGGAGCTCTGTCACGCCGTAAAATCAAAGCTAAAGGGACGTGGGTGTTGTATTTCGACTGACACACCACATGAGTCAGTGCACATGTTAAATGATAAATACTGAGACCAGTGCAAGTAAGGAATGATAAATAGCAAAGTGTGGACTGCACTTAAAAACTCAGTTAGCATAAATCAATGCTATAAGACATAAAACAAGTTTATTCTGAGGTCTTGTGGTTATTATTAATCAAAAAAGGACCGAGATATATGAATGGACTCTGTGCTGGCGAGTTTATACAGTTATCAGGTATGACAGATGAACAAATCACCCACAGGGTTAGGTCCATTAATGATACACGATGGGTTCTCTCTTTAAATGTGAAGTGACTACTACTTTCTAATGTCCCATTTTCATTAGCTCAGCTCATATGTATACCCAAGATACATGAGCTGATGTGCATCATTGTGGTCCTACTTGTGACATTCTCTGCTGTGCTGAATTGATTGGCTCAACATGCGTTGTCAGGTGACTAGAGAGAGATCTTAGTCCACAAGTCTCACTTTGTTTAGCTTTTAGTACTTTTGTGTAAAGTAGACTCTATAGTTTGGTGTTTTTTCTCACTCCTACGTTCATGTTCTGCATTTTATCTATAGCAGCAGCAGATAGCAGCGTCACTGTCAGCAACACATTTCACCGTGCCATTCCCGTCACTTGTGCCATGCCAGGCTCTGACCACAATTGCTCATGAAACAGCATGGGTGTCCCAACCATATGGAAATTCTGCATAAGAGGAGTGTCTTCCACTGCAGAATGGCTGAAATGTACACAATAATTACATGGCTGGCTTAGCAAGAGAAGAGGCGCAGGCGGATTGGACAAATTGCTACGTGTTATAAGTGGGAAGGAAGTAGGCCAGCTGAGAGGATGGCATCCCCATCTGGGATCCTCTCTCTGGAGGTTATTACTATGAGCAATCCCCCCATGCTTCACAAAGAGATCCAGAAACTCTTGTGTTCCTAAGACCTTTAATTCATCATCAGTACTGCTCTGCTTATAACCTGCCCTGGGCCATATGCTCCTTTTCTTTCACAGAGCATATGTCAGAAATAATAATATTGGAAATGTATTCAGTACAGAACCCAAAGGTTAATGTATCCCCCCTTTTTGCACTCGATTTTCAACAGATTAGAAAGGCAAATCAGCCAAGTTAACATTAGGACATTGCACATTGAGAAATCTACTCTCATATCTACTAAAAGAGTAAAACTCTTTGGGCATTTGAGCTCATGAAAACCAAATATTTTTGGTACTTTGTATTTAATTCCTCAGTGAGTCCCCTGATCCTCAGTTTACCTGCTGTCACACACAACGTCCAGATGGCCATGTCCACAGAGCACGGCCTTACTGATACACAGCTACTGTTACACCCAATGTAACAGCTGGCTTTTAAAACTACTGAGGGTGAAAGGGCAAGGAGTCACAGCTTTGCCTCCTTCAGGTCCACAGAGCAGACGGTGAAACTCAGAATTGGCCGTGTATGGCATTCATCCAGGTTCATCATCAAACTGTATATGTTTATATCTAACAGTGCTTATGAGTGGTTGTGTTCATAATGGCCTGTGAGACTCACCTGCAGAGTTGCATGATGTTGGGAATCCATCAAGGTGGACCAAAGGCAGCGAGGGCATGAGGGAGAGGAAACAAAAGGAAATCAATGAGAAGTTCAATAGGTGTTAAGTTGAAAATAAATCAGTTTGTCAGATCCTAAGTGGGTTACTCAATAAGGCAGTGTCTTCCATTATGAATCAATTATATCCGTTTGTCTATATTACTGGTTCTCAAACTATGGCACCTGTACCTCTAGTGGTACATGACATCCCTGTAGTGGTACTTGGAGGATCGCTGGAATGTAATTTAAAATTAATTTTGCAGTCCTTGAAATTTTTGATATCAGCCTGCAGTCAACGTTCATGCATGTAGTGGGCATCCATCCATGAATAGTTAGTTGGTTCTGTTCACGATTCTAAATAATTGTAGTATTTGAAATAAACCTGCCTCCTGCATAAACTGTCCGTAGTGTCAACATGTCAAAATGGTATTTCTGAGGTGGTACATGGTGTAAAAAGTTTGAGAAACACTGGCCTATATATATATATATATACCCTAATCTAGTAGTACGTGACCCTTAAGCCACATCCAAGGATATGTGGCAATGCACAAGCCATGATATAATGATATTCTGCTAAATGTGGGTGTGCTGTCAATAAATTCAAGTTAATATGATCCCAGGTTTGACACCTTTCAGAATAAATTGTCGAACAGCCAACTTAGTTTGGTTTTGTTTCTCTTGTGGTGTAATCAGTGTGTTCAGTTGACGGTTTAGCATGTTGACAGTTGGTGGATGCGCGCTTATGACACTGCTGCAATCTGTTAAAAGGTAACTCAATAAAGAAAGTTGAATAATGTAGCTCAAGATATTAAATGAATAATTCATGAAATAATAACAAAAAAAGACACAAGTTATCAGTACAAGTCTGCATATGGTTGACATTTTCACACTTCCATAAGACGTCAAAAATAAGTAAAAAGAAGTCAGATGTCAAAGCTCAGTGAGAGACTTATTATTGCAGACAGCATCGGCTTCATGTGGTTATGTGTCAAATCTGAATAGCAGCATTTCAACCCTACACTAATATGTAGTTATTTACATATCTGATGACATTCCTGTTCAGTGTCATCAAGTCAAAGTAACCACAAAAATCAGAGATGCTCCTTATTGAGTTTAGATAATTATGGTTTGGGCTGTTCGATCTCCAGTAGACAAAATCTGCTGACGACCAGATGCTTAATTAAGTTATTTGACTCTGCATCTACCCAGGCCTCTCTCCCGTCTGCTTCTATCTGTCCTGATAGCAACAGGCCTGACATAAAAAAGAAATCACAGAGAAATGCCACTGAACAGACATTATGTCAAGAAACACTTTTTTTTGTCACAGCCCTGCATTTACAGTCATTTTCTGTCCATTCTCGAGCCATCCAGGTCAGACGGTACGAACCCAGCAAAAGTTCAATGCAACCTTTATCTAAACAAACCCCACCAGGAGCTCAGCTTCCCATAAAAAAGCAAACATTACTTTTCTACTGCATGAATTTGCAGAATATGATTAATATTAGGCAACATGTGAAGCGTTTTTAACATTTCATAACATTCTGAACATAAAACATGTGAAATCTCCTCCATAAAAGCTCTTCATGAGCAAGGGATCCAACAAAAATGTCAGTTAGAGTGGGTGTTATTTTCTCCAGATGGACACAAGAGGACAAATTATCCAGGATGTTCAAGTAAGGCTCCGTAGAAACAACCAAACAAACCAAACTGCTTCCATGTTGAGGACAAATTAATGAGTTTAGTGCTTCTTCGTGGTTGGACTCTATGTCCAATAACTCATAGTCATCAAAAAACACTCCATGTTTGGCTTTGCAGTAGCAAATCCCCGTCCTTGAGTCAGTGCAGGCTGAAGTGTTGCATTGCTCAGCACGGGTCATATGCAACCAGAAGAATTTTCAATGACTCATCAGCATACCAGTTAATTCACACAGTGCATCATATAATAGCTTGCTCAGTTCTTCCAGCAGTCAAGCAGCTAGACGTGTTTTGAGACACTCTTACCAACAAGACACGTGTACAAGAAAAAATAAAGTAACATGCCCTGAAGTAAAAGTAAAACTAATACACATGAGGTGGTGGGAAGTGCTTTATCAACTAATTGTTGCTTTTAAAATGCCAAAAGAGCAAAAAATGTCCATTATAGTTGCCCAGAGCTCAAGATGGCATCTTCAAATTCACTGTCTTACCCTAACATCAGCCCAAAACATAAAAATATATCATCATTGATCATTGCCTCAATTCATTTTCTGTTGACTGATCAGTCAATCAATTAATCAATTAAACGTTTAACTCTAGCGCTGACGAGAAAATGCAGATCAGGTTGAGTGGTAGTCATTGTGAGTGCATCTGTCTGCAGTATGTCACTGTCCACTGACTTTCTATGCATTCACCCTGTGCATGCTGGGACACGTTGCATCCCGTTATGACTTAAACACAACTAAACAGTTTCAGAAAGTGAAAAAAAAATCATGTTTAAGGGTGAATGAAAGGTTAAAAATGCTGCAAACAAACGTGTGTAGATGTGTTGGAGAACAAATACTGCGCTGAATTATTCCATCTATCCAAATATACCAGACCAGTAGCTCAGGTCGACCCGTCCTTTGGGGGCTCTATCTGATGAGATCTGATCCCTTTTTTGTCAGAAATCAGGATATCTAGTCCTGGACTAGCTGCAGACAAAAGGGTCTGAGCCAGTGGTCAATGTGATATAGGGACAATTATCTGCACAGAGGCTTCAGAGATATCGAAGAGGCTGGAGTGAAAAAAAAATATATGGTTATAATCCCAGAAAATGATTTAGATTGATTCAGTCAGACAAGTAGTGTTAAGAGGCTTCCTAGACAGCAGACTCACCCTCACTACCCCAATTCCTGACCCTCCATCACAACATGACACCACTGCAATACCTTGTCCCTAACCCCTCCTCGACAAAACTCCCATTACATCCATCTCCTCTGGGCATTGCACTCAACTGACACCCATCCAGGCAGGGGCAAAGGCCTGCGTGTGGGGAAATTCACACATTCAGAGAGTACCACACATACACACTCACACAGAGCTACTCCAGCCACCTACTTGTATTACATAACACACGCCACTGCCTACCCATCCACCACCAGATCTGCACTCCACTCAGCCACCGACGGAGATGCATCACCAGAGCTCTTACAAGCTGCAGAAGTATAACAATGCACTCCATATTTCTCTGCCTGGAAGACTTATTTCACGACACGAGCACAGGTCTTCTGGGCTGCTGATGCTAAATGACCTCTGTCTGTCCTGACAGTGTAAAACTGAGAATTGAGTCAGATGGACTTTTACCAAAACGTGACATCTGACAATCCATGAGTAAGCGTGTGGCCAGAGGATTTGTTTTGAAAGTTTACCACTAATCATGCCCAAGCTCTCACTCTCCAGCCCACTAAAGGTACGGTCCTGTTTACTAAAAGCCCTACTGGCATAAAGAGACCAAAGAAAGATTTGTTTTAATGGGGAAACAGACAAAATGTAGCTTTGAATTAGCCTGGGCCAAGATGAGCTGCCAGTTTACAGCCAGATTTCATGCCAGATTCTGACACAACAAAAGATACCTTTTTTCTTTTTTTTTTTTGAGTGGAAGGTCTCTGGAAATATTTACACTACTAACTAGTGGCTTTTCACATATTTGGCTTCAAGAGAGGCCCTACACAAACATGACTAAAATGAGTTATCCTTTGTCTTTAAACATATTTTTTTGTGCAAGTGCTTGCAACCGGACAAATAACACAGAGGTCTGTAAGTCAACAGCACAGTACTGCTAAGAAACCAATTTGCAGAGGAAATAAATGTCCTCTAAATGTCTTGCAAAAAGGATACAAATGGCTCACTATGCTTTAACACGGCAGCAGGGTGCATCTCTAGACACCAGTTGGTCCAATTTCACAACAGAATGGGTCCAAGAGCACAGCAGAGCCCGAGATGTACTGTGCGGCAATACAAGTGTCATAATTCCTCCTTTTTAACTGTACAGTAATTTATTTGAGGCCAGCAGTTCGTTCCAGTGTGCGAATAGAAAATCGAGGGGAGAGCTCATCTTCTGAGAACAGTGTCAGGCTGCTGAACAGTGCACTTTTCACGCCAGACTCCTCAATGAGGAAAATCTCATCATCCAAACCGAAGCTGTTGAGAAGCAGCAGTGACACAGCCCTGAGCGAGACTCTGACCGGCTTTTACCAAAAAAAAAAAAAGGGGGGCACTACAGAGCATCCGTTCACACAGAGAGGGACGGCACAGTCGCTCAGTTTTTACAGCACTGTCTTAGAAACACTGCATTTTTTTTTAAAAACGGACCAAATGGTGCTCGGCAAACACTGTAGCATTCTGGTAACCTTTTTCTTCCAAATCTCCATAGTAACATCGCTCCTAACTGGCAAACCGTTGAGAATATGACTCTTATGAATGATTTCTTCAGATTTTATTCACTTTTGGCTTCTGATGTTTGCCGTTGGCCTCTTGTGTCCTGGCCTGCGATAATTTTGGCTGAACCCGGAGATAAATGTGCTGCCTTGGTGCCAGAGGCTCCACTTTTTTTTTTCTTTTAACACAGGGCAACCCTCCTTACACTCTCTCTCATGATTTATGCATATGTATACAAATACCACAGCAATGAAGTCATTAAGCTTGCTACACACAAAAAGATATTAACCATTTTGCCTCTAGAAAAGTTAGAAAATGAAGAGTGTGCACTGCTAAAGTTAGACCCCTAAAACCACATGGGTATGATGCATTATGGTTATGATTTGTGCTCACCACGAGTCATTATTTTCTTGCGAAATGGAAAAGAAAATGTTTTAATGCTTTAAAATGTTCCACAGCTCTGAACTATTATCTAATTAATAATGCAGTTCTCAGTTATGGGCAGCATTTGGTGTATGCACCACTAACAATAGGGTCCATTCAAACCTAAATGTTGAAGCTATGGTTGAAAAATCCCATAAGGGAAACAAAAACAAATGCAGACATGAAAAGAGTGGATGACATTCAAAGCCTAAGAGTGCCACAGGAAGTAGATCCTGACAGCTTGGAGCCGAAGTCCTGTCCTAATGGAGGTTGTTCTGAAACCCCCCCCCCCCCTCTCAGATGTCGGGTCCAAAATGGGAACTGTGATTGTGTTCCTCGAGGGGTTGTTGTACATGCAGTTCACATACCCCACCACATGACACGAGTCCTGGGTCATGGCCAGGGGGATTCAGCAGTGGAACAACTTTAGGTTATTCCAGTCGGGGGAGGCAGGAAACGGGGGTATAAACAGTAAATGGGGGTCACATTACATTTCCTCTCCAGTGATTCCCACAGAAATAAAACAGCTCTTCACAACAAACCCTCCTCAGTGTTTAGTTATGATTCACGAAACAAGTCACCAAAATATCACTGCTGATCCAGACTTAAGCTGAGTAACAGATGCTTCAGCACAGATTCAAACTTTGTTTTTTTTTATACTTTATTAAAACCAACTGTCCACTGCAGCCTTTTTTTCCCCCCCCAATTGTTACAACTACCGCCATGTATTTTCCCCACAATCAGCAACAAAATAAACTGGAAAACAAGCAGCTGGCATGTTGCCTGAGTGAGCTTCTTTGAAGACAGTGAACACAAGGCCAGAGGACATGTCAGAACACCATCAAAACAGTGACATCTGCAACAGGAATGTAGGACCTGAGTGATAACGCTCAGCTGGCATATGTTAAACAAGCTGTACTGACAAGAGGGTTAACTTCAGAAAAGTAGAGCTGACAATGCTTACGCTATTCTCAGTTCGATGAAAATAAACTAAGAAGAAGTGTAACGATATATACAGGAAAGGATATTCTATTTACAGCCAAGTGTGAGAGCAAATGTCAAACTGCATACACATCTAGTCTTAACTTCTACAAATACGCCACATGATCCTACCTTTAGGGTGGCTCAAGCAAGAGTTAAGTCAAACTGATTTTATCCTCACAAAAAAAAAGGTTTATATGTCATTTTTTGGGTGGTTTTACACTCTGTCTGTGGCCTGAAGGATGGGATACGACAGAAGCATTTCAACCTTTTGCCCCACGGGATTCATTCACAGAACGAAACAGCAACTTTCATGAAAAAAACTCCACCAACCTCATATACACAAACTCAAATATGTCCTTGAAGATTGACTGACGCAGAAAAAAACTGTGACATGTCCCTGAGCTGTTAAGGGAATTACATTGAATTTCCACAGGCCTGAAACCTTTAAATAGCACATTCTCAATTACAGGAGTAACTGACTTCTAACACCAAAGCTATAACTAGCATAGACTGTCATACTCTGCAGCGTTATGGCCTCACATACTGTCGGCCACACTTCCTTTATCCGGCATTTTCCTCCTCAGTGAAGAAAATGTGCTCCCTGAGGGAAAGAAAAGTGCCTGTATGAGGTTTCTCTTCAAAAGAGAAAAGCCAACTGAGCTTCTTTTCCTAAATAACTGAATAACTAAAACAAGATCACTTCCTGCATTTCTAAATGGCATCTTATAAAAAATGCTCCTGCGGTCCAGGTTGATTCTTTGCCATGATTCTCCATTCATCCCCAATTAAATGAGATCTGAATCCGCCCACAGTTGAATTTCCATAGACAAAACTGTTCTCAGATAACCATTTCTATTCTAAGGACACTTCATTCTTCACCATGATCCTCTATCCATCCCCAACCTGGATGAGGCCAGGATCTTCCCACAGTTAGTCACGGGACTGCTGGCAGGCTGAGGGGACTTGGAGGCATATGCGCCTTTCCATCTGTTGCTCACTCACTGCTTTCCAAACCCCTTCCTCTGTCAGCAGCCATCTGCTTCCAGCCCTACCCCACTGGCAGGAAACATGAGCACTTCCACCGTAGGATATGGACGATGCACAAATTGAAAAGAAAAAAAAAAAAAGAGGAGCCTATGGTAAATTTAATTGACCACTGTCTCAGACTTAAAACAAAACAAGATAATGTTGATAGAAGGAATCATAAATACCACAAGACAATACAGCCTTAGATGTAGGACTGCTACTAAAGGGATTATTTCCATTACTCATTAATCTGGTTTTTTTTCTGGAATAAATAATTAATAGTAAAGCTGCAGTGATTAGTCAATCGACAGAAAGTGAATCTGCAACTATTTTCCAGCTTCTTAAATGTCAAGATTTGATACTTTTATATGATAGTACACTGAATATCTTCGAGTTTTGGACTTTGTTTGTCAGGCAAACCAGGACATCTGAAGGCTTTGGGTTGTGGGAAATTAGACTTTTTTTTTCTAAAATCTTTCATTTTCATCTGCAGAATAATTAGCAATTGAATCAATAATCTAAATAATCGCTATAGTGTCAGAAAACAGTGAAAAACTCCCAATCTCAATTTCATAATTATCATTAAAGAGAGAAAAGCAGCAAATTTTCACAACTGAGCTGATGAACAATGAGAATATTTTTATATTTTTGCTTGAAATAATGACTCAAATGAATTCATACTTAATGGACTAGATGGTTCAGCTCTACTCTATGGTCGTGGTGTGCTATGTTTCACTACGGTGAATTAAAGAGTGTACTGCATATTACTGCTTATCTTCTCACCATATCATATAAGTATATGGAAATTGGTCATACTAGTTGTAGCTAACTTCACAATGTCCTTGCAGCAGAAAGAGAATATCAACCATATCACATTACTTTATATCCCACATAAACTGTTTATCTCCTTTCTTTCATTTAAATCTGATGAAGCTGTGTAACGCTGAACACCCACAGCTTCATGTATGTTTGGGAAACACATCTCTTGTTCTGCAGTGATTCAAAATGAACTCAGCTCAGAAATTCAATGGCTCTCCTCGTCAATAAAACATTAGATCAGAACTACTCCACACTATCCATTAACAATGTCAGAATAAAAGAAACAACCCTCTACTTTCTGCTCATAACAGATTAGGATGAGCATACTCTAAATTTTCCTTTAAAAAAAAAGGGAGAAAAAAAAAAGTCGTAACCAGCTCACCCCCGCCCCTCCACATTCACAACAAGAAAAAAAATTAGCTGTCCATCAATGGGAGAGAGAGAGCCTTTGTTCAATAGCACAATGGAGGACATTCTGCTGTGGAGGATAGCGTCACATTCAATAAGCCAATGCTGAGGTGCTGCAGCAGAGAGAGGACAGCGGGGCTGATGCAGAAATTACACTCTGACCCTGCAGACCTCCCAGGCCTTCAGACCGAGCCTCTGTTTACAGCTCACCAGTTCAGCTCATCGCTGCTGACCCATGGTCAAAAGTCGGGCGCAGTGTTAAAAATCCATTTCAATGGGGCTGCAATGAGCGTCAGATGAGAGAAACTGTATAGGCTAATCGCCAAACAGGGAGTCTTTTGATTGTGAGGCATGTGCAAACCCTGTTATCTGCTGTGCATCTGTCAGGGGTGAAGTCTGTTACTACTATACACCCGAGAATAAACCTATGACGCAAACTTGATGTGAAGTGTTTTCTCAACACTGCTCTCAAGAATTAAACAGGGCTGAAACCTGATACTTTTCATGCTTAACACAGAGGTGGTTCAGTTGCAACAGATGCTACACTCAATGTCTTCAAGTGAATGAGAAATCAAAAGCAGCTTATACTTTTATCAATGTCCGATTGAAGGACTTGACATGGGAGCTGCATGCAACCCAAATTAACCTGTGTTACATCACATCAAAAGGCTCAACTGAGAGCGTGACAGTGGTGTTGTAGACCTCTGAGACATGAGACAAAGCAAAGACGCTTGTTTCTCCTACAGATATAGGATCCTACAGGAGCATTCTCTCAACACAATGTGTATTTTCTAGGTAATCTGTGTTTGCTTTAATGTTCAGAGACATTCACTGGCTGCACATCCTAGAGATCCATAGAGAGATTGATAACATTCTCATGTCTGTGCACTAAGTATAGACCTGGAATCTGGAGGCTTTATGCTAGTTTAGCTTTGCATAAAGACTGGAAACAGGTGGAAACTGTTGGCCTAGCTCAGTAAGCCTGCTAACACCTGTAAATCCCACAAATGATCACATACTTTGTTTGTTTAACCCACACATAAATTTGAGGTTTCACAGGGAGTCGTGTGTTGTAACTATTTTTTGGTAAATAAAAGTCAGGGGCAATGACTTCCTGGAGTCTCTCACCACAAACTGACATTTTTAACTTTATGTCTGTGTACAGAAGAAACAAATGATATATAGAACATGTTGATTAGTAAGCTTTAGGTTTATTTTGCAGCCAGTCTTATATATATATATGCCGAGTTAACTAGTACAATGCCAGTCAACTAGTTAGCTAAATTGTGCACTTTGAGTTGAGGCCAGGATTGATATTTTAAAAGGTTTATTGGCTTCAAGCTATTGTAGGTGCAAGACAGCTTAGAACAAGTAAATGTAATGTCAAATACTGTTGATAATTCAGTTAAAATGTTACTTCCAATTTGTATTTACAGACCGGATAGGCTCGTTCAAGCAGATTTGTATTGAAAATACATGCACAAACAGTATCTGTAGATCCCGTATTATGAGTTATTTTAATTTAATACTGCTCACAAAATTCCAAACATGAGGTGTCAGAATAAATGCTTCAGAATAATGTGAAACTAATTCATATCTACAGCTTTCTAGAGATACAGATCTCCATTTGAACAGTGTTTAATTGGTGTGTCCTCTGTGACTCTGTAAGAGGAAAAAGGAAAAACAAAACAGGCCACGGCTGGGCCTAGTCCACGCTTCACAGATGTATTTATGTGAGCCTTTATTTAGGCACAAATTCTACAAGTAGTAAATACTTACCGAGCTACTCTATAAACACCAGCATTCCACATTAACAGCAATTTACATTGACATGCCATGTAAGAGACACAGCTGGCGGTATTGACTGACATTTCTAACTCTATAACGGTTTCTAATCCATATTCACAGATACGGTTTTGAAATATAATGAGCACATTGTGAAGATTTCACTTGCCAGAAGAAGCAGCGGTATTTCCCTGACACAGATGGCCCACAGTGACAACTGTAAGCCCAGTTCCTGAAACCAAATTCAAACCCCACAACCGCACACACACAAACATCTCAACCTTTAAACTGTTACTCAATAAAAAAACAACATGTATTGTTGTGTTTTACACATTTTAAAGAATGACTGTTAATCACTAGATTAAACTACAAAAACGGCATTATACGGCAGCTCTGCTACAGCATGACAGCATGTGGTCAATAAAAATAATGTTAATTAAGATATTTCAGTGTTTTTCATCTCAGTGAAGAAAATAAAATCGGCAGCGACAGAAATATGCGTTATCATCATTCTCTGCGTGTGATTAGCAGTTGAGCACTCTGCTCATGCTCTCCTTGGCAGTTGTCTAGAAAAGAGATGCAGTGTGTACCAGGGAGCTGCTTAGGTGACACACAATGCCAACAGAGAGCTCTGAGGCTTCAGTCTGTGTGCTTTTTGTATCTCTCTGTGTCGTCCCTATTGCTATCTGAGCACACAATGTCCCATTGTGCAGGCTTATTAGTCCTTTCTTGAAATCCCAAGCACCCCTCTTGAGTAGCAGTGGATTTAGGTGACTGCCCTTGCTCTGACATTGGACTCTCAGTTGGACACATGAACGTCAGCGTGAGCTTTTGTCGTTTTAAGAGATACAGAAAACAATGTAATATAACACTTGGCTCAAGGAAATCCCTTCGAAATACACACAGGTCAGCATCCTGAAGTCATAACCGTCTGTTGCGATAGTGTGATGCCTCCTTGAGGCTAAAAAAAAAAGAAAAAACAAGGAGTCAAACATTTACGTCAGCCTGTCCATCACTGACGTGTGCTGCTCCTGCCCTTTGCTATATTCCAGTCCTGTCACACAGTCTGTAGGTGCTTTTGTACTTCATACACCTATATTTTAACTACCTGCTGAACACCCCTATACATTATACAAAATTAGGGTAGCAATCAGACCTCCCATTGCAAAGAGAACCAAACCAAAGAAAAGTATTCCCAAGGCATAGGCTTGTTAATGGAACACTCCTCCACAAATGAATAGCTAAAAATATAGCTGAAATCACATTACAGATGCCATCTCTGCAGCTGTCTCCATCTTAGTGATCCGGATTTTATTCTACTTACAAACCCGCACATATTTATTACCACCCAAATCAAATCCCTGACCGAACCCAGACTCCAACTCTAGTTCAAGGTAAACAGCACTACACTCCAATCAAGTTTTGAGTTAGTAAAAATCACATTTATAAAAACAATATTAGTTTGTTCCTCTGGATAAATGAACCTATCTGCTATTTCAAACAATTAATTATGCAGCAAGGACATGGTATCGAATGTCTTGCCAGATGACTATTTAGTATTCATTAGCTTGGCTATGTGAACTCTGGTATATTAAGACGACTGCTGAGGTCAAACTTTCCAGTTGAACTAAGTACAAATTGACAGGGACATGCACAATACATGCTGTGTAACACAGGCGATAAACTATTGCCATTTATTTCCTTTATTCTCCCCTGTGACAATGTATGACTCGACAGCTTACTGGATGAAGTCTAACCTGCTATCAGATGATTGCTGCAATGGTGCAATCCTCAGTTGGATTTGACTTTCTTGGCTGACAGCTAAAAACTTTGCTCTGAAACAAACTTCAACTTTCTGCTGTATCATCAATGTTACTTCACGACAGGCTTAAAGACAGTAACAAGAAGACTGGGCAGTGAGTATTATGACAATTAAAACAACAATATAAATAGAATTAACACGTATTACTGTCAATGAAAAGGGCAGAGTTAACACTCATTAGTCAAGTTGACATGTTGACTCAACACGTATTGCAGATTGCATGTAATTATACTCGTTTTTCCATGTATATATTAATTTTTCACACATTTGAACATTGTATCAATGATTGTGGTCTGTTCTGTCCTGAATTGAATTGTAGTTTTTAGCTTTAGCAGCATCCTGCAGTTGTCAGGATGTCCGAAAAGTTCCACAAACTACTGAACATGTTCCATGATTGACACTTTTCTTTGAACATCATAAAGGTCAAGGAACAATGTGAAGGAGAATTCAAGGACAACGTAAAAGACGAATGTTATTGACACAAGGAATTGTAAATGGACTGTACTTATATAGCACTCCAGCCACTCAAGGTGCTTTAACACTACACATCACATTCACCCATTCATACGCTGACAACGAAGGAACTAAGGAGCTAGGAACTAATCCCATTCACACACACTCAAATACCAATGGCACAGCCTTCGGGAGCAATTTGGGGTTCAGTATCTTGTCCAAGAACAATTCGACATGACATTTTGGAGCCAAGAATCAAATCACAGATCTTCTGATTAGTGGACGACCCACTCTACCTCCTGAGCCATAGCCGCCCGGCTATGTGGGATAGCATCATCCCCTTTTGCTTTTGTGAAGGATGGCCCAGTGTACCCAATGCTTAAGGAGATAAGAAAGGAAGCACTGGAGCACCTTTCCTTAGCATTTAGAGAATTTGACTAGCTCTTGTCATGGCTGCCAATTCAGGAGCATTTCACTCAGTTAGGAACCTTCCTAAGCAAAATGATTATTCAACCAACAGCCTTATAGTTATTCCCAGATTAAAGACAAAGTTAAACTTAAACATCCATTAAAAACCTCTTACAGATTACGCCAAATCATTGTCCAGGACACTGCACTTTTTAAGCCTGGTTGATAAAGTGCTGGTTTACCACACTAGCAACTCAATCTACCCCTGAGAGATTTAGAGGAATTTTAGCAATCTGTCAATGAAGGTTCTCAGTCATTCTGGCCACAGGTCAAAGACATCTCAGGTTCGCCAAGTGTCTTTTGCTTTTTGGTAATTTGATTACTTGCAAATTTATTTGATTGAATTACCACAAACTGACATAGAGAAAACCAGGAGCCAGGTAGTTTTCCAGTATAGGAGGACTGGTTGGTTTCTGGGCCATTGTGCAAAATACAATGAAGCTTCCATCTTTATGTGCTATGTGCACTGTACTTTATGGGAAACAGCAAACAAGTTACCCAGACATGCATATTCAAACCTAATGGATTAGTAGTGAAACATCCTCAAGACTTAAACAGTGAATCCATTTGGTACTATATATTATGTCATTTGGCTTGCACATTTCCTGGCAAGGTCATTCTCGCAGTTAGTCATGGATTAAATGCTAATTAATTTAGATCAGCTTCTGTTGACTTGTGTTTTTTAAAAAGACAAAAGAGAATGTTGAAAATGTTATTTGGAATTGCAATAGGAATTGGCTCACAGAAACCGAGCAGCACACTGAATATCAATCACTGCAAAAGGAACAATGTGAGGCAGAAGACTTGCACAGAAACCAGCATGGGGCGTCATCATCGTAAAAAGGTCTTATTAATCAACAAATCTACAGGCAAACCCTAGTAACAATGGGAATTCATTTTGTAAGGGTATAAGGCTGTAATTTCTATTCACTCTATCTTCAGCATGTTCAGCTAAACGCATGAGCCACTGGTTCCTTAGCAACAGACTCTGCAATGATGCAAGATTGAAGAGGAACAGCTCTGCAGTTCCACAGTGCAGGTGAAGACTAGTCGGCCAAATGTCTCCTGTTGCAGCTCTTCAAAGCCTCTTGAAGTTACAGTTATTAAGGCAACTGCATCTCATTTAACAGCATGAAAAAGCACCAGAGTGTACATCAAAGCAAATGCAATTATTTTGTACAGGACACCAAATATGTTATGCCTTTTGACATACGGTGTTTGCTGAGGAATATCAATTCGACACCATTTTTCCATGCAGATAATGACAAGGCTTACCCCCAAACGTGTTAATGTGCTATACAGATTCATAAATAAACAGTTACAGGGAGTATACTTTGTATTTCTGTACCTGTTTTTTTGTTTAGCATTGGATTTTTTTGCTTTGTTGTTAAATATTTCCCATTTCAACATTTAAGCCTGCAGGTGTGGACACAACGCCACAAATATCACAGTCTTGTTTTTATTCCCAAGAATGCATAGCCAAATACAGACAATGTGACATCCTACGGAGAGATTTCTAGTCTCAAAAAACAAGCATCTGGTTTAGCATGCAGCACAGAAAGCAAGGGCTTGGTTCTAATCTTTTTGCTAATGTTTAACTATGACAGAGAGAAACATGTCACAGACACACCAGTTTGGCCACCAATGGACAACAGTGCAGTCCATATGTCGTGTTTTAAGAACAATAAAAAGGCACAGTGGACTACAGACTTGACCCAATATTCTTGACTTGTTGGCTAGCTAGTGCTAACGAGCTATCTTAAATTTAATTCAGCACTCCTATTTTGAGGGTTGTTAAAGGGCATTCTGGGAAGAAAAACTCTATAACTGAAGTAGACACAACATCCACTTGAAGTTAAACACCACAAAATTGCTTTTTAAATCTCGTAACACCCGTAGCTGAAAGCTGAGGGAGGAGTTTTCCTTTGGGTTTAGGGTTTGCTTATGTTTGAGAAAGAGGAAACAAACTATTTGCATCTAAACAGATTTGTGAATGAAGCAAGTGAAGCGATAACTGTTTTTAAGAGGTATCTGATAAAAGGATCCGGTGTTGTCCTGTCAAGATACAGAATAAAGACATGCCTTTATTTAGAAAATTATGCAACTATCCTGAGACATCAACGAAACCATCTTTTCCTCCTTGAACTCAAACACCACCTACCAGTTGATCACTTATTATCACAGGATGACGACCATTTCCGCCCTTTCACTCCACGACACTAAGTTTTAAGGGCGGCGATCATTATGTTATGCGATGCGAATCACAGCAAATATCAAAACTCAAAAACTTTGTTCAACAATCTACCATTTACCTTCAGCATTTATTGTTTTAGCATTCAACTACATATCCCATGAATCTTTGCCATTGTTGCGCTGCCATCGCCTCCTGGGAACTGTAGTTGCTGAATGCTGACAAACTAACCATTTGTTAAAATTATGTAATTTTCAAATTGCACCGCACAGTACAGTCAAATACTGAACAATAACACTGCTGAATCTCGCTTTTCACTGTCAACTCAAGAATTTCTGCCAAAAACCAACTAGCGACTGGCGAATATATCTCAGAATCTACGAACAAAATATATAAAAACTGCATGTTGGTGTATTTTAATCACTTCTGTAAGTGTTGCTTTCAAAATAAACTATAACTTGATACATTTTATTTGACCAAATGTATCTAAATCAAGATAGTGCTACCAAAGATGGTGTGGGAACCAATGGTGCAAACGTGTACATTTAAGACAGTTGCTATAATACTCCTCCAGACATGACAGCTGACTCTCATGGACAGTACACTGACTGCTATGTCACAAAGCTATTGATCGGATACATGGGCGGGTGAATAGCAGGGGAGAAACCGCTAGCATCATTTAAGACGTTCACATCTGATAGTGCATCACTCTCGTTCTCGAGTTTGACAAGCTGCTGTAGCTTCCCACATAGTCGACCAGTCAATGATGATCCTTCTCTGGTCAGGTAATAACATTTGGACTTTATTTCTAGTGTGACAAAGAATATACGCACTGAGTGGCTTCATAACCAACTCCATTATGTCCATCATGCCATCTCTAGTAGTACATCATTATTTTCCCTGCTCTCTCTCTCTCTCTCTCTCTCTCTCTGTGCCTCCGCATTGTTCAGGGTAGTTCTGTGTAACATGTGACTTCACATTGATAGCCTCTGCTCCATGGACATGGGTTCAACATGAAAAATAAATAAATCTCAGACACTCACTTGAAGTCAGACTTTGATGCCATTAGATGCCATTAAGAAGCAGAAACTATCTGTGTGAGCTAATTTCATTTGCACAGACTCTCTCTTGAACATTTTATTGTTAACACTGCAGTGTATGGGGGCAATTCATGCTTTGAGCAGGACTATGAGATCGACTACGCCCCCAGCTTCAAAGTGTGATTGTTGACACTGTGCTGTGCGCCCATGACAATGTGTACATAAAAGGAAGGGAATGGAGACCCCCCTCAAAACAGACACACATCACCCCCCTCTACCCCCTCAACCCTTCAATGAATGAAAGACACCAAACGACAGTGAAAAACTAGTATGATCGCCCTCCTCCTCCTCCTCTTCCTCCTCCTTTACTCACCTTCAATGGAGATTACATGCTCTCGGATCTGGTTCTGCAGGGCCAGGTCATCGATGCGCTCGATCAGGTCGTAGATTGCGTAAATGTTCGGGTGGACAGACTCGAACCGATGGATCTCTGCTCTGATGGCCGCTGAGTTGGACAAAACAAACTGCGAGCCCGCCGAGCCGGGTTGGGCTGCCTGGCCTGAAACAGTCCCAGAACCGAACTGACCAGCCCCTGAGCTCGCAGACGATCCGGATCCGAACTGGGACGGGATGGACTGGGGCACTGGGACGGGAACTGCCACCGGGACCGTGCCTGGAGTGGGCATGGCTGGCTGAGACTGCTGCGAGATACCGGACACAGGGACGCTCGACTGGAAATTCATCTTTTTTTTTTTTTTTTTTTTTTTTTTTGGAGCGACTAACTCTTTTTTTTTTTTTTTTTTTTCAACAACGGCAACACAAATCTGCAGACTAGAAATTAGGATTGAAGCGATGCGAACAAAAGAAGTCCGCGCGGAATGATGGTCTGGAAAACGATCGGCGCAGAAGCATCAATAGTTGGTCGCCAATTGCAACAAAACGCGGCTCTTGTTCATATTATTAAAACTTGACTGTAATTCATTTTCCGTTATTGGCCAGATCTATCCAGGGCCCCCTCTTTTTTTCTGTGGCTTACAAACCCGCAATGCCTACCACTTGGACACTCCTTTATGGGCTACACCGCTGTTTTTGGTCAAAGCCGTTTTCCTTAGTTGCTCTGTTTGGAGAGGAGACAATGGGCTAGGCTTCAGCAAGGCGCCCTGGTCCACTGCCTTGAATGCGTTGTTTCTGCGCTGAAATGAAATAGCGTTTAGTCCTCTTTGGTCCAAGTGGTCCCTGCCCAGCGCCCTCCTCCGCATGCTGAAACGTCACCCATCACGTAATTGTACTTGAGATGGGGGAGGGTGTGATTGGATTTGGTGGAGGGGGAGAAACTCGCAACGTGCACATCATTATAATAACCTACCTGACTGTTATGCAACCGCAGAAAAATTGGCTACTGCAAGATACAAGCGTAGATGCTGAAATTACATTAATATTTTGTTGTTAGCTGTTATTGTCACGATTAAAACACCCCCTCCCCTCCCTCTCTGAGCTATTATATCCCATGTAGGCCTACACACTCACACTTTCACACGTGCACAGACTGCAATATGGGCTTTTAAAGGACTTTTTTAAATCTCTTTATATCTTATAATAGATTATAGGTATATTTATGGCACATGAGCTGAATAAATATGGTGATGTGGTGTCATACACGTACACATATGTGTTTGTCAATAGCAAAATAAATATTTTTAAATATTTTTACAGTGAGAAATCCTTTAAAAAATGCAGTGATACATCAGATTTTGGTCTCAAACACACACCTGGATGTGACATTCTCCTCAACATGCATGATCAAATATCACTGCACGTTTGAGAGGTTCTTACACGATGGAAGATCATAAAAAGTGCTATGATATGGATCATATTGGCTCTTCTCTCACTGGAAAAAGGAAGAGGCAGAGCCACCTGCTGGTTTGAATGCATCTTTACAACAACAGCTGTTCAAGGCCAGATGACTGTTACAATCAGTCAAGGTTCTGTCCTGGTTTTGGTGCAGGAGTGTGGTGGTGGTGGTGGTGGTGGAGATAATGACTGATCAAACACAGCCAGAAACACGATAAAAGCATAAATGTGTTTTGTATCTTTGTCATCATTTCTGGTGTCTCGACTTTTTGATGCAGGAAACAAGAGCGTAACTGTGCCAAGATGAAAAAGTTGTGTATGAAAAATTCATCGAAATATAATGGACGATAAATTAATGCATTACAGTTTCTGGACTCCCAGGCAGCCTGCAGCGTTTCTCACACATGAATAATATAGAGTGCAATAACCATTTTTTATTATTCTTCCTCTCAGTATTACAGTTGGAAACACAACTTCAAGATTAATATTGTTTTTTAGCACAGAGTGATTTCCAGGGGATGTAAACATAGATAATTCAGAAAAGACTCGTCTTAGCATTTTTGTTTGGACACTATCAGATGCCAATGCTTTCTAATAGAGTTTAAAAGGTTGCCATAGTAGTCACTTAATCTAATGCTGATGAAAGTCTCTTTTTCTTTCAGATGTTTCTCTAATTTATTATGTAACCAAACCTGTTGTGACAGCGGGGATGATAATGCACATCTCTGCACAGCTGCAATATGACACATAACTTTTTATTATTTGTGTCTGAGCAATTATAAATTCAGTAGCAAGGAAAACCTGCTGTTTTGGAGATAATGTTCATTATTTAATATTGTTATGAATTAATGACCAAGTAGGCCAAAAAACAACTCGCAACATGGCTGTGTCTTCATTTTGTGCTTCTGCTTGTGATGAAGGAGATCAATCCAAAAGCCACTATTATGAAGCTGATGCCTTTTATGACACATTTAAATGTAATAAAACATTATTTTCTGGATTCAGACATGCATGTTTCTCTTTATGTAACAATGAACTACTTCTGAGACACACTCCAGAGTCTGTGTGTGTGTTATCGTCAGCCTTCTGCCACCATCTGTTGACCAAATGTGGAACTTCCCCTGAAAAAATCACATTACCATGCTCATCCTGTTGCACTCCATTTTAGTGTGAACGACATTTATAAGCAACGGTGATTGTTTAATCTGCCTAAAAAGGTTTTGTCACTTTCCAGTTTGTTTCATAGCAATGTTCCACAAATTTAATTTGGTGCGTTTCAAAATAACTTCATCTCCAGATATGACTTCCTACCCTTTGCAATAACTCACAGCTTGTAGGCCCTTAATCAGAGTTTCATGCTCTGTTCACTTACATGAATTGTCTGGTTCATTTAGTATGCATAATAATGCATTATAACAATAAACTTTATTTATATAGCACCTTTCAAAACACAGTTACAAAGTGAAGCAAACAAACCAGAATGACAACAATAACAATAAGTTAAAATCAATAGAGATTAGAACAAAACGTCAAATAAAAGGATCAACTAAAGCCCCTTTATAAAAGTGCATTTTTAAAAATTGACACAGAGTTTGCAGCCCTGATCTCCTCTGGTAGGTTAGTCCCCAGTCTCTGAGCCCTGACTGTAAAGGCTCTGTCACCTAAATGTATAAATCTGGAGTGAGGAACCACCAGCAACCCATCTGAGGATCTCCGGAAGTCAGAAGGCACATATGACACTAACAGATCAGCTATAGCATGGGACACGCCCCCTCATCACTTTATAAGTATCCAATAAAATCTTTAAATCAACTCTGTAAGGTGCCAGAATAGAAGGAAGCCAGAGTAGGTGTGATGTGTGGGCGCTGCTGTTACAGACCATCTTTTCATCCGGGGTGAAATAAAAGATATGACACAAGAGTACGGTACAGAACATCAGTGTACTGTAATCTAAGCCATTTCTCACAGCATTATATTTCAGAAAATGTAGAATATTCAAAATTATTTGAAAGAGAAGTCATCTTAACCACATTCTGAGGCACTAACAGAAAGAAAAAGAGAATGAAGACTTTGTGTTTAATCAGGATTAACACTTCATCAGTTTGAATAAATGTCATTATTTGAAATGATTAAAATAATACGTTGAAGTCTAAACTGCACAATGACCTCAGTAAGTTGAACGTTATATTTCCCAGTTGACTCATCTTGCGCCAAATGATCTGCAAGAGCCTCTGAGAACCACCTCAGGACACCAGTGGTCGCCATGAATACTTGAATAGTTAAGATTCATTTACACACTGAGAGAGGAAAAAAAAAAAAAATGTTGGAGAGCGATGTTTATGAAACCTTTCTGAATTATTGATTCTCATTTTAACTTGCAGAGATGAGGACAAGCGGTTTATCCCCCCCCCCCCCATCTTAATACTGTAAGTCCTTGTGGCCAAAAACCTTCATGTGAATCTTCACAAAGGCTTCACTATAAAACCATTTCAGACAGAGTATATCCTGAACTTGAACTCTAATCACATTGCTTTACTGAAGACAAGATGGCGCCAGTCTCAAATTATTGTATGTGGTCCCCAGAAAAACATCTTTTGGCAATTCCCCATGCATACTCAATAAAATGAAGTTGCATTCTTATTGATCAGATAATTGTATATAATCCCCACAGGAAGCTGAGCATTGGAATCAAAGGAGAAGCTATAATGCCACTCGAGGAACGCAGAAAAACTTCACATACTTCCAACTTAAGCTCATCTGATTTACTAATTTTCAACTATTTTTGCTCAGTTAGAACAAAACAGGCAGTCATATCACTGCAACTGACCTGATAATGTATATAAATCATTATAAATATGTGGTTAGGTTTGCATGTGAAGGCCGAGTCACATGTATGTTAAGTGAATAGGTTGTGTTGTGCTTCCCTGCCCCTCATCTGACCTCTAATGTGTCATTAACACTCACAGTAGCCACATACAGGACAAACAATGACACATTGTTTCATATATCACACTGACTTTTTTTTTATCATTAGTTATGAGTTGAGTTTCCTGTCTGCGTTAGTTTCCATCTTTTCTGGCTATACATGTCCTAATGTGCCATTCCTCCACCTCCACATAGTGCAAATGATTGTTTTCTGTGTGTTATGTGGAAATTATTTGTATACTGTGTATATAATTGTGTGCTTTCATTGATTTTGTCAGTGCTTTCACACTGTATGTCTCACTATTTTAAAGGCTGAACCCAAATGCAGAACAGAGCCAGACAGGCAAATAATCCTGAGACAGGCAAAATAGGTACGAGTCACACGGACAGGCAGGCAAACAAACTAACTAGACGGGTACAGAAATAAACTAGCTTCTAAACAGGAAGCACAAAAACAAACACTGACTTAAAAATACTTATTGGCCAGGAGCAACTCATGTGTTCAAGCTAAAAATTTCACTCACAGTTTAATGAATGTCACACAATATGAGTTCTGCTCTGTTTTTAACTGATGCTAATTTCACCACATTTGTACTGTGTAATGAAACACCAGTTATTGTCATCTGTTAAGTGCAGTTATACACATAGCAAATCCAGAATATGCACAGTGTGTCTCGTGCTTGACTTGCTAGTTCCAGGCTTCCTTTGAGTATTTCCATTTTATGCAGCTTTATACTCTCCCACTACATTTGTCTGATCTTTTTAGTTACTAGTTACTTTTGCTTACAATTTTCCATACAAGTGAAGTCTATGTATGTTTTTGAATTTTTTCTGCTGAACTGAAACATTAAGCGTTCTTTTATGGGCTGAGAAAATAGTCATATTTCTTACCCGAAATAAACAATTAAAAACCTTTTAGATATTTGTAGTTATCACAGCACTGCGACTCTTTTTTTATAGAATATGATGCATTGTGGTGTATAAAGTAGTTAGTACAACAATTACAGCTGTAAAATGGAACATACACATTAATGCATCAGTAATATTAAATAAAAAAACTGACAGGGACAATTTATCTGCACGATTTTGCTGATAATACTTATGTAAGTTAAGTAATGCAAAAGTAAGTATGAATGCATGCAGGATCTTTATTTTGTAGTTGAGTATTTTCACAGTGTGGTATTAGTACTTTTATTTAAGTGAAGGATCTGAATACTTCTTAAACCTCTCAAATTATTTGATGCTTTCTAAAATAAACAAGACAGTTAAATAAATGCATTGCAAACACCATACAAACATTTCAAACATTCATTTATGAGCCAAAAGAGGGAACTGGCAGCTTTATGAAAGACAAAATATCTCAGGGCAAAATCAGACTTACTTGCAATGCCCAAGAGACAGCATCATTTCATGGGCAAACTGAACTAGTAGTGCAGAAGGAAGAGATCAGTCTCTATTGATTCTCTTTTATATTTAGGCACTGTAGCGTGCCATCCAGACGCTTCAGCTTAAACTACCATCTAAGGATGTAACCAGTGCACAGTACACAGAGCCAGTGGCCTTCACAAGAGCTGGCCTCTCAGAGATTTCAGATAGCTGTCCCTGGATCAGGCCACTGAACTTGCTGGCTGTTATGACAGAGCTCCTCACTCTTCTTCTCTTTCTCACATTTAAGTAATTTTAAACATGCTGTGCAGAACTGAGTGAAGCAAGGTCATCTTTGTACAGTGCACTTTAATGGAGCTTATTTTTAGTAAAAAATAAAAATTGTTACAACTTTCCTTTATGTTTCTCGGGAGGATATTTTTTCACTTTCAAGGCTATCTTGAGTATTTTATTACATATTACATATTACATATTTTATTACGTATTTTATTACAGCAACTCATTTCTGTGTGGTTAAATGTTAATTGACTTACCAGTGTCATGTTTTGGTTCATAAGATGCAGTAATTTAGTTATAGCACCTATTAGCATCCCCAAATCATTGACTTTTCACAGACTGTGAGCTCACAGTTGAGTCTAAATGAACATAAAAAGGACATTTGGACACATAAAATCATAAAATTACCAGAAACTATTACTGAACAGTCTCACATAAAGATTTCAAAATATTCCTATAGAATTTAATTTCATTTAAGCTTGTGTACACAAGATAGATAAGAAATTACTCATCAATAGGAAATGTGTAGAAGAAAGTCGTGAAGTCATGCTGGTGTTAAAGAGTCTGACAGCTGTTGGGATGAAGAACATGTGGTAGCGCTCCTTCTTACATGGTGGGAGTAGCAGTCTGTTGCTGAAGGAGCTGTTTAAGGCCTCCACAGTCTCATGCAGGAGGTGAGAGGAGTTGTTCATGATGGATGTCAGCTTTGCTAACATCCTCCTCTCCCCCACTTCCTCTATGGAGTCTCAGTCCAGGACATAGTGCCATAGAAAGTCTTTATCAGAGACATGTTTGATGAATAAATATGCGCATAGATAACAGTCATTGTAACCCCAGTGGTCTGTTTAGTGTCCTGGAGGACCTGTGTCCTCTTTAACAGCTCAAAAACATACCTAACATTGCATTATTGCCTTGATTTGTCATAACTCCTAATTGATGAATTCCTTATAAACATGATTTTGAGCTTGCTTTAGATGTCTACTGCAGAAAATGATAAATGACTTCTGTCTGGAGCTTGGATTTTTGTTAATGGAGTTTAATAGGAGGCCGAAGACGTCTAAATGAGTCACAACAATGACTTATGGTCATCTTGGTATTTTCCACAAATAAGTAAACTTGGTTCATCCCATATATATATATATACAGATATAGATAGATAGATAGATAGATAGATAGATGATATATGATGTGTGAGAGGAAGAGATTAGAGGAAGAAAACTCCTGTTTGTTTCCATTTAATGTCTTTGGGTGGAATAAATTATTGTGATACAGTGACCTCTAGGGGGAATTTAGTTTATAAAACATTACAAGGATTAAAGGGTTAGTTAATCTAAATGATAATCAACAAACAAACTAAATAGCAACAGAAATGATCATGCAGTGATAATGCCCCATGGCTATGCCATACACATTTTTGTTCCATAGTTTGTCAAACACAAACATGCCCTCTCAATGAAACTTTATTTACACTGCACACAACTGACGGCCGATAGTGGAATTCATAGTCATCATTATGATTAACTAACTCCTGATGGTTAGATTTGTTTAATTTAAAATACGTTGTACAAAAAGTACAGATATTATATTTGGGATAAGGCTCTGACCTCATCATCAACTTCAAAATAAAAGTTTGTGTCACAACCTGAAGTGGCTCTTCATGGTGATGCCGTATGGGAACCTTGTATTGGTTCCTCAAAGAACCATTTATTATCAAGTTCTTCCCAGACATTAGTGGAAATAGTATTTGCAACTGGGTTCATTAAAGGTGCAACATATAATAATTTGAATTAAAATGTTTAATTTAAATAAAATAATTTCTACACAGTTATAAGTTAGTCTATAGGTAAGGCATATACTGTAGTAGTCACTAGTTAAAGCCATACATACTTCAGGTTCACAATAAAAGGCTGTTTAACTGTGTTCAAAATGTCTCTTTGTTGTTTTTTATCATAACCAGCTCACATTGCTGCAAACTTAAAGAACCAGTAATCAGCTTCCCAAAGAACTTTAAAAGGGGAAAGGGTTATTAAATATAAAAAGATTCTTCAAAGCACCAAAAGTGCTGCAATTGCGACTTAAAGTTCCCCAAATAACCTTTAAAACCCCAAAACAAAGGGTTCCTCTGGATGAAAAGGTTCTCCAGAGCTCTTAAAAGGAACCAGTTTTTCTTGCAGTGTATATTAAAAATCAGCAGAGCTGTCATCGGGGAGTCATAGTATTAATGATTATACTATAATTTATGACAGCGATTCTGTCTTTCTAAAGAGCATTCATGGTGGGATACAAAAAAAAATGAGATGAATGACAGCAGCCTGCGTGCATTGATTGTGGTCTTCAGTAATAAAGATACACTAAGGGTAAAATGTATTGATTGTTTGTTTGGCTAGATGTCAGATATTTGTATTAATGTACCTTCATCTTTGTTTTTTACATTGACCACAGCAAATGAAAATCAGATGCTGCAACTTTGCACATATGTGATTTATTTACTGTTTGAATCATATTTCCTCTCCTTTAAATGTCTTCAAAGATGCTCAATAAGGGAAAAAAAACGATGAATAACAAGTTTTAATTTAATAAAATTCAGCTTGAGCTGCCGGAAAATCCCCCAAACTAACTAACTACCCTCTGCAGCAATATTGGATCATCCACACACTGCAGCCTCACATTAGCCACACCCCTTCTCATGTTGCAGCAAAACACTCCACAGCGTTTTTTTCTCTTATTTTCCCAGCATACACCTGGAGGAGTACAGTGACGAACACACATACGAATGGGCAGTTTGATTCTGTTGTAAGAACCGATTCTTTTGAATCTGTTCAGTGGGACGCACATCTTTATTTGTTAATTTAACTCCAGTTGGCTTATAGGTCACGTAACCAACAGAAACAATAACTATAAAAGAATAAAATTATTGTATATGAATAAAAATATGTTTTAGCTTAGATTATATCTGATTATGATTTTGAAAGACTGATGAAAATTATTTGATTTTATTCTAAAGGTAGTATTATGGCAAGCCAAAGGAAATGAACGAATGGAAGTGAATAAATATCACAATCTTTTATTAAATAAATAAATATATAAATTTATTGATAAGTATCAAGAGATTAGTGTTAGTGTAGTGTAAATGTAGCCCTTATTAAGGTAGCAATGTAAAAGCTTCATTCATCCTTCATGACAGCTATATTTAAATGTAAAACTTATATAATTAGGCATATGTAGTCTGACAAAACCCTTTATAAGCTCCTATAATTTTAGATGTAGCCTACTGAAATAATGCAGGAAAAAAATAGCAATATGTATGCATATAAATTCAGAATAAAAAGGTACAGCTCCTAACTTTCTTAATATATATATGAAAGTTGCAAGTTGACCTAACTAAAATAAGTATTACGCTGACTTTCATGTGGATCTCTACTGAACGGATCGTTTACGGACCGCCCATCAGCAGATGACAACAACAAAACAGACAGAGCTACTGAGAGGGTGTTAGCGTAGTTAGCGTTAGCTACCTGAGATAAACAACTGGTGGTTTTGTCCGTGTGTCACACCATCTCGACTGGAGTTTGCCAAATTAGAAATTTATTTGACAGCAATGTGGTTAATCTGTACGAGTAACCATGGTTGTCAGTTATTTTAATCTAGTTTAGTCTAGCTAACGTTAGGCTCGCTAAACTAGCTCTATGTATGCCAAGCTAAAACAGGTTAGCTAGCTAGCTCAGTTGCTAGCCTGTGAGCTAGCCAACTCGCCTAGGTGAGGTGGAGACCCGAGAGCAGGGAGATGCGAGCAAAGTGAGGTAAGACCAACGAAATCATTCATTTAATTAATTCACTGTGGGTTAACATCCTTACACCCGTATAAATCTAAACAGCTGGTGTTGGCTATTTTGTTAAATCTTATTACATTTGTCAAATTCATCGACGTTAGACGGAGCTATCCTGCGCTAGCCTGACAGCTGTGTTAGCTGATAGCCAGTTAGCGCAGTCAGCGGGTTATTATTGACCAGCTAGCTCGCTCGCTAGCAGTTGCTGGTGGCCCCCCGTCTTTTGGCACTGTACCCATGATTAACCGGAGGCCTCGAGATGAATATCAACGGCCAAGTGTCAGTGTTGTCAGTCCCTAAAGACGGCAAACATAAGCAGCTACACCCGGGTATGATAAAGAGGCCCGCAGGCAGTTATTAACGGCAATTAGCACAGTCTGTGATAGCAAGTTAGCTGGTGAGGTGTTTTCATGTTGTCACGCTAACAACAGTTAACAGTTAGTGGTTAGTTAACTCCAGTTTGTAACGTCTTTAACTTGGTGTTTGTGTCAGTGCAGACTTCTGGCTCACCTCTCTCCAGATAAACGTCAACAAACGTGAAGTCTCTACTCCTTCTTCTTCTTCAGGCAGTTTTAAAAGTTTGTCTTTGTCTTACATTAGACCAACATATTGGATGGCTGCTTACATGTGAAGCACCTGACAGTAGCTAGTGACTCAGCTAATAAACTTGTCATTCAGTCAGTAGTAGAAGTAGAAGAAAAAGTTGCTTATACAAGTTTATGTGGAAGACAAAGACATGTTGGCATTTTGTTGAACTTTTATATAAATCATCTAAAGACACACACTGTAATTGCACATAATTATACTTTGTGTATTAATCAAGCGGCTTCATGGCATTGTGGTTTGAGTAGCGTCACCTCTCACTTGTTTAACAATAAAAATACTTCATAAACTGGCATTATTGGCTATCTTATGTTCATATTAATGTTTTTTTCCCTCCACAGTGTGGCCTTGAATGACTAAATGAGCAAGACAGGCAAGCGCGAAGAACTCTGGGAGATTCAACATGAAGTTGTATGTGTTCCAGGTCAACAATGGCAGCACATTGACATTTGACACTGACCTTGCTGTCCAAACGTAAGAAGCTTGTATTTTGCCTATTTTAGTCTCTGAGATATTTGTCAGCGCATCGCGGCTGTTGTGATCTAAATAAAGTCTCCCTTTGTCTTAGTGTTCTGGAGCTTAAACATGCCATCCAAGCCAAATACAAGATTGCAACTCAACATCAAGTCCTCGTCGTCAATGGAGGGGAATGTATGGCTGCAGAGCGGCGTGTCTGCAGCTACAGTGCTGGCACTGTGAGTTCATACAGTTTTTTTTGTGTGTGTGTTATATAGAGGCTGCCTACGTGATGTTCTGATTACTAACGTCCTACTGTTGATCTTTAGGAAACCAACCCCATATTCCTGTTCAACAAAGAGATGATCCTGTGTGACCGGGATCCAACAATCCCCAAAACCACCTTCTCGATCGAGAGTGAGATTCAGGTTAAGGTGGAGGAGTCTCTACTAATGCCAGCCGTCTTTCACACTGTTGCCTCACGAACACAACTCGCTCTGGTAATTATCTATTTGTTTTTAAAAGTTGACCCTCTTTGCAGCACCTGTGACATTGCTTTGAAAAGTTTGCCTGTCATTGTACACAACCTTTTATGAGATTAACACATTTTTAAATGACTTAAATCTCTTTACGTATAATATAAAATCATAGTGACTAATCTATTAAATATGTAATGTTCCTAAGTTGCTCTGACATTGTTATTTTTGTTTTTTTGCTCCTCCAGGAAATGTTTGAAGTTGCCAATAAACTTAGCTCTTTCTGTGAACGTTTGGTTCATGATGAACACCTTCAACACCAAGGCTGGGCTGCTATTATGGCTAATCTGGATGACTGCACTCTGTCTTATCAGAAGTTGCTCATGAAATTTGACACCGCATACGTAAATTATCAACGTGACCTGGAAGAAATTAAGGCGAAACTCTCAAAGTAAGTGCAGAGAACACAGAGAACGTGATATTTTGTACTTGGTTTGTGCTAAAGTATTAACTTGATGTCTTGGTTACAGGTTAGGGACAGCAGTTTCCGTGATGGCCAGGATACCTCTGCTGGAGTGTTTGACCAGACACAGTTACAGAGAGAGCATGGAGAAGTCCAGCTCGACCCCAGAAAAGGATTCAGATGAGACCGAAGAAGAGAAGTCCACTGACTCTGTGCTCTACACCGCCGGTGCGCAGAGGCCTTCTAAGTTATCGCCATCCTTCTCTGCTTCGGGGACAGCCACACATGAACCAGCTGGAGACCAGGAAACAAATGAAATGACTGACAGCGGTGGACTCAGAGCTGCGCTTTTGGATGACGACACTCCAGAGTTCGCCAACCCGTCCTGCTTCAACGTCACGCTGTTAGACTGGATCAACGTGCAAGACAGACCCAACGATGTGGAATCGGTTGTGAGGAAATGCTTTGACTCCATCAATAGGGTGAGTCACCGATGTATGAATAGACATGTCTGTAATGCTGGAAAAATGTTGTCACGAAGTGTTGTGGAAACAAATCTTTAATGAAATGTTTCTTTCAGCTTGACCCTCGGATCATTCAGCCCTTCTTGACGGATTGTCGCGACACAATTGGCAAGCTAGATAATCAAAACATGAAAGCCATCAAGGGGCTCGAGGACAGGTTGTACGCTCTAGACCAAATGATTGCAAGCTGTAAGAAGTTGGTGAACGAACAGAAAGAACTTGCTCAGGTATGTAGTGTAGTAAGAGAAAAACACTATCAAATTACACTCGCTTCTATTTTTTTTATGATTTGTGCTTACATGTTATCTCTCGCAGGGATTTCTGGCCAATCAGAAGCGGGCTGAAAACCTGAAGGATACATCTGTTCTGCCTGACTTGTGTCTGAGTCACACCAACCAGCTGATGATCATGCTGAACAACCACAGGAAGCTGCTGGACATCAAAAAGAAGTGCACCACTGCCAAACAAGAACTCGCAAACAACCTTCAAGTCCGACTGAAGTAAAAACACTTTTTCCCAAATATTTAATGCTTCATAACTCACTGCTTTCTGTACAAATTCTGTTGAATTTACGCTTACTGCTTTTAAAAAGTCAAGAGAGTTACGTTTGCAACTTTAACGCTGCTCATAATTTTGCATTAGATGGTGCTGCTACGTGATGCTCCACGCAGACCAGGATGGAGAGAAGCTTCAGGCTCTACTCAGACTCCTGACAGAGCTCATGGAAAGAGTGAGGGTGGTGGAGGCCCTCAGTACCGTGCCCCAGATGTACTGCTTGGCAGTGGTGGAAGTCGTCAGGAGAAAAATGTTTATGCGCCACTACAGAGAGGTCAGTGTTTAAAATCCAATTATTGGACATTAATTACGTGTTCAGACGCAGTGACTCAAAGAGAGATGAGCTCGTTTTCCTCACTACACGAGGATACAATTCACATACTCAGCACTAATTGGGCAGTTGTTCTCTGATTTGCCACGATTGTGTTGTTTACTGATGCTTGACAATTAAGTTCATTTTAAGCTTTTTTTTTTTTTGGTTTGTTTGTGTTTGTTTGAGGAAATACTTTGCTTTTCATTGGCGTTGCGGTCCTGTATCTTAGCTGGAACTGATCTTGATGCTCTTTCATGTGGGACATCCTATTCCACATGCTCATGGAAAGACCACAATGTGGTTTGGAAGTCGTGTGATTGGTGGCCTCTCTCATCGCATTAGCATAAGGCCAAAACTTTTATCAGCACTGTAAATCTTTCCAAGAGCCCTTGCGTACATATTACGCTTCACTGGCTCTCTTCTGTCTTTGTATTGCGATATCTAAATGTGAGTAAGAGTGGTGAGTTGATTTTTATCATATCTGTCTGCTTTTATTTTTTCGTTTCGTTTTTGCTTCTGCGTTCTGCTTTTCTAGATCTAATCTTATCTTAAACCAACCTGACTTCTTTCTTTTGTGTCATCAAGATAATCCGACATTGTCTGTGCAGTGAACGTGAATGAAACAAACAATTTTGACATTTAAAATCTAAATAGAAAACCGCTTTTGTAGCTGCAACATTAAAAAAACATGCGTAGGAATGTCCTGAAAGTGCACATGGTCAGAAACACAATTATCACTTTGTTGTTGTAAAATCTTTACTATTAATCTTTCCAGTGGGCGTACGCACTTGTGAAGGATGGAAAACTACTGTACGAGGCGGAGAAGTTCAAAAGGGAATCCTTTGGGAAACTCTTTAGTAAGTGTTTTTTTTAAAACTCTAAGCTGATGACATTTGAGTTGTCACCGTTGAGCACTGTGCTTGTGAAACAACAACGTTCAAACCGAGATCAGAGTTTTGATCTGTTTGCTTATTTCCTTTCAGGGAAGTCTTTCCTCAGAAATCGTTTGTTTAGAGGACTCGATTCATGGCCTCCAACATCATTTTGTGTAAGTTAGAATTAAAGCCCATTTTGACAAAGTTGGAATTATCATGTAGGTTATCATTATTTCCACTGTATTTTAAGGCGTCTCTTCTTTTGCTCTGTTAAATTATTGTTTGTAGACTCGAAAGCCCAGAAGGTTTGACGATGAACTTCCAGACATCTCTGTGGAGGATCTTCAGTACTTGAAATCTTGTTGTCCTCTCGAGGTGCAGCCTTTCCTTATGTAAGTCACTGTCCTCAGTTAGAAAAGTCAACACTGCCAGAACAACTTGTGAGACTTATTGTGTTTTTTTTTTAAAAAAGCCTCACAAGTAAGTATTATTATTAATAATCATAATATTGATGGTATTAATGATAAAAGAAGCAAGAGATAACAATAATCCCAGTCGAGGTTTTGATGGATGTCCTAATCTAACTTTAAAACCTTTATTAGACATTTCTAATGTTCTTCTTCACACTGAGTATTTAAAAACTAGTAGATAATCGGTCAAGCCAACGTAGATTAGCACTAAAACTGCGTGAGATCATAGTCTGGGTATGTCTGGTGAGTAAAGGCTGTGCTACAGGACACTGTACATGAGATGCATTTGATATACAGGCTGTTTTTTAAGTTGATGTTAAAGCTCTAAATTACCTAATATTTATAAAATAGTATTGATTACTTTAGAGCCTGATCCTGTCAAGTGGAAATTGGCCTGACACCCAGCCATTGTAGCACTATTATTATTGTTATAGACCTCTGCCCTCAGACTGTTGGTGCTAAAAGATCTAAAACATCTTAATCTAGTTTTGAAGTTTTTGTCCTGAATTTTATTCCTAATGTGTTTTTTTTCTGCAGGGTTCCCACAATGTGTGACTTCGAGCCCTTAAATCGCCACGTAGAGACGCTTCACCAGCTGGTCCAAGCTGCACAGAGTGTGGATGAGATGTCTCAAACTATTACTGACCTGCTAAGTGAACAAAGGGTAATAGATGCTTCATTATTTGTGGTATTTAATAAGTAGAAATATAGATATGGTGCTTACTGTTCTTACACATAGCATGATTTTGGTCTTCTCATTTATTTATGTAGTAACTCTTTCCCCTCTCTCCTTTCATCTGTTCTGTCTTTGCAGGCGTCCTATAGTCGGAGCACTCACAGATCAGCTGTGTTTACCCCACAGTCCGAAAGCATACCAGGGACCACAACACCGATGTCCTCCAAAACCCCATCCTCTCTTAACCTTCAGGGACCCAGCTGCCAGCCTCTACATGTTCCCGTCCCAGCTCCTCTAGAGGACTTATCCCCAGACAGCATAGATGCACAGACATTTGACTTTGAAACCATCGGCCATCCGAACATGGATCCAGTCCTGCAGCAGGGATCCCTTGACTTGGATTCTTTAGCAGAGAGCCCTGAATCTGACTTCATGTCTGCTGTTAACGAATTTGTGATTGAAGAGAACTTGACCTCTCCAAACCCCATCAGTGACCCTACCAGTCCTGAAATGATGGTGGAGTCACTGTACTCTTCAGTCATCAACGCCATTGACAACAAGCGAATGCAAGATACCACAACACTAGAGAGGGAGAACTCAAGGATCACCGTCCTCAAACAAGTTATTGACAAGTACCGATCGGCTGCAGAGGAGTCTCATTCCAACTTAAAGAGTGTAAAGGAAGACCTCTATCACTTAAGAGGCATGGTGTTAAAAGAACAACATGACTTTGGCTTTGTCTTACGGAGTATGACCACAGAGGTGCGCGACATTGTGGACAATATCTGCCAGACCTGCGACCTGGAACAGAAGGAGCAGCATCAAAGTGAGCTTCTCTCCCTTCGACAAGAGCTTGAGAAGCAAGTTCAGACACTAACGGAGGAAAACCAAGTTAACCAGAATATTGTCCGAGATGTCCAACGTGCAATGCTGGAGCTGGAGGGGCTTATGGAGCGCAAAGAGAAAGAGCTTACTCAGCTTGAGAATGAGAAAGAGAGGTGGGCTGAGACAGAGAGTAACCAGATGGATAGGATCAGAAACCTGGAGCAGATGATTAGTGAACAAGCTGAGGAGATCAAGACACTCTCAGATTCAAGAGATTCTCTGACCAGCCAGCTTCAGAATCTGCACTTTGAGATTGAACGTAGCCAGCAGAAGATTCGGCAGGAGCTGGAAGCTGCTGAGCAGTCCCACTTAAAGGAGCTGGAGGACAGAATGAAGCAGGAACACAAGGCAGAGCTGGAGACTCTTACCAAGGAGAACCAGAAAGCTCTGGAACAACTGGCTGCAGAAAATAGTGCAAAGTTAAGTGAGGCAGCTGATCACTATGCCACTGAACTTAGAGAGAAGGACAACCAAATGAAGGACTTGGAGGCTCGTAGTACCGAGCTTGCAGAACTCCGTTGCAAACTAGAGGTGGAGCTAGCCCTCAAAGAGTCAGAGACCGAGGAGGTGAGGCTCTTATTTGAGGAGGCCAAGGTTCAGCAGGCAGAGGCTGTGAAGTCCCAGGTTGAGGCTGAGACCAAAGTCCTTAGCGAAGAGCTGGCAGTTATCAAGAAACAGCTTCAGGTAAAAAATGAGGAGTATGAGGTGGATCTAGCGGAGCTGAGGACTCTCATGAGGATTGAGAAGGATCACTGCATCTCAGAGCTGGTGGACAGGCATGAGGAGGAGACTATTTTGTTGCGCAACGAGCTCTCCTCTCTGCAGCACCAAGCCCAGGATGCTGAGAAGAACCACGCTGACCTGCAACAGAAACTTAAGCTGGAAATGGACCAGCAAGTGGCTGCTCTGACTGAAGAAAAAGAAAAGCAGTTGAGGAGTTTTCAAGAACTGGAGCAGGAGTTGAGGACTGTTATCAGCAATTTGCAGGCGGAAAATGACCTGCTCTCCAAAAAACTAGAGCAGGACAGACAAGCAGTCGAGAAAGATTTAGAGAAAGACGACGCCTCTAATGTTGCATCACCAGATGCCTTTAAAGAGTTACAGCAGCAGAAGGAGGAGATGGAGAAGAGACTGTTAGACAGAATTAAACAACTTGAGAGCGAGCTTCATGAGAGACAATCCTCAAAAAGGTAAGTGTTAGAACATTTTAATCAGCTTACATTCAAAAGTTACACCTACGTATGTCCATATTACATCACTTCTTTGTCATAATTATGTATTTTTGTGTCTTTTTAGTGATGAAAGTTCGCTGCTTCATGCTGAGGAGTGTGCAGAAGCCGGAGCACCTCTGTCTCTGGATTCTGCACTACAAGAGCGGCTGCAGCAGGAGAGGGCCTCCCTGCAGTCCCAGCTGGAGCTCCTGGAGAAGAAGAAGAACGAGGAGATACAGAACGTCAAGACATCACTGATCGCAGAGCAGCAGGTTTGTATTTGGGCTGTAAACAGGCGGGGAAAGTACGGCATCTATGTGACGCGTAGCGGTAACAAAGCTTTTTTTTTTTAGATCGTTGCATAACTGATGACATATCACTCACATAAAATACAGCTGTGCATCAATATCCACTTAGCTCTTAGGATACTATTAATTTGTCCTTCCCATTATCTATGAGGGAAGACTAAATATTTAAAAACACATTTCAGTATAATCTAATACAATTCAACAGCACCATAAGCTGCAGGCTCCAAAATGACTATAACATTTAACCAACGTGTGTCTAAGGGCTGGCTGTGGCGCGGCGGTGCTGGCCGTCACTCGGATCAGTCAGACCCTCCACAGTCAGCCTGAAATATCACTGTAACTGAGACTTTCCAGGTGGATTCATGTATCGAACTCTGATGCTCTACCTGTTCTTTTCTGGCTTTGTTTATTTCATGTACCCAGCTTCTAAATCTGTGTCTGGCTCGCAGTTTACGTTGCAAAATAGTTTATTATTTGCTTTATGTCCGATGGTTTCACCCCAACACACCGCCTGTGAATGTGCCCTAACCTTCATGAAAGTAGCGTGTATTGCGGCTGTTGTACTAAACCGCTTTAGTTTTAGCGAGATGTACCAAATAAACTGACAACTGAATGTATGTGGTGCAGTATGAATGCTCTCTTAATTACATTTAAGCACCGTCGAGTCAACTTTAAACAGAGTAACGATTTGCTTTGTAATGCAATCCAATTCAGCAGTGCCCACTTTGTGAAGCCTTTTTAATTTTTAATAGTTATTGACAGTGTCACTCTCAGACAGTTGCATTCAGTTTCAAGTTAAGCCTCACATCAACAGATCCGTCTCAGATTTATTTGTCCGGCACATTCATTTTTTTCTTATCTTGGTCCGTCGGATCACTTTACACCAAGAGATACCCAAAGGGCAGCAACGTTTCACAAATTGCTCTCTTGCTACAGATTGCAGAGATTTCTGTGAATCTCTGGAGATATTGGACCTCTCTCTCTCTCTCTCTCTCTCTGTGTTGCACCGCCCTTCATAGTTTAAGCTGATAAGAATTTTGTTTTGCACAAAATCAGATGTAATTATGTGGGCTTAAATGTTATTTCAAATAACAGAAAGTACAGCTTAATTATATTTAATTTTTGTTTTTCGTTACTGGGTGTGATAAAGAGATCAGATATGGAACAAATCAAACAAACAACTGTAACTCCCATGGGTGCGAGCCGATCTGCACGGTTAAAACTTCCCCTCAAATCATTTGTGCTTCGGTTTAAATTCTCTGTTGTGACTGAAATGGATGTTGAGCTTGCTAAAACTCTAAATTGTTTTGTTTTTTTGTGTGTCTCTAGACTAATTTCAACACTGTTCTAACTCGCGAGAAGCTGAAGAAGGAGCAGATCATCAATGAGCTCACAGAGAAGTTGCGAAAAGTTACCCAGCAGCAAGAGAAGGACAAAGGTGAGTGCTGTAAATACTGAGCTTTCTTCAACCATAAGCTGGTAATGTAATGTTAATGTTATACCTAATAAATCACAATAAAGTATTTTTTTCTCTACTTGTTACTACTTTTTTTAAAGATTGTATGTGAGCCAGCATGTTGTGTGTTTCTTATTTATCTTAATTTATTGCAGGTCTGATAGAGACTCTCTCTGAGGACCGAGCTAGTGTCATGCAGGAGAAGAAACACTTGGAAGAAGAGCTCAACCGCCTGCGCAGCACTGCACTGGTCTCCTCTGCCTTCTTCACTCCTAACCCCTCAGCTCAGGAGCTCCCAGAGGCTGGAGCAGCAGCAGCAGCAGCAGCAGCAGCAGCAGCTAGAGCTCTGCCTCTTGCTGGGGCTTGTTCCTCTGAATCCATGGCTGATACTGACAGACTGGCCTCTGTAGCAGCCATACGAGATGACGAACAAGTCGATTCAGCAGTGGATGCCAGCATGGTGACAGTCCAGTAAGCATCCTCTCTGGAATAAATGTGTTTGTGTTGATAGTTTGAGATATATTTTGTGTGCTGATATAGTTTCATGTTTACATGCACACAAGAAACAAGGTTACTGGGAAGGAATCAGGTTAAGCCAACACATTTACATGCATTACCAGATTATGGCCTGTGTCAGTGTATGGGTCCTTTTTTATGTGTAGATTAAACTTTTAATACTCCATGTTGGGGAGAAGCACCACTGCAGCAGTTAATAAAACAAAAGAACACCAAACGAAGGAATAGACAACAATTAATTTAATTTGTCATAATGATTACAGAGAAATTAAATCTTAAAAAGCTTTTAATGAGATTTTCTTCTATGATTTATCATAAAAGCACACCTTATATTTTAACCAAGACTGACACTTCATACTCTATCTGTTGAATAATATGTGACGCTAAAGCCAAAAGGGATTTTCCAAATCCCTGATTGGACGGTCTGTGTAGAGAAACACACAATTTTCATTACAGAGTATACATGTCTGAATTTTATTAATAGTCCACTGATCAACTGTGGAAACTGAGATATTCAGATTCAGGTTTCAGTTTCAGTTGTTCTTAAAATTTAAATACTTGAATGCAAATATACCATTTTGATCTTACCGTCATAATTCTGTTTGTCAAGTACACGTTCTCCCCTTCAGACATCCGTTACACGGTGTGTACAAAAAATCCGATTTCTTCAGCAGTGATGGAGCTCATGTTTCTTGTTTACATGACATTAAAGAGATCAGGTTACTGGAGAAACACGACAATAAACAGGTCACTGTTATGGATTCAAACTTATTGTGTGTTTGAATCCATAACATAACAATCGTGTGTCTCTTCTGTACAATCGAAAGGTTAATGTCACTCAAATGCAGCAGTTTCATCATCAGTGCAGTGTAGTTTTCTCGTCATACTACGCTGCCAGTCTCTAATCTGTGATTTTGCTTGACCTATCAACAGTGAAAACTAATTTGAAAAGATTACGATAGACATACTTTGTTCATTCAAATGTTAAGAATATATTTTCTGCATCATAATATGATTGTTTTTTTTTAAAGAATGGAGGCAGCAAAGATCAAACAACTACAACTACATTTATCCATTATCCATACATTTACAGTTATCCATCACCGTATTATGTTAATATTCTTTGCACAATTGGTATATAAAGTATACGCAGCAAACATACGGCAGACCTCAAAGAGGCTGCATTCGTACACAGTCACTGACAGAAAGAGGTGTTTGCATTCTTGGAGAAGGATTTCAAAAGACCGATGTGTAAAATAAAAATGGATGGACAGAACAGTGGAAGGAAGGCAGGCTAGGATCAGACAGTGTAAGTTTTTCATTTATTACTGTTAAGATTAAAAACTATTAAGTAGTAACAAGACTAAAGATGATCAGTTTTATCTTTTCTACATAATACATAGATCTTTGCTGACATTTTTCTGAGGACGTTTATCAATAATCTGATGTTTTGTCTCTAGTGATAACATCCTGATGTCAGAGGAGAAACAGCGGATACTCTTACTCGAGAGGGTAAATAGACACTCTGTATCTATCACATTGCATTTGAGAGTACATGACACTGTTTCTGGATATTTCTGTGTTTTAATCAATATTATATTTGTTTCAGACTTTACACATGAAGGAAGAAGAAAACAAGCGCCTCAGTCAAAGACTGGTCAGTTATTTATTATCTCTGTGGGCTATGTAACACCTGCTCCACTAGGTGGCAGTAGCATCAAAGAGTAAAATCCTGACCCAGGAGGCCAAAGAGCTCTGAAGGAAAAATATTTTTTTTGTGTGTGTAGAGGGATGAATATTAGTAAAATTGTATGCTCAAAACAAAAAATATGTGTTCTAATATAAAATATATACGTTTGTGGTTTGAAAAATTTAATTAACCAGCCCGAAATGATTCACAAAATAAGATAAAACAGAAATTATATTGGGGTATAATTGTGTAAATAAAAGGTAAAAGTGTTAATAATGATTACAAAGCCTATTTCTTGCAAATGCCCAATAAGACAAATGTTAGAAGTCGTCTGTATCCAGTGTTGTTAACCCTTCAGCATGAACGTGTGTAACGTTGTCCTAATCCTTTTCTTTGTAGATGTCTCAAAGCATGTCGTCTGTGTCATCACGGCATTCAGACAAAATCGCCATCAGAGAGTAAGTGGGGGGAAAAAAATAACACATGGGCTTAACGTGCGCTCAGATGTGATTTTTAGCTTTTTTTTTTGTTTCTAGCTAAAACTCTGACCACCATTACATACAGTGTAATTATACACATTATTGAGTAATTACCATTAATGTATTTTTTTGTTGTTGTTGTTGTTGTTAGCAGTTTGCAGAACTCTGTGTGTGTCGTCATCCATTTATCTCTCTGTCCTTCTTTTTATGTTTCAGTTTCCAGGTAGGCGATTTGGTCCTAATCATCCTGGATGAAAGGCATGACAACTATGTGCTGTTCACAGTTGGTCCCACCCTCTACTTCCTCCACTCAGAGTCTCTCACTGCACTGGACCTCAAACCAGGTCAGCTTTCCAGCTCAGACCTTGATTTTTTTAAATTTTTACTAATAAAATAAATATACATCAGTGAAAGCTGGGTACTAAATGGATTTAGAACAATGACACTGTATAATGTGTGTACATGTGGGTGTTTTGTGCTTTATTTTTGCTGTAATTTGCTTTATGCTACACATGAGCGTTTATCTGTGGTGTGCTGAGCGTTCAGCGAGTATCTGTTTAACACGTCCATTTGTTTTGCTGTTTAGCATCAGGGACCTCAAGACGGCCGTGGGTACTTGGAAAGGTGATGGAGAAGGAATATTGTCAGGCAAAAAAGGTACTAAATTCATCAATCAGTGTTTATTGAATATATAAGAACATATGTATATGCTGACATAAATGAAGTGTGATCCAGGAAGTATTTATTTTAAGTGACGATTTCCACACTGAGTATGGATTCATTTTTTTTTTATGTGTCTTGATCCATGTCAGTAATGCTGTTACGTTTGTGTGCGCACCGTTTGAACCTTCTTTCTGTCTCACAAAGCTTTCTTCTTTTTCTTTTTTCTAGGCCCAGAACAGATTCAAGGTTCCCTTAGGAACCAAGTTCTACAGAGTGAAAGCTGTTCCATGGAACAGAAAAGTATAATAGCCAAGTAATGAGCTAAAATGTATATTTATATTGCTTAATTTTTGAACAGAAACTTCACATCATAATTCATAACTTGAAAATCGAAAGACCTTAAAAATGGAAAGAATTAAGATCGTCATCATGCTACTTTCTGAGTTTTCAGTTCAAAATCCCACCTGCTACCACTTTTGTTTTCTTTTAAACCCAGATTTGTTATTGTGGACCAAATGCTATTAACTTTATTAGGGCACGGCCCTATACACTGTGGCATTACGCCATTTGACCTGTGTGTAAAACTGAGCAAAATTTGGATGTTAAATATTAGTTCTCATTATCAGCATTTGTCCTTTTGTGGAAAATACTGTGTCATTATCAACATAATTAAATAAAAATATACATTTATTATAAATGTTTATGGAGGAATGTTCATGGCATGCATATTGATATATTTTCTTTGATTTTACTTATCCAGATAAATGTTGTAGTTGGAAATGTAGTTAATGCTGTTTGTTACTCACAAAGCAGTGTGGCCCTCTGTCAATACTGAAATGTACATTTATGGCTGACTGATGGAAACAGTCGTCTTTGCAATCCTTGAAATGCACTTTCAAAAACAATGCTTTTGTTGATTTGAAAAGGGAAGTTTAATTGAGCTGTCAGAACTAAGTAAATATATCAGCACAAACTTCTCACTATCATAGATTATTGATATGTAGAAAGGAATACTTTGTGACTGTGTTTCATTATCAGAAGAAGACATTGTACATTACCCATCAAATCACACATGTAACAATAAATGACTGTATTGTAAAAGATAGAGTTTTGAAACAATAAAGGATTGATCCCGAGCATATTCTGCTGTTTTTATTGTTGTTATCTATATTTGGGGATTATATGTGAAAGATGAGTATATAATGCTAAGGTGGAAATAAGACAATTGCTTATTTCCACCAAGGATCAGTCGCCTGATTATAGTTTATTATTAAATAAAATACAAAAAAAAAACCACATTTAGCACACACAGTAAAGCTTTTTAATGATGCTTTTATAATTTTCTGGGGGATTCAACGTGGAATAGCACAGTATAGTTTATCCATTTGATTTAGCATTTTTGCTTTTGTGGAAACATTAATGTTGGCACGCTGCTGCAGGAAACAGACTTCAAAAAGGCTTCAAATCGGGGCCCAAGAACGATGCGGCCCTCATGGAGAAGGAAGCCCACCAACATCACTTTCCCAGTTCACAGCGGGGAGCATAGCAGCTCTCCGCCGAGCACTCTCTACCATGTGGGTCTAGGGGTGTTTTAACAATGTTTAGCTCTATTTTCTCCATTTAGCATAAGCCTGTTGTCACATTTGGATGGCTCCTTCATAAATTGATGGTGTGATTCCTACAATTTCGGGACAGGCCTGAATGACAAAATATGCAACACAACATTCGATACCGAGGTGGCTGGCAAGCACCAACCATGTGCACTGGACAGGCTCTTAGTGTAAATGTTTACAACCCCCCACTGAGCTCAGTGCTGCTGGGAGTCACTCTCATCAGGCTGAATGGGATTTAACATTGCCATGTGTAGTCTGTAGCTAGTTCCTCCATTAAAACTGCTTTTGACTTGCTGTCAAACTTCTTTCAGTGACACTCTATAACTACTTATCTCCAGTACTGTATCACACAATTTGATGCTGTTAAGCTGTATGCATAGCAACTTACAATGTGGTGCGAATCTCTGTTTTTGTTTTGTAATATTTTAACAGGAATCTATGATTAATTTAACAGAAAAAGCAACAGCAGTACTATTATATACAAAACACTACATGTTACAAGAGTTTTCTGTAGTATAAATAATTGAGTTTTTTATGTAGCTCTTATCAAAGATAGAGATTACAAAGTGCTTTACAAGGAAATAAGACAAATATACACGTACAAACTCATAATAGTAAGCCACAAAAATTCATGAGCACAGACAGACATAAAGTCACCGACACATACACATAAAAACATATAACTTAAATTTTAAAAAGCCTTTTGATGAAAATACAAGATTCAATTTATGATAAATAACTGTTCAAATTGACAAGATAATAACAAGTTGAACTTCTCGTATAGAGTTGATTGTACTGAGCGACTTTAAAATAAACAAATATATTTACTTATTATTTATTTATAGAGCCTCTTACCATTTCCTGACTTCACTAACAATATATCTTACACACATACACAAATAAATTCTAATTAATTTATTTTATCACTATCATAAAGTTCAAAAGTAAACTGAACTTTTCTTCTTTTTTTTTTCTCCACGTACCAAAGCATAAAATTAATCACTTCAATAATTGTAGAAGGACAGGTGTATTAATGCAGCTTTCAAATGCCATCAGCTGAAATTCAAAGACACATTATGATGGGCTTTCTCTGCATGTCAACATATGCTGGAGGCACTAAATTAAGGTCGAGATGAGTAAATGTGAAATATCAAAATGATGTCAGAGACAACTCACAAAGAATGTCATACAGTCTCAGATCTCGCCCTTTGTCACTGATATCCTCTGTATTTGAAGATAATACACAAGTTGTATTTGATTTTCCAATATCTCTGACTCTATACTAGATCGACGAAAGCTGCAAATAAACAAGCATTATTTGTCGAGTAAATATATGCATGAACTTCAAATGATGGATAAATGAAAATAAATAGGAAAGCCTTAACATAACATTTTTATTTTCGAAATCTAAATGGAACGAGTGTGTTGAAGAAGAGCCAAGAGGCATTAAGGCTGAAACTGCAAACCAAGGAGTAAATCGACTTAATGCCATCACATTTCCACCCTATTCATGCCTAAGAAAAGGGTTAGGGAAAGAGATTAGGTTATATATCTGCTGTCAGGGACTGAAGAGACCAAGAAGAGAACTTCACCTAAACAGAATGATGATCAAACAGACATGCTTTAACAGACATGCTTCATAATCTCATCCGTTATTGTCCCCTCTCTGCCTTGAGTACAGGTTCAGGAGAAAATCTTAGACAGGGGCAGATTAAATGTGTGATGAAATGTCTGAGAAATATGTGAGAATGCGCAATATAAGGATGGTTGATTTTCTACCCACATGACGAACATAATCACTATTAGTAACACATATCCACATAAATATGATAATTCAAAATTTAAACACATTTATTGGGTTCATATTGGAAATCATCACCATCTGATGGCATAGTTTTATGGATAATTACCGCCATAGAGATAATACAGCATATGAAAGGAAAGCTTTGAGGCTTCTCCACTCACTGGGAGGAGAGTGCGTAGGTTTAGTTGTGCATCTGAGCTGTACCCAAAAGGCAAATATGTGGAAAGTTTGGTGACAAGCATTCAGGCGTGTGGTTAACAAGATTGCATCTGCTGAGCAGGAAGTGTAGGATATAACTTAACTACGTATTTAAAGGGCAAATTATTTTCACATTAAGTTCAATGCCATCAGTAATCCTTCCAAATATAGACAGAACTATTTCATTTCCAGTGGAAAAAATAATTATTCAAATACCCTATAGTGCAAATCCCATTAATTTAGTGCATGACACAGTTTTTGATTTCCTACCACAAGACAAAACGGAAAAGAATCCAGTAAACATTAAAATCTGTTGTCTTATTTTGGTAATCTGGCTGCTTACTGACAAGTAAATAATCAATACAAATAGTTCTGAAGTGTCTGAAAATAGACAGGCGATTTAAACTGTAACTAACAGCCATGCATTTTCCAGCTGCAGTGCAGTATTGAGGAAATGACACCAGCTTTGATGGGTTGTATAGCTTTTGAGATGAGCCTCTTTATGCCGCTTGCAGTTCCATTATGGCTTTGTTCGAAAGCTTGTTTACCTGCTGATAACATACACTGGTGGATTCAGGAGCACCGATCCAAAATCTGCTGCCAAAGTCACTCAAGTCTCATTGTACTGCAGGAGGGGAAGAATGAAATGTTTATGCGGAGGGGAATGCAAATGCTAAATGTGAAATCAAACTATGGGACCAATAAGGGATCAGAATAACTTTGCCAGGTTTTATTTTTAGCCCAGTTGCAATGCTAGCTTTGTGGAACACTCTTCAGTTTAGCCTCTGTGCATCTGTGTGCTTAGGTTTTACTCAGTGGAGAAATGCTGTTCCAATTTTACAACAACAACAAAAAAAAAACGTTAAAACTGTAGATTGTTATTTTTTCAAACAGGCAGAAGGGAACATAATCTGATTCAATCATGCTGCCTATTACTTTAATTAAACACAAATAACCTACCTGGTTGAAGAAAATACCTGGATATAGCACTGTTTGTCTCTGATAATATTCAGTATCAAATAACCAGCGGATCAAAAACTGCGCATCAAATTTCATGGTTGTACATCACTTGAATGTTTTTGGATTTCACTGTTAGAAAAGCTATGGTCTCAGGTCAAAGGAATAGCCCCTCGGTTTGCATATTAAAGAGGATTTGCTAGACCTCTGTTAGCCATGCATCCCCATGCAGGCAGGTCTCCAGGGGGCCAGCAGGGCCCCACAGACGGGCAACTAGGGGGCCAGGTGACCCTGTCTCTGAGGTTAGCAGGAAACACTAAAGAGGGATGGGCAGGGAGCTGAGGAGCCACTGAGTGCGAGTGTGCAAGGCTGGTGATGGCAGCTGTCAATGGTTTGGAAGGAGAAGCAGACAGATTGTGCGTTCTGTTGGTGCAGCCAGTTCGCCACCTGGCAGGCTTTTCCTTGTTAGAACTTCTTGCTGTTTCTGTTCTCATCAGAGAAATGTTTTTCCTCTTATCCTCTGTGTTCAGGGGAAGTTAAATTTGTCAAAATGTTTAAAGATGTTCAGTGAAATGCAATTGTTTAAAGTATGCACTGTGCATTCTGCAGAATTTCTGCTGCTCTTCTTTGTGATTAAATGCGCTACAAAAAAAATAAGGAAGCTACATTTACGAAATATAATTGATTTAGATGATGAGCATCATGATTAAAATTTTATAAACGACTACATACAAAATGCAGAGGATGCTTTGTGAGTGTTGACCTTTTGCTACGTCATTTAACTGTGTATTTAAGAACTGGCGTATGTTTTTAAAGGGTAGGATTTACTTATAAAACATAATCTGTAACTTTCAAATCCCATCATAGCCATAAATACTGCTCCGTGTTGTTCAGTTGTTATGGAAAAAATGCAAACATAAACCATGAACAGCTTAAAAGTACATTTAAAAATCAAATTTGGCAGTCAGTCCTTGTTCCAACAGGATTAAAAAAAAGTCTTTCATTTGATATAAATATATGCAAAGAGAGTGGTGTGGTGATCTGGGTGCCAGAGGTGGCGCTTTACTCTGGATATTCTGGCTTGGGCCTGTAAGGGACATAAATTAACATGAATTAACACATGCATGCAATAAGAAAATAATTAATTCAAGTTATCAGTCACCTCTTCCATTCCAGGAATCTGATTGACAAGATAAAGTAATGTGCAAACTGCTTTTCAAAGCTAACAGCCTGGAGCACCCCTCCTATTAGTTAGTCATTCCCTCAGTATCACACCCGGAATCTGTCATTTCACAATTTTCTCCTATAATGCATATGTGCCGCTCTCACCACTCCACTACAGCAACTGCCATCTAACAAGTTGACACAGAGAATGATACAATTCACGTCCAGTATTCAGTTCCATATACAGCAAGCATCTGAGGCAGACGGGTCAAGAATATGGTACATTCTGTTCTCTCTCAAAATTGCCTTTCCAGGACTCCAGAGAAGCTAGATAAAGCTCCCATGATATCCGTCAAACACCTAAGATGAGTTTTTTTTAGGATTTAAAACATTCATCAGGTGTAAAAATAGTTTGAATTAATGAAATTATGTGTATCTCCTGTATGACGATACATACCTGTCTACAAAGTTTTCATTTTACTCAATCAGAGATGCATTATCGCTTTTACATGTAATAAATGTACATTCACTGATAGCATACGCGTAACATTCACAGTCGGATAAGACATTTGAGGCATGAACAGGAATGACTATTTAAAACAGTTACATTCTGCATGAAGCATGTTTTTAATTTGGCGTTTAAATGCCTGATATGGCTGTTGTGTTTCCAAATAAAATATTTCATGTAAATTATTACAAACTCAGAGTCTATTGTATGAAAGGGCACTTTTACCAAGAAAGCAAGAGTCGTGATGTTATAGCAAATAAGTTAGGCTACATTATTGGGAAGCCCTGTGGTTGTGTGTTTTTGAAGCAACATAATGCCATTTAAAATGTTCCTAAAAATGAATTTGATTATAAACCACATTAACAAATACTTGAACAAATTTTGATAAATAGGTCAGTTAAGGATTTTCATATTCTTTAAATGTTGTCTTCTATGTTAGCTTGTATAGCCTGTTTGCAATGGCATAGCAAATAATGGAGAACCTCTGGGATATGTTTTTATGACAAACATAATGACATTATCAAAACAATTGTATAGAAAATTTGAACAATTTGAACAGCCATGAGTAAAAACTGAAAAGTTCAGGCCATATTTATTCCGTTAGCAAAGCATCTCAATTTTCTGTCTTCTACGTTAGCTAGCTCAAGCTTGTTGCATAAGTGTATCCTACTCGGTGTTCTTCCATACTTGGTTTCGTTCAAATAGCCTTTTAGGATTTATTTAATCATTTTGCTATAGTTTGGTTAAAGCAATTCTTGAGTTTACGTCAAGTTAAATTAAGCTAGTGAGCAAGCCCGTGTAAGCTAGCTAGCATATTTCTGTTAGTGAGCATAATATTAAATTCAAATAGGCATTACATTTTTGCTAAAGCTAAATTTGTATCGTTATTTGTGCTTTATTTGTAGTAGCTGGGACTGTACTGGAATAACAAGTTGAATATTGGGCCAAACTCTTTACAATGCAAGTGACTCATTTGAATTGTTTAGCTTGCTGTGTGCTCATGTTTTAGTATGATGATAATAATGTACAACTGTTTAAAGAGTATTATATTGCTGTTAAATTAGTTTGCAGGGAGTATTAGTCTGTCAAATTAGCCAGCATGTCTATGTAGTATGACCAAACAGACTGAGGGACAGCAAGCTACAAACCAAAAAGCACACTAGTCCAATTTGGGTAGAAAGAAAAAAAAAAAAAAACTCCAGAGGAGGATAGTGTACACAAAAGTTGTTCTGTTGCCCGTGAGTGTGGTGTCAGCCGGTCCCAGGCCCTGCGGCCCTCACCGTACACTGTGCACAGGCCTGACGGAAACTGACTGCAGCTCAGGACATGGCCTCGTTTGTTCACGGTCCCCCCTCTCTGAAAAGAGTTATGCTGTCTGTTTTGAATGGACAGCGTTTTTCTTTGTGTGCTCGATCAAAACAGAGGGCAAAGTTAGTCAGCAAGTTGCATAGCTTCTGCATTCTGATTCTTCAAGCCTCTTTTGTATGAAGTTTAACACAATGTTTTACACTGTGTTTGACCTGAATGGCGTGCTGGAGGTAGGAGCATTTTTTTCCAAACTACAAAATAGAAAGGGCTAGAATGTACTTTTGCTATCAAATATTACTCATTCATGTTTTTTTGTACTGTAGAACTGAAGTAAAATGATCATATGGGGTTAAAAACTCAGCTGCAATACACAAAATGACAGTGTAGTGTTGCTGAAATATTTATATGCTTTTATCTGATCTATTTCCTAACCACAAGGTATTTGCCTGTGAATCCCTGGCACTTTTGATATTACCTGAAGGCAAATGGTATATAGATTTATACAAGTTATTTACAACAACAGCCAAGCCATTCCTCTGGAAACTAGGCTGCAGATCAAAGGATTGTTTTGATCTCTACTTAGCATATTTGTTTAACCTAGCCAGTGATTCTGAAAAGTGCACAAGCTTTTCGGTGATATGCAGAGCACCCTTTATCCGTCTTTTTCTTCTGTTAGCTCTGGATTTAAGTACTTTCTGTATTTAGGAGACAACTGGATTTGCCAGCTTTTGAAATTTAGTTGCCCACTGCTAGCAGTCTTGGCACTCAGAAATAGATAACTAGGTATGTTCTACTGCTAATCCTGATCGGCCTTGTAATAGTATTTGCGGACTGTACAGCACTCAATTAGGGCATAATGTGCTATTTTTATTTCCTTTAAGTTGGATTAAATGTGAAAACATGTTTGTTTTTTTTCAGTTTCCATCGACTGTTTACTGTGTGGGTACTTTGCAAAGTATTGTTTTATACAGTTTCAATCAGTAGCACTCTCTCAGCACTGAATTACAAAATGTCAGGAGAAAAACAATGTCCAAACGCTGTCTAAAAAAAGATGCCAGGGCAATCAGGAAATTTTCTGGAATGCTTAAGAGAATGCATATGCACACAATGCCCTAATTCTCCCTTACTTTGGGTTTGGGAAAGATGAGCCCAGGTTTATTGAGAGCCAAAAAAGGGGGCAGATGGCTCACAAGAGGGATAAACCTGGGAAGTCATGCTGTAAATGTGTTTTACAGAAAACAATGAAAGGAGCGGACAAAGCGATTGTGGCAAAGTCCTTTGGAAAATGGAAAAGCAGCTCTCTAAGGTCCAGGACCATGGAGAAGCCGGATGAGCCGTCCGAGGAGAGTAAGGAGGAGAGCCTTTCCAACTGCACCTGTGAAGCCCCCCAACTCGGCAAGAAACCAGTTGGTAAAAGTACCTTATTTTCTTATTTCAAGTTCATTCATACTGCCGTGTCTCCCAGCTTATTTTTTTTCTCTTCTTGTGGCAATGTTAATTATTACTGTGGTGACTTTTTTTTTTTTTTTTTTTTCCATTTGACTCTCTGGCCTGCCATATCCGGTGAACAAACAAACCACATTGTTGGGCAGGAGAATTCCTTTTGAGGGAAAGTGTGTCTCCGATGATACAGTGTTGCCAGAAAAAGACAAAGCAAAAAATAGCAAACACAAAAACAGTCACAGGTGCATGGGAAAAAGAGAGAACCGAGTGAATGGTCACTGCGGTCCCCAGGAGGTCTTTCAGTGTTAGCCAGTGCGGTGGGTGGACTTCTGACAAGGACGTTGGTTAGCAGCCAGGTGGAGTGTGTAACTGAGAATGCCTCTGTTTATTCTTTTCACATGCTAATGTGGCTCCTATGTGACTTTAATGCGGCAAAACTTTTTCTTGGAGTTAACATTTTTGTTGTTTCAATACCTGCTCTTGTATCACAGTAGTGAGCTGATTCAAAGGCTTCACACTCTTTTATATGGACTTGGGAGTGTGCCAGGGATAGAGATATATGCGCTGTACTGTATGTAAAGACAGATTGTAACACTGGTGGAATATTTTCAGTGCAAACAGGTACAAATTTACGTTTATTTACGTTAAAACTATGATTACGAGACCTGTTTTTTACATTTAAATCATGTACATTAACTCACTACGGATACCTGGAGGAGCCATTTCTGGTGGTTCATGTGTGTTTACGTACAAAAGAGACTTTGCAGCATCTTATTTGCAGCCTGTTAGCTATATATAGTATTAAATGTAGACTGCAGTATCAAAATTAGGCCTCTGACACTGCAATGAAAGACTACACGAGGGCCCACGTTCTGAGCAAATGCACCCCTATGTGGACAAAGTAAGAACAGTGTCTATGCAGACCATACCTCATCACCATTTCCTATTATACTATCTAACTTGTTTGTATATTAGTCTGTCAATATTGCAGTAAACATACTTTAAAGCTTTCATTAGCGGTTCATGAGCCAGTCTAATGTCAAATCCAGGAGCACAGAAGAGCAATATGGCCTCACACTATGGGTCTTTCCATACCTTGTAGTGTACAATCTGTAAATAGCTTAAAAGGCATTGCATCTGCCATCTGCACTTCTAGGAACTCTTCTGCATAGCCATTAAAACAAGCTGTCTCAGAGGACATCATTCGTATTTCAGCCTCAACCCTGAATTACTGTGTGTTCATTATAATTATAAGGGAGGAGTGTTGCCAGGCTAGCCTGCAGAATGCCAGGTGCACACTTCCATAATCTACCATTTTAAACAACTCAGAGCATTAACAACAGTATCTACATGCTATTCAGCCATTAGTTCACTTTGGCTTTCATGCTAAAACTCACATCAGTCAATCCGAGCATTTTGTATGCCGCAACACACATACAGGAAGAAAGTGCAACACTTTGTAGTGTTCCATTTTCCTAAGCCTGCTTAGGTTATGTGACTGAGCCATGCCGCTGTGTGAAATTTTATCCCGATACTGGCACTGTATCCTTGTGAGGGAGTCTTGTAAAATAGGTTTACTTAGCGCCTTTGCTGGCATTTTCCGAAGATAGCAAATGCACAAACACTGTCCATGATCGGATTAACTGTTCAACAAAATGATGTAACTCTTTGTCTTTCTTGTGTGGCATAGGTTTCTCTGCTTAAGTTTAGTGGTCATCCACAAGAGAATAGAAATATTTGAAATCCAGTCACATCGTTATAATCCATATATTGTGAATATATAATAGACGACAGCCCTGGTTAGTCATCCTTTGTCACATAAATGTGACATGCGAGTGAGACAGTCACCTAAAGATTCACCAGATTCTTCCTGATACTGCCTCAAACTGCACAACAACAGTCCTTAATTAACACACAAGTCTTAATTTGTAAGGCATTTAATTTTGAACTTAGCCTGATGTTCCTCTCCAGTGTTGAGGCACAGGATTTAAATTGCATGTGATAAGTGTGAATAATTTTTTAAAGCATCCATGTACAGTATAAAGTACGCTATGCCAAGTACACAGAGAACATGAATTTGCACCTGAGGACATATAGCTATACATCCAGAGTCACAAGGTGTGTCAAGACAAAATGTTAATTACACAATTTATGACAGGAATCAGTTGAAATATCTCCATGGATCTTGCTTATTTACATTTTAATTACTACTATTACTTATTCTTATTTTTTGGATGTGACCATAGCAAGCCCAATTCCTCCCCTACACTAGAAAGAAGCAAAATGACTGTTTTCCACTGGAGGTTTAGATGCTTGTTTATCACTTTTAAATACCATCATCTTTGCTGAAATCCCCTCTCAAAAGAACCTTTCACTTGCTGGAATAAATTCAAATTAAAATTTAAATCCCTCTTTGCATTTCTTCAGCCTTTTTTAAAATAGCTGCCTCCTTTTAGAAAGCTGTTTATGTAGTGATCTGTTCATAATCCAGTTTGTTTCTCAACAGCGAAAAACACAGAAATCGTATTATCACTATCTTGGAGAGATGATGCGAGAAATCAGGAAGTATAAATGTCTGGATCTGTGGAAGTTTTCAAAGTTGTAAAGCTGAAGAATGTGGCAAAAGCCTTTCAATAAAGTAGTCTGTAACACTGCAATTTGACTTGCAAATGTACATAAATATAAAGTACATTGTGCTACGATAAGTCACAAACATTTCACCAACCTTTAGCAAAGCTAATGTGGAGATAGACAATGTGTGCTCATTCAACAAATACACCATATTTTGGGGCGTTTCAGACAGCATGTAGACAATATTTCACATAAACTGTAGATACATGGCTCATCAGAAATGTTGATTTGTGTGACATACAGCTATTGAAGTCAGAATTGGAAGATTAACCCTTGGCACAGTGGCTGACAAGTCATGCAGATCTCTGTAAACAGCTCTTTCTAATCTTAGGAGGTGCTCACCTTCCAATACACTGAGAAAAACAATATCTAATCAGAAATGTAACAAATATAAACAGAAAAAAAACAGACATTTACATGCAATGCCTTTTGATAACAATCCATTTCAGATGTAAAATGACGCAGAAGAGGCCATAGGGAAATTTAATTTGCTCAAGCTAGATTGGATTTATTGTTTGGAAACAAATTATAATTGTGTCTCCAGAAAGTTAACCAAGATCTAAACAAAAGGAAATCAATGACCCAACCCCATTAATCACTCAAAGCCAGCTACTTGTGCTGAAGAAACTTACTTCATAATCAATTTCTTTGTTTTGCTCAAAGGGCATTTGCATTTTAGTTCATGTCAGCAAGCTTCCTGTATCTGGCGCAATCAAAAATTGCAAGCCATCCACATTAATGGAGTTTTTTCTATTTATTCAAGTGCATATCTCTGAATACTCAAGATGATTTTAGCTTATTATGCAAACTACCCTACAAATATTTTAAAGACAGAAAACAATCCTGTTGAGTGGCAGACTTAACTTTTCTGATGCGTCTACCAGTGTCACAGCAGAATATTTTTTCTGTATTCTGCGTGATCTAATATGTTTTTTCTTTTAGTTTTAATGACTAACAACAAACCAATATCTGCTTCTCAGGATCTTGCAGTTGAGCCCCCACAGGACTTCTGAGACCAGACAGAAATGCCTCCTGTTAGTTGTGTCTAGACATACTATTACGGCCACCAAGGTCATTATCAAAGCACGCATTATACACACCTGTTACCATTGTTTAAATGCTCGCTTTTGGCTGAACATCCAAGCTCCTATCTGGCCATTTATAGGCGTGTCTGCCTCATTGTCTGCCCGACTGAGTAGAAAAGATGGGCAGGGACCCCCAGAGACGCCCAGATCTGGACCTAACCTCTCAATGACACAACACAATGAGTCCACGGCCTGTGAACTACAAAAGCCAGACATCGACTGACCAGTCGTGCATTGATTTCTTTGATATAAGCAATCATATGAGCTCATTTGAGGGCAGAGGATGTTAGGAAGCAGTAGAGACCACTAATGACTGATGCCACTGATAAGGAGGATGATTTAAACATACAGTTTTATAGATAATTAGATATTTTCGGATCCATATGGTTTTAAATGAACTTCTTTTTCAATAGAGATAATGTAGAGCTTTAATTGTGATTTTTACACCGCAAAAATTGAAGTTTGGTCGCCTGTCACATCCTGTAAAACTGGATCTTTGGCCAGTGAGTCGCGATCATATGCTCTCATCTGAGGGCAGTGATTGTAGAGAAACAAGTAGCGACCACTAGTGACTGATGCTTCTCAGTGTTACTGATGAGGTAAATAATTTAGACCTGCAATTAATTAGATAATCATGAAAGGCAACCATTTTAATCAACAATATTTGTGGAACCACAAGGATTTAGGAATTGCAATTAGAGTTTTATTTCGATGCACGCAACATACGGCCTTAATTTTTACACCACAAAAGATGTTTCATCACGCCGCGTTGTAAAACTTTATCATTAGCCAGTCAGTCATTTTATCAGGTTTTTAGTATGTTATACCTCATGAGAGGAAGAGACTTTGGACCACAAGCTCAAATACGACAGAGCCCTAGTTACAAAGGCGTCAGTTTAAGGCAGATATCGAAAGCATCCTATATTTGTCCATAAAACATTTGAAATGTTATTGAAGTGTCTTCAAAGGACACTGAATAAACATATTGTAAGGTTGCCCACGGTCACACACACAAATCACCCCAAAGGGGATTGCTGGGAAGTAATCTAATCATTTCTTTTAACTGAGACACAGTGACACGCAGTGTAGATAATGATCCCCATGAAAAATGTACTGTATTTTCAAAAGAATATTCCCTGTCTGCTGACATTAACATAAAGATAGTTCTACATCCTGGAGCCATATCAACAACATGTACTTATGTTTGCTTCCTTGTATTTGCATATGCAAATACATTTTTTAAATTTTAATTCAGTCCTTTTATGTGACTTTCTGTGATGAACAAGCGGCATCAAGTGGTTGCACAATGAGGGTTCAGTACCACCAAGAAGAAGCATTTGTGTCATTTTAGACCGGGCTTAAAGCATTATAGCTGAAATTAACCACAGTTTAATATAGATTTTTACACGTCTATCATATTCAGTGGCACAGTGTGAATATGCATTGTTGTTTGGGTGTACGGGCTGCCATGCAAAATTAGTCGCGTTGCTTTGTTGAAATTATGGGGCGGGGTGCTGAGTGAGGGGGTTTGTTGAAGTTATACTGCTGACATTTTGATCCCACAGTGCATTAGAAGAATTCAGTTAAATATATTTGTGTAGGTTTCACAGGAGGAAGGTATAGTGCTCAAAACAACAGGGTGTTGTGACCCTTCACTTTGCTTACATAATTTGCAGCAGAATGCGAAAAGCTTTTAGACACAGATGTGACCCATTGTAATACCCTTCTAAATGCAATCAAACACTTTCTACAAATATGAGCAGGACTTTTTAAATGTGAACCCTTGTTTGACATGTAATTTTGTCCAACCCACTCCTCTTTCATTTCTCCATCAGCTCTCTCCAGTTATGCCCACATTTTCAGTTGATGAAATAGCTTGACAAAACACTAGTTTATGTTCTATGCCTGCTCTGAATGAGGTCTGTTTTTTTTTAAAAACAGATTTGAACAGATGTTAGGGCCAAAAAGAAAATGTTAGGTTTTGTAATGGCGGTGCCGCTCTCTCAGTTAGTCAAGATTGCTTTACATGACTTGATTCTTTTTGTGTGTTTTCTTCTTCCATCAGCACTGATGTCTAGCTCAGGACATGAAATAATCATCCCTTGAACAAGCTTGTTGTGTCCCCCACAGCAAGATTGTCTGCAACAGCAAACAAAGAACATGTTATTTGATAAGATGCTTAGATAGATGATTCTTTACTTTCATGTGTTTGTATGATTATCAGGCACAAATGGTGAAAACAGGGCAAGAACGGAGCAGGTCTACTCTCTTTGTATGTCTCTTTCACCGTGTACCATGAATTGGCTCTTGAAGACAGTTAGAAATTAGACTTTCAAATGAGGCATTAAACAAGGTGATGATCAACTGCCAAACCTTAAGTAATGATATTCTCCATCCTCAAGTCCCCAGCCTTGCATAACCAAATGCACAAATCACAGAAAAAAGAACTGAAAATACATTATTATTACATATTGTGTTCACACGTCAGTCCCCGGGGACCGGGGGGGGACATCACCGACAGATAAGCATGTTTGGGTGGCCCCTACCATCAGCTGGGGAAGGGCTACGCTTGGATCTTGAGAGAAAGGGGGGGGTCCCCTCATGGGTATCACTTATTTTAAATCCTGAACCACACCATCCCACCCCCTTCTTTTGCCCCCCTCGCCCCAGGCTCCACCCAGAAGTGTGGTTGCCTTTGTCATTGTAATCTGGCCCTGTTTGCTAAACGCTTCCACTGTTTACTCTCTGCTATAGGGGCTTGTATGAACAGGAGTCAGCAGGACGCAGGGTGACATCACTTTGGCTGGGGGGGTGTTTGAAAAGCTGCATTTGTGATTTCTCGGGGCCCCCTTTCTTCTTTTATTCTTCCCTGTCTCTATCCAGGCCTGTCGAACGCATGAGCTAACTCAGGAGGCTAACATGGCCTACAGGGAGGAATTACACCTAATTACTTGAATAACTGCTAGGCAGCAGCCTTCCGTAGTCACCAAAAATCATTTCCAGGTCTCTGCCTTTTACTGATAGGCAGACTTCTGGTGACAGAAAAACCTCGGACAAAGCTTTTACATTCAAATGGTCCAGGAGAAATGAAACAGACTGACAGGTACAAACATTAAAAAGGGGGGAAATCAAATTAACAGACAAGGATTTCATATCATCTATTTTTGTTGTTGCCGTAGCGATAAAGTCGCAGACATTGAAACTGGTCTGTTGAGCCATTGTTATCATCCCTGGCCATCTGCTGCTGAGGAGTGACATTCCCTCTCATTTGCATGATGAGTGATGTATGAGGAGCTTGGGAGGGCATATGCCCCAGTCTTATGACAAAGCAAGTGAAAGTTTAAAAAAAAAAAAAAAAAAAATAGAATAAGGATCGATATATGAAAAAGGCTTGATGGGGGGAGGTTTAAAAAAAAAAAAAAGGAATAAATCACCTGTGAGTGCATATGTGTGTGCACGTGTGTGTTTGCTTGCATATATGTTGCATTTTCACCCAGCGCACACAAATCTGTGGTGTCTGTGCATGTGTCTGTGCGAGTGTACGCGCGCATGAGTAGAGGCTAGTGCGCGCATCTGCCTTCTTGTGTGCCTGTTTGTGTGTTTTGCGGATGTGGGAGTAGAGCGAGGAGGGGGGTTGGTGGCTGTTGATGTGCAAATGTGCATCATGTTGAAGGGCTGTGAATGGGGAGGTGTGACGTAAAAAGGGACCCGAACGCAGGTGCTTATCTCGAGGCTGTCAAAGGCACAGTATGTCATATTCCTGGGGACTACCTTTCAAAGCCACAGCACCAGCTCAGCTATCAAGAGACTGGGAGAAAATCAAACTTTTTGGATCACAGCACTAGGTTGGTGTCAAAGTTCTTTTTATTTAATATACTGTCAGTTTGGTCAGCATTTATCATCAGTGATACTCTGTATCGCATATGTGAACGACAAGCCTTTTAGCTCATGCTGTTAGATGCTGTCATGTGAGGAGCTGAAATGTACAAGTGTTAGAAACTTACTCAGATTTACAGAGATTTACTCAGCAGCTAAACTTGTGTTCTGTGGATTTTGCGAGATTATGTGAAATAGTTATTATGCTGGCAATTGTTGTGAACTGTGTCAGGGAGCATTTGGAAAATATTGCACTGGTGCTTGAACATTGTTTCTTTGATAGAAAACCGGTGTTGTTAAAATCGAGCGCAGCTTCTGTCCAGGTTTCAGACAGTTTGAGAGGAGATTAAATGGCTCAAACTGTTTTTTGAGAGGCATGACCTATTTTTGATCATCCAGATAGCATGAGATACTGTCTATCTAGATTAAATTCACAGCGTTTGTGTGGAGTATAAGCTTGTCTTAGGAGAGCACATGTTCGTATTGTGTGTAGAGACAAAGCATTGTCAGGTTGCCTGTGGCTTTGACAGTGACAGCTGTACATACAAGACCACAGAGCCTAATGCACTTAAACATTGACTCTGTGTTCCAATAACATATTTGAACAGCCAGTGAAGTATTTTATTGCATCCTGTTCTGGCTTTCTATAATTCGCAATCTAAGTCTGGTAAAGTTTGAAAACTATATGCTAATGTTGAATATAGTATAACAGTAAAATATGTCTACAAATCAGCTTTTGTGTTATACTTTGTGGACAAGTTTTTAGATTTAAAGAAATTCAGCAGGGCCAAAGAATTACATTCTGTGCTGAATTTTTTGCAATTATTTGCATTGTAACGGTGGCAGAGTTTAAAAACTATATGCTAATGCTGAATGTAGTGTGATAGTAACGCGGTCTGCAAGTGAACTTTTGTGTTATACGTGGGCAAGTCTTAGCTTTGAACAAATTCAGAGGGGGCAAAGCACTCGACAGTCTCCAGAGCAACTATTGATTTAGGAGGACGGATGCTGGTTAGAAAAGTTCATCATTTACTAGTAACTTGCGGCACACTAATGGCTCAGAATCTGCCTGATGATCCAACTTTAAGTTGATCACTGTTCGACAAAAGTAGGATTCTTTTTAAACGTTTAGGAGTTTAGTGGATGAACTTATTGTCCTCCTGAACTTTAATGTCTTTTTAGATTTTGTTCTTTATCCTGAAGAACAGCAGGGAATAAACATTTCAGCCTAGAGTCAAAAATATTTGCGTAAACTAACATCTGCCAGTCATATCTATCGACATGTCTTTCAGAGACATTATACTCTGTGTGAATGTGACATTAAATCATTTTTAGTTTGGAGAATTTCAGTGGAAAATTAAAAAATTTTTAGTGGTGAAATAAATTGAAATGCCGGTTGTCATTCTGCCTGTGTGTTTGCCTCAATTTAATCATAACTCCATCAGCTTATTAAAGTCGGCTCGCATCTCTCGACAAACAAGAAAAGAGCAACAAAAGACATTAGATAACACATCATCGTGTAACAGTGTCACATCTCGTTAATCCTCTGAAGAGTTTGCCAAGTCATCTAAATCAAGACAGGATCTGTAAGCAAGGTTATAAAGTTGCACCTCTACTCTTTGTTTTAATTACAAAAGCAGCACAGGCTAAAGCAGGCATGTGTGGTAAAGCAGTGATAAGTAAGAGCCATTATTCCTGTCTGCTCCCCACCCTCCGCTTCAAAGCAGGATGTTAGTTGCTACACAACACATTAATGTAACCTCTGTTCGCCCAGGAACTGTCCATGGTACCTGCTGTCCAACAAAACTGGATTTACAAACTTATTCTCAAACATGCGATACACACTGAACTTCTGCGACGGAAATAATCGTTTTCCTCTATTTCCATCACGAAGAAATAAAAATATAAAGTTACTCAGTCTTTGTGATAGTTTGATTTCTGATTGCTTGTTTTTAATTATAAGTCAACAGCCGTCGGGTGCAAACAATATAAACGATAAAATCGCTCAGCATACACGTCAGTCTGATACATAATGTGTTACCTGTTTTTTTTTGTTTTGTTTTTTTACCCTACTCAAACTTCAGTTAGTTAATCCAGGAAAATGAATTATGTGGATTTAATTCAACAAGGTCTCAGAAATGATCCATCTGCTGTTGAGCAGCTGGTGAAAGGATAAATGTAATTAATTACTTAACTTTTGAACAGTATTACAGAAAAAAAAAACGTGCTGTTTGTGTGTCCTTCTGGAAAAAATGTAAAGCAACAGTGTGATATATACCTTTCAAATTATTATTTCATGTCATATTATGTGTCACGTATATAACACGCATAAAAAATATATGTTATATTTCCATTTAGCCTCTAATATTATTTTTTAGAATTGGTCTTGTGTAAATGTATAATCCATATATCTTCATGAATTTGTCAGAATGGCAATACATCACCTTGAAATATTATTAGTGATATTGCATAAATTAGAGATCTGCCAGCAGTGAATTAAATATTATAATATATAATTAAGTGTGTAGAATAAAAGTAATCATTATATAAATGGGCTTACACTGTAGTTTGAATAATTTTTTCTGCTTGTTCTTTTAGAAGTGGACTGATCCTAACAAGACAGTCTAAAACTAACTAAGACATTTAATGATTATTAGAACGTTTTGAAAATGTTGCTAAATGTTAGTTGTGTGTAAAAGCAGACATTTTTTTTTTTTTAGCTTGGTTCTAGTTTACAGTGAAATCATCTAAAAATGTTAACAAGGTTGAATCAGGGATTTTTCTAAAAGACATAATAAAACAACAAAAACAGGCTTTTAGTGAATAGTTATATTTGCTTGACAGGGCAAGAGTATGAAATGTTCCCAATTAATATTACATGGGATTTTTTTCTGCCTCTCTTTTTTTAAAAATACATTTCAGAATTTACCTTGATTGTAATGTACCTCATTGGCTGTGGTTTTGTTTGTTGGCCTAACTATAAAGGATCTGCTTATACCCTTGTGGGTTGGGAAGAATTAGGATTTATGAATTTATTTCCTCTGTTGTATTGTTTAAACAGCTTTGGTTTAGTTTTGATCCCTTCCTCTTGCCTTTGAGGCTGTTCCACGGTGTCAGCTGTTGACTGATAGTAAGAGAACTGCCTCACAGTGTGAATGAAAGAAAACTAGCGGTTGGTAAACACTGATAAGGGATAAATAGAAAGCGGTCAGGCAGAGATAGTTCTGTGGGAGCCCAGATTGTGTGCGGTCTGTTAAAATGAGATTCTGAGCCTGTCCTTTTTATTCTTCCTCCCCTCCCCTCCCCTGTGCGGCGTTTGTCTGGAAAATCTCCAGTGACCCGGCTCGGCAGTCCCAGGCTGCAGTATTCTCTTTTTGTATTTGTTTTGTTTTCTAACAAGGGTCAAGTTGGCCAATAGACATGTCCCTGATGCTTATAGACAGCTGTCATGACTTCAAGTACTTACAATAGTTACATTTTACATGTATTCATGGTTCTGCACCAACAAGCACTGCAGCGAGAGATTTGCTTAAAAAAAACACAATTTTGAAACAAACATTGTTTTTTATTTGTGTTTATTACTTACCGTCATATAATTTACCTCTAGATTTTTTAAAAGCTGAGGAGCAGCACATCCATTCATGCTTTCTTTCCTATTTTACCCTAAGTGTAATTATCAAGAATTAAAATAATTACTGTCACATAATTATACATTTACATTCTCTTCACTATAGACCCTGAGGAATATAAATTTCTCAATTGAAATCACTCTAAATGACTGTCTTATTCAGTTCTTTTTAGTAGCAGCCTGTTCTTTACAGTAATCATTGATTTTTTTCTGGGGTGAATCTATCTTTTATGTGATTAAAAAGACCTTCAGAGGTCTTACCTTGAGGATCACCATGTGGTGTATTTACACAGAAAATAATTCACCCCATTGTAGCCCAGCAGCTAATGAGATTGGTTGTTAAGTGAATGACACAAAGGCTACAAGAAGAAGAAGGGAGAAAAAAAAAAAAAGCTTAGCGTTTCGGGTGAATATCACAGTGTCCCTGAACACACACACACACACACACACACACACATACACCAACCAAACACACTCTCTCAGCAGCGAGACTCTGGACTACCCTGTACCCCACCTCGATATCCTTCTGCTCGGTCTCCTCCCCGACGTCACTATGAGATGCAAAACAAAGGCTAAAGGGGGCATGGTAAGTCGAGCTCGCGATTCTGCCCTGTCGGACATGTTAACATGAGTGCATTTAGATGTAGGAGACAAGTGATTCTGTTTGTCTGTGTGAGGATGTGCTGTGCTGTGTAAGCCTCAGGCTCAGATAAGTAGCTTCATGGAAGGGTCAATAACAGTGATGCTGTTTTATGTGACTCAGAATAAGATCTCCACATTTTTTACTTGACCATTCTTAACTTCTGAATCACTGCTAAAACTTTTCTCTCCATTTCTCTCCGTAAACCACTCTCTTGCCTTGCACTTGATGTTGTGTGCACTTTATGCTAGATTGTATCGGAGCTGTGCCTTGGTTTTTATTCACAAAAGTATAAAGGTTCATTTTTTGTCTGTGCCTGTGTGTGTTACTCAGAGGTGGTTCTTTGCTGTTGATCCTTGAGTAAAGCTTGACCCAGTGTTGTGCAAGGATTTATTTAAAAATCACTGAAATGTATAATAGAGCATGACAGCACAAGAGAGGATCTTGTTAAGCACCCAGACTCAGTTTGTATCGATTGCTGAACTGCTAAAATACTCTCTCAAAAGTGAATAGCTGCTGTTTCGACACATTTTGAGCACTGTGCAGATTTCTTGTACCTCCCCTCGGACTCCTCTCTTTTTGATCTCTGAATAGTGGCACTGGAGCGTCATTAGTGATTGCTGTAATACAAAAATTTAAGTGCATTAGCTTATCATGCTCTACTGTCAGGCTGGAAAGTGGGTTAAAGTCCATCGCGTATATTAAACCCTAGACTTAAGTCAAATTTACATTTTGTTAAAGATTACTCCTTTTATTGATGCATATAATCATATTCATGGACCATCTGCTGATTTGGCAAGCATGGATCAAACTCACAAAACAGCCCTGCTAACCTTTTAAGTACAAAATAGTCTGGCTTAACTCTGCGCGCCCAGAAGTGTGTGCGCGTATGTATGTGTGAGAGATTGTATGGATATTGGATAATACTTAATTTAGATCCTCCAGGCTGCTCATGCCATATTTTATTTTATCATGATCGCTTTGGTAGCAGACCGGGGCTTGTGTTTGAACAACTGAGCAAATAATGTTTGTCTGACAATAAGCAAAGCAGAATCTTGGTATAAGGAATCTGATTAAACTCTTGACCACAGCGTACAGCTCTGAGTTTATGTCCGTCGCCATGGTTACATGGATTTCACAGTGCAGCATCGCACACTTCCACCTGGCTGTGATCGGACACACGGGCCTCACCTCTTGAGTGTAATAAAACACTGCTTAAGGCTTTTTCTAGTTAGTCTGATGACTAATTTAGTCCTGAACTATCTCCCTGTGCGCGTTTCACAGAAATAGGAATTCACCATCGGGCATCCTTACTGCACAAAATACTTATGTTCGACTCATTCCAAACAAAGCTTACGCAGATTGAGAATTCATATGCCAGAGGTAAATCCGAGTTAACACGGATTTATACTGGCATGAGTTAAAGGACTAGAGTTTGTAATCCAGGTGGCCAAGGGATTTTACCATACAGTGGCAAAAATCACTTAAAACTCCCCCCAACATCCTAAGCCACTGAGCTCAGTAAGCAGACAGATTGTTCAGAATTGATGACAGCACAACTATATCAGAGCTGGACTCTGTGTTTGTGTGTGTATCCGTGTGTTTTTGTGCGTACGCCTGTGTTTGTGTGTGCACATATGTGAACATGTTTGCCTCCTATATATACTCAATTAGTACGAAAGGGGCTGTTTAGAATGAGACCTTGACAGATTGGTATTATTTTGCTTCAACAGGGTAGGGGAGGTGTATTGGGAATACTGCCGTCTATCTGCATAAACATCACTAGCATAAATAAAAAGACAGCAACCTCCATTTCAGTGGTCTGTGACTGATTAGCAAAGTGATCAAAGTCACTATAATATTCGTGTTTTAATAGTCTTTTGCACGATCACCTTATCCAATACTTTAAAAAATACTGGACGAAAGACAAAGGTGGGTTTCTATATGTGTATGGGTTAGTGTGTGTGTGTGTGAACGTGCACACCCGCGTGCACATGTGCACATGTGTGTGGAGGACAGAGGAGCAGAGATAGAGTGGAGTTGTTTAATGACAGGAACAGCTGACTCATTTAGAGAGAGCAGTGAAAGGTAATTAACCCTGGGAAAACTACAGCTGCCATGCGAGCTGTTCACTTCAGCGCAATCTGATTAGGAATCACTGCTCGAGTCCCTGACTCCTTTCAGACACTGTGTGTTCGAGGTAAACTTTTCCCTTTGCCCCGGAGAGCCCCGGAGCACTGGAGACCTGCCTTTTGTGACGGGGGGATTAGCTGGAACGGTTACTACGTTTCTCCAAATTGCAGACCACCTGGTAGCATTCATGCAACCTCCTCCATGAAAGGGCCTCCTTGGGCAGGAACAATGAGCAGGATTACTCTGCTCATTGTTACACCAGGGCTGGAACTTCTTTTTCCCCAAACACCTGTCCCCAAATTAGACAGGTTTGAAAAACCATGTTCATGACAGAATTCAAAGATTCAAACTAACATGAGAGTGGTTTGACAGACTGGAGACTCGCCAATGGATGAATTGTCTGCCACTCCGTTTATTATGCTATTGATTCATAGAGCGGTGTAAGAAGATACTAATTTTATTTGTCTCAATATTTTGGTGTTCTTAATTGGATTGAAATTCACAAATAAAATAGCATATCATCTAGCCCCCTTTCATACGATAAGGGAACTAAAAGCACCAGAAATTTGGTCAAAAACAGAAATTGGCTCTTTGATGTCAGAAGAAACAATCTGGACTTGGTGCCTCTGTGTGGTCCGGCTCCAGATGAACTCAATTTAGAGGGAAGGCTTTGGGATGACTTTGGAAAGCGATTACAAGATTCATAAATCACCTCGGCAAAGGTGTCACCATCTGACTCTTTTATGGGACTCTTGCTAACTCCGTCCAATAACAAGTTTCCCCTGTAGTTATGCCATCATAACAAATCATTGAAGCGATAGTGGCTAGCCAGGCTCCTAATTGTCTGTTAAGAATTCTGTGAGCTGTGTTCTTTTATTGAAGCATCTCTGTCTTGGAGAAGTGATAAGATGCCAATACGCTCCTCTATAAAAGTACTCTTTGGCAAAAGGCACAAACACTTTGCTTGGCCGTCAGGGTAGCTGTGAGGCTGTTATATCTGAAATCGCAGTTGACTTCAAGATTTTTTACTGTGTCTACATGAATCCAGAAACCTCTATCAGGCGGAGGAATGCTCATAAAGTGCCCGCAGAATAATTTTATTTCGCATACAGTATTTTTTTTTTTTGTTATTTATAAAGGGCATATACATACACAGCACATATAAAAACCTGATATTTAGCTTTCACTGAAATTTAGATTATAATAAATAAACAAATCTTAATATTTAAAGCACATTTCTAAAACACAGTTTAGTATCTTATGCCTCTTCATGCAGGTGAAAAAATAATAATTTTCTTATAAACAAAGCAAATTTTCCAGTGCAGCTAGATGTCGATTAACTATCAATTTTATTATGAAGGTAACCAATAATTAAACATTGTGAAATTCAGAAAACAAGCTCCAGTTTTAGACAGAAATTAGACCTCCTAGACCTCGTTTGTCCCCTCCCCCCTCCTAAATATATCTCAGCTATTATTCTAATGTCCAGCTGGTATTTTAGGGACAGGGCGTCTGATGGCTCCCTGGCCACCTCACAAAAAAAGACAAAAAAAAGGAAAAGTTGTTTATCTAAATACTCTCTGAACAGAAGTTGATTTTAATCTCTGAGCAGAGCTTAATTTACTCACCACGATGCCATTTGCATCTCAATGAAAAATGGCAAAAGCAATCGTCTGATTTCTGTATACAGTTTCACCTGCTTTCCAAAGAAGAGGTGTGAGCACTTTTCAAGCAGGTATATTCCTGCCAGCTCACCTTTTCCTCCATCCTGACTGGCTTTATGTTTATCTGGTTCTCTGCACACCTCAAACCTCCTATAGGGGAAATATAAATTGCGATCAGTTCACTATATCCTCATTACAAGGAAATATGAAAGTAAAAGGTGCTATCTCCCGCCGTTTGCTCTTTATTATACATAAACAGAAAACACTTAGCATGTAAAATTAATGTGAAAATTATTCCCGGGGTAAACTATAAACACAGAAGTTACCCCGCACATTTACCCTTTTTTTCTCCTTCCCCTAGATCAGAGTGTAATTGCCAGTAATCAGGTCTGTTTGCTGCTGATAAAACCACTCTGAATGCGAGGAACCCTCTTTGTGTGATGACTCAATTATGCCAGAAGTGGCTCATCAAACCTGGCCCATCAGCTGCTTTAATAAATAAGGAGGAAAACTTGCTGCAGGCGCATTATAATTCCATTCATTCCATAATTAAATCCATTCCAGTTTTAACCCTTCACTCAGTGTGCTTCTGGAAGAGGAAACAAAAACAAGGAGAGAGAGAGAGGGAGAGGAGGAGAGGGGGGTTGAATACACACCAGACAGTGACCTTGCACAGAGCACCCATCCGTTCCCTATAATTCAAAATGATACTGTTGAAGAAAGGTTAAGAGAAAAAGGCTCGTGGAGAAAAGGATGGGAATCAGTTAAGATGCGGCTTCTGTTTTTTATATATGCATTGTTTCCACACACAGCCTAAGACAGTAATTATATTAAAAGAGTAATCTAATCATAACAGTTGGTTGGTTGAGTGTGCAGCACTGACATTTTGAAATCTTATTTTGTGTAATCTCATTTGCCTCTATCATCTCGCCTGTACCCCCTATCTAAAGGAAATGTAAATAATGTAATTAATTTTATGGTCTCCAGAATCTTACTTTGCTACTCTGGCCTGCTTTATTGGTTCCAAGATGAGGTATCAGCACAGTACCAGTGAGTTTTTTACTCCATCACAATAATGTCTGTGTTAATTACATGAGAGCGTCCCAAGTGCACGGATAAGCTGGGAACAAGGGGACACAAAGACTCAAGGTCAGTGATGAATATCCACAGCAGCTGCACGGTATTAATAAGGCATTATATGAAAATAATCATAATAGCATCACTTACAACAAAATAGCGAGAGTGTTGTTAGAGTAATGTCTGAAGCGTCGGGGTGTTCTACAGATATTTCCTCTCCACCATCTCAGCTTGGATCCAGCCTTTCTGATAATGGTGCGAGGCAATGGTTATTCATGATTGCTGGACTGGGAAGGTCTCTCTCTTTTTCTACCCCCAGTCGCAGCCCATTCTCTCCTCTGTGGTGGGAATGCTAGCAGATGGGGTTAGGGGGGAATGGGCTGGGCTCAAGGACAGCTAGCAGCCAGATTAACACATAGAAAATCTCATAGACCCTAAGCATCAGGCTGCCTCCTTTCCCCCTGAGAAATCTGCCCTAGACGCAGGGAAATAGTCCTCAGAGAAACATTATTTGTGTTGGACTTGGGGTGTGTGCACGAGGGTGAAGGGGGGGGTGCATAAATATGATTCAGCAGATGACGAACCAGCTCAAATAGTAGTGAGTCTTTTTTCATATGCTAATGAAACTGAGTGAATAACCCTCCCTCACCTCCCCGCGCCCTCCCTTCTTTTTTTCCCCGAGTTTTGTTTTTCTGGGGAAGCGCTCTGTGAGCTATAATTAAGAAGATGTTGTTTTTTTTTCTCTCTCTCTCTCACTCTCTCTCTCAAAGCTAACAGAAATAAATAATTCCATAATAAGATCTGTGAAGTGAAGAGGCTTAATGTACTCATTGTGTTCATCCTTGTTTTCCCTCTTGGATGTTTTGTATTAATTAGAAGCAAGCAATTTGATCTCTGTCAAGCAATCAATTTGCATCGTGTTCCTTATTCCATGTGAGGTATTAATATGCTCTTTCCACCTCTTTCTGACTGCATGTTCACATCCTTGTCTCTAAGATTATGAAAATGTACCAGTAAAAACCTTCAGAAAAATGGTTTAGAGACGTATAATTGATTTCAGTTACAGATTTTTTACATACTGTACATGTGTCTGTTTTTTCCTGTCCTAGATAATGAACTACATGATCACCTCCTGAAAGATAACACGTGTGGAAGCATCAACCAGAGTGGACAGTGTGGATCTGGCATCTTATCCTACAGAGGGCTCAGAAAACTACAATCAAAGGTAAATAATCTGACGGGGTACAGACAGAGCTTAAATCACACACAAAGTGGGAATAACTTTTGTTAGGGACAAAAAGTCTCTGGGGATAAATGATTGTGTAACAGTGTTTTGGATAAGTAGCATGCTAAGTGGTGGAGTGTCATTGCTCCTTTGACCACAGTGATCACAAACTCAGATTGGGTTTTACTTATGCAGAGCTATGGGAGGCTGGCAGATATTATACTCTTTAAAAGGCACTCCTGAGTCAGCTTTCTCTAAAGTAGCGGTTGCCTTTAGTTGTCAGGTTGTCTCAGCTGGATTTGTACCTGATAAAACCTCCTTTGAAACCATAACAGAGAGTTTAGAGAGATCTGTTACGAGGTTCGAAAAACCTCTGTTTTAAGTTTAGATTAATAAAAGCGGGCATAATGTTAGCTGTGATGAATGAAACACATTAAACCAGTTAAAAGATTAAAATATAAGACTCTCTGCTGCACTAAGTGGCCTTATTTCTGTGTGTTGACTTTTGGAAAAGTGATCCTACAACAATCCCAACTGCTTCTTTACAACATTTTACATGAGGAGTTGGCAACTATACAACATTTAATGTCAGCGGACAGGCTGAAATAGTCGGGGAAAAAGGAATTTAGATGGAAACAGATGTTGTTTTAAGACACAACATGACATTATTTTTAAGTAAGGGACTGAAAAACAGAATAAAATCACTGAAAAACATTAAAAGTATATTACTGTAGTATTGCTATATATTTAAACTATTATACAGTTAGTTATTATAGTTTATTATAGGTTAAGATGTCATATTTCGCTTTTCTAAGAAGTGTGTAAATATTTAATAAATGATTTCTAACAACAACTTTTTCTATAAAGAGATATTTTATATAACTACCTCTCATTTTATTGTCATTTATTATCTGTTTTTTGAACTAGCCTCCACTCTCATATATTCTTTCATTAATGTACCTCAGATAACACACACAACAAATTATACATTACATGCATACAATAATAATGAAATGGTAAATTATATAAAGTTCTCAACCAGATTGTGTAGGGAATCTCAAATAAAAGCTCCCATTTGACCCTGAATAAATCTATTTGTTCTGCTTTTGTAAACACTTAGCGTCACATGTTTGCCCATGTTGTTGCCATGCCAGGACTACCTGTTAGTGCACCAGAGCATCTACGGAGGCCTTCCTTGTTGTTCCTTGTTGCTTGTCACTCCTTGTTATGTGAATTAGACGTACAGTAGCTTCGGCTTTGTCAAAATATGTTTTTGTCATAATTATGTCAGAAAAACACGTGACGCACTGTACAAAGCAGCGCTGACGAGGTTTCTGCCAGTCAGACTCAAACTTATATAATATGTGAAACTGGATACGCAGCTCGCGGTAATTATGTTAGGTTAAAGTCAGACTTACACTACAGTGTAGTTGTGTTTCACAGATTTAAGTTTTACTCATTATGAGGTGATTCCTGTACTATTAAGGTTTTTTTTTAAGGTTGGTAATAATAATCATTTATCCAGAAAAATAAAAAAATAAAAAAGTAAAATATCTTTTTAAAGCACAGCCTAAAATAAATGCTGTTTTTTAAAAACATTTACATACAAGGGGCACTACTAAAATGTCAAATAAAGTAAAAAAAAAAAAAAGAAAGAAAAAAAAACACTGTGGCAATAAACGTGTGTGAGTCATTGGTGATATTTTAGTACACTGATAACATCATTTGAACTTTGATTAATGTCCATGTTACAATCTCAGGTTGCAGGATGTAAGAGCATTTTGCCTTCAAAACAACAAATTTATACAAAATGTTGAAGCATGTCTGTGTGGAAAAGTGTTACAAACTAATGAGGTACATTCGTTTTTACAGAATGTAATCTATAGTGTTTGGGAGTTGTTTGTCTCAATAGGCTGTAGTAATCAAAAGTAATGAACCTATTATGAGCAGGACCTCTGAGGGCCCGGCGTGGCATTAAGAGTGTGGCACATAAAAGGTTTATTAAAGGAAATTAAGGTCCATCACTGCCACACCTGCTCCCCTATTATAAATGTATGACAGGTCAGTGCCTTCAATCACAACAGCAAACGAGAGAGAGGAGTCATGTTTCCCATTACCAGGGAAAAGTAACAGCATATCCTATGACTCACAGATTTCACTGGCCTGTGACCACTATACGCCACCATCAGCCTGGAATAATTATGTTTAATAGGTTTTATTTGGGGCCCACAAGCAACACCACCGAGAGTGGATGGATTTTAGCAACTATTTTTGTCTAAACACACACAGTGAGGTGCTGTCCGTACTTTAATGTCATTATTTAGTGTCATTACATTTTTACTCACCTTTGAAACTTTTTTTCCCCCCCCTCACATCATACTTTATGTGTTTGCATATTACTGATGTTTTAGGAGCTCTTTGTGATGTTGTTGTGCACACAAATTGTTTTTAAGGCTCGCTGGCTCTGGTTGACTGACAAAAATCACAAATACTCTCTGAAGTGTTGGAGCCTTTTTCTGTTTCACATCATAGAAATGAATAAAAGCGATAAATTAAATGCAATCTGTCTGTTTAGATGCTCATTTGTATATTTGTATGTTTTATTTACAGATGGATTCTGAAGGCGAGGAGCAAACCCTGAATACATGTACGAGTAGCACAGGTGAGTACAGCGTTCAATTTTAGTTTGCTTTTAACTAAACACGCATGCACGCATGCACACAGACACACATATTCCACTTACCGCCATGGGTTAGGGGTATCAGTTCAACAATCCAACTTTATAACTGTCAATTTTATGTATTATCTTACCGGTCTGAAGAGCACTGCACTGCCATTTCATTATTCAGAGGGGAATAACTTCATTAAATTGGAACACTGGCTGAAATTAGTTAAGGAGTGTGTATATATTGTGTGATTGAAAACCTCTAGACTGGATATGTCATTATGCAAGTGTTCAGGGCCTCTGAGGCCTGCCTGTGCATGCTGGAGCTATTACTACATCTGGGGAAATTCATGAAAAGTGTTATTATTGGTTGTGCTTCATGGGAGTAGGGGCAGAACTTGTGAATGAGATTTACGCAGGCCTCTGGGAAAAATTGATTTAGCCTTTTAGATCATGTTGTCAATGCTGTCAAAGGATGAGCTACTGTTGGTGTCCCAGAGAATGAGCAGACTGAATGAAAAGCTTTTCAGATCAATGAAGAGACCACTTCTCTATCCTTATGCTGATTATACCCAGTGGCATTGTAAAAGAGAATAAAATCTATGGTAAAAGGCTGCATAAAGCAGTATTAGCCCAGACGTTGCTATCCCTAAAACATTATCTACAAAACAAATATTTGCAGAACATTGTAAAAATTTCATTAGCCGAAAAAGAACCTTTGAAGATGAATATGTTGACAGATGTTGTGCTAGTGTAGTGGAAATGTAAACACAACTTTTTATGTTTTGTTTTGGCCTTTTGTTTCACAGGGCTGGCCGACTGCATCGCTGAGACTCACAGGTGAAAAACACTTTGAATTTTTTCATCCTCACAAGAAAATATCTTCTTTCCAGATTAAATTTGTTATTCATTACAAATGTTTTAACTTCATCCAAAAAAAAAAAAGTCTAAAATTTTAATAGCTGGACCTTTAAAATGAACCAAACTGAGTCCTTTGTTGACCCTGCTGTGCTTTTTGTCCGTTCCCCTCTTCCCTCCAGCACATATGGGTCCATGGCGAGGAAGAGGAGTGCTCAGGAAGGGGTGCAGGGCGCCCCCGTCAACAAGAGAAAGTCCCTGCTGATGAAGCCCCGCCACTACAGCCCCAGCGAGGCATGTGAAGAGGAGAGCGAGGACCTGGCACCGCCACAGGACAAAGAAGAGCTGAGGAACATTGACACTCCAGCAGGTAAACAGATGTCCTGTTGTTTTGTCTGTTTTGATGAACAATTGACGCTGAATTTTAAAATCCCATCTGTTGCATTCATATTTCCCTCCCTCTGCCATCAGCCAGCAGCCGCAGTCATTGTGCAGTGGAAGTGAAAGACTACACTGCTGGGTCCACATTAGTTGTGTCTCACGTCCACAAATTGAAGTTTTGACAGCTGATCTGCCATGATATTTCTGGCGTGGCTTTACCCTCTTTTGATGAGGCCAGATTTCAGACCCCTCATCTGTCCTTTTTCAATAGCCAGTCCAAACCCATTGAATCCATAGAATGAAAAAACTGAATGGGGGAGTGCACCAGTTCACTTTGATTTAAATTAAACTTCTTCCATTCTTTTAAACTGAATTTTTTGTTGCCTATTGTGAAAAACAAACGAGGCGTCAACTCTGCTTGGCTGATGTTCTCACGTTTTAGTGTTTTATTATCGCAAAAAAAAAAAAGAAAACCACCGTTAGAAATTGTTTATTCTCACTTATGCCACTGTCCTTTTCAGGATCGAAAATGTTTTCTTTTTTCCTAATGAATTGAATTTTGTGCATTTTGGCAACAATGCTCGTGGTGTACATGTGCATTCTCGCCCACTATAATCTGCACTGATTTGGTATATTTTTAACGATGTAACTAAGCAACAAACGTAATTGTCCCTTTCAAAAGCTTTTGTTAGGCCCTCTAACACAGTCTAATACATAATTAGGCATAATGTCTACAGCTCATTATAGTACACATGTGTGTAGTTAAATGGACCAGGAGAGTAGCTCACTGAATTGTGTGGATTCATTGGAAATGGAATTTATTTGTTTCCTGGGTTCATATTACATTACAATTATCTAAGTAATTCACTGTGCATCATCAGTTTTTCCTTTTGTTGTTGTATGTTCTATTCACTTTTTCTTTTTATCATCCAACATTGATCGACTGCTCTATATTTCTCATATTTGAGCCTGATATTCAGTGGACTGTCTTTAAAACAAAACAAAATACCACCAGATTTTAAAAAAGGAAGAGAGAACGTGGATATTGATAAACAATTTCAGAGCATATTTCACTGTTGTTGTCAGATTTTGGGGGGCTATTTTCAGTGGAAAAAAACAAAAATTGGAAAAGTAGAACCGGAGGCAGTAAGAATTTTTGCAGCGGAAAGCTGGTCATATCTGCATTTTAACAAAAAGGGAGAAAAATAAGCCTCTCGTTTGGTCGAGCCACACTGCGTTCAACTCCAGCCAACTGCAGCCCTGCTGCAGAGTGCTGGTAATGGCTATTCTGGAGTACAAACTGTTCACCTGTTCCAACACACAAACCACCGGAGGGATCCAAGTTTTTTTCCTCCATCTCTTTCCTTTTTTTTTTTTTGACTGCACTTCTGTGTCTCTGTGTTTGTATGTGTGTGTGTGCGTGTGCATGTGTGTATACGTCTGTGCGCTTGTCTAACTGTATGCGGTTGTGTCAGGCCGGGGAGTCCATCTGGATGAAAAACAAAACCCTTGTTGCTTGCCTCATAAATGTAAATACGTGTAACTGGCTTTTATTTTTCATTCAACAGGGTTTGTCTTTAGACACCTCTTTTCAAATATATATTCCACAGCAGGGAACAGAAAGTAACACATCGTAACGTTGCTTCAGCACAATGCATATGAAACCAGGCATGTCACATTTAATAATGATACAAAATCATATATTTACAAACAGTTTGTCTTTTTATTAGCGCTAACATAATTCCTGTTAAAGCTCTTTTGGTGAGGATTAAGTTTTTGTGCTGCTCCCATTAATAAGTCGTAGCTATCTGATAATGCCTGTATCTGTATCATCCTCGACAGTGTGTGATCTGATTCTCACAATCCGTCTCTATCTCAACTCATCGAATCCTACTTTTGGGTCTGATGTCTAGCCACTTAAGAGGATATGGGCCCACAGTCCAGCCTACTGAAAGTAAAAACCCACACAGTTTAAAGAGCCTTAATCGAGCATAAGTTTGAACGGTTTTGTAGGATCAAGAGAGATTTTGTTGATTCAATCCAGATGATAGCTTTCCATTGTTAATCACTGACCATGACTTAATGTAATCAGCGGTATTAATAAAGTGTAGCTTCAGATGCATTTTGTGAGATAACCCTCTTTGTCTGTTCCACTGATCAGACTTGATCGTACATAAGGCTTCACACAGTCTTGTCGCTTTCAACACATGTAACCAGGATTTCTGGATTTATACTAAAAGATAGATGGCAAAAGGTCAAGGCAAATTAAATTATTGAGAGCACTCAATAATTAAAGCTGGAGAAAAGGTATTATACGAAAAGAGTGTGAACATTTAAGATGAAATGTATTTATATATATTTTATTCATCTGCAAGAACAGTACGTCTCTTATCATATGGTGTCTTATCACGCTTGCAAGGATTTTAAAACTCAAAAGACAGAATATTTGTGAGTCATCTTCAAAAGCAATGACATTACTTTATTAGAAAAGCTTCTCTAAGACTCTAATTTGATAAAACATTCAGTAAAATGACCTGAGTTGTTTATATTTTTACACAAAAATGTGATTATCCAGGACATTTAAACACATTTAATGAGCAAGATGCACATACTGTAGCGACTTTCTTTTTAAAAACACAGAACAGAAAGTAGAAAGAAAAAGAAACATTTATTTAAACTATTTTTCTGTATTCATGGACACTGATAGACAAGTTACTTTTTAAATCAAATGTAAATCTTAAGAAACTGCAGGTGAGTTTAAAATACGAATTATTAGCTAAATTAATCAAATTCTTTGTATTTTTCAGCAGTTTTGGGTCATGTTCACCAAGCGAGTCGCTCATTTCTGTGGGCACTGTTAGCTGTTGTGCTGTTAAAATTTATTGTCAGTTTTTTTTTGACTGAGGTGTATGGTTGGCTTCTCCTAAGCTACGTCCTGCCACACCGACAGCAGCAGCTCACCGAGATTTCTGTCTTTCATCTTCATGTTTGTGGTTTCCTCCATCTGTGTTTTCAGGAATCCTCTTCACTTTCCCTGTTCTCCTCCCTAAAAACAACAATTATGTGTTTCTAAATCAGTTTTTGTGCAGATGACAACATGTTGCTGCTTAGCCTGCACTTAAAAATACACATAACTAATTAAAAAACTGATGTTTATTGTCCACCACACAGTAAATCCCTCCATAATCTTGTCCTCCATATTGGGTTGTTGCTCCAATTGGAGACACAGAAGAAGAAGAGAACAATCGTGTTTCTCATCTCCAGGTTTCATGTTCAACTAGCAGAAAGAAGGGTCATATATGTCATCTAAAATATACTTGAATTACATGGGAATCTTGCATTATCATTTCTGTTTCAACATGTGTCCTTATTAATCCTCTAGAAGGTTATAAAAACATGTTTGTCTCAAGATATTATTTGTAGTAAAGTAACACACAATCTAAAACCTTTAAAGGATTTGGAGATTATCAAGGACACACAATTCTTGTCCTGTATGTGACTGAGGGGTTGCAAAAGAACGTGTTTGGTTAAGTCTTGAAAACATATAAAATAATAAGTGTTTTCTTGTTGTTTTAGATGGAAACTTAAGCGCAATCAATGGAGTTGGCAACAAAAATGGCTCCTATGACGCAGCAGCAAAGTCCAGTGATTCTCTCGGATGGTCAGAAGTTACATCTAATGGCTCTCCACTGTGTGAGCCAGACACATCTGAACGTCTGATGGATGAAGACGACGAGGAGCTCCTTAATAATGAAGAAGAAGACCAAAGTCAAGACAGGATGAGCGGCACATCATCACCACAGACTCCATATGAAGACATGAGGGAGGCTGAGTGGGAGCCTCTGTCACTGTCTGCCAAGGTGAACGGCTCAGGCTGCAGTCCCTCCAGAGCCTCCGAAGACCTTTCAGGCAGGAACGGCCACATGAAAGAAGAGCCTCACTCTGAGTTAGCTGGTCTGATGGGTAGTAGGGCGAGTATTTTTCAGGCTGAGGCTCTAAGATACAGGCCGCTCCCCACAGAGGAGGACAGTGAGGGGGAGGCGGAGGCGGAGAGGCCACCCCGGCTGGACGGCTGGGCTCTGGGCCTCCATGAGAGAGGCCTGGAAATGAGCCGAGGGCGGTTGAACTTCAGCCTGTTGGAGCAGGCTATAGCTCTGCAGACGGAGCAAAGACAGGTCCTACACCATGCCTACAGGGAGATGGACCGGTTCCTCATGGAGCAGATGACCAATGATAGAAGGCACCATAGGATGATGGACATGGACAGTAGACTCAACTATCATGGGGGAAAAGGTAACAACACAGATGTAAAATGAAGTCTTAAGAATCAAAAATTATCAGTATGAGAACGCAGAGCGTAAATTTAGATCGACCACATTGATTTGGATGATTGGACGCTCAAAAAAAAACATTAAAAAGGAATAAAAGAAGCATACGCAGGGGGGGAAATCAGAGGGAGGAAATCCTCTTAAGTACTAAAACATTTTGGCAACAAGTGAAGTAATAAATAAACAGACTAAAATAAAGAAGAACAAAATTTTCTGATGGAATTGCTACTACTCAGAATATTGGATTTTGATAGGAATCAACTGGATATTTAACCATGACCATAAGTCTTAAATCCTCCTAAAGTACCTCTCATGTTTCCCTCTGATTCTTCAAATGACTGCAGCTAAATGTGTAATCCTAGATGTAATCTTTCGATGGATGGGCATTAAGAAGTGAATGCTCTGTGTTGAACTGCAGCCTTAACTAAAATGACAGATTAATAGATGCATTTTGTGAAAAAAGTCTCTAGCTTTGCATGATATTTCAATCTGTTGACTTACAGGAAAGCACAAGTGAATTATCTCTATGTTTCACTCATTTCTACATTTCTTATAAGAACACATAAAGACAGAAGAGCTTTGGTAGGTTCAGGCAGCAGTTCAGATGTTGCATTATATTTATTTATTGTGAAATCTTGTCTTTCTGTGTCCACAGATTCTCCACGTACAGATAAAAAGGATATAAAGTGTCCAACCCCTGGCTGCGATGGCACCGGTCATGTGACCGGCCTGTACCCACACCACAGGAGTTTGTCCGGGTGTCCTCATAAAGTCCGAGTTCCTCCGGAGAGTGAGTCACACAAGCAGATCTGTGTACACATGCTGGATAATGGATGATTTATACTAGAGAAAGTTTCAGGATTTACAATCAGTCACAGTCAAAAAGAACAGTAGAAATCCTCTCAGCACGGACAAGAAAGAGAATAGCTTATACATTTAGTTCAATTCAAAGATGGGCATAAAACTTTTCAAATACATTTAAAGGATTTTCTGCCTCTCTCTTTCTCGTAGTGTTGTAATGTGTGAATATTGAATTCTTTTTTTTTTTCCCTCCTCACATTGGCGATTGTTAAGTCATTTCAATATAACTCAACAAACATTCAACATTAAACAGTAATGTTACAAAAGGAACAGAAAAAGTAATTAACTTTTTCAAAAAAGCGCGTGCTCTTAGACTGGAGGCAGTATTTGCAAATCAAAGGGCTAGCTAGCGCAGCATTCAAAAATAAATAGACAACTCCAACAAACTAATTGGAGAATATGTACAGAGAAGAAGTTTCTAAGGATACAGAGCGGACCTTTAACGACGCGTTTGTTTTGAAGAATATAATCAGCTGTCTTGGTACGCTCCTCTTTGCACTAAGCTATTTACATTTCAGCCACATTACAGCATTCCTCACAATGAGAAAGCCTTTTGCTTTTTTCTTCTGCTTTCTGTCTCTGTAGGATCTTTGCTCTATAGGCACTAATGTACCAACCAGTTACATAAATCATCATTTAATGTACGAAAATGTATTTGTTTTATTTCCACATCAGTCACTATATATGTATGTATTTACCATCTTATAATCTTTAAGCTTGATTGTGTCTTACATGTTGAATTATGTTTCTCTTTCTGAGCTTATCTCCTCTCTCTGTCCTCATCCCCTCAGTCCTCGCCATGCATGAGAACGTCCTCAAGTGCCCTACACCCGGGTGCACAGGAAGAGGCCATGTCAACAGCAACCGTAGCACCCACCGGAGGTACATCCACAAGAGAAAGCCATTAGAAAATCTGCACACTGTTCATAGATGAGTTACAGTATTAAGCTAATGTGTTTGATTTCCTCCCTTACCAGTCTCTCAGGCTGCCCCATCGCTGCTGCAGTCAAGGTCTCCAAACCTCAGGACGAGAGCCTGAAATGCAGACAAACACCTGACCGCTCACCAAGGTACACCGCCAGATAACGTTGTTGATTTTCACTGCTATCCATGTGGTCACACGTGCAGCAGAATAATTACAATAAGCATCCAGAAATCATATCGAGCTCTGTAGTGGACTGAAGTTGTAAAAGCGTAACTGAGGTTATGCAAAAAAGTGATAAACACTATTATTGTTGAGGGGGGTGTTGGATATTTTTATTCACTGATCCCAGCAGAATGAACAGTCTATTTCGAGCTTTCCAAGCAGACATAAGCAACGGTTGCTGGTCCTGTGAGTTCCTCTCTATTAGAGATGATAAAAGAGCAGAACTCTTTGTTCCCTGTGGATATATCATGGGCAGGATGCCCACTCCTACTATATTAATTAGTCTGGCAACCTGGCTGTGGATCTACAACACACATCAGATCCCAGACTCTATGTGTACAAAAGCACTGGCATCCCTGAACGGTTTAAAACAATGTCTATGCTTAACTGCTTAATATGAGCTTGTTAGGCACTTGTTATTTCAGTTTTTTATAATAAAATATATATATATATTTTTTTACGATTTGTCTCCTCATAGAGCCATCGGCTTGATAAAGAAGTTCGAGATGAACCAGATGAACTACAGGCTCTCTCATCCAGTAGCAGCCTTGCAAACAAGCCTCACAAAAGACATGGACAAGTACAGCAGAATCCGCTTTGATTACGCCAGCTTTGATGCACAGGTCTTCGGCAAACAGCCTCTGATGGGGAACAGCCAGGACCAGGAAATGTCACATTTCCCTGATTGTGAGTCTCATACATTTTATTTGATGCAAAAATGTTATTTGTAAGATTACATGATATTGAGGGTCAATAAACTGCCACACCTTAAGTATGAAGATTAGTCCACAGCAACCATAAATCTGCATGAATTACATCTTTCTTTTTGTATCAGTGGTTGCTCCTAAAACCCAAAACAACTTCCTACATGTTTTGTATGTATTATTAAGTTTGGATAGAACACCTGCTGTCTTAGTAACTAAATTATTCGCTAATTATTTGTCTTTTAGCACCTCAGCAGTATCCTGGCTTCCTCGGTGCTCCAGGTGGCCGCTTGCCCACCTCTGGTCAGCACAGCCCTCCGAGTCAATTCAAAAAAGAAGACGGCCTCCAAGCCACAGCGGCGACTGCCGCCATCCTTAACCTCTCCACTCGCTACCGGAAGAACATGGAGGCTGTCGCCGGTCGGCCCTTGGCAACCTCCACAAAGGTAATCAAATTAGACCACTTGGAAAGGTATTTAATGTGGTCATTTTAAAGGAACTCTGATTTGTGTATAAAAAGGGAAGACATCAAAAGACAGAATTTGGCAAAGGGTGCCTGGCACACTGGTGGCAGAAAAACAAGGAGGTTTCCACTCCATAAAGCTTTAATGTACACAAATGAAAATTTGTGTAATCACATCAAAAGAAGAAATACAATCAGCCTTCTTTCCCAATTACAACTACCCGCATATTTTTTTAATAAAACATGTGGCAGTGTATTTTGTTTCGACATCAGCTGGCATGTAAAAACCCTGAACTGTTGTCTGAAACTGCATCTTGCCCACTGCAGATGGCAGAGGATATTTTGCTTAGTTATATGATCCAGCATAGGCTGTGTGTCTACACCAGATAGTCTTTAAAAGCATTTTAACGGATTAAGCCAATCAGCTAAAGGAGTTAACATCTGAAAAGTTTAATTCACACCAAATCCAAACTCTTCTTGGAAACGTGTGCAGATCCAAAATCTCTTCTGCTGTCATTATCTCCAGCGTGGCATTGTGTTCGGCTTTTTCCAAACTCACTTCATGATTAATATTGATCACATTCTGTGGGTTACATACGTGCACACTGTACTGTAGATGATTCAAGGTTTCCACACCTACACAGCACAGATCCTTGTCTCCCAGCTTGTTGAGCTGAGAATGTGGCCTTGTACCAGGTACCAGCCCACTGAATGAATAAAACAGTGTTAGCAAGTTAATCATCTGTTCTCATTTACAGCTTAGTTGTCTTGGAGAGACGTACAAAATAAAGAACAGCTTTCAGGTCTGAAAAAAAGGGGGCCATATTTAGAGTGTTATATGCTTTAACTTATCTGCATATGTATATTACACGTTGAAATATCACACGCAAAAAGCACCAAAGAACTGGCCTTTAAAGCGTGAATACAACCTGGTTTTTGCTTATTTCACAATGTGAGACGCTCAACGTACATCATTAATTAATAAATAATAGCAAAATAAAGGAGAAACGCCTGATTTTTAGTTTTTAAAAACAACATTAAAACAAAATAAATCACAAAAAGTCTTAACACTAGTGTTGTTTTGATTAGGTACACACATCATCAAATGGCTGGATAATTAAAGTGGACAGCCACATCCGATGTTCATGTAAATTATCCCCTTTAATTAATTTGAAAAGCTCCCCTTTGTTACAAAAAAAATAATGATGTATAGGGTTTAATGAAACATATGCGTTGAATAATTGGTTTCATTTATGGAAAAGGATTTCAGCATTTAATGAGGTAAAACTTTTAATACCATAAAACAGCCATAAGTCATCATGCTATTGCGTTTCAGCGCAGAAACGACAAACACATCTGTCAGCGGGGAAACTTATGCCACATTAAGCTTTTTAATTTTTTGCTATAATAATGATGACCTAAAACCAGCAACCCCCCCCCAGCTGCCATCTTGGTTGTGTGTCCTAGAAAACAGATGACACAGCTGTCACTGAAAAACTACACACCAGTGATTATTTTTTTGTGTTCAGCAGAATTAACGCTGGCTTAGTTTGGTACTTTGTCTGGTGTGAGATAACCACTGTATGTATTATTTAAATACACTGTTTGTTTGCTCTGCGTTTCAACTCATTTTTCATGTTTACAGAGAAATGTTGCTGCTGGGTTCAAGTTTACCATATCACTGCTGTCATATTAACGAGACATTTTATTTACATTCTTTTTAGTGTAATTAGAAAAATAGGTCCTATTTTTATCCCTTGATTCATTTGTTTTCATATATTCGCACACACTGTGATGATATGTAAGGTATGTTTAATTTATTGTACCCTTCTACATGTTGTAACATTTATTAATTTATTAAATATTAAACTTCTTTGCCTTTAGGACATGCTCATAGAGGTGGATGAAAATGGCACCCTGGATTTGAGTATGAAAAAGTGCAAGGAAAATGTAAAATCCCAGACAAAAACACCTTTGGACGACCCGCTGTCCCCTTCTGAGTCCACTATGGCCAAAGGCGGGAGCGTGCTCATCAGCCCCGCCTTCTACCAGCCGCTGTGTGAGAGAGACAGCTGGGAGAGCCCTATCCCCGTCAACTTCAGCAAACAACACGTTTTACAGGACGCAGAGGTAAAAAAAAAATACTGACAACTGACACTTCAGATGAAATCTAAAAACGTGAGATGTAAATGGTGATGGGTGATTATGTTACGGTGTACAGTCTGTGGTGCGTTATCATGTCTGCAAACAAGTAATTTCAGTTATACAAAGTGCAAATGAAATGATGACATTCAGCAGCGTAGTGATAGAGTAAAAGTAAAAGTCCCACAAGACCCCCTTTTCTAAATTTATCTAAAATCTTTCAATCAAGTGGATTTTTCGTATTCATTCATTCAGTTTCGCTCTGCAAATATATTTTCTCCAAGTTCCCTCTGAAATAAATGCAACATAACTAATTATAGTTCTGTGTTATTTCTATTATCCCTATGATTGTTACCAGGTTGCTTAGTTCTTTTCAGGAAACTTTATTTATTTCATTTCCCAACATGAAGGTCTTCTTAAAGTAATCTAATTTGGTTTAAAAATACGTCAGTAAGCCTAAAATGTTTTGTAACTTTTGAATATAAAATCCCTGCAGTTTGTAAAATCCAGAACTAAAAAAATACAGATACAGACTTCTATCATACTTGGTAAGAACATTTCACAGCGGCTCCTTTAGGACCTGAGTGAACGTTACTGTAGTGTTTCTTTTCTGTATTTGACAGGTGGTGTTCATGTGTAGCTGATATCAGGACTTTTCTCGTTTGACCTGCTTTTTAAATCAAACACAACATCTGGTGACTGTCTGTGAAAAAAAAAAAAAGAAATCCATACGTCATGTCTATACATCATAAATACTATGAGGATTAAGAGTGACTTTAAATGGATGTATGGTTTACTACAGTTTAAGTATCCTTGAGGATAATCTCTTTGCCTTGCACTCTCTAACCTACAAGGCTTGTGTTTTAAGAGTATTATACAGAGCTTTTCATTAATTATTCACTTTTAGGTCATTGCAGAACATGGTCAGGTTTGATACTTTGGACAGTTAGGACCATGTTTTTTTTACTTTTTCTTTCTTTTCGCAGGAGGATTACGATCACGTCTCCTTGGAGGATCAACACTATCAAGGAGACGGCAGCATGTTGAGTCCCAAAGCCAAGATGCTATTACGAGATTCAAAGAAAGAGCTTTTGAGGTATGTTACGTTAAAGAATGAAACGTCCTGAGGCATTCATTCAGTCAAGTGTGAATAATGTGAGCTTCCCTTTTAGTTGGCAGACGGTCAGCATTAACAATAAAAACTGTGACACCAAACCATACCTTTGTTTAAGTAGGACAGTCTGATATAAGTGAGTCAAAACATACTGAAACTCACCGTGTTACCCATCATTGTAACTGGTATGTCTGCAGGTTCATGCGGAGCAGAAATGTATCTATTTGAAAGTGAGTTTTCTCCCTGTATGTCCTGTACAAGCTTACAACTCTTGACTCTTGTAGTTAGAGTGCATGCTCTGCTGGGTCTCCTCTTGAGAATCACACCATGTGAACAGTAGGATCCTCTAGTTTCCGCAGCACAGCACCCCTTCAGTGACATTCAGAGATATTATCAAACTGAATGTTCAACAATATAATAATTATTTCTCTACTAAACTTCCCGCAGTACTAACTCTTTTTTGTAAAAGACCATGTAAAGGTTTTTTAGTGTAAACTAAAGATTCAGCTCAAGCTTGGCAAAGTCTGTGGGAAGTAGAATAATCTGTGCATTAAGTGCTTTGTGCTCTCCTGCAGCTGTCCGACCCCAGGCTGTGACGGCAGCGGCCATGTGACGGGGAATTATGCATCACATCGGAGGTACTGCAATTAATTATGCTCTCATTAGCACCAGCTAGCAGATATATAGACAAGGGAAACAGTGTTGATTGTTTAATTATGTTGATTATTACAGTTGAAAACTTGTCACAATGTTTGAGTTAGATTTTTATATCGTATGTCATTTAGAAAAACAAACAAACAGGTTGACATGCTTTCACATGAAGAGGAAGTGGAATTGTGTTTTCAAATAATTTTGTATAAATATGCATTGAGACATTGTATTAAGATTATTCAATTCAGCTGTGATCAAAGAGTGCATTATGACTGTTAGCTCTTTATCCTCTCTAGTGTGTCTGGATGTCCCCTGGCTGACAAAACACTCAAATCACTGATGGCAGCCAACTCTCAGGAACTAAAGTATGTGTTTGTGTTTTGTCATTGTTGCTAAAGGATTTTTCACATCGAACTAGGCAGCTTGTTTTCTGCCTTAGCTTGGGTCAATGCTCTCCTTTCCCTTTCCTTTCCTTTCTACCACACATTATGCATGATTTCTATGTACTCTACTTGAAGTTGTTTGGGATTTGTACTACCTTTTTCTGCATATTAGCATGAATCCACTGCTCTGCTTGCAGTCTTTTGCTGTAAAAAGCACCTGGTCTCTGTGTCTCTCAACCTGCAGGTGCCCAACACCTGGTTGTGATGGATCTGGACATGTGACTGGGAACTATGCTTCGCACAGAAGGTAGCAGAGAAAAATCATCGCAACTGAGCATCAAATACATTTGTCAGATGCATGACATTCAAACAGATGGTGAAAGTCTCACTTTATGCTGCAAACAAGCTGCACTTTTTGAATTTTTGTGTTTATTGATTTATTTGGCTGCCTCTTCATCTATCTATGCATTTATGTATCGTTATAATATTCATGTTATGTGCAGATGCAGAGTGCAGCTTTTTACAATGATTAAACATTTATTTATTTAGATTTATAGATTCAGATTTGCTTGAACTCGAAGAAATAGATTTCCTTCATGTTAACCCCGTACTCGTCTCCAATCATTTGTAGCTTGTCAGGATGTCCACGTGCCAGAAAGGGAGGTTTGAAGCTCACACCAAACAAGGATGACAAAGATGAGCAAGAGCTTAAGTAAGAGATTTTTGTTTCTTTCTCATCCAATGCTGTCATGTTTTTTGTTTCAAAAATAAAACAAGAAAACATTATGAAAATGCGTCATGCTTTTGTGCCTGGGGCATTATACCTGGAGGCCATTAAGTTAAACAAAGAAAATAATACTTTTCATGTCGTAACATTAGTGAATTATTTTCTAAGGATTAACAGCGTGTTTTTGTGGGATTTTTTCTGAATGGAATATCTGGCTTGTTACTCTTCACTGAGTGCTTTCTTTATAATTATAGTATATTAAGAAAATGTCGAATTGCCCGCTCTGATGGCAGGGCACTCATTTGCAGCTTAATCATTGTCTGTGAAAGTGTTATTGGAAAAAAAAATAATGTAATTGATTTGCAGTTTAAATCCAAAGTCAGATATATGAGCCCTTGTTTACTTATACATCTGGACACAGATTTTTTCTTTTTAATTACTAATGCAAGGGCATGAGCTTAGGAATTACACTGGAATATATCTCATACACATTAAGAGGGAAAGGGAGAGAAAGGGGGAGGGTAGCAAATGTCCCTAGATTATTGTAAATAGTGGGCCATATGGCATGCCTCCATTGTCCTGGTGCCTTGCATCAAGCCACCTACCTGTGGTAGTTGTAAGTAATGGGAGTGGTGTTGTTTTGTCCTCTAAGTGCTGCTGTGCTGCCGAGTAACAAAATGCTGAAACAGGCTTTTTGCAGCAGCAGCACTCTGCAGCATGTGTGCCATTTGTATCATATCAGGTGACCTTTCACCTTTATCAATAAGGGAAAGGGTTAGCAACCTCCAAATTACATTCTTTCGGATGAGGGGATACACGACAATTATCTGTAATTCATGTCACTCCATTACTGACCTGCAGACAAACAGTCGTGAATTCCAGCTGACAAACTCTTAATGACATTCACCGTGAGTTGTGCTTATGTTTTCCAGCACAAATATCAGCAACCTCAGAACGTATGCATCGAACAGAGCGCTCGTCCTGCCTCAAGTTTTAGTGGATTAGTAACTTATAGTTAATGCGATTATTTCTAGTTTTGGCGACTCTATTTTTTAATCAGCATTTGGCTGGATTAATCAACTTAATGGTTAACAAATCTTCCGGTCTAGTTATTGAAAGAGATTTTTTTTAATGATGCGGTTGTTATTTCATGAGCAGTTAAATGTCTCTCTCTCTTTTTTTTGTCTGTAGCATAGACAAAAATGTTGAAATGAAATGCAAGTCAGTCAGATTTTCCCTGTGTGAATCAGCAGTGTTTGCAGGTTTACAACATGTACGACTCACTGTTTGTTTCTCTGGTAGGTGTCCAGTAATTGGATGTGACGGACAGGGCCATATATCGGGAAAATACACATCCCATCGCAGTGCAGGCAGTTGTCCACTTGCTGCCAAAAGACAGAAGGAGTCGTCCATCAATGGGCTGCCCTTTGCCTGGAAGGCCAATAAACAGGAACTGCCCCATTGTCCCTTGCCTGGCTGCAATGGCCTTGGACATGCCAATAATGTGTTTGCCACTCACAGAAGGTAAGGTCGCCTGTCCTCCATTTTATCTCTAAACAATGCTGCTGGTCGACATGTTGCATACTTACAATGGCCTCACTCTCGTTCATGATCAATCTATCTGATGAAGTTTGTCTGTTTTGTGATATTCTCCCACCTAAAATGTGTCATTCATCACCTGCTGAACTAGCTTGTCGGGTTGCCCACTGAACGCACAGAGCATCAAGAAAAAGCACTCAGAAGAAGAGATGATGACTATCAAACTGAAAGCCAGCAGTGGTAAGCTACTCTGACACGCCGCGTGGTATGGAAATACTTACATGTATGTTGGAAACATCAATATTTTCAGTTTGAACGTGATAAATTAGATGATTTGCTTCAACTCAGGTGTTGAAAACAAAGAAGACATTCAACATTTGGATCATGAAATTGAGGAACTGAATGAATCTAACATGAAAATAGAAGCAGATATGATGCAACTTCAAACCCAGGTAAATATCCACTCTGACACGTTTATTTCGAGGACAAAAGCTGTGAGATCTCCGCTCGCTCAATTTGACGACTTTCCGTTGTTTGTTCTTTTGTACTCGAAAGCAGATATCGTCTATGGAATGTAACCTGAAGACAATTGAAGAGGAGAACAAGATGATCGAACAGCACAACGACAGCCTTCTGAAGGAGCTCGCCCGCCTTAGCCAAGCTCTCATTAACAGTCTAACAGACATTCAGCTGCCTCAAATGGTACAGTAAGCCTTGACCATAGACTCCAACACAACTCATTATGTCTAACCTATCCTGGAAGAAATCTCATTTTCTATGAATTGTCATTTCTGCTGTGCTGTTTTCACTAATAGTCAAACATGTTTTTGTTGCAGGGACCCATCAGTGAGCATAATTTTGAAGCCTATGTGAACACATTAACTGATATGTACAACAACTCGGAGCATGAATACTCTCCAGAGTGCAAGGCCCTCTTGGATAATATCAAACAGGCTATTAAGGGCATCCATGTTTAAGCTGTAGAGCTACCAAGAGGTTTCTTTGACTTGGGATAATGGCACTAGATAGCTCTATTTTACTGAAGAGTGCTGGCTTGGCTGCATGTATAAGACGAGGCTTTTGGAAATGTGTTTGGCATTTCCCGGTAAATACACTGCACTGAGAAAATTACCAGCCAGATTTGTAATGCTTTTACTGTTTCTGCATTCACTTGATATGTTTATCCTGGTGAGATTTTTACCCCTCTTGCACTTAATTATTTTGTATGGTTTGCTTGATTTTAATCTGTATGTGTTCATGTCATTCTTATATTATCGCTATTTATTATTATATTTGCTCATCAGTGTATTTATTTCCTCGATTTTTATTTATTTCTAGAATTGTAAATGCTTAATATTTGAGAAATCTGTTTGACTTTCTGCACATTGTAAATTACATAGAAGCACATTCCAATTTCATGGCATACTTTCGCCATCTAGTGTTGAAAAGCGTATATTATTATTAGACCATAAGTTGGATCTCCCTTCAAAGTAAAAACCTACCAAAACGACTAAGCATCAATATTTTTAAGCATTGCTTTTGCTTTGTTTATTGGAAACTGAATGTATGGAAAAGACAAAGTGAACACTGAGATCAAAAAAATGCAATGCATCAGTACTGTACCTTTTTTCTTCTTAACCAATAACAGCTGAATGCAACCAGGAAGTGACACTGAGCAAAAATGCAACATCATTTGGTGAACTGAATGTCAGATTCTGCTTTGCATAGCGTGCCACAAGAGGAGTGCAACAAAAATCAAAAATCCACTTTGTCAAGATGTCTTTTTTTTAAATATAGATATTAAACTGCCTTCTGTGCACACACTTTGAAGTGTGCATATAGTATGTGCCTAAATGTATATGAATCCATAAAAATATACGAGTACTATGTTTTGTGGTAGGACAGTATTATGTGGATGGTGTCTAATTTATGATACAGTACAATTATTTTCATAGGAGGAACTGTTCCTGATGACTGTTTAAATACCGTTGTCTCAGTAGCTGTAATCTCAGAGTCAGGTTTTGAAATATCAACGACTGAGATTGAAAAGTCTGGTGTTTATTTTAACTTTTGCTAGCATGGAGAGGGGAAAAAGGAATGAAGGAGTGAAGTAAAAAAGGAGAAAAAAAAAGAAACATCTGCTCCTGTTTTAACTGCTTACAAGCCTTAACATTTCAACCAGTCTTACAGTTTGAATATTCTTGTAACGCTTGGGGCAGATTTGAATAGTAGCTATTTCAAAACCGAGCTGACTACCACTACAACTCATGTTTCAGTTTCAATCGTTAAACACAAAAAAAAAGAGAAAAAAAAAAAAGAAATGAAAACATAGACAAATGATAGTTGTTGGCTAATCAGTTGTTTGTTTGCATCAATTGCACTTTTGTATTTTGAATTATTTTGTATTATTAGTTCACCACACTGCCCTTGACTTCAATAAAAAAGAAAAGACAGACTGTAGTCGCATCACTGTACTAACAGGTCTCAATTTTAGTTAAGTCCCAAGAGAAAAAAAAATGACACAGTAATTCATTTGAGCAATACATTTTTCATTTCTGCAAAAAAAAGAAGTCAAAGACATGTAGCCGAGGACATTTTGAAGAAACAAAAAAATGTAACAGCAAAAGAGCCAAATTACAGAAAAATAAGACCCTATTTTATCCAAATACTCGATATGTTTTAAAGAATTTTAATCTTTTAAAAAAAAATTTGAATCACATTCTTTAAACCTAACAATCCTTTATTTATAATTTCTTATATTTAATTCCTATACCACACATTGTTTGCTCAGGAAGTTTTGTGAATAATATTTATTTTTCCCTGTTAGTATTTGATGTTTTGTATTGTGAAATGCTTTTTTGTGGAACGATATTAGTATGATATGAAATTGTATTGTATTTTCTTTTCTTTTACATTAAAATGTAATGCTTTTTTTTTCAGTTGAAGTAGTTTGTAAATTGAAACTTCCTATTACTTTTACTATTTCATAATAAACAGATATGCGCTGTGTTGTACAGTTTGTGTATGGTAGAAATAAACTTTTCAAATGGTTGTGTGGTTTCTCAGAGCTTCAGTAAACTCAGTTACCCCACAAGTATCAAGTGAGCTATCAGGTTTCATGAGGCATTAGCACCACCTTATGGTCATTTCTAGGTATTACATGCAGAGTAACAGGGAGTGGCCAATGTAGTCAAGATACTGTACTGATAGTTAAAGCTGCACACCAACAGCTGTTGGGGTGAGATATCAAAATAAAAGGGTGTAATGGTGACCGACATAGTGATTACATCACCCCACATCTCTCTCCAAGAAATAATAAATCTTTTTCAGTGTATTCAGTTCAGGAGTCCAACTAATGTATCAATTAATCATTTTCTGGATTAACCGTTTAACCTTTTTTAAAGAAAGCTGAAAAATGTTGATTACAATTTCCTAAAGCCCAATGTGAATTGTAAATTGTTTTGTCCAACAACTGATCCAAAGATATTTGGTTTACTACGACATGACCCAAAGACTTAACATTGGGTTATTTGTACATAGATAACATAACAAACTTTCACTCAATTATCAAAATAGTTGCTGATAGAATTTTCGACTAATCGATTAATTGGTCCATTTCTTACTTAGATCATTTAATTAATCTACAGTCAGACAGAGCACAAATTCAAAAAGGATATTAGTGTAACTCAGGATCATGCTTAGGCACTAAAGTGAAAAAAATAAAAGACCAAATTTGGTACAACCAAGACAGGACTAATGAAAAATGTCAATGAAAATGAAATAAAACCTTTAAAAAAAATCATTAAAACATCAACAATACTTACTAGTCATGTCAAAAAACACCCATATCTCAATTATTCAAGTATTATTTTACAGCTGTGAGCACAAAAGCTCTTCTTGGCATCCTAAACAGATCACTCAACACACATACAAAACAAATGAAACCACCAGAAAGTGGAATGACCTTCAAACTGAAGCACGGTTTGAAAACCGTTTGTGTTTTTCTCCCACCAAAACATCTTCTAATGAATCAGGAGTCAAACCAGTTGTAGAAGCAGCCTTTTTAATAAACTTCATAATCATGTTTCTCGCATCAGCATTAATGCTGTTATGATAATGGTGAAATGTCTCTATGTTCATGTATTCACTGACTTCCATTCAAGCGAGAAATAAGTCATCATATGCGAGCAGCCGCTGAAACAAAGGCAGCGTGTTACCCAAATAATAAACCAAAGTTTAATTTCTGGTGTAGCAACAACAGGGCATTCAAAACATGAGGCTGTTGTCTCGTCGCTACCACAAACACAATTTCCGTCATGCCTCACAGGGCCCTGACTTCCTGTAATGCATATGCTGTGTGTGCAGACTGTGGTGGGGAGCAGATATATAAATTAGCTTGACAGCCACATATAGTACGCTCTTGGGGGGGATGACCTCAACCAACCCCGCTGTAGTAAACTCTGTCTGTTTACATTTAGCTATTAAAACAGATGGCTGCAAAATATTGGGTTTCATGGAAGAAGCAGATAGTTTTGTGTGATGCATTACAGTAGTGTTTTTTTTAAGTTATATATATATGTTAGGCCTTAGCTACCTTTGAGGACACTGAGGTCATGTCCTCATTCAGTACTATGTTGACCTGAGGAGGAGTTTAGACAAACTGCTGTACACATGATATGTTTTCTTAGCTTACTGTGATTTTAAAGTCACTGTCTTTACATTTCTAGATGTAAAAAATTGCATTTAATAATTAAAATAAACTAAAAGAGCTTAGTATTTATTAATTCGCATTGTATTCTTGGCAGTGTGAATAAGGTACATGACTAAAATATGAACATAATGCAAAATCAGAAATGTTACGACCTTCTTTTGGTGGTTAGTCAAAACTTTCTTCAAGCTGGGTGAGACTCCTGACCTCAGTGTTTCGAAAAACCTGGCTTCAACCCTGGTTTCAGGTATCACATACTAATTATGACGCTAAAAACAGGCCATACTCGGAGGGGAGATGCTGAGATGCTGTTTGATCTATTTGTCTGTCCTGTTATAGTGATGCATGACATGACCTGGACGAGGAAGGTGTAGTATTAAATGACCAAAAACTTGAATGAACCCACGTTCAACAATCTGAAATGTTGTGTACCTTTTGTGGTTGTGTAAGAAGGCCACAATATCTTTGTGTTACGCAACGAAACCACAGACTGAGGAAGTAAACAAGCACTTCACCTTAGAGGACAACCTGCAGGAGAACAACCCGCTGACACTGCAGAGAGTGGTCACATAGATCGGCACAAAAACATTTACAGTAAAATAAAGTGAAATCAAGACATTTCACTATGAATGTTGACGGATATGGTGAGCTCTCATACTCTACCAGCCACTTTTGCAACTAATCAACCAGAATGTTTTGAGCAGATAATTCATCTTCTGTATAAAATCCTTGTTATGAATGTAGAAAATTGGCCTTTAATATTAACCTCCATAGCCTGAGCAGAGAAAATAGGATACATGCAGCTCTGGTTTGAAAGTTTTCTTGCACTGACAGCACACTTTGCACACTTCCTCCTAAAAATAAGTAAGTATCATCAAAAGATGAGGTGAAGCGAGGTCTCTGAAACTTCAGCCCAGACCTGCGTGTGCATGCTGACCATGACTGCTTCCTTATTAAACCTGGTGATCATCCATTCTCACACTTCCAGAACAGGCTAGAAACCAGCTGCAGGCTAAATTTAGGCCTTTCCTTTAGGGAACTGTGTGAGGTTACAAGGTGGGTGAAGCTTTCCACGAACTTTCCAATTTTATACTAGTTAAAGGAAATGATAATGAGCAGGGCTGTCACACTGGGCCAGCCGGATTATTCCTTAACTATTTCTTACCTTGTATGTCATCAAACTTTATCTGTAGATAGATAGATAGATAGATAGATAGATAGATAGATAGATAGATAGATAGATAGATAGATAGATAGATAGGATAGATAGATAGATGATAGATAGATAGATGAAAGTCAAACGTGATTGTTTTAAGTGGAAAATTGCTAAATAAACTGCACAAAGTAAAGCCACTTTTCATCTTTCATTGTCTCATTTCCATACTAATTTCCAATCTGACAACAACAACATTTGTTCTCTGTAATGGATGTCATTTTCTCTGTAGTGCAGTAACACCACTTAATTAAAAATCTAATTGACTACACCTGAGTCTAAAGTGGAGCACATGTACTCAAGTAAAAGAGGCTTTGATACTGTCAAAATCAAGATGTTAATAATAAATGCCTTCATGGATGTGTAGATTGATTGAAAGAAGTCAAAGTATAAGTATTTGACTCATTAAAAGTGCACTGCCACTGTACCAGCCTGGATATTTCTTTGTGCAATACTTGTCACTTTACTCTGTCTGCAAATCTGTCACTCTACAATCAGTATTCCAATAGTGTAATACATCCTATTGATATAGTATGTTCATATCTATGTATACAGTAATACTTCTGACAACAACAACAACATGTGTTCTTACTGATGGATGTCATTTTACTCAAGTAAAAGAGTCTTTGATATTGTATATATATATATATTTTTAATGGATTAGTATAGTAAATGATAAATGTCTTCATGTAAAGATTGACTGGAAGAAGTCAAAGTACATCCCTTCAATACTTCAAAAAGTATTTGACTGATTAAGTCCAAAAAAGTGCATATATGTAGATAGATGTTGTCTTTTAAGACAGATAGATAGATAGATAGATAGATAGATAGATAGATAGATAGATAGATAGATAGATAGATAGATAGATAGATAGATAGATAGATATGAGCAACAGTGCTTCCCTCTATCGACAACATTTCTAAACCACGTGACCTGTGTTTACATCCTCTTCTCAGCTGTTTCTTTCTTCTTCCACTTCGGCACAACGGCTCTCCGTCACTACTTTACCTTTTCACCCAACTAGCCACTCGTCTCCAGGTTAAGTAGCCGTCAGTCAGCCTGTGAAAGGAGGCTCAAAGTCAGTGAACGTCGCATTGCACATCCAGTTAACAAGGAGTGAGTTAATGCGACACGGCATTGTGAGTATCTTTTTTTTTTGTTGTTGTTAAGTTTATTTTTAACCTTTTGTTTGAGAGTTAGCTCAGTTTGTGTTGTCTGCAGCCTGCTTCGTGTGATTAATTTGTGTTTTTAAAATGTGGACACGCTGTGTTGTTTGTGTTTGCTGGCTGTGTAACGGAAGGATAAAGAGGCGAGCTTACCTAACCTGCTTTGTCTCTCTCTGTGTTTTGATGATGGCGCACTCAGGCCCACTAAAAAAAAAAAAAAAAAAAAGAAAGAAGAAGCTAACGTTAGCTCGGTTCATTGGCAACTCAAGTAACGATATCCGACACTGGGTGTTAACTTATGCATTAGACGTTAAATTTAAAGCCGTTATTTAACTTGTCAGTGCCGAACGACGGTTGGAAATTTCAGACATTTCTGCGCACGTCGTCTTTCATCGCGCTGTGTGTACATGAGGAGACTTTTCTGTCACAGCCGTTGGCGTCCTCAGACGGAAGAAGCTCCGTTATATCATTTATATTTGTTAATGTTTTTTTGTGGGACTAGCTACTGAACCGCACGGGGTTTATATTCCAGCGTTTTCTCAACAAACCGGTTGAGCTAGTCGCTGCTAAAGATTGAGGTTAATCGCACTGCAGAGAGCTGGCAGAGAACTGCGTGTTGGTCGACAAGTGGGGACAAAAAGCTGGATGAAAGCACACAAACACACACACACAGCCTCTGTTAGGCTTGTGTCGTGGATTTTTAACTCCAGCCGTGTGTTTTGTACACATGTACACAGGCAGGATTATGACACAAGACGTGATTAATAACGCTTGAGAAACATTTCATGAAGACGCTGTTGTTGTTTTGCTCCATCGTCACACGCAGTGCGAAGAAAGTGTTCCGGCAGCTGATTGGCTGACAGGCCGCCGTCTGTGTGGCAACTGCAACACGTGACCAGGAAGAGAGCTGATTGGCTGCTTCAGGTGTCAGTTGTGGGGATTTAAAGCACATCTGTGAACGCCACTGCATGAAACACTAGGAAAACACATACACCATGTTAAATAAGTACCTTCATTTAGGCTGGCTGCACGGGTGGAAGAAGTACTCTGAAGTAAAAGTACTATACCACAGTGTAGAGCAAGAAGAACTCAGAAGTAAAAGTACAATACCACAGCACAGAGCAAGAAGAACTCTGAAGTAAAAGTACTATACCACAGTGTAGAGCAAGAAGCACTCTGAAGTAAAAGTACAATACCACAACATAGAGCAAGAAGTACTTTTAAGTAAAAGTACTATACCACAGTGTAGAGCAAGAAGAACTCAGAAGTAAAAGTACAATACCACAGCATAGAGCAAGAAGTACTCTGAAGTAAAAGTACAATACCACAGCATAGAGCAAGAAGTACTCTGAAGTAAAAGTACAATACCACAGCATAGAGCAAGAAGTACTTTTAAGTAAAAGTACTATACCACAGTGTAGAGCAAGAAGCACTCTGAAGTAAAAGTACAATACCACAACATAGAGCAAGAAGTACTTTTAAGTAAAAGTACTATACCACAGTGTAGAGCAAGAAGAACTCAGAAGTAAAAGTACAATACCACAGCATAGAGCAAGAAGTACTCTGAAGTAAAAGTACAATACCACAGCATAGAGCAAGAAGTACTCTGAAGTAAAAGTACAATACCACAGCATAGAGCAAGAAGAACTCTGAAGTAAAAGTACAATACCACAGCATAGAGCAAGAAGTACTCTGAAGTAAAAGTACAATACCACAGCATAGAGCAAGAAGAACTCTGAAGTAAAAGTACTATACCACAGTGTAGAAGTACTAGAAAGTAAAAGTACAGCACCACAGTGTAGACTAAGAAGTACTCTAGAATACTACAGTGTACAATGCCACAATGTAGAGCAAAATGTACTCAGAAGTAAAAGTAGAAATACCACAGTGTAGAGCACAAATTTCTCAAGTAAAAGTACAATGCCACAGTGTAGAGAAATAAGTACTCAGAAGTACAGTATTATATTGCAGAGCAAGAAGTACTTAGAAGTAAAAGTACAATACTATAATGTACAATACTAGGCAAGGCAAGGCATTTTTATTTATATAGCGCATTTCATACCAAGAGGCAACTCAATGTGCTTTACATAAAGACAAAGCATTTAAAAAGAACATCATACTACTGTGTAGAGCAAAAACTAAAAGTACAATACCACAGTGTAGACTAAGAAGTACTCAGAAGTAAAAGTACTATGCCACAGTGTAGAGCAAGACGTTCTCAGAAGTAAAAGTACTATACCACAGTGTAGACTAAGAAGTACTCAGAAGTAAAAGTACAAGCACAATTTAGCTGAAGTAAAAGTAAATAAAACAACTTTTGCATCAAAGTATACTCAAAGTTCCCAAAGTACTCATGATGCAGAATCCATCATTTCAGAGTAATTTATATTAAAGGTCCAGTGTGTGAGATTTAAGGGCTCTATTTGAAAATGTTGCAAATTGAATATAATATGCATAACTGTGTTTTCATCAGTGTATAATCACCTGAAAATAACAATTATTATGTTTTTGACAGAGCTGAATAAACTCTGCTGGGAATCAGGTGCAAGAACAGTTAAGCAGACTCGGGGTGCAACTAATGATTATCGTCGGGATAAATTTTATCTGCAGATTAATTTCCCATTTGGTCTTTAAATTTTAAATCTCAAGGTCTTCGGCATCATATCGCTTGTTTTGTCCTATCAGCAGTTTAAAACCTGAAGAAATTGACTTAATCGCCACACAAGACAAAGAAATGCAGCAGATCCCCACAACTGAAAAGCTGAAATCATTATTTCTGAACCATCTACATGATAGAAAATCCTAATGACTAGGATTGCAACTAAGAGTTATCAAACAATGCACTGTTCATTATCCAGAGTAATAGTTTTGTCTATAAAAGGTCAGAAAATTGTAAGCAAATACCCGTTCTAATTTCCCAAGGCTCATAGTGACATCTTCAGATGTCTTGTTATGTCCTTCCATCATTTCAAAACTCAATTAGTCTCATATATGACGAAGAAAAGCAGCAAATACTCACATTTCATTAGAACCAATGGATGTTTGCTTCAAAAGCTTCAGCTCCGATTGAATGCACACCAACGTGACAACAATTAACAATACTTAAAGTCTATTACCTCGCTGGCTGCTCTGTGATGGTATCATTCTCATCACACATCAGAAAGATGTCAAAAAAATGTTCGCTGTTTTAAAGATGTGAAGTAAATACATTCAAACGGTTGCAGGTTCATGTAGGCGCCACAAATTGAGGGGAAAACAGATAATTTGACTTAAGAATTCACGCTGATCTGCAAACTGTACGACTTCTTTTAATGAATATGCAGAGACAAAGGCGTGTGAGGCTCCAGAGGAGAATAAGTTCACACAGCTCACATGAAGTCACTTCCTGTTGTTAGCATCTACTGTCACGTCCCTCTGGCTGTTTGTGGTTCATAAACACAGTCCAGTGGTCAAAGTTGCATTAATAAAAAGGGATGTGAATACACTTCATTCTGAATGCGCCATAAGATCTCTAACACTAGCCTGGGGTTCAGAAGAGTCAGAAGAAAAGCCATATTGTTGCTTAAATGAAAAGGTTTTGTCTTCACTGCTGAGCATGAATATGTTCAGAGGTTTGCTGAGGGTGGGACTAAAGGCAGGTTCATTTTGGTGAGTAGTTGTGGAAATTAAGAAATAATTATTGTTACTTAAAGGTCTTTAAGTATTGTACAAATGTGTATAACCAGAGAGGAAGACAGCAGTGTAAGGATGAAGTAGAAACTGGTTTTAAGTAGTGCATTTAAAAGAATAACAGACAATTGAATTGTATCTGTGTGTTTCAAAAGTACATGTATTCGGCTGTTTTAACACACAGCAGCATCAAATAAACAATAAAACCATACATTTTTAATAAAAGGTCATGAGAGGGTCAAAGAAATGTGCCATTGGGAGCATAAACGTCTGCCCTGTAGAATATGTAATGATGAAGATTATGAGCTAGACAGTAGAGGAGGGGTCAGTAGGTCGTCGAAATCCGATGGATGTAACATCCAAAGAGCACAAATGTATTCATCACATTCCACTGTTCAGATTTTAAGGTGTATTATGTAAAATTGGACAATAAAATTTCAATGTGGTGCTAGAAAAGAGGTCATTGGGTGACCAAAGTCAGTATGATTTATCTTCTGTGCTCCACGGATATCCACAACAGAGTTAATGGGAAGTAGGTCATTAGCTTATGAAATAAAGTGTGACAATGTGACCTGCTTGTGGCACTAGAAGAGGCAGTCACCTAATTAATTCGGAAAAAGATGGACGACAGACGAATTAGCACAAAGCGTAATATTTATTACAATCTACAAATGTTTTATATTTTTCATTTCACACTTCCTTTAAGTTGTGTCCTTGCATGGAGGAATACTTTATAAGTATTCAGTAAATTATTCCTTTTTAGAAAAACCTGTGAGCCCCTTTATTAACATTTGTGCAAATATGCTCCACAAATGTTAATTTGTAATTTGCAAACATGCCTTATTGTATTATATAATACATTTGACATCACAGAGAAAATAGTCGCTGAATTGATTTTTCCACACAGTTAGAGCTCATTAATTACACATTCTCAAGTCTTTTGTCTGGTATCTTATCCTTCAGTGACAACCTAACATGCTCACATGTTTACCGGAGTTAACATGGGACAAAACATTCACACACCGACTTCAGGAAATGTAAATTCACAGGCAGGATTTGCAAGTCGTATGAAAAGATATGGTAATTCTTAATCAAAAATGTATTTTTCACCTCTATTGTCACTTTGAAACACAAGTCATTACAAATGTAATGCTGTCATTACAACAGCACAACAAAAATTATGCGCAGTCTACGTGGCAAACGACTTGTGACTAGATTTATTAAGAGATTTATTGATACACGTGATTATTTTCTACTTGCACAAATTATATCGCTCTGTGCTTTTTGCCACAGAGGTATGGACATAATTGTTTATGCTGATATAGCTGCAAATCTGTCTGAATTTACACTGTAAATGCTGGTAACTATGTGGATTATCAGTTTACTTCACACTGTCTGCACACGCTGCTGTGTACAACCTTGGTGTGTGCTGCCTAGACAGGCCTTTGGTATTTAGTTACAGCACTAGACTTGAACTTGTTTTGCCAGAGGATCTGTTACATGTTTCGTCATCCTGCATGGTTCAGTGAGTTGACCCTAACCGGGTCATAGCAGGCAGTCATGACCTGAGATGGTGCCGATGTACTTTCCATACACACCGGGAGTCAACCCAGGACGCCCTGTGTGTGTATTTATCAGTGGATGGACGTTTATAGAGGCTTTTTTACGCATATAGCTTCACTATTACAATAAATGTTATTACCTAGCTGGTCCTTTTTGATTTGTCTTAAAGGAGTGTGTGAAAAATGACCCCTGTTTTAAGACTTGTCATCATTTGTACGACTGTACAGCGCTAGCAAAAAGCAATTTGCTTGCAAAGTACCTCGCCTGACCCATTTTCCTAGATTTTCTCTCAACTGCGGACAAACTCAAAGGACTATGCATTACAGAGAGGGTAGAAAAAAAAAAAACAAGGATGAAAAATACACTTCTGTACAATCAGTGATGGTGAGCGAATCAATGATTCTTTTTGCCTACGTGAAAGAGCCAGTGGAAAATTACCTTACCAGGCCTCCCACTACAAAGTCACCTCTGAATTTAATCTGTATTAGCTGAGTCAGATGTGGAGATGCTGAGAAGGCAGAGGGAGAATTCAAGACTTGTCTCCCTCGGCTGCTTCTCCAACGATACCCTTTCACTCGGTGCCAGTGTGGGGTATTTTAGTTATCAAAGCATCTATAAAACATTTAAAGACCACCATGTGTCAGGAATTTCCTCTTTTACTGCTACAATGTGGTACTTAACGGTACAGCATGGCGTAGTAAAGTCAGTGGCTTGGTACTTACAGTGTAAGTAACTTTCAGATTACCATAGATCAGTCGTAATTGACCCCTTCTTCAGATGCTGCTCTGTAGCAGTGCTCTTTAGCTTGTGTACCCTTAAGATGACGGGAAATGTCCCAACATCACGGCATGAGCAGCAAAATAGTGATTTTTATACCCAGACTATGTGCCAGACTGTAATTCTCAGGGTTAGAGCTACAATAATTCATTGATTAATCATTTTAGTCAGTCAATTAAAAGAAAATAAATATGCAACTATTTTGAGAATCAATAAATCACTTAAGTCATTAAAAGTACCAAAACTGTTTCCAGGAACTCAAATGTGATAATTTGCTGCTTGTTATGGTCTTCTTGGTCTAGTGAAAGGAATATTATTTGTTTTTGGACTATTGGACAAAACAAGACATGTTAGGACATCACCTTGTGCTCTAGGATACTATGATGGACATCACTATTTTCACTACTTTTTGGTCTTCTATAGATGAAATGATGAATCAAGAAAAAGTTGCAGCCTTATGAGGGATTTTTAGCCTGAATTACAGAAAGTAGTCAGTACTTGCTTGATTGTAAACTATCTGAGACCAACTTTGTCACATCTACTTATCTCTGTGCACAGTGCGTTCATTGATTTCATCCAAAGCTTTGCCCTGGCATGCATTGGATTTTTAAAGACTTGCATGTAAATGATGATATATATTGTGAGAAAACATTTTTGCAGTACTGTATCTGGTATCTAATTCTTTATTATCTATAAGTGTGTTAGCTGTTGTGTTTGGTAGATTCTCCAGAAACAATAATATGACAATAAATATTGTAATGTAAAATTATTTGTGACATGGTGGAGGGTTTTATCCTTATTGCCCACCCTTAATGTCAATTATCTATTACCTAGAAATACACAGCAGGCACCACAGACGTAAGTACACTTGGGCACACAGTGTGGTCGCAACATTATCTAAAACAGATAGTGAATTCAATTTGTTCCTACAAATCGTACAGCTGCGAATAATGATTATTTTCATTGCTGATTTATCTGCCAATTAATTTCTCAGTTAATTGTTTTGTTGTCTTTAATGTCAGAAAATGGTTTAAAAATGTCCAGGTTGTCATCCTTAAATTGCTATTTTTCTCTAAAACATAAAGATATTCAGTTCACTCTGCCAGGCATCTAAGAAAACCAACAAATATTCACATTTTAGAAGCTGGAAGCGGTGAATTTTTCCATATTTGTTTTTGTGTTTCATTCCCTGTCGATTTCTGAATGCTCCTAAAAACATTACATATACAGCACATTACACTGTACATGCAGGATGTCTGTCTGTGTTGGATTTATTGTAACACATTCTGAAAATAGTACTTCATTTTGTACAAGCTCTTTAACATTCAGAACAGATATTTTTTTTGTGGAAAATCATAGGTGTAACAAATTACATTCATGATGGCTCTTTTCCATTAAGTGTCCCAGTAAACCGTGCACATGAGCCAGCATGTATTATACCAGGGCCCTTGAACCTAAATTGAAAGTAGGTTATTAATTACACCCGTGCTCTTCCTGTGTCAAAACGTGTGCTGTGAAAAAGGAGTGTATACATCGAATTAGCGTAAACAACTTGAAGTTTGTGTTTCGGGGTTATTCCCTGTGAAGTGGAGGTAATATGGCGTGGCAAAATAATAATCTTAATGCTGCCTAAATGTTGTATTATTGGTTTTTAAACATGGCATTTTGGTGAATATGCTGTTTGATATAATACTGCTACAGTATTTCATCAAGTCTTTTAGAAAGGCGTTGCAAAGCATAAATTGTTGATGTTTCCATCCTGAAGGGAGTTAATTTGGAAAATCACTGCTATAGCCTAAAACTTTCATTCATTCCTCAGCTGTCAGTTTCTCTCACAGTTGTTAATCTTTCATCAAAAAGACAATCCCAGAGTATTAATACATTTTCTTACTTTAACCAGCGTCTTTAAATATGCACTTTACTCGTAGATTTAACCAGACGCTGTATTCGCCTGCAGGCATATTGACATAACGTGTTTATATAATTTCTCTCAGGTCACTTGCCGCCTGGACATGACCGTTGTCTGAACTGACGTTTGAGGAGAGTCACAGCGGCAGCATCCTTCAGCCAGCCGTTCATCTCCATGCCACTCTGAGGAGGAATAACTCATCCTGAGTACGAGTTCGGCCCTTGAGTTTCTCTTCTCTTTTTCACCATGGGGGGAGCCGTGAGCGCTGGGGAGGACAATGACGACCTCATTGATAATCTGAAGGAGGCTCAGTACATTCGCACAGAAAAAGTTGAACATGCTTTTCGGGCCATAGACCGCGGGGACTACTATCTGGATGGCTATCGGGACAGTGCCTACAAAGACTTGGCGTGGAAGCATGGCAACATACACCTGTCTGCTCCGTGTATATACTCTGAGGTGATGGAGGCTCTCAAACTACAGCCAGGACTTTCTTTCCTCAATCTGGGCAGCGGAACCGGCTATCTGAGCACAATGGTTGGCCTTATCATAGGTAAGCAGAGCATACTCTATTTTTTAAGGCTGTGTTTTTTTATGTGTGGGAAGTGCTCAGATGTTCTGTAAAATGTAGGTAAACATACACTATGAAAGTACAGCGTGTGCCTACAACCTGATAATAGGACTGCAATGATTAATCTGCTGTTTATTTTCCTTTGTTTAGTCTATAAAATGTCATATTTAAATAGAAATGTCATATTTAAACCACAAAAATATTGAAAGATGCCCTTCACAATTTCCTAAAGCACAAGGGACCGTCTACAAATTGCTTATTTTGTTTGTCCAACAGTCCAAAACCTTAAGAACATTCAGTTTACAATCACATAAACATACAAAAGCAGCAGCTCTGTGTGTTAATATGATAGGTAGTAGATAAAGCTATTAAAAATATTGTTCCTGTTGTGTTTTCTTTCTAAGGGCCATTTGGTGTGAACCATGGAGTTGAGCTCCATAAGGACGTGGTTGAATATGCCAGAGAGAAACTGGATGACTTCATAAAGAATAGTGACAGCTTTGATAAGTAAGTACAAGCTTTATGGTAATATTTAATTCAGTAACAGATTCTAGCTAAAACTAACTGATGTTATATCTCATTTCTTTACTTTGGACAAAGAGTGTAAAAACAATTATTAAACAAACATGACAGGTTGATTAGTGATGTTAGAGGTGTGCTGGGAGGCAGATTTTATAACCTTTGGACAGAGGTAGGCTTTCCCTTTTCCTATCTTTATGCTAAGCTAAGCTAACTAGCTGCTGGCTGCAGTCATGTGACGGACAAATACAGAAGTGGTATCAATCTTCTCGATCTTAACAAAGCAGCGTGTTTCCTAAGATGTTAAACTATTCCTTTGACAGAAGTACTCAAAGCACAGGCAGTAGTTACACAAGTACCTGCCAGTTTTTCTCTTGTGCACCTCAAAGGCTTTGTCTTGCAAATAAATACATTGAAATCGCTCTAATTCTCCCCATCTAATTTGCATAATTCTGTCACAGCTCACAAATGTGATGATATGCGTGAAAGGGGGGAAAAAAAACATGTTTTGCAACATTGTTTCATGTATTTTATTCACTGTACTTATTATTTTTTCACAGGTTTGAGTTCTGTGAACCCGTCTTTGTGGTGGGGAATTGCCTTGAAATCTCAACAGACAGCCACCAATACGATCGCATTTATTGCGGCGCGGGAGTGCAGAAGGACCATGAAAATTACATGAAAGTGCTGCTCAAAATTGGAGGCATTTTGGTGATGCCTATAGAGGATCAGGTAAGTCCTACAGGCTGTCAGAATGATACAGAATCAACACATCATGATTACTATTCAAAATGCTAACACATGAGGGAAAACGAGGTAAAATAGCTTTGATCTACAAGACTGGTTATGCAACTTTCACATGCATTATTGAGCCACAACTGCCCCTGGATTTGAGCAGCGGTGCAAGGAGCACACATAGGGCTGTATAAATAAATGTTTTATTTAAAATGTTGGACGTGTGAGTGGACAGACTGTGGGAGTATAAAAGGGCATTAACAATATTTTGGGAAGTTGGTGGAGAAAATGGTTGGCAGGAACCTTTTTCAGCAAGGAGGGTAAAGATCTTGACAGATTCATGGTCAAGGGTGGCGGTTTAAGGTATTAAAGGAAAAAGGAGCTGAAGTGAATAAAAGTTTGACTAAAATTAGATACTGTGACCCACAATTTGAATCTTTTATGTCCTCGGTTATTTAACCAAGGTCTGAGTGTAACCAGGGCCTGAGAGAATACAATATACTTAAAAGAATTTAATCAGATGTTATGTTGTCTTTTAAAAGATGCCGAAAGCATTAGTAAGAATGAAAAACAGCCTACACACGTATGAATCACGGTGGAGAAAATAATTAAACATCGTTTTGATCAAATATGTTTGTAAGATCGAAACAGCCTGAGAGCCACGTCCACTCAGGCCATGTCTACACATGAATATGAATAATGTTCAAAACATCTTTTCTCTTTCTCTTCTTTGTTGTGGCCTTTCATCAGCACAAAGCCAGCACTCTCCACCTCCAAAAAAACAAACAGAAAATCTTTTTAAAGGGTGGACACGCATGAAAAAAACATGAGGAGAACAGAGCTTTTTGAAACTGCTGACATGCTGTATGAGCATCATGGCTGCAACATTAAAAAACAAGCTCTGTCATCTGTGATATAACATACTATCTTTATGTTTACCTGTATTGTGGCTATATTGAAAGAAGAAATAAGTATTCCCATAGTGACCTTGCGATATGACAGTGAGTATTATCCTGCTGAATGAAGTATATTAAAGATGGCGTCCACAGTATCTGCTGATATTAATGGACCTGTTGTGCGCGACTTGAATGCCCCCAAACAATTACACCTCCCCCTACACTCACATTATCACCATGCGCGGTGCGTACAAAGCCTTGTTTAATTGTGTTTTCATAACTGTCATACTGTGGACTGATAATTACTTGTTGTGGTCTGAGTCACACCAGCAGACATTTTGATCACATGTCTGGTAGAGGTGAGTGATAGGATGATGTGCTATGTACTATAACTGCCACAATTTGTTGACAAAATTAATTAGCTACTTTTGATAATTTAATAATCGTTCAAGGCTCCAACTTCTCAAATGTCAGAATTTGCTGCTTTTCTTGTTAAAAAAAGACATTTGAAGACACCTTTAAGGGAACACCGTTTTTTAAATTGTTTTATAGATCAAACATTTAGTTGAGAAAATAAATAATTACTGAGGAAAGTAATCATTAGTTGGAGCAATTTTACATCTTATCGGGCCATTGTGGGAAGTTTTGCAAATCATGAGCAGCACTGATTGCAATATTATAATTTCACAAAGGACTTTAAGTTTGCTATGGAGACAATTAAGAGCTCATTCTAAGGTAACGAAAACACAGTTATGAATATTATATTCGCCCATATTGTGCCACTCTTACACGCTGGACCTTTTAATAACATCGGGATTGTTTGCATACAGAGTAAGTGTGGAAATGGAGTTAATGTTTCATGAACCTATTTGGTAGCAGCATGTATGCAAATGTAAAGGAGGGCCTATTTCTTCTCCACGGGCACGGTTCATATTTCTCTGTGTACACAGTGTATGCACATCTGCCAGCCATAATGAACATGTGGATTTGGAGTAAGCTCATTAGTGTGTGAATGTTATTTAATAAGTAAATACTGTGTGTGTGTGTGTGTGTATATATATATACAGAGATAATTGCAACAGTATATAGCTTGTGTCTGGAGAGAAGATGCATCCCCATGAAAATCAACTGTTCAGGTGCACACAAACACAAACGCACAATAAGAAATGTGTGTAAAAACACTCACCAACATAAAAAAATAGATATATTTTGAAGAAACTGTGTTGACCCTCAGTCCTCGCTCCGTAATGCCACACAGTATTTCATATTTTATAAATGTTCAAGTGTTGACTTCAGGTTTTGTCTCTTTATACAGCTGACCCAGATAACCAGGACTGGCCAGTGCACATGGGAGAGCAAAAACATCTTGGCGGTGTCCTTTGCCCCCTTGGTCCAGCAGAACAGAGCTGATGGAGAGAAGCCTGACACTGTCCAGCTGCGTGAGTTCTCCAGCCTCCGCCTTCAACAAAAACAAAACAAAAAAATCACAGTCTTTTTCTTTTATTGTGCCTAACTGGTCTTGATGTGCAAAGCAGGCAATATTTTAAAGTCAGACAGTACATCCTACGTGATGTGATGAGACGGCAATTTTTGCTTTGACATATGAAGCTCGCCTTGCAGCTGCTCCATAGAGTCAGTTGTTTTCTTTCCTTGAAACACTGAGACACAGTTTTCTCTTTGACTGCCTCTCTTGTTTATGCTGACCTAGTTGAAGGACTGGTGCAGTTGTATGGATTATTCTTATTTTTTGTGTCGCATTGCCCTAAAGGACTGTGTTATCTCACTTTGTCCTCAGCTCCGGTGACTGTCCGCAGCCTTCAGGATCTGTCTCGGATCTACATACGCCGCACCCTCAGAAATCTTACCAACGAAGACAGTCAGGGGAAGGGGATGGTGCAAAGAGTTCCCCAGAAGCGCAAACGCAGACGCTGCAGACGGCGACGCATCAACACCTACGTTTTTGTAGGCAACCAGCTGATCCCCCAAATGGGGGAGAGCGAGGAGGAGGAGCACCCAGAGGAAGCGCACACAGAAGTGGTGGTGGAAGAGGAGGAAAGAGACATTGGCGACATTGAAATCCTCAAGCAAGTGAACATGTTGAGAGACCAAATAATGGCTTTACCGCTGCCTGAGTCACTGAAAGCATATTTGCTGTATTACAGAGAGAAATGACTGATTCACACAATATCCACTCTTCACGGGTGCAGCGCCTGCTGAAATGCTTTTCTTCACCTTTCTCAGTGCAAATGTAGCATTATTTCCATTAAATCTTGATGGCAAAACTGTAACAGAAAAAGACGTCATAGATATTATTGGATAATAATGTTATGATTGTCATGAATTGTTAGTTTTTGTTGACATTTTCTTTTGATTTGTATATCGAAAAAAACAAAACAATGTAAAAAGTATACTAAATGGACATAGTTTCAGAAACCCGTTTTGAGATTCAGATTTTATCACAATGTGAGGATTTCTGCAGTGTGCAGATTAAAAATTGTATAAAAAAAAACAAAGTTCTTACTATATTTGTTAAAATATGATCATGCTAAGATGAAGTCTTTTATTGCAGCTTTTTTAGAAGCTTTAACTTACTATCAGTGTTGGGGCGATTTAATGATGCCGAAAGGAGCAAAAGACACTGAAAGGCAAATAAGGCCACATCCCACTTTGAGTTCAAGAGTAAGACATTCTTGCGTAATCATGAATGGGACACTTATGTCGTTACTCTTCTTGATATTTTATTTTCAGTCAACGTGTTTTGTACCTTCCTATTACAAGAGATCATTGAGAGACTAGATTGGTTCATGATTTTTTCTACAGGGCACCTTTTAATGAAACTTTTTCTACAGGGTGCTTACATACTTGTGTTTTCTCACTCTGCGTATGAGTAGCTGACATCCTACTTGATATGATAAGGTGTTGTAGGCCCTCTCCTCTCCATGGTATTCCTTACATTGTTGATGCAAATATAATAGTATAAAAAAATCATATCAGAGGTTTAAAATAATGGTGAAGCTGATGACGGGTGTTCAGTGGTGATTCACATTTTCAGCTGTTTTTTTTTAAGAGGGAACTGTTAAAGGGGAGATGTTAGTCATTAATGAGTACATGCATGAATATACTGTATACGTGTTGGGTGTTCCTGACTTTGCTTCACATCTTATGATTGGTCACTGGAGGTGATGTCCCAGGTGATCGAGTCCAGAAATGTTTTGACATAAAAAAAATAAATAAAGATTTTAAAGGATATTAATCAGTTAGATGGCCTTGAGACAAATCTCAAATTCTGTATAGTGCTGCGTTTTTTTTGGGGTTTTTTTATTGACGACAATGCAAATCAGAATCGCTGAGGATTTTGAAGCCTTTTGTATCCTGGACTGTAGAAGTGTCCAGCAAAGCACCTTATTCTGCAGTCCTCAAGCAAAAAAACAAACAAACAAAAAATAATAGGTGCCATTTTTTTGGCTTAATTTGTATTGTGGACTGATAACTTGTAATGTAAATCCTGTTTAATCAAAGTACAATTTGCTTGCAGAACTCCCCTGATAGTGATGGCTTTTAAGTGCCAACGTATCCCATCACATTAGGACTTCTGTGAGTTTGCTGGCACAGTAAAATTACCGAAACAAACAGCGTATTTCTACAAAAAAACATTCCATGGTGAAAAAAAGAAAACGGCACATCATCACAGATAGATGTCACACTTTTTTCTTCATGCTTTTACAGTCACAGACTTGGAAATTTCCTTCATCTTACTTTGAATGCATAATTTAGTATTCCAAAAGCTGAGTTGAATGTTGTTGATATTAATTCTATTCAATATAAAAGTGATATATATGTATATTTATCATGATTCTGCATACAGTTTAATTTGCATTTGGTTTGTTGTAGCGCCCTCTTGCTGTACTGTATCTTGACACTGGGACTCTGTAGATCAAAACTCCACTGCTGTCTGTTAAATAGATAAGATATATTAGTGCTATCAGTCTTCATTTTGTTCTGGTGTAATGAAAAATGTTTTGTTTGAAAATGGGGGTGATTATTCTATTAGTAGTTTTTTGTGTGTGTGAAGAGGTAACATTTATTTTATGTGAGTTTTTTTTTTTTTTGGGGTTTTTTTTACATTCATCAGAAAGCTTTGCAAGTAAGCAATAATGGAATAATTTCTCAGCTTATAATTACCAATAACAACATAGTCCCATTTGATTTACGTAGTATCCATTAATTCACATGACCAATTACAGGCATGCAACAGTTTATATACCATTATCTAAAATGTAATTGCTAATTAGAGAGCACATTAAGTATTGAAAGCAGGGGACCTACAACCTCGACTCTCAGGTCACGCCTTGCACCAAAGTTAATGGGACAGCTGTGATTACGTCTAATGTGGACGAGAGTCGGCTACAAAAATGGCACCCGGTAAAGACCAAGTCATAACCAATTCTGTGCTTTTATATTAAGTTAATTTGTCAAGAGCCAAAAACAGTTCTGTTACTGTTTATCAGGCCTCGGTTGATTTCTGGTGTGCAGTTCATTTTGAAAATGTGTTGTTTCTCCGTAAATGTTTGGCACAAAAATAAAGGTCACAATCACATTAAGCCTCCTCTAATCATTGTAACTGCTCTTTTTAGTGTCTTATTTGATTCCCCAAGTATGTCCGACATGGTCAAGTAGTCAAATGAACCGTCACTGCATGAGGATGTGAGGTACAAACAGTAGTAAAAGTGCCACTCTGGCATCCTTGGCACGCTTGAGATGACCTTTCTTTGTTTTTTTCTCACTGTTTAAACTGATGAACACAGAGGAAGAGTTTTCTTCTTCCATCTCATGTCTGGCTTTTCTTTTTAAATGTATTTTTGGGAATTTTCTGTTTTATTAGATAGTGACAAGCAGAGTGGTGGTCGGGACATGACGTGCAGCAAAGGGCCCAGTCTGGAATCAAATCTGCTCCGCTCTGGTAAGGACTCAGCCTCGACCAGGTGAGCTACTCTGCATCCTGTTTTTGTCTTTTCTGGCACATTTATGGACGATGCATTTGCTGTTTTAAAGTTTGTGATGATCAATGAAAATATTTAATGACAGGCTGTGTGAGGGCAGCGTTAACTTGCTCATCAAACAAAAACAACAAATTATAAATTTATAGATAATATACTTGATGTTTGTTTGGCCATAGACTGCAGGAGATGTAACATGGGTGCAAGATGTTGATGGAAACAGAAGCCGCTGTTTAAAATCCTATTTTTGTTTCTTGAATTTAATGGAAAATATTTTATTTTCTGAAATATGAAACTGTAAAGTTACTGTGTCAGACAAGGAATTCACTGAAGTCACTCCAGCAGATTTTGATTGCACTCCAGTGAAGTTGGAGATGTCACAAAGAGATTTAAAATAGTCAGAATGGAAACAGCAGAGAAAAGTGTGGGTCAAACAAAAACACTGTTATTCTTACAACATCTTATAACAGCTACTTTTTAATGAAAGAGCAGCTGTTATTAGATGCAGGTTTCAAGCTCTTTTGCCTAATGAATTAATGATATATGATTAGTACATCTTAGCATATACTTGACTAATCTAAAGTGCATTTCACTGTGCTATTCTGAAAAGCCCTTAAGTTGTATTTAATTACACTTTTTGGAGTTTTGCCATGCATACTTAGATTACATGACCAGATATTGTTTGAATATATTTAAAAGCAACATTAAATACAGTACAAGTACTTGTTTAGTATGATTTAAATTTGTAAAAGTCATACCTACAATAATAATTTGAGTATTATATTTTAAGTATGCCTATTCTGGGTAAAGTCTATTTAAATAAAGGTGGGGTAAGTCATTGTAAGTAATGTGATTCTGGTCCAGTACAAATTTAACAATGTCTCCTCACAGTCCAGTAGCTTTAAGCTCAGTGTGTGCTGAAATCTAGTGGTTGTACACAGACCTGAGTCTGTAAATGGGAAACAAACAACACTAACTTGTAATTCCAGCCAGGATCAGGTCATGTTAAATGATTTATCAACAGACATTCAGCTTACTTTCTTGTCTGCCTTGATGTGCTTTTGTGGTGGTGTTAGCTATAGTAGCAGGAGAGATGCGAATATTGATGTCTGGAGCTGGTATGCTCACTCTGGGAAACTGTTTCATCCTCTCTAAATGTTGTAAAGCAGCAACTTTAGCAGCAGTTAATCCACAACAATATATATCATGGAGCTTGTCATGGTACTGGATTTATCCAGAATAGTTTAGCCCACCTTTAATTATAAAGGTGGGCTTATATAATTATAATTAAAGGTGTATCAAAATAGCACAATCAAGGGTGTGAAGTTCATTTTAAAAGTACTGTTTACATGTCATTTGGACACTTCAGTTCTGGTATGGCTCAAACAAAAGTGATGTAACATGTTAATGTGTGAGCTTTAGAGGTGCTGGTAGGAAGATTTTGTTACTGCGGGACAGAGCCAGGCTAGCTGTTTCCCCCCGGTTTCCAGTCTTTGTGCTAAGCTAAACTAATCGTCTTGTGGCTCTAGCTTTATATTCAAAGTGTGAGTGGTGCCAGTCTTCTCATCTAGCTCCAGATCCAGAGTAAGAAAGCGCATTTCTCAAAATGTCGAACTATTCCTTTAAGTGTAGTCAAGCAAGATCTGCTATTTACTAACAGAATCAGTATGTTGGAAATAGCAGAAATCTTAGCACACTTTCCAACCAAGACATTTTGTTCACATGCAAAGAACATTTGAAAATCATCTGAAAATGCCATTTGAGTACTGACGTAAACTGAACTTTCCATGTGTTAAAATGTACCGCACATGTGTAAAATGGGTGGAATAACCACACATGAAAAATAAAACTGACCACAAGTGAGCCATGTTATAAAAGTTCTTATTTATTAATTTATTACACAGCATATTTGTTAATAAAACATCTGCAAAAAATAAAATAAACCTCACTCTCTAGATCCTGTGTTATAAGGGTAAGCAACCAAGATAATTTTAAAGCACAAAAGCATCACTCAGACTTTCTTTGCATAGACTGCACAACCATTAGCCTCCCTCAGACACTCATGTCAGCTTAACAAGCACCGAGCACTTTACTGACCTCATTTAATTTACTATCCTCTAGAGTTTACTTACCCATGGGTCTCTTCTGTTTGGGTACTACTTTGTAAATGGAAGGTAAGAGCATGACTAATTGCGCTAATTGACCTGAACTCTTTTTGAATATGATAGTTTAGTTGTCACTCTGCTGCATTTATAAACAGTTTAATACAAAGTGAAGTTTAAAGGGGCATCTCGAACCTTTAGAGTCCATGACGCTACATATTTCTAGTTTCCTCGTGGTGTGTTTTCTCATTATAAATGAAAAGTTATTATATTTACAAGCTGAATTTAAACAAACAAACAAAAAAAAGATAGAATATTTCAAAAATACACCATAGTTGATTTTATTCTAAATTGGTCCATAGATAAATGATGAAGAGAGCACGAGGTTATGAGCTATCGACCTAGTCGTCTCTGGTGCACATCAAATTAACAAATGCCATAATCCCTACAAGTAATCCCTCAAGTAATCGCCATAATTCATAATTCTTTGAGTTCATTTGAATGTCAGTGTTTATTTACATAATCAAGTTTTGAAAAAAAAAAAAATTTGAAACATGATGGAAGGTGTTCCTAATCATGTTAAGAGCAATGTTGTCGGATTGTTTGTGTGGATGGTGAACCTGATTATCAAAGTGTCGTTCTTCGTCCATACAATAAAAACTACACTTTCATACAGCTTTTCTATCCAAGAAATCCAAAAAAAGTTATATTCTGACCTCAGCCTGTGGGTATATGTCATATACAGAGAAAGGAAATGAGGTTACTCAGTATATTCGGACACAGACCGAATCCAAAAGCATCCATATTGTGCACCAATGCTGCCAGCGAACCTCTTTCGGATTCAGAGCAGATTGGTGTTGCCATTTAGCTTTTAGTTTGTCTCAAGTGGAAAATAAATTTTACTGCTAATTGATGTAGGTAAAAGTTTTCATCTCGAGAACACTCATAAAAATGAAATATAGAAAGCGTCATCATACTACATCATCATATCCAGTGTCCAGACAAATCCTTGCAGAACTTCAAGTGATGTACCGTCTGATGTGGAACAAAAAAAAGGCTAATCTGTGATTTGTTAGAATCCAAATCTTCAAAACTTGGATAAAATTACATAGAAAAGAAGACTACATTGGGAAAAGGACTGCATTTTTTTCATGATGTTGATTATAAGGATGTCTGAGGATCAAGAGAAGGACAAATTCACTTAAAAACATTTCTGAATGGCACGTTTTGTGTCCATTTGGAGTCTTTTGGGGGAAGGTGAGGTTCATGTTTAGGTCCACAATTATTCCAGAAATCCCAGAAATCAAGTATATCAAGTATATCACTCCCAAAGAGGTCTTTTATTCCACCACTGTATACAGCTGTCCTCCTTACTGTCATAATCTGAACATTTTTCAGTTCTCCTGTTGACCGTTTTAGGCCACAGTCGCATACTAAGTGCAGCGTCCTTTTACTTTTAGGTGTCTGTGGAGAGCAGCGCCTGTCAAGTGGCGTATTTGAGTTTAGGTGTCTGTGAATTACATGAGATACTGGAAAGAGAAGGAAACCCAGTGGTAGTCGCGTTGCCTTGGCTCTCCACAAACATCGGGTCCAGGCAAGCAACTTTGGCAGCAAAAAAAGCATGAATACAATGAAGCACGGCGAAGAGGTTTGAAAACTCCAGCTCCTGAAAGAGAGCGTGAGAGAGAAAAAATCAATACACAAGTCATATGAAAGTAATTTCGTCTTCTATAACCTTATTGGTTTTTCCTTGACATGCAGCATTAAATATCTCTCGAAGGGATTTACCTTTGCTTCGATAGATTTGGAGTCTTGATTTTGGAACAAAAACTTGATCTTGCTTTTTCCATCATCAGATGATCCTTTCAGTTGGGAGAACTTGTACCTCCACAGTACGGCCTGAAATTACAAAGATCATGAGTCTAATTTTAAACTTTAGACAACTTAAAATACAACTACTTTATTTACTGCAATCGAATTTGCGAATTCCTTCTTGTGTCGCCATTCTCATGAATAATTCATGTTTAAACTCCACGTGGAACCGGTGAGAAATGGGGCACGTCAGCAGATCAACCAGATATCAGTCGTTGTGAGATATAAACTTGTTATTTTTGCCATTGGGAAATTTAACAAGCCACAGCAATTTCACCTGAAATAGCAGGGCTTCCTTCAGTGATTCAATTAGTGTTGAACTGAATAAACAAAAGCTGCACAGTGAGCCAGACGACAGTCACTTTCCAGACGGACTGCTCAGGTAGACAGCTGGCCACGCTTCACATGAATATGTATCTGTTCAGGACATACTGCAATGCTGGGCTAACTCTTCCTGCCACTGTAGGAATTACTATAACACCCATCTGATTAACTATGGCACAGGAAGTCATGTTTAACACATCCATGCCAGAAATCCTAAAAAATGAGAATGAGAAAAGTGAAAGCAGATATTCATGAGTGTAACAGGACGAGTGTTACTCCTCCAACGTGCTCACCATGACGGAGGTGATGGTATCACCATCTGCCCCATGTCAATCACAGGCACCTAATATTATATCTGTTTGTATTGTGACCTACATGGAAATACTCTGTTAAATCTGTTTCCACATCCTCATGAGACTCGATGTCTGCAGTGTTATTTTTGTCAGTTTGTCGTTATTGTTGTGAAATAATGCAGCGCTGGCATGTAACTAATTAAATTAGTTTCTACTTGACTACGTTTTAGACTGAAATATTGTGCTTTATATTTCACTCCTTTACTGTTATGACAGCTGTAAAATACTAGCTACCAGGGGCGGAAAGTACAAATTTCAGGTACTTTTTCTTTCTAATAATAATGCACTTTTTAGAGTTTATAAAATATAATACTGATATGATGATCATCATTTCAGTCATTTCTCATGCAAAAACATATTAAAAGGTTCATGGTTTGAGCTTCTTAGATTTGAGGATTTGCCGCTGATTATTTTAATTTAGTTTCAGTAATTTTGAGGTTCAGATTGTCGGAGGGATAAAAACACTGTGAATGTGTCGCTTTGTGGGTAGTTTTAACAGCATTTCTCACCATTTTCAGAACTTTTACACACCAAACAATCAAGAAAATAATTAGCAGATTAATCCATTATGAAAATAATCATTAATTTCCATCATAAATTTACAAAATAGTTCAAAATCTGTTCCACTTCAACCAACTACAGCAATAAAATCCTGCTTTTAAATTAATGCATGAGTCATAATAATATAATAATATAATATATAATAGCAACAGTAACAGGGGCAGTTTTCCTCCGCATTGAGTTCTTTTATTCTAACACTTGAAGTAAATTTTCCTGAAAAATTACTAACAATACTTAAGTAGCATTCTCAATTTTTACAGTGTGCCATTAGTACTTTTACTTAAGTAAAGGATCTGATCATTCGTGCTCATTCATTCCATGCTCATACATTCATTCATTAATTATTTGTGCTCTGTATCAATCTATATCAAGTTTACATTAATGTTGACATGTTTGTTTGTTGTTTCTCTCCTTAGTTTGTGTATCTCAAAATTTAGCTTGTTAATCCAACCGCTCACCAGACGATGAATCCTAGAACATAACACCATCATTTTTTCTATGTGTTACTTTATTTACCACCTCAGTACAGTAAGTTTTTTATCAATTTATTCACTACATATCTGAGGTCACTGGTGTCACAGGTCAGGTAGAGTTTCTTCCTACATGCTGGACAGGTGGCCAATCTACACCTGCTGCTATTTAGAGTCTCTGGTTAACCAAACTCTGACAGTTGGCGGACACTACAGGCATGGCAAGAACATACACACACACACACACACACACACAGGAAACCAGCTGAGCCCTACTTTTTTATTTAATATACAGTAAGCGCAGAGAACAGGTGTGGTTGTCAAACTCAGAGCTTTCTTGCTGTGAGGCACCAGTGGTATTCGCTACACAGCTGTTCTGTGTTTAATTGTGCAAGACAATATATGTCTTGGTACTGTCATCCTTTGTTCTATATGTCCCAATTATGATTTTGTTAATTGTGCTTTATACGTGAAAGTTACTGCTTCTGGTGGAACATCTAACTGAGTCCCTGAACCAGCAGATTACAGCTCAACTTGTCGTTCTATTTGTGCCGTTTCCGAATGAAACAAATTCTAACATGGTTTTTGACATTTGCCAATAGCAGCTTTTAATTACAGAGTAATCCCACCCAGTGTATTGTCTGTGATTGAAGTGTACATATGGATTGTGTTTTGTGCATTTCTCTCTGTAAACAATACGCTGGCAACATTTTTTGCCTCCTTGGGGAACATTGTTGCTTCACATTGTGGGAATTAGGGCCAAAATCTTAGAGAACAATATGGCAGAGCTCGTGTCCTGCTCATCCACATAATGTGCACCAGTGGAGTAGTCTGTGTGGCTCTCAGACTTGGGGTAAGGCCAAAATGAATTGCAGGCAGGAGTGAGATGTTTGAGCTGGGGGGAAATCAGCCGTCAAAACAAATGTGCTCATACTCCCAAATTGCACACAGTGCAGAATATGTTAGTAGCACCAAAAGAAAAAAAGAAAAAGGGAAGCCGAGGAATTGTGATTAGTCTCATCAAGCTGTGTACAATACAGTTGTCGAAAATCCTCCACTGAAAGCATGTCTTCTCCTTAGTTTTTCTGATGATAAAGGACTGTCCTACACCCACCTTTGAAGCTGCATCAAAGCACACAAAGCCCATGCTGAAGTCAACCGTCAGTCCCATGAGGTGGCTCTCCATGATACAGGCATACGTTTTACACTACAGAATAGGAGAAGAAGATGTTACAAGAGCTCACACAAGGACACAAAAGATGCTTTTGCTCTGCTGAAAATGTCATCTGAGCATTATCAATCTTTGTACTAAAACGACTGAGCTGGAACCATGTGCTAGATTAAAATCATCACAATTCCCTGCACGTTGCCTACTGTTCAGGTGCAGACCTGTATCCTCTCCACCTCCAGGAAAGTGGCCATCTGAAAAGCCTTTTCCCAGATCAGCAGCTCGCAATCCAGTTCCACGCTGAAGAACATGTCCTCCCCGCTCTCTGTCTGGACGCTGAAGCAGTGCTTCCTCTTGTCCAGAAGGTCATTATCCTAAGATAAGACAGTACGGCTGCCATGCTGATCAGGTACAGACGGGCAGAGTGACGTGGAGATAAGACAAAGCAACAGCAATGCAGTTTCCTGAAGCTAAGGGGAGTTTTCTTTACTCTGGCGACAGAGTAAAGACCGTAGACTGCAGCTTTAGGAGCACTTTTCTCTATATCCTCAACACTTACATGAAGATAAAGCATATGCAAGATGGCCCACATAATGTTTTACCCAAATGTATCCCAATTGGCACAGTGTAAGAGGTATGCAGTGTAGCTCAACCTACTTACTTAAATATGTGAATCAATATGAACTAAATTTGCCATAATGAGTTCCGAGATAATGAATTGCAGATAAATTCTCAATCAAATTCAAAGTGACCTCGAACCTGCAGAGAATGAACAATACAATCTAAACTTTGAACCCACTTTATATTCCGTCAGTGAAGGTTGAAACAGAAAAAAAAAAAAGATGCTTTACCTTTAAAATCTTGCACATTATCTCGTACACAGTAAAGCTTTTCTCTGCTCTGGTCCAGTCCCATGTTGTCACCTGTAAAATGTCACATACAATTGATACAGTTTGTTTTGAAGAAGAGCATTAGCTTAGCTTAATGCTAACACTAAAACTCCACATAGAAGACAGCAGCACTGATCATGTAATGCAGGGTAGAGATTCAGTCCTAGTATTATAATAATATAATATCATAAATAAAAATAAATATTTGTTCTCTAACTTGGAAGATTAACGCACGCTTTTTTTTTTGCGTTTTGAAATGGTCTGATTTACTTTTACAAGAGTAAAAGGACAAAGAATAACCGATGAATTTGGCAAAAGCAACACATCTAATGCAGTCCGGTTTGGCTGCAGTTGCTGTGGAGTAAATTTCCACAAACCAAATAAAGAGCAAGAGAGACTCTAAAAACTGTGATATACTAGCACCTTGGCTCCCACACAGTGAAGTTTTTTTTACTCCTAACACAGCTAACCTGTAATAAGTTAGCCAATGACATGCCCCTTTTTCTCTGGAAACAACATCTCCAAAGAAAGACAGGAAGCAAGTTAGCTGGGCATGCCAATGTTTACAGCTCACGTTAGAGGAGATAAATCGAGCTCCAACCAACGTGGCTGTGAAATAAAGCCAAAAACTGCAGTTCCTCAAATGGCCACTTGAGGCTGGTTAAAATGCCCAACATTATGGCAGAAATAAACATGTTTACAGGCTGGTACAAAAAACAGTTTTAGTCTGTATAGTTAATTTCCCCGTTCATGACAACTGTACTGACTTTTATATAACTCACCTGTTAACATTATATCAAGGCTTAAAGTTACACATAATTACAGTAAGAGTAACTGCTATGGGTGGTGTCACAGCAACCAGGCTTCATTTGGCCTTAGTTCCACCCACAATCCACATAATTGGATTAGCCTGGAGATGGCAGCATCAGGTACTGCCAATAATTGGCATTTTTTTAAAATACAGTCTATAAGATAAACACACTGTTTAATGTATTCCTCACACTTTGGCTATTGTGTTTTTGATATTGGTATTGGAAGGTCCTGAATATCGCTCTTACTACAGTCCCTTGTTCCCATGCACACCGCATGTGGAAAATCAGAAAGACCTGTCAGTTATGGTTGCTAAGCTAATATTGGACAATCACTGTTTGATGTTTAGCGAACTGTCATTTCTTAATGATTTAAATTGCCACATAGGGAAATATTGCTTATAGGTAACTAGTCTTCAGTAATGAAGAAGCTTGTCACATCGTCTAAAGGCTATAGGCTCCTATATTCCACCATCCACTCACATTAGCATATTCCATTTATATCAGCATATTCAAGTTGAGCAGGCAATTTGAGTTATCTATCAATCTTTTCCCATCTCCAGTACCATTGACAGCTTATCCCTCTTGTCATAATCACTTAAGTGGCTGGCAGAATGCAAACCGATTTAATGATCATCATCAATCAAGAGGAAGATCGATGCAGCGCAAATGTTTATGAGTGAGCTGCTTCCTTATTTTCCAACAGGAAAGCATTTTCTCCTTCAACAATACATTAACATCAAATGAAAAATCTCTCGCGGAGTTGAATGACATCAATTCAAACGCAGAAGTTTGATGGTTTAAAGAAGTTGGTGGAAAACAAATGAGGACCCAAGTGAAAACTTACAGGAGGTGCTGAAAACTTGAAGAGTGAGGAACCCCTCAAAGCGAGGAACTTTGGTGAATACATTCGGTCCTGAACGGAGTCCTGCTCCTTCTCGTCAACCCAGCCCATGTAGATGATCTATTGAACAAGGAAAAAGAGACATATTGACGAGGGATGTGACTGGATCTATACCTAAAGTATCAATAACACTGATAATAAGTCTTGTTTTGAGTATTAGTACTATCCTAGTCAACAGGATCAATAAAAAGTGCATGATCTCATGTTAGATCAAGTCTCTTCTTAGTACACGTTGAAGAAAAAGAAATATATATTGTATATATATACTGTATGTAATATATTATTACACTTTTAATAATACAAAATGTTGGTCGCAGTTTGATATCAGTGATTCTGGTCCTGGTATTACTCTGTATCAGATTTTGTTGTATTTCTGGGTGGTGCTCGGAGTTGAACTACTTTTGTATGAAAATTTGATGGCAGCTGTGGTTGTTTGCTTATTTTGCAAAGCCTCTGTCAATATAATTTAATCAAATTACACCCAGAGTGTATTAAACTATGAATAAATAATATCTGATGATGTTTTTATCCTAATTTTAATTTTTGCTCATTTAGTCATGAATATTTAATTTTACTGAGAAATACTCAAGATGAGAAACCAAGTTCTCAGGTTCTTTAAAGGTTAACCATGCAGGTACGTCAGTTTTTTTGGTTCATCAAGCAGATTAAATACCAAACAAATCAAAGTACTCCATCACATTAATACAAAAATCATAAAAATCCAATATTATCATTCAGTACTATTGCTCATTGATTTGTAACATTGCACACAATGGTCTAATGCACACAGAGGTACTTAAGATGTAGATGAAATGGTATTAACGTAAGGAAAAATCTTCTTGTGTCACAGTATTATTATATTGCCAACCAATACATGAAGGCAAAAGGTATAAAATTAAGTATTCAAGAGAAAAGAAAGAGGTTAGACCATCAGGGAGACGAAGAGAAGAAAAAGCAAAGTTTGTACTGCAAATGTTCTGAGACATGATTTCAGACTTGAACTGTATCTCAACATCAGTACTCATTAAAGTCAGGGTGATCGCAACCAAAGTAAAATGTGTTCTTGCTTTTCTGTTTGGAGTTTTTTTTTTTTTTGATGGATGAGAAAACAAGCCAGTGAAAGATTCGGGACATGCAGTCGTGTCTCATGCCATTTTATTCCTTAAATGAATTGTCAAGTGAATTCACACAATTTCGTGAGACAGAACCCAGAACAATAACAAAAAGAAAAGGAAAGAAAAAGCACCCCACTGTCGCATTTACTCCCCATGTTTAGACTGAAAGATGACTCTCTTGAGTTAACTGACTGAAGGCACTTAAGTTGTTTTCTGATCATTTCTCAGTGGATTGACGTTAATGATGCAAACACCCTCCTCGTGTTGCAATACTCGGCAAGACAGGACTGTCCTCTCTCTGACTGGCTGACCTGGTTAGATTCACTTCTTGATGTTTAAGAGGAGGATAAAACTCATGTCAGTCAAAGCAAAAAGAAGATCTAAACAAGGCAGCAGGAGCTGCTCGCTCTCCTGCTGCCTGGAGAAACATCTTACCTGCTGGTTGACTGGAAAATTTCGGTTAATCTTCTTCACCTGTTAAATTTAACAAGAACATCAATAACTCATTAAAACAGCTCCTGCTAACAATCACACCAGTTACAGGGAGAATTCAAAGTAGTTGTGGAGCACCGCAGGGACTCGGTGACAATACATCCAAGAACAAATAAACTATGAATCACAGCATCTGTGCTAACATGTTAACCACAGCACTGAAGGAAAACTGTTAGAGCTACTTCATTTATCCAATGCATGCAAATTACAAAATGAGATAGAGTCATTTCCACAAGGACCCGAGGCTCTTCCTAAAAAAAATCCATTTAAAAAAATCTATTCTCTCTGTGATAATAAAAGCGGGGGAAACTACTGAGAGAGCAGTGAGGCTTTAAATTAAAACATTCTGCTCACATCACAGGTATCACTCGCTCCTAATCCACACTATACTATCAATATAACTCTTTCTTAGCAGCACAACACCAAATTAAGTCGTCCAGACTTGAGCCCGTCCTCCTATAGAGAATAAGTCACAGCTGCTTATTCTGAAATGTTACTGAAGTTTGGGCTGAGGGAGGAAACACAATGTGTTTGTTTGTTTGTTTGGAGGGACTGAAAGGAAGCAGCCAAGAAAACACTGTCAAGGTGTGAGCTGGGTTTTAGATATATGTGAGCAGTGACAGTGGGTTTGTTCAGATTCAGCTGTGGCTTGTTGTGACCAGTCAATGTGACTGCAGGTCAAACGCACCTCACACATACACACTGCAAAAACCGGCTGTGGGGTCCGGTTCTTTCACTCTAACTTTCAGTGAAGTTTATGTGTGCCCCAGAGGTATGAAAGCACCTAAAGTAACAGGGAACGATTATTCTACAAGTGCTGTACTGTAGAATTTTACGTGGGGGACTTAATATTTCTCTGAAATGCTCTAAAATAACTGTGCTTGAAATACCTGTTTTACACCACTATTGTGACAATTTTGTTACCGGACAGCTGCAGTTATTGTAACATAAATGCACCTCTCCGTTGCTTATAGAATAATATACAACATCATACTCTCCTGCAACTAACTCCTATTCTGTTTTATCTTATCTGCTACTTGCAGTGTGAGGCACTTGTTATTATAACCTTTTACCTCTTAATCCTTTGAGTGACGTTAATATTAATGTTTAAGGGAAACCCGAGGACAAGGAAAATATTGCACTGACACTGAAGAACAACAATACAACAGGTCAGGCTGAACAAAAACACAAACAGAATAAATAAATAAACAGTTGCAACAATTAGATTTAAAAAACATTGTTCCTAAAATGTCCCACTGGTACCATCTCCGTATACGCCACATCTCTATGTTAGTTCTTTGTTCTCAAAACTCCTGTGTGTACAGTTTATGCGCAAATGTTTATTTTATTTCACTATATGTGTGTGTGTATATCTTATTTTATGGCATACTGAGCATCTTTCTTATTTGATCAGAGTTACTAGTTAAGTTGAAGATTAACATTTTACATTTGTGGACCGCAGACAGCAGAGTGGTTTCCCTCCTCCATCATCGCTCAGAGAGCTGGAGGCGTTTTTTTTTTTTCATGACGAATGGTGCAATATTTGACTACAAACAGCTCATTTCAGCTAAAAGACGGATATCCACGAAGCTGCTCTGCAAGCAAACGATGACCCTTCTCTTTATTAGGTCCTTGATTATTCATATGTTTTTAGATGTTTGTGTTATTTTGTCCACTTGAACAACTCATTTGCAAGGTTTCCTGTTTAATAGATAAGGCTCGTTAATTTTAATTTTTTCAAACAGGTCTATCTATGAATATTTAGTTTGGCTTTTAAAAAAACTTTGATAACACAAGCCCCATAAATACATTCTCTAGTTCTGCAGTTTATTAGTTTATTATTTTTTTTAAGATCTTTGTGGGACTGTGGGAATCCTCAGCATGATCAATTAATCACTTTATGTGTCCCAAAAGAGCAACTGGTCTTGGAGAAGTGAAATAAAAACAAAGCACATAAACACATCATACAAAATATTACAAAAATGGTTGTAAATACAGAGTTTGTATATTAAAACTATTTTAAAATCAGCTAAATTAATAAGCTCAAGAGTAAAATTGTTAAATGTGTTATAATTTAGACTTTGTTTGGCGTATTTATGTGAAATATCTGTTTTCACAGCACACTAAAAGTGTGGCTCTAAGTCCAACACATCTCAACAGTTCTTGGATGGGTTGATCATGGTCACCAGAGGATGAATCTTACCCACTTTTAATGCTCCCCTGAGGTCTGTGTCTCAATTTTGATACTTTTGTTAGTAGTCTTCTATATACAGTAGTACACTGTGCACGCTATGTACTTCCTGTCGTAGTGCGCTAATTTCAGCTGGACAGTGTCTCAATTTGAGAATTCAATTGTGCACGTACCTGAAAAAACGATCACTACATTTTACAGCTTCTTTTTCTTCTTTGTCAAATTGCGACTAAGAGGAGCCTAGCACCATCATTTGACTGCCAAATTATAAATATAAAAACATATGCACAACTTACATTTGTATATTGCAACATTCATTGCAGCTGCTTCAGCTGCAGCAGCTTCCTCGGCCTCTATTTCCACAATGCCAATGGTCCCTACGCTTCTGCTACATAGCCAAAATGGCGACCACTGAGGGAGAAAACCGTCCAATGTTCCCCCGTTAACTTTTTGACCGTTACGACTGCTCCATCCAGGTACTTACAGTACACTGCATTTTGTCATAACTGACAATGTGAACACACACATGTGCTCAACGTAGCAAGTGTAACTATGGAAGTATGTGAATTGAGACACAGCACTGTAGCATTGAGTGAAAAATCTTCTCGTCTAATACTTTTGTTTATGGTCAAATACGTGCAAAACATTCCCATTATCCTGTGTGTATTATACCTGCTAAACATCAGCATGTTAGCACTGTCATTGTTCACATGTTATCATGTTGACATGAGCATTTAGCTAAAAGCAGAGCTGCTGATATCTCTGATAAATAAGGTGAAAATCATTTAGTATTCACAAATAAACCTCTATTGTTTTAGCAGAAATCTGTGTATCCTACATCAGTCTACTAGCTCACTCACACACCTCTGTAAATGTCAAGGCCAGAGCAGGAAACACACTCTCGATTGTTGAGGCCATTCACTTCGTCCACTCCAATTAACCAGGGCTCCATTATTCCCCGGAGACTCTCACACACACAGCCATCACTCACACACACACACACACACACATACACACACACACATACACCAATGGACATATTATAATCACAAATCCCTGTTTTTCACTGCCGCACACTCTATGTCATATTAACATCATGTGGAGAGCCAGCACTTCTGTCTGGTTGCATCTTTCTAGAAATATATATATATATAGTTTACTGCATGGAAAGGGGAAGAAAATACGCCTTAATATGCTGATGAATCTGTCAAAATGTGACATTTTTTTTTGTCAGGTGTGTGAGACACCACACACGATGGCGCTTGTTAGAAGTATTTGTATCCGACCCCTGCTGAGCATCATCACCCATCCACAGAAACATACGTTGTATTTTGGAGCTCACAATAAGAGAATGAATACAGCGTCACTGCTTCTTTGTTTCTTGCAGCCTCTTGCTATCATTATTCCATAATGTTTCATGGTGAATTATAGATAATAAGCACATGGGTTTGGCTGGGGGGCACTAAGTGTAGTGCAGTGCAATTGCTGCTGTGACCCCAGGCTCTTGGAAATAAGTGTGTACTCTACTCTTAGTGTGAAAAGACATTAGTGCGTGTCTACTTAATGCCGTGACATTTGCAAATAGACTGTTAGACGGTCAGCAAATTGAAACTCTGTTGCATTAACACCCAACCCAATGTCTCAATGGTTAACATGGGGAGACTGCAAGAGACGGCAGGGCTAACAAGTCTTTCAGTTTCATACTCACATTGTGCTTGGTGAGGCTGGAAATGTTGCTCGCTATTGCCTGAAGCCAGTCCAAGCAGTCTTCTACTGTGGGAAACTGTATAACACCACTGCAAACCCCGTCCACAGCTATGACCTGGAAAGCATTTTTCCTGAAGAGAAAAAAAAAGATTGTGACAGTTATGTTATGATATTTTTAGTCCATGCATTACAAATTATGATTGATTTACAAAATTCGTGAAATTTGTTAGTTTCTACTGATATCAGTAGGGTATGAGAAACAACCTGCAAAGACTGTAAACCCATTTGTATTTTCAGTTGGTAAAAGTTAGATTATCAGAAGCCATTATTTCATTTTATTTGATCCCAGCAGGAGCAGACTCTTTGAAAACTCTTCCTTTCCTCACTCAACACTTCTAATCTAACATCTCGTTGAGAATTCCCCAAATTATTCCTTTAAACCTGCATTAACTGTTTTTTTAGCTACATGGGGTCAGTGGGAAAAAAAGAGAAAACTGACTTATCGTTAACCTTTAATTTGATGTGGTGGACATGTTAGCAAATATTTGCTTACACATCCATCAGTTAAAGAGAAAATTTCTCATTTATTTGGAGTCATCTTTCTCATCACCTGTTGAATATAAGTCCGTTATTACGCTCTCTTTAGTTCTGGTTCTGGTCGCCACCAACTCCTAAGAGAACTATCTGTCTCTTTAGTTGTTAATTGCACCGGTATGTTCAACAGTTAGTTGCTAACTTCTGTCCGCCTACAGTTTGATGTTGAGTAGGTGGACAACAGTGGGATTTTTTTGAACGATGAACGTGAAGCAAAACAGTAAGTATAAAAAGGTATTTAAATTTAATTTAATTCTGTTTTGCACATTGTTGTTATAAAAATAGTGACCATAGATGCTTGAAAGGAATCAACAATTTACAACAGAAATAAAAAAAGTTAAACAGACAAAGCTCTGACCTGTTTAGTCTGAAGCGATATGTAAAGTTGATCTTCATCGTCTTAAAATAAACTACCCACTACCATGGATACCATCAATATAAAACCTATGCTATACTTATGCAATTTTCAGTTAATGGGCTAAAACATGCCGAACCATAAGTGTGGTCCATTAAGAGTCAATCCACATGATTACAGCTTCTATCATCCACAGAGCAGTAAAATGGAAATGTCTTTATTGCCAGCTTAATGGCTTATTACGTCAAGCATCCACTACTCAGAAGGTCTGTCCTAAAGTAAACACACAGAACTGTTTTGCTTATTTAATTGTGTTTAAAGGGTTATGCTATATAGCAGAAAAATCATATTTTTACAGATGCAGGATGGCTCCATTTTAAAACCCCCAAGCATTTCAGAAGTAAGACATCTTGGCACTACCGCCTTGCAGAGCCTTATAGGGAGATACCAGCCCTGCAAGTGAGACTTCAAGATGAAGTCCCACAGCTCACCTGCAGGCGTCAGAGCCTGGGATGTACTGCGACAGGCGTGAGTGTAGCAGTGGAATAAGGCGCAGGTCCACCCATCTCTTCTCCCAGCGAAGCCCCGGCGACGTGGGCCAGGACGAGCAGGACAAAGTGTCCTGCAGAAGTGTGAAACACAATTTAGGAGAACTCATCTTTTCCCACCTCTCACGTTTCAAACAGGTGACATGTCAAGAGCTTGACTCCTGCTGCTGCTGCTGCTGCTAATGCTGCTGCTGCTGTTGTTGCTGCAGGTGTGCAGGCAGGCTGAGTGAGCACGAGCTGCAGAGGAAAAGCTGATTCACCCTCCTCAAAAGATAAAGATAGAGCATCCCGGTTATCAGCGAGCAGTGACAGTTGCATGGAAACAACTTTCTGGCACCGGGAATGCTGCTGCATGGTTACAGAGGGACAGTTATAGAATTGGTCAGTCAAATAAGAGGCTAATGAAAAGAGTACCGTGTTGTTAGGATGGTAGTTTAAGTGCAGGCCGCTATCACACAGAGGAGAGGAAGTCCCACTGCTCTGGTCACTGGGGATGCCTAAAGTACAGCAGGGACACACACAAAAGGCAATAAACCCTCCATACTCAGAGCAACACCTGCATCTATTTCGAGGTTTCCAACTGCAGTGAATCATGGCATCAACAAAAGAGTGTTACTTTATTCTCCTCCACTGTAGGCTCCTGCTTTGTGCCAATTTGTATTCAGTTGACTGGGTGGATGGCCAGTCAACCTGCCCTATATACGCGTATGAAAGGATTTTATAAAAGCTTTCATGTCTGATGACGGGCAGGAGGTTTCCCATGGAAGAGCAATCAATTGCAACCACAATGAGCAATGTCAATTCTTTCAGTTTAATATTTAACATCTTTTGTCAAGCTAGAGATGCGTCCTGTCCTCTTTTTTCCCTCCATTTTCTTGAGCAAAGTTGCTTCATTTTGTGCTTGTCAAGACAAACAAGTCCAAAAAGTGAAGCAAATGATTTTTTTACTTATTTATTTTTCTCAAAGTGTCTCCTCGGGCTCGAGTTTATAGTCACCAGGACAACCAATCAGTGACAGAAAATAACACCAGATATAAATACTCTGAAATAAATACTCGTTAATTAGTTTTCCTTGCAGTAATGGTGATTCTATACTTCAATTAAAGAGAGTGTGCGTAGAGGTTTCTTACATATGCAGTCCTCACATAGGGGCAGTTTCAGAAAGGCTGGAGTCTTCTTTAGGAAAGAGACAGTAAGAGTCACTTCTTCACCAGCATTTCTCAAAACTTGGACCTGGAAAGTAAAAAAACGGCAGAAATATTTTTATTGCACGAGCTGTAAACTGTGAGGTTTTTCTGCCGATTGCTTGCTGTGATGAAACATGGTGTGCTAATGTCTAACTAAGAACGGAAAGCCAAGATAAGAGATTTACACAGACAAAGAAGTTATGCTCCTCATGCACATATTTTATGCAGTTACATTTAAGAAAAGGATGAAATAGAAACAAGTGGCTTTACATGTCAAAAAGATACAAATCAGAAAGCGAGACAAGATATTAAGCTGTTGCAGTGTAAGAAAATATGAGATATGAGCTGACAGCTTACCACTTCCTCGTGGCGATAACTTCTAACGTTTATTCCATTTATCTGGAAACAACAGTAACAGGGTTACCCTAAATAATATTGCTGGCATCGTATCACTGTAGCTCTATCTTCAGAATGATTAATGAGGCAAGCACAATAACTGTTATGGCATCTGCGCTGAAAACTGTAAACAAGAGAGTCACATTTGCAGTTGCCATGAATACAGAACGCCTTTGGCTGGCTTGTAGATGTTTCCTCTGCATCATATGAGCTGAGAGAGATGAGATGTGGGAGATTTCTTTTTTTACTGATATACTTGTAACAAATGAAAAACTTGGGATGTGACATTTACCTATAGGGATGCATCATTATTCAACACAGTATTGTGGACACATGAATTATTTAAGATACAGTATGTGTTATTTTGCAGAGGAGGACGAGATGTGTAAACAGGCATTAATTTGAGATTTGGCATTTTACCTGAAGGATGCCGTCACCGATAAAGAGCAGCCCAGAGAGTTCAGCTGGAAACAAATAAAAAATCACTTTAGTGAACTACAAGAATAAAATAGAAGGACTTAAAAGCAACAGAAGCAATATTATACCTTTTTGTTCTTTTGATATTTTTGATATCACAACAGGGATTTTATGCTCTGCTCCACCCTGAGGGGGCAAATGAAATGAAACTGAATTATAAAAGGTATCGCATATACAGAATGAGACACTCAAGAGCAGCTCAGTGAATCCCACAGCTAAACGCCGTTAGCAGCCGTTTGACAAGAAAATGATCAATAACACTTGTTCAGACTTCATTTAAAGAAGTTGGGAGGAGCAGCCTAATCAGTCGGGATCTCAATTACCTTGATGCTCAGGCCAAACCCTCCAATTGTCTGCCTCCTGATCGTTACAGTCCTCTCCTGGAAGACATGCAGTTAGAACCAAGAAGAAATTAGTTCAGACCGATGCTGAACCTCTGGGAGCTCTTACAACAGAACAAGTGGACAAGATGTGGCTTTTGTCAGAGCTAAAATTATATCTGAATAAAGGAACACTGGTGCAAGATGAAAGATCCTTATTTGTTTCAAGTATCAGTGTAAAATAATAGTTACACATAGTGATAATTAGTGACATAGTGACCATATGTTCTAAAACTAAATGAGCAATATATGAACAAATAAATGAGCAATATTATTATTATTAACTCCAGAAAGTCACACGCCTGGCTGGCTGTTGTTATAGCAACAAATACTGTACTCCCTGTTATACCACATTTTTACATTTTTACATTTCTTTCTTGTTAAAAAAAACTTTAGAGGTGGTGGTTAAGTGTATTTTTTAAAGTTTGGATAGAGCCAGGCTAACTCTTTCCCCCTGTTTCCACTCTTTATGCTAAGCTAGGCTCCAGATCGGTGCACAGGCATGATGATACAGACCTCATCTAATTTTTGGAGAGTAAGCGTACTTTATGAAAGTTTTTTGTTTCATCACACAGCTCATTGTTTTAATATACAGTAGGTTTATCAATCTTGATGTTATTTTTTTTATACATCTGCAATATCATGATATAAACCTGATGATAGTTTCAGCCCCATCACACAGATCAAACTACACAAGCACACTCATTTTCTTCGCATTATTTATACCCATCCAAAACTATGTGAGTCAACATTTTAAACTTTTTTCTTTCCCACAGACTAGTGGTGGGTAAATGTAAAATGACACCTGATAGACAGGTGTGAAGAAAAATAAAATCATGCAAAAGTGTTGGACTGCAGCAAACTGTCACCTATTGAAAATGCAACATTTCAGTCACACTGTAGACCATCGCCAGGCAGCCAATTCCCAACATAAATCATCATCTTAATTTTAAAGCTACAGGTATTAATCATGAAGACCTGCGACAATATTATTTCAAGTTTCGATATGAAATTTGGACTGGCTGTTGTCCAAACATCCTCACATTCTCCTCCGTTTATTCATTAAAATCACTTTCATTGCATTGTCCATCATGTTTTGTTGTTTCTGTTGGATTCTGTGGATCTTGAGATATATTGTTTATCTGCCTTTTTTATTACTATTGATGCTGTAGTTGTCTCAGGTGTGATTTGACATCTTTTTCTGTGGGTTGTTACAGCCTCTGGCTCGAGTTTAAAGATCTTGTTTCATATTGGGAATCTGCCTGTCACTATATTTTCAATATGACAGCGTGCAGGACAGTTAAATTGGTCACTGAGACTGAGACTAAAATGTCTGCACTCATCCTGACATGCTACAGTTGTGTGCATGCCCATGTCTTTGCCCTTTCCGTTAATTGGTAATCATGTTTCAGAAGACATGAGTATTTCCTCCATTTGTCTTTGACAGCTCGATGTTATTGAATGAATAATGCCTTTCTGAGAAAGGTCATAGACTCGGGCCTCGGTGGGGTGTTTTCATGAGAAACAGTGAACTTATTAATGTGAAGAAAAAGTTGTCAGATATGATGACAAGCGAGGCCCAAATATTACACTCTATACACAACGATCCGGTAGGTGAATCACTATTTAATCACCACATTTGATTTATGAGGAATAGACTAACTGATGTAGATTTCTCATTGACATTCACGGCGTTCTCAGTATCTTTGAGCTGTTACCTTCATTTATTGTGCTCTACATGTTACTGATTTCAATGTGAAATGTGAAGCAACCGACTGGATTACTTACGCTTGAATAAAAAGGCTCTCCAGACACACAGATGACATCTTGTTCTTGAATGGTCAGAATATCTTTGGCCAAGTGTAGTCGAATATTAAATGGCTCCTCATTACCTTCTTGCATCAAATAAATCCCAGTCTTTGTCTGCGAACAGTCAGAAAGATAAAATCATTCATCATCCCTCCCTGACTAAATTAACTGGCCATGAAATGAAATGTCATTGAGAATACTTGATGCAGGATGAACATGGAAATTAGGACTTTTGGCGATGTCTGTTACTTTCTTTTTTTAGTTTCCTTGTTAATGTTAGATTTAATAATTGAGCCCTCTGAGTAATAAACACATTCAGACACACACAAAAAAAAACATAAAACAACTGTTGATTTGTGATGAGCAGACTCTGTCAGAAGAAGGTTTTTATGAGTCGTGATAAAGTTGTGTGCCCTCTGTTTGCTTGGTATACATCCACGCTCAGAGAGGAAAAAAGAAAAGCTCAAATCATATCATCTCATTTACTGTCGTGAAAGGCAGATGATGATGATGACAAATTAAGAACCTGTGAAATTAAGTGGCTGGAACCAAAGCTCAGCCTCTACATTTGAATCTCACTGTGTGAAGACTGTGTCTGTCTCCAATTTAAAACATGCTAATCCGCATAAATTTGCATTCTGCATATGCTTCCTCCTCCCTGGCTAATTGTGATGCCTGCCCTGTCCTTGACTTAAAAAGGTCTAAATAAAAGAAGCACCTTCACCTGACAAGACTGCTAATAGAAAAAAAAAAACCCCAACAATGTCAGCACCCTGTCACCCGGGATACGTCGCTTATCAGTTAACAAGACAGCCGGCTGCATGTCTGCTATTCTTAGAGATCGAGTATCTCGACTGCAGGTCAAACTTGAATCAAAGTCAGTTTATGGAACATATTATCTTTCACCCATAATGAGGAATGTGAAGAAATGAGCCTTCGCCTGCAGCAGCTGCAGCATGAGAAATGAAACGAGGGATGCATTAATTCACATTATTTGAGGTAATGTGTGTGCGAGAGTCATTAGCCGAGCAAAATGAGGGCAGTAGTGCCATAACTGTACATAGCTGGTTCAGACAGCATCAGCACGTGGCTGTTGACCTGCTGTAGCGCTTGAATTGTACCTAATTAGCCTTATCTCTGATCCTGTTTTATGTTTCTCTATAATTCCTCCGTTATTATCTACATCATGATCAAACCAGATGTGCAAGGACATCTTGTTCTCCTCCTGTGGTGAGGGGAGTGGAACTAAAGGTCCCAACAGAGAGAGGGCCCTCAAAAAGTCAGGTATTACAAGTTTTTATCTGCAATTTCGGTGCTTTTCTTTATTGACATCATTAGTAAAGTGTTGGCTTTGATTTTAAAAAATTAAAGTAGTTAATTAAATCAGTCTACCAGAAGAAAAAAGAAAGCCAAGAGAAAAAAACAACCAGAGGTAGGGTTTGGCAATCATTTCTTTTTTCATATCCTCCAATCGTGGTTTCTCAATATTGTGATTCGATCACCAGGGGGCAGTGGGAGGAGGACAGGGTAGGGGGAGTGACATCAGCGAAATGTCAGGATGGACGACTTACTCTAAGTGTCAAAGAAAAACACAACATCTTGTATTTGTATACTCTTATGCAGGGTGTCCATGAAAAAGAGACAGCTAATTTTGCTTGTAATTGAATATATAAAATACCGCTTCAACAGAAACATTTCTAAATGCACAGTAAGGTGCTAACATCTTAGTTCTAGTAGTGAGTTAGTTAAAATCACCTTCATATACAATCCAATCGCCCATCTGCACAAGCCTATGGAAGTATTGGTGTGTAACGTGGCTAGTGGATACTATAACAGTTAGCTTGCTGACTTAAGTTTGAGAAAGAGCCACGAAGAGCAAATTAACTGCAGATCCATCATCACCATCATACTAAGGCTGTGAGTTCATAAAGTTTGCTGCAGTTTACTGAGCAACAGTGACGTCAAGAAGTGTGTTTTATTGGATATGTTTAGTTGTTGTTTCAGGTATGTGTAAGAATGGATGTATAGGAAGGGGAGGGGGTGTCAGAAGTTGCATACCGTATGTACAGATTTATGTGCTATGCTGCTGTTCAAGTCACATGCTTTCAGGCACTTGAAAAATGCCAAGGCTGTTTCTAGAATCACAGTCAATTCACTGTCAAAATGTTGCATTGATTGAATCCTACCAACCTCTTCATTTGAAGTCTTGAAATCCATGTGCTACTATGCAGTGAGGGATACTGCAATGGAGAAAAACAAGATTGAGTTAGACTGTGGAGGCAAATGGCAAATGCTTAATGACGTGACCGACTCGCTGCAGCAAAACCGTACTGCTGATTTAAACTAGCATTGTTAGTGGGATAGCTTTCTATCTTTCATTACAGCTCTCCCTTAAACATTGGAGAGAAATAGATTTTTCATTGAAATGTGCCTCTTTTAAACTCAATTCAACTGGGCACAAAATAAAATCCCCATTGAGCGATCTGGGAGGAAACCAGAGACCATTAAGCGGTAATGAATAATTCATTAGCAAAGGTAAGAACCCAGGTATCCTAATAAATCCTTCAATATCGAATGCAGCGCGCCCAGAAATGAACTGTTACCATATTTGATGACTTGTCAGAGAGACCATAAAGCTGTCCCACATTAAGAGAAAATGCCACAATAAAAGTACCACAACCTGAGTGGTATTATGGTTTAAAAAGGGAAAGGAGTGACACTAACTACCACATACTTTTCAGAAATCAGGTGACATGCTCTGTATAAATACACAAGCAGTCTTGAGGAATGTTTTGCGAGTCTCATTTACATAAACCAGTTCCACTCAGTTTTAATCAGACATGACTGCCACTTGACTCGACAAAACGAGTACAGAAGACAAATGGCTCACACTTGAATTATAGAACATGTGCCGCAGAGAGAGAGTTAGAGTTTTACCTCAGTAGAAAGGCCCCCAGCTCTTTGTACGGTAAGATCTAGCCATCGAGCAGCGAGCTGATCCCTGATCTTAGCCGTAGCAGAGGGCCTTCCCGAATCATGGCTGTCAGACTTGGGTAGTGGGGAAGCAGTGCTGTCACCTCTCCTGGCTGGCTGTAGGTGTTGCAGGATTATTCCCAGTAGAGCTGATGCTGAAGAGCAGAATGAGGCTATCGCGTAGTGAGGTTTCACTCCTGATCGGTGCTGCAGTAACAGGAGGAGGATGTGGTTAAGGTATCATTCTGATACTCAACCCAGATGCAGGTAAGGGGCTGCTGTTCAACACAAGAGCTGGAGTAAACAAACAAACAAAAAAAATACATTTAAGTATTCAAATTCAGAAAAAGAGCTGGATATTGTTGATGAAATGCTTCTGACTATGATTGAAAAGATGTAATCTACAAATGTCAGCAACACAGAGAAGTGAATATATCTGCTGCATGTATGTGGGATGCTGAATTAGATGCAAATCTCCCAAATGAGCAACCTTGTACAAAGAAAAAGAGATTCAAAAGAAACATCAAAACTATGAATCCGATTCCTCAGCCTGTGATGAAGAACCCTCTCAAGTACCTCACTCGTAAAAACCTGTGGATTCATGTGCACGAATGCCAAAATGCAATTAACTCATATTCTTCCATTTTCTTGGATCTTTATATGCCAAGCACAAATGACTCTTTCAAAGTGTTTATTAAGTTCTGATAGCACACGCTTGAGAAATCCTCCTTGTTAGTGTGCATTGTTGGCTCAGTGGCACCTTTTTGTTGAGCAGCTATGATCATTGTTCTACCAGATAAAACAAAAATAAAAAAAACTTACAGTATATACATTTCAAGCTACATTTCATGCATAAATCATTAACTCCTGATTATACAGTAAGAGAAGCCTCAATTAAACTTGCAAATGCATTTGTTAAAGCACCGAGAGGGAACAGAGCAATTCATTAATATTATGTTACAGTCAATGCAGAAACTCAAGAAATCTTCTCGATGATCAGATCATAACTTTATGTAGAAGAAAAATGTTGTCCATGTCAAACAAAACGAGTTGTCCTGAGGCAATTTGAGACTTAAAACTTTGCAATTATGTGCGGTATATTACAGTATGATCTCTGTAAGGTATGGTTATCTGATGGTTTTATTGAATGTCATGTTGTGCACAATTAAGCTCTAAAGGTCTGCTTGTTATTAGAAAGGTATTATTAACAAGGCCCTCTGACAGTGACTCTCACCCTCACCCCCTGAGCCATCATGTTTTAATAACGTAGGGTCTACTGACTCTTTGCATTACATTAATTAACATCTCTTGGATTACTTCATCTTGCACATTTAAATATTCTGCATACTGTCAACTTTTGCACAGTACCCGACAAGTAACTGCACATTTAAGCACAAAACTTTTCATTTTAACATATTACACATATAATTATATCTTCTAGTACTGGATGGATTTTTATCTTTCTTATATTTTTACTTAATATTTGTTATGCACCAAAACACCAAGACAATTTCTTGTATGTGAAAACCTACTTGGCAATGACTGACTAATGTAGTCGAAAATGACAACTCTGCAAAAAATCCTACACTCATGAAGGTTATAATGTTCAGCTTGCATTAATTCAGCTTCATGGTCATTTTGGAGGCTGTAGTTATTGAATTATACCCAGAGATATTTTTAATAGCCCTGTGATGAGCTGGCGACTTGTCCAGGGTGTACCCCGCCTCTTGCCCAAAGACAGCTGGAATAGGCTCCATCCCCACCGTGACCCTGATGAGGATAAGCGGTTACAGATAATGGTTGGATGGATATTTTTTATATTTTTTCCACCTCGTGTTTATGTGTGAAATTAGATGTATTATGCTTCATTTTAACTACATCTACCTATGAAATGAGGGTATATTTGTAGTGAGGACTATAACAGTGTACAGAAAATATAATAATATTGCTAATTTGATATGGACTTTTAACAGTTAGCAGATTTGTTGATTGAAAGATCATTCATCTGTAAAAATCCAGATAATCAATTCATTGTTTAAGTCATCATCGATGTCAGTTCCAGCTTCTAAAGATTTTCAGCTTTTCTTTGTCTTATCTGTCTGAAAATTGTATCATCCTTGGGTCAGAACTGTTTTAGAAGTTTGGTGTGCATTTTTTATAATTATCTGACATTTTATAGATCCAACCAAAGGCAAAGAGTTTGGCAGGCTTTTATTTTAAAAAAATCATTAGCTGGGGCTCCAGTTTAATCCATCCATCCATTTTCTGTAACCGCTTATCCTCATCAGGGTCGCGAGGTGCTGGAGCCTATCCCAGCTGACATTGGGAAAGAGCCGAGGTACACCCTGGACGAGTCGCCAATTTATCACAGGGCTGACACAGAGACAAACAGACATTCACACCTTGAATCCTGGCCGATTCGGAGTCACCAATTAACCTGCATGTCTTTGGAAAGTGGGAGGAACAGGGAGAACATGCAAACTCCACACATACCAGCAACCTGCAGTGAGGCGACAGTGCTAACCACTGCACTACTGTGTCACCCCACCCCAGTTAAATATAGTAAGATGTAGCTATAATGTTAATATATGTATTAATTTATGTACTTCATGTGAATAATAAAAAGGGGGGTGACGCACTGTGATATATTTTAGAAATCTATTGAGTATATTGAGAATATTGAGTGAGTTTATATACTTGTGTGTGCAGGACATGTCATGTTTTTTTAATAACATAAAAACTATATGTAGGTCACATTCTTGTACATCTATGATTTTGTTTTTCAATATATGTCAATATATGTGTGTTCCAAAGATTTATTATTGAAGTTTTATTGACTTTACACATTTGATTTGGCATTCAACACCACAGTTTTTATCTTCAACCTTTGTCCACTCCACACATGGAGCTGTCTGTATCAGAGACGACCCAGCTCTGTAATGGATGTGAGAGAAATCCTGACATCATTTGTGGACCTGCTTTAAAAATGAATGTCTTCACGTGGTCAGCTTAAAAACGTGTCTGCAGCTCTGAGATGAGCACTATGTCTTCAGCGGTGCCCCCCTCTACAACCCGTCAGAAGCCAGCACTTCCCTTTTTTTTGTTTCAGTGAGAATCCAAAGATTAAACCTTTTGTGCCTTTTAAGTCGAGTCAGCGTAACTCATTTTACAACCACGCCATCAGATATTTTCAGCCCTACCAATTTGCCGAGCAATGTTTTCCGAATAATGCTCGTCTTTGACACAATGGCTGCAAACACACAGAGAGAGGAGCAGAGTTAGATTGCCTGCATGATGTGGAGATGTAACGTGACATCTCCATCTCTTAGACCTGAGGACAGCTATGGCCCATGCAGGATGATGAATGGCTGTTTGTGTGTGCAGGTGGAGCAGCTGTGTGCAGAGTGCTCCGGCAAATGTAGTTTTACTACACGAAAATTGAGATGGGTTTCACTTACTGTATGTTCACTTGTTCTGCGACCTGGAACATATGGTCCCTAAGAGTGCAGCTTTTTAATTCGGCGATTGATGAGTGCAGATATTATGTTGCTTAAATATTATGGCATCCCAAAAAAGTCCTGCTCAACATCGACAGCATTACACTGACAGATTTCAGGATATGACCCGCTCATGTTAGAAAACATAACATCTCTGTTGCAAGCTGCCAGCAGTGCACACCTTCCTGTACCTGTAGCCTTTAAACATACTCTTCAATGTGTGTAGAAACAGAGAATGAATACTAATTATGATTACTTCATTTTTTTTTACCTTGCTATCTTGAAAGAAAAACACTCTCCAGCACTCAGAGAGAAATCAACTCCAGAGAGGCAAAATTGTGAGTATTTTTTATTTTTATTTTTTTGAAGATTGTTGAGGCTCCTTTTCTTTCATATTTGGGAATTTTTCAGTTATGAGGACTTGAAGATTTATCTAAATCTGGAGGACGTGCTCGATTGTTTGGCACACTTTGTTCTAGGATTCGAGATGTAGTTGGTTTGTGCTCTTCCTGTGACAACTTGATATAATGTGTTCTCTCTGTTTTCACTTATTAATTGTTACTAGTTTTGTTGAGTGTTGGACTGTTAAATGTGGAGGATTTAAATAGACTGTACTTATATAGCAGCTTTCTGACCACTCAAGGCGCTTTTACACTACAAATCACATTCATCCATTCACACACACACATTCATCATGAGTTTTTGAGAGCTAACGATAGCAGCCTTCGGGAGCAATTTGGGGTTCAGTATCTTGTTGCTCAAGGACACTTCGACATGCAGACTGGAGGAGCCGGGGATCGAACCACCAATCATCTGATTAGTGGATGTCCCGCTCCTGAGCCTCCTCCTGAGTGCGCTTGTGGACTGCAACACCAACACCTCTCTCCCCCGTAGCACAAAGGAGAAACAACTGTTTAGAGCCAGTGTTGTCCTTTCTGTGCTACTGTGCTACTGTAGAAACATGCTGATTCAACATGGAGAAGACCTAAATTTGGCTGCTAAATTAGTCTCCTGAATGGGTATTGTGTTGCACTAAATGAGAGTGGCACTGGTTGGGAGTTGGATTTTACATCATGCTAGGAGGTAAGATTGTTCTTTTGTTTTGTGCATATCATCACATTTCATTTAATAAACTATAGATATGCTCATTCTAAATAAGAAAAAACACAACAGTTCTTAAATCCAGGTGATTATACAATAATGAAAACATAGTTATGAACATTATATTCCATTTATGTGAATAAAACCCACTAAATCTGACACACTGGACCTTTAAAGTCAGTGTTTGTAAGCTTCATGGTCTCTTAAATGTGTGAGCTGTAGCTGCCTTGTGTTTTTGCCTTTGTGTTTTAGGTTTTTGTTTGTTTTAGGTAGGTGTATAATTGGTATGGATTAAAATGGAAGTTTTAATTGAAGTGCAGGTGCAGCGATGCACATGTTTTTGTATCTCCGGAGTCTAAAATATGCATTCGTGGAAAAATGAGTGAGAAAAAAAAAAAGAAAATGTTTGTTTTTACTATTCCTCACTCAGGGCTGAGGCTAGTAATTGCTTTCATTATTGATTAATCTGCAGATGTTTTTCTCCATTAATTGGCTGCAGGTTTGATCTATAAGATGTCAGAAAATAGTGAAAAATGTTGATCACATATTCCCAGAGCCCAAGGTGACAAATACAGATTGCTTGTTTTGTCTGACCAATAAAATTTAAAAAAAAGATTTTCAATTTACTTTCATAGGAGACTAAAAAACAGCAAATATTTACATTTTAGAAGCTGGAACCAGTGTTTGTTTGTTTGTTTGTTTGTTTGTTTGTTTGTTTGTTTGTTTGCATCTTGCTTATTACCTTTTCAATAAATTATAGAGATTATTTAATTATTTTATCAATTAAAAAATTGGTCTACAAAATGTAACCAATGTGCAACAAAAGTTGCAAAAGTTCTTGTATTAAGCGGTGCCTGTTCTGTGTGCCGCTAGAGATGCTACTTCTCCATCTTTTCTTTCAGATTATGTTCAAGACATATCGTCAGGCAAGGTAGAAAAAGTATCTCATCATGTTTTTAATTCTTTCAGAGCATTTGTCAAAAAAAAAAAAAAGTCTTTCATCACCTCGTAAGTCAATACCTGAGCTCCGTTAGCAGCCAGCACACTCTCTATGCCAGATGCTCGTGAATGATAGGTAGAGGAGTAAATTAGTGATGGACACATTTATAGACTGAGCTCTTGACCTTCCTGACTATGATGTATGTTTTTTGGCAACAGGGAGCCACCAGATATCAGGTGGGTGCCAAGTTAAATCAGCGAGAATCATTTCACAAACTGGTTCCCTGTTATATCACTGGATATCAGGGAGCAAAAATAGACATACGCGGGATAATGAATTATAGCTAGAAGAAACTGGTCCTGCAGCATGTTTCCTACTGACAGATTCCTTAATGGGATTGTAATCTTTTTTTTTCTTTAACATGAGATATTATGCTGCATCGCCCGTGGATAAATGGATTGGGAAAGTCAAGCATGTTATCTTACATGAGGGTCTTAATTAGGCTCAACACAGAGTCTTTATACTACATTGAATTACCAATGAACAGCCATTCACTCTCCTAATTATATCATATATGTATAAATATATATGCAGTTAGTTATTTTTGTGTTTCAACCAATGAGGCCTTGGAGGGAAAAACTTGGGGGCCTGGAAAAGGCACCGTGCTGTGTGTGTAGAGTACATGAAAGGATTAAAAAGCTCAGCATATTGCTGAAGGCTAGGCTACAATGAAATGAAGCTACACAGTCAAGGGACACATCTGCTCACTTACTAAATATAAAGCAGGGAAATATAGCACTGTCTCTCAATTGCTCTGGCAAATTATTTATGAATTCAAACTGCGTGACAAAGAAACAAATTACCGTCTTAGGTTTATAAATTAAGTTCTGCAGATCTTCGTATGTGGACTTTATTTCCTGAAAGAAATAATTCCCTTAAGGTCCAGCTTCAAAATGTGACCTATGCACCTGACAACGGCCTACAAATTGTGACTACATATATGTAGGTCTACAACTAATGAACATTTTTATTAGCGACCATTCTTGTTGATTACTTTTTTGATTGGTAGTTAAACCATTTCATCTATAAAATATAAGAAAGCGGTGAAAAACACAGATCACAAGAACTCAGAAATTTGTTGGAACAAGTGCAAATATATCAACTTCCTCTGATATAAAACAGAGTAAAATCTTGCATCGAAAGCTTGAATAAAATAAACTCAATGATTCATCCATTATCATAGTAGCTGACATTTAAGTTTCTGTCTCTCGGCTGATAGTTTCTGCCCTACATAAACGCTTGTGTGCTTGTGACAATGTTACACTTGTCAGAGTAAACAGAAACTATATGACATCCATACAGTCTGTTCTGCTATCATAAGCAAAAACTGTAAAGCGGGTTAATTGCTGCTTGGGGCTATTTTACTATTCACAGGTTGGATGGATTGCAAATGTTCCAAGGAAACGCAATAATGCAATTTACAGTACAAGACTGCCTTCCATCAAGGTTGAGCTGCTACTGTGGCGAGCTGTCAAGGCAGCAGTGCTTAACGAATAAGCAGACTCTCCACATTAATCAAACGTGACCTAAAATTGTCCTACCTGGGCTACATACACGTTGTAAAACATAAAGGAAATGCTGCTTGCCCTCGACAGAAATCCAGTATCGGATGTATGGATGTTATCTCAGCATGTTAGTATCATGAATCATTACATATAATCTAACCCCTCATTGCTTTTCTTGGGGTAGTTATCTTCTACGTGTAGCTTTCAGTGCCTTGATCTGTGTTGCAGTCCTGAACCTCTAAATCAGATGGGCTGGTATATGAGGCGCATATAAATGAGAGTTGTGTCTTCTGTCTTCCCCCACCATGAGAGTTTGGTGTGCATTCGCTTCAATAGCCATCAGTCTCCACTAAGCCAGACTAATGGTTTTCTTGTTACATGACAGTGACTCCGTGACACAGACCAGTAATGTTTTTTTCCCCACTCTCTGAAAAAGATATCTACAGTTTCTTTTATTTGCGCTGCTCATACATCACACCACAATAAAAGCATATGGCTTGTCCTCCTGTGAATTTAACATCTGGAGCAGTTTGTATGGATGGTCAACCAAACAGTTGCTATAAAAGCCTCACAGAAACAGCAGGAGTGATACATTTTTCTCTCTGCTGCCGGGCTCTGGGGCTAGATCGTAATGAAGATGTCCAGCCTTACGGTGACATACTGTGGACTCTCCCAGCTGCCCTTTAGATAGAACAATCTTTGGAAATGTTAAAGGATCGCTCTATTTCAAGGAAACAAACTGTTTTCTCCAGATATGCAAAACTATGCAAAATCCTGCTTCAGTTTTTATCATGTACTTTCCATAGTAAGTCACTCCTACTTTTTTTTATTTTCCTCTGGAATCTTGTCAAGTTTTTTTATGCATCATTTTCAGCACAGCACTCCTTTTTTTATGGTCAAAATAGGTCACTGAATAAAAGCCACATGGCATTAAAAAAAATGAAATGCTGCAGCACTGGGTGCTGAAAGAGTATCCCTTGAATATTCAGAACAACTGCGTTACATATCGAGCTACTGGGTGATGCTGCAGGAGTGAAACTGCATTTTGAACGTGTTAACATGCATAATTAATGTCAAAGTGTACATTCATTGCTTATAGTAAAATGCCTTAGGACAACCTATCCCGCTTGTACATTTCAAGACGTTTAACCAGTTTGGATTTTTAAATGACCCACTGGGATCCAGTTGCAGGAGAAACAGCAAGTTATTGATTACTTAAGTAGGTTAGGATGGAGTGTGGGGAAACTCTTTCATGTGCAGTGTAGACATTGTTTCTAGATGTTGATTGATGCCAGTTGCCAGCTTATGATTGCGTTGGGTTCAACTTTGTGACAGTCTCCTTTTGATTCTGACTGTCATACAGTATGGAGGATTCAAACAAGTTGTTTCTTCCTCTCTCTCCTGGCTGACATATTGACCAGATGTGACTGACAGCATTTCACTCAGGCCACATTTTCTGCCAGTGTAGCTCTGTCACTTGGCCAAACTGCTTTTTGATTTAGGACATAAGCAGAAATAGGAAGGATGGGAGGATGGGGCATAAAATCATCAATGACATGTCAACATCTTTCCTCCTGTAGGAAGTGAGACCTCCAGTACATCATACAGATTGCTCCTGACCTATGACCAGGGAATGGACCAGCTCGGCTCATGCTGCTTCCTATGCAGAAGTCTGATTTCTACATCTCAGTGGGCTTTTTTAGATACAAACTGCACTGAGTGTCTGTCGCCTTACAGCCCATAATGAGGACAAACAAACCACACAAGTTTATTAGTTAAAGAAGCAACATAAATTTTGTGAAAGACTGGAGGCTTCAGGATCTTTCTGCCAGGCTAATAAAACACACTGGAGGAGCAGCAGCAGCAGCAGCAGCAGCAGCAGGCTGTGCTGAAATACTCCTCAGGTTTATCACAGATGGATGTTGCCTTAATGCTTTTTTCCAAGAAGAAGCTGCGGATGAGCGATTTGTGAATAGTTCAGTGACGTTTACGACATAAAACGAGCTATTTAAAGAAGAAAAGTAGGTATGGTGACGATTACTGGCATCCAGTGCAGAGAGAGCACTTGAAGGCTGCTGAATAGCAGCACTATGGATGAAAAGAGGTCTGCTTGCCACTGCACTGGCTGGAGCAAACTGCGGGTGCTGCCTGTGTACCTGCACTGAGGCGATGTTAAGGTTTCTGCAAGCCCACATATCCACTGCAAATTACACAATAATGAAAAGGGAGCTTAATCATGAGGCCCATCATAAGTGAACTCCTCAGCTGAGTGCATCACCCCCAATGTGACTATTAGAGAATGTGGTGCTTTATTATCCATCGGATCATATAGGTGATTGGTACATAAATCTTGGTGCGCAGCATTAAGACATATTACATCTCAAAAAAGTGCATTGTAATCGGATTAATGCTTCGTTTCATGGATGTTTGGCATGATAATTAACTACCTACGTTCGTCATGCACTGTGTTAGGAGGCACTGTAGCTGTAAAAGCGAAAAAAAATTTCATCTCTGTGAGGCTTACCTGATTTTCTAGTAACAGGTGGTGATGTCTTATTAGACTCCAATCCCTCATGTGACGGGTTGTTCTTATTTTAATTTATGCAAACGGTTGCTAAAACATCTCTGCGAAATCACAATGTATCCCTTGTGGCAGGCAGCATCGCCCACACGGCATCCTGGTCCACTTACTCTGTAGCGATGTGCAAACACCGACAGAAAAACAGCCCGCACTCGCACACAAAACAAGATTTGTCCATATTTCCTGGTCCAGCGGGCGGTTTGCTTTTCTTTTTTCTTTTTTTTTTTTTCAGGGATTCCTCTCCGTCGACATCTCTGGCAGAGGGTCCGGTTTCACAGCTCCGTGTCCGTCTCTCCCTCGCATCGTGCTGCCAAAATGACTGAAGCTGGAAATCACATGCGGGGCTGGTTTTTAACGCGCGCGTCAATCGTTTACCCAAGGCTCCCGCACAACTCCGGATCCATAAATATTACATGATTCTACTTTTCCACTGTTTCCAAAGACGTCTGCTGCGCTCTCCAACAGCACACTCGTGTTAAAGACACGCAAACATCTCACAAAGCGGGTTTTTTTTTTTCTTTGCCAATTACATGTGCGTGCACTGCGGTTTCTCTGCGTGCGTTGAGAGAGAGAGAGAGAGAGAGAGAGAGAGAGAGATTCACTCGGGATTCATACCGAGGTTTGCCAGCTTACAGATGAGATCTGCGGCAAAAGACAAAAGAGTGTTTGATTTGTTTCAAAGTTATTCTCACATTAAAGGTGTGTGTGTGGGGGGGTTACAACTTCCACGAGCGAAATGGCATTAAAAAGGAGACGTGTGGATTTTCTTGTACAGTCAGACTCTCATGACTCAGTTTGGGTTGTCAATGAACACACACACACACACACACTGTGAGCTACATATGTGTTCAGTCACTCAGTAGTATTTGGATCTTTACCCGAGGCCCTTGCGTGAGCAGCTGCGCGGGGCTGACCAGGTGCACCTCATTTTCCATGCTGTCATCATGCCAGCTGAAGACACCCCGCTGTTTTTTTCCCCACATGATGCAAGTTAATTCTTCTGACGTTTCATGTTGCCTACCAACCTGAGCTGCACGTCACAGACAGCTCCTATTCATAAAAATGAGAAGCACGTGGGAACACAGGTCTTTTATTCTGAAAGGGTTGCTGATTAAAGAGTCACAAACCTAAACCTGCAGCTCTATAGGACCAGTATGAGTCCTGTTGGTCCTGAAGGTTATCTGCTGACTCTCAATCACAGTTCACTTTACAACCTCTGAGTGTCTTCCACTGTGAGGCTTTCCATCCCTGTCCTCCCTAATGGCTTAACTGTGAACCATTAGCACATCAAAGATAATTCACACCCGGATTATGGCTCTTGTATAGCCTTCAGGTCTCACCAGAGGCCTTGTAAGAGTTCTACATTTGATCTTATTGCACCTGTAACCCATCTGACCTCCCTCTACCTGTCTCAGGGATGTCCGGGTCCCATAGACTGCACCTAAGCTGGATCAGGATGAGCGCAGATTCTGAGCTTGGATCAAGTCAATCAAGCCAATGATGTAGCTGATGAGCTGTTAGCAGTCATTGAAAAATCATTGCATTAATTAAGTCATAACTGCTGAGTCAGTGTCTTGGCAATCTTTCTATAGAGTGAGATGAACAGATTTTAAATTTGGTTAAAAAAAGAGAGAGCAAAATTTGGACTGATACTTGTTATTGGTACAGTTGAGTTGTCGAAATTGATATCAGAAACAAAAAAGGTTTCATCATTTGTCTGGCAGGTTTGCCTACTAAACATATTTTGTCATTCAGCTTCTCACTATGAGTGATGGCATCATGTAATACCAAAAATCACCTGCTAAAGGTGGATCAGCTTTGCTTGCTTCACAAGCGATATGTCCAAGCTTTTCTCGACGGTTTAAAGGTCCAGTGTGAAGGCTTTAGTGGCATCTAGCGGTGAAGTTGCAGATTGCAATCAGCTGAATACCCCCTTGTCTCACATTCCCCTTCCAAGTGCGATGGAGAAACTATGGTGGCTATAAAAGCCACAAAAACTTGAAATGCCATCTCTAGAGTCAGTGTTTGGTTTGTCCGTTCTGGGCTACTGTAGAAACATGGCATGCAATATGGCGGACTCCGTAGAAAGGATCTGCTCCCTCTGTAGATATGAAAGACTAAGGTTGTTACTAAGGTAACAAAAACATCTTATTTTCCGTTGATCAAACATCAATTACGACACACTTATGAATATTATGTTCAATTTCTGCCATATTCTGCCAATAAATCTACCTAAAGGTCACGCACTGGACCTTTAAGCGGGCAGAGCTCAGTTGGAAAAAGGTGATGTTACTGGTCAAAACATCAAATTTTAAAACAACCTGACCTCCTGTACACACTGTACACCTTTTATACACTATTTATTTGTTCACACATTAAAAATACAACTATGATAAAACATATGATATGAAGACATTCACTTAGATATAAATAGACACACTTGTACTGACATACATTCACATATTGTATATGTGGATTATAAGTAAACAAAAGGCTGTGCAGGAGAGGTAGGAAAGGAAAAGCTTACAGAGACACTCCTAAAAAGGTCAAGGCATGATAAGCAGGATTACATTAAATAAAAATAATGAGGGATGGAAAGGCAATTACAAAACAAAGACATATAAACATATAGAAATTGTGTATATTGTTCATCAGTCAACGCTGTAATTGGCATGTTAGTGTTCAATTAAGATGTTTTTAAAAGAAGATGATGAATGATGGACAATATGCAAGTCTGAATTCAGCATATAACAATTAAACCACATGTTGGAACATAAAGATGACATTGCATACTGTGTGCTGCATTGAGAAGCTGCTGCTGCCTCTCTGTGCTTAAATCAAAATCATGTTCATGTTTTAACTGTTCACATTTTTTACCTGTGTTACACTGTGCCCCCTATAACACAATACAGGGCCAAGGATACACAGCTTCCTCTCTGTTAATTAATTTCGAGCTCATAAACTACAGCCTCCGCTCTTTCACAGTTAGTGATATGATGGTGAGGTGAGTCGGCACATGCATGCTTTCGCTGCCTCTTCACTCCTGTCAGTAGAGCAGCATCCACATGCTCTGAATGCAGAGAACAGTACTGAAGCATGAGAGCCACAAGAAGACCTTTTACACCTGGCCGTGCATGGTCTGCTCCTCTTGGATATGGGTTAGGTTGGTGGCTAATACTTGATTTCAGAGCATTATCTTCTCACGGTGCATGTTTTCTGCTGGATCACCACCACTCCTCACCCATCCTACTAGCCATACAGAGCGCTGAATGTGTGACAGTAGCTGGGAGTTATTATGCACAGATAACCTTCCCTTCCATTTATAATCCAAGTAGGCACAAAGGGAAACTATTCATGATCTGCAATTATGTTTTCTAGATAAGATAAGCAGTGCACAATTAACTTAAAGCTTGCCCTAGACATAAGGAGCTTTTCATATCTGCTGACCTAGCCAATCAAACTGCTCCTGGAGCTGCTTTACAATCCCGCCATATATGCTAAAGCTTTTGTCTTTGTGTGTTTCTTTTCTCTTGCCTTGTTTTACTTGTAGATGTTCAGCTCACACCCCTCACAGGAGAACCGAGTTGAACACAAGGGGGCGTAGACTGCTAAGTTTGCCTCTCCTTGTCCAATTCAGGAGCAGCAGCAGCAGCAGGATGGATAAATTTGATTATGTTGTCACATCTGACCTTGAGAGGGAACTCTACTTAAATTTACATTTCAAGGAGGAATGCCTTATTGCATTATTGGCAAGGAAACGTGTTGGGTTTCTCCACGCACAGCTGCATTAGGAATCTGCCACCCTTTGGCAAAGCCACAGAGTGGACATGTGGATGGCAGGCAGGCAGGTTATTGGTCCAGTTGTTGGATCATGAAGTCAGAGATTTGGATAGAAAATGTGTGTACATACAGACGATAAACCATCAGTCAAGTCATTACCATCATCATTAGCAGTGCTGGTGTTTGGTGGGAGTATTCTCCAATTCAAATATGCCACCCATACAGGATAATCAAGTCCCCAGAGGTTTGTAACACAACAATCAGCAGCAGCAGCACAGTGCATAGTCTGTGCAGTGATTGCATTAGCAATTGCATTTTAAATAATCCTGTCTGTCTCAGCCTGTAGCTCTTGTTCTTCTTCTTGTCCTTGCTCTTCACTCTTTTATCATCTCTCTGTAGTTGAAAGAATAAAAAGTTAGTTTTTCTTGTCACCCTGGATATGCCAACTGTATGATGCCATGTACACTTGCATCCTTGAACACACACACACAAGGCACCTGTCTGAGTGGAGTAAACGGCACTGGCCCAGCCCCTCAAGGGGTTACGCGCTCCTATAGGCTAAAAGCGCATTTTTAAAGCTCCGTGGTAAAAGCGAGATTTAATTGGTTTGAGCTCCCAGTATATGTAGATGGCAGCGGATGGCTCCTCCCATGCACCTGATAGGGAGTATTTACAGCTCTTTACAGCTACCCGCTGCAGTTTCCAAGAGCGCAGCGCTGCACCATGACACTCCACTGGACTTAAGCAATAAGGATTTCCGTCTTCACACAGTAAACTGACGCTCCACCGCTATATTTTCAAAGAGAGAGAGAGAGAGAGGGACAGATAAAAAAAAAAAAAGTTTGCCAAAAGTTTGTCCACTTGTTTTCCAAGATGCCACGCTCTTTTCTGGTGAAGAAACACATAAACTCCGCAAAGAAGCCAAATTATAGTGAGCTGGAGAGCCCAACAGGTAAAGTTTTAAAAACTTAAAGGACCTGTTCGACTTTACAAACTTTTGCAAAGTGTTGTGTTTCTTTCATGCAGTCGCGTTTTTGACTTTGCAGAAGTTTCTGTTTGCTTTTCTAAATCTTGCGCTCCTCACTCAAAGCGATGACAGGCAGCATGTGATCATTCATTTCATTTTTACTTTCTTTATTTTCAGTGTTCTTCACGCCGCACATCTACAGGGGCCTTCCTCTGCCCGTTATCCCCCAGCCGGAGATCCTGAGCCCGGCAGCGTACAGCCCCATCACAGTGTGGACTACCAGCAACTTGCCGCTGTCTCCGCTCCCCAGTGACCTCTCCCCCATCTCTGGATACCCTTCATCGCTCTCCGACACCTCCTCTAAAGACCACAGCGGCTCTGAAAGCCCGAGGAGTGATGAAGATGAGCAGATGCTACCCAAGCTGACAGACCCTCACGGGGTGGAGGCAGAGAAATTCCAATGTAGTTTGTGTAGCAAGTCCTACTCCACGTACTCTGGACTGCTCAAGCATAAACAGCTGCACTGCGACGCCCAAACGAGGAAATCCTTCAGTTGTAAATACTGCGAGAAGGAGTATGTGAGCCTGGGAGCTCTCAAAATGCACATCAGGACTCATACTTTGCCTTGTGTTTGCAAAATATGCGGAAAAGCTTTCTCCAGACCATGGCTGCTCCAAGGACACATCAGGACGCACACCGGTGAGTGAATGGGGCCCTCTGATTGAGGAGGCTGAATGGTTGTTGTGGGGTTTTTTGCAGGCACAGACTAATTGTGTTCAACTTGTTACATGATTTAATAGCTTTTACAGTAGCAGTAGACTCTGTAAACACAGCTGACAGGCTGATACTATGGTGGAAAAATATGAACACTCCGAATGCTCTTTTGGTTTCTATTAGTGGTGTGTTGAAAAGAAAAAGTATTACTTTTTTCTTGACAAACGTCACGTCACAATGAACCAGCAACATAGTCTGCTCAGCAGAGTGCTTTTCGTTTGTTGCAACCTGCCAAAAATAACAGGCCAAGATGCCTCTGCAACTTCATTTCTATTCAAATATGTCTGTTCTAACTTTGACAGTGTCTTCTTTCTCGTTTCTCTTTCCCCCCCTTAACAGGAGAGAAGCCATTCTCCTGCCCTCACTGCAACAGGGCTTTTGCAGACAGGTCCAATCTCAGGGCTCACCTACAGACCCATTCGGATGTGAAAAAATACCAATGCAAGAACTGCTCCAAAACCTTCTCCAGGATGTCTCTTCTGCACAAGCATGAGGAATCTGGTTGTTGTGTAGCACACTGAACTGGGATACTTTTCCACCAACAGAAAAAAAGAAAGAAAAAAAAACTCTGGTGCTTCTTTATTTTTCCAAGCCCAGGAGAACTGTCAGGGAATCACATCGAGGGGGTTTGTTCCCAAAGACTTTTTTTTTTTCTTCTTCTTCTACGAGCAGTCAATTTCATTTCAGAGTGAGAAATAGCTCTGTGCTCACGTGCTTCTCGTCTCAAGCAGTGTTTTCTGTGATTGCAATCAGTGTCGAGCTTTGTCATACCATGTACTCACCTACCTGTGCTATTCATGCACTTTTCTGCATGTCTAGAATGTTTTATATGCCTTCACAATGTTATCTGCAGTGTTTGTACCAATGTCTCTCGATGGCTGTTAATGCCAGTCCTCCACTCTTTTAAAATGAACCACACAAACGATACCAAAGGGCGCATTATGAATGACAGTATAAATACAGCTAGAGGAATACTGAAGCCATTGTTACTTAGGGAACAAGTGCAAACTTAGTTTTTAGGGTGAAATTATTTTAATTTTTGCACAGTCATTAGAAACAGTTTGCCAGCACTCAAACAGCAAAACAAAATTTCTCAAGTGCCTCAGTTTTACTTGGCAATAATATGTATGTTTCCTTTTATATTTTTATATATTGAATGTAAGCGTGACTGAGATGATTGTATATTAACAGTGAAAACTGTGATGCTGAATGATTTTGATATTTTCATATTCTCATGACACTTTTAAAAATAAAGTTTCATGACATTTTGTATAATTCCTGGCATCCTTCAAGTTGCTTTTCATCTGTGAAGCCTTCTGTTCTGCTTTTTTGGGTGTACGAGCAGCTCCTTCAGCAGGGACTCACTGATTGTCACACGCTTCAACCTTGCACAAAAAAAAGTAAATGATATTTAATCCGGCTTGCACCATCTCATGTTATGGAGATGTAAAAAATGAGGAGAGAGGTGACTCAGCTCTGAATCAGGCCTGAACCTGTTCCCTGTGAACCTGTCCAGACATCAAACAATCTTGAAATTTAACACATACTAGCTATATTGATCTGCACTCACTTGTTATACCCTTTGAGGGCCCATGACGCTCTCTTTGCCCAAGTGTGTGTACAGTTTAAATACAAGGGTGTTGTTCTTTTTAGAAAGTAATCCTAATTTTGAAACTCATCATAACCCAAACTTCAGGAAAATGTATCTTCTTGCTCATTCACAACAATCACCGCAAGGTCACAGGGCACTCAGATATCTTCTATTTTAATATCTTTTCACAAAAAGCTAAAATTTGCATTCAGTTTGACATCCTCTTTGAATTTCTGGGATGCTTGCCATCAAGGATTAAATATACTTCCTCAGGGCTACATTTTTTTGTCTTTTACCATATGCTGTCTACTTGCAGCAGATAGAGATTAGAGTACAAAAAGTGCAATGCCTCAAGGGATACAGTCAAAGTTGAACTCTTTCTAACAAACCCCACACTGTGTTCCCGTTTGCCCTAATGCCCAAAAGCTGCTGACCTGAAAGATGTGATCTGACAAATAGACACTTGTTTTTCTCGCTGTGAGGGGCTGAACTCCCCTGTAGGTAGATCCTCCTCGTTGTGAGTCATCATCAAGCTATTCCAGGTGCTCGCCGCCAACACTTTGGATTGGACCAGGTGGCTCTGGGGGCTCTCCGGCAACCCTCGCTGATAAGCAGGTGCAACCAGGGAGGGTTCAAAAACCACAACAGCAACAGGTCCACTGATAGTGTAGAAAGTTCAGCTATGACCTAATGTGGAAACCTTACAAGCAGCAGGTCCTATTATTCAGATCATTTGCCTCATAAAAGGAAAGTACCATCGAGAGGGCCCTCTAAACTCTACGACTGAGACACTGAAGCTGTTTGTGCTGTTCTTTGAGGAATCTAATATCTTTCTTTCCATAGGCAACGCTTTATCATACTGGTGTCAGAGAGGAAAAAACAATGAATTCATGATGCCAATTAGCTTCATAATCTTGCAAGATTTCTCTTTTTACAACAACAATTAACTGCATGACTGATTTCTCAGATAACAACAACGTGTTAAATGCTTTCCCCCTCCAACATGAATATTTGATTTAGCCGCTGTGATGATAGTAGGAGGAGAAGGGGGAGGAGAAGGAGCAGGAACTCATTTGTTTTAAAGCATATGGCTATTAGAGGATGTGTTAAAGAATGTGAGATCAAATATTTGTTAGGTGTGGAGAGTGTTACTAGTCACACTGTCGCATTTAAGTTGCGAATCCCGTAGACGCCAAATGCAGGTAGATACCCCGTGGGTGTTTTTTTGCAATTAGGTTAAAAAAAAGAAGAATCTCTGTGCTGAAATATCGTGCAGATAAATTCGATTTGTTTATTCCTAAGAGTCAATTAGAATGAAAATATCTGAGGCCTGAATTAAGTCATTAATCATTTTCAGTGCAGATAAAATATGATTTTGCACACAGCCTACTTTACTTGCCGCGCATTCATTTCATGAGATTTGTTCTCTCCCAAAAGTCAACAGGAATGAACATATTTCAGACCTTTATTAAGTAATTTATCATATTCAGTGGAAATTAGTTTTCTTTTCATTTTAGACTATATATTAAAACCCAGAACTAAATTAAAATAGGGAAGTGACTTTATAAATCTAGAGCACTACCTATAGGAAAGTGTGTTGAAGTGCTACATTAGGGCTGCAACTATATTTCATTATTTTGTCCATAAAAGTCAAAAATAACTGTAAAAAAACACCAGTTATCATATTCCTTAACCCCAAAGTGATGTTTTCAAATTGCTTATTTTATTCGACCATCAGTCCCAAACCCAAATATTCAGTTTACTTTCACGTACAACAAAGAAAAGCATGATATCTTTACATTTGACAAGCTGGATCCAGAGACTGTTTGGCCTTTTTGCTTGAAAAATGATTACCAATTATAAAAATAGTTGCAGATCTGATTTATTGACTATTTGTTGCAGCTTTAGTGGAAAACTATAGGATTCTACCACTATTATCAACACCTGAAATCATAAAACTCTTTATGTTATCATGTACATTATATCACATGTAAAATAAATGTTCTCACTCTGCACTTATAAGCGCACAGGGTGACATAAAAACTCAGAGCAGCCTCAGAGAGCTCTGTGTTAGATGTAAAGCAGGGCACAGCTCTCCAAAACCTGCTGACTTTATGGTGAATCAACGAGTATGATTCCTTTATGACCATCAAGTGGAACAAACAACGTTAAAGGTATCCTCTGAGGGCTGATTGTCCTCGCCGGGAAGTGATCCCCAGCCCTCCTCTAACCCCGCCACATCAGAAAGGAGATGATTGTGTATTCCCCGTTACTCCATGCGCCTGGAGGAATGTTTGTCTGTTTATTGAGCTCCCGCTTCTTGTTAAAAACTATTCTCTTTAATTCCAGTTGTCTCCACAAGTGACTGGGTAGCTACTTAGAATGGCGCTGCTTTTCAGCTGGAGGTGCATATTCTCCAGATAATACTGTTTGCCTCTAATTGTGTAGCGTCCTTTGCATCTGCGCTCTATTTGTTGATAAATTGGATTCATGCAGATTGAGCGAGCATAATTTAATCACCAGGGAAGATGAATTCTTTTGAAGTTTTGCTGTGTCTTACAGTCTTATGTATTTATCTCATTAAAGTAAAATGGTTAACGTAAAGGGGCAAAAACTGGTATTGGAAGAAAAAAAAAAACATTTTAATTAGTAAAAATACGGAGCTGACCAGCTGTTTGGCGTGCAGCAGGCTGCAGACATGTGACCCTCGATATAGGTCGGAAATGATTTTTTTTCTGTGTGTCCTTAAGTGAAAGAGTCCAGCAGAGACAGACGAGGCTGTGTTGTCTTAATCAATAGCTCTGTGGTCTCTTTTTGTTGCCTTCTTATTGAGCCGAGGTCAGCAGTCAAAAGATCCTGTGATCATATTTACTTGATTGTATTTCCTCCTAATCTTCAACCTACTAAACCCCATGATCACAGCTGTAAAAGATCATCTCTGTAAACAACATGCTCCTTTGTGATCACAGATGATTTGACAGATTGAAGGTTGACCTTTTCATTAAGTTTTCACTCTCTATAACAGCTTAAAAGATAAACTACCTCCCATTTTCATTTATAAACTAACTTAATAAATAGTTTATAATATAGCACCCAGAAGACTAGACATATTAGATTGGAGCTGTAAGTGGAGATTAGCTTGTTCAGTGAAATTAGTTATTTAAGTTAAATGTAGGCCTATCTGTGTTTTGCTAAGAGGTGTCTGTCTGTTTACTGTTAGTATCATAATATCATAATCTAAATTTAACACATTTAAATATGTGATTTAAAGGTAATAAATCACACACACAACCAAAATCTGAGATGGCAGTTACTGCTAGTTTAGCTAGTTGTTTATTTTCTTCATTATAATTGTACTTTCACTAGTGACTGCTTGATCTAGTTATGTGGAATAACAAACTAAAATCACCAAGATCATTAAAATCATTCATGTATAAACAACTCGGGTATAATTAGTAAATAAATGTAGCTTTAGCTAAGGTTAGCTGTAGTTATCTCAGCAGTAAGCTTTTAGTTTGCCATCAACGTTTTCGCTAAAATTTTGTATCATAATCATTTTTACATGGTAAAACAGATTTCAGAAGCCAAATACAGAATGAATGTTTGGGACTTTGACATAATTATCACACAAAACATGTCTTTTCTCGTGATAACTGAGCTAACTCCAGCCGCCTATGAAGGCCATGAGGCGTAGCCAAGCGAGTGCCAAAAACTGCAGTTCCTCAAACCGCCACTTAAGGCTGGCTGCAGAACACGTCAGTCTCCTTAAGCCCCCATGCTGAAATGTCTAACTTTACAGCAGAAATAAACATTTGCAGTTTTGGTCTCTATAGCTAATTTCCCCTGTTCATTTTTTTTTTTTTTTTACTCACCCCTTCAAATTATTTTAATTAACAGCATGACCACTTTGCCTCACAAGGACCAAGGACAACTACTGTTGTCAAAAACAAAATAAAACCCCATGAAGCTACATGCTTAATGAGTTTTCAACAGCTTTAAATCAATATGAATGATAACCACATGTTCATAAACATAACAAATGTTTTACATACTGCAATGATTTGTTCATGTGTAAAATTTATCATTGAATATGATAATAGCAATGTTAAACTCTATTATTAATCATTCATTGACTGTATACTCACTTTTATCTGCTTATAACTACATTCTAGTGTGTTATAAGCAATTTTTTGAAGCATTTTCTAAACTGACTTTTATCATTTCTTGTGATATGATATATGATCAATTATATTTCACTTGGATAGTTTGTATCTTGGTTATGCCTTTCCAAGTTTAAATTCAAAAGAATCCCTTGAACCTTCAGAGAATATTTCCAAAACTAAATATTCAGTACAATCTCAAAGTATGCAAGATGAGTTGTGTTATGCATATGGAGATTTTAAGATGGTGACCAGCATATAGGCACATGATTTGCTGCCAATAACACAGATGGCAATTCATTTGGATTTTTATCTCCTTGAGCATGCAGCTCTCCAGAGTCGAGTCTTGAGTCCCTTTCCTCTGAGGGAATAGAGTCCATTCAGGCGAGTAATGTTTTCACAGAGTCCTCTCCTCCACTGCATTTTCAGGACAAGCTGATGCCAGACAGACATCAGAGTTATCAAATAATATACTGACAAGGACCTCTGAATGGTTGTCAGTTTCACAAAGTGATGCAGGAGACTCAGTTGTTTGATGTGAAGCGGCTGTCACACTAAGTGGGGAGAACCTGCTTTTAATTTGAATAATGATGATGTCATGCTTTGAAAAGTGCATGCAGCAAATTGCTCAGTTTTTAATCCTTTTAGACCTCACACCTGCCTTTGACACCGTTGATCATCCAATTTAAATTTGAACGCCGTAAGCACTGGGTGGTATTACCTGCCCCCCGCTTGACTGATTCATCTCCAGCCACTCAAACAGAAACTTTTATTTCACTGGTGGAAACTCATCTTTCTCTTGAGTGAACATCATATTTGGAGTTCCTCAGGGCACGATTTGTGGACCAACCATTTTCTCATACATACCTACTGCTGGGCCATATAATTTGTAAACACAATGTTTAATATTGTTGCTACGCCGATGATTTGTTGCTATACTTTCTATTAAATCCTAATTATCCTAATGGCCTTGTTACATGAAACAAATGCCCTGAAGTCTTCGGGCGGTGGATGTGTTTTTTTTTTAGCTTTTAATACATGGTGATGCTGATCTGTTTGTTGTGCCACCACATACTGTATCTCAGATATTGAATAGACACAGGATGAGTCCTAGTGACTTTATTGATCATCATTTTTCTCTAGCGCCACAAGCAAGTCTTCCCTTATCCAGTGAAATATCTCAACTTCTCAACTGAATACATTAACATCAACTTTAGTACAAAGATTCATGTCCCTGATAGGATGAAAAGTAAGAACTTTAGTGATCTCCTGACTTTAAATCTAGCACAATCCTCAGGCCAAAATTTTCATTTAATCATGACCAAATACCTGCAAAGCCAATAACATTCCCTGGAGCCTCAGTTGTACTTTGTGTTGAGTACTAATTTAAAAACGCAGGTATGCTAACACGCTAAACAAAGATAATTAACATGTATAACTATACGTCAGCATGTTAGCATGGAGATGTTAACATTTAGCACACAGCACTGCTATGACTATAGTACAGCCTCACACAGCCACTAGCATTGTCGTAGACTCTTAATTTTTAGTGTATGTTACGGTGCTTTCAATAGTAGTTTCACTACAGGGTTCATTTAGTGGGTGTTCTGGAGCTTTTGATTGTCTCATGATCATTTTTTAATTTAAATTGCAGAAGGAAAATTCAGGATAAAACCAAGGTCATATCCACACTTGAACAGATTAAGAGTCTTCTAACGTCAGCATTTACAACCACAAAAAATGTATTTTTTGAAAAAGCTCTTCAAAGTGGATAAACTTGAAAAGACGTTCGCACTGTCGTGTCAACGGGGAAAAGTCAGCTTTCCTAAACATCAGAAGTTATATGGTGCTCAGCGTAGGAAACTTTCAGAAAAAAATATCAAGGTTAAATAAAGTTGAATAAGATTTTTTTTTTTACCATCATATCACCATTACTTGTGTAGCACCTGTTCCCCTTTATTACTTTAAATAGATCATGTGGAGGTATTTCCTTTCATTTCATATTCACGACAAGAAGGATGTTTTGATCGTTATTTTCAGCAGCAGCGTTTTCAGAAACATTAAATATTAATATCTTCCTCATTTAGTAAAACAACACAAATCTCAGTATGTGTCTTTGAGAGGATGTTTTGACAGCCGTCAGAAGTTACAAGTAAATTGATCCCACTGGAGCTTCCAATATACCGTCTGAGTTCACACAGGATAGTAGCTTGTCAGTAATTGGTTATCATAATGAATTTTAGGCACCAGTAGTTCCTTTGTCTTTTACCAATTTAGAAAAAAGCACACACTATCAGCTAATGGCAGAGATATAAGAGGATAAAAGACAGTAATGAGAATTTAGTGACATAATAAGCTTCAGAACCTCTAAACAAACAGAGCTGGTAAATGTTTACTTTAATTATGGCACACATGGTTGTTTGTCCTCCGGGATCTTTAAGGTAACTCTATCCAGCTTGTGTTGCTACAGGCTGGGCAGAAACATCACATCCTCACACCGGATCACCACTTTTGGAGGTGATTATACTATTTCGCAATCAATTCTGCTCTGAGCAACGAATTAACAGTGGGGTAGGTCTCGGTCAATTGCATATTTACCAGCTGTTTGGATCCAATCGCAACTGTGGCTGCGTTCATTCTCATCCTGATAAAGAGGAGAAATTACAAACCAGAGTGCACCGGACTTTTAAAGACAAATAATCATCATGGAAATGAGATTCACTTTCTAATCGTACTATGTCCCAGGTCATTTATTTAAATTAATAACCTCACTGTGTTTACTTGTTGTGGGAAGTGCTGTGCATCTTAATGTACTTTCTATGCATCACATACTCTGAATATAGACAATGTGACGTGGCACTTTTCATGACGTCCACTGATGAGGTGACGTGAGGTAACAGCCATTATCCTTAATTGATTTCACTCCCCGACTCGACAGACAAAGAGTAGCAGATGAGTGGGAGAAGGATGCACAAGACAATAAGTAGACGTGGATTATGCTAAAAGAAGATTGCAGGGTAAATATGAGGGAGACTACTGTACTTTCACGGCATATTATTTTGATCACTGATTATCTCTGAGCAGCGTTGGCTGTGGTGTATGTGAGAGTGTGAGTGTGAGATGATCCCTGAGAGGCCAGCAGACCGAGTCAGTGACCTAATTATGATGAATCAGGGCTGGGAAAAAGCTGTCTGGCCACCAGCCTTTTCTAAGTGGTTTCACACTCCAAAGCAACAGCATGAACAGCCTCAACAAAGTAACAAAACACAACAGGGATGCTCTGAGCTCGACAGAGTGCAGCATGTATGTTACTTCACACATGTTCGTATTGTATGAGCTGAAAATGGAGGGAGAGGAACTCCTGTATATTTCTGAATGTCTGCCACCACTATCATGAATGGACTGTATGCACTGTGAGATAACAAACAGCTGCTGATTAGCTTAGCTTAGCATAAATATTTGAAACAAGGGGAAACAGCTAGTCCAGTGCCGTCCTGTGATCACAAAATTTGCACCTCTAATGCTGAATTAATATGTTTTGTCTTGGGGGGGGGGGGGGGGTCAGGTCCGGGACTATCTCTTGGTCAGGTGCAGTGACTTCCTGTAGTCTCCCCGCTGGTTGCCAATGGTGACAAACTCCAGGAAGTCACTGCTCCTTGCCCAAAAAAATAACGCCCTGCAAAACCACAACCTGTTGTTTTCATTCTGTTTTTTTTTTTGTACAGATTAAAGAAACAAGATACAACATGTTGATTACTGAGCTTTAAACGCTGATAAGCAGATTTTTTTATACTTTGCTATCAGTTTCCCTGTTTCTTCTAACCGGCTATTTAATTGACAGATCCAAAAGGTCTTATCATCTAACTTAATATCAAATGTTAAACCATTAAGGCAAAAAAACTGGATCCAAACTGGGTGACCTTGTCATAGAAATATGCGTATCCCTGTAGAGTCCCAGGTACCGACATCAAAGAGCAGCTGTTCGGGGACGCACACATTACTGCATGACCTCTCTTAACTTATGGGTAAATAGTGAAACAAAATACTCTGGGGGCTTGAGAAAGGCTCGCCCTGTAGTTTGGCATGACATCGGGCCTCTGAGTGGTTTTAGATGCCATCCACAACACATTTAAGACTTGAATATGTAGCTTTGAGGATTTTTCTTTTTTTTTTTATTTCTTAGATGGATGTGTTAGCCCCAAACCATGACGCAGTATGAAATCAGTCCACAATATCCACTGAGACACATTCTGCAAAGAGCCAGTGGCAGTCAAGGCACCTCTAGAGATAGTTTGGATTTTTTTCCCTTTCTGTCTAGTGGTTATCTGATCATCAGTCAAGGGAAAAGGTGAGTGTGGAGCGCAAACAAAAGGTGCTTGAATAAACTAGCTCCCGGCCACATTATTCAGACTCTGGGTATTGTACTCTGCTGACAAGCCTCAACAGGACGTGAACCTCCAGAGAAGCTTCTCTGGGAATGGGTTGGACTCCTTTGCTCAACAAGGATCTCAGCGGATTAAAGAAAAAAAGAAAAAAAATATGTAGATAATCTGTATCTTTACTGCTGCAAGTAACAAATCAAAACTGTTGTACGACATACAATTAGAAATCTAGAAACACCTGTAAGATATTGTGCAACGCAATACAGCAGCCCTGCAGGGAATGCTACTTAGTGCTACTAATGCTGACTTAGTGCTGCAGTACATTTAGAGGCTGTACTTTATGCTATTTTATATTTAAAGGTGCACTTTATTGTAAGAACAAACACCCGACAATACATTGCAATCAATCCAACAACGGCAAAAACTACTACTCAGACTTTAATGATTGAGCTGACACCACGTAAACAGCAATTAAAATTCAGTTTCACAAGAGCAGTACTCAATATAGATTATAATACAACATGCAGGCATTTGTATTTTACTTATTACTCTCTGTATTTTGTAACAAGTTTACTTTAAGTATGTTTTGATTGTAATAGTTGAAAACTTCTTTGGTGTTAAAATGATCTGTTTCAAAATCTGTCATTTAAATCAGTGGTTTTATATATTTTTTGGCTCTTTAAGATTAAGATGTGTTCACTTGGGACGCCACATCGGATGTTGAATATCCCTCTAAGACTGGTTTATTTGAATAGTTTCTAATGGCCCAAAGAAAAATCATCCAGTAATTCACCTGTAAAGACATTTTCCTTTACCTTTTCTATCATGTTATCATCTTCTTGACCTCTTTGCAACCCTTCTGTGTGGTCCAAGTGTAGGAACCATTGGTTTAGATATATAAGCATATTATCAATAAATGTAATATAGTCTCTAAAAGGCTGAAACCGGAAAAGAACAACAGATATTTCTGATATTTTTTTGTCCTACACTATTGGAGATCACACAGTCAGTCAGTTTGTCTGACACTTTTGATCAGACAAAAATCTCTTCATAGCTATGAGCCGTGAAATGTGATTATGGATAATCACGGTTTGAAGAGGGTAATTCTATCAAAGCCATCAGGTCAAAATGTACTTTTTAACAACCCTTTCCTTTGTGACAAAATACTAAAGAAGCCAAAGGCCACATTTTCATGACGTTAGCTGTTCATTCTTCCCAAAGTATGAAGCCATCAATTTTGGACCTTATGTGAGCACCAAGAATGTCAACTTTATACATGCGATGTCTGACAGCGGGAAGATCTCTTCGTATATTTATCGTTACTAAAGGATGAACTCCTGATTGTAGCGACCTGTCCTCTTGCCAAAATGTCCACGTCAAGATGTAAACTTAATAGGCATATCATCATGGGATTTACTGAACACTTTCAGTTTCAGTTTGCAGTTAAGTTACTCATTTAGTCTTCATGCTTTATGGTCCCTGCTATCAGTTTGATGAGCTAAGAAGCCAAGGCTTTGAGCAGTGAGCCAGGGCCAAAGTTACAAAAGTTTATCACATGATAAATTATTCTGTGGATTGATATCGTTTATAGTTGCTTCACAGTGTGAAGTCTGTTCTTGTTCTAATTGCCTGAGAAAGATCAAACTGATTTGTAAATGAGAACTTTTACTCTTGTGCAAGTAACTGTAGTGTAGTGTAGATTTTGGTGCTATCTCCCACAAAATAATGAATCCAGAGTGGTGAAACATCTTGATGTGCATCATGAAATACCAGCTGTATATATAACATAATATAATATAAAAAAGTTTCAGTATGACTAGTGTTTCACATTTCTCTGTGATCACTGAAACAGAATAGATACAATAATGTTTACAAGAGTATCAAAACAAAATTGTCCACAGTGAGCTGGAAACTCCTCCGGGACTGCCATTTTTTATTTATGTTGAACTGAACTCGCTATTGCTGTTTTCCTGTTTTTCAAGAGGACTCGGAAATATTTCAGCGCTATTAAGATTTTATACATAATCCACCAGGCAGCTGAATACTTGTACGGAGTGATATTTTGCAATTATGTGTCTTATAAACACTGCATCAATATTACAATCCCCCTCCGAGAAAATGGATTGTTTGTCTTTCCAAGCTAGTAGTCACAGTCTTCTCTGCCATAAATATTTTCTGTCACTGGTGCATTCCTCCGCCTTCACCGCAGCCTTTGAGTATTTTTGGAGATTGCCTGGTCTGCACCGATGCTTTCATTCCAGTGGACTGATCACAGGAGACCTGATCCAGCTGTGTCATGAGTCGCAAAGAAATCACGGCTGATAAGAAACCAAGACACTGAGTGATGTGGGATAAGGCGTGACTTTAAAGGCAACAAGCAGCATTTGGATTGTATTAGGAGATAATGCTAATGACATTGGGATTAGCGCTAATTTAGGCCTCTGTGATTGAAGTAACACTAAAAAAAACTTCTGGCTTGAGATCACTGGTGATAGCGTTAATATGAGACATGCCACTGAGCGCAGGGATGGATATGAATCAAGGGCCTGTAGGGGCAGACACGTCATCATCCCACAACAGCAGGGTTAGTTGCCACAGACAGCTGGAATGTTCCACTGGGATGACAGAAGGTGTGTCCGATCACGCAGCAACATCCCCCCCACCTCTCTCAACACAACGCTTCCCCCATCAACATGCCTTCCACCAGCTCTAATCCCCCGGTCCGAGCTAACCGGTCAGTTGAGACAAATGGCGGGGAGCTTCTCGGTGGTGAAGACGCAGCAGGTGCTGCACTGTCAAAGGCCACTTCACACCTCCTCTCTCCCTCTCTCACACCACAGCCACTATCAGTCCTGCCCCCCCGTGAGGCCTGGCCATCTTCTCAATGGGAGGGGAGAAGGGGACTCTCCAGGGTCTGCTTTGTTATCAGCATGCTCCAGCTTTGAAGTGAGCTGGGCCAGAATCTGGACTGTGTTTACTTGAAGGCATCTCCCTTGTTGTGTGTGTCAGCCTGAGGTAATTATGGCTCAGCGAGTAGCCCTGACCGTGATGACACGGTGGGGTAGGTGTGGAGAAGTAGGCAGGGCCGGGAGTACATCAGCGTCTGAGGCTGCTCTTACTCACTGGGATGTGGTGTAGACAAGGGAGCTCCCAAGTGGGGTCTGCTTGCATGGACATGATTTGTTAAAATAAGCAACGACCATGGCCAATAATGTCCTATAATTGTATTGTTATCATAAAGTGCAGGCCTGTTGTGCTTTTTTCTCAGTGGGGTGTCACATCAAAGACTTCTTAAGCAATGCAATACATTTGGAAGTACAATTTTTGTAGCATAATTCAAAATGAAAGTACATTTAAGTTGTTATTTTACCATGGTAATGTATGGTAATGCATTTTCTATTCATTCTGGTTCAGGAGTTTGATAAAGAACCGGTGATTTAAGACTTAAAAGCAGTGGGTTTACCTTTGTTTCTTGAAGTTTGGGGGTGAAGTTTGCAAATGTCATTGTAAGTTAAATAGTTCAGTGTTTTGTTTTTTTTAAATGAAATGTGTTTATCTGCTTTCTTGCCAAGAGTTTGATGAGAGGATTGATATCACTCTCATTTTTGTAAAAATAAATATGAAGTTACAGTTGCTTAGCTTAGCTTAGCTTAGCTTAACATAAAGACTGGAAACAGATGGAAACAGCTAGCCTGGCTCTATCCAAAGAAAATAATCCACCTACCAGCATCTGAAAATCTTCATAATCAATATGTATAATCAAAGTGTGAAAATGATATGTTGTGGTTTTACGGGAGGTTATGTGACGTGTATTTCTTGGCTGGATGTTAAATCTTCTCATCTAACTCTCGGCAAGAAAACGAATGAGGTCCAAAATGTCAGAGTATTCTTTTAAAGGAAAAGGCGGGCGATATTCAACAAATATTAAACACAAGTCATAAATATCTATCTGAAAGGCTAAATGAGTTCCTAAAATATCTGGGCACTGTAGTTTTTAAGTAAACAATACTAAAACAGGAGTAAATATTTGTTGGGGACTATTTTCAGCTGCTGATTAAACACAAATTTGATGCTCTAGTGAGTATTTGTGGCAGCAGGACAGTGTATGTGGGATTGAAAATAAACTACAGTGCCCATGTTCATGGTAACATGTCTCATTTTTGTGTTTTTGGACAACAACGGAGGTCTATGGCACAGAGAAATGATCTACAGTGTCAGACTTTGACTACACAGACAATACTAATACTGGGATCAATTCATTGTTGGTTTTGGTCTTTTCATGGGATTTGTTGACAAAGAAAAAATATAGAATATCACCAGATATATCCTTTAATCCTTTATGCAGAATAGTTTCATAACATGTCTGTCATTTTTGGATATAGCCAGCTGTCCATCAGAAATGTGCTCAATATGGAAACGAACAGAGAATTAGTTGCTGATTTTGGATTGCCAATTACATTCAGCAGTTGTACTTTTATTAGAGGACTCGAAAAACACGCCAAATCTATCAGCGTCATTCCAAAAGCACAGCTCACACATTGCACAAGCCCACTGGTGAGAGTTTGATAATGAGATTTTCCCTCCCTTCAGCTTGCTCAGTAGCTAAAGCATGATTTCTGCAGATACCAATTAAACCGCAGAAGCCTTGGGACTATATGAAAACCAGTATTAGTCAGATCTAAATGTCAAAACACATGACACTGGTGTTGTAAACAGATTACGTCTTAACAATCTTTTCTCCGGCTCCAAACATGTTGATGATGTCTGTCTTAGCATGAAGTCAAAGGTCAGATTCCACATAATGTTGCTGAAGCCAGCCTCGCACATGTTGGCACACAGACTGGATGTAATCTGGAACTATATGACGCTGCATTGCAAAAGGCCAGACACCCCCCAGTAGGCCTGTTGTCAAGGAAGATGTGTAAGCACTCTGTCAGAGTATTACCATGGAAAATAAGTCTTGCATCATCTGTAATATCCTGTGAGGTGTATAATTGTACGCCTCATTTGAACGCATTACAGAGTGACATATTATGAAATCCTGGGCTCTTTGTGCTGACTACAGACTCTCTTTTTTCCCCGTTATTTTACAGAGGCACATCTCAAAAACAAATCTAAGCACAATTAGGATATTTATCATGTCACTCTTTCTTTTAACTTGCTACAATTAATTTTGACTGTTATCCAGATTTAATAGATGTTCTCACTTGTGAAAGAATAATTGCCTGTCTGCTTTGTACAGCACTGCAGCACGAAGATAATTTGAAAAAATGTAAATCAATTTCTCTTTAATGAATAAAAGCTTTCATTTTTTTTAAAAAACAAAAAAAACAGCATAAATTCCTATACAGACCAAGGTGACGAATCACATATGGCAGAGAGTTAATGTGACAGTGAAAGCTTTTTCAGAGCAAGTACACACAGATTAGGGAGGATCTACAAAGTCTATCGCAATCTGATAAGACTTCTGGTGTTTCCATTGGTGAGTGTCTCTGCTTTTATCTTCTACAACTGCTGAGCTTCTCTTATCATGTGCAGCACAGTCTGGAATGCCAGCCTCTGATAATTGTCTCGTAATCTTTGGTTACCCAAGAAAGAGTTAACACGGACTGTAACATATTTCACAAAATTTACCTGTAAGTCACTAAGATTGCCACGATTTTAGCCGAGCAATATCTATCTGCTAAGCGGTTGGAAATTGAGTTTGGCTATAACGGAGGAGCTATGAAGGGAGTGCATACAGCCTCAATTTTGTAGTAGGCACAGGCTGATGCAGTTCACAGTGCTTCATTGATTGGATTTCTCTAAAGTTAAAGGAATGGTTCAACATTTTTGGGAAATATGCTTATTTGCTTTCTTGTCGAGTGATGAGGAAATTGATTTCACTCTCAAGTCTGTACAGCAAACATGAAGCTACAGCCAGCAGCTGGTTAGCTTAGCTAAGATTAAAAACTGGCAGCAGGGGGAAATAGCTATAGTGGCTCTGTTTTAAGTCGGGCTATCACAATATCAGCCATGAATTACTGCATGTGAATTAATAAAAATAAAAAAATAATCTAGAATAATTATATGATATATAAATATATAAAATTTTAAGAAAATGGTATCAGTGGGAGGCGGAGAGTCTGTAACCATGACTATACAAAAGCGTACAAATAGAGAACATATAGAAATGGAAATTATTTAAGAGGTGCTGGATGATTTACACAATATAATCATATGTGTATTGCATGTTGATACATGATATCGATTATTTAATTCTTTGAATAACACAGTTATTGTCAATACTAGTATATTGCGACACCCCTAGTATGAAGATAACAAAGCCTGCCTACAGGCAGGTCTAAAGCTCACTAATTAAAGCAACATGGTGTAAAATAAAATAACCCATTTTAAATTATTTTGATGCTACGTTGGTGTATAATGTGGTGAATGCCCTTTCTGTGCCCTGCACCCCTGCACCACCTTTGCATGTAATTTTGTGCTCCGGGTTAGATCATGTAACGTTTTTTACGGCACAATGTCACACACCATCCACTAGTTGACTGATTTTGGAGAATTTTCCTGATGGACAGTTAAGCAAACTGCTGCAAACTCTAGCTGCTGTTAGCTAATGTTAGCTCAGGTTGTTAGCCCAGCTGCAAGCACTGTGAGCTCAGAGCTCCAGGGGAGTGTTAGTGTTTGCACCACAGGTGTTTTGACCCCCGGGAAGAGGAGGTTTTCAAGCCCAGGGAGAGCAGAGCCGGTGTTGTGCCAGAACAGGAGCTAGGCAAACGGGCGATGTAATCGAGCTCAGCAGAGGACATTGACAGAAGAAGATAAGAAGAAAAAAGGAGAATGTGAACGAGCAATAATAAGTTAAAATGAAAATACTGAGAAATAACTGTTATTCATTTCCATATAATAAAAGCCTCAGGGAGCCACTGGAGATCAGCTAAAGAGCCTCATGTGGCTCCGGATCCACAGGTTGCCTACGCCTACGATGAGGCTCTGACAGTTAAAATAGACACTGTGATGAACAGCTTTATCATTATCTCTAAATACATCACATTGTAACACCAATGTTGATGTTTGAAGCAGCTGCCCCTCCCCCACTCACCCCCAGCTTTTTCATTTCTGTTGCGCTGTCCTCCGTCTCAAGTTTTAATGTTATGTTTTCATTTGATAAGAAAACCAATCAACAGAGTTTTAAAAATTGCCATAATAACTGAGAAGCGCTGCTGTAAAAAAATATGTTTTAAAGTTTTTATTTTTCATCCCTAACAGCAAAATAAACTGACCGACGTGAAGCCTGGAGGAATACAAGTTGAGGGTGAGGTAAAGCTCCTCTGCCTTGATGCCAAGAGAAAGCAGAGGCAATGGTTGACCTTGTCCTTCTTTGCTGTTGGTCTGTGGGTTTGGGCCAGGGACAGGAACTCCCTGTACAGACACTGTGTCTGCGATTGCTGAAACTACTCCACAGTAGAACGCTTTGTTCACTGCCACCAAGGAAAACCTAGACAACAAAAACACACACATTCTGGAAAAATGAACACTTGAGAGGGGTCGTTTTCTCCTCAAAACGTCTTGCTTGGGTTTCAGCGGTAAATAATATTCCCTTCAGAAGGGGAAAATCATGCAGCTTTACAAAAATGCCCCGAGATAATACATACAAGACCTGTTGTTATCAAACCATTAATCTAAATTTACAAGTAGTGAAGGGCTATGATGTGTTGTGCAGCACAAAAAAAAGAGTGTATAACCACATTGTGACCCAAGACTTAAGTTGTTTAACTGTGTGGGAGGGGGTTTAGGGGTGTGACTGGGGTGGAAGCTCATAACTCTGAAAATTAAACAGTTTAGAGGTTATGTGGTTATTTGTATTACTTAGAAAAATCTCAGCATGAGCCACCCAATAAAAATAATGATGTTATTTTTAGTTGGAAATCAAATGGATGATTTGATTTGAGCAGCTTAATCCAATACACATCTCACATCTCGATGACTCTTGTGACAGTATATTTGAAGACAAGATGTTTCGTGACCACATGCTAATAAAAGATTAATTCAACAGCAACACTTGGTGCTTCGCGGAGGCGAAGAGCTACTTGGCATTTTTCATTCACTTCCAATTCAGCTGACCAAATATCACTGGCAAATAGTGTCACTTCAATCACGGTGCCCCCAAAACTGATAGGTTATCCAATTATGTGCGTTGATGCATTTCCTGTGAAGCTAGAACATTGCTCATGACCTTTTCTTGATAGAAATGAAATTTTCTTCCCCTCAGGCTAAACAAAATCTCACAGCACTCATGCTGGGATAGTCAAACAAGCCTACACGATGAATCTACAGATATTACTTGTGGAGAAGAGCTGTTTAGAAACCAGCCACCGTGCCTGCCGCTTTGTCACTCCCTGTATTTGCACGTCTCAGGCTTTTAGAGAGGTGTCGACGAGGGGTGGAAAGTCCTCCGCCGCTCTTTGCTCTGTCTCTCAGAGCAGGTTATCTTTCCCTGCAGCAAGCCGCCACGCGCCTATTGCACCTGATTGTCTCATCGGCACATTCCAGGTGAGAGGGCTCGACAAGCCAGGACAGAGCGCCCAGACAGTGATACACTTGTTCGGCAGCCGCAGGTGTAGCTGCCCTCTTTTTCTGCGCTCTCCCAGAGGTATTAGTGGAGGAGTAATCTGAAGGCGAGGCAAGGAAAAATCAATGACAAATGACTTGGCTTTTTTTTCCACGGAGCACAGCAAGAAAAGAACAGCCATTTTTATGTGGTCATCTTATTGACCTACATCCCTGTCCATCATTCAAAGTAGACTCAGGAGTGAAAATACAATAAAGTAATATACTGAGTGGTGAAAACACCCAGCACAAGTCATTATAAAAAGGAATTTTTCAATATATACATTGATTTAACCCTCAGTCCCTCAACTGGGCCAAACATTGTGAGTGTATTTAGTCTAGAAATTGGACAGGCATATACAGGGGGGTAAACAAAATAACAGAAATAAGACAGTTAAATCTATTTCAATGCGACAAAGTTCAGCCTCTATCCTACTTGGAAGTTGCTCGTCATCTTCTTTAATCCTATTCTTTATGTGCGTGTTTGTACTATAAATACATTTTAATTACTTTTTTTAATCGTCTTGGGCGTACAAGACAAATGTACACATTTTCAAACAATACAACAAAGGAAAGAAGAACATTAATTTAAATATTTTTCATCTAATTTTCAAACATTCATGTCTGTGGCAATTTATAAAGCACTGACGAAGCATGTACTGTGTAATTACTTGAGGTAATACTGGAGAAATCAACATAAATACAAATTGAAAAGAACATCTTCTGGGTTTTTTTAAGCGGCTTCTGACAAAGTTAGAAAACTTAAATACATAAACGTGAAAATAAAACCAGTCTTAATAATAATAAAAAATAATGATATTACCTGGTTATATTATATACATGATTAGTGTCAGCTTAGTATATACTGTGCATTGTCTTCTATTCTAATGGGATATAGACCATAGACCAGTCCTCTGTTGCTCTTCCTGAGGTTTCTTCTTCATCCTTGACTGAATCAAGAGTTAAGGATAGGATTTTATACATTGTTTATTTTCATTTTCAATCAATCTACAGGTTGTCTTCATGATTAATAAAAGAGCTGTCTGGTGTATAAAATGTATAGATGTAAAATATCTAAATCCTAAGTTGACAGTCGTTACTTTGTCCACCGTCTGTACATTTTTAAGTACGCCGCAACACAGAATCAACTCTAAACGGTTCCTGATTATGAATTTCATTCCACCCTTCAGAGCAGAATAATGCTCTTATGCTCTAATACATACTGTATCTCTCAGACATTAATAACTCCCCTTCATCCATTCAGACGTACACTAGTATGTGCGCCATCTAAATTTATGCCTTTGTGGTACTGTTCGACTACCACTGAGGGGTGATCAGCCATTCAAGGCAGGGAGGAAACAGGAACTGAAGCATTTTGATGATGTAATTGGCAGCAGATGCGGAGGAAGATGGAGATAAAGCAGAAGGAATTCAAAATAATATCTGTTTGGGCATGCATCAGGGGGGTTATCATGAGCACAGAGGGATCATGTTTTGACTTTTGTCTCACTGATTCACTGTTGCTAAAGTGCTTTCATTTTACAGTGGTCTGAGCTATGGAAATCTGACATTTCAGTGCAACAGCAGTGGTGATACTGTGGAGGAATATTGTGGCAACTGTGAATGGCTCTAATAAAACTAAAGCTATCCCCACCTGATCAGAGGGCTCACAGGGCCAATACAGAAGACAAATTGGATATGCTAATATAGAAGGCACATTGTGAGCTGCTTGTAAACAGTATTATCAACCCTACTGTGAGCCACAACATCAGCTGGGAGGATTTCAGCTTCTCCAGCAAAGCTTCCTAATGCTGGAAACAATCCAACAGTTCTTCCAGAATAAAAGTTATTCTCTCATGTGAAAGTCATGGCAAAAGAAAGCAGCCAAAAATGGTCAAGTACACACTTTTTCCTGCCTTCCTTGTGGTCTGACAATAAGGCGCTGAGAACAACAAGGCAGGGCTGAGTAAGAGGATGCAGGGGGTGGGGTGTTGGGGGGGATGCAGGCTGGGACCTGCTTCAGCATTAAGTTATGCCTTTGTAAGGCAGAAGCACTTGCCTGTGGCAGGTGCAGGTAGCAGACATGACGCTGCCGAGGTGTTTCTATTGAGAAGTACCCAACCTGCCGAGTTGTCGGGACAAGTTGGAGGACTCAGTCACCACCCTGCTCTGAAAAGCTAACCAGATCCACATACTATGACTTGCACTTCTAAAGATGTGATGGAGGAACTGGAAAATCCCATGGCTCGAACATAAAATTATAGGATTGTTGTGATGCTTGTCATGGAGGCTAATGTGGAAGATAATACATGAAAACAGCAATTACAATCCCAGGGATTGTCTCTTTTATGTTCCACCCCTAAAAAGACACTAAAAGCATTTACTGACTTTACAGTAAAGTCATATATCATTCAAAGAGTGCTCAGCAGTTATATTTAAAATTCAAAATGTTAGTTTTTATGGGAGTGGACTAATCCTAAAGCTAGCATTTAAAAGGGTACATAATAACTGGGGCCTTACATCAGATGATTCTCATTTTCCACTGAGGAGTTCCTCAGAAATGTGTCTGTATTTATTAATAAAACCATCCTTTCTGTTCATTAAGCCCTCCCGTGAATTCAGCCTTCTGCTGCTCAAGGACGAACTGGTTAAAACGCCTCCCTCCCTCGCCTGCTCCTGTGTTTACGCCACAGAGGCACCTGTAGCTACAGTGCAGCGAATCACCAGCTTGCAAGTCCGGCCATGTCACGGGATTCCTGTCATCACAGTGCAACAGTAATCATCTGCACTGTGAAGAGGCTGAGTGAGGTAGAAAGCGATTGAAAAGGCTCAGTGTGAAAAATGCGAAGAAGAATCTTCTGGAGGAGACGTGACTCACCATGTGCTACACGCTCAAAACATTTTCTTGTTGGAGGAGTGGCATTGGATGGCCAAAGGCAATCATTTTTCAGGGTCAAAGATGTTTGATGCTAACTTATTTCTAACATACTGCAGAGAGAGGGGAGCTTCCTTATGGTGGTGTTTAGCCAGAACTTATCAATCCAGAGCCTGTTTCAGCCTGTGTTGTAAAAAAAAAAAAAAAAGCCCTGAGTGAGATGATATGAAAGATATTTAGCCCTCATGCTGGTTTGAAAAATCAAAGACTACGTCAATGCCCACCAACATGGAGTCAGAGGAATTTAAATATACCTATTTATGCCCTCTTTAAGCCTCCTAGCCTGGAGCATTTTATCAGCAGGTAGTTTGAGAGTGGACCTAAAATACATGCTGCTATTACAATTTTGATGTTATTCACAGCGGCATGTTGAGCAAATGTAATGATATGGATCTAAAAACACAAAGTTTAGCTGCACTTATTACCTCGGACACCTGAAGGAGTGGAGTTTTTTTAACAATGAGGACAGAGCAAAATGATCTGTCTTCCCTTCCTCTGTTTGCTTTGCCTGAATGAACAGCAGATCCACCAGCATGGCAGTGTCAGAATAGATTAGCACCACGGTCCATCTCCCTGGCTTCACAAAATAAAATCCTCTTAAAAGCAGGGGATGTCACTCAATCTCCTGAGACATGTACTTGCATGGTGTACTTAGGAGCCCTCACTATTGGGAAATATACCTGCACAAATAGAGGAAGTTTAAAACGAAAGTGAGCTGCAAAATAGGTGTTTGCCAAGGTATATAAAATCTCTCATATTCCCCTTAGACAGAAATGCATGTGTTATTAAACACAGTTTTAAATGCAGTCAAAGAATAAAGCATTATAGAACTACAGATGGTGATTATCTTTAATGTCTGACGTCCACTTTGTCATTTATGAAGACGTACTGGATGTTAAGTCTCGAAGAGGACAGGTTCAAGTAGCTCTTATCTTAAAAGTATCTTCATATGGCCCTCAGCTAGCTGTTATTTTCTAATCACAGCCCAGGGCTGAGAGTAAAAGAGGGCTTTTTCAAACCCATTCAGAGTTTTCAATCCGTGTAACTAAGAAAACAACAGGAAGTTCCTCTGTGAAGAGCCCAAAGGCAGAGGTTAAGAGTTCATCGCTCACGAAATCACTCCACGACTCGACTCTCCTTCCAAAGAAAAAGTATTTCAAAATGAGGAACGTGCTAATTTGAACATGCTTTATTTCTCAAACACATAATATTATATGCTGAAAAATATGGTATGACATATATCTGAAAATATATATATGAATATGTGCAAGGAGCCCCCATATATTTTAGATTACATGACGTTATCTAAAGGAGAAAATACAGAAACAACAATACAGTTATATGATACAATAATTATGACCATTTTTTCCTAAATGCAAATTGATTGATTTTATTAGTTCATTAATTATCAGATAAATGAAGATGAGCCAGAGGTAGCTCAGCAGGCGACTTTTCATCTGCTGCCCCGTTAAACGTTCAAACAGCACCATAAAACAGAAAAGGCATCAGTCATGTAGTTATGAATAATTATACGGTTGTCATTGAGTTTGATTATGATAATGTTAAATTTGTGTTTTGTGCTGTTTTGCATGCATTTTTTATACAAGCCACTTTCATATCTCAATTAAAAATCCTGATCTATCTATCTATCTATCTATGCAAATGACTTATCTCACCCTGTGTTTGACATGTGCTAAAGCTGTCTTGCTTACTTGTTCAGTATGTGATGGGGATTGCAAACTATAGGCTATAAATGCTGTGGTATGTGGATCTGGTCCATCCTCTATACTTGTCTCTATGGTGCTACATTTTATCACTAAATAATGCAAATTACCTGCGGCAGTCACTTTCTCTCCTTTTTTGTTCTCCACAAAAAATAGTCCAGGTGACGCTCTTCTTCTACTGTTGTTTCCTGCAGCATAAGAAACCAACCAACCCACACGCCACTATTTCTTTAGGTGGTATGAACAGCAGCAGCAACAGCAATTACATTCTGAAATCTATATAATATACTTTTCAATATCTTATACATAATTCAACTGTGTCTCCTTAAAGCACTGATCTGCTTCTCTCACTTTGTGATGATAATACACAGAGAAAAGAGATGATGCAGATTGCCCTCTGAGATATCCGGGGACGGTGACCTGTAAGGTGAGTTACCTGTGCGGGAAGGAGACACAGTGTTGGCCTGTCAGCTTAATGCCCACAGCAACTTCAAATTCTGTCAGAACGATCATGTCAGTGCAAACGCTCACACATTATGTAGATGTGGATTATGTAAGTGCATGTGCACTCCCTCAATGCAAACATTTCTTTGCTCCTGTCACAGGAGCTGCAGAGAAGTTGATGTTTTTTTGTTTTTTTTACCAGAGCTTCTACGAAAGATCAGCTGTCATTTGAGGTGAGGATGTAATAGTCTACATTTTCAGCAGAGCAGCATGTATCTCTCCTCAAATTGATTGGAATCACTTTCTGTACCGCAGCAAGAATCCTCTCCCCTCTCCTTTTCATCTCGTAGTCTCATTGATCATTGGCGCTTCTGAGATACAGAGAAAAGGTGTGATCATCATCCTAATGCATCTTCTGTGAGAATGTGTGTGCATGTAGGTGTGTTTTGGTGTGTGTGTGTGTGTGTGTGTGTGTGGGCTGTGTGTGTGTGTGGAGCACAGCTAACATTTCGATGAACACACTCTGGTGTGGTCTGAATGAATGTTGGCACAACATCGTAGATTTATTTCAGCTCAAAACACTTTCCAATGATGATTTTCATCATTCCATAATATCATGTTGTGAAGGTTTTTTGGCTAAATCTAGCGGGGCCAAAGTGTACAATGCAATACCTTACACCATTTGTGTACACATGTTTATGTGTGCATGTGCGTGCATGCACGTATATGTGTGTTTGTGTCAACTCTGGCATAATGATAGACTGACAGTGGGAGCGACAGCACCACCCCAAGCAAGCAGAAAAGCCCTGCATTCCTGGGCTGCGAGCTGTGAATCTGAGCACTGAGATTACAAGTTAAAACATGCAGCCAGGAGCCACCACTGTTTTAGTAAATACTTTCAGAGCTAGTGTTTAGAGATCATAGCTTTAGGACAAGGGTGGGATTGATTTCCCAAACAAGGATTGGGTGTTGTGGTCATCCGGCTTTATTGAAGGGTGAAAATGGAAAATCAGCTTCACCTGCTGAGGAAAGGGTCCGTGTATCCTTCAAGGTTTATAGATGCTTTCAGGCATCAACAGTTCAGCGTTTGGGGGAATGTGCTTATTTAGGTTTCTTGACAAGAGTTAAATAATACCCATCTTATATCTATGCTGAAGCTATAGCTTCTAGTTAGCTTAGCTTAGCACAAATAGGAGGAAACAGGTTGTCCATCACTGTCTAAAGGTAACAAAAATCTAGCGACCAGCACCTCTAAAGCTCACTAATTAACATGTTGCATATTTTTTGTTTAATCACACAAAAAAGCCCGGCCATGAAAATGTCTTTACGCTTTTGTTACCACCAGCAGCTGGTTAGCTTAGCTAAACACAAAGACTGGCAACATTTTTGTACGGATGAAACAAACAAAATATAACGTATACAATATAACATGTAAATGAGTGAGTTAATTTTTGTACCTTTAGACGGAGCCAGGCTAGCTGTTCCCTCCTACTTCAAGTGTCTGTGCTAGGATAAGCTAACTAGCTGCTTGTTGTAGCTTAATATTTAATATACAAGTTTCAGAGCAATACCAATCTTCCTATGTAGCTCTTAGCAACAAAGAAAGTAAGTGTATATTTCCCAAAATGTGGAACTATTTGTAAAACTTGAGGCGTCCAGTGTAGAAGGTTTAGGGAGCTCTCTTCACAGAAATTAAATATAATATGAAGAACTATGTTCTCATTAGTGTATAACCTGAAAATGAGAATTGTTTTGCTATCTTAAAATGAGACTTTTATACAGATCCTGTTTTCTACTGAGTCCTCCATGTTGAATCGCCATGTTTCACACACTGGCTCTAAATACGACCTTTCACGGTTTTCACACTCTTCACAGCCACTGTAGTTTCTCCTTCACGGTAGGAAGAACAGGATGAGGCGAGAGGTATGCAATCAATACACTGCTAGAAGCCACTGTATTCAACACGTGTACTTTAAAACACAGGGTCATGAAATAGTCTTGTATATAACCACCCAGTAAAACAACAACCTCCTGTTTTTGTATGGATTAGACAAAGACATGTTAATTAGTAAGACAAATATATTAGCAGATTTTGTTACTATCAGACAAACCAGGTTAGCTGTGTCCCGTTATTTCCAGTCCCAAAATGTAAAGCTATTCCTTTAATAAAAATGAACAACACATTTGCTCTATTTCTTATTTGTAACATAAACGTGTGTAGTTTCTTTTCACAAGTGCTGTTAAATAAAACCTACAATCCAGAAGTGTCTTCCTTTCTATTCTTGCATGCTGTAGTAAAAAAAATTATGGATTTATCCAGTGGTTCACTGTGGCTGCATAGATCTGCATAGATCACCACCTGCCACTCAAATCTGAAACACCTGCTTCCTCCACAGTGTCCACCGCCAGCTGGCTCGCTGCAGAAAACACTAAAATAGCCATAAAAAAAAAAAACCATAACTCAGCCCAGAATCAAAACGCTACCTTTCCCACATCAGAGCTTAAACATTTAATCCCATACACATTCATAAGAACATTTCACAGCTCCTGTATATTCCCCACTCTTCTAATATTTATTGCCCTCTCGCTTAACCATGCTCTTTTTTCCACTCTCATTCCAGCTGTCCAGGGGTTGATTGAGCTATGAGAAGAACTTTCCTGAATTCCCATCCAACATAATCAAACAGAAAATGTTCCTAATAATAATAATACCCACTCTACTCTAAGCATCTACTCAGTAATCTTTTCCCTCTTTCCTTTCTTTAATTAAAACATTCATCAAACAGGCTTTGCTGGTGTGACTATGTAGAGCTCAATATTCCCAGGCAATAAAGAGAAGGACTGGTGCTTACAGGCGGACAGATCAGTGTGATTTACATGGCGGACGGATGATCATGCTTGGTGGGAACATACAGGAAGGAGGATCCACTCCACCTACAGGATTCCACGGGACATAACAGAGTGCATCTCCACTCGGCTGTATTAGCTCTGCCCAGCATGCTCTGCTGAATCCTTTCAACTTGACTTGATAACAAGCGTATTTGGCTGCTCGTGCCTGTCTCACACTGCCTCGCCGCCTCTCTCATTGTAATTCACTGCCGTTGTTCAACATTTCTGACCTGCTCTGTTGCATACAGCTCTGTCTGATGCATGTGGCTCATTTGTCCACTTTTCACATCTTCACATGAGGTGCATACAGATTCTTGGGCTGTTTTTCTTGTTCCAGACAGCAGCTTTTAGTTTGATTATTCTGTTGAAGAATTATTGAGATCTTTTTAGTAAGTAAAAGTAGCAATATCTCATTAAGTATTTACATTTGTTGCCACTTTATAACTCTACTTAACTATATTTCAGGGGGAGATATTGTGTACTCAAATACATTTATCTGACAGATAAGAGTTATAGTTACTTTAAATTCATTCGATTTTACATTCAAAATATGGCAAGCTTATAAAATATGATGCGTTGTTGTAGATTAGGCAAGTAACAATCAGTCAGTCAACAGAAAATGAATCCGCAGCCCTGTTTTGATAACTGATTAAGTCATTTTTATGCATCCAGCTTCTGAAATTTAACCACTTCCTGCTTTTCTTTATGATACATGACAGTAAATAAATATATTTGGGTTTTTTAATTGTTTTTTAAGTTCCAGGAAATTAGACTTAATTAGATTACTGGTATAAACATTCTTGCCAACACATGTTTATACAGTATATTAAAACCAGCATCAAAAGGATGCTCTGTATGCTGTGTTGCAGCTGAATGTACCTTTTAGTTAAACTGGTATTTAATGGATGAATTGGAAGAATAAATCCTTTCAGCCTGAACAGTCAAAATCCTGGATGCTGCATGTCAAACAAAGCTGCTGCAGCTTGTCCAATTCGAATGACGCAAACCCACCGAGTGGAGGATTTCCAGGAGAATGTCAGACCTGCTTCAAACTTGAACTGACTGGACGAATTTAAACAATTGTTTACAGACGGATGTCAATTAAGTCCAAGCCCGATGGTGATGCATTGACTGCCTAAAGTTGGCCGTTTTTTGTTGAAAAAAGAAAAGAAAGTTTAACAGTGCCAGCATGAAACCATCTTTGATCAGACAGTACATGCAGAATTGCTGTAATGAGGCTCCTTTAACTCACTGAACGGTGGTTAAATAAATGAATTGAAGTGATTACAGTAACTTTATTTTGTGACTATTTTCAGAGCTAAATGAGAAACAGTTAGAGTCTAATAAAATGCCTAATGCTTATGCACAAAGGGACATTTAACAGTTTAATCTCTAATGGTAGACTGTTGGGGCATAGATGTTTATCATATTGCCTGCAGCTAACTAAATAGCATCCTATTATGACTCAGACAGACCTGCATGGTGCAGGAGCGTGGTTGTTACACCTGATGAAATAAGGGTCTGTTGCCACCAGCTGGAGCAGAGCTGCAGTGCATCATCACCTGCAGGGAACACCTGGACCCAAACAGACAGGTGTGTTCATTCACTCTAATAAGGTTGTGCAGTTTACACACACACACACACACACACACACACACACACACACACATACACATACACACATTGGTTGGTCAGAGCGACATGCTGAATGGAAAAGGTGAAATGAATGTGAGAAACTTGTCTGAATTCTGCGGAGGTTGCTCATTAGAGACAAAAACAAGCTTTTTAATTAAGAGCAATCACCCCACAACCACGGCTGTGATGTGTTTAGTGACTCTGTGTGATACTGATGAGCATGGCAGCTAGCTGATAACGTTTCATGTGAAACCTGAGTGGTTTTTGCCTCATGTTACAGCATGTGGCTGGAAAATGGTTTGAAACGTAGGATACGAGGCACGCTGAGTGCCACAAGCAATCATTCACGGGGTTGTTAGTGATTGTCTGAAGGAGGATTAGTCAGAACTAGTGAAAGAAGTACACAAATCCTTTGTTTGAGTAAAAGTATCAATACCACAATGCAAGTAAAATGATTTAAATGATTATTTAGGTAAAAGTATGCAAGTATTGTCATAGAAAAATACATGTTATGCTGTGTAGCCCATGTCAGTCTTATATTTTGAGATATTATTTGTTATAGAGGCAGTGTTTTTGTCGCTCTGCAACACAAAGCATGAAACACTGTAGTTGTAGAGATATACTCATTCATTTTGGGTATGTCATCTTCGAGTAGAGGCCTAAAAAAGAGGCTGGGGCTTAAGAGGTTAATAACCTATCAACATATTACATCATACATATTACATCATATGTATTTATTAGGTAGAAATTAATGAGAGACAGAGCGAGTATTCTTAGATCAGAAGTGTAATAAGGCTAAGCCTAGATAAGTTCAACCACACAGGTGTTTTCCTGCTGCTTAATTAAACCTCTTCTCATGACAGTGTGGACACGTACAGACAGAGTTTTGATTGACATTTTTGCAAAAGTACTCCACCAATTTACCATCGCACTCCTCGTGCATTGTCTCACTCCAAAACCGGATCAAAATCGATGCAGCGGAGCGAGGGATTTTATTCCAGGCATTTTTCTTTCTTTTCAAAGCGCAATGTCTACATTACCCACAGCGCATCTTGACTGCCAACAATTCGGTTGGAGATTCTGGTGGTTCGAGTAGCGGCTTATGTAGTTTCAAGCCGCTAGCCTCAAGCAGAGATGAGCAGCGTGCTACAGAGATCTGGTAAGCTCCACACCCCGAGATTGTTTTCACCTTCAAACCCAACCAACGCTCACTTCACACAGCTGCCTCTGGAGCCGCAAAAGTCTTTATACAACTTTTTTTTCCACAGATGTTGTAGTATTTCCCAAGACCTGTAAACACACTTTTATGTGGGGAAAAATGGTGGAATTCCCCCCTTTAAGGAGCAAAACTGACCCTGTTATCATCCTGATCAGTACATCACACTATTCAAACCATAGCTCCATCGAAGTTAAACTTGATTTGTGGTCTGATCAGTCAGAGTAATTAAAATACTTGTTTAAGTAGACTTGTTTGGGTAAAAAAAAAGTGCAATATTTTCCTTTGAAATGAGGTGGAAGTGTGGAAGTGTTCAAGTAAAGTACAAGTATCTCAAAATATATTTAAGTAAAGTACTTAGTTACATTCCACCATTATTCAACAGGGCCGGCCTGTCAGCGGAAGCAAATCTCCAAAGATCAATGGTCAGTGAAACAATGGCATTGGGAGTGAATGTAACAAGTGGCTCTGAATCAAATTCCAGTTTGTGCAGGAAGCTGTAGAAAACCAGGAAGGACACTGCCCTCGCTCTTCCTCTGCTACGTCAAAAATACACCAGCTCCAGGCAACAGACGCTGCCCACTCAGGATCCTGTTTTCACTCTTTTTCTTTTTTTTTTTCTGTTCCACATTTAAAGTTAACGAAAAGGAGAAGGGTTGATGTGTAACACAAACACGAGCTGGTTGTCGTACATGTGACCAAACGCGACATATTGCATGTCAAGGAGGCTATAATTTCCTAACTGTCTATTTTTAGAGGAAGCATATGACCCAGAGGGAATAACTGATGGATAATCATATATAGACGCTGTAGATATATGCAGAGGTTTAAAAGGTTTGCTTTATGAGGAAGTGATTATTGCAGCACTCTGATGATTCACTGAACTTCTGAATCCATGTCACAATATCAAAGTGACAGTGATTCATAGGTCACTTGACATTATTTAAACGGTTCTGGAAAACTCAAGCTTTTCTCTCTGACCTTTAAGTTGAGATATGTCCTGTGTATTTCAGTGTTTAAACAGTGTGTAAATGATCTAGGCTTGTGCAGTAGTGATATATTATAATAGTATATATATAATATAGCATATTTACTTTCCTGTATATATACGACCACATTTCATCTCCTCATTACGAGTAAACGTCAATCGTTGCTATTTGAGAAGACTGACGCATGCCGGTGCTACTTGATTTAATTCAGCTTTTATTTCCTCCATGGTTTGAAACACTGGGAGATATTAACGTCACTGAGTAATGTGGATGTTATTATTATTAGCAGCGCCAGGTTTGCTAACAGCTAACAACATGAAACATGCAATACAGTATGATGAAAATAGTTTGCAGTGGCGATACAGCTGAAATTTCTTATCAGGTCACAGAAACACCTGTTTCCAGCTCTTGTAGTGAGTCATAATTACAAAAGAAGGACTTAGTGCTTTTACATAAAAATCATTTCACATAAAAAAAAAAAACTTTAAGCTTCTAAAATAGAAGATTGTTAAAGATTAAACCAGCGTTTCCAGACAGTTTTGGCTTGTCTAGTTGGGGCATCAAGTTTCAGGTGTTTGAGTCAGGAGAGGAAAGTGAACGAAGTAAAGATGTTTATGAGAACATATGATATGTTATGATTAAGTCCTGACAAAAGACTTAATCATCACACAAGATAAATCTCTCCATGGGGTCCAGACACTGGTAATGGTGGTGGGTGATGACTCTGCCGAGACTGATGGCGGGTGCAATGATGAAGCTGATGAATCTGCACGGAGAGGGAGGAGATGGGGGATGAACATACAGAAGGCTGAGAGAGAGAGAGAGAGAGTCATATTTAAAGAGACGAGCAAACACGATGGGCTGACAATGCAGGTGTGTCGTTGCGCTATTGGATAGATGTGACCAGTTGATGGGAACAGCTGATATCGCGATCGACGGCCCAGATAAAGACGGCAAGGAAATTAGTGTGAGCATGCTGGAGAGGAGTGAATGGTAAGATGGATAGAGAAATTAACTGCAGGCTTATATGCAAGAGAATATTCTCGCCGAGTGAACTTTCTCTGGAGCTTCATTTGTTAGCAGTTCCCCCAAAGTGACATTTCAACCTTTAAACTTCTCAAAGGGTTTCATTCAAATAAGTGCTCAAGGCTCAAAGAAGTAAAAATATCTAGAATTTCATTTTTTTAAAAAGCAAAGATCACAGCAGAACTTTGTTGTTTTTTCTTAGGCTCTCTTCCATTAATCATCTCACGACCGCTCTGACCTATTTTCTGACCCTTTGGAGGGGTCGTATCCTTTTAGGTTGGGAACAAGCGGCAACCTCCGTGGCTGTGAAGTGAAGCCAATGCAGAAGTGCCAAAAACTGCAGTTCCTCAAACGTCCACTTGAGGCTGGCTACAGAACGAGTCAATCTCCATAAGCCCCCATGTTAAAATGTCCAACTTCACAGCAGAAATAAACATGTTTACAGCCTGGTACAAAAAACTGTTTTGCTCTCTATAGCTAATTTTCCCTGTACTGAATCTGAACTTCTATATAACTCACCCAGATGTCATTCAGCCCACCTCAGGTCCACCAATGATTCACGTTTTTGCTGATTTTTAGATCAGCTGGGAGGCGTCAGAGGCGGACTGCCAACATGGTGGCGGCCAGAGACACCACACTGAGCTTCAAAACGGCACTTCAGAGACCTGTGTGTGACGTCACGGATATGAAATCTATTCTTTATACTGTCATTAGTTGGGAACCACTGGACGAAGCTACACGTATGTGAAGTACACCTCAACAAGCTGTAAAAAGCCACTGATCCATCAGTATTAAAAGTAATGATGTAATATATAACACATGGTTTGTATAAGTACTGACTGTATACTTTTACTTGTAATGGAGTATACTTTCACTTACATAGAGAATCTGAATGCTTCTTCCACCACTGGGAACACAGGAGCAGCTTGGCCAACAACATAAGTAATGAAACAGAAATGGGAAAGTACCATGTAATGTAGTATCTGTATTCAATCTCCATCTCCCTCCTTGTTAAACTATAGCTGCTGAGCTGCACTCCTGCTAAGCACAGAGGCTGGACTTCCAGCTGGAAATGTTCTATTGGGCTTTGGGCCCATTTCCTATAATCTTTGCTAATTAAAAGCAGCCCCTCCTGCTTTATTCACATGCTCTGTGCAACAGAATACCATAAATCCTTGTAAAAGACCGAATGTGCGAGAGAGAGAGAGAGAGAGAGAGGGAGAGAGAGAGAGAGAGAGGAAAGGAGGGAGACCGAGCAATTATTCAGCTTCATTATTATTGTTAGATGAGATTTGTTTTTTTGCAAAGATTTATTTTGTAGATTCTTATTCTCATGTTTATTGGGAGAATTTGCATAATTTAATTAATTGAAACTACATATACAGCATATATTGTATTGTATTCCGTATTGTCTAGATTAGGAACATGGTGCACCTTGCCCGTGATGTTAGTAATGGTTCAAAGAAGCTAGTTTTATCCACATTAATTCATTAACTATCAGCTTTATGGTTAACACTAAGAGTGTTATCATCTTCATTCATTATCCTCCTAATTATTGGCTCTCTGAAGCAAGAGTGGGACAATACACGACATACCGGATTCTTCATTTGTGGGAGTTTTAATGGCAAAATGTACGTTTTATATATATATATATATATATATATATAATTAATAATTTGGAAACCGCTGGTAATCAGTGAGATAAAGAAAAAAAGAACTGCAGGACAAACACCATCAACAAAATGTGAATCATGTAAGTTTTCATTACTTGATGTATGGCTTTGATATTTGCCAGTGATGAATTGGTGCTGGAGTTTTCTTCTTTATAATCAGATCTGTGCACAATCAAGCTTTTGGGGCTTTTCTGTTGGTCCGTGTGAGAAATGAATAAGACCTTTCAAACAGGAAAAACATGCGCTGTTAATTAATCTTTTGAGGTATTTTATTAATATTGACACTAGACCACTGCACGGAAATCCATTTACAACATCACAACGAGGAAATCTGACTTTTTTATTTGCTGTGATATGCATAAATTACATTGCAAATGAATGCTAATAAATTAAATGCATTTAATTAATTGAATCGCATGTTTGTATAAACTCAAACGCTTGTTTGTCAATTATGAGTTGCTGTCACAACAATCGTTCCACTGATTTAGTGAAGGCTGAGAGGAACCAAGCGATGTAGACAAGCGATCAATAACGTCATGATCTGAAGTGACCTCCAGGTCACTCCCTGTTCTTTTGCAAGGGAAACCCCTTTTCTGGGCTGTCACCGAGCTGAATCAGACACTCTGCAGCATTTTGGTGTCACACAGGCACAGTTAGGGTATTTATAAAAGTTATTTATGGTAACAAAATAAAAAGAAGAGGTTAAACGTCCAAAAGAAATATTATCTAACTATTTTTTTCCCCCCTTTTCCTTTTATTGTTTTTCTTTTTCAAAGGCGTTTTCTAAATTTAGATTTTTACGTTGGCAGTTTTCACGAGCATGAGTCAACATGTGGACGGTGGTTATGGGAGCCGGTTTCCTTAAATAAAAAGCGAGGTGCAAGTCATGCCATGGACAATGCAAAAAAAAGATCAATAAATTTTGTTTGTTTGTTCATGTGGGTGGCTGTGTGTGTCCGAACTGTCTGTGAGAACAAAAAAACGAACAAAAAAAAAAGGTCATAAAATAGAAAAATAGAGACTCCAGATGAAAAAGGCTACATAATCCTGAAAGTGTAAGTGTCTGTGTGATAATAGTGCAAAGGTTTTTTGTGTAGCACTGAGTTCGCATTTTCTCTAACAAGGGTCTGGCGTCCCCACAGCCGTCAGTGGGATCCACGCTGGGCCCTTTCGCAGTAATCAGCCAGACTGTCTTGCTCTAATTGTTTCCAGATTTGTGTGGGAGGTCAGAGCCCCGGAGTGCTGATCCTTGCCAAGTTTATAAACAGAGCAGTGTTTCCAGATGGCCACTGGCTCCAGACTGGCTAGCAGGTTGATTGGGACCAGAATAATAACAGGTGGAGAACAGACAATGAATTCCTTGACACTTCTTACCTCGCACACACTCACAGACGCACCGACACTCTCTCAAAACACACAGTAACACACTTTCAATATGGTGAGCAGGAGAGACTCCTGACGCCGTCTCTGTGGTTTGAGCTCAGCAACAACCAGATCTGAGAGTAATACCGGCAGGATGTAGAGCACATTATTGGAGCTGAACAGAGCCTGTTTTTAAGGTTTTACACATGAGAATATAATATAACAATCTAGAAAATGTGGGTTATGAATTTAGAGATTTAAAAGAATTTTAACTTCATGCTGTGACACAAAAAGTTCAATTAGTGACCTTAATGAGTCTTGGGAAAATCTTAAAAAAGAAGACAGTCACAGACTCAACTTCTCCTTCATGAAACCTTTTTCCTTTTTGTGAGGAACAACGTCAGCTGTGAATTGCAAAAGAGCAGATTACAAAATATGAAGCTCCAACAGGAAGCCAGCAGCCCTCTTATGTTGTTTTTGGATGCCATGTGAGTTTGTGAAATCATTCTGAAATCTCCAAGGCCGTCTAATTATTAATGTTTTCACATTGTGTAAGTTTGTATTTTTAGTCACGTCTAAAAGCCAATAAAAAATGAATTCCCAGGAAATGTAAAGAAAATAAATGTGTCACATACAATTTATGTATTATTCAAATCTGTCCTTCGTTTTTTGTGGTTTTTTTTTTCTTTAAAGTTGACAGTTTTGGAAGTGTTCCTGTTGCAAACTTTGTCAAAAGGTTCTGACGGTTCAATGTTTTTCCAAGAATGTGTTCACTGCAACACACACACACACACACACACACACAAAGTTACACTTTCAAAGTGAGATTTCAGCAGCTCCGGTGAAGACATTCCCACCACAATCACATCATTAGCTCCACCATGTCTCTTAATGCCTCTCTCAAGTTTTTGTTTACAGAATCCAGTCCTTCCAAGGTCTTTGTAATAGCTTGAGAGATCTGGGCTCTGTAGCTGGAGGTGGGGGGGGGGGGGTTGAGGATGTGTGTGTGTGTGTGCGTGTGTGTGTGTGTGTGTGTGTGTGTGTGTGTGTGCAGGGGAGGAGGAGGAGGAGGAGGAGGAGGAAGAGGGGGGCTGCCTTTCATCGGTTTTGCTCTGCTACACTTGTTTGGGCCAAGGTTGGCCCCTGTTTTTCAGTAAGCGTACTCCACTCCAGATGTGCGGCGGCTCCAGAGTGGCTGCCATGTACAGTAAATCGGCATCTGAGGGCTCGTCAATCTGTGGGGTAGAGCGCTGCGGTGTCGTCAGCCCCAGCCACTGGTATAAACGGAAATTTGTACTGCTGAGCTCCCATGAGGCCTTGGGGGGAGGTGGTGTGGAGGGGGTGGTGTTGCAGAGAAGAGAAAAAAGTGTGGTGTGGGGGGAGGCAGGGGAGGATATTTGGAAGTGAGAACTCAAAACTGATGAGTAGCAGGGGACAGAGACTGTTAACGCGCACAAAAGGTGCAACAAATGTCTGAATATTCTCGTCCAAAGGGATAATGAGCTCAGTTGGCTCGGCGGCGGGGACGGCAAATGAGCAGAGGAGAATGACGTCGACATGAGAATAAATGATGACTTTCGCAGAGAAATTTATCCGCTGCTGAAAATGGAGACATGAGTGTGGAAGCAGGTCACAGTCGGGGTATTTTAGCATGCTTTAAATCAAATCATCCGGCTACAAGTAGATAAAATAATACAAGATCATAAAACGAGAGACGATTCAACAAGCTTTGAAATAAAGCAGGCCAACACAAGGAGACGTTACAGATCTGCTACTGTTTAGAAGTAGTTAGTACTGGTGATCAGGAGGAAGAGCCCAAAGCACAACATGAATACAGAAAATGTGGGTTAAAAATATAACATCGCTCACAGTTAACGTAAATACACGAGGCCTGAGTCATATTAAAGACAAAGCTCTTTTCGTAAAGAGGACACAGAGCAGACTCTGGAGTGCCATCAGGGCAGACAGCGTTTCCCCCGCACATTCCTCCCTTTTACATTTTCCCATGCTCAGAGCTCAGGCTCTGACTCAGCGCCATTATCACTGGGACCAAGTCATAGGAAAGCTGCTGATGACTTACAGAGTGAAGCCCTCATGTCCAGACTAATGTTTTAGCTCCGTCCTCGATGTGGTTTCCTCCCATCTGATGTTATTAAAGGTCAGCCATGTTTTTGTGACCCTGAACAGTCTGAGGCATGAGAAAGCTACAAAAAACGAAAGAATTAAGAGATAACTGATCATTTTTTTTGTTTTAACTGTCACCTGGTTAAAAGCTTTATTGTGTGTTTACACTTTAAATTACTGGATTATGGCCTTTTTACACTTTGGGAGAAACACTGTGAGAGAAACATGGTGAAATCTTCGTCTCTGATCATACTGTGTCATTTAGCATCAAAGCCGTGACAGTGCACATAAAACATATAAAGTCTTACTCACTTATATGAACATATGTGTATTATATGATTTCTTAAACGTCACGGGTCACCCGGCATCCATAACCAGGGTGGATTACCTCATTTCCCCAGCACGAAGGTTGATTTCTTGATCATGTAACTCTAATCAGCTAATGTATGCATGTCCATGACAAAGACTTAAGACAGCAGGATGAAAGGAGGGATCACTACACATAGATACATTCTGATATTCAAATTAATTCCATCCAAAGTCCAACAAAAACTGAACCTAAAACCATACTGGATGTATATCGTGTGAGTGTTGTTATCCTTCTGTTGGTGTGCCCATATCGTGACCTTTTCCTCTTCGAAAGACAGACCCACTGCGCGACCCCTGTCCCTAGTTTCCTTTGGGATCCCCCACACTCAACTTTGGGTTTTCCCCCCCTTTGCCCAGTAACGAGGCAAGGCGTCAGAGGCCTGATTATTTGCACTGACCCAGGTCTGTCTCCTCAGGGCGGCTGCCTCGGCACAGTCGCACTGGATCCCATTGACACGGTGAGAGGGAGAAGAAGGGGGGAAGAAAACAGACCCTGGCTCCAGTCAGTCGGCCCTCCTCGGCAGGTTGATGAATGTCCAGGACTTCACGATCTTTGCCACCCAAGCCAGTGGAGTCAGGCTACAATGAGTTACAGTCTCTCGGTTAGAAAACCCTCCTGCCCGCCACCACCGCCACCACCCCACTCCCCCCCCCACTCCCTCCCAGCCAGCCAGCCCACGAGCCCCACAGTCCCCCCAGAACCCGAGCTGGCCGGCCTCCCTCCCTGCACAAACACTGGAGGTCTATCCTTGACTGCTCCGCGCCGCACTCCTGCCACCACCTCCCTCGCCCTTTCAACTCTCGGCCCTGACTGCGTCGATTCTAAGCGGCATCACACACTCACGGGTCCAACCACAAGCTGGCACGGGTCACCTCAGCATGCCTTTTCATTCCACGCCGAGCTGCTTATGTCAGGTTGCTGCAGCATCGATGCATTCATGAACCTGACACCTGACTGTTTGAAAATATACGATGATGTTCATGATATAGTTTCCCCAGCAATGCAAACTACAAATAGAATATTTTCCCCTCCTGAGGGCTGAACGCTGCCACTAAAACAACACTAAATAATAAATGCGATAAATATTTTAGCGTCTTTGTCTTTCTTTACTCCTTACATCACGTCTCCACCAGCTATGTACCTAGTAAATGCAAAACAGAGGCGAAAACGTGTGCTTAGGATGGCCGTAAAACTGAACCGCAATGGCAGGAGGAAAACAACAGCATTGTTAAGGTCGACCTCCTGCTGCTGCAGCTAATTGTGCTCCAGTCATGGGCTATTCACTGTCACAGCTAGCTGGAGGCAACTATCAACTGACTGAGAAACTCTTGTTCAAGTGTTTCTCTCATCATTTGTGCTTGAATAATGGAGAGTGGGCTGATGATAGTGGTGCTGCAGAAGGATGTTGTGTATCGTGACACTTAGTGTCTCATGTGAATACGATTGTCTCAACAGGCTGAAAGGTTACTGATAAGATTGAATCAACAGTAAGAACAAAAAAACAGTAGGAGGTATGATGAAACTAAACTATATAGAGCTGAAGACAAATATGCCACGCCATTAGAATTGCAATTATTCGTTATTACGGCAAAGCACACTCATTATGTTACCCTACAATTGAGACTGGCAGCACTCGTGGTAATTTGATGACGCACAAGTCGTGGTGCTTTTGGCTGCAGAGAGCGAGTCTGAGTGTTTCACGCCATTTTTCCATCTTCAGCCAGAAATCCAGACTGACCTCTTTAATCACCTCAGAGTTTTCCTTCTTCTCCTGTAGCCTTATGAGCATTTGTTTAATGTGAAAACACAATAATCCCACCAAATAGTAACGAGGTGTCATCATAAATGTGAGCATGATATTGACAACTTTATTAGACATAATAACATAAAACCTAATCTAGAGTACTGACTGATCTAAGGACAGGTTCTTGGCTTAACTAAGCCAGTGCATAGGCAGTATAAATACGGACATTGTCTCTGTGACATCAGCCACAGGTCTCTCAAGAGTCGTTACGAAGCTCAATGTGGTGGCTCTGGCTGTCGCCATCTTGGCAGTGCCGCTTCCTGGTTAATCTAAAAATGGACAAAGACGTGGATCGTCGGTGAACCTGAGGTGGGCTGAACGATACCTGTATGCTCAAACAAGCCATCTGTAACGCACTCACCTGTCAATCAAAGCGGCCACACTGCATAACTTTAAGCCTTAATATAATTTGAACAGGTGAAATAAAAGAAAATCAGCCTCAGTACGGTTGTCATGCCAAATTAGCTATAGAGACCAACATTGTTTTTTTGTACCAGGCTGTAAACATGTTTATTTCTGCTGTGAAGCTGGACATTTTAACATGGGGGCTTATGGAGACTGACTCCTTCTGTAGCCAGCCTCAAGTGGACGTTTGAGGAACTGCAGTTTTTAGGCTTCATTTCGAAGCCATTGAGGTTGCTGCTTAAGCTAAGCTAACTGGCTGCTGGCCTCTGTTTCATATTAAAAAAACAAACAAACATGAGAGTGGTATCAATCAATCTTATAACATAAACACAAATAAACACATTTCCCAAATGTCTAGTCTGTCTATTCTTTTAAAGGATCACTGTGTAGGATTTAGTGGCTTTTAGGCTTCACTTCACAGTCAAGTGAAAGTAAAACTAAATCAAAATGAAAAGAACTCATTATATTCAATGGCTCCTTTTAGAATAATATATTATTGTATTATTATTACCAACGCGTAAGCAGCATGTCAATGCTGTAGCTGATATAGTTTATATAATGCTGATAGTTGAATCATGTATTGTTCATATTTTGTATGTATAATCTGAATAGTACAATATTATTTACTGGAGATATTAAAGTACCTAAAGTTCTACTTAAGCACAATACTATTGAGTATTTTATTGCGGTGTCAGTGGTTGGAGGGCTCCAGCACATTAGACACCAGAGAAAAGAGTCAAAGGACTTGTTATCAGCTGACACAGTCGCTGTCAAAGGATTCTTTGAATGGCTTTTCAAAGGAAACACTGTCCGCACACGGTTCATCCGTCTGTTCCCTTTAAACCACATCTAACTTCCGTTCAACCCCCCCAGTGGTGCAGGAGACATTCCTCACAAGATGGTTGAATGGCAGCCCTGTTGCAGGTCAGCCTAGGCGGCAGCAACAGGCGATTTACAGGGTCCCTGCTGTGTGGAGCTGTGACCTGGCCTCAGAGCAGTGCTCCCAGGTGACAAATAAAACACTAGCCCTCACAGGAACGCGACTTCAGGCTCCACAATGCTAATTCAATACAATGCGTCTAATTGTAGCCTATTTCAGAGAGGCTAGCTAGATGCTCTGCCAGCCATTCAGAGGATTACTGCTAATTGGGAAATAAACGTGTGGTAAAACATTGTGGGATGAGGTAGTTAATGTAGAACCCTCTTAATGGACACTTAGAGCTTATTAGCTTCATTCTCACAAAGCATTGTTTGATCAGAAAGGCTCCTTTATTTTCTCTTTATGGTGTTCCATTAGGTTTGGTGTTTTTCTTGAAATACAATGATTGTTTTGTGAGGCGCCACCAAAAGACGTTATGCAGTGTTGCTGCTAAATATCAGCTCAATTATCTTGGTAATTTCATGTCACGCTTTAAAGCATAATTCATACAAAAGCATATTTTAGTAATGGTCATGGGTAACTGTAGATATGGACCACTCACTACCAAACCCAGAAACCAGACGGCTACAGTGCTTATCAGTGATGGCTTCATTTGATATTTTGTAGAGCTGCTCCACTGAGAGCAGACGCCATGGACTCAAAGAGCTTATTAGAGCCTGTATACCTAAATAAACCTGGCTTTATAGTGCTACCAATGCTTTGAACCTGAATATATACCAATATTCCTGGATAAAGTAGTCTACAAATTGCAATTATGTCTTGTTGTGTAAAACCCTGTTGGGTACCATTGATTTTTCGGTTGGTAATTTCCCTTTAATCAGGTATGTTTTGTCTGAAGTGCTGTCCTTGGCTGTACTGTATCTTTTTATATTTACACTCATGTCTGCTTTAACAGACTGCATCAGGAACTGGTGGAGCTCTAAATTGTGTCTGCATCAATCCTGTTTGAGCAAGTTGTTGGAGATGTTTTTAAATGCAATATCTAATCCATCCGTATGGTTGATTTCAGTGGGAATTGAGCTCATAGTTGAAGATATTTTCTGCGACAAATTAAGAGCTGTTGATTGCCATTACTGTCCAACTTAAGTAACAGTTACTTTGGGAAGTGTTACTTTCTTTCCAAGCAAAGATCTGTCTCTCATTGTGCTTTACGGGACTGGAGTAGCGTAGCTTTGCATAAATATTAAAAACATGGCAAGCATTTATCACGTAAGTTAATAAGAAAGCATCTTTTATAATATTCAGTTAAATTATTCAGTATATCAGTAACTAAAACGTACATGTCCACCATAATATTGTCAGCTTTCAGTCCAGCACTGTGCATTAAATCATCTTGACTTCAAATGATTTATAGCTTCGGCTTTATGTATTTTCAAAACGAATAGTTTCCAGCATGACCGAGAAGGGATCTCGACCCAGATACAGCTGTCCCATATGTAAAAAATAAACTATATTGCCACCATTTTGGAGGCAATACGTCTTGTTGAAATAACACCTATCTGTTGTGCCCTTCAAAGTTTGTGACATCAGATCGAGGGCTTCGACATTTTGGGTCATAAATAAGACTCAATCTGAAGCTCTGCTGCATCACATTGTTTTCAGCCAGGCACAATGGGGTTTTTTTGTTTGGTTTGTCACAATTAATAGGGCGAAAATGATCCGAAAGCAAGTTGAAGTCAAGTGTTAACTCTCGAGGGATAAAAAGACTTTCAGAGGTTAGAAGGATACCAGAACTTCTCTGGCCAATGACAAAATATATTGTTGTTTCAGTAGCTGATAAGATGGACTCTCATTTACTTACTCCAAAGTTATGTCGTGGTCTTGCAGTCTCAAACGAATTCCAGGTTTTAAAAAGGGGGTTTGGTTGCCAACATGACAAATGTCCTGTGTTACAAACTGGTCAGAGTCTAAATATACTGATTAGATTATTATGATTACTCTTGCCATAGGCAAAATCCGATACAAAGAGTTACATAATCTTACATTTTTTTAAGGTTTTAACATACCGCAAACTGAACACAGCTCCTTGCTGCACTGCAGAAGATAGTTCATTTGTAACTTTTACTGACCTTTACATTTTTAATAAGCTGATGCTTAGTTTTAGTCTAAAGGTCACACTGGTGGTTTTGCATAAAAGTCACATATACTTTACATTCTGCTGACCATTTTCCAAAGCAAACCAAAGCTTATAGATTTTTGAGCGTGTGGATGTTTTCAGAAATCAACATACTTTTTTGATGGATGTAATCTATCAAAGTGAATATTTTTATGTTACTGTTGCACGGTAATATAAATTGTAAGCATGTGCGGATTTATTTGCCAGTGTGGTGCGTTCATGTGCTGTTGGGAAGCTGTGACATCCAAGACTTTGAGTCAAACGCTAAACATGGAAAGTTGTAATAAAAGTAGCTTCCAAATGCGTATTATCCTTTTTACAACATCTTTTGCCTTTTGTTTGTCTAAAGAAAGCAGACAAAGCTTATTTTGATTTGAGACGTCTGCATTGCATTACTACACAACAGTAACACAACCCTGTTCTGTTGTCATGCATTATATAAACTGAATTTCATATTGGAATAAGTGGAAACCAATGGCTGCCTGTAAGGTCAGTAGCAGTGTAAAGTATACATATGTAGTAAACATGCACAAACATTAGCATTAGAGGTATCGACTAGCAGTCAGTGGAAGGCTGGAGGAAGATCAAAGAGGCCATTTTCATCCAACACCAAAGACTGATCTTTGAACAGACAATCTCTGTATGACCACATGTGACCAAAGGTCTGTATTTAGGTCATACGATGACAACTGAGCCATGTCCCTGACAAAAGGGCAAACTACATCAGCTGATGAAGACCATGAGATGCAGCTGAAAATCTAGTTAGTGGGCCGTGGTTAAGATTTTGTTAAGACTTTCCAAAAAGACACTTTTTATATAAAATTTATCAGGAAAAGGGTTACCACTTACTAATAAGGCACTTTGTAGCAACATTTACAACTGAGGACAGGATAGATTATTGAATAAAATGTTTATTAGTGACTTGGTGGACCTGGTGGCATTATTGAAAGTGAAGAACCCATGAGCATTTATTACTGCATTATTTTTCAAATTAAAAAGATTGGCATCAGCTGAAGGATTCCTTTCATAACTTTGTAACAGAAGAAGAAGAATTAAATGTAATTTATTGACCTCCAATAAAACTATTAGCTACTACTTATAACCCCTTTATAATGGCTCATACGCGTTACTATTAGATTTCTTTATAGCAGTAAATCAAGCTCTACATGCCTCTACTCAAACATAAAACTTCAGTAAAGTTTTTTTTTTTGATGAATTATCTAACACAGGAAAAAAATCCATCAGATTACATCATATATGAAGACATTTTGATGCTTTTTTTCCACCCCTAATAATCATCCACACTATACCCACAATGGAAGTTCCCACCAGTTCACCCAGAGACCCAGAAAGTCTTTTACGAGCACATCACAGAGCCTGAGAGTCTGTCCTGCCTTTTGTAAAACACAGAAAGTGACTTGTCATGTTTATAAATTCTCCCTTGTCTCCCCAAGATTATACAAGAAGTGTTGTCTGTGTACCACAACTGCTAGATGACATTACCTACCACACTTAACTATAATCATGACATCTGGGACTAAGCCAGACCATTAAATACGTATTTAATGTAGCTATTCTTTATGGAAAGACTGGTGTTGTTGTGTGTCTGTACTTTCTATTTTAGGCTGGCTATCAATATGGATTTATGGAGAAGGAGACGAAAACATGTACATGGTTATCTACAGGATTATAAATGAACTTTTCTTTGATAATCTACTGGATGACACCAGTTGTAAAACAGTCCAGAGCGAGCTGTCTCCTGGATCAAATGGGCAGGTTCTCAGCATGCTATCAGCACTGTTAACTCCGGCTGTAAACCAAACCTCCCAGGAGGTCAGAGGTCAAAATGTTTGGGCTTCAGAGAGACGCCATACGCTGAGCATGGCCAGGATTTAATATGAAGTCTGACATAAAGTTACTGCCTGTGAATTAGTGACCTTTACATCCACCTTAATATACTGTAGGAAGACAATACAGAGGAAGTCCAGATGTAGATCATACAGACATTAGGCGCAGGTTATTATGAGGGTAAACTCAGACTTTATTTATGGATAATACTGTATTTTATAGTTTTATATATAAACAGAGGTTTGTATGGTATGCTAAGTACTACTTCATTGTTTTTAGCTATGCTAGTTGCATGGCTTTGGTCAAGACTGAAATATCTCAACAAATGTCAGATGGATTGCCCTGAAATTTTGAGTTTATATAACATTCATGATCCCCAGAGGACGAATCCTACTGACTTTGATGATCCTCAAATCCTGATCTTTTCTTTTGTGCAATCATGAGGTAGACATTTTTAGTTTTTAGTGAAATGTCTTGACAAGCATTGGATGGATTGCTTTGAAATTGTGTACATGCATTCATGCCCAACTCTAGCGCTACAATCAGGTCAAATTCTGAACTTGTGTAATACATTTGTTGATCGAATACTTGAAAAAAGTAAGTACAACTAGCCTCAGCTGTACTTTATGTTTAGTGCTAATTAGCAAATGCTAGCATGCTGAGATGCTAAGGTAAGATGGTGACCATGGTAAACATTGCACCTGCTAAACATCAGCAGGTTAGCATGCTGACATTAGCATTTAAATCAAAGCAATGCTCACAGAGCTGAATCATCTTCACAACCTTATCTTTTTCTCATCTGAAATTTGTCATTTTATTTTTTGGTGACGTATGGGGGGTGTTATGATGGTTTATGATTATGGTTATGAGTCCATTCGAGTTTTTGTATAATCTCACTGTTTTACTTGAACAAAGACTGCTGCTAACTGTTCTTCTAAAATAATAATTACCACAGAAAATAAGGTGGCGAACATATATTGGACAAAATAAAATAGGATTATGTGAGTAAATCACAGCAATAATTAACTTGACTCATACACTTGACTAATCAGGTCTCTTCCTTTGGACATAAAAGGACATAAATGGTTAATTTTGTACCTCATAAAACCAGATGATACATTTGTTCTGATGCATAAGAAGCCAGTCAGAGAGGTGACACTGGATGAATGAGCATTATATCACATCAGTAGAGTGGAAATGTGGCTCATCTGTGAGGTGTGCGTTTGGATTAACCCTGTTCAACCAGACTGGAGCAAGTGTGTCATATTGAGCTGCATGGAGGAGGAGAAGGAGGGAGGGGGGGCATTGTTGCTTTCAGGCAAACTGAGGTAAAAAGCAAGAATAGTCGATGATATAACAAAGATTTCAAAGAGGTAAATCTGATTTTGGTGACAGTATATATAAGTCTAAGTCTAGAAGGTTCATTGAAGTTGTCTCCATAGCGACAATAGATAAATAGCAGCACACTAATGAAGCAGACATAAACAATATGCCTGAGCTGTTTTATGAATGCCAAGAAAGCAATTTGGGAGGTGAAAACAATAGATAACAAGTTTATAATTCCTTTTCATAAATTTAAAGTTGAACTGGAGCGTCACCAGACAGAGATACAGTCAGCTGAGAGGATAATGTTAATTTAAAGCACATTTTTTTCTGTCTCAGATACTCACATGATAAGGTAGTCAGGGAAAGTGTCTTAACACTGCAGTCAAAAGACGACACTTTTCTGTGGACAGTCTAATTGAAGGTTACTTCAAATGAATTCTTTCTTTAAAGAAAATTTCAATAACAGAAATAATAAATAAATAAATAATAATGCAGATAAGAGACTTAGAGCACCCTTGCCCTGCTTCCCCTTCTTGATCTTCATTTGGCATGCATTTTGGCAGGCACCTCAATGCATTGCACTCCAGGGTGGTACAGATGATAAAGGGAGTGAGAGAGGCAGAGAGGGAGAAGGGTAGGGAACTCGTGGTGGGGGGGGAAAAATGGTCTGTTATCAGGAGCTGGGAGCAGCAGCCTTTACCTGAGACGTGCACCTGCTGGTTCAGTGTGTTCTCACGGAGGACAAACCCCCCACAATGGTACATCTGGATACACTTGGAACATGGAGGCTAATTACTGGAGTATTAAAGTGTTCTTGTCTGGTATCACAGAGATTTGTCTGCACAGCATTCTGCAGTGGCACAACGCCTAATTTTCACACATTTGGAGGTCAACCAAACTAAGCACAAGACATCCAGCTACACGTGCAATGAGACATTAACCGTGGAGCAATAAAGTCATAAATGAGAATTACTGATTTTATATTGTTACAATAGTTCCACATTTTGGGAAATGAGTGTTTTCCCATTCTTGCAGAGAGAAGATCATTAGCACTCTCATATTTGTACGGTAAATGTTTAGATGGAGCCAGCAGCTGATTAGCTTATTTTAACATAATGACTGGAAACAGGGGAAACAGCTAGCCTGGTTCTGTCTGAAGGTAACAAAATCACCCTACCGGCACCTCTAAAGCTCAGTAATTAACACATATGTTGTATATTTAATCTGTACAAAGACCAGAGTGTGACTATTTCTTGGCCAAGAGCAGAAACTCTCCTGTAAACGGGCAAATTGTTGTTTTTACAATTTGTTTTTGTTTTTTGTTTTTGACTGGATTAAACAAACCAAATATAAAAAGTTTAACATTTTAAGAAATATGTTTATTTCCTTTTGTGCCTGTGCATTAAATGACAATAATCAATAATAGTCATGGCAGGTTAGCTGCTTCCCTGTAGCTGTTTCCAATCTTTATGCTAAGCTATGCTAACAGGCTGCTGGCACCAAAAACAAAACAAATAAAACAAACACATAACAGCTGGTGATTATACACTAATGAAAACATAATTATGTATATTATATTCCATTTATGCCATGTTCTGTAAATAGAGCCACCTACATAAATCTGACACACTGGACCTTTAAGTAATTTTATCTCTTAGTCAACTTTACTTGAAAGGTAGCTAATAAGTTCTTCATATGTCTCAGTATCAAATGATATTTCTGTAGGGACTGATTGCTCTCTTGTTCCTCCTGTGCGACTGAGCCCAAGATGAGAGCTATTGTAGGGAGCGTTAATACAAACCAGATGTTAAACTTGTGTCCTCAAAATGAATGGGCCTATTGGGAAACCAAGGCAAGTCTCAGGGGACATTCCACTGGAGGCTAAGCTGATTGGTTCATATTGAAACAACATGGCCAAGATAAACTGGGATTTCAAGAAAGGGGGTCTCTGGACGCTGGAGTCTAAAATAAATCGTTAGGGCTAAAGGAGGAGCTTAGCTCATCCTCTAAGGAAAACAGTGAGTTTTGCAAGTGACTGACACACATGATGACTGTGGCGCCAGGCAACCTCGGTCTACGGCCCAGTTGTGGGCTGCATGGGAAGTGGAGAGCATCAGGGGCCATGCTTCTTTTGTGCTGATGTCACAAAGCTGCAGGGTATTACTTTTTCCAAATTGTTGTATTTATTTTCCCCTCACGATTTGACTGTTTTTGGCAGGGGAAAACTAGAGCTGAAATGGTCTTGTAAAGACAAAGATTACTCTTATGATCACAAATTTAAATGCTGCTCATTTGTTTAATCTTGCATAAAGACATCAAAGGTATCATGTGTGACTTGACTGCGCAAAAAACAGCTACATCTTGATCTATTTACTGTTTTAGCACAATTTAGTCTCATTTAGTTTGTGTGGCTTAGATAATGCAATGCAAAACATATCAGTTGTAATCAATATTGTTCATGTGCTTTCTTCCCAACTGATTATCGTTTAATACAGTTTAATATCAAAGCTTTTACTTTTGTATTTTCAAGATTCAAAAGATTTCTGTGTCACATACAGGGTTGTACACAGAATAATGTGCAGTGAAATGTTTGATTACCATCTCTGTTGACTGAGCACAGGGAAAGAAAGATTGAATGGAGAGAAAAATACATAGACGTAGAAAAACTGGAACATTTTAAACAAGCTAATGTTGGACAGAGCCAGGCTAGCAGTTTCCCATGATTCCAGCCATTGTGCTAAGCTAAGCTAAGCTATGGCACTGACAGTATAAAGAATGGACAGTGTATCCGTGACATTACTCATCTGTAACGGCACCCACCTGTCAATCAAAGCGGCCCCGCTGTTATTATGCATAACTTTAAGTCTTAATATAATTTGAACGGGTGAGTTAAATAAAAATTCAGACTCAGTACAGTTGTCATGAACGGAGAAATTAGCTATAGAGACCAAAACTGTTTTTTGTACCAGGCTGTAAACATGTTTATTTCTGCTGTGAAGTTGGGCATTTTAACATGGGGGCTTATGGAGATTGACTCATTCTGTAGCCAGCCTCAAGTGGCTGTTTGAGGAACTGCAGTTTTTGGCACTTACACATTGGCTTCACTTCACAGCCACGGAGGTTGCCACTTAAGCTAAGCTAACTGGCTGCTGGCTCCTGTTTCATATTAAAAAAACAGACATGAGAGTGGTATAAATCATTCTCATGACAAAAACGCACATAAAGAGTATTTCCCAAAATATCTAGTCATTCCTTTAAAGGACCAGTGTGTTGAATTTAGTGGCATCTAGCTGCCAGGTTGCAGATTGCAGCCAACTGAATACCCTTTACTTCAACCTACCCTTTCAAACATGTAGGAGAACCTATGTTGGATGTGAAACTTGCAAAAAAAAAAAAAAAAAAGTGAAAGATGGGACAATGGAAGAAGACTCGTGGTCTCTATAGATATTAAAGACTAAGGTAACGAAAACAATGACTTATTTTCAGGTGATTATACACTAATGCTAACTTTTTTGTATTTGTGTATTATATTTAATTTCTGCCATTTTCTATCTATCTAAATCTTACACACTAGACCTTTAAGGTGTCACAAGCCAAAACAGCTGATGTAGCCTTGAGAATTATATGAGCATAAAAAACATAGTACTCCTCATCTTGTATGACAACAGACTGTTCTAACACGTTCCAGTAAGGGTAAGAGGATATTTTATTTCACTTTTATGAATCAGTAGGGATGTTAATTCTCATAAAAGCCTGTCAGTATCAGCAGTGAAGAGATAATCTCGTGAGCAGCTCTGTGGCCACATGGTTTTGTCAGCACAACAACAAGGCATCGAGTGGAAGTACAGTTGTTTGGACCTCCTGTGGGATAAAAAACAAAACTCTCAAGGTCACAATAGTGCCATTTTAATTACCATCAGCCAGCCACGGAGGTAATTGCTGGTGCCATGTCCTTCAGTACTGACATGTCAGGCTTTACAAAGAAAGATCTAAAAAGAGAAGCACGCTTCCACACAATAGCTGGAAAGCAGGAGTGCGGCGGTGCTTTCCTCTGTCAGTGGGCTGGTCGGCCTGTTTTGTAAGCACTTCCATCCTGTGAAAGCCCCTGGTAGACCTCCACCTGCTAGCTCACTACTAGTCTGGTGCAACTTCTCAGAGAGAAGCGAGCCAGCCTCTCCCCCTCATTTCACTGGCGCCAGCGCTCAATGGGCCCTGCACTTTGATTATTTGTGTTAACAGTTAATTTAGCACCACAGACACATGTGCCAAAGCTGGCTTCACTTCCTCATGCATCACCAACAAATGTGACTTTTATGAGTTCCTTTTCACAGGGCCACCCCCCTCTCTGCTAAGTTCTCGCCTCTCGACTCAGTCTCCTAACCCTCTATGGACTCCCCACACACACACACACACACACACTCACCCTTGCAGACACCATCTCCTCACCTCCTCTTACCTCTCCTCTTTCTCTCCTCCCCCATCTCCATTTTCCAAACCTCCCACCTCCACTCGCTTATTTCGTTGGTTAGGCCTTAATCTCTTCCACATCTTTGCCTGCGAGAGTTATTTCTGGCTCCTCTGTTCCCGATGTTTGCATTATCAGGAATACATTTCATGTCAATTTATTCGTTGGTTAAATACCACAAGAGAGTCACTCTCTGGGAGATTTGAACTGCAGTTGAAAAGAATGCTTATCCCCCAAAAGAGGGTCCTTGCAACGTTTTCTGACAACTTTTTCCATTTGGATCCGAGCTAATACAAATAACTACTAAGAGGGAATTAAAGAAATAACTGTTTCGTACAGTAAGCTCACTTAAAAAGACATTAGAGACCGCAAAGAATGCATACCTTATGCATATCATCCAGACTCCTGGTCAAGGATGAACTTTACAGAGGAAAGTGTTCCAGATATTGAGTCAAACCGGAGAGCATGACCTGCACTTTTTCAGTATTAGGTGACACAAAGATATAATCTGCCTTTATGAAAACCTCTACCCTCAATACCAAGTGGAGCCACAGTCTAGTGGGTAGTGGGAAAGGGAGCTCAGAGGACTTTGTCAATGCCTAGTTAGCTTCGACATTGATACTTACAGACTGGGAAAGAACAGTGCTGAGGGAGCACAAACTAGCCGCACACCGATGAGCTCATGCCAGGACTATGCAAGCAGAAGGCCACAGGAGCCATGGAAATATTTGGACATCTATTTTGCTCCCCCGCTTGTCTGTAGTGCAATCCAGTGCATCATCTTTTGTGGTTGAGAGACACGTTTTCAAGTGGCCAGAGGCAGAACCTTAAAAGGTTGGTCTTGCTGTTTTTTTTATTGTGTGACTGCATTTCAGCCACTCAGCAGGAGCAAATTGCGACCACATCCCAACACCGCAGATTCTTCTTCATTAATTCTCCATCCATGCCATGTAGTCTATCACTGCTAGAGCATTGATTCATGCACAGTGGTCCATAATAGCACGGCCTGTTTTCAGTCAGACAGAAATGGCCACTGCTGTTATCCCGAAGCAGCGTTATATGTGGTGAAACTGCTTGTGGAAACATGAGAAAATCTTATGTAATTGCTTTTGCTTTAACATGAGCACACGGGGTCTGGGTCTCGACAGTCAGGCAGCTTACTGAACTCACAGAGGTGTCATAAAATCTTTCATTTGGATTATATTTCATCTCTTAAGAGGTTCAGGACTCGGTTTTTAAACTAACAGCAGGTGAATTACAGCACTTTATATTAACCCCCATCTTAGCATTTATAAGCAGTATATAAATGATTAACAAATGCTTTATAGTGTTAGAAAATATTTAAAAGCATTATATAAATGATTAATAAATTGTTTATAACACTATAATGTAGTTGTAAACAGCCACGGGTATTTTCTAGCTATGTCAGCAGTGTGGCTCTAGGGATGGAAATGTTGGTCTAGCTGTCGGGGAAATATCTCAACAACTACTGGATGGATTGCTGTTTTGTACAGACATTTGTCGTGCCCAGAGGATGAATCATCCTGATGCTGGTGATCCCATGATGTTTCCTCTGGTGTCACCATGAGGTTGACAGTTGTGGTTTTTTGACATCTATTGGATGGCTTCCCTTAAATACCTGCAAAACTAATGACATCTGCATCAGCTGTACTTTGTGTTTAATGCTATTTAATAATCGTTAGCATGGCATGATGTGCTAAAAATGTGAGATTTGATCATAAAAAATGACAAATAAACACTATAAACTACCAATAAAATGCAGTTGTAGCATTCAGATTATTATTTTAAGCTAAACTATGAAGATAGGATATGTTTATTATACCCAGAAAAGTCCATTCAAGTGTAGCAATGTCCTTATTTCTCCTAATAACTACATTATAGTGTGTTATAAATCATTTACTAAGGGGTTTTATGCAGCTTGTAAATGTTAAATTGGGTGGTTAAAATAAGGTGCTTCTGTGAATTCTACTGACACCAACCAAATGGAGATATCACCTCTTAAATGAACAATGAAAAAAGCTGAAGGAACTCGACAAAAAAGGAATCTTCATTCTCATTGCCTTCACATACAAAAGGTGAGAGGATGACAAAGTCTATCCTCGGGGGAAGAGCGGGGGGGGGAGAAGTCACAGGGGAATGCTCTCAGAGACACTCGGCTGACCGGGCTTCTGCACACAGCTCCGGGATTCCCTCCTCTTCCTTCCCAGTATTGTCTCACATCCTGCAGGGCCCGGCTCTCCTCTTGCGGCCACCGTTGCCACAATAGCAAGCAGCGGGCAGCGGGCACTGAGGGGTGACCAGAGGGACACCAGCAGTCAGCCTGACAGGATGTGACACACTTCTCTCAACAATTAATGAGTACAAAAGGAACGGCTGACACGACATGACAGCTTAGTGTGGCACTTCAGGCCTTAATGGCTCGCTGAGTGGCATCTTCACACCCTGCCATCACACTCGGAAACAAAAATGGCCAATGATGGCAACATGGAACAGACTTGCTGGAATGTTGTGTTTAAGAGGTCGCGCTCTTGAAAAATTGACACAGCAGGAGGATGAAAAAATTATAAAAGAACTCATGCTCAGTGGTGCAAAGTGTAAATGTACATTTAATCTAGGAGTACAACTCTGAGGTCAAGCTTTACTTGAGTATTTCCACTTTATGGTATTCTATACTTCGATATTGATAAGATATTGTACTTTTTTCTCCACTGCATGCATTTAACAGCTTTGCACTATAACATTAAATACTGCATGATAATCCAATATTATAATCCATACATCCATTTCCTGTAACCGCTTATCCTTACCCAGTCCCAATATTATAATATATATAATATAATATAGCACTTACAGAGGCCATTCTGCTCCTGAATTAGTGCTTTTACTTTGAAACTTTAAGTGCATTTTGCTGATAATAGAATTACTGCAACGTCTTCCAAATATCACAAAATAGCCACACACAAAAAAAGAGCACTGCTATCCTTAATTTTAAAGCAAAGATGGTTATTTGTCGTCATATTTGTCAGGAAGAAGTTTGAGATAAAACTCAACAAACTAGTATTGATATCCTCTTTCCCAAGTGACTTCTCTGGCCCAGCAAAAGAGCTGAATTTCTGCCTCCTCTGGCGTTTGCTGACTGTGAACAGCAGCTTTCTCAATATTAATAATAATATTACCGATGGCACCAGTGAAAGAGAGGGATTAGTGCTCATACTGCTGAATGAGAAGTCACCGCTTGGCTGGTATACATGTGGGATTTGACTTGACTTTTCTTTAAACACAGCAAATGGGAAGCCAAAAATCTTTTTCATTTAAGAGCAATTAAGTGGATCCCAGAATCACTGGCTCCAGCACGCCGCCGAGGCTTTTTTTTCTTCTCCTGGTTTTATTACCCATTTCCTCTCCCTTGCGCCAGCAGAAGGAATGCTCACTTTTCTCTCACAAAGCCACATTTCCAACGCCAGAATCACACAGGGACCACCATGATTAAGTGCAAGCCAGTGCTTCCCTAAACATGTGAGACATTATAGACCCCCCTCCTCCTCCTCCAAACACTGGAGAAGTGTTGTGTTCCAACATTTATGTGAAGTAATTAAAAACATCCACCAGTAATTTAATAGTTCTCACCAAGTAGAGACATGAAGTCTACACAGTTTTTTCACTCTGTATAAATAACCTGGAATGCAGTGAGTACACAGACAGACGATTTGGTCTTTTTTTTTTTCTCTTCCTGCTTTTTTTTTTTTTTTCAACATTTTGTAAGAAGCCCTGTTCTGTGTCACTTTGACCCGAGATGAGGTTGCGCAGTAACAAGCGACATGCTGACTTTTAAATTCATGTTCCAGATACAGCGATCCATACATCACACGCTGACATTCAAATCAAAGCTTTCCTATAACTTGAGACTGTCACTCTGCGAGTCTTATAGTCTGACACATTGAGCATAAAAATGACCTCAAGCGCTCGCTGCTGCTGCTGCAGCGGCGTATCCGAATGTGGATGTCTCTGTGAAGTGCATGTCAATAGCCCCAGAGAGAGCCAGCAGTGCAACGGACATGTGTTTTCAATCTGTCTCTTTTCTCACAGCGAGAGACGAGGCCATTCATTTATCTCACTGTAAATACAGCACTTAAACACTCAACGGACACACTGTTTTCCAAGCCCACCCCCTGCCAAAAAAAAGTTCATGTGGGTAATTAGTTTAAACAATGTTATTGTTATTAATTTGTTGTTTTAATAATACATTGATCAGACTTATTCTCTGTAACTTCAATTAGTGCACCATAAGCTAAATCAGCTAAATTCAACTAGTACTGTTCTACCAAATCCTCTATTAGTTGTCCAAGATGTTTTTTTGGCTGATAAAATCTAATTTAATTAATAAGGGACCTTTAAGTTTGATTACTTAATCTGTTTGTGGTTTGAGGCTGAGGGATAAAACACTTAATAATCATTTCTATATTAGCACTGGGTCAAAAAACTACTAGGTTATATAAATGAGATCACTCACTGTGATGAACCCACAGAGAAGTAGGTCACAGTTCCCTTCAGTTCTACAGTGCGTTTTAGCACCTTTCAGCTCACTGTTTTGGTTTTATTACCACACAACTTTACTGTTTTGGTTCACTCTCATTGTTTTTTGGCAAATGTGCACATAGCCGTGGTTCACATAGCAGAGCATTTAGCAGCTTAATAGCAGCATTATTCTCTCTGGAGTTGGTGGAGACCAAAACAGAGCTAAAAGAGAGTGAATATTGGCCAGAAACACCAACACCAAATGTCTGTTGGATGTGTAAATACGACTGTTTGCAAACATGTTTGCCAGATCAACTTGTACTATTTAAAATAATATATTCATGAGCTTGTTCCACGGCACCCGCAAGAAGCCAAAACAATCACTATCACTCAGAACAACTTCAGTCAGGAGTACGATGGGTTTGGATCCAAGAGCACATGCTGGCAAACAGCAATACCAACAGCTCAGCTGGCTACCATTGAAGGACAGAGCCGTAAAATTACAACTCAGTGCAGTACATAATATTCATAGCAGAGCCCCAGAGTATCTCAAGGACCAGTATCTTTTATGGTTGAGAGAACTCACCAGACTAAAGAGCCAGTGTTTAATCCCAATAGGAGTACTTGTCCCTTTGGTTCTGCGGTGTCAGTATTAAGTTACCTTTTCACATTAAAAAATAAGACACCACCACATTTTTAATTTAAGAATGTCAAATTATGGCTTATGGGAACAGATTTAATGTGCGCCCTCTCATGTTAACTCAAACCTTTTGTTCTATTTGGTTTTATTTTTCATTCTGACCGAAGCCACAGATGATGTGAGCTCCTTTCTTTATAAAACTCCAGTGGTTTAGTTATGACAAGGACTTTAAGAATGGTAACAAATGGGCTTTCTCAGGAAGACTGACACATTCTCCCTTCAGTGGCCATAAAGAAGACAAAGCTTTTTACAGTATCAACAGGCGCAAGACATGACCTTTTGGCCTCTCAGGGCAAAAGGTGAGCTCTCTGGGAGCAGAGGCCTGGTTCCAGCAGTCTGCCGGCAGACGAGACGTATGTCCTCCTCACCACATTCCTTCCCTTCTTAGATCACTGAGCTGCTCTCTCCGGCTTTCTGCCTTTAGTGCCTTCCCACCCTAAAGCAATATAACTCTTTTACTTTTTGTTTTTCTATAACCTGGATGGCACCTTATAAAGGAACCAAAATGAACAGGGCGGTGGTACAAGTGTTATAAGCTCAGCGAGTTTCCAGTGCTGCTTCAGCTGGTGCTTTTTGTGCAGGTGCCTGAGTTTGAAATTCAGATTAGTCTGATGGGGCTGGAGGTTAAATAGTCAAGTAAGGATTTCCTACTTCCATTCAAATGAGATTCTCATGAAAAAAAAAGTGCAGTCATCACGAGCAAAGGTTCGGAGGAGTCTGCTCTAGAAATACATGTGCAGAATATGGGAATAAGCCTGTGTAACCTGGGGCTGTGTCTTTTATATTTGGGGATGACTGTGCTGCTGACTGAACCGGCTGCAACACAAGCAGCTTCTGATTTTATATTCATGATTTCGGAGAGGAGTGAGGGGGGGGAGGAAAAAAAAAAAAAAAAAAACAATACAGCGAGCAAGGAGAGTATAGCTGATGGAAGCTGGGCCCCATATACTAACTGTCACATCTAGAAAGTCAAATCTCATCTTTCTCAGACTGAGGAAGAGCGAGGTCATCCTCCGCAGCAAACACTGACTCATCTCACACCCACACACGAACACAAATTGAAATAAGAAATCTTGCTTTTCACTCGGAGATCTAATGGCTTCATAGTACAAACGCTGCTTTAGTTATCTATCAATGTGCACAACCTCAATAGCCCCCCACGAGGACACACAGGGACACCAACGAGAAGCCTTTGTGACAGTAGCTTACAAACAGCCGGGGCTGTAGTTCCCTACAGCAAACTGCAAAACACGTCACTTTTCTAAAGAATAATGACAGCATGCACAAATGGTGCCTGCAAGCATCACAGAGGCGCTGCCTTTACAGACAAGTCATGTCCTCTAAAACAGAAGCCCACTTCACAGAGCCCTGCCAAGGACATACATGAGTGTAGAGCGCCCTCTAGGGGACAGAGCTCTGGGTTGATTGGACATCAAAGCTCCCCCTATGCAAATGCAGCTTTAAATTAGAAATAAACAATGTGACTTTTGATATGCAAATGTTGCACAAATTGTTGATTAATTCCTTTTATTCGCAATCCAAGCATGTTTTTTTGTCCGTATTATATGTTGGGCTCATGCAAATGTTTAATTTATATGCATATAAGTAAAACATACTGAGACAAGATGCCTTTGTGGTTCTTTTTATCTTTATGCAAGTCAGCTGTGTCAGGATTACAGATACAGATACAGTATGTGACCCCCACCCCCCCTCTGGTAAAATCGTGTTTTTTCTTTGGGAATTTTTTGAATCATCACCAACGTGGAGCTCTTGCCATGCCGCGATGACAGTGTTACTGAGCGGGGTTCAATGTGGCCGACAGACGTGCCCTCATCACGGCCCCGGGATAAGACGAGCTGCCAGGAGTCAGGCTCGGCTGCAGCGAAGGGAGGGAGGGAGGGAGGAAGATATGTGGCCGGGAGGTCACTCAGGTCGAATGTGGAAGCCACCAACAGTTCGTCATTTTTAGATGTTACACACAGACGCACCGTCTCGAGGACACAGATTTGTAAATGCTTACGAGGGCGCGTTCAAAATTAAACATTCATTGTTAAGGTTTTTCACAATATTGAGTCAATGTCACAAACTCTAAGGGGGAAAAAAATGACAATGAATCGAACAATTTGACTGATTGTTTGTAGCTAGACCATCAAATATGAGTCCTTCCAAAATAAGTTGTGTGCCAGTGGGTAATGGGAATGTAGACTGCCAGTAACCCTCCTCCCAAAATACACTATTAACCCTCCCTCACAGACCAACTACTCATTACTGGAGAAGAAGAATGTGGTTTTGTTCAATTTTCCTGGTAAAATAGGGGTTTAAAAATTGAAATTCAAAGATGCTTCAGCATCTGAATGTTTAAGTATTTTAAGCAGATAAACAAACTGATTGTACTAAAGGTACCATCTGCAGTGAATTCCCTTTAAATGCCCATTTGGTTAATTAAACTTTATGAATAATCAAACAGCTGAAAAGCAACAAAAGGTCACATTCTCAGGAGGGAACAGTACCCTCGCTTCTCACTGCCACACTGGATATCTACTCCCATCTACTGTGCGCAGTGTTTCACGCTGAAACGTGAATTACTGCACAGCACAACAAGGTTTGGATGGGCTGTCAATCATTAAGAAACAGGCTTGTTCGTCTAATAAATGTGCCACTAAATGAGAACTGCAGTGTATAATAAATGGCGTTTTGATTATATCATTCTAATGAGCACGAGTCGCATATCAAATATCTGCAGCGTGGTGTCACCCAGCAGTTTCATTAACCTGGTTTCCATTACATGGCCCAACAGGGACAGCGAGAGCTTACTCACAACATAATGTATGACTCGTGCTCGCTGTGGCCAACAGAAGTCAACTTGTCAGCTAAGGCCCCCTTGTGGGAAAACGTGCAACTGTAGGTAGGTAGGTGCAGCTGAGGAGTCAAATAAAACTTCAACTTTGGGATTTGGTTTGGGGTTTTTTTTCGCAGACAGTGATTTTAATTTCAGAAAATCACAAGTTCATACACCTGCCATTTTCACTAGAAGTTAAATGCGAGGGTTTTGAGAACAGAACAGGCTTCAACGTCTGTTACATGTCAAAGAGCTGCAGAACAGAAACATATTGGTATCGTGTCAAATACAGATATATATATATATTTATAAAAAAAATCTTTCTTACCTTGTGACACTACTTTTAGACTACAGCCACAGTTCAATATTCAGCATATTTCAATGAACCCGCTAAATTTGACTAACAACTCCCAAAAAAAAAAAAAATGTGGCTTCTCTTTGACTAGGTATTAGTTACAGAACATGCCTTCATACACACATCTTGCTGTTTGCTTCAGTGATCAGTCATTTGAACATAAAACTATTGGGAATCTGGTACAGCCTCTGCGTGGCGTCATGCTTCCCTCTTCAAGCCCTCTCAAGCTGGAACAAGTCAAACATAATTGTCAAAGTAACTTTATTAAAGGCGGATAACTGTGGTCTTGTAGTCTTTTAACTATCTATTCAGTGCTTAACTGCAGGGACATTTTCTTTTTCAATGAGCTATGTAATAAGAAAGTCCAATCTTGCTCTTGCAGACGATATTGTTGATGTGCGAAGTGAGCCTCTTGATGATTTTACACAATATTTCTAAGAGAGTAAGGTTTAAGACAGAGGGTCGAAACAATCCATTACGATTAAGTGCTGTAGGTTTGTCCTTCTGGTGGTTGTGGAAGCTTCATATTTTCTTTGGCCATCATTAGACGCCTTAACTCTTGAAGAACAATTTTAATGCTATAAGAATTCTGCCATTTTGCTAATATTGGTATGCTACGTGAATCCACCTGCGAGACAAAGAAAGAAAGAAAGAAAGAAAGAAAGAAAGAAAGAAAGAAAGAAAGGAAAAACACCAAATCAGTCATCGTGACAGGAGTGCTGACAGCGAGTTATTGCACGCATTGCACAAAACTGCGACGCAGAACAGTGTCAGAGTTCAGCGAATGCGACGCAGAGCAACACTCATACATAACTTTGGCAGTCTGTGATGGCACTTACCATCCCGTTGGAATTATTTATCCCATTCATGTTAATTTTTGTTACAAATCTAACAGTCGGGGCTGCCTCTGGGTATCTGGATCCACATTCCACTTTCAGACTGTATATCCTGTTCTCATAATTGGTCTGAAAAACAAACAAACAAACAAATACATACAGAAATATTAAAAACACAGGATCAGTCACAGGATCTATGTTTCTGGACTGTGTCGGAGTTTGTTCCGCTTACTCTTGCTGGTCCAATGATCATGCCTGTCCACCGTGTGAGAGTCATGTCTTCGTCATCCTCGAGGCCCCAGCTGACTGTGCCATCGCCTTCGCCCTTCTGCCCCTCTTCAAGCTCCTCCAACAAGCGAAAATTGCGTGGGACTTTAACTCCTGAAACGACAAAAGCAGAATATGGGTGTTCTTGATGTTCCTACTGTTAAGAAATTCAATAAAACCAACATTAAATTGATTCTACTGGCAGTATTATGTGTGTTTGTATGTGCGCGTGTGGCTAAAGCCTGATAAAAACACATCAATAAGCCACGGTGTTGCACGGGGTGACATGTTCCTTCATCATGATGAACATGGGCGTTGTAATTTATTTTGAGTCGATCCCGCGTGCACCGTCCTGCTGCAGGTTAATACACAGAGTACTGAATGTTGTATTGACCTGCTGCTGAGAAGCAAAGCTCTCAGCAAATACACCATTTCCACCTCTTTGAATAACTTCAGCTAAAATCTACAGTTCCTGAGTGTTTTATAAAATGAATAAGCTTTTAATAAAAAGGAAAGTATATATTTGTGATCTGTTTAAGAAAAATGGGCTTCAGGATAAAGGCGGAACTCCACTGGGCACGTTACGGCCGTAACGCCGTTTTGGTCCGTTCTCCACGACTTCAAACCCCACCAGGAGCGCTTCAGAAGCGGTTCAGAAGCGGCTTACCCACCAGACTTTTATTCACTTGCTAAGATTTGGTCTTTTTTTTTTAATAGGTCTACGTACTTTTTAGTATGTAAACATGCTATGTCGTTAAATAGTTTCCCCTTTCGGCTGTTTTTGCAGGGTGTTCTATTTTGCCCTTTCTGTGTCTGACCTTGGACAGCTCGAGCTGCTTGCGGCATCCGTCAAAAAATAGATAGATAGTAGATAGTTAGATAAATTGATAGCTGCTTCTGCACCGGACCGCGGTGCTTCTGGTTGGGGTTTGAAACATTAGACTAGAAAGGCTGCAGCGCACAGGGAAAGTGTTGCGTCTGTGCCTGCTGGTATTTGACCATAAGGAAGTCGGAAAGTACTGTAAGAGGACGAACTAACACATTGTTAGTTTTGGTCTTTTTGTGAACAATTAAAGAAGTATACAGTACAAATAAAGACATGTCATAATGAAACTTGTCTTTAAATATCATGGAAAAATGTCACATTAACTTGTTCCTGCTTCTGAGAGGATTTTCTGCTTGTATCTTTGTAAATTAAATATCTGCAATTTAGATTTTTGATCAGAAAAACTTTTATACAAAACAAAATGGCGAGTGATTGAGAAATGTTGATGTTTTTTTTTTACAATTCACTGACATTTTGAAACTAAATGACGAATAAATAAGTAGAAAAAAGAGCCCCATTCATAAATAGCTGTTACCTGCGACCCTATAATAGTTTCAAATTGACAGTTTTCCTCTAAACTAGAAACTGCAACATCATTATCAAAGTGTTTTGTCTCTGTTGGCGCTCCAACTGTGCACAGTTTCATGGAAACTGATGCAGACGTACGTTGGTAGATCTCTATTCACAGAGGAGCAATGCATGCAAAGGAGCAAGAGTGGCAAACATGTGAGAAATGACTCGATGCATTGATTCACTGTGAGCACATGACCGCAGCACATCCTGATCTACCTACTGTGGGACTGCATTTAATTTGATACCTTGTTCACAAGACGTTTACTGAAAGATATCTGATGCTGCTGAGCATTGAAGGGTAATTAAAAACTGGAAACAGTCATGAGATTTGCAGCACATGGGCCTATACTGCTGATTTTTTACCAAATGATTCATCCACTCATCTCATGACCAACGTTGTAACAGCCGACTTGATAATAACATCTTTCAAAACTAGTCAATCAAAGTGTTCGGCTGCGGGGGAAATGTTCTCAGACGTTGGCATTACACGCAGGCTGACAGGCACTCAAGGAGGTGTAAATGATTAACCAATTACAGCTCATGACTGGAGGAGTGGTGGAAGCTGAGGGGACCACACTTAAGTAAAACTACTGCTGTTCATAATTATGATCTGAAGACGAATTCACAGGGAGGGAAGTGAATTTGACTGAGACAGGAGACACGGTGAAAACATTCAAATTCATCCCTGTCGTTCATTTCAGCTCCTCTAATCTCAGACGACATTAATCACAGCCGGCGTTCATAAATCACTTTTTTTTTTTTTTTTAAATCAATATTTCACATCTGGTGTGCAGTGGCCACAATGAAGGATCGACTCTTAAGTGGCACACTACCATTTGCTTAAAAGGCGTGTGCTCAGGAGTCAAGATGTCAGGCCTTTATCAAACACCGGTAAAGAGACCAATGTTACCGGCTAATTTTAGCTCACCCCAGAGTTACTGGTACGAGCATATAGCCTGCTTTATGTCAGCTGCTAAGTAACAAGAAACTGCAGCACAGGAATACTAAAGAGACTCAGGCTGCAGCGATTACTAACATTATCAATTCAGCTTTACGTTGGAATATAGATCGGTCTGGAAAGAGGTAAGAAAACAGTGACAAACTTACTGCACGTCATCAAATTTCCTTTTTTTTTTTTTTTTGCTGGGCCAACAAAAACCTAAAGATAATCAGTTTACTGTCATGTAAGATAAAGGTAAACGTCCTCACTTTGACAGGCTGAAAGCATCAAATGTTCTGAATTTACGCTCGACAATCAAAAGATTTGCCAGTTTATTTCAGTCTAATCATTAATTAAGTTTCGGCTCTACATTTCCAGCAACCTTTAGTCTTAAATTTGACCTTTATATCTGCTCTAAGTGTTACTGATCTATAAAACATCCTGTGCTGTAAATGGGCTTGGTCACATCTCTTAAAACAGTTACTATATATATATATATATAGAGTCTTATCTGACTTTTTAAACTTGCAATGCAAGTTGCTGCACAATGAGGAAATGGATACCTCTAAACGAGTTGCTGATCTTGTCTTAATGTCGGTGCAAATGTGCTTAGTAAAGGCCAACAAGAATAAATCAGTATGGTCAGGATCAGCCACAGTTTGTCCCTCTCATGTATATTTATTGCTGCATAGTTTTATTTCTCTTTTTATGTGCGTGTGGCTGTCTTACTCTCTTTAGGTCCTCAGCATTGTTACTGACAGGAATGCAATGGCTTTGGGGGACAAATTTACATTGAGTTGCAATGATAATACAAAAGAGGCATGAATATTTACTGATTAACTAAAGACATTAAGTCAAATTAGTGACTAACAATCTTATTTTAAACCTCCACCTTCATTAAATTTCAATAGGTATGACTGTATTTGCAGTTTCCAGGCCTGTCCTTGTAAACTCATGTCATCTACGGCTCTAGTAACTTAAACCTCGCTAGTTTACGTCGCGCCAACTAGTTTCGATTATGAAGTTACTTCCCTGTTTGTCCACTTCATGGAGATACTACGCTTTTGTAATTACACCCCCGTTGTGTTTGATTAAACTGAAGCAGAACTAAAAAATAACTTTAACCGTGTGTGTGTTTTAATATGACCAGTATTTTTATCGCTTTCCTGTAATTCAGACTTTATTTTGCAAGTTTGCGGACCACGCTTCCTGCCGAGCGCTAAAGCAGACACGGGCTCCGGCTATTTCCTGAAACGAAGCGTGCCAACAACAGCACAAACGTTGACATTTAAGTCAGTCCGGTGCGCTTGTACACTCACCCCACCCAACAATACTAAATACTAACCTTATGATAAAGACACTGTTATTCCCTACACATATTCTTGGAGTTTAAGAGTGGAAATCTTGTTTTAATTTGACAATAACGTTAGCAAGTGGAGTGCTACCGACAGCAGCAGCAGCGGGACTGGTCCCTACATTAAACATTACCGTCACCTTTATGCTATTGCAGTGTGCGGCGTTTCACAGAGGTGCTCAAAATTACCTCATTATATCCGTCTCTGCTTAACTGTTGCGGTTCAATACATATTTAGGCACGCAAAAGACGTGTAGCTGGATGGTTAATACAAATACAGCGGGTTTATTCCGATCAAGTGGCTAGCTGGCCGGACACAACAGGATCGACACCCGCCGCCGCCGCGCGGTGTTGGAATATTCTAGTCGCTAAGCTAGCTAGTGCTGCCTGCGGTTGTTTATATCATCGTATTAAAAGGGAACTTACACGTCTAGTTAAACGTTTAAATCACATTATAATAGCTATCAGGTTTTATTTGTGACGCGTTACGACGTTACCAGCAATACCGACGCTTATTTCTGACACCTTGTGCCATTTCAGCTAACTCACGGGGCAAGCTACTCGCTCGCTCCATGTAATAGACGGCCCCCGCGGAGCTCACTGCCTCACCGAGGGGAGATATTACAGATTAAACCGCGACACGGAGCAATTTTATACAGATATTTAAAGAGAGAAAGTGGTCACGTTTGCCGGCTAAGTAAACAGCGCGAAGCCCGGCTCCGTCTACACTTTGTGTCGCTGGATATGTTAGTTTGAAGGCACACAAACCTGAGGAGGCCGCCATCTTCTTCAGCCGAGTCCAGAAGCACACAGAAGTGTGACATCACAGCGGTTAAAACCGACAGCAGCACACACACCACCCCGGCGGATCACTGCACTGCAAGCTGCCCTGTTCACACTCAGCTCACTGTTCACTGTCAGCCTAAAACACATACATTATACCCGGGGTAACATTAACTGACTCTTTAACCCTGGTATCCTGATGTTTTACCTTTTAAAGTCAACAAAACAGGTGTGTCCACTCACGAGGAATCTGACTCAATTGTACATGCAGGTATAGACATACAGTTTAACAAGGAACATGACAGGTAGGCACAGACATGAACATAAAACACAAAAACATAAAGAAAATAACTATATACATATTTAAAAGATATATGTGTGCATAAATATAGATATGTGTATCTATCTATAGACACTGACAGACATTTGTAGACTGGGTAAAGGACTGGTGATGGTGCAATGAAATGTGTTATGTACATGAGGTAGGTGGATACGACAGTGTATACATATCTATGTACAACAGACTGACATTTCCAATTCAAAATCTGCTTTTTACATCACTTCATCGCAGCTTTTTCTGTCTTTTAATGTCTACACCATTTCATCTGATGAAAATTCCGGTTTTCCCCTAACTATATGTGTAATTACGTAGCACAACCTGACATGTCCTGACTACACTTCTAATAAAGACTGAAGACAGGAGTCGGCCTTAACTGGACAACAAACTCAATAATAGTGATTATAAATCATAAAAAAGATGAGGTATCATAACTTTTTGGTTTAACTATTGTAGCACTAACAAGGCAAACTGGATTCAGAACAAACAAGGTGTTACATAACAGGAAGAAACACTTTGCTTGAGTCCGAAACAAGTCAGACTTTTAAAGATCATTATAAGTCCCCAGAACATAATACTAATTATTACACTAGTTATGTGTTTTTATGACACTTCCTATGTTGTTCATCAAAGCTTTTTTGTCTTTTAATGGTACAACATGTCCTGACTACACTTAAAGGTTGAATACAGGAGTCAGCCTTAACTGGACAACAAACTGAATAATAGTGATTAAAAATCATAAAAAGATGAGGTATCATAACTTTTTGGTTTAACTATTGTACCACTAACAAGGTAAACAGGATTCACAACAAACCAGGTGTCACAGGTGTTATATAATAGGAAGATACACTTTGCTTGAGGCCCAAACATGTCAGACTTTTAAAGATCATTATAAGTCTCCAGAACACAATGCTAATTATGTATTTTTATAACATTTCCAATTCACAAGCTGCTTTTTACATTACTTTATTGGAGCTTTTTTTGTGTTTTGATGGTACAACATAACTTTTTGGTTTAACTATTGTAGCACTCACAAAAGGCACACTGGATTCACAACAAACCAGGTCTTACATAACAGTTTGCTTAAGGCCGAAACCAGTCAGACTTTTAAAGATCATTATAAGGCCCCCAGAACACAATACTAATAATATACATAACAGTTAGCCCCATTGTTAATTAAGCTACTTATTAGCAACACGTTAGCTTCAAATAAATAATATGGGCTTAGCTTAGCTTAGCTTGTAAATTGACTGAAACTTGGAGAAGGGGGAAAGTCAAAAGAACATCACTTGTAGTATAAATAACTTCATTGTCAGACCAACACATTTGAACTTGTTCAGTTTGTGGCCCAAAAAGATGAGATACCATGTACAGTAGTTTGAAGTTAGTGCTACAATAATTAGCTTCAGATAACTAAAATGGGCTATCTTAGCTTAGTTTAGTAAATTGACTATGAAACTTCACCATGTTGAAGGGGAAAAGTCTAAAGAGGACAAACCTCCAGCATCACTTGCAGTATAAACAACTCTATTGTCAGACCATCACAACTGGGCTTGATCAAAGGCGTTAACTTGCAGTAACACCCTGGAAAGAAACTGGATTAACAACAACAAGCAGGCTGTCAGATGAGTTGCATAACAGGAAGAAACGCTTCACTTGTGGCCAACAAGCTGAAACATGTTGGACAAGCCCAAATGTATTGGTCAAAAGTTGTTTTGTATGTGTAGCTGGAGTTTTGATCTCTTCACACCACAATCACAAGACAGCGATAACTTAAGAGTAATTAATGCTCCTACGAGGGCATTTGGGGAACAGATAAAAGTTTAAAAGAGTGAGTGCATGGTCACAAATTAAACAAACTGGCGGACGTGACGTAACAAAGTTGTCAGTTAAACTGCAACCGCCATAATGGAGCTGTGCCAGTACCAGTTGCTATGGCAACAGATTGTTCAAATGAAACCGACTGCTGGTGACAGAGTAGTCTCTTTGGACTCTCCACTTGGATCTAAGATCAAACTTTTGTGGGTTTAAACCACTGACAGTATAAAGAATGGACCGCGTATCCATGACGTCACCCGTAGGTTTTCAAAGAGCCGTTTTAAAGCTCAAATATGTGGCTCAGGCTGCCGCAATGTTGGCTGTAATGCCTCTTTCAGCAAAAAAGCAACAAAGACGTGGATCATCAGTGAACCTGAGGCAGGCCGAATGATGCCTGGGAGCTCAAACCTGTAATGTCACCCACATTACACACCCACGTACACGCTGTTAATTATGCATAACCTTCATATAATTTGAAAAATTCACTCAGTACAGTCGTCATGAAGTGGAAATTAGCTATAGAGACTAAAACTTGAATAAATAAAAAGACAAAAGATGGAGCCCACAGCTGAAAAGGTTCAGTCAGACATTTGCTGTCTACTGTGGTACAAGTACCACCGGTGGTAGGGAAGCTCCCTTCAGTGGAGGAATCTATATTTTTTAATTAAAGAAAAATGAATACAATCAATACTACAAGAATTTGAATAAAAATACTTAAACTGCTATTATCCTGTAATGATTTGCTTCAGTATCAGCCTTCATAGTCCCATCATGTTCATGCAGGTAGTACATAGCGTGCATACAGCCATGATTAGTTAAAGCTAAAATGTCTGTATGACTCCAAATGGGAACTATAAGGAAGAGAAGCGTGGATCAGAAGTACCCCTTTCCCATCAAAGTAGCTCTGATACTTGAAGTGAGGTGGTACGCGGTGTAAAAAGTTTGAGAAACACTGCTGTAGATGATACCGTCTCCCAGAATGAGTTTGAGGATTCGGTGTCTCGCAGTAAGTGTCTTATTCCCATCTTTAACCTCTTCAACCATCCCATTGGTTTATCAGTATAAAAGCATGTTATAACCCTCAAACATAATTTGAAATTCTTGTGGAGAACCCAAACTTTCCAAGTATGCGGGCTGAATTATGAGGTATTGTGCAGAAAGTGACAGATATCTAGAATAATACAAAGTCTCGGGTTTACTTCGTATAGCTTCAATGAAGAGCTGGAACAGCCTGGTGTAGAAAATTACATATTGCAATATATGATAGTGCCAAAGAGTACAGATTAATTTGATTTAAACAACTTTTAATATACTCAGGGGGAAAATATGATGGCAAAACATTTAATTCAACTAAAACTCACCACCACTGGAAAAAAAGAAACCTGCCAAGCATTTTCAGTGAGCAACATTTTATTTTCTTCTCTATTAACAAGTCGTCAATTCCAACTACAAGGACAATTCAACACTGGAAATAATTTGTCACTGACACGACTCAGTGATTACAATGTACAAGTCAGAAGAAAACAAAAACAGGAAGAGCATTACTTCAAAACAGGTAAACAAACAAATGGAGTACTTTAAATATTAGCTCTATTAATATGCCTTTTGTTTTTCTCTTTTTTTAGCACCACAGGACACCAAAGGTTTGAATGAGTCATGTGGTTATTCTGAATCCAAAAAGGATATTCAAACATCTAATACAGCCAGAAAACATATGGTGGTTCAATTATACAAAAAATATTTTACAGCACGAGAGAAAGAAGTCGACACGGGATAGGGTTTAAAATTAAGGACTGTACATAATTGCAGGGTGTGCTTTAGGCGAGGAGACGAACAGTCTTTCCAGTGACTGTCAAGTAATCCTCGTCGGCCAGTGCTCGGAGCGCCTCGTCAAACAGCTCCCTGGTGATCGCCTGGAAACAAATCGACGAAGGAGGAAGTCAAAACAGGAAGTGAGGGTGGATAAATTTGAAGAAATATCACCTTTAAGTTCAAATACTGTCATAGATTTATATATATTTATAATATATTGATTTCATAAAAAGGTCAAATGAAATATTTACAGTTTCAGACTGTCCTCTCAGGTCATCAAGCAGCTGCTGGTATTTCATGGCAGGCGTCTTTCCTTTGGCCTGGATCAGTTTCTTCAGGGCTTGGGCGACCTCTTCCTTGCGCTTGCGGGCGGTGGCGCTCATACCTGGAATCACAATCGAACACACTCAAAAACACACTGTAGGGCTGCCGCTAATGATCGTTTTAATCACAGATTTGTCTGCAGCTTATTTTGTTTGCTTGTTTTGGTCGACGAATTGTCAAAAAAAAAAAAAATCCGATGACGTTCAGTTTTCGAGCAACATGAAATGAAGCAAAGCAGCAACGTTCCTCTGCTTTTGTTGGTCACATAAAACCACGAAGGTTTTTAGTTTTTAAATTGCAAAATTTATATTATTCCTAGCCTCATATCACCTCCACAAATAGTAAATATTATTTAAAAATACAAGTCCCTGTGTTGCATACCTGTCGTGAGAATAGAGATGTCAACAAATCCTGTTCTGGGGTCAGTGGCCGACTGTTTGAGGGCCTCTCTGTGCAGCCGCTTGGCCTCCTCCACGTCGATGGTTTCCACCTTCTCGGAGAAGCGCACCTTGGCGTGGGCCTCTGCCAAGCGGATCAGGGACTCCAGCTGTCTGGGGTAGGCGGACACCATCCCCCGACCACTGCCAATCTTCCTCATGTCCACATAAGCCTGAGGACCAAACGTGTACGAGATCAGTTGAGGGCTGACGTCACATTAAAATTTCTTCAAAGATCAGCGCGTTGCAGCAAATACTCGACATAAGGCAGAAGAAAACAAACCTCAATGAGAGCCTGGCTGGCTTCCTCGCTCAGCCTTGGATCGATGTATGTTCGTGCATATGCAATGTAGTCCCTCAGCACAGCCATGTCGAGGAACTCTTCCTCCATCTGCTCCTCGCTCTGGTAGTACAGCGACACCAGGTGGTGGGCCAGCCTGCGGTCGTAAGCCTCGTCTTGAGGATCCAGCATCAGGAAGATAAGGTCGAATCTGATGGAGCGCGTTAACGCAGTGTTAAAAACTACTAAATTTAAGATATTAAGTCAGACTGACACATTTTTAGCATTTGGAACAGTAGATTGTGCCGATTATGAGTGTATTTTTTATTTTTCTGTAATGAGGGAAAAGGAAAGAAGGTGTTTCTGGGCTGAAGTAAAGCTCAGCGTTCATTAAAACAAGCAGAGGACTAGTTAAGTGAAGGATCTGGCTCTCGAGAGCTAACGGCTTTAGAGAAGGCATCAAAAATGTTGGACCAAAAGGGTTGAATTTTAGAACAGATACATCAGTTCTGAGCCCGTTTCTCATTTTACTTTTAGTCCGTGTTGTTACTGATTCACGTGCACAGATGACGCCGCCCTCTGAGGAGTTCATGTTGCTTTTAGAAACTCGCACTGTGTCAAAGTGCTGATTGGCAGACCCCGTTTTCTAGCTGTTAAACGCTGCTGCCAATTTGCAAAATTACCAACCTTTTCAGCAAGATTTTAATTGCGATCAAGAGAGCGAAAATCAATTTCTATCAGGTGTTTTCGGTGTGATGGTGCTGACTGATGATATTCACCTGGACAGCAGTGTGTGAGGCAGCTGAATGTTCTCAATCGTGGTCTTTTTGGGGTTCCACTGAGATTCAATAGGGTTAGCAGCAGCCAACACAGCGGTACGGGCGTTCAACTGGCAGATGATCCCGGCCTGCAGACATAAAAAGAAGTGAGAATCATCAGCTAACTTGCTGTTTAAACAAAACTTTTCCTATTCTGCCTCTACATGTTGAAACCATGTCAAACATACCTTGGCAATGGAGAGAGTCTGCTGCTCCATGACCTCGTGCAGCACGGAGCGCGTGCTGTCGCTCATCTTGTCGAACTCGTCGATGCAGCATATGCCGTTGTCGCTGAGCACCAGAGCTCCGGTCTGCAGGACCAGCTGCCTGGTCTCCGGGTCCTTCATCACGTAGGCGGTGAGACCCACGGCGCTGGAGCCCTTTCCTGACGTGTACTGGCCGCGGGGCACCAGGTTGAAGACGTACTGCAGCAGCTGGGACTTACTGGTGCCGGGGTCTCCGCAGAGCAGGATGTTCACCTCGGCGCGGAAGTTGCCTCGGCCGGTCTGACTGAAGTCTTTACGAGTGCCGCCAAAGAGCTGCAGCAAAATGCCCTGGAACCAACAGAGAGGGAAATAAATACAATAACTCTGTTTTAAAGGTTGCAAAACATTTTACTGAAATTATCAAAGTGAACAGAGAAAGACTTTTTGTCAAAGTAGGAAAACTTCAGGTGGAACTGACCGACCCAGACGCTTCCGTTGCCTTCATTTTCATCGTTTTACTTCAATAAATTTGATTTCTTCTTTTGTTTATTTCTCATTTTTCTGAATATTCTCAAAGGTGAACGGGTGCGTTTGTTTTCTTGTTGATGTGTCCTTTAAAAAAGACTCTCAAACGCGCTCTGATGAACGTGTCGGCAGGTTTATCAGGCCATTAATTAAATTCACAAAAAAACGATGAATGAACTTCAGGAGCGCTGCCTTCTTCCAGACTGTGTTTTGGAGAAATGAACAAACGGTCCTAAATAATGCCAGATGATACGTATTATAAAAGGTTTTAAACTCATGAAATATGATGTAAAGTTGCAGTTATAATCAGTCTTTTTTTGGAATAATTTCTGCTTGGTTGAAGTTGAAAACTACAACAGACTAAATAAAGTGTGTTAATACAACTCGTCTTTGCTGTGCCTCAGAGAGCCGGAGAACTTTAATATGACCATTAAAATGACGGTATTTGATTGTCAAGCTCCGACTCAGCGATACATCACTGTACTTTTTAATTTGGGTGAACACCTCATTAACTAGATCTCTACTCGACCTTAATTTGACTCACCACAGCAGGAAACACAGGTGGGGCTAATTATGTTAAATGATTGATCCAGTGATATTAAACAGACGGCAGATATTTTTACTGTTCAGAGCAGGAAAACATCTTTCGTTAACGACGCCTCAGTTCCACCAAATGTCCCATTATGGTTATTGACAAAACATAACTTCAGTGTTTACTCTTGTTACTAAGTGCTTGTACAGAGAAACATGTTTTGGCTCAGATCCCTTCTCTCTCTCTCTCTCTCTCTCTCTCTCTCTCTCTCTCTATCACACACCTTTTTGATGTCCTCATGCTCGTAGATGCTCGGTGCGAGGGCGGAGGAGAGGCGTTCGTAGACGTCTGGTTTGGCTGCCAGTTCCTTCAGAGTCTGCACGCGGTCCTCGGTGAAGAGCTTCTGTTCGGCGTCCTCGTCCAGACCGTGCAGGCGCTTCTCGTCGGTCTTACGGAAGTGGATGGCGTCGATGTGAGTCTTGTACACAGACTTCACGCTGCTCTGGATGGGGCTCACGCGCATGGGGACCGCTCTGTAGATACCTGCAGGGACATTTGAGAAGATGATGATTGATGATGAATGACAACATTGACTGATTCACTGAAGAGCTCTAGAGAGGAGATCAGTGTCAGAACAATAAAATCATTGAAAACCACCAAACTGTGAAGGATTGCTGGTTTTCTGTGTTTTATATCACTGCAAAAAGAATATATTTAATTTTCTTTTACACAAGGGGGCGCTAGTGAGCTGGCAATGGAGTAAGACGTGTTGTGCTGAGCTCCTCCAACTTTTCAAAAACTATTATTTTAAAGTGCACCTCCTGCAAACTTGTTGTAAATATCATCTGCTAACGTATCCCAGATAAATTGGAGCATGTTTGATCTTTACACGTTAATTCAATGGAGACCAAGCTCCGTAAATATAAATACAGCCGTCCTTCGAGCGCTAGGCCCGAAGCCGCCGCCAGCGCTGCTCACGGTTGCAAGGATAGCAGTGAGCAGACACTCACGGCACAGCCAGAGACAGAAATGGACACCGCAGACCTGAAAGCAGATGTTATCTCCTCACTGAAGGCAGACATGTCCGTTATCATCAGGTCGGAGCTAAAGAATGCACTGACTGATGATGACTTTAACTTCCTTAATTTTTTTTTACACAAAACAAGAAATATGAAGATGTCATATTGGGATTTGATCAGTAATGATGCAAATTTATAGATTATATTACATATATTGCAGCTAAAAATGTGGTCTATTGCCAGGAAAAACGAATATGCAACTGTTCAAATAAAATTTTTCAAGCAAAATTTGGAAATATTCTCCAGTTCACATATTCTCCAAAAATCACTGAACGTGAAATGTTTCTGGGTTTTTGGGGCGTTGGTTCGACATAACAAAACAAGAAACGAAACCTCGGCGGCCAATTTTCACTATTTTGAGGCATTTTATTGACCAAAGGATTAATATATAAAATAACAGGCAGATTAATAGATTATTAAAATACTAAAAGTCACAGCCCTACTAGTAAAGACTTACCGGTGATGTTTATGCGGTCTCCTGGCTGCACTTTATCAACCAGGTCATTGTGACCGTACACAATGGTTGTGTGAGGCGTCTGACCAGCTGGCATGTCCTCTGGAGACTCTTGGATTTTGATCTGTTATCAAATAAGATCAATAAACGAACAGATGTCATGACCTCAACAGTAACACATGACTAATTGCCACTTAACATATTCTGAGATTAGGTGTCGTTCACTGTAAGCAACCCCTCACCCCCCCATGTAACTCTCACCATCTGTTTGTCTGAAAAGACTGAGCGATTGTGAACGAGCGCCAGGCTGTGGGTGGTGTTGCAGTGGCGACACACAGCCGGCTCAGCGATGCGCCCGCGATCCACCTCCACACGGGTGCTGTAAGCGCACACCTGGCACTGGAAGAAAGCCTCCTGCATCTCGGGGATGAGCTGCGAGGTGCGGATCACCATGCCGCTGATGGTGATCAGCTGATCGATGTCTGGGGAGGCAAGGCAGAAGCTTTAGCCCCGAAGCTGATACCTCACATTTTAAATCATAGCATTCAACAATATTCACAAAAATCCCACACCAAATATGGGGTGGAATATCTCAGTATGGTCGTCTTAATAAGTGTGATTTCACTTTGTGCGGATCCGGTGACACGAGCTGGAGAAATGAATCCACACACACACACACACACACACCTTCTGGGTTCAGGCTCCTCATGTTTCTGGTTTTCAGGGCGTTGTAGGGGCGGACTTGGATCTGGTACTCCAGGATGGAGTCTGGGAAACGCTCAAAGAAAAGCTCGTTGACTGCCATGTCAAAGGTTGGGATGACTTCCTGCAAAAGGGGAACATATTACTCATTTATTAGCATCAATGCATCAAACAGATGTTTAAGAAACAGAGTACAGTTTTAAAAACAGGTGCTAATAGTTTATTCCCACTGCATTCAGACAGTGTGGCTTGTTTATGAATCAATACAGAAGCACAATAAGCCCTGGCTTCCGCCTACATATGTATAATCTGAGATTAACTTCTGTTCAGTTCTTAATAGTTAATTTTAACCTCAAGAACAAAAGATCGATCGTAGTGGAGGAAAATATTTGTCCAAAACTGACTCTGTAAAGCACATGAGCTAATCAAAACATAAAAAACTATAAATCAAAACTATATAATATGGGACGTTACCTGTGGGTAGCAGATGAGCTGCCTGTAAAGTTCTGCATCAAAGGACTGCACATGCAGACAATTCACACTCAGCACCGGATCGCCGACGACACTGATCTGTGAGACAAAAAAAAAAAAAAAAGATTAAAGAGTTAGAGCTGAGATTTCCTGTAAATGGTTTGTTTCTACGCCCTCCTTCCTCTGATCCGGACAGTACCACCTAACGTGAAACAAACAGATTAATAAGTACACTACCTCTTCCAGCTTCTGCATGTATAAAGGCTCGTTCAGGTCCAGACCGGCGTTCTCATCTTCTTTAGAGGTCGGGTCGATGAATCTCTGCAGGAACCTCTGAAAACAAGGTGACCCAAAGCATGCAAACATTTAACTCTTCAGTGTTAAGGGTAGGGAATATCTTATAAGAGATGAAGTGTAATATTTCATACCTGAAACTTCTCCTTGCAGGTCCCAACATTGACATCAGTCCCCCAGATCACCAGTCTCTGGCCTGCATTTGGCTCGCTGGCTACAGCACCATCAGTACTTGGCTGCAAAAAAAAGTGTAACCCAATGAGACTTCAGGTTTGTCATCAATATTCATTTAGTATGAACAGTTTAATGCTAAAAGTCTTATTCTGGCTCAAATAATTCTCTGAATGTGCTTGATTCTTCCACTGACCGGCTCAGACTGAAGATCAACTTGCGGAGCCTTCCTGACTGACCCCAGATCAGGACGCTGTCTGGCCGGGGTGCCCCGCACTCCACTGCGTGGGGTCCCTTCAACCCTAGAGCTGGGGGTCCCGTACATCAGAGGGGAGCTCATGTCCACCTCATTGGGTGGGACTGTTTAAAAAGAAAAGTTCAGAGATTAAAAATGCATCGTCACTGGATAAGACTTAGTAAACCAAAATAAGTTATATTCAGCACACTTCCTGTGGTTCGTACCTGACGGACGAGGGCTGGAGAACAGAGAAGTGTCCTGAGGTGCTGCTGGACTGAGCATGTCGGTGGCCGGGGAGGTGGGCATCGGCATCAGGTCCCCGGTGGAGGAGTCCTGGCCTTTGCGGCGCTGAGAGGGAGGTGATGTGGGGCCCTCGCTGCTGGCTGAGGATACACAACAAGACACAGAGACAAGTTAATAACAGCAAACACACAAACACAAACCATCTCAGTGACACCGCACTAGAAATCTGTTAATTAACTTACGGGTGGCCGGGTTGGAGCTCCTTCCTCGTTTGCGGCCACCGGGAGTCGATGTTGGGGAAGACATTGTTGCCGAGATATCTAAAAGATCAAATAGATTCAAGTTAATGCATTTATTTTTATCCAAAATAAAGACTGCCAGTGAATGTACTGACTTCTACAGCTTTGTTATGTAGTGTGTCCTTGTGGATACATTTTAACCACCTGCCAAGTGACTTCAGAAAGTCTGTAGGCGTGTTTATTCTCTGTTGGAGGACAGAGATGGTGATAACTTCGTCGTCATAACGTCTGTTGCAGATAGTTTGTAGATAACTGTATTTCAGCAAAGTGGCGATTCCCAAAGAGTCTCATAAATGTTTTCTTGTCATGTTTTTTCGTTTGCTCCCTCACTCCATCAGTCTGCTCAGCCTCGCAGGGCGTGTAGATGAAAAGACTTTTTTTGGAAATGTTTTTAGTTCCACTTTCATAACTTGATTAAAATTATTAAACATAATCCTCAAAGTGACACCAAGAGCAGATTTAAGGTTTGATACTTTAGTTAATTCACGTCAGGTTAGATTTGAGGCCTCTGATGTTTAGTTAAATTCTTAAGTCCTTTAGAAATTGTCTTATTTTATTGTAATAAACTTGTTTTGAGCACACATTATATTTCTCATTTATCTGATGCTGATAAGACCTTTACAGGTCACTAATACAGTTGTTTAATATTTGCATTATGTCACACTTTAAGTCACTATTTGTACCCAGCACACTGATCTGACTCCTGCAGAGTAACACTTTACATGCAAAGCAAACAAACAGTGAACTTGATTATTGCCAGCCACAGTTTAAACTGTAATAAAAGTCATCCAGCATCACTGAGACAACAGTCAAAGTTAAAACAGGCCTCTGCTGTGCATCAATAAGTTCACTCTTAACTTAATACCCCACATTGATATGTTTACTTACATTTATTAAACTTGAACACACTGTTTTGATACCGCTTTTATGTGTTTATTTATGTTTTTACTACTTATATTGAATTGACTGCTCCACCATCTGACATGTGGTTGCAGAGGAAACAATGAGCTGAAAGTGATGGCCACCGTTTGACCTGATTAAACACTGAGAACTGATCACGTACATAAAATATAATATCAATAATGTTGATGCACAATCAGATAAACGTGTGTATCAACAGAAACGTTGATTAAATCAATATAATCAATGAATAACTGAAGGAAATTAAGCGTTTTCTTACCTCCTCTTGTGTGTACGTACGAGTTGTTGCAGATCTGGCGCGAAACTGCGAGTGACGTTATTTTCGCGGGGAACTTTGGACCAATAGCAGGCCAGGATCGGCCAGCTTTTTCCGGCCGATTCCATCACTGCAGAGGGGTGTTCGTGTTGGGTTTCACCTGTTATAGCTTAAATTAAACATCATAAAATGATTTAATAAACTCAATAAACAGGATAAAATGTTTTTAAAAAATAACACACACTTGTCTACATGATACTTAATGTATTATATTTAACATATGCGAGCGGACTTTTCTTCATTGACCCCTGAGATGATTTGGTTTGGTCCAAATATTTTTTCTTTTCTTTATCTTTATTGAAACAGCCGGTGCATATTCTCATTTGCCCAGGTCATCACGATGTGACTTCTCTTTTTACCTGTATTCCAACTATGGAGGCTTCGGCCACAGTAAGAGAACGACTCACACAAGATAACTCCTTGCAAAACCGAACGAAACTCAAACCCGAACATATTTGCCAGCTTCTGGATTTGTGCCTGAACACCACATATTTCCAGTTCAACGGCAAATTTTACAGACAAAAACACGGCTGTGCCATGGGTTCACCAGTATCCCCTATTGTGGCAAATCTATACATGGAGGAGGTAGAGAACAAGGCTTTGAACTCCTTTGAAGGAACAACACCGAGCCACTGGTTCAGGTATGTGGACGACACATGGGTTAAAATCAAAACCAAAGAGGTGCAAACTTTTACCGAACACATTAACTCAGTGGACAAAAACATCAAGTTCACCAGAGAGGATGTCAAGGACAATAGTCTGCCTTTCTTAGATTGTGACGTCCATAGGAAAAAGGACAGGAGCCTCCACATTGGGGTATACAGAAAACCCACACATACAGACCAATATCTACTTTTCGACTCTCACCACCCTCTGGAACACAAGCTTGGTGTTATCAGAACTTTGCAACACAGAGCTGATAACGTGCCCACCAGCTTACAGGCCCAAGTGGCAGAACACAAGCACCTGAGAGGCGCCCTCACAACTTGTGGTTACCCCAGCTGGACCTTTGTGAAAACTGCAGCTGCTTCCAGAAAGAAAACCAGCAAAGTGGTTGAGAAAGAAAGACAAAACAAGAGAAACAACATAGTCATTCCATATGTGTCTGGAGTATCAGAAAAACTCAGGAGGATCTTTAACAAACACCGTATCCCTGTGTATTTCAAACCCAGCAACACACTCAGACAGAGACTGGTACATCCCAAGGACAAAACACCACACACCCACAAAAGCAATTTGGTGTATGCAGTCCAATGCAACGAGGAATGCAAAGACCTCTACATTGGAGAAACAAAACAACCACTGCATAAACGCATGGCCCAACACAGGAGAGCTAACTCCTCAGGCCTGGACTCTGCTGTCCATTTACATCTCAAGGAGAAAGCCCACTCCTTTGAGGACAGCAATGTCCAAATCCTAGACAGAGAGGATAGATGGTTTGAAAGAGGAGTTAAAGAGGCCATTTACGTAAAAGTAGAGAAACCATCCCTCAACAGGGGAGGTGGCCTCAGACACCACCTATCTCCAATTTACAATGCTGCCCTTTCATCCCTTCCCAGGAGATTCAACAATCTAGCCTCAAAGAACAACTACTGTTCACAAGTGGCAAGTGACTCCAACGACTGTCGTTATAACACAATAGGGCACTAACGAAGTCGAAACCAACTTTCCATCTAAGACAGTCATTTAAACGACTGTCGTTGGCACTTGGAGCACAAAAGGGAACCAGTGACATCATCACCCTTGTGAACGCCCACACAAGAGGTTAAATAGTGAGTCTCCACACCAGATAGTTGGACCAGTCCCAGCCTGGTCAGATGCGTACATGAACTGATGAAGCCTCTTGGATGAGAGGTGAAACGTCTTCCTAGACAAATAACTAAGTCCAGTTGCTTTCGATTTAACCTCCTTTGAAAAAAAACTTTATTGAAACAGTTTACAATACAAAAATACAAAAAAATGAAAAAGTAGAATACATTTTAAAGTGCAAATCTCTAAAAATAAAACTGAAAATGGGAAATTAATAATTACATGTAAATATAAATAATATTTACTCCACTTACTGTGAAGACAGAGGTAAGTTAAAAAATACCCCTCTAAAAGTGGTCAGAGGCATTTTGAAGAGTGAGTGATCCTCTCTGTTGCAAAATGGAAAAATAAATTTCCAAATTAAAATATATTTAATAACACTAATCCTTTCTGATGTTGCATTTCTTTGGCATTTAATTTATTTGAGGGTAACACAAAGTAGTTTTTCTTGATAAAAATATATGACTTTATCCTGCAGGTACATTTATTGACCACCATGTGGCGCAGTTTCCATTTCAAACATGGCTCTGTCAGAGGAAAAGTACTGCACACTTCCTCTATGGCAAACACAGGAGCGTTTCCGAGAAGTGTCAGCACATGCGTCCCTGAAGGGGAGGGGTTTAATCTTATTGTACAATAAAGTGGAATAATGTTAATAACTTGTGATTATAGGGTAAATTAAAGTTTTACGTCACGCTTTACGTCGTGAATACAGACCACCACTTCATTGCCATACATTAGTGCATAAGAAGACTTTATATAATGTAGAGTGAACATCAAATAAACCAACTTTGTATTTTAGATTAACTTATTGTCCATACAATAATCTTTGTTTAGGTGTGTGTCCTGGTTTCTATGAGTAAATTGAGAACTAATAAGAATATTTGTCACACTCCCTGCACGTGTTAGCTAGAGTTAGAGGTAAAGATATCTTTATTATTGATTAATCAGCTGATTATTGTTTGTCAGACACCTTGAAATTGCTGCTCCAAATCAAAAGATGTTCAATTTACAATCTTACATGACAAAGAAAAGCAGCAAATCCTCAGATTAGAGAAGCTGACACCAACAAATGTTTGGCACAAAATAATCTGACTGACTTATTAGCATTTATTATGATCAAATTAGCTGTCATACAACTAATTAAATAATCGCTCTAGTGCCAACATACTTGTCTAATGAAGTTAAAAATACTTTTAAATCAGTGCTCATTTGTCTTAATAAGTACATCAGTGTGGTAGCGGTTGCCATTTCAAGTTATGAATGTAACGAGAGTCTAAAAAAGGAGGTATGTTGCTTCTGTTTTGGGGGGTTTTCCCTCCACAGCAACACTTTTACCGCACACTGTTTTGTACATTGAACCACATTTGAGACAGACGTTTATAGGCCTGCTGACAGGCGACAAATTACACTGAATCCCAAATGATACATAAACAACATAAGGACACTCAAAACTGTAAATAAGAAATAAAGTAGAAAACATTACTGACTAAAATAACTGAGTCTAAATCTGGACTAAAACTAAAGAGAAGGACCTTACTCTACTAATATATGCACTTCATATTGTCTTGTATAAGTATGACATAACTGTAGAAGTACCACACACACACACACACACACACTATGTGGCTTATAGAGATGTAAATGTGGAGAGATGGTGGAGCGATGGGCAGCCACAAAGTGGCACCCTGGGATCAGTTAGGGGTTTGTTACCTTGCTCATGGGCGCTTCAGCAGTGCACAGGAGGTGAAGTGGCACCTCTCAAGCTACCAGTACACACTCCATACTGTGGTCCATGCTGGACTTGAACATGCCACCCTTCCGGGCCTCAGGAAAGTCCCAAAAGACTGAGATAATAGTACTTTCTGTTCTAAAATATGAATGTCTGAAAGAGCAACAAGAGCCTAAAAAAAGGGGCTTTGTTACTTTTTTAAAATAAAAAAACTATTTTATATATTATATATATATTTATATATATATTATATATTTGACTACTAAAGTACTGCACTCACTGTAAGTACAATTGTGAGATACTGGTACTTTAACTGAGTATTTCCATTTACTCCTATATCATACTTTTTACTCCACTACATTGATCATACATGCTGTGGTTACTTGTTACTGTTCAGGTTAAGACTGCGAGAGGAGGAGGTGATGAATTTATAAAATTTGATGTAATCTTACAGGTTAAACTTCCCAACAGTTTATATAGTAGTTGTATTGAGATGATAGATAGATAGATAGATAGATAGATAGATAGATAGATAGATAGATAGATAGATAGATAGATAGATAGATAGAGTTTAAATTAAGTTTAAAGTAACACTTACATATTGACACATTAGTAATAAAAGTCCAATGATATAATAATGAACTGTTACATAAAAAGGACTTTTAGTTTTGATACCTGATGTGAACTTTGCTGATAAACACCCCGTGTAATACTCGTACTTTTACTTAAATAAATGATGTTCCGGATATTAATGAGTCCGATTGACGTCTGACAAATGAATCTTAATCCCAAACACCCACAGCCTACAGTACAGTATGTAAACAACTCTGAGCCATTCATACAATCGTAGTAAAAAAGAGGGTGTCAGGGAGCAGCACGCCCCCCTCTTCCTCAAATGGGAAGTTAACACTACCCACGTGATCTCCGTTTTGCCTTGACTGGCTCGTGAGAGGGCGGTGCGTGTGACGTCAGCGGGGTACAACGATACAAAACACTCCGCGAAAGTAGAGATGCCTCAGAGAAGTGTTTGAGTGTTTTCATTGACAGGACCCTGACAGTCAACACCCAGGGATAAAAAAAAACAACCAAAGAAGATTTTTTAAAGCAACAGGTAGAAAGGCGCGTGCAGACAGGTGTAGTCACTGCAGGGTTACTGTGCTGTCACACCTGTGGGTCACATTTTTACACCTTTATTTCCTTCCTAAACCCACGTGGACAAGTCACCAGAGTTCATGTGTGACATATACAGCCTGGACTCTCATTGCGTGTCTCCACAATGCAATATGAGTTGGGCGATGGAGCCTGCTAACTTCTACGAGAGCACCAAGCTGGGGGGTCCGCAGCAGGGGGTCTGCAAGCCGGGCAGCAGGAGCGACGGCTCCTCGGGCGAGGACGGCACCATGGTGGAGCTGAGCACCGCCCCTGCCATGTACGACGACGAGAGTGCCATCGACTTCAGCCAGTACATCGAGTCCATGACAGCCGTGCCCAACCTGGAGCTGTGCAACGACGAGCTCTTCCTCGACCTGTTCAACACCGTAAAGCAGGAGAAGGTGGATTTCTACAACATGCAGAGCTCCATGCAGCCCGGCGGCATGCAGCAGCTGTCAGCCGCCTACACAGCAGAGAGGAAGCCGGACAGCTTGCTGGACAAGGGGGCGTTTAGTGCGCCTATCAAGCAGGAGTCCGACTGGAGTGACAGCGACATGTCCTCATCTCTGCCTTCCCAGATCGAGACCTGCGCCCAGACCAATGTCAGCCTCACCACAGGGCAGCCGACACCACCCACCACCCCGGAGCCTGTCTCCAGCGTGAGCTCGGCCAAATCCTCCCCGCGTAAGATCGGGAGGGAAAAGGGGAAGAAGGCGGTGGACAGGTACAGCGTGGAGTACCGACAGAGGCGAGAGAGGAATAACATTGCAGTGAGGAAAAGTAGGGACAAAGCCAAGATGCGCAACTTGGAGATGCAGCAGAAGATGATTGAACTGGGCGCCGAGAACGACAGGCTTCATAAAACTATCGAGCAGCTAACCAGAGAGCTCACCGGGCTCAGAGATTTCTTCAAGCATATGCCCAACTCCACCTTTGTGAGCTCGAGTGCAGAGAGCCGGTGACACACTCATTATCCTATGAACTGAGTTTAAGGAGACATTACCTCAACAGACATTTCGTTTTTTTACCATCTGTACCAGATGTATTTTAAGCTTACCATAATGGCACTGGAAAATATATGATGTTGCTGCCATATTTTTGTGGGATTTTCTGTATTAAATTATTTTACCACTGCATTTACATGATGTTATACCTGATATGGTACATGTTTTATAATTCCAAACTTTGTATAAGAGCCAGAGCATGATCTTTTCTATAGTTTGTATGAAACCTTGAAAACATTTTGTTTATGGAATCTCTATAATAAAAATCACTGATAAAAGGTGCAGAAAATATCCTGGTCTGTGAGTGCTCTTTGCATGTAATGGTTAAGTTGTGTTGTGAGAGAGTGTGTTCTCACACAAGAAGTCAAAAAAGTGCAACAGGAAATCGAAAGTTAAGTCAGCAAAAATACTTTTATTGACAGAGGTAGATGAGTTGACAGGGGGAAAAAGGTTTTTTAGGTCACTTAAAGAATATTTACAGCCTGTGCAGAAAGTCACAAACCAGGCTGATGAACCACGTGGGCTGCTTTGACAGACTGCATGCCACTGATCTACCCTTGGGCTGTCAACTCCTGGCTCCACAGGATCACATATCATTAACACAAACAAGACCTTGTCTTCTTGCAGCCCTGTTTGCTTCGGCACAGCCTCAAGCTGTCAGGGAGGCCCTTCAGAGGGGGGGGGTGGGAAGAGAGGAGGCTAAACTGGCTCAGACCAAGGCCTAGTGTGCAGATCCTTGGAGCCAGCTGAAGCCTGAGGATTGATATCATTAGCTGCTTGCCCTGACAGCCTCACAGGCAGATTTCTTCCAGGCCCATCCAGAGGGAAGGTTTCCTGGTGACGACTCGAACGTAGACGGCGAGCGGGCCCACCTCTTTTCCCAGGACATTCTCCACATCGTAACCTGGGAACTAAAACACACAACTTCACACTTTATTCACTCTTTGTTGATACTATTTTAGGCTGACAACTCATCTTGATTAATAAAAAAAAATCGCTTCCTGCACATGAAAAAACTTTTAATCTGATCTGCAAGAACATTGAAGTGTACATGAGGCCCTGACCTTTGCAAACTGCTCAGCAGTATTTATGTTGATCTAACAATTTATTCTGCAATTTAAACTTCCCCACCTGCACGGTGTAAAATCTGCATGCAAACTGTGTGCAAAAACAAATCATGGGAGCTGATGGAAAGTTCTGGCACTATTTTGGTAGCGAATTCCTTCAGCTGTATCATTGATCGGCATGACTCATGCATTGTTCAGAACAGACGTTATCTCTCTGACATGAACAGATGACTGTGCTTTCAGGACATATTGACAGAAGATCAATGCACCGTGCAGCTCAGCCCACGGTTATGTAACTGTTTGTAAAACACAAACCCCACCTCATTACCCTCCAGTGCTGCCGTGTTTAGGATGGACATGATCGTCTTTTGCTGCAGCTGTCGGAGAGATAGAAAAAAGGTGGGGAGCCATTAATGTCTTTTTAATCATCACCTTGATGCTGTAAACGAAACATGAATGCTGTGCTAACATACTGTGCTGCTCGCTGGTGATGGTAGGGGTTAGAATATGAGCTGGCTGATAAGGAAACTGATAATTTTATCAGTTTGGCTCACTTCGGTTTTCAGATTACAAAGTCACAGCAGGTTCTTCATCATAAAAACGCCATATTGCAGATGCACATACAGTGAAGGGTTTGGTTTCTTTAACCTTTTGATGTACAGAATATCAGTTTTATCTTTATGAGTCTCATTGTAGGTTTGAATCCAGCCTGCACACTCTGAGGATAAGCTCTCTGATCACTACTTTTTAGCTTAGCTTAGCAAAAAGACTGGAAACAGGGGGAAACAGCTAGCCTAGCTTTGTCCAAATGCAACTAAATCTGCCTACTAACACCTCCAAAGCCTGGGCGAAAGGAAACCAGTGGAGACCCCCATAAATTGGTCTTAACCAAGAAATAATCTGACATATAACCCTTGCATAAAAAAATAATATATATATCACCTTTGCACTTACTTTGTACAGATTAAACAGGTGAGATATGGGTGCCCTGGTAGCTCAACTGCACCCCACATACCAAGGCTAAAGCAGCCAAGGTTTGATTCTAACTTGCAGCCCTTTGCTGCATGCCATCATGTCATCCCCTCTCTCTCCCCCTATTCGGACAGAGCCAGACTAGTTGTAACACCATGTTTCCAGCCTTTGTGTTAATCTAGGCTAGCTGGCTGCTGGTAGTCACACTGTAAAATAATACTTAATCAGCAAAAAAAACATTCAGATTTTTGATCCACCAAAACAGTCAAATCAAAAGAATGAACTGAAATGCATACTTAAAACTCACGAACACTGTCCTCACCTTCACCTTCAAAGTGCAATTACTTAATGAGGAGCTCAGGAACACTTCCAGTTGAATCTTTGTGTCCGGCTTGTCAACCACTGACTTACAAGAAACACAGTGGAAGGTTTCACTGTGGAAAGAAAACAAAAACTACAGTTATGACTTTTCATGATGATTTACAGGAAGCTAATTTGGTAAATAACTTGAGAACTTACGGCCTTTCAGCTAACACCTCTAAGTTATCACTTCCACAGTGGTTGCAGGCAGGCCAAGAATAAGCGGTGTTCTCATCCACACCAACTATCACTCCTGCAGACAGAAACTGAGCTGTTAAAATTTAATATTAACACACCAAATCATCTTCTATGCGCATAAAATGTTTATTTCTCTCAGATTTTTGTTCACAAATGTGTTAAAATCCATGTGAGCACTTCTCCTTTGCCAGGATAATCCATCCAGGTGTGAACCCTGACAGCTGTGGCATGTTGATAGACAAGATGTTGATAAAACTGTACGATCATTGCACAGGTGTGTCTTGCATTGGTCAAAATGTCACTATAAATGTGCAGTTTAATCTTGAAAAGTCATTTATTAGGACCTGAACTATTGATATTTCACAAAGTCACACATTTCCTCCATATAGAGTTGATGAAGTTGTTGATTGTGGCCCACTCCTCTTCTTGGCGGTGCTAACTTAATGAATATTGGCAGCTCAGAGAAGCTTCCAACACTAAAATGCTCCCGTGTTCAATGTCTGTAGCTTGCCCATACCATAGCCCAACCTCTGTTCACAACACTGACATTAGCTCAGACGATGCCACGCACCCTGTCTGCAATCTCTTCCGTACTAGTGCTAGGCACCAGAGAAGGTGAGCCTTTGCTCACTCAAGTCGATTATAACTGGCGACGAACTGCAGTCAGGTCAAAATGCTGTTCAGCAGGTGACGGGCACTCAGATGAGCTTTGCAGAAATTCTTTGGTTTTGCAAACCGTTTGTGTAGCTGGATGTGGAGGTCCTGGCTTGGCTACATTCAGTTTACATGCAACAGCTCTGGTGGACATCCCTGCAGTCAGCATGGCAGTTGCACGCTCCCTAAAAATCTGTGACATTTTTGCAGTGCCGTTTTCTTGTGACCAGTCCAAGGCACGCACCTGTGCAATAATCATGCTGTTTAAGTAGCATCTTTTTATCCCACACGTGTCAGGTGGATGGATTGTCTCTGCGTGTACATGACAAGCTTATTTTTAACATCCGTTTACATTACAAGTTATTCTCTACTACTGAAGTATTTTTTACTGAAGCAAAAATACTGACACCTAACTAGAAGATCCACTGATAAATGATCTATGCATAGGTCTCAAAGTGTATGTATGTTTGTGACAGGGTGTGAGAGATAAACACATCCCTTTTCATTTTTATCTCAGATTGTACTGATAAACGCAGCAGGGTTCTCCCTGCTCACTTAACAACCAGAGCTGCTGCCCCACAAACACATACACAGGACCTTAAATAAGATACAGAATTTGACGTTGATAATTCGCTCTCGTACGTTCCGATCTGAGCCTGTTTTTTCCACTGGTAATTTCTAGAAGATAGTATCCAAGCATGAGTGCAGAAGATAATAAGTTTGTTTTATTTTTTTTCCACCACCTGACCAAACACGTACGGCTAGAGGGGCCTGAAACAAGACTGTTCACAGTTTGATCTTTGCCCTCGACTGTGACACAGAGTCAACAGATGCAGATTATTATCTGATTTAAGATGCTCTTTTCTGCACCACATTCACGTAACAGAAAATAATCGCAAAAAAGCAAAGCAGTACTTCACAACAAGAACTGTTAGCTGATACGTTAAGCCATTGAGGTTTGAAAGCAGCAGAGCAGGCTCTCCATTTAATAGTTTTTCAACATGTAAACAGCTGTAGCAATCCCATCTGATGGTACTAAACAGTTAAAAGTTTAAAAATGTAAATAATTGCAAAGTATGCAAGAGAGATTTGTAGTAAACAATGCAATGTTCCTTCAGGCTTATTTTTAAAACATTATTGCACCCTCATTTGAAATCTAAAGCCTTATGGGGACTACAAAATGACATGGGAATTGACAGAACTCCAACAAAATTTCATGTGTTTGTCTTTCATGAAGTCCCAAACAATGACAGCCTGAGGACAGTGGATAACAAATAACAGAAAGTGATGCCTTAAAGCCACATCAAGGCCTCTTGCTGAGCTGTAAACTTGCATACGAAAAAAAAAAACAAGTGGTTTTCTTCCCCCTGAGACGACAACATACTGGGCATGTTCTGCAGGAATCACTTCAGATGAAACGACTCACAGGGAAACCACAGGATTCGGTGAAAGAGGGGGGCGAAACTGACCTGTGAGAGAGCAGAGGCAGTTGGGCGTGATCTCAGGACTCAGGGGATCCAGTCTCACAGGTTGGGACAGGGTCTTTGCCTGGGGCTCACACAGAGACTGTGAAAGTGACTCTGACCCTGCTGTGGAGGACTCAAGTCTGCCCTCAGGATCCACAGAGCACATCTCAACGACCGACTGCTCCACACAAAGGAGAACACCTAGATTTGGAAAATGAAATGTTATCATCACAAAGGAAATACGAGCAAACAATCAAGAGTACTGATTCAGTCATTCACAAAACTAACAGACTAGTTAGGGTGCAGCGGAGGAAGTAAAAGTACAAGTACAACAATATTTAAATATTTAATTACTACCACTACTTAAAAGGAGTACTGCACTCATTTAGCACTGCACGGACTCAGGTTAGGGTTCTTCTTCCTGGTCAAAACCTGCTGCCTACATTACCCACAATGCAACACAACTGACAAAAGTTAGTTATTGCGAATTTAAGACTGATCAGTGTGTAAACAGCATTTTACTGTCGCAGCTGATTGAGGTGGGGGTATCACTTTATAAATAGTTCAATAGTTCAGTCCAGGGGGTCCAAACATAAAGGCTGGGCCCCTCCAAAGGGTCACATGATCAATCTTTGTGGTCATGAGATGATTAATGGGGCTGGAAAGAAGAAAAAGCAAAGTGCTGCTACTTCTTCTTCTCTGAACTGCTTCTTTTGTCTGCTTGGCCAAACAAGTTGTAAACAAAACATTGACACTGACATATTATCGCCTTCTAAGTTGACATGGCTAACTTGTAAGCAAACATTTGCTTATTTACACGTCCAGTAATGTCCAATATTAACTCTCTTTTAGCTCTATTTTTGGTCTCCACCGACTCCAGAGGGAAATATTTCTCTGTTAAGCTGCTAAATGTGTCACTATGCTTGTCTCTAACTGTGTTTATGTGCTGTTTGGTGCTGAGCAGGTAGTCTACGGTGAGCTTTTAGCACTTTTGAACAATGTAGGTGAGAACTGTGAGAGTGAACCACAAGAATAAGGTTGCAGTCGGACAGTTTCACCTCAGACAACGAGCCGGATCTCACCATAAAGCTCTGTAAAGTCGAGGGGGGCTGCAGAGTCAGGTGAGAATTCTCTGTAGTTTCATCACTACAAGCAACCCCGTTCATATTGTCATTTCATAGATAATCATTATAAAAAATATGAATTATAGCCAATCAAACCATCTAACAATGTACTACTTGAACTTTTACTGCACAACTACTTTCACTTTGATACTTTTGGTACATAAAGCTCATGATACCACTTGAAATGAAGTATTTCTACAGTTCTGTAATGGCACTTTTTTGAGTAAAAGACCTGAGTACTTCTACCATCACTGAAGTACTAACTATAGCTGAAGCCAGTAAAATGTATATTTCCTCTTAAATGCATTGAAATCGAGGTATAAAGTGGCAGAAAATGGAAATACCCAAGTACCTCAGAATTGCACTTGAGTAAATGCACTGATGTTAGCATGTGTGCACACTCCTATAAAGATAAAACACCTTATGAGATAATGATTGAATGGCATGTCGGGTTCCTAATAAAACTCTACCATGTTCTTTGATGGAATCTCTGAATGACATGCGACAGACAGCGGGGGAGTTTAGTGCTTCGAGGACAGAGGAAGTGAGCACACAGGAAGTGTTCACACACAGGGCCACTGTTCGCCTGCACGGCCTCTCGGGCTGCTCCTCCTGAAGACTGGAGTCTGTGAGCACCAACCAAACCTCACCCTGGCCTACATCACTGCTCTAAAAAACAGAAACAGAAAGGTAGACAAAGACACAAAAGAGCAGAATTACTTGGAAACAGACTGACCTAGAAACAGCTTAAAGGAAATATTACATAACAAAAGTGTACAAAGCTCAAATTAGATTTAAATTGTCATTCCTGACAGCTTTGATGAGATTATTAATTTAACAGCCTGCACACAATGGTGGCGACTAGTACAACATTAAAAAGTGTAGCTGCGTTTCAGTGGTGTGAGCATGTGGCAAAGTCCACCACTTTGTTCTGAGCTGCTATCTCATCTTGGTCAAAGTTTAAAGGTCTTGCCAATCAATGGTTAAAGAGGGCCTGGACCTCACACAGATTGTCATACACACAGCGATATGAGCGCTGCTCTATACATCAGAGCTCAATCTTATCAGTTTGTAGGTTCTAATGATCTCAAAAGGATGACTGAAGAGCTCTACAAGACACAATCTTTATTATGTTCTTTTGACTGAAGTCAAATTCAATCAGTTTTTTTCAGGAATAACAATAAAAGACAGACGTACCTGCATTATTCTCTTGTGTATAACTGTGGCAACAAAACTGCAGCGACAGGTTTTAAGGTCACTCTAAAAAGAAAAAAAGAAAAAAAAAAACGTGCTTGAGATCGACCCACTGAAGATAAGTTATCACAATGTGCAGCAAATTCTTTTTAATTTTTTCTGTTTGTGTGTGTGAGAGACCGTTCACCTGCAGTATGTCTCGTAAGGTTAGTTTTGTTGGGGGAAGGTAAAGTGAGGACAAAGTCTGCCCATCTGCACGTTCAACCGAGCTCTCCTGACCAGACAACAGGTAGCAGAAACTCGGAGCTGGACCTGCAGGTCTACTCTCCTATGAAAACAAGACGTGTGAATGCCATCTTCATTTTCAGGAGTAATTATGCACAAAATGAGCTTTTATTCTTCTTCAGATACACAGATATACTTTGTTATGTTTGCCCTGAGAGCTCCACATGCTGCAACTAAAGAAAACACATAGATGTTTTTCTGAATTTGTTTGTTTTCTGTATTTGCAGCACGTGTTGTTGTGCTTAATATGTGTTGTCGACTTAGTGAATTTGTCAGTTTGCCCATGTTTTATTTCTTTGCAGCATTTTTCGTGGTTAAATGGGTGAAAATGTTTTCTCCCTTTTATTGTCTTTTGTCTGTTTTCATGTGTTGTATAAGTTACAGTGTGTTGTGCTCTCAGTGCTACCATACTTTAACTCTTTAGTTGGTTTCAGTTTCTGAAAGTGTGCACAGTAAAAAAACAAAAAACAATTAAAGGTGCACTGTTGATTTCCTTGTTACATTTACATTAAGTGTTAAACACCAAAACATAGTGTGTCTCGTTTACATCTAACAAACCTGATTTTTCTTAAAATTGTGATTCCTTTACATTAATGTTTACTTGCTAGCAGTCTTCTTCTTCTTTGGTGCATTTCTGTGTATTTTGGTGCATTACTGCCACTTGTCGATCAGTATAAAAACACCGGCTGGACTGTTTATTGCATCACGTCTGTGTGCATGTCCATGCATGAGACAATAAAAACAGGGAGCCACTCATAAATTGAAACAAATGATTGAAACAATGTTAGCCTGTTTGAATCGCTGCCCATATATCAGCTTTGTTCAGTGAGTTATGGAGGTGTGGTGTTTTCTGCGATTACAGAAACAGTCGACCAATCAGAGCTTTGTAAGAGCGAGGATGTCATCTTTCTACAAAGCTAGCTAGCTATGCAGCTACATTTATGACAACTAGAAACATGGAAATAGCAACAATCACTGATCATTGATACATCACTTGCTCCGACTGGTTAGGGCAAAACAGAATAAAACAAAACACCGCCCTGCTCCCAACGAGAGATCAGCTAACATGAACGTGACGTCAGGCTGGAAGAATAAAGCAAAACATGTGGACAGTAATTCAGTCTGATTGTCAGGATAAAACAATATTCTCTTTTTAATTGAATGGCGTTACATTCATATTAAAGGTGAAAAGAGAGTCAAACAATTGATTAGTTGATCGACAAGAATAATCAGAAACTACTGTAATAATTTAGGGGGGAGATACTAAATATTCTCTCGTTCCTGCTTCTAAGCTGTGATAATTTGCTGCTTTCTTTGTCTAATGTGATCTGGACGAAGCAATTTCAATCATTACCTTGTGCTTCAGGAAAATCTGATGTGCATTTATCAGCAAATAATTAATCTTTCACAGAAATAGTCACTATATTACTTATCTTTTTGGTTTTTTTGAGCTGAAGATAAGACAGGAAACTGAGGAAAGAGAGAGGACGACATGCAGCAAAGCATGTTTGCGGGTTGGAATCGAATAGTTGAAGCCCTAATTCATTTTATAAAGATGAAAATATATTCCCAAACTAAACCCTCATTTGGTGAAGATGCACGATTGCTGCTGTGGTAAGAACTTACACTGGACACACTGGGTGCGTTTCCATGATCTTTAAGAGGCATCACTGGGGGCCACAGACTGTCTATCAAGCTGAAAAGCCTGGTGCGCCTGAGAGTGAAACACAAAAAAAAAAAAAAAAAAAGGGAGAAGTAAGTAGGTGGGGTACTGAAAAGGGGGAGGGGGGAGAAACTCGTGAATAAGGGACTTTAATGGGAAGATAGAAAGCTTTCACAGCCAGTTTCACTTCCACTAAAACACGAATCTGTTAAGACAGAGCTCGTTTTAACGTCACCGAGAATTAACAGAGAACATGCTCGGGCTGGCAGAGCAGACGCACAAAAACTGTTTTTACAAGCAGGTTTTGAGATACTAAAGGGTGGGAAAACAGTTCACACCCTATGTAAATCACAATGTCATTGTAGTGCAAAATAAACAAGGTTCAGAGAACCAATTACAGGCGATTTTAACCGCCATATCTCTAATGCTGTCGTCTCTCACCACACTCTTAATCTCAGTAATGACAGATTAAAATCAGATCATACTCGATGTGCTCTAATGATGTTTCATTTGCGTCAGACTACTGAAAGTATAAATGGTTAAATAATTCAAGTATCAAGCAGAAACTCCGTCAGGGCTTGGTACTCTTGATTCATTGTTACTTTTCAAAGAAGTACTTGTTTAGTTCAGGGTAGCCAGGTCAGTGTTACTTATTCTTCCATGTGTGCGCTGTCATATCAGCCCGTGGTTAAAACCTGTTAGTCAGCCTGTAATCACAGGGTTTCTTTGTGTGGAACTGGTTCTGCAGCCCATTCAAGCCCAGTGAGGCCTACTCAAGGATGAGTAACAACATAGCTAACAGGACTCATTCACCTCATTGTGATTTTGATACTGAGCACGTATGCTTGTGTAGTAAACACTTATGGACCTTTTTTTGAAATGCTTTAAAAGGTTGCAGTTTGTAGTTAGTTCTCCTCAGAGCTGAGGTGTTGATCAGTATTTATTAAATAAATACATATATGTATATGTACATTTTCTTTTTAGTCGATTCAAGAAGAGAAAAAACCTGACAATACTGACAGGACACGCTATTCACACAGGTGCAAAGGTGACCTCTGAGTGTTTGTTTAGAAACAACACACCCCTCAAAGACTTATAATAATAAAGAAATAGTATGACATCTCAGTCTCTTCAGTCTTTATGGGGAGCTACAGTTAGCTTAGCTTAGCATAAAGACTTGAAACAGAGGGAGACAGCTAGCCTGGATCAGTCCAAACAATACAGAGCGGGTCGTCCACTAATCAAGATGATCGGCAGTTCGATCCCCGGCTCCTCCAGTTTGAGTGGTCGGAAGACTAGAAAGGTGCTACAGAAGTTCAGTCCATTTCTTCATAGTTACCACACAGATATGAGAGTGGATCAATCCAATATGTGTGTGAATAAGTGTATTCTAACCCTATCCTCAAAATGTCAACCTATTCCTTGAAAGCGCAGATTATTATGATGTGCTTACAAATTTAATATTTACTGGTTCTAAGAAACAGGGGAGAAAAAAACATAAATGCCTAATTTATCCCAACCAGGCCCTCGTGTTTTTCCACTTGAGCTAATAAGATAGGCCATGTGCGAGCCCTGAAGATAGCCCATCCATCATGGGCTGACCACAGACAACCTTCAGAGACATTATAGGCTGTGGTGGCATTGAAAATACCAAAGATGTAAACATACCCCCAGCCAGTCTCTAAATGTTCCCATGTCAGTTCTTCTAACTGCTTCTAATCTGGGATCCTGATTATGGAAACTCACAGGGGACACAGAGCGTGCACCTCGGTATCACTTTACATGTAAACACAGTTGCACTGCTGGCAGTGCAGCGTAATCAGGTTCATATGAGCTACAATCATTAAATTCTCATTGTACTGTAAATGTTGGTGTTGATGTTTGAGAAGGGCATTCAAGGATAAAATTTGCTGCGGTTTGTAATCCTGCACATTCACACATAAAGCGCTAAACCCAACCATGTGTGGTGGTTTAACTCGAGGCTCAGTGCCTTTACAGCACAAGGTCCTGAAGCTACTTCACTAGCATTTCATATCAGGTCCTGTCTCTCACAGGCATTTACTCAGGGCTGTTGTTCCAGATGGCTAAGGAGCGAGATAAGATAACCTCTTGTATAGCAGAAGTCCATATCACAAACTGGTATTGGTCACAGGTTGAAGTTTACCCATGGCTGTGATCGGAAATTCAGGTGAAAAGCTACACAGGCTTAGAGGTGAAGAATGTGGGTCTCACCTTTCTCTAGTGACCCGCTGCACCACTTTGATGCCTCTCAGCACACAGGTCCTCCCCTGCCACATGTGGCAGTACTCGTGGAGGTCATCCTTGCAGGGCAGGAGGTGGAGCTGGACGACGCTGAACATCCCGTAGCTGTCCTGGACGAGCACACAAAGCCTAGGGGGGGAAAACAAAAACAGCAAAACACCACATGCATAAACAAAATTAGACTTGACATTTAATCATGTGATCAAAATTGTTATTTTTCATGACTCATCTTTAACTGATGGGCAGTTACATAAATGTATCTAAACAATTGTGATCTGGCACTCGAGATAACTTCCCCTTTAACATGTGAGTTGCAACAGCCGTGATGACAGTCAGAAAAGCAATATCGCAATAGAGGTTGTGTGTGTTTGGATATTGAAAAAAAAAAAGAATATGGCTGAAGTCTTATCTATTCATTTCTGTGCTATCCTCCTCCTCATGATCCAAACACATGGGTTAAGGTCCGGTACGGCTCTGTATCACCCTGTATTTGCTGAGCCACACCCTGTTTGAGCAATGTAGATCCCTCTCTTAACCAAAGCCTGCACATATATTCTGTTAAACAACGTTTCACTGAAAAAGACTTGGATTTTTCCAAAGAAGCAGATAAAAGTTGTGGTTATTTTCATCGTGCAAAGCAAAAAAGCGGCACCGAGTATGGAAAGCTACTCAAAAATGTAATGAGGCAGCGTTTTGACCTTTTAAGAACTGAATGTCAAAAAAGTTAACTTTTAAGCCAACATGGACGAGAGGTCCTCAACATCTACAGTTTTATGGCAAATGAGTAAACTCGTGTAGAACAAACAAGTGGTCGTTGAGTCGAGTCGTTCTGGGGGTCGTTTTGCACTGCTTGATGTGCAGGGTTCATCTCTTTTTCCTTTGTCCTGCCTGCATGTGTATCCTACTGGAGCTCGACATGCAAGGGTAACATATGAGTAATGTAAGAGCAACTCTAAATTAATGAATCAATCATGAATAAATGGCTGAACTGCACATATTTGTCTTGGAAATACAACTGCAATAATCAGACATCCACCCAAATTGTTGCATTTAAACATAAAAGGCTCAGAAATAATGAGGCATTTATACAATTAATCATTTTTAAGACTGAAACACTACTACTCCCAGTGACGCACCAATGATACACAGTTAAGGCTTAAGTACTGACATTTGGATGTGTTAATGCCGGTGGCTGGTTTGACAGGCTGCCGCTGACAGTAAAGCCCTTTGGCCTAAAAAGTTGTGAGGCAGTGAACTGCTGTGTATTCCTGCACTCTGCTGCTCCCAGTGAGCGAGGCGCTGGAACTGCTATAGGCTGCAGTATCGCAGTTAGTCAAGCCCAGACACAGCCCTGTACCAACCCTGAGAGTAAACAGTAGAGTTCACATCCCCTGGTTAGACAAGCAACGGCCAGGGAAGGAGAGGAGGAGGAGGAGGAGGAGGAGGAGGAGGAGGAGGAGGAGGAGGAGGAGGAGGACTGTCAGCGTGCCCATCATGCATGTGCATGCATGCGCATATCCCAGACATTGGGAAAGTTTTGAGACTGTTTTCAACCACCTGATGGGGTCTATATATGTCTTCTGTTGGTAAACACGGGGTCTGTCTGTGTTTGTTTTCAGAGACCTGGAAATAGATATCTAAATAACATTCCTGACATGACTCTTGGTGGTGACGGCCAACATTTTAACCAAGATTATTCTCAGTTGTTTGCTTTATTCACAATCCAAAATCAGACCTATGCTACATCTTGTTAAAACAACAAGAAGAAATGTTGAATGTACAAAAGTGAGACAAATAATGTTTTCTGTTGGTTTATGGGGCTCTAAAGTAACAAAGTCAGACCCCATCGCAAAGCTATGTATTCATCAAAGCAAGGACACAAGTTAGACAAGAAAGTCTAGAAAACGCCTCGGGAGAAACATAATTCCTGAAAAAAGGCAAACTGTTTTACATTCCTTCAAAACATGAAAATAACAGTCAGGGGCTACTGTCCTTCAATGAACCCTGTCACAAAAACTTAGAAACCAATAAGCTACAACTAAAAGTCATTTCCATTATCGACTGATCCATCAATTTGCTTTTTTAAACAATTAAAATCGAGCATTTATCTGTGTCGAAAAACCCAAAGACATCAAAGTGATGTCAAACAGAGAAAAGCAGGAAATCTTCACATTTGAAGAGCTTGAATCAGCAAAAAATAAATGGCTTACATATAGTTGTCAAAATGTTGGAAACTTCGGAAGATTGACAAAACATTTTATTGACCAATCATTTCAACGATAGCCAATTAGGAGGTGTTGACTAATGCTGAACTTTCGTTGGAAGTTACAGTATGTCAACATCAGTCACGCTCCATACAGCCGAGGGGGAAAAGCACGTCTCTGATAGTATGTCACAAATATATATGTTTGATTTTAAGGAAAAGGTTAAATAGTTCCTTAAATCATCTGGACACAATGTTGTTTACCACAAACACACAAACAGGAAGAAAACAGCACATTTGTTTGGGACTATTTTCAGCTGTGGATTAATACAAATGTGGTGTTCTAGTGGGCAGAATTGTGTTTGTGGCGCAACAATGTGGCTCATTGATCTGTTTGTAATGATTTTTGGACAACAATGGAAGAATGTTCAGGATGATTAGAGGACTAAGGTATATCAGCATTTGGCTACACGGGAAGAATTTGTTAAAGGATCAATTCACACTCGTTTTTTTTTTCATGGGATTTGTTGACAACAACAAAAATAAAGAATAACACCAGACTTATCATTTAACTATTACTCCAGACACATAAATATTGCATATAAATAAGAATCTAAATGATAAAATTAAAGGAAAATGCTGTTCTGTACTTGATTTTTATGAGTTTACAACTTACTCTGCAGTTTTATATAAAAGTGCAGTAGCTTCAATCGATAAATCAATATTTGACTTTGCCTGCAATATGAATACAGGCTGCAAGAGCTACATTTGGTGGGATATATAAACACTTTCACTTTAGTGGAACTTGTCTGAGCGTGCAAAAGCGTAGTATGAAATCTGATATGACACTTGACAGATAGAAAAGGGTGATGAGACACTTGGTGGTACGAGCTTTCACATAAACAACCACCTCCTCACTCACTCACTCAGTCCCCTCCTTTTAGCCATTCACAGCCACACTTCCTCAAACAGCGACCCCTCACTCTCTTTAAAAAAAAAAAAAAAAAAAAAAAAAAAAAAACTCTCTGCCATTGGCCGCTCTGAGTCGCAGAGCCGTTTTCAGGAATTTGTTATTGTGAGTGATCACAGAATTCTCAGCAACTCAGGTTTTCTTCCAGGAACTACGATCCACTGAGCCTGTGCAAACACACACACATGCTCCTTCACACACACACACACACACACACACACAGAGTCACACTGTGTGCGCATGCTAGCCCACGCACATGCACATTACTTGGCAACACGCTAAGTAAGTGACCCACACATTAAGAATATAGCAGAGAGGCCTCATTGGTAGGGGGGTGGACAGGCGGGATTCCTTCCTATGTGTTGTCCACCAATCAGTGCAGGCAGAGTGATAAACACGGTTGTAACAGGATCCTTGCAGCACATTGTGTTCCCTCTCCACCAGAGGGGAAAAAAAAAAAAAAAAACTAGCCTCTCCTCACTTCCTGCAAACAGTTAATCTTCTTGTTTATTCTATTCTGAATTTACGGGAACTTAACATCTTCTTCAGGCATAAATATCATACTGGCGTCTCTCCCGTGTGTGTGTTAACAGAGAGGCCAAACAACAAAAGGATCAAATAAGCATGGCTGACCAGGGGAGTGAGTCATAGAGGCTGGGGACACAACATGAGAGGTACAAACTGTCCTTGTCTTTATACAGAATGGGGCCAGTGGGCTGCCAAGTAAACTACCCTCCTCTCCACGGAGCAGGCATGCATCCTGGAAAAGTACTATGAGCAACACATTGTACCAAAAGTTGTTATTTTTGTGTAGCAACCCAAAACCTCTCATAAAAAGGCATAAAATGATAGATGTGTTGTTAGACACTTAGTCACTCAGCACCGTCTTATATTTTAGGTGGTAAAAAGTGAAAGGATTAAAAAGACAACGTTTAAATCTGGCAGGGTCACCCACTTTTTCTGAACTCAAGTCCTCGTGATAACCTCCTAACCTCCGCCCCACCTCCATCCGCTCACTACCAACCGAGCCTGTTGAATCTGGTTGAGCTGGAGACAAACTGAGGGTAGGGCAGGAGTGTTTCCGGTCAGGGGGCGGCGTTTGTTTACCAGCCGCAGAAGCAGCATGGCAGGAAAGAAGTGTCATATTACAAACCGAGGCTCATTTAGTCAGTTAGCTTGTCAGCTGACCAGGGCCTCTCCTCCCCTCACCACGGAGTGGCCCTCAGGCCGCTTCACTCAGTGAAACCAATAGTTTTCTTTTATTACTCAGCAAAGGACAAAAACAACAAGCCCGGGGAGGGCCAGGCAACTAAAGGTCACGCTTGCTGGATCTGCTTCAAATGGAACATTCACTGATTCATTAACTATAACGAGACCACTCGAGCAAACCTGTAAGTCATTTCAATAACACAGGCTTTGAACAGCTGGTGACGCCAAGAGATTTAACAACAGTTAAATATTTTTGTAGTTTCTGCAGAAAAATGACTCAGACTCAACGTCACTGGAGAGAAACATGCGCTTTTTAAGTCATTTTCAGCAAAATAAACAGATAATTTACATGGAAAAAACAATGACGTGAAACTGGTCACTCACAGTGACAAACCCACAAACTCTGCAGCTCCACCTCAGCGCTATGGAGCATTTTAGTGTCTTTCACCTCAGTGTTTTGGTTTTACAGTCCACAAAACAAAACTTTACTGTTCTGGTTCACTCTCATTGCTTCCAAGACAGCTTTTTTAAGTGAAATATATCCAATAAACCCAGAAAAGTTAGGAAGAAAAGTGTGTAACTAGCTGGTGAACACGGTGGAGCATTTAGCTGATTAAAAGATGTTTCTTTTAGGAGATGGTGGAGACCAAAACAGAGCTAAAAGGAGAGTGGATATTGGATTTGCATTCACCAGGTGGCCACAAACATGACACCAAATCAGTGAAATGCTGCTTCGTGCCTGCTGGATGTGTAAACAAGCAGCTGTCACCATAATAACTTATATAAAGGTGATGATGGGTTCATTTTTGTCGATAAAATGTCAAAAATTGTGAAAAATGGTGACGTATGATTGTTTGTGTATGATAATTGCTTAATTGCTTAATCAATTCATCTCTATAAATGTCACAATTCTTCAGTGAATATTTAAGGCACAGTTCAGACGGGCGCAGCAACAAATTCTTTTTTGATATTGATTAGAAAGTCAATCAATATCAGTGATCTGTATATTTTGAATATTCTTTATTCTAGACCTTTCCGATAGGAAGCTGGAGCATTTATATCGATCTACGCTCTCTTCAAAGCAACCAGACTTTATTGACAAATAATGCAGTTTTACCTTGCAGAACCTTGCTGGTCCACCACTGCCTGGATCTCTCAGTTTGTGTTATTGTGTGAGTTGAATGTTTAACATGTCAGTTGCAATCTTGGCAATAAAGTCTGGTGGCTTTGTAGACAGCAATATTTAGCCTCCTATTGGAAAGAGCTGTCTGACAGCCAGGTAAAGCAGTGAAAATACTTTAAATATAACGGCTAAAATATGTTCTGTTGCTGCCCCCGTCCACAGAAGTGCATAACTTAGCTTCAACCTAGGCGGTGTTGACCACCATCTACTGTTGGTAATACACCGACTATGAGTAAGTACCTCATAAAACCCCACTTCAAATAACATGAACTAATCCTTTAATACATGCACTCCACCATGAAATAAAGTAACCAAAGCTTAAGAAAATATGAACCCATTACACACAACTGTACATTGTTTGCAATGCTGAGAATGTGACGCATTACATCTTTACACCCATATAAAATATACTTGTTGTTTTCTTTAGGGCATTAAGGTAATAAAAGCTGTTGAAAACCTGTTCCACCCAGTGGAGTATGAATGGGCACCAATTCAACTCTGGCTTGCTGGTGCACGATATTCTGAAAACATCATGTTGTCTTTCCTGAGAATTGGCCAGAATCGCTCGCAGAGCGGCTGGATTCAATTAGAAATGTTTGTGTCCTTTGTCAAACAATGCCATATGGCTGGAGACAGTGTGAGCACTTTGTGGGGCTTGCTGTGCTGTGAACAATAGCTCGACCACTGAGACACACATTGTACCACCAAGGAGAAGCATGCAAGGACCGAGACCAAGGAGACCAGCATGCAATTTCTGACAAAAAGAGTAATTCATATTGTGGGAGAGAGGCATGCAAAGCAGATAAAATATGATTCACTTTCCCAGTTTCTGCTGGCATCACAAACTAAAATCCCCACTGGGCTGTTCATTATCAGCTCGTCCAATAGTACCTGGTTTTGCCTTTTTCTGCAGGAGGAGGAGGAGCTGAGGAAGACCTGGAGGGAACTCTGGGCTTAAGGATGGTCATGGGAGAGTAGTCAGGCACAGGGATGGAATAAACTCTCTGGACCACCACCTCCACGTCCTGCCCCACACAGCCAGCCTGGCCCAGCCCCTCAATAGCTTCCAGGAGAGAAAGGCAGCGTCTTGTCAAAACTCCTGAACCTCCAAAGCTGCAGAGAGCGTCAGAGACAGTCGTCTGAAGGGGAGAAGGAGGAAAATAACAGTACTTAACGTAAATGATGTTACTTTAGAACAATTAGTCAGCAGAAAATGACTCTGAAGGTACTTTGAAATCCACAATTCTGAGTAATTTTTAAGCCAAAATGCTGGTTTCAGTTTCTCAAGAGGGACTGCAGAGTTTCTTATTCAGTTTAGTTTAATTTAAGACGATCAAGACTGGATTTCAAACTCGGACTTGGAAATTAGTGATTTTTTTTTGCCTATTTTCTGACATGAAATAGACGATTAATCCGGTGGTTCTAAATCTGGGGGGTCGCCAAATTGTTGTGGAGAATAAAATAAAATATAACACATATATAACATATATATAACATATTGTGGCAAACAGTGTGGACTGAGGAAGCAGCTCTCAGTAAAACATTTTAATGAGGGGACAAGATCTATATAATATAGTATACTCTGTTTTTATACGTTAACCGGCCCAGTTACCTCAGTAATATGAGAATGTATTAACTCTATTATTGTTCTTTTAGGCCTGAAGAAGACTGAATGTGAGAGTGCTCTTATTTTAATAAATCTAAAAACACGAAACCCAACCTGATTATTTAGGTTGAGGGCCTTTGGATTAATCTACTTATAGAGAAAATAGTCAGCGTTAATAATGTAAAAATAATCGTTTATACAGTCCTATTCTCCGTTAAGACCACAGACAAACAATCAAGCCGTATTTCTACTTGGACAGATTGGTTATGTTTCTATAGAACGTAAACATCATAATCAGGCTGTAATTAATGATTCTTTCATCATGTAATCTACTGATTATTTTCTTTTCTCAAATCTGCAAATTACTTATTTTGCCTGACCAGCCGCCCTAAAACCAAAGGAGAGAAAAGCAGCTGGAAGCAGGTTAGCTTTTCTTGGCACCATTATTAGACAAAATAGTTGTCTATAATTTTCTGTTGATAAGCTAATCAATTAATGGATTAAATGTTTCAGCTCTGCAGCGTAGCGTAACGTGAGTTTATACTACGTGTCTATGCACATACTAATATCACTTAGTTTTTGGCATGACACAGTAATTTGCATATAGTGTGTAGTCCAAACAGATCATGACATGACATGATGCAGTGTGTCCTGCATCAGAAATCTGCAGTAAAAAGGAGGGCGTGAGTGATGTATTTTTCAGATGTTATTCAATCACTGCCAGCAGTATGTGGTTCACTTCATTTCTATTTGCTCAAAGCAAACAGAGATTCAGAGGAAATCAAACTTACATGTCAAGACAACCACTTATGATTTCCCAGCAGTAGAGATTGAATCCACCTGTTTCTGATTGATGTGGGTCAGATTCTCCACCGAGACTGTTTATTAGTGTTTGAACAAAAATATTTTGAACTGAAGCTGATGTTCGCGCATTTGCACCTGTGGTTTAATGAATTTAAAAAGGACTAAGTTCATATTACATTTCTGAATATTAAACAACAACAAGCTTCCTGATGTGTCATAATGCAAATATGTTTTTTTTTTTTGTTTTTTTTACACATAAACAACTAAACCTAAGTAGAACAGCAACCTTATGACCTGTAGCCAAACTACCCTGCACACAACATACTGTAGCTGTCGCCACCAGCTGTGTTTATATGCTGCTTTACTGGACTGATGACATTTTTCTGTGGCTGAGTGTGCACTGAAACAAAGGTTACTTTAAGGCCCTATACGAGCTATAAGGTGCAGCACTAACCGCACTACATTGTACACAAAATGTAATGCTATTGATTCTGATGATATCGAAGCATACAGACCTGTTTGGCACTGTTCTCCTCTGTGGTCCTGCACACCTCCAGCAGTCCAAATGTTTTGCACAGAGAATATGGACTGCACCTCTGTGCTGAGAGCAGGCCTCTAGGAATGAACATGTTGGCTGCTTTTGAAGCAGAGTAGACTTTTTGGCTGAAGTGCGTGTTCAGAATAATATCACAGCTGAAACCCTCTATGGAGAGACTTTGCCTGCAGAGAGATGAAGTTCATTGCTTTTAGATTTCCGTGCTATTGTTGCATTCATCATCTTGACTGTGCTATTTCTTACTGCATGATGCAAAATTTGATTTTGGTTCATCATGAAATTAAACATATTTTAGGTGTTGGGCAATGATAAACAGTTTGTTTTGTGATTGTGTTGATAACAGATGCAAGAACTCAGATTTTACAGTACATTACGTGGAATAGATTATTGCACAAACGTAGGGGGGCGAGAGCTCGAGACTGCTTGAATGTCAAACTCAGATAAGATACCAACCACCTCCACAGGTCTGTTCACTAGGTACCACCCAGCACAGAGTACAAGTTCAAATACGTTAAACTTTTCACATATATACACGACGGATGCATTTGGTAAAAGGTACATTTTCCATGTAAATGAGGTTCTTAAAAGGCTACACCTCGCAGCGCTGCACAGCTTGATTAAGACACTTTCCAAATGTGACATCATCGTGGAAAAATACTTCACCGCCCGTCTCAATCAAACACGCTGAGAGCTCGCTCTGTGAAAAAAAAAGAAAAAGAAAAAGAAAAAGCACCAAATCAAATGCAAACGGCTGCATATGTGTGACCTGAAGTGCCCCTGCTGTGTTGGTGTTTTAATCTTAACCGTTACCAGCTCAGATTTCATGATTATCCGAGATGCTGAACGCCTCTGTAAACTCTCAAGGAAAACGTTTGTTGTGATGCGCTTCAGCCCATTAAGATAAACGACACACACACACACACACACACACACACACACACACACACACACACACACACACACACACACACACACACACACACACACACACACACACACACACACACACACACACCTGAGTGGTACTGAGCCTGAGAATAAAAGCACTTGAATAAAGGCCAGATGATTATATGGCAAGTTGTTTGTGGTAAGTTTGAGTTACGACCTAATTTTTTCCACATGTGAGATGGATAATAGGGTGATGATGGCTTATCACTGACTCAGAGCCAAAAACACTCTGTGACTGGAACTGCCATACATGTCACAGCTCGCCTGAGATCTGCGTTGATAGTAACACCAGGAGGAATCAAACGCACAGATATAGTGAAAAAAAACGATTTGTTTGGATGTGCAGTGAAAACAGGAAGGAATAAATTATTCAGAAATCACATTATTATATACACTGGAAAGTCTTTATGTGATGATATGGTCATTTTGGCGGCTGTGGTTTGTTGTTTTATCAAACTGCATTGCATAACACCGGCTGGCGCTTCTAATATTTAGTCTAAAGTCGCTGATATAAATGGGTTAGTGTAAACAATGTGTCCTTTGACAAATCAAACAAGAGCATTATTAATCATAATTAGCTATAGTTATTTATTTAGATAATTATTCAAATTTCTACCACACAAATTATAAAGAGCGTGGACACAATTATACAAACATTTGTTCAAAGTACTGCCTCTTAGCAGAGTTTAGTCGATACCTGAGACTGCCTGAATAAATAGATAATTATAATGTCATCTTTTCCGCAGAAGTATTTATCATGGCATGTTATTGTCCCTGTCATTTTACTGTACATAGACTTCCTGACACTGTATGATTTACCATGCAGCTGCAGACACCTGGATGACTCATTTATTAGTCAACCAACTGAATATTAATCCACTGGCATCGTGACTTGATCATAATTTCAGTCATTCATCAAAGAGACATACTGTACCACACGTTGGCAGGTTATGAATTGAAAAGCGCTAAAATCTTCTTGCCTTTCTATAAATAATATAAACTGCTAATCAGACAAAATATGCATCATAATTTGAAACATTTTATAAAACAAACAGTTGAAAATGAATAGTTTTGAAACTCTGCCACCTTATTTTACAAAGGAAACCTTTCAGTGGTGGAAAGTAACATAATTTAACATTAAGTACTGTACTGAGGTACAATTATGAGGTACTTAATATGAGTATTTTTATCTTATGCTACTTAATACTGCAACACATGTCTGAAGGAAATATTGTATGTAGTAAGTGTTGTATTTTCTCTGATTAACTTAAATTCAGGAATTTATTAATGAACTAATGGTTAATAAAACATTATAATTATTCCCGAATATCACATTTCCTCTTTAATTATCTAATCTTTTTATTTGCAACTTATTTTTCTTTGCACCAGAGCAATTTCCTTGTACATGTGTACTTTATGAATAAAGTCTGACTCTGACATGGTATCTCCAGTAATCTGCATGAGTACTTATAGTTTCAATATTTAAGAATAATTTTTGCTCATACTTTGACTTAACATAACATTTAATGCTTTCACTTGAAAAGTTGTGTTTTCACAGTGTGGTATTGCTACTTCCTCACTTACTTATATAAGTAGTAGTAGTATATATAATATATGTTCTACTTTTTCCACCCGCATTCCCTCATAGTGATGCTTATCAGACCACCATCTGATCAGAGCTGAGTAATCAGTGAACCGCATACTGTTATGCTACAGGAGAGGAACGTACTGTTCATGAGAACAGGTACAACAACCAAACAGGAAGTGTGACCCATTGTGAACAGGTGAGTGGGCAGCTGTCATCATCAGACAGGTAGCCGGGTTAAGGAGTGGCTCGGGCTGCTGGCGTCACAGCTCGTAAGTGAATAATACCTGCAGGTATTTCCGCTCGGGCTTCTGCCCACTTACAACAAGGCGTGGGAGGTGGGAGGTGGGAGGAGCCAACCTACTCACTGCAGGAATCATGGGGGAGTGCGAGTGTCACACCGGAAACTGATAAGTGCTTTGAATTCCGTGTTTTTCCACTATGGCCTGTCACATAAGCTGTATAAGTCGGATAAATGAATAACCTCTTTAGAAAATATTAAGCTTGTCGTCAGCTTTTCTCGGTTTTGACTGTTTTGTGATGATTTAGGGGCTTCTTTATTGAGTTGAAACACTAAGGGATTTTAAATATTCACCAAACGCTGTAACTTCTGAAAGTAATTTACACAAACAAAATGATTTAAGGATGGAAAGTAATTCTTTGAAAGAGTAAATGGGTGTGTTTGGTGGGGGCTTTAGTCTATCTTGTGATTTCAGGAATAGAATACAACAGGGAAGGAGAGGTGCTAAAGCCAGAGATACTCTCAAACCGCCATGTGTTTTCAATCTCAGCCCTTTGGCTCCCTCCACTCTCTGCTCCCAAAAGCTCCAGAAAATAATCCTACTGTGTTTTTCCCCGGCTTGCTGGAAATGACCTAACTACTGCCAGGAAGAGGAATGTGAAGCATTCCCTGGAGCTGTTCGTGACGTCACAGCGCCGAGGAGGCCCCTGCGCTTCCGCCAGCTTGGATATTCCAGAGCACACTCAACCCCAAACTCCCAACAGCTGGAGTCAACTGCTGCCTCCCTCCAAGTCCAAAACAATCCAAAAAAAAGGAAAAAAAAAGAAGAAAAAACACACGCCCCCACCTCCCACCTCCTCCTATCCTCTCTGCCCTGTAAGCGAGGGAATGATCCTCACATCTGGATCTTTGCTGCTTACTATTGTGAGCTGGTAACTGCACATTTCTTTACTAAACCCCCCCAAATTATTGTATTTAATCGTGACTTAAACTAAACATATTATCATATTTAATCACAAGTTTTTCTAGGTTATATGCACATATGCGTGTGTAGTATTACACTTTGCCTCCTCAGCATTATTCTGTGAGATCTCGTTGTCCTGCAGGTAGGGAGTCAGTCTCGCATTGTGTAACTGTCTTTTGTGTAGTTTGATCGTCTGCCAAGTGACAACTTAGCTAAAAATTAACAAGGAAGGAAATGCAAGAAAAACTTTCACCAACCAGTTTATATTTCACAGAAATGTGTCACCCTACCCATTGTCAGTTAGTTTAGCAGTGGTGAAAGGTAACTAAGTGCATTTATTTATTCTTGCACAATGTCAGCTGGGATAGGCTGTAGTCCCCCGCGACCCTGATATGGATAAACGGTTACGGAGAAAGGTGGATGGATGTACAGTACAGACCAAAAGTTTGGACACACTTTCTCATTTAAGAGAATGGGAAAGTGTGTCCAAACTTTTGGTCTGTACTGTACTTAAAGGTCCAGTGTGTCAAATTTAGGGAGCTCTAATTACAGAATATGACAGAAATGTATTATAATATTCATAACTCAAGTGTTTAATCACCTACAAATAGAAAGACTACTGTTTTGTTACCTTCGAAATTAATCTTTTATATCTACAGATGCTGCAAGCCCTCGTCCAGAGACCGCCATGTTTTACAGTAGCTCATAAAGGACAAATTAAACACTGGCTCCAGATGGAGCTTCTTTACATTTACCCCGAAACCCCACCGGGCACGTCTCTGTCACGTCACGGCGCGTCCTCCATGCGACTTTAAACCCCACCGGGAATGTATCAGAAGCGGAGTGGTTTGCCCACCACTGGCTCAGATTTTTGTCATTTGTCTTGGTTCATGTGCTTCTACATGTGTAAATATGCTACGTAGTTAATTTGTTTCCCTTTTGGCTGTTTTTACAACTGGTAGTTTGCTGTTTCTGTGTCTGACTTCCGGCCAGCTCAAGCTGTTCTGTGCAGATTGACGCGGGCTGCTATTCCCAGCAGAGCCGAGCGGAGGCCCGCTTCTACGTCACTTCTGAACCGGACTGCCACGGGGCCGGTGGGGTTTAAAACATTGACTAAAACGGCTGCGTATAGCTCTGGTGGCCGTGGTGCACACAGAACGCGGCACATCCGTGCACGCTGGAATTTAAGGGTAAGTAGGAGAGAGTGAAATCAGCAAATACATCCTAGATGCCACTAAATCCCACACACTGGTCCTTTAAGTCAAATTTTGAGGTACTTTACTTGCGTATCTCCATTTTATGCCAATTTATACTTGTACTGCAATTCAGAAGCAAATTCTTTTTACTCGACCACTTTTATCTGACAGCTGCAGTCAGGGTTCCTTGTCATGTTTCAGATGTTTATACATTGTTAGATCCATCAAAGAGAAATTTACCCTCTAAACTTTTCAGATGGTTTCATTTAAATAATTGTTCAAATTATCAAGCATTTCACAAGAACAAAGACTGAAGAAAAAGTCATAAAAATAAAAACAGATTTTTATTGTGGAACTGTTTTTTCCTGCTTTCCTCGATCATTAATCATCTCAGATTGAGAACGACTGCAGTAAATAAAGAAGTCAATGCCTCAGAATTAACAATCTAATGTTGTCATGTGTAATCGAATCAGTCACAGGGGGTACTTTACTGCAGAACGAGTACTTTTACTTTGATATTTTATGTAAATTTGTCTGTACTTTTACTCAAGTAGGATTTCGAAATGCAGGACTTTTACTTTGAATTAAGTATATATGAAAGAACTAGTACTTTTACTTAAGTTAAGGACCCGAATACATCTTCCACTTCTGTATTTTAGATATATTTACATGATTATTATATTATTATAAATTTCTAGCTATATATTTTGACCAGTTCATTTATGGGACTTTCATCCAAAGACGTTTAGCAACCTCCACGTATATAATATATTATTAGATAAAACTTCTCAATTATTTTCTGTGTTTAATGGAGTTTAATTTAAATGGAGTGGGGACAAACTATTGTACAACTACTGCCCAGAAGAGTTAAATCAGCCCCTGAGACGATTATAATGTCATCTTTACTGCGGAAGTATTTAGCACAGGTTTATTGTCTTTGATTGCATTCAACTGTACGTACAGTTCCTGGCACTGTACACTTTACCATGCCGCTGCAGACACCTGGATGACTCATCCTTTAGTCAATTAACTGACAGTTAATCCACTGGCATTGTGACTTGGTCATAATGTCAGTCATTTATCAAGGTGATGTAACGTACCAGACATTTGCTGACAAAAGAACACAAAGGTCAGAGTTTTCTGCAGTTGGTAAGTCACTTTCAGACCTTGCTGCACCAAATATCCAAATCAAACTAATTGAATAAAGTGAAACGTGATTTTCATTTAAATATCGCCTCCAGACACATTTTACAGCATGTGAAAATACTCTGCTTTGAATAACAATGTGTGTCTGATATGGATTTACTTATTTTCCCCTCACTGAAACATCCAGAAACTATGAATATATGCAAACGCTGCTCATTTTAAAGGCTTAACTGCTGGACACCAGATGTCCTCTACGTCAGTGTAAAGTTCATTCTCAGTGTATATCTGCGCTGGAGGCTTCAAGTTTCTGCATCACACTTGTGTAAGTTGCACACTGGACCATGATTGGTTTTCCAGGGTAGTTGTGATGTCACAAAAACATGCTTGTATGTTCACATGTTGAGCACAGAGAAACTCTGCACATGCATCATTCTGCACAGTGGAAGGGGGACTTTAAGGGGCTGCATCCACTCACCATGGTGGATATATGTGGATGATATCTCCGGGCGCAGGGATGAGCTGGGATGCAGTCTCTCTGTTGAATAACACCAGCATACGAGCACTCTTCTCAGAGACAGGGTTATTGTGTCGGTGGCCCTCTCCGGGGGGCTGGTGGTGCTCACACTGCGCCAGTTGCATGCTACACTCCTCCTGGACCTCAAGCACCTCCAGCACTAGTACGCCAGGCTTGTCCGCTGGAGAGCAGAGCAACAACAACACAGATGTTGAGTGTGTGTCCGTTTCAGTGCGCTTGCCTCTTGTGTGTCTACGTACAGAGCACACTCGTGCTCTCACGGACTCTTGCTCTCTGTGGGACTCATTACACGTTATGAGAGTAATTCACTTTTAGCATCAGAACAATTCGCACTGCATAACTGTAAAAGCTGTTACTGACTCAGGCTGAGTTGGATAAGAAACGCAGTGAATCCCAGTGGGTGAGTGTGCAAATGTTTGGAATATTACCACAGCACTGACTGTGCTTTTGGCCGGAACAATAAAGTCGACAGAGAGGAGCAAATCAAGACAATCCCTGAAGCTATAAATTAAACCGAGATAAGAGAGCAACTTGGCTGCATGTAAATTCTTTGTGCAAAGTTGATTGCACCGAATTGTAAAAAAAAAAAGTGCAGCATAAGAGCATGCAGTCAATGCAGCTCAGTGTCTGCGCACCTTAATGATTCCTGAAAGAGGCCAGAGGGGGGATTTTAATTAAAATAAATAATATCAAAGGGGTTGCTGCAGAGCTATTAAGTTTAAACATGCATTCGTTCAAACATGAAGTGCGTAACTTGTGCATTTACGTCTTACACTACAAAAAAGAATAACTGCCGGCAGCAGGCCAAAACTCAGATAATACTCGAGTCCTCCTCTTGGCCTGTAATGATCTGATAAGTTGGACGTCAGAGCATTATGTCAGGAAATAAGTGAAGGTCACGTGTGCATGTGTGAGCACACTTACTAAACAGCTACAACAAAGATAAAGAGGTGTCCTACAGAAGCACGAGCGAGTCGAGTAACGGTGATGTTATTGTTAAGAATTTACCGGGGCGACAAATAAAAACTAACTTCTCTGGAAAAAGTCCAATCGTACTCAATTACATGATTTTTAAAAATCCTGATCAGAACCATCTGACTTTAATGGTTTTAAAGAAAAAACAAATATCGATTAGACACTAAAAATAGTGAACCTCCACGCTTTAACCCCGGATCTAACTCTTTACACGTCATGCTAATCAAACCATCAACTGACCACAAAGTTAGATTTCAGTGGGTGTGTTGTTTTTCCACAATCAACTGTCACCTTTAAGCCACTTGCTTGTGTCCTATAATAAGGAGAGACTTGACAACTAAAGAGCACAAGTGCTTTGGTACACCACGGAAAGGAAAAAAAAAAAAAAAAAAAATAGACCTAAGTAAGCAGTTTCCTGTCACCTACATATTGAGTTCACAGTTCAGAGCTGCAGTGCATAACGTACAGCTGGCGCTCCCTCAGCGTGGCCTCTCCGTTCAATCACAATAGAAAAAGAATCACGCTTGCTCAGAGACGTTCTTCATCCCACCCACAAATCAACGTTCATCATTAAACGTGAACAGTGATTTTGTAGGTGTAACTGCGGATCGTACAGTAGGTTTGTGTGGATCACCTGTTGTTGTTGTCGAGGTGTCAGAGATGGACTGGTGCCTCCAGAAGCTGACAGCTGACCTCTGTCTGCGCTGGAGTCGATTCAGCCTCTCAGCGAGACCTCCGCTGTGCAGAAGTAAATAGAGGATGTCATTTGATAAACTCACACGTGTGGCTGGAACAAAAAGTATGTGCAAAATTGTTTATTTCAAAGAAGACAGATAGCCATCTGTCAGATTTGAAGGGGGGGCTCGAAGATGGCAATGACATTTAGCACCCACATCACGGCACCAGGTGTCCCTTTCATGATCAGTTCTGCCGTGGAAACATTACCGCCAAAGTTTGACTGTCATCTGGTAGAAAGTTTGTCTTTGTCTGTCTTTGTCTTTGTCTGTCTTTGTTTGCTCTTATTGTGAGGCAACACTCTGTAACACTTGATGTTTATAATAATGTGAGGTAGAGATCTACTAGATCAGTTTTGGGCTTTCGTCAGCGACACATTAAATATAATTTCTTTATTAAATTCTGTGTTTTACGCTGTAAGAAACAAAACTGAACATCCCCAATGTGACTTTTGAAAACATTCAAACCTTTGAAATCTCCTTCTCTTCTTAGCAGAGTCTTCGGGGGTCTTGGACTGCCTGTCGAGAGGTTTCTGAGGCGTCTGCAGCATCGCCTGAGCAGATCTGACCCAGTCACTGACCGACCTTTTGCTGCCCTCACCAGTTTGGAGAGGAAAGCTCTCAGAGTCCAGTGTGCTCGAGGTCATCACGTGGCCATCATTCACAACGTCAGACCCAGAGCCAGAGATCTCTAGCCCTCTCTCCTAAGGATAAAATAATAATAATTGATTAATTTATCTAAAGAAAATAATTGGACAAAATTATGAAATATGTCACATTTTAATGAATTGAATTGAAACATTTTAAAGTGTTAAATCACAGATCAAATAACAGTACGTATCAGGGGGAATATTTTAGATATTTAAAATGACCTCGGCCTTCAGTAAAGTAACCCTTGAGATTAAATAAGATCAATAAATTCAATAGTAAAGTGGGTGGATATGGTACACTGACACACTGTCAGGCTGATTAACTCAAAAGATATGGTAACAAAACAATCTTTTTTGCTGCATCACCGCTCACTACACCTGAGGGAATCAGTTCTCATGGAAAAATCCACAAGTAACCTGAGTTCCTGTCATGTGCAGACAAGACCAGCATACCAGGATCTGTCAGCCAACGTGCTCTCTTATTTGAATCAACTTGACCCTGCTAGGCAGCATGCCAGCAGACGTCACACTCTAACCAGCTACAGAGAATAAGGAACACTATGTTCCTGGCCCGGGCTCAAAAATGTTTTCACCCGGCACTGAAAGCATTGTAAGTACACAGCTCTGCGCAGCCTCATCCACTCACATGTTCTCCTGAATAAATAGTAGTAAAATAGATGTTTATAGCCCTGTTCTGTTGACACGGCCCTGATCTAGCGTGGCCCTGATGCGGTGGAAGGTCGTTGACCCTTCATCACGCCTCATCTGGGAAGTGTCCATCCTGCCTGGCCTTGAAATGCAAAGTCGCCCCTCACAGCTCCGCCTGTCCACTTTCTACGTTAGTACAATAACACAGAAATCTGGCAGACTTTCGCCAAGTGAGTCAGACGCACATTTATCAGGAGTAGTAAACTTGGACTGGGGTCTTCTGTTCTGTATCCTGTTAGATCCGGTTTGGGTTACAATTGGCAGTTTGTGAGCATGCTTTCCGGGCAGCACAAAAACTGAAACTGGGTTACACTTACTGCTGCTCTGATGAAATCAAAATTTACTTATAATAAATGCTTTTACCATTACTAAACAGGCATTGAGTGATGAGCAATCAAACTGAAAATTACCACATTTCAGTACAATCATATTTAAAACATTTAAGAGAGCCTTAAGAGTGTGTCTTTCTCTAGGCCTCTGACCACAAGCCTCCTGCTTCTGTTAGGTGATCTTAAATCTTGTTTGACCCCAGAGAGCTGATAGCAGCAAATTAAACTGTGACAAGAGGAAGTAGCTGGGTCTGCGGCAGTGATGTTAATCTGTCAGGCTTCCTCTCTGCACATAGCCTGCACACTCACAGCTTCTTCATAAGATACTAGTTACTTAAATTCAACTTGTTTCTTACAGTATAACAGAGTTTAATTAGCAGGCGCAGTATTGTACCGTACTGTGCTGATTCGGATGATAACTGGCGTCCACCTATGCCATCATGCTGCTCAAGGACATTTTCATAAAACCGCTATCTAGATGTGTGAATCATCTTAGTAATTTGGCAACGTCTAGCTCATCGATGACACGTCGCAGTCTGTGCTGCAGCGACTAAACGCTGTGTGTGGTCTTGAACCTGTGCAAAACACCTTCACCACTCCTTATACATTCTCTCCATGCCAGCCCTGCCTTTGACAAACACTGCTCCTGAATGACTTCTGAGAAGGAACAGTCAATCCAAGCCTCCATGGAGAAAGACAAATACATTCAGTGAATGAAACATTCAGCGAGAGAAGCATGTGAAGCGTGCGCATCCTATCGCATAGTGTAGATATTTTAGTTAACGACTGATCTGGTGATTATTTTCTAGATCGAACAGGTTTGCAAATTTCTCGAGCTCGAGCAGACGTCTTGAAAACATTCAGTTTAGTGAAATGTCACACGAAAACACTGTAAAACCTTACAGCTGGAATAACCAAATATTCAATATTTCTGCATGAAAAATGACCTAGCTGCCAATAACAGCCAATTATATTTTTGTTGGTTGATTAATAAACTTTGTTGCAGCTCCACAAAGTTTTTATTTCCACATTTAACACAACTGAAAATGATTTAATTCTTTATACATCTGTGTTTCAGAGGATCAAAGCAACTATTGTCTTCATTAAAGCAGAAAAGTTTCCTCTTCATGCATCACAAACTGTTTTATTATCAGCTTTGGATCACTGAATAAGTGGCACAGTCGGCGTCAGAGTTTTATTGCCACCTCAGCTTGTGAACTTTGACAGTTTGGAACATAACCTGAATCTAGAAAGTGCAAAGAGCAATGCTGGTTTGAGCCTGTAAAGGCCTTTTCAGGACATGCTGACTGCAGTACTCCATCTGGTGGTGTAGCGGCTAAACGTGCAATCAAAACACATTTAATAAAAACAACTGAAGACTTAAAATATTATAGTATAGTATTATAAGTATGATTCTGCACTACTCTCAAACTTATGCACTCGTGCTTTGAAAGCCAAAACTTAGCAGGTTTAACACACAGTGAACGGAAAATCATCTGCTGTCTCACTGGACTCGAGGAAAAGTACTGACAGTCATGCTGCTACTTCTAGGAAAACTGCACACACTGGCAGTCAGCTGAACACTTTTAATTAAAAACATACACTCAAGGCAAAAAGCTGTGTACAGTTTAAGAGGTCGTGTGGCCCCATCTAGTGTTCATTAGAGCACACAACACCCTTGAGGAACTATTGGTGTTAAACTGCCAGCAGACTATCAGTTCATTATTATGCTGGTACTGATTTATGTGTCATATATTCAATGATTGTAATGCCGTCCTGACGCAGTAATGCACCTGGTCTTCAATAAACCCAAAAGTTCACGTTTCCCCGCTGCTCATCAAGCTCCACTGGGCTACCTGTAGCAGCCTGAATTAAATTCAAATCACGAATGCTTGCCTACAAAGTAGTCTCCGGTCCTGCACCCACCTACTTGAATGCCCTCATACAGGCATATGTTACCTTCTGACGCCTGGCTCTGCCACCTGTACACTCAGGGCAATCCAATCTTTTCTCATCTCTTGTTCCCCGTTGGTGGAACGCTCTTCTCACCTTCTGTCCTAGCACCAACAACAACTGGACATTATAAATCTATGCGAGGAGTGCTTGTTGCTGCACTGGCATGTCCGCGTCACACTGTACCTTGATTGTTTCCCAGTTTATAAGTCACTTTGGATAAAAGCATCAGCTAAATGACTAATTGCAGTGTCTAGATGTAATCATGTGGTTGTCTGGAATCAACAGAAAGCATCAGAATAAGTATGGTTCACTCACATTTGTAAGTTGCAGAGGTAAATCTTGTTTTCCATCTAAGGACTCTGACTCACAGTCAGAGATTTGTTGCCCACTGTCGTTTTCAAAACCTTCCTCAGACCCGTCCAGATCACTGTCTGTGTCGATGACAGGAAGCTCTTCTACAGACAGAAACAAAAAGAATAATTAATGAAAACAATGGGTATAATTTTCACAAATATAGTCTTCATTTGAGAGACACTTACTAACTTTTTCTGAAGCAGTGTACGGACACGGCATTGCTCACAAGTAGGGAAACTCAGGAAAAAGATAGTAAGTGGACGCTGATTTAAACATGTTGGAAAATACACTCATTCGCTTTCTTGCCACAAGTTAGATGAGAAGATTGATACCATTTTTATGTCCGTACGGTAAATGTGAAGCTCTAGCTTGCAGCTGGTTAGCTTAGCTTAGCACAAAGACTGGAAACAGTGGGAACACGGCCAGGCTAGCTCTGTCCACAGGTCACAAGATAAGCCTACTGGCTTCTAAAACTCACCAATTAACATATTACATGTTGTTTGTGTAATGTGTAAAATCTTAAGTATCTTGTGTAGTCTGAAACTTAAAAACAAAGGTCAGCTTTTTCTGCACATTCGACTGAGCAAGTCACAACACTCATTCACCTTTATCAGTGCTGAGCATGTGCAGTGCTGTGGTGTAAGACTGAATGGGAGCTGTGGGTCTCCCTGGTCTCTGAGGACGCTGTTGTTGCTGCTGCTGAGCAACAACTCTGGACGCATGCCGCTGCCGTGTCTCATCATCAGACTGTTCGCTGTCACTGGAGCTCCATGCAATGTTCACCGGGTCTTCACTACTGTGACCGGCACTCTCTGTGAAAACATAAGAGCACATGAGAGGATAATATATCATACAATAATGAAGAAAAGATAAGACACTTGTTAAAGAATCATGCATCTTCTGGAGCTGCCCGAACAGAAGAGCCATTTTTGGAGAGAGCGAGTACAGTGTTGAATAAGTTATTTAATCCCTGAGAAGTGTTTCATTTTATAACGGTGCAATATAACGTGGTGCTAAAAGAAGTAGTCAAAAGTCTACTGACAGCTGGCAGGGAGGCCATTATAAGACACAGACAGTGGTTAGATATCAGACAGGAAATATTCAGGATGAAAAAAATTACTTATTCTCTACCAACCTGAGCACTCAGACAGTTTATATTCATGTGTCCACACCCCTACTCTGTTCCAGCCATCATTTAAATGAAGAATTTAGGAAATTAGGGGTGAGTATTGTTTGAGGTTAAACAAATTCCCCTTTCTTATAAGATTTATTTTCTACAAAACCTTTTTTTCTTTGCGCAAAGGAGATGTGACTCAAATATTAAATGAGGTTTGAACACAAGCAGCCGTACCTTTCCTTGATTAAGGAGTATAAAAACAGGCAAAGCTTTCACCACTTCACCATTTTTGATCATGTGTGGTACAGTATGGACAGATTTTGGTTGAGACCAAACAAATATCGAGGTTTCGTACGCAACCGTTCAGACCAAACATATAATTTAATTAAGAGTGTGAGCAGGCTGCACCATATCCAGAAGATGTGAATGTGTTTGTTCATCCCTGTGTGTCCAGGGTGTATGCTGTCTCAATCCTAATGCATGTTGGGATAGACTGTAGTCATCAGTGTAAAAAAAAGGATGGATGCATATTTATTCTCCAGGATGAGACACATTATGGACATGTTTGCATTGTTCTCAAGCCACTGTGACAACCACACTGCAAGGACGGGCTTTACTTGTGACTAAGTACATTAACTCAAGTGTTGGACAGGCACCCTGACAACTGTCTAACAATATGATCACAGTGATGATAAAATATCAATATAATGCACAGCTCTAGTTAGAATAAAGTTAGTATTACCCAAAGCAGACAGTGCCAGGTTTCTTATGGCAGACAGCTTCCTTCCTGATGACTTGATGTTCTGCAACAAAGACGAGTATTGACAATGTTAGAGCAGCAGGAGAATGATGCATAAGAGTTCAGGTGATGTGAGTGTTATGTCATGTCATGCCTTTGTCCCAGGACTGTCCACAAAACTGTCTCCACACCTCTCCCAGCTCTTGGCAGAGGACACAGATGAAAGTGATGGTGGCTCTCTCTTCACTTTTTGAAACTTATTTTCGACATCATCCGGGAAGAAAACACACTTCATGTCCTTGTAGTGTCTCCTACGCTACAAAAATACACAAACAGCCAACGTCAACACGTTTACCATCACTGAACTGATGTGATATGTGTGACTATTTATGTGTCTGTTGTCATAATAAAGTAAATCTAACTCATACGTGGCTGACAGGTAAACTCCACTGAGAGGTGGGCGGGCATTGCTAAAGCTAACTAGCCTGTAGCTTCTGAAGTAAACTCGCTAGCAAGTTAGCTAGTCAGCTAGCTGGCTCGGTAGCAGGTCTCTTACCTTTCTGGAAGACATGGCGACAAAATAAAGTGAGTTTATGTCACTGCTGTAGTCTGTGTGTGTGTTCACCAACACGTTGTCTAGTCAAATAATTTTTTGAATTAACTCATAGTTGTGTAACTGCGGTTTGCCGGCGGTTACTACCTCTCTAGTCTGCAGACGAGGCTAACTAACGTTGCTAACTAACTGTTGCTCAATCTAAAGGGGTGTGTTTGATTATTGAACAGCGCGGGCCGGAGGCAGCAGCACACAGTGTTGCCTGTCTGCAATGATGGAAAGTAACTAATTACATTTTAATAATTAATTAATTTAAATATTATCACAAATTAAACCGGTACGTGTATTTTTACTTTTTGAATTTCTCAATTTTCTGCTTATTTATATGTTTTATAATGTACATGATATTATTATTCATATGATTATTATTTTTTTACACTTTTATTTTATTTATTTTAGTTTTTGTGAGGACACAGAACTGAGGCATGTGCAGGTCATTGACCACAAGAGGTCCAGATAGAAAAAATAAATGTACACAGTGCAATCTTAGTCAGTACAAATGATGTATTAATGTCCATATCCAAGATCAACAGTCCCTGCACAGAGGGGAGTCATTATAAAGTGTAATGGCGATGGGCAGGAGTGACTCCCTTCTTACAGTGGAGTTGCAGGAGTCTCCGACTGAATCTGCTCTGTAGTTTCATCAGGAGGTCGTGTAGAAGATGTGAGCTATTGTCCATCATGCTGAGAAGTTACGGAGCATCCTTCTCTCCACAACCAGCTCCTTCAGCAACAGACTGCTACACCCACCATGTAAGAAGGAGTGCTACCACAGGTCCTTCATTCCAACACCAGCATGACTTTTTTTTCTATATATTTCTTATTAATGAGTAATTTCTTACCAACCTTGTGTATACAAGCTGCTGTGACAAGTGAATTTATCTTAAGATAGTATTTTCACAGCAGTATTAGTACTTTTACCTTAAAAAGTATGTCTTCCAACACGGCCTGCGTTTCTTCAAAGGCCTCTTTTAATTTTCTGAAAACAGAAGAATGATGTGCTTCACCAAAAAGCTCTATTTTAGTCTCATCTGTCCACAGGAAGGGAGGATTTCTGGCTTCCTCATGGAAGTTTTGGCAACTCCAATCTAGCTTTTTTATGTTTCTATGTCAGCAGCGGGGTCCTCCTGGGTCTCCTACCATAACATCCCTCTTCATTCATATTGCAATGAATAGTCACAATATGAATGGTTGTACTCTGGAAGTTGATCAAGGTCCATCCTTCACAATGTTGTGCACATTGGACACAGGATCATGAAGATCTCTGGAGATGGACTTGTACAGCTGTAGATTGTCCGTACTTCTCCAAAATTTTGGTTCTCAAATCCTCAAGACAACTCTTTGCTCTTCTTTCTTTCGTCAATGCTCAGTGTGGTAAACAGAGACACGGCACACAAAGGTTGAGTCAACTTTTCTGCATCTTAACTGGCTGTAAGTGTTATTTCCACATTGCCAGCACCTGTGAATTACGACAGGAGCATTCTCTGTGTGAAAACAAGTGTTAAATAATCATCTTTTGAACTTTTGATACTAACACAACCCTACAAGACATAAATTATTTTAGTTTATTTTAGTTCTTAGAACTACGACTAAGGCTAGTTGCTCTTGTTGGGGGTGACATGACAACACTCCCGTGGACTCAAAACGTAATTTTATTACAGCAAAAAATCCATCCGAATCTCAACATCTTTCAAATAGCAGGTTAAACATACAAAAAGCTCACTTAACATACTTGTTTTTTATTAAATATGTAAAAAGCAGGTCAAGTTATTCACAAATAAAATGCAAACATGCAACACGTTTTTTGGGGAATGCATAATGAGTGGGACATGAAAAAAAACATTTACCATTCATTAATTATTGACAGTACATGTTTACATTCCTTTTTCATTTACACAATAATAATAATAATAATAATAATAATATATGACTAAAGCATTATGGTGCACTGCCCAGTTCATTATTAGTAAATGCAATATTAAGAAAGGGTATACAATGTACTTACTGGAATATAGGATGGCAAATTACTCAGTGAACCGACTTATCTCCCTAAGACCTGTGGCTTAAAAAAAAACAACTCTGAAATCTGAACAGACCACAAGTTCCAGCTGAGGTTTAAAAACTTAAAATGCTGCATCATAATAAGACTAGTCCACAATAATGTTTCTTCCTTCCCTATTTTTATGTTATGGCATACCAAGTAAACTATATCACCAAAAACCACCTTGTATGGTGTGAATAAACACATCGTTGAGCACACTGATTATCTGAAATCTTGTAATTTGTGATGTCAAACAGTCATAAATTGGCATTATACTATTTATTCACAATTCATTGAATGTGTTGTCCTCCTTCATGAGGATGCAATGCACTATTTCTAAGGCTTAATAATAACAGTAATAAATATGGTGAGGGTCTATGGACAGATTGTCCAGTACAGAGTCAAATGTCAGTGCAACATATGGAAGGAGGTTAAATAAGAGCTACTACGAGCCCTTTCAGGGCTTTGCTTATTGCATTCTTGTGATTAATATTGTTGATATGCAAAATAAAAACAAAAAAAAATAAAAACAAAATAAGGACAGAAGCTGGGAAGTTAACACTTGCACTGACAGATAACAGTTACCTGTCTAAACTTCAGCATTTCATCACATCTACTGTAGGCTTTGAATCGACTTTCACCACCCGCGCACAGTCCTCTGAAAACTCCTGTGATGGTCTGAGCTCGTCTGCCACAGCAGTTCACCAAAAGTCACAAAAAACATCGAACAGTGAGCAGAGGGATACAAAAAAATAAAAACTGTGATGGTGCTTCTATTCAGGAGGTTTGCTTCATGTGCTCAGTCTTTGAGGACAAAAAAAAGAAAAAAAAAAATGAAACCATGAGGAAAAATTAAAATCCTTTAACAGTTCTCACATATTAAAAAGAAGGGTGTAACTGCGGTGAGGGGTGATGGCAGTCAGTATTCATCCTGCTCCTCCTGCTGATCATCTGGTACCTCCTCATGGGCTTGCTGGTCCACCTCCTGTCCGTCACCCTCAGCCAGCTCCGCTCCCTCCTAAAAAAAAAGGAGGCATAAACAGCTTAATACTACTGAAGTCTGCTCCGAGACAAACACATGATTACACACAAAGACTGAATTCTTATCTGTTTTAACCGCACAATAACTTCCACATGACTTTACTACCAGGGAGAAACAGCATCTACTTGTATTTGTTGGTGTGCACTGCTGCAAAAACGGATCTAAGTCAAGATAAAAACTGTCCCGATCAATTCCCGGGGGGGTCACAGACTGACCTGTTCGTCTGAGGCGTAAAGGACCTCCATTAGCCGATCGACAAACGGGGCATTTTCTTCACCGTGTTCCTGGCACAGCAGCTCCACCTCTCGCAGCTTGCTGAAGTAGTAGTCCCGCTCCTTCTCCACTCCTTCCAGTGCCGACTTTAATGTGTTCACCTACAAAATTAAAACACACAAAACAACGTGGATGTTAGTTCCAGGCAGCTGATTAACTCGCACAAATTCAGAGTAAGCTGCTTAATTGATTTATTCTATAGGCTGAAAATCAATAAATCTTTATCTAATCATTGTTTCTGATACATCACAAATGTTAGGACATGTTAGATACCATTATACGTTCAATACTTTGGGGGGGGTTTGCTGGCGTCTGGTTACGCTACATGAGCAAGTTCCAGCTCATTTTTAATCTTAGTTTTGTCCTTGGCTCGGATCTGAAGTGTACCCAACCAACAATGTGTACAGCCAGAATGACTGACTGTATTTGAATAACATGTGGGATTGCACAATAAAACAACTACATGATGCACAGATGGTTTTTATTTCACTGTGCAGCTCCACATTTTAAAACAGCCTATGAAAAGTCTATGAAAAGTATTCACCTGCACCTGGATTCGTACTTATTTATATATTTTTATTTTGCAAGTCTTGCTGTGTTTTTTATGGTGGATGTACTTCTGTTGCCATGGCGCTCTGAACACTTCTGTGGTTTTAGTATTTTTAGTACTTTTATCGTGTTTTTTCTACACCAATCTCCATCCATGTGTGTGCAAACATTGGCTTGGACCTATGGAAATTAGTGATTTGCCTTTTTTATGTTATACAGACTCTTATACACTCGAGAAGAGCTGTTAGCGCTAGGCATATTCTCTGTGGAAAGACTGGTGATCCATGCTGAGGCGAGGAGAAGAAGACAGGGATGCAGAACTGGATCTAAGCGCCTAGAGCGGAACAGACAGTAGAAACTATGAGTCTGTTATCATGGGGAACGTAAGATCTCTCCCCAACGGCGCTAACCAGGCTACAGAGGGAGTATAAAGAGTGTAGCATCACAGAGACGCGGCTGAATGAAATCACTTCAGACTGGCTGATAACTTTGTCTTTCAACTTGTGAGAGTGGATAGGAGAGCAAAGGAGAGCTGACAGCTGACAGGGAGAGAGAGGGGGACGACACACAGCCAAAGAAATCCCTGTGGACCACAGGAGGGAGTCAGAACCAGGTCGCTGCAGTAAGCTCTCAGCCTTTCGACTAGGTGAGCCACCATTTAGTTATATATGCGTAGTTTTCTGATCCACGTTGTATATTGTGAGCCGCTGTAACAAGTGAATTTCCCCAGTATGGGACCAATAAAGTTATATGTCATATCATAAGTAAGATTTCAACGCTCATCAGAAGAAAGTAAAAGTAAAAAAGCCACAGTGAAAGCAAACCTACAACCATTGCAAGTGCACAACGCACAATAAACAAAACTAGTATTATTTACCCCTTTAGGTAAATATTTAGAAGTACTTCTGGCAGCAGTTATAGTCTCTCTACGTGGACTGATCTGTATCGGACTTGATTCTACATTTGTCTTTTCCACCATTCTTCTTCCTTAAACCTGCTCGAGCTCTGTCGTCTCACAAAGAAACCACGAGTGACTGCCTGGACTCTCTTCAGAAGACAAAGATGGTGCCAGTGCACCGTTTCTGACAGGCACGTGATATATTTACACTCCATTTCTTCTTAGAACAGCAGTCACAGAAAAACACCAAACAGTAAAACAGTTAGTTAAAGCTTGTTAGTTGTTGTCTTGCTCTGCACCAGCTGTGCTGCTTCTAACGTGGATATACAGTCTACTGAATGAAATCGAGATCAGGCCACTCATCATTGATCCTGTCAACAAAGCAAACTGTACCAGTAGCACCAGTTACTGTCCTATGTGGGTCAAACTAGTCGTTATAGTGATGGAGGGGGGGGGGGCTTAAAAAGCAGAACTAGCCTTTGGTGTCAGAGATTAATAAACTGGCTGCAGAAAAATTAATAATAATGTACCAACAAGTAGCTGCATCTGCTGATTTGTATTAAATACTAGCTGTGCAGCTAAACTAAGTGTACAAAAATGTTAATTTATTTGCACTTCTTCAGCATTTTCTCCGTAAGCATACCGGCTCTCTGTCACTACCATCTAGAGCATCGATCAACAGAAAATTAAATCAGCAACTACTTTAAGAATCAAGTAATTGTTTCATTTTTCAGGCAGGATGACAAACATACCCTGGTTCCAGTTTCTTTCTCCTGCATGACGTTGAACTGAATATCTTGGTGTTTTTGGATTAAACAAGCAAACAAGCAATTGTCACAGTGGGCTCAAGGACACTATAATAGGCATTTTTCCTTATTTCAGACACTTCAAAACTAAAATGATTAAGAAAATAACTGCCAGATTCACTGATAATTCATATAATCATTAGTTGCCGCTCTACCGCCATTGATGCAGTCTTGTAAGCAACACGAAGAAGACAATGTGGTGGTCTAAAGTTTGACATCGAACAGTCAGAACAGTCATGAACAGTCATGAACAGCTTACCTCCTCGGTAAGATGCGTGACCTGTGCTTCCAGTTCTTTCTCTCCTTTGGCAGGAGCTGATGGTACAGGGATCTTTTTGGCTGACGATGGTCTGGATGTCGGCGTTGAGGACTTGGGGGTTGTAGCGCTCGACCTTGACGCTCCTACGCCAGACAAAAGGTTTATTAGTCGGGGATGAATGACCGACAATGCCATAGTGACTGAGTTTGTCTTTCACAGGGAATCACACACTCTCACCGGGTACATAACTACAAAAGCGTGCCATAGTGTCTGCAAACATGTCAACAGTTGATGCTTACCTGCAGTAGGGGAGCTGGCTGCATGGTGGGACTTCTTTGGCAGGTTGAAGATCTGCTCACCGGGGTCAGGTGGGGGAATAGCATCCTGACCCTGTCTGGCTGCGACAGGGTCATACTCTTTACCATCATAATTGGCATCAAAGAACTTCTTGAACCACTGGATGAAATCAAGATTGTCCTGAAATCTGCCTTTGACCAGTTTCTCCACAGGAATAATCTGAATCGAGGAAGATGAAAAGAGAATCGAGTTATGAATTCATGCAGCTCCTCAAAGCAATACTGAGCAAAAATTAAATTACAGATGCCCTGAATGAGATTAAACAAACTCACCTTGTCCACATTCATCCTTTTGAAGGATGCCTGTAACAGCTTGAAATTGTGAATGTACTCGTGCTCCAACTTAGCTTGAAACTTGACCTTTTTAAGACTGATGCAGCCAGGGAAGAGCAGATCCATGAACTGGCAATAGGCAGCTCCTAAAGACATAATAAGTGTTAGTTGAGTAAAATTAGAAGACTGTAATAAAATTACAGGCTGGGATTTATCAAGCCTGACAAAAATCCACTGAAACAAAAGAGCCTGGGAGACTTTTCTATGTCCACATCATTGCCCCTGTTTCCTTAAAAAGAAAACTATTAATTCACATTCTCAGTAACATGGCTAATATTAACTTAGAGCTTTATCCAATTGAAAAGGAGGGCACCAGCTCAACCTGGCAGTGGGTCAGCTATCAGATAACTCACAAAGAGAGTGCATAAGAAGTAATCTACATGAAATAAGTAGCCTTTCTTAAGAGAAAGTGTGTGTGTGTTTCTGTAGACAGAGAGAGTGACTGAAATTGGATTACTTGGTCACAGCAGGAGAACATGGCAGGCTTATTTATAGATAACTCTGCCAGGGAGAGGTGAACGTGTTTCCACAGGTCTGGTTTGACTGCCAGCTTCCATGGGAATTTATTTGAACCGTGTGCCTTTACAGGTGAAGCTGTAATCACTAAAACATGCTTCCCATCTCTAAAACACGGCGTCTTTGACGGAAGCAAAGGGGAATAAAGAAGGATTCTCATTGTGTTCTCACCTGAGGAGAGCTGCTCCACTTTCGTGTAGTTTAGGCAGAGAATATCGTTAACCCAGGCAGTGATGTCATGCCTGCTCATAGTCTCCTGGGTTATTGAGGTAGAATATACGTTGACCGCCATCCCCCAACTGCAACAGAGAAACAGCAAAGCTTAAAAACAGAAGTACAAAGTACTGTTTCCTCATGCCACAGGTTAGTTTGTAACATAGTTTTCCAATAATTGATTTGAAAAGGTGGTAAAACAAAGCAGCCATTCGCTGTGGATCTTAAACCAAGCACATAAACCACAATACAAGACACACAGGAGTTACAACACAGACTGTATCCTCCCAAAAGACCAATTAATAACGATTGGAACGCTTCGACCAATTGTACAACCAACAAATCAGGTCATGTTACATTCAGTAATCACACATCAGGTTTATCTGGAAGCCCCCACAGCAAGATCTCCATCGTGATGTGATCTTTAGCATTTATCCACATGGCTGGACTGACCCGCAGAGAAGCACAAAATGACCCCTAACAACACTCGACCCCTCGCTGCCGCATGTCATCGGTGCTAGAGTCCACTCTGGATGAATGAACTGTGAATGAACCTCATCTTCTTCGAGTGTGCCACCCCCGAGTACAGAGCACACTGTCATAGAGTGTTAGGCAAACAATGACACAAAGTAGTCAGGCTCAAAAAAAAAACCCAACTTCATTTAAAAAAGATGACGTTGGACTTGTGAGGCCAAAATTATATCAGTATGCAATATTAGCTTGACAATTAGTTGACTAGTATAAAATCTGTTGGGACAGAATATCTGATTGTTGACTGTTATGGGCTACCTATCTGCCAACTATTTTCTTGATAATTCAATTCATTTGTTTATCTAAATATCAGAAAATGATGAAAAATTATTTAAAAAAAGGGTCATCATGATTTCCTAGAGCCTTCAAATGTCTTGTTTTCTCTGTCCAACAGTCCGAATCCCAAAGATATTCACATAATAAAGCAAATATTCAAACATTTGAACAGCTGATCAGAGATCAGAGAATCTGGGCCTTTAAAATGATTCATTAGTTATTAAACTAATCCTAAGATGCGTGATAAACGTAACAAATGTGTCAGTAAGTTTGTTGTGTTGCCAACTTTGGCTACAGCTCTTTCAAAAAGGAGCAGTGTGTGGGATTAAGTGGCATATCACAATGTCGCTGCTGATTGCAACTCACTCGCCTCACTCTGTCCTTCCAAGCAGGAGAAACTATGCTGGCCGTGAAACACACGAAAAGCGTGAAAAGCCCTATCTAGGGCCAGTGTTTTGTTACTGTGGAAACACTACTTTGAGGCATGGCGGACTCCGCCACAGAGGACCTGCAGCATTTGTAGATATAAAAGACTCAGACTTGCTTTCAGGTGATCAATTATTATATTAGTAATTATTGAAGTTCGAAGGACATAATTATGAATATTGCATTTAATTTCTGACACATTCTGTAACACACTGGACCTTTAAAAGATTTTCAGCACATTCAAATCGTCTTCTACATCTTTTGGAGAACAGATTTAATATCTCCACACTTCAGGCTTTGCTTTGGGAGTACTGAAAATACAGAGCATGTTGGTAGCACACATTTTTTTGTAATACACCTCTGCTATATTAATATCTTGGTTGTAGCAGGCCTTGTGGGCCCTCTTTGAGTTTGTTCCTGGGATGTTTTAATTTGATTTTTACCTGTGTGGTTAACAGAAGTTAGATTAGAAAGATGTTACAATTTCACCTGCCTGCAAAACAGGGGCTTCTGGGGCCTGAGGGCACCTGCCCCACTTGTACTAAAGGATATTCAGGCCAACAGTATGAAGCAAATCATGTGCCAAAAAAAAATAAAAAATGCATCAGAGGACTCAAACCATGAGCTACAGATTAAACAGTTACACAGTGATGTGACAGGCAAGTATATTAAAGCTGACCCAAGTATACATTTTAAAATATTATGAATTTAATTATCCATTTATCAGCTCGACAAATGCAACAAGATTGCCTGTCAACGTGTGTGTGTTATACAGGGTATGTTTGTGGACATTAACTGATTCGACCATACACAAACCGGCCACTTCATTAGGTACACTACAATCTGATGTGATCCAATATAACTCTCCTAAAATAAATCCTGCTGTCACGAAGCCTGAAATGTTTGCCACTGTGGGAGAGATATTAATTTAAACTATTATGTTTACCTCTGAAGTTGCAGTTGCTGCATTACATTAAGAGGCGTTTCTCATATTTTAGAGGACCTGAATATTAGCATGCACGTAATAAAGTCAGTTATAGTCATCTCAATCAAGTGTGCAGAGATGAAGGCCATTGCAGCTCACTTCACTGATGAGGACCACCAGGACAGCTGCATTAAAACAGCCCCTCTTTATTGGCTCCATGGCAGCGACTGATATGCTATTAAATCATGCTAAATCATCACCATCACCAACACTATCTGCTAGCAGACAACCAGGCTATGCAGGGATAATAATAACAACCCTAAAGTTGGGCTATCACAGAACTGCAGGAGCTAGAGGCTCGGTTGACTGGCTCTCTGGGAAGGGAGGGAAGGAAGGAAGGAAACTGGGCCAGCCGATCTCATGTCAACAAAGCGGATGTATGAGCTGCTAGCATGCTTTGTTAGCCGGGCAGGGATAGCCAGCCAGCCCAGGCAGCCAGCCGACAACCTGGGCTGGGCTGATGGATTCAAACATGGGGGTCGAAAACCGGGCTGCTTATGTGAGGTGAAAACAACACAACTAAGCACACAAACATGGTGATACTGGGGATTACTACGTAGCTACTAAGTGTCATGTCACGATGGGTATATTTTAGCAGGAGCAGTAGCGGCGGTGGCGGCAGCAGCAGGAGCAGCAGGGGCGTCTGTCTGTGTATTCCTGTCATTTGACAAGCTGCACCTTTATATATATATATATATATTTTTACACTCCTCTTAAATAAAATATCACCCTTTAGCCACCTGACAACATTAACACAGGTGCCAGCAATCATTTGGGGGGAGGCTAGCTTGGAGATTTGCGCCATACAGAGAGCTAACATGACAGGAGAGACAACAGGAGGGGATGGGTGCGAAGCAAAGAACCAACACACGACGAAGAAGGAGAAGAAGAGGAGGTGGTGGTGGTGGTGGAGGAGGCCAAAATGCAGGTTTCTGCCTGCAGCAGTGTGTTGTCTTTTTTTAATATATATATATTTTTTGTTCTTACATTAAATCAAATGCGACGTTACACTGATTTACCTGTAGGCGCGCTCTCCCCGCACTGTATTTTTCCTGTAAGGAATGATGTTGGATCCGTTGTCCGGGACGATGTCGTTGTTATTCTCTCCATTTGGGGAAAGGGCTTGGGTGGGACCGGGCATTTGGGTCTTTAAAATGTTGAACAGATACTCTGTTCTCTCTCTCTGGCCGGGAAAAAAAAACAACAGGAACGATGCAAAATGCTATGAAAGTGCCGCACCTCCGGGTCTCTCCTCTGTCTGTCTGCTTATTCTTCACAAATCTCTGCCCTAATGACGTTGCTGCACCCTGTACCACGTGACTGATGGGGCTGGCTGCCTGTTCCTTATGGTGGGCTATTTCAGTCCACCAAATTACATTGATCACTTGTGTGTGTGTGTTTTTTTTTTTTTATGTGTGTGTGTGCTGAAAGAGCATCATCATCCTCATCATCACTGGTCAGATCAATGCTTCTTCAATGTCTCACTTTTGAGATGCAGATCAACTTTTTTGGGGACATTGAGGCCACTCATCAAGAGACAATACCCAATCAACTGGAGAGTATGAATTTGATTAAATTAAATAAATAAATTGGGGGGGGGGGGGAGGAAGATGCAGCCCACCCGGTTTCACCTTCAAACTGATGTAAAAGCAGGCAGATACTATGGCTAATAGATCAGATCAAAAGAGGTGAAAATGATGGTAACAAATGGCATGAGGAAGTTCAGTCAAATGTTTTGATTACTAACCACATGACTAAAATATCACCAGAAATCCAGCTGCTACAACTGTACAGTAACTTAAATGTAATAAATAGTTAATTAATGCATTAGTCAGTCGACAAAAACTTCATCAGCAACAATTTATAATAAAACTTAAAGTAATTTTTAAGCACAAAGTCACCAGTTCGAGCCTTTAAAATGTAAATATTTAATGGTTTTCTGTTTTCTATGATACATAACAAGACGTGAAGACATCACTTTAAGCTCTTGGAACTTGTGATGGGCATTTTTCATTATTTTCTGACGGTCTATAGAGCAAATATTTAATGGATTAATCAAGAAATTAAGTGGTACATTAATGGATGATTTAAGTAATCCTTACTTCATTATTATATACAAATACTATACTTTTTTAAAAATTCTAAAATGTCATGAAATAAGTGAAAAATGTCAGTTACCAATGTTCATATTAGGGGTGTTGTAATATATGACTTATGACTTTTTTTCTATACATTTCGTATTTATGAGTCATTTCTTATCGACACTGTATATACAAGCTGCTGTGACAAGTGAGTTTCAGCAGTGTGAGATTATTAAAGTCTATCTTATCTTATCTTATCTTATCTTATCTTATCCCGTGATATGTAAAAAATGAAATATTAATTTCAAGTTAATAACACACATATGCCTCTTAAATAATCCAGCACCTCTTAAATAATTTCTGTTTCTTTCCGTTCTCGCCTTGTGGTTCAGTGTAACTTCTTTTTGTACACTGGCTACACTCACACAGATTTTGAATGTAATTCATTTACCAAAAAAAAAGACGACTAGACGACTTCTGCTAGATGTCTCAATAATATCATTATCGTGAATTCCTTTGACCATGACAATATAATAATATGGTGACAGCTTAAGAACTTAAGATCACACAGTCTGTGCTTCAGATGTCTTGTTTTGTCTGACGAACAGTCAAAACCCCAAATATATTACATTTTCTATCACAGAAGATGAAGAAAACCAGCAAATATTCATATTTAAGAAGCTGAATCTGGTACATGTTTTGCTCGATAAATGACTTAAATAATGAAACGATGATCAAATGCGTGTCTGATTAATTTCCTGTCGACAAACTCACTAATCATTTAGCTCTAAAATGTGTTTGAATTTACAAACATTCGGTAGGGGTGTAACAATATGCTTTATGGGTTCATACTAGGATCATAATTCAGTATATGGTGTGTTTAAAATCTCAACAATGCAGTCCTGTGGTTGCTAAGCTATCTCCCTTTGTTTGTGTTGCCACATCTGTTGTTTTTTACATTTTAAAATCCTGCTTTTGTTTTGCGTTGTACCAACTCCGAATGAGTCAGAGAAAACTACAGCTCTCTTATAATCTAGTACTATATTTGTACTCCTTCTTCTTCTTCTTACTATAATGAAATGAAAGTTTGCCACATTGAGAGACTGGCAACTTATCCAAATGTCACATGAATCATTACACCCCTGATATCAAAATATCTGTATGAACTCAGTCCAACCTGATATGAACATGGTTAGTAATCAATGATAAGAGGCTACTGTAAGCGGGCCAGCAGGTCACAGTATTCAACAGGCATGATGGAAAACTGCTCTATAACAGCACAGGACAGCACCATGAGCCAATACAACACAGCTATGATGTTTAATGCAGGAATTTTATGCAAGAAGTATGCTCGGCCGTTCATACGGCCTCTAACTCCACTGATGTAGCTTTACTTCAGGGCAGAGGGACAGCTTTGCTGTAAAGTTGTTTGACTGCCTTGATTTTTTTCCTGCTGATTATTGCCTAAATTGTACTCATTCATATCTTTATTTAAAAGGCCACCTTTAAAAGGTTTTATGTAGATTTAAACAGTCAAAGAAATGCAGGTACAGATTTTAGGATCAATACAATCCATCCAGCACCACCATCAATCCAAAGGTCGGCTCACATTTTACAGATAATGCTTTTTGTGTCTGTCAACAGTTTGTCCTCTGACTTTCCTGGATTAAGATAAATCCAATAAGTAGTCTTGTTGAAGTCAGCCAGGTCACTCAGCAAAATGTCTTGTTGAACATGTTGCTTCTTCTGGTACAAGCTCATCGAAACCCCCACCATAACAGAGAGGAAACATCTTTTAGAGGCCTCTAACTTATCAACAAAAATATAATCCTACAACTCTTATTCACCATCTGTGTGCTTACTTAAAACAGATCCTCTAGTGCCACCATCAGGATAAAGTTGAGGACACGTTTGCCTACAGCTTAGGGAGCTTTTGCACAGAGCCAACAGGCTTTATTAAAGTGATACTGACAAACATAAATATAAATGTTTTACCTTCATTTTAAATGTTATCTTGTTGGAATTCAATTGTCACTAAACTATGCCTGTAAGAACGGGTGCCAGAGCTTTCAACTATCAAGCTCCTCTTCTGTGGAAACAGCTCCCAGTATGGGTTCAGAGGCAGACACCCTCGACACATTTAAGAGTAGAGTTTATAGTTAGGGCTGGCTCATCCCTTAGGGATGCTGCTATAGGCCTAGACTGCCAGGGGATTTCCCGCGATGCACTGAGCTCTTCTCTTCTTCTCTTTCTCCATCTGTACACACTCATGTCCCATCAGTGCACGTTACCAACTGAGCTTCTTCCCCAGAGCTTTAAAATCTCATGATGATTCTCATGAATCATGGTTACACCTAGATCAGAGACTGGTCGAGCCGGCTGCTGCAGTCCTGCTTGATGTCATCATCATTATGACTACCTTTTAGTCATATCTCCATTTAAGTTTATGTTTTTTATTGCTGTGTCTCGATCTCTTTAACTCAACAGGTCGCAGCTGATGTCCGTCCACCAGTGAGCTACTCAGTGTTTGCTCATGGCGGGAATTGTTAAGCTTCTGTAAATAATTTTATTAAGAGTAAGGACTAGACCTGCTCTAAATGAAACGTGTCATAAGATAACTTTTGTTTGGCACTATATAATTAGAAATGAATTGAATTATTGGTTATTCGACAGGATTTTCATTCTCCATAATGTAAAGCCACATCTAGATGAGGTCGCCCTCTGGTAAATCACTTCCAGTTAAGCTTTTCTTTGAAGACATTGCAGCACATGTTACAAATTCCGGCGTGGTGTTTTGATGTGAAATGTGTGGCCATAATTTACATCATTACTCTCATTTCATTCAGCTCAAACTAATCACACTTGGTGTTTTAAAAAGTCACATGTCAGCAAAGCCGATGTATGTGCCTCGGATTTCACATTTGACCACAATAATTCGCTCTTGTATTAAAGCTACTCTTTCATGTGATTTGAAAGTATTAGAAATAAATCAAGGCAGTGTTATAAATGCAGGATATTCATCCGTCTCTTGTGGATCCCCTGCCTCTTCTAGGTCAAAAGTACTCTTTAGTTTTCACACAAATTCCTGCAGAGCCAAGCACAAGGTACAAACAAGTGCTAATCTCAATAAATGTGACACTAGAAATGTCTCTGCTTAGAACAAAAAGCATGCAATGCTAGTGCTACTTTTCTACTACGGTAATGCTAAAGGCCGTGTCAGACTGGAAAGTGTCAACTGCAGCAGATTGGTGTCATCGCAGTCACACAACAAGCAAGCACAAAGGTCCGCTTTGTATCTGGTGGCGAGCAGGAAAACGGTCAAACATGGTCAAACTTCATGAGAAGCAGGAAAACTATGTGCTCGTTCACATGGGCCCCGTACTACAGCTATCCCAAGGCTGCCACTTCCCAGTCTGACAGGCCTTTAAAGTGTCACCACGGAGGTGAAGCATGCATGTCCTGTGTCAAACTAATGATCAGACTATGATGCTGAAGAATTAAAGCAAATATTTAGGCCATAACAAGAGAGACGAGCGTCCTCTAGGCCTATTTTTTGCTTACACCTTCACCTGTAGAGGGGTTGTCCTCCTTGGCGCTCTTAACAAAAGGCATTTGTGTGCAAAAAATGAAAAAGGAAAAACATATCTGCAGTTACATTGCAACAAAAGCACAAAAGATTTGAGCGTCTCCTGTCGTGTCAATGTGTTATGAGGCTTTCAGACCAAAAGCAGCACACACAGGGTTGTAGTTTCGGGTAACACAGTCATAAATATAAAACATAATGGCTTATAATACAACTCTGAAAAGTTATCTACCATAAATGTGTGCTTAATGTCCAACACAGTGCATTTTCACATGTTGAATTGGGTTCAACTTTTTTTGCAGGACAACCCCCTGCTGCATTTTTTTTTTTACACCATGTCTACTTGAAAGGTATAACGCTTATCTGTCACTCTGTGTTGTACCTTGAGCTGCTGTAACAAGTGAATTTCCCTGGTGTGGGGTCAATAAAGCCTGTCTTGTCTTAAAGGTACAATGTGTAAGACTCAGTAATCGGTAGATTCTGTCATTTCTGATTGCATAGGAGAAGTGGAAGAGGTGGCCATCACATCACATCACATGACAAAAAAGGTTTTCATCACAACAGTGAATCACTTTTCACGAAATCACGAAACTTTGCCGTCATGTTGAAATCAAACTACTAAGCTACTAGCTACGAGCGAACATGTCGCATGAAATGTCAGCCAAATTACATGTTAAGCCCGATGACAGTATAAAGACGAGAGTGACGTCACCCATAGGTTTCTGGAACACTGTTAATCATCACAGTCATCATCATCAGTCATATTAAAATACGAGGCGCTGGCTGCCGCCTTGTTGAATCACGTCGTCTTCCACCTCCTAAATATCGGCAAAGACGTGGATCAACGGCGGATCTGAGGCCGGCCGAATGACGCCTGCAATGGCACCTACCTGTCAGTCTAGCGGTCACACTTTAAGCCTTCAACATGTTTATTTCTGCTGTGAAGTTGGACATTTTATAATACGACTGACTCACTTCTGCAGCCTGTTTCAAGCGGCCGCTCGAGGAATTACAGTTTTTTTTACAGCACCAGCGCCGGAGGTTGCCGCTCGGTCAAAGCCTTGTGCTGTAACTTCAGGAAACAGTGACCTCAATGCATGTTGTGTTTTTTGTATATTTATTGTGATGCATTTGATAGACTTGAGCAGGGTTTACGTAGCTAACTGTGCAGGCACACAGCATGCAAACAAGATAATGTAGCCATGCCAGCTGCTTTGTTTAGCTTTTTTGCTTGTTGCATTTTGTGAGGGGTGGGGTTACATGTTGGTAATGCACAGCTTGAGGATAATGCTTTAATATGTCAAGGCTACAATGAATCACCAGGCTGTTGTGCACGAGCTTATTCCATTAGAGGAAAGAGCTGTGAGCTGTGTTCGCTCTTGTCTCTCTCCATTCATATGTCTCCAAGCCTTTTTCTTGGACCGGGTAATCAAGTGGGTGGGTGAAAGGGGGGGTGGCAGCTCCACCCAACAAATCCAGCCCTCAACATTCAAAAAATAGCAAGGAGGTCACCGTTAGCTTGAATTGTATGTTGGATAGGATTCAATTTAAAAGGTTGCAATTAAATTAAATTGACAAATACAAGCGAGGAGTGTGTGGACTCAGATTTAACCACAATGAAGGCAGGAGCAGAGAGGAGGCAGCTCTGCTGTCTTTTTAAGTCATTCTTTAAAGATACAACACAAAGTTAAGGTTTGCCATTTGAAAAAGGGACACCATGCACCCGGGACAAACGCCTAAAGGAGCTCCTTTAACCCGGGTCAGCCCCTTCTTCTTCTTCTTCTTCTTCTTCAGCTTGTGGTTGCAGTTCAAATCTGAGATTCCTAACGAGGCAGCTAGCTTTGGTAGGTCTAGCTCGGTGTGTGTGTGTTAGAAAATGACAGTTCAATAGGGAACAATGATTTGTAAGCGAGCTAGCACACATTCAAACACTACCGGAGCACACGAAGAGTGTTTAACCGAGCCAGACTTCGTGCTTACAGTGACGATAGTACGTGTAGTAGAGCTAACCGCCAAGTTACAGTTAGGCTAATTTTGTTGCCTGCCGACACTTTGACAGCAGACATATGCCCTGACCCCGGGTAACATCACCGCGCGAATCACCGACACACACGTCAGTACGCGCCGTTTTCTGCACATAAACACCACATTGTACGTTTAAAAACAATAACCGACTTGTAGTTGTGCTGCAAGGCAAATGTGACTCACCAGTGAACTCCGATCCGCAGGTTACAAGGTGTTGAAATTCGCTGTTTTCCGGCTGAGTCACCCCACCCTCAAACTCTCATTCTCCCCAAGACGAGTACCCGAGAGAGAGCGGGCTAACGCTGATTGGACAACGCGTCATCGGTGTTGTAGCTGATTGGCCCGCTGGTGACATCTGTTGTGGTTTTGACCAATCGCGTCTCGATGCGTTGATCATTCAGAAACAGCAGAAGGCAGCTTTCCGTCTTGTCGCTCAGTGTCACATCACTTTTCCTACAAGAAAAACGCAGAAATATCCTCCTAAACTAATAAATATTTATTTAACGCGACATTAATTCAAGCCACTACAATCTAAGATGATCCCCACGCCAAAATAAATTAGTAAAATATGATCATTGAGAGCCTAAATAGAGTAGTACATAGACAAATCTAAAAAAATATTATGCATATTAGTGCAAGCTGTTTTGAGTTTCAACCACTAAAAAACAAACTGGCAATAATTTTTTTATACACAATGCATTGTTACAGTGGTTTAATCATGCAAAAATGTCATAAATAAAATAATTTTGTACAATTGGTCGAACAAAACAAGACATTTAAAGAGGCCATCTTGGGTTCTTGAGAATTTGTGATGGCCATTTTTCACTATTCATTTTTTTATTATTTATTTATGGAAATTTCTAAATCATGACAAATTACACGGATCAATAGTAAATTTTATTTTCTTCCCTGTGTGTACATTACAGCACCAGATTAACTGTCACATTCTTAAATTCCTGTGGGGAAAAATATACACGTTAATTTCAAGGAGCCTTTCTCTGGAAGTCCTAAGAGTTTTTCTCGTTATTTATGTCATTATCTCGAAAAAACGAATGTTGTTATCTCAGGATCTCAAGAAAATTATCCAATTTTCTCAAGATCTCGAGATAACAAAACTTTGTTTCCTGAGATAATGATATGATTAATTCAATATCTCAAGATAATGAATCAAATGTGATAGACCTGAGATAACCATCACCATGTTGGCCTGATGCTGACTGATGGATGTGACGTGCTGAATGATATACTCGGCTCCTCCGACATTGCTACACTGAATGATGTTATGTGCAATGATTTACTATACTAGACATTTTCTTTTTGTTATCTCAAGATCTCGAGAAAACAAATGAAATCAACTCATTATCAAAATGAAATGTATGACTGGTTGACTGCTTAGGGCTTCCAAAGAAAGGCCCTTGAAATTAATATGTACATATTTCCCCAGAGGAAATGAAGAATTTAGAGATAATCTGGTCCTGTAGTGTGCACATAAGGGGAAAAAAAAACATTTAAAAATGTATGAATATATGACCGCTTAGGGCTTCTGTACATTTCTGAGAAAGCAAATTAAAAATGTATTGAGGAAGAATGATTTTTTTATTCTTCTTAAATTAGTTAGTTAAAACCAACACTGTTTTTCACAGATTGAGATAAAAGGCATAACGTTTGCATCTGTGATTAAGTAAATCTGGTGTTCAGCTGCATTCCTCATGTCTTAACACCAGGGTGCAGTCATGCACTTGGTACAAGGCAAAAGATTTCTGGAAGAGGCTTGGTATAAAATTCATCACCATTATAGCTGCTTTGCTAACTATGCTGATAGAGTAGACACAGCATAGACCGGATAAAGACAGGACTTCATTTTGTCAGTTATGCATAAGACCTGGGGATGGATACTCTGAGTCTATCTTATAAATACTCTCCTTAAATATTGAAAAGGTTTGTGTAGATGTCTTTAAAAAAAGTGGATAATAGTAATTACAAAGACTAATTCAGTTAATGCATATGCCGATATTATTGCCTGAGCCTGAGAGCAAAACTCTCTCCTCCTAATATTCACATGACTGTGAGATTCAGTGCTGGATGGCTGCCTTTATGTTACCTCAGATGGTGGGTCTATGTGATGAATTATAGACAATAGGTTGAGGGCAGCCAACAGTGCATTTATGACAGATAATAAATGTGCACTGCCAAACCATGCCAATTGAAGTGTGCCGTTCTGGAATGGAAAAAGAAAGAGAAAAAGGAGTTCATAGGCAAAAATTGTGATATTGTGTCAACACTTTATTATGCATCACCACCATGCAAAATCACTGCTATGAACTTGCTCAAAAATCAAACTAGATATATTTCACACATTTATGATTTTAGATTGGCTTGCCACTTTCCCCCAAAGTGACTGAGTAAAGTTTCACACACACTCAGAAAATACACCAAGAGTGTGTATGTATGTCGGTGTGCAAGTCACACAGAGATTTGTGTGTGAGAGCTAACAAATGAAACAATGGTAAATGATCTATGGTCGAACCTTAATTCATAAACCATTGATAGTAAACACAATTTGTTCAATGCCCTTACCAGTGTAAACCTTTGAATTTGAGTGATTGGGAAGTCTCATCTTATTCACTGTGTTTTAAAACAACCTCCAATCCATCTACATCTCATATTTAATTGACAATTTATATGTAGACAGTGTACATATTTGCAGAACAAATCCATCTGCAGACACAATCACTTCCCAGCATCAGATTTTAATGAGTTTAGCCTCATTTGTCCAGTGAAGACAACGAGCATTGCTGCTGTGTTTTCTTGTTAGCTACATGCTGCATTGACAGTTTGAATGAGCTCCTTTTTTTTAGAGGTCATCCAATCAGCTAAGGCAGTGTGTATTATTATCATTATTATTAATAATGTATCAAATAAAACAAACGCATCTGATCGGCCTGCTCCAAAAACAAGTCAAAAAACAATACAAAAGCCACTCGACAGCAACAGTAAGAAATCTATGGAATAGTGGTAAAATCTGTCTGAGTCATACATTTACAAAATATTGCAAATTTTTATCGTCTATAACTTCACCTCCAACGTAATCTCAGGTTTGTATTTCAAATCAGGTGACAAACACTTAAACCTGGTTCACTGTTTTCAGAAACATGAGAATTTGAAAGAATCAGGTTTGCCATCCTGTACTAACAGTGCAGTTGTACGTTTGTTGAACAACTCATATAAAAAAAGGCTAAAAATTAAGAAATAATTCCCCAAAGTCGTGTGGTTTTTATGGCACCTGTGGTATAATAGACAGCTCACCAATTAATCTCTTTACATCAGCTCACAGTATTACCTTAAATATGTGGTTGGTTAAAAAATAGATCTTTACATAAATGTATTCTATGGTTGGATTCAGCCATTTGTTTCAACTTAAAATCTTCATATCTTCAGTGCTCTGTACCGTAGGCCCAGTGTTGTCTCATCCAGTGTCTTCTACTATTGTTGCTTTTCATATTGCTCACCTGTTAAGAATGAGAATGTTACAGCTCGGCATATAAATCAAAGAAAGGCAAGATAAGTGTGTTTACATGGACGTATCACAGCTCAGATTGTGTTTGCGCTATAAACATAATATCATGTTTCAGTCTTTATCCTGCTTTTGAGAAATCTGCTATCTTGAGTACTCGGAGAGAAACCTGAAGACTGTGGCATGTAAACACTTTATCCAGGTTTGTAATTACTGTCTGTCATGTGGGCAAGTGCGTCTTCCAGGTCGAGTTTTGTTGTAGGTTGTCCGTCAAACAAAAAATAAGAAAGACTGTAATTATGATATACAAGCTAGAATGAAGGTGAAAGTCAGTAATGTGAATGATTCATTTTATTGTTGCTCCTGCCTTGCACTACTGTCGAGGTAGCTGCTCTGGTGAATGAACTTAACAGAGTTCAATCTCAACTGCTGAGGTCTCTTTGTGGGTATAGGAATGACAGAGAGTGGCTGAAATGTCGAGAAATCAAACCTCAAAGATTTGTTCAAAACCAGCTCCATCTACTGAGACCACAAGAAAAAACAAGACTGAGACTTTAGAGCCATGCTTGTGGCTTTGTGTGGCTGCTTGGTTACATGTTCACAGTGATCATGCTAACATGTTCATGTTTACAACGTTCACCATCTTCGTTAGCGTGTTAAGATGAGCTAATTGGCACTGAACACAAAGTACAGCTGAGGCTGGTGGGAATGGCAGTAGTTGTGCAATGATTTTGTCATATTTCAAAGCATTGGACAGATTAAAATTGTTGCCCAATGATGATGGATGAAGCATCAGAGGAAGTTTTTTGCATTTCATCCAGTGTGGACCAAGACTGACTGTTCTTAGATCTTTCAGTAATAAACAAAAATGTCAACCTCATGGTGGCACTAGAGTCCATTTAATGGCACAATGGGTGCTCTTAGATTTTGAAGCTAGGTTTAGCACTCAGCGATTCTGCAGATGTTTTCTCAACATTTTTTTTTTCAACGTTTGCAAGCTTTCATGTTGATGAAAAAGGTTTTTCACAGACAGGTTTCAGGTACTTACCAGTCACCTTGGCTAACACAGTCACTGCTGCAGCGACACCTGTACCACAGCATAAACAACACCGAAACACACAGCGCAGGTTAGAATAAGTATTGACAAGGATTCATTTAATAATTGAAAATATATATATGTATAAAAGTATACCATCTTCTCCTTACATTACAGTCTCACCATGCAGGTTTTGTCTGGTTCCTGCCTGTGCTTCATTAGCTCCTCCAACTTGAGCTCGTCCTCCAGCTGCTGCTCCAGATCGTTCTCAAAGCTCTCCTCCTCTGCAGCGCTGGCACTCCTGTGACAGATAACAAGTTTAAAACAAGAGTCTGAAGTGAACCTGAAAACTGGAGGGACTGTAACCAAAGAACAACGGGAAAGCACTATTTACTTTCCAAGTAACACAATTTAATTTAAGATTTAATATAAGAAAAAAAAGGGTCAGGCAGTCCTGCCAACCATTTGATTCGAATCAGTGGTTTATAGAGATGTAGAAGATGATCTGATCTATAAACTATTCGGCACATGCATCTGTATGAAACAAAAACACGACTGGGAGAGCTGGCCACAGAGCAAATAAACTGTCAGGAGGAAGCAGCAAAGTGTGCAAAAGCAGTTTCTCAGGTCAAACAGAAACAATGGATGAGTTTAGAAACTGTAGAAGCAGACGCTCATTAAAAAGAGTTTTGATTGTGGAGGGGTGACTTTGCCAAAAGTTAGTGATGAGCCGTTTGAAGGTGCTTTGGGTAAATTCCTATAGTGTGTATGATACCTTTGTTTATATGTGAAGAAGGGGTCTGAAGAGGTTGTGGCTAAGAAGTCGCCACGGCCAAAGTCTGAATCCACAGTGCTCTCAGTCTCACTTCCACCCTCTGTGGAAAAAAGGGCACTTTAAAACAGCTGCTGGATAAAAACTCAAAGCAAAATTCAAGTTTTTTTCATTCATTTTTACCTGAATTGAGTTCTTTAACCAGTGATGACATTGTGTTGGTGATGGAGTCAGCAGCAATGAGTAGGTCGTTCCTCAAATTTCTCCTTGGACCTTTTGAAATAGTTTTAAAATGTAAGCTTCCCAACTATACTTTAAACACCACATCCATGAGCAAATGCTCCTGTGTGTTACCCTGAGCGAAGGCCTCCTGAACATCCCCTCCCACGCCCATGAGTGAGTCCTGAGGTGTGTGAGTCGGGGTCGTGCCGGCAGAGTCCGAGTGGATTGGTGTGGGGATCGGCCGGCTGATGGTGTGGCTGGGGGAAGAGCGTGGAGACCCGGGACCCTGAGTCTGCAACACATACAGACCAATTTAGGGTTAACTAGTGCCACTGTGTTGACAGAGAAACCCATGCTGTGATTGTAAGAATATGTTTCTCATCAAAGCAAACCTTCCACGAGCAATGCAACAAATAACTTTTCATTTTCAGTAAAAGAAAACAGTCAATAGAGAGTCTAATTTGTCTTAATGGTAATAAACATGACACACATGCTAGAAATGCACGGTATGTGGCGTCATTTATTCAACATGCTGTTAAAACATGACCTCTCTCAAAGCTGTTACAGTTATTTCCACAGACCAAACCACAAGTTAGTGCTGTCTGGTGAACACCATGTATCTCTAAATTCCAGTTAACTGAAGAATTACAGTACGTTCACCTCTTTAGTTAAACAAAATTTTGTAGATACAAACTTTTCACCCGACAACAGCAAAGTATTTGTTTCAAACATGCAAAAATGTTGACTCCAGGTGTCGCTTCAGACTCTTTTTGCTTCATAGTTTTCACTTACAGCTTCTCTCCGTTCCTCCTCCAGCTGAAAAGAAAATATTTTAAAGCTCATGAAACCACATTGCACTGAGTATTTCTGAAAACACCCGATTGCTATTTCCTCCAGGAATGCGACAAGCATGTGGCTTCCTCATGCAAGTTTAATGGATTAACATTGATCCTTTCAGGCTAATTAGATTGATATCCTCCACACACTTAAGCCACTATTGTAAGCAGTTTGTCTAGGCTTTGAAGAACTCCTCTGTTTTGTTGACTCCAGAAGATATTCTCACACCAAAGGTTATCCTTCTTAGAAAGGGATAGACATGTTGTCTTGTACGGTGCGATGGACTATAATCCCAAACTCAATATCCTGGTCTTAACTCGTCTGTCTGGACTTCTTGTCTGGCATCATAAGTTAACATAACATGGCTAATCAGGATCATACGTTGGCCGCAGAAGATAGTCTCAGACCAAAAGTTTATCCTTCTTAGTGAGGGATTGACTTGTTGTCTTGAAAGGTGCGATGGAGCATAAAAATTCAATATCCTGTTCTTAACTCATCTTTTTGGACTAAACTGGGGGACGCAGAGCCACTACAAGGGAAGTTGAGTTGACCTTTTTTCAGCTTCTGAAGAGAGGCAGAAAAAAGTTTGAGAACCAGTGCCTCAACACAATAGGGCTAATTAGTTACATACATGTATGACGTAATTTACATGTCTTGTGTGACAGAGGAGACTTTTTAATGATCCAAATGTAAACACAACAAAAGCAGAGACTTCACGTATAGCTCAAAATATTATATGTTATATGCAAATGTCCAGAGAATTACAAATTAGGCCCCAGTAGAGCTGGAGTGCACCCTCTAATGGACATGTTGGGTAATTGCTCACATGTTTCCTCATCTGCAAACTGCACTGTTTGCTTTACATTAGCAGGAGTGATCACCCACAGCTGGGAGAAAATGTAACACAAGGGAAATCTTAATCTGACCATATTGCTTACCACCTGCCTCAAAATAAAAAAAAAACAAAAACACGAGCTACAGTACACACGTCCATGTGTGTATAAACATGCAACTGCAACAGAACTGATCGTGGTAAAGAAGAAATCTTGAAAACCACAAAACCACAACCTCGCTGATTCCCACAGGAAACGGACGGGTGTGTTCGCTCAGTCATCAAAAAGGCGCCTTAGCTGTATTTTGTAATTTGAACACTGTGAAGTCAAAGAGATGAAAGTCACGTCTGTAGTACCTTGAGAAGCATCATTAGTTGCTCCAGCTGCACCATGAGTTCCCTGCGACTCTCCTGCAGAGTAGACATTCTTTGTTCAAGCTCATCTTTGCGTTGCCTAACAGAGGAAACAAGTTGTTCAACGTGATGATACCATAATGTCCCGTCAACAGCAATATGAGGGAGGTGGGGGGGGGCGGCTGTTCATAAGCATCTGTAGACTCTAACATATGCTGTTCATTTGTCTAGGAAAGAGGCAGGCAATTACAACATGTACATTGGATTGCAGCGTAAGCAAAAATGTCTGTTATAAACTCACTGCATGGTGCAGGACCGCAGCAAGGCGCAGTTACCTGAGAAGTCGTAGCTCAGCCAGCAGCGTGGGGTTCTGCTGACCCTTGTCAGGTGGTGGCTGGGAGGCCTCCTCATGCTGAAGGCGCAGCCGCTGGATTTCCTGCAGGATTTCTCTGTAACAGGCACAAACAAATGCATTTATAGGACCAGGTTATAATTCAGACGTGTTTATTCGTATGATCTTTGGTCAGCAGAAAAGCTGCCTATTTTTGACTATAGTAAATAAACACTGTCCATATCTGACAGTGTTGAAATCTAAATTTAAACCTGCAATAACTGATTTTTTTTTTTTTGGCCACTTGAGGGCAGTGGAAACAAACTGTGAACACACCATTTCATCACCTCAGTTATTTAGACATCCAGCAGATACAGAGCCTAAAAGCCCAAAATTCAATCACTTTCAGCTGTTTTTTGGTCTCCAACAACTCCTAAAATAAAACATCTGGCTCTATAGCTGCTAAACGCTCCACTACGTTCACCAGCTAGTCACTAACTTTGTCTGCTGTTTGGTTTGTAGGATTTTAGTGCTTTATTTTGCTGAGAAAAAGCTGTCAGCTGCAGCCAAAAACAACTCCAGGAGAGTGGACCCAAAAGACACTATAGACGTTTTTTATTCAGACATTTGGGTTTGTCATAGTAGGAAAATCTCAGGTGTTACTAATAACATAAAAACGACGGCTCCGCTCTATTCAAGTGTCCCCGTAAGCCATGACAGTGTGACAGTTGGCCTATAAAGCTCTGTAGAGCTGAAGCTAAATGCACAGTCTGGTGATAACTCTCTGTGGGTTCCTCACCACATGTGACCCCTGTCATATACAAGTAGTCATGTGATCCATTGCTTTATATATAAATATTAATTATAGCTGCCGTAAAAACCTACGTTCTTGTTCACTCGAGCCTATAATTGAACTCTTGTCTCCATTTTGGTTTCATTATTCACTATTATTTATTGATCTCATTTGAATGTTAAATTTGCTCTTACATTCAGAAAGTCTTCTTTTCTCTTTTTGTCCTCATTTTACTTATTTTAACTAACATATGTATATATATGCTATATAAATAAATTGCCTTGCATGGCCTATATTTTATACAGCATACATACAGTTAGTTACAGCCTTAAAATGTTGATATTTGATTAATTAAGATGATTTAAACCAAGTTTGAGTGACCTGACCTACAGAAACTGTCTGTCTGAGTGAAAGGGAATTACTGCACACTACTAAAGAATGGAAACATAACATAACATAACATAACATAACATAACATAACATAACATAACATGACATAACATAACATAACATAACATGATTACAGCTAAGAGAGTATATATTGGGACAAGAATCAAGGTGGTGTCTGTGTAATACCAGAACCTCAGAGAATTTAAGGGCACCTCTACCATAGACATTATGGCTAAATGGGAGAAAGAACTGAACATTGATATTTTCCCAGAAGAACGATACAGTATGTGTGAAACACAACACTACTACAAATTCATGAATGTGGAGTGAATTTGGGTGGAAAAATTTGTCCCACTTCTTCATCACACCTAAAATAAAGAGTAAGCAAAGCGGCTCAAAACAGCCATGTTGGCAGATATGTGGGAGCAAAGAAGCTAACCATGCACATATCTTTTGTGTATGCCCTTAACTGCACTATTTTTGGGATAATGTCAGTGCCACAATTAAAGATATTCTGGGATATGAGATACCAAATGAATGCAAAATTATGCACCTTGGAAATGTAACTGAATGTGTCACTGGAAATGATAGATATATAGTCAAGATACGACTAATTGCAACTAAGAAGGCAATAACAATAAACTGATACAAGGCCGAACCCTGCACCACAGAACAATGGTTAGGAATTGAAAGAGAGATTTACAGTATGGAAAAAATGACCTACCAACTTTGATTGAAAGAGAACGTCTCTGTTATTCAATAGGAAAAATGGGTGATGTATGACATAACGAAAAACATGTGTAGTGGCCACTATCAATAAAAAAAGGTGTCTGAGAGGCTAAGCAGGCTCTTACTGTGACTCATTCAATTCAACGAGATCCACAGTCACGTCAGATGCGTTTTATGGTGTTAATTAAATAAATAACAAACAACTTAACTTGACATAATGTGACAAAACTAAATGAGACGAGACGGTCAAGAGGAAATATTCAAGCCTAACTCAACCTCTTTGTCTAAATCCCACCACCAAGTCGTAAAATAAGGTGCAACCACACACCTTATTTTGTTGTTCTAGTTTCATTGTTGCCCAGAAAATTTGGTTATTTGTGGTTTCATTTTTACTGTGATAGGTTTGGAAGAGATTGATCAATGAAGTTTTGAGAAGATGCAGTTTACCTATCAGGAATAAATCACATTGTCACAATCATTTCATGAGAAGAGGTAAAAATATTTTATTCCAACTTTATGGGCAACAGTGTATATATGATATATACATATATATACTGCAGTTTTAAAAAATGTTCATATTTAGTAAGGATATATCATTTCGTGGCTAATAACAAAAAGTTTATAACCAGCTTTCAGTAAAAAAAAAAGTCCTTTGAGGTCTGTTTGCTTTGTCAGACCAGACATCCCTTTATTCTCAAAGTGAGTTTCTTGTTGTGGAATTGACAAAAGAAGAAACAAACAGAACAGTATCACTAAGGCAGTCATCCCTAACCTGTTTTTGCTCTCGAGCTCGGCAATGAGCTGCCTCTGCTGTTTGTTGGCATCCAGAGAGCAGGGCAGGTCTGTGGGGACCCTCTGCTGTTGAGCCTGTCGGTGAAACCAAGCAAGAGACATCATGTGAACTGGCTTTACCTCTGGATGATGTCATTCACTACCTTATCTTACAGGGGAGGGAACATAACGAAAAGTTACAGTCACATCCATTAAGAGCTGATCAGAACATAAAGGCATATACAAGTCGGGTTAGAAATCATCACCACCTGTAAATCCCTTTATCATCTCAGCAATAAGAAGGCCAGAAATCCCAAAGATAGGATAGGGTACGTTCTTCTCATCATTGACAGATTTTTGGCAGTGGACAACACAGATGAAAGATGCCATGATATTGTGTGCAATAAATGTCTTATATATTTATATATATCTCACCGCAGCATCAGCAGCCAGTCTAGCAGCATAGCGGGCGATGAGACTGTGCTCCTCATCTTGATGGTTACTGCTCTCCAGCAAACTGATCAAGAGGAAAATAGAGATGGGAGTCACAACATGAAACTGTTACTACACAGCTCCAGCAGAAAATCCAAGAAAGTTTAGTTTGTTCAAGAGACAGATTAGTTCTTTGGCAGGAAAAGCTTCATACGTTTTACAGCAGAGGCCCGCGCAGTCATGCTAAGCTACTTATGTAGAACAAAAGCAGGAAAAGTGAAGGTGAAGTAATAATTCGTGTTTTATTTAAAGGCCAGAGGGGTTACTTATACAGTCACTGATTGAGTAAAAATATAGGGTTGTGTATCTGCAAGCACACATATAGTAAAAGCTCACGAATGCACTTAAACAGGAAGATAATACAGGTAGCCAAAATGATAGCGTTAAACCAGCTTTAAACACACACACGAGCATATTAGTGCACACACACACACACACACCCACACACACACACACACACAGACAGCAAATACAGGCATCCCTACTTTCATGGGATGAGGAGAGAATATGCCCAGTGATATTAAAACCAAGTCAGTACACATTAGTTTACAGTTACTGGACCAAACAAACCAAACTCATTTTAGAGATTACCTTTCAAGGAAGTGGTCAAGTCTGAGGAGCAGCTAGAAGTGTTTGCCCTGTCTGCCCTAAGCATTTGGAGTTATGCAATTTTACCATGAAAAACTGGAACTATTTGTCCTTTTTTCTTTCAGTCAAAGACAATCATAAGTATATTTTGTATCAGAGGCATAATTATGTAGTCATGTGTGTACTTAAACGATCTTTTAAGGACTTAAATATGAACAAAATGCAGTTTCACCTTCAATCAAATCAAATCTACGCTGTTCTCTTGGTAGAAATAAACCCTGATACCATTTTGGATACAGATCAGTCAGAAACAACTATTGCTGCTGAATAACAATAATGTTGAGGTGACTTGTCTGTAAAACTGACAGCATGCAGCGTTAGAGCTGTAAGGTTATGTTAGGGGAAAGATTGCGGGGTGGTGGCAGTTCAGCAGAGCAAATAGTTTCCACTGGTGTTTGGCAAACACAGCACCCAAACCAACTAACCATGTTTTGGGGTTGTTTTGAAGTAGATTCACATAGAGGCCAATGAGAGCATGTTCGTCAGCAAGTCTATCAGCAACATCGAGGTTGTAGTTCAACCTGGAACAGTGCAGGGTTTCACAACACATAAAACATTACATTACACAGGTGACAATAGAGGGACGGGGGGTGAGAGGGGAGACGAAGCAAAGAGAGAGAGAGAGAGGGAAGGATAGAGGGCAACAAAAGAGACGAGGAGGAGGAGGGAGGCTGAAAAGCAGCCATTCATGGGTGACTAGAGAGAAACAAGGCCATATTATGTTTGGGAGAGACACCACTGATGAAGGCTAGGAGCATGATTAAGGACATGCCCACCAAAAAAGACTCTACAAGCTACATGCACATGTTTACATTCTACAGGCATCAATCACTCAGTGCTCTATTATTAAAACTACTGAAAGTCATTATTTTTGAGTTGAACAATCTACCAGCCCCTCTAAGATATGTCAAGCATGCACAGTCTTTTTGATGTATATCTCCTATATTTATAGAGGCCTTCCACCTGCAACCCTTATAGCAACCTGCTGACATTATGGGGGGTCAATGCAGAATTAGCTGTGACCATAAAATGTCTCAAAACAGCGACGAGAAACCATTTTGTTTCCAACTATAAACTGGTTTGATTATTTTCTCCCTTAATCTTAGCTCTAAAGCATTTAAAGTTGTGACCACTGAACCTGAAAAAAAAAACTGGCATTGTGGTTTGTTAACCAGCAAGCTAAGAAACCATTTAGATAATTTAATAAACCAGCTAATTAAATGAAAAAAAAAAAACATTAAAAAAACCAGCTGCAGCATATTGGCCTCATAATGATGGCTACTATACACATCCGTAGACTGTCTAAAACACAGACGTAGTATCTGTTAAAGTCACCCACGGGTTTCTAAAGCTCAGAGTGTGGTGGCTCTGGCTGCTGCCATCTTGGCAGTCCTGCCTCTGAAGCCTCTCGGTTAATCTAAAAATGGGCAAAGACGTGGAGCATGGGCGGAACTAAGGCGGGCTGAATGAAACTCAAATAATGGGTGCTCAAACAAGCCGCATGTAACGGCACCCACCTGTCAATCAAAGTGGCCACGCTGTTAATTATGCATAACTTTTAGCCTTAATATAATCTGAATGAGTAACTGTAGAGACCAAAACTGTTTTTTGTACCAGGCTGTAAACATGTTTATTTCTGCTGTGAAGTTGGACATTTTAACATAGGGGTGTATGTGGATTGACTCGTTCTGTAGCCAGCCTCAAGTGGACGTTCGAGGAACTGCAGTTTTTGGCACTTCTGCATTGCAACCGAGGTTGCAGCTTGTACACGTCAGACAACGTTTATTAGAGCAGAAATGATCTAAACTCTCTAATGAAACTGCTGAACGTTATTAGCTTGTTGTTAACATGAACTATTTAGTCAACATTTTCAATAAAAATTAAAGGGTCACTCAACCTTTGTACACTCCAAATTACTAGTCTGGGGCAAACAGTTATTTATTTTCACATCCAGCATTAGCATTTCTGTCCACTTGATGACTGCAAGTCCAGTCACTCTTCTCTTAGCTCTGTTTTGGTTCTCCACCAACTCCTGAGGGAAATAGCTGGCTCTTTAGCTGCTTAATGCCCCACTATACTGACCAATATGTCATTAGCTTTGTCTATTCCTTAGAGGTATTTAGTGCTAAATAGATAGCAGTTTATCAGTTTCAGTATATATCAGGATTTTTTTGTAGCAAGACTTAATCAGTAAAACAACAGGGTGTGGGCCATAAAACCAAAACAATGAGCTACAGTAAAAGATGCTAAAATGCTCTGTTGAGTTGAGGAGTTTTGCCAGTGATAATCTGTGGGTTTGCCAGTATGAGTGACGCCTTTCTTTACATATAATCATTAAATCCATTGTCAATATAAAAATATTGATTAGTGCAGCTTTAACAGAAAGCCTGCATTACAAACTGAGGGGGATGACGTTTGAAAGATGTTGCTGTTAAGCTTCTTGTGTTGCATTTTGGGACGTGTAGGGTCGAGGGTTTCTTGGAGCTTGACCAACATTATAGGACTAAGAGTCAGCATTACTCCAACTTTATGGTACTACAATACTAAATCCCTAACTTGAGTGTCCTTTTAACTGTATATTCCAGCTGTTTAAAGTCAAAGATCTTATAAATTTAACAAAGTAATCAGTCATTGTTGTGCCAAAGCTCGTCAGTCAACGTCCAGAGGCTACAACGCCTAAAAGCCCTGTATTATACGGTGTCTCAGCCTGTGCAAACAGTAACCGCAATGTCAGATCTGATATGTACATCGAGAATAACCTAAAGGAGACCACTCACTCGTCACCTCTGTATGTATTTTCTATAAGTTATGAAAGGGAGTAGTGTTCCCTAAAGAAACACTTTCTTTAGCAAGTGCAGGTGCAGAGGAGCTCAACTGCCTTTTACTAAAGAAATCAGGATCAACAAATATGTTTATCCTCCAAAATACAACATAAATAGCACATGAAAAAAGAAGTTAATCCCATTTCATCTAAACTTGGTCACATATATCATAAACAATGAGCCTGGGAATGTATACTATTTAACTTCTACAGCTTTAACACAGAGGGTCTCATTCACGGCGGCTCACATTAGAAACAGTATTTCCCATTTCTATGTGAATGGAAAGATTGTAATGGACACTCGAAAATAATTGCCAATGATCTTTATGATGCATGCTTCATCTAGCGTCTTTGAAATAGCCCCTCGAGTGCAACAACGTAAACCCCCTCTATAAGAAAACTGGTTCACTAATAGTTTCCTTAGGACGATAAGCACTCTATGCCGTATGATTATTATCTATATTAGATCACACATGCAACCCAGCTACAAAGGCATTCTCATATGCACACCTGTGTCACTTACCCTCTCCCTTTCAACAGATGTGGAGCAGCCACAGTCAAGGGCTTTCTTTGCTCAACATCATTACTCTTGCTGTAAGGCAAGCTATTTACATTCAGCACAAGAAACCACAAAGAAAAGAAAAAGTACGGTGATACACAAATGTTCGCACGCACGCACACACTTTGGGAGATAAAAAGGAATAGAAAATAAAGACAGTGTGGGTCACAGAGTGTACAGGGCACGAGGCCTTTAGGGAGCAGGGAAAACTGAAAAGACCTGCTACAAAATCCAGGACATCCTTTGTTCAGCTGTTGTACTCACTTTTTGGTGGAGTAAGGGTTCCCTGATGTCGGCATGGAGTGGGAGAGCGAGTAGTCATTGGTGATGTTCACTGGTCTGGGTGGCCTTGACAGGAAACAAATGATTTTTTTAAATCCAAAACTGACAAGGCTTTTTTTTATGTAACCTTGTGGATTTCCTCCAACCTTATAATCCCTGAATTTACGTTGACGACCTGCTGTACATACTATATATCAGGATATGGCAACAAAGACAGATATGATTAGTTATGTAAAGTGTGAAAACATGCATTGAGTGGTGGGAATGATCAACAAACACGGCAAGGAAACAATAATAACAATAGTGACTGTCAGTACGCTGGGGTGGATGGGACTTGACAATAGTGTGTAGGACAATACAAAAGGATTCAAATCTACAACAACAAAAATGTACAAAGACACATTTTTTGACATGTTAAATAATCAAAGAAAACTCACCACGTATCTCTGAGGGAGGTACAGAACGAGAAAAGGAATGAAAATTATTTATTACATTATTATCAGCCCAGCAAAGTCTGCACTAAATGTAGAAATGTCAGTCATTTTGAGGAAAGAACCCAACTGATATTAACTTATGGCGAATATATTGGTATCAACATATATTTCAGTCAATATGTATCAATTACAGTGCAACATTTCATCTGGAATTATCTTTAATGTCCAAATTTAAGGGATCCTTATAAAAAATGTTGTGTTTAATGTGTTTAAGTGAAAAAACTACATCCGCACCAGAGGTAGCCTTATCATGTCCTTATACCTGATGTAGCCTTTAATAGACAGCACCGGAGTGCTACAAAGTCTGCGCTTGTGTCACCAAGTCAAGGAATAATGTAGCAGCAGTGCTGCAGATTACAATCATTCCCCGGGCTATAATTAAGCCTCATTGATCAGCTGACCCAAGAGATTGACTGGAATCACTTCAGACTTCGAGGCAGCAACAAGATAATTATGAGCAGAGGGATGAAATCAAACATTTCAAAATCTGAAAGCTTTGAAAATAACACAACTCTCTGATTGCAGGACAAAATCAAGAAGATGAACTTACACAATATGAGCTAGGTTGAGAGGTTTCTCTGGCATTTCGGGAAACATGGGGTGAAGAGGCTCTCTGCTGGATGCACAGCTCAGTGACTTACTGAGGGCATGGGATAACTTCTTAGCGGGGGATTTCTGCAGAGAAACACAGGAGTGAGATGCCAATTCTGAGGACACTAATTTCTTTTCAAAACACATGGCTTCATTACAGAAACACCACCACCACCACCACCTGCATCCAACATTCAGCGTCTTTACATTGTGGTGAAGCAGAACGAAAATAGCCGCTATGACTGGTCCGGTGCAGACACACCTCCCTCAGCCCGCCCCTCTCTCTCTCCTTACCCATGACGTATACTCCTTCATTTGGTGCTGGTTGCTATGGGAACCACTGGCATGCCCCCTCCAGAAGCAGTCCTGACAGAGCTGGTAATTATGACATTGCTGGCAGCGGTAGCGGAAGCCCATCATACTCTCAGTATGGCAGTAGGAGCACTCGACCGGGTGAAAGACTGCAGGGAGGAGAGGAGGGGTCAGACACACACACATGCATGCAGATGGACAAAACACACACACACACACACACACACACACAAACAGATGTGATTGTAAACCCAGATATATTTTGCACATTGCAAAGTGTAGAGGATTCATTTGCAATTAATTCAAGGACAGATGCTATTGAGTCTGCAACATTCATCTCATTTTTACCCGCACAAAGCAGCACGACTCATGCATGCTGTGCGTGTGTGAGCATGTGACAGTGTTTCTCCTGCTCAGTTGGACGTGACTTGTGATGATGAGTGCATTGCAAATACGCACAAACACACACACACACACACACTCATACACAAAGGTGCAAGGTCCCTATGGGTCATCTTCACTAGAAGGTGTACGTGTGCTTCCTTCTATATGTCTGCTTGACTGATTGTGTGTGTGTGTGTGTGTGTGTGTGTGTGGTGACTCAAGATTATGATGCAAGGCTGAACTTTACATCCTCCCAGCCCTGCTAGCTTTCCCGTTTATAAATATTCCGCATGGTGTCTTACCGTTCTCCACGTTGGCGAGCCGATGCATGAGCGGTAACCACACCAGACACTGAGGGGGCGGGTCTGACATCAACGTATCCAGGAATGTATTGAGGGAGACCTTTTTCTGTGGATGTTTGGTGCAGAGAGGAGAGGTGAGATTCAACTGGAAAAATCCTCCACAGCGTCAAGGCTAAAACTATTCGATAATATTACACTCTGTGGTTAATGAACCCCCCACCTGCTGTGCAAAGCACGTTCTTGCTGCTTGTTCAGTGTAACCAAAAGAAGGTCCCTCAAAAACAGCCATAGGTAATTTGAGAACCTCCCTCAGAAATTGGTCAAACTGCGGGTACACCATTATTCCAGCAGAATCTGATATCTGTGAAAAAATATCTGGGAACAATGCGGGGGGAGACATTATACAAATGAATCAAACTAATTGTCAGTTGCCACCACAGTCGGCTAATTACAGTATTACACAATACAATTATCCCACTTATTTGTGAAAACAAATCAAAGCAAAGCAGTTATTCAGATCAATTGTTATAATACGGCAGCAACTCACAGCCCTCCTTCTTTCCCCCCTTCACAAGCCATTGCGACTGCTCCCACAGATTTTGCAGATTATGTAATAAACTCTATCTTTCAGATAATGAATAATGACTTCTTCCAGCCATGAAAAGCTGGGCCAGTAGTGCTTCTTCTTTTAGGAACAATAGGCTAAGCACAGACAGAGATATAGATAATACAGACACTAATAAGTTTGTATTATATATTCCAAAGCAGTACATTACTTAGACCAGAAACTGCATGAACTTTATAAAGACAGTTAGGTGATTTATTACAGGTAAATTATTTCATTTGTCACAATTAAAAGTAAAGTAGTATTTGTTGGGTTGCTTACATCTTAATTTATCCAGAATTTTCCCTCCACAGATGGTTGCTAGGGCCATCTTCACAACAAAGACAGATATCTTGCCATGGCCCTCCCTGAAAAGAGCAAATACATTTTATATTATGGTCATAGATTCTTTTAGAATAGAGCTGTCAAGGCCTAGAACATCCCATGAATTCAACTATTTTTCTAAAAAGCACAACCTTTAAAGGCAAACTTGAATAACAGTGATCATCATCTTAAAAAATGTTTCACTTGGCTCTTCAAATACACACTCTCCTCCAACATTATGAAGGTAAATTCACTCCACTTTGGCAGACACTTCAGAATCACATTTCACACTACATTAGCTCACGTCAAAACCTCAGACGCGAAAATACACAGCCAGCCGCCGACTGTCACGTGACATGTTACTCACGGGTCATAGGCTGCCAGCAGGAAGTTGAGCAGCAGGCTGATAGAGTGTTCCACGTTGATCTGGTGGGTGGTGGGCATGCGCTTGTTCAGCTGGTAAAAAATGGTGGACAGTACCACTTCTAGACGAGCCACAGAAAGGTCAGCGCTGAGGTCCATGGCGTTGACGCCGTTCTCTCGGAAAGCCTCGATGACATTCCAAATGTCAACCAAATGTACTGGAAAGCAAACAGGGCAACTGGATATAAACATCTTGAGGCGGATGCTTATGAGCACAGCGTTGTTGTTAAATTCGTTTTATGTAGTTCGCATCATACTCACGATTGCATTTCTTCTGCACAAATCTGAGTTTGCAGGCAGTTCTGTATGTCGATAATCGTATGGAGTCCAAGTCTTGAGCCCCTGAGGAAGAATGACTTCTTATTAAATAACAATGGAAATGTCAGATAATGTGGCACTAATGTGGAGGAACAGCGTATGGAGGCCCAAAGTGTTCAATAAAAGATAAATAAATGAAACTATGAAATAAGTAAACATATGAATAAACACAGAGAAAATATATATTATAAACATTATTTTGGGAAATAACCAAAAAAATCTTTAAAACTCAGCTCTATATTATGAAATATATATATATATTCATGCTTCTTTTCACAATAAGAGAGTTAAATGTAGATAATTTGTATTTGACTCCAGTAGTTTGTCCATGTTTGCCTGTTTTTTTTTCATCATGTCATTCTTCTACATGCAAGGCATTGTGATGACAAAAGATTAAGCATATTTTAGTATGCATACTGACTTTGATGCTCACTTTTATTCATTTTTCAAGACTTACTCAAACCTGCTTTGAAATAGCATGTATGCACTATGGACTGGGGACACAGTTTAAAGATTTAAAAATTAGATTTTGCATTGGAGATAAAATAGTCACATGGCAATGTGAAACAAAATCAGTGTACTGGAACACAATAAAATGAGCTACAATGAACTAGAACAATAATAAAAAAGCATTGAATATTGGAAATGATTTGCATTTCTTAAGAATGGTATAATTATATTATGTTCATGTTTTGTCTGCAGACTTTGGGCCTCCATAGCCTCCACACTGTGTAAATAGTGCGAGAGCATGAGGTCATACTGGTGCCTGTCACTTGATTTTCAGGATATTTGCTTCACATGAAAGTTACAGAGAATAATTTGGCATTTTTATGGTCGGTCAGTACAACAGTCCGACATAGATCACACTGAGCTGTGGCTATGAGCACTTACTCATCTCGACAAACAGTTGCCTTCTATCTGCCATGTTGTCACCGCTCTGCCCGCAGTCTTCAATCATTCTGGTCAAGAGGAGAGAAAGTAATGTCAGAGCCTGTGTAATGCTGCTTTAAACAGAAAGAAAACAGATCAAATTAAGGCATTGTTTAATCACTATGCTCTTCCTATTGACTGATTACGTAAAAGATAACTACCAAATTGAACTGAGGCATCACAGCGCATTTGTTAAACTACTGTATAGAAAGAATCTCTAAACAATCACCACTTGTTTAACATAGGAGACACACTGTAATAACATTATGTCCATTTGACATGATGCACAGTCACAGTAACCTCATCATCATTTCACTTTAAATAAAATCAAGGCCAACCAGGCAAAGTGGGCAGCTGCCCAGATCCCCAGGCCTAAGCCCAAAGGCTCCAGGTTCACTGTGGCTATTGGCTGACTAAGCCCCGCCGTACTAGTAGGGTTGAAACGGTATGAGATTTTCACAATAACTGCCTCAATTAGGTGACAGTATAGCTGTTTATAGTATTGCACAATTATTAGTATCATCGTCAGTTACAATAACCCTTAAAGGAATTAATTTCTTTGGTTGAACAGATGCTTTACTATAATTTAACAAAATATGTTTAATATGTTTCTCTGGGATTGTGGCTTGAAGTAGTAAAAATGCACATATGATATTAAAGTTAAGCGTCTCATTTAGCATCCACAAACATCTGAGTGTTAATAAACGTTCTGTAACGTGAGTTCAAAAACAGCTTATTTTGCTATTCAGACAATTTCTCAAGACTGCAGATGCATGGCAGGTCGCCTTTTGATTGACACCTCTCACTCATGAGTACCAACACTGCTGTGGACAGGGGAGCAGCAAATCTAGGCTCTCTTTAAAGCCACCTGACCAGACTCCCTTTACAAACAGAAAACCTGTAAAGAGGGGTCTACATATAAGATATCGTGCTAAAGGACTGAGGCTAAGAGCTAAAGTTACCATCCTCAACAGTTGATCGTGACCTGTGTAGAAGATGGAAATAAAAGCATTTTTTTTTGCATTGCGGTGGTGAGCTAATTAGCTCTAGCATTGTAGTGTAACAAACATAACATTATATCAGGTAACATCGGCTGTAGTTACTGGAGCGTCACCTAAATCTGTCCCTAAACAGCAGGACAGAGCCACTGATGTTAACGTCAGGACCAGCTTCCACACAGTAAAGAAATGCTACACAGTGGATGTACTAGTTGTGAACACTTCTTTTTAGTATAATCTATAACCAAACAAATTAATGTAGCTAGTTAATTATATGCTCCTTGGCTTTGGCTTTACCACTGTATGGAGTAAGAAATTAGCCGAACATGCTAATGATTGCAGCTTAAATTAGAGCAGATAAACACACAGTTTAATGCATTCCTTAATGCACTTTCGCTCTTTAAGTGAAAGAAAAAATCACTTTTACTACGACCCTATGCATACCACTTCAACATGTGGAGAAATCCACAGCTTGATAGGCCTGCTGTGCCTACTTATGGTTGCTAAGCTATAATTGAACAATCACTGTTTGGAGTACAAACAGTAGTAGTGTGGTAGTAGTTCGTGATGATTTGATCCATTTAACTTCTGCTTGATAATAATGTATTAAACAGTGCATGTATTGCATTAAACAAGGTGTTTATCTGCACGCCTGTATCATTAACACCTGTCTCATAAAGGGAGAAGTAATTAGGCCTTTATTATATCAAGTGTTTGCATTGTGCATTTTTCTAAATAAATAGAGGCATAATTCAATAACCAAAAGCTAATTATTAAATACTAATGGGGAAGGGGGGGACCCAAAGCAAAATTTGACCCTAGGGTCCCATAGCAGGTTCATCCGGCCCTGGTAAATACACACTGAGCTCACTTTTTTCAGTTTTTACAAGTACATTTGCAAATTGAATGTAGCACACTGCAGTGCTTATCAGAAATGTGAGGGGGGGGGGGGGGGTGCACAGAAAAACTTAAGTAAGACAAGAACAAGACTTTCAAAGGGGCAGAGAAGCACAGAGAATGCTCACACCATGCCTCACTGCACTCTGTCCGAGGCAATCTAATACACCTAGTCATGTGGTTTGTTGCCATGGCAGCAAAGATCCCAGCCGCTCGGTTCGTAAAAACATAGTGCTAGTCACTCCCCACACACACACACACACACACACACACACACACACACACTACACCTCCCACTGCAGACAAGCAGCAAAGTTTGTGGAGAAAAGTTTTTTTTTTTTTTTTTCACAAGTTAATATCTTTTATGATACAACGCTCGGTGGGATGATAGCGGAGAGCACAGTGGCACTTCTTGGGCGAATGGCTCGAAAACACTTTTTCTGCAAGGCAATCATTCAGGCATGGTATTTCAAATTACTTTGACAGTAATTGGGAGACCCAAATATTACGCTGCAGAGACCCATGGTGTGGAAATTAGAATTCACCTAGTGTTAAAAAGCAAACAGCAGAATACTTTTACCCCCCTCCTTTTGCTATCCTTTCTCAGTCAGTCAATTATGGAGCTCTAGGAATCTTTGAAATCCAGTTTAAGAGGGATTTCAGATTAGGTTAATAAATTAACCTGGAATTACAGAATCAAGTGCAGAGCTATGTGAGCTACAACAGAAACAATGCTAATTATTAATGGCATATTATCATGACAATACAAAACAGAATCATCTACATTTTGTTGTTTATATTACAAAGTGGATTTTGTAAATGAAAACTGTGGAAAAAACACAAATAATACGAGAGTATTTTATCAGTTATAAGGCAATGATGAATCCACCTATGACAGTAAATAGCAGTTATAGATGTATACACAGCGATGTCAGGCCACTACCGGCAACCAGTAGTCCAATGTCATCCTAAAAGTAATATAAATGCAAGCCCATTCATCACTTATACAGTGGGTTAATGTCAAAGTGTACAAATATACACTATTTTATAGATTAACATTGATATCCTTTCCATATTAAGAGCAAACACATCCTGAGTGCTAGGTCTGTGACCTTCTGCGGTCTGTTTTCAGTCTCGGAAATAACTGAGATTGATACAATCTATTGCAAGAGCAAATATTAAACCAACACAGCCACTACGAATTGTACGATGGTGAAAGGAAACAAGATGATCAACATACCTTTCATAAAGCACCATGGTCGTTTTCCTCCCCCCCCCCTTGCCTGAGCTGAGTTATTACAAAAGCAAAAGTCCTCCTTCTTCTAGAAGCAGCTACACACAACACAAAACTCCTTTCTAACAAGGAAACATTACAAACAAAAGCAGCCCAAATGGACGGGGGCCGACTGAAGATATCTGAAATTAGAAACTGTCAGCTAGGATACAGTGTGTGCTGCCTCTATCTTTAACTACAAATGAGAAGGCTCCACATTCTTGTACAGCTTTACTGGCTCTCTAGTTGCAGACCCCAAACCTCATTCCTGGCATGTGCCCAGCAAACATTACTCCTTCTCTGTGGCACTGTCACGCTGGCAGCATTAGAAAATAACTGCCCTTAAAAGAGCAAATCATCGTATACGATTAACATTACAGAGAGACTGGTGGGGCTAAGCACTGCCAAAAGGGTCTCACAGTAATGACTCACTCTATCTTTTTCATGCTGCACGGCCAAATATTCAACTGCATGTCAGGCCAACAATAAAAAAAAGCCTTATTAGTCAGTTATTTATATCATAAGTCTATTTCTGTAGCAGCTCAAGGATGCATAGTGGACAGTGCTGCTAATTCATGCCCTCCTTGATGCACATTGTCCACACACAAGCACTAACTTGAGTTAGAGAGCAATCTGTGTTTGGCTGGCTCAGTATAGTGCATCGCAGCTGCTACCACTGATTGGCCAGAGTTATTTTTACATCACAAGACTATACGCTGGTATCCGAATCCCATCTCCTGTTGACAGGAGTATAAAAAAGCTGCACCATTGACTTAAGGTTAATCAGTTAAAGCTCAGCCTAGCCAGAGATGTTCTGCTTGCTAGTGTTTGCTGTCTAGGTAGTGAAACAGTTCTCTCTTCCTGTATGGTACCAGCCAGTGATGTGTGTGTGCTGGAGGGCCCTCTGCTCGCTGTCCCCTGCTGCTAACGATCGCCATGGTTTCAGCTGCAAAAAGGCCAAAACTTTGGGACCCCGATGTTAAAAGAGAAGCGCGAGTACGAATTTAGTTTGCTGGTGCTGTGATTCTGTTTACAAAAGTGTTTCTGAGTTTTTTGCACAAAGGTGCACTGAAGTGTCGTGGAATAGTGGAAACACTGGAAATACAGTATGTTCTGCCTGTGCAAATGTGTGATGTGATAGCCAACACAGGATTACATTTGCATTTCAATCACAAGCTTGAATAGAGATGTACTCCTGGGCATAGACAGAGTCACGTTGCCTTGAAGACATTAAGAAAAATTCCAACACATCAATACTGGCCAAAGGTAAAAGGGCAGCAAGACAGGCAACAGGCAACCTCATGGTAAACATTCACAGCTCAGGCATCACCTGTCACGCCAGAGACACCTGTGTGTACGAGAGACAAAAGGTCTCATTGTTACAGACAAGCCTGCCTTGCATACACGACTCCATTTCTGCTGTTTTTATCCTCACACATCCCCGATTTTTATCGCTGTAACTTGATCAGGAAAACTCATTTCAACCCCAGAGTGACAAAGTAGGTTAAGGTCGCTCCTCCGCTGCTTGCCAGCCTCCAGCAGCAGCAGCAGCAGCAGCAGCAGCTGCTGCAGCAGGAGCAGCGCACTTTGCACAAGACTTACCAGTATTTATTTCGAGGCATGTCATGCAACATCACTTGTTTTTTCCCATCCAGGAATCCGTCGCGTGTCCCGATCAGGGTTTCTTTGGTGTAGGTTGCTGCATCACTGCACGAAGCGGCCGTTGTTGTTGCCGCTCTCCTGCAAAAGCTCTCTCGTGTAGTGGAAATTTTCTGGTCGCTGTACTGTCTGAGCGGAGCACGGGCAGCATTTGCCTCCAGTATGTGGCCTTCGCGATGACGTAATGCGGAATCTCTTCACTTGCGTCAGTGTGCTTCAGCTGCAAAATGTTCAAGTTTGATATGAAAACAATTTAAAAAAAACAATAACAACCAAACAAGCAAAAATACAAACAAAACAAACAAGGAAAATGCAAAATATAAGCAGATGAATTTATATTCTAACAGAGGTGGTGATGCAAAGGTGTGCTCATTCACTGGTTTTAAGCATTTTTGCAGCTTTAGGAAGATGACGTCATTAAGATAAGATAAGTCTTTGTGAATTAAAACAATATTATTATTAATAATAATAATAATAATAATAATAATAATAATAATAATAATAATAATTACATATTGAAAGATCTGTTATACACCTTGTAAATGTTTCTCATTTGTATGTGTATGGTTGAACAATTTGGATTGTAAAATCACCAGCTTACACTATTAGTAAATAAAATAATCATTAGACTGCAGAGGTTTTGCAACCACCAATTAAAATGTTCAAAGGCTGTATTTACATCATTTTTACACATGAGCTTGTGTGTGTTGGAATTTTAAATATAAGATATACTTTACTGACCCCCATAGCTCACAATACACAAGGTGAATAAGAAAATACTCATAAATAAAAAAAAACATATAAATATTCACTATGTACACAAATTATAAATGTTATACATCAAGTTGCTCATTTACCTCTGAGGTTGAACCATTTGGATTGTAAACACTGAATGCATCCACACAGCAGTTTGGCCTAGTGTTTTGAGTTGTAAAGTCACGAGTTTACACTATTAGTTAGTGCAACTTTCAAAGTATTTATATGATTTTATATGACATGCACAAATACATCTACTGTATATATAACCGTAAATATAATTAACACAGTAAAAAAAAAAAAATCCTTTTTCTACATCACCTTGTATTTGTTGTAAAAAGACCTGTAAAACAAATCAAGAAAATCAAAATAATACATGTTATTTGAATATTAGCCTATGACAATCAACATAAACATATCATATAGAAGTCAAAAATACAGTAGCACGTTGTCATTATAAATGTGACACTAGTATGTATCTATAAACAGGCAGAAGTCCTAACTATTACTGCTTAACAGAAGTCCATATCCATTAAGTGCCCCCTCTATGATTGTCGACTATGAAACACCTCTCAGTGTTGCACAAACGTTCACTGCTGCTCTTGAACGCAACTCACCTCCTCTCCAAGCGCAGCCCCTTGTTGCTAAGCAACCTGCGCAGAAGATTGACAGCAACTTGAGTTGATTCATTTCGGAGAAAAACTTTTAAACTTTTAACTTTTAATTATTATTTTTTTTTTACAGGACAGCTGTTAGCGTTATCAAACGGAATAACCAAAAACACACACTTTGAAGACGGCTAACAGATAGCTGGCTGACAAAGGTGTGTTATAATACAAGTAAGTTGATAGCCAGCCATTTTTTCGCTTTCACTTTCTTCCATGACAACGACCCCCCCAGCTGCTCATTAATTTGTCATTAGCGAAGTTAATTAACCGTCAACTTAACGTTAGCTAAGAGAGCGAGTCGAGGTATCAGTTGCAACTCTGTAGCTAACGTTAGACAACTTTGTCTGAAAGTTTAACGGCTGATATCAACTCTAATAAAGTAGCAGACGTTAATTAACGGTTTATTTTCAGGTTAAAGTGCTGACCGTAAACGTCTCTTTGAACTGGTGATATTTTCCTCGTCCTTGTCGGACAACTTTCAGCCATGCCAGACGTTGAACCACTCAGATTCCCATCGAGGGAAGGACGACCAAGTCAGCAAGGTGAGAGGAGCGTTATCAATAACATTTACTTTATCAAAAGTATGCAGAAAAACAGTCCCTGTCAGTGTTTTACTGTTATATTTATCGACTGGCCACTTCATTAGGTACACTTGAGATCCAATACAACAACTCTGCCACAATATAATGTTTCAATTTTTGCTGACACTGTCAGAGAGGTGTTGATTTAACTATTATGTTTACTGTTGAGGTTGTAGTTTGCAGTAGTGTTAAACTGGACTGCTTTATTTTTAGAGGTATTTCTACTATTTTGGCCACCCCATTTATAAACATGAGAAACACCTTTCAGTATAATGCACTCCTGTACAACAATATCACCCACTAATACACCCATTAATACCTGACAGTGTCAACAAAAACTGAAACATTATAAGCTTCATAAAAGTAGAATTTATAGCAGAGCTGTCATATCGGATCACATTGGATTGTACAAGTGTACACAATGAAGTGGACACTCTTATGAATTAGTGTGTCTGTTGTGTTTTACTGCTGTAGATGGTTAAGGTTGAGCTAATTTTAACTACTTTATACTGTTAATCTACGGCAGTCATCCATCTTTGACTGGACAGGAGTAGAAAATTGTTCAATTCAGATAAATGCTGTGCAATAAAGTACAAAAGAAGTACAATATTTGCCTTTAATATGTAGTATAAAGTATAGGTATAAGTTGGCTAAAATGGAAATACTCAAGTAAGGCCTTGGACCTTGAATTAAAAGTACCTTGAATTTGTACTTGAGTAAATGTACTTAGTTATACTCCATCACTGCTTACAGTTGTTTAAAACAGTGTTACTCAATCTTTTTACACCATGCACAACCTAATATTTGGCTCTCCAACTAACACCATTATGACAGATATTAAAATACCATCAACCCTGTTGAGTTACAGACAGTTCACACAGGAGGCAGTGGAAAAGGTGTACTCCTGATCTGCTTTTCTCTTCTATATATTTCCTGTTTGGAGCCATGATTACAGTGAAATAATTTATTTTACCCCCACTTACTGTCTCCACCCTTAACTAATCATGGATGTACGAATGCTACACACTACCTGCATGAAGGTGATAATAAAACAAAGTATTACAGGAAATGCAAAACATATTTTAAATAGTGATATAATAGTTTTAGCGTTTTCAGTCAAAATGTTGTAGTATTTTGTTAAATATTTTGAAATGTATTTATTTATTAAATACACTATGTACCACAGTTTGAGAACCAGTGGTTATTAATAATAATAATTATCTTTTTCTTTGTGAAATAAATCAGCTTTAACATCACACTCTGATCTGTTTACTGAAAGGCAAACTAATATGTATTAAATTAACTGACTGGTGTGGTCACAGTCTACATTATTCATTTTCACACTTAATGTTATAGTGAACTAAATATGACAACAAAATTTCACCTGTTCACCTGCAGACCACACTTGTCCCCATGTACAGTAGACAGTTGGCCACACACATTCACAAAGTCACACAGACTGTAAATATGTCCTGTCAGCGCTTGAGCTGCACTGCATTTCATAAATTTGTGGTGGTGAATAAATGTCAATAAATTTGGTTGATAATTACTTTTAAATATCTACTATTATTAGTGAGTGTGGCAGGTGAAGGTGATTGGTCCTCAGGCTCACATGGGCCTGCTCTGTGGCTATAATACACCCTGTCAGTATGATTTAGAGCTTATTCAGCCAGCTCATGACATATTACCTCACCACCTTCCTACCCCACTTGGTTCTTTCACTGTGTATTATTCATCTAAACTGCTCAGCAACAGATGGCCTTCATTTCGGGTCTCCACACACTTTTTCCTCGACTGTTCTTGTATTGTTCTGAGTCAGCTCAGCCACAAGCCAGTCTCCTAATCAATGGAGCATCATGACAAGTATACTGTTCAATAGAGTTTGTGACCTACTTATTTCTTACCTGTTCGTCTACAGATGTTGACTGTTTTGGTTGTTTCTCCACTTGTTGGTCATTTACCTATTGCTGCTCAGCAGACAGAAACATTTAATGAAGGGGCCTCTCAACTGTCCAAAACATGTGATGCTGTCTGTAAAAAGGTGCCAGGCAACATCAGATGTCAGCGTAATGGCACTCCTGGCAAGACAGGTGTATGGCCACACCGCCACCACTTGTGACAGGATACTCCTCTTGGTCTTTCTTTCAGTCGTTCAGGTTCAGCTGAATCTGTGGATGGGCCCTTTATCCAGGGCTGGTTCTCACCCTGCAAAGTTGAGCACACACATCACCATTGGTGATAGAATCAGTATGCGCCTGAGAGAGGACACGTAAACACAATCAGTCCACCCATTGTTCTCTATCTGTATTCTGTACATCTGGATATATCCAGAAAAAAGCTACCCTCAAAATAAAATAATGGAAAATTGAATAAATGAAATGAAATTAATTAAAATGTATTGCCTACCATAAACAGCTCTCTCTCTCTTGTGGGCCTTGCAGTGATAAAAACAACACTATCTTATACTGCAGCATACAATATGAAGACAGAATTCATAATATAATGTACAACTCTGAACAGTTTTATCAGAAGTACAAAACTGATGCAAACATGATTACATGATTTTCTATATAGTTTTCATTGATTCATAGATACATAAGCATAAAATTTAACTTGTAAATAAACATAAACATCAACAGTCAGCATATCCAACATATAATAACACAATATATACAAAGGCCTGTGATAAATTAACATCTGTGATGCAACCAAAATTAACATTCAACGCCAGATCTTCAAAGTGTCTCAGAGGTCTTATATACAAAGTTTCCCCCTTCATTAATTTAAATTAATTCCAGGCCACATTTGTTCATATGATGCAATTTCTGACATCACTTACATCCATTTTTTAACATCTGGAGTGGCTGTCCTCTTCCATAATCCGAGGATCGTTCAAGCAGCTGTGACCACCCCAGCCTTTAAAACAGCTCGCTCATATTTAGATATATTTGGCACTTCTGATTGGTCCCCTAACAGATCATACAGGTACCACCACACCTGGCCATTTACTCATGTGTTCCAATATTTTCTCCAAAAAGAGGTTTACATCTCCAAATTGCATGTAAAAATGTTCCTATTTCACTTGACATGATTTTCTATAGTTTTCTTTTTGGTAATATTTGTAATATTTGCTACCTTTTTATATAATTACTATATTTTCTACAATTCCTGTGAGAGATCATCTCAGTGCCACAACATAAGGCACAAGGACCAAAATTAGTTTGACAGAGGCAGAAATGCATTTGTTGTTCCAAATCTTCATATTGTTTGTTTTCCAATACTAACTCCAGGCTTATTAAATGAATCATTCAGAGATGTAATTACTGTAACCGTAGTGTTTATGGTAGCATTCACATATTCTCAGATCTTGTAGGGTTGCAATCTGTACCACTGGTGTTTTTTTTCTTCTCTTTTTGTCAGCCAGATGGCGTCCTTTCACCACTAAGAATTGTGCCCTTGGGTTTGTCTTCAGATGTTCAAATTAGTTGTCTCTGCTCTCTCACTGATGCTTCCAATATATTGCAGAGTCTGTGCAAGCAGAATCGAAGAGAAAGTACAGCATCTTTCACAGTCAAATACATTTTTGTAATTGCTTTTCAAAATAAAGTTAATGAAGAAGGGTGAGTCTTTGTTCCAATAAAAGTTGTTTTCTGAGTTTCCAGTGAGGGCTAGTTCATCAGTGTGTTATTTATGAATTATTTCAGGGATGTTGTGCTGTTATGTGAATGAAAAAGTCTAGTGGAGGGTTTGTTTTTCATTGCTTCTATTAAACTGTGTTTGTGATAAACAAATTTAAGGTGGATTTACAGATCTCAATATTTTGTGTCTCTCAAGATCAAGCAGATCTTCAAGCTGTCTGCTCTGGTAGACGTCGCACTTGTGCTTTGCTCAATAGTCCCTCGCCATGTGTCAACAGTGCTATTTACCATATCCAAGAGCTGAAGATGACTGTGGAAAATTGGTGTCAACAGGTAAACTGATGTCAGATGTGATCAGATGTGTGAAAAGATTAAAAGGAAAATATGAGATATGAGTAAAAAATCTATTTTAAAGTTCATTTTCTTTTTTCTTGTACCAGTCCGGAAAATATCAGCCACAAATTGATCAGGACAAGCACCAATACAGCAAAGCTATAAGGTGAGGTCGTCTGTTGTTTTCATTTATTCATGTATATTCAGGAGAACATAAAGACATGACACAAGATAAACTCCTTTTTAACAGATTTCAGTCCAGAGACTCAGATACTGAATCAGTGACGTCGACAGAGTTGTTCGTCGAAGGCATCGCAATTAGTGCAAGAGGTGAAATTCATTTCTAAAATGTTTTGCCTTAATTTCTGTTATATTAAAGACGCTGGAGATGCTCTAGGTTTAGATGTTGCTTCATTCCTTGCAGTAGTGGCTTGTCAGTGTGAGAATAATTGAGTCCCAGTTACTGGTTCACATCTTTTCTCTACATAATAATTAATTAGACACTATCCAGCGTTCAACTCTGCTAATAAAATACCATGGATCAAGTTTATGTTTATCTGCACTTTGTAGCTGGTCAGAGTATGTTAACATAGCTCTGCTAAAATTAGTTTACTTGTTTATGCTTTTGTTTATTGAGTTGAAAGTGATGATACAGCCCAAAACAGTGTTCCAATCTTGTAAAGTTTTTCATCCTCTAGAAAGTTGTCCATTATCGCCACTATTGAAGAAAATAAATGATGTCCTTGGAGAGGTTGTGTATCTGATCGAGCGGCTGGAGGCTGATAGGCAGTATGCAGAGGAAGCTCTCTACAAAGAGAAGAGGAGAAAAAGGTTTTTGGAGAACAAAGTTGACAGTATTTCACTGTGGAAGCAACAAGAGCACTCCTTTGTAGTCCAAAAAGGTCAGCACCTCCTCATACACATATTTGTGTCTTGTGAAGTGTTGTGATGTTGTTGTTTGACATTTGCCTTTTTTCCTAGAGCATGAGGCTTGCATTCGAGACATCACTGAACTCAAGTGGCAGCTAAAACTGGAAAGAGAGAAACTTGACCAAACCCAGGAGAAACTGTCACATACTGAGGTGTTGAACCAGCGCTTACATGAGGACATCAGTTTTGCCAAAAAACAAGTTCCTATTGTGAAGGAAAACCTTGACCTACAGAGAGGAATCATAAATCAAATCAACGCTGCACAAGCTGAGGTAACCTCTAATTTGATTTATTTTTGTTTTAATACCTTTTCTATTTAATTTTTAAATCCAGAAAACCTGGACTGTGTTTGATAGCGGCATGGTGAATAGCTCTGACTTCAGTGCATTATTTTGGCATTTTTGCAATATTTAACCAGCTAACAGGTAAGAATTTGTTGTTGACACAGTCCAGTTCTGTCAAGTTAAAAATGTTGTTCATGTACCTTTTTTTTAAACTACCTGTTATCCCCTGATTATTGGCACTTAAGTTTGCAACTGCATTTTCATACTGATGTGTGCTAAACTACATTCTGGTGCATTGTATACATGCAGCAAGCAAGCACAATAAAATACGCACCCAATAAGGTGAATGTTTAAGTTTTTGATTAGTATTTCCGTCACACACAAGCTCTATCTCACTCAGCCACTCTCTCTTTTCTAACTCTGTTTTTAATCCACAAGTGGCATGGCTTTAGGGATTGCAATGTTTGTTGGTCTATTGGTCCAGTGTTCATCCAGCAATTTGGTGTACAGTAAAAATCATTCCATTTTAACAACTGACTGGATTGCTCTGAAATTTGGTACAGACATTCATGGCCCCCAGAGGATGAATCCTAATAACTTTCATAATTCCCTGACTTTTCATTTAGCTTTTCCACTTGTTAATTTCTTCAGTTCAAGTCAGGATGCATCAGAATCTAATGACCAAACTGAGCCTCAGTTTAAGCAAAGTTTAGAGAGATGGTGTCAACATGTAACAGGTTAACTCTGACTCGAAACCATGGCAGCTTTATGGTTATTAAACGAAACACCAGAATGATTCAGTGTTAGAACATGAAATATTTGTTTGTCTTTTTAATTACATCTCAAGAAGCCATTGGCTGTGAGTGTTGTGAAGATGTTAACCCTGGGCTCTGGTAGTCAAGTGTGAATCTTGTGTGAACGCCCAGGATTAACAGCTAGCCTTGGGCTTTCTGGATTTACTAAGGTTTTTCAAAGCTAACAAATAATGTAAAAGTGCGTAACTTCACTGTTGGCTTGTGGCAGCGGCTCTCTGTACGTATGGGATTCAGAATATCTAGTTTTGACAGGGTATAAATTGATTACAAGATAAAATATTGTCTTTAACCCTTACATACTGTTCGGATCAAAATTGACCCGGATCTATTGATATATCGAGAGAATCAAGGAAAATGGCAACCTTGAAACAGTATATTCTATGTCTGTGTGTATTTTTTATGGAACAGTGGTGACAGAATTCAGGGGGGACCTTGACAGTCTGTATTCCCACCACAGGTGGCCAGGCTCCCGCAGGGACAGGCACCTGCTGCTCTTTGAAGGGTCAGGGGGGAACCTCAAAACAGCAAAATAGTTAAACAGCATAGGAGTGGTCATACAGAAGTCAGAGGGTGCCTTGACACAGACACTTGCACCTGCACCTGCAATGTAACAAAATAATCTAAAAATAGATCCATGATGAGGAAGCTGATAGTGATTTGGAGGAGGATGTGTCAGTAAGGACTAATGGTTGCAATGGTTATATGTGGTTCCAGAATGTTCTTGCCATTTTCACTATCAATAAAATCTATTAAATAGATCTGTAGTTCAAAATTTGGTATAGACACTTTTTTATGAGGATTTTCTTGACCTGGACCACACTGTGAAGGCATTGAATATGAACAGTTTGTAAGGGTTAATATTAGTACCTTTATTAAATTTGTTAAAAAAATAATATCTGAGCAAAAAAACCTCTCTCTCCCTCTTTATTTTTTAGGCTGATCAAGTCTGCTCAAAAACACAAAGTGATCTCAGACTGGTTCAGATGGAGTTAAAAAAGATGGAGCTGGACGCCAACAATGAAAAGACATCACTGGAACATGCACTGTTGATGATGAAGAATCATCTGGATAACAGATTGTGAGTATCTACCTGCTGTGAAAAATGTGCTAAATAACTAGTCGTTAAACATTTCATATGTGTTTCCTGTTTAAAGTGTTTTTGTATTTAGGATTATGTCGCTGGTTTCTGATGTCTCTTAAAATCATATGACACCTTAAACAAAGTTATGGTCAACACTTTAACTGCTGCTTTAAATTAATGCGCAAGGTATATTAAAGTAATTATAATAATATATTAAACTGCACGTAACCATAGCAACAATACTTGTGCTTAATGCTGCATTACCAGATAATAAGTCTCACTGTAACGGGCCTGACTATTTGACTACAAACAAACTTTGAAAAGGACTTGAATAGAGGTGTGCTGATATACGGCAATAATGGACTTGACTTCAATGTTTTAGATTTGTTCTTTGATGCTGATAAAGCCAAGACAAGAATAGCTCCGTGGGTTTGATTCCTGCTTTGTAAAAAATAACTTTGCTTGTTGAAGGATCCATTTTCTATTCAGGTACACAGTATGTATGTTGTAGATGATTTTCTTTTATATTGAGAATCATGAGTCGCACAGCAACAGCACTGTGTTTTGAGTTATCCTGTGATCCTCAGTGAGCACTGGATTTCAAAAACTACTTTGAATCTTTGAACTTGACAAAAGACAAAAACGTTTTTTTCTCCAGGGAAGATTTAAAGGAGTTGAAGATGCTCGAGGAAGGTATATGTGGTGAAATAAAGGATACTGAAAAGACGGTTGCTCTTACAGAAGAAAAGTGTGCAGCCATAACACAACGTATCCCTGAAATAATGGAGCTCGAGAAAACTGAAAAAGACAGGGTAACTGCTATTGTCCATTTTTAAATGTCTTTAACTAAAAAAAAAAGGAACTGACCACAGTGTACAAAAACAGTAACGTTGTCTTCTTCTCTCCAACAGATTTTGCAACTGAAACTTCAAATTGAGGATGAAATGCAACAAAATAAGAAATTAAAAGAGAAACTAATTGCACTGCAAGAAGACATCGAGAAAACTGTAAGTATTGCCACAGTAGTGTTAAAATGTCTTAATGTTGGTGCTGCTTTGGCTACTTATGTGTGTCTTGATAGTTCATTGGGTAGAGCATGGCACATAACTGCCAGACTATGATTGGAGTCTCACTGGAGCTATGCATGCTAATAATGTTTGAATTCATGGCACTGTAAGGTGTTTTGGATAAGTGCATCCACTCAGTGCCACACTGTATGTTCTGTTATCCACAGAGACTTAATGGGGAAGCAGAGGTCTCCTGCATAGAAGAGCAGCTCCGTTCAAAGCAGAATACTTTTGCAGCACTTCGGAAAGAAAACATGCAGTATGAACAGAATGTAGAAGACTACAATATAAAACTTAATGAGAGGTACAGTGTACAGTGGCACATACAACCTCCCATTATTTGGTATTACTGTATACAGTAGTGGCCACATACGTGTGTTTATTATTACTTTTCTGTGTCATTTTCCTTAGCAAGAAAGCAGTGAAGCAGATGCGTGAGGAGAGGAAGCAGATGCTCCAGAAAATCATTGACAATGACGAGCAGTGGGAAAAGGCCAAGGAGGAAGTGACCCAAGTTATAGCCCAGCACAGTGTCACCCAGACTAAACTGGATGAGCAGGAGCAGCTCACCTTCATGGAAGAACAGAGGGCCAGGGTCAGTGACAACATATGTACATGTTCTATGTATGCTGAATGGGTTGTAAGGAAAATATGAGATACCAAATGCTACGTTATTCAGCGCTATTTCTATTCTCTACAGAAAGAGATAGAAAACCTGAGGAAAGATCTGTCAGGTCAGATGACGGCCCTGGAACTACTGAAGGTGAATTCATGAGACGGACTACATTTTACTCAGAGTGGAGGGAAAATGTGATCTGAACAAAGCAGTTACATTGAAATTTAAAAAATATATCTCTATATTTTTGCAAACTTTTTTTTCATTTTCTGTAGAACACAGAATAGCTATGTTGAGAGAGGCATAAAGAGGTGAAGCTTCACAAAGCACAGTCTCAATAAAAACTGAACATTATACGTTTCATAAAGGTAGTTTTAAATGCCTAATTTTGCTCATTTCCTGTTACAGTTTTTACCCCCTGTACATGTTTTAAGACTTTAGGATAATGACATTCTGCTTGCTCTTGTATTTTCTTTTGCATCAGGGTGAGTGTACAAACCTAAACAAAGAACTGTATCGACAGCAGAGGAGCTCAGAGCTAACTAATCAAAAGCTTCAGAAAGAATTTGAAGATGCATCCTCAGCAACAAAAGCTCTGGAGACAAAAATCGAGGTACTGATGAAGCTTGATAATCTTAGTCAAAGTATGATTTTACATCACAAAAGTAACCATTTATAAAACAATGTATTCAAAGTATATTCATTCATTTGTAACTGATTTTTGGTTTGTATAGAAACTCAAGAAATTGACAGAAAATTTGGAAAAGATTCAGTGTGAACACAGGAACAGAGTAGTCAAACTTGAGGAGGAGAAAAAAGTCAAGTGTGACCACCTGAAAGCTGCCCAGGTAACAAACATTAAGGGTTGCATAAAGCAATTAAACAAAATTATCTAAGCACTGCGAACAAAATATTTTAGCAGTAAAATAAACTCTGCTATTTGTTTACAGGATTTATACACAGCGACTATAACGAGACATGACGATACTCTGGACAGGATCAGGGACCTTACGAAGAAGAGCGAAGAACACAGAGATGCTTCAGATAAAATGGAAAAAATAGTTGAAAGTATGCCGGAGGTCATAGCAGAACTTCAGTAAGTTAGTTATACACATGCAAGAAAATGAAAGAAAATGGATAAAAAATTCAAAAAAATGTTTTGTATTTCTTTTATTATTAATTTGATCAGAATTATTCTTAATTTTTGAATATTTCTTAAATAAATGCTTTGCTTTGAGTATACATTTCTACCAGCTATGATTACTGCATCAGTAGGAGCACTGATGCAGTAATCATATATTTATGATGCTCAAAAATGATATTAGGAAAATAATATAATTTTGTGTGTTTGATTTCTCCTTCCAGAAGTGTTTTTGATGTGGCGGAATTCAAAAACAAATCAGCTGCTCTCATAATGAGCACCTTGCAGTCTGATATTAATAACTGCCAACAACGAACACAGCGATCCATGCAGACACACACTGCTCATGTTACAGCAAGAAAAAAAGAAATGGAAGACGCCAAGGTAACAAAATGTTGTTCAGTATAACTCTCTGTAAATACATGACTTTTTTTGTGTCAAATACTGTGCAATCAGAGACAAGCTGTAAAAAACATCTCATTGTTTATTTGTTTGTGGATTAGTGTCAGCACATTGCTTGTCACAATACTTCCCTTAAGATGCAGAGAAAAGAGCTGTGTGCAATTAAAATTACAAGCCATGGTCAATCTTGTTTAAGTGCTTTTCCCACAAATGACAACTCAGTGTTGTTATAGTCTTTTGTCTGGACGAATTTGATGATGCGTGTCGCTGTGAGATGCAGTGCCCATTTTGTTACCTGTAGGCCAACATTTTCAATAGCAATTTCAGTGTAAGCATACAGTTCATAATATCAAATACGCATATGATCTGAACCTTTTTTATATTAATGTCAGAAATAAGCTCTTGTAAAAACATGAGTATTCTGTGCACAGACTGGCATGTATTTGAACTCTCCTTTGTAAGAGAAAGCCCTATTTATTGTAAGGTTTTCATCTGCAGGATTATCAGCCCCAGCCAGAGCCTCTTTGCTGATGGGGGTTTCACATGGCTTATCTAATGTGAAATCGCCATGTGGTATATAGTTTCATTAAACGGTGATCAAGAATGCATTAGTTCAAAACAAGAAAAGGCAATGGAGCTTAAGCCGCCATGCATCCAAGTGCAGCAACTTTAAAGAAGTTGTTGGCGTGAGACAATTTAAGAATTAGAAGTCTTCCTCATAGACACAACTCCCATTAGCCAGATAAAAGTTAGCCATGCAAAAAAGGGTTTAGTCTTTTCACTTGACGAAATAAGATGATATAACAACAATACTCCTCACCAAATAAAAAGATCAGAGAGTCTGAAGTTCTAAGGAAATTGGTCACTTTAATCATTGAGACCAATATAAAGCACACATAATGTCTGCATTAGCATAACATAATAAGCCGAGTGTGCATTCAGAAGTCACAGTGCATGAAGCAGAATGGTTAGGCACTTTCAAATATTTCTTATAGAGGAGATTTCTTCAAAAAATGCTGACCAAATACTATACTTTTATAACCTCCTGAAGGTTGCAGCTCCTCTTTGCTATATAAACTGAGACAGTTCAGTATAACTAATAGCCTGATGGGGATTTGTATGTGGCTGTATTAAATACAACCCACAGATGGTTATTTTTAAAGATACAAACACAGGGTATGTCAAGGTGAGATAGGTTGACTTGTTAGTCCTGTGGGGTTCCTGGTCATCTCTATTCAACCCATACACACTGTATCTGGAAGTGTTCCGTCTTTCATACATGCACCTATTTTTTGATTTGATCAGGGCTTGTCGTTTGGCGAGCACAAAGTAAACAATGCAAACTGCCGACGCTATCAGTTTCTTATGGGCAATGAAGTGTAATTTGTTCCATTTACACTTCACAACAGCATCAGATGGGCTTTGTCAGTGCTGCATGGAGTAATTAAACCTGAAATCAATAGCAGGCATTTGTCATGTTTACAGCCCCTCTTTCTGCTGGGTTAAACTCATCACTTTAGTGCTGTTCTGTTTTACTGCAGAGACACACTTCATTATGTCTGCAGGTAGACTTGAGATATTCACCAGGCACATCTCCAGTACTTGGGAAACATTGTTCAAATGAAAAGAGGACATGCAGAGAGACACATACTCACCGTGATTTATTTGCATGATTTCCCAGAAAAGTGCCCATTGTTGTATGCCTGCTAGTTATATATTAATTAACAGCACAAACACAGAAAGTAGCATGTATTCTATTGTACGCACACACAGCAATTCAGTGGTACAGCTAAAGTATCTTCTAAATGGTGTGGTGTTACTATACAGTATTTACAGTACTGTATCAACACTCCCTTCACCATATAAAATCATTTCTTGGGTATGTACATAGTAGATTGTGAGTCATGAAAACATTGATCTCTGTGATCAGTCACTATGTATTTTACATCTGTCCTGAACTTAATGCAGCCTCAGCAGTTGTTCTTTTGCCAGTGTAGCTGTGGCCTACTGCAAATATGTTGGTGAAATGGCTATCATGCTAACACAAATCCATTTGCAAATGCTGGTTGCTCTAATTGTAAAATTCACAGTTATGTGTCAGAGGTCTCTGTCTCTGTATCTTAGGGATACACAAATCAGATACACCAGATCGGTATCAGGGATGACACTGACCTCATTATTCGAACTGGGTATCAGCCATGACATGAAATATGTTTTCTTTGTTAATGTCATCTTTAAATTCATTGTTTCCAATAGCAATTTTTAGCACCACAGCGATCCCTGGCCTCCTGTTACCTTACATAAAAAATAAATCCAGTTAGATTTGTGCAGAAACATATACAGATTAATTTTGGGGGAAAGAGACAACTGGTATTGGATCGGTACAGTATTGATAGATATCAGAATCAGGATCGAGAGACTGAAAGTCAGATCAGTGCATCACAGTGTAGGGTTGGTATGTCACAAGTAGACAATAGTTACAGTATACAGTACATCTACAGCCAATATGGGGCCTGTTTGTGTCTTGGTGATTATTTAATAACTACTGTAAACATTATCTGCCTTTACTGTTTTACCTAAACCTTTTGTCTTTATCGTATGTGTAGGAAGCATTAGAAATTGCACTGAAAGAGAACAAACAGCTGGCAAGCGAGTACGAAGGTCTTAAGAAGATCCTCATGGAGGCCAAACAGGAAGCAGTGACTGCATTGAGCGAGAAAAACCATGCACATAAATCTTTTCATTACTACACACAGGTACGGTTTATATAACCTTTTGTAATATTTAATATCTTGCACGCCCTCTCTTTTTAATTATGTTTTATGACTCAGGATTTTTTGCGCTGTTATCTCACGTTCTGTTCTCTCTTGTTCTATTCCATGGTATTCTTCTTCGAACTAGATAGCTCCTCTTTGCATGGGCAGTAATTTTAAGAAGGTTTTAGTTTGGCAACCAGTGAGGAGGTTACTGCAGCAATCTAATAATGATGAGATAACTTGAGTGGAGGAGGATGATGGATGTGACATAATGTAATGATAGCTATGTAGTTTTGCCACCAAGGGGAGTAAAGAGAGAGGTTGATGGTACATGTAAATACTTTACTCTCTCCGTTTTCTTGATTATAGTTTTTGTGAGGTGGTCAGAGGTGAAACATTTTATTATCGGGGTGTTACAAATTTGCCTTTGTTCACCACAGTTCACACACACCATTACTTAGGGATCAGCAGCAAATACAGGTTAGGATCAGACAATGAATGTGCCTTTAGTACTGAAATAGCATCAGAGTTCTTGACTAGTTGAGGGAGACAACTCAGCAGCATTTCACTGTTTAATCTTTATAGTTTTTGACACTATTTAACTAGAATAGAATTACACATGACAACCATAACGGCAGGAAGAAGCCACACTGATTCCTGCAATGAAAAATACATATTATTTGTTCCAAAAATGACTAATACCTTTACTTGAGCAATTCCTCATCTAACTGCATGAATGTTATCAAGTGAAAAATGCATGCAAAAATAAAATCCTGTGGACAGGATTTTCCACGCTCATGATCAAAGCCTGATTTTCTTTTACTCCGGATTCAGCCTTCACCATTTTTTGTTTGTTTCAACTCTACACTTCTACAACAGCAGCCTCTCGGCTAGTGTTTTATGCCTGAATTTAGTTTTTATAACAAGCTTATAATCAAATATATTTCTGAAATGTAGATGCAGGCCTATCACATGTAATCTGATCTAAACAGGAACATTTAAGCACTCGTCTGTCTTATTTTAAATTATCCTTATCCTTTAAATCATCCTTCTAATGTTTGCATTTTATGTCCCAGTTAGTACATGTATTGCACAATGTGAATGCCCTGAATTGATTTGTTTGTAACTGGAGGCAGCAAGGTAAATGCATTTAACATTGTCAGGATGATTTGAGAGATCAGAACATTAGTGCATGTGTACGAGATGCCTCACACCAGTCATGTGTGTGTTTGTACACCCCATAATCTCTTTATTACATTCAGCTGAGGGACACAATGAAAAGCATTTCTTAAGTATCCTTTTATAGAAATATAATCCTGACAGCAGGCGTTGTGACATATAGTTCAAATGACGTTTAAAATAACCCTTACTACTGTATGCTTTCATGACAACCACCATACAGCACAGATTTCTACTGTTATACTATGTTTCCTTGCACCTTGTTTTTTTTTTGTACAAAACCATACAGAAGCATGTAAACATCTATAATAAGTAATTGAGAGTTGACTCATTATTGTGATTTGTAATTTTCCAAGCTGTCACAACTCAATCCATCCATAGTTGATATTCACGTGTTATAGCTCTGCTGTCAATGCTGAAATAATCAAATCCACAAGTTGTCATGTTGAAATACAGATAAGTAGGTGTCAATTTTGTTAGTTTATCTTGAGTGAAGTGTTACCAACTACATACCTTTAATGTTAGTCAGTGGTGGAATGCAACTAAATAGTGGATTTTAATTTTATGTTACTTTATCCACTGTAATTCAGAAGAAAATACTTTTTACTCCCTTTACTGGACAGCTTTAGTTACTAGTTACTTCAAAGATTTGTGTTTTGTGCATACAAAACACATGATGAGTTTATAAAATATAGTGGGATGTTATAGATTGAACTATCCAACAAAATATTTGACATTATCTCCACCTTGACCAGCTACAACAGTAATAATATCCTGCTGTATATAATACTGTGTATAGAACACTTACAGAGCAATTTTCTGCAGAATGAGTACTTTTACTTTTGATACTTTAAGTACCTTCTGCTAATAATATGTACATACTTTACTTAAGTGACATTTCAATCAATGCAGTACTTTTACTTATAGTGGATTATTTTCTGTATTACTGTATTACTGCTTTTACTAAAAGCTGGACTTTAACATCTAAATGAACGTCCATTAGATTTGAGTTTACACAATGTTGATTAGGCCTAATATTGCCAGCTAAATCTCTCTGTATTTCACAGTGTACCAGAATTTTTAAAGCTGGTGTCTGTATCAACATTCCTGTGTTGTCGCAGTGGTAGTGATGCATTTTACATCAACCAGCAATGATTGGTTTGACAGAACTGATGGGGGGAGCAACCATAGCGATGGAGTAGACTACAATAACTCAGAGTGCGGCGGAGGGATGTGTATTTGTGTAATTACTCACATTTACATTTAGTCATTTAGCTGCCGCTTTTATCCAAAGCGACTTACAAAAAGGGGAAACAAAATTACAAAATTACTCTCACTGCCAGAAGGGGGAGACAAAAGTTCCGCACTGCCGGTTTAAATAAAGCATTTCAACACCACTGATAGTCTACTATTTATGCTATATTTGTTACCATTGTCACCATCAGGACAGAGCAGAGCTTGGAGATCTTTAGGCACATGTGTTTTTCTACCATAACCGATGGAATATAAAAACATGTATTTTTGAGATTTTTGGAGATTTCATCTTTAATATACTTATGTTTCAGATACAGATAATTTAATTTAAATGAACAGTTCCATTCAGCTACACGACTTGAAGTTATATAAGCATATTTTGTGGTATATGGAGGCTTTGTATGTTTGTAGTGGAAGATGGATAATATATGTCATATATATTACTTCTCCCTTTATTTAATATTAGAGATAATATTTTTTCTTTTCAAAGAGAGGATGTAATAATGTTAAACGTGTTTACATTAGGATATTACCGCATCAAAATTCAACAAGTATAAATACATTCAAATAATACAATTATGTAATTCAAAATACTCATTTGTAAATGAAAAAAAATTATGTTTAATTAGCATCTGATATCACTCGGCAGTATGTGCATCTCATAAAAATCCTCTTGATTCTACTGTACATGTAAGCATTGCTTTGTTTATGAGGAGGCTTTCAGCTCTTGGGTTTTAACAGGGTACACCATAAAGAGCATTCTTGTTATTGTCTTTCCTTCAGGAGCTGATGACTGAGCTAATTCGCTTTAGTTTTCAATGCACTGGGGAACACATTGCCAAGCAATGATAAGCTTTGTAGGAAGAGTAGAGAGATGGAGGGGGAAGAAAAGCAATGGCATCTATCAGAATTTAAACCTCTTTGCTTGAAACTGTGTTCAAATAATAAAGCAAGCAGCATGTCTTTCCAAGAGACTAGGAATAATTTCTGGTTTCAGTGGGGGGTTCATGACTCTGTGTGTATGTGTAAAATATGTCTTGAGGGGATTGGTATAAAGTTAAACTGGGTGAAGTAGAAATATTTTACTCATCAGCTTTGCAGTCACAGAGTTTGCCTCGGCTAGAACAAAACTGCTGAAGCATTTAGAGAAAATTAACCCCCCATCCTGGCAGCCAGATGTGACTGGATTCTGATGAGTGCACACGAGTGGGCAGAGAAACCAAGAGACTGTGAAATTCCTGTCAGGCCCGTGTACTGCAGAATGGGCTATTGACTGCTTTCTCTATTCCCCTCCATCATTCTTCTTGAACACTGCCATTAATTTCCTCTCCTGCCTTACCAATTCCTTTTCTCTGCCTTCTCTCCCCCTAGCTCTCTTTGTTGCAGAAGAGGATGCACAAAGCTTTGGTGAAATACTTCAGACAACGCAGCCTCTACAGCCAGGCTGAACTGGACCGGTGCCAGGCTCTTTCTCAAGAGACCGACCAGAAAATAAAAACAGCCCAGGTATTTGTACATATACATGTAAAGCAGGCTGGAAAAAAACTTCACAAACTGTCACCATTCATTTAAATGGTAAATCCCTTTATTCAACTTTTATCCCAGTGTAGGTATTCTACCGGATGGAAGCGTATTCTTTTGCATACTACAGTAACTCCATGTTATGCTTGGCATTGTTTGAGCCTCATCCGGCTAGTCAGTTGCCTTGTGTCTTCTTTGCCAAGCGAGGGCAGCCAGGCAAACATCCACGAAGGCTTTGTGCCTCGCTGCTATGGTGGAGTTAAAGACACCACTCTTACATTACAGTCTATACATTCACTCATCAGATCACAGACTGATGTGATGGATGATGTGCTTGCTAGAGTGCCTATGCAGTGACTCCATGTCTGAGCTCTGCCTCTCTAGATAACTCTATATACACAACACATTGTGCTTAGTCACATTAACATTTGAGCCTGTTTCCTGTTTAGCAGGGGCATTTGTGACTTTTACGGCTATTTCAGGGTGAGTTCATTACGCCACATGGAAGATATGTTACAGCCGCTTCTTTTGTGAGTAGAATAACCTTCTGTCTGTCTTGCAGAAGAGCAGCAGCATATTCTGCAAGGTTGAGAAGTAAGGATCTTCATTTAGAGGATAATCGGTGTCTAATCTGTGCTGTGATGTGAGATGAGGTCAAAGCGGACAGAGAGACAGTGATGAATCTTTATGAAATGTCCTGTCCAGCATTACCGCAGAGCCAGGTGGCATGGCAACCATACTATGAACTACTTCCATCCTTTCTACTTTTTCTTTTACCACAACTGTAGGGCATCCCAAACCTCCATGTTTGTCATTTGCAATCTGTAGTTTTTGTTAATTTGTTGTTCACCAAAAATAAAATTCAACTTCATCCAATATGCTTGAGGCAAAATATGCTCACATTCGATTAGAGGTTTTCCAGGGGAGTACCCAATGAAAATACTATTAAGTGGTTTCCTTCTCAGTTCCTCCTCCTCTGACTGCTGACATGTTTTTTTGATGGGTCTGGTCCAGACATTACAGGGAGCAGCCATGTCTCACTGGCCCAGCCTCAAAAGGCCCCAGCAGATCACAGCTCAAGGCAGGGAGGAGTAGGGCACAGGGGGAGGAGCTATCAGAGAGCTGCAGAGTGTGAAGGACAAAAGAGCTGGTGTATTCAAGCGCACCACACCGTCACCCGTCACAGCTCAGCACAGGGTCCATCAGAGCAGGCAACACTCACTTTAAACAGGCTCCTCATGAACAGACCAGCTCAAGGTCTATCCTCCAAAATGTACACATGTAGAAAAACATTTATGAGAGGAGGAAAAAAAAAAACCTTTATTAGCTTTTGAGCAGGCATAAACACACAATCTGCATGATTGCCTAAATATTAAGGCCGTTAATGGGATCTTATGATGCACAAAGAAATGCACTGCCTGTATGCAGATAGTGATAATGCATTTGGTTTTTCACTAGTGAACATATGCATCACAATTTAATGATAAACAGATTATCAGTATCATTGCCACTTTGTAAGAATTAAAGAAATCACGACTGATAACTGATACCAGTTGTAACTGGAGTTAAACCAGGCTGAATCCCGACGAGGCCTATACTAATCCATCATGTCTACTTAACCCCACAAGCAGAACACAAGAGAGGTCAGGTTAGCACTTTCACGGCTAAGGCGTGCTTGAATCAGACGCCAAATGGCAGTTTGCTCAAAAGTAGCTTGAGGGGAGGAAGGCCGGGGAACCCTAGGGTGGGCGGGTGGGAGTGGGTGGGGGATGGTGGTGGGAGTGAGGGGTGCGGCGGGCTGTCATCCTGTTACACTCCTGCCAGAACTGGCAGTTCAGCTTTGTGTTCTGCGAGTTTACACTAGGGATGGCATAATTGACAATGGCTAACAGCGGAGAGCAGTGCAGAGCCTTGTTGAATGGCCAGTAATGATTGGAGCGGACGCCCACTGCCCCAGTCCCAGGGGACAGTAATCCAAGATCCTGTTGCTGATATAATTGTTAGTCAGAGAATTTCTGCATGGCTAGGCCGGTTCAGATTCCCAAGCTGGTTGACAGTGCCAGGCAGTTTAATAGAAAAACTGGATGCTGAGGTTTTTAAAACAGAAGAGCACTGAACCTGGACGTGGTTCACCAGGAGCCTCTTGTTCTCCTTCCACACAAAAATAAGAACAAGATGGTAACTTTACTCTCACAATTGCAGATCCACCATCAGCTGTGTGTGGGATGCACACAGAGCGAGGAGTTTGTGTTATTGCCTTTTGACAAAAAACAGCCTTTCCTTAATTAGCTTGTTTCCATTTATTCTATTTGTGCCTTATTTAAACAGGAGGGGTTGTCAGAAGGAATTCAGCTCATCTCTGCGTTCCTGAAATCCTTGACAGATGACTCTACTACCACCGATGATACTGGGGTGAACAAACAAGCCAGTCCAGATGCCGCTGGATCGAATGAGTAGATGCCTTCAGTTCAAATAGCAGTGTAATTGGACATTCACCTGTACCAGACAACTTACTTACCCTAGCACGCTTCACTATTCCCCCCTCTTTACTTGCAGCAAATCCATAACAATGAAACAGGTGACTTTCATGCTGCTGTCAGGACTGATCTAATTTTAGCTGGGTGAATGATTGCAATTGGCTTTGCCTCATCAGATAATTAATCTATGTCACCATTAATTGGAAAAGAGAATAATTACAGGCAGTGTTGACAGAAATTCTACGCTTCTCCAGATTCCAAGATCTAATTACAACTAGTGAAACCCCGTGACCTTAACTAGCACTTAGTACACCTCAGCCACCTTGACCATGCCAATGTGAAGACCACTGTCTCTTTGAAAGACCCTGTTTTTGTTATCGGTCTGCACTCCTTCACTCGCCCCACTCTCGGAAAGCTGTCTCCCTCAATCACTTTTCAATATTCAATCTTAATTTTGTGGAAGTTTAGCATTTTCAATGAGCTGGAGATGAATGATTAATGAATAAATTTAAATGCTTCATTTTGTCCATGGATCATTAGTTAAGTCCTTTGTGGGAAGGACCTGAGAAAGGAGTGAAAATTATTGAGACATTAGCCTGAAGCAATCCAGGGGTAAATAGTGTGCACAAAAGGATGTTGTGTGCGCACTATCCACTGGCTTTCTAAAGAACCCTGGGGAAACACTGTTTTCAATTTGGAATCTTAACTGAATCACATTTAGTACTTGTAGAAAATTGATTTTTGTTTCATCATGTTTGAACAATGTCATACTAATGGTACACAACACTAATGCCTGTTCCATATAGACTTTAAAAGTTATGTAAAAATATCTGTATTAACAATACTTGTCAAAATGTTGTCATACTTATTGCATATCTTTTAAATTAAGTATAGTATTTATATAATTCTTGAAAGAGTGCACATGTTGTGGATTTTCTGTGTAATTTTAGTGGTCTCAAGGTCGATGTTTTTCTCCTTAGAAATAATATGCGTTGCTCTCTCTCTGTCTGTCTGTGTCTGGTTGATAGAGATGCTGTTGTTTTGTTGATATGCCGGATGCTTCTCCTACTTGTGGGGACAGAAGGGGGCAGTGTGAACACAACAACCTTAGAAAGACATAATTGACTGCAACATGGTCCAGTCTAGTATCTTAACATGGCCATAGCATTTCATGTCAAATTAAGGATTATTATCAGTCAGTCAACTGGAATAAGATAAATAATTTGAAGCATTCAAACTTTTATAGTCTCTCATCTGCCAAAAAGTTTTCCTCTGTAGTTTTTAAATCAAAAATAATATTGTACTCTCACAAACATGCAATCATAATGACACTAATGCGGCGTCTCATATCAGCTACTCGCAAAAGCCATGATGCCTCTAGATCTCCAAAAGAACCTTGAGGAGAAAAATGTTCAGTCCGTCTCATATTCCTTACTGACTATATGGTAATATCTCAAATGAAAGTGCCTCCCCAACACATTTATCTGCTCTCTTTGCATCTAATCAATCCCCTAAATAAATGAAAGTGAGCCACAACTAGATGTCATCACATTTATCTGCAGGCGTGCCTCAAAGTGCACACACCTAAATGCTGCTACTCTAAAAGAGGGTGGACTGTGGAAATACTGATGGGGCTTTTTGACAGCTCAGATGTATTTTCTTCTATGTTGTTTCAGTATGATGAGGATGGAAAATACAGCACAAGCGTTGCTGTGTTGTTGTATTCAGTGATACAACAAAGCTGGTTTAAAATATATATTTTTTTGTAGTTCTGAATGAAAGCATATTTTGCAAGAGACATGTTGGGAAAATCTGATTTACAGGCAGCATGATTCTCAATTTCAGCCCGGCGCCACCATGCAGACGATGGGCCCGTTTCATTTGGATTCACCTCAGTGATCGCTTCTGATCGCTGACGTGAAGCCAAGTGAATCAGAGCAACGTTCTGTCTTCTCAAGCTAACCCAAACTCTGTTTTGAGATCTTTTTAAAACCAGGAAAATGGAGGTGTCCACTCAAACCGTCCGGTCTTTGTTCATGAGCAAGTGGAGAGTTGAGCCATGGCGCTGATGGAGTCAAGGAAAGAATGTGAGTGGAGAGAGGTGCTACTGTGTCTAAAATATCAATGAGGGAGATGCTGCCAAGTTTTGGAGCACAAGAGGAAATAGGTCCTCTGTTAACATAAAATGGACCAGGCATCTCTGTACTGCTTTATATGGGCACTGTGAATATATTTTATATAATGGAGATTTTATTTTATTTTAACTACATAATTTTAAACATTGTCTAGTGTTCACTCTCTTCAGTATTTATACATGGAGTGGGTTATTAGTGAGTGTGTTCCTTTAAAGTTTAGGTGACTACAGCATCTGTCATTCAGTCATACTGTACAGCTTACCTATGCACTGGAACAGTGTGTTTGCCCAGGTGAGTCTTTAATGTGGAACTCTGAAGAAAACATGCCAAACAAATTCATCAGTATAACAATACATGTTCCTTGTGTTTCCACACTCGTTTGATTTCAAAGATATTTATCTTAACAGGATAATAATTTGTGAAAGTCTCTGACATTTGTGGCTAGCTAGCATGATAATAAATCCATGGCTTGGAACATTTTTTAGTTAATTAGAGTCAATCAATCCAAACTTTGCTCACTTACCGGTGTGAAACCGGAGTATAATGAGCAGAAATCAGCATGGTGATTGGGAAACACAAATTACAGCTGTTAAAGAGAAACTCATCCACTTTTCTTCTGTTGATGCCAATGCCTGCTGCGAGGATTTAAAATTAGCATGGCATTCCTTTAATGGATGTTGGGGGGAATGTGCTCGTCTATAATTAAAAAACCTGTTAATATCCTTGTGGGATAAAATAAGAGGGGTTAGTATGATTATATGACAACCCCTGAAAAAGGACAAATTGGTCAGTTGACTGTTAAACCAGAAAAATGTGTCAGCGTTTATTTAATCTTGTTTTATCATGACACATGAGAAAAACACACAGTTATATTACCAAACACTGCTTATATACAGTGCATGCTATTCATGTGATATATTAGTTTTCCTGTTTATGTGTATTATGAGCAAATGAAGTAACACTACATAATGGTGTGTGACCACACCAACGAGGTGGTCAGTAAGATCATGTGGCGTATTAATGAACTTCCCTGATACATATGGGACAGTCGTTCCTGTTAAAGGCTGTGTATATCTCTATGGTCAGGGCTATATTCATATTATTCTTGACATATTCCATGCACCTTACATTCATGGTGTAATGATGTGAGTAATAACCTGGTGATGTTAACAGCACCCTACAATAGGACTTTTATCTATGCTATGATATGACCCGGCTGCCGGTATCCACAACGTATGTATGATTTCACCTCTGAATGTAATTTCCTCTCAAGAGCTCTTGGAAAGGGAGAGCTTATGTTGTTGAGCTCATGTCGTCGGGGCTGGTAACAGCAGCTTGCCATTGTATTAATTATTGTCAGGGAATCCAAGGGGTGTAGATAATACAGAATGCACTGGTTGGTCCCATTTGTTTCACTTGTCAGTGGAGTGAATAATTGGGAGTGCTGACCATATTAGACACAGAGAATTTCTAAAACATACGAGTCAAACGGTTGCAACACAAAAGTATGGCTGGGAAATTAAAAAGCTTAATGTGTGAGAATTTCAAATCAGTATGGAATAATTTGCTGGCTTCTCACTGCCAAAGGAATTTACTGAAGTTTAACTCTGACAACAGTCATTCTGGTTCACAGTGAAACATACACTTTAGAATATGCTTATTACTGGATTATACGTTTAATTTTTTTACATGAGACTATACATAGCACGTCAACATTATATTTCTTTTGTTAAACATATAACTTTAGGGCGTGCTGCATTCGCTTCTCAAATAAGTGTTAGATATTTTGCACCCCAACTTCATTCTTTAAAGGCTTGAGAACATTGATACAATTTTAGTAGAAGGGGGTTGCTAATACAATGGGGCTCATCTTGCAATTCTCCCAAGGAATAACTATCAGTCCTGCTACAGCAGCTTCAGCGTCCCTAGGTGACCGCGCCACTGAGCCCGTGCTCGCTCCATCGCACCCCACTCCACGCCTGCTGCCACCCTGAAGGTAGATGCATCACGCTGGGGAGACTGCGCAACAGCAGCCCCCTCTCTCCCACCAGCCCCCAAACCTCCTCCACGGCACAGTGGCCTCCTGCGGCCCCTACACATCTCCGGGTCTCTACTACAGCCCTGGTCCCAACAGCCCAGACTCTCCCGCAGGTGAGTTTCCATACCACCTCCATGTCCCCTCCCACCTGAACTGCACAACTGGTATCCTTTTTGTCATTTGAGAAATGCCACACACACACACACACACACACAACACATACACATACACATACTGTACACACACACACACACACACACGCTCCTGTGCTCACTCTGAAGGGGACACCGCCTGTTCCTTTCTGCTCACCTCCCGGCTGCCGGCTGACTCTCTGAGCCGTGTCTGTGGTGGCTACGCCATGTGTGGGGATCTAGGGGTTTCAAACAGCAGGCCTCCCGCACTCCCTGAATGGCAAATATAAGTGCCTCCAGTTTATTACACTGTGGACGTTTTATGAATCATCTCTGACTAACTTTGATATGAGATGACAAGCACTCGCTAATCAGTCCCAGTATCAAAATATGTCAAAAATATTTAATCAAATAAACACGTGACTGGATTTGTTCTTCACAATAAACTAAAGCTGTTATCAGAAATGTTGCTCTTTAACTGACCCTTTAACTTTGTCCTAAATTAAACTAATGCTTTAGTGAACTCATTTGTTCCTATTAAAGCTACTGTCACAAGGTGACAAACTAAGACAACCGCTGCCATAAATAGTTAAAGTTACAGTTTACAGGGACTAACAGGAACAAACAGGAACTCCCAATCAAACAGCTCTCTGTTTCTATATCCAAAGCATTCATGTCACATTATATCATTACACACATAACCATGAACGGCTTCTAAGATGATATAAAATACATGGAGACAGATGTTGAATCAAAGGAACTCTGCTTGTGTTTAGACATATAGTTAACTGGAATTGAGGGGGGGTCTTTAATTTAAATGTAACTGCTGATATAATGCGGCTTTATAATTTAGTATTTACTGTAACCTGCAGTTTGCATTAATTTTGTCTCTTTAAAGAGGATTCCTGCAGCATCTTCTGTTCCCTCTCCCCTTCAAATATTTTTTTATTAGACAAAAACCTTTAAACTACAACAGTTTCACTAACACATAAATTACAACTTTCACTTTATAGGTTGCCATACCACACCACACTTAGTTAACAAAATATTTTACAAACAAGATGATATCACCCTCTCCATGATATTAATATGATATGTTCTCTGATCTGTAAACAGCTGGTTATCTTGCTTTTCCACGATAAGAGAAAGTGCTGAGGATTTACGCTTGGTGAGCACATTTGGGCTGAATCTTTCACACGTCACAAATTGCAGATGGGAAGCAGTGATCTTGAACAGCCGATCACATTTCCGTGACCATCTGACACCTTCCATTTAGGAAAATAATACTTTCTATCTTAGCATACCCCTCTGCAGCAGCCAGCAAAAGGAATTATGCCTGGTAGACTTTGCTATTCACAACTTTGGAGCTTCTCCTTTTGTTTTGTTCCATTGCACTGATTAGATTAAATGTTCACTCTTTAATCAGTTATTCAAGGCCACAAAAAATGTCTACAGTTTGTGTTGTTCATTTTTATGTTATAAACTGAGAAATCCATGCTATAATATAAGCATTACACAGGAAGTTGTGTAGTAGTTGGGGGTAAAATAAGGAGCTTATTAATCCATTTCACTGTATGAAGTAGATAATCAGTGGCTGGGATCTTTGTATACCTTTTTTTTAGGAGCTTGCGTCTCTGAAAACTCATGAGTGAACTACAGCATTTAAATCTAATGTAAGTGTTGTTATTTACTCTTGTATCTCCTCCTCTTGTGTCTCCATAATGTTGAGGACAAAAGGATTGTTTTACCCATAGAGGTAGATATGGTGTCTGAGTAATATGACAGATAAATATGAGTCGGGTTAACTGGTACAGAGAGTTGTAAATCACTGTGGTGTGATTCTTTGTCTCAAAGGGTTTAATTAGTCTAGAAATTCTTCTCTTATCTGATGACCCCCCCTCCCTCTGCACACTGCAACAACTTACAACCATAAACGCCCTGCAATCTGAAGACCAGTGGCCTCAGGAGACTGAGTTGCTACAAAGAGCTGAAAGAGTTGGAAATGGTCATTTTATTGCGTTAGAATAGCTCGCTCGAGACTTGGGTAATGTAGTGCTAACTGACTGCTAGCAGAGATAACAGTATGTGACTCCGAAGTGAAATACAGTGGAATACTGTAATGTTCTGCTGTGTCAAGTGAAAATGAGGCAACACAATAATAGTAGTAAACAGCAATACAAACTGCTTTGTTAGTGGTTTCAAACAACTAATTAATACTACAGTATTACAGTTTTCCTTCAGTGATGATTATTATTTGAGATGCAGAGCACAATCTAATCAGTCATCTCACAGAGTTCATGTAGAATGAATTTGCTCAGTATAACTACAAGTGGGGGATATGCAGGCTGCGTGCTTGTCAAATACTCAAACATCAAACTATGTTCTGGTTCCATCTATTATAAATGCTACCTATATGTGGCCTGTTATTGCTTGACGGTAGCATGGCGTTGCTCTATTTCATAGTACATGAACAAACCCATTTATCCCTATCTGTCATTTCATAACTTGTGAGGTATCTGTCACTTCTGGTCCCACGGGAGTCCTGTATGTAAGTTGTTTTTTTTTTTTTTTACTCTAATTGAGCTCTTTATTTAATTGACAGTTTATTCTGTCCTAATAAGTCATTTCTAGCTGTTGTTTTTGATTGGATTTGCAGGAATGTCATTTTTTTTTTCTTTCTTATTTTGAACCTGCAACCATCCGGTGTCAACCTGCTAATGATCAGGATTACATTACCTGATTATTCATGAACAGGGTCGTAGGAAGGATGCAGTCTTAATTTAGATAATAAGATTAGATGGCTTTGTTTCCCCTGATTTTAAATGTCAGTGTAAGACATCCAGACCTCAAGCCTCAGGTAGGAGCTGGACCGGACTGAGGGGAGTTTGTATACTGTGGTTGAAGAACATAAAGTATTATGACTAACTAGATTTATGAAACAGGACTGTAAGAACCTTTTTAGTTTGTTGGTTGTTGTGATAGAGAGATATGTATTACACCATAAGGTCAAGTGGACATCCACAGAAGACAACAAGGAGTCTTCATCAATCAGCGTATTTACATTGATAAAGGACGGTCTTGTGCAGACTCAATGTGTAGGCAACACACTCCTGCACACTGATGGATGTTGTATTAGGTTTCAACCCTTTGTGTCTTCAGGCCTGCAGCTAGACCTCAGGTGATGACACATTGACCTGGTCAGACAAGATAATCATACACGAAAACACAGTTTTATAACTTTACATCACTTTTGGGCATGTGTTGTGTTTCATGGTGTGTGTGGTCTGATTGCTTTTGTCACACATAAATGAAAAAAAGGTGGTGGTGTGTGTTTGGGGGAGGGTGGGTGGGTAGGGGGGGGGGATTATAAGCTTTAATTCCACATAATAAACAACGTGTGTACATTATAGTGCATGTGGTATTTATGATACAGATGCAAAACTTGAGTTTGTGTAGAGCACCTTCTTTTGAAGGACTAGCAGGAGCAGAATGAGATGAGGGGTTATTTTGGCGATGGAGATTAAGGCAGGGGCTTTTTGTCATTTGTGCGAGACAAGCCATTCATCCATCCAGTTCACAGCCAAAAAAAGGCTGGTCCCAGAAATTAGCAGTTTCAGCTCAGCAGCAAAGTCGTCGGGCTGTGAAGGCAGAGAGAAATTGACTAATTAGCAATGCGCACTAAAACTTGACGGTTCTCTCTATAACAGCGAGGGAAAGACTCGGTTTTTCTCCCCCTTTCTCTTTTCTTTCTTCCATAGATGTTTGAAATCGCAGTCATTTACGCTCGACAGTTTTTACAATAGCCTTGAGCCATAATTTTGCGAGTCTCTCCAGCATCCATACCCCTGCATGGTCTCTCTCCACCGGCCATGCACGACCGTTTCTCTCCCCAACCGTGGATTTCCTATTACTCTCGTTACGACTCACTGAGCCCCAGGCCCAAGGATAATGATGTGTTGTTTCTTGGTAGCATAATTTGTCACACGTATATTTCTTCTTCTTCTTCTCTTGCAGAAAGCACAGCTCCCTCTCACACACTCACACACTTCTTGTTAATTCAGAAGAACAAATGATCAACGTCAACAAATAACCTGAAATAGTGACTTTATGAGTTGGATTCAATGGTTATTTGGAGACACCACCGACCATAGACTTTAAAGGAAAGGACATTTCTTTAAAGGAGAACAAAGGGGGAAAATTCAAGTGAGATTATTTTGGGAACCTGAAGCTTACTTTCCTTTTTTTGTCAAGAGCTGAAGTCAGGTAAGTTTGGCTCCTTCTCAGGCGAGCTGCTCACATCATTTAGTTGTGACAGGCGCTTTTAGTGAATCTGGCGACAACGTTACAGCACGCTTGTGTCAAGTTTACCCACATTACGCACATAGAAAATAGCTTCTGTAGTGCCTAAGAAACAATAGATAATGCATATTACATTTAACTTTACCGAAAGCTGCATTTCAGTGAATATTTTTCGATACTCACGTCCGCGTAACTCAGGTAGGCTAAAAGCGAAACGCGCCCGTACTGCTGCTGACGGCTCGGAGACAAACTAATTGCTTTTGTATGACTCCGTAAATCTGTGCGATGTGTAATGTCCTCATTGTGGGGGTGTACGGCAAGATAGGAGAAGGGATAAGTGTTGTCTGAATGCTGCATGTTATCCGTCCACCGTGGCGGTTGTCTCTCTCTTTTTTCCCTCTCCCTCATCCGACAACTTCAGCCGCGTTACCGAGGGGGGTAAAAGCGCTGCAGCATCTCCGTATCCTCGTTTTTGTTTTGACAGCGCCCTTCAGAACATCAGCAGCCTCCATTTAAATCATCTTGCTCTCGAGTTTAAGAATGAATAAGAGTGGCACGCTGTGGGAACTACTGCGTTTTTGTTTGCTGCTTTACGACCAGAGCTCAAAGTTGAAAGCGACTGAAGCCGTGTTGGATGTAGATTCTCGCCGGCAGGCATGGCATGATGGTTATTCCCCGCTGGATGGACGCGAGATCTGCTCAATAACTTACCCGAGAAATGCTTTTCTATTGTAATAGTTGACTGATAGGCTACGTGTGTGTGTGTGTGTCAAATAAATGACCTGAGGTAAATGGCTTGCATGGTTTATTTGTTGCCTAGGTGGCGTTCACAGTCAGGAAGTCATGTCCAGATCGGGTGATAGAACATCCACCTTTGACCCAACACACAGTGACACCCTGCTGCACGGGCTCAACCTCTTATGGAGAAAACAGCTTTTCTGTGATGTGACTCTCACTGCCCAGGGACAGCAGTTCCACTGCCACAAAGCTGTGCTGGCATCCTGCTCCCAGTATTTCAGATCTCTCTTTTCTTCCCATAATGTAATCAACAATGAGGGGAGCAAAGGGGACCAGGGCAGCAGTGGGACCCCTTCATCCTCTCCTGATGACAAGCTGGTGACCCCCAGCGCCAGGCCCATCAATAACCTGGTACTCCAGGGCTGCTCCTCCATTGGACTACGATTAGTGCTGGAGTACCTGTACACTGCCAACGTGACTCTTTCCCTGGACACAGTGGAAGAGGTGCTGTCAGTCAGCAAGATCCTCAACATCCCCCAGATTACCAAGCTCAGCGTGCAGTTCCTCAACGACCAGATCTCTGTGCAGAACTACAAGCAGATCTGCAAGATTGCCGCACTCCATGGACTGGATGAGACCAAGAAGCTGGCCAATAAGTACCTGGTGGAGGATGTGCTGCTGCTGAACTTTGAGGAGATGTGCGCCATGCTAGATGCTCTGCCACCTCCGGTGGAGTCAGAGCTGGCTCTCTTCCAGATGTCAGTCCTCTGGCTGGAGCATGACCGGGAGACTCGCATGCACTATGCGCCGGACCTTATGAAGAGGCTGCGCTTCGCCCTTATACCTGCTCCAGAGCTGGTGGAGAGGGTGCAGTCTGTTGACTTCATGAGGAGTGACCCTGTGTGCCAGAAACTACTCCTGGATGCCATGAACTACCACCTAATGCCCTTCAGGCAGCACTGCAGGCAGACCTTGGCCAGCAGGTGAGAATGAGACAGACAAACATACACAGATACATAAAGAGACACACACACACACACACACACACACACAGCAATGAGCTGTCTGAGAGTAGACGGAAGGCGATTAAATGCCTCCCACTTGTTAAATTTGAACAAATTGCCGACTTAAGTATTGCCCGCTCTACTCAACTACTGGTCCCACTGCCTGTGTAGTCTAGACCATGTAGGTGGTCAGTCAGAGATGTGAGGTCTGAGGCCCAGTTAATGAGGATTGTGGGGGTTCTCCTGTACAAGAATGCCAGCTGTCAAGGGGCTTGATCTACTCCATGCTACACTGTATCCATAATTACGAGGTTACCTTATGTTTTAGTGAAGAAAAAACAACTCTTTACTTCCTCACACATCTGTGTAATTGCTTCTAATCAGTGTAGACAAGATGCAGCAAACTAGATAAAGGTTATGTGTTCGATGTGTCGCAACTCTCATGAATACAATCTGAAATGCTATAATTGAATTGTTACAAGAATTACGTGGTAATTACATAATTATTTTTGGTGTAAGTACAAAGACACTCCAGCTATTGAGGTCACAGTAAACACAAATAAAACACAGTCAGAGGGAATTCATTTGAGAAAATGCAGTATTTATCAAACGAAGGACAATTTGACAATGCTTTATATATTTATGTTAGACACACGTGTCTCACTGACACAAAAATAGGACAAACTGCATGTCGTACTCACTGTCCTGATCAGCACTTTAAGGAGCCGGTAAGTAGACAGACATTGTCAGTAAGTTGATTGATTGATGGTGCTGTTGTCAGGTTTTGTTTACAGAGCTGACTGTAGCTTTTAGTAGTAGTGAAGGCATCAATATTCAAATTTTGAATAGTCTACATATACCTCTGAGGAGCAGAAAATTAGAGTCGTGACATTGAGAATCTCAAAACAGGGAAAATTCAAATTTTGCACAAAGAATCTTAAAGTGAAATAATTTTACATGTATCTACTCCCACGTTGTCCCAATAACATATCTATCCCCACATATGGACCCTAAATGAGCAAAGAATCAGGAATCCTCATAATTAGTTTCACATGCCACTGTTTCTCTCCTCTCTCAATTAATCACCATTATCTATGTCCAGGGGCTCATTTGCATATGAATAACCCCAAAACACTTCAGAGTGGGCCAGTAGCAGAGAGAATGTAGCGAGACGGCGGTGATTTTCCCAAGCATAAAAAAGTAAAATATGAAAAAGGAAAAAAAAAGGTGAATGTGACTGAATATAAAGGCCAGCTACTCTTAATCTTTTTATTGCATATTGTGATTAATTTGTAGATTTGTTATGAAATCCATTAGGTGCCAGATAGTGGTCATTAATGTACAGTAAAGTGTGTGGCTTTTTGGGTTACATATCATATACAAACAGCAGGAAATATCTCACAACTGGCTCAGAGATGTCACATGAATCATTGCAGCCAATGAAATGGAGACAGTGTATAGGCAGGTTTATGTACTCAATTGCGCTTTTAGCCTCCAGCATGGCACCCTGCACGACCGTCTTCGCTTCACAGCTAATTGAAAAGATATCTTTAGAGTACAATAACCATTCAATAACACATCAAAAGGATAAGTGCGCCGTTGAGCTATTTTTTTGTTAATCATGATGAACGTGGCCACATATTGCTTGATTAGTAGTCTCAAGTTCAGTACTTGTACCCAGACGAGGACCAGTTATCCATTTAAACATGCATTTGTTCTTTATTTCAGCATGAGCATTTTCACAGTGAAAAATCAAAACACGCTGAGCAAGTGCTGTTATTGCTATCAAAGTAATTATGTAAATGAAGGAATTAAAGGTGTCCAGGTTCAGGCTGTGCTTATTTTGGCCTTTGGGTGTTTTATTTCAAGTCTTAATACCTGTTTTGTTCCCTGTTTCCTAACACTTGTCCACACACCCACACTTTTGACATTACAGAATCCGTTCCAATAAGAGAATGCTGTTACTGGTGGGTGGTTTGCCTCCTGGACCTGATCGTCTCCCCAGCAATTTGGTCCAGTACTATGACGACGAGAAAAAGACATGGAAGATCCTCACAAGTGAGTAGCAAAGCCTCTGCTGCCTCTTTTTTTGTTGTTGTTTTTTTTTTAACCTGAGGCATCTTGTGTTAGTGGCTTTTATGATGAGAGGAAGTTGTTCCTGTGGATGACTTTAACACAGGTTAATTTCCACAGAAAATGAGGGGAAGGAGTTCCCTAAATCCTTTAGGTAATAATGTATCACTATCACTTTTAATATAAGTTTTTAATCAGAGCGTGACTTCACAGCACTGTGGAGCTTCATGCCCGGTTTCCCTTGTTTTTGCTGAAATATGCTGGCAGGATGCATGATGGGATTTACTTGAATCTAATGATCTATTGTGGCAGAGATAGAACAGTAATGAATGCCATCTTTCCTCAATAGCTTTTAAACGTTGCTTGATTATTCACTCAAATTGATCAATATATGAGAGTGAATTACCCCATACATACTAAAACGCAGCATGGAATTAGCCTGTTGACCTATGAGTTAAATACCAAAGAGATTGATGGGGAGCTCTAAATGTAACATTCAGAAGCAAATGTATGATTTTAATTGACTAAATAGCAGAAATAAAAGATATCCTATAGGTATCCTATAGCCTGTAGGGATTTATACCAGCTGTGATATTGATTTCATGATGTCATATTGCAAGTTGTCATCATTTCCCCTCAAAAATCTGCTCTATTGAAAAAAATGTAGAGTCTGTAGAGAACATATTTTGTGAATTTACCAACACATCCCTGCAGCTCTCACCTCTGTGAAGTGTACTATGCTCTTTTTTCTCTCTGTCTTCCCTGACCTTTTAAGGCTCACCACTATATTGTTGCCATATTGCAAAGGTCAAAGAGAAGCTAATGGGAAACCATATTTGTGCTTTGCATCATCATTGCCAGACGTATTGAGTTTTTGTCCTCTTGTTTTGGTTGGAGACATATCTCAGCAGTGTATCTTCATTCGTACACATTAGCCATGGAGTCTGTCAGCTCGGTGCTGTGCAGTTTGGTCTGGTGTGGCGTTCCTCTTGTTGTGTCTTAAATTCAGAGAAAGTTTTGGACGTCGTTTCTTCCTCTGCTCGAACATTTTCTTGGCAGTCGTTTCTTATTTTAGCTCATGTTTGGCCAAATCTATCAGGGTGTGTTTTTACTGAAGGAGCCATGCATAAGCAGGAGCCAGAAAACTCACTGGTGTTTGTACTGTCATTTTCTCATTTACCTCACACTCATGGGTATAAACTGCAACAAGCAAAAAGGTCAATAGGGATTTCCATCACTCAAAACTAAAAAGTTAACACTCAAATGGTCCGTGGCCAAGTGGAAGGACAAAACTGCAAAATCATCCCCTTAACACATCAGTGACCATCTGATGTAGCCTCCACACAATGGATGTGGAATAGAAGATTATTAACATTCAATCATAACTTTTCAATGAGGCGAAACCTGAGAGGGACAGCCTTTGATTAAGACATTCATCAACACAATTTGGGAAGAATCTGATCCCTCTCGTTGTGTCGGATATATCTACTGCTCGCTGATTCCAGTGTAAAGTTTGCCATCTAGTGTACCCACAGCGGCGTGGACGAACACAAGACAAAGGCAGGCACAGGCTCAGCCACAGTGCTGGACTATTCTCCCTCTCTTCTTCTTTTAAACCAACCTGATATTAAAATCTCCCACTTGGAAATGGACCTCATCTACACAGCATGATCTAGAACAAAGGAATCCAGCTCAGTGGGATGCAATTGTAATGGTGTTAAAGGCACGTCAGAGCTCGAGCAGCAGTGGTGCATTAGCTGTGGAGTCATTCAACCAACCCCGACTGTGCCTCTATGCAGAGGTTTCTGACTCCCTCTAGTGAGCCCTAGAGCTCACTGTAGACTGGAATGATGGCGTCCATCTCGTAGAGGACGTGCTCATCCTGCCCTCTTATGGCTGTTCACCCCCTGGGGTTAGTGAAAGATTTGAGGGAGAGGGGCCAGATACGTAGATTAATTTCACACTCTTTCTCAGGTGATAATTCTCAGTAAAGTCTGACATTGTAGAAGGAAAAATAATAGATATATGTTATTATTTTCACTGCACAAGACTATTACAGTGCTCTCAGTGTTATTATAGCCTGACACGTATCTCACTGTTCACCTGAAGAACCTGTAGAGGTAGGGCAAATGTCTCAAATCCTCCCACAGAACTTCTCATACTGTAAAGCAGGAATCTTCTTTTCACTCGAGGGTTACGAGATGATTTTGAGTCGCTAGACATCAAATAAAAAGCCGCCCATCCGTGTCCTATATACTGCTGACTGAATGATAATGTAAATAGCATGTAAGGGAATTTGGCAGTCATATGGCGCTCGTCTTTGAGGTGCACTGGAGGTAGGCAACCTAATCCCCTCGTTCAAGATAAAGCTGTGTTTAGTGTATGTAGTATTAGTTCCTATCTGAGACTCTCCTCCCATAGAGGACCGGCACATGTCAGCCAGCCAGAGTGAGATTGCAGGGAGAGGCCAATTGGAAAGAAATGAGATTCAAGGCTGTCTAATTTTGCAGCAACTGTGATCCATCAGGCGTTGGGGAGGTGACAGTGGAAATGACTGATGGAGACAGACAGGTGGGCTTTAACATTTCACTGATTTGTGCTCAAAAAGCACCGGGCCTGAGATTTATTGAGTGAACACGATCATGTTCATTATGACTGTCACCTAAGACCATTTCTCTACATCTCAATGGGGTCACTTCAACAAAAGAAGATGGAGGAGATGTGGGGAGCACAAAAACATACACAAGGGAAAATCCTCCTCCACGAGGGGTTCTGCTGCAGCTGTGGGCTTGTAGTTGTTTATGCTAACGTGTGCTAATACAGCATGAGGAGTATGATACACTAAAGGTCATATTTATTTTGTATACTGAAAATATTAGACGAATAGCTGCTGTAGCATTAATGCTAGAGGGAGAAAGAAAATGAAGTGTGTTCAGATAGATAGATAGATAGATAGATAGATAGATAGATAGATAGATAGATATATTATTGTCATAACAAACAGCAGACAGTTTACTCTTCCTCATTCTTTCATTTGTTCCAGTTAACGAGTCAACAGGCTTGATTCCCCACAAGAAATCACTTCCTGTAAATGGATGAATGGAAGGTTGCAAAACAAAAGCAACGAAGAGGAGAAATAAATCCTATAACATCGGCTCACACTGAGGATTGTGAAATAGATGTTTGCCTGTGTGACAGTAACAAGCACGTTGGCCTGTTCTGATGAGAACATTGCAAATTAAATCAATCTTGACATTAACATGTACTATGAACACTCTTTGTCAAACAATAGGACACGCAGCAGCGTGGCGGGATAAAAATAGTCACTGAATGAGAAACACCGCCAGTACAAATATTGTTTTTTGAGTCAAGATAACATTTTGTTACGTTCTACAAACAAATAATTGTTAGCAATTGTTGTCCAGACTTGTAGACCTGTATCAGGGATCTTCAATTAGTGTTCATCCAAGACCTGGTTAAAGCTTTTTTACACTTAGTTTTTATTTATTTTCCATGCATATAGAAATATAACCCAACATACACACAAAATAATAATAATTTTTAAAAAAAAAGAAAAAAGAAAGGGTGTCCGGATTGCAATATCTTCACAAAACCAGCTTCTACTGTATGTACTGTTTCACAGGTACACTGATCTGTTCTGTCGCCGATGTGCAAACATTGTCAATTTCTCCTGACATTTCTCCTCCTGAGTTCTTATCCTATAAGTCAACAGTTCCATCTTATATATGTCTGTCATGGTTTTCAGCCATTCATCTTGTGTTGGTGTTTTAACTTTTAAAAAACCTCCTTGAAATTGCCTTATTGCAGGCTGCCAACAAAAGTTTTGACAGGTATCCATCTCCTCTTTGTACAGTGTCTTCTGTAAAATAAGACAAAAAGTTTCTAAAAGTTTTTTAGGATTATATCTGAAAGCACAACTAAAGTTTTTAGTACATTGAGTGTAAACAGAGTAACAGAGGTTTATGGTACTGTAATAGATAGAAATCAATTTGGCCCACTGGGGACTACTTACCTACATCAGTCTTCTTTTTTTTAAAGATATTTTATTGGCCTTTTTAAGCTTTATTTGACAGAGACAGCTGAAGAGTGACAGGAATGTGGGGAGAGAGAGAGAGAGAGAGAGAGAGAGAGAGAGAGATGGGGAATGACATGCAGCAAAGGGCCACAGGTCGGATTGGAACCCTGGACCTACATCATGTGTTTTAGTGATTGATGCCTTTGAATTTTGTGTCTCTTCCAGTAATGCCTTACAACAGCGCCCATCACTGCGTGGTGGAGGTGGAGAACTTCCTGCTGCTGATGGGCGGAGAGGACCAGTGGAACCCCAACGGTACAGTAACACCACAGACCGAACGTCTTGCTTTCCAGTGACTTCCCACAGCAGATTTGTCAGTGTTTACTCAGCTTTGAGCCAGAGTTGATGCGAGTTCAAACCCATCAGAGTTAATGTAACACTTTCAGATAGTTTCAAACACTCATCCTGGAGCCAGATCAGCTCTGAGTGGACAAACAACACTCCAGTCAACACTTGTCAATAATTGGCACAGAAAAATAACTGCTATTAACACTGAAATATTTGTGGTAAGTGTTGAGAGTGCTTTTTGTGAAGTCGTGGTAACGCACCGCCATAATAAGAAACTGTAAATGATCAAAAACTCTGATGTTGTCCTTTTGTTCTTATTCCATCAAAACAATACAGTGCTGCGCGTAGTGAAATTAATAGTGTTTGTTCAGCTCTCAGAGTAAAAATCCATAAAATATCAATACACATTAGAGATAATTCAAGATGTTAAGATGAAAACCAGATCACTATAACTGGAAAAACAAGACTTCAGTCAACACGTGTTAACTCTAATGGCTGTAAAAAAAAAAAAAAAAAAAAGCAGCGCATATTAGCACTGAAAATCATCATGTGTGGGCGGTGATTTTCAGATAATATATTTATAAACGGAGACTTGCAGAGTCACAGTTGTGCATTTCGTTGGTACTGTATTTAACAAGGAGTTTGGCAAAGAGTTAGCCACTTAGGATTGAGTCATATTCAGTATCTTACCATGAAGACTTAAGTCGTTTGAGTCATTGATCTCGACTCTATCTGTTTTCCAGGAAAACACAGCACTAATTTTGTCAGCCGCTATGATCCCAGATTCAACAGTTGGATACAGTTGCCTCCTATGCAGGAGAGGTAAGTCTATTCAAGTCATGCTCAGTAAATCTGATGATGCACAAAGAGACTGTAGGAAAAACTGCACAAACATTATTGACTTCTAATAAGTCATACATTGTCCTAAAATTAAAAGGATTAGATTAAAAAAAAAGTTATATTATTACATTAGTTGGCATAAAAGCAGATGCTTACAGCTACCAAACATGTAACTAATTATTATGATTATTTAAATCTATCCTTTTACACACAAACTGTGGATAATCCTACTATAAATCTCGTCATTTCTGCTGTAATGATGTTGTCTGGTCGACACTTGCTTCCTCAGGAGAGCCAGTTTCTTTGCCTGCCGCCTGGAAAAGCACTTGTACGTGATTGGTGGCAGGAACGAGAGTGGCTATCTCTCCAGCGTGGAGTCGTACAACCTGGAGACTAACGAGTGGAACTACGTGTCATCTCTGCCACAGCCTCTGGCCGCCCATGCAGGAGCAGTGCACAACGGCAAGATCTACATATCAGGTCAGAAGGGAATCTGTCACTCATTCGTCTTCTTTTGTCATGAAAAGTCTTTTTAGCTTTCTGCTCCATAAAATATACAACATAAAAACACAAATACATCCTCAAAAACATTAATATATGGCAAGCACAACATCTAACAATATTAATCAACCATCTTTATTATCACAGACAGAAACATACATGATTGAATACCTGGGTTACATTTCCGATTCTACTGTCACTAGGTTTCTCTGAAAGTGTTTAAGGTGCCATAAAATGCCTCAATACGTATGTTTTGACACCAGCTCAGTGTAACTTCAGAATAAAGTCCATACAATACTTTCACTGTCGGAAATGTATAATGATATTGTTTGTTTTAGTGACATTTAAATCAGTCAAAGACTCATCACACCAACGCAGAAAGACATAGATAAAATCCTCCTCTTCCAAAAGCTGACTATCACTGAATCATCTGTGAATTTAATGACGTGACTATTGTACTGTATTATGCAGCATACCAGTCATTACAATATGAAACTGAAACAAGGGAACAAAAGGCACCAAAACTTTGAGTGGTGCCTGTGTTTGAGCTGGTTGGAGAAGGCACCATTAATTCTGACGCACTGCGATCTATCAGGCAAAAAACAAAATGTCTAGCCAGTGAGGATGAAGTTTAAAAAGTTTCTCTGTAAATACATGCGGCTGGAGGGTATTAAAAGTAAAGAAAGCAATCAATAATCTACACTGATTAATCATATGTTGAGTGATTAAGATAATTCACAGTTTATTTCAACATGGCAACCCTGGTAATTATTAGGTTCAGCGATAAATCAATACATTTTTTTAATGACATTGATCTGCGCACACGCATGTCAGTTTGTCCTACAGAGTCCATTACATGAGCAGCCAGTGTGTCTGCCAGTATTAAAGGCACAGATCTGTGTTTACCTGTTGCAGGAGGAGTTCACAATGGAGAGTATGTGTCCTGGCTCTACTGTTATGACCCCATAATGGATGTGTGGGCTAGGAAACAGGATATGAACACAAAGCGTGCCATTCATGCCCTGGCTGGAATGAACGACCGCCTATATGCTATTGGTGGAAACCATTTGAAAGGTAAGTACTCGAGTGTTTCAGGAAATGAACAGAAAACAGGTCAAGATTGATACTTTTTTTTTTTTTTTTTTAAACTGTGTGAAAGAGACGCTGCCATTATGAGGAGGCAACGATGACCTTTATTACACTCTGCAGCCCATATTCCTCTTCTCTTTCACAGTTCATCATTGAAAAAACTGAACAAACAACTGAACTGTTGTTACGTGTCATTTCGTATTTAGCTGGACTGAATGGTGGCGTTTGAATGGGAATTCTGAAAAGCGGAACTTGAGTGTGTTTCTTTGAAATACAGTCTTTCACAGTTAATTGAAAAGACTATTAAATGTAGATTTACTCTACATGGTGTACAATTTGCAAACTCTAATTGGCTTTTCACTGCCACAGTTTCAAATTCAGCTCATGGAAACTTTCCGTGAGCGTGCTGGGATCTGTCACGACTGTATCCACATTTAAAGGCAAATTGATTTATTTTCTCAGGCTTATGGTTAGTTGCTGTATATGTACAGTATGCGTGTCTGTGCATCTCTTTGTCTGCGCTTTATTTCTGTTGGGTTGATGTGACTTCTTCTACTGTGTGTGTGTGTGTGTGTGTTTGTACGTTCATTTCAATGTAAAACCCTCTGAGTTCATTCGTAGTGAAATGTGCTGTATTAATTAAAGTCTTGCCTTCAGATTGTGGCGATATTCAGGTGCTTGGGAAAAGCAGACGCTTGTAAATATAATCAACCAGGCTTCAGAGGCCCTGAGAGGAATGAGGAAAGAAAAACAGATCATTTTTTAGACTCATCCAGATGTCAATATTTCATCTGTTATTTTTCTCCTGGATTTACCTGCATGTATGGTGGCTATCATGCTATTATCAGTATAGTGTATTAAACTGGACACACTACATTGGATATAAAATCTTAAACATTTTAGTTTAATGGTCACATGTAGTCATACAGGTACAATCACAGTGCAGTGTCTTTCTGTAAGCTTATACAATTTGTTCAATTAAAATAGGGATAGTAATAGTAAGAGGAAATGTAATAAATAATCATTGAAATTATCAAATTAACAGTAATAAGGAGAAAAATAAGTAAGAGAAGTATTTTAAGGTGCAGTCGGTGTTCTCATTTAAGATTCTAGCGGCTCAAGGGTCGAAACTCGTCCTGTCATTGTTGACCTGGTGTGTCCTGAACCTTCTACCCGATCACAGCAGGGAGAAAAGACTGTTAGCTTAACATTAAATATGCATGACTACATATGCATCAATCAGTAAGTCAACTCAAACAAGTTTGCTTCATCAGGACAGAGTAGGTGTGGTTTTATCCGATTTTATTTACAGTTGCCTGGCAACAGTATGCAGAAAATCCCACAAATGTTCAAATGTTGTTAAATCCTGATTGGTGACATCAGATTTTACCTGCCCGTTGAAAAATCAGTAAGAACAGTGCTGATGACGTTTAAAAAGACCATTACTTTAAGATATTTTTCTTCCTCTCTCATACAAAGGTTTCTCACATCTAGATGTAATGTTGGTGGAGTGTTACGACCCGAAAGCTGACCAGTGGAACATCCTGCAGACACCTATCCTGGAGGGTCGCAGCGGCCCGGGCTGTGCTGTTTTGGATGACAGCATCTTCCTCGTCGGTGGCTACAGCTGGAGCATGGTATATTTTTACACATCGGATTAGATTATTTTAGACAGGATCATTTAGATTTTACTTTTTTTTTTTAGAAAATTCTATATTTTTATTGCTATGAACAAATACCATGAAAAGACCAAAACAAAAATACTTTTCTTGGGCACTGTAGTTTTTAGCAAATGTTCCTCTAGCAGGAATTAATAGTGGATTTGTCAGGGACTATTTTCATCTGCGGATTAATACACATGTTCACATACAGCAGGATGGTTTATGACTCAGAATAAACTACAGTGTAACTGGCTCATTCATGTGTTTTTTGAACGGCAGAGGTCTGCTGCACAGAACAATAAAGCTATATCTGACCTCAGCTACACGGGCTCGTTAGTAGGATTGTTTTTTTTTGTCAGTTTTTGTACAGAAAATCACCAGACTTCATCTTTAAAGTTGTCCCAGCTGTTTTTGACTACATGCATTCATATAAAAGAGAGTTTTTCCATTCCACGGTTAGAAAAACAGCACAAAGAAGAATGAAGGGAATGACTTGATTTTCTTTTTTTTTTCCCTCAGGGGGCCTATAAGTCTTCTACCATCTGCTACAGCCCAGAGAAAGGAACATGGACAGAGTTGGAGGGAGAGGTGGCAGAGCCCTTAGCGGGCCCAGCCTGTTCCACCGTCATACTGCCTGCCTGCCTTCCCTTTAACAAATGACAACTAAGGGCGAGCAAGAGCAAGGAGCAGCAGAGTGAATGGGGGGAGGACCATCAATAAGCAAAACAGTTGTCAACAATTTTGTGACAAGCCCTCCGGTCAGATGACGGGGGTGTGTATAAATTATTTTTTTACAGGTTTGACCAGAGCACTTTCGTTATTCCCTACTGAAGGTTTGAAAAAAAAAAGAAGAATTGTGTAAGTCATGTATTTAAACTCATCTGTGTTCTGAGAAATGGTCAGTTTCATATTTGATTTTAATTTAAACGGATAGTAAGTGTTTTTGGCTTCTCTTCTATAGCACGCATAGTGTTGAACTGAATTATAGCTTTCAAATCCATTGTATCTTGTATTCAGTAGAGGCATAATTCCAGCAAAATGCAGTGTTGTTTCATGGACTGACACTGAGAGAAACAGTGGTCCAGTCCCAAATCGTCACGGGGTTCAGTTAAACTAGGGCTGGGTGAGTTACATTAACCGTGATGATCAAAGTGTATAAATATTCTTCATCGCTCGCGTTATAACTCATTCTTCTCTGACTGGATTGTGCACTTATCCTGCTGCATCACCTGATCGGATCATCATGCAACTGTTTTGTTGCCTTCCTCTGAAAATGAACATATTTACAAAACGAGGAGGCTTCCATCATTATTTCACTGACATAGTATGAATGAAAATACATTTTAACTAGACCTGCTAGCAGGTATACTGGGGTCCAAACACTGTAAAAAGTACACAAGTACACACTGATCTTTATGAGTATGTGTCCATATCACCCAGCCCTACTTTTTAACTAATTATTATCTTAATAATTCATACCCAGACTGAAGTCGTGTTTCCGTATAACTTGTTGAACAGAGAGTTCTTTGCAGGTTATCTGCCTGACAGAAAAAATCTCGCCAAATGTTTGCGACCACTATTCCTAACGCTGCAAGCAAAACAATTTAAGGTTTACCATTGATTCTTAAATATTCATATGACGCACTAATGTTCACGTTAATTACATAATGATGGTACAATCAAATTTTAATTGCTAGCCAGTGTATTTATGGGTAGCATGTTTGGGTAAACAGATGAAGAGGACATTAGTTTGGTTTGTTCTCCTTCACAAGTTAGTGCGAACAGGCCTGTTTATGAGGCCACATAGTATTACCTCGGTGGGATTTTAATCTTTAATGTATGAAAAACAAACGAGCGTCCTTAATGCACTAATGGTGAACTTTTAATTCAGCACTTTTAATTCACTAAAATGTAAATTAATTACTGTGCTGTGTTTAAAAAAAATTATCTTAAGTACAAATGACTCTAAATCCAGTCTAGTCTACGTTATTAGGTTCAAAAAGTTGACTCTAAATATCGATGCAGTACCTGTTGAATTCTGTAAAGATTGGTTGATTTCATTCTTGTACATAATCGCTTGCAGTGAAACATTTTTGTGCACTCAACCTTGGATTTATTCTCAAATCCTGTTATGTCCTTTGCATTTTAGAATATGAAAATAAATTGACTCTTGATGATTAAAATACCCTCTTCAGTTCTTTGACATTTTCATTTCATTGACAAAAAGAAGTTTGAGCATCTTTAATGTGCGTACATGTGCAAACACCGACCTTATAAGATGGACAACATATTTCTACCATCACATTCTTCAAATCATTCTCAGTTTTTCTTCTCAAAAATTTAATCACACGAAACAACCCAAAGAGGCAAAATCATTCTTTGGTTGAACTGTTCATCAATCAAGTAGGAATTGCTTTAATTTGAAGGAGTCATGAGCTGAAAGTTTGAGAGCCACTGAACACAGATGTGTGTAATAACTCATCTAAATGATTAAAACACAACTTCACACTTTGATAGAATGAAGCTCAGACACACAATACATGCCAAGTGTTCCCAACTAAAATGTTTCAATACACGAGCAACAACATTTTCTCTTTTGTACTTGCTCAGCACTTAGCTTGTAGTTGAGTCAAACAAACACACTTAAACACTTATGTGAAGACTCAGGCTGGACTGCAGATTAATTAATGTCAATGTGAATTAAAGAGAGATTAATTTAATTTGCAGTTCACCTCTGCAGCTCCCAGTATATTAGATAATACCAGTAAAGACTTGTCTCTATGCTCTGAGACTACACAAGGTATGATTATTAATAAATCTGAAACACCTTTAGATTAGAAAAACGCAGCATTACACCGAGCAGCAGTCTGTAAAACGTGAACTAGCAAGCATACAAAATAAACCTGATGTTTACCCTCAAGGCAGCCTCTCATGCCAGACCAGATTTGATTTTCCAACCATTTACTACCAACTGTCTCATGCACCAAACAGCAGGCTCGTCCCCCTACACGTACACCTGATGGTTTATTTCTAACGTCTTTTTGTGTTTTGTGTTTTTTTTGTTTTTTTTTTCCCTGTCAATGGCAGCAGTTTCTCTGCTTGGCATCTCCACTTCATGCATCCACTTGGCCGTGTGCCTAGAGGATAAGACGGCAATTATTTCCTCACAGAGATGATTCTGCTAGATTACATAAATCCATATCTAATTCACACAATATGGCATTGGGACAGTAGAAAACACTCTTCGTGTCAGAAAATCCTCAGAGACATGTCTGAAAACAACTACTGAGATAATGCGGTGATATCTGAATGCTTCCTCTGGTCAGTGGTAACTCTGTTTCATCACTGCAAACACACCAGTTGAAGGGACAAAGATTTTGGAAAGGTGTTCCCAGGGCAAAAATTAAGAGGTTTAGACAGAAATAGTGAGTGTGTAGCCTATGTGGATTTGAAGTCTTCATTTACCCTTCGGTGTTGGTGGCGGCAGATGGTTTCTGCTCTGCTCTAGGTCCCACTGCTAACACCTCGTCCCCAGCTTAGGGAATAACAGGATTGGTTAAAATGAAGACGGCTGACCTTTTAATTAAGTACGTGGACCATCATGGCTCTGTTGTAATCACAGAAAAAGTATTCTCTGTCCTTGGCTCTAGTTTCATAGCGGTACAGACGTGGGACACACTTTCTGTGGCCTGAAAAGAGTTTTTAAAAAGTATTATCTTAATATGCAATATATGTTTTTAACAAGGTAATGACAATTTATCTCATTCAGTCATCAGGATTATCTGTTTTTATTTACAAAATGGATTTATTGTCATAAAATGAACATCTTAACAAACATGAAACATTTATATTTGATCTATTACTGTGAGATTTAAGAATCAACATACAATAGCTGCAGGCTTTTTTATGTCTATCACTGTCAGATTTCCTCTCCTGACGTGGAAGGATCAACAGCGAGAGTTAGAAAGCACACAGCATGAAACATTATGCTTTAATCCTTCTGTACTTTACCTGCTCCAGCATCTGATTTTTAGCATTCATTTGTATGTTTTTTCCTCCTTACATGCAGCGCCTCTCTGATTTGCAGCACATCTCATTATTATGTGTCACCGCACTTTTTCTTCCAAGTTCTCTGGGACTTAAGAGATGTAAAAACTGTTAAAATACTGAAGCTGCAAGTAGATATGCGCAGCAGTCAAACTGTTTTGATGATTGTTGATGACTTTTATGGTAAAACAGGCACCCAAATTTAAATTTGTTCAAATGTAACAATATTGTTTGACCTGTCTTAACTCAAAGTCCACTTACTGTCCGAGCTTTTAAAAATGCTTTAACCATATACAATGTTCAGTCTTCAGCGGATGGAGTTTGCCCGCTCAACTGTGCAACACAACAATAAATCTTAATTTAATCAGAGTACAGAAATGAATTTTTTATCCTCAGTTAGATAACACTTCTGCTCAAACTGAACAGCATCTACTGTAAAACCACCACACTCAAAGACTCTTTATGATTTACATCAGCAAACCCTGACCCTAAACTCTAGTCACACACACACACAACTTTTGGGGGGGGTACTCTTTTACCAAATTACTCACTTCTGCTTCTTTTCATAATTTACATATTTGTTTAAGTAAATCCTCTTTTGATATTGAGATTTCCTTAAAGAAGAAACTACTAAACAGATTCAAGTTGGTTTGTTTCTAAGGAAAGCCTCTTGGAAAGAAGTCATTTAGCACTGAATATTGATAAGTTTTGTGGTTACACTTCCAATTGATTTATTACAAATAAATGCTAAACCAGAAGCAGAACAACCTGGTTTGGAGTTATTTTTGACCTATGTGTGATATCATGTCTTGTAATCAAGTAAAAGATCTGAATATTTCTTTCACTGCTGCTTATTTATTCATTTAGGGGTGTGAGGGGGACAAAGAAATACAGGCTAGGACCGGCCCTTCTTTTACACAAAAAGATGCAAAAACCAACAAAAAAATGAGTAAAATGTGGATAAAAGTTAAGATAAAACCTTTAGGTCAATGCAGTTTGCTCACTCAGTGAACCTGCTGAGCTCCAGGTATGCGGCTTAAGTCCACCATCTAGTGGTAAATATATCCGAGTCAGTGTATTTGTGCTCACACCAGACCACCGTTTGGAAATGAGCAACGTGCGGACCTGTTGCATTCATCCTGTGTGCACTGAAAAACTCATCTGATCTCAGGACAGGTAAATAAACTTTTTTCAGTCGCTCACAAACAAATTGTGACTAGCACTTAGTTCAGTTAACTCTTTAAAATGAAGCCATTCATCCTGACCCACATAAAGTGACTCATATCACCGCAGCCAGCTTGTGAAACACTGATTGGGATTATTTCCATCATGCCTCGCGTTTGTCCCCATGTCTGTTTACGTTCATCCGAGCTACACTCCTCTGGCTCTCAGCCACCTCGCGGTATTTATAACCAAACAGCGGCAATCATCACTCAAGGCATCCTCGCGAAATCCTCCTCAAAGCACTAAACTTGGTGGAGAGGTGGCTGAATTTAGGATCCAACCTGATCGGGGCTGAGGATGAAGGAGAGCGCGTCGCCTCAAGGTAAAAAAAACCCAACACAAAACTGTCAAATCCATTAATCATTTCATTTAGTTAATTGATATTTTATTGCTTCCTGTCATCATCCTATCTATTCCTCCAGTGGACATCTTTATTCATCTATTTCTACTTGTTATCACTGCTGCTCCGTGTGTTGTTGTTGTTGTGCGTCAAACACTTAACTCCACAAGAGGAAAGAAACATCCTAATTAGAAATACCTGCTAACAGGCTAGTTAATGTATTTCTAAAACGACTGCAGATTAGACTGGGGATGGAGGGAAGGAGGAGAGGGGAGAGGGGGGTCTGCCTGTTGTCTCCAGTAGGCTGTACAGTGGTTGCACTAATTAAAACGAAGGAGAGCACAGCCAGGAGCTGAAATTATTTGAATTTAAAATAGATGTTTTCAACTTTAATGAATTAGACAGAGAAGGTGGACTCCTCTTGCAGCAGTAGTGTTGTCTGTAGGCACCCTGCAGAAGGCTGATTGATGCATGATTAATTTCATTTGTTTGAATAAGTAACCCAGATGTCATGTGTGCTTTTTAAAGGTGTGCCTGTTGATACAAGTGCCTTGACATTTCATTTTTCCACAGCTCCGCGCTGCAAAATCCACCTGATAATTCAAGGTGTCACATATCTTTTGAACTCATTGCATCGGCTGTGCTAAAATCAGAAGCAACCTGTCCGCCCATCAGCAGCATAAAGCCGTCTCGGTGTAAATGTGTTTGCTGACCTTGTAGCCTCTCCCAGCTTTCCGACGAGCGCCGGTGCCTGTGTTTGAGGGCAGAGCTCAACCCAGACTGTGTCCAGTTCATGTCTGAGGAGCCCTGCTGCTGATGAGTGAGTCACCGTGCCTTTGCTTCAGCTCTCCCACACTCAGTCATCTTCCTTTCAGCTCCGGCTCAGTGGAAACAGCCTTGTTTCGTCTGTCTCTGACTGGCTCGCTTCAAACTTGCTGTTTTTTCCAGCCTTGCCACTTCATCTCCCTCATATTTCTCAGTTATACACACACACACTCAACAACAGGATAATGGTTTAACAGGATTGTTATGTTGTGTTCAGTATTCTGGAAACATGAGATTAGAGTAAAACAAAAAGTCTAGACACACTTTCTGTCTTATTTCACTTACCAGTGGTTACTGGTACTATTCCTGCTGCTTATATAGTTATATGCACTGCTAATATCAAAGATCTCACTGGCTGAGGTGATCTTTGATCATGCAAACATTTATAGATATTTGGTCATTAACCAACGTATCAGGCAAATAGAAATTTGGATCTAAGGATCACCAAAGCGATTACAGTTCCTACTGAGGGGAACATGAATGTCTCAACCAAATGTCATGACAATCTGTCCAACTGTTGTTTCACTCGAAACCACAAATGTCAACCTCCTGGCGCCACTAGAGGAAAAGTCAGGTGATCAGCAAAGTCATTAGGATACAACATCTGTGAGCCATGAATAGCTGCACCAATTCTGGTGCCAAATCCATCCTGTCGGTGTTGAGATATTTCGCTGCATGTGTGACTTTGAGTCATCCAACGGGGACCATGAATATCTGTACAAATTCCAATAGCTGCTGAGATGTTTCAGTCAGGATCAAAGTCGTGGACTGACCAACTGACCGACATTGCGGTCCCTAGAGCCATGCTGCTATCGTGGTCTAAAATAGACAAACAAAGAAGCGGCGTGCAGGATGTGAGATGTTTCCTGAGCTTGTTTCATAGACGTGTTTAACCGCCTTTCACTCATCATTTTTCTGCCTCTCTTCTGTTTTTTGTTTTTTTGTAGCATTATGGTGAAACCACCAACTACCGTCCTCTGTAGAGATGCTCACCAGTTCAGACCAGTCCCTCTCCCTCTCCCTCACACCCAACCTCCATTCTCCATCCAGCTCTGGTCCCAGTGGAGAGATGCACGTCCAGTCCTCCCTGTCCCTACCCGAGCCTGAGGCCTGGAGGAAACAGGAAAGCCCTGTTGTTGCCCGTCACGGCCTGGCACAAGGGGCTCGTTCGAGCTCCCTGCAGGTCCCTCATGCTGTCCCTGAGTATCTGGGGCTGCCCCCTCGAGCAGCCACCTTTGATGTGCCTTGTGGTCAGGAAGAGGGCTCGTCCGATCAGGGTTCAGGGTCTCTGAGCCCCCACGGCATGCTGCGGCGGCGCGGGGGACTTGTGGAGCAGAAGGACATCATCATGGCTCACCAGGCTCACAAAATCCAGAGCACGCCGCAGGCCCGCAGGAAGGAGTGGGAGTAAGTATAAAAGAGAATCAGAGGCAAATGATTCCTCTTAAATTGTATGTTTAAAGATGATAAATCTCTATGGAGGAGGATGAAAGTGGCAGCGTAGAAGAATGCACAGACTGTATAGGCAGTTCAACCTGTTGATCCTCTTTGGTGGGACTGTTATTGCAAACACACACTGTGAAACCACTGAATTTTAATTTAAGTACAAAACAATGTCTCACAGCTTATAAAGATATAAAATATGCTAATTTTCATGAAAATGTGTTAAAAAATGGTGTGAAAACATGTTGAATTTTTCATTTGAAGTAGTGACGGTGTCCTACTATAAAAAATGGGATCTTTGATTTCAATATTTCAGTTTTCAGTTTGACTTGCGGGTGTAATTAATAACATTAATGATGTCTCCATGCCGTCTAGCCTTCTTTAATGTTATTAATTACACCTGTTCTTTTCCTGCTATGATGGTTCAAACCGTCTGTTGTGAAAATGACCCGTAGAGGTGTGACATACTGTAGCTTCAACAAGGTAACGAGCAGATACAGAAGACAAGCTGTGTAAAGCATTACTGCTCAACTTAAAGCTGCACCCGTCAGTATTTTTTAAATGAACTATGGGTCAAATGTTTGTGTGTAAGGAGAAAGGTGCTGCTTGTAGAACCACAGAGATTGACAAAGCGTTTTAGCATCTTTCAGCTCATTGTTTTGGTTTTATGGCGTGCATCTTTACTGTTCTGATTCGCTCTCATAACTCTCATCAATGTTTTTTTTTAGGCAGCTGTTTTTTCGGCGAAACAGTTTAGATAAACCCTCTGTACGCTGCCTACCCAGCAGCAAACAGCAGACAGCCACAGGTAGCCACTAAATTAATGCTGATGGTGCTCAGTGTCTGCTGAAAGTGTACATAAGTAACTGTTTGCCATATCAACATTATTAGATGGTGGTTGTTGTGTTTTCAGCTTGTTCCACAGCCCCCAAGTGGCCAAAAATAAATACATTAATGTATTTCCAACTAAATGAAATAACTTTTGATATAATAATTACACCGTATGATGTGAAAGGGTCAACTGTGCTGCTTTCAAGTCATTTATTGGTTCTCCGGTCGCACATTGTTTTGTTGACTTCTTAAGCCTCTCATCAGATGCCATAGGAATCCTGACAACACCCCCAAATATTTTTCTCAGGAGCTCGACTAAACTGGAGCTAAAGGGCGAGACAAGTTGAAGTCCTAAGACTTACAACGGTCAGGTCGACTGGGACGCTCGTGTTGCTTTGTGTCTAATGGATAAATACAACGGGTTCACACAGGTCGGAAAATCTGGAATATCGGATCGCCCAACTGGTCCCTGATCATATCTATGATTGTTTATTGCTTACATACCTGCTTTATACAGTGATGTTTGTGGCTGTTATGTTTATTGAATGTTTAGTCACAGTCACTGTTTAGTTTTGTTTTTGTTACCTTAGAATGAGCACTTTGTATCTGCACGGCAGTCTTTCCACAGTAGCCCAGAACAGACAAACCAAACACTTACTCTAGATTTTGATTTTCGTGTTTTCTTTGTGTGTTTCACGGCACTATAGTTTCTCCTTCATGCTAGTACTGGGAGGGTGGGGGATTTCAGTCCACAACTACATTACTAGATGCCACAAAGTCCTACACACTGATCATTTAAGAAAATGATTTAAATATAACTCGTGGAGTTGTAAGCAATCCAAGTCTTGTTTAACTGTAGTGTGATAAACATGTTGAATGCCTTTTATTGCTCATCTGCAGCACTGAATTTTGGAAGAATTAGAAACCAGCATTGTTTACGTCCATGTTAGTTTGCTGTCTGCTAGCTGGTCTTCTCTTCTTCTTCCTTTGCAACATTTCTTCACTGTTTTTTTTTTTTTAAGATATTTTTTGGCCTTTTCAAGCTTTATTTTTTGATAGAGACAGCTGAAGAGTGACGGGAATGTGGGGAGAGAGAGATGGGGAACGACATGCAGCAAAGGGCCACAGGTCGGATTCGAACCCTGCCCCTACATGGGGCGGATGCTCTACCAACTGAGCTAATCGACACCCCAACATGTCTTCACTGTTGATCAGTGGAATAATGTCAAACCATCATCAGCACACCAGTCTCACACATGTATCACTGTGCATGTGATACTAACCCACTCTTAACAACACTGTTGTGCTGCTAGTGGTCAAAGATTCAACAATACTCAAGTTCAAGGGTAAAAATGATTGATCGTTATGTATAAAGTACAACAAATTATTGTTGTTTTGTTGCTTAGCTACAAAGTGCTTATTTCAATGAGTGCTCTATAGTAGTGATACATATGCAGATGCCTTTGTTTCCAGCATTGTTATAGTTTCACCAATGAATCACCAAATCAGTTCCCACTGCTTTGTTTTTTTGCATGCATGTGTCACACTGTTGGCTGCAGTTTACTGTAATCAGATACTGGACCGTGGTATTATTGGCGGAGCTGAGGGTGCTTGCTTGTGAACCTTTGAACTTTGGAGCCACATTGCTCTGATTATCCGCTTCCCACCACTTGAATGTGGAGTGGTACTCCATCAGTGTAACCCCCAGCCCACCAACGAGCCCCCCTCCCCCTCCCTCTTCCTCCTCATCCTCCTCATCCTCCTCCTCCTCCTCATCCTTCCTCCATCCTCTGATTTCTATTTACTGTACCTCCACCACCCACTCCACATCCACTTTACTGGTGTATTGTCATTCAGTCTCTGGCTTTCAATCATTTCCCTCTCATGTACAGGCAGCTCATCATCAGATTGTCTTTGTATTTTCTTATTTTCAGCCTGTAAGCAACTGCAAGAGCAACTACATCACATAACGTGGAGCTAACGACAGCTGAGCATTGATTTTAGAGCAGTACTGTACATGTATTGTGCTTATTTGTCCATTAGGGGATGCTAGGGAATCAAAGTAGAAGAGCAGCAGGGAAGCGGCACATGATGTCTACAGAGCTGAGCAGCAGAGTTTGGACATTGTTGACTTTTCCTGCACGCGTAAAAACATTAATGATATTTTATAAAACTGGATGAAAAGATCAAAATCAATAAGTGATATTGAATTTCTGCATGATGTGACGTTTGAAAAGCTTTTTTTTCTCTCTTTAACAGACACTTTTCCAGGTTTAAATTTGTAACATTTTCAGCTTTTTCTGTGTTAATCTGGAAGACTGCTGCGAAATCACGTCCGTAATGTAAATATGTTTCCAAGTAAACTGGCACGGTGTCACACCAATCTGCCGTGATATAAGCGGCAGTTATTGGTCGAATCAAACTGACATAACTCAGTACTAGAGGATATCTGTTGCTAGGGAACAGAGAGAGAAATAAAATGCTAAAACCACTCCAGTCAATGTTGGATGAAAGCCTGTCTGCAATTATATAAATGCTCTTCAGAGTTCTGGCACAAAGTACGCCCATTAACGTTTTAACTCACAGTGCATGTCACCTGCAGCATCGCTTCTTCTGTCTTCCCCTATATGATATTTTCTAAAGATGGACCTAAAAATGCACCACATGCTACCGTGGCTTTCATATCACATCTGCTCGTCATAGAATACATTTCCTATCCTGTAGTAAGTCACTACTGTATCTCTAAATCAGCTAACCCTTTTTTTCTTTAAAGTTTGGTTAAAGGCAAATATGAGATTTTTTTTCCCCTTCCTTTTCCCGCTAACAGTTCACACAGCTATTTTTAGAAGGCTTTGAGTAGGCTGTGAGCAAGAGCAGAACAAAAGCCAAACACTCTCACAGCAGACTACATCTGGTCATCTATACAGTACAATGTGTCATCAGTGTAGTGACGTTGCTGCGCTGTAGTCTGTCGACTCCAGGAAGATGTCCAGTGACCTTGATGGAGGGGAGGTGTGTGTGTGTGTGTGTGTGTGTGTTGGGGAGAAACAGATTTCTGTAGGAAGAGGTTTCTCTATTGTGCAACATGGCTTTTGTTGGCAGAAATGAAAAGAACGAAGCAGGAATTCAAGAGAGCTATGTCGCTATGGAAACAACAGCAAAGAGAGCGCTAGAGACGCAGAGATGGAGAGAGATATGTACTGTTTGCAGAGATGGACAAATATTTTTGTTGGGCAACATACAAGTAGATTTTTTTTTTTGTAGTAATGAGCGCTTATGTGTGATATTCTTTAGTAGATAAGTGGAGATGTGCAGCCACAAACTACATATCACATGCTAATGATCATCCTGCTATTTTTATATTCTGCTCTCAATAGGTCAGTGTAGACTTTTGCTCTCCTGCTTTGCATGAAGTGACACGCCTGCCTGCTTCATGCAGATTAGGAAGAGGAGGTAACAGAGTCATGGTTGAGTTTTTTGGAGCTCAGTTAGGGACTTATTCATAGATCCTGTTAAATCGATTTTTTTTTTTTCCCTTCTCCCCCAGATCTCGACTTGTTTGCCAAGCATAAATTTGTCACTCTCTCTCTCTCTTTGGCTTGCTTCGTCTGAGCCCTGCCCGTCTGCACACACTGTGATACCTGCATTGTGCTGCTGCTGCACAGTTGAATCTGTCAGTCAGCGCAAGCAAGAGTGATACTTTGTGTCAGGATCTCAAGCGGACTGACGCTGTGGTTGTGGTTTTAATTGCATTTGTCTGACGTGACAAACAGAGGCTTCGACGCTTGAAACATACCATGTGATTGAATAATGTCTGTGGGGGCTGAAGTGGTCATCTTCAGGAAAACAGTGGGGAAGGGAGGAGAGCAGCAGATGGAGCGAGAGAGCCCAGTTGCCTAATGAGGTCTCACTTGTGGCACTGAGTGTGAAAAAGACCCTGCTTTCTTCTCTTCTCCCTCAAAAAGGGAGCAGCCCTAAGATCTATTTCATGCTCTATTTTTACTCCTGACTTTTACTCCAATATTAGCACAATGGCCTACTTTTTAAATGTTTTAATAGTGCAAGTCTGTCTCCATTAATGAAAATATGACAATGCTGTGTGGCTATCAAATGATGAGAGCTTTTAAATGGGGGGAAATGAGTCAAGCTGGCGTTCTTTAAATCACCTTTAGGTCATTTCTTTTCTCTTGCCCTGTCCTGTCCACACACTTGTTGCCTTTTTTTCCTGTGCATTGTCACGCCTACTAGTATTACATGTATTTTCACACCCTTTTCTTTTGCCACTGCACCCACTAACATCTTTACATAATTGTTTTTGAACCCACACAGCCTACTGTATATAGGCTTTCTTTTAAGAAATGTTTTTTTTTTGTTGTTTTTTTTTGTTCATCCTCAGCAAACTCTAATTGCTATGGTAACACAATATATGCTCCCTCCTCTCCGCCAGCTTTCATTCAGATGAATTTTTGAAAATCGCCATCATGAAATATGACTGTGGGAGGAGGAGGGAGGGGGGGGGGTTGCCGGTGATTATGCGCTCCTGGCTTGCGTGATCATTTCCCAGCAGGTGATAAGAAATTTGTAAGCGGCTCTCTTGCACCATTTTCGACTGATTAGAGAGAGAGAGTACCTCCATGTGCAGCTTTTACAAAGAGTCAGACGCGTTAAACGAGCTTCCTTTTCACATGAGAGCTTCATTTTTTTTTCTTTTTTTTTTTTCTTTTGGCAAGTTTACTGGGTCAAGATGCGTAAAGTTTGTGAGGACTCGCCTCGGATCTCTCCATCTAATGAGCACAGAGTAGTTTTTGATCACGCAGGTGCCGCTTTGTCAGATCAAAACGAGCTTGGATGTTGATAGAAAACTGCGAGGTATAAACTCAGTGGATCTTTTTTTTCCTCCTCTCCTCTCCCCTCCGCTGCTGCTGCTGCTGCTGCTGTCTGAGTTTAGAGACGCGCACACGTAAAAAGTTGTTCAGAGCTGATTGTAACGCGCTCTTAAACAGATGGGATAACAGAGATGCTGAGGGTTTGCAGCGTGTGCACCTGTCATTAAGTAAATGGATGATTCTTCTTAAAATATAAGCCAGCTGAATGATATAATCCGGTTTTTTCTCGTGGATATGGAGTGATAGGAATCTGCAACTTTTGTGGGGAATTCTTGGCGCTCGAAAAGCTGTCAGTGGATTGAAGGTGGATCCCCCCCTTTTTTTTTTTTTTTTTTTTTTTTTTTTTTTTTTACTGTCTCCTTTAGCTCCACTTTTCTCCTGTAGTAAAACACTCTAAAAGCCGTCATCTTTTTTGTAGAATGGCTCGGTTTGGAGACGAGTCCGCTCCCAGCACGGTGGACTCCGGGGATGGGGACTTGGAGCACGGCGGGGATGGACAGGACGCGGCGGCGGCGGGACTGACTGCTTCCATGAAACAAGCCAAGGCGCAGCGGGCCCGGACCATGGCTCTGTACAACCCCGTCCCCCACCGGCAGAACTGCCTCACCGTCAACAGGTCGCTCTTCATATTCGCAGAGGACAACATCATTAGGAAATACGCGAGGCGAATCATTGAATGGCCATATCCTTCCATAAAGAACAGTTATGTGTAAAGTTAGAGTTTGTGCAGCTCAGCACCATGGACAGCTGCAGCAATAGCACCAAAAGTGCAGTTTTTAAAGTGCTGTCAGGTGTTTTGCATATATTTTTAATGCTCCTTCATACACAGGGAGCTGCATTGTATCCTCTTTTGTTTAATGTTTGCTCATTTGCATAATGATTTATAGCTTTTGGTTAAATCACCAGCTCTTTGCACAGCTGAATTTAACCCCCTCTCCTAATTCCACTAAATAACTCTGCCATGATTTGTATTCATCTGTGGGCTCCATGTGCTCCAGTGCTGGCAGAAGACAGAAAGTTAGCATGTGGTGATCATTAGAAGCAGCTCTGCTCACTGTGGGGGTGGCATGTAGGCACATCTCTTCTGCCTTAGTGCTCATTGGAATATGAACCTGGCCATGAGTAGGTGTCAGTTCAAATCCACCAGGCTGTGTTTCTCTGCTTTCTCTTGCCGTAGCAAACAGTTTCTTTCTCTTGAACTTCTGCAGATCTAACAAAGATTAGCAGGGACGTTGTGTTTTTTTTTTGCAGCAAACGCATGTGATGTGAGCACAGTGCAGACAACATGTGTGCACGATCACTAATTACCACTAATCCATTAATGCATCATTATCTTTATGCACCTTAATCGTGTTTTAAGTGACTCCCGTGATAAATCATGTACATATTTTGATATTTTGAGAGCACAGTCAGTTCAACAACATCACTCAGTTGCCATATCTACCCACTGCTCCTCCTGTCTTACACCCCCCTTTGGTGCAGCGTGCCAGTCTCCCACTGTTACCTAACCACAGGCTCTGTGTGCTGTGTGGGAGTAGGGCTAGTGGTCAAGACTAGCTGGCCACTGGCAGCACGGTAATGTGACTGTCGGTATCACAGAGGCAGAGGTATGTGGGAGAGAGCTGGCCAGTAGTACTGTGGTGGATCGTGGGCTGTAAAAGCAGCACATGTCAGAGTATTGACTGGGTTTTGCACATAGCGTCCAAGATCTGAGATCGCAAGTGAAAAACAGATTCATATGAATTCATAGCAATGCAATTTTTCTTTGATTGTAAGCTGTGAGTATTACAGTATGATGCTTCTCACAAGTTTTGGGACTTTTATTTTTAAATGTAGGCCAAAGTCTGTGTGCCACAGAGTTAAAGGAACTGTGTACTACATTGTGAGCACTAAAGGTGCCAGAATTAGTCGATTAATTTAAGTTAAGATAATGGACAGAAAATTCATTTACAACCATGTTGATAATCGATGAATCGCTTTGAGTCATTATTAAGAAAGAAAATCTCAGTTTAGAGCTTCTCCAAGATGAGGATTTGTTTCTTTTCTTTGTTTTATATCTTTACAAACTGAATATCTTTGGTTTGGGCTGTTGGTCAGACAAAACAAGATATATGAAGATGTCATCTTGGAGACTACAAACTAGTGTTTTCTGATGTTTTGGAGATTTAACGAAACATAAATTAGAAAATCTAGAAAGTAATCGATAGATCGTTATGGACATAGTGTATACTTCACATCTCTGCTGACAGCTGCACAGTATCAAGTTCTTTATATATATTTTTTCTCCCTTCTAGACAGCCATTAGTTTCCTTCATTTGCATACAACATGAAGACCTCCTAAAGCTTAATTTTGTTATATAATCCATCATACTCCATTAATTACTGTCAAGGAATGTTACTTTGACAGAATAAATGTAGACCTGATGTTGACTGGTGCTTTGCACATCCCAGGAGAGTTTCAAATATATTTTTATTGAGCGTCTTACTTGACATACGAATGCAAATAGTCACGTCTTAATTGAGTAAGAAATTGTAGGATTAATCAATAAATATAATCCTCAGTTGCAGAGCTACTTTGATTCAGTTGTTGCTCAGTTTTGCATCGTATTAAACTTAAGGATGTGTCATTGTCACTTAGTTAGTGGAAAACATAGAAACAATCATAACAAATCGAGAATAAAAGGCAAAGTAGAGCTCAGATAAACACACCCTGTCTCTCTAATCCATGTTTCAGGAGTGAGTTAAGTGATTTTCATAATGTGTTAAATCAAATGTCAGAAAAATATGTTTAAAAATATCTAGAAAATCAACAGCATGATATGCAAAATGGCTATGTGATTCATCCTAAATGGTCTAAAACATGCATAATCTCTGCGATGCATGGGTAATAGGTAGTAACAGAGTGGGCGAGATTTATTAAGTATTTCCCACTTTAGCTATTTTCAACTGCTTTCAATGGCAACAATGTGGACTTGTCAATGTGAGTCAGTGTGAGTCCCAGAGGCCCCCATCATAGCACTCCTCTGTGAGTCAGTGACCCCATTTCTCTCAAGGCAGGAAAATTAATAACAAGAAGCAGCTGCCTCATGGGAACTCCAAGGCACTGAAAGTCACAAGCACATACGAGTGTCGGGGCACGTATAGTCGGACACAGCGCGTGCTGGTTCACACATATACTATACATGCATGTGCGCAGACACTACTGAGAAATGATGCAAGAAAATATTAAAGTTTTGGCTTACGTTCCTAATAAGTCACATCAAGAAAATACAAAGTTGTAAGAGTAATTGCTCTCACTTCCAAAGTTGCAACTGCAAAAATTCAGTCGTGAAACAAGAAATGTGTCAGGAGTCGTGCTCATGAGTAACAAAAATGGATTGGCAGATTCAAGATTTAAGGCTGCAAATCATATTTTTAATTCAACGTTGGTCAATAAAATGTCAGGAAATGGTGAAAAATCCTTCATCTTAATTTCCCAAAAAGCCCAACTCATCAAATTACCACTATCATCCAGCTGATAGTGCTATGTTCAGTTTATTATCACACGAGACAACAAAAAGAAGCAGATCATAACACCTGAGAAGATGGAACTTGGCAATATAATGGTGATTATTTTTCTCTTGATCTACTAATAGATTCATTCACTTTTTTTTTTCAGCTCTAAAATTTTGCAGCTTTCATTATATTTGTTGATTATTTATTCGCACATTCATCATTCCATTATGAAATATCAAATCCAGAACAACAACATCTTTATTTCCACAGGCTCTTTCATTGCCACAACAGATTTAGCATCTTATTAAAGCTGCAACTAATGATTATTCTTTACCATTAGTCATGTAATCGCTCATGCTTTAGTCTATAAAATGTTAGAAAACAGCGCGAATGCTGATCAGTTTCCCAGATCCGAATGTGACATCTTCAAATTACCGTTTGTTTTGTCCGACCAGCAGCCCAAAACTGATTTGCGATGATCAAAAGCACAAAGAAGAAGCAAACTGAGAATGTTTTTGTTTCCTTGAAAAATGACCTAAATAATTAAGCTTGTTTCTGAATCATTTTCTGTTGACTAATTGTTTCAGCATTACATCATTTATACAGTCATAAAAACACCCATAACTCTAAGATTGTATGTTTAAATGTGAGTTGAATGTTTTGTTTGCTTATGAAACCTCATAATCACGTAAATCAACTCACAATCGAAGAGTTCAAGCTGAAACCTTTGCTGCTTTTCCTTACGTACATACTTTAAAGATGCCAGTTTCTCATACAAGATCTCTGAAATAGATGTACTGTAGTCTGCTGTGGTGTCAGCCGTATGCGGTGAAAAGGAGTTATGACAACTGTTTGCTGTAGTTTGTGTAGTTAAAGCAGTCAGGCCAAGGTGACTTCACAGCGCTCTCGCTCTCTGTCTCCCTCCCTAACCTGCTCTTTTTCTCCTCATGAAAAGCACTTTTAAAAGCAGGTTGCCATGGTTACTGCAATCTCTCTAACAGATTGCTTCCAATAGCAGAGAATATGAACCGTGCCATAATTCATCTGTCATTCCATCATCCATCCATCTATGTTTCTTTCCACTGAACTACGCACGCATGTGCTTTGAAAATATTTGTGCAATTTAAGACATGCTGCATGTATGGATAAAAAATGAAACGAATAGTTACTGCTTTTAGTCTATTGAACGTATGGTTCAACTCAGAATGTGGTGATTTCTTTGTATTGTAAAATAGGATGATGTCCAGTATAGTGTCATCCTACGGATCTCTAGCTGTGTTCGCTGCACGTTGGCTCGTTTCCACGTGTTAATTTTGTCCTTGTGTTTCTATAAAAGTACTTTCCTTAACTTTTGTGGCCTTTACACCATTTGAGTACATGATCCTGGCCACCATCACTGCCAACTGTGTTGTCCTGGCCTTGGAGCAGCACCTCCCCGGAGAGGACAAGACCCCCATGGCAAAGAGACTGGTGAGGACAAAATCTGTTTTCACATCCTTCATAGATGTGTGTGAGGTTAGTGTGAGATACAAAACAAAACCAGAATGACTGAGAGTTTATGAAAGAACCATGTGTGTCTTTGGTCCTTTTAAAATCACAAAGGTAAGTTCTACATCCCTAAAAGCACACACTGCGTGATTAGCATGCAGTGAGTCAGAGCCCTGAATTTTAAGAAGGTGATGGATAGTGATGCACAGAAATGGGTGATGAAGAAACACTGTTAAAAGCTAAACCATCGTTTTACTAGCTGTACTTAAGTATAATTTTGTGGTACTTGTATGATACTTTACACTTCTACTCCACTTTACTGGCCTACATTTATTTTGTAGTTACTAGCTGCTAATGGTGCAGCAAGATGGTTTCTGGTTCGACCCTCGGCTGTGGCCTTTCTGTGTGGAGTTTGTACGTTCTCCTAATGTCAGTTCACTAATTAAGTTAAGTGTTAATAGGTTAATTGATGACTCTAAATTGCCCCTAAGCATGGATGGTTGTTTGTCTCTGTGTGCCCTGTGATGAGCAGGGTGTACTCCGCCTCTCACCCTAAGCCAGCTGGGATAGGCTCCAGCCCCACCGGGACCCTGATGAGGATAAGCGGTTAGAGAAAATAGATGTATAGCTGCGAATGTTCAGATTGATATATTACGTAAAATGTTTGTTTATAAACTTTTTAAAGATTAAAATACCGAAAATAACGATATAAGTTCTTAAAACTTGCTACATCTTGACAACTTTAAGATACTTCTTATATGTACACATTATAAAAGAATAGATACTTTATTGGTCCCTTGAGGGGAAATTCTTCTTTTCACTCAAATATTTTACATGCATTATTACCCGAAATACAACCACACACACACATACACAAAGACAAGCATGCAAATGAGAGATGGTAGAGTGAACAGCAGCCACACAGAGCGGTGCCCTGGGAGCAGTTAAGGGTTCTGTGCCTTGCTAAGGGCACCTCGGCAGTGCCCAGGAGGTGAACTGGCACTTCTCCAGTTACCAGTCCACCTTCCATACTTTGGTCCATACTGGACTTAAACGGGCCACCATCTGGTTCCCAAGCCAAATCCCTACAGACTGAACTACTGCCGCCACATTTTCATTTTCATGTACATTTTTCTGCTGATACGTATTTTTTTAAATGCAGGACTTCCCACCTCCGTTTACCTCTAAATGTCTCGATATGAGCTATCATGACATTGCAGCAGTTTGTTTTCTACCTCCCTGCTGCATGTGTAAGTACAGGGTTTTATGTGTGAAGCCTGTGTATACGCATCAAACCCAACAGGTTATAGTTTTGACATTGGTCATGGCTGTCGCTCATATTAGTTTGTTCAGTTCGTTGCTGACATGCATCTCGTACTTTATCCCCACAGGAGAAGACAGAGCCGTACTTTATCGGCATCTTCTGCTTCGAGGCGGGGATCAAGCTGGTGGCGCTCGGTTTTGTTTTCCATAAAGGCTCGTACCTGAGGAATGGCTGGAACGTCATGGACTTCATAGTCGTGCTCAGTGGGTGAGTGACATCAGTTGGTCGCCATGACAACGTGATATATATATATATATATTTTATATTTGTTTTAAATCAACAGATTGCTAAGTTAGTACTTGCCAAGCATAGTGGTGAAATGTGTTTTTGGAGGAGGAACAAGTATCTGTAACTAACCAACTTTCTGTCTGTGAGCCAATCGAATCGGAGCAGACTTTTAGACTTTTGTTTTGGCAGTAGTCAAGTCAGTTTAATTTGTATATTTGTAAGCCTGAGCAAGGCTTGCCTCATGGGGCTTTACAATCTGTACAGCACACAACACTCTTTATCTAAAAAACTTTGAACGGGGAAGCAACAGATGATATATTCCTCTCTCAGGACAGAAAGACATGCAATAGATGTCACGTGTACAGAATAGACCAATATAAAAGAACAATATAAACAATCAGGATGATAATATATATAGATAAATGGTGGTGTCTAAACTTTCCTGTAAAGCTGTCCTCTGTTTCTGTGTCTGGATCTTCGAAGCAGTCATATCTGGGAAAAGCACAGATGTGACTAATAACAATAACGATGGCTCGGTTCCATCAAGCGTCCATGTAATCCATTCCAGTAAGCCAGTCTGCACAATGCCAGGACCCTCGAGCTGGCTCACTTAAATGGAATACAGCCATCGTTAACATCCGTACTTCATCCTGTACTTTTCTTATTATAGCATGTGACAATGTCTGCTGTGAAAAAAGGACTTGTCAGACTACTGTTAAATCAGGATTGAAGTGTTATTTAGCCGTGTTTGTTGAAGATGTTACAAATTGTTTTGATTGCTCGACTTCCAATACTAATACACCTACACCATGTCTGACAGCCTGCCCCCATCACTGCCTAGCTACAAAATTGTGTCACATGGCTACATGTTAGCACGCTTTTATGTTGGAAGTGTGTGAGCTGGAGCAAACAACAGAACACAACAACAGAACAAAGGCTATGTAAAGTGGATTAGCGTACAGTAGCTCTGCCAACCAGCTAGCTATTGTACAATAAGCTACTTAACATTGCTACCTTCATCAAACCCACAAACACATCTAATGACATTATTAAATTGCCGGTCGCAGTATTTTGGTGTGAAAAACACTTTGGTCCATCTGGTAGCAAACATTTCTGTCACCTTTATGGTAGCTTTTGTTTCACGAGCTTCAGTACTGCATTTTTCTCATATAGGGTTTAATTTATTCAGCGATGAAACAATAATTGTTTTGCCAGCATTACCAACATCTCAGATTAGTTTTTGACACAGAAACCTGAAACCTGGTTGAATATTGGGCAACAAAAGCTAGTGGAAGCTGAGGTAGCGTTCCTGTACAAGATGGCCAGTAATGTATCGCCATATGTTGTATATTTTTGATAAAAACATCTAATAGTATGCCTGGCGAAAAAAACAGCAGCTAGTTAGCAGTGCTAATAAGTCAACTAGAGGGCCATTGGTGTGACTTTGTCTTGCACTGTGCACAAGAATTATTTGTTATCTTGTTAAATATTCAGAATATCTGATTTCATGTGTAACTTTACATCAACAAAGTCATTTTTTGTGCTCTAGTAAATACTAGAGCACAAAAAATGACTTTGTTGCGTGCTAACATTTTCATCTGAAGACAATAACACAGCAAGTCGGTTACTTGGTTACTCGGTTAAGAGAAGTCTCAGTGTTAGATGACGCCCTCATCTGCCGCCGGTATGCGGTATTGCCTGCACGAAAACAAGGCAAGTTAGTCAAGGGAGCTTTAATGTGGTTCCATTATTATTTCTCAACATAGCTAAACGAGTGAGGGAATTTAAATGTTAGTGACAGCTTGCTTGAAAGCTCCTGACATTTGATAATTGGAATTTACTGATCAAGTAACTTTATACTCTTTCTCTTAAACGAATGGTGGCAGATAATGTCAGCTAAAGTTACTGTAACTACCATAGACAGCCTATCTAAATACGCCATCCTCCAAAAATGGTGCTGCTGCCCCAGAATGCTCCTCAATTTCCTGTTGATCCCAGACTCTGAAAATGTAAACCTAAATCTCTAAACTTGTCACAACCATTTCTAAGCTATCACTCTTAGCTTAAGGACACGAAAAGAACAACAGTGGGTTTGTCAGTCTCTAAATACTTTCTAATTTCCCCAAACTGTTTCTAGCATTCAACCCTAACCTCATTCTTTCCCAGTAAAGACATAAATCTGATGATCACAAATATACCATTTCATTTCAAACAGCTGGTCACTGTAGTTGTTAGTCAAACATGAGTAAACAGTCCATTTGTTGGGGACTATTTGCAGCCATGGATTAATACGTCTGGTGCTCAAGTGAGTATTTGCAGCAGCAGGCTGGTGTATGTGAGGCTAAAAAAACTACAGTGGGCATGTTGACTGTAATGAAGGAACATGTCACAGAGAACAACAGTGTGGGTCTATACATATCAAGCTGTGATCACACAGACTTTCTTTTCATTGGATTTGTTTACATAAAATATTTTCAGCTACACTGTGCACATTAAAAAGATGTAGTAGACGAAATCTTTTAATATCAAAAAGCTAAATGTAACTCTAACAGAAGGGGGAGAAGGGTTTGTGTATGCGCATATGTGTGTGTGTGTGTGTGTTTGGAGATATGCCTCTTTTAATTTTGAATTTGGTTGAACTCCATGATGAATTACAAACTTCACTGATTGTACGAGAGAGTCAAAGAAAGTTTTAAATTAATGCTCAGCAACTGATTCTGCAATTAATTTCGACAGAATTCATTTTTACTTTACCAGACTGTGGCCGGTGAACCGAAAGATTAATTTCAAGACACTGATTGTCATGTTATGTTGCGTGCATTCATGCATGTGACGCTGCTTGTGTCAACGTTTATCATTATTGTTTCCACGCATGCTTGTACTGCATTCTGAAGGCTTTTAATCTCTACGCGCTGTACCTCTCGTGTGACAGGCTTTACGCGGTGGCCGACCCTATAGGCAGGTCTTTGTTGTTGATATGTTGATGTGATTTTTCTCTGTGAGCGTATACATTTAAACACCACAAGCAGGAAAACACAACACATAAATGCAGGAAAATGTGTGTTTCCCTGGCACAGTCAGGCTCTGCAGTCAGCAATAGGTGGGTGGATAAGTGGATTGGCAGTTGTGTCTAAAACCTGCTTCGGTTCGCCCCCAGGACCTCTGTGAATTAAATGTGAATGCAGCACTGGAGATGTTATGCAAAAGCATAGAAAGAATGGATGGATGTTAGAGAGAAAGAGAGAAGAAAGGAGCGGGAAAACAAGGAAGGAAGATGAAGAGACAAACCCAAGAAAGAACATAATGAGAGACTTCATTTGTTCCTCTTAAGACTGGGGTTTACTGAATTAATTGCGCAGGAGTTAAGCATTGTTTCCACTGGTATCCGCTTTATGGCTAAGTGTACAGTATTCTGCATTCAGGGAAGATTGCTGTTGGCGTGTTGACATCTCATTTCAACCCGACACCCACATCTTTATTTTTCTCAGTATCTCTTATTTCTCCGTCTGTCCGTCTTTCTATCTCCACGTCTCTCCCTCTCTGTGCCTCTTACATAAAAGACACATCAGCATCACGTTTACAGACCAGTTAGTGCCGGCCTAAACAGCCGAAACAGCCGAAACAGCCGAAACGGTGTGTTGTTGACAGATTTCCACTGAAGTTACAAGGTAAAAGTGTTCAGTCTGTTTTAATAATCTGGTCTGAACTATTGCTACTTTAGCAGCACTGATTGTTTCAGGGAAATTCTCTCATTAGGCATCTGTCAGAGTTTGCAACAAAACATTTTTGTTTTCAGTTTCTCAATAAATGACTTGTTAGTGAAAAGCAACAAAGCGCCGTTTGGTACAAAGTAACAGCTCATTATTCAGAAGCTTTTGACTAGTTGTGGATTTAAAACTTTTTGACCACACATAGCTGGAGCAACACTAGCAGTAAGATCTTCTCCAAGTCTTCACGGGCATTCAGGACAATATGTGACTTAAAACTTAAAGTACTCGACTCCTCTAATGATATGAAAATGAAGAGGCGAGATAATTTAATGCAAATTGTCAACCCAGGCTTTTAATTTGTAGTTTTTTTGAAGCTTGAATCAATGTGTTTCATGATTTCATGATGTAAAATCAACCTACAGAAACAATCCCTGCCTTCAATGTATGGTTAAATAAATACGCTGCTTATATGCTTTAAAACTTGTTCCTGTTGAAATCTGTTGTAACAAACCAGACGACAGCAGCTGCAGTTTTCCAAAGAAGGAAACTGTTGCCCTCAAGCCTACAAAAAGTGTTGAGTGATACTAAAAATACAGATTTGGTGTAGGATGTCACTTGAAGGACAGTTGTGTAACAGTCGACTGGACTACAACTACATTTTAATTTCAAATGATTATTTCTGCAATTAACTGATCTATAAAATCGTGAAAAACCCAAAGAATTCAGTTTACTATCACAGAAGAAAAACAGGAAATATTCGCATGCAAGAGTGTGGAACCAACTAAAATGGTTCAAATATTAAGATACAGATACTAATTATCAAAATGGTTGCCAGTTCACATCAATTAATTGTTTCAGTTCTACTGTGTGTTTGTGGTGATCAAGCACTTTATGTTTTGACCCCACACACCAGTCTTCATACAAGACTTGCAAATGTTTGTGCATTAGTGGTTAGAGGTCACCCGAGAACAGTTTAAAAAGTTTTTTGTAAAGCTTTATATCAAGTTTCAGTTTATTGTTTAGCAAATGTATTGTTTTGATTCACTCTCATAGCATCATTTTGGTTGGTTTTCAATAAAAAAAAAGCTCTAAAAACTCACTGTACACCACCTGCTCAGCACCAAACAGCAGACAGACACAGTTAACGGCTAGCTCATAAATATAATGGAGCAATTAGCCACTACAGACCCAGATATTTCCCTCAGGAGTTGATGGAGACCAAAAACAGAGCTAAAAGAGAATGAATATTGGATTTAATTTCGTCAGATGGCCAGAAACATGACTCAAGATGAATAATAAAGTTGCTCTGTTACTGCTGGATGTGTAAATAAGTGAGTGTTTGCCAACAACACAACTTAAAAAGTGGCTGAAAAGTTGCATTGCTACTACTACCTATATGTGTTGTTAAGTTAAGTTATTCTAATATAGCTGAAATCGTGTCACTTACAGTATAAAATGCACAAAGTCGTGTACTTTCTGCAGCCCACAGATCATCTAGTCCCATTCCAGCCACAGCTGGTTGGTAACTGATGACCTGGTTTCCTGCCACCTATCTGACACATTTTCTGGTAGCACATATGCTGCTCTCCTCTCTCTCTAAAGCAAACACACACACACACATACACACACACACACACAAACACACACACACACACACTATGACTCTCTCTTACTCTGATGGCATAGTACAAGTAAGTCAGACTTAAAAGAAAACACACATGTGTCATAAAGGCCGGTTGGGAATAAAATCGAGGCCACTGGGCCAGCGCTGGCGGCATTCATTCCATTTCATATTAATGAATTGCTAGAAGCGAATCTGCTGGGACACTGAGCTCAATTAAAATCCTTAATCTGAGTGAAGAGTGTGTAGCAAAAAGGACCACGGCTAGAACAACTTACCCACAAACCAATTTAATTCACTGGGATTCTTAAAATGGTCAATTATATCCTGCGGCAAACAGATTGGCACAGGTGGTCTTGATGCTTTGATTAGCAATAAAATGTCTCCCCAATGACTCGTGCATGTGTGCGCTTGTTACTCCATTTATTAAGCTGAAGGTACAGATTGTTGCCAGCGAACCTGTTGCCCTCATGTTGTTAAATTAGTCCCGACAACTCCCTCGTCAGACCTAAATCATATTGATCCCCAGCTGTGTCTGCGCACATAGTGTGTAAGTGTGTGTGTGTGTGTGTGTGTGTGTGTGACTGTCAGCATCCCGTCATGTTGTTTGAAGGATATCAGCTTTCCCTTGTTGCCCCAGTCTGCCGTCCCTCTTACAGAGTGTGACACTTTGCTAAAATTGTTGCTCTTTAGACAGGATGAATAATATAACTGGGTGGGAGTTGGGAGTGATTCATTAGCCATCTGGCACAAAAACAGACACACAGGAGTGAGGAAGACTTACTCTTGTGTGTTTGCATCTGTATCATTAAGTGTGTATGTACATAAACGGCTGGATTAACCTGTTAGGAGGCTCTGGGGGGCAAAATTAGCTATCTCTGCATCCCTCAACTGTCTTCTCTGTGTTGGAAATCTTATTTGCTTAAAGACCCAAAACACAGCGATAGTTTACTACTGCCCCACTTTTTCTGTTTGTTGTGTTTGTGGCAATTTAAGTAAGAGTAAGTACCACGTGAGCAAAATATAAACAAAACAATTACAGTCTATAAGATTTTGACACTGTACCCAGATAGAAGTTAGAAGTCCCTAAGTCGAGATTTAAGCAGTGGGGGACCGTTCTTTGCCGTCTGCTCCCAGACTGTGGAACAAATGCCCCCGATATTCCATATACTGATCCCAGCCTTTTTAAATCGAAACTAAGACTCACTTTTTAGATTGGCATTTAACTGACTAGGGCAGTACTGGTAGCTGTACCTATTCTGTTTGCTCCTTTCTGTGTATTTTCTGGATGGTGTTCTAATACTTGCAGCCTTAGCACTACAGCACTTTTAATTGTATTTGTTGTGTGTTGTATTATGTATTGTTTCATGGCCTTGCTGTAAAGCACTTTGGGTACCTTTTGGCTATTGTAAAGGGCTATACAAATAAATTTGATTTGAAATTTGATTTGTACCCACAAATTTGCAATCAATCTAAAATCAACTTGGAACCCACTTTGAGGCTAAATCCTCATCTGAGAATGGTTTCACCTCTGGAGGCAACAGCTGATGATTCTGTGCTTCCGATCAAGCCAGCGGATATCTGGAAAATGGATATTTGGGCCAAGACTTCCTCTTCTATGCATGTTTACAGTCTTATTAACAACTTGAGATGTGAAAATGTAGTTGGGATAGGTTCAGACGACGTTTAAGCTAAAAAAATATGGCTGAATTAGTTATGTGAGTCAATTACATGGTTGGAAACACATTACAGATATGCAGATGTATATACAAATATCAGCATATGAATGGAGAATTTGTAGGCAAAAGATAGGAAGCATTTTAGTGTCCATTTGTAGTCCAATCATGTTTGAGCAGGTTTTGATTGCAGGTAAACAGTCCATCTAGAGAAAAAAAGAATGCACTGGATGAAACACAATCTAGGAACCCATCTGATGACAACTTGTACTCATATGGACATATCTCTTTATAGAGACGAATATAAAACCAAGTAGACTCACTGGACCTCAGCTGGTAGTAAGTTCAAGCCTTTGCCTTGTTTGTGTTTACTAAGTGGAGATTTCAGCACTAAATTTACAGGTTATCACGGACAAACTAGTCCTCACACACAATAACTACCTAGTGTAACTGTTATGTAGCTAACTGAAATAACAGACAAAGCTAACTTGCTAATACATGGTCTGTTTAGAGTGAAGAGTAAAAGATGTAATGTTGTATAGGCTTCATCATACAGTAGTTGATTGCTTCTGATGAGATAGTGCTACAGATGTTTGAACTTATTTGCAAAGTACTAAAGTTGCTACTTGCTAAGACATAAACGAGTTCAACTAGTTCAAAAGTAGTTAGTTACTAAGTAGTTACTAAGAAGGATTGTAGTCACAAACTTAGCAATGGATTTACAAATAGTTGGTGTAGTTCAGTCCTGGAGGTCTGGGGTTTAGGGATCCAGGGCAGATTGGTAATGGAGCCATCTTGTGCACATGTTGTTAAACTAGTCTGATCTCTCCATATGTGGCACGTGATTGGCTCTGCATTCAAACCAATAAGCACCAGTCCTGCTGCATGTGTAACCTCAAACCTTCAGGTCAAATTGCAAATGCAAATTGCAGCCAAAAGTGTATCCAACCATGTCATTGACTCCCAAAACTAATTCAGGAAATTAAGAGCAAACCTTTTAAGATCTCGTGAACGCCGTGTGTGTTATTCCAGGTGTGTGATGGTCTCAGCTCTAATTTTGCTCTCATAATAGAACTGAACAAACAATAGCTTACAGTCCCAGGTGGGTTTTCTTTGGGAAAACATCACCCAGACATTTATTCTATGACTAATAGCGAATACATGTCTTTTTCAATGTAATCCCAATTCAACAGAGCAGTATAAATGTTGCCATTACACGTGTGGTTTATGTTTTTTCCAGATTTAATTCAAAGCAATTACTTTTCAGATCCACTAATTTGTTGATGCACTATTTTGATGTCGAGTCAACTACACATTACGATATGCAGGGCTGTGCTGAAATGGTGAGCAACAACGTGATGCTGCTGATTACTGTAGTTTTTGGTGGTGTTCTTAGTGTAGGTGGAGGTGTGTGGGAGAGGCTGCATTCTGTGCATGTAATGAATTCAGCCTCTCCAGAGCCAGCTTGGTACAATGCTGTGCAACAGTGCTTCACTTGAAAGAGCCAACAAGGAAGACATTAGCCTCTCACTATGCATGTTAACTCACTACTGGATTATTACAGGGGTGAATCTGTTTAAGTTTGTGTGTGTGTGTGTGTGTGTGTGTGTGTGTGTGTGTGTAGCTGTCCTGTGTGTTTTTGTGTTTCTTTACTCTAGCTCTGATAAAGTGATCAAATGAGTGTTTGTTGTGAATTTTCACTCCTGCAAAACTGGAATTTTTCTGTAGGGTCCTGGCAAGATGCAGGATAAGCAAAGCAATGCAATTTTTGTTACATAGGACATTTTCTATAAACTTAAAACAAACTTTAAAAGATTGAACAAAGGGAAAGGAGCTAAGCTGGAATTATGCTGCTAAACATGGACACAGTTGGTGCACACAGTCAATCCTTTGGTGATTTACAAATGTAGCACATTGTAACCAATTTTTGCTCTCACTGTTGCAACGGCAAGCAACTTTTTCAGAGGATCGAGGAGGTATAGCTGTTTTATAATACAAGAAGGTCAGCAATATATTTTGAGGTTATACCATTATTTGATTTATAAAATATGTTCTACTCTCTTCTCTTTGTCAGGATCCTGGCAACACGGAAAACAGGATCACAGTAATCTAACTTACTGGTGATGAATGAATGTGTCAGCTGTAGATGTGGTCTGTTATTCTTCTTCTCTTCTTAGATTTTGGAAGATGATAAACTGATCTGGTCGAGTTGCTTGTTGACGTTTAGTTCAGAGTTGCGCTGAGATTTCTAATTTGTTTTGTGGTTTTAATTGACACAGCCACACAATGAGCATTTTGCCCAGGTTACTTCAGTTTTGTTTCTTTAGAGTTGGAGAAATTGAATTGTCTGAAAGTCATCAGACGATAGTGATGTAAAGTGGACAATCATCTACATAGTTATGATAGGAAATGTTGTTATTGTGAATAATGTGAACTAGTGGGAGCATGTGGAGATTAAATAAAACAGGACCAAGAATTAAACCCTGCAGAACTCCATATTAAATCATTTAAACCAGTTTATGACTGCTCACCGTCGTCCCACCTAATTTTAAAATGTATCCAACAACAATTCGTCCACACTGCATCTAAACTGTATGAATATATGTATGATATCGGACGCTGAAAGACTACAGAAATGTCGGTTTGCATGATTACTGATGGTGTCAGTGAGTTTTGTTTCTGCAGGAAAGCAATTTCTAAATTAAACAAAAGAAAATGGCCACTGTGTTTGGAGGGATGATTCATGAGCTACCACAAGCAGACTGAATATTTACTTTAATTTTGAAGGAGCCTCCGCTGAATTGTTGTTGCTCAAAGTGAAGCCTTGAAGGAGCTTTACTGCTGCATGCCTTTGTTCAGCGTATTTGGTTTGAAGGCTATTTCCACAGACTCCCACTCCTTTGCTCCCGCTCTGTCTCTCGCTGTGTCATCTCTTTGTCTGACTCACTCTCACTCACTCACTCACTCACTCACTCACTCACTCACTCACTCACTCACTCACTCACTCACTCACTCACTCACTCACTCACTCACTCACTCTCTCACTCACTCACTCGCTACATTTTCATGCACACTAAAACCCAATTACGGCTTATAACGGCACAGAAGTAATAGCGATTGTTTAGTATCCTCATTAGCGCCACATAAGAGAAGTTTTTTTTTACTTTTTCACTAGCGAGGACCACATCTTCTACAAGATACGTTTAAATGATTTATTAACAACATGAAAAGACTGTGAGTGAACCGTGAACTCTTGTACTTCTTCGGTCTGTTGCTGCGTTGTGGGGAAGCTTCGATGGGGTAGCACCCGGACAGGCCAGCCCTCTCAGGATCCTATGGAAAGTAGGAAGGAGAGAAAGACATAGGAGAAAGAAATGGGGTGGGCAGGATGGGTGCAGAATACGAGAGCAAAAGAGGAGGAGAGGGTTAGGTTGATATTTATAGGAATCTTGTAAGTTCAGGTGTGGTCCTGCTCCTGAAACTCTGCTAATAACTTCAATTGTGATGAACATCTGATCAGTTTTCCCCAGAGAAGCTAGCTGAAACTTGGTCTAGTGATACTGCATTCTTCCTGCTGATGTAATCCTGCTTCAGTGCTCCCTCCTTTACTCACACAGGCCATAACTAGTGGCCTTCCTCCTGCTCTGCGGCTGTGGCTCGGGGGGGTAGAGCAGGTTGTCTGCTAATCAGATGATCAGCGGTTTGATCCCTGGCTTCTCCAGTCTGCATGTCAGAGTGTCCTTGGGCAAGATGCTGAACCCCAAATTGCTCCTGAATGTGAATGTGTATAAATGGTTACCTCCTAAAATAAACTGATGAGGAGTTGGCACCTTGCATGGCAGCCAGTGCCATCAGTGTGTGAATGGGTGAAAGAGATATGTAGTGTATAAGCATATCTCTGTGCTGATTTACTGTACTGTAATTCAGCTCAAAAACATACACCGTCTGCCGTTGTAAGTCTCATTGAGGTGTTTGGGCATTTTCCTGTAATATGGAGTACTACTCATAGTTTTGTGAAAACACTCTCCAGCATTAATCGCTTAGATTTGAAGATGCCAGCTTACATTTTTGCACGGAAAGAAAATAAACACACTGTGATGTGATCAATTGTTTTTAGATAATCTCTAACCACAGGATACTCAGTTACACAGTTGCTCGCTCAGTCGTCCTGCACATTGTGAACACGGTGGTACGGGCGATCAGCTTTCACCACTTTGAACAGGGCTTTCAGGTTTATCCGCAGTAGTGCAAACGCGGCCTCACTCATTCACTCACTCATTCGGCCTCTCTCCCTCCCACTGCTTTCAAGAGAGATTCTGCGTGGGCTTACACTTGAGTTTCTGCCATGTGCTTTCTACCCCTTGCACACATACACACACACACACACACACACACACACACACACACACACACACACATATATACTCTCCCCCACACTTCCTAACACCGGCCAAAGATTTTATGAGTTTGTGTATTTGTATCTTTGACTGTAACACAGAGTGAGAGAGAGACAGATCTGGAAAATAATTAAGATTTCTAGGATAATTTTCACAGCTCAGTTAGAACATTACTTAACAAATTAGCAGTGGATAATGACCCTGTCATCAATGAAAGCATTAATGATTACAGGTCATCAAATTGGCTTGGTTGATACCGACTTGAGTAGTGAAATGTAGCCAAATGAACATGTTTTTGGCAGGGTTATTGCAGCCCTTGTGTATTGTATGTTGAAACAGTATATTTACCTAATTAAAAAAAAATATAACCCAGAACCTGCTTTTGCCATTGGCACAAAAAACACTCAGATGTAATTTCTGGTATACGTTGGCTTAGAGATTGAATGTCGGTTTGCTCCTGATGCTGTTTTTCAGTGTTTATGTGTAGGTGGAGGGACATCAATGTGTGCGTGGGCAGATGTGAGTAGAAATGCCTGCCAGGTGTATGTGGCTGTGCATTCTTTGTCTCTCACCATACAAGTCTGCTACGCTAAATGGATGTACTGTACTGCTGCATAGCATCCAATCTTCCACCTTCCTTTAAAACGACTCATCTCCAGAACTGTCCTTGAGTTACATCCATTTGCTGCCTTTTACCTATTTTTGTCATTAAATTTGTCAGACACCACAGACAAAAAACATTAATCGCAAGAAAGGGAAGACGGGCTTTGTACCAGATTTAGCTACTAATGGATGTTTTTTTTTTTTTTTTTATATGTCCCTGTTGCATTTCCTCTATTTTAACCCAAATGTCTTTTTTTCCTTTTAAGGCCATCACAAGTAATAGCTATTCATTTAACTGTCTTAACAAAATAACAATGTAACAGTGGAAAATATCTCTGAATCCAGTATACTGTGCACATAATGTGTGTTTGTGTCTTGTCCATCAGGATCTTGGCCACTGCTGGTGCCCACATGAACATCCCAGTGGACCTTCGGACCCTGAGGGCCGTGCGAGTCCTGAGACCTCTCAAACTCGTCTCGGGGATCCCTAGTGAGTCTGTTACTGACCTCTAATCCTGTGCTGTAAGGTCGACCAAGCTGGTGTATTATTGCAAATAACAAGTGATTAGGCCTTGTAGGATTTTTTCAGTTCACAAATCTAGTAGAGAATGTCAGTATGTCAAAACAAGTTCTTCACAAAATATTCAGAAAAATACAGAAGCATTCGCTGTTGCACAAACCAAACCAACAAACTAAATCTCTCTACTTTATGAGGTTGGCCATTCAAACCCTGTGTAGCCCAGATTTAAGGGTTAAGGGAAAATAGATGCTAAAAACATGTGAAAAGACTTTGAACAATATATTAGAGGTTAAAACAGTTTTTCACCAGTTTTCAGTCCAGGATTTTGTGGGCGGTCCTAAAAGGTGGCTTGATGACACGCTGAGGCCACCCTGATCATACACCTGCACCCCTAGCAGAGAGATAGAGATTAATTCATCTCGCTCAGAGTGTTTCAAAGGTAGTCATGTCATTTTCTGAACTCATCTGACACATTTCAGATGCTTCAAAATGGCTGCTTGACTGCTCCCACGAGTGGGCGGGGCTTCAGCGCATTCAGCGGACACGCCCCCACAGTCCTGGAGCTGAGAATACTGATATTTTTACCTGATTTTGACACCTAATTTCATAAACTCCTTATTTTTTTAATCATTCAAATTTGGCTGGGTGGTTAATAACACTTTCTTCTTTGGTCTAACAAACTCAGATCACAAATGTATTCTTACTTTACACAGACTTTAAGGCCTAAATCTTATGAATTTAGCACTGATATCGCCATTCATCCCATGAAACAAACCCACCTGTGTATTTGCCACATTCAGAAGCTGCTCATTGGCACCTTTGTTCATTAAGAACCTGTGAAAAACAGTTTAGACATGTAGAAACATGTTGAGTGACATGAAAAGTATGTGTATTACAGTTTTTCCCTTCTTGACAGCTAATTACCACATTTAGAGTAACAAGACTGCATTCTGTTTTGTTCAACTCACCGTGATGATACAAACTCATGTTTGTGTTCACTTCACGTACAATTCCAAATGGGAGCCAACAAACAAATAAGGTAGAACTGACAAAATTATTGTTCTTGAACGCGATATCTTTTCCTTTGTGAATACTTTAAGGCCTGCAGATTGTGCTGAAGTCCATCATGAAGGCGATGATCCCGCTGCTTCAGATCGGCCTTCTCTTGTTCTTCGCCATCCTCATGTTCGCCATCATCGGTCTGGAGTTCTACAGTGGGAAGCTTCACCACACCTGCCTGCCATCTGTCGACATCCTCGGTATGATCCGCACACACCGCTAAGAAGTCTCTGTCTGTTGTAAAGGAAAGAGGGCTGTCCACTCACCACTTGTACTTTTGTTTTATGTTAAGTTCAGTGTGAAAGTAAATAGTTGGACACGAGAAAAAGCTTTGCATTTGGTCTTGACTTGCACCTACTTTTATCACAATACCAGTGCCTTTAAAAGGTTGTTGTCATCTGTTTGTGTCTTATTTGTGATCGACTTTATCAGCAGGTACATCGAATGTGTGGTTTACTCATTGTTCTCAAATAGAGGGTGTCAACATCTTTGTTTGAGAACCTGAGGCTTTCATAGATTACAGTAGCAGCGAGCTCAGAGGTATTATTAGACTTGTTGCTGGTTGATTTAGCTACTGCTCAATTAGTCAACAACTACTCTCTAATCACGCGCCACACCACAGCATTTACTGTCATCGCCGAACACAACTCAAAGATGGATTGAGATATAAAACCTGAATAAGTTCATAGTATTTAGAGCATTAAAAGATATTTACATCTAAGATCCCCTCCGGATGTGTTTTAAGACATCAAGATAATCTGCTTTGTTGTTTCGTGAAGAAATCTTCACATTTTTTCCACAAAAAGTTTACACTAATTTACAGAATATGGCTGAAATGGAATATTGCATAACATATAATATGTTTTATTTATTGTAACCATGTTTTCATGAGTGTATTATCACCTGAAAGTAAGAATCATTATGCTTGTGTTACCTTAGAATGAGTATTTTATACAGTATCTGCAGATGCTGCACGTCCTCTTCCACAGAGTCTGCAATGTTGAACCACCATGTTTCTACAGTAGCCTAGAACAGACAAACTAAACACTGACTCTAGATATAGGTGTGGTCGTCCACGCGAGTGGTGTTCAGTTGGTTGCAATCAGCAACTTCACCACTAGATGCCATTACATCCTACACAAGTGCTTATTTAGTTGCTGAACAACTAAATAAGCAACGAGCACAAACATACAGTCAATGACAAGAGATTAAAATATGGTGGAATGTAAAACATCCAGTATCACACAATGTGCAGAAACTATGTGAATTTAAGTGTTTCCTTAAAGCAACAGTTCAACAGCAGAAGCAGGAATAGTTTGACATTTTGGAGAAATAATTTGGAAATACATTTATTCAATATGAAGTTACAGTAAGCAACCAATTAGCTTAGCATAAAGACTGCAAACAGGGAGGAGTAGTTAGCCATGCTCTGTCTGAATGTAACACAACTGGTGTATCAGGACCTCTAAAGTTCATGAATAAACACTATATCTGGTTTGTTTAATCTGTGTTAAAGGACACATTATGGTTTCAGCATATAATGGATGGTTGGAAAAGGATATGACTGGAGTGTGAATCGTTGAATATCGTTGTGTATGAGTTAAAGCAGTCAAATAGCACATTTAATTAATCAATAGTAGCTACAGGGAAGTCAGCATGCTGCTGCCCAGATATATATCCATCAAGAAAAGAGCATAACTAACTATATTCTTCTTTTCTTTGTAGAAAATGAGACTGTTGACTCTTCAGAGTTGGCGTTCGCCTGTGGAGTGAGGAAGTGTCCAGAGAGGTATGACTGCAACGACACCTGGATCGGACCCAATGACGGCATCACGCAGTTCGACAACATCCTGTTTGCTGTACTCACTGTCTTCCAGTGTATTACCATGGAGGGATGGACGGCCGTTCTCTATAATGTGAGCTCAAGAGTTCAGTTCAACCACAAAACATCACACAGTTGTCGTACGTATGTAATATTGAATTCATGTTATGGATTTCAGACCAACGATGCCTTGGGTCCCACATGGAACTGGATATACTTCATTCCTCTCATCATTATTGGCTCTTTCTTTGTGCTGAACCTGGTGTTGGGTGTCCTGTCAGGGTGAGTGGGACTCTTCCTACGTGTCTAACATTGGTGCTTCTATCTGTGTCATGATGCCAGTTTTTTAATGCCTCCCTCTCCAGAGAATTTGCCAAGGAGAGGGAGAGGGTGGAGAACAGGCGGGCCTTCATGAAGCTACGCCGCCAGCAGCAGGTGGAACGAGAACTGAACGGCTACCGAGCCTGGATAGACAGGGCAGGTACTGGGCAGCAGAACAACCTCACATTTACAGACACACATCTGTTTAGTTACATGGAGCCTACAGTGAAGTTGAGGCTTAAATTAGAAAGCACAATGTAACGATAAATCAAAAAGCTGGAATGGAATAGTTATTTTATTTTGGGAAATAGTGTATGTTTATTTGCTTAGAGTTAGATTTGAAAAGTGAAAGCACTCATGGAGTCAGTCACTGCGTCTGTCAACAAATCGTCAAAAAACCAAGCATCGAGTTGTTGTTACACTTCAATTTTTTGTATGGATTAATGATTTGAGTTGTAGAGGTGTCAGTAGGTGGGTTTGGTTACCTTTTGACAGAGCCGGGCTCGCTGTTTCTTTTTTTATTTTATTTAATTGTGCAATAAGGTGGTTACAATACACAGCAGAACAAAGACAAACAACAGAAACAAAGAGGACATGATGAAAATGGGTATGTAGTAAACACAGGATCAGAGTTTGGAGGTCTAGCCAAAAAAAAACAACAACACAAATAAACCTTTGTATGCACATGGACGTGTCTGTGTTTGTGTGTGTGTCCTCTGTGTCAATAGTCAGGGTAATTGGAGATGTAAATAGATTAATCACTTAATAACTAACAACTAGCCTACAAGCACAGTATGTGGTGGCAGTGGGGCAAGCCCCAGGTCCGGCCACTAGAGGCACGACAGGGGAGCGGGAATCCCTCACGACCCAAAGTGCAGAACCCATCAGTATTTTTTTGTGGAGACTGATGTGCCAGTGAGACCCCCATGTCTCAAAGTGTGTCCTTGGGAAAGATACTGAACCCCAAACTGCTCCTGAAGGCTGCGCCATTGGTGTGTGAATGTGTATGAATGGTTAACTCCTAAAAACTGATGAGCAGTTGGCACCTTGCATGGCAGCTAATGCCATCAGTGTATGAATGTGTGTGAATGGGTGAATGAGATATGTAGTGTAAAAGCGCTTTGAGTGGTCAGAAGACTAGAAAGGTGCTATATAAGTATAGTCCATTAACCACTGAATTTCCTTTCATTTTGGTTTAGATATTGGGGGTTGTGGATCTGGAGAATACCCGCATCCATTAGTATCAATGTTCTTATTTAACTCTCACGCATTTCCCAAAGTGTCAAACTATTCCTTCAACTTCAGGACAAAGTTCATCGTTAGTCATTTATGTGAATTAAAATGAACAGATGGACTGTACGATTACAATCATTTAACAGCTACATGGTCTTTTTTCCAGCTGATTTTATAAAGCGAACACTTTGCTACAGACGCTTTCAGAGTTTTTGGACCTACAGTAGAGTAGCTGCACAAACACACACACACACACACACACACACACACAGAGTGCTGTAATGGCAATCTACATCGCTAGTCTCCCACGCAAGTAGAGGGTGAGAAAAAGGTGATACTGACTCACTGACTTAAATTCGTGTGTGTGTTTACATGCGTGTGTGTGTGTGTGAGAGAGAGAGAGAGAGAGAGAGAGAGAGGGAGAGAGAGAGCTGCAGTGCATATTTATGTGTGCGTGGATGTGGGTGAGTGTGGGAAGAGGAAGAGAGAGAGAGATATTGGGAGGATGTAAGAGCTCTTTCTCTAAAGAAGGTCATTCTGGCCTTTCAAAGCACACGTTTACATCAGTTTGGCCTCACTTCCTGTAAATGTTTGCAGACATCCTAAAGAATACCAGCCTGCACTGTATGTTTCCACATGTGATGATTTGAACTGTGCCTAAATGAAAACAAATAAGTCTGTGTATAACCTCCAGTTTTATTGTATTACAGAGGAGGTAATGCTCGCAGAGGAGAATAAAAGTTCAGGGAGATCGCCGTTAGATGGTGAGTTCACACAGTTTAAACACACCTACACTTAATTACACATGGATGTATGATTATTACATGTTATATAATGGAACATCGAAACATGTCAAACCTCGTTCCGGTCAACAGTTTAACCATTGTCAACCATTGTGCAAGCTGCAGGTAACCATAGCAACAATACTAATGCTTGTTTTAGCAGTTAAGTCTCAGCGGCGAAGCTAAAGCCCCTTTCAGACATGCACTCCGTTACATAAACATGTTGGCAATTTAACATATCGGTCTCATGAGTCACTTCTATGTAAATATCACAACAGTAATCTGACTAGGGTGGATGCATGTTGAGTTTGGTCTTATTAAAAGTGCTGTAATATTATTTATCACTTGATTAATTAATTATCAACTCTATACACAAAGAAAGTCAGTCTAATAAAACAGGAAATGTTGTGAGTTGTTGAGGAGATTTTTCTCATGTCAGATCGGTCTGTAAATATTGTTTTTCCTCAGAGAAGTTGGATAGAGAGATAAAAAATATATATACAGTATATACAAATAATCATCAGACCAGCAGTCTCCCTCCTTATATTTTCAACTTTAATTTGTGCCAACTGCATGGATGAAATCCTGCAAATCGCTTTACATGCAGCATGTGAGCAAATTGAATTTTTTTCTCATTATAAAACAGGCAGTAGAATGAAATTAAAGTTATAAACTACACTAATAAATGGTGAAATTGATGAGTGAGATGCGGGGGCGAGTGTTGATTATTCATTAATTCAGGCATCAGCTGCAAAATAAGTTTTTTAAAATCCATCACAGATTTATCCTGCGAGAGAAATGAGAATGTTTTTCTTCTTCTTTTATATCATTAAACTTTTCAACTCACCTCGAACAAACATGTACGCAAAAGATACAAGCTTAACCATGAATTAAACATACCACAAACGCAGCCTCTCAATTGGTTAGGTGTTAAATCGGACTGTTAAGAACTTTAAGTTTCTTTTTTCCTTTTTTCGTTTTCAAATTCAAAGTTGTAATAAGTTTTTGTGAAACATTTTCAGTGCTAAAGAGAGCGAGTAAGAAGACCGGTGCACGGAGAGGAGCACCAGGGGACGAAAAGTTTACAGACACGTCTACGGCCAGTGAGTAAAGGACTTTAACATTTCAGTCTGTTCAGTTGAGTTTGTATATTTCGCCTACATGTTCCCACTTTCTCACATTTCTGTCTTCTTATGGTTGAACTTCTGTCCTGTAACTCTCCCTCTGTCTCTCTCAGGCATGTCCCGATCGAGGATGAACTTCCGCAGCGGCCGCCGTGGCCCCGCTGCCTACCTGCGACGTAAAGAGCGCATGTTACGCATCTCCATCCGCCGCATGGTGAAGACGGACACTTTCTACTTGATGGTGCTCAGTCTTGTGGCTCTCAACACCATCTGTGTGGCCATCGTCCACCACAACCAGCCCGACTGGCTGACCATCTTCCTCTGTTGGTTTTTTTCTTTTGCATTAATCTTTGATTTAAAAAATAATTCAGGTCATATCTGATGAACGCATTGTTTTTCTTCTTTGTCTAATAGTTTTTTTTGTTTATTTCCTCATCTCTAGACTATGCAGAGTTTGTTTTCCTCGGGCTGTTTTTGGCTGAGATGTTTTTGAAAATATATGGTCTGGGTTTACGGCTCTACTTCCATTCATCTTTCAACTGCTTCGACTGTGGGGTGAGGTCCTTCATTTCTTACTCTGACTCCATATTATGGTAGAAATTAATATATAAACAGACTCTAAACTTAATAGAACAGTGAGGACTTTTATAAATCAGCAAGTACAGTAAGCCATTCTCACAAATAATAAAGAACATACAAACATTAACACAAGCCTAGAGCCACCACATACATTAATACCCTCTAATATTAAAGATAAAAAGGGGCAGGGGCACTTTACATTGTAAACATTATTGGGGATTAATCCAGTTTTGAAAATAGGACAGAAGAAGTTGCCAGATCGTATAAAACCTTCCGATTGAGCCGTGAGTAATTAAGATTTAAAGCAACATTGCGTAGAAATGTGTAATTTTGCGATTCAGTTACCCCAGTTTCAGAGTGTTATACCACTGTCGTAAATATGGACAGCTGTACACGTGTATTTGTTATGATTACATTTCTTGTGATTACAATGAACTAGCGAGTCGACAACTTTGCCAACAGCCAAACATCAAGCAAGTGCAACAACACAAGACATAGCAGCCAGCTTATATTATTTACTAGTCCAAAAGCAAGAAGCCCAGCTTGGCTCTGTCTTTCAGCCTTTTATTTCACAAAGCTCTTGCCAGGTCAGTCCCAGATTTACTCTTGTCTGATGGCCTCTTGCTCGGTCACTCCCTCTTTTTCACTTCTTGGCTTCCTCCATCAATGACTTCCTTGGTGTCTTTGCATCTGCAAGAGACTAAGCACAGGCGCTCACTCCGGCGTCACTCCCTGTGCGCATGCACACTCCTCTTCCCAGTGGTCCAAAACGCCTGTGGTGCAAACACTAACGCTCCCCCAGTACTCTAAAAGCATTACGTACGTCTCGTGTAAGATTATACGCTCACCACAAAGTGACATATAGAGTGAGAATGGCAGAGGCATCACCATTTTCTGGTAGAAAAGTTACATAATGTCGCTTTAACTGTTGGAGTTTGAGGTGTGATATTACATCCTTTTTCAGCTGTCAAACAAGCAGTTTAGAAAAGGCCACAACAGAAGCTTGATCAGCTGTGATCCTTCAGCCCTCCAGGATGCTGAATATGGCCACAAAGGCTTAAGATCAATAACCGTGCCACATAAATTCATGTACTTCAGATCACAATATGTTGTTTTGCAGGTCATTGTCGGCAGCATCTTTGAGGTGGTTTGGGGCTTCTTCAGGCCTGGCATGTCGTTTGGGATCAGTGTGCTGAGGGCACTGAGACTTCTGAGAATTTTTAAGATCACCAAGTAAGTGGGACAACAAGACTGTTCACATGAAAAAAAGCATTTCAGCTAAATTAGGCCTGTAGTATATTTGCACATATATTTTTACAGAGCTCTGTTCAAAAAGACAAACAGTCTGTGATTTCTTTCTTTCAGATACTGGGCCTCTCTCAGGAACCTGGTTGTGTCCCTCATGAGCTCCATGAAGTCCATCATCAGCCTGCTTTTTCTTCTCTTTCTCTTCATTGTGGTGTTTGCTCTGCTGGGAATGCAGCTTTTTGGAGGGAGGTGAGTAAGGCCTGTCAAAACTGACATCCTCACTCCTCTGTAATCGAGGACAACTTTCGTCTCTGTTCTTGATTCGTGGGGCTGATTTTCACAGAACATTTTAACCTACATATCTGATCAGGACGCAGTTTTGAAGTGGTAGCTACGCCCTGCAAACTGAACAGCAGTTTCTTTCAATGGCGTCTATGATAAAGAGGAGAGGAAATTACATGTCCGGATGAAAATAGCTCTGCATCCTCCTCCTCCTCTTCTTCCTCCTCTTATTCTTCCTTGGTCATATCTGACCCTGCTTTCTATCTGCCTTCCCTCTAGGTTCATCTTTGAAGATTACACTCCCACCAACTTTGACACATTTCCAGCTGCCATCATGACAGTGTTTCAGGTTTGGCTCCCACAGATCCCCTCGTTCTGCCTGCTCTCCATGACACATTGCACCCTGGGATATTTCTCACCCCAGGCGCAGATTAAACAACTCTGCTCACTCGCTCTCCACCCCCTGCCTCCGCTATCATCCCACACATCCATGCACACATATGCGCACATGAATATCAGACAAGTGAAACGTGAACGAATCCACATCAGATCTGCTACAAAACCAACCGCACTGTGAAAGAGTGTTTTGATCAGTGCACATAGTAATTACTGATCTTGCTGCCGTTTTTAATACCACATCTTGAACTGGTTTTGCAGACCGGGAATACGTCTCCTGTTTAATATATTTTTAGGCTAATGCTCTCTTGAATCAAATATGAGCAGTGTAATTATTCATGCTAAATATTCTGTGCATTTGCCTGCAGATTCTGACTGGTGAGGACTGGAACGAGGTGATGTATAATGGGATTCGCTCGCAGGGCGGAGTGCAGTATGGCATGTGGTCATCGATCTACTTCATAGTGCTCACCCTGTTTGGAAATTGTATCCTTATTGACTTTTCAAAAGTGGTCAGAGAGCTCTGATATACAGTAGAGTATAAAACTGTACACCAACAGATCCTCTTACCTGAGTAAGAGTAGTAATACCACAGTGTAAAAATATCACAAGTAAAAGTGCCACATTCAAAATTTTACTGCAGTAATAGTCATTAACCATATTGTTGCTACTTTTAAATAAGATACCAGTTAAATTCAAATCATTGCACTATATAATATACAATGATTACATGTTTTATATGGAAAATCTTCAGCATTTTAGAAAATACACATATTCAGGGGGAAACTAGTAGCCAAGGTTAGTCTAAAAGTAACAAAATCCACGTATCAGCATCTCTTAAGCTCACTTATTTACACGTTATATCACATTAGCTGGTTCTAGCCAAGAAACAGTGCCATAATTGACATCTTTACACTTTGGTTTAGTGTGATTGAAAGCCCCAAAAAGCAAGCAAATGAAACTTGAATTTCAAAATTAAAATCTTTCTCATCGATATACGTTTAAGAAGGGGAGAGAAGCTCACAAGCCCTGGTAGGTTCCCACAGTTTGATGTGTATGTTCTTAACTGCCTTCATGACAGACACACTGCTGAACGTCTTCTTGGCCATCGCTGTGGATAATCTGGCCAACGCACAGGAACTGACAAAGGTTTGTACTGTACTGAAAATACTTGTATTTATATAGAGCAATCATATATGTGGTGTAAATATTTAAAGTGTAATAATTTAAAGGAGCAGTGTGTAGGATTTAGTGACATCTGACGGTGTAGTTGTGGAACAATTCTTGTTTTCAGTTGACACTAATGAAAAGACAGTTAAACATAAATCCCATAAATCTTACACACTTGACCTTTAATAGATGAATGCAGCTGTGATGTTACAGTTTATTAAATGTGTATATCCATTTTGTCTTTATTAGGATGAAGAGGAGGAAGAGGAGTTCTTCAACCAGAGATATGCCAGAGGCAGAGACGGCCTGATATCTGAGTAAGTTATTGTTCAACAGCTAACAAAATTACCGTTCTAGGATGAGATACCCAGAGCATTCACAGCTCTTAAGTAGCTCTTAGATGTCCGTGCATGACTGTTTCTCACATCAGATCTCCTCTTGAGCAACTAAGACCACTCAGATTGGGCCATAAATTTGCCACAAATCTTCAAATTGTTTTGTCTTTTTGCAGAAGATACAAGTAGTGGAATCCGACTAAGACTTACTTAAGATACAGTATGGATGCTGTGGGAGAACTGGTGGTGGTCCTGAATTTTATCATCATGCTACTTCTGTTACTGAAGCGAAGATGTCCATGTCATTGATTGTGGACTCTCTGAGAACCAGTTTCTTCAGCTGCATGGTGAATGCAAAGTTAGAAAGGCATGATTAAGGCAATGATGACTTTATTCTGGATGTTTATTGAATGTGCCTGATTTCAAAGCATGACCCCTTACAGACTGAAACTACAGACTGTAATTATCTCAGCCTTTGATTGGTAACGGGCAACCTCTTTTGTTAATGAGCATAATTCGTCAATCATTCCCTGCTCCTTTGGATGACCTGGTGACTTTCCCACAGGTCTAATGATCCAGTAAGTTGGGAAGAGGAAGAGGGCAGTAGGTATTTTTCAAATATTGTTGCGAACAGTGGGAAGTCTCAATGTGTCACTCTACTGGGAGGAGGCACACTTTGTGGAGTGTGTCAGATTTCTACCAAGATTTCTGGACTTAGTGTGACTCCGTCTGATTAGCGTCATAACTGTGGCAAAGGAGTTATTATAGGGAGGGAAAAACTACTACAGGCAGTCTCATATCGCATTACTGACCCGGAGTGACCGATTCCTAAAACAGCTGATGCTAAAGAGTACTTGAGCGTACTGCTGGGACACATTATGTGTTTCATTCAGAGCACTGGCCTAGGACTGTACTCATTTTGCATGTTTTACACCATTAACTGCGATCTTTGGGTATTTCCATTAGTGGCTAGTTTTTCCAAAACATATCATGTGATTATAGATTGATTCATGTGTTTTTCCTGCTTACCAGGTGGACCTTTGTTTGTAGTTCATGTCAGGACAATATGAAAATCTTGACATAAGTAATTTCTTTTGGCCAGTTTATGTTTTTCTTGTCATTATTAGAATAGAATTGTGTGGTTATGAACTTGAGTGCAACAAAAAAAAAAAAAAATTGAGTTTGGAAAAATCAAACCTGTCAGATCTTCAAGTCTTGAATGTTGCAGGTCTGCTTGCACCTGCAATAACAAAATAACCTGAATAAACGACTCAGTGTTCACAGTGAAGAATTACTTATTCCAAGTGTTTTAAGTCTCTGCAAGTTGATTTCTAAGATGGAGATATTTAAATGGATGGACACCAGTACCTAAGTGAATCCAGGAAATCAAACATTTATTACAACAAAGTGCATTACAGAGAAAAGACAAAAAAAAAAATGTATCAGGCAAATACTGTAGACACTATTTAACTGAGAGAAAAGGTAAATAACCTCCTACGTTACCCCTGATCAATAATAGGTAGCGCTTACACTGAATGTATCATTTGTCTGTTACATATTTGAATGTCTTGTATGTGTTGCAGCTATCAAGATGCTGGTTTTGATGCATATTACACTGTTTTGCTGGTTCCATCACGTTGTCTTGTTTTTATGCCTGTTATGTGACACTGACCAAAATGTGACATGTCTGTCAGCTTTGGAATTAATTTAAATTAAGAATAATATTAAATGTAAATTGTAATTGAGTCTTCCTTGAATGAAATCTTAACATTATTAACCCTCTTGAGTCAGAGCAATGGCCCCATAGGGTTAATCTTAAAGTACTGATTTAAGTCCCTTGTCCCTTAAACCTTGCCATATTTTGTTCTGTGTCACAACAAATGTTCTGTGTATGTTGTAAAACACTAATGTCTTGTTTTCAAATAATCACTCATTGATTACATGGACAGCAAAAGAATCTGAATACCAGTAAGTATAATTGTATGCATCTCTGTCTCACTGAATTTCTCCCTTCAGTTTTTCTACTCAATTATTGAGATTATTTTCTAGACGTTACACTATGTTTGTACTTAAATTCTGCACCTTACCTTTTTTATGTTCTTGTGGTTTTTGGTTTTTCTCTTTTTCTTTTGATCTGTCCTCTCAGGTTTCTTCATTTTTTTTCAGTTTTTGGATGTTTTTGTATCTTTTAGCTTGAAGTAGTTTGCATACTTTTATCATGGGAATTTCTTTACGTTACTAATCAACTAACATTGTAAATTCACAGAAAAGGTTTGACCTTTTCTTGCAACCTTTAATTTAATTTGTTTGAATATTCTTTTATATTACTGGTTTGTTTAATGGACACTAGTCTTGATGTTTCTTGTCAGCAATTCTTTAAATCTAGGCCTGTTGGTACGCCGTACTGATGTTAAATATATATTGTGGTCCTTAGTGGGAGGAGAAGACCCTACCTATACAGGAAGCGAGCCATCCACAGAGGCCGACCAAACTTCCCAGAGGAGCCCGAGGGTCCACCAGGGGCCGCAGATGAACAGCCCCTCAATGGCTCCAACGCTTTCTCCAACCGCCGCGAGAGGAGGAGAAAGGTTAACATGTCAGTGTGGGAGCAGAGAGCCAACCAACTACGCAAACGTCGCCAGATGGCAAGCAGAGAAGAGTTGTTCAGCAGCCCTCAGGAGGACACCGTCGAAACTCCCTCCACCACCCACCACGCTACCCCCATCTCCACAGAGGCCAGCCCGGCTCACTTGCCCGAGTCTCCCATGTCTGTGGGGATGCCCCTCCCTGAGCCTCCGATGTCCATCTCCATCCCCATCCCCGAGCCTCCGGAGGCTGAACCTCTCGTCAGCCTGAGTGAGGACAAAACAGGGGGAGCTAACCACCGGACAACAGGTGGAGGCAGGCACAGGATGGCCCGCAAGTTCAGACCCAGTCAGGGGCCAGACGAAGGGGCGCGACACAGACGTCACCGTCACCGCGAAGCTCGCCCCGAAGCCAAGAGTCTGGACTGTACCCAGTCGCCACATGAGGTGCCTCAAGTCAGACGGTCGCTCAGCCAGGAGAGGAAGATCCTGGACGAGAGGGAGGAGAAGGAAGAAAGAGAGGAGAGAGAGAAAGCCGAGGGAGACGGAGGGTCAGTCCAAGATGATTGTGGAACATGCATCATCAACCCATATGCAGAAGTTGGAGAAGATTGTAGAAGGTAAGACTGTTCTCGTGTATCCGTTCATGAAGAGATTATTAAGGTTCGCTCTCTCATGAACTCTTTTTTTTCTACCCAATGTCTGTAATTATCTGGTAAAAGCCATTTTAACTGAAATGTCAGTGGATATTTTTGAGAGAGAATGGCACTTTATCATATCTCCATTTTTTTTTATTTAAAGGGTAGATTCATGTGTCATAAGTCTATTTTAAAACATTATTCACACGTGGAAGTTTTTAGCTGCTGTAATTATTCCACCTTTCCTTCTTGGCTGAGAGGAAATCCCTTTAATGGAGTCTGGGTTAGACAAACCAAGTGTGTGTTTACTGTCTTTTTAGTGATTTTTGTGTCTATGATGTTGTGTTTATGTTGCAACACATAGAGGCAATTAATACTAAAAAGAGTGTAACTTTGAAAGATATTCACTTGTTTTGTCTAACTGCTGAGGCCTCATATCACTTCACTCAAACTCCTTACCAAAATAAGGAGTGTAAATCTTGTCCCACATCTCCTCTAAGTGAATGACATAAGGCAGGGATCTCTTCACTGCCAATATACACGTGAGGAAGAATTTATATTGGCGTGAATGTTGTTTTAAGACAGACTTATAAAAGCAAGACGAAGAGTTTAAAGCCACACTGGTGTCTCTGTGAGGCTGCGCAATGGTACTTTGAGCTCATTGCTAACAATAACATGCAAACATGCTAGTGACAGTGTTAACATGCTGTTGTTTAGCAGATTTAATGTTTACCATGTGTTTATCATTACAAGAAAAATGGTACAAATGTGCTCGAGTTTTTGCACAGATTTCTATGTCATGTAGTGTTGTACTGGTCATCTTTTCTTCCCCATTTCAGAGCCGGTGCCGACATTCCCGATCCTCCTCAGTGTGAGCAGCTGCTGGACTGTACTTGGTCCGAGCAGGGTGGAAGCAGGAACACGGACCAGTACGAAACCTTGTGCCAAAACATCCCAGTGGAGCCCGCAGTGGAGGCCACAGAATTCACTGTGAGGGCCATCGAGTCTGAGAGTCGGCCAGTCTCCATCAAACGTAACAAGCCCAACTTGGAGGGAAGCGTGGCGATTGAAATGTCTGCACAACCTCTGCTGGAGCTCACACCCATGACAGGTAGTACTGTGATCACTTCTCACTGCGGTCACACTCCTCTCAGAGTGAGATCTCACTATTACTCTGGATCACCTTGTGTGGGTGTTTCTGATGACATCTGATCTGATCTAAGAGTGCCACTCTTGGAGTCTTTTCCTGATTAATCCATTTTGTTGATGACTCACCTTGTTCTTTCTTTGTCATAGCTGCTCATGCACAGCTAAAATATCCTCTTCTCTCACACGTCTGTCTGGGTTTTAGTGAACAGTAAAGAGTTGGAGGCATATCACTCTGACCAGAGAGACGATGAGACGACGGAGGACGAGGAACCTCCAACTCCTCCCAAACGTGTTGCTCCAGACAGCATGTTCATCTTCAAGGCTTCTAACCCGTAAGATTGCTGCGAAATGCAATGAATCCCTGATTATCAATTGAAATGCAGTAGGGTGTGCTTGTTTGGCTCATTGTGTGTGCATTTTTTCACCAACCAACAATCTTCCCCTTTGTTCATCCACAGTATCAGGAGGATTTGTCACTATGTGGTCACTCTGCGCTACTTTGAGATGACCATCCTCCTCGTGATCGTGGCAAGCAGCATTGCACTGGCTGCTGAGGACCCAGTGTGCACCAACTCAGACAGAAACAAGGTGAGATCAAAACACGTCTCTCCTAAAGTGTCAGTATGATGTCGCATTAATCAGAAACCCTTTACCAGCTGCAAAAAGATGATCTGCAGTGTAGAGGAAGCTTGAGACAAGCTAGTTTGTGCAACATGTCGACCACATCTTCAGGCAAAAATGTTGATAGTTTAGAGTCACTAATTAACCTGCATGTGTTTGGACTAGCTGGGGGATTCGAACCAGGAACCTTCTTGCTCAGAGGCGACAGTTCTTAGCCCAAAAAAAAGGAGCTTGAGAGGATTCAGAGGAGGTTCAAATTAATTTTATTCATATAGCCCAATATCACAAATCAGGAGGCTTTACAATCAGATATTTTAACAGGGAAAAAACACTAAACATATATGAAGAATATGGGTTGCGGGAGGATGTTATGAATGCTTCAGGTGACACCAAACAGACCTCCTCTCCACCGTGGACACCTGTAAGAGGACAAACTGCACAAACACCCAAGAGACAGAGCTCAGGCACACCATTCACATGAGATACAAGGACAACATGCACACAAATATGGCTTATTTTCTCCATACAGCTGCATGAAGTGGGCGTGAATGTCTGACTGTCGCGCACTGACACCTTAAAGAAGCAGTGGATGTCTGAAGTGTCAGCTGATTTAATTAGCAGTCTTGAATTAGTCTAAGTGATACAAAAGCTTACAATCATTGACATTACACCAGAGCAATCTGATGGTGCCAGTGTAAAAGTTACAACAATGAGCTCATAAACCTGCTAGTTTCAGGTCCATCTTTCACAGACATTGATCCTCAGTGAAGCAATTATTTTCAAAGACCACAAGAATGAATTAAGCATATGAACTTGCTGATGAAATTTAAGCTTTCCAGGTTTATGTTTGATCTGAAGTTGACATAACACTGTGTCAGCAACAATGTGTCGTGACACATTTGCTTTCACGCGCATACAAGGTGAGAATCAGCAGCTTTGCCTGGGAAATAGCTGTGCAGTTTGTTTTTCACAGCTTTTCGACTCACTAACATGGAAAGTGTCGAGAGTGACCAAATAAGTACAAACTAGTAAAGTAGACGCTGAATTTGAACAAACACAAAGTCACGTTTCAAATGTTCCACACCATCTATGGACTGTGATGTGTCATTTCCCGTCCTTGGGATGACAGAAGAACTTAAAGAATAGCTTTAATTCCCCCTGAAAATCTTGTTGTTGCTGTCATCCAGTGGTTTAACTACTCGCCTTGCTGCGGTGATGTACAGGTGGACTGGTGGTCACAGGTGCAAGTGAGCACATTTCTGATCACACCCATCAGTAATCCTGGGTGTGATCGGAGGTGAATCAGGCTGTAAACCTTCATCCAGAGAGGGCAGCAAGGGCACTCCACTGACTTTACACGTCATGTTTCATCAGTGAGCATTATGGGAAATGTAGTATCCAATAATTTTGGAGCCTGACCCATACTAAGGACTAAAAGTCAGAATATCTCCTGCTCTGCTGTATTGATTTTTGGCCATTCACATTTAAATCTGTCTTTCATGAGTCCTGAAGCTTAGTGAACATACAATGCTAAATGCCTGAAGTAGCCCTTTAAGGTGTTGGGTACCCAACACCAAACAGTGCGTAATTTGCCAAATGATTCAAGGAATCCAGGGCTAGACAGAGGAATGTATTTCTTATAGCTTATTTCTATGATTTGACACTGCACCAATTCATCCTACAAATGTTTATTTAAAGGCAGCAGCATTCTTAAATTAAGGTTTGAGAAGCAGGCCAACCAGAGGATTACAGGTTCATTGCCTCTGTCTGGATGGTACCACGGATTTTATGTACTACTGCTGGAGTCGTACCTCTGTCCCAAATTTATACTACTTACTAATTATACGCAGGTTTTGAGTGTATAGTGTGTTTACACCAAGCGGCAACCTCCGTGGCTATAAAGTGATGACAATGCGGGAAGTGTCAATATTTTGAGCTTCAAAATGGCTCTTTGTAAACCTGTGGGTGACGTCTGTGTGCTTATTTTTTATATTATATTGATTTTGGACACAGTATGCACCCACAGAAAAGTTTTATAATTATAATAATAATACTAATCTTTTGTATTTTTATGTTTGTTTGTAAATTATCCAGGTCCTCCGTTATTTTGATTATGTCTTCACTGGAGTGTTCACATTTGAAATGATCATCAAGGTGCGTAACTGAAACACATCTTTTCTCTCACACTTTTAAAGAATTTAACGTACTCTAGATGTACTCAGAGGTGTTTTTGGTCCCTGTGTGTATTTAATCTGTTCACTTTACGTGTCCGTGTGGGCGTTTGTTTGTCCTCCAGATGATAGACCAGGGTCTCATCCTGCACGATGGCTCTTATTTCCGAGACATGTGGAACATCCTGGACTTCATTGTGGTGGTGGGAGCTCTGATTGCATTTGCTCTAACGTGAGTCACTATATATTGCTGCCTGCCGATGACTAATGACTGACTCACTGCAGCAAATCGTTTTTCTGAGCATATATTGTTATAAAAGACCTTCCCTCAAAGACATTTTTTTGTAGAACTGCAGTCTGCTTCATTGACAAAGGGGCAGCTCAAAGCTGCATATATGGAGGCATGCATGGTCCTGTGCAGTGTGTAACTCAGATTTAACTGTCACCATGGTCCTACGACAAGACAAAAAAGATGGATTTCTGTGTAATTTTGTGTCATGACTAATGTTAAATAGCCTCTATGGTATTTCTTTCTGTTGTCGTTTCCAGCATGATGAGTGTGACAGATAACTTACTAAACCTTTTGTGCCTTTTGTTGTACTGTAGAGGACTGTATTGTATGTTAATTTCTCTGTTGTGAATATAGCTGTGATCCTCCGAGCTGTGCTCACGTTGTATCTCTCTTTATGCCTCAATTTTTCTCTGTTGTTCCTGTGGATTTTGTCACTGTTGGGGCTACCAGGAATGTGATGGGGTAAAAATTACACACTAAATTGAAAACGTCTCCCATAAGCTTCTCACACATTAACTTTATTTTCATGTGTGTTCTTTGTTCCTTTTTGTGTTCAGTGTGTTTTTGTTTTTTGTTGTTATATCGTTGAAATCTCACCAAACCACAGAGCCTGACAGGTATCGGGGTAAAATGTCTGATAATTAGGGCACACTATCAAACAATTTCTGCCCTCATATTAATGATTTGTACCTTCTTATTACCTGATTTGTTCCCTCTAATTATTAACTTTTGCATTGTAACCAAAAGAAAAAAATCCATTATTTCATAAAATAAACACATTGCTGTGTGTATCCAGGTTTTACAGTTCAAAATCAAAATTAACTTCATGCACACACATAACTCAAGCTTCTTAAATACAAGGACAGTGACCTTTAGTTATTTGAGGGCAGCGCTACATGAAAAAACAGCTTCTAACTTATAATAACTTAATACGATTAGCCTTATTTCATGGATAAAGTAAGTTTTAGGTGTAATTTAATGATTTGAGGACAAAAACTATGAATGCAAGTGAATTTATTACCAATATGTGCTCATGAATACTTAATCCAAGGGTACAAATTATCAGCATCTTTACCCGTGACACCTGCTGAGCTCCTTACAAACACACTCAAGGCGAAGTTCTGTGTTTCACTGTGTTTTTCTGATATGCACTTGTGTTGATTTTTTTTTTTTTTGTTCACTGTTTTAAATGTGTCCTAGCCATGTGTTAGTTTGAGTTTACAGCTACGTTCCTGAGCACTGTATTTCAATGTCAACAGAAACAACAAAGGCCGAGACATCAAGACAATAAAGTCCCTGAGAGTTTTAAGAGTTCTGCGGCCTCTTAAAACCATCAAGAGGCTTCCTAAACTCAAGGTACGATGTGAACAAATACAAAGCCTATCCAGTTTATTTTTGGTTTGTTTATTTCACAGATTGCTTTACTGTCTCTCTTGTCTCTCTCTTCTCTACAGGCTGTTTTTGACTGTGTGGTCACATCTCTGAAGAACGTCTTCAACATCCTCATTGTGTACCAGCTCTTCATGTTTATCTTCGCTGTCATCGCGGTGCAGCTCTTCAAGGGGAAGTTCTTCTACTGCACTGACAGCTCCATGAATACAGAGAAAGAATGCCAGTAAGGAGATACATCTAAACCAGTGGTGGAAGAAGTACACACATCTTTTACTGAAGTAAAAGTACAAAGTACGACAGTGTGGACAAACTCTGTTATAAGAGCTGCATTCAAAATTTTACTGAATACAAAAGTATTAGCATCGAAATGTACTTGAAAAGTAAAAGTACTCATGCGTGCATCATTTTGAGCATAATTGTGAACATTACTTTAATGTTGCAGCTGGTCAAGGTGGAGCTTATTACCTGGGTAGATTGAAAATTTCCCTCCAGGAATCAATAAACTTTTATCTTATTTTAACCTATATGTATATACATCATCATCATTTATTTGTTGATTATACCTTTTCTGCATTTGAATCTGCAAAATAAATAGTTATTCAAATACAAGTACCTCAAAATTGTACCTATCGACCTACCTTCATTAAGTTTGAAATGAATACCTAAAAGTCCTCCATGGATCCATTCAAACATTTACTGCTACACATTATCACAGTTAAGTTGTTATTTTCTCTTTAATCTAACAACAAGAACAAGTTGGACTGAGCTGCTATGCAGATGGCAGTAACATACAACCAGAATATGAAGAGTTGAGTTGCTCATTGTCAAAATACTTGTTGTCAAATAACGACCTTAAAGAAGTAGTTTGACATTTTAGGAAATTCACTTTTTTGCTGAGAGTTAGATGAGAACACTGATGCCACTCTTTGACGTGTGTCCGGTAAATGTGAAGCTATGGCCAACAGCCAGTTAGCTTAGCTTAGCTTAGCATAATGAGTTGAAACAGGAAGAAGCAGCTAGCCTGGTTGCATCCAAAGGTAAAAATATGATTACCAATACCTCTAAAGCTCACTAATTTACACATTATACTGTTTAATTCACAGAGAAGCGACATATTACAACCAGCCAGCTTCAACTAAAAATAAATAATAAATTGATTTAACCACAATACTAAACCTAACTACCCAAAAAACAGGAGAGAAGGAAACAAAATGACATTTCTCCTCAGTCTTTATACACCTGCAGATGGCCTGTGATTGGTCGCAGATTCACCTGTTAATGGTAGGGTAGGGTATATGTTTCTCTTCGTTAAAACTGCTGGTTTAATCAGTGAATTAAGTGAATCAATGACCTCTGAGACGTTGTGTTCCCTACAGAGGCTACTACATTGACTACAGCAGAGACAAAAAGGAGGTAAAGAGGAGAGAGTGGAGAAGACACGAGTTTCACTACGACAATGTCTGCTGGGCCCTGCTCACACTCTTCACCGTCTCAACTGGAGAGGGATGGCCTCAGTAAGTGGATTTTTCACTCAGACGAACAGTTCGGGTAGTTCGTAGACTTTTTGGTCTTTTTGGTTGTACAAAACTGAACTACACAAACACTCTAAATCTATATTTTCTTCCTGCTAGGGTCCTGCAGCACTCTACCGATGTTACAGAGGAGAACATGGGGCCGAGTCGTGGTAACCGGATGGAGATGTCCGTTTTCTACGTGGTCTACTTTGTGGTCTTCCCGTTCTTCTTCGTCAACATCTTTGTGGCTCTGATCATCATCACCTTCCAGGAGCAGGGAGATAAGATGATTCAGGAGTGCAGTCTGGAGAAGAACGAGGTGTGAGCATCGAAATATAGATACATTCACACATGTATTAATGTATTTACAGATCATTTTCAGCTCTTTGTGTCTGTTTTGTTAAATATCTCTCCATCAGAGGGCTTGTATCGACTTTGCTATCAGCGCCAAGCCGATGACCCGCTACATGCCCCAGAACAGACAGACCTTCCAGTACAGACTGTGGCACTTTGTGGCATCGCCCTCGTTTGAATACACGGTCCTCGTCATGATCGCTCTCAACACTGTGGTCCTCATGATGAAGGTAAAGCAGGATTCATGTTACAGTAGAGGAACAGTACTTTAAAGTAGCAATTACCACCCTTTTTCCTTAAAGGTAGTAAATTGACGAACTCTGATATATTTTATGGATATTTCATATTATATGATGCGTAACTATAACAGACATAGTAAAGATCAACAGATAAACTGTACGATCAATCCAAATAACGAAAAACAGACGTGAGATTTGCATTAATTTAGTGTGCTCCTGATTTATTTTTATGCAATTCTGTGTTGTATTTTCAACCATCATACATACACAATAGGCATCTTTTATTAGAAATTCAGTATTTTATTCTCCCTGACGCTTGGCCATATTAGTTATTTGGTTGTTTAACTGCATATTTTTCTAATGCAGGATTGAGGCTGTTTAGGGTTCAGGTCTTCACTGTGCCCTTGAGATTTTTTATATCTTTAATAATAATCTAAACTTTAAAAAGAACAGTTTCATTTAGTTTTCTTGAATGAATAAAATGCTGATAGGTCTACTTTATATAATTTTTGAAAGTTGTTTTACACCATTTAAAATCAAGAAGGCTTTGTGATCCCCCATGAAGGCCCTAGGTTGGGTATCAGTGATTCAAGTTAAAACACGCTTAAGATAAGTAATCCATGACAATAAACATTTAGTCCATCTTCTTTATTTTTATCAGCATGTAGTTATTTACTCTAATTAAAGGAAAATTACAGTTTTCAGAGCATCATTCACAGTTTACAAATCGTCCTCTTGGGTGCAAAAGATGTTTTAGGTAATCTAGCTAAACTGTCAGCTTGTTTGCAACGTGTCTGATCTTGTTCCTTTGCCCGTTGGACTTATTTTTAGCAGATCTCAGCGCACACTTTGGTCAATGCAACTTTATCTTACAATTTTATCTAGATGCAAATTATGGTGCAAGCTTTTTGTAAACTTAATTGACCCGTTTTGACATTTGACAGCAGTAAAAATACCTTACATGTCATTCTTTTAACCTGAAATTTAATGACTTTTCCCTAAAGTGACCCTAAATACACACAAATGGAAATATTTTAAAATCTTATACTTTTGCACAGGTGCTACAAATTTTTGTACATTGAGGCTGTTCTGGGTCAAATTAGACCCGGATCTATTGAGATGGATTGTAGACCCAGTAGTGTGAGTCAAATCAAGGAAAATGGTTGTTCTGGGGAACCTTGAAACAGTCAAACTGTATATTCTATGTCTGTGTGTATTGTTTATGGGACAGTGGTGACAGAGTTCAGGGGGGGCCTTGACACAGTCTGTGTTCCCACCACAGGTGGCCAGGTTCCCGCGGGGACAGGCACCTGCTGCTCTTTGAAGGGTCAGGGGGGAACCTCGAAACAGTGAAATCGTTAAACAGCATAGGCCATATATGGTAAACAAAGGTCCTACAGAGGTCAGAGGGTGCCTCGACACAGACACTTGCACCTGCACCTGCAATGTAACAGCATAATCTAAAAATAGATCCACGATGAGGAAGCTGATTTAGAGGAGGATGTGTCAGTAAGTAAGGACAGTGTCTAATGGGTGAAATGGATATATGTGGTTATATTATAACAGTTCTAGAATATTCTTGCCATTTCAATAAAATCTATTTAAATCATTATGGCTGTTATGTTTTCATGTCTTAGGTAAAACAGGACATGATATAGTGTGACATAGGTGTTTTTTTCTCCAAAAACGAGTGGTGTAGAACCTAAAAAATACACTCTCATGCTATCTAAATCATAAATTAAGGATTAATAATCAATGTATTAATGTCAGATAGGCTATTTATATATATTCTAAATAGATCTGTAGTTCAAAATTTGGTATAGACACTTTATGAAGATTTTCATGACCCGGTCCATACTGTGAATGCATTGAATATGAACAGTTTGTTAAGGGTTAATTACAAAATCTGTTGTGTGGTTGCCTTTGAAGAAATCACCACATTTGAAACTTAAGACAAAGACAAAGCATTTCAAAGAACCCCCAAAGATTGTTTTCGTAATGTTTATTGTCTGTTTATTGTTTGTCATTGAGGTTTGATTGACACAAGACATCAAACCAAAAAACCTAACCTTTCAACATGCACCTGCCATTTTTGTTGTTTTTCCAGAAGTGTTACTCCTTAAAATTGCTGCACCATATGGCAATAATTAAACGTTAAAAACAACTTCTGATATTCCTTAAAAAAATGGCTGTCAGTATGGTAAAGAATGCAAAATTTATGGGCTGAAACAAGCAAATCCATCACAGTCTACCTAAAAGTAATTAGTAAATTAAAAGTGATTAATAACAACAAATTCTATTATTAATTTCTGACCCGGTCTTTTTTCCTTCAGTACTACTCGGCCCCAACAGCCTATGACACCGTCCTGAAACACCTCAACACGGCCTTCACTGTCCTCTTCTCCTTGGAGTGTATACTCAAGATCATGGCATTTGGTTTAGTGGTGAGTATTAAACACAAGAAGACAACTTCAGTCACATCTAGCTCCACTGATTTGAAGAATTTGTCCACGTTCAGTCAAATGACTTAAACCATTTTCTTTTTGCTGCAGAACTACTTTCGAGATACTTGGAATATTTTTGATTTTATCACTGTTCTTGGCAGCATCACTGAGATAATTGTGGATTTACAGGTAAGTTACTGCCAAGACACCATTCATTTTCACAATGTTGTGACCCTAAAAAACAAAAAACAAATAGCCAGCTTCGAACGAGGCATTCTTTCTTTCCAAATTTCCTCGGGTGTTATGATCCCTGCCTCCAGACACAACTTAAGTCATGTTGTGATGAATTTCGCCATCTGTGTTTTACATCCTGTCTCTCCCGTCTGTCTGACACTCTCACCCTCCCTCCTTCTTGTATCACCCTCTCTCCAACCATTTGTGCGTCTGTCCCAGTCGGTGAACACCATCAACATGAGTTTCCTGAAGCTTTTTCGAGCGGCCAGGTTGATCAAGCTGCTGAGACAAGGTTACACCATCCGTATCCTGCTGTGGACCTTTGTGCAATCTTTCAAGGTCGGACATTTTGACACTCTCGTCATTTTGATTCCTCACACAAGGATGATGATCAATGAATTACGATCCTTTATGACAAGTTTTAATCAGCTGTCTCTTCTCCAACAGGCTCTTCCTTACGTCTGTCTTCTCATTGCTATGCTTTTCTTCATATACGCCATAATTGGAATGCAGGTATCCTTCCATTAATATGTTACAAGTAAACATGAACAGGTCTTAGTTGAAGTCTGCTTATTTCCTTGAAAACGGTATGTTTTAAAGGACTTTGTGAAGGACAAGTTACCAAACTGTATTAAAGAATCAAAAAGAGCTTACACTTGAATTTTATGGATGTTATTTTGGCTTAAATGTAGCTGTATTGTTGGAATTTACACGTGCTTGTTTAGCGTGTTTAACCATTATTTTACTTATATTATATGAGTTAACTCAAAGCATGTATGTGTGTGGTATTGATTTCAATCTGCTGCTTTCTTTTATTTTATTGATTACTGCTGTTGTGGCAGAAGTTAAGTGGCATCCGCTGAAATCAGCGAAAGTAATAATTTATGCTGAAGCTGAAGCTACCTGTTTTTCTGCAGGTGTTTGGAAACATCAAGCTGAATGATGAAAGTCACATCAATCAACACAACAATTTTAAGACCTTTTTCAGTGCACTGATGTTGCTCTTCAGGTGGGCTTATCAAAGAATATCCTCCAATTTAATTTAATTCTCTTTAATTTTTTGGGAAAATTTGTCTTGATTTGATGCCAGCAAGGTGTTTGTGCATGTTTTAACCATCAGGAGCGCAACGGGGGAGTCCTGGCAGGAAATTATGCTTTCATGTCTGTCGGGTCAGGAGTGTGAACCAGACCCCTCCATCGCCCCTCTCACCATGTCTCCAGACCACGAGGGAGGATGTGGGACTGACTTTGCTTACTGCTACTTTGTCTCGTTCATCTTCTTCAGCTCCTTCCTGGTCAGGACTCGAGCAAAATAACATTTTGTTTATATATTTGTCAGTTTTCCTGCAGTCTTGCACACAACTTTTCTTCTCACGTCCATTTTTAGATGTTAAATCTGTTTGTGGCTGTGATCATGGATAACTTTGAGTACTTGACACGAGACTCCTCGATCCTGGGTCCACATCACCTGGATGAGTTTGTTCGCATCTGGGGGGAGTATGATCGCCTGGCATGGTGAGATCTTATTACTGCTGCTTTTTTCTTTTTTTTTTCTTCTTTATTTATAGTTTCCAGCAGACCTGATCAACATTCATGTTCTATCTTTATCCAGCAGAGGGCCATCAAAGAGTGTGAAATATTTTTTTCAGTGCAGTGAGCTGTCATGTTTAACACAAGCTGATATAATTCAAATCCAAAAGATCAGGAGTTCACTTTTATTGCTAGAAAAATAAAATACTGTTCTAAACTTAAAAGTACAAACAGACAAAAAGAGGACTCACTGTTTGTCTTTGTTTGTATTAAATCTCAGTTTCTATGCCTCTTTTCCTTAACCTCTCCTCCTTCTGCTTCTCTTTACCTCTACTCCCAACCGCTTATCACCCCCATTTTGCCTCTGAAGTGGCCGTATCCACTACACTGCCATGTATGAGATGTTAACACACATGTCTCCACCCCTGGGCCTGGGCAAAAAATGTCCAGCTAAGATCGCCTATAAGGTACAGAAAACATAATCAGTTTTTTTTTTTTTTTACAACACAGAAAAGCCAAATGAGATGACAACTCAAGTAAAATCATGTATATATAATACAAATCTACTGAAAAAAGCAATACAAATGGGGGATTCAAGGGAACTGACAGACTATTTATCAAAATTGAACCATTTAGTTGAATTCAAAAGGTTGTCAGTTATATTTAAAGCCACAGATTGATTATTATTAAAACTCGAACTACATGAAAACATACATGTGTTTGAGTATGTCAAGTCAGTCTAGTGAATGATGTTCATCTATTATTCAGTTTAAGAAAATGTATAGAGACAAATAACTGGTTGACATGAACCTAATGAGTGATGGTTATGTTTAATACTTGTGTGCATTTTGATGTTATGTGCCTTTGAAGGTTGTTGAAAGTCTTTGCAGACCATTTATTTCTCCTCCTGTCTTCTTTTTGTCCTCAGAGGTTGGTGTTGATGAACATGCCTGTGGACGAGGACATGAGCGTCCACTTCACCTCCACCTTGATGTCGCTCATCCGCACAGCTTTGGACATCAAAATAGCGAGAGGTCAGTGTCACTAATGACCAGGCTATGATTGTGATATTGCATCTAATGCTGCAACTAATGTATTCGGTTTGTTGTCATATAAGACAAACAAATGCAGCAAATCTTCACAAAATGATAGAGGTATTTTTGGCTTCTATGCTTGAAAATGACTTAAATGATTAAACAGTTATCAAAATATTAGTTTAATTGATAATCGGCTTATCGTTTCAGCTTTAATATAACTTTTTCCAAACTGGCTGAATGTGGATTTGTCACAGGTGGTGAGGACCGTATCGCTCTGGATAGTGAACTGCAAAAGGAGATCAGTATCATTTGGCCTTATCTGCCCCAGAAGAACTTGGACCTACTGGTACCTATTAACAAAGGTCTGACTCTAAGTATGGAGGAAATACTCAATGCAGTGCTGCGAGACACGCAAAAAACAGCTAATGTAGTGCGTATGCCCTCACAGATACGGACATGACAGTGGGGAAGATCTACGCCTCCATGATGATAATGGACTACTTCAAACAGAACAAAGCCAAGAAGCTACGGCAACAACTTGAAGCTCAGGTGGGCTCTGAATTCTGTTATGAACTTTGTTGCACCTCGGTATATTTCTCACCCTGTTTTACAAATATGTATTCAAATAAAAAGAGATACATGCAGTCTAGCAAAACTAGGAGTTTGTTCCTAATTTCCTTTGACACCAAACAGAACCGTGTACACAACGGGAAGTGTGTTTCCTGTAAATCTTCTGGCTCTAAAGTGTCTTTTTAAATGTGGTCTTAGCAACCTGAAAATTAAATTATAAAAAAGTGTTTGACTTTTTTTTCCCATCTCAGAAGAGTAACTTAATGTTCAAGCGCCTGGACGCCTCCACCCTTCCCGAGGACATTCTGTCCAACACCCAGACTCTGCCGATGATGGCCCACAGCGCTGGCTCGGCCCTGTGAGTCTGTGCACATGTGTGCAGATTTGTTTCATTGGTACTCATGTCACTGTTTATGTGTTTGTTGTTTACTTGTTTCTCTCTGTTCTAATACAGGACCAGAGGAGGTTTTGTGGCTTTGAGCCCGATCTCTCCCCAGGAACTGTTTTTGCAGCCCATAAGCTCCGAAGTCGATGCAGGTCAACAGCAGAATCCGGTGAGAATACTAATACCACTTAATACCACAAATATGTCTTAGAGCGGTGGTTCTTAACCTTTTTTTTAACTTATGACTCCTCGAAATAAAGCATTGTTGTTGTTAACGGGTTAAATGAAACTTCTCATTTTTAGGGGTCAAATTCAAACCGTAGACATCATTTTCAAGTCGAAATGTGTTTTTTTTGTTACTTTCTTATTTGTTTCACAACTCCTAAAGTGCAACACACATCATTGGGTGCATCATAAACCAAAATCAGTTGTCACAGTATATTGTAGGGAAGAGCTGGTTACACAGATTTAGTAGTAGTTGTCACAGATAATTTTGTTTAAGCACCAGCCGAGTACGGAGGACCAATTTCTGTAATTAGAAAAACACACTGTGGGTGTGAAAACAGCATGAGCAAGAAGACGACATTCTGAGGCCACATTTTTATATCAAAAATACACTATATATTTGTCTAATAGAGAGTTGCATCAATTTAATGCAACAAAAACACAATTCTGCCCCTAAATCAGCCGATGCATCATGGTTGAGTATCCAGCCTCGATCCAGGATAATAGTAGCCTGCAGTGGATGTGTGTGAGCCATGAGTGAATCCACTTCAGATATGAAGTGTAGCTTCCACCAGGCATTAGTTTGCCAATGTCACACACTCACAGACATAATCTTTAAACTTATACCCTCTGATAAAACACAGCAACATCAACAGCAAATGTTCTCCCTTGTGGGAGTTCGGGGGCAGTCGTGGTCCAGTAGCTAGCATTTGTCGAGCCTGCCAGTGAAAACAATGTGCCGCTGATGTGCGTTGCCCTTTAGAGTTATCACGTGATCCCTTTAGCTTGGAGTTACTGTCTGAAGGCCAGTTCAGAACAAAGATTCATGAACTGGCCAATCTCAATCACCTCATTGATTTGTGTGAGGATAAATAAAAGGCCTAATGTGTTTGCTGTTTCATCAATGCTAGACATGCAACTGTAGCAAGTAACTCTCTATAACTATCTTCATTCATGTTTTAAGACACTACAAATTGTGTCCAGCTACAAAAAAGAAGAGAAAAGTCGTTGCTATGGAGACGATACACCGTCTCATCTAGTCTCATTGGTGTAAACTGGCAGGTTTCACAACCTGTCAGACTGGCGAAGTGCGAGTAGTTGCAAGTTTCAAGTCTCATTGTGAATCTTTGGTCTGAGCTGAGCTGTAGAACATTTACAAGCTTTCATCAAAGAGTTTAACCCCACGCAAAAACGGTATGAACATGTTTTTAACGGATGACGTTGCTGTGACTTTTCTCAGTGCCCTGCAGAGCACGGCATCGCAGCTCTCTGTGCTCCCGTCCTTTTAGTCCTGCGGAGGTCGGAATAGCAAAGACGGATTGTCAAACTTGTTGTTTTTGCTCTGTCTATGCTGTCTGGTTTTACTGGTCTACCTTGCCTGCTAGATGAATGAAATGAAATGATTCTGAAATACCCACATATTAGTGTTTGTTCTTGCAGAGGAATGTGTTCGGCCCTTAGACAGATGTTGTCTGGCTCTGTTTGTGTAGCTATTAAGACCTGAACATGCATGACTGAATGTACCTCCAAGCTAAAATATGGACTCCATCTTTCCCTGTTTTGTTTCTTGTCTATTCTTGCTCTTCTTCTTCACTCTTTACTCCTCTTATACAACCTCACACTGTTTCTATCTCCTCCTCGAAGTCAGTTTTCCTGTTGCTAGTTGTTAATCTGTCCGTTTTTGGCTGGAATGGCTGCTGATTGGATGGCGATAATGATGATGGCAATGATAGATGACCCTCCCCCACTGATGAAATGGCTTGTTTGCCCTCCTCTGACCTGAACTGGACCTCCGTATACATATATATATATATATATATAGAGGCAGTCCTGGCGGGGACGAGCCTGATTGGTGCTCTGTCTCTCCTTGCCCTCCTCTCTTGTTTCTATACTCACCTAGGTGGGCGAGTGCAGTAGGGGGATTGAAGCCCCACTGGAGCTTCCGCTAGGGAGGGGCCTGTGTGTGCGGGCCTCTTCCATGCCCCGTCTGGCTGTAGAGTCGCAGGTACACACATCTTCCATGACACGGCCTCTGTGCTGGATCTTGAGGACGTTCAGTGGCTGCATGGGCTCTAATGCCAAAGTGCCTTGTTCCTTACGTGCACGAGATGCCGAGAATATAAAATAGTAGAGTTTCGGCTTGTCTTTTGCTCCTTTGGGAGTCTGATTAAGGCTCAAAGAATTGTTAAGATGGGATGTGATCTTTGAATGCCGATGCCTCGCTTTCTTACCTTGATCTCTTTTATCTCCAGAATAGAAGAAACTAAACCTAACAAGTCTATAAGGATGTACTGTTTTGGCTTTTTTTGCACTGACTAAAGCATGTCTTTTTTTTAACTCTCTGCAATGGCCCACTTGTTTCTGAATTAAACAATCTGAAAGTAATTACTGTATCTTTAATGTTTTCTTTGTGTATGTACCTTGTGCTTTCATGTCTGTCGATTTTGCTTGTGGGTGTTTTCACATTAAAAAAACAGACGGAGGTTGCGAGTGGCTCCATGAAGCGTTCAGTCTCCACCATTGCGGATCAGCGGGTGAACGGTCTTTGGCAGGAGGAGAAAAGTCCTGAGCGAGTTTATCGACCCCGTCACAAAAGCTATAAGGCTGCTGGTTAGTCCTGCTCACCTGTTCGGTTTGTGTGCATACATGAAGCGTGAAGTATGAAGTTTTTCCACACTGTCAGGCTGCACCTCTTGTGGTTGACGATGGCGATGTGTGTGTGTGCAAGTTTCTTGGTTTGTCAGTGACACTCTACTAGATAGCTGGACAGCATTATATTTAGAGGAACAAAACAATGTTGTCACCCGCTTTAGCCAGTGCCTTTTCTATGTCTTCCCTCTAGTTTCTCGGTCTGAGCACTGGCAGCAGGGCGACAGGGAGCGTGGCCGATCTAAGGAGCGCTGTCACCTCCTTTCTCCAGACGCGTCTCGTTGTAACTCAGAGGAAAGAAGCTTGCAGCCCTCGCGATCCTCTAGTGCGGAGAGAGCACATCCCCAAGATAAACAGGTGTGTCAGAAAACCTCTGTCCAACTAACTGACTGAACTGTGCAGCCCACAGCAAACTAAAAAAAGAAAAAACAAAACCAGGGGAACTGGAAAGAAGTGGCAGCATTTTGTTTGTGCCAGGTGTGAAGTCTTGCAGTGCAGCACTAGCTATGCGTACATGCTCCAGTTCACCATAAAATTGCTAGTTTAGATTGGCAAATTAAAGGGGCACTCTTCTGATTTTACACTTGAAGTTCAGTTTACTCATCATGGAGCACCTGTGGAAACAGGTGAACAAGTCTGATGATGAGGCTTGTCATCTCAGGCCTGTGCTTGGAGACTACAAATTTGCTTTTATAAATTCAGGGTAGGAGTTTGAACGACATGATCATTTGTTTTTTGTGTTCTCTCACAAGCCTCGCAACTTTGTGGATGTGTCATGCTAAATTGCTGGAATGCCCCTTTTATGTTTAAATTTTCCAGATTCCCTGGAAAAGACCATCCATGACGCTGTTTGTCACACTTTTTCCTTTATTCCCATCTCCAGGGTAACAGCTCGGACAGTCCAGTGCCCTCCACCTCAGAGTCCAGCACCCCCAGTGGCCGACGACCTTTATCACAGACCCCAACCCGCTCTCACCCTCACATCTCCTACTCCCCGCTCATTTGTCGCACGCAACCCTCCGTTGGCGAAGACGAGGACGACCAAGGCAGCCCAGAGACCATAAGGCGTGGCAAGCCCTCAACCTGGGAGATCGAAGAGGGGGATGCAGGCCAAAGGGCGAGCGAGGCATGCCGACACCCGTCCCCACCTCGGCGTTATCCCTCTGAGCCGTTCCTGGCCTCCCAAGAGGACGACCACAGCCCAGACCCCTCCGGTCCCATGGAGACGTTGACCTTCGAGGCGGCCGTGGCCTGCAGCCTGGGACGCTCAAACACCATCAGCTCAGCCCGCCCGCGCTTGCGGACTGGCTGGCAGGTCCCTAACGGACATTTTCGGAAGCGCCTGGCACAGACAACCTCTGTTGCGGGCTGCGATCCTCTCAGCGACACAGAGGAGGACGACAGGTGCTAGGGACAGGAGGCACAGCACGAGGGAGGAGGGGCAATCCCAGAGAGGTGTTAGAGCACTCTGTACGACTGTGCAGAGTGAAGGTTAATGTGACTCTTTTTTGCATCAGTGCTTCGAGGTCATGAGCCCTCTGGATGTTTGATAAAATGTGAACCTGAAACGAACAAATGAAAAGAACAATACTTCCTGAAACTGTAGTTGCCAATTCACACAGAACACTGACAATAAATAAGGTCTATTTCCTGACTTGTACTTGATGATAAGAGAGTAATAATACATCTCAAATAGTTGCGGGATGCAGAAAATAAATGAACGATCAAATTATGTCACTTGTGTCAATAGGTATTTTCATTTCTGAAGATGTTTCTAAATGATTCAGTGTTGCTCTTAACAGTATTTATCTGTGGGGTGTGTGAATATGTAACTACATTTTCTTATAAATTAATTGTTTTGTAAATACATCATGATCATTACACCATTGCCATTTTATTAGACCAGATCAATACAGGAAGCCATCATGAAGAGGAGAAGATCTGATACTTTACCAGACAATGTGGATACTAATAAGTAACACTCAATAATGCTGGATTTTTTTACAGTGTGAATGAATGTGCAGGGGAAAAAACTGCCTGATTTTCCCCATCATTTTTTTTTTTTTTTTTGGTATTGAACATAATAAGTTGTGAGAAATTAATACAGTAATAGAATAACATAGAAAAGATGCTTATTTGTTATTTCACCTGCGTTATTGTTAAATCATGCCTCCAACAAACCTCAAACCTTTAAAGATTTCTTAATTATCCTTCAAAACAGTCTATTTTTTCCAGTCTACACCCTTTAAATGAGAATTGTCCAACAATTATATTGAACATTTGATTTTGAGAATTGTTGGACGTGTAATTTTACCATGAACTGATATGAAAACAAAACAATGTTTCATCTACTTTGACCTTTTTCTTGTGAATATCGTATGAACCATCGCAGACGATGACTGTAGAAACACTGTAGACACACCATGACACATCTGCTTCACAAATTAACATTAATCTATTACTTACTAATAATGTACAGAGAAATTATGCTGTTTGGAACATTTAGAGAAAAAAAAGATAATAAACAATATCAGCTGATGAGCTTTAAAAGGTAAAGGCATCTTTGGAAATGTTCATTTTAAGGTATGTGTTTTTGTTTCATTTGCCTGAAGAAGGCCAAATCAATTCTGTGAAACTCACTTAACCAAAAAAAACATGGAGATTTGTATCATAAGTTCTGGAATGCAAATACTTTGTGGGTTTTTATGTGTACAATAGCTGTATATACAAATAAAGGTGTCCTCAAGTTGCCACTGTTATTGGATGTCTTTTTTCATATAGAGAGTCTAGAAAAACATCAAAACATACTTTTAGTCTATGTGGAAAATCACAGTTTGTGTGTTTATTCTCTTATTATTTGCTAACTCTAATGACACCTTTGTTATTATGGTGGCATCTGAAAGATGTGGATACTCATCTACGAAAAGTTACACACACAACAAGTCTGTCTCATAATGGGTTTATTGTAAATAGACTCTCTTTATATATTTTACTTATTATCAGGACACATGTTTTCTGTTATTCACCAAATGACTTGTTCTCAAACTATGTTAAGGAATCTCAGAATTTGTTTTAATGAAATACAAATACAAAATACTTTCACATTTTGAATTAAAGTAAATGAGATCACTTGAACATAATTTAACATGAGTTTTTGCATTTCTTGAAATTTTTTTGTATCGATATCAGCCTGCAGTCAACGTTCATGTCTGTTCATGATTCAGAAACGCTGCAATTGTATATTAGGAGGACAAGTGCGAAACAGGAGTACTCCTTTTTACATTGAATTGAACATTGAACGTTTTTGTTCACAATTCAGCAACAGTCAACACTAAATAATCTTGGTACTAGGAATAAACTTGCCTCCTGCATAAACTGCCCGTAGGGTCAGCCTACATTGCTGTATCTTAATATGTATCAAAATGGTGGTAGCTTAATATTTTCTGAGGTGGTATGTGGTGTATAAAGTTTGAGAAACACTACATTATATATTAATACTGCACCGGTGCATGCAGAAGTTAGTGAAACATGCTATATTAGAAAGGGGTTTTCCTCTTTTCCTCTAAATTTATTATCAAAGAAAGTGTTAAACAAAAGAGATTAATGGTAATTTTACAGCTTATATGAAAATGGAAAAAAGCAAGCAAAAAACAGAGTTTTAAAACATACCATTATGAAATGTAATTGTGTAGACACGTTCTTATTAAAGGTCCTACACACCTATAGTTCACCCACACGGGTGCTTCTCTTATTGTGCCTGATTAGACCTCTACAACTGTGTAGGAGTGTACAGACTGTGCCTCATAGACCTTTTTCACAGCAGACATTTTGACTTGTCATAGTAAGAAAAGCGCAAGTGTTACTAATAACATTAACAACGGCTCTGCTTTATTCAAGTATCCCAGTAAGCCTCGGCTGTGTGAAAAAAGACGAAGTGAAAAACACCTGTGTGGGTGTGCAGGGCATTTTAAAGAGTTTAGCAAAATCTGCAATATATCATAGGAGTAATAGTGAACACGCAGGAGGCAGAGCAGGTCCTCCACTAATCAGAAGTGGTAGTTCAATCAGTGGTGGTCTGCATGTCGAAGTGTCATTGGGCAAGATACTGAACCCCAAATTGCTCCTGCTCTGTGTGAATGTGTGTGAATGGCCTGGTTAACAATGGCATGGTTAACGATCCCACCCAAGCTATATACCTGAGTCCCCCCACCAGTCAGTCAGAACTGAAGAAGCCTCTTGGATGATTTAACCATTCTCGAAGCAAGACGGCTGCAATGACTGAGAACCTTCACAGACTTCAATGTGTGTGTGAATGATCCCTTCTGATGAGCAGTTGGCACCCTGCATGGTAGCCACTGCTCATCAGTGTATGAACGTGTGTGTGAATGGGTAAATGTGATATGTGGTGTAAAAGCCCCTTGAAGCGCTTGCCTTGATCAGAAGATTAGAAAGGCGCTATATAAGTACAGTCCATTTACCATTTACAGTAATCTTTGGGGCCTTGCTCTGAAAACACTTTTTAGCTCTTGAACAGACAGATTTCCACAAAAAGTACAACTGCTATCAATATTAGAAAAGAATGTAATAAAAACATATAACACAATATAATCAGAATCACTTTTATCAGGCAGGTATGTGTACATACACAAAAAAAATTGATTCTGGTTACACGTTGCTCTCAATGTACATACAGATATAGGCATAAGTACAGCAAAAAAATTCAACAAGCTTGATAGGTATACAAAAATATAAAGATAAAAACATATAAAATGTATATATATAGCAATATGTGTATCTGTGTATATGTATGTCTAGACTGCATAAAGAACAGATGATAGTTCAATGGTGCAGAGTGGAAAGGGTGATGAAATAAATATGGTTTATACAGCAGGTTGTATTATGTACATGAGGTAAAATATATTACAGTACATACAGTATGCACAGCATAGCATGACTAGATTGTGCATGAGTGAGGATATTTACACATTAAAAGAACAAAAAACTAAATGTTAACAGTGAGAATAAATCATTTATAAACTACAGGTTATTGCACAGGTAATGTTACTGACATTTTGTGTCTGATTCATCACAGTGATGACCTGTGGGAGGAAACTGTTGTTATATCTGGTTGTTTTGGCGCACAGAGTTCTGTAGCGCCTCCCTTTTGCAATAAAAGTGCAACAAAGGAACGATAAGAAAAAAACATGAATATGAGAAATAAACATTGTGGTATTTTGTATGCTATGCTTGATTTTTAAATGTAATTCTCAAACTGTCTTGGATATACATAAAAATAATTTAAAATACATTATACATAATATACTATATATATAACTTGTCCATGCTGCTAATACTGTATATATATTCTATAACATTTGCATACTGTATATATCCCATAGCATATTCATATTTATACCTGCACTATATTTATATATCCTGTTCATTTGTACATATTCTGCACTTTACTACTCTGCACTTCTGTTTAGATGTTAAACTGCATTTCGTTGTCTAAGTATTTGTTACTTTATGCAATGACAATAAAGTTGAAAAAAATATATATTTATATTTGGAAAGATTATGTATTTATTATAATTAGTTCCTACACAAGTTAATAAATTAATAACAATATATGTTAAATATAATTGTTCTTTTTGTTGTATTTAATTATTATTTTTTGCTGTATTTAATTATTATTTTTTGCTGTATTTAATTATTATTTTTTGTTGTATTTAATTATTATTTTTTGCTGTATTTAATTATTATTTTTGTTGTATTTAATTATTATTTTTTGTTGTATTTAATTATTATTTTTTGCTGTATTTAATTATTATTTTTGCTGTATTTAATTATTATTTTTTGTTGTATTTAATTATTATTTTTTGCTGTATTTAATTATTATTTTTGTTGTATTTAATTATTTTTATCGTGTTTTTATCGTTGGAGGGGGCGGGACTTTGACTCTCTTTTGGAACTACGTAAAAGAAATGCTCCAATCAGCGCGCGGTATTGCACCCGCACGTCATATCCAACGGACCGATAACATGTCCTCCGGTTGAAGAAAAAAGCTAACAGGGAAGCAACAAACTGTTTAATGTCACTCTCGAAGTGAAAAGGCGGAAATGTCGCTACAGTCCAACACTCATACCGCTCAGTTTCACAGCCACAGCTGCTGCTGAAGTAGACATTTTGTAGGAATTGTGATTCTTGCAGAGGAATGAGCGATAATTATCGAGGAAGTCGCCCAGCTGGCTGCTAGCTGTCGTTAGCAAAGGGAGTTCTTTGTTTTGTTTTTCAGGTGGAGGTCTCCGTGTAAACATGAAGACAAACTAGTGTGAGCAGCTGCTCTGACGTTAGACGTTTGTGTAGTTTTACAGTCATGCTCATGGTGTCTTTGGCTGTAGGTAGTTGAAGTGTAACTTAAATGCTTTCTGGGATATTAGAAAGAGAAAACTAACATTAGCCAACCGAGAGCAACTTAAGCAACACAAAGATCTGGTTATTTAACGTCGGACAAGACAGGACAGGAGACACGAAGATAATGGGCAACTGTCTCAAGTCTCCGACATCGGACGACATCTCTCTGCTTCATGAATCCCAGTCAGACAGGGCGAGTTTCGGTGACGGGACAGATCTAGACCTGGAGCCACCTCCGCCGTACCAGGTGAGAGACTGCTAACTTCCAGGGTGTTGATTCGGGACAGAAAGGTCTCTGGCACAAGCAGGACAAAGTGGCAATGCGATTTAATCTCAGTTAAAAAGCCTAAATGCTAAAACAGAGGAGGTAATGTGCATGAAAATGTGCTTGTATCCCGTGTGTGTGAGAGCTAGTTTCATGTCTGTGGCCTTTTTAACAAGTCTGCCAGGAGTAGTTTACCTGAGTAAACAAACTGGTTTTAAGTCATTCCCACTAACTGGCCTTTCAAGAATGTCTAGACCAGTAAACTGCTTTGTTTTCCAGTTTATCCCCGCACTGATCCTCACCAGTCAGTCCACTCTGTGCAGACACAGTGAGCTGATTACAGGAGGGAAACTACTATTGTTTCATTTTTGGTGTTTCTTTGTCTGTTACCAGGAGCAGGCTCACATGCCCATGTACCATCCCACGCCTAGTCAGGCCCGTCTGGCCACCCAGCTGACAGAGGAGGAACAGATCCGCATAGCTCAGCGCATCGGCCTCATCCAGCACCTCCCTAAGGGTGTTTATGATGGAGGGCAAGACGGCTCGGAGAAAAAGATCAGAGAGTGAGCATTTTGCATGTGATATTTACACAGAGGAAGGTTGCTGAGCAATACTAAGTGATTCAGACATATTTGTTTTACTCCTGACCTCAGCAACAACACCATAAAGATTTAACGTGACTAATATTTAATCTCATATAAGGATGCATGATATGATTGATGGGAGTCATTAGTAACGTAATAATAGAGGTGAGACTGTATTAGTTTGTGTTTTGTTTTGTTTTTTGCTGAAAAGATCAAGTCAAGTCAATTCATTTAAGTGCCCAATAGGAGGTACAAAACAATTTCATAATTAATAACTGTCAAAGTCTGAATTGAGGCTGGACATCTAAAGCAAATTTGTAATTTTTGGCACTGTAAGTAAATTTTACTTATTTTGAGAGTCAGTTATCACACAGAAATGTCAAACACCGGCTGGTTTTAGCTTCTAAATGTGAAGATTTGCTGCCATTCTCTGTTATTTATATCATTATAAATTAATTGTCGTTGGGTTGTTTGAACAAAACAATCAATTTGAAGATGTCCCATCTGGTTATGAGAAATGATAGTTGTGATATTTGTACACATTTCAGGCCAATTATAGGTCAATTAAATAAAATCTTAAGATTCATTGACAGTAATTTTTGCAGGATTGGGATTATTAAGATTATTTGTAATGTGGCTATAACACACAGGGGAGGCTGTAATAGTTGTATTATTATTTTTTATTAATCACTCAACGATATGTATAATGTAGTTTCTCAAATTTGAGAAATTGAGTTAAACAATTAATTGATTATAAAAATTGTTTCCACTCTCCACTCACCTTCATTAACATAAGATCTAACAGGCCAAAGTAAAGTTATAAAATGATGATTTGTAGTCTCCTGTGTCAAAGTCATCTTTACACCGGTGTGTATTTAAACTTTTTATCTCATCCATTTTCAGATGCGTGATCTGTATGCTGGACTTTGTTTACGGGGACCCTATCCGGTTCCTGCCGTGTATGCACATCTACCACATGGACTGTATAGACGACTGGCTGATGAGATCCTTCACCTGCCCCTCCTGCATGGAGCCCGTGGATGCTGCCCTGCTGTCCACCTACGAGACCAACTAATATTTCACCCCTCCTGCCCCAAGATTAGGTCAAACATGGCCCCTTCAGCCCCAAACACACACACAAACTTAACAACTGCCCTCTTATAGAGTGAGAGGAGCTTAAACATGTGTTTTCTGTTTTCTTGCACTTTGAAAAATTCAAAATTAACTCACCTAACGTTGGCCTTCCATTCCCCTCCAGATCTAAATAAGCTGGTCTTAAGCATCGGTTACACAACTCAGTAAGAAACTGTTTCCAGATGACCCTGTGTGATTGTGTTTGTGTGTGTTTGACATGCTGAAACAGCGTCCAGTGCTGCTGCTGACAGTGAGCACATTGGATGTGTGTGTGTGTGTGTGTGTGTGTGTGTGTGTGTGTGAGCTGTTTGGACTGTTTGTTCAGTGACTGTGCATTTCCATTTGAGCTGGCCTCAGTGGAGTTTCTCCCCACCTGACCCCAGTCCACCTTCATTCCCAGTTAGTAGTTAAAATGGACAATTAGGCTGACAGATTATTGACCAAAATGCTACAAGGTGTTGCTACAGAATGTAGTTTTCTGTGGCAACAGTCAGCAAAGACTTCCTCGACATATTGATCTCCTAAACACGCTCTCACTTTAAAATGGCCCTACACTTTGGAGATATGGCAACACACAGCTGAAGTTTACACTGTTGGTGTTAGATAATAAAGAAGAAATTGCTCTCCAGTTAGTCAGGATTACAGAAAAATGATGCACACACTTAACAGAAACCATCCAAAGTGTATGTACACAGTGTAAACCCAAAGGAGACCAAGGCCAGACTAAAAAATGAAAATGCTTTGAGGTGAAAAGAAATGATGTTGTATAACATTAACGTTTCACCAGACGGTATGTAAAGCAGCTGGCAGCCAATGTAAAGGGCTCATTTGTGCATGGGCAGGTGGATCAGTCAGTCAAAACTTAGAAATGCTTGCACACGTTTCATCTGATCCAGAGATTTGCACTTTACTTATAGGACAGTATCTAAACAATATATTAATATATGTACCTTATAACCTTGCACTATCAATACTTCATTCCTTTATTTCCTGAAATGCAAAAGTTAAATAGCTGATAACGATATTTTCAAAGCTGTCAGTAGTCACTTATCACGTCGAAGTAAGCCTGATGATGTATTTCATGAAATCTGTGATACAGTAGTGTGAGCCTCTGCTTTGTTCCGTTTGATTTTTGTGTGTTTTGCGTGTACGTGAAGGGACAGAGGCTTGCTCCAGTTCAAAGGAGACGTTCGACGTTTCAGGAAATACGTTTGTCCACTTTCTTGTCAAGCGTTAAGATTGATATCAATCTGATTCTGTGCGTAAAGGAAGCTGGAGCCAGCTTAGGCGCTTACTGTAACTGAGCATAAAGACTGTAAGCAGGACGAAATAGCTAGCATGGTTAGGATGCTCAAAAATATGCTGACCAGCAACTCTGAAGCTCAGTAAGTTGTGGTTTTACGACTGTTCAACAACACAGTGTACCAGCATTTAGCTCTCACTTATATGCAGACAATTTACATATAATGTCTTAATTAACTGACTGTAATGTGCTACTAGGCCATTTCTAAATTTTGTACAGAGCCATGCTAGTTGTTTACCCCTGCTTCTACTCTTTACACTGAGTTAAGCTAATCGCCTCCTTCATCTAGCTCTGTTTATGGCGTACAGACGTGAGGGTGGTTTCAATCTCATCGCTTGGCAAGAAAGCAACTAATCATGTTTCCTTAAATTTCAAACAGTTCCTTTTAAAGAAAGAAAAGTGAATCCGCATTAATACAAAGTCACTTTCTTTATCATGTCACATTTTTTGTTTTGTTTTATTACACTATGATTGTTTTATTTTCATTCACTGTAGCAGTAGTTTCAATCATTGGATTCCTTTTTATTTGTGTCATTGTTTGGTGATAGTGTTTTTTTTCTGTTACCTGTGTTATATCTTCTACCTTCACATTATTTGTCACATTAGTATAAAATCCACTGTGTATTTAGGAGAGTAGGTATATGTAATGTTTACACTGGTTTAAGCCTGACTGTGCAAACCTCTGTCCCGAATGAATTTCACAGTGTGAGAGACTTCTTTTATGGTGTGATAGTTACAACTGAGATATCAAGTTTTCCATTGAGCTTTTCCTTTGCTGTGTTTTTCAGCTTAAGTTTATTCTGAAAATTAATATTTCATGTAACCTTGTTTTCTTTCTTTCTTTCTTTCTTTCTTTCTTTTTTTTTTTGGAAGGCTAAGAAGCCGTCATGTAAAAAAGAAATAAACAAACAAAAAAACAAACATATTTTTCTTGTTTAATTAAGAGCAGGCGATCGTTCCACTGCATTTTAAAAAACGTGTTTGTGTCGGTCAGATGAAGTGGACTGGATTTGGGGTCCTGTGATTACTAAAATAACACACACTTGCAAAATATTCCTTTGAGCCTCTCATTAATGCAATCCTAAAATCTGGCAGCGTAGTGGAAAACGTGACTACGTGGTCAGTGTTCTCCCTTTGACTAATGTAGCAAGCCACATTAGTAATGTTTAATGCTTTGTTCTCTCTGTTTGCATCAGCTGTGAAGGAAACACGTGACTTTATTGGACCGTTTTATGTGTGACGCACACACGAGTGGAATTGTAATTACAAAATCCGGTAAAATCCACATCTGAACATGCCCACGCTAGATCCATTCAGACCAAACGTATGCCTGTATCTATGTACATGCATCTTAACATATTACGTAGATCATGTGGGGTCATGAGACTGTATACGAGGCCCATACGTCCCTCTTATTGCACTTATAGAGAATATTTGATTGCAACATGCCCTTTCTTTCTTCAGATTAAGCAGTTACACATTTAATCGGCTTTGCAGTGTTTCAAGACCTGCATGCTTTTACTTTTTTGATCAGATTCAGACAATGTTGAGCAACACAGTAAAGACAGACATGGAAAGGTCAGTTGTTTAAGTGCAACCATAATAAGATTTGGTGTGGCAACATATTAAATCTCTGCAAATATTTCAAGAATTTAGGCTGAAGGATTATTTGTAGCAAGAGAAATGCCTGCTTGTTTTAAGAAAACTCAAATCATCACCAGATATCTTTTGGCCTAACTCAAAGAATGAAGTTAAGGCAGTAATTATGCAGATTCACAGAGGATTGAACCCCATTTGAAGGACAGTGTCTTTGCACAGTTTGTCACCGTGCTACACAGGAATTGGCAAATGAACATAGCACATAACTGAAGAATACAAAACAACCATTTTGATTTGACAGATTTAATTTTTTAACCATTAAATATTGAGTGAACAATCCATATTTGTTTTAATTAAACCTATGATGACAGTACAGGATTTGGGCATGCCACTCCAAAAGACATAAATTCATATAATTATATTTTAATTTGTCTAACGACTCACACCAGCTGCAAACAAAACCATAAAACCATTTTGGCTAATAAAGCTTTTTTTCTCTCAACGTTATACATTTAGTCATTATTTATCCTATTTGTATTTTATTTTTATAACCCTGCCGACTACCGTTAACACAGAAAAGCATCATCAGGGTTTGTACATCCCGTGAAAGGTGACAGGAATGTCGCACTCCACTTCCGCTCTGGCAATCTCAGACAGATCTTTGGCGTTGAGGATAAGAAGGTAAGCAGGTCTCTGGGAGCCCGGAGCCGCAATGATGGTCAGAAGCACACCTAAGGGCACAGCACCACATTATCATACAACAATTCCTATCATAGTAGGTGTCGGTATTGTGTTTATATTGCTGCTGACATACCATCATCCTCATCTACCCCATCAGGAGTCTGAACAAACAGGGGCTCTGAGGGATAGGAGTCTGGTTCTTGCCATACCCAGGTCTCCTTGGTCTTCACATTCAACTTGCAGATCTACATACAAGTAAAAAAAACAAAACCATAGAATGAAAAAGCTTATTTTACACACTCTGAGGCACTCATGACTAAAGTTATTTCGTTAACTTACCCTGTCTGGTATGAAATGGTTGAGACCCAGGCCGTAGGCATATGTGTAGTTCTTCCCTGCAAACTTCTCGTAGTTGATCTGAGGGAACTCAAAAGCTACAAAAGCATCATTAAAAAGTTACATAATGGAGACATATTCAGTATATTTTAGAGATGACTGTGTCCACCACAGCTGAGTAAATTATATGTGGTTGCACCTTGGCGAGGCCCGGAGAACAGCACCTCTGGCTCCAGCCAGATCGTCCCATCAGCGTGCATCGTCGCTGTGGCTGTCGTGTACGGCAGGCTGACGAGGTTCTTCCCCTGCTCCTCCTACATCAAGTGAGATGAGAACAAATAAGAAATTTGCACTTTTAAGTGTCAATCTGTGTCCGTCTGATGAGCAAAACAGGTGGCTCACCTTGTGGACATCCAAGGGAATAACGTATCTGCGGACCTCCGGCTGTGGCGCCATCATGGCCGCCTTCTTCACCTCATCCCAGTTGGCCCTCAAGTTGGCCAACCAGAGGTAGTTGTAAACGAACTCAAAACTGCATGGATGACAAATGGACAGATAATTAACAACAATATCTGTGCATTAAACTGAAGATATCCAGGATGGTTTAAATAAAAGTCCAACATTTGGCTCTTAAGTTACCCTTTCCATCCACAGAGGTCAACAACAATGAAGCCTTGGTCCTCATAGGTGTTGATGTGATGAAACATGCCAATGGCTGCCGCTTTGAACTTGTGATCAATGTACTCTCCAGGGTCTTTCGTGGCAATGTGAAACAAGGTCTATAAAACATCAGAATGCATGTAAGATTTCAACATCGAGGGTTAGAAAACGTCAATATATATAATATCAGTCTACTCTGGGTTCTTACTCCTTGGCTCTCATTGGACTCAAAACAGTCCATGTAGTTGGAGCCTCGGATGCTCCAAGCGCTCAGGAATTTCAGCAGGTTGATTTTCACCGGAGTCTCCACAAAGACAAAGTAGTTGTCTGACATGCCGAAGCTAGAAATAAAAGGATGTTAAAACACGGACTTTCTGTGACAACGTTGATGAAATACCAAATGGATCACAGTGGGCTTTGAGTCCACACACACCTGTGCACATAGGAGGGTTTGAACCTCTCTGCACTGGGGAACTGCACCACCACCTTGGACTTCTCAATGGGATCAGACTTATCTAAGAAAAAAAGGCAAAGGTTGTTTCAAACAGGTGTCAAGTTGTTTTTACACTGGAATCTGTAATTACCACATTAATGCTAAGCACGTTTTTTATTCCAAATAATGTTGTGATCTCAAAAAAAAAGGAGTGAATGTGCTCGGTTTAATGACATCAGTGAATCTGCTTTGAATTATTTCAATTCAGGAAGCTCTAGGGGACTGACCCTGAGACAGAAAACATCTTTTGTACTGTAAAACATTTTAATTGGTTTTACAAGAGGGGTTACGGTGAGTATTTCAACCCTGAATTATCATTCAGTGGCAAAATTAACTGCTGTTAAAGTGCCTGTCGGTGTAATAATCCCAGCACTGATCCGAACCTTTCTGTGTGGGTGGAATCCTGACAATGTTGTAGGCCAGCGTTGCTCCTTTTCCCATGCAGTTTCCAATGTTATACACTGTGCCATCTCTCTCGATATGAGGGTGAGCTGTCACTCCATTAATGTTGATATAGTTGCACAAATCCACCTGGACAGAAAATAAAGACGGCGCTTTAATATGAAGAGTGGTAAGATAAGTTATTAAACCTCAAATTCTCTGATGTATTTGTACTGATATACCTTCTTCAGTGTCTCCAAGGTATCAGTGTTTACTTTAGTGATGTAGTTGGTTTCTGTTACAGCATAAAAATCCTCCCCAACAGGATAAACGTTCACCAGGCAGTTGTCTGTGACCTCAACACCCTTGAAGTAAGAGAAAAACCTGCAAACGAAAAAAACATGAAGATGTTGTATGAAGTTAATATGCATTTACTCAAATACTGTACATAAAATTGAGGTATTTGTATTTTAGTCATTAGTTTAGTTAATTAACAAATAAAGACTTTTGCACACAAATCACATTCCGAACTTATGAAACATGATATTTTGTTGCAAATAAATCTACCCAACAGTTTATACAAGCACAGCTGAAATGATTTGGTGAGTTGATTCACAGAAAATTGTATTTTCATGCAAACACATTTCATGGGTCCTGCTTCACAAATGTGAATCTTCCTTCTAATTATTCAAATAATTTGAATGTATGTTAATGATTTTAAGGTTTGAACAAAATTAACATTGTGAAGGTGTCAAGTTTTACAAGCCAATCGTTTAATGAAGAAAATAATCCACATTAATCCACAATGAATATAATCATTTGTTGCAGTCTGACACAAAACTGGTAAAATTAGCTCCACCTCAATTAACTACAACAGCACAATAATGTTTTTATATTAATGTATGTGCAACAATAATCTAATTATGACATTATTCTGAATTAAGTACTTTTACTTTAAGTACTTAAAGTAGAAAAAATGTTCCTGATTATATTTATATACTTTTACTCTCAATGCATAACATTTACTTGTTTTTGGGTACTTTAAATGGTGGTTTTAGTACTTTTACTTAATTAAACAATCTGAATACTCCTTCAACCAGTGGCTATTAGTAATGTCATGAACTGAAATGTAAGCTAAAAAGTAAAAGCAGATTAAAAAAAAAAAAAGCAGATGCAGCATATTCAGCAGCATAGTGAAGAGAGAAACCCAAAGATAAATACAATACATGTATTTGCTGGATGAGTTTATCGACTGGTGGAAATCCTGTGTGTTTACCAACCTGGAGAAAATATTCTTGCAGGGATCAGGGTATGCAAAAGTGCCGAACTCAGTGATCACCACGCGCTTCTCTGTGATGGCTCTCACATATGCATCTGTTCTGACAAACCTACATGGAGGAAAGAATGAAAAGCAATGTCATCCCAAGGCATTATACATTTATTTTGAAAAACAAAAAAATGTTTAATTGAAATTCATCATTCAATATCTTGAAAATCTTGAATTTATCCCTAAAAGGCTACCTGATTGAATAAAGGTGTTAAAATGACAAATAAGAATCAAAATATGAATCAAAACCTAAACCCCTCACTCGGTATAAGTATGAGAAAGTATACTTGCAGAGAACTCGCATCGAGTTAGGTGTTATTTTTATAAATGTTCTTAGTTATGATATACTCTAATTTCACGCTGTTAATGTAGTTGTAGGAGCAGTTTGATTTGAAAATTGAGACTTGATGCATGCTCAAGTCTCTGCATGTTGATTTTGCTACATGTCAGTGATATAAATGAGGCAAATCCTTCAGCTCTTACTTTCGGTAGTAGGTGACCTGGCCATTCTTAAAGTCGAATTTGTGCATGAGGGCCTGACCATCAAAGAGATGATAGAAAGGTTCATCTCCAACTTCAAAAAGCCCAGGTCCCAAGCGGAGAAGACTTCCCTTCAGAAATGAGGGAATACGACCTGTAACACACAAACGTACATAAATCAGAGATTGTTTTGAAATGTATTGGTTGCATTCAGAGCCTGCTTTGGATGCTGGTCTGTGTTCTCTGTAATCAGTGTATGACTGTCAAAGAATTATTTGCCTGCAGTCTATTTCTGTCTGAAAATATGCAAACAAACCTGTGACTGTTGCTGGAAGAGGCTCAGCCAGCTCTTCACATGTCTCAAAAATCTTCTTGTAGGTACCAGCTGGGTGTTCAAATCTGTCATCAAAAAGTGAAGACATCAACCAACACTGCAGCCAAGTAAAACAAACTCAAGGCATTTTTTCAGCAAGATAAATGTATGAGTCTGCTTGTTGGAGTTACTAAAAGCAGGTCATGCTGACGAGGTCTAAACATGAGCTTTAAATCCTTCAGGAGTTTAATCAGCTGCAGACTGACTATTTAAGTCAATGTGTAAAGGTCACAGGATCAAGTTTAAGAAAAATAACATTATAGAAATTTGCAATCAAATCTGGAAAAGTAAAACCCATCACTGACTAAACTACTTTTAAAACATGCTGCCCCCACTTCAATCAGAAACTCACCGGCTGACCATGTTTCCTTCTCGTTGTGGCACCTCACAAAGCAAAGTCTTATGAAAATGTCTGGTCACTTCTGAGCTGGAAGTCTCAGGTCTCCCAGTGGATTTGGGGGTATTTATTTGTCCAGTCCTCCTCACAGTCACTGCAATCTGCACGCGTAAACCTTTCTCCTGACCAATCATGTCACACCATGAACAAGAATCCCATTGTGCCAATATCCTTCGCTTGATGGCTCAATGGCCACCGCTATGAAACCGGATTTATTGTAAAGAATATTTATCGCACAAGAAGTGGCAAGTGTGTTGCAATAGTGCATGTGATTTTTTTTTTTTTCAGCGTTTAGATTTAGTGGTTTAAGATAACCTATAGTCATGCTGAGAGTAGAGTTTCAGAGTATTGATGCAATGTGTACATAACAGTATGAATATGCAGTTTATATTTATAGCCACTGATAGTGTTACTTTTATATTTTTAGAGGTGTGAATTTATACTATTTATTCTACTAAATTGGTCAAAAACCAAACCTCTTATCATTTCAGGACAATGAAAACACCTTATTCTAGATTAAATAACAGAGACATAGAACAGATTCATTGTGAAACAACAATAACAGTGTACTTTCACTGCTATTATTAGGCGATCTTGCACAATATGATAAGTAAATAATTAAAATGGGGCCAGTGTTTCTTTTGTGTGAACACAAAATGTCTTAACTTGCCGGTCTCAGTGCAGCTATAATCCAGGTGTAACTAGGGATTATGTTCGACGTAGCCTGAGGACAAACGCTGCATTGTTTCTCCTGGGAAAAAACACCATTAGTAGAGAGAGTTTCACCAGAGGCTGTTTTGTCAGTGGAAGGATTGTCATGTGGCATGTGTAAATTTTTGTCAGTGCCGTATGGACTCACTTTAAAAAGCAAAATGCAGTCTTATGATTATCTGTTATTAATAAAGTAAGACAGGGTCAGCGATTGAAGATTACCCAGTGAGAAGAGGCAGTGTTTCTGTAGTGGAACAAACATGCTACTGTGAAGTGAGCACATTCCTGCACAACTGCAGAGCTCTTTCATTTAAACAACTATTGTACAAACTGTGTTTTTATTGTATTTATAATTTTTTTTTCACATTTTCTGTTTTTGATTTATATTTTTTGATGTCCAGTACTTTCCTTCATCTTTTTTTTCAACTTTACTTACAGGATTACTCCATGTTCATTATGGTATGACCAATTCACCAAAGCAAACGTGCTTGGCAATAAACTGATTTTGATGTTAATACACTCACAGACTACTTTCAGTTACTCTGGAAAACAGTGCTTATATAGTTTGACAAAACAATATCAACTTACAATCCACTTATAATCTTTTTCTGGCGCTTTCAACCATATCACATGATCCTGAGGTTGCTCAGTTGTCATGGAGCTTATGACGTCTTCATCATAACATCAAATCATCATCAACTACAGATGATCCATCTCCAGGACAACTTAACAAACACCATCCACTGATGTAAACTGTGTGATGTGGTTGATGCTCCAGAAAGAGAATATTCTTAGCTGACAAGTTTGGGCATGTGATTTAAAATCCAAAGGCAGATTTCACTTTTCACTTTGTTTTTTATTTTTATTTTCTGTGTCATAAATTAGTTGAGATTGTTTGAGTTGTTCATAGTTCATAGTTAAAGCTGAGAAGGACAAACATTTCCTTGATTTTCCAATTCAAACTCAATCTGTGATGGTAGAAGAGTATCATATCAAGTTATCGTGATGTTACATGTATGGCAAAGATGTACGGTAGATGCTTTCCTTTCTCATTATCCTTGTTTACATCATCTATAAAAGCGGATGGGGACCTCTGTTGGTTATTGATTGCAGTTAAAAACTTGACCTACATATCATCAGCGTTGCCGGTGCTTGTACGAAAGACTAACATCGCATTGATGGATTAGTTTATTAATAAATGAATACACCTGATAGCGCGTGTTTGTCATGTTTTCATCAATCTGTTACTGTTATACTTTAACTGCACGCATGCGCACTTCGTTCGGGACTTACAATATGGCGGCGGGATGCAACAGTCTGTTGTTGATGTAGTCGCTAGCTAACACCTAGCCTGCTAATTCCCCACAAACAAGCGGATTTAACAGCCAGCGTTTAACTTTCACTTAAATTTAAGTTCAGCTGTTAACTGTTAGTTGTCGTTGTTGTAACGCTTTCAGTCGGTAAAATGAATTACACCACGAAGGTGGTCCAGGTGACCAACGTGTCACCGAGCACAACGTCGGAGCAGATGAGGACACTGTTCGGGTTTTTGGGCACCATCGAAGAGCTGAAGTTATTTCCACCAGAGTGAGTTTGACTCGTTTGTGGTTTACTAAGTTAACGTGAATAACGCAGTCACGGGTTATCTGTATGTTTGTTTGTTTGTTTTTTGTTGTAAACGGGTTATATTTGTAGAAAAAGAAACGTAGGCCTAACATGCTAACTAGTACTGTAGCTAACAGTAACTTAATACACCAACGGTTTGTGTCTTTGAACTGTTGCGTAGTGAAGGTTCAGTCATGATATTAGAGACTTAAATAATATATATGATGTATAAATATATCCCTGTGTACAAGTTACTTTACTCTTATTGTTAATATTTCAAATAGTGTAGTATATCCTATTTAAATAGTGTGTTATACAGTGATACTTGTCACACTTGCACAGTGTATTGAACACTTACGTATTGATTATATTTTATATTACTTAGCTGTATATATTTATCCTTGTTGTGTAGTGCTGTTACAGTTACAATTAGTGCTCTTAAAGGGCCAGTGTGCAAGATTTAGTTGCATCGAGCGGTGAATTTACAGATCGCAATCAACTGAATACCCCTCGCCTCACCCTCGCCTTCCAAACGTGTAGGAGAAACCGAAACTGACCCAAAAATGCGAAAGCCCCTCTCTATAGAGCCAGTGTTTGGTTCATCCGTTCTGGGCTAGAAACATGCAACATGACAGACTCCATGAAGAGGACACGCTTTCTCTGTAGATATAAAAGATTCACTACATCCAATTCTACACTATACACTAATTAAGTTATACACTGATGAAAATATACATCATTATAATATTCCATTCCTGCCAGTAGATCCCCCTAAATCATACACACTGGACCTTTAATGCTGAGCGGCCCCCCTCGTCCAACACGTTTCATTGTATTGTTGACTCTGAAAATTAAAACCTGAAAACTGGAACTGATTTCTTAAATGGGTTGTAACACTAACAAGCAAGTTTGTTTGTTTTTCGTCATACTGAAATCATTCATCAGCTATTGGAGTCCAGGAAAAGTTAGCAGTGACCCAAATAAAAATACTCATGGAAAGTCATCTTCATGAGACAAAATAAAAAAAAATGTATTTAGCTTTTATTCTACCGTCACATAATTTTGTCCGAGTAAGTAAGACAAAAGTTTGATTCATGCTTTTCCCTTCAGTGTCACAGGTCTGACTTGCTATGTCACATTTTTCTTTTCTTATATTCATTATTTTCACTTGGTGTATAATATAAGATTGTTTTTATTATTGATTAATCGGTTGATTGAAGATGCCTGCCCAAACCAAAAGTCCAAAGATATCGAGAATAGCAGCACATTTGACAAGAAGCAGGAAATGTTTGACATTTTACTTGATGACTGACTAATTTTCAAGTCAAGTGAAGTGGATTTTATTGTCATTTTAACCATATACACAGTGAAACAAGACAGTGTTTCACCAAAGACCATAGTGCTACATGAAATATAAAACATAGTGCAGACAGGACTACTTTAATCTGCACACACATTACAACACAAAATACAACAAGGGCTACATAAAGTACAGTACGTTTGACAAGAAACAACAGACAGAGTGTAACAGACTTTGAGGTGTATGTATATGTGCTCCATGTGGATATACACAGTATGATTATAGTAGGTATATATTGAATAAAAGTGTGCATGGATTGTATGTGCACAGTGTTGTTGTTTGCAGTTATATTAACAGTTCAAATGATATTTTTAATTTAATTTAAACCTTAGTTTATTTTACTTAGTATCTAAGTAAAAGATTTGATGTTTATTTACTCACCAACAGAGCAGCAAAGTTGTCGTGATGAGAGTCAAACTCTGCGTAATGTTTGTAGTGCACTATTGTTTTTATGGCAGTATTGTACGTGGACGTTCTGATTTGTGATTCTCACATTAAATCTACAACTTGGTGAATAACAAAGCGTGTGGGCATGGTTGAACCACATTACGTTGCTGTGAAGAAAAAGACTGGACAAAAATTTGATTTCAAGATTGAAATTTTTGTGGTGTGTAATGTACTAATTTCCCGCTTCCTCGATAGTGATTCTCCGATGCCGGTGACATCGCGGGTGTGCTTTGTGAAGTTCCAGGAGCCCGAGTCTGTAGGAGTGTCTCAACATCTGACTAACACCGTCTTCGTGGACCGAGCGTTGATCGTGGTACCGTTTGCTGAAGGTTTGTCTCTCCGTTGTTCCCTTTGTATGAGTGGTCCGTGTTGATTGAATGGCATGACTCTTGAAAATGTAAAAGAATAAAAAGAATTTCATTTATCCCATTTTGAGAAGTCAGCTCACCTCGGCCTGTTTACATGAGATTTGAGGTAATTAGAGTGATACTGGTAATGCTGTTCCCTCCCCTATAAGAAGTGTTTAAGGCAGACCTGTCAGATTTTTGGTATTCTGTGGTAGCACATCCCATATCTGCTTTACCACCACAATAAAATACATATCAAGCTGTATGTCTCTGCCTAAAACAATAACACATTCTGTATTCAGAATACCAAAATCTGCTTTACAGACTGGGAGTTGAACACTCCCAAGCTGCAGGCGCCGCAGACACCTCAAAATACAGAAGTGAAGTTGTTTAAACTCTTAACCATGTGCATTTTATTTTCTCCCCCATATTGGACTATCCTCTGTTAAACTTCTCTCTGTTATTTGTGTGTGTGTGTATGTGTGTGTGTGTGTGTGTGTGATTTTTGTAGTGAAGAAGGCAAAAGCAGCCCCCTCGTTGATGGCTGAAAGTGGTCCTCTGCCTGCCAACAGGGGATTATAGACATTTGCAAAGGCCAGCAAGCATTCAAGTCCCATCCCACTCTTTTTGTGTCCTGTATTCTTTCTCTGCCTTCTCTTTCCTTCTGTCTAATTTATCTTTTCTAGGTTTAGTATAAAGGTCAGATATCGGGGACATACCCTGAAACAGTGCTCATTTTGCATTGTTTTTGCAACACTTGTGAACGCTGCTTAGCCATTCATTCATGGCCTTAAAGGCAACATTCTTCATTTTTGGATGTCAACAAATCCCATGAAAAGACCATTGTTGTCCAAAAAAAACCTATTAAAAGCATATCAGTGAGCCACACCGTTGCACTGGGTGACATGTTTGTTCATTGTGATGAATGCAGGCATCATCCTGCAGCTGCTAACGCTCGCAAGCACGCCAAATGTATATTAATCCGCCACTGAAAGTCCTCAAAAATGCACAATTGAGTCCTGTTTGAGTACGTTTAGCTGAACACTGGAGTTCCCAGATGTTTGAGGAAATCACTTAGCCTTTTATAGAAATGAAACGACACACTTGTGACCCGTTTTTTGAAGATTTCAGTGGCTTTTCTTTTTTGCGTCTTTTCATAGGATTTGTTGAGAGTAACCAAACATTGAATATCGACAGCCTTATCCTTTAAAAATGTTTAAATTAGCTCTTGAGAGGAAACGAAAGAAGAACGGCAGTTATTTGTGTCTGGTGGCAAAAGGGTGTGAGTAATCAGTTGTGCACTGCACACACATATTTACTTAACCATATGTGAGCAAGTAATTTTGGGACTTAGCAACAGTAGTCAGTGATTGGTTATCTTTATATCATACAAATCTCATCATAAGATTTCTAAGATGCCCACCGGACATGACACAATGTTGGTAAAATATACTCTCTTTAACAGTGGTCTTCTTTTGTTGTTGTGTTTTACAGTTCTTTTTCCTGGCTCAGCCAGTCCTGTATACCAGGCCCTGCTGAAAATACCATCCAACAGTTTTGTCTCCTGCAGCAATTTCTCTCTTCAGTGTGCTTTTTTTATTTATTTTTTTTTATTTACATGTTGTCATTGTTGTGTGTCCGTATTAAGGTCATGTCTTTTTGTGAAAGAGTTGTTTTGTGGGTGGATTCACTGTGAGATGACTTTGAGGTGTCAATTTGTTAATTTGGGTCATTTAAAAAAAAAAAAAAAAAAAAAATCAGTGACATATTGCAAATATAAATCTGATTTAAAAATTACTGGACTGTGGTAGCACAGATTAATCAAACCAGTTATCCTCTGCCTAGGTTTGGTTAATTGATGCAGTGGCAGGTAAGGATACTAGAATAATGATGTACAGCAGACACGTTACCCACCCTGAATTCTGCTATTGTCATTTAGTGTATCTGACATTTGTGTTTTTGGTAAGTAGACACTGATAGCTTGTAAAGTGTTCTTGCCAAATCCCTAAAATTCTCTCTGTTGTGTGTATCTCGATTTTTCTCTGTGTGCTTTTAGTAGCGAAGCCGCCAACGTGAGTCGCTTGTTTCAGTAAACGTCTAAATGAAAATTGAGGGCACACCCAACTGGAGAAGCAGCTGTGCTTGCTAACGTTTGGTTCATGACTTAAAAAACACGTTCAGGTGATATATTCTTGGCAGTGTTCATTGGAGTAGTGTGATATATTCCAGCAATAGTTATGTCACTGCAATGATTATGTTGAATTCAGGGAACTCTTCTCTGATCTGTAAGGTAACCATTTTGTTGAATCTAATTTGGAGAAATGCAGTGTGAAGACTTTTTTTCTTTTCTTTGTCTTTTCCAACATGTCTTCTCTGTAGTTCTGTCCTAATGCCTGTCTTTATTTTTCTGTAGGATCTATTCCGGATGAGGCTAAAGCTTTGTCACTGTTGGCGCCGGCAAACGCTGTTGCAGGAATTCTGCCAGGAGGAGGACTTCTTCCAACGCCCAATCCCATCCCCAATCCACATGTAAGACTTCACTGCTTGGTACAAATTTTCTGACTATGGGAAAATATTTACAATATGACCTAGTGTTTGACATGTATTTTAACAAAGAATCATGCTCCAGATGCTGTTGTCATGCAGAAGAAGTAATGTCAAATTACTAATTAGTACTATTTTACTATTCTACTCCGTAGTCCAAATAAGCTCACCTCATTTGGTAGGAGTTCTGGCGCTTTTGATCATATCACATGAACTTTATAAGCAGATAGAGTTTACTCAGTTGTCATGAAAGTTACAGATGTTGTGATTTGCATGTGTGTCTGAGCACTTTAATGACTTCTCGTCATGTTTGCCCGAAAGGTTCAAAGTTCATTCTTGCCCTCAGAAACCGCAGTTGATCTTTCTAATTCTTTTAAAAACGAGGGTAAATAGTTAGAGAAGAGCGATCACATTTTAAAATTGTCAGGTGTTATTTGTGGGTGATGGTGATTCAGCACTTAAGCAGTGATACATGGCGTCACCTGTCAAAATGTGGAAACGATGACATTAACACCAGTGCGAGCACACACAAACATTGTAAGATGTCAAGATCTCAGCAGGAGGCAAGCATAACAAAATGCTTGTGTGTGTTTTTGTTTTTACTCCAGATGGGAGGGAACCTGTTCTGTACTCCAAACATGGATGCGATGGCTGCATTTGGATTCCCAGGACCCAATATGAACCCCCAGGTGAGAGGTTTTCTTGAATGACACCAACAAGCAAGTCTTTGCCAAAAGCTTATGAAGTTAGATATGCAGTCTTTTGAATCTTCTCTCTGTTTTTACAGGCTGCAGATCAGCTGTTGAAGTTCATGACAGATCCAAAGTAAGTCAGTATAAAGAAGCTCCTATGTAAATTGTGGAGTAAAGCAACATTGTGTTTGTATGTTTGTAATCATAATGAGTCGACTAATTAATGCTCCTTTGTTTAGACTGAATCCTTTGGCTGCAGGCTTAAACCTGAATGCAAGCCTGAAGGCTGACGCATCAAATAAAGAAATCGAAGAGGCCATGAAGAGAGTCAGAGAGGCCCAGTCGCTCATTTCTGCTGCTATTGAACCTGGAAGTGAGTGCAAAAAGGCTGCATTGCAGTGTCCAGCAGTCATAATTCTTACTTTACCGCTTTTTGCCTTTTTCAGAAAGTCCTTCGTACATTGTGCCTCGACATTGTTAAGCAGCTTTATTTTTTTCTATCCTGCAGATAAGGAGAGCAAAAAGAAGCGCCCTCAGTCTCGGACTAGATCCAGGTCTAGAAGGAGGAGGTCCAGATCACGTTCAAGACACAGGTGATTACTAATGTTAGAGATATATAAGAGTTTATATGGAAAAGCTTTTTGTACATTGAGAATAAAGTGAAATGGTCTAAATGTTTGCAGGAGAACCAGGAGCAAATCACGGCGACGGTCAAACTCCAGAAACAGGAAGCGCTCCAAAAGCCCCCGCAGGAAACGCACCCACTCCAGAGACCGAGGCAGACGATCTCAAAGCAGATCCAGGTCGGTTAAATGTTAAGTCTGCTTTATGACAATCATAGTTAAAGATGTAAGTGAGCCTGTCTGAGATCTCCAGTCGATGTGTTTACAGAGACAGAAAGAAAGATGATTCAGGGAGAAGAAAATCCAAAACGCCACCGAAAAGCTACAGCACGGCCAGGAGGTCACGAAGCACAAGCCGGTGAGTACAGCAGCGGTGTTCATGTGCTCAGGCTAATGCAATACAAACACTAAGAGTGCGACATTTGAAGTACGAAGTTTTTGTCAGCTTTTTGTCCTTTTATGCTACACAGGAGACGTAGGAAAAGTCGAAGTGCCAGCCGATCCCCTAAAAAGTCTCCTAAGAGGAGAAACTCCAGATCTCCGTCTCCTCGAAGGTTGGTGTATTGATGTGAAATATTTGTAATCATACTGCACGCCTATTTTAAGTAGAATATTTAAAGCAATGGTTCAGGGTGCTAAATGTTGTCATTTGAACTCAAAAGGAGAATCTCCAAGCAGTTTGTGGACCAACTACAGGATTTTGTGATCGTTGGTACATCCAGGGCATTTTATGACACACCTGACTTTTGCTCTCCTCCCTCTACAGACACAAGAAGGAAAAGAAGAAGGATAAGGAAAGGGACAGGGACCACAAGGGTGATAAAGAGCGCGGCCGTGAGGAACGCGAACTCTCCAGCAGCAAAAAAAAGAAGAGCAAAGACAAGGAACGAGAGCGGGAGAGAAAATCAGACGGAGAGAAAGGAGATGTCAAGGTTGGTAAAGTATGTTTGACACTCAAGTTTTTTTTTTTTTTTCTCAGCTTCGCTGCTCTGATGTAAACCAGACTTTGAGGTGGGAAAGGAGGGGAGGGGGGTGTTTATGCTTTAAAATGTCACATCCGTTGGTTTTCTTTCAGATCACCAGAGATTATGATGAAGAAGAACAAGGCTACGACAGCGGGAAGGAGCAGGACAGGAAGTATTCTGACGACTCTGCTTTGTCTCCTCAATCTGTAGAAGGTAACGGCACAGTGCAGCCTGTGAAGGCCAAAATTAACGGAGCTGACGATCACCATGAAGAGGACATGGACGTCAGTGATTAAGTGATCCATCCGGGCTTTGTCCCTCATTAAACATTTGACTCTTTACTTTTTTTTTCTCCCCTCACTGGGGGTAAATCTAAAAATGTGAAGTGAGTGTGAAATGTATTGTCATGTTTGCCCAAAGACGTCGTCACATTGCTTTAAGCTTTTTGCCTTGACAAACTTGTTTGGTTCAAGCTGGAAGGAGGCTTTGCTTTTCTTTGCTTTGCTTGAGCTTGTGTTGTCTGGTTTTGTCACTTCAATCTTCATTTATATTTTTGTTCAGTGTTGTGCTGTGTTGCTCAGGCCTCTTCCTCACATTCTCAAAATGTGTTTGCTTCTTGTTATTTGGAAGAGTTTTAATGAGAATGTCTTTTATAATAAAGCCAATTTGGAGAAGCAAGACTTTGCATTTGTAGTTCTGTATGGGTGGATGTCTTTATGGACATCTATGTCCTCTTCAAGTCTCTCTTGACAAATTTTGTAATTCAAATTTTAATTTTTCTAATAGATCAATAGAACACTGAAAAAAAGAAATTAACATCATCAATTAATCAAACTAGTAATTTATAAAGATTTTAGGAAGTGGACCTTTTTCTCCTTAATGACTTAAGAGGGCAGTAAATTAAACTGACACATGAGGTTTAAGTAGAGGTGAGTGACATGGATAAAATCCTCCACAGTAAATGTAATTTTATTTAGTGATATTGTTTCTGAATAATATTTTGAACAGAAACTGATAATGGACCAATAACCAGACAGAAATATCTGCTTTTGGCTAAACTAACAAATATACCTGATAGCAGAGGTGCCTCATCACTTATAGTGCCATAAATCAGTCCTGCTTATTGCCCACAAACATTAATATAGCTAAATATGTGATGGTTGACACATGAATATTGCTCATCTTTACTTGGAAGCCTCATATACAATATTTTCTTTTTATTAGACTTGCACAAAGTCAGTTGAAACATGATGCTGGTGCTTTATTTAAAGGGATGTGAAGTAGGTATGGTTGCAGTACATATTAGCTGAAGCCAGAGACAATTCATCAGATTATTTCCCATCCGGATATTCTTTGAGATATCCAGCAATATCGACTTCACAGCTTAGTTTACTCTCCTTGGTTTGAAAAACAAAACAAAAAACAAAACAACAAAAAAAAGGAAAAATAAATATGCGCAGACGATCATCAAGGAGAGATTTTATAAGCACTAAAAGGTGTTTTCAAAGTGTTAGTGTTACAATTTTCAGTTCTTCCCTTAATCTAAATATCAATAAGTCTGCAGGTAATGTAACAAACGTTCAGAGAATATATCTTAATGATGCATGTGATCCAGTAGGCCAACACAGCCACAGCATGCCTTAAATATACTTAATATCAGTGCAGTATTAAACTAAGAACAGTTTACCTGATATCCCATCTGGGTTCTCCCACACACAAACGTACATAAGACAACCCTCGATACAGTACGATTATTCACTCACACGGAGCACAGAGTCCATACTATCACGACAAACATGGAGACGGCCGAGAGGTAACATGAGCGAACCTGAAAACACAGGAGACTGCGTCCTGCACAGGGGAAAAGGCTTGAATATCGAACTGTTAAGAATGTGTTTTTATGCTAAACCTTCTCCCAGCTGGTTAAAAACATTCTTAAGTACTGGAAATGTATTGCTACACAGTGTTACTCATTCGAGTATATATATATTTATATATAGTACATCATTTATAAATGAATATTAAGCTCAGTTTAAGGATACAGCTATTATTTGTGATTTTTTTTTTTTTTTTTGTTGCTATGAATTACAGATGAGACGTGAAGTATTTATAGATGACGGTGTCAGTGCAGTTTCAAGAATGATAATTCAATTATCAGTCCTTGGGGAGGAGGAGGAGGAGGAGGAGGAGGAGGAGGAGGAGGAGGTGGAGATATTAAAATAGTGATGATGAAGAGTCCAGACTGCGTCTTCTGACAGCTTTCACAGGAGAGAACAGCAGCACAGAGCAGCGGATTTAACTGCTCAGGTGGTGAACAGCGAGTACGATGAAAGCTAGCACTCATTTCACTCAAAAAAACAAAATAAACGACTTCCAATATGCATCTATAAGTAAGATGTAACATCTGTTTGCATTGATTTACTTTGGATCCATCAGCAAAATGATCAATAACTGATCAATTAGATGAGTTCCCTTTTTTTTTTTTTTTTTTAAACGGACATGAGAATAAAACAATAACAGGATTCCTCATTTTTCTTTCCCACCGCCCGAACACGACATAAGCTTGCTGGTCATTTCCTGTTTGCGTCAGACGAGTTTACAGGTCAGAGGTCGGGGAAGCGACTGGGATCTTCTTTGTATTCGTCGGGGATGAAGAAAATAGACTCATCAAATTCGTCATAGCGGAATTCCTGAAACGTGACAGTCGCTGTGATCGTGGGGAAGACTGGGATGTCTGCAAGAAGAAGAAGAAGAGAACATTATTTTTTGGGATTGTTCCCCTCGAGCTTAACCGCTCACAGGAACACACAGCGGTAGGTTGGCACACACATACCGAGCTTGACTGGAAACCCGGGCGGAAGTTTCATCTGAACAAACTCCCGCAGTTTGTTGAAATGCTTGAACGGAGCTATGACCTCCAACACGTTTAGTAACCTGCAGGCAGAGGAAAATTACTCAGCGGTTTTCTTTCACAGTGTTTTCTTTGCCAGCATTCCCTGTTAGGTGCAGACAAGCTCCCGAAAACAGAACAGAAACAGACAGAGCAAGTCAAAAACTGCAATCTGAGATCTTAAAGTCGTTTCACCTCTTGAATGAGACCGTAAACATGAAATGTTTGAAAAAGGCAAGTCAACTTCTGCTTCACAGGTTGCAGTTACAAGTAGTTCAACCAACACTTATGTCAACCTCTTGGATTGCTTCATCTGAATAGACTTTTTTAAAAAAAAGGAGTGATTAGAGAGAAGTCAGTAAAACAAAATAAAACCAAAGTATTAGACAAGTTAACTTTGGCCACCAAAGTCATTAGGATAAATCCTCTGGGGACTATGATTAACAGTACATAATTTCACGTAAAACTTCTGGAGAATTTCAGTCTGGACCGAAGTAGTGGACCAACACTGCCATGGCTAAAAGCTTGTGCAGCAGAAATGTGATTAATCTTTCCACATCTCAGATTTATCTTGTGACCTCTCTGCAGGTCCACACCCCCAGGTTGAAAACCAGAGGAATAAATGAATCATTTGTATCCTGATTTATCAGCGTTGACAGGTTTTCCTCAGGGTCCAGACAAACACTGGTTTTCTATCACACTAAGAAATAAATTCCACTCCCTCGACATCCTGGCTATGAGGAGACTACCGAGACTTAAAACCACCGGTGCAGTAAAATTTATATTTTCAGTACTGGACCTCGACATTTTCAAGACAAGATAATGTGATCCTGCAAAACAAAATCATTTCTCTACAATCATTGCTCTTAAATTGAACAATTTTAGGAGTAGTAAGTACAACATATTTTAACATTACAAAGCAGAATTCAAAGGTAAAATCAAAAATCTAATTAAGAAACCATTAGCTATTATAAAGGCTGGAGTTTTATTGCTGGCTCCATTAAGGTACCCTCAGTAGAGGAGATAAAGCAATTTACTACATTAAGTCCCAGTAATATTTTAGAGCACTCCCTGTAAACCATCACAGGCCTGTTTGAACCCAACCTCCTCATCTACTCAGAGTTACATGCCTCTCTCTCACATGATCGCATGACCGCAGAAAACCTAAAAACTACATTAAAAAATACAAATAATTTGATGTTTCCTTCATATAACAAAAAAAATAATAGCAATAGCAATCATACACTTCTATTCTCAAGGCAATCAACAATTATTAAAACTTTAAGCAGTGTCTATCAGATATTGAGATAAAAAGGAAGCTTGCATAAAAAGGTAACCAGCAAAGATACAGTTTATCTTCTACAGCTAGACTAATTACTCGATCAGGCAGATATATTGGTGAGTATTAGTTTACTGTAGAATATCAGTATTGAAAATTTGCAGTAAAAAATGTTGCTACAGTCATTTAGAAAGAGTATTGCGATGACATAGTTTGTCCACCAGAGAGCACAAGTTCATTTTTCATCTGTAAAATGTCCTGTGCAGTACATATCTTAGTTATTTAAAGGCACTCTTATTCAAAATGTGTATTTACGTAAAATTTATGTGCTACTTATGTTTTGTACTATTATGTACTACTTCTAAATGTATGTAAATATTGGGCAATATATAGTTTTGATTTTTTTAAAAACTCGATTTGATATATTTCTTAACTTCCTTAAGAAGCCTGTATAAGTCATAAATAGATCCTAGATATATTTATTATTATAAATGTAACCACACCAGCATGCAGGTGAATGAATATGCGCAGAGGAAATAAGTCGTTTTTTCCTTCAAAAACAGCCAGAGTATTGCCGCCAACAACAACAACAACAACAACAAGGTGGCCGAGCTGAGACAGAAAACACTGTAATCTTGTTGTCACATGGCAGAGCAGTTGATTTGCAATCATCTCATCAGTGGCTTCCCCCCCCCCCCCCGCACAATCACAGAAACCCTCGTATCTTACCTGGCCCAATTATCTGATCCAAATTATTTCATCTCTACACTACCCACTATCCCTTTTTTTCTTCCAAAATCCCAAGTGTATCTACGTGTATTCACACAGGATCAGTCTGTGCAGAAAGCTTTGTAAATAGATCTAAGGAGGAAGGGATGTACTTACGACTCGATGCCTAGAGGGAAATCCTGGCTCATGGCTACGGTAGCTTTGAAGTTCTTCTTGCTCTCCTTGCACACAAGCTCCCTCCCAAGATGAGGTGGCCTGACGGTGGGAAGAGAGAGACACAGGCAAACACATAAAGGTTGTGCCCCCATAACATTTCTAATAACGACAAAGACCGATAAAAGTGTAAAAAATACGTACTTTCCCTGCTCTGCAGTGATGTACTCTTCCCAAGAAATTGTGTTAGGCGCTGGAGCTGTGAGGGACTGTCTTCTCGCAGGCTGGGCATAAAAGATTATCAGTCAGCGGCATACTCACGGTCCTCAGGGTACCATTACAAGAAAAGAAGAAATTATTTCTCACTCACCTCGAAGTTTTGTTCACTGATGCTGCCTCCTTTACTCAAGCTCTCCATGATGGCTTTGTTCCTCAAGATGTCCTCCTCACTTAGGTGCTCTCGCCGTTTCCGTGACTCTAGCACCAAACCGTTCACCGAATAGAAGTCAGCCAGGAAGTTTCCAACCCTCTCCTGTACAGAAAACAAGCAGACGGCGGTTCAGCATGAGTTATCCAGTGATTTCCAAATCTACTGCTGATTTCTTTACAAAGTGCCAAGCCTGACAGTAGGACTGTGCTAACTTTTAAACACATTTTAAATCCCCTGTTGTCCCGCTCTCATTCCCATAGCAACACAACTCTGTTAAAACAGAACATTTAGGTACACACAGGTCTCTTAGATTCATAGTGCAATAACACATCGGCCACATGGAGAAATATGATATGATGAAATATTTTATTTGCGTTAGGGAACTCTTAACCGGTGGTTCCCATCCAGGGGTCGTGAGGTGATTTACAGGACAGGGAAGAAGGAAAACATTCACAGAATTACAGTTTCTCTCTCCTTTCTCTCAAACCTGGATACTTTTACTTCATCGGGACTAAAAATGATTAAAATCAAACAATATGAGAAGGGAAACTCACTCTGGCACTACTTATTCTACTCATATGCAACATGTGATGAGGGTTTGTAAGCAGACAATGATCCATTTCGAGGAGTCATAGGGCTAAAGCCTCTGCTCTAAACAACCAGGCCTCGGAGGTTAACGTGCTGTGAGTGTGGCTGTATTAAAGGTCCAGTGTGTAAGATTTAGGAGGCTCTATTGGCAGGAATTGAATATAATATTCATTAGCATGTTTCCAATAGTGTATAATCACCTGAAAATGGAAGGCTTGGAAGGAGAGGCTGAGACGTAGGAGAGTATTCATTCGGTTGCAATCTGCAACCTTGTTGCTAGGTGCCACTAAATCCTACACACTGGACCTTTAACTTTAAATGGATTACGACTGAAGAACAATCTGGAATAAATAATTAAATACTTTAAAACATTTAAACTTTATACTTTAAAAACACACCTTTGTGATATGCTGACGAAGTCTGTAAATCACTTTGTAAAAGAAGAGCTGATGTAAATATAGAAAACTTTTTTATTCAGTAGTTTGAGTCATGGTTTGCCCCATCAAGCTTACTGTTTTATCCTCTCTGAACAGCCAGCCAATCTGACTGCGAGAAAAAGTGATGGACTTGGTGGACAGAGTTGCAGAGTAGACGTCACTGCTCATGAGAATATCCACTTCTTCCTCGGTCTCCATCTCGGACTCCTTGAAGGAGAGACAGTGATAGTTGATAGATTGCAGACTCGTATCAAACAGCTGATGACACAATGTGAAACTGGTCGTACCACTCACTCACCTCGTGGTGTATTCTTTGGTACACTTTTGCTTCATTGTCCAGAACCACAAAGGACTGGGAGGGTGTAGCATCGCCGTTGAAAATGAAGCTAAGATCTCCGCGCTGACATTTCATATCAGTGAAGTCGATGAGTGTGGTGTCAAGTCTAAATCAAGAGAGAGGAGAGGGAGCGTGTGAAGACTGTTACGTCCTACTTTTTAGATCTAAAAGAAGTCCTCGACCTGGATATCAACCGTTTGCTGCTTTAAACACTCAGTGACTTCTCTCACAGGTAGAGCAACAGCCTTAATCTACTATACTTATTAACAGTATTTGATGTTTTACCTGATGTTAATTCCCTGCTTGTAGATTTTACAAGCATCAGATGGAAGCATCCGGGACAACAAAGGCACTAAAATACATAAGAGAATGTGAATAAATTCAACTGCAAACAAGTAGTTCATACTCTAGTTCAGCACTGACAGAGAATAGGGCGTATGAACAACTTTATTCTTGTGTGAAATGTGCAAACTCACCCCAGCTCTGAAAGTCCCAATGCAGCTCCAGATAAAAGTCTCCAAGCTACAGAGAAGATACAAACATGTCGGATGTAAGAACGTGACAAATACTAATACAAGTTCTAACTTTATGGGTCGGAAGAAAAGCACAGTACAGTGAAGATTTTCCCATTATGCATTTCTGCAATTAATATGCATCCTCAAGGGCAGGCAAGAGTCATTTATGCAAATCAGAGCCTGCAGAAATTTTTGAAAGCACAATCAAGTGAAGCTCGGTGATGCAGGATGACAGCAGTTGCAAACTTGAGTTTGGTGTGGCGGCGACTGTGTGATCCTCACCTCCCTGAGAGCTTTCAGTAACTTTGGCCTCTTGTCCTCCACACTCTCCCTGGATTGCTGCTTTAACTTCCGCAGTATTGCCGTGACTGTGGAAACAAGGATGAGAAAGAAAACAAGTTACTAGTGACACAAAAGTACAGCTGGACGATGACTTATTCATCCAAAGTCCACACGTATTTATTCAAGTCCAAATCTTAACTTATGGGGTTTGATTTCTTACATCAGCTTTGAATAACTCTGAAAACATTTTATATGTCGCTCAAATCGTGATCACAAGGAATCTAAAATACCAAAAAGACTGTCAGGCTCTATTCCCAGCATGTTACTGGTGGAGAGAGGAGTCTTATTCATATATCTCTCAACCAGGTTTTTTTTCTGCCAGTGCACTGCAGTGAACAGAGACCTTCCAGCCACCCGTCTAACCTGTTTGTCCACTGCTGCACCGGTGTTTGTACCAATAAATGTAGGGCTGCACCTATCAATTACGTCAATGAATTGATGCACATCCACCAAATTTCCTTGGTGACATCCTCAAACATCTTGTTTTGTCCAACCAGCGGTCCAAAATATTCATTGTAAGATGAATACTTTGTGATATTAAACAAAAAAAAAAGCAGGAAATCCTCACTTTGGAGAAGCTGGAACTAGATAATGTTTAAAAAAACGACTTACATGATTAATTAGTAATCAAAATAGCTGCCGATTGGCTGAACATCAGTCAGATTTTAGTGCTACTGCCACACTTTGACACATGTGAATGCATCACTTCTCTGCTACAACTAATCGCTGTATAGGAGTCTCATTTTTCATATCACATATATTTCCATATGGATCGGGTGAACTCAGAGACTCGTAAAGTGCAGCTCTCTCTCTCACACACACACACACACACACACACACACACACACACACACACACACACACACACAAACCGACCAGCAAGCACTTAATAACACCGGATGGACCACGACAAATCAACGTATCTCAGATGTATCTTGGTTGTCTTGACCGGGGTGGGGGGGGGGGGGAGTGTTAGACTGAGAATGGTCGTGATTGCGGAGAGAAGCGCTGATGAGGCACTTTGCTACACTCGGGCAGCTCATCATTGCACAGGCAGACAACCAGCGAGCGAGCTGCTGACGCAATGTGCACATGTGTAGAAGTGAAAGGTGATGACTGATGACAACGCTGCAGTGTTGCAAAAAAAAAAAAAAAAAAAAGCTGTGAGTCACTCATCTGATATTAAGCATGAATTATTCCTTCTTTGTCCCTCTCGCTAAGTGACAGCCAGCTGCTCACTGCATGTTGTTTAACTCTAAATAAAGCGGTGTCTTTCTTTGCATGCCCTTGTTCATAGAGTGACTGTAGCCCCCTCCCTCCCTCTCTGCCTCCCCTTCACCCTTAAGAATGATGTGACCTTCTCAAAGCGAAACTCCTGGTCCCAGTCCCAAGCCAGCCTGCCACAGCAGGCAGAGAGTCGGGACGCATACTAACAAGGTTGAGGGTCATTTCTCAAACTAATGTGCCTCACAACCTCCATCAGAGGCTGCATGAGAAGAGGATGCCGATGATTCATGGTTAGGTTACCTATACAGCAGTGACAGAAATTAGTCAGCTCAAGATAAATGATTTAGTATTCGGCCTCTTTACCAGACCCTCAGTCTGGCTTTTGTCTTTTATCCTCAGGTAAGTGTACAAAATTAACACCACTCACACAAAAGAAGGACACAGCAGTGAATTCATCCCAGAGGCATTAGCTGGTGCCTTTCACATGTCATTCGACTCTCTTTCACTGGATGGCAGATCTAAAAGCAGTAGCATCATTAAGCAGGGGAGTGACCAGGCTGTAAGCTCAGGGCTTCTGAACGCTAAGCCATCGCTCAGGCTGCGTTCCCAACCCATCTGGATGAAGAGCGCTCAAGAGAAAATCCCCACCTTTGGCTTTTTAGCTGGACTGACCTGATAGCAGTTAATGACTCATCAAAAGGTCATTCAGACACTCACGCATGTGCTGTGACATCCAACAGTATTTAGCCCCCTTTTGTCTTTTTCCACGACTTTGAAAAAACAAAGACGATGAAATTAGAATTTGTCATTGACAAACACATTGTTAACCTCAATACTGAAGTAGCACCGCTCAGGCTTTATCCGTCAAAAATGAAAAACTAAAATGTTCTTCTTTCTTCTGCCATTGGCACTTGTTCTCTGCATCGTGACTGGATTTCAGCTGTGCGCAATACAGCTGATTTTGTCCCCCATGTGACAGCAGAAACTCAGGGAACAAAGTGAAGAATTCTGCCCCAAACCCAGGGATGACAAGAGGTGTCTGAGACGACTCTAAGCTGTACACACTGCCAGGAAATATTTCTGCAAAGTACGGACTCTAGAGATATTTTATTAGCTATGAAATTTCCTTTTAATTAGGAAAATACTATACATTTCATTCATTTAGTTGGCAATAAAAAAAAGCAGCGCAATTCACCCAAATATACTTGAGGAACACACACAACCGCCAGGCTGACATTTACCAATTCTCCCACAATATTAGCATTCATGCAGAAAGTCGCCCCAGATGTCAGACAGACTTACCGACAAATATAGTGACTCAAGCTGACATCATCATGAAGCCATTGTAAATTTATAAACCGCAAACACTCAACGTAATGTTAGAACGGTAAGTGTACGATTGCAGGTAGGCAACCGAGATCATCATAAACACATCATCCGAATATGAGAGCTCTGGGAGAGCAGACAGCTGTTCAGGGTAGTGTCGACACAGAAACTTACTCATCTGCCTGTCACCATAGCTGATGGCTTCTGCTAGAGGGCTCCATCCCTGTGCGTTCTTTATCTTTACGGGAGCGTTATGGGCCAGCAGCAGGAGAGCACATTCTGGAAGAAAAAGGCAGAAAATGTGATTATAGCTACATTATTGTCAATTCAGGGCAGCGAAGCTAAATCTAAAAGTTTAATGTTAAGATCTTAATATGAACTTTGCACAAAGATGTCCCCTTCTGACAAAACTAAGACGATTCATTAAGGTCAGCATCAACAATAGTACCAGCAGCTTCTACTTCTGTACTGGAAGAGCCAGTACAGCCTAACTACTCTGTTATCCCAGCACCGCAGAGGTCAGAAAAGACATGCTGAGTGCAGCAGGAGTGTGGAGGCTACTCCAAAAATGGAAGGAGGAACTGAAGTGCTTTTTTTTTTAAATGAAGGGAAGGGGGGGTTTTTAATGAGGATGCCAAATACTCTTTAATAAAGTCACATAATGACAGGAGCAAAGCCATGGAGCACAGCAGATTTAGTATAATTTTCTGGGCTCAAACTGAGGCTGGTAGATTACTTTCTGCTTAATCCTGTGTATGACAACAGGCTCAATACATGTTATTACCTTTGTGGCCCAGCATCACGGCCAGGTGAAGAGGTGTGTTTCCTGAAAGAGAGCACAGATGAGTACTCCTGAGTACATATATATATATATATATATATAGTATGTGGTGCATTTGATCAGGTAGCAGCAGAAAGCTCACCGTGTACATCTTTCTGAGAGATGCTGTGGGTCCTGATGAGAGAAGAGAGCCGACGCACATCTCCTTTGAACACACACTCATGAACAGGAAACTCCAAGCCCTCACTTGTCAGTATTATTGGGTTCTTGTTATTATCATTGACAATGGTGCCGTTACCATTGATGTTGTTTGCATTGAGCTGCTGTTGCTGCTGCAGTACCGAAGCTTTGACCGATTTATGAAAAGCCTTGTTGGACTTGAAATGGTTACCGGTGCCGTTAGAGATGGTCCCGTTTGAGGTCTCATCGTACGTGTCCATTATCTCGTCATTTTTGTTTGCTTTGTTGTTGTGGTGGTCCTTTCGCATGGTGCGTATCTTCTCCCCTGTCATGATGACCGCCGCACGTTACCAGGCTTGACCGATTTAATGAGCTACAGGCTGGGTGAAGATGTGGCATATATCTGGGAGCCAGTCTGCCACGGATATTATTTTTAAAAATGAGCGTCTTAGCAGAGACTTAGCTGTTGAAATAACGTTACACCTGCTGCCCCAGCTTTAGCGTTAGCTCCCAGTTAGCTACGATAAAAAAAAAAAAATGAACACGGTGGGTGCGGCGATGAAAACAGAAAATAATGCTAAACACACACGCACTAAATCAACACACGGTTATAAATGAGAACGGGTGTCAAGCGGCTACATCGTTGTCTCCTCTTCCTCTCCTTTGACAGACGTTTTAAAATGGTATCGATTCAGCTTGCTGTGCGGCAAAATCCAGGCGAACTGTACGAGGAGAGCCAGCTGAGCTAACGTCTCGGCTAGCTTGCTGCCTCGCGAGATTAGTCTACACAGCGCGTGTTCGCGCCGTTGGCGTCATTTTCATGAGACTCGCGAGCCAGAAGTAGCGAGCTAGAGCTAGCTCAACGAGCTGCGTTGTTTTTTAACAATGGCCACCTCCAAGAAGGGGAAGAAAGTTGTAAACCAAGAGGAGCTCCGGCGCTTGATGAGGGAGAAACAAAGACAAACGACAGACAAGAAGCGAGTCGAGTCTCCGTTTGCTAAATATAACAGTCTCGGGAACCTCAGCTGCGTCCTGTGCAGCGTGCAGGTGAAGTCGGAGCTGCTGTGGCCAGCTCATATTCTCGGAAAACAGCACAAGGAGAAAGTTGCCGAGCTAAAGGGAGCGAAGAGTCAACAACCGGTGACACAGCAGCTTCAACCGGTGAAGAGGAAAGCGCCGGACAGCGAGGACGTTAACGGGAAGAAGGCGAAACCTTCCACGGCTGCAGGCCAATCTGCGTCAGGACTGCCAGGTGATTTCTTCGAGAAACCCAGCGAGCAGGAGGCTGTTTCTACTAAAAAGTCTGCAGGTCTGAGTCTGTTGGCTGGAGTTTATGATGATGATGATGATGAAGAGGCAGGGACTGCAAACCCTCAAAAACCTGAAGCTGCAGGACTACCGAGTGATTTCTTTGACAGCTCCATCCCATCCACACCCGCCATCTCCCACTCAGGATCCATCCTCAAAGCCGAGGTGCAGGAGAGGAGCACGGAGAAGAAAGACAACACGGCCGAGGCTCTTCCTGAGGGCTTCTTCGACGACCCCGTAAGAGATGCCAAAGTGCGCAACGTCGACGCACCCAAAGACCAAATGGACAAGGAGTGGGAAGAGTTTCAGAAGGAGATACGGCAGGTGAACACAAAATCAGAGGCCATCGTGGCGGAGGACGACGAGGAGGGCCGCCTTGAACGTCAGATTGACGAAATTGATGAACAGATCGAGTGTTATAAGAGAGTAGAAGTGCTGCGAGACAAGCGGGATGTGGTGAAGAGCAAGCCTCTGCCCAGAAAGGATGAACACATGGAGACAGGTGACAGCAATGATGAGGAAGAGGAGAATGAAGAGGAGCTGTTGGGGCTTTTGTCCCGGGACTGGAGGGCTAAAGATGCTCTGGCCTGAGTCTCTCTGGAGCTCATGTGACTGACCTCAATTTTGTCCAGAGAGCTGATGAAACAGGTCTTAAGAGAGGGATTAGTTTTGTCTATCAAGAGTCCAACAAGTGTAAATATGCGTGTGAAACGATGACCATGTCTTTTTGTATGTTTGAATGGATTAAATATGATGCAGTGACATCATTTGGTGACACAGGAGACGAGGTTTCTCAGTTCATGATTTAAAACAACCACAAATCAAACCTTTAATTGTGTGTTTATTCATGGGTGCTCACACAAACACATTCATAAAATCCCCCCCCCCCATGTACAGTAGCAGCATGGATCCAAAAATCAATGTCATGATGGCCAAAGCTGTTACGATTTGAGCTCAACTAACCATTGTCCTGCAAAAACAAGTAGTCGACTATGTTAAGTTTATAAATAATCGGTTCATGTTACATTATAAGCAACATGCAAAGCACAACAGAATTATTTAAAAAATGTACAATGTTTAGATTAAGACCGTAAAGTAAATTTTTACCAACCCCATCACAAGATCATTTGAGAATACATTTAAACCATTTTTACAGAATACAATGTTCGAGTATGACAAATCTGTTATGTAAATACACCGTTAGGCCCATAAAAATGAAATAAAATGAAATCAAGTAAAGAGTGATGTCAGTGCTTCTTATACTACCTGTTACACATTGTGAGCTAGGTGTGCCTTCTGTCTACTGCAACCTTAAACAAGCAATCTATGTCATTTTTTTTGTTATTGCTACATATGCCTCATGAATTACCACTTCAAAATACTTTCCGAATGATTCAAAGTGTTCATAGCCCTTCAAAACTTTGTAGAACTGAAAACAGCAAAAAAAAAAAAAAAAATTGAACAAGCAAAATTACAGATAAATGTACAGACATACTTAAACACACACGATTTCAAGCAAAATGTAGCAACTAGCTGGAGATGAATGAGGGAACAAAAACACAATGAGCAGATCTGAAATTTTGTTCAGCTTAGAAAAGAGCACTCCTGTGCCCAACTGTGTTTCAGTAAAGTTTGAAATCTTTCTAAAAACCAAACTAAAGACTCACAAAAATTCTGTTTCTAGTAGTCATTTGTAAACATTCATCAAATTCTATCTCGGGTTCTATAAATAAGGTTCAGGTGTGTTGTACCAGGTGTTTGTGTTGATAGGTGAGGGGGAAGGGGGGAATCGCAATGGACTAACAATTACAGCCTCCAGAAATGCTACACAAAAATGTTACATCAAGATGAGACAGTTTGGTTGAACAAAAACAAAAAACTAAACACAGGTGGCAGCAAAAAACAGCAAATCTGAGAATTAAAGGGTGGAAAACTGGATTTAAAATAACTCACAACACTTATTTCCACAGTTTGTTTTTTCATATTAACCATGGAAGTTGCTAAAATAACTGAATATTCTGCATATTGGATTAACTCTAAAATTTAAGCTCATGTTTTGTGGAAGAGGTTGTGTTGAAATGGACCGGGGAAGGGGAGGGAGTGAGTAAGGGGGGCATGCCAGCGCCACTGTTCCACAATCAGTATGATAAAAATTCAGTTCAGAAAAGTGCAGCAATTACAGAGAACAGGGTCAGGATCTCAGAAGTCTCCGGACCCTGCTGGGTATTCCAATACTGTTCACTGCTGTCAGTGATAATGTGCTCACAAACCTAGAGCAGCTCTCAGTTCCTTCAGGGAGTACTTCTGGTCCCAGTCACTGTCAAAGCACTCCATGGTACGAGCGCTGGGAGTTGATGTTCCAAATATTTGACTCAGGCCACTGTAGGTCAAACCGGGTGAATTACGTCCGATGCCTGCCTGATGGAGGACGTCTTCCAAGTCTGTGAGAAGAAAAGATTTATTCAGAAACGTGCAAAGACAGAGCACCGTGAAACTGAAAACATCCATACTAGTGACAATACAGTTTGGAGTGTTTAGGAAATACACATATTTGCTTTCTTGTTGAGCTATCGATACCACTCTCATGTCTGTTTGTTAAATATGAAGCTACAGCTTAGCATAAAAACTGGAAATAGAAACAGCAAGCTTGGCTCAGCAGCTCACTAATGAACACATAATGTGTCATTTGTTTGTCTGTACAAATTGAAAGTCGAGGTTTTATGGGGTGTTATGTGCCAAGTGCTTTCTTGGCTTGGAGTGCTAACTTCCTGACTTCTCAAAGCGAGGTTGCCAGGCAACCAGCGGAGACTTAATATATCATTGCCTTATATTTATGAAATAGAGAGTGGCTTCAATCTCGATCTTGACAATTCCTCAAAATGTCAAACTATCCCCTTAATGAATGCTGAGACTTTGTAGTGGAGATGTGCACCTTTCAGAGAGCTGACACCAGGCAGGAGTACATTCTTTGGGCATCTTCTCACAGCGTTTCTCTTCGAGCGGTTTGAAGTTAAGAAACGTGGACGTCTGCTCGTCTGAGGCTCTGTCAGCGGTGTGGATATCTCTGTGAAAACAAAGGAGAATAAAAATATATATTAAAATGTAACATAAGGCAAAGAAAGCCACTGGAATAAAGCGCTTCTCTCCCACACTGCACCTTGTATATCCCCAGGTGTTGCTTTGGTTGTTGTAGCTTCATTCACCGCCTCGGTTGCTGGACTTTCACTGGTGATTGGCAGTTGAGCTGCTGCGTCATTGTCCTTTGACTGTAAAGCAGATGGAAGATGAAATGTAAAATGCATGATGCGGTCTTTTACTCTCCAGTCCAGTGATTCCTACCCAGCGTACCTCAGAGGGTATTTCTGCAGTTGCTTGAGGGTATGTGGAAAGACTGTTGAGTAGTGCAAACTGAAATTACAATTTAAATAATAATATTTTACTAATAAACATCACATGTTCAGGGGGCTTGAAAACTAGACAGCAAGCAAGCAGAGACACTGAAACAGTAATTGAACAATAATGATAAAACAATGCCGCAAAGATGCAGAAAGTGTGACGCTTCACATTACTCACGCTTTGCTTCGAGCCGTTCTCTAATGACGACACTCTCTGACGAAGATCTGCGACCATAGAAAGGAGGATGTGGAGCTGCTCATCAGCCTGTGTGTGATGCAGCTCCTCGGTCTTGTTAGCCTCGCTCACTGCTTTTCTCAGGTCTGTTAAGTCCTACGAAAAAAAATAAGAAAAAGGAAAATCCGTGTCAAACAACCTGCATTTATCTGCAATTTTCCCATGGGCATCAGGTGTGTCCTGGGAAGCTAGGCAGGTAGACTAAGACCTCAAAATCTAAAGTTAAAGGGAAATCTTTGCCAGCTAGTAATTCTTCACTGTCCACATAATTATTGAGGTCACTGTGTGAAAAAATATGTAAGAGGGCGATTATTTGTTGATCCCCCTTTCCCATCCTATTTTGCTAAAAAATAAATAAATAAAGAGAAGAAAATATTCTGCAGTTGTCTTTGACCTAGTTTTACTCAGCGAACTAAAGCATCTAAGCTCCCAAAATAGATTGGCACTTGTTTCATGTATTATGAATGAAAACCAAGCGCATGGATCCAAGAAATGACGAGACCTTCTTAACCCGATGACTCTTTCAATGCGAGTCTGACAAGAACTTCGAAAAAAACATCCATGCATGTGCGGGTAAACAAATTAATCTGGCAGCGGTAAAGTTTGCCGTAGCTTCTTCTTTGGATTCATGCCACAGTACAGATGATCAACCGACATCATGGTATGAGTCATCTCGGGCCGTATGCGAGTAGATTTGCCTCAATTCTGAGTGAGGCAAATATGCAAAAGCACCGCTGCAGCTCGCTACTGAGAAGAAGTGCATCTGACATCGATGGAGGTGCACTAAGTTATTCTGCTAATTCACTTAAACACAAAGCACTGTGGACTTGTTTTATGTAAACACAACTCTCCATACATTCACGCATAAATAATAGATGAGAAAAGCAGCCTCCGGTGATATTTGCAGTGAGCATAGAGTTGTAAGTAAAAAAAGACAAGCTGCCACACAAAATAAGTGAAATCCAACTTGGACTTTGACTCATGAAAAATCCATCAGTTGTGCTCAAGTGAAATCCTAGAGTTGCAGCCATCTACTATTTACAGTAAGGAGGAAAAGAGCTTTGGGTTCTTCTGGGCCGTTTGTCAGCTGCCAAAAACGGTGTATTGACAGTACAGTAGTGTAACGTACAGCTTGGAAAAATCATTCCGATGGGTAAGGCTATTCTCGTCGACTGTTCTGCCTCTCATTGCAAACAGCATTTGTCACTGCTCTCATTCTGAGATATAAATGGATGATTGAGTGCAAATAAACGTGTATAAATGTTAAATATGTGACAGGCCAGCCAAATTAAGCCAACAGATAACCAACAGAAGAAAAAATAAAACCAACGGAGAGCTTAGTCTCAAAGTAAACATGCAGATGTGTATTTGCAGCCGTGGAAGAGACGTTTAGATATGCGAGCCCTGACATCCTCTTTAATCTGAACATGTTGTCATAGCAACTGTCAAAACAAGAAGGCACTACAAATGTCGCCGGCTTGAATTTACCATTGTCTTCTTCAAGTCGTCATCCTTCTTCTGATTTTCAAGAACAGTCTGCATAGTCTTTACGTCGTGCTGCACACTTGTTAGTGTGCTGCCGATTGTAGCAACACTCTGGAAAAGAAAAGAAAAACACTCCGTGAGGTCAGTTGGGAAAAACAAAACACAAAATATATAATATTAATGTAGATTCTCAACCAAATTTCTCTTGTAATTAGATTTTGCTCTGCTTTTACCTTTTGGAGCTCTTCAACTGTAGTGGGCAGACTGATTAAATCAGCAGCTGATTTCAAGTTGACCTTTAAGTGGTTTACAGCAGAGTCCAGCAAACTGATCTGCAGGAGTGAAACGACACAACACGATCAGTTACACCTTTAAGACAGAATTACCAGTCTATTTAACCTCTTTTATATTTAATGAACGCAAAGACTACAGGATGAAGTAAAGAAAAAAAACACTATATGCTGAAGTGTTGGCAAACTTAAAACCTGCATGAAACTTTTCACTCATGTTAAAATACTATACGTGAAATCAAATCCCTGTTAATTATCACGCAAAGTAAGTTATTGTATTACCAGCTATGAGTCTCATTTCATAATAATAATAATAATAATAATGTTGCCATTCTAAACCAGTGAATTGAATTACATGCTGACATGATTCCATTGTAAACCACATTTTTGTAGCGACACAGGAGGAAATGTGCACTTTGTACACTCAGCTTGTACTCTAATTACAGGAAGGTATGAAGACGTGTTGAGTGTCTAGATATTCTCCAACACTTTGTCATGACCTTTGGTGAGTGTGTGATAGTTGGTGTGTTAAAGTGGCTTGAAACCCCTCTTAATTATGAATACAGCTGACCTTTCTGTTCATTTCTGTTAGGTTAGACCACAGCTTGCTCAGTCCCTTGTCCCCGTTCTCAATGTCGTCGAGCTTTGTCTCCTTGTTTTTCAGATCTTCGCTCAATTTTGGGATTTCACTTGACGACACCTTCTGACTGGATTCCACTGTTATAAAACACATTACAGCATGTTAGCAGGATTAAAGATAAAGAAATGTATGGCTGTGTAACTTGGATATAGTTCAAGTTTTCCAAAGGGCAATCAAGCGTTTTATGATCATCACAAGGTAACAGTGTGTGTGTGTGTGTGTGTGTGTGTGTGTGTGTGTGTACGTGACAGGAAGTCTTACTGCTGTGCAGTTTTTCTTTCAGTGCGTCTAGATCTTCTTTCAGGGCAATCTGCATCCATATGAGTCCGGCACATGCCATAACACAGGCAGCCAGTATGATGAACAGAAACAAGGGGTAGCACACATTGCAGCACTGCGCGTAGCTTCTTCTGTAAAGAGAAGACACATGATAATGTTGAAACGCACGGCCTCATTCATTATTAATGAAGGAGATATTTTCAGAAGACTGCATACTGTGTCATGGGAATTATGAGGATTACTGATAAAGACTGGTGCTTCAACATGAGGGCTGATACATAACATATCATTATGATGCTGTATGTAGTATTGATTTCTAATTTGGAAGATATCAGGCTTCAGGAAAAAGATATCTTCTTGCATTTATTCTGAGCACAGATGATGAGAAAATGGATTGATCTGACAATATTTCTATTTTCATTTGTTTTAACCTCTGCATAATAACTACACTCTGTTTCCAAGGTGCTGCTCATATAAAATAAGCTATAAAATTTGAGTAGTAGTAAAAAAACAATCAAACTTGATTTTAAACATATATTAAAATAAAATAGTTGTTGATATCTGAAATTTAAGATAGTCACTGAGGTTACACCACTAATCCTACATCCTACACCAAAACAAATGGTTATATATCTGACCACTCACTTCCCAAAGTTAGCTCCGCTGCTCAGGCTGTTGAACTCGTCGTCGTCTGAGCTCGAGTCGGACTCTGAGTCCGGCGGTTCGGTTCGGAGAAGTCGGTGACCGGACCCCTTTTTGGTCTTCTTCCTCTTACTATCCCCGAGTCCGATCAGGGCATTTAACTCCTTCCTCTTCTTCATCTTCTTCTGAGGGGTCAGCGAACCCGCTGAGCCCGATTTAAACCCGACTAAATCCAAAGTTTTGTCCAGTTTGGTGGATGTTGTCGTTTATGTAGCAGCTAAGCTATCTTAACGTCCTCTTGCTAGCTTAAATTTCAACCACGTAAGGTTGCTAACGCACAGAAACACATCGGACTTTGCCGGTCCGTTGTCTTGTTTACTTACAGCTAATACACAGAATATTCAACTGGCTAATCAACATCACACCACTCTCCCCAAAAAGCTTTTATAAAACAACTTTTTCTACTAGCTGCCGGGTTATCACATACCATACGTTGGCTAACTCGGCTAGCATCAAACACCTTGCTAACGGTAGCTAACAAACGGCTTGCTATCGTTACTGAGCTGTCACATCGTCTCGGCTAACACGACGTCGCTAATTTTACAGACACCGCCAAAAAGTCTTTAAACGGATAAACAGAACAAAACCTATCTATCATAAAAGCTAAATATGCGGTACTGTATTTTTCAGCGAGCTATCCTGCTGTATGTATTGTTTGGGTAGGGCAGCTGATTGGTGCAAAGAGCAGCGACGACTTCCGGTGCTCTGTTCTGTCAGGGAGCGACACAGAGCACAACACCACCACCCGCCGCCAGCGACACCAACATCAAGGCACGCAGTTTTCAAAGGGAATGGTTGCAGCGCGAAGTCAAGAGCAATGTGAACCGGCAAGTAAGTACGAATTATGAAAAGCACAGTGAGATGAGATGATGCTATGAATGAGACTATGTTAGATATAACTAGCTAAAGACAAGAGAACGGAGAACAGTGCACTGAAAAAAAAACCAACTCAGAAACTGCGATAAATGATAGAAACCAAGCTAAACTTGACTGTGCATGCCTCTGTGTCAAATTTATTTTATCCCCCCACCCTTTCAAAATAAATTCAAATGTGACCTCCATTCTCCTCTTCTTACCCAGCTCATCGGAGTGTGTTAAATATTTAGCACTAAGCTTTTATTCTGCTTATTAGAATATTCAGGGGAAGTTATTTTGTCCTCTTTTTTTTTCTCTCGGTTTTAATCATGAGGCTAATTTCAAGGTCCAGTGAAATAATCCAAATGAAAAGCTTTTTCTTTCTTAATTATAATATATTTTCACCTTTTGTCCCATTTGCAGTATTTGTTTTTCGTTGTGTGTAGACTGATAGTTGAATTTTTGTGATAGCATGATCTTATAATGGGCCAAAATATGAGGTGTATGTCTTTTATATTGCCTATAACATGTTCATGTTTGTTTGACTGTTTGTTGTGGCTCTACTGTGCATATATTGTCATATCTACAGGTTATAGGTCTTTATTGTTGTTTTTTGTGTCAGTGTATTTTGCTGTTTACATAATATTTTCAAGAATGTGCCACCTTCTATGAAACAGGATTACATTTTTTGTTTCAATTTGCTTCTTCCAGCAGGGGTCCCCACCAGAAATCCAGCTGACCTGGAGCGCTATTGGGCTGACCCAGCAAGACACATGGGCTGAGTAGAAGCAGGGTTGCCACAGACTGGCCTTTAGTTCTTTTTCATTGAAAACGGACTCCCACTGGTTTGCTTTTGGCTTTGAAAATATGCTCCTTTATGTGCCAGGACCCCCGTACTACAACCGCACAATACTAATAATAATGACGCTGAATGAACATCTCCACACTGGACCAATTTACAAACACACAAAGGAACTGAGATGCTCCTCAGCATCTCAGTATGACTTTTGTTATTGAGTTGCAAGAGATGAGGCCTACTGCTGATGCTGTATTATCCTCAGAAAAGGATTTCTTGAGGCAATGCTTGTCAGTTCACAGTAATAGCATGATGCCACCCACACAAATACAAAGCTAATGTTGTTATAGCTTAGCGATGTGCCTGCTCTGTTATTTAAGTGCATTATACTGGGAGGTAGCTACTGCATTGTTTTGAATGCATTTGCTGTGAATCCAGCAGTATCATGTAGGTAGCGAAGCAAAATTCAATCAGTGGCTCGTCTCCACTAAGAACACCTGGTGAGGGGGCAAGCATCACGCTGTGGGCCTGTGCAGACCCCCGCCGGCATGAGGCTGCAAATCAAAGCATCAGAGGTGTTTCATCTCTTCACTGGCATCTCAGTGTTTCATCCGGGGTTAAGACTGAAAGGATGACACTTCAACTCATGGCTCCTCACTTCTATAGCTACGAGGTAGGGAGCATCAGACATTAGAAGCCCATTACTCTGATTACTACAAAACACTTGTTTTCACACTTTGTTCACAGCAGGCTTTCTCATATTCTCACCAGGAGTGATTCCTGCAACTGTTGGTCTGGGAGCTGCTTTGGGTGCTGACAGTGAATGTAAATAGTGGTGGCATGATAGGAAATACTGAATAGAATTGAGTGCTAATTGAAGGCTTTCATCTGACATGGCAGACTGTGTGAATACAGATTATCATCAGTTAGAAGCCGGGCTGCTGTTAGAATACCAATTTCTCTCAAGAGGCGTTTCTTGTCTGTTTATTTAGAATCTTTCAGCCATTATGTCGGATGACTCAACTAGTAGACATGAAAATTTCATCATGAAATATGTTCTGCTTGCTGACAGATTAGATGAGACCCACATGGCGTTTATAACTGTGACACATGCTCGAACTTATGAACTTCTGTCTCTCTGACACCAGCCGTCTGATCCAAACACATAATTCATATTAAAGAACGAGCTTCATGCGGGTTTCATTGTTCGTTTTTGATCAATTTTTGTGTTATTAAAGGCCCCCAAATCATATTTTATTAATCAACTTCGAACTATGAGGAATAGGGACCTACATGAATGAATTTTAGAACCGTTATTTATTTCTCATGACAGGTTTATGTTTGTCCTGTTTTGCATAGAGAGCTGAAGTCATGATGTTATGTCTGGGTGAGCCTCTGTTCTCTAACTCAATGCAGTCTCCAATTTAGCATTTCTGTCGTCTGTCTTTGTGAAAAAAATTGGAGCGTGTTTCTGGTGTTTACTTTAGTAGTTGCTGTAAGAAATTGAAACCATTCTGATTTTAACAAGTTAAATGGTTACTGTATGTGCACAGAAATATTTACTGCGGCACGGGTAGAGAGCCTGACCGATATATCTGTCTTACAGACAGATACAGGTATTGGTATTGTTATCCGATTTGTGCCTATACTGGGTACATAATGCAGAAAAAAATGCTTGTGGTAATGTATTGGTGTCATTGCAGAGTTTATCTAGCCTAGCAACTATTGCAGCCTTTTGAATATGTCTGCATTTTTCCCCTCTAAAGGCAGAATATTGCTTAGGCTTCAGTACCTATGTCATCATAACTCTATTCTGTCCATTTAGTTATACTCATATTTCCTAGTAAAGCAATTTTTCAACTTTTTAGTTGCAGTTTCTGCTGTCCAAAATTTTGTACTGCGTTAACTCCCCTGTATCCTCTTGTTGTCTGAGCTAGCTAGCCGCAACCCCTCAACTCGCCCATGGACTCATGGCACATGACATATTGTTGAGAAAGGCTCTGTTCCAAGGTACGATTTTTAGTTATTCATGTTGTTGCAAATGTCAGTAGGATGTTAATAATAAGGCTTTCTTACTTCTGGAACAGAACCCTGAAATTTTGGTTTCACTTAATCTCTCTGTTGGTTAGAGAAACAGTGGTCCAATCAGAGTTTTATAGGTGGGATTAAGAATGGATATGCCATCTTTCTAGATAGCTATATCTATGAGAAATAGCAACTGAACAGTGGTGACAAGCATGAGTGTGAGTGTGACACAGCTGTGCAAGTTATTGTAAATCATTACTTATGAAATTAGGTTTCACTTCGGGGAGGAGTCAAGCAACAATTTTGAAGCATCTGAAACGTGTTAGATGAGTTCAGAAAATGACATGACTAACTTTGAAACACTGAGTGAGATGAATTAATCTCTATCTCTCTGCTAGGGGTGCAGGGGTATGCTCAGGGTGGCCTCAGCGTGTCATCGAGCCACCCTTTAGGACCGCCCAAAAAAAACCTGGACTGAAAACTGGTGAAAAACTGTTTTAACCTCTAAATCCACTTTTCAGTAATATATCGTTCAAAGTCTTTTCACATGTTTTGAGCAACTATTTTCCAACATATTTAATGTATTTTGAATTTCAGAATTGCCTTTACACAGAAAACTAAATAATTGTATCGATAAAATATATGAATATGTGAAAATGCGAATAACAATTTCAAAAAGCCTCAGGCGATCTCCGAAAAGCATTTAATACTCAAAGATTGTAGAATAGAAGAATTTTTTTTTTCTGTCAATCAACAAAGAAAATGAAACAGAACACCTCGACCCCTCCCAGTCTGTTTTCTGAGTGCTCCTCACTTGGTTGAAGGAGGTGGGGCTCAGTTAGAAAAGGGAAAAAAAGTGATGTCACATACCTCTGTGCACCAATCAGCTTTGAGCAACATTTGAATCAAAATGAGATGACAGTTGGTGGGCTGTTGCCAGGCAACTGTCAATCAAATCTGATCAAACCCCCCCCAACTACCCACACAGCCCTCATGGAGCCTAAAGCTAAGTTTTCATGTGTTAAACTAAAAATTAATTAATCACACTTTTTCACCAAAACTTTAACTTTGAATGCTCATTTAGTCATAAATTTTTAATGTTATAGAGAAATATTTAAGATTTGAAGTTTTTTTAGGAGCTTTAATGCTGCAGTGAGAATAAGGATTCGCTGAATCAATTAGTATGTTTTTGTTATGTAATGAATATTTATTTTGAATATTCGTGAATTATTTAGATCCCCCAAACATGTGATTTCTCCAACCACTTTAGTGTGGGGAGTTGTGTATATATATATCAACAGCATATCCAGAGCGTTTGCTGCTGACACAATCATGAACCAAAAAAACCTCAAAGTTGTCAAAGCGATGAGTGATCTATAGCATTTCATTGACCCCCATCCCACATGTCTTGTGTCAGTCATCCTCTGACAGTGTACAAAAGGGAATCAGCAGGGGGCAATGTTCTCACATCAAACAATCCTAGACATGCAGCATGAAGGCAACACTTGAGTCAAGGACAGAGGAGTGTCAGACTCACTGGCCTGGCTTGGCAAATATTTTTCATATCCAGCACAGCGGTCATCATTGATAATTTCTGTGCTGTTACATTGACTGCAGTGTCCTGTGCAGAGGTCTTGTGATTGTAAAGGGGCTTGTACAAGTAAATATTTTACACACTGCCATCAGCACACACACATATATATATATACACAATTAGCTATGTTTATTAGGCAACAAAATGCATTTGAGATCACGTAATCATGAATAATTAACACGATTATAACACTCACCATTGTGCGTAGCCTGGAAACATTTTCAGTGTGTAAAAGCCAGGACAAGACGAGAGAGAGGCAGAGAGAGATGACAGTTTGACGGCTATTTGCAGCTTTCATTGTAACTCCCTCTGTGTAGAAGTGTCAGTTAAATGCTTTAAAAGTAAGGCGAACATGTTGCGGACAGGAACATCATGATTTAGCGATTAATTCTCTTGTCTTTTGCCAGAAATCACACTGTGGCGACACTTAACTGTAGAGGCCGCCACTGCAGTGTTACAGCAAAGGTCTGATATAATCTGAAATGGATTAAAGGGAATAGATTAATATATTAAGCAAATGAAAGGGGTGAGAGAGAAGGGGAATAAAATCAGACGGGGAGAGCGTTTGATTGAAATTTTGTAGTTTGTAGTTCCAAACCGTACATGCAGTAAATTCAAGACCCATCGCAGTTTATTGTTTATCGTAAATCTTCAAATGACTTGTCTATGTAAATTAACATGGGAGTTAAATGCTGTTAATAAAGCAGCTACACGAGTATGTCTCCTATACAGCTGAATATATGACACATACATTTAAAATTCAATGAGACTTAAGGATTGGTTTCATAGACAGACAGCCAGCGTTCTCTTTTTCACTGTATTAGACCAGGATTAGTTTAATCCATGTCTGTGAAAAAGGCCCTTCATTTTCCTGGTAATGTCTTCAGTGCAGTAGGTATCTTCTTCTTCGGGTTCTCTGTTATTCAAATCCACATAATCACATTGCTTTTTTCATATTTTGCAAAATGGTTTCAAGCAAGTTTACTAATTTGCAGCCTAGTCTAGCCTAGAGAGGAGGGCAGACGAAGAAGAAGAAGAAGAAGAAGAAGAAGAAGAAGAAGAAAAGACAACAGAAGAAGAATAAAAGGCAAACAGAGGAAGAAGAGAAAACAGCTGACATGTCAGGGAAATCAGAAAATGGGGGCGAGAGGCAGCGTAGAGCATCTGGAAGGAGGAAAATTCATTGAAGTTTTGCAGATTTGATTAGAAACTGTTTATGTGTGTGATTAAAGCATGACAGAGGGGGAATTGATTTTATTGATGGCAGCATATGTGCAGATTGACGCACAGAGAAAGACAAAAGCATTGCTAATTTCCCACAACTGCTTTAATAAGATGGAACCGGATTGTGCAGCTATTGTACCTGTTTTTCCAAGAAACCCCTCCGAGTGCATGGTGGGGGTAAATTGTGGTAAACAGAAATGCGGCTCTGGCCTAGATTTCTCTCACACAACGGCTATTTTATTAAGCACATCCAGCTTGCAGCAGACCAGACTCCCTTTACTGCAGCTCATCTGTGACATGGCCTGATGGGTTTTTGCTGTGAAATGCAGCTCTGCATTTGCTGTAGCTGCTTTTATCAGAGATGGAAATTCTGAGTTCCTAGTAGTAGTTTTATTGTATTGCTAGACATGTGATGGCTGTATCATATTTGATATTTCTGCCCATATCTCCTTGCTCATTTAAGTCCTCTTTCTGAAGTTTTCCCCAAAATCTACTATTAACGGCTTACATCTGTCTGTTTCACGCTGAGCGGTTTAAAAAAAAAAAAAAAAAAAATACATCTCCAAGGCAAATACAGAGGGAGTTATTTTTTTCCTCAAAGACAGGGAGTGAAATGTGACATCCTATCCCACACACTGTAATTTGTAAGTTGTATTGGCAGTTGCATAAACGGGATTTTCTGTGTGTGAGTGTGTGTGTTTGAGTATGTGGCTGCAGGCTTCTTTTCTTGAGTGCAGTTGTTTAAGAAAGTTTAACATTTACAGTTGGCCTAAATGTGACTGTTTAAGTGGTGGAAAAAGTAAAAAAAGTAGCAATACCACAGTGTAGAAATACTACAAGTAAATGTCCTGCATTTAAAATGTTACTAGAGTTTGAGTACAGAAGTGTTGGCATGAAAATATACTTAAAGTACTAAAAGTAAAAGTACTTATTAAGCAAAATGACTTTCAAAACAATGTAAGTTATGTAATTGCATTGCATTTTATTCAATATAAATGTAATGAAGCAGATTTTAACAACCTTCATATTTTTTTAAATTATATTTTGTATTAATAATCTGAATCTGTAAAGAAACTAGTAACTAAATGTATCGAATAAATGTAGTAGAATAAAAGGTACAGTAGTATAAAGTTGCTGAAAATACCTTAAAAGTGCAGTAATAGAATAAATATTACTTTCCACCACAGTATTGTTTAATGTCAAAGAAAGAATATTAGATTTGCTGTTGCACCTTTCGCTCCAGATTACTTCTAATTTTTACACAGAAATGTGTCTCCATGTGAGTGTTTAACAAGTGAAAAACACGTGTGAAAATCTGTGTATGTATTAACTGCCTTCTCATGTGAATATCACCTAATTGCACTATTTTCTCCCCTCCAACGTCTAATTACCCCAATCTAACACAAAATATGTGTAAGCATTTGAAATATTACACATACATTATACCTTAACTGTGGCTGTTAGATTGCCTGTTGCATTCACTCAGACTTTACATATGTGGGGCTTGAACTAACAGTAATGTCAGAGTTAATGCAGCCCGCACCTGATTGGAGTGTTACAACTACACCGAGCTAATTGTCTAATTACATCCGTAAATGCGGTCATGGAACAATTTCAAGCTTATTACAGTATTTGCTTTTCATTTGTAGTAGGAATTATTCTAGAAAACATCTAAATATCAGGTGTAATCCCAATTATTTTATACTTTTTAACATATTTTCAAAAAGATACATTTACAGGAACATTTTTTCAAGCGTGGTCGGATGAGAGAGAAAGCAGGCCAGTCCACGTTTCCTTCCGTGTAAACAAACATGAAGTGTCAAAAATAGATCCCTTTGCCTTCTGATCGTCATCTCAGTCGCAGGAACTGACACAGCTGTGCTTGGCAAAGGAAAAAAAAAAAGTCACACAGACATTTTAAGATCATCTCCAACATCATGCGGTTCGTCTATCTGAATGCCGTACTGTGCTGTTTGCTTGTTTGTGGTCAATCCTGGTCGCTCGTTCGATTCCTGCCAGTCTCCTTCAGTCTCTACCATTAATGAGCTGTTTTTTTTTTTTTTTTAATTTGCCCTCAAAAACTATTGCTGACTGGATGTTTGCGGGGTGTCCAGTGCATGAAAAGCACAGGAGGGGTTCCAGTTTATAAGATACTGGAACCATCGTGCCTAGCAAGGACAATCACAGCAGCACCCTCAGTGTTGGCTTAATTCTGCAAAGCCCTGTCTGCTGCTTTGAACTGCAAGCGACAGCCATGTGCCTCTGATTCGCTGTCTGTAGAAGCGAGTCACTTTCATGAATGGTGTAAAGCATCTAATAATATTCCTCTTGATTAATGCGAGTAACGGGGATGTGCCCCAGTTATGAAACAGCAAGTATTATTGTTTTCTTGAGATAATATGAAAAAAATCAAAAAGGGGGAATCTGAAAATAGATACGTGCAAGCAGTTTCTCCTCAACACGTTGGATGCTAAATGAAATGTTCTTCTTACTTATGTTGAGGTGCAGGCAATGCTGTTTAGGCTCTTTGTGCTTGGCTGTATTCATCTACTGTCAAGCTGAAGTTGATCTGCAATTCTCTTTGTACCAGAGCCTCTCCCAGCATCTACGATCCAGACGCACGAGGGAGAAACCTTGACGAGGCGCATGAGAAGAAAACCAGCACATTTGGGTATGACTACAACCTTCAAAGCATTCTCTGTCAGCCAGATCTTTTTTGTGATTCAGTCTATAGTACAGACGAGTAGCACATGGAAAAAGATATTTTATATTTTCGGCAGCATGTGTTATTTGTGTTTCTCTGGACCTTGAGGTTGGTGGAGCCCCCGCAAAATGAAGTGAGAGCTTGCTGCAGCTGCCAGACGGCATGTAGGATAGAAATCCTACCTCCTCTGATGAGGTTGAGGGGAAAGACAAATTTTTAAAAGGAGAGAGGAAATATGAGGATTAGGGCTGGGTAATGTGTGTGTGCAGCCTCCCACTAATAGTGTGTTCTGTTGCAGAATACCTTTGACTCATGTAAGGGCCTGTTTACAATGGATTCATAGACATTCACAAGACAAAGGAGGAGCGTTTTGATTGGTTGAGTGAGGTTGTGTTCGTGGTAGACGTGATGTGATCTTGGTTTAATAAAATATATGCGTGAAGAGCTGAAGGTTAACTGTTTGTAGATCCATACAGCACATTACTGACAAGGACAAGGTATGATTTAATGTTTTTCTCAAGTGGAGATTTTTATTGGTAAAATGAACATTTCGAATCCCGCTGTCACTGAAGCTGAATGAAAAAGAAAAACCTTCTGCCGTCGCAACCTCATTTCTTGTTATTCACTCTAAATTGCGGGTAAATATGGCCAAACACCTTGGTGGCTCCTCAAGCATCTTGAAAATATCTGAAAGTTAATTTAACGACATTTATGAGTGTGAAAAATGATCTAAGAAATGTTATTATCAAAGAAGACTTTTGTACACTTGTAAATCACTGGCCCGTGTGTGCACACCATGTGCAAAGGATTTACTTGCAATCTAGTGTTTGGAATACATTCCGGCAAAAAAATGTTCAAGGTTAACTCAGTCCAAATTTTGCAATTGAAGTAATTAGTAAACTGAGTGGAACACATGTTTATTTGCTTAAAAAGGACCAGTCAGAGTCTCCAAACGTGATGGATAAATGCCAGAAAACTAAACTATTCCCACATTTCCCCTATTATCAAATCCAGGTAATAAAAGCTTTGATTGATGAAGACGTTGGCAGAGCAGTGAAAACCGCTCTCACCATATTTACATATGATAAATCACTGCCTGCAGAGGGAGTGATTTGGCATTTGTGCCATCCGCAAACATTAATAAGACATAAATAAATAAAACGAGGGAAGGGTGATTATATACGTCTGTGGGGATTTTGTAGCAGGATGGTTCCGACAAAAGGGTTCCAACATTTTGTACAAGCTCCAAGAGCCAAGCCTCTATCTGCTCCCTAAGTCATATCAGATGTTTGGGCTTTATTGGGACTTGAAATAGTTATTAGCCTGAGCACCCACCCTGGTGGATTTATCTCCTGCTAAATAAAGACCCACACAATAATGAATGCTGCTGCTATGATATCTGTTTCTTCTATTCACTACTTTTCTTTCTTTAAATCGAAAACTACTCCTTTCAGAGTTATGACAGGCTGCTGAAATTGTAGTTAATATAAGAAGTAATATATGTCTTGACAAGACGACTATACTTGGAATTCACTTGAGATGAAATAAAAAAAGGTTTACAGAGCCAGCCTTATTACAACTGAACTTCTAAAACGTCTTCTTCAGTGGATTAAAGGAAAACCTCCATTAAACAATGAACAACACAGTGGCTCTGAATAGAAACCTTATTGCTGTGTATGAGTGCAGTCTTTTTGCTCAGTGTGTCCTGAAAATCTTCAACAGGGCCGATTACCAGAGAAGGTGGAGCATTTATGCCGTCCACTGCATGTTTCCTAAATTACACTATGCGGGTCATTTCCATAGGGGGAAGAAGTAGGCCTGCGGCGTATCTAATTTGTCTATAATACCAGCAGAAATAGGGAATCTCTTGCCAAGCAGCATCTCAACTTCTCCTTTTGTTTGACATCCGGTTGCCGGAATTGCAAAAACTGTGCCAAATATTCTTCTGCAGATATTCCATGAAATCAGACGTGTAACCAAAGCAAGTAATGCACTGGAAAAGATTGTTTTATGGATATCCAATATGTGTTAACTCACAGATCGTAAAGTATTTAATTGATGCTTTAGATATGAAAGCAAACGTAAAACACATTAAATATGAAGCGTTTTTATTACTTTTGTGCTACTTTTGTGATTAGCCGTAAATAAGCAATTCAGTAATGACAATATTATACACAAAATGGGTAAAAATGTATTTTTTTAAATAGATTTTTAAATTGACTGGGTTAGTTGGTTAATAAAATCTGATTAACAAAAACAGTAAAACAATAAACAGCTGTCAGCAGCACAGTATAGATGATTGTGATTGTGTGTAATTGAAAGAAAGTGAAGTAGGGACTTGTTGAAGAGATCATATAGTGAGTATATTGTTATAGATGCATTTATTTCATAAGAACTATTCACCCCAAACCTCTGTGCCGAAATGCTCAATATGTCTCTCATTATTTAATATATTTTATATATAAAAACATACATATACATACATACGTATATTATTTATGAGGTGCAGTAATGAAAGAGATTTTTTTATTAAAATGTAGTATAAATAAAAGTATTTGATAATACTATATATAAATGATGTGAGCTCGGTTTTTATGATCTCTCTTTGCAGCAAAGCTTTACATGTAAAAATGCCTTTACTCTTTAGTTATGTGAGCTGAAGGCTCTGACATGTATGAATTTCTTCCCTTGTTTTTTCATCTCATGTTCTCCTGGAGTTGGTACAATGCCCAAGAATCAAATACAAGAAACCTTGGACTCCATGGAAATCCCATTCATCTGCAACAATACAGAGAAACCTAGCATAAAGAGAAAGCGCTTTTTCTAGTCAAGAGGGGAAATAAAAAAAAAAAAGATTAAAAAAATCATTAATTCTTCTGCATGGTCAGAAATGTACAGTCATGCTGATTCAATTTAACACCACTACAGGAGTGTAAAAATATTGCTCAATAAGTAGCAGGTGCATTGTCAAGCATTCATTTGTGTGTTTGAGGAATACGACTGCTGTGGCTGATACTATCAGTCTTTCTACGCTGCTGTCAAGCGGGTGCATAGTGGCAAAAAAAAAAAGTTGGCAAAACAAGTAAAGTCTTTTTCTCTGCCTGTCTCAAATTGCAGCAGAGTCAAACTGTGCCACAACGCGTTTACCATTCAGGTGATGGTCAGAGGGTTGGATGTGCTCGACTATTTCAAATTGATTACAGGGTGAACGATGGCTGCTAGAACTAAATTTAGGAAAGCTTTCACAAGTGAGATCTGAGATTTTATACTTTCTTCATATAGACTACAGTGAGACTGCTCCCTGTCGCTCAAGGTTACCAGCTGCTTCTCTGCTTGTGTTCAAAGTTAGGCTCAGAGTACAGATCACGCCTAATGCAAACTGACAAGGAAGCCAAATGAATGTCAAATGACTTTTTTTTCTCCATCTTTTTTTTTTGGTTAAGTTTTGTAATTTTCTAGCGACATCACAAATCTAATTGTCTCTTCAGTGATGGTGTATATTTCTGCTCTAACCTCCTTTTAGCCACAGATGAAGGTTAACCTTTGCTTGATGAGTAAGAAGATGAGAAGATGGTTAATTTTTTTTTCTCCCTCTTCTGTGCCTGCTTCCTTTGTCTCCTAGTTAACATTTATATTATAAATAAAACCCTCCAAAAATAGACAAAATAACCTTTTGTTCTCTCACAGGTAAAACAGTTAAAAGCTTCGAGCCCTTTTGACAGACATTTTCAATTAAGCCACTGGATTTTTCAACATTGACTGTTACACAGTCTATAAAAATATAGTTGTGGTATTAATAGCAGTTGCACCTCAATTTAATAAAAAATTAGTCTGCTAATTTGTTAATTAGAGCAGTGACATACTTATTTAATAAAGAGGAAAACATAAGACTCAAAATGATTATTAATTTAAAAAAAATGCAAAACTTTAATATAATTTATTTACACCTGCAGCTTCGAGGCTAAACTTTGCACTTATTAACACAATTCTGTTAATATGCGCACAAGTTAAACAGTTACACCTACAGTAACTAATGCAGTTTAATACAACAGCCTTTCATTAAATTCATCATTCATCATGAACGTTATAATATTCAGATTTACTGTTAGATTCTGTTGTATTATTTTACTGAGAGCACAAATATTACTGCTATTATGAAACGATAGTTTTAATTGTCTTAAAGGCTAAAATTTTGTAAATGAACTTTTTCCTAATTGGATAAAATAAACATCTACTTTAAATTAAAAATTTAAATGTGTAAATTTTTGATGTGAAGTTGTTAAATATTTCCTTATTTGATTTTGTCCACGTTTTGTTCAAAGTCCTGTTTTAACAAAACTCTTATAGAAAATATGAGTTATTCCACAAAAGTGAAGCATTATGTCAATCATCTTTTCATGACTGACACAATCATAAGCCAGAGAGTTAATAATAACTTGGAGTTGGTAACAAAAACACAATAATTGTGATTGAAATATCTTTTGACACTCATGTTTCAGGCGACCCAGGACACTGCGGCATGATCCCTGCTCTGCTTACGTTCTTAAATGTCTTGCTGCTGTATAATTCACACCGCACCGTGCCACTGCTGTGTTACATGTCATGCCGATAATGACACAACGCATTTGTCACTTCACACTCTCTAGTTTGTCCCTCCCATCACGCTGTGTTTGGATAAACATTTCAACACTTTAAAATACAACTGTCAGCACTGTAAACTACATCAGGATGCAATGCGCACTACATTACTTAACATCATTTAGCAAATCAAGGAGTACATTTCAGCCACAAGGAGCTGAGACATGATGAGTAACACAACAACACTGTCCAATTGACTGATATTAGTGTCAGGTCTCTTGTTAACAACTGAGGTGGTCTGTTTAACTGCAATGAGTGCAGACCCTATGTAAAAATCCATATCGCTGCATGTTGTCACTGCATGTCTTTTTCACAGTAACATAATTCCTATAATAGGTGCCTGGTAGCACTTGCTGTCTACTGTATAATCAGTGCAGAAACAGCCCTAGGTGCTCAGTTTATTGTATAAAATCAAATTCATATTGATAGGTCAATCTCAAAAAGTAAAACTGGTCAGTGTTGTTATGAAACTGTGGAGCCGTGCTGCTACTGTTCTTACTTACTTTCCGCAGTTCACTTGCTGTGGGTTTCTAGAACTGAGGAGTGAATTTTGTCACACTGTATGGTGCTCAAAAACAAGAGGTTAGGAAAACATAACCTGCCTGTCTGGGGCAATATGGTGTGCAAGGACCTGCTGCTTCTGCTAATTCCCAGTGCAAGAAAAATCCAAACAACACAGCTTGTGCCAGCGAGAGAAAATAACACATGTTGGTGGGTCTAATTCTATAGCGCACTCGGTAGAGTCCGACAAGAAAACATAATGCCTAATCAGATAATAAGGTCCAGGAATTGACAAAATGAATTATCCCTCTGTTTGTGTCACAGCCAGTGATAACCATGCAATTTTGATTTTAAAAACATCGTAATATTTTGATGAGGGTTTACAGGGCTCCAACAGATGGGGCCAAGCTGGCCATCCAGACTGCACCACATTACCAGCATAATAGATAACCTAGTCGCTCTGTACAAGTGACCACTCCCTGCTTTTAGTAGTACATGTATTTGTAAATTTGCATTTCATCTAAGAGCTTTCTGTGACAAAACTGACAAAATGTAGTCAAAGATTTAACTGAATACAGCATGCATAATAAATTATAGAAATATAAAGCTTTATACTTTTTCTTTACTTCACAATAAATTGGTGAAAAGAGAATTTTTTATTTTTTTCCTCTTTTTTTTAATCAATGAAGTTAATGATGTATTTGTATTTAGCTAATTTCCTTTCCTATCCTGATTGGTCACATATTTAATCATTTATCTATTCCCTTTTTTCCCAATGTAACATATCCCATTTTCCTCACCATGCTCCTTTTTTCCTAAAGCATATATGTTAATCATAGGGGCGTTTACATCTATATCCCGAGCAGTGATTGGTCCAGGGTTTATATGTGTGCATGTGTGTGTGTGGTACATCACTGGAGCAATCTCTAAACACCCACAAACGCCAACCGTTTCAGCTAATCAAGCTAGCTGAAGCTAACCCCCGTCATGAGACTTCACCAGTCACTGCTCTCGTTGTGTTTATCAGCCTTATGCCGTGCTGCTGTAGCATCACTGTGCACACTCTAACAGTGGACGAAGCATTTTAGCTGACAGGCAAATGCTAACAAAGTTAGCCAGCTAATGCTACTTAGAAGTTGACATTATAGGAGATGAAGATGAACACAAGAGACAAACACCAGAAGATGAAGACAGGAGCGTTGTGTCTGTGAACTTCTGTGTGATGTTCTTCCATTAAATATTTTTTTCTCGTCTCATTAGCTTTTTCTGCATTGTGTCCTTTTTATGGGCTCCGTGGCTTCTAGGGCTGAAAACTAGGAATGAAATTATGTTTACTTTTTAATTAAGCTTTGACTCGTCCACTTTTCCACTTGCTATTGTACATATTCTTTTATCTGAATGTAAAATTACATTTTAGTTAAATTCAGAAAACTGTTCGCATACTGTAATTTCCAAAAAGTTTAAAGCACAAAAAATTCTGACACCAAAAGGTTGCATGGGCTTGCTTGTCTTGTTAGTAATGTGTGCAATAGTTAGATAACAGTAATGTTTTATGCTCTGGGGAAGTCTAATTTGAATCTAAATTGATTCATCCAATTATTCTTTTGCTGTTTGCTAATGAATTAAATTTTTCTCAATATCGAAGAGAGAAAATGTAAAAGAGGGCTTTGTCTGACCATATCATTAGATCTGGCAGCGAGGATTGCTCGCACACTGGAAAGTTGCATCTCTGTAGAAACCTCTGGGCATTACCATGGGGAGAGATTAACCCTGTCCTCTGCTGTTTGATGTGGTTGGCTGATGTAAAGCGGCACAGTCAACTCCGTAAAGATGCACGAACCAGTCTCCGTGCTAATGCTCCAAGTTGTGTGTGAGGCATGCGAAGATGGTATATGAAGCATGCACTCTGCTAGTCCTCTTCATAACAACTTCCAGCCGAGGATGATGTCACTTCTTGCCCTGCAGAGGAGTAATCAGTCTCCTGCATGCCTGAAGGGCCCCTTAGGAGTTATCAGTCTTTGATAGTTGTCTCTATTGCAGCTGATTCAATCTGTAACATCACTTTAGGCCTTGTGTGAGCATATAGCAAACATGCTTGATCATTTCTGTCGTCAGAAGAGGAGAAAATCCTCCACGAGCCTCCGTAGATATGTTCTAGTTGCAGAGTATTAATATCAGAGCAGACAAAGTGCTACGCCTTGCAAGAGGTATGATTACATACAGACACATGACAGAGGGAGATGGAGAGCGACAGATTCACACGCACACACCCGCAGGCTGATACAAGCACACACAGACACACACACACACACACAGCTCAGTGTGCCACTTCCTCATCTCCTGCTGCTCTGTCCTTAAACCTCTTCACCCTCCATGCAGGGAGTAGACACTGTGCTCTTTTCTCTTTGTCATGGTAATAACACTAAGCCTAACTGTCCCCCATTTTGCCTGTCAACTTGCATTTATTTTGTTTTCCTTTTTTCTTTTCTTTCTCCGGCATGTACTGTCAGGTTTCTCGGGTACGTTTAAGTCCCTCCCTGCATCATTCAACACTCCTGGAACCAATTATATTATCCGGCCAGGCCCTTTCAATTCCTACAGAGGGAAGGACAGACAGAAAGAAATCTAGATCTATTCTCTATGCCGGCAGCATCACACCTTTACTAACCTACTCTTAAGATCCCACTCGAAAGATTTTCATTCCTCGCTTCCTCGCTTTCTCTTTCCCATCTCAAACTCTTCCCTCCGTAGTTTCTCATTCTTTCCATGAAGCTTCCCCTGACAGTGTGAATAAGGGTCTTGTTGTTTGCGACACCCAACATACTGCTGTGTGACACATTATCTGGTGTAGTCTGCCATTGCAGCAGGATACTTGCCTCAGAGCCTAACCATATTGTCTGAGCTTTCACCTCACCCCTGGCTATCTGCTGTGCTCTGGCTTAAGGCTTATCCCCAGGCCTCTGCAGAGCTGCCGGGCCAATGAACACTAACAACTTTCCCTTTGTATGCTGTGAGAACCTCTCTACATCACCACTAGCACATTTACTACTATCTACTTCTGCTACTGATATTATCCTGTCTGCCCGTTAATGGTGAAACAATACGTTGTATTATATTGGATTATTCGGCACAAAACACTCAATTCAATACGTGTGCTGTTCTTAAACAGTTCGCCGCACATTTTGTTCTCTTGAACCGTGCTTGTTTTGATGAGATCACATTTCTTGTTTTTGACACCACATCTGGTGTTTTAGTTACACTGTGAAGCACTGCTTTGTTTATTGTACTATACAATGCTGAGAACTGGTCGTAATGGGTCAGAAATGATGCTTTTTTATAAATGTTATTTATCTATCTGTCTGCACTACTTGGCCAAAAATATATAGACACCCAAAGACTACACCTATGTACTGTAATTGTTGAGCATCTTGTTCCAAAACCATGGGCATTGATCTGTTGCTATATCAGCCTCCACTCTTCTGGGAAGGCTTTCCACACGATTTTGGATGCTGGCTGCAGGGATTTGCTTTCATTCAGCCGCAAGAGCATTAGTGAGGTCGGGCACTCGCAGTCCGTGCAGTCAATTCATCCCAAAGGTGTTGAATGGGAAGGGGGGTTGGGGTCAGGGCTCTGTGCAGGCCAGTCAAGTTCTTCCACACCAAACTTCGGAAATCATTTTTTTATGGACCTTGTACACTGGGGAACTGGCATGTTGAAACAGTAGCAGGCCTTCGCCAGGTTGAAAGAAGAAGCACACTAATGCCCAAACACTAAAAAAAAAAAAAAAAAAAACAGCCAGACCAAAAGTATGTACCAAAAAGTTTGATTTAGTCCCTTTAGTATGTTCTAGCTTTCTGTCTACTCACTCCGTGTTAAAATGCCAGTCATGGCTGACATTTGCCGCCCAGTGGGAGTTAACACAAGATGTGTTGCCACCTGAATGATGCCACAACGTCCATTTGACTCTTTCACATTTTTGACAGCACTTAAAGGCAAACGCAGTCTAGCTCATAGCACATGTGGAGCTTTTTCAAAGACATGGAGGTAGACATCATATGATAAACTATTCTTTCATCTTCTCTAGCTGCTATTGCAATCAGACAAGGCTGTGCCCGTATAATCATTGGCTTTGATATGGATGCAGTTCCACTGAGATTTGTGTATCATCAATTCTTTTTATGTTGTATTTCTCAGCTGCCTGACATTGGTTTACTCTGACTGCAAAGTGATGCTTTACTTCAGACAAATTTCATATGAAAGTGATTTTTTTTTTCTACCTCAAAGTTTCTGACTCTATGGTTTTACAGAGACGTACGATCCTGTGTATGAGACTGATTGAAATTCCAGTGCTACATTCAAAGTTGTCCTCAGTTTCAGCTGAAAAGCCGTCCTATGTAATTATCCTGATCGCAGTTTTAAAAGCAGTGGAGCTGTCAAATACTCCCATGCAGGATAATACACATATTGGCGAGAAATGAGCTGTTCGGACAAGCGCAACAACGTGTCAAAAATGTCACTAGCTGAACAAAATGCCCTCTATTGTTGTTCTGTGACACCTGTGGCTACCTTTTTACAGACAAGCTCTAATTAAGCACTCAAAGAAAGACATAGATGGGAAATATTTATGCAAATTTATCTGCTGTGGTATTTTTTAAAATTTATTATGGCTTATTGTCTATTATTATTGTTGTTGTTGTTGTTGCGTTGGTTGCTGTGTGCTTTGTATGCTTGTTGTCCTCAAACGGCTTGCTGTCATTGTTAGAAACCTTTGAATAAATGCAAAAAAAAAAAAGGGAAACAACCAACCAAAATGTGGGAAAAAAATAGTTTAATGTTCACATTAAAGAAATCTTTATATATTCCTGAACACAGGAGGCTATAGGAGGGTTTTCCTAAGCTGACTGCAGGTGGTTTGTTACACAGAACCATCTTTTCTCACCACTTCTGATATAACTGATGCTAGCAGCATCTACGCTAACCTCTTTAGCAGCTGTCACACACCTAGCATTAAACCACACCTATAGCTCAAAACCCCAACGGGCACGCCTCCGTCATGTCACATGTTTTGGTCTGTTCTCCGCGTGACTTCAAACCTCACCAGCAGCGTTTCAAAGGTAGAGCATTTTTCCTGACAGACTTTGTTAACTTGCTCAGATTTGGTCTTTTTTCCTTGGTTTATGTGTTAAATTGTTTCCCTTTTGGCTGTTTTTACCATCTGAAGTTTTTACAGGGTTTTTTATTTTGAAAATTGACCATATTCTCTGTGTCTTCAGCTCAAGCTGCTCTGTGCAGATTGATGCCGGCTGCTCGCGGTGTCTGGCCAAAATAGAACAACCACGTATATTCGGCAGAGCCGAGCGGAGACTTGTAGGGTTGCTTCTGAAACGGATCGCAGCAGGGCCGGTGGGGTTCGAAACATTGTCTAGAATGGCCGCGTATAGCTCCTGCGGACACGGTATGTGGCGCATCTGCACCTGGTGGAATTTGGGGGTTAGCATTAAACCACACCTGTAGCTCATGCCGTGGCTGCCGGTAGTTCCTTATGGCAAAACTGCAACGGGCACGTCTCCATCACGTCACGACCACGATGCTGTTTTGGTCCATTTTCCACATGACTTCAAACCCCACCAGGAATGTTTCAGAAGTGGAACATTTTTCCCGGCAGACTTTGTTAACTTGCAAACTTGCCTCTTGGCTGTTTTTACCATCGGAAGTTTGCACAGGGTGTTTTATTTTGAAAATCGACCATATTATCTATGCCATTTCTGTGCCTGACTTCCGGCCAGCTCAAGCTGCTCTGTGCAGATTGATGGCGGCTGCTTGCGGCGTCCGTCCAAAATAGAACAGCCATGTATTCTCGGCGGAGCAGAGCGGAAAACCCGCCTCTGAAACAGACAGCAGCGCTTCTGGTGGGGTTTGAAACATTGACTAGAACGGCTGCCATTAGCTCCGGGCGGCCGCGGTGCATACGGAACGCGTCGCATCCGTGCCTGCTGGAATTTAGACTTTATAGGACGCTGATTGGTCTGTAACAATTATACTCAGACGTGAGTCTGGCAAGATGGATGAGTCCAGCTGCTTCGTGAAGTTTTTCATCCACACATTCTTAGTATTCATGGAAATCATTAGAGAAAAGTTTTTATGCTTGGCCAAAGTGGCAAAGCTGGTGTGTCGATAAAAGCAAAATATGATGCAATGGAAACGGATATAGCGATAAATCATGATTTAAATGATATATGTGACTTAAATGTTCACTGAAACCTTGGTTCCATTGAAGAAACCGTAAAATAGCAGTGATTAATTAACAATGATTAATACCATATTTGTGTTTTCTCCATCGTTTTTTCCCAGTTTGAGTTTCATCATTTAACCATGCCATCTTGTTGTGCTCTCACCCAACTGGAAAATGAGCATCACTAACAGTTTATCTCAACAAACCAGCTCCTGATAATCACATAACAGTTGTGGATGGAAACATGCATAAATTAGCATTTTCTTTTGCGGATTTTCTCTAAATTCAGAGAAAATGTTGGATGGAAAGCTAGCTATAGAAACCTGGAATAAGATTTTGCTTGTAAACAATGAAAAAGCTGTAAAGGAATTATGTTTGTCCAGGCTGCATGTTGGCTTTTCCTTCTATACTTGATATGTATTAAGTTTATAATTTTTTTTGTCCTGGTTCGAACCTGCCTCCTGACGTCCAGTTGAATAAATTTAACAGTTTAAATATGAAATATAGATCTGGATAAGATTGTGCATGTACATGTCTGAGTAGCCCTTGACAACGATTTGTTTCCAGATCTGAAAACCCAAAAAAGAGATAAAGTATGAAATATATATATATTGCTGAATCTCTTGCAGTAAGAATTAAGATGTTTAACTTGGGTCTTAAATTAATGTTGAGAGTGCAGTGGGCTGGCGATTGTGCAGACGGTGTTGACCGCTTCTTTGCTCATGCAGGATGGTGCTCATATCTGCACAGCATCCAACAGTTTATTGATCAGGAAGTGAAAAAGCTCACAATGCTAGGTGTTGTCATGACATGACAAGTTTAGAAGCAGCCATCCTGACAGCATGGGGCAAAACATGCTCCTGGTGAGGCTTACAAGCCCTCGGTGTTCGCACATACCGATCAGATTCAGCAGGAGCTGCTCGGTGCTCAGGTCACTGACAGTTCAGACTCCCAGATTTCTGGTCCTGCAGTGAGAAGAGTCTGCTGCCGCTGAGAGAGGAGGTGCAGATAGACACTACACGGCTCTGCAGGCACAATCTTATTTATATTCAGTGTATAGATTTACCCTGACTCATCATGGTGCAGGAAGAAGTATTAAGAGTGCTGCTGCGTATCACTGAAAAAAAGAAATCTGCTTATACTTTGTGTCAGTGATATCAACAAACAAAAAGCAAATCAATCATTTACATATGACAGTTGGTTGTGAAACAGACACCCTTTTGTTTGCATACTGACTTCACACATTGCTTACATTTTTTTTTTTATTAATCCCATTTTTTGCCAAGTGCCCACACAAAATGCCAATCAGATGTCGCCATGGCCTCATATTTATACAATGCATTTCTTTAATAACTATGCAAAACAAAAGCAAGATCACCAGCTTCCATCAAAGCCACCAGCGGATAAATCTGATTGTTGGATTGAGTTTGCATATCGTGCTGTCTGTCTGCTGCCTTGTTCTCAGTCAGATGAAACAATCCAGCCATATCATACTGTAGAGGGATGTTTCATCATATCAGAATAACAACTGTTATTTCTGATTCCACAGTATACAAAATTCACAGCTGCCTGTGTTTAAGGGTCTATTAATTCCAGCCATGACTGCTGAAAGATGAAACAGCTGGCCATAAACTATCTTGACAAACTTGTGCGTTGTGTGAAGAAAAAAAAATGAAGAAAGGAAGGAAAAGGACAGCCGCACTCAGACAGTCTTTGTGTCCATGATTTTTTATTTCCTCTATCATCACTTGTGCTACATTTCCCCAAACTCTGCCAGAGCCATCAGAGGAAGGACAGGGAGCATATTTAACTTCCTAACAGTTCACTTAGGACTGTTTCCTCAAGGACTTAACGGGTAGCCTTTTTTTTCCAGGGGTTTAATGCTTGCTCTGTACTTCCACTGGCAGGAGTTAAAGGAATGTATCCTGCGTGAAGCAGTTGGGACTTTAACCTCCTGGTCTAGATCCGCGGTTTGTCTGAGAACAGTAAATCACAATGTTAAAGTGCTGCATTTAATAACTGGAAATCTAAACACTGGCTCCTATCAGCTAAAGCAAAGTTTAAAAGCTGTTAGTGATATATTTGAAAATTAGCCTTGAAGATGCTTCCCCTTCCTGCCTGTGAAGCCAGCACCTCTGGGGGGCAGTAGAGGCATCAACACTTCCTTTCATCTCATCCTGGCTGCAGGAGAAGGGGGTAAGGTCAGAGGGGATTTGAGCTTGGCTCACCACCACATGTTTCTTTGCTTGCCCAGTCTTGCTTTAGGCACAGATTATCGCCATATACCGGCTACTGTTACAGTCTACCTTTGTGGCTTGTGTGCCATAGCTGATCCTGATTGGCGTGTCAGGAGACTCGCCTCCTCCACCTTTCCTTCTACATATATACAACCAAATCCCTTTCTTCACTTCACTGATAAAAATATACACAAATATCAAGAAATTTAAAGAGCCTCTTAAAGGATTTCCAACCGAAATATACGTCAACAAAAGAAAAGCTGGAAGCCACATTTATAGAGCTTTAGCCGGACATGCTTTACCTGTGTGGACTGAATGTTCAGCCCTATCTTTACTCTGCTACCTCAACAATTGAAGACTTGATCTTTTATTTGTTGATACCGCACACTACGGTTGATACAACGTTGTGAACCATTTTCTCACATGATCTCCAACCAGGCGTTCAGTCGGACACCGCTTTAAGGACAGCGTGCACGATAAAAAATTGATAAAGCTTTATGCTTGCAGCTTCCTCTGACGGCTGCATCCTTTACATGGCTTGCATTTGTTTCAATTGAATTGTTGTATCACAAACACAATGAGGGGCTCTCTGGGGTTGCAGTAGTCTGTATACTGGTAGTGTATGGCTTGATTGTGCTGATGATTTGGCAGAGAAAAGGTTCGACAAGCAGAGCGTGACTGAGAGAGAAATCTTCCAGTCAGTAAAAAAAAGAAAAATTAGAAATTTATTATGTATCTGGGGAGTGAAGATGACTGAATAGAAGAAATGCTGTGTTGGAATAACTTCAAGACTCTCGCTATTTAAAATGTCACCAATCCTGCCATTTGAGGAACAGAGTGAAGCTGACAAAGGAAACTGAATTCAAATAAAATTAAGAATACTCAAACTCTCATTGGTCTACAAAGCAGTAGCAATAGCTGATGTTGTTACCTTTACTCTTCTCTGTTAACACCAAGACACCTGAACTCGACTGATAAACACAGACAAATATTTCTCCCCCCAAAAATGACAAAATGCATCAAACTGTTGTTGTTGTTATATGTTTCTCTAAGTCTCTAGAGGCCTTAGGAGGACTTTGCTTAGAGTCCCAGTATGGCGGGGTCGAAGTCATCCAGCAGTGGCCTCCGTCTGGCATTTTACCCAGAGCACATCCTGTGGGAGCGGGAGCTTTGGAGCCGGCTGCGCGACCACATCAAACAATGGCTTTTTGTTGTAAACAAAGCCAGGGCAGCTTGCCGGGGGCCCTCTCTCTCTCTCTCTTTCTCTCTCTCTTTCTTTCTCTCTCTCTCCCCTCACGCTCACGGCTCGGATCCAGTCCTGCCTACCATAATTCTGGACTGTCAGACAAATGTGCGCCAATGCACCACAAGTCTCTCTATTCCATTTGCATTTGTACACACAAACCATGAATCTGGCAGTGCAACAGACAGATTCAATGGTTTCGAAAATAGTAAAGCAAGATGAAAAGCAAAACTAAAGGTTGGCCTTAAGAGGATAGTTAAAACCCAATCACCTGAACAGTTGTTTGACTACACAGCAATGTCCTCATGTTTGTTTATTGTTCATTGTAACCACTGCTGCAGCTGCTTTGTCCAGGGGATAGAGTACCCGTTGTGCATAAAACATTTTATGTGTGTTTGATTTCCTGTAATATACACTTACATATGCTCATTCACAACTTGCATCTCTATAATTGAAGAATATATTGTGTAAAAATCCACATATTCTTGAAAACATATTTTCCTCGGAGTTTAAACTTTATTTCTGCGACATGCCAAGCACTTTATGTCATTTTAAGCTTAAAAAAAAAAAGAAAACAGACGTCATGAGCTCTTTTTAAACAAAATACCGCAATACTGCCGCAAAGAAGACCCGTCATTATGCCGCCTTAGCTTTTTTACTCTAAAGCAAGCAACGGCAGCATAGCGCTGTCTGATTTTAGGTAGCAATCCGGCTTTCTAGAAGCAAAAGAGGCGTAACATGTAACCACTGACTGTATAAACAATGGATCGCATATCCATGATGTCACCCATAGGTTCAGCCGTTTTGAAGCTCAAAATCTGTGGCTCAGGCCGCCGCCATCTTGGTAGCCCTGCCTCTAAAGATGTGGATCATCAATGTACTGAGGCAGGGCTGAATGACGCCTGGGTACTAAAACAAGCCATCTATAATGGTACCCACCTGTCAATCAAAGTGACCATGCTGTTAATTCTGCATAACTTTAAGCCTTTAATATAATTTGAACATGTGAATCCTCTAAAAATTGACCCTCAGTATAGTTGTCATGAACATGGAAATTATCTATAGAGACCAAAACTGTTTTTAGTACCAGGCTGTAAACATGTTTATTTCTGCTGTGAAATTGGACATTTTAATATGGGGGCTTTTGGAGACTGACATGTTTTGTAGCCAGCCTCAAGTGGTGGTTTGAGGAACTGCAGTTTTTGGCACTTCTGTATAGACTTCACTTTATAGCCACAGAGGTTGCCCTTTTGGATTTCACATTAGCTTAACCACAGTCGCTGCTGCTCGCTGTGTTTGCTTTAGTAAGATTATGAGGCTCTTTTTCTCCATGATTTGATTTAGCTACTGCCTTTTAGTTATGTGGAATAACTAAGTGAATAACCAAGATGTCAGTTTATTAAAAGTTATATTTTTGATTACAGGAGAATGAAAAAGTAAATTTAGCTTTGGTTTAAGCTAAGGTTATCTCAGCAGCTAGCCTTTTGCTTCAACTGAAGTTACTGCTGTTAGACTTGGTTTTTAGCTCTATGTTTTTTAGTTACTCCAAATATAAAAGGTTGTTTTTTTTTCCACAGATATTACACATTTTTACTGTATAACATGTTTTTCATATCGTAAAACAGAAATCTTGATACTGTGTTTTTCCCTTTGTAAAGCAAACTAGATTTCCAGCATGTTAGCTCAGTCAGCACACTTACCACTTTAACTAACAAGCCGCACTCACCATGAAATTCAACTTAATAGGCGCCCAAAGGTGCTGCACCATAAAGTCACATTACATTGAAAAATCCATTTCAAGATCAGGAATGACTCAAAACACTACCAAATGCTGCAACATGCAACCCCTGTTGTTTCATGTTAGTGCCATTGCCTCTCATCTGCTCTGTACTTGATCAAAGGTGACAACTCAGAATGTTTTCACAGTAGGGCTTGTGCTTACCCCAGTAATTAGCACCATGTTATTGTCAGGAGTGTTGACTGCACTTGGTTGGTATAGACCAGTGATCACACTTTAGCTATGATAATGAAATATTTTAAACACCAAAGTAATTGAAATGCTGGTGCAAGGTAGCAGCTGGGATGCATGCTTAGCTATTATCACTACTAATAGTTTTGATCGGAAAGGGAAACAAGAACGGGAAACAGAGGTCTATCTCGGAGCCCCAGGAGCCCCAGAGACCCTCTGAGGAAGTGTTTTTCTATTATGGCACCTATGTATATTTTATTCAAACTGATATACTGTCAGCAACTCATGCAGAGTAAAATTTGTAGAGCTGGTTAATTGCAAGGTTTGCTGATAATTGTTTCATTAGTTCTAGCTGGCTCCTATTGTTCCTGGCCAGGCACATGGGTCCAAGCCTAAGCAGAGCTTGGCAGTAGTTTTTAAACGAGGGGGAAATGGAACAACCTGCTTCACTGCCCCCGCTGATCCCTCGGGTTTCAGCTGGTTTTTCTTTTTTCCTCTCATACCTAGTATGTCAAGGGCATTCCCTGTCTCCAGGCTTCTTGAAACCTGCAGAGGACAATCATTCTAAAAGCTGGTGGAGGCGCACAGCAGGGGACCAGATTTACGTACTCTCTCCATATTCCCTTTCGACAGAATAGCCAGGACGTTTGTTCTTAATAAATACCACAAGCTTTTACAGTCCTGTAAAATATTCTCTTCAAAGAAAATGTACACTGTAAGACAGACATCATTTGTTTTGTTTTTGACAAAAAGAGGATTAGCATACTGTTAACATTTATATTCTCATTCTGTCTCATATGAAGTGGAAATTATTATGGATTGGATTCCAACCAAGTATGTGCATACTAATCACACCGCTTTGCTGTTTGAGATCCACATGCTGACTGCTGAAGGGGAAAGAGGCGTCTATTGACTCTATTTGAATCCATTGGTGAGCACATGTTCCAATCTCAACACTGAAAACTGGGGTTATAAAGTGTGGCGATGGGAAGTACACCAGAGGGCAGAGGCCAGTGGCTTTATTGCTATTTGGAGCGCTGCTGTGTGTCTTTGAGGTTTGAAAAGTTTGAATTAGATTTGCTTCAGCACATCTCCAGCTGGGAACTATGTAAATTGACAGTAAGGAACCTTATCTGTGCAAGAAGAGTTTAGACCTCCACCATCAGCTCTACAGCCATGGGCACCAGCATTTTTTATCCTCTACACTGAATGACTAGTTTATAAATTGTCATGTACCAATGATTGAATAGGCCCCTCGTCTTATCTGGTGGCCATCGACAGCAAGAATGTAACCACATGAGCATATCCTGCTGATAAAATCTATTTCTGGTCTTGTTCTTAAGGATAGAACTTTTTTCATTTGAAGGGAATTAACCCAGCATGAAAATATTTTCCAGTATCTTTTTGTTCTTAAAGAAAAACAGGATGCCTGGGCTTTTCAATTCGTGTGCAGTTACTCAAAATAAAGGAAGAATCCCATCCTTTCAGTGTGAGGCTTAGAAGAATACATTTCAGCTTTGAATCACAGCGTAGTTTCTGTGTGCTGCCTCTGCGGGCTGGTGTGGCCTTAGACCCTGGGCAGGGCTTTACAGTGAGAGACAACAATCCTCCGTCATGGCTGGTGGCCATTTTTCCTTCAACTGCAAAAACATATGAAGAGCCGAAGCGCCTCTGTGTAGCAGAAAAAAAGAAAAAAAAAAGACTATCATTTATTATTCAAATGAAATGAGGTCCGGCAGATGGTGGAAGAGGGGCCGAGGGCTTGCGGCGGAAAACCTCCTGCTCACTACCTCTGTGATTTCAGTCAGCCCGTGACGAAATAAAAAGTTCAAAGGGAATCAGCGATCGTGACGGATCTCATTAGCATATTTCCAATGAGCAACATTAGAAGCAGAGATGGGGGGTTCGTGGGTGTATCCTATGCAGGAACTAATCAATGTATGCTGCGTATATTTGATACTGCTACATCACATACTATATATTGAGTACACAAGAATATTACAACTTTATCTAGTGTCAGATAGACCTTGCTTTCAAGCAAATAAAGGCAGTGTTGCATGAATGCAAATATTCTGATCCACAGTTCAAACTCTTGGAGTCAACAAGAGCACATTTCTTTTTATTTTTTTATGTTTTGTTTCATATTTATATTCAGTGTACAATAAGTTGCCAAAACTTCTGTTCTGTTTTTGAATAGTTCAGATATTTTGGGCAGAATGAATGGTATTGATTATTTTTGAATTTCAAAAGCATTTGCAACTTCTGTTTTACAGGAAATGTTGAGTGAAATAATATCTTCAGGTTTTGTAGCTTTATAAAACCTGGGTTATACTGAGACTGTAAGAGCTCAATATTGACACAAAAATGACTGTTTTTACTTTCTTGCTGAGAGGTAGACGAGAAGATTGATACCACACATGTCTGCTTTTTAAATATGATGCTACAGCCAGGAAACAGTTAGCTTAGCATAAAGATTGGGAACATGGGGAAACGGATAACATATCTCAGTCTAGATAGTAACCCTAGATTTGCAAAACCCTCATGAGATTTGGACATGTACCTGTGGGAGAAGTTTGCTTTTAGGGCCCAAACCCAAACCATAATCGTCTACTAAACTTAACCAAGTCATTTTGTTGCATAAACCTAACCAAACTGTGACATAAAACTGAAAAAGTTTAAGTCTATCAGCTTGTATAATTTGTTGCTCTTCAAAACAACAAATTTAAAGCCTTGGTTTTTCCTTTTGTAAAACTCCAGACACAGTGAGCCAAGAATATTTTGAAGTGGAAACAACACATATAAATCTCAAGAGAGTTTCCCAGATCTAGGGTTACCAGCTAGACATGACCCTGGTTCTGTCAAAAGGTGGAAAAAAAGTACTCCTACCACACTATGACTTGTTCGTTTAAACTGTACAAAATAGTATGTAAGTAACTTCATGGAGTCTCAGTTGGTTTCCTGAAGTTCTTCCCCGGCCAAGAAATAGTCCAGCATTTAATCCCCTGAAAAGCCCCAATGTGTGACACTTTGATTCATTAATAATCCAAGTTTGAAAGTGTTAATTAATGAGCTTTAGAGGTGCTGGTAGGTGGCTTTGTTACCTTTTGACAATGCCAAGCTAGCTGCTTCCCTTCATTATGCTAAGCTAAGCTAACCTGCTGCAGGCTGCAGCTGCATATTTACCGTACAGACATCATATCATGTTGCACATCTAACTCTCAACATGAAAGAGAATGAGTTTGTTTTCCAAAATGTTGAGCCATTTCTTTAACAAGACATTTTTTCTGTCCAAATGTAGCTCTGTTTACAGTCTCCTTTAGACTCTATTCAGTTTACATTTTATAGTTTTTCACAACATACATAAACCCTGACATAACATAACAAGATATATTGCTAGACAATTTACAGTAGTATACTGTATAATAGATACTGTAAATGGTTATGTGTTTCCAGAAATCCACAATGGCTCTATTCACTCTGTAGACACTGTAGTGTTATGGAGTGGAGTCACGTCATGCCATTTGCCTGAGCACTGTAAAACACTGTCATGTGTGGGGTGAACAAACCAGGGCTGGGCTTGTAAAAAAGCAGAAAAGTCTTAAGCTGCCCTTCAGACACATAAGGCTTCAGCACCTGTCAAGGGTTACTTAAGTGTCAGCCTGTAACCACGTGCACCCAGCAACTTGCAGCCTATCGTACATAGGGCTTCATGTTATTTAGTACTTTATTCTGAGGGAGGCTATTCCCACTTCTTTTCAGAACAGAGTACCACTCCATCTCTGATTTTGAAATATTGGGTTGGGTGGTGTTCTTGCCCCCTAGACACGACTGTATTTCAAAAACTGAAATTTAAGTGAGTTTTTCTGAAGTTCCCTGTGGTGCTGTTCTTTTGGACCACTACAGGCCACAAATCTGGCAGCAGTTGCTTTTCCTCAGTGAAAATACAGAGGAACATCTACTCATTAAAGCACAAGAGGAATTTGGTTAGAGCTGGAATGCAATAAAGTGTATAAAAAAGCCAAATTTGACTTTACACAAAGGATCTAAGAATGTCACAGAACCAAACGAGGAATATAAAGGAACAAATAGATCAAAATCTTCTTTATTTATGGGATATAAAGAAAGGGGCGGTCACATCCTGCAATAGGGTTTTGGTTATCACATAACATAGGAATGTTCTGTCTGCAGACGAGAAATAAATCTGCAGCACATAAAATCATGCAATTTGTTAATCCTAATTTGGAACTGATCGTGGAAACACTAATATGTTGGCTGTTTTACTACTTGTTATTTGCATATTAATTAATGGGGTATAATTATAACATAATTCTCGTCGTTTTGAAAATGTGTTACATTACAAACACAGAAAATCATAATGGAAGTCTTTAAACAAAAACATTTGGGCATTTGGCTTGGCATCACTTCTCTCTTTTGTTGAGCACAGATGAAAAATGGTTTAAATACAGTGCAGATTAATATAACAAAAATCCCTTTGCTGGGAAAACACCCAAACCTTGTTTTATTGGCAACAATCGTGGTTATGAATGTCTGTTTTGAAGATTAATGACTAAGACGTTTTAAAATGGAGACAGAACAATAGTGTCGTAACTTGTAAGTCTTGATTTAGGAGGCAGATCAGTGTTAGAAGCTCTGACTTTCTTGTAGTTACTTCCGCCTGCCAGATAAACAGATCCCTCACTGAGGCTTTTCGCAGATCACACATGACACTCTTGCAATATCAGTTTGTGAATCCCACTCCTCTCTGGAGTGTCACCTTGTAAATTCTTCCCCTCTTGCTTTAAATGCATTTTTACGGCTTTGAAAATGAAGAGACCACCATGTGCTTGGAACATACCTTCACTCGCAACAGGTTCTTCTCTGCTTTTTTTTTTTTTTTCTGCCTCCCACTCAAACACTCCAACCCACTTACTTGGCGACCAGAATAGAAGCAGCAAAGCGACATTGACGAGCCCACTGGGCCTGCAGGCTGACGTTAGCCCACCCTGGGATGAGGCTGGTGGAGGACCACCCCACAGCAGGGCTGCTAAGCCCAGGGTGCCTCGGCCAATTTATGACACCTTCAAGGGGAGATTGCACTGTAGACACTTTAGAAAGCAAGTGGCTGAGTCATTGACCTGCTCCATGGCTTCCTGCTCCCATTCAAGGGGTTATTTTGAATTGTTTATTATGCCAACAAATTTCTTTGTTATCATTTTTAATGCGATTGCCATGCTGTATCAATCACATTCATAGCATCTTGCATACTTTATATATATATTTTTTTCTAACTCAAAAACCATTTATGTTACAAACATCCTTCGACATGTGTGTAATTTTACATTTACATTTTTCGTTTCTCCTCCTATAGCTACCAGGAGGATTTTTCTCATTGTTATTCTGTTATTTCTATTCTATTGCTATTTGTATTCATGTGTAGAAACTCCACATAGACACACACACTGACCACATGACAACACGACATGACAACATGTACAGTTTATGAGTGATTATGAGTAACATATAGCATTAAAGTCTACAGAGGTCCATTTACTTCCATTTACTTTACTTTACTCATCACTTGTATACAGTACAATCAACATTACAATTTAATAAAGCTCAGTATTAAACACTGATAAACACTAGCTCGAGTTCCTATATGTTCAACAATTACAGTGAAGCAGTCAAAAGAAATTTTAAAGGTTTTAAAGTTTTACAGGGACATATTTACAGAGTATGTCAGATATGGAATATATTATGGATAACTGTGTTTTATTAATGTATAAGGACCTGAAATAAGAATTGTTTTTGTTACCTCAGAATGAGCCTTTTAAATCTAAAGATGCCACGGTAGTGCAGAATGGACAAAATAAACACTTCCTCTGGCTCCGTTCCTGTTATTCACGTTTATGGGCATCATAGTTTCTTCTTCACGGAGAATCAAACAAGAGAGTAGCAATCTGCAACTCCACTAAATCACAATTACAATCACTTTCAATTATGAGGCTAGAATAAGTTCATCATGATGCCATGAAGTTTTTGAAGAGTTTTGTGAGTTATATAATACACATGTCACTATTGCCATTGTACTAATATCTTATGGTAGAAATACAAACGATATTTAAATGTGAAGATGTTCAGTGTTGCGTTTTAATAAGGTTGAGTAATGTTGAGTATTATAACACAAAATAAAAAATGAAAGTCTTTGGAGGCTCATTTAGTCCCATTGTATTTATAACTCAACACTTATGCAGTCGAAATACCAGTGCAATCTTCAAAATTTAAACTTTTACCCACTGATTAAAAATGGATAAGCTCATTATGATTATATGTAGATCATAATGAGTAAAGTATTCAAGCCTAATGCAGCAGTATTTCATACTTTCCATTCACTTCCATTGCTCACTCCAAGTTGCAAATACTCCAAAGTCACACACCAATTCATGTATATTATTATTATTATTATTATTATTATTATTATTATTATTATTATTATTATTATTATTATTATTATTATTAGGAGTGGCAGAATTGACTTCTGACATTGATCAAATTGCAGTGAGCCTTCAAAGGTATAGGCAGTAATCAGAAGCACCCCTTCAGTCTGACTGCACAAAAAGGAGTGAAATTAAGACCAGACCAGACTGTGGACGAGGCTTAATCCACAGCAGATTCTCCCCTCAGCTTGAATAAAGCTTTGCAGCGTGGCTCTCCACTATGTCTGCTTGCTCTGGTAACAAGCCTCTTCTGTGACTGGGGAGAAAAAATTCATAAGCAAGGCAAAGGTAAGGATAACCTCCCTCCCTTCCTCTTCAAATAGAGGCATGCTGAGCTTCACTGGAGAGAGGGTGGCGTTAGGGGGGCACTGGGGAGCATTCAAGCCCCTCTCTCTCTCTCTCTCTCTCTCTCTCTCTCTCTCCCACTCTCTCTCACTCCTCAGTTTTTAACCACCCTTTTCCACGACCCAGTGTGCACACAAGGCAAGCCAAAATAGATAATGAGGAATGTCAGCCTAGAAACAGAAAATCACCTCTACCAAGACCAAGCTGTTCCAGAGGACTGGATTGCATTCCACAGCAACTCTGAGTGATTTATTACTACCCCCTGAAAAAAAAAAAAAAACAAGTCTCCCAAAAAGACATCTAGCTACACAGCTGGTTAATGCCAACTGGTAGTGACTTGTGATGAGTAATGACATCCCTTTGAGTCAGTAGCTTTGTTCTGCCATGTCTGGATGATGGATCATTCTTTTAAATCCGTCTTCAAGATGTGCAGATTATCCGTTTCATAATTATTACTTTCTTTAAACGAAGTCGGTAACTGTAAGAAGTCGCTCTCCACTCCAGCGGGTCAGTTGTGTTATCACGTTTCTGCGGAGCACGAGCTGAAGCCGTAGATGTCCACTTTTCACCGTGCTCATCAACAGTAGATCCAGGGTCCATACAAACCCAATTAAGAATCAATTTGAGCCAGTGTCAGACAGTCTGGCGCCTGGAGAGGGGTAAATGCTTTTAATATGAACATTTTATCGTTGTCTCACAGTCTTCCATCGTCTAACAGTCTGGCATGTGTAAAGTATCTGTCATGAAGCCCTTACGCCTCAATACTACCACAGTAGTGTGTCCACGGGCCTCTACACATGGCATGCATGTGAAAGGAAAGGTAGAAAAACTGATATGTGAAATAATCCCACTTGAAAGGCATAAATCATGCAATACTCAATGAGAACAATGAGATTTTGACGGTAGCTGTGATTGGCATTTTTACCCTTTCTGCTGTTCAGTCTTGATTTAGATCCAAGACAAATGTCATGGCATGAAATGTGCTCTTGAATCATGTCAAACATGTTTGACATGGGCCCAGATTGATGTAGTTGCCATGAGGACACCTTTGCTACTCTTGTCTTGCCTAAGCAACTCCCTGCCACTTCACATTTACCACATCAATCAGACTAACAGGAGTATGTACAGTATATGAATCTGCATTTGTTTATTGATGTCATTGCTATCTATTTATTGCAAGTGTAACAACACCAAGAAAAATCGCCCTTTTCATGCTAGTACTAACAGAAAAAATGCATGAATGTACTGTATCAAGCCAAACAACCATGTTCTCTTCTCTGTGTGCAGACATATGGCATTCATAATGGAGCTATCAAATCAATATCATACTATACTTCTGCCGATGCTCTCAGCAGGTAGCACACTGTACCTGTATTTTTCATCAATTTGTAGCTTTTCAGATAACAAGAGCCTGCACTTAGAGCACATACTGCCTGAAACCTGTGCCACAACAGCCTCTTTTGGCGTCTCTCTCTCCACGCTGACATACCTATGGCTGTGAAATGCCATGATTATGATTTGAGGCATTGCTGTGCAGAAAGGAGCTGATGGCTTCTAGCGGCTGAGTAGCAGTCAAGGTATGAGTCATGTTTTCTGAACATGTGCACTTGAGCGTGAATGTAATTTTTACACAAAGGTTCTCAATGTCGTAGATGCCAGTGGTGTTTTTCATGCTGATATCGAGTAAACACTTATTGATTGGATGCATTTTTGTCAAGCTAGATAGGTGGAGCGTTTATTTTGACATTTGTGACAATTAAAAAAAAAAAAAATTTTTGTAATGTTTACTGTAATGTTTATTAATATTTTGGATCAAAATGATAACCAAATACACCCTGGAAAACAAACCTTCAGGCCAGCTTGTGTACTACAAGCTTTTGCTTGGACTGAAGCTAAAACACTGTGGTTCTCTGTCCATATTCTAAACTTAATGGGTATGTATTACTTTAATGGACAGAAAAAATTAAATACCTCTTAACAAGGATAAAAAAAAAAAACAGTGTATTGTGTTGGTCAACAACTATGGCTCCCACAAGGCTTTCAAAGTGCTTCAGCGTCTACTACTGTATTCACACAATGTCGGCAGAACTGGAAGAACAGGAAAACCTCCTTTTATTCTATTCTTCTTCTGTGTTCAGGCATTAGTCCTGTTCATGTTGTATTAGTGGGTTGTTAACAAGTGAAATCGGATACAAGCAAACTGTGTATGGCTTAATTAGCTACACTGACTGAATTTGAGTTAATGTTATTTGAATGTAACTGCTAGCAATGGTTGCTGTCAGAAATTCTCAATATCTCCGAGTCAGAACTGGGAGGCTGAACGATTTGTGGGATTGAAGGCAGCGATGGGATAGATCAGCGATCACATTATTGTACTGAAAATAGTTGTATGATTGCAGAGGTCGTGTGCGAGGGTTAAAAGTATTGAGGGCTATCTAGCCATATAGGGCTATTTGATTTGGGTGTAATAACTTCAAACTTTGGCTGACTTTGGCTGACCTGAGGCATCCGTATTTGTTTGCTTTTTCAGGCATTTAACATATTATTGAGTGCCAAGTTAAACATGTGAGTAACTGTAAATGCAACATCTGGTGTACGCCCTAGCATCCCGGGTACGATTCCAACCCGGGTCCTTTGCTGCATGTCATCCTCTCTCTCCCCTGAATTTCCTATCTATCTCTCCGGCTGTCACTGTTTAATAAAAAGAAAACAATGCCCATAATATATCTTAAAATAAATGTAGTTTAATTACAACCTGGATGTATACATGAACAGAAATGACTGGATAAAAGTATTGACAGAAACTCATGACTCAAAACAAATGCTGCCTCACACAACCACACCCATACGGATGCGGGTGTGGTTGATTAAACCTGTGTTCACGTTGAACTTGGGTGGAGCAATGCTAACAATTACATGAGTGTACTGAACGGCCAAATAAAGACAGTAAAGGTGTAATTTGTCCCACCCCAACAAATGCAGGACAATTATCAGGAGAGCGAGGGAGATCAATCAAACATTGTCTGTCCACACCCACACAGCCCTGACAAATGTCTTATCTTGTGTCTTATGTTGGTTAAAAGATGTTTCTATCAAGTGCAAGTTATCAGCACTTTATGTTTCAGCTTTTCAGAAAGACCAATTAAACTCTTGATGAGAAATATATTAGATAAGTTGAACAGAAGCTTGGAAAGTTGTAAGGACTATAATTAAAGTCCCACCCCACCTTAAACGTTGCTTGTGTTCCTCTAGTTTCTATTCCACCGTGTATTTGTTTTGCATAAACAGTTTATTTCACTCAATTTTCCTTGTGAGCTGCTTTGCAAATTAATGACTCTCAACCAACCCTTGAGAGGATAATATCTTCCTGTTTGGTGGATTTATTATTTATTGCGTCTGTGTTAGCGTCAGGGTTAAACTGTATGGTATGCGTCTAAGCTGTAGGTACTAAAAATAGAGGCAGTCCCAGAACTCCTACTTGAGTGACAGGATTCCTTTTGCTGGCACGCAAAGATGACCCATTTCCTCTTTTCCTCAAAAGTTAAGCACCACTTACTGTATGATATTATTTAAATTCACAACTGTATTTAACTACAATATATTCTGCCAGACCAGTTTTTAGTGTTTTTTTAGTTTATTCTGCAGTTTGTATTTTTCTTAAGGAAAAGTTTGACTTGGCCAACAGTATGGAGAAAATGCAACAATCAGCTACCGTTGGATGTAATCATTAGATGCTGTAAATCTCCCCCCCCCCCCTTCTTGTCCCTTTTTCTTTGCCTTTTCACACTGGAACAATGAGCATCTGTTTCCATTTTTTCCTGTGTTTCAGTCTCTATGTGGAAGAGGGTAAACTCGCTGCACAACAACACAGTAACAACACTTTAAACTACGCTCAAAGATAAACATTCACCATTGGAAACTAAATTAAAACAAATGTTCCCAAGTGCTTTACCAAGTGCTTTCAAATGCTGAAGTATAGATTGAGATGCTTTTTTTTCAGATAAGCTTGTTTTTGGGCTGAGACATACTGATATTTTTGGAGCAAATCACACAGTTGGAAAGCAGTGACTGTGGTACATTACATTTATTTGTTCGGCGCTTTTCCCATATAAGAGCATTTTTACAGACGACCCAAGGACAGAGGAGAGGCAAAGTTCTGTGAGCCAAAAAGATCTAGAGAGAAGACAAGCCTGGATCCATGTTGCTTGTCAGATTGTATCTATTGTAGAGAGCTGAATTCACTTTCTATGCTTGATGTAACTTCTGTCAGCAGAGTCTGCAGTCGACACAAGTCTCATGGGGCGAAAAAAAAATGGAGGACTACATAACTTCCCAATGGGAGAATAATACTGTATGGATCTGAAATTCAAAGCCACCTCCAAAGTAACGTTAAAGGCCCAAATTAATAATTGAGTATGCTATTTATACTATGACTAATAGTATTTGGCTGGTTTTTAGCTATTTGTTTTGTTTCTAAGCTTTTTTGCAAGAGAAACATTTGAGTGAGTGACATCTTATTCAAGAACTAAACATGTCATTAGTTGTACGTCTGCTACTAGGCCCTGAGGTCTTTTAGGCATACAGCAAGTTTGACCAGTTCATGAATTTAAAGTTAGCCTTGTTGTAATGTAAGTGTTATTTACAAATCACTAAATTAACATTAGTCGTACTGCACAAACTGTTTTTTACTAAATATTTACTCCCCCTGAGGTCTAACTGTTGCTAACAGTAACTCAGGTTAAAGAGGTACTATGAAGTATAGTAAACATACCTGATCTGATTTTTTAAATTACTTTTCAGAATCAGAATCACTTTTATTGGCCAGGTGTGTGCACACACGAGGAATATGACTCTGGTTTTTGATCACTTTTTGCAAAACTAACTTTTGAAACTAACTAGTAGGTACTAACAGCTGATCAAAGACATAAACAATCTAAGTAATGGATTTGCAAAGAGCTGGTGCAAACCAATGCTTCTGGTCCCCATTGAACTAAGTTATTGAAGTTATTGTCTTATCATGAATGTGGTAGAGTTCACTTGTGGTTGAGGCTTATAATCGAGCCTGTTCCATCATGAGAGCCGCCATTATATGACCATCACAATCATGATAATTCCCACCCTTTTTCATGCCCTGTGATTACAAAACTATAGAAAGCTACTCTACACAATAAGCTGGGAAATGGATGCCACAAATAATTAGCTCCCTCTCAATACAGAAAGAACAGAGAGTGTTTCTGTCTGCGTGAAACAAGAGCGTTTATCAAATCCCATAGAAAATCCTCAAAAAACTGCTCAAATCCTTTGATTTTTCTTTTTTCAATAAATGGCTTTTCCCTTTACGGTCTGAGATCGCCTTTGAATTTGTGGCTTTTGATCTTAATGAGTAAAACCACCTAATAATGACTCAAGACATATTTACCACAGCATTCCCAGCTACCCTCTTATTTACCGCATGAATGTTTGTTGAAACACCCCACATTATTGCATGAGGTTTTGGCCCCTAATGTGAACGGCACATTTGAAGGCTGGGAACACACACAACGCATGAGAGGACAAAATCAAAGACAACATGTAGAGGTGAAGTGACTTGAATGTCTGAAAATGTCTCTCTCTGTGGGGTCTCTGTGGCTGCAAAATACCACAAAAACCCCACCACAAAAAAAATGTAATTATCACTCCTATAATCCAATGTAACATCTGAAGTTTGGATTCACAAGAAGTGGAGTTGACTTTGTATTTTAAGGCATGTGGGCTGTTGTTTCTGCAGCTAATTTTAAGTAAAAAATCAGTAACAGGAGCGAAATTTCAATGCAATAGGTGCGCCGTTGCAGCATGTTAACAACAAAATTAACAATTAAATAACTAATAAAAATGTATTCACACGAGTACAAAACATAACCACAATGTTTTCTCATGAAAGTCGTGTTGCTGAAGAAGGTGAGCCAGTACGGTGTTTGTTTCTGTCTTAAATGGAGCTATAATGCAGAGAAAAGCAGTAACAATTATGCGCAATTATAGGTGATGTAATGTGTATTTAGTCTTCCCAGTGTTAGTTAACACAAATTGAGTAAGCAAAAAGCTATGGTCAAATGTGGAAGTGAAACTATGGCAAAAAGTTGGGGAAGCATGTGTATGTGTTTTGCGCTGCTGTAATGCTTCAACGTGGCTTAAAGTGGAGATTCATAAAGACCTGTAATTTACAGCATGGAGTCTGTTCTTATGATAAAGTCTGATCTCTCTCTGTGAAATTTATTTACACTCTTCGGATGAGTCAGCAGAAAAACTTTTAGCTCTATTGTGCCATTATTTAGGGTTTTGATTGCATGCTGAACGCAGGCAAGAATGACAGGCTGCAGCGAAAAAGCAAACCAAAGCATTTTTTGACAACTTCATCAGTCCTCAAAAAAAAGAAAAAAAAAAGAGAAGAAGAAAAAACAGAGACATGGGCTGGCTGTGTGTATTTACATATATACTGCATTGACCACAATGAATAAAACACCAGCGAGCTGAGCTCTCCTGGGTCAGTTCAAATGAAATAGAGAGTTTACACTTTCACTAGTAGCCCATACATAAACATTGTTTCTCTAAATAAGAATATGTGCCAGTGGATCAGCATCATTACATCTGCTTTCTTTTACTCCACTATTCTTTATTATGTAAAACTACGCCTCAGAAAACATGCAAGCTCTGCACTAATCCTCTCACTTTCCACCTGGTGAATTTGACCCAAATTCACATTTCCCCTGTGCGGCCAGGGGACTGTTTTTATTGAAGCCACGTGTAACAGAGACCACTGACCTGGCTATGTACTTTGGCTCATGAGAGGAAGAGATATTTAGGACATTAATAGTTCCAAACTTGGCGATCGAGTGTTTGTTCTTAAGACAGACTTTTCTCAGGCAAATATGTCCTCTGTCTGTATTTGCACCACCGAGGTAGCTCTTTTATTACAATGCTGAAAAGTAAGCATCTAAAAATAGGAGTAGTGTTGGAGAAGAATGAAAGCTCCTACTAACAGTATAATATCATGTTCAAAAGAAAGCTGCATGGGGCTGAACTTTAGAAACCTGAGGAAAATGTTACCATAAACCTGCTTCCAGCTGGGCAGATCATTTTCTTTCCAGTCCATCGATTGTTGAGAAATGACAACACAAACTTCACATGATATTTTGAGGAAAAATGACAGAGCTCAGACAGCACATTAAAAATTGCATGTTGCCTGAAAAGAAAGGTGGCTTTACAGAGACACTGCAGCTCACAATGAGGACACAGCTGGTAGTACAGCACTGGTAAAAATTACACATCTCATGAAACATTAGTGTGCCTGTGTTGCTTTGGCTTATCATAGGTGTAATGGTTTCTAATGATAGCCTCAGTGTGGTGACAGAATAAATCAGAACATTATGAAATGCATTTATTTCTTGATTTGTTTTGTTCCGTTTTTTTTACAAGACGCAAAAATATGTAGCCTGCAGCTGCCATATCCAAAGCAGTCAACAAATCATGACTAAATAATTGGGGATCTGCCGTGCACAAACATGCGGTTGTCCAGTTTGTCATTAAGATTATATCATATTTGTTCGCAAATGACAATTTAATGCTAATGTTTTGCAGCTTACAGTAAAATCCTAATGGGCTTTCAGCTTTGAAGTGTAATTTCATCGACAAAGCCGAATCATTCCCAGTCAACTCAGTTATAGTTTCATGTTTTGGGGGGTGCCAAGTCAGTTACAATCCTGGTCTCCATTTACGACCGTAAAATCAGGATTCAATTTGCCCCCTCTCCCTTTGTAACCAACGGAGGGGACATGGTGTGCTTTAAAAATGAAGACAGGGCTAATGCAACAAAAATTCCTATTTGCATCATGGGTAATTTCTTCAGTTAAAGGCAAGCATCTGTGGAAACTGTGACTACACACTGCGCATAAATATATGCATAATGATACTCTTCAACAAAAAACACAATGACCTGTGAAGATGAACTGTAGTCTGAAAAATCCATACAATATTCCTACAAGGACTTGCACTTTGTCTGCTGGACAAGCTATTGACTATAGTATTTTTAGCTCCTATTACAATAATAATATTCATTTAATGATCCAAAGGGACATTATGTAGTTTTTTTCAATATGACGCAGGCTGTTTAAATATATATTCACATGCACATACTGTAGCCACATGCAAACAACTTGACTTTGGAGCATATGTGCTGTATTTCTAAAATGACATTGACTTCCACTAAATTACAGACCATATGGCTTTTAATGTTTCATCCCATTTTCTACAAATGGTGTACACTTTGTAAACCAAGTTACTGTATTTGAGGAACTTGACTGTATTCATTCAACCTTTCATGGAAGCCATTGATTTCTATTCATTTCCATACAGTGGTAAATTACTTTAATGGCAGATCAATGCATCAAACACATGCACAAAAATTGGCAAAACATTAACACATTGACTTTTTGTTGTCTTTGATGGATTACAGCTCAAACAAGGTTCAAGAGTTTGTTAATTGATTTTCATGCTGTCTAGAAATGAATGGAAACCAGCGGCTGCTTAGAGCATTAGGAAAATCACAAACATGCATTGAAAAATTTCACTTTCAGGAAATAAAACTTGGTATGTTCCTTTACATTTCCATGTGTGAAACAAGTAGTCATACATTTACATAAATATACAGAATAATGGGTGTATATCTGTGAAGATAATTAAAGATTTCACCTATGAAGTGAAAAATGCAGCTAAAATTTGATGCAAAAAATGCAAATTGATAACAATTTCTTCATATATGAACAGCTGCAAGCGTCCAAAAGGCTCAGTCCTTTTAATTTACATTTTCATTTTGTAAGGGATTGTAAATTAATTAAATTATTCAAATATATCTTCCAGATTTCCTTAAAGCATTTTAACGTCTCGTGGTCTAAATCCTGCCTCGAATGCTTCTCTGTGTTGACAAGAATAAAATTCAAAGGGAAGCAGAGAACATTGAAATCTCTTGCATTGAACGTTTGTATGGATACTGAATGTTTGCGCATAATGTATATCAACAGAGCATCAGCTAAACGGACATCCTTGTGTGCTGGTAGTTTGTATGAATATGACTTGTTTATTTATTTTATGAAGATCGAGTGTTAAGTGACATTTTCCTTCAGCAAGTATGAATTTTTTTTAATAGATATTAACAGTGTAAAGGGTTGCTCACTCATAACTCATTCTGCTGTTCACAATATTGATTCTTTCCATAGTGTACATTACTGTACATATTACACTTAAACAACTGACATACTGTAACTGCATTCATTCATTCTGCACATTTAATTATTGTTCATTTTGTAGCCATCCCTTACATCCCTACTTCTTTACATCATAGTACATCATAGAGCTGTGACTATGTTTTGAATAAATCTACCAATTTGTGATTAATTTAGTGATCATTTGATGTATAAGATGTCCGAAAATAATGATAATAATTAAAAAAATGCCCATTAAATTCCCCAAAGCCCAAAGTGAATCTGAAACACTTTTATTGGCCAGGTGTGTGAACATATACAAGGAATTTGACTAAAAACAAGAAGCTCGACAGATGAACATTAAACTACTATGTATATATAAATATGTATATCTATATAGTTATATATGAACAATAATAACGTGTAGACAGAATAAGGATTTGACGATAGTGCAATGGTGCAGAGTGCAAAGTTGAACAACCAACAGTCCAAAACTGCAACAAGATAAAGTTTATCATCACATTAAATCTTTTTAATGTCACTATCTGATTAGATGTGTGCAAATATGGCTAGACATCTTGGAATAGAGTTGAATGCATAGAACAGCTACTGGAAAAGTTCACAAATGATGATTTTATGGTGCCATGATCCTTTTACATGCAGGATTTCTTGTTAAACAAAGTCCTTTCTCATCACCTGGATGCATTCTGCACTTTGTTCCTCAGGTCTTTGGACTCGCCCCAATTAAAACACGTCAGCCTCATTATTTGGTGTTTTTATTATAAAATACTAATTACCCAGGTGTAAACTACTGCCCACAACACTAAAATTCCAGCAGGATAAAAATGAGTGTGCTATTTATATGAGCTGCTCTCAGTAATATGTTTTTGGTAATGAATGGCCTTGCACTTTTTTGCACTCTTCTCCTGATTAAACAGCAGGGAATCCTGATTAAAATACTCTTCTCTGGTGTTTTGTGAGTCTAAAAGCTTTGAGGAAAAAACCCCAGCAGAAGTTGTTTGTGCTTTGTGCGCAAAATCTACGCACACAGGAGATATGGGTTTAATGCGGGGCTGTCACAATTAGCATTAGGATCCAGTCCATGTCCTGGCAGGACTCCGCTCCCGGTTTTGTGTGCTACCCTCCACAGCCAGCTGCTGCAGAGCAGGGGACCGGTGCGCCGTTTCTCCTCGCCTTGTTTGCCTCCAGTCCGGCTGTAGCTCCGACTGTCTGCACGGCGTGTGGATGAAGCGCAGAGGGAACGACCGGGAGCGCACCGAAAACCAAGACTAAAAGAAGTCATATCATCCCTCTTCCGGCTGAATCTGTGAACCAGGCCTCTGGAGACTTTTCAGACAGAGTTAACTGTGTGGAAGACGTGCTCGGAGTTTCATTTTGTAGCGAGATCGGGGCGCATCTCGTCTCCTTGAAGTGATCCTTTTTTATGCAGTCTAACCGCTAAAGCGCTCCCGTCGGAAGGAGCCTGGGTGCACGCACTAGAGTAGGAGGAAGAGGAGGAGGAGAAAAGGGGGCGAAGTAACGATCATTACTTTTGAACAGACCCCCCCCCCCTCCCCTACCTCGCCATGGAGCTATTCGTCCGGTCCCGGACGTATTGGCGTGAACAGATACCTGCCACTGGAAAGCCCACCATCTGTCCACTGTGAGGGAGAAAAGTGGAGCATGCAGCCGAGCCCCAGCCGTCTTTGTGCGACCCGCTGCTTAGTTTCTGGGGGCCTCTTCTGAAAAACGGAGAGGAGAAGAGGAGCAGAGGAGGAAGGAGGAGGAAGAGGGAAGAAGGGGGGTTGCTCCTGGTGTTGATCTGAAATTCACACTCCATGCCGGGATCCATATTTTGGCACGGCGTACCCCACTGTAAGTAGCCTTTAAAAAGCGGATGTTTTGAGTCTTTCTAGGGAGATGCTGGGTTATGCCTCTCTGAATCAATACCATTTATTTACACTCCCAGGATGTGATAAGGCAAATGTCAGAAAACGGGCCCACGGGCTCCTCTGCCAGTTTTAAACTGTTGTGATGTGATCAATACATACATAGCCCATAGTATCTGATTTTATTTTCTAGAGTCTGGAGCCTCCACTTTTTTAATTTATATGAAGTTGCTTGGCTATTAGGGTCATCCCAATGTGGATTTCAGTGTATACGCATTTATAATGCTTCATAAAATGTTTATATTCAAGGTGCTTTCACGTGTTAGAGGCTTTATTTTGTATTTAAGATGGACACTAGGACAAAGAAAGTCGTGGATATGAATGAAAAAGCCTGTAAAAAACAAACAAACAGCAGTTGATTTATATTCAGTGATGATATTCAGTGTGATAACATGATGAAGAAAAAAAAAAACGAGCTCACACAAACATCTCCACCCAGTGCAGGACACCAGGAGCTAAGTAGTTGGATGTCAGTTACTGTCTCCATTTACTTCTCCATTTTGCGGCTATAAAATAAGATCATTTCACAGGGCATGTATAATTCACAGACCTGAGCCAGCCATGTGTGATGATGGGACACACACACATACACACACATAGACAAAGAGTTTTTACAGGCTTAAGGGAACCACATCTAATTCTCACGTGAAGCTTTTAGGGGCCGCATAGACTTTCAGCAAAGGCAAAACCCAGGAGAACCACAATGGAGTGAAATATCAAGGTTAAATAAGACTTATACATGATCCATACTGTCGATGCAAAATCAGCACAGTGGTGCAACATTATATAAGCCATATACTGACAAGTTAGAGAACTGAGAGCCTCACCGTCATATACTTATATAACGGCTTTCAGGCAGGGAAGTAAAGGTTATGACTTCTTCAAATACAGTTTTTTTTTTTTTACATATATAAAAGTGAACCAAAGCAGTAGGTCGTTCAAGTTTTCAACTAAGAAAACTGAGATATTATATAAGCTGTATGCACGGCCACACAAATCAGAGCGTATTTTGACTGTGGCGGAGAAGTTTTTCTGTTATTCCAGCCATTTTTGGAGGACTAGACGAAGAAGAAAACAAAGAAGAGGGATGATACTGACATGCCCATCAGTGATTTGTGAAGATGAAAAGGTGATTTTTGTTCCCGTGCCAGTGGGGTCATAATGGGATGTTTGACTGGTGAATGATGTGTGTCCTGCATTTCATCTCAGGCTGAGTTTATTTCTTGAAACAAACGCTAGGACAGTGGATTGCAGGAATTCAAAGAGAGAGAGAGAGAGGCGGTTTGGGGACAAATGTTCTGTTGCCTCTTTTTCCACCCCTCCTCCTCCTCCTCCTCTTCCTCCTCCTCCTCATTCTCCCCTCTACCCTCTCTCTACCTTCACTCCATCTCTCACCCGCCCCAGACGTGCTGGTTTGGTCCATTTGTCTGTGTTGTCTTGGGAGGAAGTGCCATCTCATCTCACATTGCGCAAATGGTTTCAATGCATGCTAGTGTGAATTCTAGCGGGTTTTTGTAACTGCCAATTTCCATATCAAAGTGTCTGCATTTCAATAGGGAGAACTTGAGCTACCAGCCCCCTTCCTCTAAGCAGTTTTGTTCTGATAGAGTGCTGCTGCTGCTGCTGCTGCTGTTGCTGCTGGTGGTGGTGGTGGAGGAGTCTACTGACAAGGCTTTCTGGACGATGCAGTTGGTTGTGTGTATGTGTGTGTGTGTGTGTGTGTGTGTGTGTGTGAGAAACAAGTGTTAGTGTTGGAAACAGATTTACTGTGTGGATTGGGGAGAATTTGTTGGCCATAATCTCACACCAAAAAGCCATGTATTTAGTGGAAATTTTTGGACGACATTCAGAGACGCGGTCATGTTAAAAAGATTTTCGTCTGTTGAATTTCCCCCAGTATTTCTCCACACAGGCATAAAACATCAACAAATGTCTGTCTTTTATTTTCAAGGAGAAAAAGACAGAATTCATGATGAGAGAGAGAGAGAGAGAGAGAGAGAGAGAGAAGGAAAAAGCAGAAATAAGTTGATGAAAATCAGTTTACATATTTTGACTGGTATTTTGGCCACAGCCGTGCACATTGAAAATACTTGAAAATGAATTAGCTTTCAAGCGCTTTCTTGTGAAATAAATGGTTTAATTCAACAATCAGTGAGGGTTGATGTAAAGACGCAGAGCATTCAAGCTTAGTGAGACGCTCTACCTAGCGGTGGCTGATTGTTTTTCTGTCGCAGAGATAATATTTATTTCCCATTCTGTGCAGCTGTTGTTTGTCAGTGAAAGAATGCAGCAAGACGCTGTTTATTTTGAAGGATTTCTTCTTTTTTTTTCTCTCCCCTTCTTTGTCTTGTGATACATAGCCTAATGTTCTCTTCAATTTTCGGTAAGTTGAAGAGAAAATAAACAGTCATTGTGACTGAGCACAAAGAGACAAAAAAAGTGCTTTCTTTCCTTTGTGCAAACCTTTACTTTAGAGGTAGGATCAGTATAGGTTAATAGTGAAAGAAAGTGCAGCGTGCGAGATGGTATTACACATAGACAGGGAATGTAAATGCCATTGGGAGCACAGTAGGGGTCGGTGGCCCCCTTCATGGTCATCTTGCTCCTGAGTAATAACGTGAGCCAACTGCTCCCCAAACCTGCAGGAGAAGAGAGCTCGCTCCCGCCTCTCCTTCCTTTGTTCGGACAATATAATACAAAAAAAAAAAAAAAAACTGAGAGAAGAAGACAAGAGTTTTGAACCCAGAGAGGAGGAATGTGGGGTTGGGGAAAAAAAAAAGAGGACTTCACCTGCCATCTTCACTCATGGCGGGTGGGTTTGACAGCTGTCTTGTTCAATTCCTCTGACACGCTCGCTGTGAAAAGTTGGACAAACAAATGGACAGAGAGTGGGGAAAGAGGGAGTGATGAATAATAGGAGATGAGACAGTTTTGATTGTATTGGATCGCATTGGAGAGAGACTCTTTACATCAGTTACATATAATCAATTTGTTATGTTCGGTGCATTTTCTGCTGAAAGCTGGGATTCTTTTTTATCCTGTTGACTCCACCTCAGTCCACATCTCCTCCTGTTAGTGATTTCCTATGTTTTCCAACAATGACTTGTGACAAAAGCCCAGAAAACAGGTCCTCTCCGCATTGTGTGCATGTGTAGGAGGATAGGGCAGGAGTGATAACAATAGCAAGTGTAGTAAGTTTGTTGACTTAAGAAAAAAGCGAGAGAGTGGAGTGGGAACCATGCTGCGGTGTGCTGAGCTGAGCCCGGTTGTTGAAATTATTAAAAAGCTGCCGAGGAAAGGAGAGGTACATGCATTCTGCTCTGTTGAGGCTGCTATCGGTGGAGAAATTGGCATCGGTGCTCCATCTGCGATGGATTTCTTCCTGGGTGAGTGTTGCTGCAAAATGGTGTAGAGTTTAGAAAGTAGTGTCTGATTCTGAGGGGCTCACACACCTAACCTGACATTTACCGGTGATGCTGTGAAGAGCCCCCCCACCCACCAGTCCCCCTGAAAAAATATTTTTTGGAAGCCGCTGTCTTGTTGTTCACTTTTTGGCCATGTTTGCCAGAGGAGGAAGAAGAGGAATACAAAGCAGAGGAGCAGGTTTAATACAGCAAAATAAAAAAGAAAAGCAATGGGCATTTTGTTTATTTAACAAAGTGCTTTGAGGTGAGTTTCCCATTTAACTACAAATGCCCCACCATAGCCATTTTGTGGCTTGCCTCAAAAATAAAGAGACAGATGACTGGAACGAATGATTATGCGTTAGGGTAGTTAACCCGATGGATGGATGTATGGTCTCGCTCCTTTTCACAGAGAAAATACATCAGAGGGAGGAAAAATCTCTCCCATACTACCACCTCCTGTGTTTAAAATGACAGTTAACTTTCCCCCACTGGTTTAAAATGGATGTTTAATGATCAACAGAGGCTTGGAGCTTAGGTCTAGCAGTCACGCTGGCTCTATATGCACTCATCGCTGAGCCCTCTGCTAAGAAATCTACCCCCTCGGTGTTGTTAAAGGACGCTCCGCTCAGAAGGAGGCTGGTTCGTGAGTGATGGATCATCAGAGGTCTCTTTGGAGGTGTGTGTTAACCCTTTAGTGTGTGCACATCTCGCTCAGTTGGGGAGCCGTTGGCGGCCCGTGATGGATGTGTCTCGGGTCTTTAGGCCCCATATATCAGAAGATTAGCACTGACCTGTGAGTTGTCTGGGCCGCCCTCGGAGCTTCTTCTCCAACACTGGTTGGCATTAGCATATGAGGACACTGCTCTGTCTCAGGGGGATACAAAGATAGTGTTCTTTATTTGGTTCTGTCATAGTATGGGTCACAGGAAGTGTGCAGATTAAAGGCTGAAGGCTTTGTGTTGGCATTAGGTGCATCTGACAGGTCATCTGTCTTCAACTGAGGAAATGCTTCTCTCTTGCTCAAATTCCTAAATAGTATCATATAATTATCCTAGAAATTGAGGTTCAGGCCATGCTTCACTGCAGACAAATCTCTCCCTGTCCTCCTTCATGGTATTCATGAATCATATAAAAATGTAAATTGCACGGCTGATGTGGTGTAACGTTGTTATTTCTCGTTTTGCATCTAAGAGAAAGGGATAGTAACAGGTAAAACACCCAAGTAATCTGCAGGTGGGAAAGACAGCTTGAATTCTACTATTAAATGCTTTCACATAAAGAGCTAAAGAGATACATTTGCTTCGTGGGAAACCAGTTATTCAGTGTGTTGAAAGGCTAAATTCAATACTTTTCTTTGAAAGTTTTACAGCAGGTTATCTCAAATAATGATAAAAATCCTTCCACGTTTTGTTCCCTCGTGCATTTTCTGTCCAACCCTTACACGTCACCTCCCACTGTACTGCTGCCATTTATTGTTTATCTATAGAAAGAAAGCTTTTAATGCAAATTTTTAGAGCGCTGTTTGCGTGTTGAAAAAGAGGCACGGGATCACCTTTAGTCTGCCACTTCTTTGTCTGCCATGTCTAATGGCTATTTGATGCCTACTTGGTGTCACTTGGCGTCGTGTGATGAAGCCAATGTGTTTTCAAGGTGAAGAGATATTGTCAAAGCCCTTGAATGTTCCCTGCGCTTTGATTGGCAGGCGTTGTCACAGAAGATGAGAAGCGGTGGGAGTCACACAGCAAAGAGAATCTATTACCTAGGATGGCAATGCATGCTTTCACAATGTGTCAGTGCAGTCAGCCATCTTGCTCTCGCTCTGTGTCTGTGGAATAGTCCCTCCTCTGCGCAACGAGGGAACAGACATCAAGTTTAATTTTGGTGGCTGCCATAAGTAACGTTATTGATGACTTTCTTGGGTTTCATACTACGATGAATTATCATGTAAAGCCAGAAAAATTTAAGCCTTCATCAGCAGTGGCGTGTAATCCGTTTTTTTAATAATTTCTGGCAGTCAACATTTAAAAAAAAGAGAAAGTAGTGCGCCATAAATGGCATCCTGGCACAAAAAAAAAATGCAATATAAAACTCAAAATTCAGCTGAGCCCTTTCTTGCCGAGTTGGGCTGATTTCCTCCATTTCAGAAGGCTCCTTAAAACAGAGAGAGAGAGCAAGAGAGAGAGTGAGAGAGAGAGAGAGAGAGAGGGAGAGAGAGACTGCCGGCTCTGTGAGATGCAGCGGGAGAAGGAACCTTGTTGTTGATCAGCCAAGCAAATCAGATCTTGATATTTGAAGAGTGGAGTTGTGATTGCTAATCACTCCGCTGCTGAGTTTTAATTAGGAGACTCATAAGCATTATGTCATCCCTCAGCAGAGCATAGTCAAGCATCAGATGAACTTAAGAGAACAAATAATTAGTTTTCTTATTAGCTATGGCTACAAAAACAAGCACAGGGTCTTTTTTTTTGTACTATAGATTAATGAATATTTTGTTTTATGTACTTGAGCTTTGATTCAAATATAACAGCATTAATTGTGTTTCATGTGAGTGTGTGAGTGTGTGTTTCATTCGGCATGTTGCACATTATCTCGAATCATATCTTGACCTTATTAAAGGATGAAAAAAAAACACGCATGGGCACTTCTTGCATGTGCTTAATGGCAAAGAAAGCCTGAATCTAATCTTCAACTATTTTCTAGGAGGTGGTGCAATAATTTGGACTGAGCTTATTTTCAATGGGTAGAGTTCTGTGCTGTGCTCCTAAGACCTTTGTTAGGACATTTTAATTACAGCAGAGCTGGATGTAATTGATCTAGGCTTAGAGGGATTTCACTGTCAATGAGAATGAGCCTGGGCGTTAATACAGCCGAGCAAATGCTTCCACCTTTGTGCTGCACTTGCACACGCACGCACACACATATACACACAGGGGCCGGTGGAGGCGATGAGAAGAGATGGATCTTCTCGTTGACTTTGCCTTAATTTGGCGAGGCGTCTGTCTTTCATGTGTAATGGTTAAATCAGTCTCACAAGGCCGTCTGACACGGCTGGCCCAGACCAGTCTTCCTGCTGCATTTACTTTAAGTTGCATTGTTGCCACCTGGAGTGTCCTCTTACGGAGCACTTTCTTCATAGTTCCGTGTTGTCACCCACAATCTTTAATTTTTTATAAGGCTGTTAGATAATGCTTCCCGATGAGGGTGAATTATTGATGGTCTTGTTCGTATGAGTGGGACAGGGCAGGCTTTTAACTCTCTGAGCTGCTGGGTCTCTTATCCTGTAACTAAGGGACACGGCACAAACACCCAAAGGAATGATGTACTGGAGGAGAGAAAAGAAAAACGGAGGCAGGGGGCTGAAAATAAAATAAAAGAAGCATGCATCCTTTACACTACTGTTGGGCTAAGCCACAGCACAAGGGAAACTTGGCAGTAGAGAAAAGCATTGCATCCACAGAAGCCTTTTCTCTGTTTTTGAAGCATTGAGGTGCAGTATGGTGGCTGTGTATGGTGGCTTGTTGTGTATATTTGTTGATTTATATGGAAGAACACGCAGCCCTCTGGCTCTGGTATTTTAATTTATGGAGACAAATGTTTCAAGTTAGGGGCTTTTGTGATGTGAGGCAAATTTTTGGGGAGTTTGAGTGGACAGTGTGTCGTCACTAGAGCTGAAACGATAGTTAATTAAGTTGTTAATTAATCGAGTAGTTCATCAAAAGAAAATGAATCAGCAACCATTTTGATAATTGACACACACATTTCAAACCATATATTCTCTGACTCCTTTCTCTGTTTCACATCATTGCAAATTGAATATCTTTGACGTTTGGACTGTTGGTCGGACAAATCAAGCAATAAGAACATTTCACATGGGCTTTGTTTTCTTGTTTTAAAGACTAATGGATTGATTAATCTTAAAAATGATCAGCAGATTAATGAAGAATTAAAATAATCGTTCTAGCATTTCGTAATAGTCCTTGTTTCGTTTTGGAGGAGAATTGACTATTTCTTTTTAAATGTGAAGTCTTCATATTGTGAAATGTTTGGTCCAAGGCAGCAGAAACAGAATTTCTGAATATTTCTTGGAAAAGGAAACAACACAGCCTAGACACTAAATTTGTTTAAACGGTGAAGCGGAGTTTTGAGCTGCTCCTTTGACCCTGAATGACAAACTGTGAAACATGCTGCAAATATAAAATGATTGTCTGATTCCCTGACAGCTGTCCTGATTCTTATAGCATGTACTTTCATCATTGTTCCTTTTCATTCTCTCTGCACTTGTATGGCCCTCCTGTTTGCATTACAATAGAGCGAGCAGAACAAACTCATGGAAGTACTGGTAAAGCGTATAATTTGGCATGCTGAAATTCAGCTGTATTGTCCTTTAAGCTCCATTTTAGGTTCTTTTTTTTAACATTTATTTAGATCATTTGCAGATTTTCAGTCAAAAATTGTTATTTGGCACTGTAAACTCTGTAAAAATCTGTCTTTTGTGAAAATCTCACAAATTTGGTGCATTTAAGAGGCAATCCAACATGAAGTCTGGCCAAAGTTGGAGTCCAAGATTGGACCCAATTTTCTGGAAACGTATCCAGTTGTTTGGAGGCTATGCTGTGTAATTATGTTGTATTTTTGCCCATTCTGACTTGTTAACACTCAGATTGTGAAGAGTCCTTAAGAAAAATATGTTTTCAGCTGTTTTTTAACAGCAGACATCAGTCTAACTGCTATGGAGGAAGAGACATTTTAAGCCCACCGGTAAACCTGCAGTGGTCCATCTTTCAAAAAAAAAAAGAAAATTAAGTGGTTTAGAGCTGAATCAGGAGCAGTAAATCTTAAATAATAACCCTGAGACTGTCACAGCAAAGACAGGAAGAGAACGAGAAAGTAATTATGTACAAATAAACAAGAAAAACAAGTCCTACCAGTTCCCATTTCCCACTGGAAATGCTGCAGATTGATGCCTGTGTCTTGGTTTCCAAAGGAACAGATAGAGTGGGTGGACAAATTAATAGAAACCAATACTGAGAAAAAAACAACTTTGAATTGAAAACAAGCACGAAACACGTCCAGGCCTACAGTGCGAGTATGCATATTAAGTCCATGGCTCATTCCCAGTTCAATACAGCCAAATGGTAGAGCACAGCAATATGGCTAACAGCTATTAGCTTGATATTTTAGGCCCCGGTGAAATACTACAGCACTACAAAAGGATTTTTTTCTAATTAGAGCAGTAATTCAGAATAATGTGCCTGTAATACATGCTATTAGATTTGAAGAGGCCACTACTAACATGTTTTGATTCAGGATTATAAAGCATTTTTAATAATGTTTTGACAAACTGAATTGAAATTTAAAGTCAAAATAATCAGGTTCTGTGTCCAAGACAGTCCCTCCAGGATCTTTGGAGAGTTTTCTGTGATTATTAACAGCCCAAAATACTTGAACCAGAACATGGAGGACATCTTTTGAACTTAATGTGATTTTCCTGCTTTCTCTCAAATATTCATAAAATATTTTTAATGTTCTCTTATTACCAAATCAGAGTACACACGCTGCCATTAACTGCCATTACTAACATCAGCATGCCTTATTTTCTCTTTCACGGCATTTTCATTGAAAACTAATTAATTTTCAGCTCTGTGGTGACTTTATCTAGTTAAATTATCAGTTGTGTCCACTTTAAAAGAGGCTAATCGCCTCTTTTTAAACTGAAATGATGCAATTACCATTTCCAGGCAGAGATTGCCTAAACAGCAGATGTGTCAGTGTATAGTATACAAAAATGATGGTAACATAATGCTGGGTAGTTTAATTTGTTGATATGAGAACAAAAACTTGAAGCTAAATTTACAAAAGATTAAATGAGTACATGTAATGTGAAAAGGGCTGCTAGTAGCATTCACTCGCTCTCACTGCTCTCTTAGGATAATTTGCAGCAGCAGCAGCAGCAGTAGGCAGCCATTTTCACTGAAAAAAAACTGTAAAATCCCACTGTAAAGTGTACCTGCCAGCACCAAGTACCATGCAGACAAAGTCAGAAACTAGCTGGTGAACATAGTGGAACATTTAGCAACTAAAGTGACAGATATTTCCCCGAGCAGTTGGTGGAGACCAAAAACAGAGCTAAAAGCAGAGTTAATATTGGAGTTATATTTTAATTTTCATCAGAGGCAGAAATCTTTGCTGGATGCGAGAAGAGGAAATTGTTTTCACAATCCGTTTATTTGGTGATAATATATGTTGTTTTTGGTATTAAATCTTCAGATGTTTTTTGGGGGGCAGTTTTGCCTTTATTGGACAGTTTGATAGCAAGAGGCAGAGAGACATGACAATGTTCCCAGCATGTGGCATGTTCAATCACTTCATTCACATAGATTTTCATAAATAAACACAAAAAAAACTTTGACCTCAGAATCTTGAAATATTTGAAATAACACCCTTTTAACACATCCTCAGTTAAATATCATTGCTTTTGCAAAGCAGGCAATGATGATGGGGATGCCCTTTTGAAAACACTTTCATCCAAGGCCAAAGCACAAACATGCAGTAGGTTACCTGGTGTAAGAAGCAAAAGATTGAGAAACTGCAAAAAAAAAAAGAAGAATTTTTTTTTAATGATTTCTTGCACTTTTTCCTGCATTCTGATGGGTTTTCTCGCAGAAAAAAACCATAATATGTCGACTGCTGTCGACTGTGGGTCTGTAATAGCATTGGCAGCCATCTCGTGGGACTCATTAGGACTGACGATTACTTCACACATTTGTGTAATGGCCAAGGTATATGAGGCAATTTTACAGTAGCTACAGTAGCTGCACCATGTTTTGCAGTGATTTCATGAATAAAATCAAATTCCTGGTATGGTTTCCTCGGTCACCAGACCTAAACATCATTTAACATTGAGGGAAACCCTGCAGAGCAGAGTGAGGAGTCAATTTCCGCCTTATTCAGCTTGCACATAACCAGAGACTTAAAAAAATAATAATAATGCAATTCAGGACTTGTAGATAGTGAAGTCCTATGTACCTCTTGTTATTAATAGGTTTTCACTCACTATAGCTCTTCCATAGTGATATTTCTGGCTCCTGACCCTCGTTACATACTATCATATGTATTTGTCATATCTTGTGAGTGAAAAAATGTCTTTTTATCATATATTATTAACACGTGTGTCAAGTGTGTGAAGAGTTTGGCCTGATGTGACACATAACATTGTAATACAGTCAACTGATTTTAACAGAAATTTGATCATTTTATGGCTGCAGTTAACAATTATTTTCATTTTCATCATTTACACGATTAAGCATTTAATCAAATGGAAAAGAAAAATAGACAAAAATGAAGGATTGACGTCTTCAAATTGCTTTTTTTCTGAACAACAGACCAAAATACAAAAATATTTACAGTTTACACTGATATGAAACAAAAGAATAGATGTTTGGCTTTTTGTTTTAAAGATGAATTATTATAAAAATAGCGAATTAACTGATAATTAAAATAATTAAAAGTTAGCAATTAATGTTCTGTCGATAGATTAATTGACTGATATATTAAGTTCTAGATTAATTTAACATTATTTTGTGTGTTGATGCAGTGTAATTCATTAAATTAATCCCAACTTCATGAAGGTTATAAAGAGTTTAATTCAATTTTTGGTCATTTTAAAGCCAGATGTTTTTATTGATGAATTGTGAATGCATTTAGTCATAGTGTTTGTGCCTTTGTGACTGTGACTTGTGCGTTTTATAAAAATCCAGTATTGTCACTGTGCTTCTGAGTGCACGTTACATCCCTGAATTAAGGCAAATTAATGCATGTCTGTCACTAAAGACACGAAATGAATGGAGACCACACAAACCGCCCACAGTTAGAATGCAGCCCATGTGCTGACCATCCATAGGTAATGCAAAGCAGACTGGATTTTGGACAAAAATGTGCCTGAAGTCTGACAAAAGTTTAAACTTTACAATGAATCCACCACAGGAAGGTGATGAAACCAGGAGGATGGACGTATCAGCGTATCTGAAGTGAGCCATTGTGGCAAAACATTAAATTGTTTCCAGTTGAAAGAAGCCATATAACTTTGAATAGCTTCTAAACTGGAGACAAAAATGCATTGAGCATGAAGTGTAAATCTGGATGTCAGTAGAGACAGAGCAGCTTGTTTGAGTGATGTAAAATGTCTGGTTAACAGTTTATGTTCCTCTGATAAGAATAAAGTCTCACAGACACGGACATAACAGCTGTGTGGCTCAGATACAAGCAGGGGATGGAGATGCTGGCAGATCTGAGTTGTTTATCGTAGGTGTAACATGAGTTCTATCCAGACTTCATTTCCAGTACTTACTTACTAAAAGCTGTTTTATAGTTTAAGTTCGATTTACACACTAACATCTCTTAGTCGAGAGAAGAGATGCCGTGTGACTTTTTTTTTTTTGTCCTGCATTTCGCCTCTCAGGCTACGTACAGGCCCTGCCCTCTGAGAGGTGGAGGTTGTACCTGCAGTGTAAGAGTAGGAGTGCAGGTACGACTCCTCTGCACACATATACAGTACATGCATTTAGCCAAAAACTGCCTGCAGTCCTTTTTTGTAATGTAACACAAGAGTAAAAAACAGCAAATACTCAATTTTGAAAGTTGAAATCAGCCATTTAAAAAAATTTATGTGAAAAATTAAATTAATAATTGATTATCAAAGTAGACGTTGCTTCATTTTCTGTCCATCGACTTGTCTCTATCATCGAAAACTAAATGTGATCTTCAGTGGCATGTATTAATAATGCTGTAATTTACATTTTTGACATTTTTTAAGTATACTATTAATTTGAAAAGCCAATAATAAGATTGATGTAAATATAGAAATACAGGAAATAGCATGTCTAAATTCGTGTGTCCCCTCCACCACTTTTGAAACGAAATCTACGCCCTCGCATGCAATTCAAAAATAATTTTTTTCGGTTACACCGCCAACTACTTGCTTCCCCTGGAGGATTAATAGTGTTTGCTCAATTTGCATATATTTCTTAGTAAAAAACTAACTGCTCTACGCTTTTGGCAACAAAATGTCACTTTGTCATTGTACCACTTTGTCGTAAGCCCCATTTGGATGGGATTAGTTTTATGGTGGGGGGGAAGGGGAATCAAAAATGGAGCATGTCTGTAAATTTCAGTCCCATCTGAATCTTGCCATGTCAGTAACTTGTGTGGATTTTAGCGACTGGCCAAATCTGGGACCTCCCGCGGCCGGGAGAAATAACTTCTGATAAAACCTCAGCTAGTCCAATCCGAATTGACAAACCCGAGATAGTTTGCAAATAGTCGTTTCCTTTTTAGGTAAGGAAGGACTCTGCACGCTCGTCTAGCTTTTCCCACTCAAACCGAGATCACTCTGAATGCGCCAAATGCAACATTTCTTCCCCCCTTTGCTGTTTTGTCATTGTTTAAACAAGCTGCTGTCAGTTTGCGGAAATGATGTTTGATCATTGTGATACATTTTTGGTGGGATGGCAGCACATGAATGGAGTAACTGTTGCACAGACTTCTCCTTCCCTGCATGTTGTTCATTAACATCACAGATGTTGTGTATTAGCAACTACTTCATGTACATTTGGCTGAAAACTAATCCAGCCTGAACGGGGATATAGCGTGTAAAAATTTAATGTTATGTCAATGTATTTTCCCCCGAGAAGGTGTGAACATCAACATACCGGAAACGTGTTGAATGGGTGAATGAATTTGTTGTGTGTTGTATGTGTGTGTGTGTGTGTGTTGCTCATGTTTAGGTGAGGGGTGATGCTGACAGGCCAATCATGGTTTCCGTTGTAAAAAAATGCGTTTTAGCATTGGAGCAACTGGAGGTGAGCAGTGTGTGTGTGGGTGTGTTTGTGTGGATAGAGAGCAGGCAGGGGACTGCTAGAATTATGTGTGGAGGAGGTGAGAAGTGAGGCTGTCAGTACATTTATGAAGAGACTGATTGAAAAGAAGGAACCTCTCTTTTCCATGTCAGTGCTGAGCCGCTCTCTGCTCCTCTCCGGTGACCCTACTGCTTAACCAACTGCTCTGAGGTCAGTCTATTCATTTCAGTGCCAACTGGGATTGGCTACTGATCTTGGAGTAACCTGTGGCTGAATATTAATGAATGAAACAGACATTTTTAAGTCTCACACATTCTCAAATTTGTAATTACGCAACAAATATGGTGTAAATAAGCCAAAGTAACCTTTACAAAATGTTCTGGAGGAGAATCTAAAAATGAGCGTATTACCATAAAACATTTCTGCAGCAATCTTACCATTAACAAAGTAATATTTATAAAGTTTTTGAGATATTGATAATTATTTAAGTGCTTTTTAAAGTAAAAATCCACTCCAGCTTCCTAAATGTGAATATTTTCTGGGTGTATTAGTCTTCACCGGTACTAAAAATGAATATTTCTGGCAACTAAACGAGAAATTTGAAGCCCTCACTTTGTCCCTTTGGAATTTTCTGACATTTTGTGGACTTAGCGAGCAATTCATCGATGAATTGTACAACTAAATGACAGATTAATGGACAGTGAAAATAATAGTAAGTTGCAGCTTTAAAATCAGTGTTGCTATACATGGGTGAACGCAGACAGAGAAGTAATAAGTCTTTTAGGCACATTTTGATATTTCATTGTGATTTCAGCTACAAACCTTGACAGAAACATCCTCTTTTACCATTTTTTACAAGTGTCTGCTCCTCTGCAGCTCCCTTTTGAAAACTGCACACCGCCCTCTCTTCATTTTGCTTGACACTAACCTGGTTGTTCAGTCTGGGTCTCCTTTGTTCTCTCCACTTTACTAAGCTTCTTTGCTCACCCATCTCTGTTTCACCATGTCCATCTGCCCGCTGGCACTCTATCTTATCTGCTGCCTCAATCATTTGGCCAAGAGCCGCCAAACACACCAACTGTTGTGCTCTCTCAATAAAATAGTGAACTATTGCACCTTTCAGGGGTTTTCTGTTTTGGGCTTTTTGAGCTGCGCTGAAGATCGCGTTTTTTTTCGTTTGTTCTTCCTTTTAATCTCGAGCCATTTATCCCCAAAACAAAACAAGACGGTTTAAGTGCCTCCAATTAGAGTTTTGCACATTAAAATGTTACAGAAACTCTTCGTGACCCAGACATAAACAGACGATGTAAGAAGTTCTGTGATCTATCATCATAAAAACACCTGTTGACATATAAATTATTTATAGGCACTGAATCAAGCTGTGATTATGTTAGAATAAGTAACACACGCTGGCTCATAGGGACTCATAGAGAAAAAACGTTTGTTTAGGATATTTTGTGGCTCTCGATTTAAAGTTTATATGTCCAGATTATTTGTTGTGTCCTCCCGAAAACCCATTTATATTCTTGTTATCATAATAAAAGACTAAGAAAACCAGAAAATTGTCACGTCTGAGAAGCTGGAACGAGTGAAATTTGGTCATTTCTTCTTAAAACTAATCGTTCCGGCTCCACTTTCAGATACAAAAAAAGTTTTGTTTAGGATATCGTGTTGCTCTTAATATGTTTAAATTGTTTGTTTTGCTCAACAAACAATCCAAAACCCAAATATGTTCAGCTTACTATCACAAAACACTATGAAAACTAGTAAATATTTAAATGAGGAGAAGCTGGGACCAGCGACTTTTTGGCATTTTGCTTAAAATATGACTTAATTTTCTGTTGATCGTCCACCGAGTCAGGCAACAAATCATCTCAGCTCTGGTCACATTCGAGAAATCTTTATTGTTTCAGCGTGTACTGCTGTAAGCCACAGTTTACAACCTGTTTATCCGAACACGGCGTAGTATATCTTATCAGCTCTGTGTTGAGAAAACACTCTCCGCAGACTGTGCTCAATGTCGGCCCATCTCTGCGTCTGGCAGTTGATGGCAAGTTCTTTACACCACCAGTGGAGCCAAGGAAATGACATCATGTCCCTGCAGGGGTTGAAAGCGCAGCCCTGACAGGACTGTCATGACAAAAGAGTTCCTTGGGAACATCAGGGTGCACCGAAGACAGGAAAAAAAAATTGTCTGGAGGCTGTGTTTTCTTAGTTCCTGTAGATCCAGTCTCCCACTTCTAGCCCATCAACCATTTTCTGATGTTTGAAATTCCCCTCTCACATGTGTGTCTTTTTTTTTTTTTTTTGTCCTGAATGTAGGGCATGGGGGCGGGGCAGAAAGTTCTTCAAATTAGTAGTCATTCAAAGAGTGGAAGACGAATCATTGTGTTGGCAAGACGCAGCTCAACAGAGCCACATCTCTATTTCACTTGTAGGTTTTCAGCTTACACTTGGACTTGCGCATTAGTTTTGTTCCAGTCTTACTTGATATGTATGTATGCGTTCTTTATCTGTCTCTTCTCAGCGTTGACAATTGAAAATAAATTAACATTCCTGGGCTTTATTTTTGTCTTCTCTAAGCCTGTGGAGAAAACTTGGAGGCGAACCCAGGAGGTCAGGCCATACTCACAGGCTGTCAATCCTCTGCAGTGACCCTACCGCCCCTCTCTTTCTCCCCCTTCCATTCTTCTCCTCCTCTGCTCTCCCTCTCCCATCCATTTAGTCCTCCCGGCTTAGAAACTCTCAAACTCCCTCCCCTCCTCTCACTCTCTCTTTCATTGGACGCCTCTCCAGCTTGAGTGAGGCAGACACAAGCTTTGTCAAAGGAGACTCACATTCACCCAGCCAGCTATTGCACACAGCCTTGTGTTTCATGTTAAGACATGTGGGCTGTCTCCTTCTATCCATTTATTTTAATTATGTTTTAATTGCTTGCCGTCCTCTTTTAAATGCTTGCTTATTATTTCTATCAGGCTGATGTGAAAAATTGGCTGTGGACTGTGATTTTCTCCATTATCTTAACTGATGATAGATTTCTCTCCTTGGGTTTCCACTGTGTTTGTATAGGAGGCAAAAGAAAAACAGATGTTGTGAATGTTAGAATATCATTTTTCAGTTCATTGGTGGAATTTTTTTTGTCTTGTTTCCAAAAAAGATATACTGTTAATAGAGAGCGAAAACCTGAGGGAATATATCTTCTTGTAATTTTTTAGGAAGAGGTGCTCAAGGCGCAGATAAAAATGAATAACTTTTATTTAGCCGGTTCGTCTTCTGGTGTTATAGTGTATGTTTGAGCTCATTAGATTTAGTGTAGGTGGTGACAGTTAGTCATAGCTGTGTACCTTTTTTTAAATATCAGCCTTGGTGGAACATGATGATCATTATGCGCAAATTGTTGGCCGAGAAACAAGTAACCTCAATTCCCAGGCTTCAGGGGGAGGGGGGGTGGGATTGGTGTAGATAATTCCTCAACACAATCTCTGAGGGGTTAACGATGCCTCACTTACCTCTTAAAATCATTTTCTGCTTGAGAACATCTTAGGCCCCCACAACCATCATCCCCCCTCTGTCCCCTGATGTGAAATTATGATACGTCTGTCAGCACTTGTGTAAAGCATCTTAATGTTAATCGCCTAATCCTTTTATCTCAAGTCCGGACCGATTCAGTGCCGAAATCCCGCAGAACAAAACAGTGTTTTTAGGAAGATGAGCATGGCGGTGTCCTCCACCAGCTTAAGAGAGAAAGGAGACATGTTACTCAGCGGGGCGACGGATGATCAGGAGAAAGAACCCCGGGGGTGGCGAGGGCAAGTCTGTATCCGCGAGGCCTGGCAGGCTCTCGGCCCCTGGTGTCTAGAAGGGGGTTGAGTGGCCCAGCAGGCCCAGCAGGCCAGAAGGGCAGGGGGATGTCCCCCCAACAGTTTCCAATCTCCTCCTGTCAACCATGATTATGGTTACCCCGTGGCCCCAGGCCTCATATTTGCAGAAGATAAATGGCTGAGGAAGAAGTCACGTGTGTCTCCGGAGAGTCAGTGTTCTGCCCAATATTGAACTGGTGGCAGTCTTGTTAGAAGAATTGAGAGTATGAGCAGCCTCGGTAGACTAGTAGTGTGAGACTTCCCGCGCAGGAGAGCTTGTACCCTCCATTTCGTTCTTATCTGATCTTGTTCGGCGCCACTGGCAGATAAACAACTGGAAGACAAATAAAACCACAATTCCTATAAAAACCACCAAAGTTTAACTTATAAATTATAAGTTAGCTGTATGTGTGTTTCCTTGGCTTGGCTCAGGGTGACCTCAACTGAAAATAAACACTCTCAGCCTGCGTCGGGCTAGGTGCAGATCCAGATTGTTCAGCTATTATCCCCCCCCGCCCCTGCTTCCAACCATGCATTGGCCATGTATAGAATGAATCCAATTGTGACTTAAATTATTACTCAGAATGCTAATGTGAAAGCTTCCCATGTTTTGTGGGTTTTCATGTTGCCAAAAATATCCGAGCGCATTAGTGAGGCCCGGGGAGCGATCAGAGCTGACTGCTCTGCTGCTCAAATTTAGGTTCATTATAAAATAATCAGGGTGGTTGACGGGTGGCTCCGGAGGAGCAGCATTCAGAAACATTCACTCTCCTCTGCATAGCGACGGCTACCAAGTGACCGATCCTGTTTATGATGTTGATACGCGTGAGCGGTGTGTGTGTGTGTGTGTTAGTGTGTGCATTGGGGAGATGTTGGATGGCGACCGCATGGGAATAAACAAGATACAGTATGTTGATGTGTGTGTGTGTGTGTGTGAGCTCATGTGAGTACCGTCTCTCCGTGTGTGTCCATGTCTGCAGGAGTGTGCATGTCCGTGGTTATATGTTTGTGCAGGCATGCATATGTGAGTGTGTGTGTGTGTGTGTGTGGCATTTCACATATGACACAACACATCCCTCCTTGGTGTTTGACTTTGGTAAGCAGCTTATCTGTCTGCCGTGTTAGTCTGTCTCAGGCTCTAACCTTTTGCTGCTTTTGCAGACAAAGGACTGTTTTTGCCACCCCTTGATAAGGAAGGAGACAAAAGTAGCTCACAAAGCAGCTGTGTCTCTAATGGCGTCCTGTGTGAACGTGTTGCTGGAGCGACAAGCTCTCTCCCGCGGGGATCTGGGAGTAAATAGGGAAGGTGGAACAGGGAAGAGTGGGAGAATGAGGCAGTGTAAACATTCAGTTGTAACACGCCGCAGAGTGCTGAATAAGTGCAGAGCGCCAGGCACGCTTTTTGCTTTGTTTTCATGTCAGTGTCCTCATAAACATTTGACAACAAAGTTTTAATATTTCCGTGGAGCTCCTTAAGAAAAAGTGCCTTTGTTTATTCAATCAAACAGCAGTCAGGAATTTCAGATTTATGTTTGACCACATTTCAGAAGCAATTCACACTTCTTTTTTCTTGCGATGCAGACGTGTAGAATCCAGATTCAAAAATTACAACCAAAGCTGTGACGATGCTGTTGATTACCATCCATTTTCCTCCATTTTTACGCTCATTCCTGCTCTCTCTTTTTTTTTTCCAGATGAGAAGATGACTGGTGATGCTTCTCCGAGAACTACTGATCGTTGACATCGCTCCAGCTTTCCAGCTCTCCCACCGCAACATACTGAACCACTATTATTAGCCATCAGGCTCCTGGATCGTTTACGTATAACACACAATGGCCTCTGCACTGTGGAGGTGTCCAGTGTTTCGCTGCCTCTTGCTCCTTCTCTTCTGCTTTCACTGCTCAGAAGGTGAGTTACCATGGAGTTATGTGGCACAGAGTAGTGTTAATGTGATTCTGGTCAACCTTTCAAGAAGCCACTTATTATTCAGCTTATGAATGTGTTGAATTTATTAGCCCACATTCCTTGGTGTGTGCTAATAGTTCCTCTTCAGTGGTTTTACCCTTGGAGTTTGAAAAAGGTGTTTTGAACACTTTGTGCTGCGCTCATTGAATATTCCTGGCAACCCATGGACATTTTCACTGAGACATTTCTTCACTTCCAGAACAACACTCAAATGGTGTGTCAGAGACCTTCGCCTGAAGGTTCATAGCTGCGCCTATCCTGCACAATGAGCCTCATAACAGATTGAGTGTAGTTAGAGGGACTGGAGGCGCAGAGAATAGATGAATTTTTTATTTGCGCCTAAATCAGATCGTTACGTGCAGCCAGTACACCTGCAACCATCAAAAGCAGGGCACTTGATTCAGCGCCAGAATCTGGAACTAGGAAAAAATGTGTCAGTGTTTTTAATTGTCTGCAATGGCATCCCAAGGCTCTTTTTTGGTTCCTTCTCTCACTTTTGATTAGTACATTTGGCTGTAATTACAAGTATTGTCACAAAACACACCCGTCTGTTACATGCCCATCAAAACCACTGATGTTGGTATGTCTGCTTAATGATGATCATTACATTTTTCCCCCCTTTCAGTCCCATTGTACCGGGAAATAAAGTAACCCAAAATCATATGCTTGTGTGCCAAGCATTGATTACAGATAGATGTTGAAGCACATTATTCTAGGGGCTTCCTTTTCAATCTGGATTTTGCCTTTTTTTCTCTCTCTCTCTCTCTCTTGCTCTCTTGCTCTTGTGTTCTGCGATAGATTTCTATTGCGGTTTTATTTTAGGTCTAGATGTGGTGCACAATTTGTTAACAAAGACAGATTGCTATGGAGCAGGCTATCCCAGAAGTCTTTCAAGTAGAGATGCATTTTTTTGTAGATTAATTTTAGATAATAAGCAAGAGTCTCAGTGAGGCGTCTGAAGAATAACTCTCTGATTTGGCCTTGCTCTTAAACTGGAGTTGAATAGTCCCGTTGAATTTCTTAAAGAGGAATACTGCTTTGGTATGCAGAAAGTCCAGGTTTTGGGTTTCACTTGATGTGAGGGCTCTCAGGCCTAAGAATGCATATTTGCCCATCCATCAATAAAGGAATGTGTGTGTGTGTGTGTGGGTCCCTCTGAAAACAATATCTGATTCTATCCACATGCCACTCACCTTCAGCCCGTCCAGCCCTGAGGGCCAGCATCCCGGCGCTTATGATCTACGTTTCCACCAGAAACCGTGCAACAAAAACTCTACTTGATAATTACCTCCTGTCCCTCACCAGGAGAGAGTATAATCAGGTTATCGTTCTTACCCAAAACATTCCTCACGCTTTGAAATGCTCATCGACATAGCTGAAGAGAAAGTGATTTTTCTCTCTCCTGGTATCGACTTCCCAAGCCAGTATGAAGAATGAACACCAGTCAGGCCTCTGCTCTGACAAACTTTATCAATCTGTGCAAAATCAAACCAAATTAATGCAACCAGGGAAACTGTAGCCAAATGTATGTAATCGAGCATAGATTATTCAGTTAAAGTTATAATCCCTAAAACGGCTATCATCAATTATTTTCATATTAACAATGTATCAGATGACAACGTGAAAGAGGTCGTTGGAAGTGATGAACCTATGGAGAATTATCGCCTGAATCTGCAGCTGCTCTCGGCTTTACAGAGATTTATAGAGAGTTTTCAGCTCATTGTTTAGCTGTCTGACGTCAACTTTACTGTTTTGATTCACTCTCGCTGCCCCCGTAGTGTTTTAGGCTGCAGCATTTATTCAGAAAATTGCTCTAAAAAACCCACTGTACGCTACCTGCTCAGCAACCACACAGCAGACACACACAGTTAAAGTCTAGCTGGTGAACTTAATGGAGCATTTAGCAGCTATGGCAGATCATTTCCTCAGGAGCTGGTAGAGACTAAAAACAGAGCCAAAAGAGTTGCTTTCATCAGGTGGCCAGAAACTCCAAATGAATGATATGTTGTAACTGCTGGTTATCTAAGTTCTGCACTTAAAAGGTGACGATTTGTCAGCGTTGCTTCACAACTTTCCCAAAAGATGTTTTGCAGGTTTAAAATTTCAGTCCTGGTTGATGTGGTGACAGCAGCAAACACTCTGAGCAGATACAATGTCAGAAATACAGTTAAATAAAGTGAATGGGTTTCCATCATGCCAGGATCAACTGCAATCTGATTTCATGGTGTGCTTGCTGCGAGTAGTTTTTCACACAACAGACAGATCCGCTGCTGCGACTCATTGCGGCCGCTCCTTTTTTCCAATATGATCGCTGACAAAAAAAATTTGGTTTTGGTTTTGTTTTGTTTTTTGATGGAGACATTCCTGTTTCCTCTGACTGCGTCACAGTAAAAGCCACCCTGTAATGTAAAGTATTAAGGTAGGAAATGTTTCGTCTGTATCAGCAGTGATTTACAGCTCTGATACGGTGGAAAGAGAGTGAACAGTAAACAGCGAAATGGCTGAAGTGAGAGACATTAACCTTGTATTACATTCATGTGTGAAGGCAATTAAAATCCAGTGTAGGAATGGCGGACTCCACCACTAACAATGAAAATGAATTTGTAGAGAGATAACAGCAGGATGTAAATATACTGCATAGCTAATGCTAAATAAATGCCAGCCATAAATAGTGTTTAAAATTAGGCTTGATTGCACGATAATCTAAAGGATCGCGCCTTCAAATAACGTCAGAGTTTTAAAAATATTTTTAATTGGGTACGATGGTGCTGAGAAGATAGCACACTGTTATATGCTATTTCCTGTTCTCATTATTTGTACTCCATTTCTTCCATATCCTTGTGCCATTATATAACAGATCTATAATGCTACTGCTAGAGAAAAACTAGGTCATGCAGGTATCAGATTTGTTTTAGATGTTTCAGACCGCCCAGTCTACAGATATGAAAGAAGACAACCAGATTCAAAAGGAGCAGCCACAAAGGTGGGGCATGAGCACAGGCACATACCTGCTGTGAGTGAATGAGAGCTGTTATCTGAGTCTTTTAAGTAAAGAAAGACAGATTTTGGGGTGGGGAGGGAGAGGGATTATGTCGTGCAGTCAGTGTCAACACATTTAGCCGGCTGTTGTGTTTAAATGCCAAAAGGAGAGCAGGTACCTTGGCCTTCATATCTGAATACTGCACAAAAGGGAAATGTAAAAGATTAAGTGGTTTGTGTTTGATAGCTGTGTCATATCTGCAGAGACGGGAAGGGAAAGAGGCTGTGTTTGTTTAGGTCCTATAGCGTTGCAGCAAGCGCAGAGTGAGCCGCATTAATATGCAGTTTTTTGAATAATCAAGTGAGAAGAATCGTGCATGAGGAAAATGTAAAAAAGAGCCAATAGATTCCTAAAAAATACACTCTGCTCTGTTTTTTCTTGAGCAGCTCTGGATAAAACAAACTGTACAAGGGAGATTTTTTATTATTTTTTTGATTGTGAAATATTCCTCAGTTGAACATACCAGCATGCTTGTGTTTCTCCCCGAAAGGTTGTAAAGGTTAACAATACGTCTCAGCACAACATTTGTCTCAAGCAGTGCCATACATTGTGCTGATGGAAGACCCTCCCTCGTGCCACACTGGTATTTCCAGTCCTGGGGTTGACTGAATGGGGAAGCCATTGTGCTCTAACTCTTCTCTGGCCCCGGGCCATACACATCCAGCCTGTCATCCATTGATATGCTTGGCTTGCCATTTTATAATTCATATTGAATGCTGCGGGTCCATGGCAGGGCGATCATGAATTATCAGCTAAACCATGGGAGATTCACAGATGACTGGTCAATCTGTGTGGTGAGAAAAAGCACAGAGGGAGAAAAAAAAAATATGATATATAAGTCTTGCATGGAAATTCTGCCCAACTGGAAGTATTTCAAGAAATAAAGCAAGGGCTCATCATCTGGATTGAATGGACTTTGTTGCAGATTGGGAGCCATATGGAGACAGATAAATTATCACATTTGTTGTTTTGTTTTTTTAAAAATGTATTTCTAATCCAGTTTTGTCAGCACTTTGTCACTATCCCTGCAGTATGCATCTTTTTAGTTTCTGTACAGAGCACCAGATATATTTCTGTATAGTATTGCGTAACAAAATGCTGTTTTAATAATAACCGAGGACCTGGAAAGTTTTTGAATCATATGAGAACATGAAATTGAAATGAGCCAGAGTCACATGAATCTCCAGGATCAGTATTTCACTCGGAGGAAATGAAATACAATATCACCCTTGATAGGGTCATCCTAGATTTATTGCAACAGCGATTTCCTGAGTGCGTTTTTGGTAAACCAAAAGCAGCAAGAAATGTCTCCATCCAATATGCGAATGTGAAAGCAAACCTTTTTTTCCCCCCCGACCCTAGGAGAGAACTTTGTGCTTTATTGTGTGTTTAGACGTGATTGTAAAAGTTGCTGCTATACGGCCAGCTGATGAATAAACACTTAAATTAATGGGCTAGGAGCTACACTTTTCTGACAGTTTGATTTCATTTGTTAAGCATGCTTTAAATCTCACTCGCTCGCGGCATCTCGCAGCAGTTCAATTCACACCCCTTATGGTAACAAGTTGTATAAACATTGGACCAGATGCATACCTCACTCTCTCCTTTCTTAAATGCTGTCCACACTTGTTTTTTTTTTTTCTCTCCAGGCAGCCTAATTCAAATAATAGATGAGTCCGGCTTATAGCCACAAAGTAGTTTGCCTCAGAATCTAAACTTTTGGATTTGCTGGGTGTAAGTCACTGCATCACAGGAGGGTTCAGCTGTCATAACAAAGTAATGCATTTAATCTTGAGAGGAAGCAGAAGGGTTTCAAATAAAAGCAAGTCTACGCTATAGAAAGCTGTGGAGTTTTTTCCTTTCCCTGTGTGTGGGAAGGTGTTTGCCAACAATATAAATCAGATTTGGAACTGAAACAAAAGTATTTATGGAGGCAACAAAAACCTGTCGGATTTCAGTGTTCGCCGAATACTTTTAAATAGCTCAGATGAACTAATTTAATTTGAACAAAAAGCACAAGACCTAAACAAACATGTAAAAACAAAGGCAAGCATGTGACATTTAACACTAAAGGGACATTGTGCTAAGGCAATCAAAGCAGATTGTACCTCTGACTAAATACCTGCAGCAGTGAAATTTCTTTTTTGGCACAGCCACTCTAGCTGTTTTGTAGTCACGTACATTTTAAGCTTCATTTGGAGACACATCATGTGCGTAAAAGAACATGAAGGCTATTTTAAGGAGAAAGAAGCGTTTGTCTCTACCTGTCCTCCTCGATCCTTAACAGAAATGTCATTTAATAATGACATTAAAAATGTAGCTCAGGTCTCACATTTTTGTTACAGCTGGTTATGATTTGCACAGTAAATGCTGGTGTTAAAACTAATGGCGACAGTGGGGGAAAGGATGACAATCAATAAAAGAAATTATGATAGATTCCGTAAATGTGCTTTTGTGCTTTCTCGAGTGTGTGTTTTAGTGTGTGCACAGATTTTCTGATTCTCACATCGACGGAGAAAAACGGATGACGGATGTGTAAATATAACATGAAATTGGTTCCACTTTTGGTTCACTCACTTTTGCATGGCTTAAGGTCATATATGATTCAAATCAGTGTAATAACACGTGTTGGTTCTCTCTCTCTCTTTCTCTCTCTCTCTCTGTCTTTCTTTCTGTGTCCGCCGGCTAGCTCTCACTACAGGCCATGAATGCAGCTCTGTTGCATTCACTGTATTAGTAATCTCCTCAGGTTGAGAGGCTGTGCCATAGAGCATGACCACACATTTTTTTTGTCCAGGAATTAAATGTCACCTCAGGGTGGGTCACCTGCAAACAAAAGGCCACCAGCCGATTTGCAGGTATAAACAGTCGAAGATAAGAGACCTCCTCCTGCCGCGCAGGAAATTGAATAAGTACGCAGCAAGAAAAAAGTCAGAGAAACAGCAAAGCACAAAGGACGTTTTTGTTTGCCTTACGCTATCAGTATTGACCCCCTCTTGTAGCGTATATCCCCATCGAGTGTGCAAAGCACAATGGCTTCATCGAAGATGAGGGTCAGGAAACTGTCTGTCATCAAGATCTCCCCATCTGTGCATCTCTTATCAGCGCTCCTGTTTTCTGCTCGCATTGACCGGAATGCTGGTAGAAGGGAAAAGGGGCAAGGTCATCACGCTCAAGCCAATCAAAGTGGTCACTGTTCCAGAGATAGCAGGGGTTTATTGCCAAGGAATGTGCCTGGATGTTTTATTTTCACTGACTTCCCTGGTAAATCCCAGAGACTCCAAACAGAGCTGAAAATTCCCCAAATCCCACAAAGGCTTCCCCTGTCACACTGTATGTACAACGTTGTAGTATGCAGTCTGCTGGCAACATCTTGACGGACTGTTACAATCTATATAACGAGGGTCACATGCTTCATGGGCCTATTTTTAGTAGCCTAGCTAGCTTGGTTACTCCAGTAAGGTATACAGTTATGAAGTGCATACCAACTGTGCTTGAAAAATAATACAATTTTGTACAGCAACAGGAACAAAACATGTCAAAGCTTTTAGTTTAATTTGAACAATGCAGAAAATGTCAATGTGTAATAATTACTGTAGAAACAAACCTTTTTAACAAGCCAACCTATTCTAAAACAATTATATCCATTATGAACAAACAATCAGACTTTTAAAACTACATTTAAGGCTTCAAATTAAATTATTTTCAACTTTCAGCCTCACAGACTTCTCATTGTCACTCAACAAAACATCTCTGGCAGCTCACATCCAAGTAATAAATGAAATAAACAACAAATTTTTCAATATTCCTACTTAAATTGAAACTTTATTTCAATAAAAACAAAATCATCAAACCCACAGCCAGTGTGTTCTATTGTCATATTGACAATGTAAGAGCTTGTACAACCAACAGTAGTTAGCTGGCAGTAAATATGCTAGCAGATTAGCTTGCTCGTGGTAATGCAAGCACGGCAGACGGCATGTGACCCTCACCTTGCAGATAGCAGCAGTCCGAGTCCACGATACTCTTCCCTGTATGCTTATATTGAATCTATTTGTGCAAGTACACACCGATCTGAACAAATCTTTGACCAGAAGTCAAGTCCTCGTGTAGAATATATGCAATCTGGAAAACATTGTTAGCAAGCACTGAGGATGTGTCCTGAAGACATTCCTGATAAGAATCATCCATTAATATAAGCCAGCACAGGCTCTGCTTTAATTGCATTAAAAATTGCATTTTAATGTGCACTAGATTAAAAACGTATGTCCAAATGAAAGAGGCAAAACAAAAAAGTTCTTTTTTGTGTTGATGTGCATAGCATCTAAAGCCACAAAAAAAATCTTGTGTTGGGATGAAACACAGAAACATAAATTTATGCCAAAACGAAAACCAAAATTGCCTCAGCTACACCACTCCATCCACTTTGGCACAAGTACCAAAGCATCAAAATGAACCTGTGCCTAATGAAAGCGATAGCACGACTACATTAAAGGCTTCTGCGGGCTCTACATCTGCATGAAGATAAAACCTGTGTCTCTTATCAGAATTGTCTGTTCGTTATCGTCTCATGGCCCTGATCTCTGTTCCTAGTCATGCTTGTAGTCTCTGGCTCATTATTCATGTAACCCGTGTTCCAGTTGCAGCTTCTCCTGACGCCCTGTCTATGTGACATACTGAGTAAAGGCTCCTGGGCTCAGCTCTGTACAGGCAGGGCCGGGCGTAGGAGGTGGGGGGGGGTTGATTAGGAGGGTGAAACGGGGAGACTCTGCCCCAGCAAACAAGAACAGAAACACACGCATGTGATGGAGACACCCTCCGCCTCCTCTTTCCTCTTTTCCCCACTTCATCCTGCATTTTTTTTTCTCTCTCCATCCCCACCCCGAGGGAGGCACCTGACTTATTCTGAGACATCTTTTTGAGGGAAAAAATCCGACCGAGGTTTAAATGCCTGGGTAAAATATGGGCTTTGAGGGGCATTAAGCATCACTCAGGCTAGATCAAATCTGCAAATCTATACCCCTGCTGCACTTGGGTTTCTTTACCTCACCTCTTTCTCTGTGTTTCATCAACTCCCCTGCAAAAAGAGATGCAACAATATGTTACACAGGCCTATTGAACTAGCAATGAACTAATTCTGTCAAAATGGCACTCTCCCGGGAGTATATAGGTTTTTTCATCTTCCAAGTCGAACATTTCTTTCCTTTCAAATGTTTAGCCTTTGTGACAGTTATTTGTATCTTCATGAAAAGCTTGTTGTCTCGGTAGACTGTATACCAGGTATCGAATTATACTTTGCTTTAATCAGAGTGATGTGTTCATGGACCCAACAAAACAGGACATTATATCTGGTTATGTCTCTACAACTGAATTAGTCTTGTCACTTGTCAGTGTGACTTACTGTATATTAAGCACTGACCCTCTTTGCATTCAGAGGATTATATGTATTAGTAATGTAATGATGCTCTTCTCTTTTCCATGCTGTTTTTCTTTGATGTGCGCCCACAGGGTCAGGGATCATCCAACCAATCGACAGAGGAGAAAACCTTGATTCCTGCAGCCAAATTAAGACACAGCCATTATAGCCAGGCTTTTTTTCTTCTTCTTTATTCTCACTCCCCTGGGAGAAATTCTTCATCTGCAGTCTTCTGCAGCTGAGCCGGCTGTTCTGTTGAACCAAAATAATCCACCATGTCGACTGTGCATCAGTTGTGGCAAAACTTAAACATTTTCTGTGTATTGTGTAATTCCAGACTGTGATTTGTGCGACATAAAAATAGAACGATGTGTACATCATATGCATGTCAATGATCGTGGTTGTTAGATACTTTATAAATGGAGTTGAGATGTTTAAAGGCAAATTCTGGCATTTTCCCAACTGGTTCTTATTCTCATAATTTCTAAAATAAATTTGTTCCGAAATTCATTTTAACTTTACTTAAATAAGTTCAAATGCTTTTCTCCCAGTCGAGCTAAAACACAGACATTAGTCAGCATGGCTAACCAGCTAACCGGTCAACAAAGCTAGCTAGCTGTTTGGTTTGTGAACTAGCAACTTATCTATTTATCTGCATTTATTACTTATCATATACATCATGGCTCAATTTCAACAGAGGGAAACAAATATTACAGAATGTCCCGAAGGCTTGCATTGCTTTTGGTCTAGTGCTGGAAAAAACAACATAAAGCAGCATCATTTGCATGCTGGTCTATGCTGGTTTTTCCTCCAGGGTGTAAGGGTGGTTATTGCTGTTAGGTGACTGTGTTTTCTCTTCCAGTTAATTTTGAGGGTAGAACAGTCTCCAGCACAGTAATGTAATTAAACCAGCCTGTGCAGATGTACAGGCAGCTGTTTTGTTTGTTGGCAAGTTGCCCAAGAGATGCATCCCTATGTTGTTAGCTACAGTAGCTAATCCAGTAGTCTACTGACTGTGTTTGCTTTTTTGGTCAGACTCGGAGTCAATCATTTCAACAAAATTGGGGAAATTTGCATGTAAGAGGTCAGGGAGTATCAGGTTATCTTAGATTAGCATAAAGATGTTAAAACAGAATGTTGTGGTTTAATTGAAGGTTATGTGCGAGTTTATTCCCCTGACAGATACAGACACTTTGTGGAGTCTGGTTGCCCAGCGACAAGACATAACCCGCCGTTGAACCCCAATGTGTTGTTTTTACACATTTCTTTGAGCAGATTAAACAAACAAGACATTCTGATTTAACTGGTGAACCTTAAAGTGCAAGTAGACTGAACTTTGTTACCGTTTCCCCGTTTTCAGTATTTGCGCAAAACCGATTAGATGTATTTCACAAAATGTTCATTTAAATGGTTTCTGTAAAATGATTTCACGTTTATTTGGAAAGCTTTAGGAGGCTTGTGCAGCTAGCCCATAAGAAAGAGTCTTTACACTGAAGGTGGCGTGTGGAAAGTTAGAAAAAGAACAGTAGTCAGAGTGGTCATAATTATGAGACCCAAGTTGAAAAATGTGCTGTATATTCCCTTAAAATTCTTGCTGCTCACCTAAAAGAGAAAACATTACACGCATGCATCTAGTTTGATAAGATCTAGCTGTCTCTTAAATGGACCCACCTGATGAGTTAAGAGGTAGCAGCAGGGTCTGCTACGCTTAGCCTTAGCAATATGACAAATCTTAAAAACCCTTCCACGAAACATGCAGCAACCTGGAGTATCTGATTCTCTCCTCCCACCTACTGCTTTTTTTTTTTCAGTCAGAAAAACATTCAAGAGATGCATTAGAGAAAAGGCCATGGCCATGAATACAAATGGTGGCTTTGGAATTTGAAGTGGCAACACTGAATTCATGTATCACCAGAAAGGGAAAAGAGATATGACTCAGAGCGCTTCGTCTAACCACAAATGGACTCAGTCCTATATTGCCAGTTTCTATTTTAGAATACTTATATCGGAATCAAGAGTGTCTGATAGCAGTTGTCTGGGAAAGGCGGGTGTAGCCCCGGGGTTTGTGGTCTTGTCTGACACTGTCTTTAGAAACAATTCCCAGCAAGGTGGACTAGAGCGGGGACTAAAGTGTCATGGGAAATGGTGCCGTATGTCCAACTAGATTTTCAGTGTTTCACCGCATTTCAACAGTTGAAATTAAATATGAGCTTCTGTGGCATAGTGAGGAGTTCTCGGGGTGTTGTATGTATTTGAAAACCAGGTGTTATTTTGCGAATCCCAAATCTCCTCTCTCATCTCCCACCTCGCTCATATGTGTCTCTCACTTCTGATGGGCGGTCATGTACTGCATTTGTGAACTTGTGTCGCACATTTTAGGCGACGATACTGGATGCCTCGCAGATTTGTGGGTGTGGAAATGGGAATTTGGAACGTTGTCTTTGTACAGTGTTAGCTGAATTAGTCCAAGTATTAGGTTTGTTGATTTAGGTGCATGTGCATGGACAGTGAAGTGTACTTTAGTTTTATCTAATACATAAAAGGTTTTACCGCAGTGGTCTCTTGAATTTTATTTTTCTAAACTAATTTTATTCCTTGGCCAGCAATCAAAAAGTTCCACTGAAGAGATTAGAAATACTGCAGTAAAGAACAAAGGAGCTTGGAAAAAGAGCCAAAACTGAAGATGCTTTGTTCCTTAATATTAGGAATTCAAATATGCCTTTCATTTTTTTTGTCCTACTTTATGAACTCCCATTGAAAATCTTTACTCCACCAGAGCAAAACATGCCGTATGACCACTATGTCACTCCGGATATTGGATTATGGAGGCATCCCCCGCTGTTGGAGGAAAAGCTTGACTCTAAGATCTGCTCTTTCTTCCAAAGATGTTGGATACCAGTAATATCGGGAATAAAACAACGTAAAAAGACAAACGATCTTGAAGTACTCCTGCTGTGACCACGGTGGGGGCACTCTTATTTGACTAAAGGCTACACCCTCCTTTATGCTGCAGAGAAAGCGTCCCTGTCAAACCCAAGCCCAGAACAATGGGGGCCAGCCGTGGGGAAACAGGGCCATTTGCATGCAGCTGTTTGCCGTTTCCAGGACCACAAAGGCCAATCAAAGAAACCTTAATGGAGGATGACAAGCGTCAACCAACGCCTTTGCTCTCTGTCTGTGCCAGCCCTCGCCACTCTGTCTACTATTCAAAAAATGGCCCAGTTTTTTTTTTGTGACTGATCAAACATTCCTCCAGTTCTTTCTCCCACCGTCTGAAGTCCTGACACAGAGTTTGTAAGGGTTAAAGGTTGGTTACCACTGTGCTCTTGAGTGCTAACACACAGAACAGATGAACCTCAACATGTGTGGTATGGTCTGGTGCTTGCAGCCGCCAAATGGCAATATCTCGACACCAAAACCTCCATTATCTTTTCGTTTTATCTCCAGGGTTTTAAAAGCCACCGAGTGTAACTCTGCGGATGGTTTCAGATGCACCCATCTGAGCCACAGTGCCACTTCCAATTTCAAGGGTGTTGATAGAAAACAAAATATGTATTATGAGGTGGGGGATTGTCACAAGTGAATTATAGGCTGTCATCTGGAGAAGAAGAAAAACTCCCAGAATGCAACATATTGAGAAACAGTCCCGGCCCATACTTTGCTCTCTTGAGCTCAATAGACGGCTTAGCAGGCAGGTCAGGGGGGAGGAATCTGAAAAGCTACTTTCCTCACAGTCACTCACTGACCAGAATGCATGATAAGGCTTCATGTCAACAAGGCCAGGAATAGGGATCACAGCCAATTATAGCTAAGTCAAAGTGGTTACCATGGCAATCTGACTAAATGTTCTATATAGAGCACTGTTCAATTCCCTCACTGATTGTGTAATTTAACGTTAATCTGAGGTACAGATACAGAGAGTGCAGCCCTGTTCCCTTTCTTCCTCTTGCGCACACACACAGGGATCGTGTAATGGATTTTTTCCTGCAGTTTTCTTGACACCGTTTTCCCTGCAGCTGGTGCCCTTCTGTCGCAGTCTTCAACTTTTGCAAAGTTGAGCAGTCAAACAAAGCACAGAACGTGAGATGAAAAGCTTTTCGTAGCTCTCTAAGACACTGACATTTGTGCACACAAACAATCTCCCCCCATTTCTTTCCAAGATCTCGCAAAACTTGTTTAAACCGAGAAAATCAACAGAAAAATACCTATGCCGAGAAACCTTTGTTGTCATAGGGTTTTTTCCTTCTTAGCTGTGCTTGAGTCGTTAGATCTTAAGCAGCATCTAGTTAGTTCTCCTCCTAAAGAGCAAAAAAAAAAAAAAACTCCTTTATATATATTTTAACTTTTTTAGACAGATTTGTCATTACTTGCCCAATTACAAGTTGACAAGACAGTCATTAATGAGGCCAAGACTATCCACAGTTTGGTGAAGAGGCAATTTGTTCTTTGGGCCGCCTGTACAGTCTTGATACACCCCCTAATTGATGTAGTGTTAGCCTATGACCACAGAGATCTATACAGGCGAGGGAGGAGGAGGCCGGCAAGGCACAAGCCCAATCAATCCCTAGGCCTCTGTTGACAGCAGCATGCCATCATGCCATAGTAGTCTGATAGATGGGCAGAGTCGCCAGCGGACAGCCAGAGAAAAGGGGGATACAAAGGCAGATGGCGTGTGCATGTGTGTGTCAGTGAGGGTGTTTTAGCTAAAAGACAGTCTCTCTCCGTTCCGAATTTTAAAACCCCATGAAATGCATTCTTTCTGTCTGCTCTCTGTAGCTGCCGTGATAAACCCGTCACTCCTTCCATGAGGAATGGCAGGCGGGACGATCATTAGTCTTCGCAGTAAAGCTGGCGACTTCACTCTGTGTTTTATCATCTACCATTCTGGACAGGTTTTCTGAAAGGCTTGGGTAATTGTAGTGGTTATTGGAATAGATGGAGTGACCCCACAGCCCTCCACTTATGGTCCGGCTACACTGACGTCTCCTAATGAGGTGATAAACAGTCCAGCTAAGCAGAATCTACTGGCCATTAGATAGATCATGGTATTATAATGAAATGTCTAGTGGCCCAATGCCAGAGAATTTATACCATTAGTTTCATATTTTGTTATACTGTTACCACCGTTAGTGTGTGCAGAAGTTTCTCCTAATATCCAATGACTTTTTATATTCTCAACGGTGTATGTTTCACAGATGTCTGTGTTTTTTTTTCTGTTTGCTAGTTTGACATGAACAGACTGACATAGAATATCATTATAACTGAGCCAGGCACAGCAGGCTGAAATGACTAGCAGACATGTGGGTCGGGGGTTTCAGGGTAGGAATTTCAAGCCGGAATCACTTCAACTTTGAGCAGTTCAAACAATGCTAATTGCGTCAGGCCCTGACTGTCAAAAGTGTGAGGATAATTAGAGTGAGGGGGCAAAGTGAACCCGGGGTGGTAAGCGTTAGTACATGACAATACTTGGGAGCCAATGGGAGCATGGAAAAGGTAACAGGCTGAAAGGAGGGCTAATTAGCTGAGAGCAGTGCAGAAAATACAAATGGTAGCTGCCCCCTCAGGGACCCACTATTGCTGCAAACAACAGCGATTATTGACAGTTCATGCAGCGCTCTGCTTGCACTTCTTAAATGGAACGCATTTGCATGTTCTACTTAGATTTTGCCTAATTGTTTTCTCAGAATTGCAGACAGTTACATTCCCTTTTTTATTCTTTGGATCATTTTACCCTCAGATAATGGATTTTTCTGTCTTTAATGCTTTCTTCTCTCTCTCTCTCTCTCTCTTTGCAAATCTCCATATCTGTAGTTCCACACTATTTGTGACATTTTATTAGTTAGAAAAGTGAAATACTGAAGAATAACCTATTTTGTTGTAATTTGCTCAAAGAGGGTGGGGAGCAGATTTGAGTGAAATAGTTAATTTTCCCCAAAGTAGAGCTATTTGGCTGCGCTCCCATCTGCTGTGTTCCATGTATAGATTTTTCCTCCTGTGTGGACTCCAGACTCGTCGATCGCCGACACTGTAAAATGGATTATATTACACTCCATTCTGCCGGGATTCTGCCTTTTTCTCTATCTTGCTTTCCAGAGCAAAAGAAACAAATGAGGGGGGGCTTGTACGACTTTAAAACAAACTATCCTCAGTCCAAATAGGTTTGACTCTGCGGTGGATGTTCTCGAGGTGAAGACCTTCCTGATGTCTCTGTAGCCTTTGTGTTTGCTCAAGAATTTATGAGGTTACCATTGGTCTCCAATGACTTAGATTAGATGCCTTAGCCAACATCCACGACCACAGAGAGATGAAGAGATGAATTGTTTCGTCTTTCTCCATTCCTTTATCGCGTGTAATAGCCCGTCTGTTTAAAACTGTGGTAAACATTGGACTGCTGTTGCCTATTTATTTTGTGCCAGTGGATTTTTACCGCATGATGTGTGGTCTTATTGTATTGAAGCAGTGGTCCCTTTCCGCTCATTAATTTTATTATTTGCCTAAAGTTTCTTCTCTGTCTCCTCTGTCAGGGTTCAGCCGTGCGGCCTTGCCTTTCGGGCTGGTCAGAAGAGAGCTCTCATGCGAAGGATATGCAATTGATCTCCGCTGCCCGGGGAGTGATGTCATTATGATCGAGACGGCCAACTACGGCCGGACTGACGACAAGATCTGTGACGCTGACCCATTCCAGATGGAGAACGTCAACTGCTACCTCCCCGATGCCTACAAGATTATATCACAAAGGTAAAACTCTGGGGAGAGGAGGGCTCTTATTTCACAAACATAACCAGGAGCTGTGGAGGCAAAGTATGAACTCCCCACCCTCCACCTTTCTGAGCTAAACACAAAAGAACTGTTTAAATTATCACCCTGCTCTTACAGCCACCTACATGCTGGACAATTAATCAACATCTCACACCTTTAAAGTTTTTTTTTTTGTTCTTTCATTGACTAAATTATGTAGGTGGCATTTTGAAATTCATAAAACTGGGACGCAGATTAATTCTTGACAGGCAGGAATTGACATCCATGCGGCAGAGCTCTTCACACCAGCTGCGCGTCGTTGCTGCTGTTTGAGTCATAATCAGCGTAGCTCTGAGAGACTGAAAGTCACATGAACACCCTCTTAATTCCCTATCTGGAACATTGGGCTTGCTTTGTTCAAACACTTGTACAGCATTGAAGTGGCTTTGCCTCAGGTATTGAGCAATACCCATCATCATGCCTTTCATCGTGGTTACCTCCTCACAGGATGTTGCTTTCCTGTCAAACGACAGTACAGCAACATTTCAGCGTACCCCTAGAGGTGTGTGTGCCTTTAAAGGGTTTTGGATGAGCTATTCATAAATAGCAACCAGCACAGTTCATCCTCTAATGCACTGCTCTGCCCTGACCTAGCCCACCGTAAGCGAGCTTCTGAGCATCATCGCCCACCGTCTTACACCTCAGGGACCCCCACCCCGATCCATTCACTTCTGTATTTACACCCATGAGATGCAGGATCACGAAATAGCTCAGGGATACATCAAGTCATCCAGTCTTACTCTGTCTTTCTAAGTTTATAAGTTTGCAGAAAATTCCCAGTACTCATACAAGAACATGCTGCTGACAGTGTCCATGTCCCTCGGTTTGACTGCAACCTGCTACATTGTGCACCCCATCTGTTGACAAGCCAGACTCTTGCTTGCTGAAGCTGCACTTCAAACTTATCTCCATCGAAGATTCCCCGGAGGCAGCATGCGAGCGAAAAGCTTTGTGAAGACTCTGCACTACAAGCCCTTAACCAGAATTATTCTAATGATTCAGATCAGAGGAAATGGGCTCCTGACCGTAATTAAGGTTGATGTGATAACCAGGGATGTTAAAGCAGTCACAAAGCTTTGGGAGACTCTGATTAGTCCCCCCTTTAGTCTCCAGCAAAGCGCAACAAGAAGGATATTTAAACTATGTCACATTAAGACACAATGCTCTGCCAATATTGGGAAGATTACCAAAAGGCAATAGCGCCACAGACAGATAAACAAACATATTAAACAAGATTGGGGAGATAGAAACAGTGGGAAGTCTGCTGCACAGAGTGGCAGTTTTGTTGGTTTGGAAATTGCGAGAAAAAGTGTTCATCAGCAGCCTGTTTCTCACAAACAAAAACAACTAGACAGGAATCCAACGGCTGATTTGTCAACTGAAATGTTTGGCTGTTGATATAAAAAGTGAAAAAATGGCTGGATGAAAAATGGATGAAGGAACTGATGGAAAGTCTGAGGCTGTTTAATATTCAGGTGATCATTCCTTCAAAGATGTACTGTAAATGGACGATATGTCTGACCTTATGTTGTCTTCATCCCTCCGTTTTCTCCTAGTGTAGGTATAAAAACTATTCACACACAAGAAGATAAACTAAAAAAGGCTGTTTTGCTGACGTTACCTTATTTCAATGGCCACCTATTCTCTGACCCAGTGAAACTAACAGAATAAATCTTTTACACGGTCAGAGGTGCAGCTCTTAGACAGAAAGCAAGCAGGATTCAAACACTTTACTTCCATGAGTTTGTGCTCAGTGCAATAGAGAATACATGCAGTGATTTCAGTGGCAGTTTAAAACAGAGGAAGCATGTCAAATGCTTAGCAACAACACCTCCCTTTTCTCTAAAGCAGAAGCCTCTGAAAATTGCAGTAGAAGAAATGCAAGACTGAATACTTGCAATCTGAAAATTAGCAGCAATGGAAGAAGTATTTGGATCTTTTATTTAAAGTTAATCTGTTTCATTAACAATGGATCAAATGACCTTGGGTAATGTGAAATGGGTCACTTGTAGTGATAAACCCACAGAGAGTTATCACCCTTCTCTGCAGCTTCAACATCTTTCAGCTCATTGCTTTAGTTTTACACTCTGCAACTTTAATGTTTTGGTTCAGGCTCACCACTCTCATCAAACTCTTTTCCAGCCAAAAGCCAAACTGACTTCACACTACCTGCTCTGCAGCAGCAGACAAACTTAGAAACTAGCTGGTGAACATTTAGCAGCTAAAGAGCCAAATATGTTCCTCAGGCGTTGGTGAAGCCAAAAAAAAAGAGCTAAAAGGAGAGCGGATATTGGAATGAAAGCTAATGTTCCCCCTTATTACACAGCTTTGTTGACTGAACACTATTCCGATTTCGGCATTCTACGGTCTGTTATTTCTGTATAGCAGACCGCCGCTATGACTAACAGACGATTTTATTGGACGTAGTTCTGATCACAGATTCTGGAGGACCGCAGCAGACGCAATGAAATCATTATTCAAATCAACAAAATTGTTTTTAAATCAATAATTTGACCCAGACTATTGATCTCTCTAGGTAGTAGCTGTGAAATAAGCGGGATAATATGCAGTGAGTGGGTCATAGTCGCTATATACATTATCCCTTGCATGTCTGGATGTGCAAATGAGCAATTGTTTGCAAACACATTAGCCGTTTCCACTTAAAGGGTGATAATATGCCAGTGTTGTGTTTACAGTTAATGTGGGTTTTAAAAAAGCATAAAAAATTTTACTTAAGTAAAAACACAGAAGTAATACTGCAATGTACTTTAGTATCATTTAACTATGATAAACGAATGGCTCCTTTCAAAGTGTATATTATTATATGTATTTAAATTATATTAAATGAGCTAATGATATCTTTCTATATTAATCTGTGTCTTACACTGCTATAGTAACTATAGCTCTCCCTTATATGCGGTGGAGTCAAACTCCAAAACTGTACTTGAGTTAATGTACTTCCTACTATTTTGAACTCGTTTCTGTCAGACTTATAAACTCTAAACACTGAATTAAATCGAAGCTCTCCGGCTGTATTTGAAGTGCTCTCATCTGCTGTCAGTCAGTTCACATTTTGATGCAGTGACCCTTCCTCCCTTCCTCCTCGAAGCAGCTCTAGCTGCAGTGAAGCCGTAAAAGTGAATCTCGTAAGTGCAGCTGGCACCATATTGTCAGTGATATTTAAACCATTGCAGACGACGCTGATGCTTTTTGTTAACTTCATAACAGACCTTTTTTTACTTGCACATAATGTTTAATAATACATTACTTTAAAGCGAAGAATTTTATTATGAAAATGCATAGACAGATAGACAGAGTGCATCTTGAAAAGTCACTACCTTGGTAACATACACAGTCACCTTTTTTATTCATCATCTGAATATTCTGCATAGCTAAAAGAGCATAGTCAAGGTTTTGTGATGTTGCTGTGCAGAAAAATCCCATTTTGCAGTGACAGAAAAGCCTCTTTAATTACTAATGATTCTTTGAAAGTCATGTCCGGTGTTGAAATGTATGTTCAACTTGCATGACTGCTACTGACCTTCTGAAATATTTATCTCAAGCTTGCAAATTGTTGAATGTCCTATTTTGGTGCCAATTTTTTTCTTGTTTGCCTCTGTTACTGCTGACATTATTCTCAATCCCTCGGCCTCAAGTGAGCTTGATTGAAGTGGAGCCAATTTCACCCTATGCAGTATTTACGCAAACTCAGTCCTCTGCTGTTCTTTTTTTCCCACCTCTCCCTCTTTACTTGAACTTTCTTAGCACCCACAAACATCTGCAACACACACACACACACACACGCACACACACACACACACACACACACACACACACACACACACACACACACACACACACACACACACACACATCAGACTGTTAATTCATTGAAGGACACTATTTCTTACTGGATGGCAAACAACCTCTCATACAAATGACAGATTCATGTTGTGGTTTGTTGCATACATGCAGAGGAGCCTCCATTCCTGTTTCCTCCATTGCATGTCACCACCACCTCTCGTGTGTGTTTTAATGAATGTTATCCCTTTCAATAGCGATATGAAGACGCTGTGAAAGGAAATTCCATCGCTAATTCCCAACATGCCTTTAGCAGCTCTCGCACTCTGTTATTCATTATCACATTCGTTTACTCTTCCTTAATGCTTTCATTCCTCTCTCTGTTTGCCAAGGTTTAAACTAGAATGCATATGTGACAGTCCTGGCTGGGATTTCGTCAATTTCTTTGTACGATGAACTTTTCCCCTTCTGTGTTATTAATGTTGTCTTTGCCGAGTGCTCTTACTGTGGGTAGTCATGATGAAATCTCTGGTCAATCTTTTTTTTTTCTAGGTGCAACAACCGTACGCAGTGTGTGGTTGTCACTGGCTCTGATGTCTTTCCTGATCCATGCCCTGGCACCTACAAGTACTTAGAGGTCCAGTATGAGTGTGTTCCCTATAGTAAGTATCGCCATCCAAATCTCATACTGAACTCTTATTGTATGTTTTGTAGAAGTGTCTGTAGAATAGACGTAAGTGTATAAATATGCTTGTCTTACAGATGGTACTTCACCTGGAAACTGGAAGTATTTTGAAGGCATTAATGATGATAAATTAGGTTAAAGCATTAAGTGTTGCAGTTTTGAAGGGTCAGTTCACCAAAATGACATTTAAAAAAATATATTTTCTTAATTACCTTTAGGGGAATCCAGCCTGGTAGATAGTTTTAGTTTTATTTGTCCCATCTTATTTGTTGAGATATCTGCCTTTAGGGCTGAGTTTTGATAGCTGCTGCCATTTTGGATCTGGTTCCAAGTTGGCAAAATACCCAGATTTGTTGAGCTCAGAGGCTAAAGAATCTCTTATTGGACCTTATTGGACATGTTAATTAATGTTAATTATGTAATGGCTCAAATGAAACTCCTGGCCGATGTCTGGTTAATGTTCTCTCTGCAAGCTGGCGTCTGTGCTCAGCCAAAGATTGTTTGTGAGGGAAAACACTGCCGAATGACCACGAGTAGAGTGTTTCTGTAGTTCAACAAGCAATTTTTACATGCATCGTATCTGTGTACGGTGAACTTAATTGTTCTGTGACAAAATCACAGTTTTGAGGGTAAGTACCTTGTGAAAATAAGGTGTAACTGTAGGATACACCTGTTTTTATAATGAAGTGAGACAAATTTAACATTTAATCTTTGCAGGTTGTAGCTACAAGCTGTGAATATTAATTGGCTGACACTAAAAAACATACACATAATGTTTTAGTGTCTGTGATTACAGCAAAGAGATCTTCAAAAATCTGCCCCTGTTGCTCTCACTTATTGTTTTGATTGGAACAATGTTGTACTTCAGAAATAGTCCCTATAAAAATGTTTTTTTTATGAACTGCTGTGAGCACCACAAACAAAATTCCAAGAAATCTCAGAGAGCAGATATTTCCAAACCAAATAAAATCCAAACCATCTGCATGACTAGATATCACTTGGGGGTAACTAAGAAAATATGCTTCTCATAATTTGGGTGAATTGACCCTTTAAACGGCTTTAACAGTGACTTTGGTGTCTTTTGCTGAGGTAATAAAAGAGTGATCGGGTACATTATAGGTCTTAAATTCACTAATGTCTTTGTTGGAACATGTTACAGAGGATATTGGAATAAAACAGAGTATATTAGAGGATATTAGAGTCAAACAGTGCTAAAACTCCTAAAAGTCTGAGATGACTCTGCATCTTTTCTCAGATTAACCAAATTCCTGTATTCTACTCATGGATCGGCTTTAGTGCCTCGCTGTGAAAATAATTTAATTAAACGTACTGTAGTTAAATCGGGCACTATTTTAAACTCTGTCTATGGTATCTGATTTGAGTTAATCTACCTTAAAAGGGTGTTCTAGAGTAGTTTATAAGAGCAGCTTTAGGCTTCATCCCTGCCTGTGAAAGTACTTTATATTTAAATTGATGAATTGTAAACAATTTCAGAAATATTCACCTCTTTTTTTTCTTCTTTCAAACAGACCTCCCTTTCACCTCCTGTCTCATCCCCCTCCAACTAACCTCTTTGCTCTCATTTTTTTTTTTAACTTCCAATCTTTCAAATATTGTCTCCAGCCTCTCCCACCTCTCCACCGCAGTGTATGCGGCTTCAGCAGTCTTCTAAAGAAACTCCATATTAGGCTGACTGTTCATCAGTCATCTCATATGCTGTTGCTCTCTTTGGCTCATTTAAGAGTTTGGTCTGTAATGTTAGCACCGTGTCATGTTTTACGTGTGTGGGCGAGCAAGTTTGGAATCGACTTTTAATTTGTGTTTAGAAAGTTTGAACAAATTCCACCCTCAGTCAATACATGCCAAAAACAACTTCTGTGCTGTTCCTCTAAGAATGTTATCCATCTACAGTAAATATGACCAGGAGATTTTTTTTTTTCTTTCTCCGGCCACTTAGGAGCAGCATTTTTAAAGGGATTTATTCTGCTTTTACACTGGCCAATGCATTATTTTGTTGGCAGTTAAAGACAGGAACAGGAATGAAAAGTTTAATGCGCTGGAAAACATGGCACATAGCTTGTCTCCAGCCATAACTTGTCTGTTTTTATATCCTAGGACGAGAGGCTGTTTCACTTACAATCAACCTTTTTTCCCCTTCTAGCTCTTCTTTCCATAGCAGCCCTGCAGTTCATCTCATGGTCATATCCTCCAACTAATTCTTCTCTTTGTACCTGGTAGTTGACTCGTGATAACCTTTCTCTCCGTTTTGCACTCTTTTTTGCTTTCTTTTCCAATGCCTGAAATAGAAGTGGAGCAAAAAGGTAAATGAGTGGTCTGGTCCCCCCCTTCCCCCCTCTGGCTCCTTGTTCTGTGGTGTTGAGTACAGCTCCCCTCACGTCTCCTTCCCCCTCCTGATTGCCCCTCCTGTCAAATGCTAAACCCATAGGAGGATTGTTTGCACCCATGGAGTCCAAATGAATTTCAAAACTGAATTTCAAATGACATCCACGGTCACATCAAATGTAGTTTGTCTCTTGCAATGTGAAAGAAAACACCAACTGTTTGGTGTTGATTTGTTCCAGGGACTCTTGTCTAGCACTGTATTAAACTCTTGAAGAATGAGTAGTTGTGTATTATATTCTTAGTTTGCTTGGCCCAACTTCTGCTGCACTCATAGCACGTGATGTGAAATAGCAGTGATGGCTGAGTGAGATTGGCACAAAAAAAAAGTTTTAAAAGGAAAACAAGAATTCACTCTGTCCCTTTTTCATCCAGAACCAATTAATTTAAAACCGTCTAAATGGGAATCTTGCCATGACCTCCCTCACCCATCAGTGGTTTCTCTTGTCTTTTGCCACAGAAGTAGTGAAAATCCTTTACCACTGTTGTTCGACCTATTCCCCAACCTCCACTTTCATTTTACCTCTGCTTTGCTGCCGCCACCACCATTAAAAAAAACCTGTTGTTCACTCTTATCACAAGATGTGAAGTCTGTTCCCTTATCATTTTGGTTTATGACCTCAGTCATGTGAGTATGCATGTGCAGTGTGTCCATATACCCAGCTGTTCATATGGCATTTGACGTCAGAGACAGGCTGGTATTTAAAAAAAAAAAAAAAAGAAAAAAAGAAAGTGTGACCTCTACTTCTCCCATTTCCCATGTCTTTCATTTGCAGGATTTTTACCCTTTTTTGTTCACATTTTTGTTTGTTTTGTCCCTGTTAGGATGTAGCAGCAGACCCTTGAGATGCAAGTTCTCTTCAAATCACACATGGCACATTCATTTATTTTCTTTTTTTCCCTATTTATTAGCAGTAGTACAAAAGCACTAGTTAAAACATTCCTCCAAATTCACAGTCCCTGATCTTTTTGTCCTGACTTGAGCTGTACAGCAGCGAAAATGATGCGTGTCAAATGTGTTTCATACGTTTCAAATATTTTTCCTCATTGTATTTTGTTTCACTCTCTTCTCTGTCACTAGTTTTCATTTGTCCTGGGACTCTGAAGGGTGTAGGCGATGCCACCTTCCTGTATGAGGCAGAGCAGCAAGCGGGGTCATGGTGCAAAGACCCGCTGCAGGCTGGTGACAAAGTCTTCTTCATGCCCTGGACGCCATACCGCACTGACACCCTCATCGAATATGCCTCCTTGGAGGATTTCAAAAATGGTCGACAGACGACCACCTATAAACTACCCCACCGTGTTGACGGAACAGGCTTCGTAGCCTATGATGGTGCTATCTTCTTTAACAAGGAACGCACTCGCAACATTGTCAAGTTTGACCTGCGCACTCGCATCAAAAGCGGCGAAGCTATTGTTAATAATGCCAACTATCACGACACCTCACCTTACCGCTGGGGTGGCAAGACAGACATTGACCTGGCAGTAGACGAGAGAGGCTTATGGGTAATCTATGCCACGGAACAGAACAATGGACGCATTGTGGTGAGCCAGCTCAACCCATACACTCTCCGCTTTGAGGCCACATGGGAGACGGCGTATGACAAACGCTCTGCCTCTAACGCCTTTATGGTGTGCGGCGTGCTACATGTGGTGCGCTCAACGTATGAAGAGAATGAGAGCGAAGCCAGCAGGAGCCAAATTGATTACATCTACAATACCAAGCTGAGCCAAGGCGAGTATACTGACATCCTCTTCCCCAACCAGTACCAGTACATCACCGCTGTGGATTACAACCCCAGAGACAACCAGCTATACGTGTGGAATAACTTTTACATCCTGCGCTATGACCTGGACTTCGGGCCACCGGATCCCGCTGAAGGTGAGAGCTGCTCCATTTTTTTGTTTAGCTCATTGTCTTTGTGTAATTTGTCTATTGTTTGGTTCCAGCGTGGCATGTCACAGATGGCTGCCTTTTAATTTTGGATGCAATTCAGGTGTGATAAAGAAAAGAGGGTTGTGTTAGTCTTGGGGAAAGGGCTCATTTGCAGACAGAAATTACAGATTCACCTTGGAATGAGGGATAGCTCCCGGTGGGATCACGCCGCTTCAATACCCCGTTTCTTTATTACCATGAGGCAAGCGGAGGCACTCACTCCAGCTAAAGCTTGGACCCTATCAAATTCTTTAATCTTAGTCCTTATCCAAAGCCATTATGAATATATATAATGCAGGGAATGTGTCTAAGAAATATTGTGCACAGTATGACATAGGTTATCCTCTCCTCCTTACCTTGGGATTTCAAGTTGTGTTGCCATGGCTACCTCATCAACTTCATAGAAGCCATTTTTTTTAAAACCTTTTTTTTTGTCATTGGATTTTGCAGGATTATACAACATTTGAATCAAGGACAAATACAATTGCCTTTCATAATGTTCCATCAAGGAAAAAAGATGTGTATTTTTATAAAGAAATGGGCACCGAACTGTCAGGACCCGCCACAATAACGCACACGCACATACCAGCAGGGAAATGAGCAAGCTGGAAAACAACAAAAACACATTATAATGAGGTTTGTTCAATGGCACATTAATGTTGAACCTCGACTCATTAAAACTATACTAAATTGCCACATCTTACGACTCCACAATTAATTTATTAGTCTGGAGTATCTGAAAATGTATTATTCTTGATTTACTTGAGAAAAGGACCTCAAACCTTGTTGAGTGTATTGAACCTTCTTTGGAGTCTTATTTTTTTTCAACTTAATAAAACATAGCACGTCCTGAATCTAAAATGTATGAGTCAGGGGTGCAGGAAATTTCTACTTCATCAGGATCAGTCTCTTAGCCAGTAAAAATAATGATAATGACAAGATTAAAAACTAAGGGGGCATTAACAATGAACACGTGTAAACCAAAGTAACATCCAAACTGAAACCAGATCTTACAGGATGTAGAAATACAGAGAAAGGCAATGCACAAAAGCATACAAAGGGGTTCTCAGAGTGTTCACCTCTAGAAAGCATATCAAAGTATTGTAGCCAGCTATTCAAGGATCTAATATTGTCCAGTAGTAGAACAGAAAATTTTGGAATGACCTTCCCTCTAGTGACTCAGGTCCGTAGCTATTGCTTGTGCAGCTGTGGAGTTGTCTGGTTCCACATAAATTATAGTCCAATATCTGGAAAAATGGTTTGAGTGAGGAAGCGTAGGATACATTGAAACAGGTAGGAGAAGCAGAGGAGGAATCACACATTTTGATGGACTTAATCCTTGCAACTATTGTGATAGGTTAAGCAATGACCAACAAGCAAACTCATTACAAGTTTGTGATGGGAGAAGTGTGAAATAAATGTTCCCCATCTTGTGGGGAATGCTAACACCCAGATATACAAATGTCTGCCCAATTTTGTAAATCAAATAATCTGTTCAGTTTGTACCCAGATATTTCAGGTTTGAAGTATTTTTTAGAGTGGTGGCGATAGACAGAGAATAGTTGGAAAGAATTAAGAGTTAATCATCTGCATACAAGGAGGTCTTCATGTCTACTCCATTCCTAAGTATACCAGAGTTATTAGGATTGGGGTTGGTCCTGAGTGCAATTGAGAGGAGCTCAATGGTTATAGTGAATAACAAGTAATTGAGAGTGTAGCTCTGCCTAGTGGATTACAAACTAAAATACTGAATAAATATGAATTTATGTTATTAGTTCTGACTGAGGCTTGAGGAGGAGAATAAAGCAATTTAATCCATGAAATAAATTTCCCCACAAAACCACAGAAGCCATTTTTTATAATAGGTCAGGAGATAATCGCTATCCTGTTGTGGCATAATATTTCTAAAACCACCAGACTGAAGTGTGTGTGAGTTATGTACCACATGGTGAATCAGGCTAGAAGAATAAGTGGAAAGAGAGATCAATTACAGTGAAGGATCTTTTCAGGCGGTTAGGGGGCTTAAATTAATCTGTGGAGTGCTGAGAGGCGACATATGTGTCATCAGACAGGGACCTTACATTAAACTGATGATGGGCTCAATTACCTGACTGCAGCCACGTTACCTCATAGAGCCGGGCTAAGTCTCCTATCTGAAGTGGGGAAACAAGGAGCTTGACCTGACTTCATGTCAGAGGCTCAGGTTGCCCACGATAACTGGTTTGGATTAGGTTATGATTTTTAACTTCTGGATATTCAGGAGGGGGTTGCCAGGGGGAAATCTGATTCTTGACCCAAGCTGTTGAAGGGGGAGGCGGGGGCATTGATGTCTCAATGGCGGCTGTGTGCTCCTGAACTCTGGCCTCTTGTCAACACGTCTGTTTGTTTTCCTGCCGTTCCCTGGAATCTCCCTAGCATGATAACTCCACACTAAAGCGGGCTCTCCAAGTTTGTGTCTGTTTTGCTGAACAACCAAAATCCTCAATTAAGAGTGAGTTAGAGGAGATATGAAAAATACTCAAACTTTAATGAGTTCTCCATGCATGCAAACTGCCTTCTCAACTGTTCATGTCCTGATGTATGTAAATGTAATTAACAACTGAATTATCATAATTACCCTCCTTGTCTCAAAAGAGGTTCAGGGAGAGAAGGAAAGTGGCCATCACAGAGCATTTTCAATGAAGGGTTTAATGTGCTCTCTCAGCTACTGTAATGCCTCGGTAAACATAAACGCCACATAGGCTTAGTGTTGCCACTTGCTGCAGGAACAGTGCGTTTAATCAAGGAACCCAACAGAACTTAGCTGTTGATTTCACTCATTATTCCAAGCACCAGTTTCCCGCCATTCTCTTATTCGGTTCCAATCAGAAATGCGTCCTTGCAGCAGAACTTGTCACTTTGGATCATTAAGTGTGTTTTATAGGAGCATTTTGAAATGTTGTGAGCTCAAGAAGGAAAGTGGAGGTATCTCGAGACGCCTCGGCCAGCACCCTTGTGTCGGGCTTTGTGAATGGCACTTGAAAATAATTGGTTCATGTTTATTAGTTTTTTTCAGATCTACACCTTTAACTTCTTTACAGTGCAGCTATTAGGATTTATTGCTGCCCATGATATGGCGTTGAATTAAACAACCTATTCTGCAGGGTAATCTAATGGTGCTGAAATAATGTCTCTCTCTCTGAAACTGAGGGGCACTTGAGGCGTAAAGGAAATTAATTGTGCCCATTAAGATTCATCGACCACAGAGTGAAGTTACCTCGAACACCAAACCCAGTGTATTCCTCTCCTTTGTAGAACTCATGTAACACAATGAGCGTCTGTGTCCTTTTCTGTCAGAAGCATCAACCTTGGCTGTAAGGCTCATCCGAGAGAGGCGCTAGAGTGCCGGCAGGATTAGGGGTTTATATTAAGTGAGCAAAGTGATCAAAGCAGAAAATAATTGACCTTAGCAACTTGTCGCTATTTCCTTTACCTTGTTTGTTTGAGTGTTTGTAACATTGCAGGTTTCTTAATTCTGGCCTGGTTAAAGTGATTAGTTAAGATCATTCCCCATATTGATCTTTCCACTTATTGCCCCAAACAATTCACACACATTTAAAGAAAATGCCTGTGCCCCGCTAATGCATTGTGAACACAAAACAGCAATGATCAATACTTAGAGAGTCCACCTCCTCAGAGGTCTCTCTAAAAGAGCTGCATGCCAATAAAAAGCACACCTAAGTGCCCACCGTTATAAAACCGAGAGGGACACCGGTAATGTATTCTCTGTGATGTGCAAAGGCATTAACTGATTTCATTCCAATGAATTCAAAAAAACAATCAGAGGAGCCAGTAATTGCCGAGAGCATTTCAAACTAACAAGGAGAGAAAGGAGAAATTAATTTGTCTTTGAGGTAGCATTGATCTGAGGCCTTAAAGACGAGAGGCATAAAATTAATGGCTTTGTCCAAAAGGCTTTGCCACTCAGCCCAGTAATCTGGTAGCAGTGAGCACAAGTGGGCTGTGCTGAATTGAAATGTCAAGAAAAACCACTATTTCATATCCTGCATGCCACACAATAGATACCTATCGTCACAAAGCTTATGGGTATTTTTTTTTTCCTCAGCCATTTTGTGGCTAAACCCAGCTGTGCACCTCATTGCTCTTTGGTTTGCTTTTATATCCCTGAACGACGCCTCCAGGTGAGCCTTCAAGACGGAGGACATTTATAGATGTATCATGCACTAAGCCTGTGTTCCACCCTCCGAAGCATCATGTTCGGCAACAGAAATAGAGGCTGAAGTAAAGGAGTCAGGAGATTTGTAAAAAGTACTAATTGTTCTGCTTCTTACCATGGATCAACCGTAGTGAGATTATGGAAGGAAATCATTTAAGTGGACATTAAAGGCGTAGACGACAGAGAGTTTTTGCTCCGTGTGTATTTCCGTCTGCACATATATCTTCCTGTCTGCGTGCATGTGTCTTTATTGTGAGCTGCTTTGCCACCTTCCTCTGACTCAGACCATCCAGTTGTGACTGCGCTATGTCTGCTGCTCCATAGTACTCAGTTACAGACCTCATAAATTACCCTACACAGACACAGGATATGTCCGACAGAGCTTTTTCTGTCTACTGCTCTTTAAAGAACAAGTGCCAATAAAGCAGTGAGCCCTGCAACAATTTCAATGGCTTGAGATTTTTTCATTTAGTAGAAATAATGGCATATTCCACAGCATCGGATAAGGAACTGCACATAATTTGTCTTGTGGCCCTTTACCTTCCATGCCAAGTTGTAGGCTCCCGTCACGTAGACTTAAATGAAGCAGAACAGCACGAGTGCATATAAACAGCCTAATGTAAAATTCATGTCTTGTGGGATTTGTTTCTCTGTCATTAATTACCAGCACTGGCTCTAGGTAAAGAGGCAAAAAGACCAACTGTAGCTCTTCTTATCCTCTGAGACAGTTTTGTTATTGAGTCAAGCACAACGAATAAAGACTCATGGATATATAACACACATGAGAGTCACACCATGTCTTACTCAAGACATATGATATATAGACATGTGATATATTTAGCATCAGCATTGGTTTGGTTAAAGCAAGTAAGAGTTAGACATAGGAGGATCAATACCACCCACATGCCTGTAAGGCAAATATGAAGCTACCACCAGCAGCTGGTTAGCTTAGCTTAACACAAAACCTGGAAACAGGGGGGAACAGCTAGCCTGGCTCTGTCCAGTGGTAACCAAATCCACCCTCACTAACAGTGTTAATGCTTAACTGATTCATGTGTTACTGTGATGTGATTAGTCTACCTTCTTCAGCATGTAGTGTAAGAGACGACAGTGTGGAAGTCAGTAATTACATTACAGTTTGGCTACTAATCCCAGTAACCTTCTTGACTCTGTTTGATGGAGGGATTACGTTAAATTTGGTCTCTGTGGCTGTCCGGGACGTGTTAGTTAGTACTCTCAGTAACCTCGATGTTGTCTAATTTGCATGTTATGTGCTTTAACCCTTCACCACCGCACCAGTAATCCTACATTCAAGAATAAGATGGTTATTTTTTTAGTTGGAGTGCATTTGACTCTAAATACCTCACTGTGTGCAGTCACCAGGGCTGACGTTAAGCTAGTTAATGTTCAGTAAATACCTCTAAAACGCTGACTGAATATATGAGATGTGGGTAGTTGATTACTTTTTCAAGTAACTTGCTCAATACTGGTTATGTTATATTTTGTATATTTTGTTCATTTAAGTGTCACAAAGACTATTTACTGTTTTATTGGCGGTTATATGCTGGATGTTTTGTCTGTGAGCGGTTGCCAGTGGAGACTCCAAGAGATTACTGTTCTTGGCCAGGAAATCTGGCACATAATCCACCATAAAACTGCAAATTTATTTTTTGTTTTAGTTTGTTAAACAAACAAGATATAACACAAGTTTTAGAGGTGCTGTTGGATTTTGTTATCTTTGGACATTTCCCCTTGTTTCCATTCTTTATCCAAAGCTAAGCTGCTGCATATAACCTTATATTTACGGTTCTATATATTTTCCATGTTCTTTCCTGCTCTTGCATTTGATCATATTCCCAGCGCAATAAAAAGAAAAAAAAGATCCACAGCTGTTTTTTTTTTTTAATTTGGATTGACAAAAGGAAGTTTGCTTACCACTTAATATGATTTAGAAATGGATCCCTCCTAATTGAAAAAGAGTTCTCTGCTCATCTTCCAGCAGTATGCAGCTGAATCAGGTGCTTCTCAGTTCGAGGACATCAAACTTCCAAGGTAAAAAAAAAAAAGGGATACAGGAGCACACTGATTGATTTGCAGCCTTTAATAGTGTAAACAGATCCTGCTAAATTAGGGATGATTTTTAACTAAGCTGTGCCAATTTGATATTTCCTTTCAGCTATATGTGTCTATTTGTTTTGGTACTGGGAGGATTAGCCTTGTAAGTGATTCATCATCAAAATATTAAACCACTTAAAACAGCTTGATTTGGCTGTGAGTTGTCATTGCTCTTCCCTAATAGCAGGTATTAGGCAGCTTATGATCCATTTATCCTGCCGTTTGTATGGACAGGTAGATAGTTATTTTATTGCTCTGACTCTATGTGTGTAATTTGAGATAAAAATGCTCTTTTAGTGCTGTGGTGAAAGCTGCAAAAGCAATGACAAACAGGCTATCTGGGCCTCGGATCATCTGATTATGGTTTAATATTTTTTGTCATCTTCCTCGCAGATACATTAAAGACTCTGGGGACCTATAAAGCTATAAAACTAATTCTATTTCATCTCTGATGTCTTGATTGATGATCTTGCATAATGGTTTTCCGTCCTTTTAGCTCTGTTTTAATTTACACTCACTGTTTAGACTCTGGTGACAGCCATTTTTCAAGTGTTCAGTCTCAAACTCTTCTATTATTTACAAGAGGTATTATTCAGCATATGGCAACAGTATGCCTTTGGTGTCAGATTGCCCATAAAGAGTGACTTCACTGCCTCTTGGGAGAAATGGTAGCTAATTGGTGCAGCCCTCTCTTGGTTGAGTGCTATCAGAGGACACAGAGCTCTTACTGGACCGGTATTTGCTCTTCGCAATCAAAAGAAAATTGCAGCTCGCCTGCTGCAGAGACATCAGAATAAACCCATAAATGCATCAACATCAGACAAACACATTAGTTGATGTAATATTAAATAGTTATGCTGTATATTTAATGTTCTTTATGTTCTTCACAATCACACTCTGATTGCTCAAGACGTGCTGACTGAAAACATCCACAAAAACTGTGTCTTGTCTTTGAGTCTAAAAAACTCAGTCGTCATTCGAGTGCCCTTCCTAATTAAAGCGATATAATTTTATGATTCTGCCTGAAAGAGTGAACATAAGAGAGACAATGACCAAGTGTCTCATTGTACAAGTTCAGAAATATTTTTAATTGTGCAAATTAGATTTTTTTTTTGTTGTTTCATAAACCGGAATAAAATATGTCATCTTAATGTTCCTAAGGTTTTATCTCCATTGGGTTATGTGAGTGATGAAGGGAATTAGGGCTGCAACTAACGATTATTTTCACTTTGGGTTTGCCAAATGTTTTCTCCATCAATGAATTCATCGTTTCTTCTCTATAATGTTTGATGTCTTCAAATTGGTTATTTTGTCAAATCAACGGTTCAAAAACAAAAGATTAATTTTACAATTAACACTTTAGTATTTTTTCAGTATTTTTGCTTGAAAAACTTAACTTAAATAATGAATTTATTATCAAGATGAATATGTTTTTTCTTAATTTAAGACTGATTTATAATTATAAATAGGCTTTATGTAGAGCCTCCGCTGTAGCCTCCGCAAATGACCTACACCATTGTAAGCATTTATACTTGTAAGATCATGTGTTTGCGTTGCTCTGCAAATAGCACGTTGATGGTGGGGTTTGAGTTTCTTCGTGTACTTCAAACAATTGCGACTGAAACTCTCCCTTGTCTCTCTCCTCAGCCTCTTTTCTTCTGTTTTCCTCGTTTCCCGTTTTCCCCGTGCTGCCTATGAAACGAAGCGAACCACTTGTGCCTATTTGCCTATGTATACACACAGTCTGTGGATGTGTTTACGTTTGAAGAGAGATTCTCACACACCATTATTAACTCATATGGGTTTTCTAAGAGTTGCCTCTGTTCTACCTTAATACATCCGTGGTTGCCTCCTATTCTCAGACAATGCATAAACACACTGAGCAGACAGATCACAGTTGTGTGCGGTCTGCATCACGCCAAGCTACAGCGTTGGCTGCCTCGTACCCTATGTTGATTCAACGCAGAAGTATAAATCAGGCTGAATCGATTACTGGAAATTATTTTAATTGTCAACAAATATAGAATACATTTTGACACAGGTAGAAGGGCTGAAACAATTGGTTGATTCACCCATTGGTCCATCAACAGATAATCACCTGAAGACCATCTTTCTCGATCAGCATCTAAATATGATCAATGTGAGTGGGGCTTATTTAGAAAATGGTGATGCCATACATCTATGAACCTATCAGGAACCACATAGTCCAGATGAAGCTGACGTTTTGACTTTCAAACTCTCAAATAAATTATATTTTACATGTTTTAACTTTAATTTTTGCAGATTTAGTCACAGATATTTAGTGTTGGAGACAAATATATAACATTTTAAGACAAAAATACCAAAAGGGTATTATTTTCTTTATATTTTGGACAGTTGGTCAAAACAAAACAGACAATTTGAAGACAACACAAGACAAGATAAGACTTTAATGATCCCACACCACGGAAATTCAATTGTTACAACAGCTCATATATACAAGGTGGCTACGACATTACTCAAGAAACAAGAACAATATATAAACAAGAAATATATAAGTCATGCTGGACCTGTGGTAGCGCTCCTTCTTACATGGTGGGTGTAGCAGTCTGGAGCTGTTTAATGCTCCCGCAGTCTCAGCTTTGCTGTGGAGTCTCGGGGGCAGTCCGGACAGAGCTGGCTCTGGGAAACTGTGATGGATGGATAATCAAGAAAATAATTAGCAGGTTAATTGATAATGAAAATAGTCATTTGTTCCAGCGCTAACAGGTAGATGTGAAGAAATGTGTTTTTTCTTCTTGCTTTTTGATATTCTCATTAAATCGATTCAGTCACTAGTAATGATGATTTATGCTATTATGCGTTTGCCAAGATGACAAAGAAAAATTAAAAACAAAGGCCAAGACTGAACAAAATGTTTCTTCATCGTGTATGATAATGTGCGCTGAAGTGTGGGTGGTATAGAGCTTTGGACTTGGAGCAATATGGTCTCAGGAGCAGCTGTTAATCAGGTGATGCAAGCATGCAGTTACAGGCAGATGCATATTAGGGCTTATATCAGCCTGTGGAAAAGCTGAAGTTTGCTCAGGTATGAAGAGGTTTAATATTCTGAAACCCAATTACACTTGCCCTAGTATTGCATTATATGCATATATTGAATCAACGGAGCCAGCCTATGAATCATCTCACTTTTCCTGAGTCAATAAAAAAATCTTCAGTGGCAATACATAATATATTTGAAACACTTATTTTTTTCAGTTTTTAATGTGGCATTGTTACGTGATTATGTAATATATAGTTATTTAGTTTAGTTAAAAATAATTATTTTCGTCAGAATTACTATTTTCTTCCAAAAAGGTAAAGAGATGAAGGCTATGGGGATTTGTTTTTCCACTAAGAATGTACCGGTATTAAGATATTTCATCTCAGGTCCTTTTCTTGGACTGTCTGTTTTTTCCCCATGTTTTATCATTCCCCGTTTCCTTGGTGTAATTCTGAGCACCGTCATAGCTGTGGGTGCTAACTGAAGGTTTCACAATCATCTGCTCACGCTGACCACACTTGTCAGCTGTTACTTTTGCAGCCACACTGGCCCTGGCCAACCTGTGAATGTCTGGGTGACAGACACACAATGACTGAATGAGTGTGAGGTAATTAGCCAGGGCTCCTGCCAGGGGAGAAGGTCACCGAGTAAAATGTCACAATTCAGCCTCACTGTAGGGTGGTTTATTTTTTTTTTATAGTGAGTATCACAGGAACACTGTACCTCCCCCCGCTGTGGCCTCCTGACCACATCGGCCAGATATCAGCTTTGTAATAAACTCAAATATTTCACTGGAATGAAAAAGCAAAGGTCCCTTGACTGCCTGATTTCTGTGAAACGTGAAATGTGGGCTTTGTCACCATTCTCTCTCTCAGGAAATGGAGATATGTGTCTGATGATGGAGTGTTAGATAGCATGATATTGCATTTTCCCAGAAGCACCCAGGGAACCTGAAGACAACACTGTACTGCCTTTCACAACGGCAGACCTCATTGTGGGAAGCTGCTTTTATCTCAGAATACAATCAGGTGGCTGTGGGTAAAGATGTATGATCATTCATGCAGCAGTCTAGTATATCCATGTAGTCACACACAAGAACATCCACTGTGTTTTCTTTTTTTTTTATTCATATTGGCTATTCATACTGTATAAAATTTATATATTTCCCATTTCTGCTCTCATTTCCTAGTTATCTCCAGGCTCTCTGCAGCAGATATCCATCTGTGCACACGCAGTGGTCTTAAGCAGGAACACACCTGAGCAATGGAGCAAACACAAGCGTACATGCACACGTGCACGTGCACACTCACACATAGATTTTCTTCGCAGGGTAGGCGTGGATTGAATACAGTGGAATCGCATTATTGCTGATGTATGGTTTTTGCTTGGAGCGGTGCAGTTCTCCTTCCGCACACCAGCTTTATCAAAGTGAGAGAGATGAACTAGGCAGAAAAAAAGTAAAATGCAGGCAGGCTTTGTCTTCATTGTTGACATTTAATCAGCCCAAGGTACTGACTCTGTTGGGAGGAAATCACTGCTATGTCAAAGGATGCCAATGCCACTGCCTGTCTTATTTATGGACTTAAGTAAACTAAAAATAGCAAGAGATAGATGTAGTGTCACGTTGGCAGTTTTGCCTTGAATTTGTTTAGTGAAGGAGCAGGAAAGAAGTGCGTGAAGCTTTTTATTTCCAGGAATTATGGGCAGCAGTAACTCTAGCAACACCAAGAAGCCACGGGGCTCAAAACAGTTGCAGTTGCCCCACTGCTGGAAATGACAGGAGTTCAAGGCAAGGACATTTATAACTCTAGCTCTAACAGCTTCACTCTCCTCTTGTTCTAGTGCCGACCATTGAAGATTTCCCTGTCTCACCATCAATACCCAAGACCACCTCAGTTGTCACCACCACCGCTGCGTCCACTGTGAAAGTGCCGGGTGACACCACTGCCGCAGGAGCAGATCCAAGAGATGGGAGGGACCCGTTTGAGGATAATCGTGGCCCGGGTACAGCAGAGCCCACCGTGCCTGAGCTGCCACCAACACCCAGACGCTTCTGTGAGGCGACCAGGAGGAGGGCCATCGACTGGCCCCAGACCCACACTGGAAACACTGTGGACAGGCCGTGCCCCAAGGGGACCAGAGGTAGGCCCATCATTTGATGGTGTTGACATACAATGATGACATATTATAACTTAATGGAAATGAAAATTTTATTCAGTTTAATACGGTTATTTGCATTCTTATATTCATTTAGCTGACTAATTTACAAATGTTTAATCTGTATATAAACAGCAATATAAAATAGACAATTTATAGTTTTACATGAATTTATTGGTTGTATTTCTTTGTTTATTAATGAACTTTTAGAGGACGTTTTTCCTAAAATGTCCAACTATTATTTTATTAATGACGCTTTTATTAGCAACACGTTTAACCAGTAAGACTCCACTCTGTGTTTTGGATGAGCAAATATTAGCAAAGGTTTTGACGGGCCACAGCCAGACTCCGTCTGTTATAATACTACTGAATACTGATAAAAACACAAATACCAGCACATTCGTTTATCACACTGACAATTATAACAGTAAAATGCCCAGCTGATCCCAGAGATGTGTGGGTAGTGCTGCCACGTAAATAGCGGTCAGTGTTTGCTGTAGAAGATCCTCAGAAGTTTCTAATTTTCTTCGAGCTCCTTCACACTTTATAATTATAAAACTGGTCAGATTTTTGCTAAAAATGTAGGCGGAACGTGGTCTGAAGCAGCAGATTTCAATTTACACAATGCAACACATTACCACCTCCATGAAAACAGGTGACAGAAGTCAAAATAAGTGGTTGCTGAAATGCAAAGGTCAAATAGTACTTGACTGTATTAGTCTGTACATGTGTTTCTGTTTTGTTTTTTTCATCTTGTGCAGCTATTTTAATCATCTTGATTATTCGCTACTAAACGCTGCAGGGGGTGAACAGAGTTTGTTTTTTTTAACAATCAAGTATTTCAAACAGACTGTCAGAATCAAACTTTTTGCATACAAATGATCCGGAAACAAAGCTTCAAATTCCTGACAAAGTGTCTTTATTTGGGCTTATCTAGGTATTAAAGTGCTATTTCCATCTTTGCATCTGTGTACCACGTCTGTGACATTTCATCTAGGGGGCATGTCAAATTTTAAACTATAATCTAGTATGATTGGAGCTTTTCACTTTCCCAAAAATAGGTAACAAGAAACTGGTTTTAATAAAATAACACAATGTACATTGTTCCTGTTTGTGTGTCATTTTGAAACCCATTTCTTCTTGCAGTGACGGTGCATGTAGAGAAAATAGAAATGCTGTTTCCCATTTCCCTCCAAACAAAGCACAGAAAACCAATGAAGATAACAGACAATATTTAGGAAGTTCTAAAATAAAAAGCGCTATTGTAGATTAATTGTCTATTAATTGTTTTAATTATTTCCAGACAGTATATTCACAGTTATTTCACACATTTTAAATCACTTCTGGAAGTGTAGGAAGTCATGAGTGAGGAGAACATCATGCTGATGATGGTTATAACAGTTCGGTTGACAATTATACTGACACAGGAATCTCTCACAAGTTACCTCAACACCCCATCACGGAGACTGACAGAACTGTCAAAATATAAAGGAGGGTTTGCAGGATGAAAGCAAAAAAGAGACACTGTTTTGACTGTGAGGGTGAAAAGGGAATGAATCTTGTATTACATATGTTGTTGCTGTTGTCAGTGAAGAGACATTCATTAGGAGTTATCTTGTATTTGATTTAAACATGCATAGGAACATATAAAATGTTTACAATTCTAAAATGTGTACACCAGAGACTATCGGTCTTTTCTCTGTTTTGTCCGAGCTCTGTAGGAACCTTCTACAATTTTGTTTTGTTCATGTAGGCTGCACAAAGCTTTCAGGCTTTCAAATTGTTTGGAAATGGTTGTTCCTGCCGAACAGTTAGTTTCCCGCACCAGAGAGTCTGTATGAATGAAAGATCAGCAGGAGAAACTGTATTTGAGCAAGGTGTTGGCTTTCCTCCAACTGTTGTGTTTATTCTGTGATACTGCAGGCATCGCCTCCTTCCTCTGCACTGTGGCAGGGACCTGGTGCTCCAAAGGCCCAGACCTCAGCAACTGCACCTCCCACTGGGTGACTCAAGTGGCACAAAAGGTAAAAACAGAAATGTGTCAGCTGCAAACTATAGCAGCAAACACACGTTACACATGTAAAAAATGAACATGTAGTGGCTATTTTTGACTCTTTTTTTCTAGCCAAAAAACGGTCATGGGTACATATCTTGAAAAAAGTTTAGCTCTCCTCAAACGTGGCTAAAATACAGAGTAGTAGCAAAAAGAAATGAGCTATCTAAAACATCAGAAGTAAATGCCAAGTTCTGCAGTCAGTTACTAAGAATCAAAGAGCCGGCGCTTCTTTCTTCACTGACTCGTCTGCTTTGATGTTCAACAGTTATGCAGGTAGAAATCTAATGTAGACGCACAGATAACAGTGTCAGCAGCCTGAACGGACCGAAATGCAACACAAACACACTGCATATTGCATTCTGAGGAAGAGATGCTTTTTTTTTTTTCCTGACCTCAATAACAACTTCAGACAGGGTTTCGGTAGTGGGCATTTTGGGAAATATAGACATGACTAACTGAAGAACCGTGTCCCAATTTCGTGCTACGCTACTAATTACACACAGGTTTTTAGAATAATCTGGAAAGTATAACAAGAAAACAGGCAGTATTCACAGTGAATAAGCTGATGTTTGAGCGTGATGCAATGCACAAGAAGAAACACATAAAGAAGCTACTCACAGGTGTGGAACATTCAAATAAATTGCAGATTGTGATGAGACAGTTTCAAAATGATTTTCAAAAAAAACCCCCCAAATAATCATTTCATCTTTGGACACACGTCTGCGCTGCCATGTTAGTACAATGGAAAGAATTTGAAAACATCATGCTATTAACTTTAGGAATGTTCAGGCATTAATCCAAGATGGTTACACCCATTGCTAGTAGCTAGCAGGCTTGTAGTGACACAGGAGGAACAGGGATCTTAGTTAGCGCAAGTGAAACCAGATACAGAAAATTAATAACTGGCTTTAGCATTGATGTTGAATTTTTATTTAGCGATGGCATACCGCCGCTTTGTTGACACTTTTGTAGTTCTTCCCACCAAGAGGGAGATATCGCAGCTGTCGGAAATTTCTCGTATCTCCGGCTCGGAAATAACACCTTAGAGGCTGAATGGTATGAATGTTTTTCCCACTCTGCCTCTCGTAATTATGGTCTGTGTGATAAGACATTAGCTGCATTAGCTTTCTCTTTGTGAACTTTAATTGGCAGTGGAATTCCACAGTTGCCTTTTAATTGATGTCTGTGTGTGTTGCTTCATTTCCTCTTAGCACAAAATGGAAAAGTGCATTGATTTCTTGTATACTAGCTGCAAAAGCACCAAACTGTGAACCCAGTGTAGTATATAGCATGTAACTAGTATGAAATTGGGTCACAGCTCAGTCAAGGCAGGCTGGGTGCACCAAAAGCGTACAACACTTTATCATTGTTGCAGAGTTCTGCTGTTTTCTTCAGCTTATATGTTGCAGTTATGCTATGTTGTTTGTTTAACATGCAATCCCTGTGTTAACATACATGCTTTCATTCTGAGCAAGCCTGAACAAGTCCCAGTGGATCATGACTTTGAGGTGTATGCGGGATACATTATTTCAGCTTCACACTGCGAAACCATCTAAGGCCTGCTTCACTGACGCTTCACTGACACCCACACTTTCCCCGTTGCTGTTTTTAGATCCGAAGTGGCGAAAATGCTGCTAATTTAGCCAATGAGCTGGCACGCCACACACAGGGCCCGGTGTTTGCAGGAGACGTCAGCTCCTCGGTGCGCCTGATGGAGCAGCTCGTGGATATCCTGGATGCTCAGCTGCAGGAGCTCAGGCCCAGCGAGAAAGACTCAGCTGGACGCAGTTTCAACAAGGTACTGTGAAAATTCCTGTCTGGGCTAAACTTTGTCCCCTTTTTGGCCCAAGTCTGTGTCAGCATGACTCAGGACATTCATTAGCAGGACATCTACCAATACACACAAACACATGCACTCACTTACACACACACATTTAGGGACAAGCAGTCTCAGGTGAGGGGGCTAGGGAGTCAGGTCTAGCCCTGAGGGGAAGCTCATTCCTCTATAGCTCCCTGGTAATTACTGGCTTTGGAAAAACAGGTTCACCTGGCAGTTCTACCTTAAAGGAGCTAATGGCCATGAGCCCCCCACCAACACAAAGAATAACTCTTCATTGCTGACAAGTGTGCAACTCTCCCCTGGAGGTTCTGCAGGCACTCAGCGAGAAAAGAGTAGGCCTTAGACGTACCTACATCTCTCAGTTGCTAGCAGTCCCATGGAGTGATGAGTGACAGTCTGAAAAATTACATTGTTATTCAGACTTTCTAGACGGCAGTTGCTCTGTAAACAAGGTGATTTGCACCAAAATGGTGCCTGTCGTTTATGGCCTAATGTTCAGACATTGCTATTATTGCATTTGAAGATAAGAGCCAACAGGTTTGTCACCGCAGTGCTGATAGTGTTGTAGTGACTTCACATACACATCACAACAACGACAACACCATGTGATTGCCTGATTACAAGCAACAGTGACAGAAGTTAAATGACCATAAAAGTGAAGTTTTATTGTCTTTCACATTTCATCTCCAGGCAGTCATTGGTTTCCATTCATTTCTCTATGATATGAAAATCTATTAGCAGACTTGCTTGAGTTGTGGCAGCTTTTATAGTGAACATCAAGTCTGCATTAATTTTAGTTAGAGTTGCATTATTGCTGTTTGTTAATTCAGTTTAATTGCAGTTTGACTTGAAACATCTGCACTGCTTTAACCCAATTTAACAATACTTAACAATACTGCAACTCTGACAGAAATTAATGCAGACTTGACATAAATGATGAAATGCACACAAGAAACCAGGTTACCCATAAATACCCAACTATTCAGACTCATTTATACTTAAAGATTAACTTAACACCCCCCTAAAAATCATGTTTTTGCTGCTCTCCAGTGGTTTAGCTTCTCTGCAGCAATGTGCAGGTGTACTTTAGGAGCCAGTGACATCACTGTTGGGTGTGGTTAGGGTACATTCAGACAGGATCTGACAATGCGGCGAAAATGCACCTGACCTGCAGAGGAGAAGTCGAGCCAGAACCAACTTTTGGAAAAATGCAACCTGATGTCGCGCTGTGGCAGCCAATCAGACGCTCAGATTGAGCAAACCCTCCACAGTCAGCTTGAAATGTCACTGAAACTGAGGCTAGCCAGGTGGATTCATGAGCTACACTCTGATACTCTGCCTGTTGTGTTCTGACTGTCTTGATTTCATTTACCCAGCTTCTAAATCTGGCTGAGAGATATAGACAGTAAATGAGAGTGAGGGAGCGCTGGCATCGATAAAGCCGGTTAATCAGGGAAATAAAAAGTTATTTCCTGATTGTTTCCCAGCGTTTACATCGAGCACAAATAGACCCACACCCAGCAGCTTAACCCCACACACCTATCGGACAACCCTGCGGCACATCGCTGCAACGTCTGATCCTGTCTGAATGTACCCTTACAGGTGCAACGGAGCACACTTCCTCAGTCTTTGTTGTGCATAAGCATACTTGTAAAAAGCTGATTAGAAATCCAGTTACCTCCATAGATGGCCAAGAAAATCTATGTTTTCCAAGTCAGAGAATAAGGCATGTCATTATGGGCATTTCAAGTCTGCAATTTTCATGCCATATAGAAATAAATAACAGCCAATTGCTTATAATGAAAGTAAAAATACATGTGAAACATGTAAAATTGCACAGCATGCATTAGAAAATGTACAGTTCCAGTAAATGGTGTCCATGTTCCAGTAATTGGTGTCCGTGGGAGCAATCTGGTTTCAGTTGAAGAAACATTTTGTGGTTCCTGTGTGTGTTTTCAAGAACTATTTATTATTAGTAATCTGGATACACAGAACATTTTTTATCTCTTGTTTTACAATTCTTTGTGAGAGCAAGAATGTGTGATTTTCTCCAGTTGGACTCAATTAGGAGAAGACAGCGACTTATTTAATGCCAAGAGCCCAACAAGGAGCTAGTGCTATATTATTCCCTTCATACCATGAAATACAAATGACCTCGTCCCACATTGTTTATCTTCTCAATGTATTTTAAAGCATCACTAATGGGGAACATCAGAATCTGGTCTCAGCATTTTTTCCTCCACACTGCTGTGCATTTGTCATCTCCTCCCCTTACTATTATGTGATCCATATTCATATTTAGAATTCAAACACTGTCTCTTTCTCCCCCCGAAAAAGCATTCAGAGCTATTGCATCACTTTAAGGCTGTAGTTCATAGACTTGTGCCTTTTTTTCTTTGCATTAATTCTGTAATCCATGGTAAGTGGCATGATTTAATGCTTCCTGTTTTCTTACGATCTGTCTTTTGTGCTTGATCCTCTTGTTGTGTGGAAAAGCTTCAAAAAAGAGAGAAGACATGCAGGGCGTATATGAAGGTATAACTACCACTGTAGGCTTTCCATGTTGCTTTTTTACCCCCGATCCCTGACCAGCAGCATGCAGCACTGTCTGTCTCTTGTCCTTGATTGTCTTGTTACAGTATGTGCCTGGTGACCTGCTTGTACACGATACATGGCTGCTTCCCCGTCTGATTCGGCTGTCTGTTCTCCTGTCCGTCTGTCAATCTGAGGATGCTGATGTCCTGTTTTCCCTCCTTCTATGTGCTATCACTTGTACATCTTTCTTTCATTTGTCTCCCCTCCTCCTTTTCTTCCTCCCCCACTCGTTCTCTCTCTCTCCATCTCTCTTGTCGGCTTTTCATACGTTGTGTGAATAATTGCCTTCCCACGGTCGTAATTGCACCTCCCTGTCAGCTAGAAGTGTGATCAAAGTGGCAGTGTGCTCAATTTTCACTTGCTTACATCGTACAATTTCTAGTCTTCCATGTCCCCGTAGCAAAAAAAAAAAGAGAAAAAAATCTCCTCTTCTGTTGCAGTTGTGTTTTATCTGTGGTATTAATTTCTGAGCCCATTTCTATGTTTGTTTTCCATTTTGATTTTTCAGTCTCTCCCTAAGACATTTTGCTTTTCATGCGCTGTGACAGAATGTATTTCCTTGGGTAGGTTCCTCTGGAAGACAAGGGCATGGTGCAAACACTCTGGAGGAGATGCCTTGCACGGCATATTACAAATGATCTGATTTTTGTGTTTCTCAGTGGCTCAGGGGGACTCCCCTCTAACTGCTGGTTGTTTTTACTTGAGGTCTCTTTTGCTGAGAACTGATTTAGAAATCCCCACAGTCAGATGGGAACCTCATATGTCCAAAACTGTTATTTTTCAGAAAGTGATTAAAACCCCGTGTTTTTAAAATAACTGAGCACTGTGTCATCAGATGGTTGAAATCAAGCTCAAATTGAGCTACGTCGAGATGTTTTTGACCAGCAAATGTCGAGATACGTGTTTTGTTTGATTACAACCATAGACAGTATAAATATGGACGTTATATTTGTGAGGTTTCTGAAGAGCCGTATGTGAAGCTCTGTGTGGTGGCAGTCCTGCCTCTTGCCTCAGCACAGTTGTCAGAATTAGCTATAGAGACCAAAACATGTTTATATCTGCTGTGAAGTTGGACATTTTAACATGGGGGCTTATGGAGAATGACTTGTTCTGTAGCCAGCCTCAAGTGGTCGTTCAAGGAAATGCAATTTTTGGCACTTCTGCATTGGCTTTACTTGACAGCCACGGAAGTTGCCGCTTGATTAGAACAGCCGTATCTGAGGCAGTAAATGCATTATGTTACATTATCATCAACTTACAGGTTACTACATTTCTTAAAGCTATGTGTGCTCAGTTTTTCCTGTCGTTGAATTCATTTGTCCAAAATCTCTTGTTATACAAATTAAGTGTTGTGAACACTTGAGCTCTGACTAGACGGCAAACGCTAGACGAAACCGCAAACTGCAACTTCTCCACTCCCACATTCCTCAGGCCTCAAATACATAAAACATTAGTGTTTGTAGACTTGTTTTTTGAATAAAGAATACCTTGTATTTATTCAAACAATAGCCAATTCATCCAAAAACGGTCTCCAACCAATTTCCTACTATTGTTATGTTTTCTTCTAGTCTCGGTACTGATGCCTCCTGGCAGTTGTACAAAACTGAACCCAAGACAAAGTGAAACAAAATCGCCTCGTCGCTGTTTACCTTTAACTCTTAACTTAATTCTTAACATCAAGGGTTGGGGGGATTGCTGACAGTTTGATGATCCAATGGATTTTTCCGTCACAAGCTCTTTTTAATACTTTCATTGGTTAAATATTTGTGAAAACCCGCAGACCCTTAGCTATTGCTAAAGGGTGACCAAGTAGTATTGAATTATGACAAAAAAGAGACAAGCTTTCCGCTCAACAGCAGCCTTACTCGTTGGATGCTGATGTCGGTCAGTCTGTCAGCACTGATCTAGACTGAAATTAATCTCTACAAACAGATATCTGCATATGAGTGCAGAATCTGTAGGCAAGAGACCAAGATTTTGGCACCAGAAGCGTTCTAGTTTTTATTTGTAGTCCGAGGAGTATTGACCAGTCATGTTTGAGCAGGCTTTAGTTCCAACAGTCTGCTTATGTAGATTAGCAGAAGTGTGTCGTTGTCATTCTTGTGTATTGCTAATTGAACTGTGGAGGAAGTCTTGGCCTGGATATCTGTTTTCCAAGTATTCGCTGGCTATACCAAAAGCCCAGAAAGATCGGCTGTTGCCCCAAGAGGCTAAATCGTCCTCAGAAGATAGCTGATGGGTTCCAAGATTGGACTGAAGAATGTTGGATGGATTGCCATGAAATTTTGTTTTTGTGTTTTGACATTCGTGATGCCCAGTGGACTGATGACTTAGGTGATGATGACTTTTCCCTCTACCTTTAGTCATTTTGGGTTTTAAAAGAGTGCTCCACAGATTTGGCATTGCTCCTCTAACATGATGGATAGTTTTAAAAAATCTAAATCAATGCAGTAGAAACGCAATATATCAAACTTTGCACCACTGTAAACAGACTTTGACGTGTAAATATCTCAAGACTTATTGGATGGATTGTCATAAAATGTATACCCTCCTGATGAATTGTAATAAACTTTGGTAAACTCCAAACTTTTAATGCAGTGCCATCACCATGGCAACATTTTCATTTGTCCAAATTGCAAAAGTATTGACCTCAGGTGTGCCCTGTGTTTTGCGCTAACTCGCAAATGTTAGCATGCATTTGTTGCTCTTGAGGTCAGTGCTGTTTGAATTTTTGCTGAGCTCTCACCACGTCTTCTCTTTAGCTATAACAAGCCATGGGGGCTCCCCTGGTAGCACCCCTGTGATTTGTAGTGACCTCCACCCAGGCGAGAATTAAAGAGGATTCAATAAGAACACAGATCTTTCCTGTGCTACACAAATTAGAGACAGACGACTTTTTTTTTTTCCCCCCCTTTTGGATTTCATGGGTCCTTTGAGAATGGCTCACCAGGGGAGGGGGAGACCATTTAGTGTCTGTCTGGTTATAATGGCTCCGACCCTGTAATAGCCACTACTCTCTCTCTCTCTCTCTCTCTCTCGCACACACACACTTAACTCCCATCATAGTCACAGCTCGCAAGCTTCTAGTTGCCTGCAAGGTCAGGGCCACTGAGATTGATTTCTGCGCTCCGGCCCGAGATATAAAGACATGCTGAGAGCCCTGTGTCTGGATACAGTCATCATCGCTGCGGTTTATATGAGCTCAGTGGTTAAATGTTGCGGTTAATCATATATTGGTGCAGACTTTGGTTGATCCCCTTTCTTGTTATTCCAGGCAAACGGATAATCCTGTCTGTGGTCAATTAGTGTTTTGGATAATCACAGCTGTGACTAATTGGTACAGTGAGCAAGGGCTTGTTGTGGTTAATTACCGTTATTGTGGTGGGCCATGCTCTGGTTAATGGCACCTATGGTTAAATTGTCACTCTGATTTATCACACCAAGAGTTGCTCTACATTCTGAATCTGGGATTTTAGAACGATAGTGACGTTGTGGTTGATTGTGTTAGACAGGAGTCATGAACTCTCCCTGGCAGGGTCAAAGGAAACTCTTGTTTTATCAACATATGATACTTGTGTGGGTTTGGTGGAATGTTTTGCTTACTTACTGCTTATCAGAAAGCAGGAAATGAAAGGATTGCAATTGAAAACAAGCAGAAATTTCCCCCCATCTTGATTCATGTTGCCACTCCGGGCATGGATTTCATAAGAATGCTCCCTTTCCTACATGAGAATAGTATTCAAGGCCATTATGGGCAGATCTTGTTAGAGAAATGGGGGGCTATTGTTCATGACAATTGTTCTTTTGGAAAATAGCTGCTTAAAACCAGGAATTGTGAACGCAGCATTGTGGACAGCTTCATTCAGTGAAGGAAAGAAATACATTTGTATGTATTTCTTTTTCCCCCCTCAAGCATTTTTACATTATTCAATAAAGAAATCGGCCCAAGAGAGCCTTCCTCAGATTAGGCCTATTTTTTTGTAAACAGAATATAAAATAATACACATTGAATTTTTTATCATCATTATTATTTCAGTTACCCTTGACCTCCTTGAACCCTTGTGTCTCCAGTCGGAGTGATCTTGATATTTCAGTTTCAGTCGTTGTTGCTGCTGTCACTGTCGGCCATGCATGCCCTTTTTTTATCATTTGCTACCCAGTCCCCACTCATTGTTATTAAACTGAAGTTATGATGGGAGGAAACAGCAAGCTGACATTTCACTTGTCTCCATGGATACAGGCAATTGTGGACACTGTTGACAACCTCCTGAGGCCGGAAGCTCTGAAATCATGGAAAGACATGAATTCCACAGAACAAAGTCACGCCGCCACAATGCTACTGGATACACTAGAGGAAGGGGCATTCGTCCTTGCAGAAAACCTGATCGAGCCGGCAATCGTAAAAGTCCCTGCAGAGAATATCAGTAAGTTCCTCTCCGATAATTACACATCTGTGGGTCACAATTTATGATGCTGATGGTTGTTTTTCTTCTTGGCTGTGCACCAGCTCTCAGTAAAAATGTTTCAAATTGAAAGGTAAAATTGTCTTCAGGGTTTGGTACCTTGACAGCTATCAGAATCCTAATTTTAAAAAATGGCCACGTCATGCTTCTGTCACAATAAAAGATTTAACCAAGCATATGTGTCCGCACAGGCAGTTTATTAGCAACATGATCTCATTCATATAAGTCACCTTTGTGCAGTGAACTGTCATATTCCTACTCATTGCTCTTGGTTGCCATGGTTATGGTCTCCAACTCCCTCTTTTTGTCTTATACCTCACTGATTTTTAATCTTTTTCTTTCATCGTAAAGTCACCTCATTGAATGTGTGCTGCAAGATGAACTGTCCAGACCTCTGGGGGAAAACAAAGAAACCAATTGAATGGCATTGTTCCATTCATACAGCACTCTATCTGTTCTCTCCAAGCCTTTCCCATTAAGTGGTAGTTAGCTAAGCTGATAAGGAATAGTTGTTCTTTTTCTAAAATAAGCACTGATTAACACATTGTGTAATATGCTGTATTTTGGCTACTTAATCACTGCATTCAGGCAGTTTTTATGAACTTCATCAAGCTCATACCTTATCAGCACAACAGAGATAATATTCCAGTGGATAAAAACATAAATACAGCCACATAAAGAAACACACAACCTCAGAGAACAGCTTACCTGACCTCCCTTGAAGTGTCAGAGAAATGTGAAAATGATTGTTGCTCCTAATTAGCAGTTTGTCGAAGTCCAAATGGCACCTCCAGGCGAGCATCAAGGGCAAGACAGGAGAGGGCGGGGGGAGCTGAGAGCGAGGTAAAAAAAACAAGACAGAGGGAGGAGAGCAACCACAGAACAATTCCTCATCTCCGTCTGTCAGAAGCCATCTATCTGAGGAAGTGAGGCCGTTTCTGATGGAAAGAAGTGTGCTGATACGTGTGTCCCCCTGACCCTTCAGTAATTTCACACATCAAAGGGAGCACCACCCGGCAGCTGGCATACCGGAGAGAGGGGCTGTAGGAATTTGGAGGATTTTCAGAGATTTGCTCTTCGAGCCCAGAGTTATCTGAACCCACAGGGGAAAGAAAAAGTAAAAGTAAAAGCTCAATGATATTTTTGATCCTATGAATATTTGACATTCATGCTGCAGTCGGATATGCGCTTGCATTTGCTCATCCTCTATCGCCGCCCTTGTTGTTATTTTTCCTTTTGCTCTTGCCTTGGAGGCTTTCACAACGCCACCCAGCAGCTTAGTGACATGGTTTCTTAAATAAATGACACTCTACGGGGCCTTGCCAATAAGATTTGATTCTGTTACAGTTACAATGAAGTCTTTACAGATATCCTGCTGGGTTTTAGCTCTGTTAAACAACATGTACGGATTTTTAAATGCTGCCCATGAGTAATAAATCTCTCTCTTTCTATCTCTCGCTGTGTCCCCTCACCTCCTATCATCTCTCAGTGTTGGATGTCTACGTGTTAAGCACTGACGGTCAGGTGCAAGACTTCAGGTTCCCACAGACAAGCAAAGGTGGAGCGTCCCTTCAGCTCTCCTCCAACACTGTCAAAGTCAACAGCAAAAATGGTGAGAAAAGTAGAACTGCTGCAGAAACGTTTAATCATGGTTGAGTTTGAGCTTGTCTTTACCTTTTTGGGTAGCGGTTGACATAAAAAATCAGCTCCTGATGGATATGTTTGTTTTCTTTCATGCATTGAAGATAATTAAATATTTTTAAAGGAGAACTTTTGGGAAATACATTTATTTGTTTTCTTTCTCCAAGAGTTAAATGAGGGGATGGATACAACCCCTTATATCTGTGGGTGAGCTATAGATCTAAAGGCGTGAGATTAGCTTAGCATTAAGACAGCAGGCAGAATCAGCTCTAAAACAAACTAATTATTAATACATACATGATGGTTTTTGCTCAGAATTAAGAACACAATTTTCATTCGCTAAATAGATCATTTGCATTCTGCTTGGTTATCGTCCCTGAGTGTGTCTGATGATTTTATTATTGCTGGTTGCAGGTGTGGCCAAGCTGGTATTTGTGCTCTACAAACACCTGGGTCAGTTCCTCAGCACCGAGAACGCCACGCTGAGGGGAATGGGGGACCTCAACAAACGTAACCTCTCCCTTACCGTCAACTCCCACATCCTGTCAGCTTCTATAACTAAGGAGTCCAGCCGCGTGTTTGTGGCCGACCCCGTGATCTTCACACTGGAGCACCTGGATGTAAGCCTCCTCCTGAGACTCCCCCAGACAACACTATAGAGACGGGCTGTTAAAATACTGAAACGGCTGCACAGCCCTTTGCAGTGAAGGGCAAATGCAGCACTTTGATGTATTATTGTTGCAAAATAACTGTTGGAGTCAAGAAGCGAGCAGAGGAAAGCATCTGTGTTATGCTAAAGTGTCGTGGGTGGTTCTTTAGCACTAATCAAAGACGGAGATTTACAGAAGCAAAAAGATTCTTCTGTGTGTCGTGTTTCGACATGGACGTGTTTGTTCTTTACTTGGATCTCTCTAATCCCTTTTCTTCCTAAAATCCATCAAACTAATTGTTAAAACAAACGCGTACAAACACAGGCTACACATCCCGTCTTTTACAGTTGCAGACATGAAATATACAATGTGTGTCTTTTTTGTGCAGTCATACATATTGCATGTTCATATATGTTTAATCGTTTTTCTCTCCCGGTTTGTTTGTGTTTTGTAGAAGGAGCACTATTACAATCCCAACTGTTCCTTCTGGAATTACTCAGAGCGCAGCATGATGGGATACTGGTCCACTCAGGGCTGTAAACTGCTGGAAACCAACAAGAGTCACACCACTTGCTCCTGCAGTCACTTGACCAACTTCGCCATCCTCATGGCTCATCGGGGAAATGTGGTAAGTGGCCCTCTCCATGTGGTTTGAGCGAGCTATTTTTCTGTCTCAGTTAGTTGCTCTTCCGTCTCGCTGATAGATTCGTGCGCACATGGCAAGAACAAGAATGGCATTTCAGTGGAGATAATTAGATTATTGCTGGAGGAGAAGGTAAGGGGCGGGGGAGGAGGGGAGAGGTGGAGAAAAGGAAGCAGGCTGTCACTTTAAAAGAGCGAGACTGTGGATCAGCATAGGAAGTGCCATACCATTATCAGAAGTAATTATATTTTACCTATGGTCCGTGTCTAATATTCCTCCATCCATATGTCCCTGAGAATCATGGGAAACAGTATAACCTCAGCTCTAACTCACGTTTCGACCCCTCTTGAAGTGGCGTAGGATCCATTTGGTCGCAAAATGCAATTACAATCCAATTACATGATAAATAGCATGTGTAGCAGGGACCTTGCCAGTAATAAATGTGGAGGATAAGTTTGCGGTTCGTTTAATAATATGTCCCAACTCATGAACTCTGTCCCTGTCATCTGTCTTAACCTCAACCTTAACCACAGCTTGAAACCAGAGCCCAGAGGCTAGGCTTAGCCTCACACCAATTCCCTGCACATCACCTCAACTGCAACTCCTGCCCTCAATAAAATTACAAATATCACAGGAGGAATTGCCTCACTTTTCGGGCCACTGTGTCCTTGAGTGATATTTTGTATGGTCAAGTCTGCTATTTTCACATTTGCCTGCTGCCCGTCTTGAAATATGCTCAGTTTTAGGTTTTTTCATTTAAACACAGCGTGATCTGACCTCAAAAAGAGAGAGCCCACATGTGGACGTCACGTCACATGGTCGCGGTTCTTTGGGGCAGATTTTCAGCGTTCTGCAACATGGGGCCCCATAATGTGATCTATGCATGTTGGGGTTGAGTGCCAAATGTCATCAGGTACGATCAGGTTCACAATTTAAGACAATGCTCACGTGCCCATATGGGCATTGAATCAGTTTTAGTTGCTGTAGTTAAATTTTTTTTTTTTTTTTTTTTTTAAATCCCTCTTCTCTAATGCTCTTTCAGTGTGACTCTTTCCAGAGTACAAAATCCACTGTCCGCATTTTTTTTTTTTTTTGGCAAAAATATATTCAAGATTTTGTCTGAAGCTAATATGAAGCTCATGAGTTGGGCGAATTAAGTTATTTTTTAAAGTTACTGCCTTTTTGGTACAAAATTCCTTCTTTTGTTACTTTCCTCCACTGCAGCTCAACCTTTGAAACAGTCTGTGGAAACATAAAGAAAGCTTTTGTACTAAAAAGACTGAACTTTGGAAGACATCTACTTGATTTGTCACCTCTGACTGCTGAAGCCTCATATTAGCTTCAAATAAATATTTTTCCACAGAACAAAGACTGTGGATTTTCTCCCACATCTCTCCTCGAGATAATAGTCAGTGTGAGCAGGAGGAATTATTACAGCAAGCAAAACCTGTGCCTCAATATTCATATGGACACATGAATATTATGTCTAGGCATTCTATTCCTAAGCGATTCGCATCGCTTAGGAATATTCATTTTCATTATATGCATTGAGATTTGCACTTCAACTAATACGCCTAGATGTGCTTAAATGCCACCAATGATTATGAAAAGTGTGGAGCTGAAGGTCAGTCTGTCATGTCTGTTTCTGTGCAGGGGGATGGGAGCGTCCACGAGCTTCTTCTCACCGTCATCACTCGTATGGGTATTGCCGTGTCTCTTGTCTGCCTCGCCATCAGCCTCTTCACCTTCTGCTTCTTCAGAGGTCTGCAAAGTGACCGCAACACCATTCACAAAAACCTCTGCCTCAACCTCTTCATCGGCGAGCTCGTCTACCTCGTGGGCATCAACATGACGGAACCAAAGGTAGATTGGAAATTATAGTGCAGAGGGTATTGTCTTTCTACTGATGAATGGGCTCATCTGCTGTGATTAACCTTTAAAGACTTGAATTTCTCACTTAATTTTCCTTTAAGTGGCTTTAAAGTGTGCAAAAAAAATCCACATTAGACTAAAATACCACATATCCATCCTGTATCTGCTCACACTTTCACACTTGAAAATCTCACAGTGCTGAATCTGAGTGAAGTATTCAAACTCAGGATGATGCAGTTTTTTTCAGGGCTAGACTATTTTATCAAATATAAATATTCTGTGCATGATTTTATACACAATTCTTCTGCATCATTTCTAACTTCGAAAACTTTGGGACATTGCATAAAACCGAAAATAAGATTCTCTGTCTTTGAACAAAGCTCAGACGAACAATGTGCATTTTAAAGATGAACCCGCCAGCCCATCTTATGAATAGTTATGGGATCAGTACCATTTAGGGTAGAATTATACACATCCTCAAGTGTTTCTAACATTTTTACCAAATATGCATTTTAGCAGTACAGTATAATAGTTTAGTTGTTGGGGAAATTAGGGATGTAATAAATCCGTTTATAAAAAGTTCGACCAGACAACCATCTTTGATGTTTAAATGTGCATATTGTTAGCTTTAAAAATGTGGTAATTACATTCTGGGCCACTTGGGGTTAGTGCAACAAGCTGGCAAATGTGTTAGTTGACTTTTTACACATCCAGCATTCATTTGGAGCTGTGTTTCTGTCCAACTGATGAATGTAAGGCCAGTATTCACTCTAATTTTAGCTCTCATTTTGTCTCTATGAACTCCTGAGGGAAATAACTGGCCCTTAAGCAGCTAAATGCTCCACTATGTTCGCCAGATTGTAAAGTTTCTTTGGGCAGGTAGTGAACAGCGGGTTTTATCAAAGGGTTTATTTTTTTCAGCTGCCTCCTGGGACCAATATTGAGCTGACACATGCTAAAAAAGTGACCCCTTTCACATTACTTGTAGTCATTCGACACAATCAGAAATATTGATTACAGCAGCTTTAAGCAGAGCCACTGTTGATCCGACAGACGTTGTAATCTAGCTAAACTGGGCTAATGTCACCAGTCGTTGAACTTTTAAACTCTAAACTAAAGCATAAAACAGTTTGCGTAATCAGTCATGGTAACTAGGAAATGTCAGATCCAACTTAACCCCAAATTATCCCTCTAAACAACCTCTTACCTTTGTGTGTGATCTCTGCATATGTCCTCCTGTCAGCTGGTGTGCTCCATCATCGCCGGCGTTCTCCACTTCTGCTTCCTGGCTGCGTTCGCCTGGATGTGTCTGGAGGGCGTGCAGCTGTACCTCATGCTGGTTGAGGTGTTTGAGAGCGAGTTCTCGCGCAGGAAGTACTACTACGTCTCTGGGTACCTCATCCCGGCTGTTGTGGTGGGCATTTCGGCAGCCATTGACTACAGAAGCTACGGCACACAGAGAGCGTGAGTGTGACATCTTTGCAGATTCTTCTTTTGTCGGATTAAAATCGGGACCATTAGTTCTCCCTTCTCCCCATCAAGACAGGCCCACACAGCATGCATGTATGTGCTAATGATAGTAATATCACAAAGAGTAGTCCACCTCTGCCCCATGGCAAATTTACACCCTGTCACTGCGAAAAAGAAAAGGCTCCGAGCAAAGCTGCAACATTAATGAATGCACCAGCTAGCCGCACTGGCCTGCTGGGTTTTTATTCTTTGCATGTAGATAATTGCCGGCCTTGTCAGTTAAAAGTTTATGTACTTCTCCGCTGGTCTTCATCCAAGCAGCAAGCTTTATGATTTGTAAGACTGCAATCCTCTAATTTATGGGATTTAAGTAAACTCCATTTTTATTGCTGTAGTCTTCACTTCATTTCTGCTTCCTGGTGATAAACACAGACCGAGGTGCAATTCATTTTTGAGCCTTCTACAATACATTGTTTACTGTTCAGAGTCTTAGGTACACAGTCCGACATCCCACATTTGTAGACATTTGCAGACTGTGAAGTCATGAGTCCAATAACCACTGGCTTTTAGGCTGCAGCTTTTCATGGCATGAGTCCAACACCCCCTCAAGGTCGGGTTTTCTTCTCTGTGGTCAGAGGAGTCTCTATTCTGTTGCTGTGGCCTATCATCCAGCCAGCACTACTCGGCCCTGATCAATGAGACACAACTTTGTTTTGGCAATGAGATGATTTAATGAACTGTATATCACCTTTTCCCCACCGTAGATGCTGGTTGAGGGTTGATAACCATTTTATCTGGAGCTTCATCGGACCGGTAACCTTCATAATTGTGGTAAGTTGTAATTTTGTGCATGCGTGATAACTTTTTTATTTATTTTTTTCTTTCAAAGAAAAGCTCTGAAAACAGCTATAGATTTCTTTCTCTGTGTATGTGTTGGCAGCCTCTTAGCTCTGCTTTCTCCGATCAATTTGCATGAAAGGAAAGTGGACCCATTATAGCTGACACGAGGACATCAGTGTCCACTCAGCTATGAAATCCTCTGAAATCAGAATTGGTGAGCGGCAACAACTTAAAGCTGTTTGGTCCTTGCTGAACATCTAGAGAATAGTCCCCCCTCCCACCCCCCTCCCACTGCAATCAGGAGGAGAAATCGTCTCAGGCATGAAGGTCATTTGCTCAGTGGGAAAACAAGGGTGATGGTGAGGGGTGGGTGGGGGGGGGTGAACATGGAAGTAATGAGTGGGTGGGCCAGACAACCATTACCACAGCTCATAGCCCTGCTGAGGATCATGACACATCCCCAGCCAATCCTAGCACACGGACATCTCCATCTTCACCTTTTAATATTTCATGTGGTGTGCTTGGGTGTTCACAATGCACACACACACACACACACACACACACACATTTATAACACATGCATGCAGGAATACATGCATACAACCCTGAACAAACACTATACCATATAGGCGCATACTTTAATACGCATGTACAGTAAATCTGTCCATAGGCTGTAAATACACGTAAAACTGAAGTGCTGCGTCGGCAGCGCTGTATTTGGCAGAGAAGCCAGAGACCTGAATATTGTAGAGGACAGTTCCTCAGAGACCGGGCATGAGGGGGGAGTCCATATGTAGTTTGCCTCAGCTTTCTGCAGAGTGCCTCCCTGCCTCCTCGCCTCACTGTCTGTCTGTCTGTCTGTCTGTCTGTCTGTCTGTCTGTCTGTCTGTCTGTCTGTCTGTCTCCATCGGATCTGTGTCATCTCCTGCGGCTGTGTTAAATGCATCTCCAGCCACTCAATTCATGCGACGTAAATCGGCCCCAGTGGCTGAGAGACAAAACTCGGCATTACCCTAAGCTGTGATCTAAAAGCCTCTTTCTGCCTTCTTAGCCACTCCTTTTTCTTCCATGTTTCTTTGTTGGTTTCCATCTGCTTTTCTACACGCACTCTCGTTGTTTCTATGTAAAGAAGGAAGAAAATGAAGTATCTGATAAACTGAGAACACTAGGTGGAGATCACTCTGCCTTGTTTGCTTGCCAGCCATGCTTTTTGTCATTTATTTTCCTTCATGTACAGTCGATGCTTTCAAAATGTTCCCTCGGAGCAGATCTGGGATAGAAGTTTTTAATAACGTAAAAAAAAAAAAAATCCGGATATATTCTTGTTTTTCATTGAATATTTACCAGAAGTACATTTCAAAGGTTTAATATAGTATCGGTCAAATTGAAGCAAATCTCTTCCCTTTCCCCTCGGTGGCCACGGGCCCTCCAGTGCTTACAAAGAGATATCCTGAGAGCATGGAAACCTTTCTGGATGTATGGCTTGAATCACTTAAATGTTTTTCCTGGCTTCAGTAAAAATTGTTTCTAAAATATGGCACTCGACTCCATTCTTTCCTCTCTGTACTTTTCTTTTGAGCTTTTGTCCGCAGTACATCAGATCTGTTTGGACTACAACAGATAGGCATTCTCATATTCGATGAGGATTTGCACTTTGGAATTTACTATAATTTCAAACAAAAGAGGGGAAGACATATTTCAGTGCAGCTCATGTTGAAGGCCAGGGCTGTGTGAAATAGACAAAGAGTTAATTTCTCACTGTTGTTGTTCTCTTTGGAAGTGTACTTTATGATCTGCACTGAGCTATTACATTTTCTTATTCCTCTTGGTAAATGTATGCTGGTGTTGTCGCTCACTATTGAGCCAAAACCACCACAGATTAAGCAACACTCTGAGTCAATGTGAAACCTAACAACAGGGGCTAGCAGCCAGTGGTGGGATGTAACTAAGAACATTTACTCAAGTACAAATTTGATGTACTTGAACTTGATATGAGTATTTTCTTTTCATGCCACTTTATGCTTCTTTACCACTTCATTTCAGATGGAAATATTAAACTTTTTACTCTTTTTACAAATTTAATGCTTATAAAATACGATCCTTTGTGATTGGTTAAACTGTCCAACCACCAACTACCCTTTACAAGTAGAGCCAAAATGATTGGTCGAATAATCGATTAGTTGAAAATTAGAGAAAATTAGTAACTATCTTGATTATAGTTTTTTTCTTTTTTCATGCAAAACTTTAAGACATTTGTTTCCAGCTGCTCAAATATAAGGATTTTCTGTATTTTCTTTCAGTTGTTCTAATGTTTTTTTTAATGATTTCAAGGCTGTAGTTATTAAATTTTACAAATGAGAAAATAATCCATAATGAAAGTAATCATCAGTTGCTGTCCCGTAAAAAATAGATAAAACCAACTACAACATTAAAATGCTGCTTACACACTAATTAATGGGTAATAGTAAGCTATTGATATATAACATATAATAGTATCACAGTCAAATGAGCCATAAAGTACTTATACTTAAATAATATTCATGTACATTTAAAATAAATTGCATTTTTTGCTTGCGTAATATTTTCTGCAGTGTGTTTTCAGTACTTTTGTTAAAGTAAAAGACGTGAAAAGAGATCAAGCTACAGGAATTGGATGCCTGTCTAAGTGCAGTCTGTTAACCCAGATCCGCTTCTGTTTTGACAGGTCAATGTCATCTTCCTGGTGGTGACGATGTTCAAGATGGTGAAGCACTCCACCTCCATGAAACCCGACTCGTCCAGGCTGGGGGGTATCAGGTGAGGGGTGTCACTCTGGGAGATTAGCTGGCCGCACTGTGGTTGCTCTGAGACTGTGTGCGTGTGTGTGTGTGTGTGTGTGTTGGGGGTCAGTTATGTGTGAAAAGAAAAATAATATGCACCATTACTGCCTTTGCTTCCCTCCTGAATTTTCAAAAACCGCATTTGACCGACATGTTTATTTGATTTTCTCTTCTCTTAAACCCGACCAGACCAATATTTTTCCCTTTCAGATTTTATTTTGGCCTGTATAGGTGCTGCCTTTTTTTTAACTTCGTTTTATGATTTCAGTATTTGCACTACGCGGGGTTATATTGCCTTTTTTTTATTTCTTCATAACTGCATTTTTGACCTTTGGTATCTCTTTGCTCCTGTGCTGGCACAGTTTACAGGCTTTCTTGGAAGCTCAGCCAGATGCCTCGTAGATTTAAAGATGGTGAAAACGGAAAAAAGGGCCCCCCACCATCTTTCCGACTCCAGTGTGCTGCATTTGCTCGATAAAAATTCAAGCCCCTGTACATTTCTGTTCCTGGATTTTTGTTCAACAATATTTTTGAGGGCAGGCCAAAACATGTTATGTGGGCGCATGATTTTTAGGCACCCACTCTCTGGATTTTGGTCTAAACCCAAAAAACAGGTGTTGAATTGTTTTTTTTAGGTCTGTGTTTAGCACAGAGAAAGCCGCATCAGTGGATGCTGGATTTCACACATTAAGCTAAGAAGTCAAAACTCATTAACTGTCATTAATTAGGGTCTACATCAAATCCGCTTTGTTGTTAGTTGCTGTGTCAAAAAAAACAAAAAAGGGAAATAATTGGTGCTATTTTGTGTAATTATTCATTCTCGTATAAAAAGCACCGAAAACTGTTCAGCAGGTCTAATCAGCCATCGCTCTCAACACCACTTCTCGTCTTTCTGTGGATCCTCTCTCATGCGATATGTCGTCCCCATTTCTTCTCTCCTCTGCATGCCCGCCGTATCTCTCTCAGGGTGGCTCACTTCTCTCTTGTGTATCAATAACGACCAGCCATCGTCATTGAAAGTGACTGCGAAGTTATCTTATTTCCTCTAGGCTTTCCTGGAAGCCGCCAAGGGAAAACCTGCTGCGTTTGCAGTCTCTTTACCCAACAACTCCAAGGAAGACCAAGGAAATATTTTTCGACTCAGTGTCAAATACCGAGTGCACATTCACTCTGAAACTTTGTATCAGCATTAAATACTATACCACCACTAGTGAAACTTGTCTGAAAGGAAAATAGCAAATGAGCTTTCTTTCTTTTTTATTTTTAACAAGCTGCTGTCCAGAAGCAGAGAAACGTCGAACCAAGCAAAGATGAAATCAACTGCAGTTTTTCTGTTTCGCTAGTTAATATGGCTCTTCTTTCTCTTTTGCAGATCTTGGGTGTTGGGAGCGTTTGTCCTTCTTTGCCTGTTGGGGCTCACATGGTCTTTCGGCTTATTCTTCCTCAATGAATCCTCCATTGTGATGGCTTACCTCTTCACCATCTTCAACACTCTGCAAGGGATGTTTATCTTCATCTTTCACTGCCTCCTCCAGAAAAAGGTAAGATTGTAATTGTCTGTTGCTAAATGAGGAAATCAATCAAGGCGTTTATGAGGCAGAAATGCCAACCATTTATTTCTTCCAGCTTGATAAACGCGAGGATTTGCTGTTTTTATCTGTCTTACATATCTGGAAATAAAAACAATATTCTTTATAGTTTGGATTGTTGGTCAGAAAAAAGACATCACCTTGGAAACTGTGACATTTTAGCCTATTTAGACCAAACGAATAATGAATGAGTCAAAAAAATAATTGACAGAATAATCTTATTATAATGGAGCTGAAACAATAAGTCAATGAATCAAGTCAGTGGGCAGAAAATAATTCAGCAACTAGTGTGATAATAGATTTAATAAACTGGCAAAAATGCTAAAAAAAAAAAAAGGCAGAAAAGAAGCTTGTTTCCACTTTTCAGATGTGAAGGTATGAAACTGATTTTATAGACAAAAATTATTCATTGAGAAAATAATCTGCAGATTAATTGATAATGAGAATTATCATTAGTTACACAGTACTGCCAAGAATCGCTGACTTATTTCCAAATCTATTTAATCCTTGTACTGCAGGTGTGCATCTGTAAATATTGATATTGCAACATTTCATGATAATTATTCACCCTCACGTGGCCACACAAATACGGAGGGGCTTCCTCTCAACAATATTTCAACATGTTGTCACAGTGTTTGTTATCCCCGTCATTACAGATGTGGCATTTAAACTGCTGTCAGCTGGATGGCATTTGATGAAGATTTAGGATTTGCATCTCTCATGGGTGGTGCAGTGATTCACCACCCCTGAGAGTGTTCTCCTGATGTCTGTGTGGGTTTCCGTTCGATGCTCCAGTTTCCTCCCACAGTACAAAGACATGCAAGTTAGGTTAATTGGCGACTCTAAATTGCCCGTAGGTGTGAATCTGACTAGTGTGAATGTGACCTGTCCGGGGTGTACCCCGCCTCTCGCCCCTGCATCCCTCAAGGATAAGTGGGTATAGTTAATGGAGGATAGCTGGATTTCTTAACAGGTTGGGGTGGGGGGTTATGTTGCTGTCTGTGTGCTCAGTCCTGATCTCTTGTTTCTCTGTAGGTTCGCAAAGAGTACAGCAAATGTTTCCGTCAATCCCAGTGCTGCGGCGCGCTGCCGCCTGAGGGCCCCCACAGTTCAGCCAAGACAGCCACTTCTCGATCCACGGCTCGTTACTCATCCGCAACACAGGTACGCCCACGCCTCCAGGAATGAGATATATCAGGGTTTAGCATGTAGAAAACTATGAGTGGAAAGGTTTGTATGTAAATTAATTCAAGTTAATAATATGTCAGTGGATGTTTTTATGTTTATGGACTGTTTTTTGTTTCTTTAAGGGAAGTCTGGTGATATTCTTTTGTTTTTTGTCAACAAATCCCACGAAAATACCAAAACCAACAATGAACTGATCCCACTGACAAGTATTTGTCTCTGTAGTCAAAACCTGTTATACCGTAGTGCATTCCTCTGTGCCATAGAGCTCCGTTATTCTTCAAACACTCATACAAGCACACCAGAGAAATGCTGTTGGACACTGCAGCTGATTTGTTCGAGAAGACAAGACATGATGTCTTAAAGTAAATCAATGAATAACAGGTAACAAAACACAGGCCTGGGCACAGGCACAGGCCACAAAGGTACAACATGAATTACGTAGCACATTTTCATAAAAGAAGGTAGGGCTATTTTCTTTCTTTATAAATATTAAATATTGAGACCAGACTTCATAAAACTTTCCTTGCTAATTATTAGTCCTTGCGATTAAAGATTTAAAAGAGGCAATGTTTACCATTCATTCTAACCATTCATCAAAAAACAGGCTTTGTGTGTCTCTTCCAGTGGCAGAGAGCAATTTTTGAAACACGTATAAAACCTGCTAATGCAAGTCCAAATGACCAGTTTATTCAAAGAGTTATGTCAAATGTCCTTGTGGCTGAAAGCCTCAGAGAGGTTGTAGGAGTCAAAAAATATTAAGAGACGGACGAACGCATTGTTGGTTTTGGACTTTTCATAAAGTTTGTTAACAATCTGAAGATATGTTAGTTTATTTCTAACTTTTAACTTGGATTTTATAACTGCAAAGCTGAGCCTCTTGAGTCTTTCTGCTCTGTGTAAATACACAGTTTGCATATTGAAATAGAAATTCCAGTGTGGTGCTTTTATTTCGCCAAGTACAGTGTAGCTAGCATTTGTATTTTTTTTAAATGTTCTTTTATTCCTGTTATCATGGTTGGGAGAGAGAACCCATTTGAAAAGAAAGAAATTGAGAAAATTTTATAGTCAGATAAGAAAATATTGTTCAATTGGATATACAACTCTCCAATCTCTTTAATCTTAAGAGCACTTCTGGGAATCTGATGGCGGTTTCTGCTTTTACTATCCAGAGAAGAAAGAGCTGCTCAGGGCCGACGTCTCATATTACGAGCTGCAAGATTAGTTCTTGGTATTGTTGGATCAATAGCTTGTTTCGTTTTTACCGTAGCAAGAGCGTGTCATTAGACAATGAGTTAGTTGAGGCTTAGGTTTGAATCACGAACACACATAGCCACTCCTCAGGTCCTCAGGGCCAGAAGCCTTGAATAACAGCGACACCACGTTGAGTCCTGATCAGTTTTTTCTTTCTATCCAGAGTCGCATCAGGCGGATGTGGAACGACACTGTGAGAAAACAGTCAGAGTCGTCCTTCATCTCCGGAGACATAAACAGCACCTCCACACTCAACCAGGGTAAGCAGCCGTTTCTTCCACCGCTACCAGACGAGACACATGCGCCATTCTCTTTGTGATGAAGCTCTGAATTCAAGATAAACACTTCAAAGGATGCAGCTTACATGTTTTTTGTGGCAGCTTGGAAAAGAAGATGATAAGACCCCATTTAATGTTGGATTTCTCTTAGTGTTAAGCAATCATAAAAAAACAACAACAACAACAGCAACAAAACAACATTAAATGATGCCTGTGAATCAAAGTTCACAGCGTTTTTTTACGGCACTTTCCTACTTCACTGAGATCATTCGAGAGGAGAGGTACAGAGACAGAAAAGAGGTGGCACAAAATGTTACTGATGAGGACTTGAGTTCAAATCCCAACGACCCTGTCTGGAGATGCCGACTGTGCAGCAGCCGCCTCACTCATCTTCACCACAGAGTGATTGTCAGGATGAAGGTTGGGGTTGGGGGAGATGAGCAAAGTCAGGCTGAGGTCAGAGCAGATTTTTGGAGTGATCCCGACTCAGGCTTCAGACTGTGCCAGCGCGGATTTGGCTGTAGTTATGAATTTAGATTCTTTTTTTTTAAAAAAAAAGAGAGAGACACATGCGAGCGCAGAGATTCATCCAAATAACTGAGGATAGTTATTACGTTCTTGAGGATTTAAACAAGCATGCTGACGATGACGAGGGCAGGCCATTTAGACATGTTTTGTCTAGTGTCTCGCCTGGATGAGTTTGTTTAGATGAATTTGTCTCACGTAAACACTGGAGCTGATTGTGTTGCTAGGCTTTAGTCAACACTTGTAGTAATAATATTGTTTGTCAGTTACATCATCTGACTGTTTGGATAACGTCTTGCTCTGACCAATGTTTCTATGGCTGCGTTGTCCGTAATAGAAGGCAGACGAATTGCAGCTCGTAAATCTTTTGCAGTGTCAGATTTTGGACAGCGAACGTCAGTGTTTGTTTATGTCGACAGCTACACAACGCACCACCACAAACTATGAAGTACAATACCTCGAGCTCTTTTTCCTCAACAGTTTTTTTCCCCTCCTGATTTTTCTCCCTGTCTCTCTCTCTTCTTTCTCCTTCTGTTATTTCAGGGATGACTGGCAACTACCTCCTAACTAACCCTCTCCTCCGAACCCACGACACTAACCCTTATAACAACCTGCTGGCAGAAACTGTGGTGTGCAACACACCTTCTCCACCGGCCTTTCACTCCCCAGGTGCACATCCACCCTCCACCTTTGTTCCTACATAGATCTGTGTTTGTTTTAAGGAGAAATTTTTTGACATTTTAGGAAATACACTTGGGCGAGAGTAGGACGAGACCATTGATGCCACTCTCATATCTCTCCGTTACGTATGAGGCTACAGCCAACAGCCAGTTAGTTTAGCTTAGCATAGAGACTGCGAACTAAAGGCTAGCCTAGCTCTGTGAAATGCTAAAAAAAAGTCATGTCTTGCAGCACCTTTAAATATCACTAATTAGTTAGATGTTGTATCGTGTTGAATTTATAACTCGAACTGTAAAAACAGATTGTGGTTCAGCTAACTGAACCAGCTATTCAGGCTCTGTCAGGCTGGTTCAAGCTAGCTGGCTAGCTACCAGCACCTTTAAACCTCACTTTGTTTAATCCATACAAAAAACGACAATTCGTCATTTTAGGGGGAGATTATATGCTGTTATAACTGTTTCTTGGCTCGGAGCAGTTCCTAGGCAACCAGCGCAGACTCAAAGAAGTTGCTGGTCACGGCCAAGAAATAGTCCAGCACATAATCCCCCTGTAAAATGGAGGCATAGCGTTTTTCTTCCTGAGATGTAGGCAGATTTTTTTTTTGCCATTTGACAGAGCCAGGCTAGCTGTTTCCCCCTGTTTCCAGTCTTTGTGCTAAGCTAAGCTAACCCGCGGGCTGGCTGTATAGCTTCATATGAAAAAGGACAGATATGAGAGTGGTGTCAATCTTCTCATCTAACTCTCTCCTCTACGTGTGTTAGATTGATTAAAAACATGAAAAAATGGTTGTGGTTGTGGCTGTGACACGGCATGCATTGAAAATGTCTTCATTCACACCTTCTCTGTATTTGCAGTAGTTCTTATCTACGCAAGTTTCCACTCTGTAAACACAGAAGGCGATAAACTCAGAGACGTCAATGCTATCTTATCTTGTCTACTGAGCAGTCGTATGGGGATTCCTCTCTGTTTAATATGAGCTTCACACGTCGGTCCACATCATTTATGTTGTTGAAATCTTTAAATTGTCTTTAGTTTACTTCAGTTTAGACGGATTTAAAACATGTCAGTGTTTATGGTGACCTACTTCCTCACTGGCAGAGCAAAAGAAACCCAATCAAAGGAGAAGAAGAAGAAAAAAAACAGAAGCACATGACGCAATGCGGGCAGAGTCATAGCCCTCAGATATTCACAGGCATTTGATGATAAAAGAGAATATACAAAAACAGCAGTATGGCAAAAGTGTGTAAGGAGAGGATATGCTGTAACATATAGTTTTAACCCGCTGCAGTCACTGCGGTCTTGTTTTGTGCTGCAAGCTCGCTTAAAGCACAATAAGAGCACTTCACACTCAGAGATAATGAAGCAGGGTTGGGACCAAACAATGTCTGCACAGAAAATCAAAGACATTTTAGGACTTTTTTTTTTTTGGTGTGTGTGTGTGTGTGTTTGTGTGTGTGAGCTCAGCAGCAGCCGAGCAGCTCAGACACAGAAGTCAGTGTGTATACAGACAGCTTGTGCTTTATTGCCCTAAAATGTTTACCTGCTTAATCATTGTAGAATAATTGCGGGTTAACACTGGAGCACCAGAGACAGATAAAAAGGAGCGATATTTAATTAGCAGGTAATTTTAAATGTCAACGTAAACATCTGCTTTACCTGTAGAAAAAAACATTCGCTGCCCGTGAGGCGAAACGCTGTAGTTACCCGTGTTCAACGGCACATCAGAAAAAAAAAAAATTCAAAGATTTAACATATGGAAAGTAGTTTGAGGATAGCAGGCACCGGTATGACACACAAATGTCAAAACCTGGTGTGAAGATCACCAACCAAGTCTGAAATGTACACAGAGAGACTGTCAAGTTCAAATTTTTGCCTGCTATAGTCATTACATTTAGCTCCTGTAAAAGGATGAGCGTGTCTTCTATTATAAGTGTATTAATACTAAGTAATACTCTGCAGATGTTCATCCGATGCAGTAAAATCGGTAAGGAGAACATCTTGGATGAGTCTCTGCTGGAACGGTTCCCAGAGTGCAGCTGTCGCCTTGTCCAGTTGAATTCTGTTCACATCATTTCCCTCGCTCCCGGTAGACAATACCTGTCGGCAATAAAATCACTGCCTGAGCATAAACAAATGCAAATTTGGAAGTAGGGTCTATTCAGAGAAGTGTCTAATAATCTCCTCTCCCCCCGTTTTTTTTGCCCTTTTGCTCTCCGTGCTCCTTTCACTCTTCCTGGAAATGTCTTTGATGTTGTTTTTAGAGCTACCTTTTTTTTTTTTCTCAGTTGCTATCATCGGTTTTCTGACACATTTTCCCCTTTTCTGTGCGCAAAGACGGCCTGTGTCGTCGTCACCCTCATACTACAAAATGTCAGCCTTTCATTTACAGGCTCACAGTGCACCCAGTAAATAGAAAATCCTCATATCAAATCAAACTAGCCTCCCCTTCACTTTCATCCTGCTACTTGAGCTTAGTCATAGGGCTGTACAAAATTAGAGTACTGCACCCTGTGCGTGTGTGTGTGTGTGAGTGTGTTCACATAAAAGTAATAGATGTACACTTCTAAAAGGGAAAAAGAAATAATATGTGATTCAGGAAGAAATTATTTCATCAGTAAAATTTTCTTTTATTGTAGACTTTAATATATATATATATATATATATACGTATATAAAAAAGACTGTGCTTGCTGCTGAACCCTTTCACCTGCTGAGTCCAGGATTCAGTTGTCCTTGGTTTGTCCTTTAGCTCTCTCAAACTGTTAACACGTAATTTTACTGTCATTCTCCATCCACCTACAATAATTTGAGCAAAGCACCGCGTGTGCTAAATCATGGTTAATTGCAAGGACACAATCCGAGTTGGATTGACTGAATCCAGGCTGGATGTTACGAGCTTTCCACTTTTGTCTTATTTCAGTGATTTTGTTGTTTCTGCTGCAATTGAAAAAAAGCATCTGTTTTACTTTTTTTGCACATCAGCTGTTCTTAGGCCAGATAGCCTGAGCAGACACACTTGATGTGAGTGGTGGCAAAGTGAGTCATTGCACCGTGCCTGTCTGTCGTGGTGTGTGGGGGTTGTTGCCGTGCTTGTGGGGCCCCAGCGCAGAGAGGTGGCTGGCCATCTGTGTTCGACATTACTCTTTTGTCTTGCCTTCTTTTAACAGGTGGAATGTTTTATTCATTGTTAATGTCACAACACTTCCTCATCAGCTTGTATTTATTTATTCATTTCTTTAACTCCCATTCTGTCGTGTTGCTTTTTGTATGCTGCCGTATTGTCACCTGGTCATCAGCTACCGTATAGCGTGTCGCCGTGCTTTATTTTTACGTTTTGAAGTCATCCTTTGTTCTCATTTCTCCAATATTGTTCAGGATAATCTCTTAGATTGGCTATAATGATATTCAGCCATGATGAGGACAGACATGGTGGGGAGCTAATTGGGATCTCCTTTGAATTTTAAAACTTTTTGTATTTGCATAAAATTAAAATTAACCGAGAGATCAAAGAGCACAAGAGTGAAGTGTCCTGAGCAGTATCAAGTTGTACGTGGATGGTGTAGTGGAGACTGTTTTGTACCATCAAAAGGCAAAAAATTATACCTCACGCATTCTCTTTGCCTTTCCTTGCAGGACAGCACTCTCTGAGCAACAGCAGGGACATCAGTGCCATGGACACCCTCCCCCTCAATGGCAATTTCAACAACAGTTACTCCCTGCGAGACGACGACTATGAGGCTGTGGGCGTTAGAGCTCCGGGTGAGCTGGGGGGCCTCAACCTGGACGATGCTGCCTTTGAAAAGATGATCATATCTGAGATTGTCCACAACAACCTGAGGCCCCGCGTGGTCCCCAAAGGTCGCGACGCCCAGAGGGAGCGGGACAGAGCCTTGCCTCCTCAGACCAGAGTGACAGTGGACCGAGGCGGGGGTGGGAGCGGCAGCGAGGATGACGCCATTGTGGCGGATCACGCCGAGGTCTCATCCCCCCAGAGAGGAAGTGGAAGTGGAGGCCACGCCACCCTGGAGCTGCTCCTGCACCCCCACCACAAGGAGGCGCTGGAGGCCCCCCTCCTGCCCCAGAGGACTCACTCCCTGCTCTACAGCGCCCAGAAGGCCCCCAGGCGCCTGGAGGGGCAGGGCGGCCATGGCTCCGAGACTGTTACTGCAGTGGAGGACATGGGCTCCCATTCACCCAACAATAACAGAGACTCCCTTTACACCAGCATGCCAAACTTGAGAGACTCACCCTCGCCCTCAGCTTCGCCGTACCCCCCAGAGGAAGAGGAGGAGCTCTCCCCCTCACCTCGAAGCGAAGGCGAGGACGCGTATCATAAAAGCATGCCTGAGCTTGGCGATGCGCCGCAGCCTATGACCTACTACCACATAAACCGAGGCACCAGCGCTGGGTGCATCATCCCACCCAACAATGAAGACTGCGCGCAGGAGGGAGAGGCACCCAGCGACGGACAAATGCAGCTCATTACCAGCCTCTGAGCGGACCGTTTGCACAGGTCTTAACAGATGGGTTCTTTCGGTTGATGTCAAGAGAGCCAGCAAGTCTGGCTCCACACTCCACATGCCCTTCCTGTTAGGACAGGAAGTGAAATGTTGTTGGGTGGGAAAAAGAATGAAGAAATGACTTTTGCACACAGATCTCATTAACACACAAAACACGTCCATCCAAGGCCAGACAAATGTGGACTGTGAAAGCTCTGCTGTTGGACTAAAGAGGTGCAGAGAATAACACACAGGCCGCTTCGTCAGAGATAAGTCTGGCGTTTCTGTTGTTCTGTACTGTCGAAGAATAAGGGATTAAAAAAATACTCCAAGCAAAGAACTATGAAGCTCCTGTCATATTCCTGGGGGACTTTGCAGAACCAGGGTCTTTTTAGTCATGAAGTACAGTACTAGAACTAGTGTGGCTCCACTACACAGTCAGGACTGTAAAGTTAAGAAACCACTAATTCAGACTCAGGCCTTATATTTTCTCTATTGCACATTTAACTGTTGTCGAAGTAACAGCTAAAGAAAATATATTTTGCTGTACCACTAGTGTAAAAAGTCAAAAAAAAAAAAAAAAAAGTTAAAAAAAAGAAAAGAAATGGCAACCATTCAATAGTTATGCCCTTTCAATGTTAATAAGACAAGTCTTCAGACAAGGTTAATCAAAATGGTGGAAATGTGCTTTTTCCTCTCACACTTGACTCGTTGTAGTATGTTTGAATATGAAAAAAAAAAAAAAAACGTTTCGAGAGCTATCAGTCCATATGAAATCATGCTCACGTCTCTGCTTGTGAAGTGCTTTTGCTTTCATGAATGATGAGTTTTTTGCCAGTAGTATATTTGTTAACACCAGGCCATGCACAGATTTAGAGTGAATTGGAAACTTGTGTAATTTATTTTACTTGAAAGAAATTGTAAGGTTGAAAGACTTATGTTCGTGTCAACGCGACAGTGCAGTCTCCGCAGACGTGCTTCATCCTTTGACACTAATTAATTTATTAACTGAACTATTCAGAAAAAAAAAAAGAAGAAGAAGAACATGGTTGGAAAGTGTGAAAAGTTGTTGCAGCACTGATTAGGTTCATTTTATTTCTTTTGTAAGAGCCCATCATCAGCTGATATTTAATTCAACTCCTGTTTGATATCAAATAAATGTGAAATTTTTTCTTGTTCGCAGATGTCTCGCTGCTCATTCATGTGTTGCATCAAAAATGTGATATGATCAAGAATAAGGCTGGGTCACATTCACAATTTTTGTCATTTATCTGATGTTTAGCTTCAATTTCTGGTCCCCAATAAATAATTTTAATAAACAAAGTCCTTAAACTGCCCGGCATTTTAGCAGAACCTTACTCAAACGGGAATGAATAGTGTTTTTTGTCATGCAGTGTGATGTGTTTACGGTTTTTTCAATATTCTGTAACAGCAATCAAACTGAGCGGCACCTCCCTTCAGCGGTCACTCGGTCAAAAGATTTAACTTCAAAACTGAATAACTTCATCAATAACATCATCTCTGATGCCAAAATAAAATGTTCTTTCATCATTGCTTAAGCCAAGGCGGTCAAATGTGAAGGTAACTCTGCCTGTATAACAGAAGACACTGAAATTGTGTTTCTTTATGTAATTTCCCTTAACCAAATAATGAAGTTTGAAGTTTCAACAGACAGTATATGGCAGTAATGTGAAATAGGAAACTGGAAAATGTCTCAGTACAATAAATTCAGATAAATACAGTAAGGAACTATTTAGAGCTGCTGCAAATCCCCCCCCAACATCTTTTTATGCATTCATGTATTCCTCGCAGATATTTGGCCTTACAATGCACAAGAAATCTACAGGCCTCCATGACATGTTTCTGCCATTATCTTCTCAGAGCTACATGTTGTTTCTGTCCTCCCTTTATCTCTTCCTCTGTTTCTACTGACCGAATCAACACACACCGTGTACTCCTACATCCTCTCTCCTGTATGAGAGGTGTGTTGTTCTTCTCTGATGCCTGTCTGCTGCATGTCTACCAACAGTGCTATCCGCAGTGTGTAAAACTCAGTTTCGCCTCCTGTGGTGTAAATGTGTTTTGAGCAATGACAGCTGCGGCGGTGCACCAGTAAACAAATCTTTTTGACAAAGATTACACTAAAAAAATATGACAGTTGGTTCAAATATTTTGCATGTGAGGAAAGCAATGAGTATGTTGGGAAATGCTGTTTTTAATAATTGTCTTTATGCGAGGAAACCAACAAGAAATGCATCTGTTTTGAGAAACACAGTTTTGTGTTTGCAGATATAATTCCTTCAACAGAGAAAAAACGAAATCGTTCTTGAACAACAATGAATGAATGTCTATGGCACAGATGCTGTGCTGGCTAAATCAGTCTTTGGCTACACACTATGTTATTCCAAGTGTAATCCCACCGTGACGTCACCCATTGGTTTGTGGACGTTTTGAAGCCTCAAGTTTGGCATTATGGACATTGCCATCTTGATTTTTTGGAGCCTATAGTGACCATATTTGGACGAGAACGTGGAGCCATTGGGTATTGTATTGCGAGATGGGCTACTCTTAGTTTTGACTTCGTTTTCGAGCAGGAAAAAATGGCGACCTGCCTGAAGTTCTAAACATACACGTATTACATCGAAGCGGTACATTAAAATCTCCAAATACATCCGAGGTGAGAAAAATGCGATAACAGGATCTTGATTTTTATTTGATCAACACTTGTGATTGACTTTCACAATCACAAGGATGATACTAACTAAATCATACCCTACTTTATTGCCTATTCTACTCCAAATGGGACCGTAATTTACTAAATGAACATCATGCTGTATGGGAATAGACTTAAACTAGCGATTTAGATCATGCACTGATGAGAAAAGTGTTTACTGAAGTAATAAATCTAGTGAGAAGTATGGTCATTTTTTCATAAAGCTTAATAGAGTTTTTGTTTTTTTGCAGCCAATGGTGCTGCCCCCATCTGGCCATTAGCAAGAATGCAGAGGTTGGAAGCTCTGTCCACTAATTATACTGCCAATGATCAGTTCAGGTTGTGTTTTATATATCGCCAGCTTTTAACTGTCACTGTAGGAACACACTATACTATTATTATTGTAATTATGTAAGTTTAAAGGTGCTATACACGACATTCAGATGCTCTAGATGTACCAGCATGTGTGAAATCTTAAATATAACCTTTAACAAGATGTACCATAATCATTTCTGATCAGTGTCTAAGTCATTCCATGTGTTGAATTGTTGCAAATCATCCAAAGAGCACAATAGATTTAGCAGATTTACTGTCTTTCATCCGTGGCTCTCCAGGAGTTTCCCGTTCGAACTGGCCACACACGCACTCAGCAGACGTACAGTACATGCAGTCGCTGTAGGATATGGGTGGTGCACTTTATTAGTTGGAGTTGGGTGCCAGTTTGCTGTCAAGAGACTGACACGGAGGCCAAGGCAAAGCTCTGAGTCCACTGTGGCTGTCTGCCTTGTTGTTTGAACATCAGCCTCTCAGTTTACACAGAGCCGTCCAAAAGCCCGGAGAGACACCGAACCGGTCTGTAAATTATACGGAAACCTGGCTCTTGTTCAGTTATAGATTTAAATTAAATGCAAAGTCAATGACCTGCTCACGTTTCAGCAGGAACGGGTCCGGTATTGTCTGCGAAAGCTTCTTTATTATAAACACTGGCGAGAGTAACCCTTCAGGGCGTCAGTGATGTCACTTCAAGGAGGTGGAAGTTTTCTCGTCTGCATTTTCATAACAGACAAAATCGTGATGAATGAATGTGCTGAGATCCTTTTGCCAAGCATAAGGATCGGTTTTGCATGATGCATATATATTGGTTCATTATCACTAAGTCACCTGTGCTCTGTATTAGCTCTCTCACCCTATTATCTTAAAGAACATTGGATTCTGAAATTGAACAATATATAGACGATCACATCCTTTTCCCCAATAAGGCTGGAAGGGGGGGCAACAAAGATCATCATCATAGCCCAGGCTCTCCTCATCCTGCTGTGATACTTTGCGTCCATTCATCCTCTTCAAGGATATTCCCTCCACCTTTGACTTTTCACTGAGTTGCTGACATTACCTTCTGTGATTATCTGATTATATTATGATGCAGCATATTAGCCGTGCAGTGTTTATGTTGCAAATGAAAAAAAAAAAAGAGAGAGCGAGAGAGAGTTGTCAAAGTTTGCTGGAGATGAAAGTGCTTCATTTATCGACTCATCTTTTATCTGTGCACAGTCAAAGCCCAGCCCAGCTTCCATGGGGCAGTGGCAAATGAAGGCCCAATAAGGCTCAGTCCGAGAAGACATTACCGTGTTTTCATTTGAATCCGTTTGATGTGTCAGCCTCTGGTGATTTGGACATTATTTCATGTCCATCATCAAAAAGACATCAAACAAGATGCTGAATTCAAAATCAGATCACAGAGCCTAGCTGAGCAAAAACGTGGTGTGTGTACTGACTGAGCCTATATATTATTGTAAGGGTGTGTGAATTATGCTAAACATTTCTCAAAATTGAAAATTGTAATGAATATTATGTTTACAGAATCAGCTTTTTGACCCGTTCCACCAAGGTCTTGCTAAAAAAAAAACAAAAAAACAAAAAAACCCTCACACATAATAATAACATTGTTATTATTAAAATGAAAAGGCGTTCATTCAGACAATGTTTATAGTCTTGGATAGCAATCTTTGCTTTAGCTAGTGCAGGAACTATGCATAATTACATTAGCACAGCTACAATGCAGAAGGAGTATTATATTTCCTCAGGGCCTCTGTAAATGTACAGCTTACATTCCTCTACATTTCACTCTGCAGCAGGAAGATAAAGAACATCTGAATCGCTCCTGCTCTGCTGCCACCGTCCCACCGAACAACAACTGCACCGCCTTGGCTGACTCGCCTTCTCTGTGCGCATTTAAAGCTCTAGTGAAGGAATTCCTGCCAGCAAAAACAAGCCGAAAATCAGGTTCCCTCACATTTCTATAGCTGCTGCACATAATGGATACAGCACTTATCTGTGTTATAGGGTGGATGTAAATGTGTGAGCATGTGTGTGGAAGAAAAGCTGCACATGCCACAAAATGTTACCCTGCATGTAAATCCTGCTGCGCTGTTAAAATTAGATTTTGTGTTTTTGTTGCATGATCTTCCCATGCAATTATTGCAGTTTAAATGGCTGCAAACATTTTTTTTATTTTTTTTTATTCTGGCCTCATGGCAGTTTGTTGTTTTAATGCTTGTTAGGATATCACCACAACTAGCCCTCTGCAAAAGAGGGTTGTTTAAAAAGAAATATGGGCTTCCTCCTCAACTTTCACAAAGAAGCCTATTATGAGAGATTAAGACTTTTAGGCTTAAAATATGCTCAAGAGTCCTCTTTGAGTCTGGCTGAGAAAGGCTTTATATAATTTCTTTCCTCTGCATGTGTGTGTGTGTGTGTGTGTGTGTGAGGAAATGAAAGAAAGTGTTTCAGATAGAGAGTCAAAAAGGCTGAAGAGGAGAAAGTGAGACGAACAGAGAACGGGAGATTGTGAGACAGAGGGAGAGCAGCGGTAGTCTAGATGTCAGAAACAATCCGAGCAGGAGCCCAGCAGTTGTAAAACTGTCATATCTCGTAGGAAACACCAGCAGTGACCTCAGAATTGGGCTAAGGTAGCCTGTCACGCCCATTATACAGTAAACACTCAACGGAGGCCAGTGTTTTTGTTGGGTTGTCTCTGTTAAAATAATAGCAATGTGTCCCCCTGAGACACAAACATAACATATGACTGCTATTAGTCAAAAGCTCAAGAGAGGAATTTTCCCATATTTAAGCAATTGTTCCCACAGTTTTTTGGCAATTTGAGAATAAACGTAATGATTGTAATTTTAAAGATGCAGGACTGGTAGGGAAAAAAAAAAAAAAAGAAAATTTGTGAATAAATTCCAGTCAATCATTTCTGACTTCAAACATGTGAAAAAACACACTTAAACATTAAATACGGTCTTTTTTTCTTTCTTTTTTTTTTTTACTGTGTGTCCCACTTCAAAGTGCCTTTTGATATGCCAATCCAGAGAGACAGCATTGTCAAAAACATCCCTGATAAATAAGAAATAGAATTATTATTAGTATAGAATACAAATGTTTCAAGAATAAAAGCCTTTTTTTATTCAGCGGCGTATGAGAGTGATAGTAATTACAGGTCACTCTAACACATGTTTTCCATATTGTCTCTGAAACTGTATAGCCATTATTTACATGAAAAAGAAACCACGATACAAACACATCTGCACCTATTTTGTATTTCCAATTTATCGCAAAACAAGGACAGAAAACAGACAAAACATCTAAATGAGTCACAGTTTCTTTTTATGAAATATTGCTTAAAGTTATAATAGTTTTGTTGCAGAGGTGGCAAAACAAGTCATTTTCTGACTATCAGTGTGGCTGTTTTTTTGTGGTGCCACAGATTTCACTGTTGGATCACTGAGAACATTTATAGCATTAAACTGCAGGGTGTCTCTGACTAATGTTTTATTTAAAAAGCTTTTATTCACAGCTAATTTACTTACAGTTGTTATAATCACTCACCCAGGATGTACTCAGCCCAGTCTGAATGTGAAATACAGTGGTACAGTAGCATGTGGAGATAATTATGAAGCTAAGATAATCAATGTCATGCATGAAGTCGCATTCAAAAGATGCCCAAAGCAATGTTTTCCTGGGCCGTTGGTCTGAAAATCAAAGTGACATGTCAAAAAAAAAGAGAGAAAGTTGAATAAAGGTTTGGCTTCAGCTTGTTTGGCTATGATGAACTGAGCTGCTACACATGGTGACATGTTTTATTATTGCTTAATAAAATAACGACCTTTACTACAGACTACATCAACAAAGGTTTAAATTTCGTCAAAATATTTAGTTTAGGAGGTAAGACAGACACACATGCTGCAAACCACCCACAAACATTCAAAAACAAAAGAAAAACTGGAACAAAATAACCAAAATGTTTCATTGTGACATTTGTTTGGGGAAAGTTTTTCCAATCTAAACAATGCTTTAAAAAATAATAACTTCTCATTATGAGAAATGATCTTCTTCGGACTCATAACTGCACAGAATTTGCTTCACTTCGACGCTCTGGAAAGAGCCACTTTTATAGAGGTGGAGATCAAATTTCAGGAAAAAAAAGCTCCTCAACTGTTTCAACTTCCTTCTTTCAGCGTGCCCTGAAGCAAAGCATCTCTCCAAAAAGGAGTCCAACTGGGGACTTCTCCGTCTAGGGACGTGGGAAGAGAGTAGGGTCCCCAGAAGTGAGATGCAACACTTTATTTTCTGCCATAGAAGTGTAAAAGCAAAGAAGGTGCTGCTTTTACGCTTAATTTAACTCCTTTTTTTTGCTCAGAACAAGAGGGTACTGTATCGTCTGTGTTAAAAATCTGCTATAAGTGAAGTCAGGTAATGTGCTGTTAAAGATTAGCTAGCTGTTTATTGTTTATTGAATGAAGTAACAGGTACTATTACCTTTTTGTATCCTGAGCAGGAAGGTGTTGAGTTTATATTCTATATGTAGACAGTTAAACAATTAAAGTAAAACGAATGGACAGTTTCCGAAAGCGCTGTTTCGAAGCCGAAAATATGCGACGCTGGCTGCCGCCATGTTGGATGTACTACTTCTTCCGCCTCCCGGTTAATCAAAATATCGGCAAAGACGTGGATCATCAGTGGACCAGAAGCGCTCCGAATGATGCCTGGGTGCTCGAATAAGCCATCTGTAACAGCACCTCAATCAATCAAGCAGCAACGCTGTTAATTATGCATAACTTTAAGCCTAATTATAATTTGAACGGGTGAGTTAAAATAAATTCAGACTCAGTACAGTTGTCATGAATGGGGAAATTATCTATAGAGACCAAAACATTTTTTTGTACCAGGCTTTCTGCTGTGAAGTTGGACATTTTAACATGGGGGCTTATGGAGACTGACTCACTTCTGTAGCCAGCCTCAAGTGGCCGTTTGAGAAACTGCAGTTTTGCTTGAACGTTGGCTTCACTTCACAGCCACGGATGTTGCCGCTTGGTTTAAACACATAATTCACTAAAGTCAAACACTGACACTAACAACACAGGAGAGGTTTATGTTCCCAGTGTTATTCCAGAGGTTATATTATATTACAGACTGTTTCTGTTTTATAGGGCTTACATAAAAGGCAAATACATGCATGTGATGTTGAAACCAGGTTGTATTTAGCATGGTATATTTTTTCACACTTACACACTACAAGAAAGTTTTTTTTTACCTGACAAAAAATATTTATTTAATGCTACTTAAAGTCTTGAGCAGAGAAATTTGACCATTTTCAAGTAAAAAAAGAAAGAAACTAAAAAACTACTTTCCTCTCGTTGGTTTGCAGACCGGCAGGTCTCCAGACCTTAGCTTCTCAGTTGGACCCTCTTGACCTTCGTCCAACTACTTTATAGTTTTTCCTGGTTGTGATTGACTGAATGTGAATCAGAGTCCTGGTAAAAATTGTAAAAGCAAGCATGCTCACAGACTTGTTTTCCTGGATAGAAAAGATTTAACATGATGAAGAATAAATAATAAATACAAGGGCAAATATCTGCTCCTGTGTTGTTCAGAAGCAATCACTCTTTTTTCTTTTGCTTCCTCTTTTGTGCAAGATCAGAAGAAACATTCAGAGGTCTACAGCAAAAAAACAATATTTTATGTAAAGTCACTCTGAGCTGCAGCTCTGTGTTCTCTGTTCTGTAAGAGATCAGACTAAAAAAAAGAAATAAAATCCTTGAGGCGGCCCGAGGAAGCTCCAAGTTTTCAACCCACACTTCCTTTCACATTTGAGTCTACAGAGGGTACAATACAACACTTTTTCCTGCCCCTCCGGTCACATCCAGGGGTTGAAAGAGTTCTACTTTCTCAAATTACTGACAAATGTCATGATTAAGATAATGAACAGCACTAATAAACTAATATAAATTAAAGCACTCACACTAAACACACAGTCGTGTGTGTGAAAATGCTTTTCAGTATTAGCTCTCCAACCAGCAGTTGTATATTGGATGTTCAGTAAAACAAACACAGGACACAGAGTGGAAGGGCCGTGTGCCACAGACAACACACCCTCCAGTGCACAGAACTGCTGCCTGCTGTGAGGATGTGTGTGTTTTCACCAACAACACAATGATAACCTGGTTGGTTCAAATGCAGCAACACAGACAAATCAGTCCCAGATTTCAAAAGACTGGCTCGGCCTCCAGGAAAAAACACCTAAAGAGATGTGTTTACTGAGAGCAGTAACACATTAGTTTATATTTAACAAGTGCATCAGTGATGCTGTGATTTAAACAGACAGTGTTTTACCTGTGTAGTAGACCTGTGAGTGATCAACTGTGCATGGCGGGCAACGGATACAGAACAGACAAAAAAGCACAGCAGCACAGCTGTTGTGTTCACTGCTGCTGGATGACATGAACACGAATATGAAACAGGAGATCAGTGACCATCCGGAGTGACTTGAAGTTGAAATATCGAGGCTATCTTTTTGCTTTTGGAGACATTTTGATGACAAATATTGGGAAAGGACAAATTTCCATTTCTGACATATTGGCGAAGGCATGACCACCGGTCCCCCTGTTGCGATTAGGAACTCTCCGACAGAGCAAAAAGGGCAAGAAGGGTCCTCTCAGTAAATGCGTAAAGGAAAATCCCCCACTGCACAGTCCCTGTGATGTGTGCCCTCTGCTCCTTTCCTCATCACTTTGCTTCTTCTACATGGAGACAGGTCTTGACTCAAAACTGTTTCAAGAGTGCTGAGAATGTGTATGCTTTAGTACTCAGCAAAGTGAGAAGTACACAGCAATGGCAGTAGGGTTTTTCTTTGGGGTTTATGCCCATAAAAATGAAGATAAATATATACAGTATGCAGCCTTGAGAGTGAGCTGTTTTCTCTGAGGTCTAAGAAGAAATCAACCCTCTTCGAACAGTTCCAAATCAAAATATGGCTTCCTGCCTAATGCAGCGAAATATAGGAAATAGTTATACACATAAAATTGATTAACAGACAGTGGAGTCTTTGCTGCTAGCATGGCTCTATAGGGATGGAAATGTCTGCTTTTTTTATAGACTAAAATATCTTGACAACACTATTGGATCAATTTCTGTGAAATTTTGCACAGACATCCATGGTCTCCTACTTTCTTTGCAGATCCCCTGCAGGCTTCGCCTGTCAAGTGAAATTTCTCAACATGTGCTGAATGGACTGGCACAAAACTTTGTACAGACATTCATGGTTCCCAGATGATGAATCCTACTTACTTTGGTGACTTAACTTTTCCACTAGTAATACCATGAGGTTTAAATTTGTGGGTTTGAGTTAAATGCACTTCATGTTCCATGTAGCTCCATTAACATTTTTCATTTGTATAACAATAGCTGCAAAAATACCTGCAGAAATAATCGTCATTGCCACCAGCTTCACCTTTTCTCATGTTGTGTTTAGTGCTAATCAATAAATGTTAGCAAACTAATGTGCTAAAGTAAAATGGTGAACATGGTTAGCATGATTGTGTGCTTAACTTCAACATTTTAGCATTGCCATTGTGCACATACTAGCATGGTGACAATAGCATAGCTGGCTCATAACTGCAGCCTCAAAGAGCTGCTAGAAAACATCCAAACATGTCTTTGTACTATACTGTGTTAGATAAGAAATATAGTAATTGTAACAATATAAAACGTGTCTCCATAGGAGATGTTATAATTGCTGACATATGCTGGTAATGTTAATAAACACTTAAAAATGTCCGCATGTTTTATTTTCAGTGTTCTCTCTTGATTACTTTCAGGGTTGAAATGATCTTTTTTCGTCTAGGATGGCCTTGAAAGTATATCTGTTTTTTCTCTTTGCACGTCCAAACAACTCAAAAAAAAAAGAAAAAAAAAAGATTGAATGGTGCAAAAGGATTGTTCTTGACCCTCCCTTGATTTTTCAAACGCCATTTCTTGTTTTCCCTGGTGACTTTTTCGTGAGGGGGGGCTGTCGTCGTTTAATGCACCGTTAAAAGGCTACAGCTGGAAAAGTGAACAGGAACATTTTTAACAACCTCACAAAGCCCCTAAAGCCTATACCCAGAGCTGCATCTGACCACCTCACGCAAAAGAGGAAGCAGTCCCTCAAACCGCAGACACCAAATGCTGCATGTCAATCATCCACCTTGGGGCAGATGCGATGGTCATTCCACTTTCATTCCTTTGACAGAGCCTATCAAGTATTGATTTTGAAAGCGTCCCCAGACCACGGTTGAATTATAATAAACATAATTCAAATTTGGACATGGGGTGTGTGAGATATAGCCGAGACCTTGAAGGCATCCAGGAGAAATGGGGAGGACAGGGCTTCTGCTGTAGCTTATTTCCAGGGGTGTAGAAGAGGGATCTGTCCTGGATGTACAGGGCATATATTTCCTGGAGGAACAGCAAATCTTGAACGAAAAGTCATAGTCAAAAAAGATTCATTTCATCATCAAGAGGATATACAGCCAAGCTGCGTCTGGAAGTTGTACCATTCAATAATATATGTGTCTGGAAAAAAAAAAGTTCTCCTTGTCCTTGGATATGATAGCACATATAATCTGTCTCCAGGACATCGGCCCATAGAATAAAGGACACAGAGGTAATACTGAAAGCCAGTGAAGGAAACATGCACACACATGCGCGCAACTTAATAAGAAAAACTGTGGAAATATGTGAGCCATCAAAGCAGACAACTGGGTAAACGGCACAACAAGGGGTGCCAACGTTCATATTAGATCCCGGGCCCTGGGGCATCATTGTGTGTTATGAGTTCAGCATTAATTGCTGCCTTTGGGAACGTTTGTTCTTGACGTAATTACTTGTCAGAGGGAACCCTGACTCTCGATGAAGCATGAACTGCAGAAGAGCATGTTTTGTGACAAATAATTCAGGTTTTTAACAAGACAGAGCTGATTCCCAGCACTATAAAGAGCAAATGTGTCCCTCTGTGACTGGTGCTTGCACTGTAATTGCAGCTCTGGCTTAGACAAAGCCCCCACTCCAAAGAAAATCTTGTTCAATATTAATGTTGTTTCATAACTTTCTGCCTTTTAGAGCTGAAAGAAATCGGGGATTAATTGATTTCAAAAGCAAAATGATTGTCTGCTATCGTCATAATTGTCTTTTACTAATCTATTAAACATTTCAATAATTTTTGAAGTAAAAATTGCTCCAAATTCTTTAGTTGCTGCGTCTCGTTTGTGAGGATTTACTGCTTTTCTTTCTTTCATTTCATAGCAAATTGAACATCTTTCAGTTTTGGACTTCTGGTCAGACAAAACGAGACATCTGAAGATGTCACTTTGGCATTTCAGTAATTTGTGATGTGCCAAACGATTCATCAGTTAATGCCCAAAAATAATCAGTGGACACAAAATGAAAATAAATGGCTTCCCTGCTGTATTTTACGTCGCATGCTGTGTATTTAATACATCACTCTGTTAAAAATTGACCTAAAATTGAACATAAACAAGTTTTGGATCTGAGCTTTCCGTGTCACTTTTCAAATTTATTGCTCTGCTTGACCGTTTGACATGCATGCACATGCACATCAACACTCTGGAACAGGCACTCATACACACGAACCCACCACACACACACGCACACACACACACACACAGTCAGACACACATGCCCTGTTGGACTTTGAAGCCTTGCGACCGTCATGTCCATCTTTTCAAACACTGTCCAGACAGGAGAAAAACCTTGGCCATCAGCTCTCCTCTCTGAACCTGTCCATCACTGTCACTCTGGATCAGTGGTGCAGAACTCATCCTTCCTCTCCCGCTGGTCCCCGCTGGACTGGACTTGCTCAGTCTAGCCCCTCATATCGCTGTCAGGAGTCCCAACTGACAGCCTGCTGCTGCAGCTGATTCCAGTTTGTTGGCCCTGCTATGGGCCGATGCCAGCAATCTGTGCTTTGGCAGTGGGTGGCCGTCTGGTACGGAAAAGCTTTGATAGGTGCAATGATGGAGTTATTCATATGGGCATCTTAACACCCCTCAAGCACTATCATATGCATGAAATAGCAACATGTTGGAATGGCAATCCCAAATTTGACGTGAGAATGCTCGAATCCTGCAGTTCACAGGCAGAGATGGCGATGTGGATAAAACACGCACATATGTCTCGAGTGCTCGACCCGACCGGATGTCCCGCCAGTCCTGCGTCTGTGCATGAGCACAGGCCTTTTTCTTTTCCCTCTCTGCACCACATGTGTGAATTCTATCGTAATGGCCGGGGTTTCCAGAGAACTCTGGATCTTTCAAACAAACCACAACAGGCGGTAAACCCAGCTTCTCAGCCTCCCACAGAGACAGGGACAGTCGGTGGAGAAGTGAGAGTGGGGATTGGAATTTAATTACAGCCTTAAAGCCCTCGGAGTCCAATATGAGAGAGAGGGATGAGACATAAATCTACAGGGGTGCCTTTGTTTGTACGGTGGCTAGAACAAGAAAATCATTCAAAACCCACTGTGGTGACACTTAAGTCTGTAGAACAGCGGTTCAAAGTTTGACGGATGAACAACTGGGTTTTCAAAGTCTGACATAGACGTTCACTCATTCATCCCAGCTTTTTTTAATTAAAGTGTTCATTCTTGTTCTATTGTGGAAAACCGTGCCTCAATAACAGACTGGAAGTAACAAAGACAAATATAGATTTGATTACACACCCTTGGCAGTGCGCCAATCTGTATATTTGACTGTACGTTAAAATTATGATAAAATTTCAACAACTGACCCCAAAAAATTTGATTTTAACTGTTTTCCAGCCAAGCACGCCGGGGAGTTCACTGATTAACTATTGAGAAGGTTTACTAAACTAACTGTGTCTTGCAATACATCACTTTGGGAGCTGAGATTCATGGCTAAAATCAATCTGTCTTTTTCCACATTGCTGACCATAAACGCAATTCCCCTGTGTCTAAGTGAAAGAACATGGATGTACTATTACAAGGGAACCTATGGCCTTATGATTGGATTCAAAGCTGCTTTGGCCGACACATCAAGGGAATTTTCTGGGCTGCAGATTGGCCAGACTGGCGGCAGAGCATAGAATCTGCAGAGTGAGTTAGAAGTCACAGGCCTGCTCCCAATCCATTGTATTTCAGCCAGGGTGGGGCACCGAGGATGAAAACCAGATTGGGTGCTCCACATACTGTTCCACATACAGCGTGAAGAATAAGGCCCGAAGGACGCTTTCTGTCTCTTCCTCCTTTGCTTCACATTTGTAACAGAGATGCAGTAAGGAAGTGTTGATTTAGGACTTAACTGGACTCTGCTCTGATAGGTGTGACAGGGAACATTGGAAGGGTTGCATGCACAGCAGTGTGACTTGCAGTGCAAGCTCGGAGAAAGAGAGAGAAATCAGGCTTGTGGCTGCGCAAGAGGATGTCAGGGGGTGGGGCACCCTCTAGTGCAGAAATCCAGATGTAGGTCACTGCCAAAAAATTCCAAAATCCTGATGTTCGGGCCAACTGGGAGGCTACAAAACCTTCTCCATGTAAATAACGTCAGCAAATCACCCCCTACAATCCTTTCCATAAAGAATCTGGAGACATTTAAGCTGAGACAGCCATGAGAATACAAACCGCATGTCTTCTTCTGTTAGGGTTTCTTAAATCACCTCAGCTCTGTTAAAACAAAATATCGTCGTCCGACGGTGCATATTCAGAAAAGAAATCGGGATATCCAACATGTCAGCCATGATTGTCTTTGGCATCAATATCATGCTAATATACCTTTTCAAACTGACAAGGTTTGCTCAACAAATTGCTACAAAATATTGCTGTCATTTTGTTTGTCTGGACAAAAGTCTTTAGGCATCTCTTTCAAGATTTGAATAGAGTCGTGTGCTGAACCTTCCACTCATATAGCTGGCTGTTCCAGGTCGAGACATAAAGGTTCCAATCCTCAGCTTCTCAACTAAGAGGATGAGAACCGCCATCTGAAGCTACACGCAGGCTCTGCGGCTAAGAAAGCATGTGTGACTTCTTTGTGCACAACCAAGAGAGAGATCCTCTGCACAAAATGTCGGTTGAGAAACAGCCTGCAAAACAAAATGAACACTAGTAAAACTGAGGAGCTGTAGTGGGTGCATGCCGATTCCACCTGTTTTCTATTTATTTGTGTAATCACAGCCATGTAAGTGTCATCATTCCCTCGTTAGAGTTCGAGGTTCATTCCACCAGCTTTATATCTATTTTTTTGACACATGCAATCTCTTTCCCCAGGAGCTGTGAGGTGTTACAGACCAGATGTTTCATTCTGAGTCCACTCATGGAGACGTTTCGATTTGGAGACATAAATTTTAAAGATCTTGCTGAAATGTAGCTATGCATGTGATAGAAACTTGGAAATACTCAAAACCAGTGTGAGTGATCCATATGAATGTATATGTTGTATTCTGGACTCAATAGATATTTTTGGGCTGCCACCTCCTAGCTTGACATTTTCCCTCCATAAAATCACAGCAGAGTGACATCTGGACTTCATGCATGCAAACCGCTGTAATACTTCAAACACCAGGATGGTTTTCACTACCTATCTGCACTAAAACTGCTCTCCAACAGAGTAATGTAATAATGTATTCACTCACTCGCCATCCTAGAAATAAAGAATCTCAAGTAAGGCTGCAATCAATTATTTTCATTAGTATTTAATTTGTCTTAATTAATGGGTTCATTATTTGACACATTTAAATGTCATGTTTTGTCCGCCTAGCAGTACAAAACCCCAAAGATATTCAGTGTACTGTCATAGAAGATGAAGAACACCAGTAAATATTCACATTTTAAGAGCTGGGACTAGACAATGTTTGTTTTTTTTTGCTTTGATTAATCAAGATTAAATTGCAAATTAATTCTCTGTATATTCACTAATCAAATAATCCACTTAATGTTTCAGCTCTTATTCTAACAAGGTTTTGATTAATCACTTTAAAATGATTTGATGTAATTTTCGTTGTTAAATATTTAGTTTGCCCAAATAAAGATAGTAGTGGTATCTAGACATGCAGATATTTCAGCTAGAAAATGTTTTACAATTCAAATTTTTCATAGAGAGATCTGTTGACTATCTAGAGTAACACTGTATCTGTATCTGGAAAGAGATTTTTAATCTTAAATCAAAATTTTTAATGCTTTTAGTACCACAAACTATTTCTGTTCACTTCCATTATATTTCTGTGGAAGCGGAAATCTCAAATCTTTTTAAAATATGATCAGAATGAGCAAAAAACATAGGTGATACATAAAAAAACAACTCACAAACTACTTTAAGTTAATCATGGGCAGAGAGACTTCTGGTATGTTTGCATAACATTACGGCTATGCAGCGTTTTCCCCTCCTTGATGAAAATACCCCATGAGCTCAGCTCTAAACAAAGTGTAAAGGCTGGCAGTACACACATGACATGTATGTACTGTGACATGTCAACATGACTGGTTGTATTTATCCCTGCACAGGTTGTGACTGACCAGCCACGCATGACTGCTGTACCAGTCACTAAGGTTAATTAACTATCTGGAAACTATTTCAGCCCTGCCAAGTTTGTGTCACTTCAGGTATGTCTCCATTTAATGTTTTCCGCTCTAAGTATAGGTGGCTGGCACAGGCTCAGAGTGCTTTTCCGTTGTGTGGAATTATAATGACAGGACAGAGAATGCAATAATATGGGCACAGGCCCAAAAAGGTTTCACTCCCAGGTTACCCAAAAGAACTGTGTGTTATGCCAAAAAATGTCAGGACAAACATTAAAATGATAAAGCCAACAAACCAAACCACAGTAAAAAAAAAAAAAAAAAAAAGCTAAGCTAGTGTTTTAAAAGGGTCCACTGGGCTCTGTTTAGTATTTTAACATAGTGTTTTAAGACAGAGATGCAATATACCCAGATAATATGTATAACTATGTTTTCATTTGTGTATAATCACCTGAAAATAAATTGTTATCTTAGAATGAGTCTTTTATATCAGTAGATGCCGTAGATCCTTTTTCATGGAATCCGCCATTGAACCACCATTTTTCTACGGTAGCCCAGAATAGACAAACTAAACACTTTCTCTGGATAGAGCCACTCGCATTTTTCACTTGAGATTTCGAGGTCAGGGGGTTGCAATCAGCAACTACTCCGCTAGATGAAATCCTTCACACTGGTCCATGAAGGAAAGCTAGCTGGTGAGATAGCCACGACTAATTTAAGCTAAATGTACTTATTGATTTTCACTGGCTCTTATCTGAAATTGAAAAATATCAATTTTTATTAATTTATCTTTTTAGTTCATAATTCTACTTGCCTAAATGACTCAGTAGCTAAACTTAATCAATAAGCTAAAGCTAACGTAACTAGCTCAGCAGATCTCTGGCACTCTCTCGCTGAATTGATTTGGGTGATTTAGGTTGATATACATACTTTAATGTATTAAATTATAAATGCATTGATTATATTGAACTCATTTAATTCATATAAGCTAAGTCTAAATAATATCAATAAAGTTTAAAATGGACAAGAATGCTAAATGGATTATTTGTAGACAGCACAGCACGGTGGTGCAGTGGTTAGCACTGTCACTCCGCTCTGACTTCCCCCCACAGTACATAGACATCCTAACAGGTTAATTGGTGACTCTAAATTGCCCATAGGTGTGACAGTGAACATGAATGGTTGTTTGTCTCTATGTGTCAGCCCTCTGATGAAGCCCTTCGTGATCCTGATAAGGATAAGCAGCAGAAAATGAATGAATGAATAAATGTTTGTAGATAGCCTACTGTGTTTTCTACCTGCACTCTGTGAAGATTACTGAAGGGTATCTGTTTATTTTAATATCTGTTATATGACAATCATTTTTGAAACATTCAGCTCCAGAAGAAATAAAATGAAAGCATTACAACCTTTCTATGTGTCACCAGGTGACTAGCCAGCCTTTAAACCATGAAACCTCTTTTCTCTCAACTTCACTGCTGATGCAGGTAATACTCTGCCTTTGTATGGCAGAATTGTTTATACTACAGCTTGCGTTATCCCATCAGGGGTTTGAAAAAGAACTTGGGGTATTATCCAGTGAAAAGTCGGGATATTTGTTCTCTTTTGTAAAGTAGAAATCCCAAGAATAATTATTGTAGCATCTCAACGGTCTCAAAGTGAAAGAACAGACATATTAAACTGCTCTTTGGTGTCTAGATTCATGCTTTGGCCTTATTTGTTTGGTGCATTAGCATAATCAAATATTGCTTGAAACACAGTTGTCACATCGTTGCATTGCTTGTACCTGCGATGTGTTGATGTTATTTCTTCTGTTGAGACACAGTTATTGCAGTATAATTCATTGGGGGACATCAAAGCCTCTGTTCTCTATGTAAAACAGCGGAAAGGCTCTCGGCAGCTTCGTATCTGTAGCTCAGTCAATTGCCACTTCAGAATGGATCTGGGATTTCTGCCACACAACACAATGTATGAACATGACATATTGTCAAATTTATCCGCAGATACAGAGATGCTCTGCAAACATGAATTTATCACAACTACATTAAATGAAGAGAAATGCATTAAAAAATCTCTTTGTGAGAGAAGCTTCTGATATGTAACCTGTCATCTTATCTCTTGTGTGTGTTTCTGTATAGTGAAAAGGTTATTTGATATTGCATATATATATAATGTAAATGCAAGATTTTCACCTTTGTTTGAAATTATTAATCACCATACCTTACTATTCACGCTTTTCATCTATCTAACACTTCATGAAACATTCAAATGCAATAGAAGGTGTCTTCTCTGTGCCTTAACATTAAAGAAAACTATCATTAAAGTGAAAGATTTAATAAAGAAACAGCCTAACCTGCTGTAAGTATGCAGTGTGCAGTGAAAGTAGTCCCTTCACTCAGTGTTTTTGACATTCGCACTAACATCCAGAAAGGCCACTGTGAGATTAAAATCAAGGAAACAGCACTTTTTTTTTTGTTGTTGTTGCTTTATGTGACATCATTTAATGTTTAACGTTCAAGCGTGTGAGTATTTGTGTGTGTGAGGGAGGCAAAATTCATGGTGCACGGGTGGAAGTGGATTATTGCCATCAAGTTCAAATTGAAGACTATATTTTTGCATTGTTCACAGTGAGTGATTGCTGAGTGTGAGGCATTAGTTATGCTGACTGCAGAGCTATAAATAATATTTTACTGTAGCGAGAATGTGTGTGTGTGTGTGTGTGTGTGTGTGTGTGTGTGTGTGTGTTAGCATGACATCTGGGTTTTAATTCTGGGGGAAAAAAATCCCATATCTGCATGATCCTACTAACGCAAGCCATCTGAAGAGAATACAGATGAGAGATGTTCCCTCCATTCTCCCGCAACCTCCTTCAACAACAGTGCATGGCAACACACAGTGACCTTGGATGATTAAACATTCCTCTTTGGTTTGTATTCTGCCTTCAGTATGTGTCTATAGTGTCCATATACTGAGCACATACAAAGGTGCTGGAGTGTGAGAAGGAATTTGAAACGAAATATTTTAAAAGTAGAGCTGGCTCGTACGGCTTCCGCATTGGCTTGTTTGTAGATTGATATGTATGCATGTGATGTTGGAGATATGCAGATCAATAGGATTTCATTGCACGTGTCCTGTGGGATTTATTATCATCAGTCATTTTAATGAGGTAGCAAGTGATAGGACAACAAGATCACTAAGAGTAATGTTCCACAGGGAGAGTGCAAAGACCGCCACCAGATGGTTCATCTGGGAATGACTGGAATACCAAACAGGCTTTACAAACAGAATCCTTTTACTTGCAAGGTTAGAAAGCATCATTTCAACCGTGTTTACAGAAATAGACTTTAAACAGCCCATTAAAGGCTTTGAGCCAAAAAAAGGAAGCAAGACGAATGATGAAGCACACTCCAGTCCGTGCCACTCAGGAAACACATGATTTATATACAGTGCCAGTGAACGTAACTCTTTCACATGACTGCCACAGTGGACTAATATCTTCAAGAAAATAATGTTGTTTAGGGGTCTCTGTTGTGGGCATGCTAAATGTCTGCGTCATAACATTTCACATTGCAGCGCTGAAGATATACAGTATCATGTGGGCCAGACTGACTCCTGGTTTAATTTCATAGCAAATTGTTGGCTCTTTGAAGCCTTCAGTTACCACACGGTGACACTGGAAATGTTCTATTTAATACCTGTTATATTGTCACTAGACCCACCAGTCCTTCAGCTGCCTCAAGCCCTCTGTGAGATTGGAGACGAACAAAGGGAATATGAATTAAGTCTGTAACTGAGCTGCCCCCTGGCATACTGAATTCTAAATTCAGCTGTGCCTTATGAGCCTTTCATATGATTCGGGTCTGATAATTCTTGGTCTTAATTACAATGGTAGCAGGCAGACCTGGGTTACAAAAAAGATGTTGAACATAGGAAGCAGAGCTATCAGGAGAGTTTTTAAAAAAATGAGTTGAGTGGAGAATATCACTCCCACATTCAAGATTTACAAAGGGAAAGTTGGAGCCAAGATGAATACTGAAAGATCAGAAAGTAGTCCCGGAATCAGCAATGTCTTGAGCAGTATGTGTGAGAAGCCTGTGCCGACTTTTCTGCTCTGATTTTAAGCTATTTAACAACCCCATTCCCTGCTGAACACTGGTACCTTAGGCCAAAACTGTCTCTCATGTCCAAGGCGAAATTTAGAGCTATTTGAAAACTGTAATAACGTGAAAGGACGCAGTCACATCCGATTAAAGCAGACACAGTACATGAACTGCATGTTCGCAATGGCTAAATATTTAGAGCAGAGGCAGCAGTCGTTTTATTTGCTTGAAACACAAAACCACGGTCTGCTGTGCTCATGCCAAAAAGTCTCAGAGAGCTAACGAGTGGAAACACAGAACAATAGAAAAGTTATAAACTGAGCTGTCACAAATGTGGAAACTAGAGCAAAAACTCCAGTTCTGATAAGACCTTTTATCGGTCTTATCAAGACCGATAAAAATAATAATTGTGCTAATAGTAGTAAAAATAATACAAAGCCATGCTAAAGGTAAAAATAAGCAGCAGCTGGCTGACAGTTAAGTCAAAAACTTGCCCGAGATAAACCTGATAAAACTACAATCATCCATACAGTCTTTTTCAATTTGACCTATCTCTGAAAACTTCTACACAAACCAGCCAACAAATCACTTAACCTGTAGCTCTAATTGAATTGTACATCTAGATACCATAGGATTTCTGCTAACGCCATGAAGAGCTGTCAGCTAGCTTTTATCCAAGTTCAAGGACACTTAGGACAACAAAATATTGCTATGAGTCACCAAGACTGAAAGCTTTTGCAAACCAAGCAAGAGCGCGGCCAAAAAGAAAAAAGGAAACTTCAAACAGATTGATGAAACATCATCAAAATGAGAGTTCTCCCTCAGTGTGCTCATCCCTGCTCTCACAGACATTATAGGCACTCCAAAAGCTGCTCTCTGTGACTGAATTGACAAGCAGCGTCGAGTCGGGGGTGTTTGATCTCAGTCATAATCATTATGATGCCCTTAATTGATACAGGTTTGTCCCCTACTGCTGCAGGTCCAGGTGAGGCATTTGATCCATGCTCCCTGAGGTAAACCTGTCCTTGGGAGGCGTTTCTGTCTAGCTGTCACTCTGTCCCTCAGGCGAAAACAAACATCTAAGACAGCAGAAGTCAGAAGCAGAGTCTGTGGATATTTCTCCAGCGCTGTACCTGTGTTTTTACATTTACTACTGTATAAATTGAGTACATTCTACACTACTGCCAAACGTATCCCTAAGCATACCACAGCATTTTACACTGATCATTGTGTTTTTTCATGCCTTCAAGGGAGCCAATATGTCAGTCCAATTTGAAAATGAGCTTGCAGAGATTTGAAACTTGCCTCAGATAAGTTGATGTATTACAGTAAATATTTTTGAACATTATTTATGAATTATTGAATCAGTAGTACTAACATGGCGTGATAATTCAACTGAAACTACGGACTGCTTTGAAGTGTTTTCCAGGTGATGCATTTGAGTGCTGGCAAGAATGATTAAAACCTTGAAAGCAAACATAAACACTCCTGCCACTTCCCATGTACCTGAGCTGGTTCTACTTGTTGGCTGCTTCTAAATAGTTGGAATAACTAAATAATAGTTGTCCTAATGTAACTGGGATTAGATTTTTTTTTTGTTTGGTTTTACACTATCCGAACATTTTTCAACATTACTAAGGCACAACATGTCCTATCAAAACAGCTTTTGTATCACTGGAACACTGACAACCTGCCGCATTCATGCAGAGATAATTGCCATGTGTCAAAAGCCCGCGGACACACAGGCAAACAACTCAGACAATTTTAAAATTGCATAAAAAAAAATGTTTATGCATAAACAAAATGGCCTAAATATGAATAATAAAACTCACTCATGTAAATTGAGGCATTCCTGGTGAGTCTGATGTATCCTGAATGTGGCGTGCCTAACTAGAATACAGTGACTGTTAAAAGCCTGGAAATAAAGGGAGTGAAAACTCAGCAAAATGTTGTTATGCTAAGATGCTAGCAAATAATTCCTTACTTACAAATCACAGAAACGTTCAACAAGAGTCTCTGAGTGTGACTTCAGTATTCAGTCACCTTTTAGCTATGCTTTTGTCCACAAACCTCTGTAAAAAAATGTTTGTATTTCTTCTCCAGCACTAGTTTACATCAGCTCTCTGCAACTGAATTCTGACAATCACTGTACAGTCATTTTGTCCAAGGTCTTTGCTGTAAACAGCTGCTTATGAGTTTATACAGAGGGGTTGATGAAAGCAGTGAGACTCAACAATATGGTACAACTGTGGACTGGAAAACCGAAAACAACGAGCTAAAAATGTCTGCAGGATGATCTTACTCCTAAAAATTTAAGATTGAATCATTTTGTTTCACTTCACTTGATGAAAATGTGAATTTGGTAGCTTCATGCATTAAAACATTTGTTGTTACGCAGCTGATATCCAAGGCAAGTCTTAGTTGTGGGAGCTTCCCATCAGCACTTGAAAACATTATAAAACAATCAAAGCCTTTCAAGTGCATTACCATGCAACCATTAACATAACCTTCACTAAGAATAATGATGACTAAATGTCCATTATGATGGATTACCCTTTTCAAGCAAGTCTCTGATGTTGATTTTCATACCATACTCAAATGAACTGAAACCAGTGGCTGTCTGGGAGGTAGAAAAAAATGCATTCATCAATCTAAAAACATATGGAGCTCAAGTCAAGGGGCTCATAGGTCAAAGGCTGAAAAGTCAAGGAGGTTTGACTTCTAAGACATATGGTGAGCTGTCATTGGGTTTCTACAGTCTGCATTATAACCTGTGTGAGAAAGTGGGTCAAAAACTTTGAGTCTGCTATAACCGCGCAGTGTGCGAGACTTGTGGTTTCGTCCTTTCATGTAAAACCATAAGTGAGTCAAGACAAGTCGTTTGTCATGACGATCTTATATAGCTTAAACCCAGCGCCATAAATGATTACGACCAATGTCATGTCTTATCAGTTCTGGCATTACATGGGCTTTACAGCACGGTGGCTCAGGTTTAATATTATCATAGGTCATTTACTGCTCTGTTTACATTGCTTTGAAGGATTTATATCCGGCCTACTCACTGTCCAGTATTCATGCAAAAGGGGCTTATGTCGGCCCCAGAAGTGGAAAGATTGGGTATGGAAACAGTTGCGTTGAGGGTAACACTCTTGCTCGGGTTGAGGCGGGGGAGGCAGACATTTAAAAGAGCTTACTGCTGTAGCTTTCACTCTGGCTTTGATTGTCTTTGCTTTGATCTGGTTTGGGGCAGCCATGTTGTGCAGTGTTATCCTCCCATAATCTCTGCCATCTCTGAAACACTGCAGTGGAAAAGACACTGGCTGGGGGTTTTCTGTCTCTGCAATGCTTTGGCCAATATTTTCACCCCTCACAGTGAGCATGAATCACCCATCTATGAATAAAAACTGAAGAAAAATCTTCTGAAGCAACACTGAATACATAAAAACAAACAAACACACACAAGGTTCAATCTGTCGCGGAAGTAAATAATAAAACTATTTAATGCAGAATATACAAGTCTGACTCTGGCAAGGTGACCTGAACCTGTCTTGCCATACTTTGCTCTTCGACTTCCTCATGCATGCCCTGTTTTCTTAACGAATCAACCCTCCACTTAATCAAATGCAACATTACCTTCCCTTCAGCAACTAAAACAGTGCACTACAGAGAAGCTGTTATGTGCTGTTTTCTAGGGAGGTGGGGGGCTGGAGGGGTGTTCTGAGCAGCACTAAAGAACAACTTCAAAGGGATATTGTGCATCTATCCCAAATTAGCTGCCTGAGCAACTGTCTGAGCACTTTGAGACCATCCTCTGTTGGTAAGAATACATTATCTTGCGGTTGTGAAATTACAGGCATTTATGTTGTAGTGCACCACTGAGCCAGCCGAAGGACAAAAAACTTGGATATGCCCCGCACGAAGCCGCAAAGGAGACCTGGTACCGTGACTAGTGCCTGAATAGAGACAGGCCCTTATGGTTTACAGATCAACATTCCCAGACAGACGTACTGTAATATATATATTTCTATATATATATGATACTAAGATGCCCAGAGCTCACCCTGCTTGGAGAGAAGAGAAGAGGGCAGCAAGCTGCAAATTCAAACATCAATCCTCGAGGTTACAAAACAAAAATGAGAAGTGAAGATAAGGCGTGTTCTGGATATTTATTGCTCATGCTTCCTCCATTTTTTTCCCCCTTTCATTTTTGAACATCTTATTTAAGCAAAATAAAAATGTAGCTACATGAAAGTTACAAAATCAGACTTTAGGCCTTTGCAACAGGTCACTTGAGCCTCTTGTCCAGGATCCAAAGTATATATTCAACAGAAATACATTGACTGGGAGAGCTGTCATGCGTGTTGACACACATTTGGAAGACCTTCTGCAGTTTGCACATGATTTGTATCACCTGCATATCATTAAACCATGTGCATTTGCTAGCAGTGTGAGCTACAACAAAGTCAGGACCTACATCATACTGAAATATCTGATCGGTCTGCAGCTGAGGACAATACAACGCAGTCCTCACTCCTCGGTGCTGTTTTCTTTATCTTAATTACATAAACAAATGCATGATTAAAAGTTGTACTGAAGCTCTACGCCAGCTGTTTGAGGCAGGCTGACACAGCTGTATACATGTGTCTTTGCACACTAAATCAAATGTCCCATTGTGCTCATCTGGAGTGAATTAGGCTGAGGGAGGGAGGGGGACCTAGAGGCTTTGATATACAGAGGAGGAAATGGGTAATGTCCTGGAACCACATGGAACATCCTAATAGGAGCTGGTGACTGATAAGATGGAGATAACCAGATCATCTCTGTCTGTCTGCAACCTGTAGGCCTAACCCTTTCTTTCATTAACAAGCTCAAAACCAGAAATAGTGCTGATTTTAACACAGCAAGTTAGCTCTTTTTTTTAAATCAGAAAATCTGTATTAAATCAGGTTTAGCAGTAAAAGTCTCCATTCAGGCATTGCCAACCCAACCATGCATGCTACACCCAGAAAGAAAAACAGAAAAGGACAGATTTCTAAACAAAATGAGTTCAATAATTGGACTCTCCAGGTTTCAGTAATCTTAAAATGATAGAAGTAAGCTTGCCATTGCAATGTTGTTGGTTTGAATATCAGCAAGAGGAAGGAAATTTAGGGATCCAGTGACAACCAGAAGCTGGAGAGCTGCAAATATCACACACCCCACTCCCTATAAATTCAGTTGATGTGCTGTGGAGGAAGGCACTCAAGCCCCAACCACTGGAGTGGAGTTGGTCTGTAGCCAACAGAGGAAATCTGTGGTTGTACTAGGCAGCTCCTGTGTGAATGTGTAGCAGGGTGTGTCTGAAATGCAGCCACTCTACCCAATATTTCAATTGCCGGGACAAATAAAGGCTTAAAATAGTGTTAAAGTTATAATATGCTTTACACTGGCCGTCTTTGTAAACAAGTTAACCTAGATTCCTGGTTGCAGCGAAAAAACGAAAAAACAAATAAAAAAAACAAAAAAATCATAATAATTATCATGTGTGTTGTTAAAACTCGATGTGTCAGGCTGAAATAATGCAGTGTGGTCTGTAGTTACAACTGTAAAAAGACCAAATCTGAAAACAGGAAAGATATGGCTTTTCCATTCATTCATTTAAGGGCATAAATCATTCCCTTTGAAGCGAAGCCGAGCCTGTTTGCAAGGGAACATAAGAAAGCCAATATGGAGAGCAGCTGGTCAGCTGGGATGAACATGACATGCTGTTTCTTGGGAAAGAAAATAGAAAGAAAGGAGAAATGAGGAGATAAAAGAGTGAAAACAGATGAGCGTCACATCCAATAACCAAAATATCTCCTCACAGGCTAGCATTCATTTTTGGTGAAAAACAACACGAAGCAGTGTACTTTATTTGATGAGTGAAGAACTCTTGGACAGCTATGGATCCACAATATACTTCTCTTTTTCAAACTATTGGACATACCACAGCTCTAACAGGACATGCTACACTATCACTATCAAAGTGCGACTTACTTACAAGAGAAAGCAGTGTTTGTCAATCTAATTCACACAGTAGACAACCAGCAGGCTTGCATCAGTCAAAAGCAATATAATTAGGGACAACTGGCCACAAAGAACTTAAAATAGGAAATTAAATCAAGTCCCTGAGACTGCAGTCAAGGCAAAAACATCACTGCACTCAGAACTGACGCAGGTTTTCATCACAGGTTATGTAACAGAGATCTGCTGCCCTCTTGTGTACTTAAGTATAATTTCAACACAACTTGATGCTTGGCAACCAGAGAGGGGAGTACATGGTAATGTTATACTACGACATATTCTATCCAGTAATGGAGGAAATATTCAGAACCTTCATTTAAGTAAGAGTAGAAATACAACACTGTAAAATGACCTCATTGTATAGTGTAGTAGTAGAATAGTATACCAGCAAAATGTACTAAAGGTAAAGTAAGTAACAGCACTCAAATGCAGAATAGAGATCATATTATAGGGAAATTACTATATTACTGATGTACTAATGTGTAATTGACATTTCACGGCTGCAGCTGGTTGAGGTGGAGATCATTTGAACTTTTTTTAATAATATTGGTGAATGAACAAATGACCAATTTTATACACAAAACATATTATGTTTTTTGTATAAAATTGGTCATTTGTTCTTAAGTATAGTATTTAGTTACATTCGACCACTGTTTATGTTACACTGTACACTGTGCATCTGTCTGAAAAGTGGCGTTCATTAACTGACTCAACTCTAACTCACATCTCCTGTTCTGAATGTAAATGGGTGAATTACACACGACGTAAATTATCGTGAACTTTGCTTAAACGTTCTGTAGATGTTAAAAGTGTTGATGACAAACTGAGAAGTAGTTGCAGAGAGTTGCAGATATCACAGTCAGTTTGTTTTGTGGGTCAAATCTTTCATCTTTCAAAGATTAAAACACATAAAAAAACTGAGGAGCTGAAAGGCTTAGTCACTCAATAGATTAGTTTGATCGAGAAATAATTAATTCTAATTAATTTAATCAGTTAATTATTTAGGTTAAGTGAAAATACAAATGATTCAGTGGTTTTCAAAAATGAGGATTTTCTGCTTTTCTTTGTTTTAAATCATTATAAATTGAATATCTTTAGGTTGTTTTTTGGTCGGACAAAACAAGACATCTGAAGATTTAATAGTAAAATAAATGAATAATAAAAAATAATTTTAAAAAACTGTAACTGGAGTGTAATTAACACTTGTGATGGCCCCTTGTAACATGTTTCGTAAGCCTATCTGAGCAACAGTGTCATAACAAACCCACAGAAAGCCTGCATTCAAACAGGAAACAGCAATCATCAGACACCTTATCAAAATATGACAGCTGGCTGAGTGTGTCAGTGAAGGAGGGAACCTCCCATGCCACATGTTGATGATAATTAGACCCATGGTATCTGCATAGAGATGAGCAGTTCATCCATCCAAACCGCAAATACTATAGTAACCTACAATCTACAGTACCCTGCACATTACTTTGAACTCTTAGGCTTATCACCAGTTAACCAGTCATTTCTAAACTTGCTGTTGGTCTTCAGGACATTGGGCAGATTTGACCTTCCAGCCATGAAATACTCAATGCTGGTCAGTATATATTGCTGGATATTTATTATTACTGATAACATACAAGTAGTGTTGAAATTTATATATATAATAAATTCAACCACTCAATATATTTAAATGTTTTGAACTCAGTATTATTATTTTGTATTCTGTGCACCCAGTGATACAAACAAAAAGAAGCTATAACTACAAATTGATCCAATTCATCCATATACTGTATATGCACATGTGTGCATTAAACTAAAACAAGGGTCATCACATCAATGCATAAAATCCTTCATAAAAGCAATATCAATAGATGAAATGTCTAGACAAATAAAGAAACTTAAAAAGGCCAGACTCCTGGGGACGATAGATGATAAATGAGTTCTATATAAGGTCTATAATTGTGCATTCATTTTAATTCAGGAACCTGCGAATGAACCTGAAACTCATCAGTAATCAGTCTGATTAAACACATTAAAGCAATACTGTCATCTATAATAGCAAAAAGAAATAAAAAGAGATTGTTTTTTAATTTTGTAGCTGCTGGCTGATTCTGATTCATATATATATATATATATATATATATATATATATAGATGTATCAAAACCTGAGATTACAAAGTGGTTTACAAGGAAAACAATAAAAAAGTAAATTCATAAGGGGTAGTTTAATGAATCTTGCTTCACAAGCTGATGTTTTGTATGAACAGTCTTGATTGGAAAAGCAATTTGTAACTAAAGTTTGAAAGCTTTCTAAACAGACAAAAAAGGAAAATAAGAGACTCAAACCTTTAAATAAACGTACAGTTTTTCCATCAGCTGTCAGTTACAGTTGAAGACTCTGTTGCTAGTAGCAACGCATACTGGCACAGCTCCCTGGCAGTTTAACTGTATCCAGCCTTTCAGATCTGCTATCAAGCAAATATTGTCAGGCATCTACTCTAAAGATGCTCTCGCTGGAGCATAAACGTAAAGGTACAGCTGTTTGGGACTGTTGTTTATAGTTTGAAATGTGAATCTATTATTTCTGTGATCAGATGACAACACACTGAAGCCATTATGCTAGCATTAGCTTTGTGAGTCTAATTTTGCTCAGTAGTAACTTAAGTGTTGTAAACATATTTGGAGTATTTGTTATATTTACTTCATTACATTTCAGAGGGAAATCTTGTAGCCTACCCTTTACTCCACCACATTTATCTGACCAATTTATAAACTATGATACTGTGCTATAGATTAGACCACCCAACAGTATAAAGTAGTAAAATGTGCTCCACTTCCACCAACAACATCGAAATGCTTCTTATGTGTTGAATGTAACTCTCTAAAAGGAACAATTCTGCTCAACAACTACTGTTACATTAATACTTTAAGTACATTTTGCTGTTAATATTTTGTTACGTTCACTTACTGATTGTGAGTGCAGGACTTTTAATTAATTGTTACTTTAATTAAAGTAATTAGTTACTTAGTTAGATTACTTCTTCCACAGTGAAAACACAGTACATTGCTGTGACGTTACTGTAATTTGTTGTGATATTACAGTAACTACAAATGTTAAAATATCATATTGTAATTTTACATTGATATACTGTATTTTTCATAGTAATATTGTGTCTGGTTACTCTAGAAACCCAATACAATGCTGTAATTTTCATCTATATTACTCTAAAATGATTACTATATATAATTATTAGCCAGTAATTTACTGTAAAAGTACAATAATATATGTTACAGTATACTAATATCTTAAACATTCAAAGTAACTCTTCATTTATAGGCAGGATAATGTTGAGTATTTTACTTACTCTTGTGGACTCTACTATCTACTATGCGTTTATATGTAATTAAGATGAATTAATGTGATACATTTCCAATGAGGACTTACTTGATACATACTTAGTTTCTTCTTGGTATGAGGGAGAACGTGATGTTTATTATTAATTAACAGCTATGGTATACTTTTGTAAATCCAGTTTCTTGTTACTGTAAAACTAGCGTTCATTCATCTTGACAGTACCTTGGTCTAACTCTTGGTATCTCCTCTCTCTCTCTCTCTCTCTCTCTCTCATCTTAATTGGAAGTGTGTGTAGCTCGCAGCATAGCTGTGATGCTATGTAAGGGCAAAAGGTGTAGCATAAAATGGAAATATTTAAGTAGCAGCAATTCAGGACTGCACCTAATTACTAAGTTGTAACTTAACATCAAGGTTAAATAAAATCCTAAATGTTGTACAGCTGTACCTGCAGGTCTCATTATGGTTGCTGCGGTGATGTTGAATGCTCCTATTATTACATCAGGTTGTAAAATGCAATTATGTCATTTTAACCGCATGAAGTTAAACGTGGTCACATAGTGAGAAAGTGAATGGCAACTAGAGGAGGAGGTTAAGACTAATAGGCAGGAGTTCACCAAACATTTTGGCACGATTCATAATTCCCTCAACTGTTTGGTCAAGTGTGCTAAGATTTGTAGCACATTTAAACAAATTACATAGATTATTTTATATTTTAAAGGTATTTCACATATTGGCTTGTCCCAAATGTGAAGATTTTTTTCTATTTTTCCAGAGCTACAACATTAAAATGCTGCATAATTTTACATTTGATACTTTACGTAAAATTTATGATTTTAGGTTATAATAAAAAAATGCACTTTTTATGACGTAATGTCAAAATTGTGTCTGTTTCTCTGTCAAGTCCTTCATGCTTGTCATATATAAATACATAAACTTGAAATGATGTGACGCACAATAAGGCAGGTCATGAAAAGTGACTTTAAATACTAGGTCATGATGGCTTTTAGGCTTTAAGCCATTAACACTGGTAAAATTGCAGTTGTACCCATTAACAGCTGGATTAGCAGTGGTGGAAAGAAACTAATTAAGTTCACTCAAGTGCAATTTTGAGCTTTATGTAGAGTATTTTCATTTTATCTTACTTTATGTCTTTATTTGAATGTAGTATTTTACATTGTTCTTTTAGTACTTATTTAACTTAAATAATTTGAGGACTTGTAATTTAAATCAAACTTATTTTCTGGCTCTATGTCTCATTTTGCCACTTTTTATTTACCTTTATTAAGTCCTATTAAAACATTGTCGGTTTCTCTGTCAAATCCTTCCTGTTTGTCACATATAAATACATAAAATTGCAATTCTAGCTAATAAAAAGTGTTATTGTCATGGGATAAAAGTTTATAGGAACACTTAAAAACTACATGGCTGCTAACCACTAAAATATTAGATCATAATGGCATCAGTCTGTCAGTCTTATAGCCATAAAACACACCTTGAAGGCGCAGCTGTAACCAATTAACAGCTGGATTAGCGACATAATACAAATCAAACAAAAGACGCCTTGCCTTAGTTATATTTAGCCTCTGGTAAAGTCAACAAACGGGTATTCAAATGCCATCTCATATCTGTGAATGCAATCGTGATGCCTCAAAAACGCGGAAGCCGAGTCAAGTTTTGTGTTTATCTCCACACAGACATCTCTGGCCAATCCCAGTGCTAACCATGCCGTGAATGCAGCTGAGTGTTGAGGGTTGTTGTGGAGGGGGAGCAGCCGAGTCCGAAACACAAGTGACCGCTAGCTTCATGTCAACCACACAGACGTTACTCAACTAGCGAGAAGCGGAAGAGGGAGAGACAGAGAGGGGGGGGGACCCTGCTGGAAGGGACACTGGACTTTATTTCTGTGCGTTTGAACCCGCCAAATATTTATATCGATTTGAGGTTTACCTATTTTAAGGAGCTCGGGAATATCAGCTGTAAGGGGAAGGTTAGCTAGCCACCGCCATCTCTTCTCAGTCGGAGCGACCGCCGTGTCTTCCACACCATGGGGAACGCTGCCACCGCCAAGAAGGGCAACGAGCTAGAGAGCGGTGAGTCCCGGCTCTTTATTTATTTATTTTTCTTTAGGCTTCATGTTGTGTTTTTAAAAGCGTTTGACACACGTCTCAAAAACCACCTCAACGTTGACAGCTAGCCTGTTTATAACACTTAAAACTGTCCTAACTGGCAGCTACAGTAAAAAGCAAGGGGAAGGGCCGGTCCGTCATCCCCCCGCACTGTTATCCCACCAGCGCCCTTTTAAGCTGACGATAAAAGACCACGCAGGGGGGGCTTATTTGTGTGATTTTTGCACGCAAAACTGACCAAACTTAAAAAAAAAAAAGGCCTAGCTGGGTTAGCTAGTAGCAAGAAAGACCCCGTGGATGTTGTGGTTTTCTTGCCTGCAAAAGGGGGTGGGGAAAGGGGGGAGCACTGTCAGTGTTAACAGCCCCGTTAAAAGCCTGTTAAAAAAACACCCGAAAGCAATGCTTATCGATGAATTTCCACCCCCAGATATTGATGATTTCCACACGTTAAAAGGCTGTTTGCATGCCATCTGGAGCACAAGAAGGATCAAGCTTGATGACCAGCTAGCCTGCTAACTTTAGCTGTGAGGAGGAGGAGGGGGATTAGCCCTCAGAAGGCCCCTGTCATTTCATTGCCTCTTGACGGTGGTAGCTGTTCAGGCCTGCACATACATACAGACATACATACACTGTGTTAGCCGTGGCGTGCAGTCGCTTCCCATCTCAAATGCCTTTTAAAATCTTGAGGCTGGGCATCACCTCATCCTCTCCTCTGTGGTGCCATCCTCAACTTGGATGCACAACATTCAAGATTCTTGCTGTATGTTTAGCTGCATCGCACAGAAACTTTGAACTCTTTCAAATTTTGCAGCAATAAACCACAAACCCGTGAGTAATTGTTATAAAAATAGGCAATAAATTGTGCTTGAAGGCAGTGTGGGACTGTTTCTGTCTCTGGGCTTCGCTGCCACATTTTATTCTCGGCTGCATAAACAAAGCTTTCCCTTCTGTACAGCACTGTGACCAAATATGGTGAAGAAATGACAAATGCCCTCTTTCCATTCATAAAACTGGGAGCTACTACTGTCTCTTCCAGGCATATGCACGTACACACACACACGCACACTTGAATTGTGTCCCTTGTGTTTATTTAGAGCCCCTTTTCTAATCTTGCTGTGGTAAAGGTCCATCAAGGCTCACTTCTCACACTCAGCTCGTCATTGACTGGAGCAGCTTGTCATCAGACCTTCGTCAGAGGATAAGGGGTATTACAAGCTTTGAAAGGTTTGACGTAACTAGGCCCAGGCCAGTGTTACTTTGCGCTCATATACTTTGATGTGTGCAGCTTGTCATCATCGAGCATCCTGTGTGATAAATCATAAATGTTTCCCTACGCCTGGTTGTAAACATAAACGCTGCAGGTGTTTATTTTTTTCTTGAATTAATTACATTAGATGGCCTTTAAAATCAGCCACCCCTGTCCGCTTTTTATAATCTTAAAAAAAAAAACATGCGTGGAACCATCTGTGTTTGGTTTCGCACTTTTGCACAGTTTGTTTAAAGTAGCGTCACTTTATGATGCAGTGAATACGCCCCCCCCCCCGAGATTTATTGACCTGTTGAGAGAAACCAGGCAGGCACAGTGAACAGTGCCAACCAGAGACACTCACACAGACAGAGATGATCAGATCAGCAATAGTTTCCTATACTGCCAAGAATTTCTTTTGAGTGTAACAATGATCCCTAGATCCTGTGGCGTGGCTAACTCTTAAACCTGTTTAAGCTGACCCTGTGCCCTGAGCTGCAGATTTGCCCGGCGTGTAGGCGCTCTGACAAGACGACCTGGTTGCCTACAGTGCTGCATATAAACTACAGTACCTGTGTTTACTGCATATAGCTGCCATTAGCTGGAACAGTTGGAAGAGCACCAGCGCAGTCACACTCGCACAGGGAGATTAAACAGCTGCCATCATGACACCTATTTTATTTCACCGTGCCCACGTATTGTGTTTCACTCTTTAGCGTAACAGGGCGCACCGACACAACTGAACCATGTTATGCTTGTCTGGATTTTGGCGTTGCTGTCGGGAAGGGTTGGCCAAACTGTGCTGGCTTCAAACCATTTGATTTGTCCCTGCAAGATGTTGTAGAGATGTTTGTGCTTTTCAAAAGACATGTTATTTATCAGTTTTAATGTAATTAAAATGTGCGATTTGAGGGGAGATATTTAAACATTTTGGATGTCATGTTGTAGCTGCAGATGCAACAAACGATTCTGTTGTCAGGAAGTTAACATTAAGTAATGTTTCAAGCAAAAATGCTAAACATTTGATGGTTCCAGCATCTATGAACATCATTACTAATATTTTTAGTCAGTCGGAACAAATAACCAATGTAATAAATGTCAGGTTGATAAATAACAGGAATAACTGTTAGTTGCTGTCCTACATAAAGCGAAGAAAATCCTCACAGTGGAGAAGCCGAAACATGGAAATGTTTCGCTTTTTTTTGCTTGAAAAATGATTCTCCACTAGTTGCTTCAGCTCTATTTTTCACAAAGCGCTAACTTTTGTGCCAATTAAAATGAAAACTTCTCTCCTAATTAGGAGAAAAAAGTCCAAATCTTTGGCGTACACAGCAGGTTTTGAAGGTTTACTCCTCTAGTACGGAGTGTTATCTTATCATTCTGACCTAATATGCACGACTGAATTACTCCGACGCGGCGGTTTGGTTCACCTGTTCTTCGAACACCACAGCAGACTCTCAGTCTCTGTTTAAATTCCTCAGGTGAACGTCAACTCTGTTCTCATTCCTGTCGCTTCTATTCACTACACATGCTTCATGTTTGTTGATGTGTTTATACTTGTTGTTATGTACATGATTTCTCTCTGTCTTCTCTTCCGTATCATCACCATCCATGTGGGTGATTGTTCCTGCAAAACCTTGGTGATCAATAGAGACTTTTGGTATGCTTATTCCTCCAAAAGACAACCAGAATGGCAGAACGGCATTGGTCTCATAGTGACGACTTGCTAGATGTGCTTGCTTTTTTTTTTTTTTTTCCTTCTTGTGTGCTTTGATAATAAGTCCGTGTTTTTGTTATCCACATTCTCTCAATCTGGATTTCCCATACATTGGTTTGTTTTTGCTTACCATTTTTATGCTGTGTTTTAATAGCCTTTCCCCAAATTGTACTAAGTGATGCACAAGATGCTCAGAGAAACCTCCCATGTAATTCTAAGTGTTGTGATCCCCCTCTTGTTTGAATGATGGTACCAAATAACAAAAACAAAACTACTGAGTGTCTTGGCATGCATCACTACTCCGTCTGTCTTGGATGTTGTTGTCTTGTGTGTTGTGTTCTTTGTTCTTTAGAACAAAGTGTGTGATATTTTTAGTATCCCATTTAATTTCTATCCAGATGAGAGTTGACTTTGCCCATATTTTTCTCCACTGTTTAATTTCCTTTCCCCACATTTCTTCCTTTCCCCTTTGAGTACGATAGCGTTTGGTCTTTTTGCCAGTTAAATCTAAAAACCCAAATGTATTTTTATACCAATAATCCAGTTCATGTCACCAGGCTCTCGCTGTGTGCTAACTGTGTCTGTCTTCACTTTTTCTTTTAGTGAAAGAGTTTCTAGCCAAAGCCAAAGAAGATTTCTTACGGAAATGGGAATGCCCACCACAGGTGAGAATGATGAAAACTCAATATTTTTTGGCCAGCTGTGTCTACAGAATAGGCTAACGCCTTGGTATTTTCACAGAGCACAACGTGCCTAGATGACTTTGAAAGATTAAAGACCCTGGGTACCGGCTCATTTGGAAGAGTCATGCTGGTGAAACACAAAGGAACAGAGCAATACTTTGCCATGAAAATACTGGACAAGCAGAAGGTCAGTGGATGCATGTATCAAGCCTTGGGGAACATCTTCAAATAAATAACAGCGTTGACATGTGCAGCAACACGTAATACAAATTCAGTCTTATCTTCCTAAAAGGCGGAAAAAAAGACGTGTCACAAGTCAAATAAATAAATAACTGAAAGCTGCCTTTCCTGTGTCTGCTATCTCTGTTGCTAGAGGAAGTAAGATTTACACGACAAGGTCATCTTATCTCTTTTTATCTGTCAGGTGGTGAAACTCAAGCAAATAGAACACACGTTAAATGAGAAAAGGATATTACAGGCTGTGAGCTTCCCCTTTCTCGTCAAACTTGAGTATGCGTTTAAGGTACAGTGTTTTACTTATTTATTTAAATTTAGTATCTGAACTTATTTTATTCAGTTTTCAACATGGTATAACTGTTTTTGTTTTATTTTTCTTAGGACAACTCCAATTTGTACATGGTGATGGAGTATGTTCCAGGAGGAGAGATGTTCTCACACCTAAGACGAATTGGAAGGTTCAGGTGGGTATTATACTGTCACCAACTAATATCTAAGGTGTGTTATAACACACTGCTTTAAACACACTTCTTTTCTCCTCCTCTACAGTGAACCACATGCACGGTTTTATGCCGCCCAGATAGTGCTGACATTTGAGTACCTCCATTCACTAGATCTCATATACAGAGATCTGAAACCCGAGAACCTTCTCATTGACCACCACGGCTACATTCAGGTGAGCTGCAACACAAACAAATAAATACGTAATGCTGCTCTGACTTACAAGTCCACACTTGGCCTATATCTGGTGTACCTATGTATGCTCTTGAATTCCAGGTGACAGACTTTGGATTTGCCAAGCGGGTAAAAGGCAGGACCTGGACGTTGTGCGGGACCCCGGAGTACCTGGCGCCAGAAATCATTCTCAGCAAAGTATGGAGTTCCTGTGTTTTGAACAGATACTGTGGATGCAGGAATGTCACAGTGTTCACTTTCCTTTCTCTGTACACAGATAGTTGTTTCTTTAGTAGATAACCGAAACGGAAACACTGACCATGTTTGGTGATGTTGAGGTTTTGCAACACAGCTACAAATGAGTTTTAAAGCAGCTCCCATGTCAAGTGTCATTCGAGACTTTCTCCTACGCCTGCTGAACAATCATACAAGACGACCTTTATTTTGCACTGTCAGTTGCTTCAGTAGATCATAAATGTAATGCAGCAAAAAAGACACATTAAACATTTTTTTAACAGCTCTCTCTACTGGCAAGTAAAACCAACAGCTGGATAATGATAATAATACATAAAGGAAATCAACTGACAAAGTATTCTAAAATTTACAAAGCCATAAATTAGAACAGAGCAATGTATCATCAATAAGACAAAAAAGAAAAGACAAAAGCAACGTCTGTTGTTTGTCTTTATTTGGGGTATGCATTTTAATGCAAAGTGTGCGTTAGCTGAAACAAAGAATAGCTCCCTTGATCAGTGTTAGCATTTGTTCCAGTCAGTCCAGTTACACATCAGAGGAAGTCCTAATTGTAAATATGGCGGTCAAAGTCAAGCATGCCCTTTAAATTCTGTGAGTAGCAGAAGTTTTGTTGTTGCGTCCTCTCAGTGCTATCTGTCTTGAATCTTTTCAGGGCTATAACAAAGCTGTGGACTGGTGGGCCCTCGGTGTCCTCATCTATGAAATGGCAGCTGGCTACCCTCCATTCTTTGCAGATCAACCAATTCAGATCTATGAGAAGATCGTGTCTGGGAAGGTAAACTGGTGTTTGCTTTAACATATATGATACATGAAGGAAATAAAGTCCTTTGTATCTGTACTTTGAGAATAAGTGTGCATGTGCAAAACTCATATTTCACCAGTAAAGAAAGAGTCTAAAAACTATTATTTATCTCTTCTTCATTCCTAGGTGCGATTCCCCTCCCACTTCAGCTCAGACTTGAAGGATCTGTTGAGAAACCTGCTGCAGGTGGATCTGACAAAACGTTACGGCAACCTGAAGAACGGAGTCAACGACATCAAGGGCCACAAATGGTTTGCCACAACAGACTGGATCGCAATCTACGAGAGAAAGGCAAGACACCCAGTACACATTTTGTAGTGACAAACAACACTGTTAGCCCTATAAAAACCAAGTTAATTAGATATTGATTTGTTGATATTGATTTTTCTTTTTTGTAGTTGTAAAGTTCCCAGTTATGATGCCCCAACACTATTATATGATTTTGTTTCTAGGAAGTTATGAGAGAAGTGTTCATCTGTTTTAAGGTCCTGTGTGATGGTCATTCTTTGCAGCTCTGTTTTTTTTTTTGCTTGAATGTTAACAGTGATTTCACAACTGGCCAGTCAAGAGTTTTTTTTCCACTTGGAAATCACCCAGCTCCACTGCTGGCTCTGAGCTATCGGTGCCGCATGCCATTTTGCAGGATGACAACGATAATGGAGTTCTTTGATTAATCAAAGTAGATATTTAGCTCAGGCTTGAATCTCATTGATCTGTTGCTTTTGTTTAACCTTATTACGATTATACAATCATGCTGTGTTGTTGTTGTTTTTTTTTTTAACTTTAGACTTTCTCCCTTTCTTTTTTTTTTCTGACCCTACCTGTCATGGTTTGTTATAGGATGTAATTCATTTAGTTTCAGCACCGTTTTATGTTCTTCCACCTTACTTTAGACAGGTTATTGGTTGCAAAATAACTACTTCCCCATGACAACATGTAGTAGGATTCTATGGAAACAAAAAAAGCAGAGCTATAAAGATAGATTTGAAGCAGAAAACAGTCGAGTGAAACCAGTGAGTTGCCTCCTTGAATACTGCCGTATAACAATTAGACTTGCAATAGGCAATTTTACACCCATTTTTACTCTCATTTTGAATTTTGTTTGTATGTCTGATTATTTTCATTATTGATTTAATTGTTTAATCTATATGTATGATGATGATGAAAAATGTGACCATCCAAGAGTTTAAAAGAGAATTAATTAACTGTTATGAGACTTTACTTTTCTTTTATTAAGACGAATAAGAAGCATTAACACTTTAACATCTATATTGATTAAGTGATCAGATTCATTTGATAATATTTAGTGAACTGTAAATTTAGCAGAAAATAATTTAGAATCACCATCTCTACATTAGATTACATTTTCAGGGTTGAGGATGGCACGCTTCAAGTTGGCCCCGGCTTTATAAACAATTCATTCTCCAAGTGGCTCGGCCTGCACACAAACACACATCTCTGTATGTTTTTGAATCCCAGCTGAAGCCATACCTTTCTGTATCTTTCCACCTTCATTGTCTTTTTCTCTGACAGCCAAACACACTGCATGTTTAGTAAATACACAACTGAGAGAAGTGGACTGACAACTCTGAAGGAACAGTACACCAAAGACTTGCGTTTGTGTCATGTCGAGCTACAGCCTCAGAGAAAACATGGAAACTGTAATTCATACAGAAATGACACTGACATTTATTGACAATAGACTGAGTTTAACTGGAGGAAGAAAGGCTCAGCAGCTTGAATGCTCCGTAAATGGTGTATTGTAGCATTTCAGTGAGGCACACGGCTTATCCAAGTTTTTGGATGGGAATTTTCTGTGTGTCTAGGTCTATACAGATTTGCAAAAGCTCCATTGTTTAGCCGCTGTTTAATTTGGAACCGGTTAGCCTGAGAGCTAGCTGTAGCAACACTGTCTGTCATCATCTAAAGTGATGGAAATGACAGAATATTTGTATAGCATTCATTTTTATTTAGGCTGTCTTCTGCTAAGCCTGCCTGCGTGCCGCTTATGTATAACAGGATATTTACCCTCGGTAACGGAGGTGTGAGAGAAGCATTGACACTCGTATGTACAGTGTCAAACACATGGCATTACTGGAAGTCCACGTTGCTAGAAAGATGTTCCAGCATATTGCTGGTGTTTCCAAAGTTACTTGAAATTATGATCTACAATAAGATTTTCATCATTGTGTTCAGTGACTTTTTTTTTTATGCTGGCATTTAATTTAATTTAAAATTGTGATATTCTGGCGTCGATAAAAGGAATTGATAAGTTCTAACATTTCCGATGAATAAAACAATTTGGTATTGGTTCCCGATTTCCCATTCCTACAAGCAATCACAACACATTAACAAGGAATTTATCTGAAACTTAACAGTGTGGTTGAACAGCTGGTAATATTCTATTTGTGATGGTTAATCTCAGATTAAAATGTGAAAATCCACAGCCAACACAGGTGCTCCTTTAAGTCAAGGTTTACAGTCATAGCTTTTACAGTGTCATCAGACCGTGTCTAAAGGGACAAGTGTTTATAGCTGTTTTAAAATGGCAACACTTGAAGGTGAGATGAAAAGCCTGCAGTCAAACAGAGAGGAAAGACATGATAATTGTTAAAATGTGGATTAAAGTGCACACTTTCATTCAGTTTCTCCTCAAAGAAATTCTCAGTGTTGCACCTGTTTGTAGACACATTGTGTGAATGAAAAGAAAAGCTTGCGAGAGGAATCCTGCATACTGTGTTACTTTGCAAATCGCAGCGTGAAGTGGACCTCATTGTCAGTTTTTATAACAACAACGACGACAGAAAAACCCTGAAATCTGTGAAGGGAGGGGGTTTCACACACTGACCATCTGACAAGCACTCCCTTTAAATGATATGGACCCCCTTAAGCTGTCAGAATTCAGTGTGATTTAGCATCTTTCGTTCTTGCCAGTTTCTAGACACCCTTCAACAGTGTAAGGTACATTGCTGAAAGATGTCTGAAGTTTCTTGAAAATTCTCTGTAAAGACTCCCTCAGAGAAAGGATTGCCTTTCCTTTTGCTGTCATGGGTGTTCTTGTGATTGGCAGAACAGACATAAATATAAATCCTGCCTGTTAAAATATGCATCGCTCATGTTCTTGCAGGTGGAAGCCCCGTTCATACCAAAGTGCAGAGGCCCAGGGGACACCAGCAACTTCGACGACTACGAGGAGGAGGAAATCCGCGTTTCTTTAACGGAAAAGTGCGCAAAGGAGTTTGCAGAGTTTTAGGATGCGAGAACATGGATATATCAGGGAAATAAGGGGATCTTTGCACTCTTCTAAAGACTTGGGATGGAGCAGAGACCATCGTTTTTCAGATCTACTACATAGTCCCTTCATTCCATCGGGCTGGATGAGGTCGCCATGATCCTTGGGTGCCGATAACCTCTCACTGTCACGTACACCTGCGTATTAAAGCAGACACACCACTTTTTTCTTTTTCTTTTTTTTGTACCTACCCACTGTTTTGTTTTTGTTTTTTTTTTACTTTGAAGCAGTTAGTCTTGGATGTTGTTATCCCCTTTTAAAATGTGATATTTTTTCAATTTCCTGAGGAAAAACTGAGACAATGGCCAATAATAATCCACACATTGTAACTGACTTGTCTATGGCAGTTCGACACACAGTTCTGTGGGTTGTATACTACTTCCCTCTAGTCGTCAGCGGTGTATATTTACCGGTCTGTTACAGGTTCACATCACATTGGCTATTTGTAAAATTCTGGCCAGCTTTCTGAGGTAGCATTTGTCCTATGTGCATATCTGTCAGTTTTGTAAGACATTTGAACACATTGAGTGTTGAAAGCATGACCAAATAGAAAACACTGGGTGACACAAGAAGAACGGTCTTTTCCTTTCTTTGCTTTTTGCCTAGAGAGCCGAGTCCTCAGACCCCCACAGAAGCATCCATTCACTGTCTTCTTGGTATTCTGACCCAGGCACAGCAAGCCATCGCAGAAAATGACAAACCTTGTTACATTAAGAGGCAAATCAAGTCGTTTGTTTGATCCTTTTGGATCTGTTCGTTACATGTAAAATTTGTCATTTGGTATCTTACTATTTTTTGTCGCTGTGTCTAACATTATAGTCATATTGTCCCTAGATTTCAGGTCTGCTTATAAAGGCCCTTTCTTATGAGTCTGTGGAACAATGTGACTTCAGTAAATGGAAAAGAGTGAGGTGAAATCCTTTTTATAGGATTTTTATTGAGTGTAATGTAAAGTCGAGAAGGTCGGTGTGGATAGTGTTGCGGCTTTGTGCCTCAACATTTTTAGTGAAACCTTAAAAAAAAAAAAGTACAGAATTTGTAATGTATTAAATCAAAGATGTTTTAAAATCTTAAGAAACGGGAAAGCAAAACTGCATATTTACCATATTCTCCCTGTTACCACCCAAAAACTGATTTCTTTGTTTCATTCTTATCAAAGAATGTAGATTTGCAACTTATAGGTATGCATATTTGAAAGCTTGATTTCAAGGTACAGTTTTCCTCACAATACACTGGCTAAAATAAAGACTGCTCCTTTGTATCACATGTAACCCTGTTATTGTTAAACTCATTACATCATACGTATATACATTGTTTCATATATGTTTTTATTTATACACATTAGAGATGCTAATAAATTTTATTTTTAAAAGTGTTGATGTTGTGTAACTCTCCATGCATTGTGAGACTGTTCACAGCAAAGTAGTCCAGAGTACTTGGGAAAGGTAATAAAGATGCAGCGTTAGATTTATTAGTTGTGGGGTAAATGCTTGTCAGGAAAACAAGCATTTACTAGTACAGCTAACCTTTCACTTTCATCATTCATTTCATTTGGTAGCAAAACATGAAAAGGGAATCATTCTGACAAAGTGAAAACAGTTGTCATTACTAAATGGGTATTTTATTGAACGGCCAGTATGTAAGATGTAAGATTTAGGGGTATTTATCGTCAGAATATGTCAGAAATAGATTATAATAATCATAAGTATGTTTTCATTAGTGTATAATTACCTGAAAATAACAATTGTTGTGTTTTTGTTACCTTAGAATGAGTTCTTTTTATCTGCAGATGTTTCTACAGTAGCCCAGGACAAACTAAACACTAGATAGGGCCTTTCATATTTTTGGAGAGATTTACAGCCACCATAGTTTCTCGTATACATTAGAAGGGCGACCGATATTTAGTTAGTTTCAATCTGCAAATTAACCGCTAGATACCACTAAATTCTACAAACTAGTCTTTTAAATATTTTACATCCTTTTAAGAAAACTAGTGTACATCAGGTACCAAAACGTTAACACAATATTTTAGTAATGTTTTGTTGCCAATTTTTTATGAAGATCCCCTCTCCTTTATTTATTGCAGAACAGAGACATAAATGCACACACATACAGATAAAATGACACTATAAAATAAATAAAAGTGTCAAATGTGTAAGTGACAGTAGATAAATAAAATAATTCATTTAAAATATGATAAAAGAAATAACTTTAAGCAGAGGACCAAATGAAATTTTAAATTAAATTTAAAAACGGAGTTAAGAATTTATTTCAACTAAAAAAGAAAGCTGCATTAGTACTCCTAACTAAAAATCCAAACGTGGTATGTTTTGGACTTCTTACTCGCCGTAGTCCTTCCAGCCTTCCAGCGAGTGGGCGTATGGGTAATGTAGTACAGCGGCCGGCACGTGGGGCGTTGCGTTCGTTGCTGCTGTTCACTCGGAGTTTGCGGAAACATGGCGGGCTTGGAGCTGCTGTCTGACCAGGGTTACCGTTTAGATGGAAGAAAAGCCACCGAGCTGCGGAAGGTCCAGGCCCGCATGGGTGTGTTCGCTCAGGCCGACGGCTCTGCGTATTTAGAGCAGGGAAACACGAAGGCTCTGGCGGTGGTTTACGGTCCACATGAAGTAAGTGACATGAATGGAGGGTTGTTGGGGTTAGCCACCAGTAAGAACGTACCACTGGTTACAAGAATAAATTATTTAAAGTAAAAGCAGGTTGTTGCTTATGTCTGGGACAATCCAATATGTGTTTTAAACATGAACAACATTTCCCATAATGCTGCAGCAGAGAGAAACTTTAAGATTAAAGGCTTAATCGGGATGAAAACATCATCCAGTATGAGTCACAAACACTGGAGTAAGGTGTCTAAATCAATCAATGCTTCACTCATTAAATTACTAACATACATAATCAGTAGTTACTCTAAAAAATGTCAAATAATATCTATCATAATTCATCATATCACAAACTAATGTCTAAATAATGTGACTGTTTGTTTGTCTAACCAGAATCAGCCACTTTTATTGGCCAGATATTTGTATATATACTAGAACTAGTGTATTTACCCAGTGTGGGATCATTAAACTCTATCTTATGCATGCACAGATGCAGTATATACAGAATTACAGCCATAAACAGACATAAACATTAAACTACTATGTACAAATAAGAAATATATAGAGCCTGGATACTAAAAAGTAATGATATAACCAGAGCTGGACAATCTGGTGAAAGCCAACTTTGTAATATTAATAATAAAATGTTTTTTGACAACAATACACATTTCCTCACCACTATATCAGCTACATCTATAATGCAGTCCATGCTCTGACACATATTTTAACTTTGCAAAGTTTATAAAGGACAGTTTTTGTTAAAACATACTGAGGGATATTATTGTGAACCGTACACCAACCAGCCACTTCAATAGGAACATTTGGCCATTCTATTTGCATACATGAGAGGGCCATAATATTAGAAACACCCTTCAATATAATGCAGGCCAGTTTAACACTACCTCAACAGTAAACATTATAGTTATATTGGATCACAAGTGTATCTAATGAAGTGGCTGGTTTGTTATTAAGGTTGTAGTTAGTGTTGTTGTTGGACTGCATTATGTAAGTACATAAGTGTTCCTCTAATATCGTTCCCCTCATGTTTGTCAGTCCAGTTCAACAACACAGCAAACTACAACCTCAGTAATAAACATATAGTTAATATCTTTCTGACAGCATCACTCAAAACTGAACATTATCTTTACAAATGTAGAATTTATAGCTGATCTGTTGTATTGGATTGCCTTAATTTAGCATTTTTCTCACTAAGTAATATCCTATTTTTTTTCTTTTAATCGTTGACTGTGGGAAAGTCTTCAGAGAATGATGTGTTTGTCACTCCTAGATGCGAGGTTCACGCAGCCGGGCTCGTCACGACCGAGCTGTCATCAACTGTCAGTACAGCATGGCCACGTTCAGCACAGCAGAGAGGAAGAGGAGACCACACGGGGACCGCAAGTCCACTGAGATGAGCCTCCACCTGAAGCAGACGTTTGAAGCCGCTGTGATGACCCAACTCTACCCACGCTCTCAAATAGACATCTATGTTAAGGTCAATATGGAGAGGTGGATTTAATGTGTTGGGTGTTGGAATCACCAACTTAGGGGGAAAATACTAATATGAAGGTTTTCTTTCAAACAGATCCTGCAGTCAGATGGAGGGAACTACAGCGTATGTGTGAACGCTGCCACTCTGGCCGTGATTGACGCCGGCATCCCCATGCGGGACTACGTGTGTGCCTGCACGGTCGGGTTTGTGGATGAGACGCCGCTCGCTGACCTTTGCTATGCAGAGGAAAGTGGAGGAGTGAGCTCTCTGGCCTTAGCGCTGCTGCCCCGCGGCGGACAGATCGCTCTGCTGCAGATGGACGCCAGGCTACATCAGGACCACTTAGAGGCCCTGATCGAAGCTGCCATGACAGCTTGTAAAGGTGTGAGCAAGGTACTGGATCAGGTGGTGCGACAACATCTCCAAGAAGCGTCTGTGAACTCTGCAGAGTGAAGCAGTGAGGAGGGGTGAACATCTATACTGTGGAGTGGACTGTGGACTTTGGAGTGAATGTTTATTTTTATGTATTCATGGAAATTACACTTTTGTACAGGATATAAGTAGTCAAGCTCACAATAAATATGTTAACCCTGTATCATTTGTGTTCTATTATTTATTGAAGTGTTTAAAGGTACACTCCTTAATTTTGATGCAGTCCAAAGGGTAGCATCGTCAAAAAACAAAACACTACAACAAAAGATGTTTTAGATTCTGTTGAATGTGAGCATTGTTTGCAATAAATCCAAACCTCATAACTGAAGTGAGGCCAAGTGGAAGTGCCAAAAACTGCAGTTCCTCAAACGTCCACTTGAGGCTGGCTACAAAACAAGTCAATCTCCCCATGTTAAAATGTCCAACTTCACACCGGAAATAAACATGTTTACAGACTGGTACAAAAAACAGTTTTGGTCTCTATAGCTAAATTTCGAGTTCATGACAACTGTACTGAGTCCTAGTTTCTATTTAACTCACCCATTCAAATTAAGGCTTAAAGTTATGCATAATTAACAGCATGGCCGCTTTAAGTGACAGGTAGGTGCTGTTACAGAGTACCTAGGTGTCATTCGGCCCGCCTCAGGTCCGCTGATGATCCAGGTCTTTGCCCATTTCTAAATTAGTCAGAAGAAGTAGGACTACCAACATGGCGGTGGCTGGAGCCACAGATTTTAAGCTTTAAAAAGGCTCTTCACAAACTTGTGGATGATGTCAGATATGCTGTCCATTCTTCAAATAAATCATATAAACGTGACTTTTAGAATACATTTTGGAAACAAAATGCTTACTCGACAACTGTAACTGTATTTCTCAAATTGCGTATGTGAAATACATACTTTAAATAAAAAATATAATACTGTAAAAGGTTTGAGGCAATTTATATATTTGAGGAAGGTCAATATTATAACTTAAATAAAATAATAAAATAAAATATAAATTAAGAAATTAATTTTTAAGATTTTAAGCTTTAAAAATCTGTGGCATAAAAATTTATTTTTATGCCATTATGTTTATTTTATTTTGTTTTGTTTTATTTTTATGTCATTATGTTTATTTTATTTTGTTTTATTTTGATTTTATTTTTATGTCATTATGTTTATTTTATTTTACTTTACTTTACTTTATTTTTATGTCATTACGTTTATTTTATTTTATTTTATTTTATTTTATTTTATTTTATTTTATTTTATTTTATTCCCTTATTGCTTGACCGGAAGTGGGTCCGCCGCATTAATGTCTTCGCAGGGAACAAGGAAACACTTAGCTCCAGCTGCTGTGAAGCTGCACCCTGCAGGTGGATGTGTCCCACTGTTCGCTGTAAAGAGGTATGTTAAGATGTCTTCATGTGTGATATATTAAAAGATGAATCTGATAATTGTTAATATGAATCACGTTGACAGCGGACAAATGTTAAAAACATTTTTTTTTACCTTTTTGCGAAACCGGCTACCGAGCTAGCCAGCTAGCGTGAAGCTAACCTGTCAATAAAAACTGACGATGAGAGACAGGAAATGATTTCTGAGCTCGAGCTGAATGAAAACACATATAATGATCTGCACATGAATATTACACCGTCAGATATCGACAAAGCTCATAATATTTAGTTTTCAGGTTGGGTGCTTCAGTAATAATTCATTCATAAATGTGTATTTCAGGTGTATACTTCATAGATAACGTTACAGTGCGTGTGCTGCCTTCAGGGTCCTGTGTTTCCGGGCTTTATTACGTTACAACGGACAACAACAACATGGGGCTGCTGTCTGACCCGAACAGGAGACGGGCTTTGATCAGCCTGCTAACCCGCCTCAACGCTCCAATCTGGTGAGTTTTCAGTCAAGATTAATGTGTTAAAGTGAAATCTCAAAATTGTCTCTTTTTAAATTACAATACCCAACATGCACCTGTGTTTATGAGTCATATGACTTCTTATTTTTATTCATTCATCACATCTTAGTGTGGTCTGCTACATGGCGGGTGTGGCCTGGTTCATGGGGTTAGCGTTCGAGCCCTTCACTTTGCGGACGTACATGTCAGAGAATGCCATGGGGTCCACGATGGTGGAGGAGCGCTTTCCATCAGGGGAGAGGGCGCTGGCCACGGGCAGGGAGTTTTCAGCTCATAAGAAGAAAGCAGGGTAAGCCACACAAAGCTACGGAGTCTGATTATAATGCTGATTTGATGATGATGACGGTCTGCACTGATCTGTAACAAATAGCCTGCTCTGGGTTTTTACTGGTCTGACAGGCTCTTGAGTCCAGTTTTACACTAAAGTTTGCCAGTGTGTTTTTGACTTTAGTCTCAAGTCCAGTTATATTTGCTCTTATTCCACCAATCTAATATGACCAGTTGTTTCTCTGCAGTGGGATGCCGGTGGATTGGCTGGTGAAAACCATGCAGGCTCGAGGGTTAGAGGTGTTTACCCAGAGGTTCTCTCGTACGCTGCCCTTCCCTGATGAAAACAAAGAGAGATATGTAAGTTTGAAAGTATGAAAGACACATATCTGCCCACATTTCTACTCTCAACAGTTTCTTATAGTATCATTATGCAAATACCATCCTCTCTCCTCTCAGATGGTGAAAGGCACAAATGTATACGGGATCCTTCGGGCCCCCAGAGCTCCACGGACTGAAGCCCTGGTGCTGAGTGCCCCCTGCACCCCAGGAGACAACAACAACCAGGCAGTGGGGCTGCTACTTGGCTTGGCACAGTACTTCAGGAGTGAGTACAGAACCTGTCCTCTCCACTATCTGAATGACACTGAAGTAGGATTTCTTGTTTTAATGACTGCTGTGTTCATCAATAGATCAGATTTTCTGGGCCAAGGACATCATATTTCTCGTGAATGAGCATGATCTGATTGGTATGCAGGCCTGGCTGGAGGGCTACCATCACACAAACACTACAGGTAATCATGAGCAGGAAGTCTCCCCATATGTTGGTAGTCAACACCATTCACACAGAACTCATAAAAAGCAACAACAAGACTGCATTCTTCAGTTGACTTTACTTCTGTGATGATGCATCCAGGAATGGACTGGTCTCCACTTCAAGGCCGTGGTGGTTCAATCCAGGCAGCTCTGTCCCTGGAGCTCAGCAGTGATGTAATAACCAGTATGGACCTGGTACTGGAAGGCCTCAATGGCCAGCTCCCAAACCTGGATTTAGCGAACCTCTTCTATGCCTTCTGTCAGAAGATCGGAGTCCTCTGCACCATCCAGGGCAAGGTGAAGGCTGGTCATGTGATATGTAGTAGAAACGTAACACATTTTCTCTTATTGAATTGTAATTAATTGTTTAATTGTTGGATAACTGAGGTGTTCTTGGTGTAGGATAGTTTCTAATCTTGCTTTTTGTCTGTGGATGTTTCTACAGCTGCAGAGGAATGACTGGGACAGTGTGTCAGGCTACAGCCATTCAGTCCAGACCATGATGCTGATGGTAATGAAGCAGGCCAGTGGGCGGCCTTGGGGCGATCATGGCCTTTTCCTGCGATACCACATTGAGGCTGCCACCGTCAGGGGCATCAACAGTTTTCGTCAGTACAAGACTGACACCACCACCATCGGCAGGTTAGAGCAGACGTACACTATACAACTTTTTTTTGTTGATTTAACCCTTATAATCTGACACTTAATTACTGGTTTTGTATTGTTTGTTTGTTTGTTTTTTTGGCTTCATGAATATCCTCTAGGCTCCTGGAAGGAATGTACCGTAAACTGAATAATCTCCTAGAGCGCCTACACCAGTCCTACTTCTTCTACCTCATGCCCTCCCTCTCTCACTTTGTCTCCATTGGTTACTACATGCCAGCCTTCGGCCTCCTCGCCGTCATCCTGCTGCTTCGTGTATCCTTTCACAATTACTTTCCTTCTAGTCCTAGCCTGAGGCTACCCACGTTATTGATTACATGTTCATTTTAACTATTGAAACTCGATTGCCTTGACTATGAAACAGGCCTTAGACCTGTGGGTTCAACTCGCGACTCCTCCACCGAGAACCGAAGATGGAGTCCCTGACACTGAGCAGGTTAGACGTGCACACATCATGATAAACGGGACAGAAATGAAACAATTTACTGATCTCGAGTCTGTTAAATCACCACTTTAATCCAATCTGCTTCCTCTCAGATGTCCAGTCCAGGAGTGCTGTCAGTGTTGACTCCTCTGGTGATCAGCCATCTGACAGGAGTAGCTCTGTACACCCTGCCAATCCAGTTTCAGGAGATGGCTGTTGAACACTTCCCGGTGTCTGAGACCGAGGCTGTGGTCCTGACAGCCATTGCAGTGTACACAGCCGGCCTGGCTTTGCCTCATAACACACACAGGTTAGTTTTTTGACATGTGTATTTTCTTTTATACCTTTTTCTTGATCAGCATCTGAGCACAGAATGTAATGTACAAATCTAGTTTCTTTACCACATTTCTTTCTCTCAGAGCTCAGATCAACTTTGGGCTCAAGTTGGGGTCAAAAAGAGTTTTGAGCTTGTGTGGTTGTCCATCAACCCATATCACCCATAGTTCTGTTGTCAAGTAGCTGAAAAATATCCATAACATGCACAGCAGTGAGTCAAGTTGAGACGGTGGGAAACTTGTTCAACTTGTGATGCAGGAGAGTGAGCTGTTTGTTATGCTGTTTGTTGAAGGCTGCTGTCAGGCGAGGGGACGGAGCAGGGCTGGAGGGTGTTGAAGCTGGTAGCGGTGCTGTACCTGGCTGTGCTGCTGGGTTGCACCGCCCTCATCAATTTCTCCCTGGGCTTCATCCTGGCTCTCACTCTGGTGCCCGTGGCTGCTTTCGTCACACCCGACGTACCAAAGTAATATACTTTCATAGATTCTTTGGCTATTGTAGCTCTGTGGTGCCATCTGTTAGTCAAATTGAAGTAAGACCTCAATCTCCTCTTCTTCTCCCCTTAGGGTTCTGTCCGCCTTCATCCTGGTCATCCTCAGTCCAGCCTGCACGCTCCTCTTTTCTGTCTTTTTCTTCCAAGAGCTGCAGGAAGTGCCTATCAGCTTCCAGGAAGGTTGGTTGCTCTACCTGTCAGTCATCTCACAGGGCATCCTGGACCACTTCCTGTACGGCTCTCTGGTTTACCCTCTCATAGCCCTGCTGGTTTACCCATGCTGGCTGCTTTTCTGGAACATCCTCTTCTGGAAGTAAACGCCGGTCATACAGGACTACTGAAGGCTTTCATGGAGAGAAAACCCCTCTGAGGTGGTCTCAGGTTTGTCTTCACTGTGGGAAACGTGAATGACGTGAATTAAATCCACTGGAGAGTTTGGAAAAGAAGATGATTGTCTATAGTTGACCTGGAAAGAATGCAGTGACTGTTTTTATGGGGGACATTTTGTTGGTTTAACATCAACTCAAAGTGATTCATTCTCTAAACATTTGAGAAAACTCTTCATGATGAAATAAAGCAGAACGGACTGTTTTGTACTGTACATCACACTCAAATGATTAAGTGGAAGAGGGGTTGATCTTTTCAGATATAAATGTCATGGTTGAGTTGCTTTCTGTTCAAGATTTTGGTTTAAGGATTTTCTTTTTGTTTGTGGTACATGAAGAAAATGACTGCACTGTTTTTTTAGCTCTTGTTTTACCGGGCAGGATGGGGATGGATGAAACATCTGTTGGAGAAACAACCTGTTTGGCTCATAGTCTGCCTCATTTTAATATGTGTATACATCTGCTGTTGAACAAGCCATCACTACATCCAATATTTTTATACTTGTTTTGATAACTTTATTTGAAACACGTTTATTTCGTATTTATAAATGCCAAATTAAAAGACTAAAAGAGTTTGGTTGATGTTTAATACTGTACTTGCATCCATTCAATTCAAGGCCCTTACAGTAGGCATTGTACAACAGAGTTATGTGAACACGTCACACATTTATCATTTTCATGGATCATAAAAGTTGGTTGGTGAAAGACAAAATAAGGCACCTAAGCGACATTAACCTGCATTTACAGATCTTAGATTTGAGCTGGCTATGAAATGACAAAATCTAGTTTTATTGTGACGAGTACGAGCATCAACACCACGATGAAAGAGTCCAGACAGATGTGTGCGCGATGAACCGCCATGTTTCTACAGTAGCCTAGAACAGACAAGCTAAACACTAGCTCTAAGATCAGGTGATTCACACGTTTTGCATGCACCTTAGTTTCTCCACTCGATGCCACAAAATCCTACACAATGCTCCTTTAAATTAACAAGACGTGGCAGCCCAGGAAGAAGGTTCCTGGTTCGGTTTATATGTGGAGTTTGCATGTTCTTCCCTTGTCTTTGTGGGTTCTCTCCGGCTTCCTCCCACAGTCCAAAGACATGCACTCGACAGGTTAATTGGTGACTCTAAATTGGCCGTAGGTGTGAATGTGCCCTGCAGTAAGCCGGCGACTTGCCCAGGGTGTACCCCGCCAATTTTTCCTAGTTTGAAACCCGCATTGTTCACATCCACTTTACTAGTTTGCAGCTTTCTTCCGCCCTTAGAGCCATATTTCTGCACATCTTGGCGTGCTACTACATCAGTCAAAGTGTTAAAAAAAAAACATTTCCTGGTCCAAAGTCAGAGACAGTAAAAAAAAAAGAGTTGCCTCAATGATGAGTCCTTTCCTGTATCTGTGTCACGTGAGTATAGCCGCTGCCGCTCCCTTCAAGACTGATTAAACAGAACTTAATGTGTAAAATCCTCCTTTAAGCTGGCGTATGAATACAATTTGTCCATCTATTACTGGATCTCAAAGAACGCACCAACAAACAAACTGGGATTTGTTTAGTTCCATTATGTTTATTCAGCTAATGCAAGTTTTTTTTTACAGTATTGTGTACTGAAAACAAATCATTCCATTGCTGTCACAGCTCAGAGGGAATCGAGGGAAATTAGATCAACTGCTAAAATGTACATCAATTACTCAATGCATCTTGTTAAAAATAATACACTTAATACAATGTTATAAAAAAATAAAAGCACTTGACAACCCTGTAAACACACCGTCTCTTTTCAGCCATGGCTTCCAACATTATTTATGGCACCAGCAGATGACGCAGACAGAGTATCTGATGACAACAGCTTCAGCTTTCCTCTCACTTCACAGTTGGCAGAAACTGAAAGTCCCCTCATCTTCAGCTGCAATCAAATGCAAATGTACATCATGTCTCTCTCACCTAAAATAAATATTAGGCCGTCTGTGTTGTTTGCTACACGCACACACACCCTGTAAATAAATAACAAAGAAGTCAGGCCAAATTCAGATGTATGTCATGGTCGTGTCCGTAAATGGTCAAAGCTGACGCTCTCTGTCTGCAGTTCATGTCTGAGCCTCGGCCAGTGCAGCTCTGCGTCATGCTACAGTGCTTCAAACGTCTTCAGCAGCAGCCGGCCTGTCGAAGGACTCTCAGTGCACTTGGCAGTCTTTATGTGAGTATTTTGTCAAAATGTACATGGCAGATCTAGCATCCTCACTCCATGTGCGTGTGTGTGTGTGTGTGTGTGTAAATGAGTGAGACGTGGCGGCCAGACAGCGATGACGGGCAGTCAGCTGCTGCTGCTGCTTAAACCAGACTCCCCTCGATCCTCTCTCCTCCCTCTCTCCTGCGTGAGAGAATATAAAAACAAACAGGAGGTGAATGTCACTGAAGGAAAACGTTACAAAGAGCTGTACAAAAAAAAAAAAAGCTCTGACTGCTAAGACATCTATGCAGTACCTGCTGGATGTGTGTGTCGGGTCTGGCTGTAGCACAGATTTCACAGCCCGGACGGGACGGCTTGTTGATGAAAGTGCATGAGGGACAAGCCCACTCCGTCTGTTGAAAGGATGTTCACACAGATATTTAAAAATTAGAATTAATAATTATAATATTTTAAACTTTAACACAAAGTCAGACAAACTCACAGATACATTCTCTTTATCTAGCCAAGCTTAGCGCAAATATTTTATGCGTACAGGATCAATTCAATTTTATATAGCGCAAAATCATAACAAAAGCTACGACAGTTTCCATATAGTCTTTATAATATTAGACATAAATAAAAGAGACCCAACAATTCCCACCATAAGCAAGCACTTGGTGATAGTGGCAAGGAAAAACGTACAGAAATCCTTAAAATGATATAAGTCATATTATTGTTGACAACTACAGTTGTAAAAATTTGGATTGATTACTGTTATAAAATGTTTTTATTTAGCCTTTTATCAGACAAAGGTAACTTGTGGAGTTTTCTGTTGAATGTTTACATTCACCAAAATGCATTGTGTGCATCTTCGACGCCTGATGAGCAGACCCTCCTCATAAAATATTTGCCGAGGAACCACCAACAATATTTACATACATGTTGAACGCTAACATTCTTCTTCCCCGCCTTTGCTGTCACTTTGCTACATTTCTCGGCACGTTACTGCCACCGACTGACAATTATGGGAAAAGCATTGCTCTATAGTGCCTCTAGTGGTTGAAAACTCGCAAGGTACCTTTAAGCTATTCCACTACATTCAACTACATACATATCATAAAAAAGGCAGCCATGATAAGTATGTTGGAGGAAAAGTTAAACTCCAACTGAAATAAAGTTTACCCTTATTGCCGTTTTACCCACAGTGTAGTCGCTAACATACAGTACCTGTGTTTTGCTGCCTTTGTTGGCGTGATCGTTCAGCTGCAGATGTTCAATGTCGAGGACATCTTTGATGTCACCCGGTCTGTCGCTTCCTCCGCCTGTGCTCCCTGATGTTGACAACAAAAAAAAAACAACAAGTTTATAGAGCGGTGTGCTCCATCTACTTTGAATGTAGTATTTATGATGAGTCAGAGAATATTTGGACGTGTTTTGTCTGCTTGTTTCTACTTCAGCACATTGGATTTGATATCAGACAATGACGACAAGGTTAAAGCCATCCACGGTTACATCAGATGAATAATGTAGGATGGACTAAATGAAATGAAAGTTTTATAGATAGGCGTACATGTGTTGAACTCACCCTGGTTGTTGTGGGGAAGCCTCGAAGGCAAGGTGCTGTAACCCCTCCAGTCTTGGGAGGTGGGTCCGTTTCCTGGTGGGAGAGGTGGGGCGAGGAGGGCGCTCTCCAGGTCCTGTTGGAACAGCTGGCGGGTGATGCGGGCTTGCCGTGCAGAGATCAGGTACAGGTACGCTGTATCGCCGTCCTTCTGCACCCCGTAGGAGGCCAGTGACCTCGGCTCGGTGCACAAGCACTGACCGATTACCCAACGCTGCACACGAGGATGGAAACCGTACTCAAGAAAAACCTGAAGAACCAGAACAGTGGGAGTTAGCGAATGAAATTCTACTCCACCCATTTAATTATTGGTTAATTGACAGTTTCCTTACCTGTTGCTTGAGTGCAGCCACAGTCATGTACGGAAAGACTTTCACTGTGACACAGCAGGATGACGAAACATCCTCCACTACCACGGATAAACTGCAACACAGACATGGCACTATGAGTTGCAAAAACCTGGATCCGTCACAGGGATCTTGAACAAACCCTCAACACTTTTCATTTCTCACCTGATCTCTCCGTCTGCGTAGTTCTTTTCAGACAGCTGAATCGTCAGCGCTGCTTTTTGCCTGGCCAGAGCGGATGCGTGCTGTGAGGCGGCCTGCGTGTCACCGGCTTCAATCGCCCTGACGAGCTCCAAGCAAAGCTCCTCTAAAAACAAAAAAAAAAAAAAAAAAAAGACGTAACAATGAAAAGTGACATTTTTAGAGCACGTTCTGAATAGAAAGAAAGAGATAAACCCACCGGTGAGCGGCAGCGAGGCCGAGCTGCACTGCTCCATAGCTGCTGCTGTGTGGTTGAGTCTGCCATCTGATTCACATGTGTTAATATTTGCAACTGTCAGAGGAGAAACAAGAAACAAAAGTTCTTAAAACACACACCAATATCAACAGATACCAGCTGCAGGTTGCTGATAAGGACAAACCTTTTTCATATCTCACTTCACACATCAGACACACATTACACTTAAACTAATAATTCCTGAATATATTCAAGAATCTAACTTGAAGGATTCTTGTAGCAATCGTGGGAATTTTACGGCCCCTTGGTAGCTTTTCTTTTAGTCTTTAAGCTCCTGGAGCATTCACAGTACATGTTGTTTTACTGAAAGCTGACCTTGAGTTGCTGTAGGTTTATCAAATATTTATTAGACAGCCGAAGGAGCTTGAGGTGCATCTTTGCATGACGTGTTGCTTTACTGTCTTTTTACCCATCATAGGATTTCCGCTAATATAAAGACAGACAGGGAACCTGACCACCAGGACACTCTGCTTTCATTTGTTTGCTAATTTGATAAACAAGTACACCACACAGAAACAATGTTACGTGTAAATAAAGGGGTTAAATATATATGCAAATCAGGCATCTAGCTAATTTGCAGCCCCCCATCATTTAAAATGAGAAAATAGCACAAATGGATTTGATAGATCAAACAGAGTTGTGTGTTTTTCTGAAATTATTGAGTCACCTTCCTGATTGACTATGATGTCATTTACTTAAACAATTTATTACATTTTCTATTTCTAAAACAGATTCAAGCAGCTTTATAGCCAAACCGACCTCTATGTGCCTCTCTTAGTGATGACATCACCACCGTGGCCCACTCCTCGGCCTCGCGGTCGCAGCGGAAGTTGAAGCGGATGCAGTCGTGGGGCGGAGCAGCAAGGCGCATCTCATGGCAGCGAGGGGATTTGACCTCGTATTGCACCGAGCGCAGGTCAAAGTCTGCGATGAACTGAGTGCAAAAAAAAAAACCCAAAACAAAACAAACAAGTCAGTCTCAACGGGCGTGACGTAGGAAGAGAAGTGCATTTCTTCTGTTTCTTTTTTACAAAAATGAAAGAAAGAAAAAGTTGCATTAAGTAATACAAAATGAATGAATGTGTGTTGAATTATGTGTGTTAAAGTTAGTGAAAAATGTCCAGTATAATGTCTCAGAGCTAAAGGTGAAAATCCAAAATTCACATTTGAAAAGCTGTTTGGCTGTTTTACCTGAATATGGTTAAAACAATTTATCAGTTATCAAAATAGTTGAGGAAAAGTCTCCCAGGGACTCTACAGCATTGTTTAATGTTCGGAAAGAAAAATCCCATTGCAGGCCTTTTGCAAATAAAGGCAGCTTTGGTCATTTGCAAATGCACATTTATGACAGAAGACTGCAGAGAACCTTTTGTTACCCGTTTACATCCATGATTACATGTGACATAAACATGGAAAAAGTGCAAAGTGTGGTTTTATAGTTTTATAGTATGAGAAAAAGGAAAATAATCTGCTTAAATATGTGAGAAAGCAAGTGAAGTTTGCATTCTGACAGAGAAAGACTCAAACTTCAGTGAGTTTTGGCAGATTTTACACACATTGTGTCCTCTGACATTCACCGTGTATATGACTTTGTAAGAAAGGTTTGCAAGTTCAGACAGACAAACTGAAAGAAAGCTGGCAATCAAAGGACAATCACGCAAATCAAGAAGCATCACAATTGTTGATGAGGAATCTGTCTGGAGATTCTACCCAGATGAAAGGTTGATTCTGGGTCGTTCAGATTTTAGGAGATGGCACAGAGAGAACTTGACAAGCAAAGGTCAGATCTGAGAGTAAAGTTAGGATGAAGTGAGTCAGGCAGAGCACAACATAAGGTCAACGTCAGGCATGATCAAGCATGTCTGAGTTGGAACTGATGTAGCCAGTGACAGTAATCACCCATAATACTGAAAGAGGAGAAAGAACTGGTGCTTATACTGAAATGAGTCCCACAGTGTCGGAGCAGTGCAGCACTTTAATATAACCTGAAGACTGAAATTAACTAAAAGAAAACTAGAATTGACATTACTAATGTAAAGACTGAAACTAGTTTACCAACTGAGTAGGACTTAAATTCACGATTATTTTGAGTATCAATTGTTTTGACTATAAAATATCAGAAAATAATAAAAGATGCCGTTATAATTCTTCAAATCCCAACATGATGTACTGAAACAGCTTTTTTTATTTGATCAACGGTCCAAACGATCACAATTATGAGAAGAAAAAGCAGTAAACCGTCACATTTGAGAAGCTTTAACCACTGAATGTTTGGATTAGTTCCTATAAAACTGACTAAAACTTAAAGCAGATCATCTAAAGATTCATCTTTTTACTTGTACAGATGACAGTAACTTTGACAAACTTTAAACAAGCGCGAGTACGTGCTCAAAAGGCCAAGAATGTGACACAGTGAAACCAGACAAGAGGGCTGGTAGAGCAGCAAATACAAGACCTGCAAGGCCGACAACAAAGTGTGGTGACGGGTTAAAGGAAAAGATGCTCGGCTGCATTTTCGAAGAATTTAATGAAATGCTTCAGTGGCCAAGAGAAGAACTCGTGTGTCCTCGTCATCAGCAGGAGGACAGCTTGAACACAGCATGCAGCGCACACACGATTTCTAACTAACTAAGATGAATTAATTTACAGGAAATTACTTGATGGTAATTTTTATGATGAGGTTATCTCAAATTAGGCTTGAAGCTTTAACATTTCAGTATTTCAGTCTGCTGATGAAATCGCAGTGCAAAGAGTTGGGCTTCAACTAGGCAGGGAGGGGCTAGTGATAGACACTATTTAGTTGCATTGTGGGAACTGTAGGACCCAGTGTTTTTTGGATCTTGACGCTTACTAGGAACTAAAAGTCAGTATAACTCGGCCTCTGCTGCTTTAACGTTTAACTTGTGAGTCTCAGACTTTGTGGAAGTGTGATGCTGAATTGCTAAAGAGCCCCTTTAACAGGTGACACACTGGTGGTCTAAGATAAAAACACGGCTATTCTCAGATCTTTAACAATAATTGGAATGAAAGATAAAAAAAAGCGGTGATAGTTTAGTTAGTTAACTTTACCTCCTCTGTTCAGAGGATCACATCTCAAACTCAACTCAAGGCTCAGCTCGACATTGTCAGACTTCCTCAGTCGGCCTGGGTTTTGTCAGCCTCAGGTGTACTTAGGCTGAGCTGAATGCTAATGTTAGGAATCAAGCTAAGCGCGTGTTGTCACAAAATGAATTGTCTATTTAAGGTGAGGGTAAAGCAGTTTATCCCACTCAGGGTTGAAAAGCATTTGATTTTGTTTTTTATGGCTCGTCGTTGCTTCACACAAGACATGAGATGGTGGTGAAGCGTCTAGGTAAATGCAACTTGTGATCTGTGTTCAAAGTGGGTGTGCGGGGAGCCCAAACTTCCTGTTCCTGCTCATTTCTGGCCCACATTGTTATTTATATCTGTGTTATAGTCTACGTTCACGTCAACAACTCTTTTTATCTCATATGAAAGACTTTATTCACCGCACCAAATGTAAATTAACTTAGAAGTAATGACAAAATCCATTTTCAAGGTCTAGTTTTTCAGGTTTTATAGTCTGATGTGGCGAATTATTGATGTTTGTGGGACAAAAATGTGTCTTGACCCATGCTTCGAGACTTTCAAAACAAGACACAGAGTGACATCAGGGACGGTACATGACTCACAAGCGTGTCAAGCCACAAATGACAAACACAAAGCAAACAGAAAGGGTGGTTCATTTGTTGACAGTCGACAGGGAAAATACGAGGAAAGTCTTAGTGCAGATGTTTACCAGTATGTCCAGTTGAAGGATTTCCCCTGATGATGCTGTGATTTTAAAATAACTATAAATGTGTAATGCTTATTATAAAGAATGAAAATGAAAGTGAAAGTTTAAAAAAAAAAAAGCCTTCTTAACTACAGTATCAGTCATTTATAAATAACCTGAGGCCTTTTTTATAGGAGTTATAATGTTTTAGCACTAATCTGGAGTTCTTTGTGAGATGAGCACAGTTAGGAGGACAAAATGATCTGCACTGTGTTTGGCGGATGTCTGTTCAAGTGCATCCTTTAAACACTCTGAGGAAAGTCTCTGCTGGTGCATTCAATGAAATCTGGTGATTTTCTCCCCAAATCCGGGCTGCAGGTATTGGGGATCAGAGCTCCATAAAATGGCGTGTAAAGGCCTGTGCTGGTATAAAATATAAATGTGACTGACTAAAGTGGTTGGTCACAAACACATATAAGTGTGTAACGACAGCACACACACTCTAAACACACAGGTGTATGTGTGAAGTCTCACCACACTGCGGTTTCCGCTCGTATCACGCAGAGCCAGTCGGAACTCTCCGGCCCGGCTCGGGTCCATGCTGAGCTGTAAGCGCAGAGCCTCGCTGCCCGCTCCGGGGAGACACAGCGGCCGGATCCCGGAATGACACACCGAAACCCGGACTGACATTAAAACAGTGCTGCAGCAAGCCGTCAGAGGAGGGCCGCCGCATGCAGCCTGCTGGGACGACGCAGGAACCGGGGCTGGAGGAGCCCAGCCGCCCGAGCTGAGAGCCATGTCGGGCGGGCAGTCCAGAGGCGGAGTGAGGGTGTCGGTAGCACCCGCGGCAGGTGTTACTGCTGCCCCCGCTGCTTCTGTTGGCTTTATAAGGTCCACCAGTGTCTGAAGAGACCGCGTTTCTTCACGGGCAGGCTGTGGTTGTCACCTCGCCTCGCAGATTCTTCCATATCGACCCGAGCCGAGCGGAGAGACACGGAGCGAAAGAAAAACAAAACAGGAAGGACAGCGGTACGAGTCGTATTTATGTCCGGAGAGAAACTTGGCCGTGAAACGTCTGAGCTCGGATAAATAACAAAATGAAGCGCTTCTGCAAAGGACGTGGGAGGCACGCTCGAGGGAAAATACCATATAATAAATAATAATATAATAATTTCTATTCAGTTTATTTTTTAAACAGTTGAACAAGTTGAGAAAAACAGCTGTATTGAAACTGTTTGCTGCTGTCACATTGAGTTCAAGCGTGACTTTCTGCGCGTGTAGGGGCTAACTAACTTTATTTTTTATAGTAGCGATACTTAATATGAATATTTAAAATTCTAGAAAACAGATTAATTATAATGATTCATAACTGGTTATTAATATAATACATTAATTCCCTAACATTACTCTATGAGTACGAAGGTCACAATCAATCATCAACACCTAAACAATTAAAAAATGTCTTTTAAATTTTTGTTGTCTTTGTAGGAAAAATAGAAAAATAGTCAAAAATGTGTACCAGCTGGTGGCTTGACTCAGTAGCATGTTTTCTGCTGTGCTGTATGCTGAGGATAAAAAGCATTAAAACAGCACAGAAGCAAGACAATTAGTATTTAACAGAAAACAAGACAGGTTACATGATTTCAAGAGCTGAGATGAGAGGTTAGTTGGTAACCAACCTCCACAAACTTGTTTCCAAACTTATGAAAGAAAGAAAAGACAGAAAAAAAATAAAGTCCTGATTCAGAGATAGGCTTGTTGCCATCTGCATATGGAAAACTGCAGGCACACATTAAAGCATTTTTTTTTCTTACAGTAAATCTCACAAAGACAAGCTGAAATAAATCTGGCTTGAAAAAGACGCTTCCCTGCTCTCCTGAAAAACTACGGTACAGATTGCTGCTTTACTGCACTGTAGTTCTAGACTAACTGGGAGCCAGTGTGAGGACTTTAGAGCAGGAGTGACGTGAGCTGTTTGCTTTGTGCCAGTTAAAACTTCAGCAGCAGTGTATGTGTGTTTAAGCTGTAATTGATTTATAGACTTTTTGTGAGAGCAATACATGACAGTAGTTGAGCCTACTCTGCATGGGGATCTGGTTTTATCCAACTCAGTTATAGTCTCAGAGTCAGGTACTGTACAGTCAGGACAAAAAGTTAAAATATAACCGAGAAGTAAATCTTTATTCAGTCGGTGTTGTACATGCAGGAATGAAATAAAACCACGTAACGGATTGTCCCCAACCTTCTGGCTGTCTGTTAATAAGGCACTAATTACCACATATCTTCAGTGTATATCTTTAGTGTATACTAGAAATCCTGTCTATATGCAGCTCAGATCAGCTCAACAGCAGCTGCTGGTCTGGTAGAAGTGAAGAGATCACAGAGATGTCTGTCCTGCAGGAGATAAATCCAAATGTGAGAAACTTAAAGCCCCTGGAGTATGTAGTCCTGGCAAGACGAGCAAACCAGATCAAGGAAGAACTTCAACAGGTAAAAAAAAAATAGTTATGGATCTGATTTGTTCTGTACACGTGGCATCTATTGCACGTCTGTCCGTCCTGGGAGAGGGATCCCTCCTCTGAGGCTCTTCCTGAGGTTTCTTCCACCTTTTTTCTCTGTTAAAAGGGTTTTTTTGGGGGGCAAGTTTTTCCTCACTTGAACCGAGGGTCTAAGGACAGAGGGTGTCACTCCCCACACAGATTGTAAAGCCCTTCGAGGCACAATGTGTTTTGTGAATTTGGGCTATACAAATAAAATTTGATTTGATTTGATTTGATTTGATTAGATATGTCTGCAATATGGATTCTGGAGTCTGTTGTCCAACCTTTGATATCTGCTTTGAATTCACCAGGGAGCGAGAAAGCCATACAATACAGTGATAGATGTCTCGTGGGGTGACATGCACAGGGCAGGTGTGAAGCCTCTGTCATTTGTGCGACAGGTAATCTGTGACCTTGAAAGACATCTAATCTTTAACCTATAAAAGTTTTGAAACTGCACGGCAAGTTGAAGAATCTTCTCTTGACTAAAAATGTCATCAAATGTCTCACTGTACTGTGTGTCTTCATATTTTTCAGGTTCTTGCAGCATGTCTTGACCCCACGCTTGTGAACAGTGATAAACTGCCAGTGGACGCCAGGCAGAGGGCTCAGAGGCTGCTTGGGGGATGTGTTGGAGGGAGTGTAGGTAAGTGCTGCATATGGTGGTATTACAATGAACACTTTGAAGAGCCAGCTCACATAAATTACAAAAGAATTTCTACTTTTCTTCCGACTTCTACTGATATCCCGCCAAGCAGAGAGTTTTGGTTTCATCTGTCTCCGATTTCCATCCCAAACAAGTGGCACCCTCCATCGCTGTGAAGTGAAGCCAACTTGGAAGTGCCAAAAACTGCTGTTTCTCGAGCAGCCCTTGAGGCTGGCTACAAAATGAGTCAGTCTCCATAAGGCCCCATGTTAAAATGTTCAACATGTTTGCACAGCTTGGTACAAGAAACATTTTGGGCTCTATAGCTGATTTACCCATTCATGACTGTACTGAGGCTGAATTTTTCTTTTTTCAGTCTGTCTGTTTTGAGATTTAATCAGAAACTGTGTTTTTTCTTCAGGTTCATATACTGCTACAGCGGGCATATCAGAAATAGTCCACAGAATCTCTGAGTTCATAACAAGACGAGATGGTGGGGTTCCATCTCACCCTGAAAACATATACATCAGCCCAGGCTCACAGTGGGCACTCACGGTAATGATGAAGATTACTCATTTACTGTATATGTTGTATCCATAATCGTCTTCAGGTTAACATGATCTTTTAACTGTGCTTATTAGAACATTCTCAAAATCTTGGTGAACAGCAAGAGTTCACCCAAAACAGCTGTACTGACTCCAGTGCCATGCCACAGCACTACCACTATGTCCATAACTAGTCTGGGAGCAGTTGCCGTTCCCTACAACCTCAGTGAGGAGCAAGGCTGGGCGCTGCAGATGGAGGAGCTGCATCGAGCGCTGGAATTTGCAAAGGGAGTCTGTAACCCCGCCGCTCTGTACGTCATCAACCCTGGAAATCCCTCAGGTAGTAAAATCTCACCAGCATGGAGATCATCTATACTTTTCAGTCAAATAAATATGTATCACATGGTTGTTTTCATGCCATGTTGCCTACAGGTCATGTTCAAAGCAGAAAATCAATGCAAGAGGTGATCCGGTTTGTCTCGGAGAAGAGGCTCTTCCTTCTGGCCGATGAGGTGGAGGTCTTCTGTCAAGGCACAATGAGAAATTCATAAACACATGTGGTCATAAATGCTCACATTTTCTGTCTTTTCACACAGGTCTATCAGGACTGTGTTTATGGGGAGAATGAGTTTGTCTCTTATAAGAGGGTTCTGGCAGAGATGGGTCCTCCTCTTGCAGACACAGTGGAGCTGGCGTCCTTCCACTCAGTATCCAAAGGCTTTATGGGCGAGTAAGTTCACCTTGTCATCAGTTTGTTACCTTAGAATCAGCCTTTTATATCCGTCATATTGAACCACCATGTTTCTACAGTCGTCCAGAACAGCTAAACTAAACACTAGTGACTTCGGGCCTTTCGTGTGTGTTTTGTGGCCAAAATTGTTTGTGAAGATGGAGAGAGTGAGGCAAGGGGTTGCAATCAGCAACTACGCAGATTGCAACTCATTGCCTGACACTTTCGTGAAATGGGCAAAGCCAGTGTTTGGTTTGTCCGTTCTGGCCTACAATTATGATTTTCAGGTGATTATACATGAATAAAGACATAGTTATGCACAATATATTCAACTGCTGCCATCTCACAACAAGACCAATGAGACAAGAAGTCCTTATAATGCTCAAGAAAACTAGAAAATTGTAACTCTTCAATGTCCATGAGAACCAGGCAAACTCTGTCTGCTCTAAAAAATGAGATGAGATGTGATTCGACTGAAAGCTCTTGAACAGCTACTGATTGGCCTTTTTTCTCTCCCACCAGGAGTGGTCTGCGTGGTGGATATGTGGAGCTGGTAAATGTGGACCCCACTGTCATGAAATACATCTACAAACTGTTCTCAATGGACACCTGTGCACCTGTGTTGGGTCAGCTCGCCCTGGATCTGATGATAAACCCTCCACAACCAGGAGATCCCTCATATCCACTTTATAATGTGGTGAGACTAGAGATACAGACTGTCTTAAAGCCTGCTTCTCTTAAGAGATTTAATTATTATGCTAGGCACCAGTTTGATAATATTGTTTGTTCTTGCTTTCAACTCTCTTCTGCAGGAGACACGAAACATCGAGACTGCAGTGGCTAATAATGTGAAGAGAGCCCGTGAGGTTGTAAACGGTCTGCCAGGTTTCTGCTGCCAACCAGTGCAAGGAGGAGCATTTGCATTCCCAAGACTGTATCTGCCACCTAAAGCCATTCAGAAAGCCAAGGTTACAACTCTGTCTAGAAGCAAGTGTACTCCAGAGACAGTCATTAAAAAGTATAATTATATTACATCTTATTTCAGGAGATGGGAATGCAACCAGATACGTTCTACTGTCTCAGACTACTAGAGGAGACTGGTGTGTTTGCCAGTCCTGGTTGGGAGTACGGACAGAAGGAGGGCACCTATCACATCAGGTATAATACAGCTTATAAATCAAGCATCGTTAGTCTGAATACAGCTAAATATCATTTACTACACAAAATGCATGTTTTATTAGGAGCAAACCATGGTTTGATGAGAATAAGTGGTCCATTTCATTTTTAGTTTACATTAAATGTACACTGTAAATTAATTTTTGGAAAATGTAACACCTGAGACATTTAACTCACTTTTCTGTCCTTTTCTTCAGATTTTGCATCCTCACCCCTGAGGATACGATGGAGGAATTACTGGGTCGCCTGACAAGCTTCCACACACAGTTTATGAAGGATTTTTCTTGAACCAAAAGGCACTTAAAAACTTATTTTCTTCTCACTTCATCTTTCTGCAGTTCAATAATTCATTATAAACAATAAAAAGGACCCAAACAATTTCCTCATGTTGGCATTTGAACATTTATTGCAATAAATACAACTTTATGTACTGCATACAATCTTTCATAATGACCTCTGGCCAATGATTCTCTGTCTTTACTCTTTAGAGTAAAATTCAACTTCTGTTTTCCAGAAAGCAAATAATCATTAATGATAAACCACAGTCCAAAATCCAAACCAATGGATTTCCTCACACCGTATGAGGTCTTTCATTTACCTCAAGAAGAAGACTGCTCTTAAAGAGTCTTGATTAGTTCAGCACATTAAATACAGACTCAATTACAAAACGAAAAAAAGAGACAAAACAAATGAGATCGCATCATCCTCTTTGGTTCCTCTGTACCAGCCAGCAGATCCAACACACACGTAGAAAGGGCTCCATGTCATCAGTCCACCTCACTGTCACTGTTGTTCTGAACAAAAGAGTTTGAGTCTGTAGTGTTGAGCAGCTCCACGAGTAACGAGATGAGCTTTCCATCTTGAGCAGAGTTGGCGATCGCGTTGCCGGGATTGTTGAGGTTACGGTGCAGCATGGTTTGGATGGAAGTGCGGAGATCCCACAGCAGCTCCCAGGTCTGAACTGACAACTCGCAGCGCACCAGAGAGTTTCCAATAAGAGATACTTCCACTCTGTCTCCCTTCACTGGAACATAAGAAGAAATGACATTTATGGATGATTTACTTCAAGTCTGGCAGAAAGACATCTGTATAACATTTTGTATAGTTACAAAGTGTTTATTAATGCACAGTCCTGAAAGAAATTAAGGTATGAGCTATTAAAACTAGTGGATTTTGTGTCTTTTGTTGAAATTATCTTTACTGTTCAAGAGCAATCAATAAATCAAATGCTCTGGGAAAAAAAGAAAAATCTAGTCTCTCTGGCAGTCCGAGGACTGTAATCAGTCTAGCGAATCATTTCATTTCATTGGCTGGCCAACTTCCACATGCATGCATGTGTTTTGGGGGAATGACTTTAAAGAGGGGGCAAAAGGTGCACTGGTAGCCTGGTAAGCTGAATTACAGATATTAAATCAGAATTTCTCACATCAATAAACATGAAATATGTTAACTGCACCTAAAAACCCAATCTTTTTTTCGTCAACTGTCAATGATGATGTTGACAGCACAGTTAGTCACTGAATAATGCTGTAAAAATGAAATTGCAATTCAGTCCGATTATCAGGGTGTCTCCAGCACACCAGTACCTTTATTAATAAACTCATTTTTAAAAAAATGGAGACCAGTAAATGTCCTACCTGTCTCTGAGATATCACAGTCTGTGAACAGCAGCAGGGCGAGGGGATGGACAGCAGAAGAATCTCTGATGAAAACATTCCCGTTGGACTTGACAGCGCTGAAGAACGTCAACCAGCGACTAGGGAGCTCTTTTTTCCCTCTGCGACACAAGAAGACAACGTTTACACACACACTATAAAAGTATAATAATATCTGCTGTAGCTGAATTTTGGAGCACGTTCAAACCTGTTCACTGAGGAACGGTGAAGCAGTACCGGCCCACTGAATGTGCGGAAAAACACACTGTCTGGGCGGAAGCGTCCTTTGGTCACAGCACCTTTCTTCACCTGAGAACAAACAATAAGTGTGTGTTTTTTGTTCATCCATTTTTTGCTGGAACGTCCATGGAGGGTATGTGCAAGTTTTGGAAGGACAACCATGACAAAAATTGCAACAAAATGATATCTGAGACTTAAAAATACCAATAGACAGCAGGATTGTGGCTACAACCTTGGATGGAGCACAGCGGGAAATAGTAGTAGTATAATAGACTTCTTTTGTTGCCATGTACCTGAATGAGGTTGGGATAGAGTCCAGCCAGCAGTACAGCTTTTAGGAGCTCATCCTGGTTGCTGTGCTCGTTGTATAGAGAAGTGTGACGCTGGCAGTCATTGGCGTGAGAGACCAGCTCGGCTTCGTGCAGGTTCGTGCTAAATTGAGAGATGAGACCTGCAGCAAAAAAGTTAAAAAAAAGTAAGAAGTGGTTTCAAAAGTACCAAGACTGAGAAATCTAAAAGTGTGACTGTGTGCGAGTGTCAAACTAACCATTGATGAATCGAAGGCTGAACCTCGACAGAGTGTGTTCTTCCAGATATTCTTCCCGGTCCTCTCTCTCCCCCTCCTGCTGAACTCTCCTCCAGCCCAACACAGCTCTAATGAACACCAAATAGTCGCTGTAGGTGGACCCGCTCAGAGCCTCTTTCGCCTGGACAAACAGAATGCAGATATAATTAGTACATGTTTTATGTTCAAACTACATGGATCAACAGGTGGGTGTTAAAACAGCTCACCTTTTTGACTTGTGCTCTGTTCAGCAGGCTGTTGTGAAAAGGGTCTCTGGTCAGACATGCAGCGACACAGAGCATGGGCAGAACGCATCTGAACATGGCGCTCAGGACCAGCACTTTGCCCAGACGAGGGTCACATGACAGACATGCAACACGCTCTCCTAAAGGCGTCAGGGTTTCTGTCTTGTCCAGAACGCCTAAAGAAATGAACATTGACAGCTTAATCCTTGACTGATTGTGTAATGTTAGACACACAGGATGGCTAAAACCTCACGCAATCCAGAAGATAAGTAAGTGTGAGTCACTCACCAATGTCTTGCAGATTTCGGACAGCATCTCTCACGGCTTCCTTCTCGGGACTGTCCAACACTTGGGATAAGAAATCTACAGCCTGCGCAAACACAAAAAACAAAAGCCATCAGCCAATACATCATCAATAAAAATATAAATTAACAAAAGCCATTGTTTTCTTTCAATACCTTGCAGTCAGGACTGTGGATTTTGGCTTGCACTACTAAACTCTCCAGCGGTGTGCGCAGGATCTCAGGGATGGGAAAGGGAGTCATGGACTCAAGCTGCGTTCGTGGGAACAGGTGGTAGGACTGTCCCGGCTGACATCGACCTGCTCTCCCCTTTCTTTGAGTGACATTAGAGCGAGATATCCAAACTGTGTCCAGACACGAGACCTGGAAGATTTGTTCTCATTTTACACTGATTCCATCAGAAAACACAACAAGTCGCAGCCTTGATTTTTTCAGATCTGAAATGATTCACAATGAAACAGACACTAACCTTAGTCAGTGGGTCATAATTCTGTTCTTTATGAGTTCCTGTATCCACCACGTGGACAATGTCATCTATGGTGATTGAGGTCTCAGCAATGTTAGTGGTGAGGACGATCTTTCTCTGGCCCACTTGGGGGCGCTGGAACACAGCCTGCTGATCTGCTACTGATAAATTTGAGTGCACTGAAAAGGAAAAAAAGAGGAAAGAAATCTTAAATCCTCTCGCTGTGCTTGCAGGACAAAAGACAAGTCTTTGTAAATTTGTCTCAACTTTCTTACATGGCACGATCATCTGCAAGCCTGAGGAAAATCGGTGCTTCGCCTCCAGTTTCTCTTGAACAGCCCTGATGTCCTGCCACCCAGGAAGGAAACACAACACTGCACCTGAAGCATGAGGGGAAAGAATGTTTAACAAATACAATTCAGGCATCAGCTTCAAAGATTTTAAAAAGCAGAAGATGAGGTACTCTGCTTGTTACCTGGCTTTCCACATCTGTCTATGTGCTCGATTACATCAGCTACTAAATCTAGATCCAGTGCAACCTCGTGTCTTCCTCCCTGAAAGATGATAATACATAGTCATGAGACGCAGGACAAGTGAAAATAAACATATGCACAGAACATACTGAAGAGAATCTGAATGTAAGGCACGCACATGAACTCACCTGCTTGTCTGTGTGCACTCTCTGTTGGACTGGAAGCGGGCGTCCCATCTCTTCCATCACATCCTCCAGGTATCTGTCCCTCACTGGGTGCATGAACCCAGGCACTTTCACGACTGGACAGCCTCCAAAGTACTGAGCCAGCCGCTGCTTGTCCCCAGTAGCGCTCATAAGCACCACTCGTAGGTCGGGGTTCTTGTTTAAACAGGACTTTAGGAGAGCCAGCAGCAGGTCTGTGTTAATGTCCCTCTCGTGAACCTCGTCCACCACCACGTGGCTGATTCCCTTCAGGTACGGGTTCGACTGCAGCTTCCTCAGCAGGACGCCCACTGTGAGGAAGAGCAAGGCTCCTCCACTGTGCTCTGGTGGTCGGCTCTCAAGTCTCACCTATGCACAGAAAACTTACTTACTAACAAAATATTCATAGATTTATCCACGAATGTACATCACTATAATAACATTAGCATAACAAAGGAAGGGACTATCTTTAGGGTACCATCTAGCTGTCTTCTTACACTTTTTAATTGAATAATTAAAGTTTATAAATTTTAATTTTCTTCTATCATCACAACCATTATTTTGTTCTGAAAAATATTTCTGCTTCTTCTGACTTCTATGCACATCAGTACAGAACGGTCAATGCATCCCTCTAGAGGCCATATCTGGTTATTACAGTTACAGTTATTGATACAGTCAATACTATAAACTGGTATCTACCTGATATCCCACAGAGCGTTTTAAAGCCGGACCCATCTCATGAGCAACACGATGAGCCACGGACACAGCGCTGATCCGCCGGGGTTGGGTCACCAGGATGTTGCACTCGGCCCCTTCACCAGCTCTCACACTCTCCTCCAGCAGGAAGCGGGGGATCCGTGTCGTTTTTCCACATCCCGTTTCGCCAGCGATCACCACCACCCTGGAGGACCGCACTGCCGAGACCACGCGTTCACGGTGGGCATCGGCCGGGAGCTCCACATTCAACACGGCGTTTGCCTGCTCCCATTCGTCCTGCAGGTAGGCGCTGAGCTGCTGAGCCTGCTGTTCAGACAGGGGCTTGTATGGCCTGCCTGTGATGGCGTCTGACACAACGTCTTCCTCCTCATTCGCCTCATTTACTGTCTGCTGTTCTCTCATCTCCTCGTCTTCCCAAAGCTTCTGTACTTCTGTTGCTGCTGGGTACTGTTAGAAAGACATTAATACATCACGACATGGCCGAAAGTATGAGGACCCTCCAACAACAAGTCCAAACTTTGCACAGCAGTATGTGTTCACAAACTTTTGGCCATGTAGTACACATACATACACACATGTATGACTGACCTGTGCGAGGTACTCTCTCACATGTTTCTCCAGGTACTCTGGGACTTCCAGGGGTAGTGGACGCCTCTCTCGCTCTCCAGCCTCCCTCACCTGCTCTCGATGGTACTTGGCGTGAGTCAGCGGGTTGTTGTTTTTATCCAGCAGCTCCAGCTCCTAAACCAGGTGACATGATACGTATGTTAACACGACTCTAACATGTAGGTAAAGGTATAACAGTTTTCCAAAAAACAATCCTGACCTTCAGTTTCATGCAGGCGAGAGCTGCTGCCATTTTCTCCGCTGTCATTCGGTTGCTCGCTGTAGCAGAGAATGTCATCTCCTCTGGCCAGCGCATGTTCAGCTCACACCTCTTTATCTTCCCTCCTGTTGTTCTATAATGAAGTAGCTCCTGTAAAGACAGCGAGTGACAACTTTATAATACATGATAAATTAACAGTGCTTTGCTTTCACTGTGCAAAGGATGAGGGATACAGACCCTGCTTCTGTTGGATGACGTGGCCACCTGGAGGACCCTCGCGAGGAGAGATTTAGGTTGTGGAAACAGGGAAAGAGCTTCAGAGATATTTGAGGCGTCTTCTCCGGTTGGCAGCAGCTGTTTTTGCTCATCCGCTCTCATTCTGGACACAGTGAAATTTTCTTGCAAGTTGTCTTCGTAATCATAAAGAGCTGAATGTAGCCCCCCTCTCTTCCTGCCAGCTCTCCTGTCGGGGAGCTGATTACCTGGACCAATGACACCCATTTCCTGCACACAAAAAAAGACAGAAAATCACTATATATTGGTAACAAAGGGGAAATATGTGTCTGCTTTTTACAATCTGAGATCACTGGAGCTTACTCTGAGTTTGAGACAAGCAGCAGCCGCAGCAATTCGCTCTGCGTCGACCCTCTTGGAGGCTTGACCCTCCTCTTCGATCTTGCAGGGCCACATTAGTCTGACAGTGGCTTTCTAAAGAAGCAAAGTTACAATACAGAATTCAGCTCTCAGTGACACGGTACATCCAGAAACTCCTGCATCTTATCTCATCATGACTTTTGTCCTGACCTTGACACCCGCATGCTCCGTGCAGCTGTACTGGATGAGCTGGGACATGTCGCTGACTCCCAGTGAACGGGAGATGGTGTTGTTCAGGAGACCTTTAGGATCTGGAAACTCCTCCAAGAGGCTCGGACTAGCGTTACCTAATGAGTAAAAACAAGTCAGACACACAGCAAGGTCAACCATACGATACCTCCACTCTATCCTGAGCTGAACACGAAAGAAAGACCCCGAGACACAAGCTTGAAGAGGATGTTTTCACACGATGGATGTCCTTGAGGTTTAGCGGTGCTACAGCGGAGCTGTCACCTGTTAGCTCACGAGGCTAGCGGTCGTCTTCACTCACCTCGTTTGGTCTGGAAAGGTGATGAACCGTGTTCCTGAAAGCTTCTTGCTTTCGTGCTATACCACTGCATTTGTCTGCTCCACTTGGACGCTGTTTGGCCTCCTGTGTGAACACATTTGGCAACATTACACAGGGCTCTAAGCCGCACGAGTGAAACGCCGGGTAGCGCCATCTTTAAACTACAATTTCTTCTTCTGCGGCAGCGCTTTGAAGTAGAAACGGCGTGCTCACAGCGACACCCCACGGCGAGGAGGGTAAAATATGGTTTTATAAATACTGTACATGTATGTCATTATTCCCTAAAGATAATACAACTGACAGGATAATTTCAGATATATCTCACCAATGAATATTTACATAGTACTTCAGTTATGTTTACAGTGGTAAACACAGCTAACTGCAGCTATGAAATGCGTTCATTCAATAAATACAGCATGTAACGTGTTGTGAAGTGGAGGGGACCTCCAATATGCTACACTGTCCCCCTGTGTATGACCCTCTCTACCAAAATCCTGGATCTTCAGAGAAACACGAAGAATTCAGCAATAAGTGGACATTTCTCTTCTTGTGTCTCTTGTGCTGTTCACTGTGCCTTGGACCACCAGACAAGCAATAAAGAAGGCGGTTAGACTGACTCCCAAAACTTGAGAATCAGTGGCTGCTGCTTCTGAACTGTCAGCTACTGGATTTCAATTTACATTAATGTTCTCTTAAGTTACACAATAATAAGGGCCATTTTTCCTGTACCTCAATTATCAACAATCTACTGTATTTTATATATAAAAGCAAAAACAAAACAAGTAAAAACAGCTTAATTTCAAAAGCTGTTGTTGACTTAATTAGGTAGATTAATGAAGTAGATTTTAAGGGACATAAATTCTGGCGGAGCCTCAAGTTGACTGAAGTGTGGATAAATCAGAAGGGTCAAATGTAAAATGTGTGTTATAGTTATGTCTCAGTCTGCACATACAGTCTGATCTTCAGCCGTTATCTGACTTCTTTGTTGGTACACAGCGGTTTTACCAGCTGGAAAATGTAAGGAAAACTCCCAGGCTGTGTCTGGACTGCTGTTCATAAATAGCTCTGAATGATGAGCCAGTTCTTCTGGATGAAGAAGAGATGGAACAGGTACTCATCCTCCTGTTGGCTGTTACAGCTGGTGAGTTCATATTAAACACATTCATTTACAGGATTTATTACATACTGTATCAAGCAATCTCATATCTGACTCTGGAGGAAATCATATATATTCTCTTGGTTCTGTCTCTCACTGTGTTAAAGTGTCTGGGTGTGGTGTACCCAGCTACCAGCCCAACACCAACCGTGTGGTGAACGGGGAAGAAGCCCGTCCTTACAGCTGGCCATGGCAGGTTTCTTTGGAGTCTTTCTTTCCCACCTGTGGAGGAACACTTATTGCTCCTAACTGGGTCATGACTGCTGCACACTGCATCACGTGAGGAAACATTTATTTGTGATCTTATACTAAAATAAACGGCATGTGGAGTTCCTGAATTAATCCAATATGTTTTTTTCTTGTAACTGTCACATTACATTTCCAGAGTGAGAGTGAACCAAAGTGCTCTTAGAAATGCAAAACTGACCTAGATTTTTCCAATCCAGATTCCACACATACAGGGTGGTTCTTGCTGAGCATGACATGAACAAGGAGGAAGGACCTGAACAGTCCATTATGGTGGCAAAAATGTTCATCCATCCCAAATGGAATGACAACTGTGTGTCTTGCGGGTATGTTTTCATTCCTTCATAACATAACCAACCACTCCAGTGCTCCAGATCTGTGGAGGATTACCAAGAAACACAGTAAATATGTCCTTGAAAAAAGTGCCTCTACCCTGAGAGTCTCTGTTGAACAGCAGCTGAGTAAATAGAAGCTTTGTAAATGTTAATACACCTTACACAGTCGCTTTACACAGTTAAAAGGACTATGAGCAGTTAAAAACATGTAATTACTGATACGTTTAATTCTTCTTTCTATTCTTTGTGTTTCATCCTGTTATGTAGGAATGACATAGCTCTGCTTAAGCTGGAGAAAAGTGCTGTTATCAATGACAAGGTTCAGCTGGCTTGCCTGCCACAGAATGGTGCCACTCTCGCCCACAACCAACCCTGCTACGTCACAGGCTGGGGTCGTCTCTACTGTAAGACCTGCCGCCAAGTCTGCCAACACCCAACTCCTACACTGTGGTGTAGTGCACCTTTGTGTACATTTAAATATTTGATTGCTCTCAGACCTGTATACTAGTATATCCAAATGCCCAGTTATTATTGTGCAATTTTCTCTTTAGCTGGTGGTCCTCGGGCAACTACGCTGCAGCAGGCCCTTCTTCCTGTGGTGGGTCACAGTGTTTGTAGTCAAAGCGACTGGTGGGGTAGCTCAGCAAAGACAACAATGGTCTGTGCAGGAGGAGAGAGCAAGTCAGCATGCCATGTGAGGAACAACCGCAAAACAACTCCATGCTTTGTGTGAAACAAACAATACCATTGCTCCAATGTCTTCTATTTTCTTCCAGGGTGACTCTGGAGGCCCTCTGAACTGTAAGGGCAGAGATGGTAAGTGGTATGTAGAAGGAGTGACTAGCTTTGTGCATGGACGAGGCTGTAACACCCCTCAGAAGCCCACAATGTTTACCCGTGTGGCTAGTTTCATCCCCTGGATCAGTGAGGTGAGGGAAGCTACATAAATGGCAATAAGCAACCAGAAGACATATAATACATATGATTATTTGTGACGTATAAAAACTTAATCTTGTGTTATTTCCCTTCAGACCATGGCCCAGAACTGAAGAAGCGTCCACAACTGAAGAAATGACTAAACAATAAACTATATAATGTCATTTTCACTGATTTTCCTTGTATTTCATCAAAATATATACAGATCATAACAAAAAGAAACATATATTTTAATCATTTTAAACAATATTTATAAGGATAAACACACATGTATTTAACAGGGTAAACATTATGGAAATGCAAAAGCATACTGTGTATATTTACTGTATTTATCGTTATTTATTTGAAAAGACTTTATTATGAACATTTAGAATGCAGATTAAAAGTAAAATTATAGATGAATCTGAACATGACATAATGGTTGACTGATGAACTCCTAACTAAGTTAGAATTTGGATCAGCAGCTAGATAATATTAAGATTATATCTCAACAATGGATCATTTACCAATAGCCGCCTTGATTTTTAACCTACTACAGCGAGCTGCATCAGTCGTTACAACAGATCCTCATGGATCTGAAGGTGTCCAGGTGAAGAAGTCGATTCCCCGCAGCTCCTCAGGTAAGTACTCCTGCTCTACAGGGACGTTGAAGGCTGGGTTGTATTTGTAGCCTTTAGCGTAGCCCAGTTGTTTCATCAGCCTGGTGGGGGCGTTGCGAAGGTGCAGGGGGACAGGAGGCAGGGGGCCTTTGTGGTTCCTCAAACAGGCCTTCACATTAGCATAGGCCTTGTAGATCTGCACGGACTTTGGTGCTCGTGCCAGATAGACCGCACACTGAGCCAGGATCACCTGTTGAGCGGCGAATTAAAGTCAGAAAGTCGACAGAGGTGTTGACAGCAAGAACACGATTATATTAAGACTGAAAAAATCCAGTTGATATCTCTTGATATTAAAATCAAATCCATCACCGATTGGTCGTGTAAGCTTACCTCACATTCAGGCATCCCTATGAAGTGACAAGCCTGGAAGGCAGACACAGCCTGAGGAAGAGCAGAGGGATCTGCCATACCTGAGAGAGACATGAGACATGAGACAAGGAGGCCATTCAGTCAGACTACATTAAAATGATATTTTCGTGCTTACATTTTTTTCCCTTATTTCTCTGTATGTATTTCAGCTGAGTCTACATTTTCTTTCCTGTAATAAAATAGTACAAGCTGTCCATGATCCCATATAGTGTTCCCATATAATTATTTTAATTTTAATCAGGCCAGTCAGAAAATATCTCAAGTCTTTTGGTTCACCAGACTATTGAAAGAAAGTCACAGTACGACTATGTCTACTACTACTTGCTTTAATTTGTACAGTATTTTACTTTCAAAACAGTGCAAAAGGGTTTTCTAACAAGCCCTCATAAATAAAAGAATAAGATGATACCGATAAAACAACAGAAATACAGAAATAATCAAAGAGATGAATGTTACATATAGACTTTGGCATAAAATAAGTTTCATAAGCCCGCAGTCACCTTTAGTAATGAGCTGGGATTTAGTCATTTAATCACGAGAAGACAGTTTGTCACCAAGGACAATAACTAAAGAGTCCAGGTTGGTCAGCTCCACACACAGTATCTGGTCAGCGAGCATGCGCTGTGCGTCCTGCACGTTGCCATGCGGTGGGATGTAAACCGAGCAGAATGAATGAAACAAACTCACGGGGTGAATAAAAAGGCTTACAGTAGTAGTAAGTAAGTAACTCACAGGTAACCAGAGTGCCAGCTACATGCGGAATGAAAATAGTAAATAATCCAAAATAAATGAAGCGGAGGTTATGTAATTAATCATTTCACACACCAACATCCTCGCTGGCAAAGCGGACCAGTCTGCGAGCCACGTAGAGAGGATCCTCGCCGCCCTCCAGCATGCGGCCCAGCCAGTACAGAGACGCGTTCTCATCTGAGCCTCTCATAGACTTATGTAACGCTGAGATACAGTTGTAGTGCTCTTCACCTTTAAAAACACAAATACACACAAGCACATTTATCACTTTCACAAAGCAAAAAAATGAGGACTGATGAGATCATATAAAGCCATAATGAAGAGAAGAATACTGTCTCCATTTAGGTCATTAGTCAAACTGGGGGACAGTTTGATCTCTCTGTAAAGGGAACAGTAAATCTCTATCTTTTGGGACAGCTGATGTGTTATGCAACAGGACAGTGTGGAGGGCTGATGAGGTGTTAGATAGGATGAAAGGCTGAGTACTCAGGCAGAGGGGAGGGGTGGGAGAGTGTGAATGATTGGAGTTGCTGACAGTACAGTTTGTAGATACTGTAAATGTGAGAAAAACATGTTCAGCTATTGTAGTTAAGAAAATACCAAATTCAAAATTAATAATAATTTCAAGTTTTATGGACATACAGCACATCGATCTTTAACAGAGTCATAGTTTTATATGTCATTTTGTGAGGAGCCTACTTAAACGTGTGTACTGTAATACCCCCAAGTGTTACAAACACACACATAGACAGACACAACAAACACAAGTTATTCCTAAGCAGCCGTGAGCACGGCACTCATCATTCGGTGCTTTTCATTATGAAAGCCCCGTGACAGGACAGCGATCACAGTTTCTCAGAAGTAATATAATAGCACCTTTAAAACCTCCAGTGTTTCAGATGGTATTTAAAGTGAAGATATAATTGACAGGTGTTACAATGAAACCGCTCCGAGGATTTAGCTATGTAGATTTGTGAAATGTGCAGCAGCGTGTTAATGTGCAGGAATACAGTTGTAAACTGTCCGACATGCCTCCTTTGATAATCCTAAAACACGTTACTCGATTCTGTTGGAGCTGTCTTTGTTCCAGGCCTACAACTGCATGAATTTTTTTTGAATGAGCTTTTGAAAATTTAAACAACTGTCCTCTGATCTGAAACATGTGCACACACTACATAAATTCTGGTATATTTTAAACAAGCCTGTGTGTCATTAAAAACATAATGTCTTTTGGAAATCTTATGTACAATGAGGTAGTCACTAGTCGTGTCTTTCTGAAACATATATCAAATTGAATTTCTGTTAGCTATGCAAATTTTAAGGTGTTTCCATAACTAATTAATAAAAAAATACTTAATTTCAGCAAATTACTAAGTTAAAACGTACATGTTGAAATAAAGTCAGAACAAAAAAAAAGAAAACTTGCATCTGCTTAACGAAGAGTAAGCTGGTAATCAGGAACCAAATTTGAAAGAATAAAGAAATGTTTCTTTTTCTGATAATGTCTCACAGTCTCATCATTATTGGTAATTCTTAAATAATAACATAATTTAACTTACAAAAAATATTAGAAGTTACTCTGTGCTTGAAGTTGCACCTCTCAGATCACTTTGGTTAGTAACAACTGTGACACTGACACAGTAAGCTAGTACATGTGTGCTTACCAGCTTTATCGTAGAGAATATGGGACCTCTGGAGACCTTCCTTGATGTGCTCCTCCTTCACCAGTATTTCCTGAGAGCCATCTAGACCTGATGAGCTCACCTGAGCCTGAACAGCCAGCTGCAGACTATTAAGTCCTGCTCTTGCATCACCATCACAAAGGTAGGCGATGGTGTCCAGAGCTTTTTGTTCAATGAAGATCTTTGGCCTAGAAAAAAAATAAAAGATAGGCAGTTAAATATATAGAATGTAGTATATGTAATAGTAATGTTAAGTATTCATACTCGTTTGACTAGCCAGAGTTTAAGGTCACCACAACATTATCATATTACATGAATATAAGGATACAAAAAGTTTGTTTGTTTGTTGTTTACACATTTTAATCTGTTTCTCTGTAGCATAGGTAACCATGGTAATTTAGCCCAGAAAAGTGAGCCAGCTTCATTCTGGTTTAAACCCGAACTCAGCTGGCTAACCCTTTAATCTCTCCACGTGTTTTATTGCGTCGCAAACAATACACACAAATATTAGATTGCATCTCTGGTTTATTATAACATACCGTCTGCAGCCAGCAGTTTACAGCTGTCTCATTGTCAACTCATATGCTAATTCTTCTCTGTCAACATATCAGAGCAGAGCAGAGCTGAGAGGACTGCAGCAGCTCCAACAAATACTAGTACACTCCCACTTATGTTATCTACTGGACCCACTAAGCCAGGAACAGAAGAATAGAGCAGGCCTCCCACTCAAACCAAAGGATTCTGAGTTATAGGCTGACTCCCGGTCATGATGTGTGACACTGAGGGCTCAGTCCACACAGGAGCACTTACATGTGTCCATCTGATTGCTCTTGATCTTTGGGATTCTCTGGCTCTTGCTCCAGGACTCTGATCCCCAGTGTGGCCACGGCCCTGTCCAGGATTGAGGCCATCGCCTCCACAGAGAGCTTCTCCAGAACCAGAACCTTGCACCTGCTCAGCAGGGCGGCATTCACCTGGAAGGAAGGATTTTCTGTGGTTGCCCCGATCAGAGTTACCGTCCCGCACTCCACGTGAGGAAGGAAGGTGTCCTACAGATCGACAGACATATTGAGAGAGGGAAAAGGAGAGCGCAAAGCAAACATGGGAGGAAAGAAAGTGAAGATGATGACCATGTCTAAGATGACAAGATATCAAGAGTAAGTATTTGTTTGACTACTTTAATACTTCATGGTTTATTAAGTAACTGACAAAGTGACAACTTTCCTGCTTTGATTGTATTTCTACTGACTCACAAAATATGTGTTCCAAGAATCAAACAAAGGAACTGGTGGGTGCTGTTCGAGAGGGGATCAACTGAGTGTTTATTTTCAGTGAGCACATTCTCATAATAGCTGTAGCAGGCGAGGCTACAAGCTATCCAGTTATTCCTGCAGAACTGTGGTTTGGCAAGGGGAATAGCATCATGAAACATAAAACGGTTCAGCACACAATCTCCCTCCGACCACATTTTTTTTGAGACTTTTATACTTTGGTATTTGTAAAATTTTAAACTTTTAACTTTTAATTAGCCAGGCTAGTTGTTTCCCCTCACCTCCAGTCTTTATGCTAAGCTAAGCTAACCATCTCCTGACTGTAGCTTCATATTTAACTGACTGGGTGTCAATCTAACAGCTTGACAAACTCTGTCTCAACAGTTATTTTAAACACTGGCTGGACTTTGCAGCTTACACTACAAACACCAATTTGAGTACATCTTTCCGGCGAAATACTCCACCTGTTGGGATTTGTTGAAGCGGTGAATTTCATCAATGAACAGTATAGTCTTCCTCTTACACAGTCGGAGCTCGTTCTGCGCCTGCTTGATCACCTCTCGGACTTCATTGGTGGACGTGCTGGTGGCAGACAGAGTGACAAAGCGAGCCGTTCCCTTTTTCTTACTGGTGCTGGCAATTATGTGAGCTAGCGTGGTCTGAAAGACAACGAAACACATGCAAAGTGATTTGATGCAGACATGAAAATGGAATTTAAATGGACCCAGAAACTCCTGAAGCAACATGACTTACTTACCTATTTTTTTTTTTTTATATTTCATACTATTATTTCAGATTTTCTCCTGTTTTTGAGCTATCATCTAATTTTCTAGGTCATATAATGCACCTTCCTTAGAGAGCCTCTCGTCTTCACTGTAAATCCTCATGACAAGCTCCAAAAATAACCCTTCAATTGTGAAACCTGAACACGGTAAGACAACTGACAGAGGGCGTTAAAGAGGTAAAGTGTTACTGAAGCATGTTGACAAAGTCTAAGTATGGCAGGCTGCTGTATGACAATCCACTCTAGCAGCTTGGCATACCTAAGAAGTCATTAACATGCTGTATTAAGGTCTGACAAACAACAATTGCAAGCAGCAACCTGGCAGCCATGGAAGTAATAACTTATTTTTTCAACATGCTGTAAAAGTTTCAACTCTCTCTTTATCAAGGGGAATAGATGAAAGAGTAATAATATGTGCTGAGAGAAAATGCAGTATCTTCAGCTTCAGCATAGGAAACAGTAAGGTATGTGAATTATTGTTTATGGAAACATAACCGGCATGTTTAGAGTTTCTACTACTGGTGCAAACTCTTTTTACAGTTATACATAATTGTAAACTAGGGCTGCAACTAATGATTATTTTCATTAGCAATTAATCTGTAGATCATTTTCTCAATCAGTCGATTAATTGTTTAGTTCAATGTTGATCACTCTTTCCTAAAGCCCAAAGGTGACATCCTCAAATGTCTTGTTTTGTCCACAAACTAAAGATATTCAGTTTAATGCCATTACAAATTACTTTAAATTAATTTAAAATTAATCAATGACCAAAATAGTTAAAGTAGTAAATTGCCACCTATGGAAATTGTGATAGACATTTTTTAAACATTTTTTCGTAAAAATAAATCAACACCAAAAAATAATCTGTTGCAATTAATTGACATTTTTCGCTATTTATTAATCCCTTCAATAATCAGCAGATTAATCAATGATGAAGAAATGATTAGTCACAGATCTGTAAGGTTACATCCCAATTAGTCAGTTAATTAAAACCAAAACCATTGATTAATTGGTGGTAAAAATAATCTTAGGTGCAGCCATCCCTATGGCTGGTGGTGTTATAATGAATATCTTAAAGTCCCACTCTGGTGTCACTCTAACTGGAAGATTTTGACACTTTGTTGAAGGTGAAAAGTTTCTGTGTGCTCACCTTAAATCTGAGTTTATCACCTGCACACACAGACAGGATTTTGGGACATCACAGTCCAATGTGCAGTCTGTTGAGTGTACAGATGGTTAGCTGTGATGTAGAGTTGGGGACAGCTTGTATCTAGCACAGTAGTGCACATTCATTAATTTTTAATAAGAGTAGTAGTAAGGTGTGTTTTTGAACAAGATTATATTTAAAGTTTGATAGAAAAGTTATCACGCATCACATATAAAACAGAAGGGTAATTAATGAAGGGTACAGGATGCTTCATCTCAGTCACCGGCCCACCTTTCCGCATCCCGGCGGTCCCCACAGGATCAATGACGGTATTTCCTGGGAGTCCAGAAGCGACCGGAAGAGTGTTTGCTGGCCAACAAGTTTATTTTGACCAAAGTATTCCTCCAGCGTGTTTGGTCTCATTATCTCCGCCAAGGGCTTGTCTATAGATAGCAGTGTCCGCGGCGATAAATCATTTGATGCCTTTAAAGTCTGCCCGTTTGATCCGGAGGGCTGGCTCTTCAGATTACCTGTACCTGCTGGTCCGGGTTCTGCCTCGCTTGGCAAACTGCGTTTAATCCCCTTATTGACAGCAGTGTCAGCAGTGTGTTTACTTGAAAATGATCCACCCCATTCATTTTGAGCGGATTGTTTACTCCTGTTGGTCTGAAACAGAGAAAATACCGCGGTTGACGGCGTGCCAGCCATGGAAGAGGAGGAGGAGGAGGATGATGAGGAGCTGGCAGCCACGGTGTTGTTGACACTGGGACTGGGTGGCACAGCCTCCGCACTAATGCGAGATTTCTTTACCGGAGGCTCGGTTTCGTCTGTTGTGGACGGACTGCTGTCGTTGACGCTTTTCAGCAGACATAAGTCGAGGTGTCCGTTGATTGTGGACGCCTTAAAGTCTTTAAAACAAACGGGACATTGCACCGAGTCCGGTGGTGTAGCTGTCATCTCGTTCGCCATGTTGCTTCCCGCGAATCGTTTGACCCTTGATCACGTGACCAAACGTTGATTTTTGACATTAACCGTTGGAAAGTTTGTTTTTACCTAAACGTTGTGTTCAGGTACGCCTTTACCTGTTTTATACATAAATATTACATTTATTCAAAGATTATGTACATTAGTGATATTGTCATGATCTAAATCGACTTCCTGGATGTACCGTGTGCCTTCACGTCACGATGGGACGTTCAGAAATTAGAGCATTTCTGCTTTAGTTCATGTTTTAAAGACAAAGCAACACTACATAAAGATGGACGTTACAAACTTGGAGTTTGGTTCTTTTTATTTAACCACCATGATGGTAAGTCTGGCAAATTTTGCAAATTAAATGTAACTGTAGCAGTTTTATAAATCTTAAAACAGTTTTTTCCTACAGGCTACAGTACTTGAATGCAACATTTCTCTATAAAATGTATTTTAGCCTTGGAGTATAGAGGGCCGCCGGGTTTGTTTTGTTATATATGCATGAGTTTTTGCAAACTATATTGAGTTCGTTCTGTACTGGGAATTATATTGATAATTGCTAAAAAAACTTTATCAATTAACAAGTTAACCAAATAATCAAATTTGAAAGCAATTCATTCATTGATATCTGATTGGCAAGTCAGTTGGGGAACTGCCCAACATTAAAAGGGATGTATGATATTAAACAATCAAAAGATAAAATAAATCAGTTTAATTTAATTTTATCAATCTATTGTTGACAAAGCACTTAATAAGCGTCCAGGACCCCTCAAGTTCTCCATACTACAAAGGCTACAATCATACAATATTACAGTACTTATGAGATGGATGGATGGATGGATGGATGGATGGATGGATGGATAGATGGATAGATAGATAGATAGATAGATAGATAGATAGATAGATAGATAGATAGATAGATAGTTTATTGATCCCGAAGGAAATTCAAGCATCCAGTAGCAGCATGCAAACATACATTGAACATACATTAGAATTAACCTATAACACAGTATCCATACGTTAAAATTAACCTGAGATAGATCTAAATATAATATGTACAGAGAGATTAAACATTTATAGCAAAATTAAACATTTGCATTGGATTAAGATATGTACAGAGGAATGAAAAATGTAAAAAATGTGCAGGAGAATTTAACATTTGCATAGAAAATAAATATATAACTGTGTTAAGGAGTTAACCCGTGCTAAATATCTATACAAAAACTATATAAAAAATAGAAAGTGACCGTAAAAATAAAAATGTTTTATAAAAATGTGAGAAAAAACTACAAATGTGGATAAAGGACTGTGTACAATTAAATTGTAACGGATGAATGAAAGTCGTTATGGTCATTATAAACAAAAAAACTTTACCATAGCCTTTCTCTGTCTTTCTCTCCTTGTCTGCTCAGATAAAATACCCAGCCAACAGAAACACACCAGAGAGGTCAACTAGGCCAGGAAGAGGCACAGAGAGTTCAGAAGGAAAGTGCTGGCAGCCAAGTGTCCCCCTCTGGGAGAATGGCCAAGCTGAGGTCAGTTCATCAGTGTGCCAACAGACGAAACATGACCAAGCTGGCCTTATTCCCCTATTTGGAGAATGTGAAAACCATGCGCTGCTTCTGGGAGATGAAGTTTGAACCAGAGGTATGCAGCTCATGAAATTTATATAAATACTGAAGTTATGCCAAGGAGTATTGATATATATGTATATTGGAATCAGCCTTCTGAGTCTTTAGGAGCACCAGCAGAGGGTGGTAAAAGTCACATTTTGCTGTAACAATGATGAAACAATGTACTGGTGCATTTACTAATCACTAATTTTAAGCAGTAACTAAAGTGCTGCTGCTCTGTTTATGGTAAACAATGATTATTTGAGACAGCTTTAATTAGTATTTTAGCAATAATTTAAGGTTTTACCTTGAGGGTCTAAAACAAACAACATGATAAGAGCTGAGAAAGGTCAATGGCAATTGACAGCTTTGACTATGTCAAGTATTCTGCCAAGTGATTGTACCAAAGACAGTGTAAAGCATGCAGTATGTGATTCAATTAATCACATGTTGCAGTTGTAACTTAAGTCGTCTACTATAAAGCAAACTGAGACACTGTGAGTAATCAAAGGCCAGCTTTTTTTCCCGCTATGGCAGCCAAGACATTCATTTGAGCAGTGAGACCACAGCTCCCATCCAGAAGTGAGCTCATTATTGTATTTGGAAGAGCCGGCAGTGAGACCAGAGGAGTCCGGGGAGATTTCCAGACATGCCGTACATAGCTGTGATTTGCTACTGTCAGCTAGATGGTGACTTCTTGGCTTTGTGGTCATTTGGCTTTCACACCCAAAGTGTTGTTGCACAATTTGGATTATGTGGTTGAGTTATAAAATTGTCAGAGATACAAAGCCTCATTTATCAAGCAATCCTTAATGCCTTAATTACTGAAATGGACTGGTATTTCATCATGTTGTCATATTTGTATTTACACATCATGCTATAATTTAGTGTTCAAACTCTAAAAGTTAATATAACATCGACTCAGTTGAGACAGTTTAGAGTAAGCACCCATGACATGTGACATTTGGAGCAGTGATCCAATAGCAGAGGCTATTTATTTACACCACAACCAAATGTCTGTGTTGACAGGAAGACTAGACCCCCTATCTCAATTCTCACAGTGCCAGTACTGTACTGAAGATTAATCATGCTTTCAGTAGACTGTGTCTTAAAGTTTGTTCAGTTTCTGAGAATGAACTCTAGGGAAGATAGAAGGATCAGTTAAAGCGACAGAAAGCTTGTCTCTTTGCTGACACCTGTCACCCTTTTGTCATGAGGACAAACTGTCCTTCCTTTGGCTCCATGTGCTGTTGGGAGTGGGGCTTTGACTGAGTTAACAAACGCTGTGCAGGAGAGTCTAGTATTAACGTTTGGGGCGGTCCTTACCCAGAGAAGGAACCGTCATCTCCGCTAACACACCACACGAGACTCTTAGAGGTCTTTTGTAGTTAAAGAGAAAAGCAAGTCTATAGGAGAAGGATGAAGAGTAAAGTTAAAGCCATGGAGAACTTTGTCAGAGGCTGGGACATTTGGCTAGTCAACAGCATGTGTATGGTCGCCTCCTACATCTGGAGCAGGCTTTGCACTTTACTCTGCTATAGGAGGAGACATAGAGCATCCACTCCACCTGCCATTCAGGTATATACAAGGCTATTTGACTTGAATAATAGGGAACACTGACGCATTGTCGTTTTGCAAAAGGAACATAACCAGAATATTAACCTTGTAGCTATTGTAGTTGCTGATTTTGTAAGGCTGTCAAAATTTTACATGTTCACTTTCTATTATGTTTTATGTGAGTATGGATAGTATGGAGTGTAAGTATTCCCCAAACTATCTTTTATATTCTTAGCGTTGTTGTTATGTGGAGTATGTGGGTGTGTTTTAAAGAACTATCATAGAGACCAAAGACAAATTTCTACATTTGAGGACAGTAAAGTTGTATTTTATTCCATTTATTTGTTGTTACTAATCCTACCGAGAGAATACAGAACAAAAGCTCAGTTGTTTCAGCACTTTTCTCTCTCTCTTTCTTGATTTGCTAACACGTGCAGAAGATACTCGATCTATCATGGCCATGCCGCTGCAAAAGTTGGCGTTTTTAGAAGAACATCTTGATCAGAACATCTTTGCGTCATGTTGGCATGTGTAGTTGTTTTATACCTGTATAGTTAGCAAACATGAATATAGTCCATACTGCAGAAAATCAGTTTATTGTCCCATATCTTACTCACTGATTAATAGTAATTTCCAACTAGGCTGGAGAAATAGACATTTCATAAAGTGTTTACCAACACGTTGCTCTGTCTCTCCTTTCTTTATCGAACCGCACATCATTTGAACTGTCTTTGCCTCCTCAAAAGCATCCAGAGTTAAATCGGTGTGGTACAGTAGGTAAAAATGGACCCCAGAGACAGCAGTGCCCTTGCTTCCACTTGATTTGTCCTGCTTATTCATATTGATGTTATTCTTAGTATTCCTCGGAAGAGCCCGCGATGCACAGTTGGCCTCAAATACATGATTTACAACTGATGCACGACAAGACTTTGAATTCTGTGGGCAATATCCAGCTCGCAAGCTCTATTAAACACAACACATGAGTTGCCAGCAGGGAGCAGAGGCATGGCGCTGTTGTCTTGTACTGTTGCATCAAATTTCATGTTGCGTCGCCTCAACCACATGCAGGCACAATTCTGGTGACTGATTGAAATGAGTTTCCTGTTTAATCATAGTGTTATAATTACTTTAACCCTTCTAACCCCTACTTTAGCACCACAGATGCTTCATCTTGGCTGTTTATTTGTAACATCTTATTATATTAGTACATTTCTGTACTTGACACATGTAATGAATTAATTTTGTATCTTACTTAAATATATTATGTTAGGTATTTAATATAGTAATATGTTATTATTTTTACACATTATATATTTTTGTTTTGTCTAGAAACACTTGCACACATCTTTGGTTGACTTTAAAGTACATATACGTACATAGTAGTATGTACTTGTGCATTATCCGGGCCCACTTACCTCCAGTTAAATGCCACATCTAATTTAATTAGTCAACTCAACATATGGTGGCAAATCCCTTCAGCAGTAATGTGATGCTCAGTATCTGAGTGAAAGTTGAGATGTGTAATAATGATGCACGTGTGATTTGGCTATGTTATGGATAGCAGCAGGCGGGATAAAACATGAGATAAGATGTTGTTGGTGTTTATGAGCACAGAGTTTAAATCTGCATGTGAAGGTACAGTGAGCTCTGGCGGTTGAGCCTAACAGGCACACTGCAGTATTTTGAGGTGATAAAACCCAGCTTGGAAATCCTGCTTTTGCTGCCATCTAGTGATTCATAGCTTTCACATTGCTTCTGTGATGTTTCTTTATGTGTAGTACAGGTTTGACATGGGAAAAGCAACGGAGCCGGAAGTTTGTGTAATATTTCACATTTAATGAATCTCTAATATCTGGCGCTCGCTTTGTTATTTCAGTTTGTCTCATATTTACTCTAGGATGTCTGTTCCAGTTATTTGTTTTTATCAAAACCATTAGATATGGCTCAGTATAACTTTACATGTGTGTTTTTTTAAAATATTTTTTTGGCCTGTTTGAGCTTTATTTGACAGAGACAGCTGAAGAGTGACAGGAATGTGGGGCGAGAGAGATGGGGAATAACATGCGGGAAAGAGCCATGGGTCGGATTCGAAACCCTGGGCAAGCCTTTGTACATGGGGTGGACGCTCTACCAACTGAGCTATACGACACCCTAACTTTACATGTTTCATACTACAGAATGCGTATTTATTTTGATATATAAATATACATTATACATCTTCATAAATACACACATGCTGTGGTTATCCTTAATGCCGTGATGCCTCAGAGACAAGCTGAAGCGCTCTCACCCTCTCGTGTTTCCATTCCTCTCTTGGCATTTAGGAGATCCACACTGACATTTACTGTTGTAGATCCACGAGTATGTGACTAAGCTTTCTTTGCGTTCTGTCACTAACCTTTAATACCCTTTATGACATCCTCAATGTAAAGCCTTCTTACATTTCCATACTGATAATAATAGTGCATCTCTGGGAATATCTTCCTCATGTAGAGACACAACACTTGGCTGGAAGTATTTCTCAAGGACAAGTAAGGTCACTTGTGCTCAATAGAAATAAAAGTAGTAGTTTGAAATGACTCTTACTTAAAAAGGTTTTAATATGAATGATTTTTGTGAAATCTAAGTGATCATTGAGCTAAATCAATTAGTTATAATATGACAGGTGACTAAAATGTCAAAAATGCACTGATTTACAGTCTCTCAAAGGTGAATTTTTGCTGGTTTTCTTAGCCAACAATACTTTTGAGTTTTAAACACGTTAATTATGGCTCTAAGAGAATGTCATAGACATGATCCTGAGTTGCACTAATGCACAAAAAAGTACCGCTCCTGCCTAATGACCATCTTCTCTGCTGCACATGTGTATGCAAATATGGCTAAAAACATTGCTGCAGTCCCAACGCTCACACATGATCCTCAGAGCAGACAAGCAGACACATGTATTTGTTGTATCCTGATCTTCCATTGGTCAGGAAAACTGGGATTATGGATTATATTGCAGATGATTTGAGAAGTTTCATGCTTTGTTCATCCTATACACAGATGCCACCTGCTGTTCAAAAAAGTGAATGATTGGACCAGATACACACAGTTTCACATAATATAGTTCTTCCAATTCCAAAAGGCATCAGTGCATATCCTTAAGCATGGATCCTTTAGCTTGGATGCGATAACATGTACATTTATTGCATTTCACAGGGGAAACAGGCATGTGTTTATATGTGGGGAGTCAATGTACTGAATCAGCATAATGTAGCCTAATGCAGTTTTATATAAACAGAACCAGAAAGTCTGTCAAAGCTCCGCAGCAAAATGTGTTTACATGCCAAAAGAAAACATGAGATGATGGGGAAAGAACAGTGGAGACGTCTTAGACATTAGCGTGAGGAGTTAAGTTTCACGGCTGCCACACACATTTAAGCCCACAAGTTTCCGAGAGAAAGTATAGCCAGAGCTGGCAGACTGTGCAATGTGTGTGGAGACTAGGAGAGGTGACTGGACAGTGGCCACAGAACACGGCCCCAGTGCTTCCCAGGACATTGTGTTCTCTGTTAGGGAGGTGTTGCTCCATTTTTAACCATTCACCTTGTCTCGGTGCCAAACAAATAGCCTAATAAAATCAGATAACCTCCCACAAGTACTGATTGTTCAGGGAAAAAAAGATACTGTCTAAAGTGAAACACATGTATTCAGTTAAGTGCACATTTTTGGTCTCATGTGGACTCAGGAGGTTATATAGAGGCAATACAACCTGACTCAACTGTAGAAGACTTATGCATATGATTTGTATGACAGCAAGCAATTGTTTGCATACAAAAATGTCCCAGAGGCCTCCATTTTTTGTCCAACTTTTTCCATGTTGATCTCAAATGTTCTCATAGTTATGCATCAATTGCCCTATTGTCTTATAATAAATAAGCAGTTTATTAAAGCTTACACTAGTAGGCCTTTTTAAAGATGTGTAAGATTTAGGAGTATTTATTGACAGGAATGGAATACAATATTCATTAGCATGTTTTCATTAGTGTATAATCTGAAAATAAGAATCATTGTGGTTTTGTTGTCTTAAAATGAGCCCTTTATATCTACAGTGAGAGCGGGTCCTCTTCCACAGAGTCTGTCACATTGAATCACCATTTTTCTACAGTAGCCCAGAACAGACAATTCAGTCATTGTAGAATTTCATATTTTTGGGTTTTTTTTGGTTGAGCAGATAAAAAAAGAATTCAGTTCCGTTTTTGTTTCAATATATATAATAAATCAGGCGTTTCTATGTTATTAAAGATACTTTATAACATAAAAAGACTGAAGAAAGATACTGGTTTCATAATTATTAGAGTTACATTGCACGGTGACCTTAAAAGTTTGAAGTTTTACTATTTAAAGTAGCTAAGCCCTGATGAATATCATTTTACCTTCACAATTTTTCCACTCTTGAGGTCTGTAAGTCAGAAGGTGTTCAAACTACAACAAGGTCAACCAGGACACACACAAACATGGAATAATTATTTGCTTTCTGGACATGAATGCAGTTGAAAATGCCTCCAAACATCCTAATAATTTTGCTGTCACATTAGCTAAACAACATTTTAATCATGCACCAGTAGACTGGGCAGTGATTTCCCAGCTGCCTGGCTACGCATACTTGTGTTTGGCAAAGAAGGTGAGAGAGGACTATGAGTAGGGATCATAATTCAGTTTCACTGTAAAGTGTAAGTGATACACACTCGATATTTGCTTTGTGTCATAATCTTCAGAGGCCAAGGGTCTGTTTATATCCTCTGAAGGGTTTGATAACCTTAAAGTGCCCCGCTACTGCTAAGCAAAACAACATATGATGTAGCGTCATAATCATGCATGCTAACCTTTAATGTGCATAATCGATATTTCAATCCATTTCTTTTAGTCTTTTTTTAACATATGTGTAAATACTTTACATTCTTCTTGCTGCGTGTGTGGAAAAAAATCCAGTCTGCTCCGTGCACACTGCTGCGTAAAGAAAGTTGACTGTCCATGCCCCTCAAATTGACACAACATGCTGGAAATGACCTACACGGTTTGTCATCTGTTGGTATCCAAGGACAGGTGTGAGCGTTACTGTCTTTCCCTGACTGATTGATGGTTAGTTTCACTCCCATCTGTTTCTACCCCGTCAGAGTCACTTGTTCTGTCCGCTGTAGCGATCGTGCGCAAGTGAAAGAGTAATATGCAAGCCGGTGGGGTGACTGCTCATGAAACACAAGCTGACAGGTGAACTCCTTCCCCTCGCTTCCCTCACCTTACCTCGACTCCCATTTATCTGCCAGGTTTACATCCTTCCTTGGTTCTTGTACCCATGAGGCCAGATTTTGGCTTGAGCCCCTTGAGTGAGGCAGGTTTGGCTGGCGTGACTGTGGCTCAGTTTGCAGTCTGTGTCAAAAGTATTTCATGGTGGCTTGAGCAAAGCTGGATTCCTCCTAAGCTCTATCATCCATGAATTTAAGGGGACAAAATGAGTTTTCAAAGTTTGTGAAGGGAAAATTGTCAGCCAGGAAATATCTGAGGTCACAAACAGTAAGAGCATCTAGTTATTTGAACTTTTGAGTGTAGCATTTCTTCGGAATTTAATATCTGTTTATACTCTGTGAGTTGACATAAACACGTCTGTTGTTGAAATAAATCATACATATTTTGATTTACAGGAAAGATAGATGTTGGTCGTATTACAAGAGCTAAGTTAAAATTGATCCCTTACTCATAAGCAAGATAATCAGTGGGTGTTTTTATCAGTGAATACCCATCGAGTAAATCATCTGTGTCACGCATCTCTTCTTTCAGCAGAGGAGGGACTAAACATCTTACTGTAGGTCCCCTTGGCAAGGAACCACAGGCTTTCTCCTACCCCAGACACTAGCGCACGTTACAGGCATCAAGAGATAAAAGAGGGAATTTGCATCGCAACATAGTTCTCATACACAATTGTACACAGAGAGACCCACGTGTCAACAGTGCCACATTATAAGCAGCCTAGAACTTTCAGACTTTTTCTATGAATATTATTTGATTATTACTTTTTATACTGTCAACACAAGTTTATTTTGAAGTTACAATGAAATCTCTGCTTTTGTTTTGTAAAATAAACCCACCTGTTTGCTTCTTTTCCTTTTTTGGACTCATGAACAGTCCACTAAAGAATGTGGACCAGACGTGGTCCATCTGTTACAATGAGTTCATGTCATTGTCATTTGAATAGGAAAAACTGTACAAATGAATGAGCTCTGACACACTTACACACTGAAGAGGCACTGTGTACACTGACCATTTTGACACCTAGCATGTGAGTGACGGTGGTGGGGTTAACACTTAAATGCTCTCAAATATCTCATAGCTCTAAACAGTGCCAAACCCCCACCCCAAACACTTGACCCCTGCTGACGTAGGTTGGCCATTTACATTTAGGGACACCGGCTCACTCCATTCTTAATACTATTTCTAGTGAAGAGAGAAGCAGGCACCAGGGGTAAAGTGTGAGAGAAACGGAGAAGTCAAGCTCACTTTACTTGAGTTTTCAGTTTTAGAAGTTTTAAATCCTCATCTGCGTTGCTGGTGTTTGGTGATTTTTGATCTTGAACCACTTTTGTTCCACTTTTCCACTTTTCTGTATCTCAATTAGTTTGCAAACCAACGGGGTCACCGACGGGTAGAGCTGGCTACGATTTTTGAAAAAGTCTTTTCGTCTGTCTCACGGACGTTATTGATCCGATTTTTGTCTCAAGTTGGTGTCTTAACGTGATTTTTATATCACCGTAAGCCATGAGTTCCTTGATAAATAACACAGTTGGAGAGGGCAATGGCTCAAACTTTGACCTCATCCAAAATCGGATTGAGTCGCTGAGCAGCAAGATGGACAAACTCATCAACATCCAAGAAAAGGTCCTCAACCGACTAGATGGAATGTCTAACGACATTGACGGCATTGAAAAGGATATGGAGAATCTGAAGGTTGACAAGGAGGAGATCCATTTTCCACCAAAGATGATGAACCAAACGAAGGTCATGGGGCTAGAAGTGAGAGAGATCTGTCAGGAGATGAGCACCATAATGTCGGTGGTGAACCAGCGTTCCGAGCAGCAGGCTCAGAAGCTTGAGGGGATGGAAAAACTGGTCCTCAGCATGCAGCAGGTGATCAGCTTCATTGGGGAGAAGGTGAAGAGTTCGAAGGTTATGGAGCTGATGTTCAAAGACCCTGCAGCTCGAAAAGGCTCCAAAACCAAAGACAATAAAGGCAAGCAAACCAGTAAGAGGAAATCATCTGGAGATACTGTAAACAAGAATCTTGACAAGGTGAGACTAAGAAGTAACCCAAAAATATCTTTAAGTGTGTACCTTGTACATTTCCAGGTATTGCAGCCCATCCATCAATATGGACACCATGTGTTGTTCTTGCTAGCTACCTTTTGATTTCATAAATCTTTTAAAGATCTTGTTATTCTTGGCAGAACATGTGAAAATGATCATAGCAGCAAAGCTGTCCACTCCATCAGTTCTGTTGCCCATGAATGTGACTTGGCTTGGGTTTTAAATTCCTCATATAATGGGCTGGGTTAATAGGTAGCGTCTGGGATTTTAGTGTGTTTACACTTGCCAGCTGCTGATTGGAGGTAATTAAGAACGCTAATTTCATAGTATTATGTAAGCTACTGCACAATGACCATGTCACCTCTAGCTTATATAAAGCTCAGTTTAACTCACATTTACACATAGATCTCTATGGATGCTGAGTATAATATGGCCTCCTTGGCATGATGCTCCTCCCCCACACTGACCCCCTAGCAGGGCACGAGAGGGCCGGTGTGAGGCCAGGGGTGAAATGTGAGTGTCCCGGTTTAGAAATGCTGTTTTTGGATTGTGAGCTGCAGTGTTTGTGGTCTAAAAGGGCTTTAACCCCTTTAGCTCACGAGGAGTCAAGTGTCGACAAATTGTGATGAGTCAGTCTTGCTCCCCATCACTCTGGTTTCTCTCACTGACTCACTGAAACAAGGCGCATCTCTGCCCTGTATCTGTCTGTGAACACTGTTCACAATTTCAGTGGGTATTACCTAACCTACCTAAGTCCTGCAAATTATCTGACTTCCTGCAGCGCAAAATAGCTCTTCATAAAACTTTATTGGCAGTCCTGCTGATAATGCTGTCACAGTGACTTTTGATTTAGAGGTTCCAGTAAACGTCTGTATATAACATGGCATGCGATGTTTCAGGAATTGCTGGTACAGGTTTAGAAAGGTAAAAATGTACTCACGTAAATATAATCTTCACTGTGCGTTGCACTTGTATGTCAGGAAAAATAAAGGACTTACATTTTTATCTATCTCTATGTCTTAAATTTCAACTTTGGCTCAACTGGATTAATATATCCTGTGACACTGAAGTCACTTCCATATCAAACTTTTGTCTTTATTATACAATCATTAGACAGACAGATGATGACCCTGTATAAAGGTCACTGAATGCTGCGTAGCGTCAAAGGCAAGAGCTGCACTTTCAGACCTCCTAAAGCATGTTATCACCACACTCAAATCACTTGCGTAACTGCAAAGGTTAGAGTTATATCTCTTTTCCTCTGTGACCTACAAGCAAAGAGCAAATTCACCTGAGTGTTTGTGCAGAGAACAAAAGTGCAGTACTCATAAGTTATTGAATGCAAGCCAATTAAAAAGTTTGGATCATCAAGTTTATGGATACATTATATCCTGATGATTAATGACCACATACCAATCCGAATGCTTCTGTGTGACTCACATTTCAGGGGATTTCTGTGGTTGTCAGAGCACTTGTCAGTTGGTTACATTTTCCTCCACCTCCAGAGGTGTGATATTGTACATGTAACCCCTGTTACTATGGCCTGTCCACACTTTCCCCAATCTCCCAATCAGGGTTTCGAACTCCAGAAAACACGTGTGTCACTGGGGAAACACTACACTCTAAATATCCCCACCGCTGTTTACCTCACGACAGCACTCAGAACAAATGTGAGACACCCGCGGGTTCAAGACAGGTTTTTCCATGCTAACCTGATCAGAGAGTGTTTAGTGAGTTTCCTCAGCAGCCTACGGTCGCTTGTAATATTTTCCGCTCAGGGTCGGCATTGCATTCCATCACTGAGTGCGACAAGTGATAAGCTATAAATTCACTGCCCTGCTGCTGTCTATCCATCTGCCATGAATAATCAAAGGCATGCCATTAGACAAGTCAGTCTACGCATGGAGACGTGCAATAAATGTGCTCATCTGTAGGCCGTGTTGCTTATATATTTTTTTCAGTACTTTATTTGCCAGTTCATTGAATTATTAATTTGATGTGATTCATTTTGTTGTGTGTGTTTTACATGTGACCCTAACTTCATCAAATCAACCTGTCGCTGTCATTTCATTGAATTATAAATTACATATTTAATGCATTTGTCTTGTTATGTGTTTAACGTGTAACGTCATATGTAACCCCTGTCTCTCTCATTTGATGTTCATCCTTAACATGTGATATTTCTTCCATTCTATGTGCATTCATATAACCTTACTAAGCATTGCCATCTTGTCTTTTTAATAGAAACCTACCTCTAATAAAGCCAGTAAAAGGAAACAGGAGATAATTCCTGCATGTGAGCCCAGTTCTCCACAGCCTTCTCACAAGATAAAGCTCCATGGACCAAAGCATTTCCTCGCCTCTCGCAAATGTGGAAACTTTGTAGGTTTATTATGCTTACAGTCTTATGTATACAGGAACTTGTCCTTTTATATATATGTAAGTATACTGTATGTGCTTTTGCATTTGTGGCTTCAGTCTGGTGCATTGTTCTTTATGTTTTAACTTAAAGGGCTGCTTCCATACTGTGATCATTATTGTGCTGATTTTCATGACAAGAAATGTGTAACATTGTGAGATCTTTGCATAGCCACACCAGAGCTGTGCCAAGTTACAAAAAGTAAAACATTGTTGTCTTTCATTGTAGTTCTGGGACATAAAATAGTACCATGATGTAGCTGACGTAGTTTATTTTAGACAAATATATGAAAAAAAATATGAAGTTCAAGTGAAGAAAACCAGACACAATATTCCTTTTAATATAATATTTTAAATGGAAATAATACATGTTGACATATTGTCCAGATTCGTCTTTTCACTGTTTTTTATTTGTATTTCACAGTTTAAGGACCACAGAGGTAAGGATGGGACAGATAAGCCCTGTTTGAGCCCCAAAGGTCTGAAAGTCCAAAAGAAGATGAAGCCGCCAGACACAGCAGGTACTGAAATCAACATACTGTAAGTGTGTGCTTAAACTCTGGTGTCCTGATTAATGATCACAGGGAGACACAGGAATATGTACATAAAAACATGAATTTTCTCTCAAAGCTTCTATGAGAGGAACATGAAGAGAATTTATATTTTGTTCAGAAGGTCAGAGTAAAATATTTATCCTGTACTCTTTCACAAAAAAAGTATTCAATGTTTATGCATCTTATTATATTGGGAAGATGTGAGATACGAGAGACTAAATCCAAATTCTGCTTGGACGTTTTGTAGAAAAGCAGGTGTCGAAGAAACAGGTGTTGCTACTTGAAGAGGTGCAGAAACTCAACAGGGAGAATGCAGAGAAATCAGGTCAGCTGCTTGCCACTGGATATCTGGATCTTGAGGCTGGAGTGCCCCCTAAAGACCAAAAACCTGACGCCCCTGCTCCCAACTTGGTAGACTACCTGCGTGAAGATTCTCAAGTGGCTAAGAAAGATGAGGTTGTTGAGAAGGTTAGTGAGGAGGAGATTGGGGAAGAGATAGAGGAGGCAGAGGTTACAGAGAAGGAACCCAAGCTTGATGTTGAGGATGGAGTGAAAGAGAAAGAGGAAGAAAAGCTCCCAGTCCAGGAGGAAAAGAAGGAAGAGGATGATAAAGAAGTAGCCAAAGCTCCAGAGGTCCCTGCTGCACATAAAGACAATAAAGAGCAAGATACAAGGTAGTCTATGTTACCCCAAAAAGAGCTGCGGTGATTAGTCAATGGGTATTTTAACAGTTTGTTAGATGTTTTATAGACCAAAGATTACTCAAGAAAAAAAGGTCGAATTCATCATTAATTTTCATCTTTTTAATTTATGGGTTCAGTCTCATTAAGCCACATTAATCTTTTATGATTACTGTTACATTTTATCCTACAAGAAAGGATTTAATTTGCAAGGTTTTAATTTATTATTGATCTTGGCCTGTTATACTGTTTATACAGTATATAATATTTCAATCATCCAGACATTTCATTGATATTATGTCTTAATGGTGGTTTTTGCATGGTCAATTAAACTGTCTTTGGCCACATCTACATCTACAGTATGTACCAGAAACCTCACAAGCTGTAATGAAACAAAACACAATGAATACAAACAAAAAACAAATAATGTAAACAAAAAATATGACACCCTTTTCCCAGCAGAGATGACACCAAAGATGCCTCCCCATCTCTAGAGGCCAAGATTTCAGAGGTCAGCAGCACAATAACCAAATCCTTTGTGACTGAGGAACACTTTGTGGTGGAGCAACACACAAAAACCCAAGTGGTGGAGGTGGTGAAGGTGGTGCAGGAGGAGAACAAGAAGGAAAACAACGAGGAGGACGAACAGGAGCTTGAGTCTGAGGGATGGGCCGTCTTCAAAGCAGATGGAGTTGAATTCCAGATAGACCTAAAACAAAGGGTGGAGAGAGAAAGAAAAGACAACAATGCAGAAAATGATGCTGAAAAGGAGGATGATGATGACGAGGCAGAGCGGTACTATATTGGTGAGTCTGGGCTCCTTGATCGTGGTAGAAAGTTGATTTAATTTGGAAAGTTTGAATAAAAACTGAAGAATGATAATAATTTATTAAACTCTTTGAATTTTGAATAATTGAATTGAGATACCTGGAAAAAGTCCTCTGTAAGGCAGTGCCAGAAAAAGTTAATGATGATAAGCTCTACATGTTTAAGACCCCGAGTCTACACTTGTTTTATAGATCACTAAGCCAATAACATCTTATTGCAGATATACTGGTATTAAGGTATCTGTCAACTGATAAGTAAGAAGGAACTGCAGTACACAAACAATAAATAATAACAACTTATAAACAGTGTTTCAGTTTTTTTAGAAACAGTTTGTCCCCCAGAGAGCTAAGTTGGTACAGTCCAGTGTTATGAAGTGAGTCAAAGCCCTCGAGACAGTCTGGCACTCGGACGACAAGATGTGCTAAAGCTTGGTTACCCCTCTGTAATATTTAGACAACAACTGCGCCTGTAGTTGATGTGTGCCATAGCTCACTAATACACAATGTGCTAACTTGATTATAGCAGCTGAGCGTCCTCTCAAAAGCCTCTGTGTTCTCACATTCCTCATAACTTATTAAAGCAGATTATATCTTTTTTTTTTCTCATCCTACTTTAGACACCACTCCCCCTCCAGCGGCTCCTTTTAACCACCGCATCGTTTCTGCCAAGCCCAACCAGATCATCAACTTCTACACCATCAACTGGCAGGAGGTCCTGGGCGGGTGAGAACCAGACTTTTCAAATGTCTAGAACAAAAAAAGAAAGCTAACAATGATCAGTTGATCTATCACGAAGATGAAAAGCCAAGAGAAAGAAGTTCTCATTTCCCATGAAGCCTAATTGCGTAACCCTCCCACTCTCCTCTCCCCTGGTTCATAACTTCAGAGTCACGGCAGTTATTTTTACTTCAGGACTGAGTGGTATGTGAAACCCTATCTCTGGTGCCAGCTGGTAGCTAATCACTAAGTGTTAATCCAAGTCTTCAAAGAGCAGACACAGCCCAGCTCAGATTTAATGAAATAACAGATTAAGCACAACACACTGTTGTACAGTAAAACATCTCTGTTTGAAGGAAGATCAGTTCTTCATTTGTCATGGAAACATGAAACATCTCCTGCCCTGTTTCACAACTGTTTCTTCTAGGATGTGAGTTCAATTTGAGGTAACTGTAGAGATCAATTTTTTTTCCCTCTCCCTCGTTTCTAGTGGTCGTTTTGGCCAGGTGCACAAATGTGTTGAAAACTCTTCTGGTCTCACTTTGGCAGCAAAGGTCATCAAAGCCAGGAGCGTGAAAGAAAAGGTACAGCAACTAATGTTCAGTGTTATGAAAAAAAAAAAAGTCATGTGATAATGAATTAGTCCTATTTTGATGCTACTGTGAGAGCCGCGCCACATGATATAAAAAGCGGGGGCTCAGTTACAATTTTTAGTTTGTACTACACTACAAGGCCGCTTGGAACAGAAGCGGAGGGAATACTTCTCACCTAGGTGAGAAATATTTGACCTAGAAGAGAAGATGCATTGTCTCATAGCAGAGAACAGCTGACACCTCTCATCGTGTCCGTGTGTACTTGTCCGTGTGCGCCTGCTTGTCTGTGTGTGTCCGTGGTTGTCCTGCATATGTCTGCGCCTGTGTTTTTGGTAGGAGGTGGTGAAGAATGAGATCCAGGTCATGAATAATCTGGACCATGCCAGCCTGATCCAGCTCTATGCAGCTTATGAGTCAAGGAATGACATCATCCTTGTACTTGAATAGTATGCTCCTTCTTTCATATTTTCAGCACATATGTTTCTTTCAAAGCAGCTTATTGAACATCTTCAATAATACTTACTTACTTCAATAATGCCCAGCAGAATAATAATAATATATATATATAATATAATAATGTTAAAAGATAGTGTGGATAATTATGTTAAAATAAAATAAAAATACTTCAGTTTGGGGTGTTTAAGTGATGTTTTTTATGCATTTGTCTTTAACCTTAGTGTTGGTGGAGGGGAGCTGTTCGACAGGATCATTGATGAAAACTACACTTTAATGGAGCTGGACGCTATCGTGTTCATCAGGCAGATCTGTGAGGGTCTGCAGCACATGCACAAAATGTACATCCTACATCTGGACTTAAAGGTAACAAAGTGACTCATATTTCTTCTTGTAACATTCTTAAAGTTTAATCAATCAATCACTTAAGTTTTATTGTTTTGTTTTGTTCTAAATTTCAGCCCGAAAACATCCTGTGTGTGAGCAGAGTCACAAATAAGATCAAAATCATTGACTTTGGTCTTGCTAGGATGTAAGTACCGCTACTTGCTTTTACTTTATTGACTGCTGTAATCATACAATGTAAATGTAATAAATGATATTCTTCACGTAGATACAAACCACGGGAGAAACTTAAAGTAAATTTTGGCACTCCAGAGTTCCTCGCTCCAGAAGTCATCAACTACGACTTTGTGTCATTCAACACGGACATGTGGAGCCTCGGTGTCATCACCTACATGCTGTAAGTAAACGCACATGCACACGCATGCACACACACGCACAAACTAACATCGATGCTAACCGTCTCTTCTTGACAGTCTGAGCGGTCTCTGTCCCTTCCTTGGTGACGATGATAACGAGACTCTGAATAACATCTTGGCCTGCAAGTGGAACTTTGAGGAACAAGAGTTTGTTGATACATCTGAAGAAGCCAAAGACTTCATCTCCAGAGTGCTCATCGTGAATAAAGGGTATCTGTCTTTTAACTCTGTTGTACTGCCTCTCTGTTTGCTGAGGTTAACATGTGGTGTTTTCTAACATCTGAGTAATATCTCTGTGTCATTGTGTTTGTCATCAGCTGGAGAATGGGGGCATCTGAGGCCTTAAGACATCCTTGGCTCGCTGACCCAGTCCTTCATCATCGCCTTAATACAAAGGTAGAGAACACAGTCTGGGCCTGGATTAATCATACATAAGCTGATAAACTACACAGGGTTGCTGATCTTAAACTTCATTTCTTCATTTCTTCATTTCTTGTCATTTAAGAAATGATAAGAAAGTTTGTTGCACACTTTCTGAAGCTCATATATTAACATTCCTAATATTATCAACAAAATGAAAACACATTTTCAAATAGAAATGAATGTTAACACTTGTTCTCATTAATAATTCACAGAAAACTATGTGCAGATCACGGCGATCATCGTGCGTGCCCCCGACTGATAGTTAAGGTTGGTCTTTCTTTTCTTCTTTTTAAAGATCAGAGTGTCACTTCAAACCAGATGCTTTCAAAACATCCACAAGGGGGAAGCATATCTCAAATTTTGTGCAGGGCAGCTTGGCAGAAACAAGAGATTCACTGCCTGACTGTTACAGATATACAGTAACTATGGCCTGTGAGTGAATCATCCCATTTTTCATCCCATTCGTCCTTTTCTTTCTAGGGCTACAATGACGTGACGGCTCCAGCTGTGACCACTTGGACCAACCCTCCTGTCCATGTTAAATTACCTAATTTCGAGTCCATGCACCTGAGGCATGGGCTGAAATTCTGGCTACCCCACAAACCTTTTCCTAACATGTGATCCACTGTGTTGTGTTAATGTAAGCAATATATATATATATATATATATATATATATATATAGAAAATATAATATAAATATATAAATATCTATATATAAATATATAGACAACACCGGTTTTGTTTAATTGGGATTTAATAGTGGATGGTCCCACCATGTATTAAGCTGTACTTTGATGAACATGTCTTTTCCTTGAATAATAAACAATTCATAACTGTGTTGCTAGAGAAAAATAACACCTTATAACATTAATCAATCCAGAAAAATGCAATTAATGTTTCATCCCCTTTTTAACACGGTGCTCATGTCACAATCTGACCTCGCTTCTTTAGACATGTATTATCATACAAGAGCTTGATTGTGCGTGGCACCTTTGCCTTGAAAGTTGCATGTGCACATTGTGCTATCTACTTCACTTTAAAATATCCTGTCAGTGAGCCACCCTCATATATCTGTAACCAAACACACTGTGCTATTATTGTTTGCTGCTGTTTTCACTTTCTGTTAATAGAAAAGAACTTTAGATACCTCAACTGCTTCCGTACGAAGGCTACAACGTGATCCGTGTTATGTGACTGTAATAATCTGTGCTGCATTTCTCCCCGCTCAGTTACAAATATTATCCAATATCCTTTTTTGGGGGGGGGCTGTAAATAAATGCTGAGCTGTAGATTAATATACAGATTTTCTTAGGGGATAAAATTGCTAGATGTTTATTGTACGTATGGACAGAATGTAATTTGTGCCGTCGGTGTCATAAGCTGTAGTATGTGCACTTTATAATGTTATTTATTTAAACATAGATTATACATGAAGCTACCAGAGTACAATGGCTTATATTTTCAGATCATCCTGTTTTGTCCAGGTCTTGATATTTTAAAACAAACAGTTCACCAACAGATTTTATGTCTTACCAGCTTAGTGTATTCTGTTAACACTTAACTACTTGTTGCATGTCTCTATATGTGTTTTATTAAAGCAGACATTAAAGCTTAAACTTGATACACAGAGAACTTTTTTAATTTTTTTTTTTTTAAATTGTACTGTATGCTTGAGCTGTCATCACTTTAGTGCTACTCTAGCTGCATATTCATGTAGATGCTTTTTCCACAAAACAGTGTTATCGTTGAAATGCCTTCTGTGAAGGTCTACTAACTGAAAGTAATACACGACCTACCTAATGTTGCCTACTGTAACGAGCCGATGTGAGCTGATAAAATGTTGTCGGAACTACTTTTATGTGGTTTTAATTGAACTTCTGTAACTGAATGTTACATATTGTTATAGTTTTTGAACACAGAGTGCTAGTAAAAGAAGTTGTCCTCACCGAGTGTTAACAATTTCAACAACAAATTCAGCATGTATTTGTGAAGTGTGTACACATCCATTAAACTGAAATTGTGTCTTAAATGAGAGTTTGTTTCCTTTTGTTACCGTTTGAAGTTCAGTTCGATAAAATTTATTACAGCCGAGTGTATCCAAAACTATTAATTTACAGTAGAAAAATAAAGGTCTTATAGGTTTAATTACAGTATCATGTAGAAGACCTTTGCCCTCTTGAACACAAAGCCTACATTTTTCAACAGTGGGGATTCTGACCTTTTTTACAGTTAAAAGATTGGCATTTGACTACTTTTGTCCTTTCCTATTTGTACACATCAGGTTAATTGTGGTTTGGGAGAGATTGATCAATACAGTTTAAAGAGAAGATACAGTTTATCTATCTAGAATAAATCACATTGTCACAATCATTTCATGAGAAGAGGTAAAAATATTTTATTCCAACTTTATGGGCAGCAGTGTATAAAAGGCACAGAGGTATTAGTAAAGCCCAGTTTGCAATCTTAGGCTTTACTCGATAGCTTGAAACTGTACTGCTTGTCAATAGGTAACATGTTCAAGTTGCCATATATACAGAAATATATGAAATGAGGGGTTGTTATACTTACAATAATGCATAACAAATTATTAAATTTGCGCTAAACTCCAAAAGTATAAAATCAATCTTTCCAGCATATTCCTTCTCTCTATGTGCGATTAGAAACAGTCTTTATAAAGCATTTTTTCAAACTCTAGTGAACTATTTTTGGGGGGAATTTTACGATCTGACTCAGGTCTATTTAAACCTTAAACACACATACACATACACTCTTACTCAAGAAGAGAGTACAGCTGATTCCAGGAGCATCTGAGGGAGCCTGTGTGTGCAATACAGTTTGTTCACCTGAGAAAATAAACTTAGTTTGTGGGATGATGATGATGTCCGGGGGAATGGGGCTTTGGCTCAGATATTTTAGAAGAGGAAAAAAAAAGGGTATCGATGTTTTTTAAAGAGGTCACAGGAAGGGCTGAGATACAGAAAAAAATTCAGAAGAATGACAGTAAGGAAACGATGTGAGATGTGAGGAGCATGTGTACATTTCAAGCTACATTTCCACAAAGTATACCTTAAATTTCAGCCTGTGCTATCCTTTAAAAGACAGTAAGGTCTTATTTTACAGAACCCACAAGGTTAGTCAGGGATAAGTGCAGACTTTATGGGGGAGTACCATGAGAAACGTGTATTTAATTGGACAGAAATACCAGAAAAGCAAACTGTACCACCAAAAAGTACAGAAACCCAGCAGTTGACCACTTTTATATCTAGTAGTTTAAGACTGTCATGGCCATAAAATTGTAAGGGCCCAAAAAATAATTCACAGTTTTGAGTTATTTTCATTTTCATTGCATTTTGATTTATACAGCCTGCACTGAACAGTGACAAGAGAGATTGATGAGAGAGGCAAACTGTCTTCCATCCGTATGAGAACCTGAAATCGACTTGAGCTCCAGCTTCTATTTTGGCATTTCTTCATAGAAAGTGGACAAGAGGAGAGATGTGCAGCTAAAAATGGAAAACCACCTTCAGAATATTTACAGAACCTGAGCTATATATAAACCATCTGAAAAAGAAAATATAATAAAGGAGTATGTGGGGCATAATTAGCCTAGTTGTATGTTCCTGACCATAATAGGTGGTGATAAGGTGACTGAAAAAACACAAAGGTTTTAAAGTGAAATGGATAAACAGTCATAACCAATGAGTTATGGTTCAAATATTCACTTTTGAATGCAATTTCCTAAAATATTCTGAACATTGTAAAATGTCTTTGTAAACATACAGTGTATTTCAAGTGCAGAATAGGACACAAACATAGCATGGATCCAGGTGAAGCTCAAAATACGTGGTGCTGGTCGCCGCCATGTTGGCTGTACTGACTTTTCTGCCTCTCGGTTAATCTAAAAATCAGCAGTGGACCTAAGGCGGGCTGAATGATGCCTGGGCACTCATAAAAGCCATCTGTAGCGGCACCTACCTGTCAATCAAAGCAGCCATGCTGTTAATTATGCACAACAGTACAGTTGTCATGAACGGGGAAATTAGCTATAGAGACCAAAACTGTTTTTGTACCAAAACATGTTTATATCTGCTGTGAAGTTGGACATTTTTATATGGGGACCTGTTCTGTAACAAGCCTCAAGCAGCTGCTCATAAAGTTGCAGTTTTTGGCACTTCAAAATATAACACTGAAGGATGTAAACAAGTGGTCAAAGTGCTTTTCTTTCTTTGAGTTATACTACCTTTAACTCACTTAAAAAAAACAAAGATAAAACTAAAAGACAATTTTCTGAGATATTGACTGTAAACATAAATAAACAATAAACTGTAGGAATCAGGAAATATCTGATGAAGACACTCAAACATCGAGTACATCTGGCTGGCTGGATGTAGCCAGCTAGCCAGATTATTTTTATGTTGGCTACTGTACACGTGTAACCATCAACACTATACGGACCTTTGCTAGAGGTTGGCTTTTTTTGGAAAAGATTTCTCCTGATGTATATGTATTAAAAATAAACATTTTTACAACATTTAATATAACACCCTAAACAAGAATTTCAAATACTTTTCATCCAGTGAAAGACTGACAGCTTTGTTTAGTCTAGTATTTATTTATTTTCACACATCATTTCATCAGACACAAAAGATTTCATGTCAGGAATGGTTCAGAGAGAGTTCATACATTCCTCTATTACAAACACAGGCATAGAGAGTCTGAGTCAGTTAATAGCCATTACTCCGAACATGCAAGTCGTTTGGCAAAACAGGTGATACTGATTTCTTCCAAGTATCACCCCCCCCTTCTTTCTTACTCTTTTAGCATAGCTTTTCAGGAGCCTGAGGGTTGGAAGCCAAACACAAGCTCTCGCTCTATCCCTGGTCCAAGGCCCAGGTTGGAATGGTGAGAAATTCAATTTAAGAGGAGGGAAAAAAAAGCCTCCTAGAACTGCCCCTCCACCACCCCGCCTCACCCCTAAGTCCCCTCCATCCACATCTCCAGGGGCGATCTCGAGGAGCCAAACCAAAACCAGATGGACTTATTGGGCCTAAAGATAACAAATAGTGCCTGAGTTCCTGTCAGTTAGAGACCACCGGAGCTAAGAAGCTGAGGGTGAAAAAAAAAGCTTACGGACATGTCTACTTCTTTGTCCTGCTATATAAAATATTATTAATATTGACAAGTATTATAATACTATAAATGTGAATGTTTGGTCTGGAGTTAGGCTGGTAAGAGGTGGGGATGCTGGCTGTATAGTTTTGGTGCTGGTGTGTGTGTTAAGAGGTGGTTACATTTACAGAAAAGGTGCCATCTTGGCTTTTGGAAGGTAAGCTGTCAGCAGTGACCCGAATCTCTGGGTGGCATGCTCTCCAGTTTGTTAGTCGATACACCCACCGCCCACACACATTTAGTAAGAGAGGACAGAGAGAGAAAAAAAGATTAGGGTGACCCCAGAACTCCTCACAGCCTCCCTGCAGATTGACTAAGAAAGTGTCCTTTGTAACAGGAGTTTCCTGTACGTAATTAAAAAATATTAGGCCCTGCTCAGAAGGGAGGGGATGGGGCCTGGGGTTGTAGGAGGCTATGCGAAGGGTAAGATTCCCTGCTCCACTCTTCGTTTCATGTAAGAGTCCCGGAGCTGGCCCTGACGTTTGTCCAAACAAGAGACGCTCTCTCTCTCCAAGGAGGTCCGGAGAGAGGACCAGCCAGTTCTCAGAGCCCGGGGGCAGGTGGTTCTGATTTGCAAAAGGGGGGGAACAGACCACGTTTATGTTCAGTTAATGGTAGTACACGTGTCGTCACGTCCAGTGGTGGGAGCATGCTGGGTGAGTGATCTGTTTTTAACACAGCTGAGGTTTGCCACCAATAAGAACACAATGTCCAATTATCCCTTTATGGTTTTCCCTTAAACCTGCATATCGCTGATAATGTCCAGTCTTCACGAGGGGTCTTTTTTCTTTTTTATTATGTTGAATTAAAGATTTAGTAACTTTTGAAAGAAAAAAAAGTTTGCTTCTTACGAATGAAACAGTAAGCAGTAAAACATTCATTCCTGCTACAGTTTTAGTTGGTCTGTTATGATCAGTAGCTTATGGGAGCTAATGTTAGCATAGTTCACTGTGCAAATGACATTACATCTTATTTTCTTATACCACAGTTAGACTATGTTTTAGCATTTACCATTATCATGTGACTGTCATTTGTTGCCTTAAAGCGGTTATAATTGACCAACGGAGAACTAGTGCCTGAATCTGCAGCTCTCTTTGGCTTTGTGGAGCTCTATAGTGAGTTTCAGTTTATTAGTATTACTTTTCCAGCCTGCAAAGTTTTGGTTCACTCTCACAGCTCTGAGATTTGAGTCTGCCTACTAACATTTTCAGCAATGGCACAAACAACATTTGTAAGTGTGTGGAGGTTACTCATAGTGACGTTCACTAAGACAATGGACGACGAACATGGTGTGGTTGCTCTGTGACCTGCTGGGTGGAAAAAAGATAGACAGCTACGGTAATGTAAGCTACCTAATTTTACAATAAAATTGTTACATGTGCTGTCCATCTTAGTCCATGGGACAGACCTGAAAATTTCATGTACTGGTATCATCTGAAGTCTGAACAGAGTGGTTCTACACTGGTTATATGACAGACCTGTCAAAAGAGTAGCTAAACATGTTTCATGAGCCCTAACAAATTGGATCATTTACTGAGAACAGTGGCAACAGAATACATCAAGTCGCAATCTTTCTTTTAATCCAAGAAATTAATACTTTGTATTTTATTTACTCAAGCAATCCTAAAAACTATTAGAAATGAGCATTTAGTAGCTTTTTTTTTTTTTTTTAAATCTCAGTTGGAACATAGCCCTGGACCCACCAAGTGGTTCTATGTTTTTCTCTGCTCACGCGTCTTTCTCACCTTTTTAACCCTCAAACAGTTTCCATGCATGAACATGTCAGTGCTGTGTTTACAGCTTGTTTCTACTGCACCCAAGGGGCTAGAAAACATGAGGGATTCTCCTCATAATGTTCTGTAATTTATAAAATGTCTGATTATTCTTAGGAACTTGAAGTAGATCGGTAATTATGTGATCAGTCCATATGTGCTCCACCCTTTTGTTCTGCGACCCATTTTTGCAGTAACAGTACATGACTTTTGAAATGAAAACAGCCATCTCCCACCCACGTGCAGATTGATTTCCAGACGAGGGGGAAACACAGCAGCTTGCTGTGTCCAGTGTTTTCAGTCGGTGGTTTCAACACTGATCAAATGGCCACGCTGAAGCCTTTAATGATCTTGGAGGTTCCCCGCTGTTGGGTCATCTGCTTGGCTCCATATCACCTCCAGGTTGAGCCCTACTGCTGGTCAGGCGGTCCCACAATGGGGCCCTTTCCATCAGCTCTGTATTTACTCGTCCCTCTGGCTCACCCCTCGGCCTGCACGGGGTCTCTGTTCAGTCTGCCAGCCCTGCTGAGAGGGCTCTGTGGCCGGGAGAGCCATAATCCATCAGGCCTCTGTGTGTGTACGTGCTTCACTCTTTTATGCTTTAGCTCTTGCTGAGGAGTCTTTGCTGAAGGAACTAAATGGAGCCAAGCGTCTTGTTCAAACAGACTGAAGGAGCATGTTCTCTGTGTCTGAGGTTAGTGTGTTAATACAAGCTTGTGTGCAGGCGTGGGCGTATGAACATGCTGCTTGTATGCACATTTTATCACTTCAGACCTTTCCAGCCACACAAATGAACTCCTCCATGACCCCGTATACATGCAAACATCTACTTATCCTGACCACAACATACCCCTGTCATGTTTTATTGGATCACCCTTGCCCCCACACACATATCCTCACATTACTAAAGCATATAAGCTTCATACATATCCATATTATACATTTCTCGGTTATGTTCTCCCATCCCACCCACAGCGTCTGTCCTCCCTCCCAGTGCACAGTGATCGATGAGCTGAGCCTCGGTCTCTCTGCAGCAGGGACCGTACTGAGGGGAAAAGACCCTTACCCTGTTCTCTGTCTGACTCCCAAAAAACAGCTCCCATGGCCAACAAAAACACCACACAAGGCACCCAAATGGCAACCCGTACGGCTGCTGCTATTGTAGTGTGAAATGTTTCCCACGAGTTAAGACAGGAGAGGAGGATTCGATGGATGACACGACCATGAAACTGAGAGACAAGGGTCAGACTGAGGTGATGTGCAGAAGATGTAATGTTAGTTAAAACAGGGTGAAAAAAAACGAGTACAACTTTTGCAACACTGCATATTTCGAGAAATATGATACAGCCACAGCAGCCAGATAACCTCATTTGTATTATTGTTCAGCAACATCAGCATCCAGTGGGGTTTTGATCATGGGGGGGAAACCTCAAGGGGAATCACTGATATCTGACCATATTTAAGCTAAAATGCATTGCTGGTTTGTTCTTGGTTTGGCTTTTTTTTTTTTTTTTTTTTGAGCCTGCCTTCATTTCAGTCCAGTCTGCTTTTAGACAGGGGAAACAGGAAAAGAGTCACAGTGCTGCGGTTCATTCTTCAGGCCATATTCACTTGACCACACAAAGAGCCCATTTTGAGGGAGACATTTTATGTGTTGTGTGGCAGGCAGCGCAGCGCAGGAGAAAAAGATTTACTGTGTCTGTGTCTATTCAGGGGTGTTTTGGATGATGTTCATGCTCTTACTGGTAGAGGCTGGGAATTTATTGCAGTTGGGAAATACTATCAGGTAGATGATTCTGACAACAGTGACGGTGTTATATTTTAATCCACAAAAAAATATGAACACACAGTCATCTTTACAATTCTGAAGAGTGGTCCAGTTCATTCATTAATATATTTTTATATGTGTACACATCTTTGGGATGACAATATTATAGTCAGTATTATAGCTACTCATTTTATTAAGTAAGGATAGGGTAGAAGGATAGGGTACATATCATATTTATATATATATATATTTATTATAGACGTTTTAAATGCAACCAAAGAGAAGGACAAATATTTAAAGATGTTGCTTGCTGAATGAAATTTTAATACTGTTTTTTTTGACAAGTCAGCATTAACTTCAATATAATTTTTATATTTTTTTTGAGTTTTGACTCATGCCATAATGTGAATTTAAATGCAGCAAATATTTTATCTAAATTACAAATAACTAACATTTCAGTAAAGTTTACACAAATATTACATGCAACAGAAATATGCATAGTTGTGATTGAAGCATGCATGTAGTGTGTGTGTGTGTGTGTGTGTGTGTGTGTGTGTGTGTGGCATGGAGGTTGGTGGTAGAGGAGGAAGTTGTACCACTGAGGTAGCACTCGGAGTGACTAACAATGGCCCACACATATCCTGTAGCTGTCAAAATTTTGAAGACCCTACACAAACACTGAGGGAAAAGGGGGAATTGTGGTCTGTGACTCCTGTGTTCCAGGTTTTGTTTCAGTTTGAGCGAGTTTTTGAAACGCCTCAAAGCTGTGGATTTTTTTTTAGAAACACGTTTTTTTGTTTTGCGCTTCCTTGTCTTCATATAGAAATCTGAACTAAATGATGGTTTGTAGCCTCAGTTGCAAAGCTTCTTTCTTGGACACAATAAGGATTGCTGATTGGGAAATCTAGATTAATTTTATTTTAATAGAAATTAATTTTAACCCAGATAAGAAATCCTTTCAAGTACACAAAAATAAGATTTTTTTTGAGTCTGCTCGATGGACCTTTCCGAACCTCACCCCTTCCCTTCGTGTGCTGTCTCAGCAGACCCCCCCCCCCTCCTGTCTGAAAGGGAGAGGCCATCACAACCTGCAGAGCTCACATCAGCACACATCAGCATGGGGAAAACACTGCTGATTGCCTCAGAGCGGGAATCTACTTTCCAAAAACTCAGCAGAAAATTAGTGCAGAGTGGCTCCATGTTGAAGCGAATGCACAAACACCTGTACTCACCCCCCCTTTCTCTTCCCCTCCCAGCCTGTCCTTCTCCAGCAGTCTCTCTTTCTCCCCGGCTGGATGTCTGCCCCCAGAAAGTAGCCCATGAACACCTCATATACAATGCTTCCAAAACAGAAACCAATATCCCTTTTACTCCCTTGTCATTCCACAATGGCAGCCTTCTCGCAGAGAATACAATGTCCTGCCAGTGAGTGTTTTGAGAAAACCCTTCAATAGCTGCATGCGCTGCTTGGCCAATGCTGTTTGCTTTGATGGGTCGCTGACAGACTGACCTAAGCAGAACTCCTTTTACTGCCCCAAAATTGGACCAGTGCTTTCTTTTTACATTCACAAGAGCGTGCTGTCACTGAGTTCAACAATGTAAAGGGGACCACCCATGCAAAAATAGATGTCATAATGGAGCTTGCTGCGGTTGCTTTTGTGGTGAAGTGTAGTTCTTTGCACACACATTATTGCTGACTGGGGAAAGGAGAACAGTGCAGGCTGCTAACCAGCAGAGGGCGACCAAAGCTCTGGAAAGAATCCCAGGACGTTATTAGGCCAACATGACCTCCCTCCCATTTTCTCAGAGTGTCAAAAATAACATCTCCCATTACATTCATGGCTATAGGGGAAATTTAAGTAGGATGGTATGAAAACCTCCTGCCAGCCAGAGCTGAGACAAAATGTAACGGTCAAATCTGCAAGAAGAAACTGTTCTTATTCAATGTTTGTGTAACTGAGAGTTTGTTCCACTTTTTCTTTTTCATAATGGTTTCATGGTTTTTCATGGAGGAGTCTTATAAGAGGTCACCTGGCCACATAATGCAACAGCATCCCTATATATTTTGAATGTCAAGGCCTGGCCACATGTAATCATACCTTCACCCTCCTGAATGGTCCACAGCATAAAAAAAAAAAAAATCCCCACCACTAAGCCACCGTCAGCACCACTCCCCCACCCACACCAGCACCTCTTCCCGTTGTTCCCATGGTGAGGGCCATCGCCAGCCAATCCGAGGCTGCCGCCAGGACCTTGGTGGTCTGGAGTGTCTCCGAGGTGGCACGGCCACAGGGCTGCAAAGAGTAAACAGGACACTGGGGGATGGAAGGATGGAGGAAGAGGGATAGAGGGATGAGAATGTGGAGTCAGCAGCCTCTCCACCCGGCCTGGGGAAGAGGAAAGCCTGTAAAGCCGGCAGATTCAGAGCTCACACAAACAGTGGACCGCCCTGAGACTCAGCTTAGTGGATAAGGCTTTGGCCAGACAGAGGGGGTAGTCAAATAACTGCTGAATTAATTTTCATGAGAGCACAAACTTGACTTTTTCACCAGAAGCCAATTAATTAGATTTGATTATTTTACTAGAGAAAACAATTTTGGGTCTGATTAGTTTGGGATATTTCCGCAACAGAATTGTTATTGATTATTTATTTGCTTCACTTGCCAAACTCTTTGCTGCAGTTGTTTGATGTACATTTACTCAAGTACTGTACTCAAGTACAAATTTTAAGGGTACTTTACTTGAGACTACCCCCTCATTTCAGAGGAAAATGTTGTACTTTGAACTCCACTCCATTTATTTGACAGCCATACAAATACATAGAAAATTGGATGATCTTACAAACTATGAGACATTGTAACACACGCTAAAAATCAAAGTTGACCTTAATTTTCGTCGATATAGTGACAATGCAATATTGGGTTACTCATTTACCCAAGACAATGAGTCGTTTTGATCCAGTGTTTGGTTTACTGTAACTCTTATAATTCTTAGAGTTCTGTTTCAACATTGTCCAAATAACCATATATAACTATCTATATCTTTACTCTATATTGTGTCGGTGCTATTTTGATCCAAACTATGTCAATTTTTCAAAGTATATAAAACAGAATATGAAATACCTAATAAATATATGTATGTATATTGTAAAAAGTTGCTTACACATGAATGCATCAGTAATAATAATAACAAATAATATCATATTTAATACTATAAAACTCACAGGGACTAATTGCTGCACTGTAACCTTTGACACATTAAATATATTTTGCTAATAATACTGTATTTTTAGTTAAGTAAGATTTTCAATGCAGCTTCTACTTAATATATTTTTACAGGATCTGAATACTTCCTCCACCACTGGCAATGGACAACTGAAAGATGCTCTAAGCTGCGATTTGAAGTTTCTACATAAAAGGTTGAGCTATTGAATAATTGGCAGTGGAAAAAAAGACATCAAAATGTCTGGCAAATCGAAGTTTAAAGATAATTCATAAAGAAGTGTGGAATTCACCGGTGCCCAAGTCTTAAGGGACCGTGAAACGAGTAGCCAATATCCACATGTTATACACACCGCCTGTTTCCAATAATATTACCCTTGCGGGTGATGACAGGTTGAAAAGTGATTTACCTGAGCTGGCTTTTATTACAAATCTTTCTTGCACCAGTCCCTCTGCTACTTAAGGAATCAGGCTCGCTTCATTGTTGAACTGAAACCCAGTACTAAATACCATAGATGGCTTCCAACTGTTTTTGACGCTCATGATAAAGATAGATGAGGTGAAATTGCACAGAGGATTTGCAACTGGCACTGTCACGAAAAAATGATTTACTTTGTTTGTAGGAAAGATGAAAGTTAAAGTTTAATTCTTGCAAACGTAATAAAAGTTCCCCAGACGCAGTGCAAACGGTGTAAAACAAATAAAATCAACATTAAAAATGAACTAAAAGTAAACAAGAAAATGAATAAATAAAATGTAAAATCTGCAGTTGGCATTGTGTTTAGCCATGACAGCAAATTGTCTTCTCAATTGAATTGTCCTTTGAGAAACAATTTTTTTTCCACCGGTGGCTTTTTCATTATTTTCTTTTAGAATCCACATCCAAAGCAGTGTACTTAGTCCATGTTTTCATAGATTCAGAACCAGTCATCTGGGTTTTGTCTCTCTATTTAATGTGCCAAGGGGGAAGGCAGAGATTGAGGCTGTTCTACCAGGAAATATAGGTATCTAATAGATCTACTCCCCACTCGTATTTTGACAGCAATGGCAGGTCTGGTGAACTAATGGCATACTTCTCTTTCTGCCAGGGGGGAGAAATACACCGCCACAGGGAAAGCCACAATCCTAATAGGCAGCTGGAAAAAGAGAGGCAGACATAAACTACTGCACTGGCTGCTTTCAGAAGAGGAAGAAGAAGAAGAAGAAGAAGAAGGAGAAGAAGAAGAAGAAGAAGAAGAAGAAGAAGAAGAAGAAGACTCTCTCCACGTAACAAATAATGTATACTGAATTAGGACAGACTTTTATATGATTCATTTTATGTGAGAGGTTAAAACGGGGCAAAATATCCACAGATAATCTGAATTCGATCGTATTTCATCGAGACATGTGCTTCCCCTTTCCTGGATTACTGAGGCATGTAATAAAACACACACTGTTTGACTTGCTTCCTCTGAACCCTAGAGCCCCTAGAAATGGTGTTTAAGGTGATGTGAATGCTTATGAATTTCATATTAAAGAAAGGGAGTGAAAAGCCAAAGCAGGCAAAGTAAAAAGACTAAAAGACTGGAGGATTACAGGACTTCTATCACGGTAACTGCATCATTCATAAAGTTAGGGATTAATATTTGCATGAAAGCATCATCATATTATTTAAATACAACTGTGGTTTTAGAGGCGACTTTGCTGCATTGCCTGACAGAAATTTAAAGGAAAGAAGTAAAGGCTCCAAAACTGGAAAATCATTCTGCAGTGCTCATAGACTGCGTTAGTTTTTCAAAAATAAAATAGTAGGTCATAGGATCTCCAGGGATTCTTATCTTTAAATTAAATCATTTCACTGTTTAGAATTACAAGAAACAGTCCGTAGAGGAGACTTTAATAAACCTAATGGAAGCAAGTATCATTAAAAACAGGATTCAGACAATTAATTTGATGAAACAAAGCCTGGGCGTCGAGCCAGAAGGGTGAGAGCATTAGAGGGGTTACTGCTAGGTGACTCAACAACGTACTGAGATTTGAAATAAATCAATAACATACATAAATGGACGACATTACAACCTTTTTACCAGGTTACTATTTTTTTTTTTTACTAAATGCAAAAATGTCACCCTTGAGATCTTAATTGTTATAATTATTTAACATATAATTGCTGTTGTTTGAACATGTGGAATTCAGGTGTCAATGTAGTTTTTGATAATTAATGGTCTCTGCAGTATTTAGGGAGGCAAGGGAGAGACAAAAAAAGAAGAAAAAACAGCTGTGTTTCATAAGAGAAAGACCAGAATTTAAAGCATGCTTGATTTGAGAGCCCATGAATTACTTTTCTCTGGTGTGTGTGTGTGTGTGTATGTGTGTGTGTGTTTGTGTGTGGCCTTCATACCGGCCTCTCGTGTGCTGGAGCGCAGAGCATGAAATGGCTCTAAATTGGCTGTGTTTGCCCTCAGAGGAGCGCTCTTTTGAGATCATATCCTAATCCCTCAGAGAGGCGGTCCACAGGGTCGCTGCTTATTCAATTAAGTCCGAAGCCATGGCTCTAAACATGGTAGGGCAAGAAAGAGTGTGAGAAAGTGTAGAGATAGAGGATGGTGGTCTGTGTGTGTGTGTGTGTGTGTGTGTGTGTGTGTGTGTGTGTTGGAGGTGATGGTGTGGAGCTGCATGCTTTTATATTAAATATTTACACACCCATTCTCTGTCTTTTATTATGTAGGACTGAAGAAGCAGGAATCAGCTGAGACAAGTCTATGGAAGGCTGAAAATATTTTGTCATATGAAGTTGTTGCTAAGTGTAGATGAGGTCTTCTGCCAGAGGGTGGCGCCTGTATGACATCTCATGAGTAGGTGTTAATAACTATGGGAGTTTGATAAAAGGGACACGAGAGGCTGTGGCCCATTCCAGAGGGGTCATCACTAAGCTTGAAGCCCAAACCACACACCCTGAGGCAGCTGTTCAGTTACCTGAACTGAAGCCCCAGTCACAGCTTTGGAGTTCAAATCCCTGCAAAGTCATCAAGTTCTTTCTCCACTGTAAAAAAACATGCATGCACAATAAAAACTTCACCATTAGTCAACAAATTTATTGCATTCATAAGGAAAATTTGCAAAAGGCAACAGCAACATGCAGCTAAATATTACATGCTGTGGTAGAGATTTCTTTTAATGAATCAAATAAGTTTTAATCAAATATGAATGGAGCAAATACTATATATCTGTATAGTATTGTCATATACATGTATTAATAATCTAAAATAATCTAAAAGTAATACCAGCCCAAGGTGAACTTTCAGGCACTTTTGCCTCTATAACCTTTGCACGCAGTGAAAACTTTATATAGTGCGTGTTCAATGTATAGACTAACAATAAGGAGTGATGAGAAAAACTCCAGAAAAGTAAGACAAATATTTTATAACAGTTGTTACACTGTAATTTTGATCCCCTCCAAATTATTCAGACGATCCAAACGTGGTCTGAAACATACCAAAGCATTGCTGTTTCAGGGCCCTAGTGGGCTGCTGTCAGGGGGCACCCATGGTTCATGGTTCTGAAATTAATGGACAGGCTGCTGGCTGCCATGATGACCAGAAGGAGCTTTTCTTTATATGCAATTTGAATCATACATCTGCAATTTTGACCACCATCCAAGCATCATTCAAAAGGGTAATAATACAATTTTATGTGAGTGCGGAGGCTATCACCCCATGAATCACCGTACAAGGTGTAAAACATTAATAAAAAAACACTTCTTTGGGAATGGTAAATGTTAAAATTACCGTGCACATAAATTTAACTAAGCATTAAATGTGTAATTCAAGCAATGTGCACATTTCAGAGCAAATTCATCTATCATACTTTGTGCGTGCTTGCAGTTTTGTTCTGTTGTGGGTGTGTTAAACTTCATTCTTATTTCAATGAAAATGTAATAGATAAAAAAAAGATAAAAATCTATGAAGCTTATTCGCCAACTGAGGATGCACTGATATCCTGGATGGTGACTTGGCAGATGAACTGAAGCCAAGTCACAGCTGAAACAGAAGCAATGAACAGTTGAAACAGCTGGTTGAAGCAGTTGAGGAAATGAACACCTGTGCGTCTTAATTCATTGCGTGTCATCAAACAACTGCAAAGACAAAACGTCTTGACAACTCTGGGAGCGTTATCAGCCACAAGTATTGACATGAGTATGGAGAACATAGTCCAGTATTGGTTTATTTGTTATTATATTTAAGAAATGTGGAAAAGTTAAAGCAAAGCATCCCATTTTGGGTAAAAAACCTTAAATGTTCCTACAAACGTCACTCTTATTTCTCAGATCTGGATCTGATTTTCACTGCACTGCCTCCTCCTTTGTCCTCGGGGGAAAAAAAGAGGAATATTTCTGTGTTACGGTGATCTGATAGACAGTGACACTTAGACTAAACAAGGTGGAGGTGATGACAGGAGCTGTGGAATCCGAGTGTGGAGAGCTCGCCCCGCCAACATTGCTTGTCACTCTGGAGGTTTACTGGCTGTGACATTAGGTGCCACGTGTACAACTACATCCACCACAAGCCCTGTCCTGACCACCCTTGTGCTTGTAACTATCTCAATTTGTACTGCTTCAAGCAAACCTTCAACCTGTGCACATTTTAATGCAGCACCAGTCGATTTTTTTTTCCATATTAAAGTGACTATAATCAAGATCACATCATTACTTCAACGAAAGTCGTCACTCGTAGTGACCACAGATGACCCCTACTGACTGTAGATTCCCTTCAGCTCTACAGAGACACTCTTAAGTGTCTTTTAGCTCATTGTTTTGGATTTATAGCCTGTAACGTTGCTGTTTTGGTTCACTCTCACTGCTCTCTTAACGTCATTTTCAGACGCAGCAAAAAAAGTTGTAGAAACACATTGTTCACTACCTGCTCAGCACCAAACAACAGACAAGGTTAGTGACTAGCTTGAGCATTTAGCAGCTAAAGAGTCAGATATTTTTATCGTAACAGCACTAAAAGAAGAGTAAATATTGGAATTACACTCATCAGGTGACAGGAAGCACAACTTCAAATGAATGCTTAAGTTGCTCCAAGTGTGCTGGATGTGTAAATAGGCAACGGTTTCCCATATCAACTCAACACTTTTGTTGCCAAGTGGCAAAAAAAAAGGAAAAATCAGTTAATGCAAGTTTAAAATCTGGCTTTTTGAGTGATATCCTTGATTCCCTTTTCCCTTTTTTATCCACTGATAGATGATGAGCAATCAGTTTCATTTTATTACTACAGAGATGGTGTATTTAGCTTAGCATAGCACATGGACAGGAAGTAGGGGAAACAGCTTGCCTTGCTCTGTCATTTTTTTTTTTTTTTTACGCATGATATCTTGTATCTTGTGCAGGAATATAAATCTTTGAAATTTTCAGTTCAGGAGTGTGTCCAGCTATTTCTTTCCTGTCCTTAATCATAGACTCAAGGCAGCTGCTCTCCTTATCTTCACTAAATGTATGACGATAAACTCAAAGGTAGTCATGCATTGTTCTGTTTTTTGTTTGTAAAGCAGCTAGCCAAACCATTAAATTACTTACATTACTAATTTGAAGCAGAAATATCTTTTAAATGAAATGTAACGCTAAATGAGTTTGTCATATCAACATAATGTGAAAATGCTGTCAATGAATGTATCTGCCACATTGCAGATACTAAACACAACTCTAAAACTTTCACTGGCAATAGATTTGTTTTTCACGTTTTTGCAACAAAACATAACTGACTACAAAATTTGTAACGTATTAGTAATTTCTTGGAATTCAGCGCCACAGTTTGTTTGTGGAAGAGCCACATGTGACCTCCACATTGCTTAAACTAATTCTGCAGACAGAATTTGTAGCAGTTAACAAGTTTCTATGCACAGTTTTCTTCTGCTATAAAACATGAGACAAATCTACCATTTCAGCCTTTCAACTCTGCACGCACTGACCCTTTCATTCTCAAAAAATACATATCAGTGGAATATCACTTTAAAAAAAATCAGCTTTCCTTCTCAGTTCTTTTATTTCTCTGACATACTGTATATTGCAAGTGCCTGTTTCCAAAAATGTTCTATTTTTAATCACTTCATGTGTCTTGAAAAGCAAGCACAGGATAACTCAAGTCTTTATGTTGCATTAACCCAACTTGAGGCTGGGGCTCAGTACTTTCTTTGGCAAATGATTGCAGTGTTAGGCACATTTTTTTACCCAGCTGAATAAAAGACGAAACCTCATTCAGATGAGGTACAAATGAGTGTGGTACAACAGAGCCAACTGAGAGTTCCCGTGTTGCGGTGGGGGCCGTCCTGCAGCCAACCAGTCTTTCAGCAAGCCAGCCTCTGTCAGACAAGGCAGTCCAGAGTGCATAGCTTACCGGAAACCAGGGCAGTTTGATTGAGTTCCTGTTATTGACTGCTTTTTTTGTGGAGAGCAGGTTTCTGCCAGGTTAATTTTTTCCTCTGCCAGCTGTCAGAACACAGACTGTACAGAACCGCACACCCAAGCACTCAAGGCCCCACTAACGCTTTCAACTCCAAATAGTCATTTGTCATCCAATGGCAAGCATGCAATATTTGATAAGCAAAACTCTGAATGTTCCCTTTGCTACATATATAGTACTATTGTGTTAAAGGATATTTGTCTGCATGTCCTACTGTGGCTTCTGTGTACTCTGGAGCAGGAAGCCCATAGCATCCCCTCAGACAGTAAATCAGCCTGGGGATTGGGATGCTCCTGTTCAGAGGAGGGCTAACTATGTGGGATGGAAGCAGTGGAGGTTAGGCGGTGAGAGGTAATGCATTGTTTGGCCCCTGTCCCAGCCCATAGTGAGGCCGGTGCTGGCTGGAAAGCTTGAAAGATGTGTTTGTTGTACAATAAGTTGTAGCACCACTGCCATCTGGGTAAAGACCTTCGGTCAGCGCTGCACAGACGTGTGTGTGGTTCTCTGTGCCAGAAATAATAATAATAAAACAAAGAGGCCCATTCATTCCTCCTCCCCCAAGATGAATTTACCGCAGTAATGATATTAGAGGTTCAGAGAGGATTAGCAAAGTAGCAGACTTTTTTCTTTTAATGTCACGGCTGAGGGCATCCAACATCCTTAAATCCATTTGAAAAGGGACCCAGTGGATAGAAATTAAACATGCATCATATCTTTAACAGCTGCTCAAGCTGAGATGCCTGTATAGAAAGTCAGTCTTCCTGTGGTGTGACATTTATGTCACCTTTGAAAATTAAAGCAGTGTCTTCATCATCTTCACAAACCTGTTCAGAAAAAAAATGGAAAAAGAGTTGGGCTTTACCGAGGTGAAATGAGGTAGTCAGATTTCTACTTTTTAAAATCTTAGTAGTTAACTAAACAATCCTGTCTACACATAAATACAAAGATAATGTGCAGTGGTGGAATTTACCCATGTACTGTACTTAAGTGCAAATTCAAAGTACATGTGCTTGAGTATTTGCATTTTATGCAGCTTTATGCATAAAATCATTTGGAAAATTCATGGTCACAAAGGTGAAAACAGGTATGTTTTTTTCTAAACTCATAAAAAAAATTTCCTTTTAGAGATACTGTACATTGTTCTCACAGGACAAGAATGCTACAAACATGCCTATCTTACAGAATATGATGTATGTATGATGCTATAGATTAAACTACCCAACAGAATATAAAGTGGTTCAAATTAGCTCAAATGCAGCAGTAATATTAATCCAAATCATATAATCAATATAAATCAAACACTGACAGGGACAGAATAATCACTTTTACTTATGATACTATCTGTTTTGTTGATAATACTTACCTACTTTAACTCAAGTAAGGTTTTGAAGTATGTTTACTTGTAGTTTCACAGTGTTGTATACTTTTACTTAAGTACAGGATCTGAATCCTTAATACTGAAACGCTTCTTTCCTCACTGTCATCTACAGGTGAGATACATCATATTCCACATTAGAAAAACAACCCCCTTGCAGAGTCCTGCAGCTCTTCCACTCTCTCCCTCCACCCATATCCACATCCTCTTCCGGCTACCGTCTGTGTTGAGTGAGTCAAGTCTGATATGAAGACTCCTATAAACTGCTAAAATCTCAGTTGGGTAAGAGGAGGATTGTGAGGTGTTTTTTCCACTGAGACTCTGTCCGAAATTTCTATATTTGCTTTAATATATTTTACACCATTTCATTTTAGTGTTCAAGAGCAAAAAAATATGCTATGATGCTATCTAGCTAGCACTTTTTCGACATTTATCATGAAGAACCATAAACAGTGTTTGATGTGTTTGATTATCTGTGGGAAATCAGACAAAGCAGCTAGACAAAAATACATTTATTACCAATTTATCAACATTTAAAAATTAAGACTTGCACTTATAATTGCAGATAACATGACGGCTTATTAGAAAGTGAGAAACTCATGACCTCGGCTTGACCTTTAATAATACATTTCTACAGTGCTGCATGTCACCCTTACTCCCAGTTTTCCTGTCTCTCGCTGGTGCTATCCAAAATAAAGGCACAACAAGGCACAAAACATTTTTTTAAAATGAACTAGTACAAAAGTATTTAGTGTTTTTTTATGACGGGATAGTAAACAGGGAAACGATTTTAATTTAAACACAAAATTAAATATAAACCGCACCATTCATTATTTAACAATATCTGTGAAGGTTATTTAAATGTAACGCCATCATTGTTGCATTGCAACACGTCATAAGAGGGGCCTTTACTGATGCCGTATTGATTTGGAGGCATCGTGAAGCCACCTGTCAGCAAACACAGCAATCCATTAAGAGCTACCCAGTGGTGCTGATTGCTTTGCCCCTGACCCCAGCTGCTTGTTTACTCAGGGCATGGTTGCCAGTGGGGGACGTGATGGGGGTGGAGAGGAATAATTTGAATACCATAGAGTGGAGTGAGGGGTACAGGTCCTTTTCCACCACCCTCTATCCCTTCCACCCATACTCACACAAACACCCAGTCAGTCTCTGTGTGATGGGCTGAAGCCAGGCTCTTGACACACTGCCGGCCCACTGCCTGCCTGCCTGGGTAGAGCAGGGACGTGTTGATACAGCTGGGGTAGGCAGAGGTGCCGAGAAGTCAAGTGACTTGACCGGGGTCAAAGCACCTCTCTCACACATACACACACACACACACGATCACATGTGCTCAGACTCACGGCACACACAGATACACTTTGTCTTTATCATCTTTCTTTGCAGGGATAAATTTTATCCTCAGACAAGTTTTATTGTCTGCACTACTTCAGCTTTGCTCAGGAATGTGTTTATGAAACACCCTCAGACTGCCTGTTCTTCCTTCCTCTGTGGATTACACTAACTTTTCAACATGGGCACACTTTTAAGTCTACCTCAGGTCTCACCTTTCTTGTTTCTATAGTTGACTTAATCTTTGTGAGAGCCAAGAACAGCTCAGGAAGGCAAATAGACCACAAAGGAAGCCAATATCCTTTTCACTGCTGGGTCTTTTTAATGTTTTGCTTGAATCGTCGACCAGTAGGAGGTGCATTGTATAGTGGGTAGCAGCCTTATCATCAATAAAGTGCATGTTTTTGACTGCTGGTGCACAGTTATTGCTTCCTTCTACCTTTAATCTTTTCCAACAGATTTATTACGGATTTGAATGAGGAGGTTCATATGCTAAGCTGTCTTGTTCCTTCTTTTTCTTTCCAGTCGTGCTCTGTGGAAGAAGGGATAATATTTCAGACAGCTCCCAGAGCACCCCAGCGCCAGCCTGGTTCTCTACCCTGCCCGGTTCTCCATCTCTATCTGTCTGAGGTTGTGTTAGGCTGACTGCTCTTCGCTGTTCTGACAGGGTAGGAGCGTGTTTCCACCTCATGAGTCAGCCCGCGGAGGCCCAGGTGTTTTTAATCCAAACTCCGAACAGTCCCTGAAGAAGATTGATGAGCCTTGTTATATATGTCCAGACAAATAGCAACTGCACTCAGCCATGCCAGACGGCACACATACTCTCTCTCTCTCTGTTAATAGGTCTGCTTTTGAGTGAATTATTGAGTGATTGAGTGAGGGAATGAGTGAAGGGTTGTATGTAAACATGTACTGTATCTGCGAGAGCGTGTGTGAGGGTGTGTGCCTCCTTGTATAGGTGTCAGTATGGGGCAAAAATATGTTTCACTCAAAGTGGAAAGAATCAGAGTCCTCTTCTCAGGTCACATGACTTCCTAATTCTAAAGAAAGAAAGAAAGAAAGAAAGAAAGAAAGAAAGAATTACTAAGAGCTACAGCCATGCGAGCAGTTCTATGATGCTCTGCTTATAGGAATACAAGTGCTTCAAGCTAACATGCTAACATCTTGCTAAGAGTAATTCCGCTTTCTGTACTTTAAAGCACAAGTACACTGAAAAAGTACACTACCTACTTAGCACCAAACAGTCAATGCGGTTAGCGACTAGCAAGTGAGCATAGTGGAGCATTTAACTGCTAAAATGACATTTCTCTAAGGAATTGGTAGAGACCAAAAACAGAGCTACGAAAGAGTGAATGCTGGGCTTAGGTTCATTAGGTGACCAGAAACATCCAAATCATTTATAATCGATCTTGTGTTAGCAACTGTTAGCAAACAAGTTGGCCATATCAAGTTAAAACGTGTTTTTTGTGACCCCAAATGGCAGAAAAAAAACAAAAAAACCTCTGTTATTGCGGGTTTAATCAGGCATAATGTTAAGCATGTTCCCAATCAAAGTTCAGCTTGTTAGCGTGTGCTAATTAGCGTTACACAAAATGACACAGATGATGGGACTGTCTTTAGTATTGCAGATATTTACCTGATGATGGTGCAATGCAGTCAGAGGACCATAAAAGTTATTACAATGTCTCATGTTGGAGTTTGAGGAAAAGTCAAGGGATTGGCAAAGTCAGTAGGATTCATCATCTGGGAACCAAAGTGGTGGACTGACTGAACAACAGACCACGCCTGGAGTTGTGCCACTAGCATGGCTAAAAAGAAATCTCTCATGGTGAGAAAGGAGCCACGTACAAGGTTAAAGGGGCCATACTACCATGTCATTGGGGCCCTATTGTTAACTGTTTTCCTTTTTTTTTTTTTTGAAGCTGGGCTGCTGTTTTTGATCACCTATCCCATCTGTGACACAGCACGACTGACTTTGTATGAGAGGGAAGTGCTGGCACCAGGCGCTGGGCACTGCGGGGCCTCTGGTCTTATCAGCAACCAGGTCATAAGGCAGACTGGCGGGGCATATAGGCAGGGACACGGTGGGACAGGAGGAGGGAGACAGAGTGGGAGAGGGAAAGGGGAGGGAGAGTGGATTGTGGGACTGCTCCATACCCGGCGGTGTGGGTTTGTTCTCCCGGGGGACCCCTGCTGTGCTGCACAGGCATGCAGAGGGCAGATAACCATGCTAGAGGATGAATAGATGTGAGAACAAAATGAAGGGAGAATAACAACACAGGGCAGTCATGTGTACCAAACACAGCGAAAAAGTGGTTTGCTCATTGTTTTTTTGACTATGCCAGTTGTTTTTGACGGTGACGCCTTGTTCAAAACATGTCTATCAACTCTTCAGTATTTGAAAGCTGATAGCACATTCAAAACAAAACAAGAAATGTGTAATAAAAAGGAATCCATAAACATTTAGATTAAACTGCACAGGAACATTTGTATTTTGCAACAAAAATGCACTTGTGAGTTTGTGTGTAAATCTCTTACTCTTGGGTGTTTGTGGCGTACATATTTTACTGGCACAACCTGGTTCTCTTCTGGTCTCACTCTTTATTTTCCAGCCTTTTCTCCGAGTGCCTGCAATTGCTCAGGTTGCTGCTGCAGCGGAGGACAGGCCCACAGGGAGCCACCACTGTAATGCTAAACTGAGCCGTTTACCACTGTGCCTCTGGTGCCAGCAGGCCTGCCTTGCTTAAAAACACACTCTCCAAGATATCCTTTCCAGAGTTCAGCTTACTGCACTGCTTAAATGCACCAGTCACCTTATTCAATTAGAGCTTCGTTAGAGGCCATTTGAGCAGCAATTAGCTTGATTGTCTGAATGGTGATTTATGGAGCTGAGAGCCGGATTTTCCCTCTGTTGGCTCTCCTCCATGTCTGGTGGATATCTGCAGTTATTTGGTGGATGATTTACATTCAGCACCATGACAAGCAGGTGTGGAAATTAAGTGACGTGGAGAGTGGAAAGGAAGGGAATGAGGGGAAGTTGATGGAAATGATGGAAAAAGAGAGATAGAGTGTAGAAAGAAAAGACAATGGTGGGAGCAAAAAAGCAAGCAAGAACACAGGCAGTGATATGGCCAGTGAGATATCGAGACAGACAAAAAGTCAGACAACACATAGTCATCAAAGGATGAGTTCAGTAGAAAAATGAATCAGAGAGAGAGTCAGAGAGAGAGGAAGAAGCGGAAGGGAAAGTGTTAATAAGCGTTGATCCTGGCTCTCTTCGATGACCCGCTGGAGGAGCTCGTCTCTGAGGGATTGGTGCAGAGGGGCCAGAGCACCACAGCTTCCTCCTCAGGATGTCAGTAAGGAAGGGCCACGCCATGTTTGTCTGGGCTGCTGCCTACTTCTTATCACAATCGGTTTCTCTTCCTTTTTTCTCCCCGTCTCTCTCAATATCATACTATATCTCTATGTTTTCTATCTGTCCAAAATCTTGAAACAATGTTATTTCTTTTCAGAGAGCAAATAATATTTTCTTTTTATTTGTTTTAGCAACCTGACAACAAAATTCATATAGTATACACCCTGAAAAAAAACCCCTGTTTCGCCTGAAAGCGAGTCATGTATACATGAAGTATTAAGCAATATGTATAAATCAGTTCAGCCACAGAGCCAAGAATTATGATGCATGTAACTTTGACCATGGTATGATTGTAGCTGCCAGATTCATTTTTATCACAAACAGCTGCAACTTGTTGGATTATGACACCACTTTGTTCAGCGTTTTATAGAAAATGATTGCCAAAACACAAATATTCAGTGAAAACCTTTCCCTAGTCTTAAATCTAACTTTCTGTTTCAACATCTTGATCACAAATGTATTCTGATGATGAAGACCATGAGCTGAAAGTACAAAAAGTAAGTAAGTATACCTTGAATTAAAAGTATTTTATTAAACTTCTAAGATCAAGAATTAACTCTGTGCTTAAATCTTGTCACAGTTTGATGTAGATAAACAGGTCTACATCATAGCATCAGCCTGGATGGGGTTGATAGGGATGGATGTCGGTTTTTGATCTATGTCTCAACTCCTCCAGGTACATGACAGCAGCTTTCATGTTCTCCAGAGCACTATACCCATTTTTCAACCAATACTGGATGAGTTGGAACAAGATGTTGGCAGCACAGATGTGAATAGTGACGATGCAGTTGCTTGCAGGAAAGAACGTCAATTTGGTAAATACTTATTCATTCATTTATTTTTAAAGTGAACAATTAACAAGAATATAGTTATTGCATCAAAGTAATTTAGCTTCCTCGTAGCTACTTTTAGAGTATGATTCTTTTAAATTTGAAATGAAATAAGTAAACCTACAAATATTTAAAAACAATAACCAACCCTGATCATTGTTATATTTAGATTCTAAATCACTATCACATTTAAAGTAACTAATAAGTAATTACAATTCTCATTGTGTGTAATCAGATTACCTCAATTCTGTCCTACTCTGTGCTGATACATGACCTCATGACACCTGTGCTAAACTGAGTTGTGCACCACTGTGGTGGTCTGTGGCTGGGAAACAATCCAGTCAAGTGCAGTCAAGTGGCACAGGTGTCACTTTGGGACCTAGCAATGAATCATCTGGTCATATATTCTCCAGGATATAGTCACCAGGATATTGGCTCTAAACAGGGTTTTATTCCAGGTCCACTAAGGTCAGCAGAGAGCAGCACATATAGTGTCCACCATTAAAAAGACCCTGCAAATGAAAGTGTGGGTGTTGCGAACTTTCAGATAAACTAACCTTGAACTGACGTAATTTTATTTCCCCTGAATACTACGCAGATAAAAACACTACAGTCATGGCAAATAATACTCAGACCTCATATGTACCCAGACTGTGTTTGGCACAACTCCACCATGCCTCCTCCTGGTCTCTTTATCAGTCGGCAAACAAGTGAAAATGAGCGTCTGCCCCTCGTTCTATGGAATTCCAGCCATTCCCCTCGCGTCCCATTTTCCTGCCTGCTAATGTAATCGGAGGGAAACAGAGTCAGCTTCCCAACGCCACAACCTCCAGATAAGACCCATTTATCACATGTCGTTGCTCTGCGGCTCGCTCCGCTCCGGCCTGACCAGATTGAGGCCCAGACCCTGTCAAATCACGGAACCTGTCTCCAGAGAAATAGGGTGTATTGGTGTCTGGTTGAGGTCTGGGTTTTGGCTCATATGAAATGGAAGGAATGATAGCGAGACACATCTCAGTCAGAAGCTGAGGTTACACTTTGAAAACGTTAAAGCAAGACTCTTTTGGCACGTTCGATGTTTGGGGGTCATTTTTTGTTTACTTCATTTAGTCATAGACAGGAAATGAATGCAGAAAGAGTATTAAGGCGGTGAGATTGGCATTTGCCTCATGTGAACTTGGGGGGGAAAGAGTTTTAGAAAATGTCTATCTAGCATTTATAGGGTTGACGCATTAAGCACTTTTTTCTCCCTAGACATAAAATGACTCATGTATATATGTAAGTATATGGTTGTTCAGCATTCAGACATTAAGTAAGGGCTTCTGTGAAAGGACCAGTGTCTCACCTTTAATCTCATCAGAGGTGCACGTTGATTACCAGTGATGGGATTTTCCTGTGAATTTGTCACATTTGTCAGGGGAAAACATGATGAAATTTGCTTTAAGATCAATCTGTCCTCTCCACTCGCTGATGTTGTGGCAAAGTGCCAGAAGTCTCCTGCTCTGCATGCGAGCCCATACGCATGGCAGGGTCAAAAACAGGAGGTTTAGGTCAGAGTCGTCTGTGCCTGCTTTTTACCACGGTTGATTGAATCAAACAAGGTTCAGTGTCGTTAAATGTTGTGGCAAGCCCTAATCCTCTCACCTCTTTGGTTCCAAGACAGGAGAGCTTTAGTCTGCTCGCTGTCTGTAAAGGCGGACTACATTAGTGCTGGTCTTGGCTGAAAAGACCGCTTGTATTTGAGGAGGTAGGCTCGGGTCTTTTTCCTCAATGCATGGAAATTCTTAAAACACTGGCATGACTTCAGGAAAACATTACCTGTGGCAGTGTTTGTGGTGAAGAGGGCACTGTGTGCCAGCCTTCAGTGGCCACTGGGCCTGCAGGGAAGCCTGACAGAGTTACCTACTTAGGCTTTCCATGTGCGCCCACACCAGGCGCACTACTTGGCCAGCAGGAGATCCAAATTGCCTGTGGCGGTTCTGCTGGAAATAGAACCTACAGAACTGCAGTCTTCTGAAATGCCTGTCATGTCTACAAAGACCAGAACTCAACCCCTGGATGGAATAATAACCACACATGTGACACTAAACATGTCAATCATCAGGGTCTGTGACTTCAGCATGATTTTTGGCATTGTGTGAGCCAGACAGGATATAGCCTCAACTACAGTCATAAGGTTCAGTTGAAGTCTGTTCATGAGTAAGATTGAGTATGCTGCAAGAACTACGATTTATTACAATTCAGATTTTATTTTTATATCTCAGGCCACTGGTCACAACATTGCACTCAGTTAACTAACTGCTGCTGAAATCTGTAAATGCTGAGATAGCTAAAAATTGGTTCATCAGCAAAAGTGGTCAGATAAGCCAGAAGCTAAGCCATATTATCTACACCATTTATTAAAAAACCAATGAGAGCATCTCTAAGATGTCGGTAATAACCATTGAATGCAAAGGGAAACTGTGAATGTGCACAACAGTGATCAAAATTGATGTGTAACGTGACAATGGACAACTTTGCTTTTCATCTTTGGTTTCCCAAATAAGTTTGATTAACCTGTTTTGTATTGTTTACAACTTCCAAGCAATTGATGACATTTTAAAGTTCCCTTTATTGTTGTTCTCATTTATCACAAGGTTAAACCTAGAAAAGGCACTATTTACCTGTTTATACCAGACTATAATGGTTCACACACTCATTGGCCATTTCACTCTGCTTTGCAGTAATACAACAGACCGACTCGCCGCTGGAAATCCAGTTGTCATTTCCAAACTCTGGCCGTTTTAATAGAGTTGCTCACTCCCTGTCGTTTCTGCTCGCATAGCATTACTGCAGCTGTGCTCCTCACTGTGGAGCAGAGTGATCAGCGGCAGCTGTTTTGTTGCCACGTCTTGGCAAATTTTCAGCAGGATTGTGGATGAATATACTCCTTAGATGTGTTATATCTCTGCCAGTAATATCTGCTAACATTACTGACAGAGATATAATGTTACTGAAAGGCTGCTTATTAGTGTGACAAGTCAAGCAGCTAAATGAGCTTCTGAATAGGGTATATTTTTGGGTCTGAGCGGATAGTTTTACAAGCTAATATATGTGTGATTCCACAGGTTGTTGAATATGCTTCACATTAAAACAATAATTAGTTCACTTGTCTTCTTCTTTTACATTATCATGTATTTTTATATGTTGACACATTTTTCATAGTTTTTGTTTCAAAGGTTAAGTTTTAGGCCTTAGTCCTGGAAAAAAAAAAATTATTATATTCTGCTCCAGTAACTTGATTAAGAGACCGGACTAAAAGTGAGTTGATTGAAAAAAATGATGTTTTAGCCACCGCAAGAGACCAATCATAGCAGACCAAGAAAGGTTGTAATTAACTTTTCTTTTGTTAAAAGATGACATCTTGCAAAAGTGCAAAAAAACAAGTGCAAAGCACAAATCCTGATTGCAATAAATATGCCACAGCTATGATGCAGTTCCCTGGGTCATCTTCAAGACAGTAGAAGGGTGGAGGCAACAGAGGACTATCTGTCTGATGATTTAAACAGTGATTTGGCTGTGCAAACTAGGGAGTGTCCATACTCAATCACTACTGACCACCTGACCCCCCTCCTCCTCCACCTTCCTCTGTCTGACTGTCTGGCCCTGGCAGCAGAACGCAGGATATTCTCAGCAGGAGATACGCTGTTCTATTCACAGATTTGTGTTCCTCTGTAATTACATCCCCTACACACACACACACACACACATCACACACGGTATGGTTTATGATGTACTAATAAAGTTTATCCACAAAAAAGATTTTGTTTTTAAATTCAGCCACCATGGCATGTGGCACGATAAAAGAGAGAGAGAGAGAGAGAAAAAATGAGAGTGAGAGTGTCAGTGTGACATGCAGCAGTAGCCTGATGAGGCTTGGCCTGTGGTATCCGGGTGGAGTACGGTGGCAAGTTGTGGATGGAAAGGCCTGTGTTTAATCTACTAGACAGAGAGAATAAGAGCAAGAGAGAGAGAGAGAGAGAGAGAGAGTGGTGGAGAAAAGGGAGGGAGTTAGAAGTTAGAGCGGGAGAGGCCAGGGAGGTGAGGGAGCGCAGCTGACAGGAGCTTCCTCTGGGTCCGGTGCCTGTTTTCCAAAGGAAGTGCAGAAGGCCTAATCTGTGGCCCCCAGAGGAGGGGGACCTGGTGGCCCCCGCTTATTGTCCATTTTATCATCTCTTGCTTTTGATGGGCCTTTCTCCATATGGACAGGGACTTATCAAGAAAAAGAGCCACAGGAGACAGACAAGGCTGCTTACAAGGAAGCTTGCACGTGTCATCAAAATGGATTTCTGCGAAACATCCAATGGTATTATTTTTTTTTAGAAAATATTCAGACATGACCACAATCCAGGATGCTAATATGAATCTGTGTGCACACGTGCTTAAGTACAAATTAATTGGATATTTACTGACAGATTCTTGTTGAGATTAGTGATGTAATCCTCTCCAGAAACTACGACTGCACGCTCTTTTCCCATCTTGTGTGGCGTCTGAGAGGAAAAGTCAATCAGGGAAAACACTGTGGCTTGTGGGGTCAGGAAGTTGATGCAACCACTAGAGCCGCAGTTTGTCAGGCTGTCACTTCATAATGAACAGCTGAGGAAGTCGCATACAACCACATGCACGCATGCACACATACACACACACAATTATCCACCAGATTCACATTATCAAATGCAGGATAAACACAGAAAGGTAAACAACAGTGAATCCTTCCAGTCACAGCCTCGCTTTATGTTCTCCTTTGCTCTCTTGGCTTCCTGTATGTGAGGGATTTGCTTTCACAAGACAGATATTAACTAGGTGGACTATTTCTTTAGTCGACTTTGACCACAGCTAATACGTGCACTATGAGGCATTGCTTCAGATTCCCTACATCCTTCCACTCCTCCTGCTCGTAGCTATGCTATTTTGGAGCTGTTAGACACCCTCCCCCCTTTGTTCCCACTGATTAGGGGGTCTGCGGCAGGGAGTGGGCCCTGCAACAGGGATGTCCGATGACCGGGACCCTTCCTCTGAGGGTTGCCAAGACACTCAGGTGTTTGCATGGACACACACACACACACACACACACACACACACACACACACATATACACATTTCCTCATCCTTGTATCCCCCACCTGCAACTGTAGTCGTCCTCTACTGCTGGAGCTATTATTGTCATCATCATCGCCATCATGACTATTATGACTAATGTTAACCTAACCACCATCTGTTGGGTGCTGTCACCACTACAGCACTGACTTGGCTGGAAGTCCGCTCCATTTGTTTTCAAGCTCTTCCCAAAGAAATGATGGGTGATTTTTAAGGAATGAAAGGACAACTGTTCCTTCTATTACTCAACTGAGGTTAAAAACACTGAAAGCAGAAGCTGTGTGGATGGATTTTACTATACTGTCATACAACAGTGTGCTATATATTTGTTGTCGATGAATTACTTCACATAATTTAAACTCTGTCATTGTGAAGCGCAGGACATCTGCAGTGCAATGCTTTTTCATGTTTTTCTAGATATTCCTGTAATCATCGTTATCAACTCAGCGGGGGTTTGGCCCACCCAACTTCACCAGATTGTGACTGGACCCAACCAGGGTTACATGGCAACTGAAGCAGTAAACATCTGACTATACATCACCCTGTTTGGCTTTCCCATACTTTGCTTGTTGTTACCTCCCACAGTGAGGACAAGGGCTGGACTCATGGGAGGACTTTTGCTGTCACTACCTGATTGTTAACCTTTAACAAATGAGGATTTTCTGTTGTAGTTTAGTCTCCCTCTTTCCTTGACTGCTCGACTATTTTGTCATATTCAAAACAACGATGGTATAACAGAAACACAAGGCAAACATTTACAGTGAAGAAGAAAGAAAAGTGCGAATGAAAATTTTGTTTGCAATAGGTACGAAAGGTTATTAGAAAATCTAAATCTGAAGAATACAATGGTTCAGTTCATCAAGTTCAGACCAAAAATTGTGTGTGAGTGTTTATCTGCTAATTTAAGCTGCAAATGTTAGCACGTCTGGCTAACTAAACTTACCTTCAGCAGCTTCCTTGGCCGCCATTTTCAAAATGCTGGTGGTTCCATTATGTAACAAAAATGGCGATTCAGGTACTCACAGTACACTGCATTTTGCCATAATTGACAGTGGAATACACTCATCCTCAAAACAGCAGTAAAGTATGCAGATTGAGACACAGCTTGTTTCTTTGTGCTAGCATTAGCTTACGCTAGCTAGCTATAGCTGATAAAATAGTGTTAGTGTTAGTGACAGACATCAATTGAGTTGACAAAATCAACAGGTGCGTTGCAAAAAGAGAAGCAGTCTTTTACTTCTGTGTTAGATATGCAGTCAAAAATGACATAATTAATGATAATTTTGACCATCTTTATCACAATAAACTCCTTAAATGTGTGAGAACGAAGTCTTGACAGGCACAGCGACAGTAACTAAGGGGTGTGGGTTTTAGTGAACTCTCTATTCCACATTATTTACAAGCTTTGCTCTCAGTCATAACCTAAAGGCACCCAGAAGGCCCCACACAGTCTCCTCCACAAGCACTATAACTGTCTCACCCTTTCTCTCCCCAACTATCTTTGTCTCTTATGCGCAAGCATTCCTGCAATCAATGTCAGGCCTTTTCTCGCTCTCTGAAGCTATGCATCAGGCAGAATAGAGGGCTGACCTCAGCCCTTTTCAAAAGGAGCCTCTAATCCAGCCTTCTTAACTCGATTACAGAGTGTCAGAGGGATCAGAGAGACTCTTTCACCTGTCATCTATCACAATGACGAGACACAACTCTGAGCCGTGGATTCCTGCTGCCACGAGAAGAAGACAGCAGATGAGAGATAGAGACAGTAAGAGAACTTTAAGTGTTTCATACCTTTCTACCTGAGTGAGCAATTACAAATGTTCAACCTGTACAGAGTGTGTCTGGTCCATCAGTTCTGATTTTGCTCCAGTCAAATCTGTAACACTTAACAATACAGTACACTAGATTTTAAGTAGAAAGACATCAGTAAATCAGCATTCAATAATAAAATCTTAATCTTGAGTTATTTGAGAACAAACTTATAGAGATGTTTATGAAACATTATGCAATAATTAGATCATAAATATCTGTCCAATGTCTTAAGAGCTGTTCCTGAACTTTATCAATTACTATGAAGATCAGGCACCTTGAGCTCATAGAGACAAAGACTATTGTATAAAATTGTTACATATCAAACTGGACCATAAAAATATGTATGGCTGTTAGCTCACATAATTGCACGAGATTCGTGGGTAGCCTATCATCATTTTTTTTTTTTTTTTTTTTTAAGAATAGGCCCATTTATTTAATAATGTTAGATTTGTGTACTTATCTATTATGTGTATATTTTATTTTTTGAAACAAACAAACAAACAAACAAACAATTATTTGGTTGATGTTCAGCAGTAACTCTGAGGATCCCCTAGGGGTTGTGGATCCCTGTTAAAGACTGTACATATTAGTTTTATATTACTAATACTGATGCTGTGTTTGTGTCGGGTGAGTAATGGGGTGACAAATGATTACTAGCTATTACATACCTGTAAGCTTCAACTCTGAGTAACCAACCAGCACTAATCACAACCACATCTACTCAAAATATTATCTATATTCTGTGTTTCACTTCTCATTATTTCAGGAATGAGTAGAATATTTATTTTTTTATTAAATGACCTCTTAAGATGACTGTTTAACAGTGTATTGTGCCCCTGCAGGGTGAGACATTTCACATGTCGTGTCATGTTATCTTAACGGATGGTTGTATTTCCTTGCAGACTTTTAGATATTTCAACCTTGTTAACTCTCTATCTCTCTCTCTCTCTCTCTCTCTCTCTCTCTCTCTCTCTTCCTTTCACTCACTCTCTCGCCCGGTATGTTGTGTGAAGGCAGGAAGGAGAAGGATTCACCGGTGGCTCATTAAAAGCCATTAGGGAGCAGCACACAGACAGGATGCGGGCAGTGAATAGAGGAAAGCAGGGCAGGGCTGAGGACACTGTTACTCTCTCAACCACCCCCGCCTCCATTGCCTCCTCACACACACACATACACGCACACACTCACACACTGTTATCTTCTCCACACAGCACTTCCTATGGCCCCACACATATTCCAACAAGCCAATGCTCTTAGCTCTGCCAACTCATGTCTCACACCCCTCTGACCTGAGTCTGTGGCGAACAGGCCCGGCGATAACACGTTCTTCACTCTGCTGCTTTCACTATCTCTTTGTCTGACACCTTATCTCTCGCTCACTCCCTTTGTTTGTACATCTCTTTGCCCTTTCTCACCTCAGGCTCTCCGTCTCTTTTGATAGTTGAAATCCTTTTGGCACAATGCGTACACTGATGGACCGGAAAAGCCTCTATAAAAGCACAGCGACATACAGTATGTAGCCTGGCGTACTGTCTGGGGCCTGTGGGTCACTGAGTTATTTTAAAGAAAAAAAAAAAGAGGTCTGTCAGGTTGGGATCGTGGCCCTGTGGCGTCAAAAACAGAAGCTCCACCTGAATGTGACCTGGGGCCTGGGAGGGGAAAGACAGGCATTATCAGTAGCACTGAATAAATCAGGAGGGTCATCCTCTGGATAAATCTGTGAAACAATGGATGCTCCAATGATTTTTCAAGGAAGTGTATCAAACTTCTGTATAATCCCAACTTTGAATTTGTAGGACCTGATAATGTATTTAATCTCCTATCTAAGCAGCAACCTCAGAGGCTGTGAAATTAAGCCATTGTAGAAGTGCCATAAACTGTAGTTCCTTGAACGGCCACTTGAGGCTGGCTACAAAACGATCTCCATAAGCCCCCATGTAAAAATGCCCAACTTCACAGCAGAAATAAACATGTTTACAGCCTGGTAGAAACATAGTTTTGATCTCTATAGCTAATTTTCCCATTCATGATAACTGTACTGGGGGAGAATTTTTATATAACTCCTCCGTTTAAATAATATTAAGTCTTAAAGTTATGTATAATTAACAACGTGCCCACTTTGATTGACAGGTGGGTGCTCTCACAGGTGGTTTGTTTGAGCAACCAGGCTTCAAGATGGTGGGGGGCAGAGCCACCACACTCTCACAGAGACTACATCCAGTATTTTATACAGTTTATGCTTCTGTCGCTGCATTTTGCTTATTGTTACTTTAGATGTTCACTGTGCAGTATGACGTATGTCCAGAGTTTGACACTAGAAGACTGTTTTCACATTTGTTTACTCATTCTCTGTGCTAGCCTTCAATCTGACTTTAACACATGTTCATATGAGCAGCTACAAATAGTACAATGTGCAACTTGTACAACTTTGAATACACAAGCGTGATGTGGAAACTTCAAACGTCGACTGCACATGGACACAGCACTGAGGATGGACTTTTTGCACTGAAGCAGCAGACATATTGTGTCCAGCTGCTAAAATTTTTATTCTGTTGTTTTCAATGAGGAAGAAGGAGGAGATGTGCTTTTTAAGAATTGTTAACTACTTAAATGAATATTTCTGTATGTCATAAACAATGTTTGGAATGGACATTTAACATTATTTAATGATAGAGAAATACTTAAGGTATTAAAGCAAGAACAGGCTTGCTTTTACAAAACAAATAAAATCATATTACCTTTTTGCAACCTTTCACACTCTTCAAATTGTGCCTCAAACATTCTTATTTTGGTTCAGTGAAAACAGGAGGGCACGTTTCTCCTGCATGCGCCTTTTACTCTTCCTGCATGCATCCGTGCATCAGGCTGTGTTCCCTCTCTGCAAACCACACACTTACTTACTACTCTTGGCCTCTGGGCTCTTTCTTCAGCTGGGTACTTACCCAGGAAATGTCAATACATCAGACAAACCTAACAAATTAAACTTTAAGTTAATGTCAGTTCCAAAACATAAACAGTGATCTCCGGCAGAAACATGATGTTCTGCAGGTGCTAAAGTGCAATCAAGGAATGTGTCTTTAATGTGTTGCCCCAGGAGAACACATGGACTAATCACCATGTCACTTACATAATGAAACACCCTCTATTGTCTTCACCTCCCAGGTCTTTTTCTTCGTCGACCACATTATTGCATTGACTCATTGACAAGCTGTAGAACACAACCTCGACTTCCAGTATTTAGAGACTCTGAGGATTCAAAGTCACTTGACACCATTGACCCTGTTAGTATTTGGAAACTCTTCTGTTACACTACACTCCAAGTTAAGAACCACACTGGCACTGTTTGGACAAAAAAAAAAATATAATAAAAAAATCCGGCTGCGGTTAATAGTGGAATGGCTGAGTTGTCCCTTGCCAAAGACAAATATAAATATAGCAGTGTCATTATCTGCGGCAGTTAACCAGGATCATTTTTCTCTCCTGCTTGCACGTGCTGCTTCCAGGTGTTGCCATAGCGAGTAATCCTGTTTTCTCAACTGTGCTGCTCTCGCTGACAGAGGTTCCACACTGGAGTTTGCAGAGTTTAGGAAAATCAAATGGAGGGCAATCAAGTCGAACTCTGCAAGTCTCAGTGGTAGTTTGGTGCTGATTGCTCAGACACAGTATGTGAGCGCTTATCTTGTGTTCACACATACTTTAGGGCAGGTGTGTGTGTGTGGTGTAAGATACAACTGTGTCCAGTTGACAAATTTCAAAATAAAATAGGGGATGTTTATGGTTATAAAGTTAAAATAATTCACATAAAACCTCACACAATATGTCAAGAAATTCTTGCTCCATTGCCTGCTTCCCACAAGGTCAAGACGACCAAGAGTCCCATACTGGTATCAGGATTCAGACCTCAAGGAAACTTTTAAGAGTTCAGATTCTTGCTGCCACTGCAGACTGGCCCTGGGTCTTTCATTTGGAAGACTCTTTAACCACTCGGCTAACCTGCTATATTCAAAACAACTGTGGTCAAATGGAAACACAGACTCAACAAAACAATGAAAAAATGTGGCAGAAAATCCCAGTAAGAAAAAAAACAGGAACATATTATTAATATCGGCTTGGTTATTATAAAAATTCCTCGGTAAGAATACACTGAATAACACAATCCTGTTCTGTAAACATGTGGGCGTGAGCTGCAGCAGTTTACCAGATGCAATGAAAATCTTGTAAATGGGATCACCACATCAGGACTTCTGCATGAAGAGACAATAAAGACACTATCCAGAGAGCATTTCTCACCACGGTTACCACAATCGTCTCAATATGTGATAAGTTTGTCTCCTGTCATTGTCTCATTTCCTGTTCTTAAAATAAGAAACCATGTTTCCTTTCATCCACTACTTATATGGCAGCCGCTTACAAACGACTGGACGTGGATACTCATTCCAAAGCTATTTGTCAAATGACTAAATCAATGCAATATGTTGCCTCGTTGGTCTGTTTTCAATGTTTGGTGGTCTGGGAAATGTTGTCACATGCTCAGACAACATTCCTAGCTACTACTGTATCAGCTCACTGGCACAAAAGCTTAGAGTCGTGCAAACTGTCCATTATTGATGGGCAGGGAGGCCAGTTGGGCTTAATATTTTGCCTCTTCATCTTCCGTGCTGATGATGGCCTGACTGCACAAAATCCCCCTCCAGGGGAATACTTCAATCTGTTTGTGGTTTGCAGCTGGATGCAGGTGATGGAGCTCTGCTTGTAGGCTGGGAGACAGCTGTGTGAGTGGGACTGGAGTACATATGAGGCCAACGGGCTGTCTTCAAAAGCCTGAGGACAGTGAAGATATTTTTAAACCTAAAAAGATGGTAATGAGCAGGAGATAATCAGCTATTGTTTGCAATCTGCACGGTGTACAAGAAGACCATTAAATAAAATGTCAAATCCAAATGAGCTCAAGAGGTAGTGACTGCAACAAAATTAAGATTCTCATGAAACAGAATAGCTGGGTGATCAATCAAATGATTAAAACCTCTGCAATGTAAACACATTTTAAGCTAATAAAAATCGAGAAAGTTGAGACAACAATGTGCCACAAGGTCCTCAATTAAGCAAAACAAACTGCAGATTGTCCGTAACATGTTTCCTGAGATGCTTTGATTCGGTCTGTTAATTTGGAAGGAAATCCATTTGCTAATTGATTGGTGCATATTTTGAAACAAAGCTGCTGATTGGTTTACTCATGGCCTGATTGCTATTTATGTTACAGTTTCAACGGCTTCCTGTTGGGCTACAGAGTCATGCAAAACAGGGGTTCGCTCGCCAAACACTCGTTTATAGAGATTTGATCAGGATCAAGACAAGTTTTCCTGCTGCCCTCTGGAGAGTCAATCAAATTATTTATCTGCAGGAAGTCTTGTCACTCAACATTATAACTTTCATGCTGGTATTTTCCAGGAAAGGTGAGTATTTTACATCAGGGTGAAACATGCTGCACTTCTAATGTCCAAGAGCTTTCTGTGTGTTTGTATACAACAATGAAACCTCCAAGATGTTTAATAAAAGGGTCTTAGCTTTAACACGATCGCCGAGCATTACTCAGCACAATTCAGCAGGTCCATCCTCAGATCTGGTCCCAACATGCTCCTCGACAGACAGACAGGTGGCAGCAGAGAGCCATGAGGCCACAGCAGCTGATGCCCCAGGGTCCACAGCAACACAATTAAAATGTATGTGTCTCCTACTCCAGTGCCAGCTCCATCTTTGTGTCACTTCTCAGGATGTCCAGATTTCAGAGGGGAGCTAACGACAGCAGCAGTGACAGAAAACTAAAAAGAAATGCAGACACCAGGATGAGGCATGGGGATGCAGGCCTGGGACAATACGGTAGAGCATGTTTTATATCATTTGTGCTATAGACGCCTCCTTTATGTGGAAAGAGAATGCTAGAAGGGTATGAAAAAAAATAGGCAAAAACTGGTTTATTCTGGAGCTTGGAAGAAAGGAGAATGATAAAATTCTTGTAAATTTCTTGCTTGTTGAACAAAGTGCCTATAAATCATTCCCGCCATGATTATTTCTCTCCCTCTGTCTCGCCCACACTGGGGACACAGCGAATGTTTTGTCGAGATTCTTGCATGGTGTCAGCGTTTTGGCACAGGGGAGTGATTTAAGGGGGCATGGCGTGCTTGTCATGCCCCCACGCCTGACTGTTCCAGTCTGCCCTCAGAGTGTGTGCAAACAAATAAAGCGCCGGGGCCTTTTTAATTAGCTCCAGGGCAGAGATTGACAGCTTGTAGTGATAGAGATAGCACAGTAACCAGCTATTACTCTAAATATTTGGTACGTTGCACAGCTAAGACCATAAGCGTGGGATCTCTGGAGGCACATTAGTGGGTGGAAAATTGAAAACAAGTCACAATCTACTTGTTGTTAATGTGTAGCGTGGGTTATTAGCTATTTAACAGAATCTACATTTCAAATATTTTTGTTTGTCCTTTTATTGTCAGGTAATTTTGTCTTTTTTTCCTACATTTTTGAGGGTCTTCATAGTGGTACATACATAAGACTGTATGATAAGCTGATAAATACCAATTTTTCGAAAATGTTTTATTGTGGCACAGAGCATTGACTCTGCTCGTCCGCACAAGGACACCTTGAAACAATGTTGATGTTGACCTTAAGGGTACAAAGGTCAGCCTAAATCACTAAGCTTCAACTAGAGAGGGACAGAACTCAACGCAGACGTATAATGTCTGGGTGATTGAACTGTACATGAAAATTCAGGATTGGAAAAATATATACATTAAAAAAATGATTCACCCTGTTCCAAACAGAGTGCTTTGAATGTGTAGTTTGGAATTTTCTAATTTAATCATATTCATGGAAATCAGAGAGTAAATAGTAAATAATGACAAAACAGTATAAAAACAAAATATTAAAATGTAATGAGTATAAATGAATTATTTATATTGATCTCGAGACAGGAATTGTAGTCAGACACTTTGTCAAACAAATTTGAGCTTTTGATCTTAAATTCACTCACAATAATTGTTGTTGTCATTGAATCAGTGTAATCCCTGGGTAATGCATGTCTTCATAAGTTCTTAGAGGTTTATTACGCTGAGGGTTTTGGCATGGCATCTGAGGCGAGCCGGGGCAGATGAAGAATAGAAATTCCATGACATGTGGTAGATATCATATTTCAGTTCTATGGAAATCCTGCAAACCTCTCTGCGAACAACACATTACTCTCTCCATTTATTGCCATTGTTTTGTATCGGTAACAATATTTCTTCTCCAAATGTTACGCCATGGAACTGTAGTATTTGTTATAAGAAAGCAGTTGCCAGTCTACTGATGTGTTACAGGGCAAGTAAAAACATGTTTGTGATCTTTCCTCATGTTGAGTAATTGGCATCTTTTATTGATAGTGTCATTTTACCTTATTTTTTTCATTTTTTTTAGAAATGTTCAATATGGGTTGATGACACACGAAAGTAAAAACATTTTGATTTTGTTGAGCTTTTTAATGATTAACCCACTTTTAAAATATCAGCTTTCAATAGCACCACTGTTCTTCACGTACCCTGATCATGACCCTGGATTTTTCTTTCATACAGACCCATGAAAGTCATTATTTACAGTGCAACTGTGTGAGGGCATATCTGACGCTGATGGGGCTCATGTTTATTTAATGCCGACTAAATGACGGGGTTCAGGCCTACAGCTTCCTCTGCTCTTAAAATGTAATTATAGGGGGATTCCTCTCCTGCACAAGCGTTTGACATCTCTGTTGAACTTTTCATGATACGCTGATTCATGATGCGTTGTAAATGCCAACCGATAACCTAATATTTAACATTGTTCCTGCTTAAATTATTAGCTATTTTTACCTATTCTTCCTTAAATTTAAAATGTTTTATGGAGGTATTTATTACCATATACAACCTATGGACAAGCCTATATTATCTTGATAAAATGAAACTTCACATTACTTGAAATTCTAATCATGCAATTCTGTTTTGTAAAATGAAATTACTAATTGAAAGATCAAGCCGACAAACTGAAAACAACAGAAAGAGAATTATTGTGAACTACCCAGAATGCAATGCATTTCCGACCCCACAGAAACCTTTTATAATTTTTTGCCTGAAGAGTTACAGGATGTACTGAATGTGAAATCAGTCTGTGATGGGAAATGACAAAAAATATTATAACCATGACGTAGGTTGGTGTTGGTTTGCTGGACAAGAACAATTAAAGTGAATTTCCTCCTCTGTAGACAATAATATATAATGTTGGAAAGTTTAACTGTTTGCGCGTTCAACCAAAAACACCTCCCACTGTGAACAAATATATTATTGTATATAAATATCAATATACACATCATTATGTACTCTTCTTTATTTATTTATTTGAGCCAGCAAATGTGTAGTTTAAAGAAAAACATCAATTTTTATTTATTTATTTTTTTTACATTTAAGTTTTTATTTAGTATTTATTTCATTTATTTTTTTGGTTTTGTTTTTACAATGTAAACATCAATATTTTAAGGATTATGGACCTTTATGGAGAGAATCCCTCTCCATAAAAGGTCAGACCTGAATGTTGATCCAGTGGAGTTCAGCCTGTCAGGGTTTTATTCAATCTCTAATTGATCCCCGGGGATAAATAAAGTATCTGTTTCTCTGATTTATCTCTTTCACCTCGCCGCTGTCACTTCTGCACAAACCAAAGGATCAAGATGAGTACGCTTATCAGGGTCTAGAAACTCAAAATTCCTATTGTTGGTGTATGGAAAAAATATTACAACAGTGCATAAAATATAATAAGGTGAATCAGGGTTTAAGTTATTTAGATTTTAAGCAAAATGTAAAACAGTTATTAGCCTATTTCATTAATCAAAATAGATTGAGTATAACAAAAAATAAATAAATAAATCTCATTTGTTGTGATTTTATTTGCAGATGACTATTTTAACATTTTGCCAATCTGAAATTCTGCTCAATTAAGATTAATCATTCACAAAAATAAAACAAAGTAAGCCGATAGTTAAATAAATAATTAAAACTGACTTTGGTTTTCCTCTTAGAATTCCACTTAAGTTAGAAAATCTTCTTGATCAAACAATATATTTCATGATTATTTCATAAAATTGAGCCTGACATACAGAATATGGGATTTTTTGAGAATGTGGGATATTAAAATTTTACGTAAAATGTTTTATGGTTAAAAGAGTGTTTTGGCCTCCATTAGTTGTGGATGTTAATTTTGGGATGGGACAATGGCATTGAGAAGGACAGGAACTGATTTGTTAAGCTATATGTTCTGTCTGCTACACAAGAAATAAAAAATAGAAACTATTAGAAGTCACTGAGCAAAATAAGAGAAGACATTTTATATCCAGAAACATAGAAAAGCTTCACAACAGCTCACGGTTTCAGAAATAAAACATCTCAGCCAGTGCAAGTATGTGATATTTCTGCTTTCAGTGAGTTTATTTAGTCTGCTGTTTCCTTACTTGTTCTGCAACGCATGGCTGAGGAAGTAAAACACACCATGGGGAGAAGAAAACCCTTCTCATTTAATTAATTATTTTCTACATGTTTGCAACAAGAATGCAGCAACAATGAATGTTTTACACAACAAATATATATATATAGAGAGAGATATATAAAACTAAGACAGTATAATAACTGTATTCAGTGATAATTTAGAGTAATATAAATGTAACAATATTTATTGTGCATGGGCATAATGAATGAAACATAACTCGAAATGAACCAATTTGTGAAAATTATTTTAGGATATTTCTACAAATATTATAATTGATATTTTGGGTCATCTTGATATGATGTTGCATGTTTGAATCGTCCTTTATTATATATCTGTGTCTTCTGGTAAAATAAAAAATTTATTAAAGTTAATTATTTTTACTCTAATGTGCTTTAAGTGTAAAAATGTCACTTTTTTATGGAAAAATAAGAGTTAAATAAAGGTGAATAATGGTGTATACGGTGTTTTAACTTGTGCTTGTGTGTACATTAGTGTGTGTGTGTGTGTGTGTGTGTGTTTTTTTTCCATGCATGTCAGTAGAAATAGAGAGAGGTCGGACTGGGAGTGTCGTTGCGGTTGAATTTACAAATGTGTAATGAAGCATCTCAGACAAAACAGAGACTATATCAGCCTCACACACACACACACACACACACACACACACACACACACACTCTTCACTCTTGATGTCACGTAAGTAAATAATACAAAGGCGCACTAATGAATAAGTAAGATAAATAACAACAGACAAAGGAATAGTGATTTTTATTTATGCAGTACACACCTTTATCCTTTAGGTCCTCACGTAAGAATGAAATAAAACCTCTCGTCTCGTCCAGGAAGAGTACAACACATGTCATGTGCTGGTAACAATCAATGCTTTGTATAAGAGCATTGCTTCCTAAGCCATGTAGTCAGTACAAGGTTGTGAGAGTCTTTCTAACTTGAGGAACTAAACTGATGCCTCATCATAACAAACACTAATTCTTTTCTGGTTTGAATTGTCATTGCTCTCTTTGCTCTGTTTCTTCTCATCCCTGACAAAGGTGAGTGTTTTCCCTTCAGTAAGACCAACTTGAGTATCTTCAGGAGTCAGGTGACTTTGAACATGTACTGAGCTTGGTGATATGGGAGATTGGGCTTAGATGAGGTTCTTCACTTCCCCCTCGCCTCTCTCTCTCTCTCTCTTCAGCTCTGTTTTGACTAGCATGCCAGCTCTATGACTACCAGCGAAGCGCTGACACCCCTGGAGTGGATTCTGAGCATACCAAGGATGGGATGCCTTTGAAAGGACAGATGTTCCTGGGCTTAACCTGCCTCCTACCCAAACCGCTGCCCTCCTTCCATTGTATATTTGTTCTTGCTCTATAAATAACTGGTCGGTAACTCACAGAAAAATGTAACTGATGTGCAGCTGACCTCTGGGCTTCTAATCTTTGAAAGTGAAAGACATTTTTATAAAAGAGGCAACTCTGTAGAGAAGTTGGCTGATACAGTCATGGTAAATGGATTTGGGCTAGGGGACGCAGTGAACACACCCATTTTTGTCCACATAAGGACTAGTCTAGATGTCTGGACTGGCTCAGCTGTCTTATGTAACAGCAGTGTGTAGTCCTGGCAGATGAGGCGTGATGGGCTCAAGCCAGTTCAGCCACATTATCCGAAAATATACTGGCCATATTCACAGGGGAGTATACACTTATTTGATGTTCTTTGTAAAATTTCACAATTGAAAATGAGAGTTTGCTCTCCTGGGAATCTCACTGTAGGTGGCGAAGGACAAATTGTCCATAATTTTTGGTCTTGCGCATACAAACTTCTTGCAAAATCTTAATTTATTTTAAATTCTCAAAAAAGTAATGTGGTTAAAATAAACCTTGTAACATTTAAAGTATAAAAAAAAATTCATATCACATTTTTATAACAGCTTTTCCAACATTTGTGAGGCTGCAGTGTTTGCCCTCTTGCTGTGGCTGCTGGGATGAATGGGTGATTGTTCGAGGGCCCTTGTGACGACTCCCCCGGGGCCCATCAATTCACTGAGGCTCCTGGAACATCAGGTCATGGCTAACCATGGCTCTGAAGCTGCAGCTTGGCCTCACTGTGCTGACTTTGCCACAGTTAGAGCTCAGGACCTCCAGGGCGCACAGCTGGGTCCCTTAAAAAAAGCCTGGCTGAATGGTTTTAGAAACACTGCATCTCCTCTTACCCTGCACTTTCTCTCCACTCGCTCTCAATCTAGCACGGCACAGATATCAGATACTGTGTTTTTTACTTGATATGTTCATCTTTGCTTGCCAAAGCCCCTGGAAACCATATTAAAGTCTGCGTTCCATATTTTTAACCAAAAGGCCTCTTCAGTTGAAGAATTTGTCCAAAATTTCCATTATCCCCTCTCTCCTTCTCTTTCCTCTCCTCTATTTTTTTTTCTCCACAGCTTTATGTTTCCTTGTCTCTTCCCCACATGCTCACACACATCTTAATTTTCTCTTTTTCCCCTCCAGCGCTGCTATCGTGTTGTATCAATTACAGCTGACCACCAGTCAGGTGGGTCTGCGGGACATTTTAGATCACGGAGGGGCAGCCAGCTCGCTCAGTGCCTCCAGCTTGCTCCCAGACTCCAGTCCCAGGCCCCGCTGAGGCCTTGTCCCAGGCAGGGCAGAGAGACACCTGGCCAAACCGCAGAAACACTTCCAGCTGCAGACTGCCTGATGCTCACCACGGAGAGAATCCAGGCCAAAGGTGGAGGAGCTCACCAAGAACTTCTGCACCACCATATACATTTCTCTGAAATTCATGTTTATTTTAATCGCAGCACAGATCATTTGTCCGTGTGTAGAGACGCCGTATTGTAAGGCAAGTCTTTGAATTCCAGAAATTTTGAGCAACTTTTTACATTGTCAGAATGTTTACACTGTGTCACAATGAAAGTCTTCTTCATCCTCAGAATGGAAAAAAAAATAACAAATCAGGACAGCGAGATTGTTAAACTCTGCTTGTCAAAGTGAAAGTGGGAGAGCGCAAGGGGTGAAAAAAAAAGCGGCGAACAGAGAACAACAGCTCCCTTTTCTCTTCGACCAGTTGACATGAAAGACCACATTATGTCTGAGATTAGAGGCAATTACACTGGGAGTGCGCTTTAAGACCTTTGTTTGCCAACATGACAGGAGGGAGCAGGGCTGTAATTTGATGAGGGGGCAGCGTGAGTGAGAAACTCTGCATGGCTGTCTCCCAGCGGAGAGAGGCAAAGAGAAGCCTTTGTTCGTAGCATGTACATGGCAGTTGGCAGAAATGTGAACGTTCAGAGGAAGATTAATTCAACTGGGATTCATTAATTAGGAGACTTGTCTTTTTCCCCATCGTCAGATTTATTGAGTGGCTACTGTTTATGGTTGAAAAGTGAGTTTAAAGAGACTTTACAGCCCAGAAGGAAACACTTTCATCTTTGCCTTTTGTTCCAGATGACAGTTCAAAAGCTGCTATCTATTGTTTCAGCATTTATATTAATACAAATGGCACAATTGTGTTGGTTCATTCAAATGTCACAAATACTGTAAACATATGATTCAACCTGAACCTGCGGTCAAACAAAAGCACCAGATCTTCAAGACTTGACATCTCCTCTATTCTGGCCGGGCACATTGTTCGAACATGTAGCGAGTTTTCAGGACAGGAAACAAGCAGCTTGTTCCAGCCCGACCGACAGAATGGAGCACGTCTTTATTTGAGGGAAGTCATTCCGTTGATATATAAAACACCAAAGCAAAGTTTCCTTCCCCCTCACTTTCCTGGTGCTATCCCCTTCAAAAGGACACGGTCCTTTATACTAGGCTCACATGCACACACGGGACCAAAAGAAAAACAAACAGAGGCCATTTAAATATCAACCAACCTGCCTTCTGTTTGAATGGAGGGGCTACTGCACAGCTCGACCAGCGTGCTAGTGTTACGTGTTCAGTCCTCTGAACCATGGACGTGGACTCAACAAAGTATTGTGGTGGTCATTTCTGGAGCTATACTATGAAATTAAATTTACACAACATGCAAACGTTACTCCCTCTCTACTCACCAAAAGGTGTCCAGTATTAAAAACTTTCAAGCGCGTAAAGTTGGCATTGAATGCCAATATTTTTGTATCCAATATTTCCAAAGTTCAAAAGTTTGGTTTATTTTCTTATTAGAAAACCTATTATTATTATTATTTTTAATGAAAACATCTATAGTTCTTGATGTAAGGTACTGAAAAAGTATTCAAGGATCAAGGTACAATGTATTGTTATTCATATACATTACTCAGTGTATAATTGCGACGGTGAACAAAATAAAGACACAAAACAAGGTACAAAGACAGTAAAGTGTGAGTAGTATTAAGTTGCCATTGTTAAATAAAACTGAATGGATGATAATAGTGTTGTCACCAATAAAAGGTATGCAGTAAAATGTCTCATGGATAAATATGTTCTGCATAATATACAGAAAAACTATTAATAATACCTACAATAAGAAAAGAACATATACAAATCACATCAGAAATAGTGCCATTAACTTCCATTCTTTTAGTATCAGTACCGAGTATCAGGTATATTGTCACCAAACATTATTGGTATCAAAACATTTTAAACAACATGCAGTCCTACTTTTCACCCTTTGCTTTCTTGTTCTCCTTAAGTAAATTTTCCCATAAGAGTGTTTGAAAGGAGGAGGAGGAACACCTATTAAAGTGAAATCTTAGGAGTGATGGATGGGAGCTTGTTGAGGGGGAGCAGAGCAGCACACACCCCAGGGGAGGGGGATGATGAACAAGAGGAGGAGGGGGGTTCACTAAATCCCCACTCACACCTCTCGCTGTGGGTGGAGGGGATGCAGACCTCCCATGCTGTCTGACTTAGAAATTTGATTGATTCAATCCTCTAAAGTACTTTAAACTTTTGCCTGTTTTTCCTCAAATCTTTTACTTTCATCTCCGTTGTTTCGTTTGAAAAATATGCACCTTCAAGAGGTAGTTAATATGTAAAAATGAGTTACTTTTCTGCTGACAGTTCTAGTGTACAGCAGTAGCTATTTTAGTTATGTTTTCCCAAATACTTCTTAGATTAAAGCAAGCAATACTTCAAGAGACGTAGTGCTGAACAGATCAGTCAACAATCACCTGAGCAAAGCCATTCCTAAACTTACATCCCAATATGTAACCGCTCCAGTTGCACGGAAATGTTTTTGCAAATTGTCAAGCTACCTCATATTTCTCAAAATCTTGAAACATCCTGACATTGGCAGTTATTCAATGAAGTCACGAAGAGCTTTAAGTGGTTTACATAATAGCTATTGGCTGTACTGTACTCTGATGATATCTTATCTGGGTTAAAACTGCACAGGTCTCGCATTGCACCTTTGCAGATTTTGGAAAGCCATGAAAGCCTTTATGCAATACGTTTCACATTCCTGTAAACAGACTCCTCTTTTCTTTTGTTGCTGTCATGTAGCTGCAGCTTAGTGACGATACATTTATAGCAAATCCAACAGCTTTGTAAATGTTTTATTTAGCTTAGTAGAAGTAAGAGAATTTGCTGAAATCATGAAGAAAGACTGGATTCTTCAATCGGACTAAGAAAGCTACACGGTTTTCACCAGACAGTGCTGATATGCATTTACACAAATATTACTGCATAAATATGGTATATGGTGTCATAAATGAACCAGTGAAATTAATATTTTCGGCCCCTGTAAGGCGCATTGCTATGGCACAGCAAAAATATAAAAAGATGTGTCTCAAAAACAAAAGAAAAAAAAAAAAGTCAACATTTGTAGTACAAGTTGAGCTCAAATGTATAAATCTGTGTGTAATACTTATGCTTGCATCTGGATTACCACAGTAAATCTACCTTAGACAGACTTGAGCCAGTACTGATAAAATAATCCAAAACCTTATGATACAGTTACAAATGATGGGAGTCTGGGCTAATGCATAGTAAGTAGGGATGACAAATCCGTGCTTAAACAAATACATCAAGAGCCAAATCAATAAACAATAAATTGAAAGATGTTGTCAAGTCAACGTGTTCACTTTATTATGAGTGAATTTGAATCCCGTAGTTACGTCTTAGGACAATAAATTCATGAAAAGGCAAATGGAGAGGCCGCAGCACTTGTGGTTTAACGCCTGGTGTGGAGGAATTACTGCTGTAGTAGTTTGCCTTTAACTGTCAGGAAATGACCCATAATCTGCAAGCGTTTGACTGCTGCAGCATTCCTGTGAAATGACACAAGTTGAGGTAGATTAGGGGTTGGGTAATTAGCTCATTAGTCAACATAAACACATGGCATGGCTCCCCCATCTCTACACACCCTGCCCCCCTCTTGCCGCCCACAGCTGGTGGCGAGAGTAGGTTCTCACAAATGTATGCACACACACACACACACACACACACACACACACACGCACACACACACACACACACACACACACACATGCATACCTGCACGAACACATACATACACATACTCACACTGCACCCAGGCCACTTCATGATTAATCCAACTCTTTTCTTCTGGACTTTTTTTTTTTTTTTTTTGCACATTTCCATGCTTTTTTTCTGGCCTCATCATCTCCTCTGTTCTGCTTTGCTCCAGACAAGCCACTCTTTCATATTGTAGCCCTGGGGGCTGAGGGCCAGCCACTTTTCACCAGCACCTCGCAGCTTATCAGAGCACTTTATCAGCCTGAGGGAAAGAGATGTGGGTTAAAGCTCAGAAAACCAGCAGGCTGTCAGCAAACAAGTATTTGTAAGCTGGGGCTCAGAAACGTGTGCCTTCTGACAAAGAGAAAAGCTTCAGGGGTCATGTGTTCCAGTGTGTGTGTTTCAGTGTTTGTGTGTGTGTGTGCATGAAAGACACAGGACATCCTTTGTGCAGCAAAGTAAGCTGGTCCCCTACACAGTCTCTCTTGTTGCTCAGGGGACAGATGCTTAACATTGGAACCTGTACAGCCCTTCACACCTCCTAAATGCAGCAGGAGGCTTTAGCTTTCTCCTCCACTAAATTTTGGGAACCTCTGTTCAATTCCCAGGCCTCTCCCTATCCAGCCCTCCCCTGTAGATCAGCATAATGCTCTCTTTCATCAACGCATCACAAACCATATGAAATATTTTGCAAACTTTATCAAGAAGGTGTTGAAAACTGCAACATTCCTGAGTTTCAATTCCGCCACGTTGATAAAAACCTGCAGAGAGAATCTCGCCTTTGAGTTTCAACACATTTGAGAGCCATTTTAGCACCTTGAACTTCGGTCACTGGCAACTTTTCATTTCAGAACAGGCCTGGGAGTGTTTGCCTCAATGCCATTGGAAACAGAAGGTCTGTTTGATGGTGTTTAGTTATTGATATGAATGACCATTTGTTCGGCCTTTCACTGTACAAACCTTGTTGCGAGTCAGGCCACTCGGGGGGGATTGTGATCCTTCGTCATGTGATGCCTGACGGGGAGAAAATACTGTACAAGAGATCAATCAGCTGTGGTTTGCTACTGCGTCAATCTGGTAAATTGAAGGTTGCGTTAAGTTACAGGCACTTAAATGGCAGAATGGCAGATAACACGACTGATGGATCCATCCATCATCGCCTGAGAGACGGTACTCACGGCGATGGATCGCACATCATTTTCTGGGTAATTTAAAGAGGAAAAACACACTCCACAGCCCCCCTCCCCCTCATTCTAGCTACGTCCTTTTAATCGCAGCGCATAAGAGTTTGAACGATTTGTTTTTGGATGGGTTAAGCCGTGTGTGTGGGCGTGTGTACTTCACAGATTGTGCAACTAAAGATTTTGCTTCAGGTGTAATGAATCCATGTCGGTTTCCAAAAATCACAATCATGGGTGGAGAGTTAACGTGCGGAGGCACAATTAATTTTCTGCACTGGCTGTTTATCACTACCAAAGAGATGGAAGGAGTGGAAAAGTAAACAAATGGCTGCCACAAAAATACATACACATTGCTACACACCCCCTTTGTGGTTTCATCACTTGTTGTTTTGGTATATATTTGGGTTTTATTTAAAACCTTATGGAACCTGTCTATTCATTGGTGAATAAACTGAACATGTTTTATTTCTAGTAACATAACTTTATTTATATATCCTGTAGAGACAAGTTGAGAAACGTGTGAATTATTTGGGGATTTATAAGAATAGACTTTAAAATCAGACTGTATTATTGTTTTATTTTTTATAACATATATTATTTATGACTGGGATTTGACAAAGATACATTTCTATAGGAGCCTCTGTTTCTTTTATATTTGGGTTTGTGGAAGCTTTAAGGTTTCTTAAATTGACAAACTGAGAAGTCATATTTATAGCTGTGTTGGTGCTGCATAAAAGGATACCATGCATGTAGTAAGGGCAGTTTAAAGGTGCTAAAAAGAATAAAAAGAAAGAAAGAAAGGAAGTTAGCAAAAATGAAGCAAAATCAGGAGAGTTAAACTTCCGAGGGTTAACGCTATAATGTTTGATAAAGACTTAAAATTCTCTCTGGGAATCAGATATAGTTTATGGGACATAAGTGTGAAAGGAAGTATAATGAATGATGTGTTTCCTGACCCTTCTCATTTCAATTTCATCAATATTGATAGCAGGAGTAAAAACAACAAACTGCGAGGGACGCTACCATTGACAATGATTGGTGAAGGAAAAGTGCCACACCTTGCTCTTTGGCAGCGGGCCATGGCCTTATCAGCTTTGATGAATTACATTGACACCCAAGCTATCTTAATGACTCTGCCTATCTACCCATCTCCCCTCTCCTTCCTCTCCCTTTTCCCAGCCCTTGGCCTTGCTCCTGCATCCTCCCACTGTTCAAATATCCAGAGCTGATTTCTCTCATTACTTGTGTGTATGTGTGTGTTGTTCTAGATGGGAGTAGGTTTAATACCAAGGCGCCTTAAAATTTGCTGTGAAGGATGATTTAAGAGCATATGAAGTTATCTTTTATTGACAGCCGGTGTCAGCAACGGTAGATGACTCAGACAAAGGTTATGTCACGTTGTCTGAGAAACAAACATGGTAAAATTAAAACACACCTGTCATAACTTGAAGCACACCATGATGGGAACAGATGTATGAAACTGTTGTCTATTTAAAGAATATTTATTACCTTTAGCGCCTTTTTTCCTTGATGACTAAACATGGCAGTCCTGTGTTTTTTTACTCTGTCTGTCGTGTGTTGAAATTAGGTGTGTTGCCACTACAGAAGGTTAAATAGACGCTGCAGAGTGAGTAAATATCTTGCTGTCTGACCTGATCCTTGGTGGTGAGCAGTTGGCATCCTGGAGTCTCATTTCCTGGTTTTTAAGAGGGCATCCTTCCTTCTTTGACTCCAACTTCCTCTCCTCTATTACACCCATTGTACAAAGCACTGCTTCACAGGTTCTCCCAGTGTATATTAGAAGGTGCTTCAAGTGGCTTTTGGACTTTGGCTTTAATTTGCTCAGGACAAATGGCCACTAACTGCAGCCACCACCTGTCCTGAGACACAGCATGCACTGTGTGGGTGAAAACGTCGGGCTGAGAGACGTCATTGACCATGGCTTTAAAGGACAAATCTCAAATTTAGTCATCAGTCAGTGAAAACTCGTGTCCTTGTTGGGATGGTTTGTTGATGTTTGCTCTTTTCTCCTGATGACTTACTGATAGAAGACCAAGACTGTTAGATGTTACTATTATGGTGAATGCAAATATTATTTCACTGATTGTCACAAGGGCAAATGTTGTTACAGGAACTGGAACACACGATAACAACTCCCACTTTGTGTGTGGGAGTAATGTCACGTATTTAATTAGGATTTAGATTTTTACCAAATGTGGTAAAAAAAAAAAGTTTTCAGCAAGGAGATTTGTGGCGCTTGATGGGCAAGGCAAACAATGTTTCCGAGGCACATGGCCCTACTTTGCCTAAAAACAACATTGTCCACAAGAATTTTTGTGAGATATTAAACTATAATTTAAGACGCAAGATGTACACTACAGGAAAGAAAGTCAATTTCTTAAAACAAGTAAAATATTGTATCATTGCACTACAAACTAAAGTGCCAGTATTTCAAAACAGCGGAAACATCCCTTCACTGGAGGAAGAAGCTGCCTAGTTTCAACATTCTTTTCACATTTAATAGGGAAGAGATTGTTAAACACTCATCTCTTTCAAAACAGTGGTGACATGTCATGAAATGTTTTTACATGCCGTAAAGTGTTGGCCTATATTTTGAACACAATCCATAGAGAAACACACAAAATATAATTTTTTTGCTATAATTCAAGCCCTTCAAACATTTATGTGATTATACCTCATATTTATATGGTCTAAATAAATGCCCATATGGACTCAGTCCTAGCCTAACTTCACATGGATATTTTTGCAGTGTACAGTTAAATTGCTTATCTAATAACAGCCTCCTCACTGTCATTAGCTGAAACCAAGATGAATGTTTGAGACGGTTAAGAGTGGGAAGGCTGAGCACTTTATCCCACTGTTCTAATATTTCTACCCACAGTTGAACCTCAGCCCCAGACTACCATTGGCTGTCTCACATGAACACCAATTAGGCGTGATGCAGGACAGAAATAAAGGCCGATGCACTTTGCTACGAGGAGCATTTGTGTTTTTCTTCTCCCTCAACGTCAGAGCGGGTAACCGGTGTGCGGTCCAAGTATTCTGGTCGTAATAGTAGCTCAGTGTTCCGGGAACTCCAGGATAAAAAGTGAAAAAACAAGGTGGTGAGGTTTTCTGGGTAATAACTCCATCTTTCTGTATTGCAGTGCAAGAGGGAGGAGGAGCGTTTCTCTCTCCCTTTTTTTTCATATTTTTTTTGTTCTGGCAGGTTCCATAGCCTCCTGTCCATGGAAAGCATACTCTGCACATTCTGCAGACAAGGGTCTTCAGGGAGGAAATAGAGAGGAAATTGTGCAGAAAGTGTAAAAAAATCAGTCTCCCCTTCTCTCTTTCTCTGCCTGTCTGTGGCTCACTTCACACAAAGAACGACTCCTTGTTTTCAGTTCACTTCTAATTACTTATATTTATCCCTCAAGGGGCAAGTTAAGCCAAGAAGTTTTGAAAACAACGTTCATACACAAATCATATACAGTAAATAGAGGCCCGGATTGTTGTTCTAAAACAACCAAACATTCATATATATTTTAATTATTCTGGTTTATTTCTGTGTAAAATCGCATCAGGACTCACTGCCAAACATCTGTCATGTTTGACTTCTTTAACAAGATCATTTACAATTAACACTCAGTGCTCGGGTGTTAATGCATGATCAGAATTTTAAATGTAATACAATGCAGATTCAGCGATACTAGATCTCCAACCCTCTGCTAACTGGCGGAAAATGATGTTGATTTTCTTTATAATCCCAGGCTTCGCCAAGAATGTTGAGGACAAATATGATGAAGAGGAACAGGAAACTTTAGCGGCTTTGCGAGATTTCATCCTCTACCCCATTAGACAAATAATGGCAAAGCTCCTCTTGCACACCCAGTTTGTCACTTTTACACTCTTACATTATGTTTTTCGAGGAGGGCTCAGGGGGAGCCTGTGTGCCTTTGTGTGTATGCGTATGTGGTTCGTGTGTGTATTTATGTACGTCAGTCAGTGTTTTGTTGCAGCAGAGTGTAGATTTAAGAGGTAAAATTGGCAGGAGGGGGGGCGGGGTTCGTTTAGGAGCTGAGGTTTCAGATGAGGGGTTTGTAAATCTTCTCTGGGGAGCTCATTTGTGCCAGGTGGTCACACTTTTGGAGTTGGTAACTAACCTCTACCACATGCTGTCACCTGTATGTGAAGTTACGATGCGGTTTCATTATGGCACCTCCCCCGGCATCCAATGGGTGGTGCTGTCTTTAAGAGAAAGAGACAGCAGTTGCCCAGGTAACATCCAAAACTGAGTAATAAACTATAGTACTTTTTCCCCAGAAAGTATTTTCATTACCTTTTCCACATAAACCTTTTCCTCACACTGTATATTGAATTCTAATCTATGCATGTTTCCTCATCCAAGCATAATCAATGCATTTACAGCAAGAGAAAACCAGATTTTACAATAAACAGAGGCAGGACTGGCCTTCAGTCTGTACATGATGAATTGTGTCGAAACAGATGCATCTGCCAATCAGCCCAAAATGAATTTAGGTCACTTCCTTTTCATGCCATGCCAAACTACAAATAGAACAATCCTTTTGTAATCAAATACTGCTGATGGGATTTCAGAAAAGGTTCATCGTTTTTTTTTTTTTTTTTTTTATCTATCACATACAAGTGTATCAGGAATAAAAAGTTTTCAGTGTCTTTGGTTGTCACCTGGAAGACCATTTGAAAGTCAGTAGCGCTCTGAGTTTGTGAAACTACTATGAAGTTTAAAATGTTGTCACCCTGGATCAAGGGTTAATAAAGCAAAGACAGACGGGAAAAGACTTCAAAGAAACTTCTAAGTAGATTTGGCAGTGGGGTGCCTTGCCACAAAAGACCATGTTTGGGATTGAATGAAAAGAAGCATGTCACCGGAGGGAAATGTGGTCAGGCATGTTGAATGTATCAAAAGAATATAACTGATAAATAAAAGGAGGATGGAGAGGTTGTAAACTTCACAGCCTGAGCCGAGGAGGGAAAAGACCCCTGCAGTCTGTGATTATTTAACAACAAAGCCTACTCCAGTTTCTGTAGCAGGATGCATCCTAATAACAAAAAAATCTTACAAACACACACTCATGCACAGAGAGAACCTCACGCCCGATAACTGAATCACATCGGACTCACTCAAACAATGTGAGTTAAAAGGTGCTGTTCAAGATTAGGCTGCCTTTGATCTCGATGATGCCTCCATGATGTTGTGAACTAAATTTTGTAAATGACATTACATTTAGATTACAGTGTAATTATTTAATTAATTAAATATGCAAGTATATCAAAGAAGACACTACTGAGGTTTAAGAGGGATTTTAAAATAAATTACTGCGTACCTGTTTAGTTAGCATCAGCGTTTTTACTTCAGCCAAGTTAAAAAAAACTTTTTTGTGATACTTGGACGTATTTTTCGCCAGTTTCCTTTGTTTCCACTGGATGGAAACACACTGACTGTACATCATTATTGGGCCTGAATCGCTACAAACTTTTTTTTTTGTAAACAAACACCGTATTCAGTGTTCCTACCAAAGCCATTGTGTGGATCCTGGAGGCCTGACAAACGTGTTGAATACATTTCCTTCCTCATAAAACATTTTGCAAAGCCAGATTTTTGGAATATTTTCAAACTTGAACTGTTTACTTCTATATTTACATCAGCTGGCAGCCCTATTTCTGAGAAATTACATTTATACACAACTAATTTGCTACAGCAATTATGATTTCAATGAACATAATGAGGAATCGTTGGTAATTAACATACCTGGCATGTTGCAAAAATGTTGACACTGAACGTGACAGTAAAAGTAAAGTTCTGCCAAAGTAGGCAATCTTGCTTTATACCATGCACTCGTAGTGTTACAGAACTTTTTATGGTTATGTCTAGGCACTGGCAGCATTTGCTTAACAGTTGGGAAAGATCATGGTTTGTTGGTGGTCTGAAAGTTCGTTGAAATCACGTTCTTTCCATGTAAAACCCTAACCCTAACCCCTTACCCTATAGCCTTAATCAAAGTCTAACCACAGACCGGGGTCTGGACATGAACCCAGGCACTTTTTACACATAGACTCCAACCACCACCTTGCAAGTCCCCATTCTATATTTCATTCACTGCCGCCAACTGACAATGAGTGAAATTGCGGCAAACCATGAGCATGATCCTTATCGTGCCAATGTTCGTCCTTGTGCTGGTCAATCACAGCATACAAACAAAATGAGGACTTGATCATCAAAACATTGCTTTATAGCATCAACAGTGGTGAAAAACGTCTCTGGGTACCTTTAAATTTAGCTCTTCTAAATAAAACTTTGTAGATTCTGCCTCATTTACTCTGAGATCAGAGGGGAAAACTTAATTGGACAATATTGCTCCAAGGGAGGTTTTTTTCCCCCTCTCTTCAGACTTTTCTAGCCAGACAAAAATGTCTACACCAAATGTCCTGTAACAGGCAGTCATGGATTAATCTGCGTGTTGTGCCTTGACTTCGTTGGGCCTGACAGCCCTGGTAATGGAGCGTATGAATGGTCTAGATTCCACTACAGGTAGAAAACCTGAGGCCAGGAACCTTTCAGAAACTCAGCTGATTACAAAGAAGGAGAACACTTCCACTGCTGGCTTGTTAAAATAAACAAATATGGCATTGAAACCCATCAGTTGTAATAGAGTTGTGGGGTAGACTTGGAGGGCACATTATTTTCTCTCTTCAAAGGCAAAAAGAGAGAGAGAGAGAGAGACAACGACAGGGTAGCATGGAGCTGTTTTCCATGTCAACAACAGGGCTATTCATCTCTCAGAAGGTGAGCAAAACTGGAGTCCGTGGTCGAATATTCAAGAAGAGGAGGAGTCGAGAGCTGTTTTAGAATTTGAGAAGTGTTAATCAGGGAGAGGATGTGGGCCTTCTGGCCTGTACCTGATTACCACCAAATGGGCCAGCAGCAGCACAGCTGGGCCCTACCACAGTGTGGGGATAGGAGGAGGGTAAGCAATGGAAGACACTATAGAGAGGGTTAAGGGACAAAAAGAGTGATTGCATGTAGGGACTTTCCACTATATTTCAGATACAGCCTCATACTTTACTTGACACTGACCAGAGGAATTTAGTCTGTTTCTCCGGTATCTATGACGTATTACGTGTCCAGGACAAAAAGGTCGATTGCTAATTGTGCTGATGGGAATAGCTGACTATTTAACCTCCTGTACCCCTCTTGTGCCATTATCTGCGGTTACCCCTCACAGGTGCCCCATCATGTGCCTCTAACAGAGTTTGTCAGTTCATTAATCCCAGCTGCAGTAGAAGAATGCTGTTTTTCTCCCCCTGGATGATTGGTCCTGACAGTCAGAGCAAGCCAGTGACTGTTAAGAGATAATCAAGGATTTTTTTTTTTTCCCCTCATCTGATCTCAACACATCGCTCACCTCTGCCTGCCAAGTTTAAGTGCATGACTCAACATTGTGACATATCTGATGAATTATGTATCTCTCTCTGACTCTCATCTTGTGTCTCTCTTGCTCTTGTCAGTTTTACTCCCTTTGCTCTGCTTTTCAAATATGTTTTTTTTTTCTTTTTTTTAACACAGTCCTGCTGCACAGCCGTTTAAAGGCCAGTGATTTTAACAAGACAATAAAAAAGGAAAACAGGTTCTATTTGGTTTCTCATGTGTGTCTTTAGTGACCTGATTTAGTAGCTATAGTACATTGTTGGATGAGACTGACATCAGCAGAAAAATCATGGTCAAAATGATCTGGATATGTGTAAGTGATCTACTGTGACTGTGTTTACATCCCTATTTCTACAGAGAGACAATGTTGCTTTATTTTATCCAATACCATATATTTCCATAAACTAAAAAAACCCCAACATTTTATAATAATGTAGATTATCATATTTATGTTCTGAAATTCAGGACATTTAAACTGTAGCAATAACTCACTCTTCTTGTGCCTTTAAACATGAAAAGCAAAACAGTAAGGTTGTTACTGTGGTATATGTACATGTATATCTCTACATTATAAAAAGACTCTCATAACACAAGTTGCACTTATTTATAAATGTGGTGTTAACAAAGTCTGCAGGGAGCCCAAAGGACTGTCTGTGACCTCATAAAGATCAATGTGAGGCTTTCACAGCAAGAGAAGGAAATGTAACAATGTAACAATATGATTGTTTTGCACTTCCTCTAACATGAAAGCCACGCGGAAAGAGACAAGTCTATTCTGAGCCATAAAAGGCTCATTTCTTGTCTTATTTTAAACATGTTTATTTCTGAAAGGAATATTTAGAATATTTTTAGACTAAATGAAAAGTGTCATGGGCTTGAAAAGGGGGAATTCAGTTGAGTAGGTGCGGATGTTTTAAACACGCACACACACACACACACACACACACACACACAGCATCACACATTACAACTGTATGCACGTCACGCAAAAGGCGATATCACAACATCCGGCTTTGTACTTTGCAACCATAAAGCGACCACCAGAACACCTCCACCTGTGAAGTGATCCAACATGTGATAATAGCTTTGAGTGCAGTGGTTCATTCTGTCATGGCTGCCTGAGGCCAGGTGAACGTTTCCTTCCCTCACTCTTTCCTGTTCTTCTTAAAAGCCAGGCAGGTGAGGCAGGCAAATCCCACTTAAGATAAGTGGATTAAATAGCCTGTATCTTAAGCCTTGCAGTGACCGTGTCAGTCTGGCGTTCAGACATCTTGGGCATGTTTTTGTACTGAAAATGACAAGCAGTGGAGAATGTTTGTTTGAGATTCAACAGGGAGTTTTTAGAAACTATCAACAGATATAAGACAGTGCAGTTAAAGATTGAATTCAGGCTGTTTTTCTCGTTCCTGTTTTCCTCATTATTATGTTACTGACTTATACTTCTATAATAATATAAGGAACATTTTTTAAAAAGATTATTCCTGCTAATTAATTGTTAGTACTGCAGAGGTAAAAATGAGCAAGAGATCAGGAGATAATTTGTTTTTACAGACTGTTATTTTCTCAGTGAGAATTTATGAATATGAATGTTCAGTATCAACTTTAGAGATATTTTTTGACTAACACAATGTTGTTCTTACTGCATTATTCTTTCTTCTTCTTCTTTCTTCTTCTTCTTCTTTCTGTTCGTTAGAAATTAACAGATTTTACATCATGTTGATGTCATTGCCACTCTGCACCTGTATGTCTGTTCTCACACTGTGTAATGTTGTGCTTTGGGTATGATCATCCGTGAGACGTATGTAACACTTTACAGCACTAAGTCACACACCACCAACTATTTCACTGATTTTGGTAAATCTGGATCATATTTCATGTAGAAAATGTTTTTTGGTTTTCCCTCTAACGTCCATCTGCTCCACCTTATCTCTTGGTGACTTACAGTTTCCTGATGGACAGTAAACTGCTGCACAGTAAACTGTTAGCTCAGTTTGTTAGCCAGGCTGTGCAGACTGTGAACTCAGAGCACCTGGTGAGTGTCGGGAAGAGAAGGTTTTCAGGCCCGGAGTGGGGGGAATGCTGATGCTTGAATGCTTAGTTGCTGGGTGCTGAGAGAAATAAAGGGCTGAAAGACAGATGCCAAGCTGGGCTTCTTGCTGTTAGACTAGCAAGTAATAGTAGCTGGCTGCTATATCTTGTGTTGTTGCACATGCTTGATGTTTGATCATAAGTAATATAATCATAACAAAGACACATATATATCCATATTTCCGACTGAGTGAACTGTCTGGCTCTTTAGCTGATAAATGCTGCACATGTTCACTAGTTGGTTGCTTATTTTGTCTGTAGATACAGTGGATTTATCAGAGCATTTACACTGAAAACAGCTGCTAGCTGTGGCGAAAAAAACAAGACTGGGGAGAGCAGTGAGAGTGAACCAAAACAGCACAAGACAGCACAAGATGCTAAAACACTCCACAGAGCTGAATCGGACTGCAGAGTTGATGGATTTCATCAAACAATCAACCCTTCTCACATACACATAGTCATTTGATCCTGTTAATATAAATATTGATTATAGCAGCTTTAATGAACATAGTGAGAGAGAGAGAGAGCACAACTGGAGTGAGCTTACAGAGCCAAACGGAGAGCGAGGGAGACAGGGAAACTAGTGAAGTTTGTTTTGGGTAAGCGAAAGTGACCTCTTAAAACTCTCAGTCCAGAATAATCATTTTCACTGCCACAAGAATAGCTACATAATTGTGTGGAATGCAAAAATCTGTGCTATTTCATGCTTCAGCTTCTCTAAGTACTGTTGGATTTATCCTGTCAGTAAGCTGCGATCCCCTGATGCCTCTCTGTAAGTGATAAAGTGAGGAAAGAAAGGGGTTTGCTGAGTTGAACATGTACAGACAGTACAGAGGGAATAAAAGCTTCCACATCAAAATTGACAGAGCAAGAGGAGCTCAATTTACACAGATATTATATTCAAGTGATTTTCACATTCCTGCCACTGACTTCCAATTTTCTCCACTCAAAGAAATGAAACAACTCAAACTCAAACTGAGACAGTTTCTCTCTGTAGCTGACAATCCTACAATGAATGTTGTCTAGCACTGTCTACACAACACACAGCCCTGCAGTAGCTTCATAAATTAGTGAGAGCAGTGTGTGTTGTTTTTGCTATATAAGGCTCTCTGCGATTAATCACTGAAAAAGCATGTTCCTTTAGTCACAACCTGGGAATTTGGAGATTTTGACAAGACTCTGCACAAAGTCACAGGGCAGGCACCAGCTGGACTGGCATGTGGGTGGACTGAGCAATCAGAGACAGAATCAAGGCTGTCCTTATTACCGTTTTTTTTCTCTTCTTGTGTATCCATTTTATTCAGACTTTAGAAATCTCTATAATAGTCAGCTAATCAGTTTATTACATGTACTCTGTTATGTGTACTTAAGTGAATTTATTAGTAAATTGTACTTACTGGAGTAGTTTTAACATGGCACACTTACTATAAAAAATCTATACTTTTTCTCTGTTACATTTGGATACACTTAAGATAATTTGAATGTGCTACAAAGACGTTCTTTTAATCCCTACATACCAAATTATTCTTTAATTAATCTCTTGCTATGACAACATATCACATTATCTTATACCACCAAACTTTCTCATTGTTATACTAACCTATTTACATGATGAAACACAAGCTCAAAAGGTGCAGAAGTTTTCTGTATTTACATGCCAGACACTCTTGACATGATCACAATGAAGACTCTTCATGGGGACATCTTTTTATTGACAGATGAAAATTCGAATGTGCATTAAAAAATGTCTGTCTGATGTATGTATATCAAATGGATATATGTATGTGGATCAAATGACTTCCCTGTGCAAATGTGTCACTGAGACATTGAAAAACATGTCCCAGACTTCCCTTTTTTCTAATAAGGGAAAGTATGACAGGCATGTATGCTGCCTCCCACACTCTATTTGTTGTCCTTTATTCCCGCGACGCGTATAAAAAGGGGAAAAATGAATGTGATATCTTTTTACATCTCAGTCCTTAATGCTCTCCGGTGGCTGTGGAACCCCCATATTTCCACCCCCACACCCAAAAAAAGTTTAAAGCCTCTTGCTCAGCTGGGTTCTCCCTTTGTAAGGAGAATGTTCAAAGTATTACACTGTCACTAATCATCCATGTTACAACATCTTGAGCAGCGAGGGCTCTCACTCTGACTCCACCAAACCATTATGGTGCCACAGGGTTGAAGGAATAGTCCACTTTGATCTCCTCCGAGGAGAGCTATGGAGACATCTTTCAGCCTCTCTGCTCGTCTCCTCTCTCCCCTGCTCTCACCCCTTCTTCTCTCCTCCCCCTCACTCCCTCTGGTGAGAGACTTTAAACAGTAGGCTGGAGGCTGTTATTTTGGGAGGGCTGAGGGGTGAGGGGGCGAGCGAAGAATAATATCTTGTACTCCAGGGCCCGGACGGCTCCCCCAGCCCATCAAACGAGTAACAAATGCGGTTACAGACCCATAAAGAATAAAGGGAGGGGAGAGAAGAAGAACGAGGGGGCAACATTTTTCTGACACAGTTTTACAGCTCTGCTTATTACAAGGAGCAGCTTAAGCTCTCCCTCCTCTCCTCGCTCAGCTCACCGCCTCCATTATCAGTCATATCTACACATTCCTGTAAGGACGGAGGGGTGCAGGATGGAGGGATGAACTAGGTGAGAGAGTTGAATAGAGAGTGGGGTGCCAATATGAAGGAGAGAGGACTGATACATTTCATTTTTAATTCTACTTTAGGTGAAATCAAATTTTTTAGGATTGATGCAAGGATGTGAAGATGTTTTTGTCCTCTTTTCTGGTATTTCAGTACTTTTTTGTTTCATTCAATTTCTAATTATATTTTTAAATATAATAACAGTGAATGATTTATATTTAGAAATTACATCTTAGCGTTCTGTATTACACAAAAAGTAAACATAAAATATAACATAAAATATTGTACTTACATAAAACACAAAGAAAATTAATGTATGTTAGTATTTAGTTAATCATTAAAAAGTACTTAATGTCACATTTTTATATACAAGTTGCTTCTGACAATCATACATTTGTTGAGCACTATTTTAAATAACCTGTTTCTTTTCATTTAATCTTTTCATGTGAAAATATGCTGATGCCAACATGTTTTTATACTTTGATCCATACTTTTTTTAATCTTATGTTTGTGTTTATTGATTCATTCCCTAATTATTCTTGTGTTTTTATCTGATCTCAGCAACTATATTCAACCTTTTGATGTTTTTCAAATCTATGAATAAATGGACTTGAACACATGCTGGAATACAGATGTTTTTGTCTAACTATTCAGCAACATCTGAATCTGAATAGCAGAACAAAGGTTTTACGTACACACACATGTGGTGACTGTATGTGACTAATAACACTGAGGTGACGTTACTATTCTCTGAATTCAACAACATGTCCGAGCAGATGTAAGACATGTAAGATGTAAGCTGTGAGCTTTATTGGGTGGCATGATTATTGGTGCCTCGTATACACTTTATAATTTTACTGATTTGTGAATGTAAGTGAGAGACAGTGGCTGAAATCACTCCCTATTTACTCTATAGTCCACTCCATTTACCCTACTTCATTCCTGAGTTTGAAGACATTTGTGCAGATCTAGACCTATTAGTGAGGATGCAAAATAAATATTGATGACTCATAAGTGCCTACAAACTAAACTCTTGAGAGTCTATTATAAAGGGAGTAGTGAATAAGTGAACGAGGGAGCGATATTAGCCACACAGCCAGTGAGAAAGACATTGCATTGCATCTGTACTGCACTCCTAATTTGAACGTTTTACCAGAAGCAAAAAAGCTATTATTTACAATATTTAGTGATCAAGTTACTTTATGTGCTTTCTGGTAATTATCATCTTTCTCTATATGTGTACTTTGCTCAGTAACTATAATATTTGCTTTAACTCCTTGCTGAATTGAGCACGGCTAACACTCCTTGGGCAGTAACCTTCATAGACCAGCTGATGTCGAATTGCTTCTGTTGTGGTTACATTTCAGAGCTGAGTTGCATTTTCTCATACTTCAAATTCTTTGGGAACTTCCCTGGCATCTTGTTCATGTAAGAAGCATCCTTACAAAATAACAGTGTTTGATTTAAGTTGATAAACTATGCAAAGTGGGATTACTTTTGCAGGACGTTAAATTGAAGCGATTAGGTAAGATTTGTTTTGCCAAGATGCTCATAAATGGCAGGCATGTAGTGCTAAATGAGATGTCTACACTACTTATGTTTGAATAAAATTCCCTAATCATTTTGCCTTCCCTGCTCCACTCTCCCTCTCTCTGTCTACTACGCATTTCTTCTCCCAGCAGTCTAATGAACCACAGTTCACTGACCAGCGAGATGCGGCTGATTAATTCAGAGGCGGCTCTGCCCCTCTCCATTTCTCTGAGGGCAGCAGGGAGGGTGACTGGACATCTCATCCTCACTCAATTAAACTGAACCCTCGGCCCACATGTTACCTCCCCATTCTCTTGCACAATATCACTGTGCTACTTAGGACATCACTAAATCACCAAGCTAAAATTTTTCAGTGCAATTAACCTAATGTATTTGAACAGATAATAAAACATTGTGTGTTTATTTAAAATAAGTAACAGCTCTACATAGGCGACACTTGCTAATTGTCCTTGTAAGTATTACCAGTACATGTATTATGAGCAATCATGCTCCTGTGGAAAATAAAGTCCTTCAAATTTACATACACCCGCACATTTTCTTGCTGTGGGTAGATGAGAAGACTGATACTACTTTCACTAATATACCAGCTAGCTTAGCTTAGCATAAAGACTGGAAACAGGGGGAAACAAATTAACCATCTAAAAAAACAAAAAAGTGCCTATTTCTTGGACAGGCCCAGTAACTTTTTTTAAACTCTGAGGTTACCAGGCAGGCAGTGGAGACTTCAGGGATGGATCGTTGTCTTTGGACAGAGCCAGGCTAGCTGTTTCCCTTTGTTTTTAATCTTTATGCTAAGCTAAGATAGCTGGCTATTTGTCCTACAGACGACAAAGTGGTATTGATCTTCTCACTTAATCTTGACAAGAAAGCGGATAATCTTCTCCTAAGATGTTAAACTAGTCTTTTAAAGATGACTGTTTTTATTAGATTTTTTAAAAAAAAAATAAAGTTTGTAGAGGCCAGCTGTAGCGGTGGGATAGGGAAGCATAAATAGTGGAAATTCTGGACATGGTCTGTGAAAATATAAAAGGGTAAGAGTTCAGAGCTGTCATGAATGGATATGACGCCAGCACTATCAAATATTAAACCTCTAATTCCATAGCCAACTGATGCTTTAAGGAGATAAAACCAAGGAGACGATTAGGTTTCATATTCTTTGTTGGCTAAATGCACCGCTAACGGGGTTGCATGACGACGGCGATACGAGACATGCCAGATTACAGTACAGTGAAGAGCCTGCGGGAGATAAAATTTCCTCTCTTGAGGCAGTAAAGATCATGTGCCACCTTCCTTCACTTCAATCTCATCCATGACAACCTCACTAATTAAAGGTGACCTGGGGTGACTTTGCTGGTCATAGTTTAAGCATTGTTTAAGGAATTTTGGGCGTGTGTCATTGGACTGGAGTTAAGATTGAGTCTGTAGGCATGATAAGAATCTGCTGATGAACCAGGCACCCATGAGAATAATAACAGCCTCCCTGCTCCTGTGGTATCTCCTCTCAGCCGTGATTGGGGGTGGGGGGGGGGGGCAGTCCACCAAAGGCCTGGGACCTCTCACTCAGCCCCCACTCATCCTCTCTGCTAGTGGATGTTATCATCATGTGGACATCTCTTTACCTGTGAAATATTATCGCCTGGCTTGTCTCCACACAAGTGCTCTTTCAACAAGGCCTAATAGTTCTCTTGTTTCACTCATGGATGCCATGGCTTGTCTGTTATTTATACTCTAGGTCTGTCTTTCTGTCTGTCTTTCTTTACGTATGTGCATCTGTTTCATAGGGCGGTTTTTCTCCTCCCCGCCTCCTCTCAACGCATAGCTATTGCTTCGGGAAGGTCCAGCTCCTCCATTTACTGTCAGTACTCTGATAGTCTTTTGTGAAGCGGCTGGCAAGCAACGGGCAGATGAGGAAACCCTAAACCGTTTATTAGAAGCACTTTGCACCCTTCAAGCAGAGTGGAGCCACTGTAAATAATGGCAATAGCAGACCAGCCTGGATCAGACCGGCCTGATAACTGAACTCATTGTGGGATTTAGAGAGGAGTCACGCCTGTGCATGTATTGCAGAGTAGACCATTTTTAACCTCAGTACTTAAATATGGAGTTTTGTCAGAGTAATGAAACTCTCAGATGACCAATGAATGACATTTCTGGCAACATTGTCCTTCTTAAAATGTTGGTTGCTATAAAGGATGAAATGCACTGGTATTTCGAGGTAACTTCCAGTTTATTACAAAAGACCACGCCAACATTTCTACGGTGAAAAAAAATGATTGAACCACCATATTTGGAGGTTAACAGAAAAGTGATAATAGTTCCTTATTGCACAGAAAATCTATGATAAGTACTGTAAGTCAACGTTGAAGCAGGAAATCAGTTTGTAAGCTGCGATGGATATTTGAGTGATGATATTCCTCTTCACATCTGTTTTCATTTCCAAATACATTTGATATGATTGTCAGATGATTGTCTCTAACTTTGAGAGCACAAATGATGATGATACAAAATGATGACCAAATCCAAAAAAATCAAGACCAATGTTGACCGCCCCCGCCCACACCATTTATTTTTTTTTCCATTTAAGGTCTTTCAATGCTGCTTTTTGTCGCTCAGAGGAACCTTATTGTGAGTTTCTACATATCTTCACTGACTGTGAGGGAATCACGTAGCCGAAGATTTTTTTTTTTCATAAAAGGATGAAAAAACTCTTTCTAAGAAACTTACAAAACAAACCCAAAACACTGTAATGAGACATATTTAACACTTTTGTCAGTTAACCATTTAATATTTTAAATGGGTTTATGTGGAGCAAAAGTGGATATGTGCGTTGTTTTTTAAAAAATTTTTTATATAAATGGTTCCAATGATGTGTGGGTGGTCATGTCCACCTCAGTTGGTAACCTGTCCTATATGTTTCCACATAGCACATTGGCCTAATCAAAACTATTTCACTGTTTTGGATTGAAATCAGCATAATCCAGATTAATGGCCACCTGACATTGACATATGTGCATCAGTCTAACTCAAGATTCTAAATGCTGACTATAGATGGAAGAGAATATGCTCAATACATACATAAAAAGAAGACTAAATCATCCAAAGTAGAGATATGTGGCAACAGCAACAATATGTCCCTTCATATCTCTCAGTCAGAGCCCATTACATGTGGATACTGCTAACACACAATGAGCTGGTACTTTTGACAACTGAAAGTGCAGATTTTTGACAACTCTCTCCAAAAAAAGACGAACCACACTGGAGCTTTATACTTAAGACCAAGCTGAGTACGTCACTGGTAGTCTGTTTATGTCAGTCTATCCATCCAGCACACCCCATATCAGGTAGCGGGGGTAACTTTTGCCATGTTTCCACTGCATGGTAAGGCTCAGCTCTACTCGACTCGACTTCCTTTTGGTGCCAGGAACTTTTCTCTACTTTGTTTTCCACTGCAGATAGTAACCACTCAATGTGGGCGGGATTCTTGGCTGATTGTCATAGCAACACTACGTAAAAAAAACTACTGTCACATCATCATCAATGCTACACAAGCATGGGACAATGGAGTATATTGGAGAGATGGCTGTTTGTCACAGCAAGAAGACAAAAACTTAAAGGCAGCAAGACAAAAGATGTGAAAAAAAATGAGGGTTTGGGAAATCCTACATTGAAGCACAGGCGACGAGACAACTCTAGTTGCTCCATGTCGCATTACGTGATGATTCTAGCATCAAACCTCGGACCAATCGGCTCAACTTGAAACTTCAGCAGAGAAGAAAAGTAGCAGATATCCATAACTTTTAATAATGGAAAACCAAAAAGAGCAAGCTGTACAGTACCATGCAGTGGACACATGGCATTTGTAATCTGTTATTAAACTAAAAGAGAAAGAACAAGGAGTTTTTCTACTGTGGAAACATTTTCAAATGAAAATTGATTTCGAATTTATCCACATTAATCTGGCTATACTAAATGACACCTTAAACATTCGGTAACATTTATTATGAGCTGCAATTAGCACTCACAAACAGAATGTGTCACAGCACGAAAATTAAGAGACTCTGTACAGAACAACTTTAACTTTAAGCACATAATTGTCTCAATCTGAGAAATACAAGTCCGGAGGGAGAGTATTTATGAAAAGTCAGGATATTATTACAGCCCAGCTGGGGCCACTAGTGATGCTAAGAATCACCTGCCTGTGGCCTCAGTGGTACTTTACAGCACTTAGCCTGTAGGGCTGAGGTAACAGCTATGACATCATTGTCTCCAGAAATGCTGGGGAGGTACAGTGCCACACAGTTGCCAGACTTCATAGCCCAGATCAGGAAATTACTTCATCTTCTCAGCTTTCGCACAAGGCCTGTTTACCAGTTTTACCCATGGGAGGTGGTCAGCATGGGGCTGGCACGTTCAATCACAGCTCGAGACATTTAACATAAGTAAAGGACACCTCTAAGGACTTTTGTGAGCTCTCCCAGGTCTCCACACCTGTATTTTTGTTACAACACCTGGTTGCTATAGGAACTGTGAATGTGCTGTGCAATAATGAAGTGCTTTTTATAAACAGGGTTTTAAGAAGCATGTACAAAACAGCTTTTCTTTATTTTTGCATTATGTAAATCAGTACTTGGACTTTGTGTCACCCATTGTTACAGATATTATTATCTGTAGGCTTGTTGTGAATATGGCCACTCGATGTGGCCTGTTAAAGAAGCAAATTAGCACTGCAAGCCAGCAGAGAAAACAGCAAATGTTTTGAGTAATTACACTGAATAAAGATTTTGAAAAAACACTGGTGGTTCAAAACATGAACTTACAGTTTATTTGGTTAAGTTTCATTTTGCATAAATTTTTTTGTACTTAACTGGTCACATAGGCTTTTTACAGTTTGTTCATTCAAATCTTGCTTATATTGGAATTGTGGGAGCTTAAAATATGTTTGACTGAGACTGAAATCAAAGAACATCAAAGGTCCCTTTTTTGTGTGACTACCTGAAGTTCAGTTGTGTTGGCTTTGGCAGAATAAAAACAGCAAATGATCCATGTCTTCTTTCTAATGTATTGTGATTTCTACACTCCAAATCACTGACCATAAAATTTTCAGTATGTCTCCTTATTCCAGCAGGACTCATATATACTTTAAAGTACTCTTATGTGCGCTCACATGCACATACACACCCTGAAACTGATACAGGGCGCAGACAAACATGAACATAGACAGACAAGTGCATACACACATATACACATCAGCTGAAGCATAATTATTTTCTGGTTCCAAGTACATACTGCACATAATTGTCTCTAATCCAACAGAGAGATATAGAATATCTGCTGTTGTGTGTGAATGAATACTGCTCAAGATATAAAGCGGGTAGAGACCACGGCTCTGTTTCTGTATCTGGAGAATCAAACTGCTAGATATAAAACACATGTTTATGCTACATTAGCCTCCAATCAATACATAAATGAATATTTACCCAGCAGGCATCTGGATGACAGATACTGTATGTGCCTGTTATATAAAATGTCATATTTTGAAAAGAAACAATTAATTTCCCCTTTTCCACATGTTTACATTTAAACAACATACATGCAAACAAAGTTATAGTTTTAAACATATCTCGTGGTTCTGAACCGAATCCACAGAATTACACTGAAATATTTTAAAAACTGTTTGTGTTGATCTTGTAATGCAAATATAGGTCTTTCTAAATAAGAATTATCATATAGAGAACTAACTCAATTTATTGCTCACTAAACATCAAATAAGAATTGTTTAAAAATATCAGAGTTAAATGATAATGCATCTCTGTACCATAACAGTAAAAAAGCCCCAGTATTGTATTGTAGTGTTGTATTCACATTATGATTATTTAAAACTGATTGAACAGTTGCTCCTGAATTATCACAGCTGATATTATGTTTGCAGTAATTAGTGATAATCAGTGAGAGCCTGTTGTATGCAATTGCAATCAAAATTAATTATTTTACAATATTCAACAATAAAGACAATAATTTACAACATGACAGCTTTTGGACAAAATTTTAAAAAAGTTAATATCATCCATTTTATGGGTCCAACATCTAAACTCCATTAATTTTTTATTTAATCTTAAAATAAATTACTTCTCTTGCTGTCTCTACAAAATATGATGAATAAAAAACAGTAGATCTGTTATCGTTCATGCATTATTTCTTCACACATCACTTCACGCATTTGTTTTCTAGAAAGTAGCTTCTGTTGGTTTTAGCGGCCTCAGATCCGGCAAATTGTTTTTTTGGTCCGGGGCTGCCCTTGATTTTACTTTTTGTTGTAGTAAGAAATAAGGGAGTTCAGCGGTCGGACGGCTTGGTTGTTTTCTGGCCTGTGGGTAAGCTTTTGGAGCTTGAAAGCCAGGGTGGTCTTACAAGCCTACAGCAATATAGCCTCTGATTTACTCACCACATAGCACCCGCCTCACAAAGCCATTTGTGTAACTTTGTGCATTTTCCGTTGATAAACTTAAATTCCATCAGATTTTCTTTGGCCACAAGCCCAACGGCTGATACTGACCTTATACAAATGTGTTGTGTGGTTGGATGAGAATCATGGAAGTCAGAATGCCTAGCTTGGACTTTTCATGATGAGGCCTCTGGACTTTCTCTCATGATCGTTCCCGGGAATAGCTGATGTGTGGCCGCGGCGGCTTTTTTAATCTTGTTGTCTCTGATTTCATTCTTTCTGAAATATTTTCATTTTAATCTGCTGCAAAAGATTCTGTTTAGATTCATTTAATCAAAAAAATAATCATGGTATAACAGATAAATCATTTGGAAGAGTATCTGAAATCGGCAGGATCTAAAGCGCTCTGAGTCACTGTAGTCACAAGTTATAGACAAATAAAGTCTTACACAGAACAGCTCATAAACACACACACTGACACACACACACACACACACACACTCCCATCCTTCACAAGTGCACATACAGTACACGCCCACTTTTAACCACCCAGTGGGAATGTGTTTTTCTAGTTCATTTGAAGCCGAAATATTTGAGCTGCATGAGTCCTCTTATGAAGTTCTGCCAAGAGGGAGTACAGAACTGCTGAGACCCTCAGACAACAACTTCAAAATTCCCAGAATTCAGCATGGCCAAAAACACCCACTTTTGTTCCAGATAGTAATGCTGCACAGGAAACAAAAAACGGTCAGACAATTAAATGGTTTACGTCACAAAGTGTGACAGGGAATAAAGCTATTATCTCCAAGAGGTCAACGGTTGTTGTTTTCATTGTTCTTAATATTGTACAACACCATAGTTTCAGATGACTTGTATTTTCTTTCCTTTCTCTTTTTGTTTTTTTTTTGTCTTAAAGGATAAATCTAATTTGTCCGCAAATCACATGAAAAAACTATTTTCAATTGATCTGACTAACTAAAACACTCAATGAGCCACACAGTTGCAGTGGGTGACATAATCCTTTATCACGATGTACATGGGCACTGTAGTTTACTTTGAGTCGAGACCATATTCACCGTCCTGCTACTGTAAATTCTCCAATAAATACACTCCTGTTTCAATAATGTTTACTAAAAACTACAGTGCTCTGAAATTATTTGCCCTTTGTTGAAAATGAAAGTATATATTTATGACCAATTTAAAAGGATAAGACTTCAGCAGGAACAAATGTGGTTTGGGTTGAGTGCCACAGAAAGACTGAAGAAGTTGTATGAAGTAGTGTTGAGGAGCGGACTAACGCATTGCTGTTTTTTGTCATTTGATGGGATTTGTTGACAATAACAAAAATATACACTAACCTTATCATTATTCCTCAAAGAGCCCTTACAGTACAAAATGTTCTTGACTAAACTTCCTGTGGCTGTTTAGCCACAATCAACCATAAACCATGAGAGATGGAAAGGGCAGTAAGCTATGTAAAAGAGTGTAAAGCCATCTACCACTGGCTCAGTTTACTAAGAGATTATGGTCTTAAAGCAGAAAATCTGTACTCTTTCAGTGACTAATAGTGGGAGCTCAAAATGTTCACATCCAAGCCAAATTCCCTATTTGTTTTTGTTAGTTTTAGCGTCTCTGTCTCACAGGTTTCATGGTAAATAAAAACCTGTGTCTGTTTTTACGGTGGATGGTCTTAGTGGTCAGCGTTACGGCTGCTGGTTTGGATCTTCGTCTGGCCAAGCATCATTTCATTTCATCTTTCCTCAGTTTCTCATAGCAGACTTGACATCAACCCAATGAGCTCCCCAGATATAACAAATAGTTGGAACAATACCTACAAAGCTGACCTGTTACTTAGTGACCAAGTGTAAAAAATGAAAACAGTCTGATTATTGACAATGCAGATTTTTTATTATCTTCTATAATGGAAATTCCACACCAGTATTTGATATTTACAATCAATAAATGCACAGTACGCTGCCGTGTCACATATACAAGAGATGAATGTACCTTTGTTCAGGATGACAGCTTGGGAATTCCTGAACTGTGACTCTGTCAGTAGTTTAAAGTATCGTTTTGCTGCTTGTTCCCTTCTGTGCAATTACAGTGCTCAAAGTGACTGAAAAACACTGGTGTAATGTCTCCTGTTTCAGGGCTGCCTTTATGCTGAACAGTAAATCTGTCTCCGCCATTGGTCCATTTAACCAGATAAGGAGTTATTCCAGGCCTCACACAAGTCTGATGTCAGAGCCACTAATGACTTTGCTGGCTTTTAGTGTTTTTGCATAGACATATCACAGGAAATAAACTGTTGAATGAGCCTGCAAAGTGCTGATATTTATAGGTTGGTATAGGATGAAAATATTTTATATGTATAGCTTGGACACATGTGACCCTCAATTTTGTGCAAGGTGCAAAACCGCTCAATTCATATATCTTCGAATATGAGAAAGACTTTTTCCTGGAATTGATCCCTTCACATTATTTAGACTTCACTTAGGATGACCCCATAGAAAGTGTATTAACAGTGTATGTTGTAGTCAGGGACTTAAGCAGTAAAAATTAGTTATTTTTATCAGATTCTCCAAGTTGTACATCTCTAGTGGCTTCTTGACTATAGAAATCATCAGGCTTATCACAATTTATTAGTTTTCAGGTCAAACAGAGCGTAAAGAGTCAACTCATAGTTATTTTTTTGTCTTTACACTAATTTCATATTGGTTTCCATGAGTCAAGATGCATCTTTTTCCATTTATCCTCCAGTCAGAAAAGGGGAGAAGCTGAACAGTGAATCAGTCCTGTGTGAAACCTGAGCTACGTTTAAGCTGTCGCGCAATAAACCCCGGGCTGTAAAGTGAAAGCCTCCCATGTTGATGGGCAGTTAAAACACGTGGGGTCCCAAATCTTTACTGTCAAACTGGCTTTGGTCCCAACCAAGCACCTGGATTACAGGAGAGGAGGACAGATAAAATCCCTTAGTTGCTGCTTTAGTTGCAATTGTTTTCACGGTTGCATCTGTTCATCATTGTTAATTTAGATGGGATTTGCGATTATTTTGCAGGCATTTTTCACCATTATTGCTCAGACGGTTTCAATCTCTGAAATGTCTGAGCAAGTGTCAAGTGTTAGCATTGGGTTGTCATCTGGAAGTAAGCCATGGGAGCATTTTAGGCTGAAATAGGCCTTGTCATTGTTTTTTTCCAAGGAGGCCTCCCTCACTGAAAAGTGCTTTTCTCAGCACCGGCCTGTCTGGCTGCGCTTCCTGTCCCTCAGCTCTCCCATTCACGTTGTTATTAGGCCCACCAAATGGCCCTGGTTCACCGGTGGTCTCCCCTAATAATTGCCATTGATGGACGGGTCTCGCTGCTTGTGGCCTTGGGCTTCACTAGACATCCAGCAAGCAGGCCAAGCGCACTTCACTGTAACATACACAAGAAAATGCTTAACTGCTGTAACATGAGCATAGAATGAAATAGATTGTAATGACTTAAAACACATCTAATTAAGAGAAAATATTGTAGGGCCACCAGTTGCTTTGGGATACTGGGGTTGGTTTCCTTAACTGTGCTGTTGAGGGACGTCAGGGAAGAAAGGGTAATCTGATCTGTAGAGTTAATCTGGATAAGTAAAGACATGTTTACACCACAAATGAGGTCTGAATATTCTCCAGTGCTCTTTGCTGAATTAGAGTTTCAGTGGTATAATGAGGTGTATATGCCTTTTAAATGTGATTTACACGATTCCTCAAGCATGTAAAAATGACCTAAACAGAAATATGATCTTGGTAATTTTGAGGGGAACAGACCAACTATTCGTGTAGCCTGTTACCAAATGAACACCGGATAGGCTGGCTACGAGTGTGCTAATGACAATGGTGATGACAGTGTAGATAATTATAATGATGGCAGGGATGATGATGTTGATGATGATGAACACGGTGGTGATGACAATAATGATAAAGATAATGATCTGTGTAAATAAGATTTTATATTCCTTGGCCCTCTGGTGAGAAAAAAAGATTAGTCCTATCCGCAATTGGCTGTTCATACAGTTTACAATAACAATGGCAGATTTGCTACTCGAAATTCAAAGTCTTTTTTTTTTTAACAATGAGCCTTAGATTTCATACAGCAGTAAACAAAGGCAGGCTTCTCATTTGTAGCATCTGTGGATTTTATCAGCAGAACTTATGACTTTTGGTAGCAGATCTGATCAGCGGAGCACCACAACTCCATCTCTTGCTGATCCTAAAGGCATGTGATGGCTACATACTGGACTGGAGCTAAAGCAGCATCCTCATCAGCTGATGGTCCATTTAGAGGGCATGTAATATAATGGTCGATATTCTGAATAGAAATTAGTTATTCATTCTAATATAGCCTTTGGATGGTTTGGATGCTATAAAAAACACATTTGGACCAGCGAGAGGCTAGATTTATGCTTTAATGTTAATTATTTCAAAAAGTATGCATCACTTTTACACTACATGACAAAAAGGATGAGGACTAACCAGTGTATCTGTCTATCACGGGTAGCTTTGGCTGGGGTTTCTGGGGCGTAAACCTCCCTAAATCTAATAAAGACACAGAGTTGCTAATGTTATCCTAAACTCAGTCCCATACATATTTAAATATGCTGAGAAATCCAAAGCTTGACATACCTGCATAAAAGTTGGACAATCGCTGTTCAGGGGTAGAGGTTTAACAAATGGTTAATTTCATGATTAATGGACTAATGAATATAGGGTTGTTAGTCCAAGCAGTCTTACAATATTTGCTCCAACACTGCTCCGGTGTCATGATACATTTTATTGACTGTCTTTAAAATGGATCCCTGAAATCCCCCAAAGGATCTTTTAAATCTAACTTTGCCGCTGGCCTTCAGAGTTGCTCCTGTTTTTAATGTCACAAACCCCCATAATCTAAACATGGATATTCGAGCAAAAGAATAAAAAAAAAACTTGTTCTCTTTTTGGCATTTTTCTATTTATAAAAGCACATTCCTTGCAATATTAGCGATTATGAAAAGAGCTCTCACTTAAAAATATGTTCTTAGGGGGTGGCAGGCTGAATTCCCCATTTCCCGTGGGTGCACTGAAAGTGGCCGTCTCGGGCTGATGTGAGGGAAGGGGATAGGGAGGGAGATATGAGTCTGCGGTGCTCAAAAGCCCCAGCATCGACCTCACAAACAGCCCAGGCTCATTCCACTCTTGGCAAGAGGTTAAACTCTGTTGCTCTGTTTCCCCTCTGGCAACCGTGAAGTGCTGGCGGGAAGATTCGGGACAACATGAACCCTGCTGGCTTCTAGACCAAATTTATAATGCAGCAATTCAAGTTGTGGCCACTGGGTTGTAGGTTCTTCTTTCATTTGTGACCTCTTCGGATTCTGACACTGAAGGCTATATCCTTAAGCAGTCAGACATAATCACTTTATTGTAGTGCTGCAGCAGAAACTGAAAGATGTTGGCAGTAACATGTCTAGTCTCTCCTGTGAGGGTATTTCCTGTTTCCTATGAATCCTTAGTTCACTCTCCAACCAGCCTCTGGCCCGCTGATTTAAGCCCTTTAGAGGCTTTGACGCATTAAAAACAGCATGACAATTTTTCTTCTGAAAGTAGCAGTTTCTGTTCAGTTGTTGCTTACTTTCATATTTTAAAAAAGTGTTACCAAGTTGTTCTCCAGTTTTCAAGTTATTGTCATAGAGTATAATAATGAGCTTTATTTTTACAGCACCTCAGAGGTTGAAATGAAAAATCACTTTGCAGATTGGAAAAATTTTGTTGAGTTCAGGTCAAAGATGTGAGTCACTGACTTTTTGATTTGTTCACGTTTTTTCAGTCGCGTCACAGTTCAGGTACACCAGCAGGTGAATGCATCATCACGTTTGGCACCGATTCTGTCTTCTGTTCAGTAGTACATTCAGTCTGTTGCTGGTTGGAGTTGTCACGTTCAGTTTAATAAAAAACTAGGCCCATATGAGCACTGTTTGTAAGGATGATAGCTCATATCATGATAGTTTCTGTAGCTTTCGTTTTCTTTTAATACGCATTTAATAAAGGGATAATGTGCTGTGTATCATGGCTGAGCTGACATTGATGCTCTTGGTAACCAGTGACAGGAGCTCCACCGCTAAAAGCTATTGATTACCTCATGATTCAATACAGTCAGTTCAAGAATCTGGTGTCAAACATTCATTCACATACTGTATTTACTAAAAATCTCTAAAGCAACATTCGAAACAAAGTTAAAAAGTGCTTTAAAAACATTTAGTACTTTATATTTTAACACATTTAGTCTTATTTTTCATTTCAAGAGCATAGGCAGAACATGAAACAGATTACATAGACATCTTTTACTTTATGTTATTAACTATGAAAAACATTAAATATGCAATAAATAATGGAATTAAAATTCATTCAAGTGGAGACTTTTCTCCTGAGCAATCTAATGGCGGGTTCCAAGTCTGGTTTAGCCATTAATAATAGTGTCAACAACATGAACATGTTTAAGGTACAGATTTAAAAAGACACTAGCTTCTCATAATAAGTTGATACATCAGCCAGTAACAAAAATTGCTTATGAGTCCACTGAGTTCTCGCTTATTTTGTGACTTAAGAACAGTGAACACAAATGCTGAAATGAGCAAGGGGAGGGGTTGGGGGTGGCAACCCTATAACAACAATGATGTTACCTCGCGCCCTAAAGGTATTCTGGGATTTGACGTCTAGACCATAGTGCTAAAAAGCCCATTAATCAAGGCAGACTGCTGGATTCAGTGCCAATCACCGTTCAAAGGCAGAGATACACAAATGGGAATGAAGAGATTCAGTGATTCAAAAACATTGTGCTTTGAATTTGTTTTAGACGTCAGCAGGACAATGAAGATTCTTTCTTAAAAGTTGTGCCAGCTAACTGTTGCCAGCTCTTAGCAAACATAATTAAGCCATTTAATCTATTTTTACAGCTGCATTATTAATCAGAGTTTATTGAGATTTTGAGAGTAATGGGTTTTCACTCCACTGAATTTTGAAATAGCACAAAATAACAAAAATCTGGATTCAGATCACAGGAGTTTTAAAATCTTAACTTTCCTTTGAAGACACGCATTAGCATATGAGTATAACCACATTGTACGGGTGTTTTGTGTAAAACGAACATTGTTTGTTAACTTTAAGATCTTTAACTTTTCACCTGTCTACTGTTATAAAAGTTGACTGTCATAAAGTCCTTATCAGAGGGAAGCATGTTGAGGCTCATAAAAACTCAGCCACACTTGCCGTCTTTTCCACAACACGTGAAGGACTACTGAGTCAGCAATGTAACCTAGTGCACACAAACACAGAGACAAACACACAGCTATCACATTCCACAACACTGTGGACCATTTGTGGCTACTTGATGCATGTGTTAGATAATAAAAAGAACATCCTTTTTTACATTCTCCTCTCGCCGTCCAGCGAAGAAGCCTGGGGGAAGTGAGAAGGGGGAAGGGATATGCTTTCCTGTGTTTTGCTGAGTTCAGATGACTGTCATGATTAAGTCAAATGAGCAGAGGAGGATTTACAGTCCCCCTGTGTGGGGAGATAAGGCGTGAGGAGTCACTCTGACTGACAGCACATGCCTGGGAGGGAACATAACCCACCTGATGGAAAGAAGTTTTCAACTTTCATAATCTCTCCCTCTTCCTCCATCACATTCATCATCCCGTGCTCTCTCTCTTTCTCCAACGCTTGACTGCTTACCAACAGCAAAAAAAGGGCCTCCGGCGATATTCAAAGCCTGCCTTTAAAACAAAACATCACAAAGCCACCACCTCCCCTTGTCTTCACTCCTGGCCTACCAGTGTGTTTCTCACCTTTCTCAGTCACTCTCAACCTCAGTGTCTCCCTTTCCAGTGTAACAGTGCTGTTTCTGTGTCCACCACCACCCCCAAACCCCTTAAACACACCCCCTCTACTCTCCCCTTTCCTGAGTCTGAAATAAATCAATGCTGGTTGGAGCTCAGTTGTAATAAATCAGGCCCTGTCCTGGACTGGAGCCTGCCCAGTCAGCCTGTCACTGCCTGGCCTTCACTCAGGATTAATTAAAGGCCTGATATAAAGCCCAGATGTGCTGGAGCAAGGGAGCCCTGAACCCCTTTGAGCAGCTTTAGGCTCTCTCTCTCCCTCTCTCTCTCTTTGCATACACACATGCACATATGCATGCACTGTGTATCAACATGTGCACACATGAGGTAACCAAAGGAAGCACGCATGCACCCTCCAAGGCACGCTGCCAGTTACACACACTCACACACACACAAAGGTCTCCACATGTGTCCATGTATCTCTTGTAATTGTAACATGGTCATATTGCGCTGATCATGTCCTCTGTACTCCTTGTGTCGTCGCTGTCAAAAAGTTTCTCTCCCTCTGTGATATTCCTACATGAAGTGAGTAGAGGCGGGGATAGAGGCGGGGCCACGGCAGATGTATTTGCTGTATGTTTTTTGCCTGCTTAAGTCTGCATCTGTCCAAAGCATCTAAATGGACAGATGCCTGAGAATGTGGAGATCCCCTGGAGAAAAAGTGCAGGATGACAAATTTCAAAAAGGAGAAGTCAGAGATCCATGTGTCCATGTCCAATTAGTTAATTGCAGATATAAATAAGTGAAATGGGAAGAATTATTTTTATGGAAGTATAAGTTCTATCAAGAGTGTGTGTGTGTTTCCACATAGACAATGTTTGGTGATGTGGAGTTGGAGCGTTTCCAAATCTTGAATGAGCATGAAAGTCTCCTCTGTGACTCATTTGTTCAAAAGATGAGAAACCACATTAGAAACGGGTTCTTATGTATTTAATCTGAGGTGGGATGTCAGCTATGATTATCACAGAGCATTTTGAGAAAAAAAAACATCTAGTCACCAAATTCAGTTTGTTTCTTAGAGACCTAATAAAACATTCTGCAGTTGAATCAGTCCAATTTTGGATTATGTGTCAGTTTGCATGGATTTCTCAACTATGCAGCTGTGTTTATTTACAAATTGCAACACATATTCTGAATTTCCTAGAGCTCTGATTTGTGTTTCTTCTGATGGCTCATTTGTAATGTAGTGATCTGCCACACCAAACTGACTTTATCATAGATTTTTCTACAGTAAACTATCTAACTGAATTTACAATAATAAAAAAAAAATACAACTTTATTGGGTCAAGCTGCAGCACAATTTCTATCATAACAATTCTACCTTGGCAATGACAATGCTTTTGAGGCTGTTAATTGTGCTTCCAAACTTCTCTCAAATCTTGACTTTTCTCTTCTTTATGGGTCCCTTGGTGGGGGATGGCAGGGTGGTGTTGCTAGCGGGTGGAGGGGTTGTTCTGACTTGTGAGGTCAAGGGTTGCAAGGCATACTTTATTGCATGACGACTGAGAGGGGGATTAGATGAGTAAGATATCACTCTGTTTTCTGGTCACGGCTGAGCGAGGTTAACTCACAGTGGCCCTGGGGCCTTGGCTGAGAGGAAAGGGGTGGGGGCGGTTGCGGGGTGGGAGAGGGTATCGTGAGGGCAGGGGTGGCTCGAGGGACTATTGGGCTGATTTCTGATAGCCGCAGAGCGGTCTGGCCCTCCTGTTCTACAGCAAATGCTCACACAGGAAATTAGAGGTCTGTGCTTCCCTTTTTCACACGAGCTCCTCTTGCACACAACCTCTTTCTTTTATTTTTGCAAATCTGTTTGACACTTCACAATGCACAAAAGACTATTTTGACAGAATTAGCATATGCTGTTTCAAAAAATATGTCATTTTATAGACTAAAATTTCACCCCTGTGGAGCTATTTTCCGACAATTTTTGTGGGTCACGTGAGCGTCTGCAAAACTTTTGTCCTGCTCCACGGCTCAAACTACACACAGCGGAGCCCATTTATTTGTCTGGTCTGTGGGATGTCTGCACCCATAACACATTTATTGTTATAAGTTCAGGACATATAAATGACTATCATCCTTCTTCATATCTCTGCTTGCAGAGGTCAGTCTGAAGATGTGGGGCCCATGCAGTCAGAGATCATGGCTTAAACAGATTGAGGCCATTCTCTTGTGTCAGATATGATATAGCCGCTTAGTGCCTAATGGGCCTGGAAAAAGAGGTAAACATGTCCTCGACCCTGTGAATTCCATTACATAAAGGAGTTGATTTGCAACTCTGGGTACACTAACAGCAAAGATGGAACTGAACTTCCCAGATAAGCACTAAAGCTTGATAAGGCAAGGCCACAGAAATACTCTGACAAATAAACAAACTGCGGGGCTTTTAAATCATTGCTATAACATAACATTAACGTGTTTGAGTGTATTATCAGTTAATCGACAAATGACTCTGCAAAGTGTTCTGCGTTAGGCTCTTAGATACAATCAACACCCAGGATGAATGCAACTTGGTATCCAGGCGTTAAAGCAGGAAGAAAAATAAACCCAGAGAGTAATTGCTGATATGTTCCTAATGTGCCCCCTCACCCTTACCTCCCCTTCTCTGTACCTCCTGCTGATAGGCCACCCCTGATGGCTGTCACACCTGGTGTTGAAGACGGTAGGGTGTATTTTATCTGCTCAGGGCCCATTGGGGGGCTATTCGTCTTCCTCCAGTCTGGTGTTGGGAGGTCAGGGACAATCCCTCTGTTTATCCCCCTGTCCGTCAACGCTGCACACATCCCTGGAGTTTCTCCTGCATCTCCCCCGTGAAAGTGAGGCACACTTGCACTGCTGGGCTGGAATGCTGAATTAGGGCAATCAAGATGCTTGACACTAAATTCAAGTAGGAAGGAATGATGTTTTAAAACATATTTAACACGCACACATGTGAAACCTATGTATATTGCAATTTATGACTGCTGTCCTGACACAGTGTGTGGGTGTGTGGTAAAAAACTTTTCACCAAAAAGACTTTCTTGCGATGAACATGTTAGTATTTGTGTTCACTTTTGCTATATACTCCTGCAAAGTAGTTAACTTGGCATTGTTTAGATGTGGAGTGTACCCAGTGGCCAGTAAGAGCACTGTTTATCTACTCTGCATTGCACTACTGCTTCTGCCTGCACACGTGTGTCTGGGATTCTGGGATAGGTCCCCTGGGCCGTCGGACCACACATGTGGAGAACGTGAACTCGGCACTCGAACCAGTTCCTCCATGACAAAAAAAAGAAGAAAAACAAGAAATTGTAGTCAACAGAAGACAGCGAAACAAGTACTTAAAATGAATGTTTTTGACAACACAACTACGCATAAAAGTATTCAGCAGAAAAATCATATTTGGGTGCACAAAGTTGCTAGAATAAATAAATCTTCTGCATTTGAAATTACATCACACACAGATGAGGTAATGTCTTGCTTTAGCCATCAAGCTATCTCAAGACACATATTTCTCTCCCGGTGAACCTTTTCCAGTTACATAAAATAAATCCAAATGCCTTTAATGGGCATTAATGAAACAATGATTTATTTCCTTTGTTTTCAAGAGTAACAGATACATTTTCATGTTTAAAGTGAGAAAGAGCGACAGCAAGGAGACAGAGTGAGAGGGATGGAGGGAAAGAGAAAATGAGTGGAATCGGGGAGGGAGGAGTATGTGAGTGTAGAAGTTGAAATTTGACTCACAAGCTTGCACTCTTGCCTCTCTCTCTGGGACTCCTCTACTTGGCTTCGACTTAATTGCGTCCCCGATATAAACAAGAGGGTTAGTGTGAGAGCAGACCAGCAGCTGAGGGGCTCAAGCAGAGGGCCAGACTGGGGATTGAGTTCAGAGGGGAAGGACTTAACGCAGAAACTGATATAAAATATGCAAGAGAGCGCAAAGGAGAGGGACATGGACAGAGGATTAAAGATAGAAGGGAAAGAATGATAACTCCTAAGACAGCAGAGATGACAAAATTAGAAGTCAGGAGAGAAATATGCCAGCTTTACCATCTCACATCTCACAATATTTTGCATCAAAGCCAGCTTGACTGGCGTATCAAGTGGTAATGCTGCGCTGTAATGCCAGAACCGGGGCATCAGACAGTAGCCCTTCTGGCTCCAGCGCAGTCAAAGATGCCTCTCTGAACATCTCTTTCACAGATGCTCCCCTCTGATCGATTAGTTCCAGCCCTCTCATACAGACAGCTAGGGATTGGATTCCATTATAAGTGATCCCTGCTCAGAGTCTTAAACCCGCCAGTCCCAGGCAGATGCTGCTGAGGTGTACCTCTGGATTAAGCTCCTAAACTAACAAAATAACTGAGGTAAGGGCCACATACAGTATGCTTTACAGTAGCAGCCCCAAATACCTGTGGCTGATAACATTTCTGGACTGGTACAGATTGTTGGAACCATGAAACAAGTGCAAAATACAAGTGAACAACAGTTTTTATCTCTTTCAAGCTTTTGTTTAACAGAACAGTGCAACAAGTTGGGAAATATGCTTATTCACATAGCTTAGCTTAGCATAGAAACTTGAAAAACTCACTTAATAACATGCTTCATATCGTTTGTTTAATCTGTATGAAAACTGTATTGTAAAACAAAACTTTGGGGTTATGTAGCAGACAATAGGCCTTTCTCAATCTGTATTTTTGTCCGTACTGGTGTTCTTGTGAAAAACAGCTCAAATTCAAAATCCACATCTAACAAAGTAGAGTCCAAATGACCAAAAGTGTTCTTGTTTCGCCCATTTTATCAAGGATTCGTTGAGAGCTGACTTGTGTGGATTTGGCATAACCAAGTGTCCCATTTAGGCAAGACAGTAACCACTTATATTCTAAGTATGTGCATTATCAGTTATTTGGAGATTTTTTTCCTGATGTTTTCAGAAACTTGAGAAGCTGTTAGCCAGGCAAGACTGACTGGTCATCTCAACAGCTAGCAGCTCGGCTCCTGAGATGAGATGACTGGCTGGTCGCTATCCGTTGTCATCCAGGGAATAGGGTCAGAAAGCCCTTTGGTAATTTACTGCTGGCTCTAGGGTGTTGAGAAATAATATAATTCCTTTTGGAAAATGCACTTCGGTCTCAGAAATGAAATATTTGCATACATGAAAATGAACAGAGACAGTGCAGTCTATATTAAACTTTTATTTTTTGAATTTACATTAGAGCTTGAATAAAGGGTGAATCTTCTGGCTGCAACACAGTTGTGATGAAGTGTAATCTTCAGACACCAGCAGATTGGTTGTACCAGTCTTTTTGCTAGATTAAGCTAAATGACTGCTGGTGCTAGATTCATGTTTACCGTACAGACAATCTTTGCATCTAGCTCTTGACAAAAAAACAAACACGCATTATTCCCCAAAATGTCTAATTATTTCCTAGAGAGGCTTTTGGCCAGACAAACCTTAGTTTATCCAGTAGAAAGAGTTTGTGTCTGTCTGTTTCTGAGCACCGTTTCTATGTACTGTCAGTGTAGTATTCATATTATACAACATGAGCTCATACCACCAGAAATCCTACTCAGTAACTACTTGTGCTCACGTCTACTGGCTTTTTATACATAATAACACTATGCAAGACAAACATGTCTTATACTGAACATTTGACATGTAATAGGTTCTAAAAGGGCGTACAACTGAATATACATATTACAATTTAGTGCTTGTCAGATTCAGACTTTCAGAAACTGTATAGTACAAAAGTGAAACAGAAATCTCGGAATAGGCCTTTAGTTGAGTTTACATGTTTCTGTGCTGGAAGAGATTTTACACTGTGTACTAGATATTCTACACCACTGTTCAATATACACTGTACCATGAGTATATAGGTCAGAGTGATTAATCACTGCTGATTCGATGTAATTTTCAGATGAACACTATTTTTCTATTCACGGTTCTATACAAGGCAGGATATGAAAGTTCCCAGGAAACTGGTATTTGACGTGGCATGCTGCTCAGACCATGTTGTCCTCTAAACTGGGACAAATTGTGTCTTGGGTAGCTGCCAGGGTGTAAAATGCCCAATTTCAGTCCCAGCTATTTAGGCGGCAATCATCCACAAGGTCAGGCCAGTCTCAGCACTTCATTTCTCATCTATTTTGTTTCCACCCCTGACAACTAAATGATGGTTGACGTCTACTCCCATGATTTGCACATTGGCTGCAGACATATATATGTGTGTGTGTGTGTGTGTGTGTGTGTGTGTCCTGCATCCCTGACCCCTCTGCTTATGTCCTGCAGGGGATAAAGGAGTAGGACAAACATATGTGACATCATTCTGAAGCCATGGATTATAGCACTGACCAGGCTATGATTTGTGTGTGTAACTGAGTCCACATTTTTTTTAAAGATGTAAATGATTAGGAGATTTGCCAAGGCATATCTCCTTTTTTTCATCAAAGTTCCCATGAACTTTTTTCCCCACATGACATCTGGATGCCATCCTATCTGAAATTAGATTATCTTTCTACTCAGATCATTTGCAGTATGTGCCAGTGTGTGTTATGGGTCAAAATCCCACAAGTTTTCCAAAAGAATAGTGCAATTACAGGCACAATCAAGTGGCTCATTAGCAAATCAGTGTCAAAACCTTGCAGCCCTGCAGCACTGACTTCTAACTGATGATGAAGTTGCAGTGGACTTAAAGGCAAAAAGCCCCCATTGCACCCCATCGACACAAAGCCCCAGATTCTGTAACAGATACACTGCTGATGGCTGTAATGTATCAAAGAGAACACCATGAATAGTAGTGACCATATCTTTGCTCAGAAGATATAATGCTGCGCTGCTGCATCTCTCTGAAGTTGACTTCAGGGGGGAGGGTAAAGAATGAAAAAGAAAGTGGGGTAATGACAGCAGCTTCCCACACACACACACATACACACCAAAGGCTGAGGGGTTAGGCAGCTTAAGGTGTTCCCTGCTGAGCGTAAGATGAAAACAGATGGTTGTTTTTCACTGATTGTGTAACCAGAAGCTTTACATCAACAGGAAATCAAATACTATCAAGCCAATCAGGCAAATAGAGTAAGTAGGTGTAAAAGTAGCCGCTAAGTGTTTTTACATTTTACTCACATTTGAGTTTAGTGAGTTTAAATGTAACTGCTCTCGTTTCAATCTCTCTCCAGTGGCAGTTTCACATGGGAGATAATTTTAACACACTTAACATTCTGGCATAAACAATTGTCTTAAATTTCCAAGTCTACCCTTGCGGAACGCATTGGTGGGAAACTAGTACTGTTTTCAACAGTGTTTAAATTGGAGGTGAGTGTGTTATTAAAGAAGGTTTTTCCCCCTAAACTCTCTTTTACATTCTCCGCCATCTTCACCATCCCTTCTTCCCTTTTCAGAGACTTTTGGCAGATATCTCCGACCTTAAAGTCTACTGACAGACGGCATTCATCAACAGCAGCAGGGACATGATTACCATCAGCTACCCACCCACCACCTCTGGGTACTTAACTGGAATAAACAATTAATGTGTGAAGGCTTTAATGCTCTTCAGCTGCCTTTAACAATTACATGCTACTAAATGGTGATAAGAGTCAATGAATGGAGTATTGGCGGTTTCTGTCATATGCAAACAAATAAACATAGAACACTGGTGTGTAAACACACTTTCTTGGCATTAGCCTTAGAAAAACATACAGTTTCAGAATTTATTTTTGTATTTTTATTTCTATAGTTATATTGGAAACCCATAAAAATATACACCAAACCCAGTGAATTAGAGGAGTTTTATGCTATATTAGTTGATTTTTTTTAAGTAGCAATCTACGCTACGTTTTTTACTCTCTGGTAACAAGCAAATATTTATATATTGAGATAAGAGAGACTTTATTGTCATCCATCGGTGTACAGTGCAGTTTATTATAGTATTTACATCAGTATATAAATTATATTTTTTTTCCATTATGTAGTAGAATATTTCCCAGGGATTTTCTGTTGATGCATTTAAGTTGTTGTAGATGCTATTCCTTTTCTTCCTTGTCTGTTCACACATGGTTGCAAATGCTAGCCACACTACTTGTTGCTGGTGCATGAAATATTAAACATTAAACATCTCTTCCTGTGTTTTAGGAAAGTTTTCTCAAAAGAACAGGGAACCCAGCGTTTGTCATCAAGAACAAAAATCGTTACAGATCTCTATAATGTAACACAACTAGAAGGAAACCTCATTAAAGTCGGATGAAAGAGAAAATAAAATAAATTTTAAATGTGAATCTTTTGATGATTTAAACAGTGTATATGTTTTGTTTGGATGTGCATATTTTGTGTGTTTGTTCATACACACACACGTTATACTGTATGTGAATGTCTGGTCTTCATTAGCGGAAGAAGGCTAACAAGAGGTCACTCCAGTCCACAACATAAACCTCTGCACGTGCAGCCAGGAGCCAGAGAGTGAACCTGTGTTTAATCTGCCTGTCAGACAAAACACAAAGGCTGAGCTATTCTGAGACTTTAATGCAAAATGGTTTTACAGAAACATCATCTATTAATCAAATGCAATTAAAAGTGTTCAATTTTACACTACATAGTGTTGTTGAGTGAGTGATCCAAGTTCAGTTTGTCATCTGTAGACTGTGCCACTGCTGCTAACCACTAGGGTGCACATACTCTGTGTGAGTGGATGAATGAATTGAGGAATGAACTACATCCTGAACCCATGAGGTGCTTTACATTCACATGTTTTTCCTGATTCATTGTGGGTTAAAAGAACAATAGTTCAAATATTTCTCTTATTCACATCCGTCACAGTGTTGCAACACTGGCAGTTTCTTGGTCTTACACAGCTCACAGTGACTTGTATAAAAAATAAAGACACACAATGAGATCTGAGTGAAATACTGCTGCTTCGTTTGTGTTTTTGTCTGCAGAACGAAATGTCCAAGATGTTTGTTTGCACTCTTTTCCATTTTTGAGCTGTCCTGAGGGGAAATGCTGGATTGGAACCAGACCTGATGAAGCCATATTTTACATTTTACGATCAGAATTAGCCAAATTAGGCCAGAATAAATGATGATCCTGTATAGTAAGTGCTCCCTCTATGTCAGCTGTCATATTGTTCTATTAAAATATGCCTTTGCTGAGATAAAATTAGTTCACAAGATCACTGAAACAAAGTCTGGACTGATTATGTTCAGAAAACCAACTATTGAAGTATTTGTTATATACCTTTGGAAAACAAACAGTTTGTTTATTACTTTTAATGTCACATGTCACAATGTGGTATCTTAACCACATTTGACCAGTATTACAAAATTGAATACATGTCTTTGCCATACAGCTTGTCTTAAGAAATAAGAAAAAAATAAATATTGGCTTGAAAAAGATTTGAGCAGGTGGTGGTAGAATAAATTTTATACGGGACAGAAAGTGAGTTTTGAGAGCCAAAAATATCAACACCTGGCTAAGTGCTCGATGGCTCACTGTATTGATCTTACAACCCTATAAAACATCTGCAGGTACTGTATAATGTGGTCATTTAGTGCAGTGGGGTTGTAAAAAACCTCACTTATTGCACCTTTAAATCACATTTTATTGAACAGTTGAACGTTATTTTGGACCTTTGAATTATTTAATTAATCTCTGAATTATTACATTTTTGCAGTGATGTGAATGGGTTTCTAAATATTTTGACTGTCACATAATCACCTGTGGCAACCTATAGCATAAAAGCCAATATTTATGTAAAGTTAAAGTCTAGAAATCAGAATAAATATATGGATAATGGCAGCTGTTTAAAAACTTTATTTACTAGATATTTTTAAAGGATTTATGACAACAAAAATGTGCTATACGTATGCTGTATATGCCATGAGTTTCGCTGGTTGGTTTTGCTGATGTGAAAACCAAAAGATTCTTTCTTTCTATGTGGAAACATTTGAGTGTGTGTATCTTAAAATCTTACGCCAAAACGTCCTGAATCTCTATCACTTTATGAACTAGCAGAGTGTAATGGTTTACCCAGAGCTATTCTCAGGTACACTCACTATGACACTGAGCAAGCAGCTACTCATTGGCCATCATGGTCAGACAGTAGCATAAAATCACCCCATTAAAAGAAAGCTAAATATTGACAGAGGGTTTAGGCTTGGCTGACTGGAAGTCAAAATTTAACATGTGTGTGCTGCATTAGGAGTTTGTATTTTTAAAGCAGTTTTCAAGTCTTATAAGAAGCTATTTGCAATTCTGTTATTTTGCAATCAGGCTGTGTAAAATCCCCGTCATCCTGCTTTCTTCTCCTTTCTTCTGCCTCTTTAATATCACAGATGACTTGAAAACTGTTGACCCCCATCTCGGGTTGATTATTTAGCTATGCCTTCACTCAACACTCCACCTCTCTTCCCTCACTGACCACCTCCTTTCCCCAAAAGACCACTATTCTCAGGTCAGATTTACTGCAAAATGTGTGTGTTCCACCATATTTGTGAAATTCCCCATGTGTCAACCTCCAGCTCCCCTACGCAGGGCTTTGAACCTGCCCCGCTAGCTTGAGAACGCACATAAATCCAGCACACCCGATGCAGAGGAGTAGACCTTCATTATATAGGAGCCTAATTGCTGAACTTTGCCACAGCCGAGTTTGCTGAGCTGAATGATTTGTCAAAATTCCTGTCTCTTGGTAATAAATTACCCGGCCAGCTTGGGCAGCCAGTTAACATTTTAAATAAAAATAGGTCCCATTTGGATTTTGTTGGTGGGTAACAACATCTCTCCATTTTTTTTAAATTTTTTTTTAAAGTTTTAACTAGGGCAAGGTTGCTTGACAACTAGGAATGTTTTGACATTTTTGACCCTCCCTATTAATATTATTATGAACTGGCGAGGCGGACCTGTCATGAAACAGGACTCTAAATCTATCACTGTCATCCTGTGAAATATATATAACATGCATCACATACATGGCAAGAAAAGTGGACATTTTCGCGAAAATTAAATTACATCTGGAACATTTTGTTGTGATGAGTTTCATGACCACCTAGTTTGTGTGACTGTGAATTAAGCTGTTCTGGAGAATTGTGGGAAAAAGTGAGCGCGCCGTCCCATCAGAAGCCAAAGTGAGTGTTTGTTTTGACTTGGAGTTCTCTTTGCACTTGGACTGACCCTCTACTAAACTGACTTAGCTCAGTAACAGTGTGTTGGCTCACACTCGCTGCACTTTTTACTCATTTCCATTTTTTCTGTCTTTACTTAGTCAGCTTCTTAAGCCTGTCTATGAATTTTCATATTCCCCTGGTTTATTGCATTGGCAGAGCACATGCTGTAATGCTGTAATTCTGCACTGAGTCTGTTTGTTTTGATGGCAAAATGAAAAGTAATGTAAGTAAAGTATATTTACTCAAGTACTGTACTTAAGTACAATTTTTAGGTACTTGTACTTTACTAGTATGCTCATTTGCTGCTTTACTTCACCACATTTCAGACAAAAATGTAAAAAGTACCTTGATTGTTTGTGTCAGAGATTGTACGAGAATAAACTACTCAACAGCTCCGAAAGTGGTTAAAAATGATGACAATAGAGGGGACCTTGTATCCAGATCTGTCCATATTAAGCAGTAAAAGTCAGGACATTTCAGCCTCTGCTGCTTCAGTTTTGACCATTGTTTGATGGATGTTTTGATAGTGCAGAGTGGCTCTGTAACACTCTCTTAATGTATGCATCCGTAGAAATAATGAAACAATAAAATATACCAATCTGCATTCAGAGTAATTAGTATTCCTACTTATACCATAGTTTACTTTGGTTTACTTTGACTTTTTCTTCCACCATTGCAAAATAATGCATACACCTGTTTAAAAAAATAAAAATAAATAATGACAATAAAAAATAATTTTCAGCAAATATAGTCAGCTTTATGGATTTATATATTCTTACATTTTGACTGTATTTGAATTTGTATATTATGTATCCTTTAAAGTTAAAGACAAGACGTTATAATAATGTAAAAGATGCTAGTAATGCTTCAGTCACAATTGAGCCAAGTCTTCCATTTCATATATGTTTGTCTTTTAAAGTCATATGTTCTTGAGTAGATCTGCACCCTGCCGGGCTGATCCATGGGTTTTCAGGTTTTTCCAGCTACATCAAACTGGGAGCCAAGATTCTTTACCCCAAGTTCCTCATGAGTGAGGCACTTTGTGCTCTGAGCTCAAAATAGCATGCAGCTCTCAATTATTGGGTAAGGAGCAAACACAGGTGTGGAATCCCAACCACCACCACTGGTGCCCCTGCCACAGAATAAAGCCACTCTTGTCCCAAAGAGCCTGACTAGGAAGGCCAGATCCATGGCAGGCTTTGAACTGCAAAGACCACTTGGCCTGTTCTATACTGGAGCTAAAAGAGACCTTTTAAAGGTGTGGAAATGAAACGTCCCACATCAATCATGCATTTCCACTTCTGAATTATTCAGCATTCACTGCTGCCTGCTGACTCCATACCTCTCCATATCTGTGTGTGCTTCTCAGTGTATCTTAAGTTGTGTCATTGTGTCTGTATCTAGTGTGTGTGTGTGTGTGTGTGTGTGTGTCTGTTATTGTCTGAGGGAATTTATAATAATAATATATATACTTTTTAAACCAGCAGAGCATGCTATCACAGTTGAAATAAGCATTTGAACTCTGGTTTTGTGAGATTTATTTTTAACTTATCACGTCCCTTATTTGCAATTTCTACAAACAGCTCTTTAAAGTTATGCTAAACTCAAAAGTGACTTCTTAAATCCTAAAAAGCTGATTTAAAGATAGAAACCCTCAGCACTCACAATATGCCTCAGCAACAATATGCTCTATAATTCTTCCATGCAGCTAGGAAGAGTGGAGGACAGTGTGTGTGGAGGTGGGAGGGGGGCGACAAAGAGCAGAACTCAGTGGTGTCTGCCACAGACAATGAGTGCTCTGTTTGCTTGGCTGTGATTCTGCTGGTGTGGATCAGGCAGCATTCTTAACATTTATTCGGCATCCTGTGAGATGGTTTTCGGCAGGCTGACTGAGACTATGCACTGATGGAATGCTGACTAATTGGCTCAGATCAGAAGGATGTGGACCTTGTGTCACATCCAGGTGTTTAAAAAAAGAGTAAACTGTGCTGGTCACTCACTCACTTATCCGTACAATAAAAACATAAGGAAAAAGGGCAATAATGGTGAGGAGGATTTTTCATCACTTGAATGACTCAAGAGATCATAATGCCTAAAGGCACATTATTTATCTACGGCTTAAATTCTCTTATTCTCATATTTAATATCATGTTTGTATGTTATTTATTTATGTAAAACAGGGGTTTGGCATTCCTCTGCTCTTGGGTTGTGGGAAAAATTATAGTCATCAGAAAGTGACTGGGCACAGAGGCACAAGTATTAAATGAATCCACTAATTATTTTGTTAACTTTTCATAAGTGGGAGACAAAGCCCTTCACTGAAATCTATTTTTACAGTAAAAATAATGACAGCGGATTCCGCGTCTTAGTTTCAGTGTGCAGTGTGTAGCCAAAAGATCTGTGTAGTTGTGTGTGGCCCACACAGGAAATTAAGAAACCTCTGCAGCTTTAAGCATATTTGTGTCTGAATTATCTTGGAACAGCGGATTTAAACAAAAGTGAAACAAGGTTCAGCATTTGCTCATTCTGGACATGTGTGGCCAGTAACAACTCTCAGTTTTAATCTAGATCTTATTGGAAAGTTGACCAGGGTTTAAAGTTGATATGTGAATGATTATAAAAGATTACAATAGTTTCTCATATACTAAAAGATTTTCATATATTAGTTACTTTTGATATGTATTTAGATTTATTTTTCTGCTGCCTTAATCTATTTTAACATTTCAATGCATTTGTGCATTCATGATGAATAGGTATGGCATAAAATTTGAAAGTTTAATTACTGACAAGAAGAGGTAAAAAATAATAACGATAAAGACACAGATTATGATTAACTTGTGCTTTTGCTTTGTTTCTCCAAGTTGGATTAAAGCACCATTTCTTACTGTGAGATAGATAACAGTGTTAAGTGCTTAATATTTGGACAATTAAAGTAAAACATGTGACTTCCCCACTTACACATGTGAGAATATACCCGGTTACATCAGTGAGAGTGTGTGTGGGCGGCGAGGGACCCAACAGAAACAAGACCTATTTATTTTAGAGAGAAGTAAAAGGGACAGAATGAAGATGAGACAGATCCCCCTTTGAAGGTCTTGAGCCAATCACTGCGAGTTCATCACAGTCCTCTCACTGTCGTGCACAGCAGATACAGTACATTGCAGTCAGTGAGTGTCCATCCTCTTTGGGCATGAATTTACACAGATGGTTCTTATATCAGTGGATTAGAGAGCATATTTCCTCAATAAGTGAAAAAAACAAAGGCTTCACTGAATTTATTATGTCTTAATTGAGGAGACCTACGTCAATGTATATTTGTGTGTGAATGATTTCTTTTTGTTTTATCAGTGGAGCTTAAACGTGCGGTGAGATATTTAGAGACAAAATTCCTCAGGTAGGTTCCATGGTTTGTTGTATCTTAAAACATTTGTCAGAAATAATGTTTTTGATTGTGGTTTCAGTCGGATATTGCATTCAAAGGGTTTGAGGGAAATAGAATGTAAAATAAATGTTATTTAAAAGGTCTTATAGTGTTGTACTGTTACTAATGTTCTTTTTTGCATACACATTGTTGGAAGGTGCATGTTTTGTAGGTTGTTGGAATCACACAGAAATAAAAACGACCAACTAACTAACTAAATAACTAAACTAATAACACAGCTAATAAACCATGTGTAAAATGTTACTGTATCTGCTCAATTTTCATGTTTGGTCTGTCAATTTAATTCAGTTCTTACTTTTTGAATCCTCTGCTTTGTTTTCCTCTTTTTAACGCCTATTTATAAGTATATATTTGTATAGCTTGTGTTTTTATATCGGCTTGTGTTTTTATATCTTGGAGTAATGTCTTTCTGTGTCTTATGGAAACCATTTTGCTTTGTTGTTGAAATGTGCTGTACAAGTAAACTTGCCTTGCCTAAATTATTGTCCTAAACCCTTGTATCTATATCCTTCTTGAATCTGATTTTCTAGCATATTATTTTAACATCAGTTACATTTAAAATATGCACTGTTTGTATTTGCACAGTATACAGTTAAAGATATCTAATGAATTATTGCTTTAATTGTAATTTAATCTTTAATTCTATGAGGACTGTCATGCACAAGACAATATATTTCATACATTGTAAAAATATCTTTTAATTTAAACTCTTGTATATTCTAAAATGTTTTGGTTAGATCAGTAAACATGGATAAATCTGTGGCAAAATGAATGAATAATAAAATACTTTTCCGTTTAAAAATTCCTACATGTCCACAGAGGCAGTGCAAATGTAAGCAAATACGAAAAATGTCTGAGACGAGTAAAGTTTCGTGTATACAAGTCATTCTTACATGTGGCAGAGTGTTAACAGTGACGGTGTAGCTGCCTGGGCTCTCTGTGCCCTCCAAGGTGAGGTCTGTCTCCACCAGGCAAAGGGGACCATGGGAAAGCTCACATGCCGATTAATCACGGCTAATGAGCTGGAACAGTGTAGCTCGAGCTGCCTTCCATGACCATCTAACCTCGCACACACACACGCACAAACATACGCACACACACTCCCATATTGTGTCAGACACAGACAAACATGTGAAGGGCAGAATAACAGGCAAATTTTTGACTTGTAGTGTTTGTCTGTCATTACATTACACCTACATTTGTAGGTGAAAACATCAAAATATTACTTTTTGTCAATTTACTTTTTATTAGGCAACATTATCGCTATGTTCAATTACATGGCTCAAGTAATGTTAAAAATAAAAGCACTGCATTGTGTCAGATTTTTATAGTAAGAAAAAAAAACTAGCCTGCCAAATTTCTTTCTTCAGTAACAAAATTGCAAACTTACCGTGTATTCACAGTTCTTGGCATCAAAGTGACCCCTGCAACCAGTGGGTTGTAATGAACAGAGTTTAAACAAACAAGAAAGCAGAGCGATGAATGAGAGACGGAGGAAAACAGAAATAAGTGATGTCACGTAGAAAGTGACGAATGACAAAGTTGATGTTGATAAATATACTCCAAGTATTTTTCAGTGCTGAAAGGCATGCCATGGCAAAATGTGTATGACTCCATTTTATATGTGGACAAGAAGTGAATGTCTTCATATACTGCACTCGTTTAATCTATACTTTGCTTTATATATTCTGCCTAATACCCAGTTATCGCATAAAAAACTAAGTGAACCAAGGTGGTATAAGCACAAAAAATAATAAAAACATCATCCATTTTAAGGTCCTACATGGTGCAGCTGTTATTATTTCATGTTACATATGGCAAACCGTACATAATGTGGTTTCTCGACTTCTCTCTGGCTACTGAGGAAGCTACAGCTGTGGGCCCCTTACTGTAACAGTAATCCTTGTGGCACATATATCTTAACTGACGCTTGTGAGTGCACATTTCAGTTATCATTCCTGGAGGCACATATATCTTTAGTTCGACTTCTGTTGCAGTGTCCCCTGTCCTTGCCCCCTGGCAGGTGATGCAACAGAGAAACCGTGGAAGGTGATTGTCATTTAAATTCTTGCTGTTCGGAAAATAGATCCATTTGTTATGTGATTACAGTCTCTGCGGGTGGAGGTCAAGAGGGTGTGGTGGTTTGTGAGTTATAGAGAGTTATTCTATAGGGTGTAAATCATAAGGGGTAATCTATTTGACAACAATAGTACTAGTAAGGCAAGGGGTGTGGCCTTACGTCACAAAATCATTTTATTATGAGTTGCCTGTGTCTGGGATGACATATTTAGATTGCTGCCTGATGTCCACATGTTAAGGAATCCAAGCCTGCAGACTGCACTGTGGAATGTATACCTGAGCAGTGTCACATACTTATGGATATACGCACACTCCTACAGATGCTCGCTTTTAAAGCCACACACCTGTCTGCATTATAAGAAGCGACGAATGGAAACTTAAGCAAGTGGTCCCTGCCAGAAATTTGTGGTATGGGTGTTCGTGCGTATGTCATCCAAATAAAGGAAGGTTTAGCCAAATCCACCAACTGCTTATGGCACATATCCCACCGTCAGGCATCCAAGCCACAGGAAACCTCCCACCATAACATGCTGTAGTTAAGATGTTATTCTGAGTGTTGCTGCTACAGTAGCTTCACAGTCTCAGGGGCTTTAATTCGGTTTAGGGAGTCAATCTTTAATTTGAGGGCAGATGTGAGGGTTTTGTCCACCAATTAGTCAAACATGCCTCATTCAAATAAGTAATTACTTATAGTTGCTCACAACAGGGAATGCATTGACTCAATGTCACCAACAAGACTGACTAAAAACATCTTCTGCATTCATGCTACTACATAATTCTTAAATCAGCCCATGGTGTTAGTTCCATCAGTGTGGGAAGAGAGGAGGGTGGGGTGACCTCTCTGGTGTGTTTCTAATATCTCCCCAAAAATCCCTGCGGGCAGAATCGTCTTGGGTGTTCCAGGGTGGACTCTGGTGTTGTTATATTTAACGGGTTCCCAGCACAGAAAGCAGGGAGAAGAAAGAAGAGGAAAAGAGAGGGAGAAAGATAGCTGTGTGAGGGAGCGCTGACTGCAGAGTATCGGCCTGACCTGGAGGAAAAAGCACCCTCTGTGCATGGTTTGGGGTAAGGTCTACGTTGCCCTTTCTCTTCCCCTCTCACTCTCCTTTTTCACTTTCTTGGTGGGGAGGAGGGATGTAGGTAATGAAGCTTAAGTGAGCCTGGTGTCTGGTAATGTAATATACACAAAGCCCTTGTCAGGTCTGGATCCAATAATGTGTCATTTACCACGTCTGGAACAGATTGGCCCAGATGATCGGAGTGAACCTTTGCCCGGGTGAAGAGTACTCAGCATCCCTCGGCCTGGAGGCCTTACAAGCAGGTCTTTGCCTCGCCCCATCTCCCCTGCACCTTTCACCTCCCCCCACCCATTTCTTGTAAAAGCAGATGCATGCTTCAAATGAGATAGTTCGCATGATGTTTTGTGGGACCACATTGAACAGTTTGTCTCAGCTGCCTCATTCGTACCTTTTGCAAAATTTTTCCTCAATGTTCTTTTTCCTAAGCAGTTGCCCAGTGTTAGAAGTGTTAAGAAGGGTCTGAACTGAATTTACAGACACTTAAACTCCTGCCTATTTTCACACCAAAGCACACTTCACCACACAGATGTCAAACTGTGATTTCTGGGCATATAACTCCCCAACCTGTCAGAGCTTTCTGATGCTTTAAACAGCACTTTGAAGCATACTGCCATTCAAAATAAACTCCAACAAGAGCACATTGTTACTAAACGATCACTGCATCTGATGCAGTGAGCAGGTGCACCTGAATATCATCAAGATAACTGGAAGGTGTGCATTTGAAATACAATCCACATGTACGTATCTCTGACTATCATACAAAATTGTATCCACATCTCTCTATGCTAATTCATACAAACACATTCAGGAGACTGTTGTTTACACTCTTAACCCATAATTATATCTATCAATAAAGATCTGCTATTAAATCTTCCAATCTACCTCACTTCTCTTCTCTTGTGTAGTCTCAAATAACTAACCTTATGTACCTTTTGAATGGAAAGAACTGTATATAATGCCCTGAAGCTGGATTCCTTCATTCCCTTTAGAGATTTCAAAGTTTTACTGTCTGATGTTTGATTTCTGTAATTGTTTTTATGCATTCCACTTCACTCGTCACTTGATAATTGGTTGTCTAGCCTTAGATGTGTTGCTCTTGTATGGTTGTCTTGACTATGAATGTTTTTTCCACCTTGAAAAATAGAGTGGGGTAGAGTGCCTGATTAAAGAAAGTTACTAATACTAGTTGCCTGCATTGATGATTGTCCACTGATGTGTCGAGTTTATGAAGTTGGTGAACCTTTATGAAAATCATGTCAGATTAAATAAAGAGAGTTGGACAGTTCCAGTGATATTAACCACTGTGTATCAGACTGCACAAGAAAAGCTAGTTCTTTTTTCAAACAGGCCAGCCATCAAGAAGTCGCCCTCACTTGGGGGTTGTGTTTTCACAGGCACCAGGGTGGGCATACGGTATGAGATCATGTTGCTAATGACTGGTAGTAGTGGACTGTGTTTTAGAAAAGCAGCTTATCAGCAATTTGTAGCTGAGGGAGAGTGCATTTACTCACAGTGGTAATTACAAACGCAGGGGCCAATGGAGTTGCTGGAGAGCAGGAAGCGCAGGGCTAGAAGGGCATGTGTGTGAATTTACCACTTCGTCCCTGGTTGCCTGGGTCCTGGGCGCAGCCCCCGGCCCACACAGTGAGCGGGGGGCCCTGGAGGTCTACAGCTGTGAATGAGAGAGGAGAGAAAAGCAAAAAGAGATACTTGGTGTGGAGGTAAAAGATTTAGATGGAACACAGCTTTCTTTTTCTCATTGTTGAGAGCCCTGTACCGCTTTTCCTCACTGACTCTGATCTTCCACAATGTTTTAGCAATATGTGCTAGCCTGTGGGAACGTGGAGAAAAGTGAGACTGAGTGAACAAGTGAAAGGTCGTGCCTATTTATATCTTTTCACCTTCGCCCCTTTTAGAGGAAATTCTAGGAAATTCATTTTTGACTAAGCAAGAGGTGAAAGGAGGGAATACAGAATTTTTTTCTGTCTTTAATGCTCCCACCCCTCCTATTACATACTCCAAATGTGCAATGTTGTGCTCACCCAGGTGGAGTCATTCTAGAGGCTCCTCAGGAGTATTGTAGCCCCCCGCCCTGCGGCACAGACTCTGATTTAGTACTGTTAATAAACATGATGTAGTGCTTACAGTGATTGCTCAGACAGGAATGTTTCTTTTTTACTTCTCTCTTTCATACCTACACACAGTTTCACATGTTTGCATGTGGCGCTGAGAGAGAAGAAGAAAATGTGGGACTGCATGGTTTATTTCAGACTTTCGCTGCTTTAATTATTTAAGCAGAGGACACAGACAAATTCTTCTGGGGCAGGTTTAGCACTGTAAAATGCCACCCCATTTCCCAGAATTATTACAGAGTCTGTCCTGTTGCTTTCTGGAGCAAATTCAGCAACTTATCGGATCAGAACACCAAGTTGACTTTAATTTTATTTCATTCATCCAGTGTACAATGTTATGTATATTATAAGTATAATTCTGTGTTTTTCTATTCAGTTATATTTCTAATGTACATGCATTTGTGTTGCGTAATACCATACCAGCAAGTGTAAGGATCACTTTCACAGGTTGTTGTTACTGTAAAGGTAACTGCCAGGTGAACCAGGCTGCATAATACCTGGTATGCAGTAGCCTAGGTAGGTAGGCTCTCTTATGTACACAGCTTGATTGCTTAAAGATAAATCCATTTGTCTGATCGTGTGCTGTATGCTCAGGAGGGATTTCTCCCTAATTGAAAGACAATTTGCTTGTTTTCAAGCCTCCTCAGAAAAAAACAACCATATCCAACAAGTTGGATTTATGATGTGCCTGCCAGCTTCTCCCTGGTGCAAATCTTCCAGCAACATGCTCACGGTACAGAGCCCACATGGCCAGCCACAGCTGGCTCTTATTACAAACCCATACAGTAGCCATTCTTTTTCACTTACCCCCCTCCCTGTTTGGTGACGCTTATTAGAAATGTAACATACTAGTCGAGGAGTTTGTTACAGATTTATGCGTCACAGGTGCTCCCCTTAGGGTTACCATGTAATCTGCGCCAAGACAACATATGTACATGTAAGAAGGGAGGAGTGTGACTAGCATTGTTTGTTTTTTTAAAATTCTGTCTTCTAAATAAAATTATGTGTACTGATATTGGAACATTGATTCTGGATTTAACAGACATTACATTTTTGAAGTGTTGAGATTTTCTCAAGAAACCAACAATTAATTTCATAGGACTATGATTTTCATAGGTCACCTGGTCATGGGTATTTATTTCCTATTACTTTGTAAATGAAAAACTGTATCTATGAATGTATTTTTTAGGTATTTATTTAATTTTTTATACAATTTCTTGGTCCAGGTCATGAGTGAAGGGTAAATAAGGGTAATGTGAATAATACAAGAAGTACAAAAGATATTTAAATTAGTCATTGGTTTATATACATATACTGTATATATTTCTATCTCTTGCTGTTTAGCACTGCCTGGTTGAGGCAATTATGCATACATTTTTTTTTGTTTTGGAATGACAGATATTTTCCATAAAAATGATGATGATGTATGAGCGATTTTTGACATTGTGTGGACATATTTTTATATAATAAGCACGTATTTGTTTGTAATCACAAAATCTCCATTACAGCTTTTATTTTCCCAAATAATTGCAATAATTTTCTTGTTTCTTTGTGAAATACGTTTTTAATACTAAAATGGTGACTGTTCATGCTCACAGTAAAATGAGTGTTGACTCTCCACATTGTAAGGATTGTCTGTATTCGAATGAATTTCCAGAGCTGCCTCTTGATGGACTTTGACTGGTACCTGGTGTGTCTGCTGCCTGTCTGTCAACACCAGATACCCTGAGTGTGAGCCTGTGTGCCGGCAGACTGTTTCAGCCAGAGTCTGTAACTGCTGCCAACACATAGGGGTGGATCACGCTCCTGCCCAGAACATGTAACGGCGTCCTGAAATTGCTCCCCACTGACTCCTGCCTGTGAGCAAGCATGGACACATTTAAGAAATAGAAAGCATTCTTGTCCAAGCTACACAACATGTGACCAAAGGTGATGAGTTCATGGACTAAGCTTTGAGTCGTAAGCCGGGGTTCTGACAATGTCTCTTTCCATCTCTGTCTTCAGGTTTCACAGGCCACTCTCCCTCAGAAGTGTCCCTCCCCTGCCCCTGTCTCGACTCTTCACTTTGTCTCCACGCTCAGCTACACCTCTCCAGTTACTTGGCACCACACCTCCTGGTTGTTATCCCCTCAGTCTCTCTCCTTTGACTCCATCCCCACCCTCTCATGCTGAGGGGGGGACACTCAATGCCTTTAATGTGGCCTTGGCCCCATGTTCCTCCTGCCGTCAGGCTGATCCAGGAGCAGTGGGTCCCAGCTCCACCCTGGGTGATTGATGGCAGGGATGCCCTCTCCTCTCACCCTCCACGCCCCCACCCCTCGCTAGGCCGACAGCATAGCGTTTCATGAGCTCATCTGTGTGGCGCCCAGGAGCTGCACCTCAAACGCAGGCACCACTCTTGTCTCGTCCCGCATGACTCCCTGGGGGACACAAAGCATGTGTGACCTCCCTTTACCCAGCCTGCAACCCCATCTCCACACGACCCTCCAGTCCCCTCACTGTATCATCACTGTCTCTGTGTCTCTCTGTCTCTGAGCCAGACTTTAACTCTCACTAAACACCAAAATATCCCTTTAGTCTGAATTTAAATTTCCATCCTAATCTGCTCATTATTACATGGATGCCACAAAATTAAATGTCCCCATTTCATTCACCTCTGCCTGCATTTCAATTTATGCATAGCAAGTCTGAAAGCAAATGCCAGGAAAGTGCTCAAATATTGCAAAGCAAAAGTTTTAACGCTTGACTGAGGTGTAAAAGTTGGCATATCAAAAAAGAGACAGTGTAATAAAGGGTGACAGAACATGCCTTGACATAGCAGTACTTGCCTCTGCTTCTTCTACTTGAGACAAAGCATTCAGAAAGATCACTGTTACATGCTTCCACTCAACCAGCAGCCCAGTATACCTGCAAATTATGTTCTTATTGGAAAATTACACAGGTCACAATTTACATCCTATGCCAACCTTTACTGCAGGAAGTAATATGTCCTTTTTGTAGCAAAGGGAAATGGGGAATTAACCAAAATTCTTCCCTTACCTTAAGAAAGCACTGATTTGAACTAAAACCACAATCTTTTCCTGAACCTAACCTGCTTTTGTGATAGAAAGTGGGTTGACGTGCAACGAGGACCCCTGTCTGGATTCAAACTATGATTATGTGGTTACTTACAGCCCAAACCCCACTGCTGTTTGTATTTACTTATTTGCCTTTGCCTCTAATGATGCCAGACAAGAATCATATTGGACGATTATGCAAAACCCCAGATTATGTTCCATACCAATGAACATCTTTTTAAACTTTCAGAAATAATTTTTAATTCTTTCTGTGCATGACAACTATAGTATGGTAGAAATGGCAAATAAAATCATGTTAAGGTACAGTATGGTTAGGGAACAAAATTGGCTAATATAAGGGATGATTTCGTACTGAAATTACTACTTTGTTAGGGTTAGGGGATCATTGTCGTCATGGTCATGCTTGAAAAATAACAATGACCCTTGGATGGAAACTGGAACAGCATTCTTCAGTGTTAAAGTCTAAGTTAAACTTTCTATCCACCTCGACCTCCTCCTTACATAGATTTTGTTGCTCTATAATAACGTCACTTGACACCCTCCTTTCCTGTTATATTTGTGACGACCACTCGAGTGCTTTGTCACTTGTTAGTGGCGCTTGATTATTACGTATCCCTGCCACATCCTCTTGAATACGTTTGAGTGTTTGTTTTGTTTTATCAACTGTCCAGAACCCAAAGATTATCACTTTCCTGTCACAACAACTTACAACAACACAAATAAAAACAGCAAATCTTGAAAATTGAGAATCTACAAATAGGAAATATTTATTTTCTACTTGAATTAAGTGATTAATCAATTATGAGAAGAGTGGGGAGAGATTCTATTTGGCATTGATTGATTGATTAATCGTTTCTAGCTCTTTGTCTCACAATATGGCACGAAAGGCTGTCGCTTCTTCCTCAACAAGTTTCCCTCACCCTCTCATCCAGCTGCCCACCTTACCTTAACCTCCCCTCAGGAAGCCAGGAAAGGCCTGTCCTCCTCTGCATATACGACATTCCAAGTGGGAAGGAATCTGAGGACACTGATCACCTAATCTCTCCGACTGAAGCAGCACCTGTTGGGGCAGCGCTGAAGCGCAGGGGAAAAAATTTAGATCAGTGGCAGCTCTATGTTGACCTGATACAGCTAGTCTGTATCAGATGGTGCTGGCTGCTACTTGACAACCTCTAGTCAGTTTACACGGTCAGGATGAATGATGGACTTCATGTAGATCTTTTCATGTACGAAGTCATTCTGTCACAATTAACTTGAGATTTGAAGGTATTAAAATTCAGGTTTTAATGAGATGTTATATCATTTTAGTTTTTTTAACCTTACCATATCTACTCTTACTCTCCTCGTATACTCACTCCATCAACCTTATTTTGTGGAGTTTCTCATACTGAAGAAATATGCTGTGAGAGCATCGCTGAGGAAGCCATCTGACCCAAATGAAACTAGATCATTCATGTAAGAATAGAGCACCAATGAAAAGACATACAATACAGTCAACTGACAACCAATCAAATATCTCACCCAGCTGTTCATGAGGTGACCATGTGCTCAGGAGGACCCTGAGAGACTCAGAGCAGGAACATAAATCACCCAGGAGGACGCTGCAGTTGCTGCTTGTGACTGCACGTGGTGAAGACATTGAGATTTTTGCAATAGCTTCTTTTGAGAACTTGTCATTAGACGTGTTTGTGTTATTGTTCTGTTTGCACTCGTGTTTTATAAATGTGCCTCTCTGCAATAAATCGCTTGCTGCCTTTAAACACTTCTGTTTCTTAAAGTTAATCCTCAGCAACGTCTATTACATCGGAGCTGACAAGCAAGCAGTTCTATAAAAAGCCTATAACAAGCTTGTTTATTGGTTTCAGATCATTTCTAAAACTGGAATCCGTGATTAATGGTCTCCACTAGCCTCTGAAAATTAACTCTAGGTGCGTGGAATACATGATATGCCACATGTGTTCTTTGTGTAGACTACAGTATGAGTGTACTCATGCTTTGGTTCATCTTGATAAATGATCTGGATTGCTCTTGGAGTGAGATTGTTAATGTGGCCAGAGGAGGTCTAGTTTTTCCTCTTGTCCAAGGTTATTTAAACTAAACCAACCATTCCTTTAAATGTCTCAAATCCCTTACAGCATGGGCCACAGCCTTAATGCCTGACAGAGGAACGCTGCTTTGCATGTAGCCTGATTATTATCTCCTACACAAATTGCTAGCAGCTGGGTTGTTCACGGCTGACGGTCTCATAGTTTATGTATTGAAACTGTTGGAATGTGGACAATTACCACTTTCACTTTCTCACAAAACCCCTAATACAGTTTACATAAACTATTCTCTTGAAAATCCTACTTTAAAAGGATTTATGAGCCTCCGGGGCTGGTTCAAGCAGATAAAGAATTTGCTTCCCATTTCATACATCTCTCTGGTAGCAAGGACAAACAAAAAAAAGAGATTATTTTTCATGCAAAAAGATTTTTTTTTCACATAATTTCATTTAAACCAGGCAAGTGTTTTACATAATTGAGTTTTAACAAGGCTTCGTCTAAGTGAAATATGTTGTACCACCCACCACTAAGGTCTGCTGAAGGTTAGATTTTACCAGACTCTATGCTGGACTTCTATATCTCTGTTGTGATTTAGGGGTCACAGAAAAAGGAAACCGCAAAGAGGTTAGCCAGCAAACAGTTGAACTCCCCAAAACTTTCTCCTCTGACTTTTTGCTACCCATCATATGCTGATTTGTCACAGCACAATATATCAAAATGCATCCAAATGATAAATGATGTATAGCGTTAGGTTTTATTTAGGAAATGTACACGATTGCTCATTACACAGTATGAGAGAAAGCATAAAGGGATCACTACAGGATCACTACAAATGCACATGTTGATCTAGCTTTATATTAAGTAAAATGGCACAATAATAAAATGCCTTTCATATGGAAAACCTCATTATTTTCATTCTGAAAGTCTACATTTTTAAGGGGAAAAGAAGTAAATGAGAAGAGAAATGGAGTGAAAGGAGTCAAGTTGTCGTCTTGTCTAAAGCTGGTGAGCACCTTGCGAGTGGTCGAACAGTTTAACCTATAATTACGACAATTAAAATAATACTCATATTAACAAAGAGAAATTGCTTCCAAATGGTCTTTCACATGAGCAAGAAAAGAAAAACAAAAACACATGGGCACAGTTTGGCTTCAGAATCTTGGCACTAGAGCATGAAATGTCAAATCTGAATTAATCATGCATTTAAATGAGAAACTGTAGCTGATTTTGTGACGCCATACACCATACAAGAACAGTTGTTCCTGTATTTGTTACTGTTTGTAGTCTGGCATACAATTTCAAGTTCAAGCAGCAGAATGCGTGCTTATTTTTGTTTTGGTGATAGAGATACATAGCTATTTTGTTTTGGGAATTCCCCATGCACTTTGTTGGACATGAGTCCAGAATTTGACTGCAGGCAAAACAACTTTAATGCATCTTAAATCACTGAGAGGATTCAGAAAAGTTGATCATGGTCCACATAACTAAGAGGTCAAGGAAGGGAGTGGAGGACAAAGATGGGGTGTGAACACAATACGATGTGTGTGTGTTCATGTGTCTGTCTGTGTGTCTGCAAGTATGTGCATTTAGGAGCTTCAGTGATTGATCATTTCCATTCTAATCTCTCACACTTAAGTGGCCTCTCAGGACAAAGAGTAAGGTACAGTGAGGGAAATACAGTAAATATTGCACATACCACCCTGATGTGTCACAACCTTGCAGGGGTTGACATCAAAGTGCACTGCTGAAATCAAAATGTCAGCCGTATTCCCTATAAAAATCACTGGACCCCTCACTCCTGTGATGAAGAGAAACAAGGGAGACTCCAAAGTCAACACAATTTTCCCCCTTTTTCCAGAAAAAAAGCTCAATCTGCACTTGCAGGTTTTGCCCTTTTGCTGCTCATAGTTTGAAGAGCGCTGTTAAAGAGACCTCCAGCGGTATTACTGCTCAGAGATCGTTTTTTTTTCTTCTGGCAATAGCGACCTCATGTCCAGTAAGTGCCCTCCCAGTGAAGTATTGATGTAGAGGCTTGTTTTGCTGAGGAGTGTGAGGGAGTGATCAGAGGAGTCCTGCGGACAAAATCGCACTGCTGACCCTGGACATCAGTGATTGATGTCGAATGTGACCATGAAACCCAACAGGGGTTGTTGTACTTTTGATTTTATTGGCCACCATGTCAGGCTGTCTGTTCTCTGTGGTGAAAAAGACCTGCATTGCTACAGTATAGGTTTTTGTACATGTATGCTGTAGAGACACAGCTGAACAACAGTATAATGATACGTTTGGGTTTGGTAATTGAATTCTTGTCCTATTTGTAGAGACAACAATATACAGAGCGATTCCCAAATGACTGTCATCTGACCACAATGATATAGAATATTGTATCCTGGGTAGTTTTAAGTTATTATAATAATAAGACTAAATCTTGCTGGGGTTTTTCTTTACAGTACATTACTCTACTTTTTAGTTGTGGGGCAGAGAAATTCCCCTTTTCATTTAACATACAGCACTGTGAGATTGTGTCCTTAATCAAAAATGTTTAGTAAGAAACTTAATTCGACCTAGATTACATTCCTATTGATATTAAGGGGAAACTCCTGTATTCAACTCTGAATCTTTTTTAAGATGGGATATTAAAAAAATATTGTTAGGGAACATTTTACTGATATGTTCAGATCAATATATGCAACTTGCCAAATACCTTGATTAACAACATTTTTCTCATTATCTCTTTGCTGTTGTATACCGTACTACTAATTTTCACGAGTAATTCATACTGAAACTTTGACTTGAAGCATGAGACGTGGTGCATTCATTTCTTTAATATTGAACCAAAAGATGATCTATTCCCTAACCTCAAGCATGTTTGTAGACTAAACTTAACAAGATTTGGCACGTGACATAAACCTTTGTCTCTGTAACCAAAGAATATTGCCAGTGGACATAACACATGCAGCAATTACATTTCTTCCAGAACCTCTTGGGCAAAGGAAAGTAGGCGTATATGAATATATTAAGGAGAGTGTAAAAGATAAGCAAGGTGAGATATTTATATCAGTTTCATTAGGCTGAATGATTAAATGAGACTTCGGTAGATCTGCATTATATATAGGACGTGACTATTTAAATGTAATGAACTATATTCCTTTTGAATTCCTAAAGAGGAGCAAACAGTTGAGAGACAGCTGAACTCTGTAACATCAGGTATAAAGTGAACACAGATTGACCGGGTTTGTAAACAGGAGCAAGCTGGGTGCAATTTACTGACATCATGTTACACAACTTCTGGGATCTAGGGTTCAAATGTAAGTTCACACAGTTACCCCTTGCTGATAGTCGAAGCTTCAAATGAGCAAAGCTGATATTGTTGGCAACTGTCATCTTGACTGTCTGACCAGTTAGTGAGCCACAGACAGTGGGTGGTTTGACCAAAACGGACCAACAAACTTGGCTTGACCAGGGTGGGGTCTCTGACGAATGTTGTGCGGGGAAAACCGCCTATCTGCTGTCTGACTAATGTGCTGGTTCTTTGTTGAGACTAAACTACAGGAATATCCCACACATCACCATCCATCTAAAACTCCACCTCCACCCATGTTTTGCTCGAGTTTGCATGCACGTACAACAATTTGTGGAGGCAAATATATATACACATATGCACATAAATCTACTTTGAATATACTGGTTACACAAGATATGACTTTCAGACATAAACTGTGCAGTATTTGTTCTACAAATTATACATTTATATGGGTTAGCAAGGCAGCTGAGGAGGTACCGTAGTGTTGAATCTAAAATGATTCTTATGCAGCAGAATATGTCTCTTACGTGTACGTGTGTGGGATTACTGCAGAGGCTAGATGTGTAGAGAAAAGCAGCAACACCCTCCCCTCAGTGTCCGCCGAGTGCAGTCAGAGCAATGGGGGAGACGTAAAACACTGGCTGCATTTTTCTCCACATTTATGCATACTCAGAGAGGAGAAAATAGACCCGTGGTTTATAATTCCCTGATTTCTCTGGAACATGCATTGAAATGTAAACGAGCACAATAAATTCACTTTTAACTGCCTTCATGGGAATTAGCCACATAGTCTGGACTTAAGAAACTCTCATACTTTCATTAAAAGCCACATCATTCCTTGTTAAAGTAACAATGTCCATCTCATAGAGGCTGCAGCATGTGTGTAGTGAAACTGTGTGATAACATCTGTGCTCAGAGACGTTGCGGTTAAAACACAGAGGTAATGAGTGCTTTGGGTTTTCATCAGTATCTCTTCACACTTTCCAAAATTGACCTTTTTATAGCCACATTGTTGGTTATTTTTCATATGGTTCACCTTGTTTATGTAGTGTTGTTTCTGCTGAGGCTCTACTCACTGAAAGATGCTGACAATGGCTGAACAAAAAGCTTTCAATAATGACATTTTAATATGGATCTCAGGGGAGGTTAGCAGGTCAGACAGGGGAGAGCATTTCGGTTAAGGATGTATAAATGAAATTCAATTGTATGTAGTTTGCCACACGAACAAGCACTGCTTTGGGCCTGCAGGATTGAATTCACACAGTTACATCTTGCTGCCATTCAAAGCTTGCAAAGCTGATATTGTTGGCAACAGGTCATCTTATCCAAGCCTGACCAGTGAATAAGCCACAGCCCATGTGCATTATGCATATTATTCATGAGCCTTTACATTGATCAAATTACAAATCCTTTTTTTATTCATACTTTATAAAACCAGTGAACCTTCAAGGAAGTTTGACATTTGGGGAAATATGCTTATTCACTTTCTTGCTGAGAGTGAGATGAGAAGATTCGTGCCACTCACATCTGTATAGTAAATATTTAGCTCGAAGCAGCTGGTTAGCTTATTTTAAAATTAAGACCGGCTCTGGCTGTATCACTTTATATCTTGCTTGTTAAAATTGTGCAAAAGCTGATGTATGAAAACAAATTCACAGTGTTAAGTAACTTTCTGGGGTCTCCGCTAGTTGCCTGGGAACTGCTCAGAGCCAAGAAATAGTACATAATCCCCCATAAAACCACAACTTGTCATTTGTATGCTTCAGATTTTTAAACAAATGTGTTAATAAGTGAGCATTAAAAAAGGGACTAGTACTTTGATTTAACACAGACTTGCTGTTTATATTTTTTGGCTAAACTAAGCTAACCAGTGACTTCATATTTACTGTATACACCCGAGTGGCATTGTTATTCCTATATACTGCAACCCAGCAAGTAAATAAATAAATATGTACACTATTACTTTCAAACCTCTCGCTACTTTCAAGCAAAAAACAGTGTACTTGTTCTTTATCAGCTGTTCTTTGGAACTTGCAGTGCATCAATCAGATAATCTACCCTGTTAGCGTCTTGTGGTCTTTCCAGAGAACTATTGCTTGGGAGGCAGCTGGAGCCAATAGAGATGGAGAGAGAGAGAAAGATACACAGAGAGTGAGAGAGAGAGAGAGAGAGAGAGAGAGAGAGAGAGAGAGAGAGAGAGAGAGAGAGAGAGAGAAAGACAGCAGGAGAGAGTGTAGCTATGTGCTGGGGAACTCAGGAGGCACTGGGGCGTAATTTAAACAGGCGACGGCTGTTGTGCAGACAGGAAATGAGAGGAAAGCTAGTTCCTGGGATGGGACTGAATTGGATGTTTCAGACCCAGACCGGTATCAGAAAGAGGAGACTTATGTGGCGTTGTTAAGGGTAACAGTAAGGTCATTGAGAGCAGCATTTCCTTTTCTGATCATTGAGCGAGCTTGTCAGCACCGCTATCTCAGTTCCCACATCCCTCTCAAATCATTTCAATGGGTTGGATTCAAAGTCTGAAATTCAGGCCGGAGCTGAATAAGACCTCCTGTTGCTGCGCGTGTTTATAAGCTCCGCTCCACTCTTATATGATGACTGCTTTGATTTGAAGTTTTGGGCAGTTTCATCCGATGGAAGGAAGTCAAGTTGAAAAGGCAAGAATTATTTCAATATTACATCAAAAAACAGGATAAAAATATGCTTAGGACCGGTCTGAGAATGCCCAATGCGACTGGGTCTTTTTTAGCCTGCAGTTTTGATTTAAAACAGACACACAATACCATAGTCAGGACCTAACTGTTCACATGTCAGTGCATTGGAGGAGCAAGCAGGCCTAAGCTGCTCTGGACTTTGTAACATCCCGCCATCTTGTGAGTTCTCACTGCTCAGCCTCATGAAGTGCAGTGAGTCCAGTGCCAGCCCGCCAGATTACTGCCCCTAATCAATCTGATTAGCCTGAGAGGGCGGACACCTTGGCTCACATCTGGACTGCATGCTCCGACTCCCCACAGTTTAGTCTGACAGCAACAGAGCCAAAGCATTCAGCTACACAGGAAGCCCATTCTGATCACTCAGTGACGTTGGTGGCAGCAGTCTTTGTGTGCTCTGTGTGAGTTAGAGAGTGTATGTACAGTACAAGCCAAGCCCTGATAAATGAAGCATGGTATGTACAATCATTGGACAGATTTCTCACATGCATTAAATTTTAGGTTTAGAGTTGATATATGTTTTTATTATGACAGATGGCATGAATGGAATTTAGGGAACGTGTGGGAACTGAGATATCTGCACATTTAACATGATCCCAATCTAGCTGCTCAAATGAATTAATTCCTATAGTAAAATTTCTTAGCAGTCCCCCGTGAGCTCATTTCAACCATGCTCTAATGATGGTGAAACACAAGGCCACACGTATCAGGCCATGTTCCCCTCACTTTCTCTGCTCACAGGCAAGAATAACAGGCACATAAGTCATTCCAGGCCTGCTATTATAAACAGGTGTCACTTTAGTGATAAAAAATGACATCTTAATTCAGAGGCGAGACGCTTTGTCAGAGTGGATTAACACATCATCAGAAGCGATTTATTTTTATTGTGCCAGCATCATTCGGGTGGAGGTCGAGCATGTCAGTAGTTCTGGCCTTTGCTTCTCCCGGGGGAGTGCTGGAGTGACACGTTCAGCCTTGATGTCTCTCTATGGAAAAGGAATCTCCTGACATGAGGTTGGTACTTTATGACCATTTCTGGGAACAGATGACAGTGTTTAAGGTGTGTTTTAAAAGAAGTTGCTTAACAGTCAGTGTAAACATCCGTGCGTGTGCTTATGTTGCAGGACAGTTTGAGTTGTGTAACATTACTGTCAGCCAGAATAAGGTGCTTATTATCATTATATCTCCATGAGAATCAAATGGAAATCATGGAAAAGTTAAGGATGACAGTATCAGACAATTACAAAGGCCTGTTTGCTTTTTAAAGCTTGCACCAGGTGTGTGATTAAGATCAAAACAGTATATTAGGCTGGCTATGAGTTTTGTGTGTAGAAAAAAAATAATTTAAATTAATTAATTAATTAATTAGCCACTTTTTTAGTGGATAAAAGTGGTGCTGGATCTGTTTCAGATGGTTTGGTGTCAGCGTTGATCTGCTAGTTTTCTCCATTTTGCATCGGTAAAGAGAACAATAGGCAAATTTACTGTTTGCAAAAGGCTTTATAAGACAAATGCACAGATTTTAGATTTGAATTTGAATGTGTGATTACAGATCAAATATTTATTACCACATATGTATAGTAAAGAAGAAGACAAAAGGGAATTTTAAAAAGCGGTATAAGGTTAGCAAGAAAATATTTGATCAGTAATTCTTTTATTTAAATTTGTTTTGTTTGAATCTAGGGGATGCAGGCAAATTTGTAAGATTACATTTAAATTAGCTCATCCAGCTGTGGATCACACCAACCTTCAGTTTTTTAAATCCATGGTTATTGCTTAAAATGCCGCCATAGTAAATGTCTTGAAATTCCCTATCCTTCACCATCTAGCACAGGGGAACTGACATGCAGTGGTCTCCACAGGCTTGTGTGCTTGCTGTGTTTATGGACACGCCCGGCACTTACCGTCTGTTTCTTATAAAGGATATCAAACAGGGAGAGCTGCCTGAGCCACAAAGCACCTGTTTCCGACACTTCCACTACACGTGTTTGCCGCTGTGTTCAAAGAGCCTTCAGAGGAGGGAGACACCAGTCATGCTGCCTTTGGAACTACTGTACATGTTAGATTTTTAATCACGAGACTTTGTCAACGTTACAAAGTCTGCAGTAGTGATAGTGATATAGTTTTTAGCTGATGAGTTTGTTGACACCTTAAACTATGAAATATAATGCAGGTCAGTGATTTAATTGACATAGATGTGCCTAATTTTCTGTTTACAACATTTGCGCCATCTCCCCAAAGCAATAGATTTGTTTTAGCTTTAATTAATTGCGTCATTTAAACTACCACTTTTCCACAAATGTTATAAATGCAGTTTGGTTTGTATATGCAGTCATTTAAAAACACACAGTAATACACATCTATCAGTTTATTTAAGAGACCTGCTCTTGAAAAACTTTTGAACACAGTATACAGTACAGTTTTATGATGACAGCGATGAGGGAGATGTACAGTCAATGTTGTGGTTGTGACAGGAGACGAGGCGTGTGTGATAAGGACAGAGGGAAACATTCTCAGGAAGAAGGCAGGATTTTTGTGTCTCACAGCTCCTGCTGTATGAATAGATACTAGCATTAACAAACACACGTGTGAAGTGATAAAGCCAAGCCCATAGGAAGGCGAGGAAGCAGCGTTATCTCCCATGTTGTTGGTAACTGCGGGGTGTTTCAGGTAGGATGTGATTGTTTCTGTGTGTGTGTGTGTGTGTGTGTGTGTGTGTGTGTGTGGTGTTTTTACAGGATCTTGACACTTTACAAGTCCTTCTGTACTGATAAACACCTTTGCTGCTCATCACTCGATTTAATGACTTTACACTTTACAGAGTTTTCAGTCATATCGTCTTTCAACAGGGATCAACACGAGGAACTGGCTGAATAAAGATGATAACACAATGTTAAATTGTACTTAAATCAGAGGACAAAAAGTAAATGTTCGACAAAGAGTCACTATGTCGAACATTTTGTTGGGTCCATTATCATTAGCTTTTATCACTGTTCTTTCCAGTTTCTCCTAAATTTCAATGCAACAGTATTTCTGCTGCTGCCAGTTACTCTGATGACTTTGAGATGGTGTAGAATCAGTACCCAATGTCCTAGTCTGTTTTTGGACTACATTCATAACTTTCAGGCATGTGTACAGTACATAAGAAACATGGTCATGTGCATACATGGATAAGAAACTTGATTTCTCAAGATATATATAGCTGGAGAAACATTAACGGAGAACGTGGAGAACTGAAGAAACACTCCTACCCTAATTACAGAAATTGGGTTTTTGTTTGTGACGTTTAAGATATCAGATTACTGCAGAAAAATGATGAGTAACCTGGTTACTTATGTGTATGTTAATGCTCTGGATCTAGATCAGCATCTGCGCTGATACACGCTGCTGCTTCTTTCCACCTGACAGCTAGGAGTTTCATCATGGGAGCATAATTCAGCTGAACATGTCCTGGACCCACCAGGAGGAGTCACTAGGCAAGTTCCCATCCAACCAAGACAGTAGAATCCAGAAAAAGGGGGACAAAGACCCAAAAGACCTAGAATTTGCGGTTCTGGTCATTTGAAAGTGGAGTACTAGCATTAAAAATCTACAAAAGAAGTTCCTGTTGGCCAGTGATGGTCTTGTTTTAAATGCGTCCTTGTGTGTGTCTATACGTTGAAGTCAGAGAAACCCAGCTTTGCAGAAACAGCACTGCCAGAAAGGTCAGCAGTTCATGAATGACAACGGTAGCCAGATCAGAGAAAGCGGCATATAGTTTTCTCCTTGTGCTTTGTGTCTGTGCATTCTTGTCGTGGTTCAGAAACAAGTTACAAACTCATACACCATCACAGTGATCACGCAACACGCTTGTCTGCAAATGTCATCAACAGAGAGTTGTCACAAGTAGAAACAAAATGAGATGCTTATTCATGTCATGTCAGCTAACCCGCAGTTCTTTGGCTCTGCGTAAAAGGGGATGTTTGTCATCTGGATGTCATCAGCTCTTCATTCTGTCTTTCTCCACACAGACTCTGCACCATCTCCCTGTAGGGCTAATGGTAGTAGTTCTCTGGACAATTACACTCCACACCACACATTTACTGTACACATCTGCACACACATGTACACAGAAACATTCAAGTCAAACGTACACATTAAACTGCTACCTCCACTCCACCCCCCTCTTCCTCTGCCCTCCCCCTACCCCTGACCCCCCAGTAATGAAAACAAGATGTTTTTATTCTCCCAGGACAGAGGGTAGCAGCAGTGCAACTCAAGTAAGGGCTCCCTCTCCCCTCCTCAGTACGGACGCTCTATAAATACTCTTACGACTTTCTTAAATATGTGACAAAAATACATTAACAGAGAGTTTATGGGCACAGGTTTGGCTGGTGAAAGTAAAAGGAGCTGTGTAATGCAAACTTCCACCAGCCTGGCAGTGGTGGGGAAGTGACAGCTGAGCTTTGTGGACCTGCAGAGGATCCTGATGTACTGTGGTGGTGCTTGTTGAATGGGACATAACTGAACTGCGCCTATGGGCATGTGTGTTTGTGTGTACTGTAGGCATTTGAGTATGAAGTTTCCACTAAAGGAGGTGGGTATTGCTCCCAGACTCGGCACCTGATCTTCATTTTTCAATTTGTAACCAATCTTTTCACAATTGGGCACCAACTGTAAGCATAAACACGCCAGATATTCATCTTGTTTACATCAAAGCCCCAAAGCATCACTACTACCCGCCCTACTCCACCTTCCTCACTTAAGCCTCCAGCAGCATCCCACCCAGGCTAAACATTGCCTCGGTCTGTCACTGCTTCTTTTCCTGCCATACATTAGTCCTAATCAAGGTCAATTCCTTTTTGTACTTACTTTGTTTGAAGCTGGCTATCTGTTGTCTTTCTGCATTGAGTGTGTGATGAGGATAGATGGATCCCGCTGTGCCACTTTTGGACATTTTCACATAGCCAGAGGATGTGGCTCACCTCCTAAACAATCTGTGACAGGCTAAACTGTAGTTCAGTGCTTTCTGTGTGGCTGGTTCTTCTATTTTTGTTCTTTTTCTTAAACATAAAAGTGTGCAATTTAAAACCTATGCAGTAGTGAATGTGTGCAATCAAAATTTCAATGAGGCAATACAATAACATGGCTTTGCATTATAGCTCTCTGACTTGTCTCAGGTTTCACCATACCAGTACCTCGTACTGGTTGATTTAAAGAAAAATAAAAAAGCAGGTATTATAAAATCCTATAATATATCTTCATAAAATTCAAACGAAACTGTGTTACGTGTTACAATATTTTACATTATAAATAACAAGGGAGCCCTGCTTTTTTCACATGATTTTACTTTAGCAGAAGTTCCCTCAAGAGAACCACTACCACCATGTGAGAACACTCTGTGCTTTATGGAGGAAACCTGGGTTAGTAATTAAAGCAGAAATCCCAGAGTGACAGAAATGTGTACCTTCCAAACCACAGCCACACTTAACACCGGTGTACAGAGAGATATACTGTCCGCCTTCCACGTGATTACCCACCGCTTTGTGGTGCTTGAGCCCATTGTCATTCTATGAAAAGAGTGATTCACCTTACATGCATTGCATGCTGTATGGGTTTTACACTTCTGCACTTGGAGTTAGAATTATTTGCCTGGGTCAGCACGAGTTTTAGCTGTATGAAGTTAAGCCGTGGTGGTGTTAGTTTCCAATATACTGCATCAAAGAGCCGTACTGAGCCACACTGTTGTGGTCCCCTCAGCAAAGCTGTGTCATTACAGCCACTGGATTGGTTTTAAAATGTCTTGTCATACAAGCAACAAGAGAGGGGCTTTTATATGCCTTGTTGTTGTTTTGGAAACTTTAAAAGAGAAAACAGATTCCACAATCGACAGGTTCAATGACAAAGTCTAAGCGTTCATCATGGTGTAGTATTATGGTGTGTAGTAAACAGCCTGCTCCGTCAAGAATGAAAAAATTCTTTTCAAATTGTCTAGTATAGGAACTACACACCCTGCCAAACAATGTAGGGAAATGATTAAGAAATTAAGCGCAAGTACAAGGAACACAATAACAGAAGTGCAAATCAAAAAAGGGCAAGGGGCGAATCCAAAAACATTCCACTTCTAGTCCTCTATCAGACCTCTACATTGTAATGGAAAAGCACCGTGCAGCATGACCACCTCTCAACAATGGAGAAACCAAATGTATTTCATTTAAATGATTATCATAAATAAAAGACCATTACATGCAATGTCAGCAATCAGGGAGAGCTACCAAGTTTATTCTTATGTTAACAATCATGCGTAACTAATATTTAAGCGTGTTACCAGAACTGTGCTTAGGCTGCACTCTAAACACACTCTTCTACACAAGATAAATGACCTCGTTTTTGCTTTCTCTACTTAATCCAGCAGCAATTTGGGACCCTTTATCATGTGTAGGCAGCCATATATTTGAGTGTTACACAATAGAGATGAATGGGGAAGCATAGATTTTACAAGGGGGATCGGACTGCTGGAGTTAGCAAAAAAAAAAAGAAAACGTATGCATATTTTTCTAGATTAAAATATGGTGCATATCCATGTGTGCATAAGGCTCTTATTTTGATAAATCAGGGGGTAGCCATTGTTTAATCCTTATCCTGAGACACGTTTGGATTTTTCTTTTACACACTAGTTCTAAAACTTAAAATTTCATATAGAGGAAGATCAAGATGCAGATTACACAGTATTCCTATATATACACTTGTCTGTAGTGTCTGTAAAAGTGCATGTGTGTGCATGCCTGTCTCCTTGTTTATGAGCTCTAAGCGCTGGAGTGTGAATGTGTGTGCTCTGTGATTGACACCGTGTTTACAAAGTTGTCTCTCTACACATTTCGGGTCAACTGAGCATCTCCCATTACTTCTGGACGCTTATTGTTGAGTGCTTCTACACGTTTTAGCCTTGCATTCATTCAGTACTAGTTTACACCACTTCTGTGTTTGGGAAAGTCATTGATCTCAATCAGCAGTCCATTATCTTTAGCAGGCAATTATCCACATTGTCACTTTTGCATTTAGCACTGTGACTCTGAGGTCACAGGGATCTGGTGTAACTCAAGCCTTGTGGATGGCTCCCCATCCTCTCATATAAAAAGTCTTCCAGGGTAAAGCACGCCCATGGGGCCTTTCTGCACAGGCATGCAGAATAGCCAGTTTCATTCACTCCTTTATTGAACTTCCACTGCAATGTGGCACAGTTAAATAATCCCATGCAGTAAAACAGAGTTTAAATGCTGCAAAAAGCTATGGCTTTGCAAACTCATCACTCCTAAGAGAACGTTTCTGTTTCAAAAAGTAGAGTGGCAACTGTGACGAACATTTGCTCAGCAGAATATGCAACAATGTGACCTTGAGTCCCATGTGTTTGCAGGTTTTTCATTCTGTCTACTGACAACAGCTGATTTCACCCTCAATCAGAACTGAGTGAAATCACCTGGTTCAGTGATTAGAGTGGAAAGCCTCTTGGTTTTAAGTTGCTTATGAAATTAAAATATATGCCACTGCTTTATGCATGAGACTGGGGGGTATATGCATGGTTAGAATGAGTGCTATGTTTATTTTATAAATTCCATCTTTAAAACCAAAACTGCTGTGGCAGGACAACATGCATTCTATATATAATTCAAGCTAGACATATGCAAAAATGTGTGATGCACATATTGAAAAACACTTTTGTTTTCAGTGGCCAATTACACATTACCTACATAACATACTTACCTGGATGACTATTTTATCCAGCATATGTGGGACCCAAATTTACTTGTACGATGATTACCTTACACCAGAACTGGCTTCATTTTATGAGCTGTACAATTTTGTCATATAAACAAGTGTAGATTTTATTTCTGTTATTTAAAATTTAGATGGCAACTTGTAACTGTGTGTTCAGAAAGACCACAGGGAGAATTTTAGATGTAACACAAAAGTCAATGGAAAGGCGCAGGTGGACAAAGGTGCATCCCTGTGAGTTGAAAATCTTTCTATTTGAGCAAATTATTTAGAACTTATTCTGTGAAACTGGAGGAACAAAAAGAACTGAAGTTTTTGAGATCAGTCTTAGCTAGTTAGCTTGGTACATTGGCTGGCTAGGGCTAATACATAGCTGTTCAATTTGCATGACCAACATGACATGACATCATCTTCTGTCTGAACACACCTTTACTCTGCTACAAATTTGAAGTAAAATGAGCAAACCTAAACAGGTACATGGTGTCAGTTCTTGTAAATTTCCAATTAAATTTCTTTAAAGTAAAATATAGCAGGCTATACCTGCAGGAAAATAAGAAGGTGTAATTTGACTGTATAATATGTAAGGTGTTGAATGATGCCTAGTATTGCAGGGTGGTAAGGCATGATGCAGTGCACTCTCAGTTAATCACAGTGGCTATATTTCATTAAAGAAAATTCAGGGGAATATTTAAAATAGACAAAGGGCGATCCAGCACAAATATGAATGGCTGACTTTAAACACCTTAATGGCCCTCAGACCAGAACTTGGCAGTTGCTGGAGTTATGAGTAATATCCGTCTGCAGGCAGCTAGTCCATTTAAGAGACAAGCAATAAATGGCTCAAGCGAGGGGGAGGAAAATGGTGCAGCTCATTTTAAACAAGGTATGGACTTGTCCATTTCCTTTGTTTTTCAGTTCCAGAATGGAAATCGTAAATAATAAATAATAGCCAGTATTTTGTGGTTCCACATTTAGCGTGGCACAACAAGGGTGCACTGAGAAATGATGGCACAAAAGAACTAGTAACAGAATAACCAAATCCAGATTTTAGGTTAGAAGTTCATAGATGCCTCTCTTATTAGAAGTACTGCATTCAAACTTTGACCTTCTAATTGAGCAACTCTGCCCTCAAGCTTTTTAATAGTCACCATGTCCATGCATTCTTTGCTAAACACATTCTTTAACATATTCTCTGCAGTGACACACTTTTTAAAAAGCATTTCCCCATTTCTCTTTTAGCTCCTCTAATCTCCATGTTTCCTCTTTTAAGCCAATCCTCATGTTTTCTCGAGCATTGCATGTCCCAACCTTGGGAAAAAAGCCCATTTCCTCCTGGTTCCAAGTTCTCCCACTGAGGGACGAAGTGTGTCCCTAAGTTCAAGCAGTACCCCAGGCAATGTAAGGGGTGAGGAGAACAAGAGGTGGACCAGTGCTAGAGCCAGGCAATACTAACCAGTGTGTGGGAGAAAATTGCAGGGTTACTGACCTTACAGGGAAATAAGAAAGGCTTGAGAAAATACACAACAAACAGGAGGCAGATCAGTCATTTTCAACTCATGGTCCTGATAAATATTATCTGCCTGACATGGAAAGGTCACAGCATGGATCAGCCATTCAGCTCTAAAGGCCAATGGCTATATCATCAATCTGTTTTCTGTTTAAGGGTTATCTCTTAAAGGTGACAATAAAGTGTGTGAAGTTCTGAAGGAGGATAGATAATCAAAAATACACATGCTCCTCTTTCTATTGAACTGATATTGTGATGGTTGGTACAGCATGGCATTAATTATGAATAGATGCATAGATCAGTTGTGTAGTTGTTGTATAAACGTCTGTGTGGAGCCAACAACTGACAAATTAGATATTTCAGTGTTATTTAAGCAAACGTTGCTAGATATAGTTTATTTTCTGTATTTGTGTTTGCTCAAAAGATGCTCTGTGCTTTGTCTCGTAACGGGTTTGCCCGTATGAAGAATGAACATTATGGATTAAAAGCTTAAAAGTCTTCTTGTGTTCTTCTTTTCTCTTTTTAGCACATGGCCGTTGGCCATTTTGCCTTGGCCGTTGCCTTGTCTGACTGCAAAATAAATCTATTTGAGTCCTGCAGTTTTGTATCTATATAAGGCAGAATAGAAGAATAGTTTCTATTCTCACAGACAGTTCAGCAATATGATGTACAAAATAACAAAACAGACAGTCTTCAAATTCTTCTACTTATGCACATATACAAACCAAATTTATGCTCAGCTGCATGTATTGACCAAAGAGTAATATATTTTTAGTTTAGTAACAAAGAGACTATGTCACCACTTTCTTGTAGTTCCCATAGGCGCCTACACACACAGACATACAAACCACACACACAATGAATGACTGACCTGTACAACTGCGATGATATATGAAATGCTCCCCACGGCATCAGCTCACGCTGCAGAGCTGAACAGCAGCTTCTTCCAGGTGATGGAAGCACATGGGAGGTCAGTCCTGCTCTGGGCAGCTGGAGAGGACATCATCGTAATATTTTTTTTCTGTGGTATTACACTACAGTATAATTTCTTACAAATATGTTTTGATCTGATGAGTACTAGATTTCTTCACACATTTATAAATGAAGCTGATTCCTTGAAAAAAAAATGTGTGAAAGTGTGCGTCTGTGTGTGTGTGAAAGAGAAACTTGAGCCATCATCGTGGCATATACCAACAGATGTCTGGTTGGCACTACTGCCCAGAAACGGATTAGCAAAGGAGATTTCATCATAGTCTGGGCACATAATGTGAGTTAGGAGGACAGGGGTTGAAAGACAAATTTTGCCACAGGCCAAGATTAGACAGTAGTGTGATAGATGTTCTCCTGCTTCTAATGAAGCTCCTGACTCATATTAGCCCAGGGTGAGGGAAACAGAAAGGGAGGGGGAGGAAAAGAGGCTGCAATGGGGGGGGGGCAGGAGCAGAGAGTTATCTCATGCTAACTTAGTTAGCTGATAGGCTCCAGGGATACAGGAGGAGAAGGGTCAAGACCCCTACCAACGTCCCCCAGGGGACCGAGGCACAGAGAAGTCAACATTCCTGAGAAACTCTGAGACCTTCCTCCCCTAGAGAGATGGAGAGATGAGGGAAAGAGCGATGGAAGGAGGAGACAGAGAGAGCCTAAGAGAGAAAAAGAATGACAGAAGTTTGCATGTTCTTTCCATTTAGCCCCCTTACAGAACAATGAATGCACAAACACACACTTTTCTATGCATCACATACATTTTCCAACCCTGCCGCAATCTCAGGCATTATTAGTGACTCATAAACTCACATTGACCTCTGTACACTCATTCCTGTCATTATTTATGAAACGTTTTTAGGCAAACTCCTAAAATAGTCCTTCTCTCCTCTCCTCTCTTCTCCTCCCCTCGGCTAAGTCATTTCCAGTGTAGTGGCTGGCGCCTGCAGAAGTCTGAAGAGCAGGAGGAATTCTTACTAGTTGTTTGGCAGAGAGCCATCGTCATAATGATATAGCACGTCAGGTTTATCGCTGACATGTGCATGCAAAAACAATTTGCATAATCTGTATGTGTACTTGTTTGTAAAGTACAGTTTGAGACAAATATGTGTCTGCAGACAGCTGATCTAATGGTATTTGGCAGCTGTGGTGGAAGTTGACATTCTGACAGAGACTGTGGGTGCAGGACACTGATAATCACATTATTCATCAACTCTGTCTCAGCTGATACTGTAGCTGGGCTCTGGACTTATGGCTGCCTCTGCCTGAGATCTGTGTGCACATGATAAGCTTTGACCAAAAGAAGCCAAAAAGCTGCTTTCAGTTTTATGTTTTTTTAAATAATTTTTTACATGTAAGTATATGTGCCTAAAGGAACTAATGTGGGCCAGACAGGCTGTACGAACTGTGCACCCCTTGTACTGCAGCCAGGACCCCTAGACACAGCACATTTTGAGGTCTGACATCGATTCAATTGACGCACTGTAATTGCACTTTGTCTGACCTCACAACTAAATCTCCATCACTCCCCCTACTGTACGGACACACACAAGACTCAAAGGGTTTTTAAATCTTTGCAGGCAATGTGTTTGATCAGCCTTGGGAAATCAGAAATATGCAGATAAATCGGAGTTTCAGTACACATGATACAGTTGTTTGCAAACACATATTCCCCATGCTACAGTATGTGCAGCATCATTTGTTTTCATGACAACCAGCAACTGTAAGTAGAAAAGCAGATCAGCGAGGCGGTGCAGAATAACATGAAAACATGACTGTTTTGGTTTCCAAGTCATTTCAAGTCAAAGTGAGTACAAGCACCACAAAAACAATGATATACCTGCTCTGCACAGTTGACATTATTTTTGTCCTGTCTGTAAGCGTTGGCCTTTCTTCATCAGATCTAATACAGCAGAGCTTTGACAGCCCTCATTCTGCTCTCAATCTCCAGCTTGTTATCCTCATGTCACTCTTGACAGCCCACACTGCAGAACCCCCTTTCCAAACATGTAGGAATGTATGGGAAATATAGCTTCATGGAATGCCACTGGCAATCACTGCCAGCCAACAAAGGAACAAGGGCAGTCACAAGCCTTCACAAAGCTCCAGACCAACCTTACAGCATTCTCACTCATCGATAGCCTTTTTTAGCCTTCAACTTTGGGTTATGTGCAATGAGAGAAAGTAAATGTAGCATTGCCAGTAATGACACAGTGCTGTCTCGCTTCTCTGACTGAGAGTCATGCCCTTCAGACACCCCTTGTCTGGGCTAAAACCCTGCGATATCTGGCAGTGGGTGTTGGTGTGCTCAAGGGGTGGAAGGATATTCAAACTTTCATCGTTGGTTAAAAATAGCCTGCCCCCTCTCTCTGACAAAAAAAGAGGGCCCTGCTAATAATCACAGCTCTGTACTGGCTGTCTGAAGCATCTGGTCTGAGAATGTGTCATTTTTTAGGAGGGGCCTGGGAAACTGTAGACACCATGCTTGCTGCCCAGAATAAGAACCATGGGAATGATTGAAAGGGTCTTTTTTTGTGTGTGGGCCGCTGAACTAGAACTAGCTTGTCTCCAGGTTTGGACTGCCTTTCTTGCCGCCTCCCGGCTGCTAGCCAGGCATAAGTCACTCAACGGCTGGTTTGCCAGAATCAGATGATTTTATAGTAACACATAAATGACGGGGTACACGATGAGGTCAGGGAATCATAGACATGGGAAAGATGTCATCTCTCAAGGGTCAGACAGAAGTTTCATATCACTAAGCAAGTAAGAGTTTGAGTGGTATGTGACATGATTATGCAAATACATTAACATTACTACACTATTAAATGACTGCATGACTTTTGGCCTGTTTTTCCAGACATGTCCTTTAAACTTGAGGGTCCCGTTTGCTTTTTTGCAGACAGTTAAATAGAAAACCAGTACCTCTCTCACACTGATGCTGTAAATGTAAGCCAGTAGCCGTTTAGGTTAGCGTCATGGCAATCTCACAGTGACCCCAGAAAATAGAACATAACCACCCTGACTTTTTGCTTTTTGTAAGATAAGGTGTTGACTAATGAGCTTGTTTCCAGTCTTTATGCTAAGCTATGCTAACTGGCTGTAGCTTCATATTTGTAGCACAAATATCACAGTGGTATCGCACATACTTCCTAAAATATTGAATTATTACTTTTAAGCCCTTCACAGTTTCACCTCATGATCTTGTGTCACAAGAAATGTGTGGTCTGTATTTGCACTGGGAAGCAAAGGTCTTCCTTGATACGGTAACATGAAACACAGATATGTAAACTAGTCACATGAGACACAATGCTGGTGATTTTACTAAACACAGAACATGATGCCAAAGACACACCTCAGGCAGAAGGGGTTGCCTGCATACTAATTAGTCTGTGTTATCAGCTAAGGATAATCAGCTACTATAGTCAACAGGGATGTAAAATATAAACGTGCAAGTCTCCCCTTGCTTGTATTATTCTTGATTGTAAAAATCTGAATTTAGGAGTATTAAAAAAGAAAGCAACTCAAAATAATAATCTTCATTTTAGAAACAAAGTTAATATATTCATTTGATGTATGTAGGCTGGGTTGATATATTGCATGGTATGGCATAGAAATGAATCTGTCAGCATGCTCATAAAGTATTACCACCACGCTTTCTATATTAAGTGGAATGTAACAGGTGCAATGGTGTGAATTGTCTCAGGCAAAAATGTGGACCACTATAAATTGGCTGGCTGAGGAAGGGAAGTTGCTGCTGCCGTTAACTTGGCTAACAATTAGCCTTTATAACAGACAGAGGTTTTCATGGGAGACAAACTGGTTAATGAGTGTTGTCAGACAAGGACTTGTCATGGGAAGCTTGCAGAATGTAACCTTAGACAGGTGATTTCCACCATAGTAAACAGTCTTCAGTGATTTTGCACTTTGCTACTTTTTGTATAATTCATCAAAACAAATACAGTTTTGTAGTTTTTTTTAAACAAATGTGCATTATTTTAGTATGCAAAGCTGTAAATTTCAGCATCTGCACTTTAAGATAAGAGATTAAGAGACAGACCAGTAGGACTGCAAGCTAATTTGCATCATACACATACCTCATTTGTTTTGACCTAATCTCTGTCATCATATACACATGAGGCAGCTTTGTCCTCTCTAGAATTTTTCTACAGTTGAGAGTGATGTGAATCAGTCTGGTTGTTCTTCACATGGATATAAAGGTTAACCCCATTGCAGGTGTTTGAAAATTCAAATACAACTTGTTTGGTGTTTGCAAACCACATTTTTATATTACAGTTGCACTCAACTGAATGACTTGTTACTATACTGATCAGTTCTGATTGTTTTCCATAACTTTGGTCTACAAATGAGAGTTTTCTATTTTGCTCACACATCATTATGTGGTGGCACCACAATGAGCAAGCTACAAACTGTGAGTGAGGCACTTGATTTTTTCTTGGCTTATGGCCCTGCTGAGGATAAGCATATTGAACATTTACAAGTAGTGGCAGAGGAAGAAAAGATGACAAAAATGATAAAAAACAGATGATGCAAGATGAGGCACATGCAGTCATTATCACATATCAAATGCCTGCCGGCCCACACAAACATAAAAATAAACACATTTTAGCAACATTATTAACAAAATTACACAATCCATTTAGGTTCCTAACACAAAATAAACAGTATAAACATATTGGAAATGTGTTGAAAACAGTGTAAAAACATTCATGAACCTTTATTTCATGTTTAAGTCTGCTCTCTCTCACCTGTGAGTGTTCCGGGAGGCAGCAGCTGATGTTTATTAACTACACAGTTTAATGCTTAAACGTTGCTTTGTTGACAAATAATCATACAGTAATTCGTTAGCCTAGTTTGTGTGTGTCCTGAGATTGAGCTGTTCTCCTCAGTCATGTGCGACAGGCCGGTCTGACCTTTATTGCAATAGAAATAAATCACATATAAAGTTTAAATGTGTTACTCCATAGTTAGTGTATAACCACAAACAGAGAATGCACAAGACAGTTGATTTAGAAATCCAGCCCTAGCAACAACAACACATTATTGTTTGTTACATTGTTACATCTTTCAGTCCTTCAGGTACGATGAAGTAAACCTTTTTTTTAAATAATTTTTGTTTAATTCAGTTAAAAGTTTTTGTTAAATTGTTCATGAATCGTTCCTTCTTTTACTTTATTGTACCTCTAATATATTTGTTCAGTGGAGGTCAGAAAGAATACAGTACAGCGAAGGAGCTCCCTATGTGTGTTTGTAATCCTGTATCCACTTACTACCAATCAAAGCTCCATTACTACTGTGTTTTAAGGCATTAGAGATGTCAACATTGTTAAGGCATGTGTATTGTTTTCTCAGTCAAGGAAAATTAGAAAATGAATTCCTCTGGGCTGAAGTGGAGCGTGTTCACAAGGGGTGTAAGTGAGGGCGGTGTGCATGTGTGGGGGTCATAGGGTGGGGTGGGTGTCTGTATGCTGAGGGAAGGTGGTGAGGGAGGGGGATGCCAAATTGTGCTCAGTCACTAGCAGATCATTTTTACTGAGACAGCTGAATTGTGGGAAAAGAGGATGCATGGTCGCTCTGCCATTTGTTTTGCTTGCCGCAGCCTCTCACCCAGACATGCTGAGTGCATACTTAGTAAAGACGCAAACACACACTTTTTTATCAGACGCATCACTGGACAAAATTATTCCTGAGAATTGTGGCCTCTACAAAGTGCAATCCACAACTTTTTAGCAGGATGTTGTGGAAAAAAAAAGAACAAGCACATGAATTTTGGGAAAGACTGGTATTTTCTTCTTGGCAAAATTGGCATATTAGCTAAACCATAGTATGTTCATTGTGTGCTCATATAGTAGTAACTATTGACCTTATACAAAGAAACTCCTCTCTCTTTACCTCCCCCTACGTCCCCTCCTCTCTCCGTTGCTGGAAAGGAAATGGCAGCTTGAGCACAGTTGAGAGCAGTTATGGCATTAGGACAACAGAGGCGTGGCTGGCCTTAAATGAGGGGACAAATTGTAGTGCAAGTAGGAGGGAGGGCCAGCAGCCAGCAGTGGCACATGGGAGGTGGCCCCTGAGCAGCCCAGCGGGGTCAAGCCGGCCTCCCTGCCATGTGAACAGGAAAGGTGTGTGAACTTTTGCCTTGTCCCGCTCAGTCCATCATCCAGCAAATGGAGCACATCAGCCACACTGGGGTAGAGAGCCTGGTTGGGGTGGGAGCCGAGAGGTGCATGGTGGGGGTAGGTGAACACCTCACACAGGCTCCCTTTGTGCTCTGGGCAGAGGTTTGCATTACTACAGAGTTTGGGGGGGGGCAGCTGCAAACTGCAGTAGGAGAGGGTATGTTGGAGCAATACAACGAGAAGACCATACTGTTGGAGCAATTACCACTTGGTCATTATCACGCTCAAACAGATGATCATCTATCTTCACATTTAAGGTGTCACCTGGTCTTCATTTTCTACTCAATTACCATTAATTTTATTGTGAGCGGTCACAAATAGAACCCAGTCCTTTATCTCCCACAACCAGTCAAACACAGGTGTAACTAATAACACAAATAATGACAGTATTTCATGTAGCTGTACCCGTAATGAGGTATTGGCTCCTTAGCATGGCTTACTGGCACACCTTAAAGCAACATTATGCAACTTTTCTACCATAAAGTAATAATGTTGATGCTACATTGAATTGTAATCGACTGAATGGTGCCTCTGTCATTCCCACTGCTGCACGCCTGTTCTCGCACTATGTGACTTTGTGCTCCGGGTACGTAACGCTTTATGGCACTAAGTCACACACCACCAATTATTTCCCCTATTTTGGTAAAACTGGATCATATTTTATGAAGAGAGTGTTTTCTGGTTTTCCCTCTGATGTACTGGTGGACAGAAAGTAACTTGTTGCGAACTATAGCTGTTGTTGGCTATTGCTAGCTTAGGTTAGCTCAGTTTGTTAGCCGGGCTTCCCGGACTGTGAGCTCAGACCACCAGGGGAGTGTCAGTGTTTGCACAAGGCGTTTTGGACCACCGAAAAAAGGAGGTTTTCAGGCTGGGTGCAGGGGAAAGCTGGCAGACAGCAGCGGTAGTGTCGTGCCAGAGCCGGAGCTGGGCTTCTTGTTGTTGGACTATAATATTAGCCGGTTGCAATGTCTTGTGTTGTTGCACTTGCTTCATGTTTGGCTGTGTTGGCCAAATTGTCAACGTTTATAAGTAATATAAGTAATAACAAATACACATATTTATGACAGTGGTATTGAACTGTGACCCTGTTGGTGCTAAATGTAATGTTACTTTAAGGTATTTCATATTCTTACATCTTTTTCTATTTCCAATTGTCTGTCTCTGTTTGTGGGTCTGAGCATGTACATATACACACATAACAGTTGACAGTAAAGTAATATAGTTATGTATTTGTGTGTTGTAGTATGTGTCAGTGTATGTTATTATGTTGCATGTTTAAAATAGAGGTTATTTATTATTCTTATATCTCATCAATTTGCCCAATAGTAGTAGTGTGAACTTGGATGCAAGCACACTTGTATCCTGTCTATTTCACTCACATACACAAACAGTCAGTTTCCATATTTACTTCCGTTTGTACTTTGTTTACTCATGCACCCATTCACACACTTGTACTTGCCCTTGCATCGCATAACAGCCCTGTACAACCAAATTTAACAAAACTGATACTCCGCTGTAACTGACTCTATTCTAAGATCTAAGTAAATATAGCAAGCCAGACTGCTCTACTTCCTCCCAATGGGAGCTGAGTGGGAGTTCAAAAAGATTTAGAGGAACAGTTAAAACCTGAATATTTTAAGATATGTTTATTATTCCAGAATAGATGTCAAGATATTTCAGTGAATTCCCTATGATGTGGCTGTTTATAGCTCGTGCTGTTGTCAACGATCCTTTCCAGCAAAGCTGCCATCAAGAGCATGTTTTTGATCATTCATAGGAATCATGGATCATTTTTCCAGATCATGTTTGTTGTTACAGTATACTAAATAATAATTAGCTTTTAAAGTTTCTAACTACTTGAAGGATGAAGAACAAACCTTACTAAGGTGACCACATTGCCAATTAGCAAATATGAGATTGGGCAGGTTGAGACTGCATGATGAATTAATCATGAATCAGATTTGTATTTACAGTATGTGTTGAGTTATGGACAATTTTTTTCTATAACTGAAATGTAGGAGATTGATAGTAATAGTCTGCTTAACATGGGCTTTTTCAGTCAGCTCAAAGAGACAAAAAAGAAAAAGATCCATGGGCACTCTTACAAGACTTGATTGTGAAATTTAGTCGTGTAATCTAATTAAGATGTCACTAAGTGGATAGAATATTGAAGGGAAAAAGCCACAGATTTTGTCAATCTCTACGATTGATTTAATTAACTGCAAATCTCTTGCTGTGACCCCTGTAATCCTGTTTTTTTGCCTTTTTTCACCCGGTAAAAATTAAAGTTTAACTATAAATAGAGGTGGATAATGCAGTTGACCCGAGGGGTTAATTCTCAGGCTTTTGGATGCTTTCATCCCCTGGAGGCCCTTAGTCCATGCTCTCCTCAGGTTACATTGCCATGAACTCGAGAACCACCACAAGGAAATGAGTTCATATGGAGAAATGAAGCCAGGATTTGCTCTGCTCGGGCACCTTTGTAGGCACTCCCAAGATGAGAGGCCGGTAAAAGGCTGAGCCTAAGTCTCGATTAATACCCTGATTCCATACCACGTCATGAGGTCAGTTAGAATTCAAATAAAGAGAGAAATCATGGAATGAAATGATTGAATCACCAAATGGTCCACAGCAGACATGATGGTTTGGGTAGAACGTGCAGTAGCTTTCCTTTTTCAACACCTGTCAGAAAGATAGACAAACTTACATGTGAGAAAGAGAAAAACTTAAATGAAATGTCTCAATTAATACCAGATGAAAGGGCTTGTTGAGTACAGCAACTCTGAGCTGTGTCCGTGCATGCCGCCAAGCCAGCAGCTTTTTCTGACTAATTGTTCCTTTACATAATCCTAAAATGTTTTTACATAATCTCAAATGCTGTTTACACATGAAAACTCCACAGGATTAGTATTATAAAGTACTTCACAGTGCCAGGATAAATATACATCTTATGCGACAGACCCAACTGTTTCAGCATTTATCTTTCTACATTTATTCACCTAATCAAAATACAGTTGGATAAATAGATATATGTGGCCTGAGTACACATACAGAAGTCAAACAGCAATGACACGTCAGTCAGTCCGCGCCTGTATTTCCAGTATTTATTTGACCATGTTGGTGACACTTAGGACCCGAGGCCATGGGATTTATGTCACACTAATATGTTATATGCATCACGCTACAACGCGTTCACATACCACACAAGTACACATACTCACAGTGTACAAACAAGCACACGTGTGTGTGCACAGCCACAAAAGCACTGATTGCCTGAGCAGCTGAGCTAAGCTGAGGTCTGGAAGCTCCATTTGAAAGTGCTACTGTGGTGGACCTGAAGGTAAAAAGTGCCTCCTGGGGTGGTGAGCTCTGGGAAAAAGGCCATTGAAGATTTGCTACTGAGGGCATCGAGTAACACAGCCATCCTAACTTCTTGGTGTTATTCTTTTAAGCTAAATTCACGAGTACCGCAGTGGTAGTTGTCCAATTAAAGCATTTGATGTTCTGCTGATGTTCCTCAGTTATAATATATACTACTACTTCTTACTGAGTAAGAATTTCCAAAGAGCTTCATAGTTGTTTTCCCTTCTTTCCAGGTAGTTTTTGATTATGGTTATTATCAGATTCTTGATTTCCTACAGACAGCTGATCCATCACACTGAATACGTTAAAAAAAATCTCCTTGCATGATACTGCAGGATTTCAAAAATAAACAAATTTGATTTCATAAATAAATGAATGGAAAGCTTGCCAGAGAGGTTGGAAAAATACATACAAACAATGAGAAACGTTACATCATAGTTTGCAAAATTCATGATTGTAGTAAATGGGCTAAAACACACAAAACCACTATGATGATCATTAAAAGGCCATTAAAGAGCTGTGAATGGATCACTGTTCTACATCAAGCAGAATAATACACAAGAGGGGAAAATGTCTCTGTCCCCAAAGTGTTTGGTGTGTGTGGTCTTACAGGAAGTAGCACACAGGTCCTGCAGTGTGATGCAAGGTTCATACGATTCAAAATGTACATAGACACTGTTGACTTAAAAACAAAAAATAAGATAGCATCTAGACCAATAAATCTAAATGGTGAAAACTGCATACATTTTTTAATTATGATCTCTTATCACACTATGCCTTAAGTTCTTGTCCCATTGTAGAACGTCCTGCATGAATCCCTTACAGTGTGCAGCTAACTGCACATGCCCAAAAAGATCCCCCACTACCTCAGCACCCCAAAACCCCAATGCATGCATTAATCTGACACACCCGAGAGGGAAAAATCCAGCAGCTGCCAATGCAGTCCCACCCACCAAGCTGTGTCCCAAGAGTTCTACTAATTCCAAGGTCATGTAGATGCCTCAGCCCCTTTCCTCTCACCCGGTCTTCTTACCTCAGCTGCAAGGGAAGGAGAGGAAGTGAAGGACAGAAAACGGTAGAGGAAGACTTTCAAAAGCAGCTCTGTCACACAGACATTTGGCTGTTAAGTGAGAAGTTCTCTCATGTAACAGATCTGAGAGCACAGATTACTCAGGTGTGATGGGGCATGTATTTCAGGAGGTGGGAGGACAGGGGAGGCATGGTGCTGTCTTCTGAGCTCTCTCCATCTTCAGTGATTGAATATTTCATTAGAGGCGCCGAGACCAGTACCAGACATTCCTAAATCTCCCTTCGCCTCAGTGACCTCGCTCTGGTGGCGGAGACTAGAGATATGGCTTTTATTACTCCACTGGAGTCATGGCGGCTTGAACAAAATCTGACTTACTTTTGCAAATGTGAGAAAAAAAAATAAAACAAATATGCCATAGAAATTCTATTATGTTGCTTTTTTTTACACACACAATATTGCATAAACAACATACATAAAGTGTAGAGACTGGATTAAGAGAGATGGACCCTTTTGACTAAATGACCTTAATAAACATATTGTTTTATAATTGTTCACAATGCAAATGCATAACAAATGCCTGCTGTTTACATTACTGACAATAGAGATTTGGCTAGCTATAACAAAGTATGTAACATATGTCATGTTTGTGTGACAACCCAGACTTTTAAAGATCATATTAGAAACTCTATTTTGATATCCATCCATCCATTATCTGTAACCACTTATCCTCATCAGGGTCACGGTGGGGCTGGAGTCTATCCCAGCTGACTTTGGGCGAGAGGCGGGGTACACCCTGGACAAGTCTCTATTCTGATATTTTCTGCTTAAATCCACTTAGTACTCGGTTTGCACTCTTATATGGGTTTATATTCTAACATGTGGTCATAAAAATTGTCCACATACTGAAAATTAAATATTCTGACATGATGATATTGTGTTATGCAGCAGAGGAAGAACTCTGATGAGTGACAGACTAAGAACAAGAAAATGCTACGTAAATTAATTTTTATCTTAGCAATTAATGTTTACCCCCTGCTTCCCTATTTTCCCTGCTCTCTTTCTTCTTTTACTTTTGGGATCCACTCTAACAACAGCATGCTCCTATGGAACCATGTGCTTAAGTTCTGCATGAGTGAAGTCTTTTAGTCCTGTTTTCTCAACACCTCTTTTCAGTACAGGAAATGTGTTGAAAGGATGCCTTCTTTGTATTGGTTATAAGTGAGATACTCACCGTAATAAATGGCAACTCCTGTCAGCAGCATGAACTCTACTGCTAACCTTGGATGTGCAGTGAAATGTTAAACTTTGGACAGAGGTCTTCAACTCCCAACGTGCAGAAAATATTAGCCTACAATTCTCTCATAGCGTTCCAAAATAGTGAACTTGAATGAAAACAAACTGATCACCTGTTGTAAGTCATGCATAGAGCAGAGTACTTAGATTGTAGAATACAGCGCTGTGGCTAAGCTTTTGTTTTCCTAGGTAATCAGGTTTTCTTTTTGTCCCCTTGCCAACCCCGTGTTTAATTCTAATTCAATCAGCAAGTCCATATGTTGTAATTTTTTTCAAGCATGAGAGCTATCTGGCTGTTGCATTAATCATCTCTTTAAGCCAACTCTCCCACCAGTGTCCCACAGACTCATTAGGTGAACCTGAGATGTGGCAGTCATAAATCCTGTTGGGGGTAGGCAATGGTATGTGACAACCATGGGAGAAATTATCAGCTAGGTAATCCACCATGTTGGCACAGAGACAACGGGGAGTTACCTACAAGAAAGGGACGCAGGGACTAAGAGAAAGAGGTTAGGTGTAAGGGTACATCATCCAATCCTCAGCGCAGGTTGGTGGGTAGCAGGACCCTGACAGTGGGAGATGAATGGGAGGGAATTATCTACTCACTCGGCCAGATAATTGCTCCATTTGGCCCTGAGTTAGAGAATAGCTTCTAATTAGCTCCCTGCAGTCCCCTAGACCTTCGCTCCTCCCCCAAAAGAAAACACTCTCACACATGTTGGAGGTTCAACCAACTGGGTCACTTTGATGACACCTAAAAAGTAGCAAACTCTTCGGCCAGTTGGCAACATGTCTGATTTAAATTATTTTCCACTTTAAAAGAGAGGAAAAGTCCTGTGTCAGTAAACCCTGATTACCAATTTGGTGCGAGTCGTCTTTCACACTGTAGCTGTCACATGTGAGTGAATGATTTGCAGATCTTCACTGTCATCTGCATACATTTCATTCAGCTTAGGTGTTTGTCATATGCAAATGATCATGGAGTGATTAGATAATAGACTAAAGGCGCATTATGTGGGCAAATTGCAACCCTTAGTAATATGTATCGTTACCTTGTCCCGTGTTTAAATGAACACTTTGACATTCTCTTTCTATTGTGACGAGTTAGATGAGAAGATCGACACCACTGTCGTTATTGTAGAGGTTAGCTTAGCTTAGCTTAGCTTAGCATACAGGCTGGAAACGGGGTAAACAGCTAGCCTGGCTCTGTCAAAAGGAACAAAATCCACCTATCTAAAACTCACTCGTCACTTTATATCTCACCTTATATCTTATTTGTTTAATCCATGCAAAACATGATGCTTTTTGGAGAGAGTCAGGCTTGCAGTCTCTCCATACCTCCTGTCTTTATATTAAGCTAACCGGCTGCTGGCTGTATTGTTCCTAAATCATGGACAGATATAAAAGTGGTATCGTCTCATATAATTTTCCTATTCTCTTAAAGAAACTGTTCTGTTCACTTTTAAACTGTACTGATAAGTGCTATTGCTGTTCCTAAAATGCACTGCACTGCACTGCAAAGAGGGAACATTACCACAAAGTTAATACACTAAATTTAAAGGACCTTTTGGGCTATTATCACCTCACCACTAATAAAGAGGCAATGTACCCTCCTCCCTGATAGGCAGTTTTCACCACCAGTGGGGGGCCATTTACAACTGAACGTCTCTAATTAGCATTCTGTTTATTTGTTCTCACAGTTCAAGAGCAACAAACCTCACCCATTTCCTCCTCTTGCTGATAGGATCCATAAACCCAGAGTCTCATCAGCAGTCTGGCTTGGTAATGGCAAGAATTACACTGTAGCCAGGCTCTTGTCAAGTATTGTTGTGGGCTGTGCTAAGTGCAGCAGTGTTGCAATGTGCATCAAACTTTGACCTTTGGAATAATGAATGTTTTCGACTCACGAATCCACATACCTTGCCAGGCCTTTTACAAATCTCAAATCTCAATTCAGAGACGTTTAGACGTGGGGGAAACAAAAGTCATTCAGTAGTATTAAAGATCAAACAGCCACAGTGGCCCAGTTGGGACTTCTGTGGGGAAGATAACCTCCAACACTGGCAGCAGTAGAAGGCGGTGACAGCTTTAGTGCACATGCCTGTGTCCCTGCGAGTGGACTGCACGGGGACCCCTGACATGCGGAAGCCTGCAGAGAGTACTGGGCTGCCGTTGGGGTTGAGTGGGGTTAAAGTGGGTGATGATAGTTGGAAGGATAGAGGGGTAGAAAAGGGTTTAAAGCATTGTGATAACCACCCCAACAACTTCTCCCATTAGCTTCAGTTGAGTTGAGGACAGCAGGCCACAGGAGACATGGCAATGTAGGAATTGTCAAGCACTACTGTCACTGGAACAGTATCATAAAGGTTAAAACAAGCATTAAGCTTCTCCCCCTCACTTAGTATTCATAGATTTTTCATGGTAGACTCGATTTCAGGTTCATATTTTCATAAATGTGGAATTCCATCTCATCTGTCAACTGTTTGTTTGAAGTGATTTGAGATATCCCAATGTAACCACAGGAACTAAGGGCTGTAGAGATTTCATTGGCAAAGGGGTGGGGATAATGGGAAAGGCACCCTGGGAAAATAAACCGCAGCCAGTGATCCCTGTATGCAACATAATCCTTTCTCAAACTCCCCTGTTTATGGATGTTGGGATTTCTATCTGCAAGTGTGACATATTTCTCATCCAGATCACATGGCTGCCCATCAGAATAAAGGCAGTAAGTATGGAGTCTAATGAGCAACAACGTGCTTGGTGCATTGTGAAACATGATGCTATCACGTGATTTGACGACTGAACAGGCATGTTCAGGTACAGGCAAATACTCAAACACGGACTCACTAACAGGCACAAACTGATGGAAGTTCAGCAGCTGTCCTCAGAGACAGCGGTATATCATTAAGTCATTAGTCATGTGTTATGTTTGACAAGCAGGGATTTATCACTTTTCCTTAAGAGGAAAATTAGGGGGAAAAAAGGGCAAGAGAACATAAAAGTTTACTACGCAGGTAGATAAGAAATGTGTAGTTAGGTGTAGTCATTCTAAGTCTTGTAAGTCAGACATTATGTTCATGTGTTATATTCAAACCAAAATAGATCTTAAACAGCATATAACCCAGTTTTGGCGACTTAAATACTGTATAAATCACCCTGTAAAGCCGGTATTGGTGAGTTGAGAATGTGTCACACATCACCTCTGGGAGAATGAGTGTAGCAGAGCTCAGCAAAGTGGATGGAGCTGATAAAGCTGGATTGTCTGGCTGTAATCAGAGCCAGATGTGGTCAGGCCCTCGCCATGGTGGTCCAAACCACATCTGCTGTGTCAGGGGGAGAAGGAGAAGGGGGGGAGGGGCCACAGCTGGATGACCTCTGACCCAGAGAAGGGAACCACGAGCCAAGGCTGACAGCTGCCATGGACGAGGCAGGCGACCTGCTATCATCTCTTTTGCTTACATGGTTTATGACTCTGCTCAAAAGTTTCAGATGATCTCTCTCTAAACAACTTTCATGTTTACCAATGCTTTCTTTTTTATTTGTCCAAGTATTTTATTTTTGTTATCACATAGTTTGTAAGATGTTTTGAGATTGTGTTTACTTCCAAAAACAATACGAACAAAAATATCAGTAGATAATGATCACATCTGTTCATCAGTGTAAGGAACAAACAGATGATGACCTGATCTGATACACAATTATGAGCACATTTACAGGAACATTGATGGTTTTACCTGTTAAAATAACTTGTTATGGCATCTTAAGCCATTGTGTTTTCAAACTGCTTCATGTTCACACTGCATATAGTTAAGTTTACTAAGAGGCTGCCATTTCTGCAACTTCTTGTACACTAGCAAGCTCAAAAGCAATCTGATCTTGAAGTAGAAAAAAAAACAACAGAAAAATGCAAACATCTGTGCTGACTACAATTTATATGTTGCAGAGATTTTATTTTTTTTACCGACGTTTCTATTTTGCATCAACTTAAATTACAAGAAAAAATACCAGTTAACTCTGACTTGCTTTACTTTTTGCTTTATTTTTAACATTATACCTCCTGAAAACATACGCCAGACAAAAGGCATATTGTAAATCCCCAAGTCTGAGAAGCTGGCAGCAGAAGTTAGGCGCAAACATAGACCAGTAAAGCTGTCACTGCGGCAGGTAAACTGACATTATCTACACGTTCACTATTAACCCAGAGGCAGGAACTGCAGCTTGATGATGGACAGCTCTGTGGTTGAAGCTTGCCCGGGGCTATTAGTAGATCATTGGAGGAATTACTTTTCCCTCATGTTGTCTACTCTATTCAGGAGGGAAAAAAAGGGTAGGCCGATTGATGTGATTCAGCTGTTAAATGAGGAAAATAAGATAGCAGCTGAGGTTAGCCATTTATTCCACCTTCATGGGATGTATAATCCTAAATAAGACAGGGACATTTATCATGATGCTGCAGTTTAAATTTTTTTCTAATAAGTCTACAAATTGTCTAGTGCACTTTTTTTTTTTATAAGCTATGTCTTTGACCACAGGATTACTTTTATTATTCAATTTTATCCTATATTTTCTGAGTAAAAATTCATATTTTTTATTGCATCCCTTTGAAGTCTGGATTAATTCAGCACTTGGTTGAACTTGTGCTCTTGATGTGCATTTGACCTTACTTATACCCATTTTATGACCTCTTACCCTCTTGAATATCGTTGAATATGTCTTACATGTTTCATCAATACCCCACAGGGAACACCCAGCTTCAGCCAAAAAGCTGATATCCTTTATCACAATCCTTTCATATCTGGTCTTGATGGATACGGAGGGCAGGCAGTCAAGCTTAACTCCCTATACTTCAGGCCTGTGTGGTGCAGTGATAGGGGTGAGTCGTCATCACCATGGCAGCGTGTGCTCTATCTCCTGTGCTTGATGATGGAATTGCCATAAAAAAAGAGATATATCTGTCTTCACAACGCCAGAGACGAACGAGGTGCTTGAAGTATCGCCATGGTGACCTGTCTCCTTAGTTTCAATGCTTCAGGTGCCTCATATTTCGTTCCCTGCACCCCCTCATTTTACTACAGCAAAGGTATGCATTTATCAAGAGGAAGAGACCTAAATCATTTCTTGCACCCAAGCTAGGGGTTGGAATGCCAGGGCTGATATGGCTGAACACACTTGTGCTTGAGTCTGCAGGCTTGCTTGTGTGCATGCCTCTGCTTATGCGCAGTATGTCTTGTTGCTGTTCTCTCTTCGGTGTGGTCTAACGGATGTGAGAGATGATTCCAGGTAACCAAGGTAAGAAAACCATCCATTTACAGTTCAATTTATAGTTTAGAACCACCTGAGCTACAAACATATTTCAAGTAGCAATTCTCTGTGATATTTTTGGCAACATTTAATACATGAGGGGTTATTTTAGGCACCTATTGTGAATGGCGGTTTCATTTAAAGTAAAAACAGTCCAAAGAATGTTCCATAAATCTCTTCATTTGGACACTAATTAATAAGTCCAGAAGCAGATGAGTTATTGCTTGGGCAAAGGGTTATTGCCAACTGTTACTTGCCACCATGAATTAACCCATCATCACCTTAAATATATCTTATCATGAATTATTATCTGACTCGAAGTACAGGTTTGCTGTTTGAAGTGATGCGTTTAAGTCTACAGACGCACCCATGGTGACGCCGGTGTCACGTAAACAAATTCAAAACAGAGTGCAAAGAGGAAATACTTTTCATGTTTCTAATTATATAATAATAAATCATATCCTTGCAATGGTGAACAACAAATAAATAGACAGGTATGAACTTTGACTAATATGATTCTCTGTCACATCTAGAGAGCTAATGGATGTTTTGGAATTAACTGTGCAGCAACAATCCAGCTGATATTTTTTGCTTGTTTTGACTGATAAAGCTTAATAATAACACATAGCAACTGTGTTTTTATTTTATTTTTCCAAAAGCTTCACTGACACTTATTTAGCACATGCAGTCACTTCATTTGACAATGTCAGAAATCTAATTAATAACTTAATAAATTCCTTGCTGTCTGTCTGTCACCAACAAAATTTAACTAAGTGTGTTTTTGCCAAGAAAAAAAATATCAAAATAGGAGTAATGCAGTTTAGGGGGGATGTAATTTCTCCTGACATCCTGTTATCAGCACCCAACACTCCATTACATAAGCGCGATAACACCCAGGACTATGCTACAAGTAATGGGGGGAAAAAAGATAGAGAGCACAGGCACCTCCTTCAGAGCTCAGGCATTTCCTTCTGGGATATCCCCCTCTTATGACCTCTGAGGGGAAAAGGAGAGATGGTGGAGAGGAAAAAGTGAGTGTAAAAACTGGCAGGGTCCATTAAGGCGTGTCCTCCTGAGAGTTGGAGTGTAGCAAGCTACAATGACCTTTAATGGATTTGAGTGACAGGCAGTCAGTGCTGGATCAGCCGGTGAGGAGTGGCTGGAAAGAGGCCCTTTCTCTATTGTTCTCCCTGTGACGTTCGCTGCCATGCTTCAGTGAGGGCAGGTGCTTTATGGGTGTCAAAATAGGAAGACCCACGGATAGGCTTGGCTGCTGTCCATGCTCCTCTGACATATGACAAAAGCTCCACTCTAACTACAGCACAAAAGGGAGACCAAAAGTGAGAGCAGGTCATTTACAAAGAGCTGCTAGAGACTCCGTGCTTTGCTTAAACGGGAAAAGGATGACTAACCTTTGGACTCAAATGAGTGTGTTCTGGAAAGATTTGGTCATCTCCTCTTTCTTCTTTTGTGAGTTTGCCATAATATGGATATCACACTGATAACTGTCTTTCCATGGATGATGAAATATGATCACCGTCAACTACAGTGCACAAACACTTTTTGTCAATGTGACAAATAGCTCTTTACTTTAAAAATATCACCAAAGATCAATCACAAACAGAATAAGTATGGTATTTTTTTTTTTTCAAAATCATGGAGATTAATATGATGACAGGTCCAATGCAATGATAAATTAATAAAGGTCACAGGTTAAGAATAGCAAAAGAGAACAGAACAGTGTCCAAATGAGGAGTAAAAGAAGGAGCCAAGTTGTTATCAAAGCCTAAGTGATTATTTTCCACAAGATTTTCCTGTCAGGATGTTATGAATGTCTCAATGTTTGGTGGACGGTGATAAATGGTGTCGCTTTTGCTCTGCTGATGTCATACAACAGCCTCAAGGCCTGACTTCCCCTCCAGTAAGTGTCAGCTGAAGGATGCACTCTTTTGTGTCCTGTCCTGGACAGATGGCATGTGTGTGTGTGTGTGTGTGTTAGAGTGGCACTAGATGTGTGTTCCATACTTTCCATTAATGTAAAAGATCTTTGGGAGGATTTTAACCATCCGTTACCCACATGTGTCCTCATTTTTAAGTTTCAGAAGCCTGAACACATTTCTGTACAGAAGCAATTAGATCTATCATCATTACAGTTGATCTAAGGGATATTATTTACACTAGTTACTGCATTATTGATTATATTTTATCCCCAGTATGTCCAACGTGAGGGTGGAATGTATTTATGTTGGCAGTGAATAACGTTTCCTCTGCAATAATGTATGCCATGGCATTACATTAACAAGTCTCTAAGCTTTGTTTGTTTTTATAGTGTATCTAGCCTTTACTTTGCAGTTGGGTGATTGGGGTTAGATTTCCTGTTGTGTAAAGAAAACCATGGGAGGAATGTTACTGCTTTCTAACCAAAATATGTATTAGACAGTTAAAAAATGTTTCCAATGTGATATCTCTGTGAGTTCCCAATGTGGGAATTAACTTTTCCCGCAAACAGTGATTATTCAAGGATTGATCATAGCTTAGAAACCATCAGGCACAACAGGCTGTTTAAACCATGGATTTCTCCATGTGTCAAAATGTACATGGAGCTCTAATACTGAACATCTAAAGAGTTTGGAGATATGATGTATCTTTTTATCACCTTCCCAAAAACCAGACTAGTAAGAACAAAAATGTAAGGAATGGGTTAAACAGTGTGTTTATCTGCTCTAATATAAGATGCAAATGTTAGCATGGCTGATTAGCTTAGCCTACTATCTAAAGCAGTAGATGGCCAAGAAACACGTCATTAACCAGGGCCAGACTGGTCATTGGGGAGTTCAGGGAGACTTGTAAGGTTTTTAATTTTCAATTTCTGGTGTCAGTATGGTCCCCGGTAGTGGCAAGTCCTTGCAGCAGCAGACAACACATAGCCGTAAGCTGCTTGCCAGACCAGGCCAATCTAATACTTACATTACTGAGGGGGTTTATGATTATGCCCGTCCCTATTTGGACTCATTCTTGTTGAACTCTGATTGGTTCAGTTATTTTCATCATGAACAGTTTCCATGTGTCTGAAGTTTTTGTGGTGAATGTAATTAGTGAAAATGGCAAAAAGAAAGTAGAGAAGAGATGAAAAAGAAATGGGTGAAGCAGAAAAAATCTGAGCTAAAAATTAAAAAATGTCAGTGCAGGATGCAGCTAATACATGTGCCAAAATGACAAGTGAGAAGGTTGGTTGTTTTTGTCTCCAAATATTTGCTTTTGATGATAAGCTATTACACATACAGTTTTTATTTGGTCTTTTTATGGGACTGCACTGTAGTTTTTGAGTATCTGAGTGAGCATGTATGTGTAACTATTTTAGCACTCAGTCACTCAAGTCACTTGATGTTTGCACATTTCAGTGCAAATGTTTGCAGTAGTTGGCAGTATACTGTGTTCCAGCTCACCTAGGCTCACCTGACCTGGTTTTGTTTTGATTCAGTGAGGTGCTTATACATAATGAGGAGGCAGACATCCTAAAGTGTCTTGAAGGTCTTCAGCATCATTAGATTGTCTTTACACCACAAAAACGGTTAGTATTAAAAATTAATGTCAACAAAGTGTCTGCCCACGCCATATGGGCACTCACATTAAAGGCCTCTCCATCTCAAAGTCTCAGACTGAATTTCTTTTCCAGTACATCTCTGTCATTAAGCTAACTACATCTGCATTGACATCAACATATCATGAACTAATTACATTAGTTTATGGGGTTACAGTTTACATTAAAAAGCTCTATTCTTGACTAGCACATCAAAGTATATGCCCACTGTGTGGTCCTGAAAGCTAGCAGAGTTTATGCTGTCAGCTCTGTCCTGTTCTTTTGGAGAATGTTTTCATCTGCAGTGAACAATAAATACATTTGTACACTAAGCTGCCTAACAAGGTTATGTTAGAACAATTAGTTTTCTTGTCATATTTTTCCTTATGATGTAATACTGACACTGCTGTTTCTTTATTAACTAGCTTGTTAATGGTTAATGTGGGAGGATGATAACTTTTTGCCTGAGACACATTTGGCCGTCTTTCAGCACAATATGATATTTTTCCAGAAAATGGATGTATGGATCATTACTGTAGCATTAATGACATTGACATTTGTATTGCAGATACTGTTATGTTTTCATTGACATTTTGAGTAGAATTTAACTTCCCAACTCATTTTCACTTCTATCCCAATCTTGAATGTGATAGAAAAATAAAAGGTAAACCTAAATGTGCCTCTCTTTCCACGTGCATGAAAGTAAATGTAATTTTTGGATTACTTTCTTTCATTTTCCTTTTACCTTTATCTCCTCTGTCCGTCAGTACTAGTGAGATTGCAGGCTGACTACATTTTCCCAATGCCAAGGGAATCTGTGGCCATTGTTCTAGCTTCTGACGGCAACAGAGCTGTCGCTGATTGACAATACCACTGATTCCCTTGTGCTTCCTGTACAGACCCAGACAGAGCTCAAAGTTTGCTTCGCTGCACTTATCATGCGTGTCACCGTGCCAGGAGGGAGGAAAAAGAAGGGAAAGCTGGGGGTGTATTAAGAGCAAGAAGAGGGTTTTTCCTTTCTGGTCTTATGCTTGACAAAAAGCCAATGTCCAATCTGAGTCGATGACAGAAAAAGCTGTGTATTTGTTTCAGTGTGTGCATTATTTGCGGCAGAGGTGGGAGCTAAATTACCACTTTCTGATTCTGTTTCTCCCTGTTTGGGCACGACGAGATGCAAGATTGTTGCTACTGATAAGATAAGAATGTAGCAGTCGCCTGCTCTGGTTGCTGGTGCAGAAGAAGGAAATGCCTATCTGATGGGATTTTCAAATTGGATTTTGAATGGCCAGACAGGGAAGGAGAAAAATATTTACACAATTGACATCTCCATCTCTTGGAGTTGTAGGCATGGCCTCTGGACAGTGTTATAAACAACAGAAAAAAAAACAGTTGGCGTTTACAAGATTGGGTGAGATTTGGCTAGAGGCAATTTGTTGGTGTATTTGCCATATTTGTATCTCGTCTCTCCCAAATTTTCACTCATTTGGCCTGTAAAGTGTATTATAATAAGTCTTGACATGCTGAAAAATGTGCAAATATTTAATGGTAGTGTTGTGACAGCAAAATATTATTTATATTTATACTTTTGGATTTTAAAACTTGACATAAATATAATGTAATAGACTTTCAGTGCTCTTCAAACTTTCATTTGCATAATTGCATTTATAATAATTTAAACGTAAATAATTTACCTTCCATGTTGACATATTTGCCATGACCTTAATCTAACTGCTGATCTACATACTGTATGTGAAACCACAAAATGAACACTGTTAATATTTACAGACTTTTCAACTCTTTAAACATCTATCCAAATAAGTCAATAAATCCTGTTATGCACATAGAAGGAGTGTTGGTCATGAAAGTAATGACCTCAGGCCTATTGTAGGTCAGCTCTCAATATGGCAGTATTATTAGTCACTAGAAGAAGAAAGAATGACTAAGTGCATGTGGGCAGATGTTGAGAGAGATTGACTAAATCTTTCAGTGGGTTGTGGAAGTGGAATTCAAAGTCATAAACCCTTTTCCAAGAAATTGTGCTAATTTAGGATTTAAGGACTCAAGCCGCACAAAAGTTATTTGTTACGTTATTGCAAACTAAATATTTCAAGAAGATGTGCATGAAGACTCTGTGTTTATTTGCTTGACTTCAATTGAAGCTTGTATACAAAACTTTTATGGTGAACCATCAACTGCAATGAACCTAGAAAGTGGAGCCATCATTTTTTACTGCCCGCATCAGAAAGTTGAAACCTGGGTATACCCTCACAGCCGATGGAGATAAGGGCCGGAGGTGGCCCCTGCTTCCTTGTGTCTCCCTGCCCTTACTGTCCGCTAACATGCATTGCGCCACAGAGAAAAGACATTTGAGCCAGCATTATATAGTTCAGATCAGATACACAAGGTTAAAGTATGTGTACATGAACACTAGTAAATTCTGCACTGGCCACATATTCCTTCCTGGTCAAGGAAACCAATATGACATCATATCATTTAAATCACTCACACAAAGCAACTGTTGTGTTTATTTTCCTTAGCAGTAACTGAATTTTCTGTATGCAGCCTCCAAGATAGTTTGAGTCCCTTTCAGTTGCTCCACTAAATACCAGAAAACCACAAACAGAAGTTGAATCCAAGAATCCAAAAAGTGGACTAACTTACTGGACTCTTGACCTTACTGTCAAGCAGTTGTCAGGCCCCATATGTTTGCCCCCTTGTATGACAAAGGCGAGTCAATTATTGAGAAAGTGCATGAACAGAGGGGTCAATGTGTTTTTCCAGAGGTTAAATCGAATGAGTAACCTCCACATTGCAGATTGATGGCTGCTTCATGACAGCCAATGAAACACGCAGCCTGGGATTTTTGTAAACGTCGGAGTGGATGGCAGCCCTGGCCCTCAGTTTGAAGGAGGTGCTGTGCCAGGTGGCTTAAGTACAGAGCTGTTTATTTCTGTGAACTGCTGGGGACTGCAGCCCTGCAAAGCAGCCCCAGCGCTTTCATGTTTCCCCATACGGCATGCCCTACGCAATCTGCCCGCCTGTTATGAGCATGAAGTAAACAAAACATTAGGTCATCATAAATCACTGGCCAATGACATGTCTGGAGCTGAGATTAGACAACCAGAGCAGAGCAGTGGAGCACAGAGCAGGGAAGCCGGCCTCTCGTCCTGCAGCTTGCAGCTCCTTCTCTCCTCCTGGGTCCCAATGTGTAAGATCATTATTAAAATTGCAGCTCAATTAAGATAAGGCTAAATTACTTTCTCTGTCTCCCTCTTTGATGTTCAGGGGATTTTTCTTCTTTTTACTGTTGAAAAAGAGGCAGTTTAAAGGGAGCAGGAGGAGAGGGGCGGGGGGGACAACCGCTTTGAGCACTCTTTGATGTTGGAGTTATGGCATTGCATGGGGTTTGGGTTGGAAATGTGCATGATTGTTTTGTTTTTTTTAAATTTCAGACAAAGCTGCGTTTTCAAAAATGAATGCTACATCTCATTTGCTCCACTGCAAAGACAATTTCACCTTTTGGCAGAATTGTGAGTAAGCATTTACGTGTGTGTGCATGTGTGTGTTGCATTCCACTTTTCCTGAACTCTTCATTTTGGTTGCCACAGGCCCTGAGCGCTGAAACGTGACTTCTTTTTTCTTTTCTTTTTTTTCCTGGGTTGGGGTCCGCCCATGTCCATGCTGAATCAGTGTAATTGAACTTGTTTCCTACTGTGTGTGGAGTATGGTGTACAGACCAAGGGTGCAGAGTGTGCATGAAAACTTCCACAGGATGAAATGCTGTCTCTTAAGCTATTAGTGACTGCAGATGATACAGGATAGACATAGAAAGGGAACATCATGTGCACTAGAAACAAAGTGACTGTCCATGTTTTTGTATGTTTGGTAAAAAGTTGCACTTTGCTTACTAGTTTAATCAATTATTAAGAAAATCTTTTTTTAATTTTAGAACATTTATCATTTTCCTCTCCAACTAGTTCAAGTGCTCACCCTATTGTTCATCCTTGTTCTCTTTGTCTTAAAGTTCACGTATTTGCCTGACTTCTCACTGTAAACACAATGGCAAAAACATCAGAGGGCCATGGACTGGGGATGTTTATATGAGCGGAGAGCCTGGAGATGGAACAGAGATATGAGTGCTGATCTGTGAAAGGAACCACCGCTGTATCGCTGCTGCTCGCCATCACACACAAACACCATCTGGCTGCCTCTCACCAGACGGAGAAGACCTCACACCTGCACACCTCACAGAAATACATGAAGAGCCACTGACACTACATGAATTTGTCTTGTGTGTAAAGTCCTGACTCTTCTTTGGGGTTTTTTCAACACGGTAAATTATGTGAAATCTATAAAAAAAAATATGTCTACATTGTCTGTCAAAGGTTGCAGCATGCTTTTAGCTTGGCAAATCTAATGCAAAGATGAACGGATTAATTAATTAACCACTATTTTAAATCAAAATCCAAAGCTCCTTAAAACTACAGTACATACTGACTGAAGCATGTCGCTCAAGCATCCCCAGTTCAATCCCTCACTCCCACCTCTGTGATATGTTCCTATACTAATTCTCTCTTCTCCTTCTTCTTCTTCTTTGTGCATTTCATAGACTCTCTTCCTTGACTTTCTCCTCCTCCTGTGTTCCATTTTTTTTAACGCTCTTTACAATGCAACCAAGCATGAAAACGGAGAAAAAACATCTTAAAGAAAATTAGTTAACTGGCTAAAGACTAAACAATGGGCCGCTGAAAAAGACCCATTGGGAGGAATGGTTTTCCTCTCACAGGTCAAAGGGCAGATTGTCCATTGACACAAGCTCAGACAGCTGACATTTGAGATCCATTTTGGAACACTGCAAAGAGCTATGTTGTGCTTCTCATATTTGTTTCTACGTGGTTATATTATATTACATATATTTCGAAATGTTCTCACCATATTATTTAGATCTCAGTTTTATTCCTTGTGGCATATTTAATTACTTAAACAACCGTATGATGATACTGTGTCAGGTCACAGGTGTGCATTCAAGCTTAATTCTGCAAATAAGATCTATGTGATGAATTATGCGATGTCCCATCTGCGCACAAGTTCTATTTTTAATTAACTGAAGCTTGCATCTCCCCAGAAACCATGAACATGTGTGACAGTTGTGGCTTAGGTCAGTGTTTTCCTTTTAACCAGTTTGTTTTTCCTTGCCTGTGTTTCACCTCACACCCCACTCTGCATAGTAATTCTCCATCATAGCATGTTATTTGTGTGTGTGGGTGTGTGTTTGCAAGTGTGTTGTGGTGGTGGTGTTAGTAGGGAGGGGCTGCAGGTAAATCCCTGATTCCTGCTATTCTGGTTGGAGCGACTGAACTTGATTTGAAACATGGGGAACGCACAAGTGCAAGACTGTCAGGCGAACACAACTCAATTGTGCCTTCGGGTACTCGCTCACTTTCTCTCTCTCTCTCTCTTTCACACACACACATACACACTCACACACACATATTGCTATTGTTACTTGCACTCACTTGCAGTCTTTCACGGTGTTGTGAATAAAATGGCAACCGTGGCAAAGTGAATCAGTCACACTGTTTTCAGGCTACAAAGAAATTGATGAATCACTGCTGAATATCAAGATATATGTAATGCTCGCTCATGTTTCAACCTTGACACAATGTTTAATTATGATAGCAAGTGCCATAGAAATACATTATCAACATATTCACCTGAATTTGTAGACAAAGTTATCAGTTAATCAATAAGATGTATTTGTATTATTTTTTTTTTACACCTATTAAACTTAATTTAAACATCCCTTACCAAATCTGTCAACAGTGTCAGAAAGGGTGGAAAGACTGGAGATTTGTAGTAGGGAAGAATGACATTTCCCCTAATTGGATGTGTTATTGTTGACAGTCTGATTTGTTGCAGTAGCTCTGAATTTTCAACACTTTTTAATCAGATTATTTCATGACCTACTGACCTCTTTGTATGATTGACAGAGCTAAAATGTGATCACATTTTGTTCATCGCTGATGGCTATAATAACAGATGTATCTAATAACTGTTTCTAATAAATCAACTACAGTATGTTTGATTAGTCCAGTCTCAGTGTCCCAGAGAGCACAGAGCTGTTGTCAACACTGCCTTCTTTTTCAGCTTCAAAATAAAAGTAAAAGCCAGGAAAGCGAAGATGTGACGTGGCACTTAGTGGGAAATGATTCAAGAGGAAGTCTGTTGAGTTTTGGTGGTCTTTTTTTTTTTTTTTTTCTCAAATCACACACATAAAAATCCCCTAATTCACACATGATTTCACAATCCCTCTGTCCTGCATCTGCCAGGAATTAATTGCCAGTGGGATTCACTAAGAGTTTAGATGGTTTAGTTTTGATTTCCTCAGTGATCCACCTCCTGTGTGAAGCCATTTTTTTTCCTTCCTCTATTTTAAGGAAAGATGACATTTACTCTGCAGCCCAATTCATCACTGTCTCATCCTCTGGTTGGTGTGACACTCCAACACCTCCTTGGAGGCAACTAAAAAGACTTGAGATGGGTCACTTCCAAGCACTGTCTCCTCCTCTTTCGGTGCAGATGACACCCACCTCCCTGGGCTTAAAAGATGTGAGGATCAGGGCAGAGTCTGGTGAAAACTGATGTGAGTTCACCAGACATACTTACAATACATGCAGAGACGCAACTGAAGTGCTGAACCTGAAAACTCAACAAGTTTTGTGACAAAGGGTGTTTCAAATTTCTCAAAAGTAGCATAAAATTTGAATTTAATGTGCTGCAAATGCCTTGTTTCTTTATTTAGATTGCTTTTAGTTTTCACTTTTATCAGTAAAATGTATTTTGGTAGCATTAAAGAAACTAACAACACGTCAGAAGAAAAAGCGAAATATTTACAGTATAATTACACATTAAAATATTCACATTTTTATGGTGTTTATACATATTTCTTATCTTTCTGACTGTGGTTGTAATGTCCCCTCCTAGTAAAAGAAGAGACCGTTTTTTTTCTTGTCTCAGTCTTACAGCAGTGTAAGTCTGCTGTTGATGTTTTCATAGCCCAGTGGCAGCCTTGCGCCATAAAATGAGATGAGACCCGCGAAAGACACAGACAACTGCTACTGTGGCTCAAATAGCAGCAGTTGGACAGCTTTGAAGTAGCCAGCTCATGTCACAAGTTACAGAGTTCAAGTTTGCTCTCTGCTATCAAGAGGCAACTGAAACAGATTATTTTTCTTCATATAGATCCTCAATATGAATTCACCTGTGCGTAAATATGCACATTTGTATTAATAATGCGTTTGCATGTAACATAAGCACTTTTTTTATTTTATTTATCCAGGTAAAACCAAAAAAATCACTATACAAGTCGATTGTCTGTAGTGAAGTGTTTTATTCGATTCTAATCCACTTAATTATACTGTTTATTTTACTATGAGCTCAAGACACCATGTGTTTTGCAAACCTTAAAAAGGTACAAGCATCAAGGCATGAAATCCACCTTTCATTCGTTTAACACGTTTGTTTATTTACTAATCTAACAAAAAAAACTGCATTTATGCACGTTTATATTTAATGCATTTGATCAATTCAATGTGGACTAAAGTAATTAATAAATGTGCAAAAATATAAATATACGAATGTAATTTTATCACCCACATGTGCGACACTCAGGTTAAAAAGAAGGTTGTAAAATCGCCAGTATGAGACCTTCAAAACTATATTCATAAAATCAAACTACACTTGACAATAAATGACTGTATGTCATGCTGTATAATTGAGACATTCAATGCTCGGTGCGTATAAAGGTGCTATAATTAGAAACCGCAGGCCCGAGCAAGAGAAAAGCAGGTTTTGTATAACTTGAAGGCAACTCTGTTCGTTTTTTGAGGTATCTCGCCAAGGCTGTCGGGTTATTCGCAGGTCGGCCGTTTCCCTTCGGTCTGAATTCACAGTACCCCATTATCCCTCCATCCCAGCGCTCATGAGGTCTGCATGAGTTCAGTCTTTTTTTTTTTTACTTGAAGATGCTGCGCAAATTCAAGCTCATTATTTAATCCAGAAGCTTTGTTTACACCTGATCGTTCTGCCTGTTTTGACAAAGCCGAGTGAATCATTTCAGTGAAAATTATCATTTGTCTTCAGAATGAGACACGCAGGATAAGAGGCTGCACGCAGCGGTTATTTTTTCCTTATGGGAGACAAGTGTTGGACCTCCAACCTTTCACTCGTTTGGCCGCAAAGCAGACAGAATTTGCGTCTATGGACTCATAATTAGAAACAGATGGCGCTTGGAGCTCGGGTCTTGTACACTAAACTGAGAGCTAAAACACAGCATTTTCTATACTGGTCACTCAGCAATACAGGTGCACACAGTCTGCCGAGACTTCAGTGTAACACGCAGGTAGCCACGTAGGAGATTTCTCCTGGGAAAAGCGTTGGCTCTATTGCATTGCGTTTTTACGCAAAGCTGGCACCCTTCATAAGCAGTAAAATATAATAATAATCGGTTCTCAGATGACCAAAAATTGCAAACATTGTGGCATATAGACTCCGTGTCCTTAAATTATCCATAGAAGCACCAGAGTGAATAGAAAATGTGAAATATTTAAAAATAAATGTATCACATAAATATATATAAGTCTATAAAAATTCTAACAAAATAAAAACAACATATTTTTCTCAACATCCGAAAGACAAATGTATCAATCATTTAGGCCTAAATGTTATTTCAGTCATTTGATAGTCACGTCTGTCAAAGTAATAATAGTGTCAGAACTGAAGGTTACACAGTAAAGTTTTGTGGTTGTGCTTCATCGGCTGACATGAATGTTACCTAACACATTTTATTTATAATAGATCATCACGGGTTTGCTCTTAATTAATCACATGTATTGTGAAATGTAGAATATTGTGATTATTTTTATATTTAGTTGATATTTTAAAATAAAATTTTTTGTTATGGGGGACATTTTTTTTACTTTGACCTGACGTCCAAACACGCACCTACTGCAACTCAAGTGTATCAAATCAAATCCTGAATACAGAGCATATAAAACAATGGATCGTTATTTTTTACTAAAATACACTTTTAACATATGCTGTTTCAGAAAATAATGACTGGTGTGATCGGCGACAAAACAACAATAAAAGAAAAGAAAGTTACTTCAAAAATAATTTTCCTATCTGCCTTTAAACCCGTAATATAACAAATTCAACTCAAATATGCAGTTTTGATTATGTCAAATATTAAAGGCTTGGACGACATAGACGCTTTTGTCTTTTCTATTTGACCCAAAGCAGTGAGGGAAGTTGTGCATTTTCAGGAATGTAGCGGAACGTTTCAGGAAAAAGACTGACGCCTCATACAGGCTGAAACAGGGGTCCCCAAAAAAGTCTCCTTGTTATAGGGTCTCTGATTAATGAGAGTTAGCCCTCAGCAACATCTGATGATGGAGCTGTTTGTGTTTTGTTTTTTGTTTCTTTTATTGTACTACCATCACCGTCTGTACTGTAGGTGGGGACATAACTGTACAAGCAAAACTAGGAGTTATTCTTTCTGCTCATTCTACTAAGAAGGGAAATGAAAGTCAAATTAAATTTTTACTTATTTTGCTGTGGGACCACTCGGGACAGGATGAGGGCCCCGGGGCCCCACGTAGGAATCTGTAAGCTCATTGCTAATTATTACAGTATCAGGTCATTTTCAGTGCCAAAAGTACAAGCGAGAATCTTCCATTTGAATCGTGCTCTGTTAGGTCTGCTGTACGTTATTTTCTTGAGTGTTTACACTTTTAAAGAATTCAAATCTCTCTCTCTCTCTCTCTCTCTCTCTCTCTCTCTCTCTCTCTCTCTCTCTCTCTCTCTCTCTCTCTGCAATGTCCTGTTATATTGTTGATGGTGCTCTGGCGGCCGACATCCTCCTCATTGACCCCCGTCTCCCTCTCTGCCTTTTCCGTCTCATGAAAAACGATTCCAGCTCTCTGATTGAATTTTATTCCTTCCTGACCTGGTCTATTCTGTGAGGGCGCCATCAATCTTTTGACTAACACGACGTTTGTTTATTAGGCCTATACTTGGGAAAGTATCTAATGACTTTTATGAGCCTGATTATGGTTGGTGCAATCGAAGAGTCTGTGGCTACACTGAACAATTCAAATATTTTCTTTTTTTGCACTATGCTGTTACTGTTCGCGAGACACACCGTGCTAATAAGGTCTACATAGTCTGAAATACGCACATGGCCTGCAGCTACTCACTCATGTTTTGTTTGGATGTGTTGTGCTCTCGCTATTGTTGCTGTCGTTTTTTCTGAAGCGGCCGATAAGGATGTGAGGAATAAACCCACCTCAGCCACCTTTTCACTGTACAGAACAGTGTTTCACAATCACACTTTACATTTAGTAGTTTGATATGCTACTTTGGTCCGCAGTGGGTATTGACTTGGCGTCTGTCACAGCCTGTAGGACGTGCTGCCACCCCTTCTGTTTCTGTCAGAAAGGAAACGTTTGGATAGAAAATCAAGTTTTGGGAATAAATGTGCAGTTTATAGATGTATATTATAATTGTTGTTATTATTGTATTCATTACCGGGTATTATTCTTTTTATTTCTATTTATTGACAGATTATATCATTACCATGTTATAATATTTTCTTAAAACTCAGATTTTCTGTTTATATTAGTGGAGTGGTGATAACGCCTATAATGGTGAAATAAAAGTAAAGAAATAAAAGTATTATTGTTGTTATTATTATTGTTGTTGTTCTGTAGTAACAATAATGATACTATTTGGCGTCGTTCTTTTTCACGGACTATAGCTATGCGTAATTTTGCACACAAGTCACACACAAAACCATTCAAGCTAAAACTATTTAAACATATTTCTAAACGACGTGAGAAAATTTTGAATCTCTCTGCGCTTAATAAATATTTGAAAATAAATAAATAAATAAAATACAATTCAAAATAAAACAAAACTCTGGGTATGTAGGACAGCAGGCGTGTATTTGTATTTAAATGAAACACTCTCCATTTATATGCGTGAAATGCTAATTAATTAAAATGTAATATTCATGAATTCGTGATTAAAAGAGATTGATCCCCATTCATTAATGTCACTGAGGGAAAACAACCAATATTGCCTTTTTTTTTTTTTTTTTTTTTTTTTTAGGAATAAATGCCAACTTTCATCACAACAAAACATAAATCTGATCAATCTGTCATTTTGAAAAATTAAGAAATAAATCCTCATTCCTACAATTAAATATCCACATACTCTGTATGGGATGAGATGCGTAAAATAGCGTGACGGTCGTGGTTGTCTCTCCTCTCACGTCAGCGTCAGGTCAGACTGGTGAGAATTCAAACATCAAGACTGAAGTGACAACGGGACTATCTTTGGCATGTGTGGTATGATATTAAGTAAGCACTGGTATGCGCCAGTAAACACACAACGCAATCCAAAACAAAGTTGTGCTGTGTGCAGACTGGTTGGTCCAGGCCTCAGGTCAACATCATCTCTAATCATCTCATATAAAGCCGTCAAGTAAGTCTGATATGACAATAACTATATAAACAGTAAATTATAATGAATGTTAAAAAGCCCAAATAAACACATCATTCACAGACGTTTACTCTTTGGAACGTGCGCACACTTTTGGATACAAATTTGCTTTTTTTCCTTAAAGTTTTTCCCCTAAAGCAAAATATGTGTTTTATGGCATTATTACAAGTAAATATATCTTATTTTTTGAAGATCTGGATCTGTGCAGCATGTTACAGTCCAAACATCCTTATTTATTTTATAAATACTGTGATGAACGCACACCATTAAAGAAGAAGTAGAAGCTAAATCTCAGGGGGTCAAATCAGATTAATAACGAGGCCTATTTACCTTCCACTGAAAACTAACACGAGCCAGACTGGGTGTAAAATATCACTAGCCTGCATTGAAGTCTGTAAGAAACGAGGCGTAACTTTAACTCACATAAAATGACAATTTATTAAACAAGCAAACAAATCCTTCAAAATACTTTTCAACAAAGGAAGAATCTTTGAAATAGTACGGCGATATACACGTTCCTTTTTCTTACTTCTATAATGGAACAATTTTTTGGACAATAAGGCAATTCAATTTAGAAACACTTTTTTTGGTGTTTGGTCCATAATATCCGGCTACATTTTTAAAAAATAAATTACTATATGCAATTTACACGTCCATGAAAACTGACATATCCTTAACATATCATATAAAGCCACAAAAGCAAAGAGAGACTTACGTGTTATTTGCAGTAACACTGTTCTTTAGAAAAACCAAGATCAAGTCTTTTCTGTTTTTGTTTTCTGTCTCATATTAGTCCATGTGGTGTGGGCAGGTAAGAAGAGGAGGGAAAATGTTGAATTTTGCTGAGAGAGTTCAAACACCGTGAGGAAAATATTGGGCCTGTTATGATTTTTTTTTTTTGGTCAGAACTTGCTGCAGTCATAAACGAAAGCTCCTGAAGTGCGATAGATGGATTGGCTCGGTGGGAATGACATCTGACAGCTGTTATTCCCATTCACCGGTGAATTATTCAAGCCAATTCTTTGGGATTCAAACATCTCTCGGACTGAATGGAAGTTCTGCTGCTGTGCTGGGTACGTTGCGCCCAGATGGCCCAGGTCTCCGGCCTGGTTGAGGTACCATGAGGTCAGCCTCCCTTGGTGGGGATGGTGGCCCTCCTGCCCAGAGTTTAGATTACCGTGGGTCAGGGAAGATGAGGTGGTAGTGACTGAGTAATCTGGCAACGTTTCGTCCACGGTGGTGCTCGGTGCCAAGTGGCTAGATCTGTCCCCGGCGTACAAGCTCATGGCTTGCATGTTACAATGATAGGTTGCATTGGAGGTAGTGGAGATGGAGTTTTGGTTACAGGGTGAACTATAGACAGATGTCTGACTTGGAGAATAGTTTAAGGACAAAGACGGTGTTATACCTGTCCTGGTGGAGGCGGTGAGGCTGGAGGTGAGCTCAGTGGCCCCTTGTGGAGACCCCCGGAGGGAGGTCATGATGTTGTCTACGCTGAAGCCCTGCGTCGAGGCCTGGCCGTGGTGCTGGTGGTGCTCGGAGCTGTCCATGCCAATGGACCTATTGGAGGGGATGCTGTGAGGACTCCCGCTGGACATGCTGCTGCTGTCCGGGCTCTCGATTTTGGGCACGGTGCTCAAAGAGGGCGAGTCGGCCTGAGGCGGCGTGACTGTCCCGTTCTCAGTCTTAATATCCTGGATCCTCACAGGCTTGGAGCCCTGCACCGGCTGCTCCTGCTCCCGGCCTTGTTGCCTCGGCGGCACATCCTTCTGCAGCCGATCTTCTTTCTCTTTCAGCACGTCCTTCTTTTTGAACCGTCGTCTCCTTCTCAAGAAGCTCCCGTTTTCAAACATGTTGTAAGAGTCCGGGTCCAGGGTCCAGTAGCTGCCTTTACCGGGTTTTTTGTCATCACGGGGCACCTTGACAAAACACTCATTCAGAGACAGATTGTGCCTGATGCTGTTCTGCCAGCCCTGCTTGTTGTCTCGATAAAATGGAAACCTTTCCATGATAAACTGGTAAATCCCATTCAGGGTCACCTTTTTGTCAGGCGAGTTTTGGATAGCCATGGTGATGAGCGCAATGTAACTATAAGGGGGTTTGACCATATCCTTGGGCTGAGGTTGGGGAGTGTACGGTCCATACGCCCGGGCCATGCTGGCAGGATATTGGTCATGAGCCGCATGAGAGTACATGTTCATAGGTGCTGGCATCCCGGTGTATCCCCCACCGGCAGCGGCCCTATAGTAGCTCGGGTCGCTGCTGATGTACGGCACGACGCCCAGTGAGTTGGGACTGGAGACGGAGTAACGAGCCTGCATGTCTTCACTTGGATCCGGCGAAAATAAAAGCTCCAAAATACGCAGACGGAGAGCTCCACTTCTCCCTCCTCTGAATGCTGAGGCGCTCAAATCACAGCTCCTCACTGCTCAGTTAAAAAGAAAAAAAAGAGAGAGAAAAGTCTGAACAACAGTGCAGCGTGCTGGATCTCAACAGTGTTTAAGCCGTCCCCATCTCTGTGTCTCTATGAAACGCACATTGAAAAAGTTCTGAACTTTGGACATCCGTCACCACATAGGACTTTTGCGCAGTTACTTTCCTCCTTTTTGCTGCCTGGAGCTCCTCCCCCAAAGTGCACGAGTTGTCCAATGGCAGTGCAGAGGGAGCAGAAAGCTCTCGGCCACATTCAGGGCTTTTAGAAAAAGCTAGAGGAGGTGTCGGTAACTCCCAGCCCACTCCAGCCGGGACTTCAGACGTGACAGAGCAACTCACATGTACACAATGAGACCATGGAGCGCATATCCCCGCACACTTTGTTTCAAAAAGACATCCACTATCAGACCTGTATCTGTGTTAACAAAACAAAAACAGACGAGTTATTACTGAAATTAAAGGTTTGATATCTATGCATTAATCTGAATATTATAGCTTTAAATTAATTCTGTTTTTTAAAGAACAAAACAAAACAAAAAAAAATCAATTTACGCATGTAAAATTATGTTTGGCATACTCTCTCATATGTAGATTCACGACATTGTATTTCAGCTTTTATTAATTTATTTTTTATTAAAAAAAGATACAAACACCAATAAACCAAATGGCGTCGTTTACGTGCAGTTTAAACATCTTTAAAGGTGAATTTTATGAGTTAAAAGAGTCAACACCAGCAGCAGATCACTGCGAGATCAAAGCAGAGGCAGAGCCTCGCATCGTTGGCAGTGGGCGGTTAAAGTGAGATCTCATTACAGCGGGAATTAAAGACAGTTTGGGCCCAAAAGGTGTGAGAGTTTATTCAAGAAAAGTATTTCAAGACCAAAGGAACCAAACGGGATGACCGTGACACCTAACATTTAAATATCTGTTGTGTTGTGATGTTAGAGGCCTTTTGAGAATTTGTTGCCACTGCGACCGAATAAACACAACCAGGAATATTACACTGAGTCACTCCTTCATTCATCTTTATATTTAAAAGGGCCCCTGGAGAGTTTATGAGGCGTTTTATAGGAAACTATGGAATTTTATGCCATGTAATTATTTTTAAGGCTGATGTTTAAAATAAAAGATTTTCACCAAAGATAGAAGTTGAATAATCTGACCCTGAAGGCCTCCGTATGGCCCTGCTGTCAAAGGCGACTGTGCATGAAATTGTAAGTGGTCACTGTGAGGCAAAGTTACAGTCCCAATATCGATGTAATCCTCTGCAGGTCGTCTTAATTAAATGTCCGTGCAGTGGCCTGGTGCTCCGCCGGTTTCTCCTTACATGGACCCGGGTATGAACTTTTTCCACCGCCCTGGGCTGTTTACACAATTCACGACGGGTTTCTTTACTGAATACCACGGCCTGCCCACCCAGTCCTCCTTAACTCTTTATTATTTAAGGTGTCCACGACTGGAGCACACTGAAAAAAAAAAAAAGACTGGGTGTCAACATAATAAACAAAACAACAGGTAATTTTTTTTTATAGATGTTTGATTATTTTTTTAATCAAATTAATCACAACATAATGAGGACAGAATTATTGTTAAAATAAATGTTATGGTTTCATGGTGACACTTGTTGTCATATTATTTTATCTACAATTTAATTGAATTTATTGTCATTTTATGTTTTTGTGCATTTTTACCACCTAATCTTCCCTCAGTTTTCATTGCAAAGTTTTCGTATTAGACCAACGACTGAGATCATAGCAAATAATTTGACAAAGGGAACATAAATATATATAATAACTTAGCTACATTAAAATAAAACAATGCAGTATGCTACTTACTAAATCAGATTGTTCATTTGCTAATGATGTGATGTTGACATAAAAAACTATTCAAAATAGATAGATAGATAGATAGATAGATAGATAGATAGATAGATAGATAGATAGATAGATAGATAGATAGATAGATAGAAAGAGAGAGAGAGAGAGAGAGAGAGAGAGAGAGAGAGACTATAGCTATGACTGTGGCTCCCTCTAGTGTTTTCCTCAATCAGCTTTGATTTGTGTAACTTTATTGGAGTTATTTAACCCCCCGTGAAATAGAAGCTTTTTAAGGCAGCAAATTATTCCATAATCGACATTTCAGGAGACAGATGAAGAACTAACAGATAAATGACAAGATGATAACATTAGGCTGAAAGTCATGTATTGTACAAACAGGTCACTAAAAAGGCTTTTAACAAACAATGCAACCTTTTTATTGATGTTTATCTACAACTTTTTTTATTTTCTTTTTTTGAAAATTATAAATCATCGATGCTATTGAGATTAATTTAACTAATTAACATCTATCACTTAGTGTAGTGTGTGTGTGTGTGTGTGTGTGTGTGTGTGTGTGTGTGTGTGTGTGTGTGTGTGTGTGTGTGTGTGTGTGTGTGTGTGTGTGTGTGTGTGTGTGTGTGTGTTTGAACTAAGCTAGGAACTTCTAGCAGGCAAAGCTGTTGCAGAATATTAATATGACTCTACTTCCACCTCGTGGCATGTTTTGGTACTATAGTCTGAAATCAGACAAGGGGTTCAGATGAACTATGACCTTGAATATTGAGATGTACTAGTCAAAACGCTACGAGGCCAATATAGCCTACATAGATAGATAGATGTCTGCGCTCATATGGGCATTGTGTCACTATTTTTTTGAGCTTATGTACTTTAATATGTTTTCATTTAATGTTTCCTTATATGCCATCAACATGCCGGGGACTGCAGATGAAGGACTTCAGTGCTCATGTTAATTAATGACCATTGTCCCTCTTTAAATAAAATAAACATAAACCCCAAAAACATTCACAGCCTGTCATTGTTAATATTCTTACTGTGTTGTATAATTTGGTTAAAAAAACTATAACCAAATCCAAGATACACTTGAGGTACCAAAATAGAAAGTACTCATTATGCAGATGCTCATTGTGCTCATTATGCAGAATGGCTCATTTCAGAATATTCCCAGTCCAAACACAATGACAAGGACTGAAGAGGAACAAAGTAATCAATTAATAAAATAAAAGGTAAATACATTTGGGATTAAAAGTAATCCTTGGGATATTATACTAAGATAAGTAGGACAGTAATGGCTGATCAATCAGAATGTGATATTAAGGGTTGCTACCTGACAATACATTTCTCAACGGAACCTCTAAGGTTAAATTTGATTTTCTCAAGTTTAGGAAAAAGAATCATGTCTCACAACCAGGAAGACGCTGGAGGGAGGGTAAGCTGCCCTTTATGACAGCAAAATCCTCCTTCATGCAAGGAGAGAAGAAAATGCAGTAACAACCGTTTCCCTGACATGCACACTTAGGATGTTGGATTATGGATCCAGAATGGATGTTGGACTGACTGGATGATATCATCATTATTGATGCATTCATGTGTGCATCACTTTAATGTCGGAGCTGGTTTATGTTGGGCTAATTTTTATTACTTAAAATACTGCTGGGTAGTTTATGAATCAATAAAGTCTCATCTTATCTTAACCTATAATAATATATCACTATTCATTTGCTGATTATATTTTCTATTATTTATCTGGATCTGTGAACTGACTAAAGCTATCAAATAAATGTAGTGGAGTAAAAAGCACAATACTTGCCTGAAATGGAGTAGAAATATAAAGTAGAAAATGGAAATACTCAAATACAAAGTATAATGCAATAATGTACATAATTACTTTCCACCACTGGATTACGTGATGCATGCACTGTACCCTTTAGCTTCAAGCTGATATGTTTTTGTTCAGACTTTTATGTTTGTAAAACTGAACCCTTTGTCTGTTTAAGGCACTTAAGCTGCTGAAACTGTGTTTCATACATGGTCACATATTCTAATTATTTTTAATTAATTGAAAAATAGTAATGGTGGTGTGCAGAATCACACATTCTATTTGGTAAAACAAATATATCAGCTCTGATACAATATGTGGCAAGGTGAACGGTCCTTGGCCTGGCCCCATCTGATCCCCGTATCGTTCTTTTCAGTGACATCTTAAACTAATGACCCAAACAGGCCATGTATTACATGTGCTTAAATAATTTACACCTGCAAGCTTCTTACATCGTAATCCTCTGCTTCCTCCTCTTGGTCATAGGCACCAAGACAGCAATAAAGTTGATGATACTACAGTATTTGTGAAATACACTAATCCTTTGGTTCTGAACATGAGGCAGAAATCTACCAGTTAGAAACACTGCCTCTTCTGGGTCACACAAGAGCATTGTCATTTCAATTTCTTGGTTTAATTCTAAAGCAAAACAAAAACATATATTTTCCACATTAAAAAAAGAGGATCTGTCAATCGGTAGTGAAACCCAGTACTAACACATTTTCTGAGGTCAGGAGCACTATCAGGGATTTTAGTGGTGCATCTGCTCTCATATAGATTCAAATGGTAAACAAATTAATGATGAAAGGCAAAAAATAGTAAATTTGAAGACATTTTTAGACTTTTTAAGGACCAGCAGCCAGTTTGGCCGAGGAATTACTAACTCACTGAAGAGGTGTTATAATGCTTTGTAACATGGCATGTTTCAGTGGGTTATGGCTGAAAAGAAGATGAAGATCTAATACAGAAATGTTAATTTAATGGCTTGATGAAAATGACTTCCTCAGCAACATATCACAAACATGCAGCAGGTTAAAAACTCTAAAAGTTGACTGTGAAATGTCATTTTTGTTAGAAAATGTATTTATTTATAGTCTGTGTAGCAATTCTAAGTGTGCAAACTATGCTTCTGTATCAGTATCTTAATTTTGATGAGTTAATTTGTGGCATACATTTTTGATATATCCTGTACCGGACCACAGATATCCCCATTTCTCTTCAGCACCATGGACAGCAGAGGCATTAATAAGCTTTTAATGTAACAGCCATACTGCTCACGCTCAGTTTATCGTTCTGATCTGCGTAGCAACAGTTTCTATTGTCAACACTGACATTATTTGTTTACATTCTGTAAACATGCAGCTCTATAATACAGGGCCTATTTCTACATGACCTCTCAGACCGCTGTGTGTGTGATGTTTTATGTTTTGTGTGTGTGTAACTGAGTTATATATAGTAATAGACTTCCACTTACCCGTTTAAGGCACAGCATTACGGTTTTAAATCAGTAGCCTTTTATTTTGGTGGGATAGATTATATAAAGAAGCCTAAATGGAAACAGATTCTTGAAACCTTTTGTCACCAATAACCCATGACTCCATGAACAGTCAGAACTGAATTCATCAAGTAAATTTGTTGAGTTGTATCTCAGGTAACTTCACAGTATGGGCCAACATCAGAGGGAAATTTACATTTCACTTCAATGCATGGGTTTAAATGTGTAAATATGGATCAGCGTCATCTGATTTCAATACTCTAAGTGGATTTGGGCCCTTCAACTTTGAATCACCACGAGGTGGCGGTACAGTCACGTGAAAAACAAACAGGACTAAACAAGAACATTTTTTTTCTACTTTAGAGTTCCGTTAAATGCGGCTTTTGTCTTCTTTCTTTTGCTTTGGTAATTAATCTAATGACAATCAATACAGTAAAGTAATATATGTTTCATATATCATTTCATATTTCAAATGACACTTAAAGCGTCCTCATCGTCTGAACAGACTCAAAGAAGCATTACTTTCTTTCAAATCGTTTGAACAAATGCGTGATGAGTGTAAATGATGTTAAATGTTAAACTGACAAGTTCAGTGCATCAGATGCCCAGTATGAAAATAACACGATGTTTATTATAATAAATCACTGATAAAAACCGAATTCTGTAATGGTGCTCAGCGATGATAGGGGACCTAATTCTGAACCCTAAAGCACATTATTCATGTATTATTTATTATTTTGTTGCAAATTAAAGAAGTGATCATTCTTTTTGAAGGGTCAGGAATAAACGGAAATAGTGTAAGCCAGTGAAATCACCCCAGTATTGCACTGTTTAGAATGCTTTTCATAATTAATAAGATTTGATCTAATTTTTGGGTGATATAATAATTTCGTAGCCTAATAATGATGGTAATAATAATGTCCTTGCAGCACAAGGAAAGAATGATAAGTAATAAACAATAAAAACGTTTACTTTTTCACGGGAAACATTTATTACTAAAGACATAAAACACTTCCAAATTATCCCTTAAAAAATCTTTTTAATGGTTTTCTGCAGGAAATCAGCAACAACTTCAGCAACTTCAGAAAAACCAACTTAAGTGAATGAATAAAGATTAATTCAGGTACGTGTACATTATGTAATTTTGCAGTAAAAATGTTGATATTGCTTATCCATGTGTGTGTAAAGTCAGGCATGTGATGATGAGACATCATAATCATTAATAGATGGTTTAAAAAACAAAACAAAAAAAAAAGGTCAAAGTTCACTGAGGATACATGAGCAAAAGTCACCAAAGACTGTTGAAATGACTCCACCTGAGAAAAGTTCAGCTCTGTCTTTGGTGTTTTTGTCACATGACACACGGCTTCACGTCCTGATAGACGCTCTGGTGATGGTGATGGAGCTGATGATAGTAAGATCCTCCGGTGCTGGGATGAAGAGAAGAGATTCCGTTTAGATTCAAAACGAGGTCCTTCCTGTCACACACAGGAGCTGAGTGGCCGGAATATCGAGACAGTCCCACTGTGAACACACACGACAAATCTGGTCACATCATTACTTCTTTATCTGGATTTTTTTGGGTTAATGCTAGATAATAAAAAGTAATATGCATTTTCATTAATGTGTGCTACACACTGTAAAAATGTCTGTAGATTTTACAGTGAAAAACTGCCAAACCATGACAGTAAAAGACCGTAAAATATGCCATGAAGTATGACTGTTTTCCTGTTTACAGTAAACACAGTCAAATTTCAAAACCTTTATTTATTCGGCATTTTAAAGGCATTTATACAGAATGAAGAAGTATTTTATATCAGAGACTGTTAATTGTACAGTAAAACACTGTAATATTTAATGGCATATTTTACGGCCTTGCCTGTCATGGTTTGGCAGTTTTTCATGTTTCTACAGACATTTTAAAATATGGATTAAAACATTAGAACATTAAATGTGAAATCAACAGTACTAATGCACTTTTACTGTAACATTAGAAAAAGTCTTTAAAGAAATCTTATTTATTACAGTAAAATTCTGGCAACCAGAACGACAGTTTCTTTTTTACAGTGGGGGAAAGGTTTTCTTTGTGGATCTAGTTTTTCAAAATTGAATCTAATGGTTTTATCAATGCTTCAGGCTCATTTCCTAATGTTTCATAGATCAGTTATAAGCAGTTATTATATCAACTCATTTGCAGGTTGTTAAAATCATTTTTATTTGGTAATCCTGCAGTTATAAATGTTGGTAATCCATTAATAGTTTATTATTATTAGTTATCTTCTAATGAACCATCATGCTGCAGGTATAAATGTTAGTAAATAAGAATAAAGGTTTTTACTTTATTTTATTGTTCCTTTTTTTTTGTTGCAACGCTCCATCAAGTCTGCAGCTGTAAATGTTAATAAACTTCATGTACATTTAGGTGTAGATGCTTTGCAGCCTTTGTTAAGAGGGTGAATCTTCCTGATAAATAAATAAATCAATAAAGCTCATCATTTGGTGGAGGACGTTTTTCACAATTTTGCAACCCCAAATGTTTTCTTATTAGTAGCTTGTGATCCACATATTAAACAAATATTTTACTAACCATTAACAAAGTTATAAAACACCCATTGACTTATTATGATGTTGCACCAGTTTGTTTTGTTATGTGAATTAAAAGTCAATGAAAAACAAAATAACAACATTCTGCTGTAAATAGTGATTACTGTTCTGCTGTAGCTCATGTTAAAGGCCTTCATGAAGTTGCACTGACATATAATAAAAAAAAAACAGTAGAAAATATTTGTGTGCCATTTTCGTTACTTCTTTACATGTTATTGCGTATTGAGCTCAAATTTCTACACATTCTACAGCACATTAGCCTCTACAGAGCGCGAAAATACAAACAAATAGTAAGAAATTTAAACACTTAGTTGTACTGGGCACGTAAAATTGTGCACATTTCACACACATTTTTTTGATGCATGATAAAAACAAAGGTCAAAGTGGCGCAAAGTTTACATGCTGATCAATTAATGCACATTAGTTTAAGGGTTTACTTTTCGCTTTTTTACTCAGCCAATATTGATTTTTGATTAAATAAATAAATAAAGGTTCGCTCAGGTTGGACAGTTGGTTCCTTTTTAGTCAAAAACGGATTCGGAAGTTCATTTTCTGTATATATTACTCATCCACAGCAACTAGCTTAAATAAAAAATACATTGTAAAAATCTAATATCTGTAGGTTTGTTAATAGATTTGCTTCATGTTCGTGAAGTCTTAATAAAATTGTGCTTTACGCAAAGAACAGTGAACTCATCACTCACTCAATTTAATGTTAACCATGAATTCTCATTGTGCAAACAGGAATCAGAAGAATATCTTATGCATATTGCTGGTACCTGAAATCTCAGAAGAATCTCGTGCATTATGGTGCAGATAGCCTTGATCCAGCGAGTAAGAGGACATTCCCGTGTGCAAAGCAGAAGAAGTGGGATTGTTTGATGCCAGCGACTGCTGTTTGATGTATGAAGACACACCGGGTGAACTCCAGTGTGAGGCTGCATTTGCATAAGGAGACTGACAGTCCAAAGTGCCTACCATCGCAGGGGGGGACTGCAGGGGGCTGTTGCTGCTGTCCGGGCAATAGTCCGCATTAGACGCCACCTGACATGCGGCCATGTAGGATGAGCCGGAGCCTGATGACATATGTGGGACGTGATGTCCACCTCCGAGGCCCTCAAAGCCACCTGGCACTGTATTACCCATCAAGTCTATGTTGTAGCTGTTATGACACGCCAATGAGCCTGAAGGTGATTGGAAATCAAAGTTTTGCGGCAGCATGGAACCGAACCCGATACCATTCATCATCCTGTACATTGGTTTCAGAGCTTGGCATTTCCTACGGAACCCCCGAGGTCTGCGACGAAAGGAGCCCTCCTCGAACATGAACTCACTACTCGGGTCGATGGTCCAGTAGTGTCCCTTACCAGGTCTACCGAGCCCCTTAGGCAGCTTTATAAAACACTCGTTCAGAGACAGGTTGTGTCTGACGGAGTTTTTCCATCCTTGGTATGATCCCCTGAAGAAAGGGAAGCGGGCCTGCAGGAACTGATAGATTTCACTCAAAGTGAGCCGTTTGCTCGGTGAACTTTGAATTGCCATCACAATCAGGGCGATATATGAGTAGGGAGGCTTTTCAGGGCGCCTCAAGCCAGAGCTTCCCTTTTTCCATTTGGTTGACGCGTTCTGCGCGCTCTCCATCACTGGCTGTGCGCTCAGCAGACCTGCATTCAGAGCTGGACTGGTGCGCAGAGGATTTGGTGGATCCAAATGTTGCTTAGAGCTCTCGGTCGTCATGGTTGCGCCTCTATTTGGATCCGCTCACTGTGGGGGAAACTAACCTTTCCTTTATTTCAAATGCTATTCAAGGTTCTCTAATGCGATGATTAAAATGTCAGAGTCCCTCTGCGATGCTCTGCGCGTTTATAGCCGTGAAAATCAAGAAACACCAGCCGCTGTTCCTCCCTCCTCTCTCTGTCCATCGCTGGCAATAATCCCATAAGAGAGGGGAAATAAAGCTCCTCGACTTTGCTTGCGCATATCCACCCAGCCAAACACAACTCGACCACCTATCAATTCCTTAAATCTCTCTCTACCCTTCTATCCCCCCAAAATCCCTCCAAGAAAGCTCCAGGAACTACTCCCTCCCCATCTGGCAAGGATCCAGACTAGAAGCCGGACACAGCGCAGTGGAGTAAGACAAATCTCCTCCCACGTCTCCCACTTTCCAAAACACCTCTGAATCCATTTGTCAGAGAAGCATGATAACGACAACTTTCTATGGTGAACTATGAAAAAAATGAAAATATTTCTCTTTGTCTGCGGCACACGTAAACAGTGACGATGCCTGCTCGTGGTATTATTTTGGTAAGGTACGAAAGTCCTGCAGTGTTGGTTTGTTTGGGGTCTGTTCAGGGTTAAGACTCTGACATGAGAAGCATGCTTTTTCCATCAGAGTGTGCCAGCCTACCACACACAGCGCACAAGTGTCAGTTTACCTCTTGGAGCCTGGGTTATATCTCTGGAGAAATTAATTGATTCATAGCTCTAAATGAAGTCTTAAGAAACGATTCGAGTAATTAATCTAATATCTTTTGTGCAAAGTTACTGTAAATCCCCCGTGACTTGTTTGAATTTCACGCATGTCTGGTGTCATTACAGTGCAAGTCACCACTATAAGGACGTGAAATAATGTCTCATATATCAAGCCGTGCTTCAACACAATCTACCCAGAATATCAGCAACATCAAACATGTGACCCCGCTGCGTTCAGGATGCACAGCTGGTTTAAAGGAAATTTACTTTCTAGCCTCAGAAGAATGGGCCTACTTGGAAGACATTTCTTCCTATTGTGGATTAGAGTTTGACTTCGCTCAGGATGCTCCATTTGTATAAAGCCCTTCCTGCGCATGTGTGGTGACTGAGGCGACAGCTATTTGCAGCGCCAGACAGAAAACATAAATACTGGATGCCCCTATCTGGCAGCAGCGAGTTTCATGAACACTGAAAAGAAAATACTTATAAGGCAAGTTTTTTTTTTTTTCCATCATTACTTATAACAGAAAGTGGATTGGCTGCATTCAAGATTTTCATTTCATTGTGGTTGTTGTCATTATCATGTGCAGTGCAGGCCTACACATGCCCCGTTATTGGAGAAGGTTATTTCTTCCTGGACAAACTGCAGAAGCCTATTTTTCATAGCAATAAATAAGTAGAAATATCTTACCTTTTACAAAATATCGATAACACAACAGGCTGCATGTGAAAGGACCTTAAGTAGCCTACATTTACAACCAATCCCTGACAGAGCTATCTAACATTATTCCCACCTAACAGCTGTAGATGTCTCATGAAAGGTTTTAATTTGGCTCCATGGGAACCACTGACTGCTTAATATAAAAGAAAGATACAACAATAGAAAACGATCATATTTTTTTATTTTGTTGTAAAGAGCATATTTTGAGAGAAACACACACATAAACAACAGCCAAAGTGCATATTTCCAACACGTTTGTTACACAAAGAACAATGTCAGTAACATTTAAAACAAATGATTCTATATACAATATCAAATCTGATGATTCTTTAAAGGGAAATGACCGGAGGTACAAAAATAAGAAAGTGTAACACCTTGCCACCACAGTAATGTCCATCATCAGTGCATGTTGATGATTTATAATCAAGTAAAAAAAAAAAAAAAGTCCGAATTTATTTCTGATATCGCAAGACTGATCGCAGTCCACCGTCATAGGGGTTTGACACATGCGCAGTGTAGGAGTCCATATGACAAGGTGACTTGACGTATGAAAATGAGGCAGGTGTATTTGAATGAGGCATCATTAGTTCACTGTAGCACGGCCAGGTGAAGGCAGGGTGCACTGGTAAACGTTCCTCACGTGAGTCCCTCTTGAACGGCTTGCTGAGGATGCTGTCTATAGCGAATGAACTGGTAAACTTGACACATGAATCAGTCTTTGTGGCGGGTGTAGACTGCTGAACGCTCTGTGGCTCCTTTGCGCACACAGACACCTCTGGCTCCCTGCTGAACTTTTTATCAATGCGCTTTCTTCTGCGACGGAACACCCCGTCAGCGAAGGTGTACTCGCTGTGTGGATTGAGCATCCAGTAATTGTCCTTTCCCCAAGGTCTGGATGGGTCCCGGAGCACTTTGAGAAAGCAGTCATTTAGAGACAAGTTGTGTCTAACCGAGTTCCTCCAGCCGGTGTAGCTTCCTCTGAAGAACGGAAACTTTTGCATCAGGTAATCGTTTATTTCCGCCAAAGTCAGACGTCCAGATGGGGAGTCCCGGATAGCCATGGCGATGAGAGCGATGTAGGAGAACGGGGGTTTGGGTCTCCGTGTGTACGGCTTGGATTTGGTGTCGGTGCATGGAGTAACAGGTGGAGGGCTGTGCGCCACGCAGTCCCCATCCGATCCCAGCTCCTCCTCAGCAGAAAGAGGAGAGCGCACACTCCCCTCTGCATCACTGGACATCTCCAAGTGTTTCATGTCATAGTGGCTTCCACACAACACCTCCAGCTTCATGCTCTTGATGAATTTGATGAATTTTCCTCTTTGACGGTGACCTATCCAATATATCTCTCTCTGCGTAAAAGTCCGGACTTTGTGTGCATCAAGACGACTTGAATCCAGTCAAGTCCTTTTCAGCTACCATACCTGCCACAGCAGTGAAGCCCGTCTCACCTACAAATGTGTGTGAGCAGAAGTTTATAGCCGGGCTCACCTCAGGACCAACCCAAGAGGGCGGAGTTAAACGATTTCAAAAGATTTGGATCCCCATGAAATATGTTCACATTGCGTGCATGATGGTCTATAATAACACTTTTGAAGTCATAATAAAAGTTTCACCACCAACAGATAATATAGTATTTGGCAAAGTAAGAGATGATGCTCACTTAAAACAACATTGAGCGCAGCTTAATTACTGCCTCACCTGTGAAACGTGATCTGGCAGACACCTCGGGACTATTTCACCTGAGACAACCAGGTGGCGTATGTTTCCTTTGTATTTCAAGGTGTGGTTGGTGCCTGCAGGTACTTCAGTAAGACTTGTCCGTTTCAGGCAACACTGAATCACAGGCATATCTACCTCTTCATATAGGTATTTCAATTATTTGCATTCTAATCATATAAGCAATGCTCTGCACTATTTTTCTAGGTTGGGGTGTAATATCTAAACCTAAGTAAATCTAATGTAAATCTGATGTGAGAAAAAAATGCTCCCTATAGATGCTCACATGCTCACAAGATCTCTCATATCAAAGCACTCTAGTCAGAAGTGCACTTCAGATGTTCACGCCAAACTTAGCCCACATAGAAACCATTGTTATTGTCTTTTCTCTCTCTTTAAACAAATAGTCCTTCCTGTTACTCAGTGCCAAGATAGTGGATTCACTTAACAAATCACTGATTGTGATTTATTTTCTTTTTCAATGAACCGCCTTGAGGTTTTGGATGACTTTGGAACAGGGGGTGTCACTTGTGATGTGATTCCAAGTAAAGCGATCACGAAAACAAGGCCAACAGGTGAATGTTGCTGAGAAATTGCTGATCAATGGTCAGGTCAGGAGGGAAGAAAGTGTTCAGGAGCCTCTGATGTCTTATGCTGTAATGCTTATTGAAGCTTGGCCAAGGAGAAATAGAGACCCCCCTTATGCACATCATGTAGATGCCTGAGTCGGTCTCACATTCTACCGAACTCATGCTGGTGGTCAGATTTTAAACGCCTACAGATAACACCACAAATATTATACGCCCAGAAATAGTCAAAGACAATGTATTTATCCATGTTTGTGTTACTGTCAGCACATTCTAGTCTGGGGCCACTGTTGTCTGTTTATGTTAATGGAACGTCAATGGCAAGCTATCTATTATGTCTAGGAAGCCAACATTCATTTCCTTCGACCCTGGTCGCCAGGCAACGTTTAGATAGGCTGGCACCTGCTTTCCTCAAGCAAAGCCAAACAACTCTACTGTCTAGGACCTCAAGGCCCATGCCTGACCCCGTGTAACCTAAGGATAGAAAATTCCATAACAGTGAACAGATACTTCTAATACTCTATATCTATAATTTATGTATCATTTAATAAGTGTTTCATTCTCATTTAGTCCAGATACATTCTCCTTCCACTCACTCCCTGCAGGTTCATCTGGCAGTCATGTTGAACTCAACAACCCATATTTGTGTAATTGGTAGTCTTATTTCCTGCAAATTACCAAACCAAATCACTGGTTTCATTGGTTGTGCTGCAACAGTGTCACCAAGTTGACAAATGGAAAAATAATATCCTCGTACACCACCTGGAAACCAATGTTGACATCACACTGGCCACTGATATGTTGTTACTGTGACAAGTGGTTTAACTTTTGTTTATGCAAACCTTTCAAGCTGTTTCTGCGCATAGGTTACACGTGTTTGTGCTGGTGTGAATGTTTTGATTTTCAGGTAATAATCTGTTTGTGTTGTCTGTGACACCCAATCCAGGGTGAAGTCACTATTTTGAAAGGTTGGATTCGTGTAAGCTAACCACACAATGGCAAGAGCTCAAATACCATGTATTCATTCTGGTCACTGCATGTAGCAGCTTGTGAGGCCATCGTGTGTCTGTGTGTGTTTTTTTGTACATCAGGATCTACTTAATAAATCTTTATCTGTTCTGGCTTTACAGGTGGAACCGGGGAGGAATGTGTGTGAGCCTCATATACTGCCAAAGGTGTGCGATGAAAAAAAAGGTACTACTTTCTCATAATGCACATACAAAAGGGTTTAAAGTAATTATTGGCTTCATTAATGGTTAATAAATCATTTACTATTGGTTAGACTGCCCTTATTTCTAGAAAGGGGATACAAATTATGTGGACCATTATTAACATTTTAGTAAAACTGTGGACTTGACACATAAGTCTAGTTATTAATGACTTATTAAGATTTATATCTTTATTGAAAAGTAAGAAATCCATGAAATCTATGAATTGATTACCAACATTTATAATTGCATTAAAAAATAAAAAGGATAAACACTCGCAGCAACTGTTTTTACAAAACCTGGAAACCCAAAATCTGTCCTTGATAATAATTAATAACGATTTATTGATCATTAATTAGGCTATTTGTTAGGTATAAGTCCTTTATTAGACTGTATTACCAGAAAAGTAAATGTTTAATGATTTTATTCCCTTTTTTGTCATGTGTATCTCTGTACAACAAACAACAGTGGATTTGTTTGTTTAACTTTCATTCCTTACCACTAAAATATAGGTCGCAGGTGTATCTGTGAAAGCTTAAACGCTGAACTTTGGACAATAGATAAACAAAAAACTTTGAGTTTACATATGAGTCTATACAGTTACATTGTCCTCTGTCAATGTCACACAGCCATAAATCATTATAACTACAGACTGCTCTGATTGTCTCTCCCTTTCTTTGACTCTCTGTCGTGGGATTTTTGAGCTCGTCAGATTACAGTGTAGTGCCAAGCCTTTCTGCAGAAACTAGATCCGATAAGATCTTTCAGTTTTCATTAACTCAGCGTTTAAAACACACATCCGTAAGCCATGAAAACAGAAAAAGCACAGTATGAAGAAGATGCGCATATCTATTTGGGTGCAATATACTGTTTCTGATTCTGGCCTTGACACATCACTTGTTGATGTGCTGGAATGAGAAACATTGTCAAGCATGTCGTGAGACTTCAGCGACTAACACCCTGATTAGTCCTGGCACTGTGTTCAGTTCATAAACATTCAAGAATGACAAACTGATGCCAACATAATAAACTGCACAGATTTATAAAACATGTCTACAAGCATACATAGTTTCGTACACTTACCGTTCAGTGTATGTAGCCGATAATATATTGAAGACCTGCAGTTGCTGATAACCACCTTCTATCACAATCTTTAAGCTTCAAGCTGAACGCTACTTTGTTTCTGTCTGCAAGGTGACTTGGACCAAATTGGCCAAACTCTAACAAGTTCCCTCTGTTTGTAGTTGTTTGTGGAGGAAAATAGTTTTCCATTCATTTGTTGGAGGGAATGAGGAAGAAGGATAAATATTCTTAGTTGACTGCAGGTGTAAAGAACAAAGCTGTGGCTAAATACAGCACAGGAAGTAACATCAAATGTTTGGTTGAACTGTGTGTCTTTATGATGAATCAAACAAAATACACGTTTGTGCGTGTGAGTAATTGTTGTCTTAGTCATCTGTTGGTCTCCCATTATGATTCTAAGTAGTGTAAATAGCTATTCTCCTGGTCCTAGCGGTTCTTTGCAAGCTGGTTCATGTATTTTCCTGTATATTGATGTACTTTTTAGATTTTTTACATGCACATTTGAGTTAATACATAATATTTTTATAAGTAATATTCATAAGTAGATAATCGTCTTACATAGCATAACAGATTATCGCACTTTCTTTTAAACATCTGAGAAAACTATTTAAACCCTGCATAGAATTGCAGTAATGTAAACTGTTGCAGCCAATTCCTCAAGACGTCTAAAAATAACCCTCCAACCTGACGAGGATTTAGTTTGCATAACTCTCGTTCAAGGCTCGTCTCTCTTTTTCTCTCTCTGTCTCGTGCGAGACAGCAGATCATTTGAGATGTTCATAATGTTTTGCAAAACATTATGTAGCCCCAGAGCTGGGGATGTGTTCAAAGGGTTCAAAACAGAAATTTCAGGTTGATTCCAGGTACTACTTCATGCTATTTATGGCAGCTGTGTGTTTAATTTTGTTGTACTATACATCCCACCTCAAAATATTTCATCAGCCACTAATTATAGTATTTAGACAGTTCTGTTTTGAAACCATGTTACCAGTGTCTCAGTATTTAACTGGAGCATTATGGTTTTGCACAAACATGTGTGTGTTCTTAGTCACCATCTGTCTGTTTCTTCGTGTATATTTGGCTCAACATGTTTCTTCATGTATATCTGGTCCCACCCTTCAAATGCACACATCCTGTCTTTTTTAAATATAGGTGCTCTGTGCAATGTGGATTTAAAGTTCAGGTTGTCTTATGTCTGCTGATGAACAATGAAACAAAGAATGAAAGCAGGCTCCTGCTTGTTGCTGGTTTGGAAAGTTTCTATTTTGGTCTCATCACTTCAGAGTTAAAGCAAAGAGCTGCCAAACCACTGAAAAGAAAAAATGTATTAAAGAAGCAATAAAAATTTCAGGCACGCGAGGATATCCACAGGTGGAGAGGAATAGAAATGTTATCTTTTTTTATCCTGTTGCATGTTCATAGCATGTGGGGAGAAACCAGAATTACATGGTCAACGACTCAAATTAAGAAAAGATTTGTCTCTGGTTACAATCAAATTTTCTATGAATTATCTAGCTGTGCAATTAAGCCTCTTTGGATATGATAGGATTTTTATGTATATATTTCTCATTTATCAAATCATATGCTTATGTAACCTTTTCATTCAGTTTTATGCAGCATATATTGCTTCTATAGTTGGTTAACTATTGTTTTTTGCATGTTTATATTTTTTATATATTTATTAATGATCATTTTCTTGGATTGGTATTGCACCCAGTTATGTTAACTCAGCCTCTCCATTTTTTGATTTTGTTTGTGTATGTATATCAGCTGCATTTTTAGTGAAATAATAATAATCATGAGTCAATAGTAGGGGCAAACAGAAGACATAAAGAAAGATAAAAAAAAAAAAAAGTAAGTCAATGGGCACAAAAAAAAAATATATATCAAGAATTTGAGGTAAAAAGACAGTCAAAGACAGACCAACTAACCAGGTAGAAGAGTGCTGAGTGGAGGACAATTGTACCGATGATTATGTTCAATTTTGTTTTCATATTTGCATCAAAGGCCGTTTCAGTTAATACTGTTACAGGCAGTCTGGGTCTCGGACCCATAGTGATAGGCCAGGTACTGGAGACTGGTTTGGTGTGAAAATAGAGATGTATACTTTATGCAAGCCATCTGTGTGAGTACACCACGTAACTCCTCTCTCATGTTTAGACAAAAATGGGGAAATTGGATAAACACTGCAGCACCGAGGGTGGGGTTGAGATAGGGATGTAGTCTAATCTAGCTATCAAATGGAGAAACAGTTTCCACACTGAACGAGGGGTTTTGACGTCATAACAGTGTGAGTGATGACAGTGGAAGCATTAAGAAATGTGGTTGATCCTTTCTCTATTTATTCTCCTTGGGGTTTTTAGTACTGAGGTCTGTGTTGATGCCTAGCGTATGATCGGACAGAATCTCGTAAGCTGTTACTGACAAGCAGCAGGGGTACAAAACTGTTAACATCTTTACACTATGGTCGAGAGAAAGGCCGGCTAAATATTTCAAAATATGTATGAGTATGTATGGAAGACATTAGAGTAACTTGATCCATAATAGAGTAATAGGTGGCTCAACTTTTCAGTTCTAGCATTTTTAGTATTCCTTGTAGAGTCAAAACTGAGTCACGATTTTGAAAATGAAAAGAATATTGCGTGATATTTGCGTGCATTGTATTACTGTTAATCAAATACTTGAGAAGTACTGTATATATATATACAAAAATATATATATAATATATAAACTCCCCTTAACAACTGTAATATTCTCAAAAGTCACCAGACCAAAATGAATCACATTGCTAAATGATTTAATTTCATTAAATCACTGTATTGTGCTCATGAACTGACATACAGTATACAGAAATGAGAAAATTCAGTGGGTGTTCTTTTATTTACAATCATTAAATTAATAGTTACGTTAATGATTTGTTTCATTTCAAAGGTCTGGTATATTATTTTGTTCACTAGAAGAGTCATCAAGTTCATCGTCACCTGCAGATAACCTCAGTCTGTCTTCAGCGTGACCAACAGTCTTCAGAACATGGCATAAGTAAAATAGAAACAATTCAAAGCTGTAAACAAACAAAGCCATGTTCTCTCGTTTCCTCTCAGTGTGCATAACCTATGTTGCCGTAGCAATGGGTAAATTCTGTCAAATTCAATGGCATGATGTACAAAGGTTCAAAAAGGAGGTTAAAGCCCGAGTGTAAGACAAGCTTAAGTTTGGAATTAAAATATCAAGGTAACTTGGGCGGATCTTTACAGTGAGTCAACTTGTGTAAACTAAAGAGGATATTAAACATTTATAAATGTTTATTCAAATTAAACTGCATTTCTTTGTCTTTAGTTTCCCCACACACCCTGTGTCACTAAAGACATCAACGGCTCTTCTCGCTCATCTGTTTGTCCTCCCTTGTTTGCGTGTTACTGGTCAGATGTTGACACTGCTATGTCAGCAATTACTTGGAATCAGCAGGAAGCATGAACCATTGTTGAACAGCGTAACAAATTGTCATTTCCCTCTCCGATCACGGCGACTTATACAAACCTGGTTATATTCAAAATGACACCTCCGCTCCCCAGAGGAACAAATATAAAGCAGACTTGCAAAGATTGTGACATTCCTCATAATAAGAGCTCATTACTTCATTGTATACAATTTTAAATAATCTCTACAGTTGTCCTCAATTAGTTTAGAAAATGTTATGATATCTGGCTATCACACATAATATATTTTTTTGCATGTCACACTAATTTTTACGATACAGAAAACCAAAGCACGTTTTTTGAGTAGCCCCACATGGTTCTCAGGCAACATGCAATACAAAGAACTTTAGATTATAAAAAAGATTATATAATAGATTGAAAGTGCTTGCTTATGAATGTAGCTTATATTATAATAATCTCTCATGACCAGTTCCAAGCTAGAAGTGCTGCATAGCATTGCATGTATCTAAGTGGCTAACCGTAGCTTGAATATTGTTTTGGAGTAAATGTGATTTTTTTTTTTCTCGTTGTTACAAACAAGTCTGTATGCTAACGACTGACCAGAAATGTTTTATCTGCAAAGGAGAACAGTTGCGTGAGGCCATGCTCTGCTGCCCTGTGCCTAAACATTTAAATCTGCTTCGACATGTGGGATCTTGATGGGAGTTCTGATACTATCAACATTTCAATCATACTGTATTTGAAGTTTCTGTTTTTCAAGTTTTACGCACTTACATACTATAGTAGTCTAAAATGCAACATCCTTGCAATCTGATATTGACACAAAACTTGGATTTTGATATGAAAGCGTGTTACATACTGTAGATTAAACATCATCCTATGACATAGTCATCATTTATACATGTCCTGTGACATAATTTACCTGTTCTGTTGTTTATTAACCAAAAGGTTCTGACACTGTGTGTGCATTAATCAGTAAAAAAAATCATATTTACAGCAACCTGTTCAAAAAAAAAAGCTGTTAACAAGGCTTAGCCTGCCCCATCCATGCTCAACTTGTTTTGCCTGCCTTCAGGCCTCCAGGCGTCATTCGTGCATGCAGGGGGGAAAAAAAGTCTCTGTGATGGGATCCCCTTCAGGTGAAGTATGCTTAGATAATATCTCCGTTACTACGTCTACAGGACCTGTTTGGGTTATTTTCAAACGAGAGAAAAGAAGACAAGGGAAAAAAAGTCTCACAACAAAGGCCTGCGTGCAAATGGGTGGAGGAACTCCCTTCAGGTGAGTGCTTGTAAAATGTTGGCTTTGCACGAAACCGATGCAGGTTTACCAGCACACACCTTATTTACACCTACTGAGATAGGAGTCAATCTGAGTTCAAATGCCATGCTGTCAAGAAGATTTAAAGTACTGTGGTTCCGTGGTAATCATAATCCTTATCATCTCTTTTACACTTTGGTTGCCGTATTATATATTTGTTGATTTTGTTACCAGGGTTGCCTTTCTTGATTTAATTGCCCCGACTCTATAAAACTTAAAACTATTGTGCATTAACCTACTGACCATTAACCCGACTGCATTATGTGTTTGTGATTGTTTACAACAGAAGGTCTTTGTCTGTGATCACAGCATAACTTTCTAATCCTTGTTCCCCAACGACAAAACTACATTTTGGATGTGAATGAAGCTATTTAGATCTGTGCTTAAAGCGAAATAAAAGCAACGTCTGTTTCTCGTGTGGTCTCTGTCGGATTCCATAAACAGATCTCCCAGGTGGTCTAAGTGTGTGTGCGTGTGTGTGTGTGGATTTGTCCCTGCATGTGTTTGTGTCTGTTTCTTTGCGAGTGCTGGTTTTAGCATGTGCATGTGTGTGTTTAAGAGGGAAGAAAGACAGAAAACCAGCTCTCGCGTGGAGGACAGCCAAGCTCTTATGGATGGCTGTGCGCTCAGCAGAGCCAAATGCAATTTGACAGCTGAGTTTAATGATATTTATTTCCAAGCCACACGCTTCCAGACCTGTTCTGGATCTGTTCTCCCTGATGGACCTCGGCTCAGCACAATGCCTCAAACCTGGTGTGAGTTTACTCGTAATGTCTGTGAATGGGGAATGTTTAGAGCATGTGTGATGAGTGTGTGTATGAAGCAGTGTGTGGGCGTGCATTGCCATTGGTATGTGGACAGGCTCCTTGTCTTGTCTCTATAATGTGTGATTGCACACGTGTTGACAGCAGTAATGGATCTTTTGAGACACTTTGGATACACACAAACTCTCCTGAAGGTGAATTAGCCTGCTCCTACCTGCCATTTCAAAAGGTTAACAATCCTGGCTGCAGTCTACACAATTCTCTCTACTTTCAGCCCCACCGCAGAGCTGCATCAGGTCAGCGCTCTGTTCAGCATTAGCTCAAGACCAGGGCCAGTCTCACAGACTGAAACTGCAACACAAGCCACCCATTTCTTGCTTAGTGGCATGCTTATATGCTGTTCCACCATCTTGGTACTCTACGTCGTTAAGTCATATCCTCAGGGATATAATCAAACTATTCCCAGTATTATAACAGAAAGGGAACTATCCTTTATGGTCTAGTAGTAGAAGCTAAGTAGAAGCATAAGTGAGGCATCTTGACTTCCGCTGAGATCTGAGTTGTGTACAAAGTATCACTGGCAGATTTTCAATATCAGTCACAGTAAACTGGCACATGTTGTACAATAGCACCTCATGGCAAAAGCAATTATAGTTTGTGTCATTGTGTATAAAACAATAAAAATATGGGTGTGTGGGTGTTTTTAGGCAATGCCATGTTGTATTTTAGGTTTTACAAGGTGGACTTTCATTTATATATGTTGTATGTAGAGATCTACAATCAGTTAGTCAGTCATAACATGGACACATGATGATGGTTTATCTTTTAACAGCCCAAACTATCACCATGTTAGTTTTCAGACATTTGGCACAAGCCAAATTATTTTATGGCACAAGACTAGAATAAAGTGTAACAGTGTCCACAGTGGAATAAGTGACTGTCAGCACTTTTACATCATAGCCATTTCTTGGGATGTTCAAGTGTTTCGGAAAAATGTTTTCATATACTTTAAACGTCATTCAAACGTCAGATTATTACAATAGAAAAGGCACAGGTATGACTAATAACAACAACACTACAACATGTGACAGTGAGCCAGCAAGCACAATACCAGGATCCTAATGGCCTGTTTTTTTTAGGAACCTAGTCTACATGTTCATGTAAGGTGTTCAACGACCACATTGAAAAATTGTTTACAATTGTTCTGAAAAGCTACACTCATGGTGGAGTGCATAGCCATACCTATCATAGAGAAGGAGATATGATGATCTTTAAATACAGGGACACTGTGAGACTCTTTCCTGGGAGGCATATTTGCATATTATCGTATTTCATGTGTACAACACGAAAAGGGACAGAAATAATAGAGCTTAAGAAAGTGGTACCCTGGCTTCTTTCTTACCTCTGCACATCTGGCTACACATGGCATGAAGGGGATGTGAATGTCAGATTGCTGGTTTCAAACAGTTGGACACAGGCCCCTCTAATGAGAATTGTGAGGAGAGGAGGTTTCCGAAGCTTTCTGACCATTCAACAAGCAGTTCTAATGGGAGGGGAAAGGAGAGAAGTGATCATGTTGAGTTTCCTTATGTGCCACCAGACCTTTAAGCATTTTGTCGACTTGAGGATTTATTACATTACTTATTTAACTGTCTGCTGTTCGTCAGTGAAAAAAAACAAAAACTTTCCCACACCTTTTTTACTTACCTCATAATCTGTGTAAATTTATGTTTGGCTGTCAGGCAGCAGATGTCATTGTAGATGCCATTTAAAAGAATGTCACTGGTCCAGATGTCTCACCTATTTAAAGCATGGATGTGTGTAAACGTTTCTGCCAAACAAAAACGGAGTCACATAACTGATGTTAAGGAACGTATGTCAGAATCTAAATAAGATGTGGCTGTATTATTCTCGTGAAGAAATATTCTACAGTCTGTAGTCGTTCATTCTAAGAAAATAAAAGTAAAAATATGACATGTAAAATGGAAATCAGAATAAAGGTTCATTACAATTATATTTACAAAGAACTGAGGAAAAACCCATAAAACAAATGAGTTTTTCAGATCAAGACATGATTCATCTTCAAGAGCCACATGTCTTTGCTTACCAAAATGAATTCTTTCCGAGCCATGGCCATTTTCACTCTTCAGCAAAGCAAGAATGTGTCTTGGTGTGTGGTATGTGTACAATGAGGAGAATGTAAACTGTGCTTGAAATGTGATCTCTTCTCTTCTAATCTTCCCAGGTTTAGAGAGAGATTAAAGCCGCATGAATTGTGTTTGAAGTCATCAGCAGTGAATTAACCCCTTTTAAGAGCCATGTACTTATGACTGCTAGTTAATAATTCCATTTTATGAGTTATACCTGAAAACATGGTGACGGCTCATGTTTTTGTTTTGTTTGACGTTTTCTGGAGCACACATCCAAAGGCTAACTTTGGTCAACTGGGTTAATTGGATCGTCTGGCAGTAAGGCTTTTAAAATATGTTGCAAGGACAAACTTGGATAATCATCCAATCAGCCCATGCCAGCAAAGGTGCGTGAGAGACACTGCTCCACCCCATTTCATGAATCATTCTTCATCTATCCGATCAGTAACATCAGATAAAGAAACAAATCAGATGTCTATATAAACATTCCTGATTATGACTGGTGAACATGAATGATTAAATATGAGCCAAGTCTGTGCATGATTCATGTGGGTAAGGCTCAAACCAGATGACAGAATAATTTGAATTGCACCCAAGAATCTGGCGAGCTGGACTCCAACCAGTGTAAATAGAAATGTCAAGTATCTTGTGACCTTGTCAGATACAGTACTGCGGTAGGTATCTAGAGAATCTAGGTTTCTCAAGACAGCTCTGTACTGGTCCCATATTAAGAGTCTTTTATTTACATCATATTCTTCAAAGCACTCCTGACATTCACCACTTAGAGAGGTCATTGTTATATCTGTCATGAAACACCTCCCACACCAGCCCTTTAAAACGCACATCATGTCATTTCTACGCGTCTCTAGTATGAAAATAATAACAAAGGACATAGTTTGATGACGTGCAAAGTAGTGTGGAATCATGGGAGTTGCTGTCTTCATTGTCAAATGACCACAATTGTGATTTAAAACCTATCTGACGTGAATCATGTTCACACAAGGTAAGTTTTATTCACATGAGGTTATGTCTGCAAACTTGCTTCCTTATTCAGCCGTGTATCCTGTTTTCCCCTGGAAGTTATAGAAGAGGTAAAAGAAATATAACGCCATTAACCGACCACTAAATGAAACGCAACGTTACCTCAACGTTACCTTGAATAGGATTATGTATTTATCTGGGTTTGAACATTGCTGGAAACATTTGGGATTATGTAGGCTATATGGACTCAACAAAACATATAAAATACTGGTTGTCCTGTTGTTTTTATACATCTGAATTCAGAAATATTAGATACATCTTTGAAGGCCTGGCTTAGCATTTAAAATACTCAAATTTTGCAGCAAAAAAGTTCATTTAAATGGAATCACCACAATCAGTGGTTTTATTGTGCTTGCAGGGGGAAGGAAATCTGAAGAAATCCTTTCTATGGAGGTTAAACTTTGGTGAACTCTGACATGCAAATTCAGCGTCATATATTCACCAGTAGCATTTTGACTATGCTGAACTTTGTGGGAACGGAGAGCCAAAGATCATAACTAATTTACCGCTCCTCTGCCAAAGCCTAAAAAGCATAAAAGAGGAATGGTTGACATTTACAAGCCAGAAATAATTGTTCTCTATCTAACGAACAGTTTGTAAGATAGCTTGAAGAGCTACTGTGACTCACTAGCATGTTCCCAACTGACTAGATGGTTGGAGGTTACCTCGCCAGCGACATTAGCCCCAGCTAGCCCTAACAAGTAATCTCTAGAGAACATTACACCAGGATATTTGTGAAAGTGCATATGATGATCTCAAAACGCATTCCCAAACATACACAGTGACCTCATGGCAGACTAAACTCTTCTTCTGTGTAACAACAGAGTCTAGGATTTTTTTAAATTTGTTTTATAGACACAACCTTGTGCTGGAAAAAGCTGAAAAACACTATTGTTTTGTAAACTGTATTTTATAGACCAAACATATTCCCAGTGTGTAAACTATAGCAAGAAGCTCATAGCCCACTGCAATGACTCACTTGCTGTTGTTGCTTAACAGGGAAGTTCAGGTTCTTCTGAGACACTTTGTAAGAGACTGGGTATACCTTTGACAGGAAACTGGCAGTGGGACAACTTGTGAAAGGATGTTTTCTTTACTACACCCAGTATTTGTCAGGTCTGAGGAGGGAAGGTGAGGTCGAAAGAGAGCTTGGGTGAATTGTAATTTCTATTTCAGTCTCTTTGAAGGTCGGGGACGTCCATCCTTTGGGGATCGGTGGCCTGTCTGTTACCTTTAACCCAGACTGACATAAGAGAAGAAGAGTATTCAAACAGGCCAATGGGGCAAGAAAGGAAATCCCCTTTTGTGAAGCATAATTTCATTGTAATATCTCTGTATGTTTGCCCAAACTTTGCCAATATTAATAGAAATAGTTGAATAAAATGTATAGTCCCAGTTTGCCTCTATAAAACATACTCGAATGACTACCTGCTATTACCTGTCCTTAACATTAAAAACTACATTTGTCAATACACCTGTAAGGCCAACTTATTTCACTGAACAGCAACAAGTAAAGATGTCTCTCATGACACAGTGCTTTAGTACCTAATGATGATCTGGGAACTCCATCAAGAAGCGTGAATTTGTCCCATAAACACAATGGAGGGCCAGAGTCAAAGAGTCAGGCACGATGAAAGCATTTCCCGTCCATTGACCTCTTGTCATTCCAAGCCTGCCGTGTTATGGAGCGAGATCAAAACAAAGCCTTTGTAATCTGATCCTTATTCAGCATCAAACAACCACTACCAACAAAACAACAAACGGTGAGGTAAAAGGGCACAAAAATAGTCGGGGGAAAAAGCCATAACACAATGCCATTGTAAGTGCAGAAAGAGACATGGGAGACTGGCATTTTGTCTGCTTTCTTAGTTGGACACACCTTTCTATTTTATTTTTTTAAATATTTCATACTTTAAGAGATCCCTCTAGAGAGGTTTGATCGGTTTGCGAAAAGGTCAACACAATACTGTCATGATGAATATAATAATGCAGGAGGGTTTTTGTTTTTGACAAAAAAAAAAAAAAAAGCAAGAAAAGGATCAAATATCCTCAACAGTACAAAAATGTAAGCCAACAATTAACACAGTCTATCAAGTTTCAAGAGAGCGAGCACCAAGACTGTTGGAATAGCTGACATTCTTCACAGCACAGGTGCAAATAACTAAAAAGTGAGTGAAAAACCTCACACCATTTCTGTTTGTCTAATGTGAGTAGCCGCCATGTATATAATTGACAAACTAAATTATATTTCTTTTGGTTGTACATAAAATAACCTAGGATTTTTTAATTTAAATAAGTCAGGTATGTTTCATGGCCATTTTGATGCAATGTCAATGAACACTTGTTGAATCCAGTAAACACCAAGGTTATTATAATAAAATAAAACTAAACTAAAAACATTTTAGTTAACTGAAGTAAATAAAAACTAGACTTTGGAAAAAAAAAAAAAACTGAAACAATGTTGTGTACTTTGTGTACTAACAAGGATAAAATAAAAATATACAGGAAATGTCTTTAGTTTTAGTCTTTGTTAATGTGGTCAAATTTGTCAACAAAGTAAGCATGAGAAGGCATTTGTGAATATGTTTATTGAGACTGGGATGTCAACCTGACTGAGTCAGTTGCCAAAAGGGGCTCTGACTTTCTTAAATCTTGTCCCTGACAAACAGACCTTATATTATGATAAAAAAGAAACCAAAATTAAACATTTTAAAACAACAAAAACTAAACTGAAACAAACCCAGTCTTGAAACTAACTGAAACAAAAGTGAATTGAAACCAAAATTTAAAAACAATAAAAACTGAAATTATAATAGCTCTAACGTACACATGGCAAGTAGAATAAAGGCGATGAGATTTGCTCCTGATGAAAGATAGGAAAAACCAGCAAGCACTCCCTCACTGTAGGAGGCTGTGTGATGTCCATTCAGAAAGCTATAAACAGAGCATGACTCAGCATGACACATAAGGTCGACCTTAGAAAAACATTTCTGTAAATCCTCAGTGGCCTCCTTTATTAAGCAAGCCATTCAGATATAATAGTGCAGGGTGTTGTTTTTCCACATAAGAAAAGAACAGACGTTGTTTTTAGCTGCTATTACATGAAAACAGGTACTATTGTCTGGCAGCATATTGTTACTCCTTTTGTGGCACCTTAACCATCACTATCTCTAACCTACAATACATCATAGTCATCATACAACACAACACAGAGCCAGATACATGCCCAGATAATAAGCGTCAAATATCTTAACAGATTATCTTTTTGTGCGCACCAACAAACAAACTAGGGTGGTGCTGTCTTCCCTTTAATGGAAGCAGCTGCTTTAAGGTACACTGTACTGTTTGGTTAAAGTCTTCCATCACTTCCACTGCAAGCCAACTGCTTTCAGTGTCCATACGGTCACAGTTGTTTTAAGACTTGATAATTTGTGAACCTAATCCTTTAATGCTGATATGGTCATTGCATTACAGCTGCATGAATACATTTTCATGCACTACCAGTGCACTACTTACCAAGTTAATTTCTGAACCAGAATGTAGAGTGAATTTCAGTGGATCGTGCTTCCGCTGAAATTAGGTGCAGACCAACCAGGCCGTTATTCTAACAACACTAAACTATTTAACACAGACAACTTAAAACTACTGTGGCCCTACCAAAAGCCACTTGTGGTGAAAACTGGCAGCCTTTTATAGCCTGCCGCTGGTATTGATCTAGACCCTTCAACAGTGTAGATGGAATCTGGCCATGCCATTACATGAAAACATAACAAAGCAACACAATAAAAAATGTAAAATACATTTACACTGTTATACTATCAATTGGCATGTTTAACTTGTGATAAAGATTCCAAAAGGAAATTATCAACACCTCAATGAACTGATTGAATTGCACTCCCCCTACACTAATCAGCTCATGGTATGTCCCAAAACCTTTAAATTGTGCTCAGCTACATGGGGCACTCTTTTCACCTAAACACCCTGAAGAGAAGATAAAGAAAGGTGAGTGACTTGGACACACACATTTTGCTTATGACGCTGATCCATGTCACATTTAACCATATCCTTTTGGTTGCACTTTACCACACATACAAACATATCTATCCAGGTTAGCATACTAGCTAAACTGAATGAATGTTTCTTTTAAAAGGCCTGGCCTTCAATCACGCCCAGCTGAGAGGCAGCACAGGACCTACAAAACATTGTTAATGCAACAGCTCAACAATAAAACATACACTCCTTTGGTGTTTGAGTATATTTTATTCAGTGTCTTACCAAAGTACTAGTATGATCAAGCATGTAAGTAATGAAGACCTTCATTACAGTGGACAAAAACACACAACCCACAGTTGGTAGCCTGCTAACTTAAGTAGGTAAGGTTTGTATTGTTGATATATTGGTTGTTTGGGGCAAATCAAATGGACTACACAAACAGTTGAGCAGAGAGTTTGCAGAAATGACGCGAGGCAAAAATACTTGGCTCGTATGCTAATCTGTCTGGATAGACCTTGAGACGCAAACACGTTCTCTCTCCTAACTTGTCAAAAAGGGCAGTTTGGTCAGGGCCCATACTTCAAACTACGTATTAGGTACTCCTCCATTCCATTTTAAACGTGCAGGGCTCTGTCAAGTCAGCAACAATTAACATGCAATGTCTGATTGTTACAAATATGCTTGCTGAGAAACTTTTCTCATTTTGACTTTAAACAGTCAAAGGTTTGGTTGAGGCACAAAAATAAAATTATCTAACGTACATAACTTAAGTTAAAAAGAAGACAATTTTGACTTTTGGAGCAGCAGTCCTGGGTTTCTTTAATCCATCCATACCACCCTCCTCCACATGCAGACTTACCACATGTTGCATAACCTGATTTCAACAGCAAATCAAAACATTATGCAAGAGGGGAAGTCCAAAAATGGTGCTAGAGGTGCCTACAGTGTCATTGTTTGAAGTGGGCCACTAACCAAGCTGCCGTATTTGACAAGTTGGGAGTGAGAATGAACTGGAAACGGATCAACGTTCCTAAAAATTGCAATGAGGGATATTGCTGTCATTTACTGTCATGGGTGTGCTCATTTTCAGTTTAACTTCCAAATAAAGTGGTTTAGATGATCTAATCGTCTAATTATTAATTAGTCGGATTTAATTGTAGCGACGGCATCATGGTCACAGATCTCAGCAAATGCTCTGAGTACAGTGTTTCACTACTGTTAGAAATGATGTCCATAATTCTGAAAAGGACACCAAAGTTGTTAAACAGGTAGTCTTTAATAAAAAAAAAAGATGCTTAGACTTAAGGAAAACGTTTACAGTATAAAGCAGGTTAGATTTTTTTTTTTTGCCTGTAAATATGATGCATGTAATTGTACACTGCTGTCTATATAATAATCGCTATTTGCAAACTTTAATCATTGCTGTGCAGGAGCACTGAATGATGTTATATTACTGTTTTTGTGCATGGTTGAATACATACACAGTTAAACATATGCTGCTAAGCAACTGCTTTCAGTTGAACTGAAAAGATGTTAAGTTGCAGCACTTATTTACACCTTCTCATTATGATTCTGGAAAAGGCTGCCAGCTTTAAATACACCCTTGTAGCATGCAAAGCTATATTTGGCATTGTTAGTCTTATCTCTGTGTACATCCTAAGAAAAAGTCAAATCACTGTTGTGATTGTGTACCTCTTAGAGGAATTTAAATGTTTCATGTGAAGTTTGCATGTCAGTTAAGAAAATTAAACCTGTCTAGTACCAGGGCACAGAAATGCTTTCAGCAGTGACAGTAGAAATAGTTCAACAGTAAAAGCAGCATTAGTTGAATGAAAGCTGTCAGTTGGGGTGAGGCACATATCTAAACAATCTGAGGAGAAGCAGTGAGGCAAACATACAAACAGCTCTGAAATTCCTTGGTGTTATTCTTCTGGGGATTATCAAGCTTACTTAATAAGCTGACTGATGAGTAAGACACAAAGTAATGACAGTACCTAGTAAATAGTAATGACTAATGTCTCTATGGAAGGGAATTCTATGCTTTGGGATTGGTGTTGACATGGGTGACTCCCGTCTGGCACGCGATGTGGGCTTAAGGACATAAACAAACCTGTGTCTGGCTCCGCCCGAGGCTCAAATGCACAACTTTCTTGATACAGGAATGTCCCACATGGTCCAGATAGAGACAGTATGATTCATATGAGACCACAAACCACTGACCCTGTCCGAAATATACCTCATAGGGATTCTGTGAGTAATCTGACCTATTAACAGACAGAGATTTCATGTTTGTATTACCATTCAATTAGCTGGTGAACATAGTGGAGCATTTAGGTGGTGAAGATATTTCCCACAGGAGTCGGTGGCGGCTTAAACCGAGCTAAAAGGATGCATACTGGACAAATGGGCAGAAAGTTGGCTGCAAATGAATGCTGATGATGCAACTGTTTGCCAACACATTTGCTATAATGTCAGTGTTGTGTTGTCAGCCTCTTCTATTGCACCCAAGTGCATAGTTATTTAATATATATTTATATTTAATCAAGTTCAAATCTTTGCACTGCAGGGGTCCATATATTTTCTACTGTGCATCAAGAGGGTTAAGACCCCGGGGGGAGCATCTCAAGACAAAAGCCTGTCTATCCTAGTGGATCACACTTGCTCTATAACACCTCAGATAAGATGACAAGTTAAAGATATATGATATAATAATTTTTTACCTCCTTTCTCTTATTGATGTCAAGTTGCCTTTGTAATCTGTTCAAATGACTTGATTCATGGGCCGTGCCATGGTTAAACTTTAACCGTATTTATTGGATACTGTCAAATAATCTAGGAGTCATTTTACGTCTTGGAACAATAAATGGTGAAACAATATCTCCTTTATAGCCCATATGACCAAATGTCCTGGTTAGACTTTTGTCATCATGTAAAATATGTCACCCACTCCCTTATAGACCTGAAATGACCCCATATCAGCAAAGACAATGTGTACTTTAAGATTACGAAGCACATAATAAATGTAGTTGAGCAACACCCTGCTTTGTTATGTTTGTGATAAAGACTCTATGTGAATTTCAGCTGCAGAGCAGCTGTATGATCTCCTGTACCGTGCTATATGTGTGATTCTTGACCTTATTTAGATAAGAAAATGCAATAAGCCACACCGTATCACCACAGCTTAGCACAGTGGGATCAGTTTTATTTATTATGTTTTATGCCATATTAGATTAGCTACCGTGGAACTGCTGTAATGGTTACATGCCGTAATAATTACAGCACTAAAAAGAGTGCAGTGTCTGTACAACTGATAAAAATAATGAGCTCTGGGTGTACTCAATTCAAACTGTACTTTAATCTGCAGTAATTTCTCTTCTCTCTTTTGTACAAAATAACCTTTAGAGAATACTGATACAATAATCCATGAAGCATTCATCAACAGATAAAGTCATAAGGTATGTAATAGTAAAAAAATCTCTCTGTTTGTGTATGTAAGGGGCTTCTTGTTAACTGTTTTCACAGCTGAGCGCAGCAGAGAGGCCTTTCCACACCTCTTGACAGCTGTGTTCTGCTCAGTCACGCTATAGAGGCACAGCGCTGGTCTCCACCTCTGTCTACAGAGCCCTCTAGAGTTGGAGTAGCAAATAGAGTCACACTCTCAATCGAGGAATTCACCACCTGAAAAGTGACACCAAAATTCTTGTTGGTATCAAAGCAGAATTATTTTAGGGCTATATTAAAATTCCTTCATATTTCTTTTCACAGGTTTAACCACAAGCAAACCTTGTACTAATTAATGTAATATTCACATTAGAATGGCATGTTAATGGGCAGAACTATTAAGGTATTCAGTGGAAAAGTGTGTCAGTGTGTGATAGTGTGACTAATATGATCCATGTTTTCTGGTGTTACCCAAGTATTGGGTATTGTCAGCACTGTATTGTCCTTACATGGCTGCACTGGTTACTTAATAAATAAGAATTCGGCAGTTAATCATTCGATTGAGCTGGCTGTTGTTTACTGGAACATAAAAATGAGAGGGGCAAAGCGAGACAATGAGTGCTACAAAGAAAAACGTGTATGCACCACACCATCTTAATGTTTCCTTTAAGAGAGAACTGTCTCTGACTTTCTGACTGGAAGAAACCATAGAGAGGATCTCACATAATCTTATTAAAATCGGTTTGTTTTCAGACAATTTAAGGCGAGAAATGTCTAACATTGGTAAATGTCACAAGCCAAAACTGTTAACACTCAATCAGCTCCAGGAAACTACAGATGAGGTCATCAGTCACACGATTTAACCTAAAATATTTAAATCAGATGAATAAGAAAGGGATGAAGATCGAGGAGGACGAGGAGTTGGATCACACGATCTCCTCTTTAAACTGAACAACTGTCATGTTTGTATTGGACTGAATTTAAATGTGATTACCATTGTTCTTATTCAGAATGAGGGTGTGTGTTATTTAAACATTTACAGCACATAATATAGATAATAATCTCTTAGTTGACAAGAGGATTTAAAGACAATTAGTGATGTATTACTCTATGAGGGTGCAGCTTTCACATGTGATATAAAGCTTTTATATTCATTCTTTATGAACATAGCAATAGATAATAATTTAACATTAGGTGAAAATATACAGTAGTCAAGTCAGTTTTATTTATATAGCCCAATATCACAAATTACCAATTTGTACATTTAAATAAATGCTTTATAATCTGTACAGCACTCACACACTCTGTGTTCTTAGACACTCAATTCAGACAAGAAAAAAAATTAAACAGTAGTAGTTCATAATATTAGAAACTTAGGTTTAATGATGTTCGCACTGTTGACGTTTTGTTGTGGTCTGTGAATCACTTACAGGAATAGCTTTAAAGATATACGTCCTCATGACATCATGTTTACAGTTAAGTACCGTAGAGAGCTGAAATTACACTCCTCAACTGCACTCCTGAACTGTATTAAGTGGCCATATTTCAAAGTATTTGTCTTTCTAAACTCAAGTTTTTGTAATTAACTGTGAGCCTGAGTCTGTCTGAGGCATCAAGGTGTCATAAAAACACTTTTTTCACTCACTGATAGTTTTATCTAGGCCTACTGATGGTTTTGACTTTATTCGACTAGATTTTCAAGTAACTCTCTCTAAGATTTTATCAGCGTCTTTGTCCAGAAAGAGTGCCCCTGTTACTAATCCACAGAGCACACTGCGTCGGGGCAGCTGCTGTATAATAAAATCAAGGAGTGTGCAGTATCGTAAAGTTATAGTAATGTCACTGCAAACGTTTGCTTCTTAAGTCAAGGTCAAACAAAGCCTGAATAACAGCCACCTAACAAATGTTTATTGGATCCTGAAAAGAATCATGTGAAAGAGGAAAGTATTTGAATAATGACTTGGAGGAGGTAGCCTATTTGGAAAAAATGGAAAAACATTGCAAATGAGTTTGCAAGGTCATGTGTAAGTCTACAGTCTCTCGACAAGTGTCGATAGAAAGGAATAGTTATGTGGCACTATATTAGTGAGAAGATAAGATTTGTTTCTGCCAGGCAGGCACACAGTGGGACACCACAAAGGTCTAATGCTGATCATAGCACACACACCCTATGAAACATTAATTCATAGTACAGTGTACAGAAGGCAGCTCATTCAAATCAACTGCTCCACTGATAACTTTCCTGTGTTCTTTTGTACTGTAAGTCTGTGTTTGCAGTATAAACATCACTTATTTACGAATATCGTTATTTATTGTGTACATGTATCAAATATCTGCTATATTTAAAAACTACTCAACTTAGAAATAATACCACTACAGTACCTTCTTCCCTGTAGGCTTGATATTCAAATCATTCTCAGTAGGGCACAGTACATAGAAAAGTCCTGCACCTTTTCAGGGCACTATTGATATACAGTATGCCAAATGTCATTTTAAAATGAGGTGTGTTCAACCATGCCCCCTGCTGGACGGAAGAGATGGGATGATCCCATGTGTCTCAGCTGAACAGAACCGGTGATCTGCTGAATTTAGATCATGTGTAAACTGACTTAAGAACGAAACAATAACACACTGATTGTTGCTCTTCAAAACTGATGTCTACCAAAGGTTTGTGTTTATAATAGTATGCCATGTTTTGATACTGTCACACTCTATGCATCTGATGGCTTGTATAAAGGAAACATCATGTAAATGACAGCTGGGTAATCTGTATTTGGCAAAGTGCAAATAATGACGTTTATTTAAATATTTAGTGTTTGTGAAATGGTTGAGTGTTTTTCATAATAATAAACCAAGGAGTAAAGCATAGAATCCACAGATAATGATTTTCCTTTTGTTTTTCATAAAAAACTAAAACAGATTTTGTCCAAAATGTATAAAATTCTGTGTAGAAGGACAGAAAATTGTGTTCACGTTACTGGAAAGATCAATGGTACAATAAGCAAACATCAACAATGTTAGAATGTAATTAACATTAAATAATAGTTGCTCAGTATAATACACTGTATGTAAATCTCATAACTATGTGATATGGGATTGGGCTATCATTTAAAAACATTAATATACTAAAAATAAGGGAGAATAATGGCATGAGAGAAATGGACATCTAGGAGCATTTTACCCAAATACAGATAAAAGTAATATTTCTATACCAAATATTACAAATACCTTATGAATATAATGTATATTGCAAGCAGCACAGTGATTTGGATCCATTTAGTCAGAGGGGGACTAAAAGGTATAGGTCATATTTTATGTTTTTTGAAAGTATTAAAGGTTTGTGAAAAGTGTATCCAGAAGCTGCTGCCATTTTCATTTAAAAAACATTTGTGCTTATTACTGCCTCCAAGTTCATACAAGCTGCTATACTATAAGTACTATAGCCTGCATTTTGATTTTAATGAATTTTCTCCCCTTTAAAATTAAACTTGCATTTAGGCTCATATCAGGAAATTTAGTGTGTATTACTTTTAATTTGGTTAGGAATATTCTGCAAAGTTTGGTGCATTTTATCTAAATTTCATCTATGGGAAAGCATTTTTTTTTTCTCTAAAAAAGAAAACAACAAAATAGTAATAAAAAATAATAATAGCACATCAAATACCATTGAACCTAGCTTTGAAAATGAATTTGTCTCTGTTCTTTTATTGTGTAGATGAAATTTACCACATACTCCTCCCAAAATAATATAATAAAGAACAGGTAATTACTAGACAATTTACATAATCTTGATTTTTTTTTTTTTTTTTTTTTTTTTTTTTTAATAAAATAAAGTAGCATTTACACTAAAACTGGCCATTTACAGGTTGAAATTGATACATTTATATTTTAAAGCCACACTGACTATTATTTGTTCGGGCCTAAAGTAGAAACAAAACTTACTAAAAGTTGATTGAATTTGTTTTACATATTTAGAAAAACATCTTAGCAGGTCTTCACAATTTTACAATGCAAAATTGCCTTCTATGGTTGCAAAACAAGTACACTGCATACTTTCAGCTCAGAGATTGTGCTTTGGTTGCAGTGAGTTGTTTCCCAACTCACAACTCACTGCATTAGCAATGCACCCTGCTATGACACAAAGTCACAACTTAGATTGACTCAAACTAAATTAAAACTGTAGCCTAGCACACAAGAGCTCCATTCATATTCTATTGATAGACCAACTTGTCTCTAATCTTTATTATCACACAGCAAATGAATATTCTCTAGACAAATACACCTTGATGTGTTCCCACTCATGTTCAACAGGCCATTTAATCCAGCACTGGGGTGTTTCCCTGCTGTACTGGTCTGTAGCATGTTGTTCTAACCGAGGTCGTTAAAACCACCACGCTGCTGTTAAAAGTACATTCCCCAGAGGGCTTGCAGAGGTCTTAACATTTAAGCAGGACAGAAAGCTTTAAGTCTCATTTAATGGAAGGTCAATATTAGTGTAAAGTTTGCAATGTGTCCTTTTCATTTTTACACCTTTACAGAATGTAATTGCAGTAGCGCACTTAAGAATTAATGTTACATTATTGTGTTTTCACATATTCTGAATCCAGTCTGGCCGTCTGCACTGTGGAACATAACATAGCAAGTGAGAGGCCTGATAGACTCCATGACTCATGAAGGCTTAGACCTGTTTTTTTTTTTTACTTTTACTTTGTTTACTTTGTACATTCAGAGATGATACACAGTTCAGGGTTCTTAAATATCTCAATGGCTAACCTCTAGAATCAAATTTGATCATCCTCTATTTTAGCTTTTATCTAGGCTCTAGGGGTAGCAGTATCTTTCACTCCCCTACTTTAATGCAGACTAAAATATCTAAATAACTATTTGATCTATTATGAGATTTTATACATTCATGGTCTCCAGAGGACTTTGGTGATCCCCCTAGCATCACCAGAAGGTTAATTTATTTCCCCAACACCTCTCAAACATTTTCTGGCACGCCCTCCTTCAGAAGCTGAAAAAAGTTCAGCAGAAGTGCTCCCACTTCACAATTTTTAGCAATCCTAATGATAGGGGAACCAAAACTAATAAAGGGATCCAAGTAGAAACTTAGTGAAATAAAGGTCAGCACAATAGCATCAGCAAACCTTGTTTCACTCCATATCTTTCCCCTGATCATTCACGCCCCCATGCTGTGGTTCTATGCCCCACCAGTGGGGCCTGCCCATCCTCTTGACTCCCACAGTTTGATGTACATTCATGTTCCCAAATGATGAATCATAATGTCTTTGGTGATCCCCTGACTTTTCCTGTAGCTCTGCAATGAAGTTGACATTTGTGATTGTAAGTGAAATATCTCAACAATTGCTGGATGGATTGCCATGAAATTTGATGTGGATATTCATGTTCTTGTGGTGATCACATACATTGTTCTCTAGTGCCACCATTCAGTCAAAATGTTAATACAATAAAATGTGATGGAACATGGTAAATGCTTATAAATATAATGTACACATAAGTCACCGTATCTTCTCATATTATATACATCATCAGACTACATCCAGAAGATGTTAACAAGTGAAGTAACGATCAGGCAGGACGTACAGATTTGGCAGCATGGCTAAAAACAGTCTCACAGAGCTACTAGCATGACTGTGTAGCCTTGTTATGACTCAGCTTACATAATATCAGACAAATCTGTTAAAGCCATCGCATGATCTGTCAGTAACACGCATCGTATTTGAGTCTCCAGCAAATACTCCTGAATGTGTTACTGTCACAAGAAGCCGGTCAAAATTCTACTTGAGTGATGGCTCATAGTTTTACAAACTTTCGGAAAATGAGTAGCCAGTGTCTCTGTGTGTTTACATTGCAGCTCGGAGTCAGGGCAAGAGAGGATCTTCCAAACCCTGTGTTTATACTGTCTGTTTCCTGTATGGCAGTTTGGGAGCCTGTGAGGGATGAGACACTGCAGTCCGAGACCAATCAAACATAAACACCAAACAATAGATGATGGACAGAGGAGCATTTGCTCCAAAGACACAGTTTCGGGCTATCTGTGTTGGTGCCATCTAAGGGCAACTCAACAGGAAACGATGTCCAAGAATTGTTCTACACACACACACACACACACACACACAGAGAGAGAGAGAGAGTGAGGGCAAATCATTACTTCAGATTCTTACCTCAGACTTTATCAAAATGAGCTCTGCCCTTTCCGGATGAATTATAGTCATTAAGTAATGTGGTGATATCCTTTACAGCAACCATATCTGGAGTGAAAGTGACTTTCATGACACAGCTCCTTGACTGTCTGGGGTAATTACACTAAGTTGTATGTTTATGTTAACTAATAAGCCCTATGATGTTTGCCAACTGACCACAGCTGAAGTGACTGACCAGCAAGCACACACAAGTGCTCAACCCAGTGAATGCCAGGCAAGTCTATCAGACTTTGATCCGGCAGCTATCAGGCGAACCTCACTGCACTATCAAAGCACCATCTCTCCTTAGAGAAGGATTGTCTTTCTTATCACAATAAGGACCCTGCCTCTGTTTCGCACAACTGGACCTCAGCTACTGGGTGGTCTTGGGGCTTAGCTGCGTAATAACGGTGCAAAGCTGTTCCAAGAAAACGTGAAATACAGTGAGACTGGCTCATTTCAGCCTGATAGGGATCGCCTGATAACCTCGATGGGACTGATAAGGCAAGCTGGTGTAAGTAAGGCTTGGTTTCTTCAAGTATATGAAATGTTTGCGAGGTGCAGACATGTGAACCAAAAAAAGTCTTAGTATTACCAAGATTACAGTGATTTCATAGGTATACGTATCAAATCCCATGCCTTCGTTCCATGCCCATATCTGAATTTTGTGGAAGCTTCTGTGAGTCCAATCCTTGAGAGGTATGAGAAGAGGAGCTGGAGGGTATGTGGTGCAAACACTGCTTCAAGCAGGGTTTCTAAACGCTGTATTCCCCTCTCTACTACTGTCACTGTCCCATGTCGCTGACCTGGACCTGGTGCTCTTTACAGGAGTGGAGGATAGAGAAGGGGGTGTGGTCTCTTCTTGTCTACCCCATTTCCTGCCTTCCACACCAGTTCTAATTGGAAATTTGGGTGGCCCTGTTTATTTACATGGTTGAAATGCGGCGAGGTTGTATTTATATTTTCATGGCGCGTTCTCAGCAGTGCTGCATTACATAGCCTTCCCCTGAGATCGCTGTGGGAGAGGGAGAGGAGTGTAGAGTGGCCCAATGGTTGAATGTGTGTGCAGGAGGGAAGAGTGATGGAGGTTGTATAAGGTCTAATCTCCTTCACTGTGAATCTTGATAATGATATTTAAGGTAAGATCTCTGAATTATCTGTGGTGCATTTATTGTTTTAATTGGGTCTCTCAGCAGCCTATAACCAAAAGGAATGTGACACTACAAAAAGCAACATACACATAACGTGTTTGTCAAAATATTCACAAAACAAGAAAACAGAAAAAGACGAAAACTACAAGACTCAATGTCCAACTTAGCTGGCCCATTTTAGATCAGAAATCTCATAATTATATATTACATCATTCATAGTGGTGAGTCAGTGAACCATCATTTATGCATGTCTTATTTATAAGAGCATAAGTGAAAGAAATAATCTGGTCATCAACTAGGATTCAAGGATTTGAAGGTTTTTATGTCACATATTGAAATGATATTTGTAATGAAATGCAATGTGTAAAAGAGTAAAGATTAGAGAAAGGGATACAAATTTAAGAAAAGTTTTTATGTAAAAACAAAATGCATATATGTCACAATTGCATCAATCCAAACTATTGAACTGCGTTCAGTCCGAAAAGTCCATGAATTTGCTCTCGGTAAGTAACTGCGTCAATGTCTAATCTAATACTGCTACAAAAAATACTCTCAACAAGTCTATAGTTTCAGAACACATACCAGCCTAAGACCCTCTAACCTAAAGGTCTCTCAGGTCTCGCATGTACACATGGATAAAAATTATCCTTAGATGAGCCATGTCAGAGTGGTGGCAGGGTGTGTTTATCTTTCAGACCGGGGCTGTTGAGTGGCGGAAGGCAGTGCTTTCTATTCAGGCCATGGCTGCAGAGAGCCTGGACCTGACTCTGGATAAAGTAAACACATGAGCACACACACATACACACACACACACACACACACACGCACTCACAGGGCTCTCCCATTCTCCTCCCTGCCCGTCAGCTGGAGACCACACACCCAGACCACACAGAGTCTGAGAACAGCCCGAGTCACTCTCACGCAATACAGCCTATCACTCTGACCACCTCCATCTTTCTGTCAGCACTGGTTCTGAGTGTCACTTGATGCACAAAACAAAAGTAACCAAAGTATATCTGTTTAAAATTATGGCAAAGGGAAGAAGTGGAATATCAAATGTTAGCTCCTGCATGTTTGGATGTATGTTTTTATGTTGAGGCAGGGGTGTTACAGGGAGTCACATCTCTGAACCATTAATAGCAATCCAAGGGTTTGTGAATTCACTGATTCCTGCAGTCCAACCCCCCAAATATGTGAACATCATGTTTTGCATGAGGAGAATTCATATTTCCACTCATTCCAGCTTGTCAAGTAGAGCAACCAACCGATGATACATCACTCCCTGCTGGTCGTTTACTGTACTGCAGGTATATACTGTACATACACGTGTCACCTTTTCTTTGTTGGTTGGGGGAATATTTCCTGTGTCTTTGGAGGACATCGAGATTCTCGTGAAAATGCATCATTTCCTGCTTTGTCTAATGATGTTTTGGTGTAACAACCTTTATCTCCAAAACCTCTGCATGTTGCCAGCCAAACTAAACAGACAAGTCACCCCCTTGCATCAGTGCCAGGTAGACCACCATATTGTTCTGCTTATCATCCTTTATCTGTTTACACTCATGTCCCAAGTCTTCTGATTGTTTTCCATTACTTTGCTGCTCCTTATCCGACAACTGTTATTGCTTTCCTGCTTTATAATGTATTGGGTCAAGGACATTGTTGTCTGAAGAGTCTCAGATCAACATAGAGATCTAAAGACAATACAAGCCAATTAATTGTGCCAATAAAATGTTTATTTACTGGTGATGGAGAGGAGTTCTCATGCCTTGTCATATGCAGAGCATATAATGATGAGTTATATTATAGTAAGACAGTGATAGAGAGTAATCACACTTACATAGGTTTTTATTACAAAAGTCTTGACATGATCATCTGTCAACTATTTATCTCATCAAGCATCAGCAGTGGGCCTGTGAGTGATGATTGGTGGATTTATAGAGTCATCTTGACGGGTCAAAATTCTTTAAAAAAGGAGAATGAGGTCAACACCTTCCTAAACGCAGGGTCAACAAGCAGGATCAGCCAAACTCGACAAGGGTTAAACAGGACTGTCATCAAATCCTGGTCAGAGGTCTGACCCTAAACATACTGGGGGGTCACACAGTGTGTAGAATTACCGCAGGTATGTTCTCAGTGATGAGTTTTTTTTAGAAAGTAAGGGGACCTACCCAGGCGTTTATCTGAAATTACACGATGGTTTGTAAATGCAGAATGTAATTACCAAATACTTTTGTGTCAGATTTACAATGTGGAGCTAGAGGTTATTTTGATACTTTAGTCAAAGTATCCTCATGTCTGCAGTTTCTCAAGTGCTTTTAATTTACTACCACCCCTGGCACTGTAACACCCAGAATGATGTATGACGTTCTTAGAACATTCAGCAGTATTTCATTACCTGGAGCTTGGAGGTAGAGTAGACTTGTCATTCATCTAAAGCTCTAACTGTAAAAAGGATACTGCTCCACTAGTTATATTTTTTACTAAAACAATACAAAGTCTAAATATATTAAACCCTTAAATTCCTTGAATCCTATAGTTGATGACCAGATTATTTCTTTCACTTATGCTCTTTCTCATCAAAAGTTACACATCTCTATGAACTCTGAGGACTTAAAGCAAAAAAAAATTATTTATTTATTTATTTTTTTCTCCTGACTTGTTGATCATTTTGTCACCCGTCAGATTTATCTTCTGGAGCCTCGGGAGCCACAGCTCAATGACCAGCAGATGTCAGCAAAACATTGCTATGGTTTTCTCATGATACACCTTAATTTGGTTCTTACCTCCAAGCGTTGATGTATTATGACGCATAAATAAATAGATGAATATACATTGCTTATTATTCAAACTGCATTTGAAATATGTGGCACAAAATCTGAATAACAAGTTTTACACTAAGTGTGATCAATGTTAATGCCACTGTAAGAGCAGTGAAACCTCCACAAGAGTGTGTGTGAAATGTAGTAGTAGGATCAGATAAAGATATTACAAAAAACAAAAATAACAACATGTGATTTTTGTGGCACGTTTTGTTGTTTTTTTTTAGGTGGAAAAATTGACAGATCATGCTAGATAATGAATTATGTTTCGCCCAATCAGGTTAACCATAGTCACTTAGTAAAAACAGAACCAACAACTTCACTTTCTTTTGGAGAAAGTGTTGTTTCATTTCTCTGCAAAACCATTTTTGGTGATGTTTAGGGTAGTAGTTGACTAAACCGTCCACTCCAAAGCTTCGAGTGAAGGGCTGAACCGATGTCGCCTGGAGTAACGGCTCATACGGGGCGGAAAAACTGAAGCCTGAATACAAATGATGTGGCTTCCTGCAAAGGGGGAAACACCATGGCAAATGTGTGAATGTGCTTTTCTTTTCTTTTCTTTTTTTCTGGGGGGTCTTTTTCATGCCAAATATGACTCTCTCTCTCTCTCTCTCTCTCTCTCTCTCTCTCTCTCTCTCTCTCTCTCTCTCTCTCTCTCTCTCTCTCTCTCTCTCTCTCTCTCTCTGTAAATCAAAAAGAGCTCAAAGATGAAATAGCACAGCAGACATCGGTAGTAGAAGATTGATAACTTTATTTAAAAAATAAATCATTTATCCATATGGCAATTTTATATTAATCAATCTTCTTATAACCGCAGTCATATTCAGATATATCATACAAAACCGTTATTTTCAGTATGCACACTAATTTTGTGATTTCCTCTGTAGCTTGTTCTAAATGTTTTACTGTAACTGTAAAGCGTGATATAAAATGTGTTTGAGTCACTGATGTTGTAGGTGGGGGAGTCACATGTTTTATCCTGAGTCCATAAATGTCAATTTCTCAACAGTAATAGTGCAACTGTGTGACACACATGTAACCACCCACACATACGCACACACATGGCCTTTACTACACACACATATACATACACGGCATTTACCACAATAGCACACTGTACATGGAGCTGGTAACGTTTTCACTATTAGAACTTAATTCTGAATGAGTCAAGTGTCTGACTGTGAAGTAATGTAAAACAAAGTTTCAGAGCCAGCACAGAATCAGCGTAACTCTCTAAATGTTTGAGGGGGAAAAAGGATTTATGGTTCATGCACATGCACATACACACATAAAAAAAGTATTCCTGCCTGTGATTTTGGTCAGACTTTTCAAGCCATTGTGAAAGTGATGTGGTTTGAGTGTGAAGGAAGTAAATGCAGAGATCGAAACTCTGGACCACAGAAGAAAAACATAACAAAAACTTTATCCTTTCTACTGCAGCATCAACCTTTAGGAACTCAACTACCTGAGGATTTCCACTTTTCTCACTGTTGGATTTGTATGTCTTATGACATATACATATTCCTAATTAGGTTGTTAGAGTCTTAGGACTGCTATTATGTAGATGTTACATCCCATGTGTAATAGCTATACCTCAGGCATGGGAATCAGAGAGCTCCTCCCAGGCCGAAGTTGACCATAGACCACAAAGGTAGTTTTTCTTCTCATTTGTGAGGTCGCTAGTTTCAGGTCAAGAGGAACAGTTTCCTTGCGAGTTACGGGATGAGTATGATTTTTCCAGTTAACCTCCTTCCATCCATTCAGGTCAATAACGTTCATCAAGGCCGCCCTTTCTGGTAACATAGAACTTGAGGCCCAAGCTACTCTCCAGTCTTCCACAATCAGGTAAAACAAAGTTTCATGCCTATAAGTTGTCAGAAGTTCAACCGAAAATGGGTTTTCAAATCAGATTTCATTTGAATGACCTTTAGAGACCTGAAGAAGTAAAACTATACATTATTTCATATAAGTCAAAAAAAGCAATGATTAGAGAAATGAGAAAACATAATTTTATGCCACAAATAAAAAGAAATAATAATAACGTACTATCGCTGTAATCGTCTGGATAAGCCTTATGGGGTCCCAAGCACCAGGTTGGGAACCACTGCTGTAATAAACTTAAGCACTTTTCAATTCAGCACTGGGCAATTCTGTGCTTTGTCTTTTCCTGTTTATAAAAATATTTTTTTTGTAAAGCACTTGAAAGTAAATCAAATATAATCCTAAAAACCATTAGATATATATGTAACAAAACAAAAAAAAACCCTGTATGGCTTGAAATTACTGTCAAAATTCAAAACTTGTCAGCTTGAAAATATAAAACTGTGCAGTAATTGCCATATGAGGTGGACTTATGGGATCTAGTTCTCATCCACTGCATGCAAATAACACTGCATCATTTATCTTGAGTGCCACCTACAAACTGCTTTGTGATTTTCATTTCGTCAGTTTGACATAATTGTTAAAAGCTGACCAGATTTAGTAGAAATAGATTTCTGTAAATGCTTCCTTCAATACATATAGTAGCCCAGACGTAAACAGTTTCTGATAACAGCTTCCTCTGCTGCACCACCAGACCAGTGATAACATCGATTTCTCTCACATTTCAGTAGTAGCTTTTTTTTTTGCAGTCAAACCCAGAATTGTGGTCTGCAGTGGACGAAGCAATGATACTGTCGACTGTTCACTTGCTCAGCTAAGCAAATGTGAAGAATTATATACAATACAATAAATAAAAAAACAAAAGGTATTCATTCATGCTTTCTTTTATCTCTTTGACATATCAGTGTTTGTCTTAGGGGCCATTCTTCCTGTGCACCTGTGCTAGTACTTCCTGTCTCAGTCGCCCTCCGCTCCCCTCATCCCCCCACCCTCAAACCGCATCCTTCACACTGTCACAATAATACTTTTAGAGAAAAAAAAAAACATTACTCCACAGTCACAGACATAAAGACTACGACGCATAGGTGTGCAAGTGAAATCAACAGGGTCTTCCCCAACTCTACCCCTCAGTACCATGACAGTTTCTATAATTTACAGTACACAGCACTGCAGTCGGAAGGCATGATAAATGGGCAGTGGTTTACATTCACATTCATGCCGTTCTGCATGTGTGTGTCTGTGTGTATGTGTGTGTGTGTCACTCCTGAATATGCTGTAGAGGTCTCTGGGAAGGATAGTCGATTGTTGGAGATGTGTTCTGTTCCTGGATGTGATCATAAGCCCGTAGGTAGTGGCCATTGTTCTGCTGGTAATAGTATACCAGTTTTCTGGCAAACACTGGCTCCACCTAAAATGAAATTAGGTCTTTGTATGAAATATGTGCATTACTGCTGAATCATGTTATTGTGGGCAGCAAAGGATGAGAACATTACCTAAAGATACATTGAACTTGGCAGGCAAAGTGCACAACAAAGATTGCAAAACCTTCATATTAAGATTGATTTCTTTCTTGCCAATTTTAACGTTAAGTTTAACGTTAAGTAACATTAAGTTTCTTTAAATTTGATTATTTATACTCGTATAAAAAAAAGTGTATCTCCGTTTTCCTAGGGACTGTGTCTAGATGGTAATGCTAGATTTGTTTCTCACCAGGTTTGTATGTTTGTCGTACTCGTACTTGACTTTAACATACTTTACATTTAACGGCAGCTTATCCACACTGCATGCATGAATTCATCACTGAGATCTGCTAGGCTAATTAACTTTAGCAGGAGCTGCATTTTGTCTTCCCTCCTTAATGACTGGACTTTTTATAAATTACAGATAGCAGCTAGAGAAAATCAATCAATTTAGGCTAGCTGTGGCTATTTCACCAGCAAGAAAGATTTCGTGTTCTTGCGTTCTAGCTGTGGTTAGTGAGGTTTGGCTTTATTTTAGCTATGTTTTGCAATAAATGCAGTGTTCTTACAGAAGTTGCACTTTATTATGGTATAATTTGTTAATCAAAAGGTCAGATTTAGGTCTTAAGTCAATTATAACCAAATATGAATGCTCCTTACTGCATTTTGAATTAGAAGGCCAGTGTTGAGGTCACTAATTTTTAAATAAATATTCCTAACAATCATATATGCATTAGCTTATATGCATATCTAGTTTTGTGATAAAGTAAAGTTTTGTAGTGTATTGGTACCTGTGCTGTGATCATCTTCCTTGGCCGCTGTGGGTCAGGATACTCGTCTCCAAAACATAACACCACCTGGTGTCTTGGCAAATGTCGGCCATTATGGGCAAAATCTTGAAGCTCTGAGAGAAGAACAAGAACAAGAACAAGAAAAGAGAAGACAATCAGGTGCATTACCCACAGCAAGCCATGTGCTACTTACCACACACTCCTGTATGTCACATTTTAATATCTAGTAAAGATGCATTAAAAACCCCCAAACTGCTCAGAGAGCATTTTCCCTAATCATCACAATTCTTCTGGAAACCACTGATGAGGATGATGGAAATTTCAGTGTGAAATGGCACGGAGAACACCATCTTGTCATGCTGTGTGGTGGACCACAGGAGGTGGGTGGGGACTCCACACACTTTGGCCCCCTGCTGAGAATTTGACTAGCTTCTTAGAGCTTCTTAGTGCTACCTCAACACTGACAGGGACTTACCCAACTAAAGCACCTGCATCTTCTCATTCACTGTTATCAGCACCATCATCCCAGCCATTATCGACATGATCACAACCATTGTCATACTTTAAATTGCTGAGGCAGAGTGGTTATTACTGCTCTCTAGTTATTCTAACGACTTAAAGATTTTAATGAGCAGTAAAGGCCAAATCCATTACCTTAACCAAGAAGCATCTACACCATGATCAAGATACAGATACATTTTAGGGGGAAATGTGCTTTTTACGCGACTCCACTTATCAGACAATTGAAGTTACTGCTTATTTCAATTTTACATAGAAAACATGTGATCCATCACTATAGATAAAACTACACTGGACTAGACTTGTAATGGAGTACTTTTTTTATGATATTGCTACTTTTTGAGATTGTAAAGCCCTTCAAGACAAATTCATTTGTTATTTTGGCCTGTATAAATAAAAGCTGACTGGACTTGACTTGATTTAAGTAAAGGAGGTGAAAACTTCTTCTTCTACCTGACCAGAAGTTAACATTATCAACACAAAAGTAGTTTTTTATTGCAGGAATATTGATATTTAACTGGATCATATTGCCCAGAACACTACAGAAATATACATATTAGTGCTTACCAATGAGGAATTGCTGGGTGTCAAACAGTTTGCATGGCTGCTCCTTCTCCAGTTTGTTCGGTTTATCCATATACGGAGCCAGAGGTCCTTCCCAGTACACTCTTCCCTGGCAGAGGCGCTTGGCGTATAACCCATCGGGCGTCATCCACAGAAGCACTCCCCTCTCCAGTACATTAGGAAGCATCTCAGCTCCCTGCCTGTGAGACTCAGGGTACGGGAATGGAAAAAGGATGACTTCTGCCCCGTTGTGAAACTTGTCCTCTGAGCATGGGGAAGAAGAAGAAGAGGAAGAGGATGGAGAGGAGGAGGAAGAAGAGGTGATCCGGCAACCTTCTGGGCTGCTGGTGGTAACCTCCTTCACCAAAGTCTCTCTGTAGTATAGGGACACGTGCAGGCTGAAATCTGGAAGAAAGAGATACACATTTAGCAGATGTACACTTCACATCACAGCCTGACGCCTGAGGGAAGCCCTAAAATGCCATATGTCAAGGTCAGCCTAAATAAAGCTTAATTCTCAGTAATCTTGCTATTTGTTTTTATCTATCATCATGTGACAGATTAAAAAAAGACTCACTACTTAGTAGCGTGGCCTGATAGTTCAGAATAGGGAAGTAAGTAGGTGTTTGTAGTTTCTTATCTGTATAGGCAAACTTATATAAATATATATACATAAAAACAAACGTTTGAGTGAACCTCTGTATGTATCTGTCTTTCAATGGGCCTGAGATGATTCTTTACCTGTTATGGTATTGTTGTGGTCCATTGAATACACGGGTGGTTGGGACTCTGAAAAGTAGGTGTGGAAGGAGAGCTGAAAACCTGTGCAGAATACAGTAAATAAATTCTGGTCATAATTAGAGGACTGAATGTGAACGGGCATTATGACACTTGGGATGAGAATGTTTATTTTTTATTACTATTAATGAAGTCTAATCTGGAAAAAGAGCAAATCTGGAGAATATTTGATAAAACCTGTTACATCCATTTATTTGTTAGAGATCAGGCAGACACATGTGACACATCTTATCGAGAAAAACAACTTAACTCAAACAACCGTCCACATAAACAAATTTGGCACTGCACAGTCCACTGATCAGCACTGCATGGCTGCTAATTCAACCACTTTCTGTTTTCAAGCTATTTCACTTCTGCCATCTCCTCAGCATGCACATATCAGCATTCATGGAAATTGTACATATTTGTCCTTTTAATATGATATAATTAATGCATAATACTGAGCATAATGACTTTACAGCTCTCAGAAGATCAATTAAATGCATTGAGATCTAAAAGGAGGGAATGATCTGCAACTGCTGCTTTGTATTGTTTACATTTACATTAAAATTCAGATTGTGATTAATTGATTCATTCATACATCTATTCTAATAAAACCTTAATAGACAGACTTTTATATCACTTTCTAAATCACCCAAACCCAACCCTTCTCGCCTGTGCCTAGAAAAGTTTGCGACAAAACCGTCTTTGAACTTATATTTTTGAGGGGGTTTCCATCTTAAAGATCAAACTTGAATTTCGCTCTAAATTCTATGTGAAGGATTGTGATAACTGTCAACTGATAACCGTCACATTTAAACGGTTAACCAGTCAAAGATTACTGATACCACCTAATGACCTTTTAAAGCCTAATGGATCAGAGTGATGAAAGAAATCATTGTGAAGCATTCTTTCTTATTTTGCGTCATTAAAGTGATAACTCTATTCCATGTGAGACCTGACTTTTCATTAGATGAAAGGACTGACAGGTGGCTGGAAATAGATTTTTTTTATAATATTAGTGGTAAAAGAAAAGAAAAGAAAATTAAAGAAAAAGGATCAATGCAAGCTGAAAATCTATGTAATAAACCAGATAGACATTGTATCATACTGTATATCTGCTGAGCATTACAGTCACTCTTCCGCACACAGTCAGTGATTCAGTCTATATAGTTTAATAATTTTGAACAGCTCTATATGTTGTCTGATGCGTATGTGGCTGTGTCTTACCATTTTCTGCATGTGACCCAGGCCAAGGCCGGCTGAACGGTGACGGGTAGTGGCACTGACCATACTGCACCTCTGCATGTGACCCGTGGTGATGTGGTGGAGGAAGAGGTTGTTGTTCTGGTGGTGAGTAATCCCTCCAGTCTCTTCTTTCCTGAGAAAGCATATAGCCAGGTACCTGAGAAAGGACCATGGGGATGGTTACTCAGAGACGTTAAACCAAGACATTTGCAATCATTGCAGATTAGTCTATGTGCTAGATACAATCTATAGTGTGCAGCAGCCACAAAATCAATCTGCTGACCTGGTTGTGCAGAGATGTATAGGGAGGAATATAGCCAAGGGCATTTACATGTGACTGTGTCTCCTCCATACTGCTCATCTTCATTCCTGTAAATGTACAAAACCAGAAATGCATTTGTTAGATAATTAGCCCACAATATTGTTCATGGTTTTAATAATGAAGTAATTGCTTATCCACAACAACAGCTCTCCCAGCCCCCCTCAAAAGCAGAACTAGCAATAGTTTGACAATAATCCTGGATTATAACATAATTTTATGCACAAATTAACAACAAACTGAGAATATGGCAGGCACAATATTCTGTGAACCTAACCTTCCTCGTTCATTTTCAAACTGTGAATATGTTTCATGTACGTGTGAGGTCCTGCTATTTTCATGGGAGTGACGGGGTGTTTTGCAAAGTGAGTGTAACAGACGACTGAGGCGAGTGCCATTCTAAATCTTGTTCATTTTCGAGAATTGACTGTTAGCACAGATAGCGACCAGAACTGCTCTAGTGTGATAAAAACTGTTGTATGATGGCAGAGACTTAGTTATGCAAGGCTAGAGGTCGTCTGGTTGTGTTATGTGCACTCTGCACTTAGTAACCGAAGCTCTCTAAAAAAAGCACTACGGCCTTTTTGGTACATGCTTTGGCTTCCTTTGTGCTTCCTGCCTCATCAGAATCAACTGCAGTGGTGCATATGTATGTGAAAAAAAAATGCCAATGGTCTATAAACAATGTGATATGCTTTGTGAAAATGCAGCAGTGCAAATGAACCACAACTTTACTACTTTAGAGCTGAACTGCACTGCACTATACTGCATTTTTGATGGATGATATTTTCATACACTTACCTTTTTTAGCTTCCTCTGGGATGATTCTATAGACTTTATAGGGCTCTGAGATGTCCAGTTGGCTTCTTTCCACTAACTCGTCGAAGTCATTGCTTTTATTAAGAGCACAGCGTAGTCTGGTCTTCCATGTGGGGGGATCTGGCTTGTCGACTCCTTCCTTATATTTTCCCTTAAACAGTGCCCATGCCTGAAACAATCATTGAAAAGATTCCTCTTTAGTCATGCCAATGTACCAAGAATTTAAAAAGGTAAGGGCTCTGAATAATGTAACAAAATCTACCCACATTACTACATTTTATATATGCAATAGTGTGTTTAAAATGCAGTTGTCAGATGCTTCAGGAGCAGTGTGAGAAGACAGGCGGGATGGGTCTGACCTTGAAGAGTGCAGCATCCTCCTCTCTGTTATAGTCTTGTTTTCCTGCATGTTTCCAGGGAATCCTAAAGATTGATTTTTCATCATTTTCCCAAATCAGGCCAGGATATCTCCTGCTGTCAATCTGATCAATCAGCCACTGTCTCAGTTTGCCATTGCCGCAGCTGACTGACAGGCTGCTGTCCTCGTCCAGGTTCATCTCTGCTAAATAAAATAAAGCATGTTAACAGAACTGTAGGCTCAGTGAAGTGACGCAGTTTAATTTGACTTTTTCTTAATGTCAGATTCAAGTATTTAAATGAACCTGAGAAAATAAGTGTTAGGTTCAGCTTAAAACGGTTATTATTATTAAAACTATTAGTCACACTTGTCCTCTGCAGTCCTATAGTTGTAATATTAGTAACATTGTATCTAGTTATCTGGTTTTGATACTGGGCGTACTCATTTGAGAGCATGAGGCTATAGAGGCTGATTGTCTTAATCACGTTTATCACGTTTTCATTTCTGTCAGAGAAAAGAAATGTGATTCATTTAAGATACATGCATGAATAAAAACATCACCAGTCATGTAGCTATAATTAAATCACAAGAAAGAGCTTGAACTTAAGCTTATGAGTGTAGTAGGACAACTTTAATAAGATTTAAACTCATGCTTGCAAGTTATAGAATTAGTAGAAAGTTGAATGACAAACTTAATGTAATCTCTACCTGTCAAACTTGATACAGATGTGAGTGAGTGAAACAGCTGGAGGTTAATTAATCATTAGAACTTTTTATTGATTACCCTCATTCATTTAAAAAGGAGCTGCAGCTGCTTACCTTTGATCATGTGAGCTCCTCCGCTGAAATCTGTTTTCAAGCTCTCTGCGTCCTATTCTTAAATGTTATCACATCTTGATTTGTGACAGGGAGGAGCCTCTCAGGCTCTGAGAAGTTCAAGAGGAGATGCGCAGCAATCGGCGTTCATTTCTGTGAAACTCAGCGCCCACACAGCATTGCGGTGGGGAATCCCTCTAGTGACACCCTAAGCAGCCACTGGGACGGAATGGAACAATTACCTGTGCACATTATCAACACTAAATTGTTCCCCCACACATATTTTTGTTTTTCTGTAAAAGCCTGTGAGTCCAACCCAATTTCCAGTGACATGACAACTGCTGACTAAAAATATCTGTCTTCGTTTTGTTACTTATTTCCTGATAAGAACCAATGTCAGAAAAACTGGTGAATTCATGTGTATCAGATTACTTCCTTAGTATTACTGCCCTCCAGTGGTGCACATGCACATGCCCAGCTTTCTACAGTATTTACAATACTGCTGTTTGTAGTATCTCACCATGGTAAAATTCATGTTTTTTAATGCTTTATAGTCCCTAAAGACAGTTGAGTTGAATAAGACTGATTAAAGAACGTGATCTTGGTGTTTTTGGTGTCACCATGCATGACCTCCCTTGCACATTAGACAAACAGGAAGACAACCAGGAAACAGAGATGTAAACACAGAACAGAAGTGTCTTATCACCTTCAATATGGCAGCCCACCAACCTCACAAAACACTCGACTTTACTCCTTTTATTTCGCTTTTTGAAATCGTCTTGACACAGTACAAAAAAGTTCACAACATTCATAAATTAGGAGAAAAAAAATAGCAGAAACATCCATTAATGCTAAAAAAAAAAAAAAATTATAATATGTGTTGCACATATTAATGGTTTCTTCCAGTGTTCATGTCCAAGATATTTAGAGGATCACTCCAGTGGCAATAAGCATCCTGACTTTAGTCCACTCCAAAGCACATTACATTACCAGGTCCAGAATACTGTAGCATCCTCAGGGCTGAGCTGTAAAATATCTCATGTAAAGGTCAAATGATCAGATGCCTCCAGGTGGGGTAGATGGCTGTTGTTTCACCTCCTCGCCATTGACTTTAGAAGCCCTGGCAAGCAATTCACGTATATCAGCCTCATCATTGAAGGGGTTGTCCTTATACTCCCTCTGTAGCCATTCTCTGAACTACAGGGGGGGAAAAAAAGAGTTTGATCAGGTCAAGAAATGCATTCAACTTCATGTTGTTCAAACTGTTATTTGCTGTTGTCCCCCTTTTTATTATTATTTTTTATATATTTTATTATTATTTGCTCTGTGTTCCCTCTCTCTTCTGTCTTGTCTATATCATATATATTTTAAATATACACACACTCTATATAACAGGCCTTTGGTAACAATAACTGGGTTGCATATTATTTTTTATTATTATTCTAATTATTGGGGTGGCTGTGGCTCAGGAGCTGGTTGTCCACAAATTGGAAGATGGGTGGTGTGTGTAAATGTGAGCACTTGGCACGATACATGTCGTCAGAGTGTGAATGTGTGAATGCGATGTGTTGTGTTAAAGCGCCTTGAGTGGACGGGACACTAGACAGGTGCTATATTCTCTATTCTTACAATAATCATGCCTCTTCAGTAATGCAGTGATATACTCCACACTCACTCGTACTCCTTCTTATCCTCGCTCAGTTCCTATGACTCACCTGATCAGCTTGAGTAGCCTCAAACTCCTGGAGCTGGCGCTGGAAGCCCAGATTGGGGCCTGCACAGGGCCGGACCACCTTTACTGCAGCAAGCACGTCCTGCCAACCCAGTCCTGTCACCGTCATGATGTAAGCTACCACAAGGGTGACACTGCGGGACACACCTGCCAAACTGTAAGAAGCGAGGGATGAACAAAGAGTACGATGTCAGAAATGAAACTTTATGACTTCACGATTAGCATATTATTTCCTCAACACTTCATCTATGAGGATGTCGATATGCATATGAGCATCCTGGTTGTGATCAGGGTTTTTTTTGTGTGCATATAACTATCATATCCTGGTTTCAGAAAAGCAGATAAGCCCTTATTCTGGTTTTGAGAAACCTAGATATATTAATATTCTAAACCAGGATAATGCAACATGTAAACACCTCATTGTCTGCCATGTTCACGCATGTATACACCACTGGAGTTACGCAGTAGTTAGTCTGTAACACTAAATACATCATGAATGATCTAACAATGGTTAACATCCTGATATAAAACTGAACATCATTAGCGGTAATAGAGAGGTCGTATTTTATTGCTTATCTTGTCTTCCATTATAAAATCAGATTAAGCTAAATCCAACATACATGGATATTAGAGCCATGTAATCACCATATCCTAAATATGTGTAAAATCAGACTCAAAATTAGGGTACTAATGCATGTAAACATACTGTATGAGAGCTAAAGGTTCTATAAAATAGCTAGAATAAGTAATAAATATATGATTAAATAACTACAGTAGGTGACAGTCGAGGCAATGACAATCAGTGTACAGAGTACAGACAGCGACAGGTGGACAGAGATTAAAATAATTATGTTGTAAAATAAGTGGACTTAAGAGTACAAACTGATTAATTACACACTTTATATTTCAATTATATCTAAATTCTTTGTTCAGTAAGTGTAGTAAGTAGAAACCACTGGTAGTGCAGATCGTATAAATAGCCTCTTGTTCCCCTGTATTTCTGAGAAGACCCTCTAACCAAATATAACTTTCCCTTGTGAACATATGGTCAGCTACCCCATTGCAAAAAACACAATATGACTGTATTGTGTTACTGTATTCTGGTTTTGGGAAGTTCAAGAATAGGCTTCTGCTTATCATTTAATCTTCTCTGTACAGCAGTTACACATGGGTTCACTTGTGAACTTGGTTGATCTCTGATTTTTTTTTTTTTGCTCTACATGAACTGTATATATAATTAACATGTCTATTATTGTATTAGAAGATAGATAGAGGAAAGCTGTCAAGTTCAGTTACTTATGCAGCATTCTCAATTCTAACTTTGAGGTAAGGATACAACAAAGCTGTCTTGTTCTCACCAGTGAACGAGGCAGCCTTCTCCTTTCAGGCGGGACTCGTGCATGAAAATTATACTTTGTTTAAAGTGCTGAGTCCTGTGGAGCATAAAAAATGGTTATAATAGGCCATGACCACATTAAACACAGCAAGAACTGCTGCAAGAACTGCAACTGTGCTGTTATGTTGTCTTCACTGACACTTATAGCCTCCTGCATGCATCTAAAGCGGTTTGGTTGTCAACATGTGTTTGTGTGAGGTTTTTTTTGTACATGTTGTGTGTATGTCTTTGCACCTGACTTGTCAAACCTTTTATTTCTTATCCTGGACAGATCAGAATGAGGGTGTATTCTTCTCGGGTTTGAGAGAGTCGGTGTCATATTTCACAAAACAGGTTTCAAACACCTCACACTCTGAGGCAGTGACAGATGTTATTAGCATGCATATGTGTATATATATATATATATATATATATATATATATATATATATATATGTGACTGTCCACAAGCGTGTGTGTGTGTGTGTGTGTGTGTGTGTGTGTGTGTGTGTGTGTGTGTGTGTGTGTGTGTGTGTGTGTGTGTGTGTGGGGGGGGGGGGGGGTACATATAAATAGAGGCACAGCCCCAACCATCATGCTAAACCTGCAAAACTGAGCTGAGACTTCCTTCCTGCTCAAAGACTAACTCAAATGTGAATTTGGCCAGAGAAGATTTGTGTGTATTTGAATCTGTCTTAACCATTTGTGATACATGCACCATCTTTTATTTTTCTTCCCTAGTTTCTCACATTACAATAAAAACACCTACATGTGTCTGTGCATGTCATGCGTTCATGTCAAAATAACATAGCATCAAGCATCAAGACTGAATCCAGCTGCACTACTGTGATCTTGTCAGACAATAAGTTCAGCGTTAAATGTTGAGCTCATGAAAGCATATCATTTACACGTTAGCTTGAAGAAAATGAACCTCAGACGCCCACGCAGCGCAGCCTCAAATGGATGTGGTACTCTATCTCTCTGCCTCAGCCTTTCATTGTTCTCTATTGCATTGCTGTGCTGCACACTTTGGTACTTACAGATTTTGTGTGGGCAGGTCAGCTGCTGAAATGCAGAGATAGGTCATCTCCTGAGGGACAAAGTGTACTAGTTACCTGTCAGCAGTCATTTGTTCTAAATGCATTTCACACAAATCATTGAACAGCAGGTGATAGTAAATACTACTGCAGATCAGCTCTCTCTTAAGGTTTGTATGCGTGTATTGTTGATGGTGAACAAAGCCTGTGCTACCTGCATGTGAGAATAAAAGCAACTTCAAGCTGATTTGTAGTTCCATTTGTGCATGCCCCCTTTGTAAAATCACAGAGAACAGAAGCTGTTTTTTATGCTTGCGGCTATTAGAGAAACTTAACATCCAAATCAATAACCTAGAAAAAATTATAATGAAGTGAGACTGCACAGTCCACACTGGCTGAAGCAAGAACAGCCGCCTACTCTTAAACCCACACAAGCACATAACTCAGCACACTGACCTAACCAACTGTTGTTGACTGGCATTTTTTTTTCCAGGACACTCTGACAATCACATGAGCATATTGTTTATTCACTCTGGGGTGGTTGTTTGCTCGTGAAACAGCACGACACTTCTTCCTGATCAACCTGACAGACTGGTTCATTGACTGTGTCAGAGCTCCGGTCATGTGCTATGTAATATGAGAGGCCTCGGCCAATCAGATCTGATCAGCCTCGTTTGCTTTAAGATTTCTAAGAAATTCGAGATGGGCCGATTATAGTGGCAAAGGTGTTTATGTGTCTACCTGCAGGATGGGAGCCGCGCTGTCATGAATGGACAGGATGTGTGTGATGTTGTTTCTCGCCAACTGTTCTCGGTCTCTTGCATCTGACAGAAAACAAATAGAAAGGCTGTGGGTATGTGCTGTCAGAAACAAGATCCAAATCAGAATGATTAAAGTAGAAATACACTCATACACACCTTTGAAATTTCCCAAGTACAAGTCAGGTAGGACCTGTAAGGAGATAAAGTTTGAAGCAGACATAGTAAAAGCATCATTGATACAGTGAGGTGGTGAAGCAGCTGAGAGAATTTGAAACAGCTGTCTCAAATGACACCCTAAAGATATGAAGTGATAATTAGACATTTCAGCCACTTGGATCAAATCAAAACTTGATCACGTGACTACAAATAAGGTAAAAGATGTTTGAAGCTATTTAATAATCATAGTTTGACAACTTAGTAAGTTCCCGCTAAACATCAAGACTCAGGACTTGAGGATGACAAACACTCTATCACCTCCTCAATTCCACTCAAAACAACCTCCACTCGTGTGGGACCTCTAGTCGCGTGCAACAGATGAGTATCATACCTTATTGATGCCATTACCCATGCTGAAAGACCCCGACTGGAAAAAGGATGGTGAAAAGAAGTGCCACGCTGTGTGTCCCTCGTTGTTTAAAAATGCTTATCCAGCGGCTTGACGGCTTCCCAAACCCGCTGTAGGGGCGCAAATGCTGCAGCTCCGCGTCCAGGCGAGCCGAGCGCTGCTGCTGCCCAAGCTCCCGGTGTACTAAGAATGCTGGGAGATGTAGTTTACTGATACAAGTAGAGCGGCGTTTTATGGAGCGTTATTAAACTGTTGCGATGATACAGGTGTGGTTCTAAACCCAACCCTGGCTTTGCAGTTAAATGCGATGAGAATATTAATATCGTGCTGGCCCCCTTGGCCCGATGACAGCAAATGCTTTACCCGAAAATAAACTTTAAAAATACAACAGACAGGATTGTGACACATGCCAGAGCAAAATTAGACAACCCCCTGTGGGGATATTATATGAATATAAAGGGCCACCGTCTTCATTTGGGAAGAAGAATGGAGGAAATTTATAGATTTCTGAAGAAATCAACAATTTCCATGCTCTATTTTGAAAAAGAAAAATGAAAATAAGTCTATTTAAGATTCCCTTTCTATTCCACAAGATTAGATCATCAGTAATCATTAGACTAGATAACAATAAATATCCCTATGGCCTACCATATTTTAAGGACCTGGACATCACTACCTTGGATTACTGTATGTAAACTAAGAAGGAAGGTGTGTTTCAGAGATGGTAATTGCATACTGCTACAAATAAAGTTGGTATTTTTTCTTTTCCAACAATCACAAAGAGAAGAAGAGACTATGGGCTTTTGCTTCAGATATACATTTCCTGGCACTAATCTCAAATATTACACGAGAGTCAAACCAATCTTAATACTTAAACTTAACACTCCCAATCATCTTTGAGAGTAACTTTGCCTCTTTGTCCCACATTCCTGTGCTGATGCATCAGGGACCGCCCCTTTAATGCCACGATGTTCTCAGAAGAGAAGAAACAAATCCAGTGGCAGTGAGGAGATGGGGAGGATTGGACACACTGGCTACACACAAGGCCTCTATCTTCCCTGCACATTGGATGGTCGCCCGATCCACCATCAGAGCATCATTTGTGACGTGACACCACTGGAAAGGGTCGTCCAGACACCATCCTTGCCTAAAGGACATTCCAAACACCAGGTGAAGAGCCAGTTGCCAGTACGGCTACACCAGAAAGCGACATCAGGACAACCTCCATTGAGAAGCTTGTCAAACCTTAGGGAAAGGAACAAACAATGGCGCTATCAATGAAAAATGACCACCTGGACATGACTCTCCCCTGAGGAGTTCCTTTGGACCCTGCTAGCTGACTACTTTGCCACCAAGAAGGACACTCAGATCATGATGCAGCACACCATCAACTCTGAGGAGACAATATCTATCCACGTCCCCAACGTCTCCTCTAGCCAAGAGGTAGCTAAACAGAAAAGCAGTAAGATGACTGGGGCAGACAATCGACACCATGGGAAAATTCAGTGATGCTGTTACAGAGAAAGGGTGGCACCTGGCAGTTCTGTTCTGATCATTGTCATGTTAACAACATCAACAGGAAGTACTGCTACCCACTGCCCCACATTGGTAACACATTTAGACCACAGGCGCCAGTTGGTTTAACTTCCTGGTGATCTGTTGTTGTTCAGTGTGGCATCGTGTGTGACCACCAGAATACAGCTTGAATGGGAGGACTCCTCAATGCTGATATCCTGTTCTTCTATTAGACTACTGCTGTTATTCTTGCCTCAATTAGTCTAAAACCGCCATTGCCTCATAGCTGAATACCTGAAATGACTCATGCTGTTATAAAGTTGGTTGAGTGCATGGAGGTATTTGATATTTGTAAAGCTGACTGATGATGCATCATTAATGGAACTTACCACTTGATATAGTCCATAGATCATCCATCAAACTATTTAAATTGTGAATTTAAATTCACAGATGTGTCTGTTTAATATTTTAACAGAGTTCTGAATAATCTGCCAACAGCTGGAAAGTTTCTCAAATATCCAGAAGATTACCAGCAACAAACATGAATAACAGAGAAACAGAAGGAAAAAAAAACTGTACGCCAGAAAAAGGAGACAATACAAGACAGGTAAACATGATACTGCTTTGTTGTGGCTTTAGTGTGCAAACGGAGGAATTTATAGTGTGGGTGTTAACAGATAGGCTGCCCAGAATGTAGGCTTCCATGTCATACACTGTCAGAGGCTACAATTCAGGTGGTTTCCCGCTCTAGTTTCACATAAAGGCTTTTTTTTTTATCAATGAACTGTTTTTTTTTGTTTTTGTTTTTGTTTGTTTGTTTAATTAGACAAGGGCCTCATCTTAGCCAGCTACTGTACTTCCAAAATACCAAATTAATTACATTCTTTTAAATGTTTGTAAACATTGTATTGGCCCCTAAAATAATGGTGTTTAGATATAGCTGACTATTGTGTGGAGGTAAAGACAACTAGAACAGTGTATCAGTATCACCATCAGATCTCAAAATGGACAAAGCCACACTCCAACTCGAGGGATGCAATGTCGTTTAGACTGCGATGATTAAACTCACCGGTAGGTGGCGACAACGCCACATGAAAAGTTTTACAATGGCCTCTTTTCAGAGTAATTCTGTATCTCAAAAACACATTAAAAATGAACAAATTTAAAAAAGAAAGCGACATAATATCATATCCAGGATGTGTGTTTTGTTATAAAATGTGTTTTAGTCACTTAAAGTGGCAAACACTCTGCTAGCCGTCCTGCTCTGTTATCGACTTGTTGGACTGTTTGTAGTTTTTACGTCCAGGTTTCGTTTTTGAAGGAGGAGGTCGAGAAAAATCCCGGAATTACAAACAAGAAAGTGTCCTTCTTGCATTGTACAGCACTTTTTGGTAACCATTTTTTGCTGATATTGTTATATAAGTTGATGTATAATGTTGTCTTTCGGTTGAAGAGCTTGGTTTTAACGTTACGAGGGCTGAAGTTTGTCTTGTTTCCCAAACTTTCAAAGACGTTAGGCGTTAGGCTAGCTTAACATCCTCAGGCTTGTTCAACTGTTTTGAAAGTTATGGATGGCTGCGTCGCCGCTTCACATCATTCATTTTGTCCACTCATCTTATTTACAGCGGCTGTATTTGACAACATACACGTTTTAGGCACGTTGAAGAGTTTTTTCTGAGTTGTCGTGTTGTGTTTAATGTGACTTTTATTCAAAAAAAAAACAGGGATGGCCACCGCGCCACAGCCTTCGCTTCACATGAGATCGGCCGATCTCATTAGAAGAGAGCCCCTGGATTATGGAGGATTTGGAGAAGTTTACCTGTGCTACCATGCAACCCTTGGCCAGGTGGTGTTGAAGACTATGTATACAGGCCCTCTTCGCAACGAGTAAGTTATGTGTGTGTGTGTGTGTGTGTGTGTGTGTGTGTGTTTTATTGTATGGAGTTTGCTGGGTATTCCCCGCCGGTAACTTGAGTCATGTGTCGGACACATCAGGCAGACTCTCCCCACAGCTCTGTGAGACTCTTGACAAGATATATAACATTTACTATATAATATGATATGACATTGATGGACAGATGTTGCCTGTGTACAATAATTTGTAAGTCTAGTTTGGGATTGTAGCAGTGTGTGCCCATGTGTGCTGTGACAATGTATGCACTGATATCTAAGTAGGTTACTTCCTTTTAACAGAGAAGACTAGAAAGAGACATAATTCATCTGAAATGCGGATGTAGGTCCAACATCCGTTTTTCAGGTCAGACAACAATAACCCAACGCTTGTCCTATAAACCAAAACAAACTCCATTCATATTTTTCAGTATGATTTCAGCATGTCTTGCAAGGGATGCACCGATCCAACCTTTCTCTCCCCCCTGATACTGATACCCAAACTTATCTGATTATCTGTTGTATACCGATACTGAGTACTGATCCAATACAAGTGTTCTGTTTTCCTAAATTTAAAATCTGCACCACACTGCATTTAAAGTAAGATATCACGAGGGAATGGATTTCTGTAGTGCACAGCTTGTCTGAGTGATTTTAAGTGAGAGTAGTAGCACTGATTTTTCAAATGACATTGATAAAGACACTGTATTAATCATGGGTCAGTCACATCATGATTAATTAATCTGTGCAATTTATATCCTGCCACTAAGACTCAGCATGATTCAAGTGTTGCAGCTTGTCTGACACACATCTGTTTCTCAATATTTTCACTACACTTTCCAGGGAGAATAAAAGGTCACTGCTGGAGGAGGGGAACATCATGGCAAGCCTGAACCATGAACGGGTTGTCAAGTTGCTGGGTGTAATCATGGAGGATAGAGACTACTCGCTAGTCATGGAGCTCATGCCCAGAGGCAACCTGTTGGTCATGCTAGAGACGGTCAGTGGGTTTTATATCTGTGGCTACATCGACAAATTCTAACTTCAGTAGTTCCACTAGATTTCATCTGTAGTTTGCAGCCTAAAATAACTGATATTATGTTGTTGTTTTTTTTATCTGAATTGCATGATTAATACATCAGATTATCTCTATTCTTAGGTTTCTGTGCCAATATCCATCAAAGGCAGAATCATCGTAGAGATTTTGGAAGCAATGATGTACCTCACAGAGAGACACGTCATACACAAAGACATCAAGCCGGAAAACATTTTAGTGGACAAGGATTATCATATCAAGGTATATTACACACTATGACCCATGAGACATCTACGATTCCAACAGCATGCATTTACAATCAAGTATTTTTTTCTGTGTTTTCTAGATTGCAGACCTTGGGCTGGCCACCTGCCAGGCATGGAGCAAACTGACAAGAGAGGAGTCTCGCAGGAAGAGTCGTAAGGGACGATCAGTTGGGGCAAGAGGTGCTGGCACACTGAGCTACATGGCCCCTGAACACCTGGAGAGTATACATACACCCTCCACTGAGAAGTCTGATGTCTACAGCTTTGCGATTGTGGTTTGGGTCATCCTCACAGGAGAAGAGCCATATGAAAGTGAGTTAGGATGCCAGGAGAGGCTCATGTCCTCATAATAAGACACATTTTATCCATGAATAACAGCGAGTGTCTGTTCTATGTTCAGATGCCAGGAGTGAAGACCAAATGAGCCAGTGTGTCCGAAAAGGTGACCGCCCGGCAGAGAGCCTTATTCCAGACGACACGCCGGCAGAGATAATTCAGATGATGAAGAGGTGCTGGGATCATTGTCCGCAGAAACGGCCAACATTTAAAGGTTTGCTTTTTGTGTGTGTGTGTGTGTGTCAAAAAAGGATAGGGTCAGTCAGATGTAAACAGAAACAAATAGAACATTCACGTGTTTCATCATTGTTTTTAGAAAATGGCCTGACTTTGTTAATGTTAATGTTTCATTTAATGTCTGTTTGTTGCAGCTACGCCCCATGAAAATAAATATTCTGATACTGTTGTAACATTGGTTGCAGCTTTTAATATTCCCGCTGTTGACTGAAAATATTTAAACAAATATCTTTTTCACAAATACAAGCATATATCTTTATATAAATATGTTTAGAATATACAAAACATGTATCATTTTCCGAATTGCCAAATATGTAAATCCTGAATTTCCTAGAAGATTTGTAATATATGTTTTCATCCTTTTCGTTTCTCAACCCTTCCTTCCTTTTTCAGAGAGCTATGACTCCTTCCTTCCTTTCTACATGGAAAAGCTTGAACCACATGTAGAGGAAGATCTAGTTGATCTGAGGGTAAATATATTTTCTTGAGGATTTGTTGTGTGGTTGTCTTGAATGCACAGTGAAAACATTAAGCAGTACATTTGAAAAATTTAAACAATGCAAGATCAATAAAAAAATGTGATTTATATTTATATGATTGTTCTCAATGTGATTTCCATGCAGAAATTATATGATGGCCCAGAAGACCTTGTTGAGAAGATGAAGTCTCTATCAATAACTCCTGAATGTTTTCCAGCAGGTGAGCACAGTTGATATTCTCGATGACGTGGCTGTACTGTACACACTGTTCACCAGGTTGTATTATATTGAATGTAATGCTTAGAAAGTTAAATTGGAGTCAAATTCTTTGTATCTGTACACATATTTGTCCCATAAAGCTGTTTTTGAGAAGGATTGAGTAATGTAGTAGTATTAGTAGTAGTATTGTTTCAACGTCTCTCTTCATCCTGCAGATTGCCCAGCTTCTTTGGTGAGTTCAGACAGAAACGTATCTGTGCCAGTTGAAGCCAGTATTGAGGACCTCAGTGACAACCACTATGAGCTAATTGGGGACTCTGTTGAGGTAGATGCAAGGGGTGTTAGCATCCTTCCAGCTTTGGAGGAGAAACTGGACCGGGAGCTTCAGTACCACAAACATGGTAGCTATAACTGTGAGAACCAACCTGATGCTGCCTACTACTACCATAACAGCTCAAATCCCTTCCTGCAAAACCCCTGCACAACAGATCACGCTATAAGGCAACCAGAACAAGACAGACCTCCCTATGTGTCCTCTGTCCATTCTTGGACAAAAGCTGAGCCAGTGCAGCCCACCAGCCAGGAAGAGGCTTTGTATCGCCCTACTGCTGGTCTCTATGAGTCCATGAACACTTCTTTGCCCATGTCTGCCAGCACCTCTTCTTTACCACAGTTTAACCAGGAGCATCCACATTCCCACTTTGACCGCCAGCAGTCATGGCCGACTTACCCAGTGTCTGATACATCTGCTCCTGACATCAACCCCGGGCGTCTTCTGGCGCCGTCAAAGATGAGCTCACTACAAGATCAAGGTACACACAAACATGTCCGTTTGATGAAGCTCTTCTTCAGCAAATTCTAGATCTAGAGACTGTGTTTATGTGTGTTTGCTTTGTGCTTGTTCCAGGATCTCTTTTCATTCAGAATGCCAGTGGGATCCAGATTGGGAGCAACAACATGATGAGTATCAGAGGTTATGATTCCTCCCATAGTTTATTATCACATCCTAACGGCTCAGCTAACTTTCTCATCAAAGAGGGCATTCTGAAATATGGTAAACCACAACAATGTTTCTTTCAAATAACATGTGTGATATAGTATGTCTGTACATTTGCTTACTTTGCAAACATGATTGAACACTTATTATGGCTGACACTAACAATTGTGTTCATCTATTTATCGACAGATATTTTAGCAATGAATGCAGTACTGTTATTTTCCAGATCCTACGATGAAATCTCTAAATTTCTTGTTTTATCCAACCAACAGTCCAAAACATAAACGAGTTTACTATTACACAAAGAAAAGCATCAAATCCTCACTTTAGTTGCCAGTTGCTCTTTCTTCTCTTTCTAATCAAATAATCCACTAATCATTTTAGTTCTATTAGTCATTTATATTAACAACACATTGAAAGGTTCAGCAGATGACGCAGTACACTAATACACAGCAACAGTGTTCAAATAGTCTATGGTCCTAGTCCAAGTCCTAATACATTTATCTTTTGTGTGACTTAGAGGACCATGCTGTGACTGAGGAGCACCTGGAACTGCTGACAGAAAACATCGGGACCAAATGGAAGCGTTGTGCGCGGAAACTGGGTCTGACCAATGTGGAAATCGAGACCATTGAGCACGACTGTTACCGTGATGGTCTGCCAGAGATGGTGCACCAGATGCTGGAACGTTGGAAAATGAAGGAGGGAAGCATTGGCTGCACAGTCGGGAAGCTTTGTCGAGCTCTGGAAGGCAACATCAAGGTAGACGTAATCCAGAAAATATTGGACTCCTGCGGTTCCTCCCCCTTGATCTGATAAACTTTGGCAGATTTGCCTCTTTAAATGACTTTTTGTCTGTGTTGGCCAAATGTAACCTTTCCAACCAAAACAAAAAAATGTTCTGGTTTTATTTGCCACTGGTGTGTTAAACAAGTGAATGAATGAGATTTCCAAATCATTGTTAATTTCTTTGAATTACTATGAAGTAATAATGGTATAAATAATCAATGTAAGTCAAACAAGAATTATTACAAAGGTCATACAAAAGTAATATGTTTAATCCAAACATTGTCATGTTTGTTGTTGTGTGATGAGTTACAGTATGGAAAAGAGCTTTTATGCAGTTACTCTAGCTTTAATGGAATAATTAACTCATGGGACAATCAAGTGGTGTATGGTAAACATTTCTTCCAGACAAACACAGAACAGAAAAGGTCAATGAGTCTGTAAAAAACATAAACAGTTACAAGACGGAAAACTGTAACGGAGGACAGAAACCTGAGTGCAGTATTCCATGAATACATGTGTGTTATTGTTGTCATAAATGTGTACAATCAGGGTCAGTAGATAATACAAATGTCACCTGCTGCTTGCTACCTGTTGTAGATTATGTGCTCCCATTACCCCAAATTACAGTGTAAATGCATGAATTACTTATCTCCTTGTTTTTGTGTTCAGTGTTTCGTCTTACTGTATTGACATCAGATATTTTCAATGTAATGTGCTGTTGCGCTGTTCTGTTTCAAGCATTTTGGATTACAGGTGACTTTTTGTTTGAGATCTGTCATTACAAAATTAATTTTAATTTTGTGTACTGGGACTTACAGTCAACATGTAGTTCACACTATAAAATATTACACTGATGTACAGCAATGCAGAAAAAAACAACAAAAAAAGTTTTTTATCCTGTTCTCCAAACCTTGTATATACTAGAAAGCTGTTTTGACATTCAAAATAAACTGTTTACATATGTTTCAAAAATTACAGTGTAATCTGTCTTTTATGTGATTTATAGATTGCACCACACAACTATTATTTTATTTGTTGTCCCCTGTAACTAGCCAATGAACATGACATGACGGGCTATAGCTAGTTTCCCAATTCCAAACTACAAACGAAATCTGAGCTAGTGTTCAGAACGTAGTGGAAAAGTGACAAAAAGTAGTATGCAGACTAAAGTATTTGACCTTGTTGTTGATTAACACAAAGGAACTGGAAATGTGCTCAACCCTGCACGCTGGTGGAAATGAAAAATTGTGGAGATAAAACAGCTTTGTAAAACAACAGAAGAAAACAAAATCTGGGAAATCAATTTTATGTCTTGATGTATTTTTGACGTTAAGTTGGCAAAGACATTCAGGAGCTCTGTGACTGACATAAAATATAATTTCTTGTTGGTGTAAAACAGTTAAATATGTTGATATTTTTGTATACTAACTGCAAAGACGAAGACAATCAGTATATACTGTATGTAATTTGTATGTTGTATGGAGTTGGGCCATGCTGCTCTTTAAAGAATTGGGTATCCACCAATCCTGTCTCAGGAAAACACCAAGTCTGAACCCGACTTTGAAAGACTGAAATAGAGCCAAATATGTAACTGTATATGTATAATATTATATATATTTTGTTAGATGACAGTATTTTGAAGAAATGTAATTATTCCTGAGTGTGAATTTAAACAGCAGTTTGTTTGTGCAGATTATCAGCTTTATCTTCTCTGTATACACCTGATAGAAAGATAAATCCTTTGAAAAGTCTGTTTGAGACACAAACACAAGAAAATTAATCCCTCCATGTCATGAACAATTAATGCTGGGGTCCATGGTACAAATGTTTTTCAGTTAATGCTATTAAAGTGGCACCCTGTTGATTGATAAATAAAATCTAATTAAGCACTTTTGTTGATCAAAAGCAGTACGCCTTGCAACATAAAACATACAATATGTTAATTAACACAATTTATGAAACAACAATATTAGATCAGATAAAATAGCAGTAGGCCTGTGGGATATGCTAACGTGAAGATAACAGAAGAAGGATTTGGTCCTGAGCATTTGCCCCAAATCCCATTCCAGTCTTGTTTACTTAACACAATGTATTTACACACAATATTTACATCGTCTTTCTCCATTAATGAATTTATCTACAACTGTATTATTCGGCTTGTATTGGCTTGTTTCATTTGTCTTTCTCCCATTTCCCCTTGTTGTTTGATATAAATATATACAATATTGTTTGGCAGTCGAGTAAAGAAATATTAAATTTTCATTGTAAACATAATAAAGAACGACCTAACGCTTTCATAATACGAGTAATTAGTTAATATTGTGCAATGGCACAATAATGTGTTATGCAGCAGCATTGTGTTCTCCACAGTCTGTACATAGATAATTGATCAAGCACCATAAACTATATACCTGCAGTTAAGTCAAGTATAAACAATACTTGGGCTGGGATAGTAAAGGAAGTAAAAATTAACTAAAATATAATAATTATAAAATGTTAGTCATTAGTTTACCTTTTTAGCGAGCAGTCAAAAATATTTGACTCAAAAAGAAAAACACTGCTTCATGCCAAGCTAAATGTAACATTTCAAAATTCGCAAAAAAGATTACAAAGGTAACATAATTATATTGTTTATGGGTTTCAAACTAGGTTGTAAACAAAATTCCCTTCAGCTGCATTTAACCTCAAAACTGTTTTTGTGCCATATTAGCCAGAATAAATCACAGTGGGTGAAAATAAGTGGCTGCTCTTCAAAAACTCATATGGTACATTCCTGAACAAGATTTCCTGAAAGAACATAACCTGTGAAATATGTCCAGAGATATTCTGTAAACATTAGAAATTGAGAGAAATATCAGGGCCAAGCCACTTTTGCATGCCCTGGAACCATCTCTAAATTAATATGGAAGTTGTCCATTTCTGAAGTCTTATTTGCACACATGGTGGCCAGCAGAGACTTCTTGTGACACACACTTTGAGTCTTCTGCCTATGTGTTTGGGGAACTGTAGTGTCTTGATCTTTAAAAGAGTCTACATTGGCTGCACACATTTGAGGGTAGTGTCTGAAGCATTCGAAAGCATCCGTGCACCTCACACAGCTGTGGTCCTTTAACGTGAGCATAGGAGGTTGAGCAGAGGAGTTGGATAGAGGGAATTGGTTGGTTTCTCTGTGGATTGTGCGAAGTCTGACCCTGATCTCTGGCCTGGAGCAGCATTTAGTTGGCCCTTCGGAACAGAGGCAGCCCTTCACACAGACGTGGCATAGAGTACCCAGGTCACTGCACATCACCCTGCGGAAGCTGGGCCTCAGCATTAAGTACATGATTGGGTTGTAGATGGTGGAGGACTTGGCAAACATTGCTGGCATGGCAAATGCCAGAGGAGGGATGTTCTCAATGTGTCCAAAGGCAGCCCACATAGACACCACAGCGTATGGACTCCAGGCTGCAAGGAAGCCGATGCAGACAGCAACACTTAGCTTGCAGGGAAAAGAACACACATGACAAAAGTGTAATTGAAAAAAAATACATGTCATATAAATATACATAAATACATACCACATTTTGGTGCTTTTCACAGAACAGTGTGATTTAGAAGATACATCTAGTTTTATTCTATATTTTTCTCATTGTCAAACACCAGTCTATTAGTACATCTCTTTTATATTTTCCAACTTTTCCACCCTGCCTGTGGTGCTCAGCCACAAGCCCACTACTTTGTACTGAATGTACTTGTATGTAGCTTGCTAAACATTTGGGTACTGTAATTTTTAGGAAATGGTAGTCAAACAAGAGTCAGTAGAACAGAATAAAGGGCCCATGTTCATGGCAATGAAGGAACTTCATTAAGGAACTTCATTTATGTTTTTAATACCATTTGTACAATGGAGGTCTATGGCACCAAACAGTAAGCTATATCAGGTTTTGGCTACACACGTGATACTTATTAGTTATTTAAATCAACTCATTGTTCGTTTTGGTATTTTCATGGTATTTGGTGACAATAGCAAAAATATAGAATATCACCATCCATATCCATAAGCACAAGATAAAATCTAATCAGGCTGGTGTGTGAAGGACTAAAGGCAGTAGTAGCTTCCCATCCATCACAGTATAGTCAGAGCCAATTCCTGCTAATGAGAAGCTGCATCACTGGAGGATATTGAGGTCACTGCCAATTTCTTGAACAAATGAAGAAGTGAGGAACTCTCTAGAGGACTCTTGCCTCTCAGGAGACGCTTTGATATTTTACCCCTGAACCCCCACCACCACCACCACATTACTGTATCTGCATAACTATGTGGTGTCAGTTTGGTCTTGATTGACACTTCTTCCTTCAACATGTTTTAAAGTCACAATATACACTGGATGCTTTGCTCTTACCTTAACAATCATTTTCTGGATGCTGCTCATGTGTGTCCGCCTCGTTGCATGCTGCTCCATATTTCTGCGGGATGCGTGCACTGTGACCAGAATGCCTGTGTAGGACGCTACAATGACGCAGCATGGAAGGATGTAACAGAAGGTGAACAGTGCCACAATGTAGGACCGTGCTGTGGTGTGCTGATTGGACTGGCGCCAGTCAATGCAACAGGCTGTGCCATAAGGCTCTGGTCCGTATTCCCCCCAGTGGACCAGAGGGGAGCAGGCAAACAGCAGGGCATAGACCCAAGAACTGGCAATGAGCAGATGGCCATGAAGAGAGTTAAATCTATTTCCTGTGAAGACAGATTAAGTTTATAGTTTATTATTCATGTAGTTGAAAGATACTGACATAATTATCATTTATTGATTTCTCACCAAAAATTATGATACAATATTGTAGATGATTTAAATCTTTAGGTTGTTTGATAACCCTGGTTCTCTGTGTAACATGACTGACAATGTTGATGCCCCTCTCTGCAGGTCCCCAAACCGACTTACTCCATTTAGGTAAAGGGTCTACTTGAAACAAACTAGTTTATGCATAACATCGCCTGCCTGCAGGCCTCCTGTTTATAGTTTTTCCGGGTGGCCATGTTCAAAGGCTGGACAACAAATCTATATAGAGGGTCTAAATGATGACGCTGACACTTCTGGGGGTTGGCTTCAAACTTTAGGAAAAATAGTCCTTGAATGGACATCTTACAGGAATCCACCAGGAGATCAATTAGGGCCATTCTCTTCACCCACACTGACCTGTGATTCCTCCATGGTGAATTAGGTCAGAATAGGGTCCTTCACCATAATTGCAGCGTGACACATCATCCCACAAAAAAGGCTCTTTGCTGTAAACCAGACACAATGATCACCAGGGTTTTCAACTCTGGCCTGAGCTGACATGTTGTATTTTTGTCAGAGTTTTGTTACTGCAGATGCAGTAGTACCAGAATCGCTTTTTTTTTTTTTTTTACCATGGTCATTGGCAGCTTGGCAGTTAGATCCATTTGGCTAAAGTGCTCAGGAACAATTTATCTGGACTGATAATTGTCAAGCTAGCTCAGGTAGAGCAAGAGCAGTTAGGTGACGGCAGGGCTCTAGTTATCCTGCAGCTACAGGTAAAAGATAAGGCCTCTGAAGGAAGAAGAGGTGACTGAATGAGGAGTGACAGCCATCAGCCTAAAATATACGCAGATATCATGACTGTCAGTAAGTTGTAAAAATAATAAGAGCTTCTGTAAATATGCAGATGTGTTTTTGTAGATATATATTTCAAAGGTTGACTTTAAATGGTTAAAAAAATATTTCACATAAATTTTGTGTTATGAAGTGCTTCTAATTAAGACTTCTGTATATAAACCTTTTGTGACACTGCCGGGGAAAACACAATTTCTTGAGGTCAAATAGAAGGCCCCATTGCACTGCATTAACCAACATCACAAGTAATTCTTATTGAGTGCAGCCTCTGGACTTGTCAGTAATCAAAGGAAGGCTAATATCCAGTGCTTCATGGAGGGATTATCATTTCGTTTCCTCCCTCAGATAAATCAACAATCAGCCACTTAGGGATGTGATAATTAAGCCTGTGTCATTTCACTGGGCAAAAATAGATTCTTTGAAGACTTACCATAGAGTGGATAACATACTTTCACAAAGCACACCATGCTTAGCAGGGTTAGAGTGGTCAGACTGCAGATGCCAAACAACATGCCACAAAACGCGTATATGGAGCACACTGTTTTCCCATACAGCCACCTGTGTAGGAGGGCAAGGGGGTGTGAGAAAGAGAAAGAAGACAGTGCAAAGCAAAGACAGAGAAGAAAGATCAATGACAGAGAGGGTGAGACAGGGAAAAGGGGAGAATGCATGAACATGACACATCATATGTGTGAACTCACAGGCAATCATACTGCTAACCAACCATATCATTACATGAACCATGACATATGAAAGGGAGTCTGATTAAAAAGCAATACCTATAAATATTTTTCCCGTTAGCACGTGTTTCACATGAAAATCTCTCATTCTCTGATGGTGAGAACAACCATTTTGTCTTTCTTAGGTGCAAGGTGTAGTACCTGTGGTAGAAGCTTGAAGTTATCGCCATAGGGTAGAGGGACAGAGTCAGGCCCAAGTCGCTAACAGCTAGGTTGATGATGAAGTACTCTGCAGGTTTCAGGAGGTGCTTTTTCTTGTAGGAGGCGTACAGCAATGTGCTGTTGCCGAATAGTGAGCATACACCTGCAGGAAAAACACAGCAAAACCCCTGAAGGTGAGGAAGTGCTGAATTGTGTCACAAGGCTGAAGTACTAATATCAGAGAAATAGTTTCAGCCAATGTCCCAACAAGTTGTCAGAATCATACTGCATATTTAAAGCAATAGTTCAATGTTTTTTTTAAATAAAATTCACTTGTTTACTTTTGTGCAGAGAAATAAATGAGAAGATGAATATCTAATTGTAAGGTTACAGCCGGCTGCTTAGCTTTGCATAAAGACTGGGGGCAAAGAGAAAACTGATTCAGTGCATGTCAGTATGTTTTTAAATGACCACAATAAATGAAAACATATTTTCAGACATCTATCAAATGTTCATGATTATGTAAAATATCATATACAAGAAGTCTGAAAAATCACCAACAATTTGCGGTGTGAGCAAAATAGTGCAATTACAGGTACAGATCCTCAGTGTCAGGTCATTTCTTTCAAGCATTTCTTTACTGACCACAGACAACACAGTACACCACCAGAAACAAAGCCATACTTACATTAGCATGTAACTCCACCATGCTGAATGGTCATTTAAAGTTACATGAGCGGTATAAATTAGTCCCTCAGAGCAAAACACAGCAGCTTTGAATGTAAAATGACATTAGTAATGTCAAATCAGTATAATTAAAATCAGTCATAAGTCAGTAACAGAAAATCAATCTTATGTTTAAAGTGTCTCCAGTGTGCTAAAACTACATTAAATATTGTATATATAACTGGCTTGATTTTTTTTTCTTTTTCAGTGCATGGCTTAGCCATATATTTCATTATCATTTATTCTTTATGTTGTTTTGTTAGAAGCACAGATAACACATGAATAGCTGCAACACTAGCTGCCGCACTGGATCTGTACATTGATGTACGCATGCCCATATATATATATACTGTATATATATACATATATACTAGATGATAGTAAAACACAGATAAATGCTTCCAAGGCTTCACAGTGGGCTGTCCTACTCCATGCGTTTATTCATTTCCCCCTGAGCAGAACACATAGAAAACACACTGACAATGTTATTAGTGTTAACTCTTTTTTTTTTTTACTCACCAAAAATAGAGTAGACCACAGCCACCATTATATCCACTGGTACTGGTATGTTAGAGTGGAATGCAATGTCTTCATCTAACAGCGCCATCTGAAAACAGATCAGAGTTTTTCAGGAGCAGTGCAAGGGGTTTTTGATCTGTGTATTTAAAGATGTTACGAGCAGGATTTAAACACATCAAACTTTGGCTGGGCAAACAAAAAAAACATAAGCAATGTACAACACTGCAGGTTGTTGACTACTAAGCAATAAATCTACAGTTAAAGTGCTGCAAATAAGACTAAACTTCATTCATACTCTTGTGTTTCTGGCTGTACAGTGTAAGTGTTGAACTTCAGCAGGACTGTTGGTCAAAAGGTTTTTGTTAAATAATTAATTTGTTAAGGTAATGTTAAGTCACATGTACTTGGTTTGTGATTGTATTAACTGAATGAAGTGATGACTTACATATGTGATTAACTCCTTATTCAAAGGAGACGGCTAATGCATTAACAAACCATTAAAATACCCACATGATCACACCATCAACATTCTCCATTTCTATGTTTTCATTGTGCTCCAGCAGCCAAAGGCAGAAGGTTACGGACAGACATAGATCAATGGATGACATGAGGTTCAATAATCAAATGGTTTAATAATAGCTGCACCTCAAACACATCCTAATATGTTGTTCCTATGGTCAGCCACATTACTGAATTTCAAGTAACCTGAATTCCAGCAAATTCTGCTCACTCAAATCTTTGATGAGTGTCCTGGTAGTGGGGCTTCAAATCAAGTCAAATAGATTCAAAGTGAGTTCATTGCTGTTCCAATGATACATTTTATATCATACATACACAATATGCATCTTTATACTGTATGCTAAAATTTCTTTTTATGAAGCCCAGAATCACAATTTGCCTCAGGGGGCTTCTGCATACTGTAACCGTAGCAAAACTTACAATATCCCAATGAGGGGGTAAAAAAAACAAAACAAAATAACGCACTATTACGCACGATTTGTCTCCAAAGGAAACGCTAACGTGTTACCTTTAACTGAATGCTTGGGAGAGTTAATTAAACAGCTTTAACACAACTACCTAATGCACGTGTTTAAGAGAAAACTCACGCTGCTTTGTCTACTTTCTGTCTGCTCTCTGTAGCTCTGTAAGAAACAAAAGGCGATTGGACAAGACACTCCAAGGGGACAGCTCCTCAGACCGACCGTCTCGTCTTTCATCACTTGACAAACCTCAGGTATCAGCTCAGCATTTCGAGGCTGATAGTCTAAAATAAGGCAGCCTCACATAAGGTAGTGTAAAGAAAGAAAATATGAATAATTTGGGTTAACTTGCAGGCACTTCAAGAAACATTCAGACCCAATTTATACTTAAATTAAGAGACCACTTTCTCTTCTTGGTTTGAACTAATGACAAATAAAATGGTCTTACCTCGCGAGTAAGTGCTGGATTATCAAAATTCGTGTCCTCTTATGCTATGTTTGATCCAATTAAGGTCCCCGTAAGTTTCCAAATTTACTTTGAACCTTTCCCCCATTGGCTATTGCTTGCGCCAAATGAAATCTCAGAGATATTCACTCCTCTTCAGAGGCGCAGCGGCTACGAGGAGGCACCAGAGAGCGGATTACACTGACTGCATATCACTGCACGGCTGCGGAGACAGAGAGGCAGGAGGCTTTATTATAACGACCACACAGCAGGCAGCAGGCTATGATCAATTAATGACGTCAATTACAATTCATAAATACACACTCGCATGCAGTCACCCCTCCAATCCCACCGTATTCTTAAATGCTCCAGATGCTTTGATTTGCCATTTACAATTGACACCATGAAAACTCTGTTTTCTCCAGTAATGACTTTTACCATTTCATTTGGATCTGCCTCTTCGTGTACATGAATAAAGAAGTTGAGAAAAATCTAAATATTAAAAATACTAACCATTTGTGAAAACTCAAGTATTAGATAGACAATTTACCAACAGGATGGAACACAGCTGCTGATAGTACAAATTTTTGAGTGTTGTACAAATCAAATCAAATAAAGACAGAAATTAAGTGAAAACGTCACCAGAAAATCATATATCATTGTTTTGAACTTATGTCCCATATGTTTTGCTGAAAATGTCCTTCGTACTGTAGCTGTGAAAGTAGATAAAACATTTCTTTTCACTCTGTTTGACAGTATCCTCTATGGTATCTGCTCATTTCCACACATCAGTTTCTATTGTTTGGGTTGTGTGCTTTGGTACATTGGACATCGAGGGACTCTCAGACAAGTGTTCACATTGTGTAGCCTTCTATTCATACCTATTTTATGCATGTGTATAGCAGCTCACCATTGTCAATACCGTTAACCCAATACAAAGCAAACTGTGAACTAAAAGCCGAAAGTCAGGTCCTTAACCTTCTACTCTTATATTGCTTCATGGAGCATTGAGCCCATACAACAAAGGGGGTGGGGTATTTCAATCCAAGGCTTTTATACCTTTTTTTGATTATTTTTTACTGTAATATTTCATCTTTGGGGGCCTTGTGATCTTTACTGGAATTGAAATGGAAGTTTGAGCAAACCTGTTCCACACATGAATTTGTAATAATGGACTTGCCAGAAGGGTCCCAGGGGTTGAAATGGTTAAATGTAAATCTTTATTGTTTCAGCAGTGTGGTGTTTGGTGGGGAGATGAGTGTCATTTTCAGCCTTGCAAACATTCCTTTCTATAGTGTGAGTTACCCATTGTGCCAGCAATGACATGCTGCTTTCAATTACAACTCGATATTGCATATCCCATACACAACTATAAATTACATCAATCACAGTGAGTCAAAGGCACATATGGTGGCACTTGAAAAATTAATTTTGAGTTTTTTTCAGATAATTCATAAAGGAAACAATCGTCACACCTTGGAAGCAGGGATGAATTATCTTCAAAAGAATTACACATAGTGAAAATATTGCTTTGCATGCCACTTGCTCTCTCTTTTTCTGACGTGTGAATTCACACACATACACACGCACACACACACACACACACACACACACACACACACACACACACATAGTCACAAACCAACACACAGATTGAGGCTGGAACAGATTGAGCAAAGCTTGAGATGAAAGCTGTATTCAAGGTGTAACGGTGTTGTCAAAGAATTAATTGTGAAGACCACAGAGGGTAGAAAGAAATGAACGTCCACAATAAGATAAAACACAGCGGGAACATCAAAGTGGTCTGATGGGAATACAGAATAAGCATTTCACACATACTGTGCCTGTAGATAGCCATGTCTATTGGGCAGAATAATAACCATGCTTTTCCTAAACATTTATATTGCCAACAGCGTGAAGCACAAATCCTATGTACTATGTAATTCACACAAAACTATAAGTTCCCTAAATGCTTTGTTCAGACCTTCTGCTTCCCCTTTTCTTATCTGCCCAGCACCGCTGATTTACAGTTGCATTTATCCCACAAGGAGAGACCTTTTTCTTATTTATGGAACCTAAAGGTCCAGTGTGTAAGATTTAGCAGACTCCGTTTAAAGAAAATGGCAGAAACTGAATACAATGCGCATGCAATATATGAAATTGTAGAATTGTTACAATAAAACTGAACTAAACACTGGGCAATCAGCAACTACACCAGTGCCACTAAATCCTATACACTGCTCCTTTAATGCAACCAAGAGTCCCCTTTAAAATAAAGTGTAAGGTTTGCAATTTGAACACTATTTTATGTACAGTAAGAGACTGTGAAGTGTTCACAGTATACAGTATGTTAAATAGCAAAAGATTATGGGAAAATATTCCGTCATTATTGCGATCCTTCTGTGCTGTAAATCCATAGTAGTAATCCTGCCTGCAAGAAACTGCAAGGGCGAGAGAGTGGCAGGAAAACTGTGAGTATATTTTTCATACCTCGAGCCCTCCCAGAAGAAATGTTACACTTGTAGGAAGACTGAAATTTAAACCATGTATAAACAACACAATAACACAACAATAACAGGGATGACATGTCTGCACTTGATTCTTTACTCTACTGCTCTCATCTCTTCTCTCATTTAAATCAGACTTTATTTAGTGTACATAGCCTTAGATGTCACTAATGTAAGACGAGATATACACTGTCTTTGGCAAACCTGGATTCAGGTACTCCTTTTAAGTGGAATTAATTGGATTCCTTATCATGTCATGTTATGTATAACTTCTGTGGTTGTTTTTATCTAAAATGCGTTATCTGTTCTCATTGGAGATCCTCCTAGACCATGGACATTGCCCGGACATTGGTTGTGATCAGGAGGAGGAGGGTGGAGCAGCAACACCAGTCAGGTAAGACATACAGTATATGAGAAAACAAAACTATGCATCGTCACTACAATGCAATTCTCATGAATCTAATTACTTTGGTAATTTCAAAGTTACATTAGAGTGCTGCAACATTGAATGAAGGACTTTAATGTGATGACATAATGAAATGCTGAATTGTCTTATTCCCGATACCGCATGCTATGTGAGTTTTAATCTATATGTAAACTAGAAAATATGAATGTAGAAAAAATGTACATATACAGATACATGCATCCTCTGATCGTGAGATGAAAAGCGCGAGCCTGTTATTAATGCAGTGGTGGAATGGTTGAAGCTTCGCTGTGCTGAAACTGCTCACAGCAGGACTATCTTTATGAATATTATGATTATGAATTCACTGTCTGTAAATACTGATACAGATAACATTTTTAATTTTACACTTTCCACTGTTTGTTGAATAGTAAGTAACATCTGACTCTACAGTGAAAATAACAGCTTTGTCTTATGTCCTTAAATTCATTGTGCGTCTCAACTGTGGTTTCATTTCAGTACAGCAATTTAAACTCATTCTTTACGGTTTTCCCTCACATTGTGTGTACCTGTGCTCATGCCTAAGCTTTAATACCTGTGACAGAGGATTATCACAGAAAACATTTCAACACCACTCCCAGCAGAAATGTGAATTTGTATGCTGGAAATTTTCCAACTCTTGAAACAAAAGCTGAGCAGTAAAGTAGACAAACTGTATGAATATTGTCTGCTAAAATTACCCAAATGTCCTGTAGACCACTCACCACATCTACAAAGACGCTGGGGTTTTCAGTGGAAGCAAAATCAGATCAAGGTGAAGTATCTTACCGGAACCTGGGCTACACCCTGAGAAAATCTAATAAAATAAACTGTACTGTAATAACTCAGTAATCAATGAATCAACTTGGCATATGTATGAACTTGACATGATAAATCTAAAGAAATGTGCTTTGGGTAAGATGAGAGTTCACCACTAAAAGGCATACCAGACAGGAAACTCTGTCTTTACAGTGTAGTACAGACACTACCAACATGAGTGTGTACACAGAGGCCTTTTCTACACGATAGTTATTCATCACTTTAATGTAACAAAAATTAGGTTTTGCATTACCTGAGAAATAAACCTACCAAACCTTTGAGAGATGGAAACATGTGCACTAGGATTCTATCCAAGTACTGTATGTCAGGTTTTTATTCTTGCAAAACAATTCAGGTGCCCTATATACTTGTTTAAAATTTCCTTGTGGTCAGTCACAGGAAAAAAATATGACCAGTGCCTGAAATGCATCAGTTCAGCTCCATTAGTTCCATCTATTCCACGAATGCACCTTATAAATAACATAAAGGAGAGGCCAGGAAATATCAATAAGTAATCAACCAAAGCCTAAAAGATGACACCACCATACCACCCAAAGTTTGCATGAATGTGACAGCTATGTTTGATTGTTTCCTGCTGCTTTGTCCTACTTACACTATAATCAAGGGCACAATCAATTGCAGCTTTATATTCCAAAGCTTTACAGTAAGAGAGCCAATCCTTCATTGATTAGACTCACATGGTGAATCAACCTTATTTGTTAAGGGATCTGATGCCCCTATCTTCTTCACTGCCATAACTTGACATAATCTTGTGGTGATAACACATAAGTAAGTAGAAGTAACACATGTATGGGTTCAAGAGAGCACACTAGAGGAGTGTATGTCTATATAGAAAAATGCAAAAATTACAAAAAGTGTTCCTGTGGTCCAAAATCTTTGAGAGAAACTTCAGTTTGGGAAATTTTTAGGTTGAATTAGTCACCATGATCAGGACGAGAGGTCTACTTCTATCTCTACTACCATCTGCAGTATGGTACAAATATAATACTGATTCAATGCTGTGCAGATAGTGAAGACATAGTGTATAGGACATAAGACAAACCTGCTCAGCCAGCATCCATCCAGTCCACCCTGCATCAGCTAGGATCGAGTTAGTCTTGGAGTTGTAGATGTGAGGATATGCACCATCTAGAGGTGAGGAAAGTAATAACATCTGCAATTTTGACACTTGTTAGTGTGATATGACGATGTTCCATTTTAACTAGATATTGCACTTTAACCGGTGGCGCATGTTTCAAATATACAACTTAACTAAAACACACCATCAGGCATCAGTGGAAATACCAGTGATGGAATGTAATCTTGACTACCAAGCTGGAAAATTTTCAAGGGCAGAGCTCAATGTAAAGAAATTTTATGTTTTGTTTGTTTTTCATTTTTGTATGATAGTCCAAGTATACATGTCACAGCTGCTATTTCCAAAATTCCCATGAAGCGTTGCTACGATGATGCCCAAGTTAATGTTTACCTATGACCAGTACGAACTAAACATTGGCATGTAATGGGCTTTGAACTGCTTGTTAGAGCCCTGAGAATAATACAGAACCGCCCAAGTATATCAAGAGGCTGCATTCACCAGTTTATACTTATTGTGGAAAAAGCACCCTGTAGAAAGTGTATTGATTTATTCTGAATCAATATAGATGGTAGGTTAAAAGAAAAAAAAAATACAATGCATTACTGTGGCTATCTGATGCACATGCTCATACCAAAGGTGGCAACTGTATTTTAGTAATAGCTACAATTTATCATTCTAGGTACAAAATTATAGTGTGATAATTTCAGAATGTTAAGTTTTCTACATTACTGGCTGATATGGTGTATTACTCCCTTCATATGTGTTCCTTATGCTGGCAGGTAAGTAGGCTATATGACTGTATACATGCTGCCCCTTGGTTTAGTGTTTCACTGCAGCTAATCTGCAAACGTGTAAAGATTTGTTGGAAGATAGGAGAGTAGATAGAAGTTGCTGTATAACTTAGACCCTTCACAGCTCTGTCAATTATCAGCTTGTGATTGCATGCACCATATCTAATTTCTTCTGTGTGTTTGTAAGAGCTCAGTATCTGTCACCTGCACTGTCCCATGTAGAGGGACACTTTAGGATATGGCAGGACGAAAACTTACAGGTGCACTTGTTCTTCACATTGTTTGCCTCTTATGCGGTCCTGCCCTTTGCTTGGTGAGAAAATGTCTTATTTTTTTAAGATACTGTTGCATGATAACAAGAAAATTGATTTTAATACATTTGTAAAACAGTAACATTTACATTTTAATTATCTTCTGTTTAGCCCACAACAAGAATACCAGGTAAGTGTTGTTTTTTTCAAGCCAGATACACTTACACACTTACATACTTTTGCTTATTTACATTGATGTTCATATCCACGCAGATTATGATGTGGACGGTGGAAGGGACCTTGACATTTTTGACATCAACGAAGGTATGCGAAAAAAGACATCATCATTCATCTTCCTCATGTTTCCAGATTATTATTCAAGTAACTGTTGTAAACCAGGTTTCTTTGTGCTTGGTCTCCATAGAGGCAGGGTTGAATCTCGCAGAGGGAGACATTTTGCTTGATGAAGTATGTTAATTTAACTGTTTTTAGGTTTCACTCGCACAATTAAATTTTATGAAATAAAGTTTAACCTTGTCTTATTATGTTGTCACTATCTATGTGATTGCTTTTATTGACCACCACAGAGGCAAACCCGAAATTCCATAATAGGGGATCAGTACAGGTGGCCGAAGACGATCCCATATTACATGGAAGATGACCTAGGTAAGAGTGCCTATTAGAAAAGTTATGTAAGCTCCCAAAGCAATTATATTCACCTTAACTTTGAACATGTTTCTACATGTACATTAATGGTTTTTGAGGATTATGCATGCATTTATATTATACATACATACAATATATTCACCAATATTACTCTTGTGGCAAGCAGTGGTGGAGAGTAACTAATTAAGTATTGTACTTTAGTACAGTCTTAAGATACTGCTGCTTGCCTTGAGTACTTATCCGTCTTTATTTGGCATGGTCTCTGTGATGATCCCAAGACACCAATCATTTCTTTTAACTTTGGGTGTCTCTCCACAAGACAAGATCTCTATCTTGAATATTGGACTTCTTCTCATTTAATTCTTTGATGGTTGTAGAGTAAAGGTCTTTGAGACTGAAGCTTTCTGAAGGGACTCTGGATTGGGGGAAAGGGAAATTTTCATAAGAAAAATGAAACAATATTCAAAGGGGAAAAATGGTATATATATTTTTTTCAATTATTATTATTTTATACATACAGCAGAGTGGGGTCTGTGGGACCCCAAATAATGAGAGAGTAAAAAAAAAAAAAAAACTAAACTGAAACCTGAATGAGAACTACTGATATTTTTGGAACGTACTGCAAAGACTTTTTTCCATCACTGTACACATCATCTTGCATTACCTCAAAAATCACCTCAGAGTTTAGAACAGAGGTAGAACATGTACACGCTGAGTGTATACTGTATGTTTGATGTTCAGCCATTTACAGCTGATCCAGTGAGTTAGACGTAAGCTTTGTGGGAATCATCTTGAACCTTAACAGGCCTTTTTATAAATTTACACTGCATTATCGTCAATCTTAAAAGAGAATTTAGAAGATATATTTTTTTCATCATTGATTTATCATCTTCTCTGCAGAGATCAATGCAAAAGGTGTGATTCTGAAGGCCTTTGAGCAGTACCGGCTCAAGACCTGCATCGACTTCAAGCCTTGGAATGGAGAAGCAAACTACATTTCCATCTTTAAAGGGGGCGGGTAAGGCAAAAAGACCTTTTATGGCTTTTATGTATAGATGGCAAGATGAGCTGAAATTAATTCATTAATGCTATATCATAAAATAATTTCAGATTTGACATAAAGGCCATGTTTTGTTTTTTACAAAGATGTTTTTCGTCTGTGGGAAACCGTCACGTTGGGAAGCAGAGATTGTCAATAGGGAGGAACTGTGACCGCATCGCCACCATCGAACATGAGTTCCTTCATGCTCTGGGTTTCTGGCATGAGCAGTCCAGGTCAGACCGTGATGATTATGTCAGAATCATGTGGGACCGCATCTCAGAAGGTACTGAACCTCTCGCTGCTACTCTACCAACTAAATTATAATTAATTTAACACTGCCCATTCATATATTTATTATTATTTCATTATTTATCCCTTTATGACATGATTACTTCATTTGCATGTGTATGATTATAATTTTGTCAGATTATACATCATACATTATACATCACATCTATGTAAACTTTTCACAAAATTCACATTCTATTCAATCAGAAAATTTCAGAACTTCAAGAGTTAAGTGTTATGTAGGTCTTGAAGGAAAGCGCTTCATGCAACAGTTGATTTATTGCTCGTGTGGTAAGCGTGCACATGCTGTTTTCCTGGCTGCATAATCTTAACGATAAGATAAGGAAAAGACATTATCAGCACATCAAGGAAGATCAGACATTTTATATCACCTGCAATGACCTTCGCTCTTCAAATGATCAATAAATCAAATTAATTTTTATAGTGTGATTGACTGTCAGCTGGAAATAAGCAACTTTTATTGGTGATCCTAATAAATATCTTTGATATTCACCCCTACATTTTTAGACAAAAAGGCATTGTTATAATCGATTGAATGAAATAATTAAATAACTGCACTTCATTTTTGTCTCATGTACAGGCAGAGAGCACAACTTTAACACTTACAATGACACCACTTCAAGCTCTTTGGGTGTACCCTACGACTATGGTTCCATGATGCATTACAGTAAAAATGCCTTCCGCAATGGCACTGAGCCCACCATCGTCACCAAGATCCCCGCTTTCAGCGATGTCATTGGCCAGCGTATGGAGTTCAGTGACAGTGACCTGCTCAAGCTACATCGCCTTTATAACTGCAGTAAGAGTCAACAGCCAACACCTGCTGTGTTTTATTATGTGTACAAGAAGTGCTGTGTCAGCTTTTATCACCGCTGTTATTACACCTTATTCTTTTTAGTATATCAGCTGTTGATTATATGGCTTACCTCCTGAATTAATGCAATATGGAAATATGTGGATAAGCAAAATATTCCCCTTAGTGCGCAATCAATCAGTTTATAGCAGTTCAAAGTCGTACACCTGTGTATGTGTGTGAATAAAAAATGTCTCCCAGCCCAAGGCTCCACGTTCCTGGACTCGTGTGACTTTGAACGTGAGAATATCTGTGGTATGATCCAGGGACAAGGGGATAAAGCAGACTGGGTCAGGATTACCAAAGCTGATGGAGGGCCCAACACGGACTACTCCAACATGGGGAAATGTACTGGTGAGAATCATCTTGCAGGATAATGCAGGACACATTGTGCATATACGTGTCTCTGCATTAAAGGACAACACTCACATACCCATACTGTATGTACACTGAAAAGATTTTCGCTCGCTACGATCGTTCCTCCTCTTCACACTGGCCCTGAAGAAAAGAAAACAGCAATTCCAATGTAGGTGGACACACTTCAGTCCTTATTCTTTGTAGAATTCTATCAAAGCTAATACACAGCTTTGCAGTTTGTGTTCGAGAGAGGGCATTTCATACTAAAAGATTCACTTTATTTGTTTAAAACCTCTTAAGCCCCAGGGTCCCCCAATTGAGGGGAAATAGTGAAATATATATTTTGGTACATAAAAAATTTCAAATGGCATAGATGGTGCCAAAATGTGCCAAATATGCCCAAATGGCTATTTTTGAGACTCTGCCTAAATAGTCTGTACTAAAACCTGTGTAATTCTCCGATTGTTATTAGGCAGAAATGAAATCTTACATTTAAGCTATGTGCCATCTTAATTTAATCTGAGCCAGTGACATACATACTGATACTTACATATCTGAACAAATCACAAGTGTTCCCTTTATTATGACACCAAAATGATTCAAATAGACCTTGTAGTTGCAGAGATATGCTCTATTCATTTTGGGTATATAATTTTCAAGCAAAGGCTTAAAAAAAGAGATGATGGCTCACTGAGGCATTTCAGAACAAGGACTGTGGATCTCATTCCTTACATTAAATTCCCATTAGGAGGGGATCTCTTCAGCAGCCAGTGTGGACAGGAGTAACAGTTACAGCGACAAAAAACTGTTTCAGTGTGCAAAAAAGCAGGGATGAGTGTTGTTCAAAGATAGACTTGAAGTGCTGCTGATTGATTGGCTCCTGTAATCTTTCCTCTAATCATCCACTGTGCAAAGTGCATTGACATGATACTTAAGTGTTGGCATTATCTGATGATCTCATCTGAACTGATCTTTAGGCTCGGGATATTTCATGCACTTCAGCACTAGCACGGCCAATATTGGAGACACAGCTCTGTTGGAGAGCAGGCTCCTTTACCCCAAAAGAGGTTACCAGTGTCTGCAGTTCTTCTACTACAACACTGCCCACACCAGCGACACACTGAAGATCCATGTCCGAGAGTATGACAAAGCTAACCCCAATGGAAAACTCCGCCTTATAAAGACCATAGATGGTGAATATTGTTAAAGTCTCCTGAAGCGCAAAATCTGCAACAATTTTGCTTGTGGTATCTTGTCATTATGAACTCACTATGTTCTTATCTCATTTGCTGTAACAGGACCCCCTCAAGAGCTGTGGCAACTGCACCATGTGAGTCTAGACGTCAAAACAAAATTCCGGGTTGTCTTTGAAGGAGCTAAAGTGGCTTCTGGGCCATTGCAAGGAGGTATGTCACTGGATGACATTAACCTTTCTGAGACCACCTGCCCAGAGTTTATATGGCGCGTGAAAAACTTCAGTCATGTTATGGATACCACCCCAATGGACACATCAATCTTCAGCCCCCTGTTCACCTCCAAGGAGGGCTACACCTTCCAAATGCAGCTGTATCCCAGCGGTAAGGCAGACTACCCTGGTGAGTTGTCAGCCTACGCTCATTTAGCAGTCCGTCAAGAGGAGACTGGACAGAAATGGCCATGCCCCTGGAAACAGATGACCATGATGCTGATGGACCAGCACCCACACATCCAAAAGCGCATGTCCAACCAACGCAGTGTTACCACTGACCCCAACATGAAGGCAACAGGTGCAACTACTTTTACTGTCAGAAAGATCCCAGAAAAATCATGAAAAAACTGTTTTTGCTGTAAATACTATATTTATACAACATTTTTTTATTTTTTAAATAGGCTCTGATCTATTTTTCTGGGACGACCCTCGCAAAGTGGGCATTGAGGTCAAAGACACAGATGGGACCACGTATTTCCGAGGGCCAGGCGCTGGCACTGCGGTATACCTGACCCACCTCAGAGCGAAAAGCAGGGATTTTATAAAGGGAGGTGATGCCATCTTTCTCCTCACCATGGAGGGTAAAAGCACCAGATTAACATATAATCTCAACAGATCGAAACATTCTGTGTTCAAAGACATCAAAGAAGAAGAAGAAACGTACTTCCCCAATAATCTAATCATTTTTTAATGAAGCCACCTCGACCCTGTCATACATTGTATCAAATACTTTTTCATTAGCATGCTACATACTCATCTCTGCCACCTGTGCAAACAGAATATTTGTAGGATCCGGTATACCAGTAATGTATGATTACATCCACAACTAATAAAACCACTTGTCAGAAGACACTATAGTCAATCATGTGATCCAATCATTGCTTGTTCATTACATGTTCTTCTCCTCCACTTGGATCCAATTAACCGCTTTCTCATTTGCCGTCCTTCTTCAGATGTGTCTCATCTGACAGTGACTCAGCCTCTGCCTTCCCCAACCGGACCCCCGGGCACTACTGCTACCGCTGATGTCTGCCACAATGTGCAATGTCTGAATGACGGAATCTGTGTGGTGGACGAAGGGAAGGCTGCTTGCAGGTGTGTGCTTTTTGACAAAACTGCAGATGTAACACTCTTAAAGGGTCATGTCCTGTTTTAAAACCGACCAATCCAAATTTTCACAATCTTTGAGTGTTGCATTGTCCCTGCTATGTGACATTATTATTAAGAGAACAGTTTAGCAATGGGGAAATACTCTTATACGATTTCTTGCTAAGAGTGAGATGAGAAGCTTCATCATGTATGTATGGAAGATATGAAGCTACAACCAGCTGCTTACCTTAGCTATGGAGATAACACTTAATGTGGTTGTAAGCAGATGTAAGGCCTGTGCATTAATGTAGTTTAATTCCTCCTGTGATGCAGGTATATAAACACATATATAACTATATAATTATATGAAATATGTCTAAAGTTATAATTGTTGAAAATACTCATTAATGTCCTTAATTTTGTCTATATATGAACTATTTATGTTGTGTACTAATAAATTTATCATAAATAGGGGCATTAAATTGACAGTGTGGCATACAGCAGGAAAACTCTGGTCAGTTTATGTCCAAAGGTAACAAAATCATCCTAGCAGCACCTCTTAATCCGAGTTACAGTATATCTTTTTTTATTAAATCTCAACAACAACAAAAAAACAACAACTACAAAGTGTGACAATGTGTAAACGACATATTGCGGTTTTACTACTTGTGGAACTATTCCTTGGCTGGGTGCAATAACTTTTTGTTACCTTTGGACACAGCCTGGCTAGTCATTGCCCAGTTCCAAGTCTTTGTACTAAGCTAAACTAACTTCATAACTAGCTGGAAAGTGGTATTGGTCTTTTCCTCTGACCCCGAGCAAGAAGGTGAATGAGCATTTAATAATTTAAATGTTTCTTTAAGATATTTCTGGGATTAAATATTACAAAGAAGTTTGATTTTGCTGGTGGGTATATCAAATATTTGATCCTCAAGAACTGCACCCACATCTAGATGAAGCTTCCTAAAAAGCTACTTTATCAGCTCGGTAGTGAATCATTTTCCAACCCATGTTAAGATATTTCTGGGATTAAATATTACAAAGAAGTTTGATTTTGCTTGTGGGTATATCAAATATTTGATCCTCAAGAACTGCACCCACATCTAGATGAAGCTTCCTAAAAGCTACTTTATCAGCTCAGTAGTGAATCATTTTCCAACCCATGTTGTCCCATTAGAATTCTTCTCATATTTACCTTCCATTCATTTCCCATCCCTCTCTATACACACTACATAAGAATACCTTCAAGTCCTCCTCATTCTTTTTCTCTGCTCTCCAGGTGTGTGGTGGGTGATGACTGGTGGTACTATGGGGACAGCTGTCAGCACAGGGGCTCCACCAAGGATAAAACCAACCTTGCTCTTGCCACTTCTTTGTCTGTGTTGGGAGTAATGCTGGTGATTACAGCAATCAGTGTCATCTGTGTGAAGAAGAAGTACAAGAAACGTGGAAACGATAGTGTCGTCATGTCAAACATGAATGCTACTTAGAGACTGTAGTGGGAGACTCCGACCTTTCCAATGAGAATGAAAAAAATATACAGATCAGAAGTAAAATTAATGTTTATGTTGTAGAGCTAAGGCACACTGCAGATCATAACATTATATGAGATTGCCCCCTTCTGGTCATTTAATCTAAAAACAACAGAGCAAACTAAGAATATTACTGTAAATAAATTATTTTGAAATTCTGAAGTCTAATGTGAATTTAATATCAAATGTACATTAAAAACAAATCCCAGACAGCATTACTTATATTCACAAATTTAAAATTTATTATATCAAAGACAGGAACATCTGTGTTGTCTCTTTTCCATGTGGATATATATTTGTTTGTATTACTGAACTTGACACAGTCATGCCGGTGATAACAGTTACTGTAGGAGGGAGGTGGGACTAATATTACGTGTGTGTGTGTGTGTGTGTGTGTGTGTGTGTGCGCTATGTGTGTGTGTGTGTGTGTGTGTGTGTGTGTGTGTGTGTGTGTATGTGCATCCAAGTGTGCATGCAAAGATCTGTCTATTAGTGTTCATTAGTTACAGTGATGACTACAGGACATCACGTTCAAACAAAGTGGAGCAAACCACAGCAGCTCTGTGTAGTTATATTGCATGGAATGTCTGGGTTTCTGACCTGCAATTGCACATATACATTTCTGTGTGTGTGCGGGTGTGTCTGTGTCTGTGTGTGTGTGTGTGTGTGTGTGTGTGTGTGTCATATTTGTGGGTCTTCATTGTAAGATAAATGAGGGGGGGGGTTGACACCTCCATGACAGCAAACTCTTCCTCCCCACCACTAAAACCTTCACCGACATACAGGTATGCAGTTCCTTTAAAAAGCATCAGTATACAACATTTCTCTTATTTACAATCATTGGAAAAAAAAAAAAAAAAATCACCATTTCTCGCAGAGAAGATTAGTAAAAGTGACTGAGTCACTATAAAGAGTATGCAACTCCTAGGAGTTAGTATTTAAAATTTCTACAAAAAATTTCTATGCCATTTTACAGGCCAAGAGCCATGATTTACTGAAGAAATACAGTATTTTAAGTGCCCTATCTACAACAGTTAAGTGTGGTATTACTGGTGTACCATTCAACATAGTTCACTGATAATAAAAAGATTATGTGTCTCTGTTTTTAAAAAGTTCTTTCAGCAACTTCACTGCTTTCACATTAAAAGATATGGTAAGTTCTTACAAAACAAACAAACAAATCATGGAACTGTTATCCATATTAACAAGTGTTGTGGCGAGCTAATGCTATTGCAAAGAGACTAGTGTTGATTACATATTCAGCTGGTTGTCTAATGTAAAAACAACGTTCCACAGTCTGTGAGAAGGGCACAACCATGGACACCAGGAGCTGTGTCCACTGGCTTTTCAAGAGGGTTAAAGGGCTCATTTGCTTGTTTCATTCTATGAGTTGCTAGGGTAAAAATGGGGTGGAGCAGGTTACAGTGCATGGTTCTTCGATGATGAGGCTGTGTAGAGTGAGGAAGGCTGTTTAGAAAAAGTAAGATCCAACTTTTTCATGTGCATTTTACAGCCTCTTGAGGAAACTTGTTTGTGTCCATATGCAGAAAAGATCGACAGCAGGCCTCTGTGCATGCTGCAGCTGGAGAGGGAGATGAAGCTGTAGCTGGTGTCGCTGTTCAGAGAGGTGTGTCGTAGTAGTCCGTGGGTTGATCGGTCCCAGGCGGCTTCTGCTGTTTCTGCTGATGCTGCTTCATGATTTCTTTCACCTCTTCCTCCAGCTCAGGCGGGATGATGAACTGGTCGTCTGGGTCGGGCTGAGCCGGAGCTGTGAAGTAACCGCCTGACTTCTTAGATGGAGCGTCAGCAGCCACCTCAATGAGGTTGTGACTCTTTTCCTGACGTGCCACCGAGCCGTTAACCCTCCTCTTGCCTGACAACTTTCCTCCATCCCCGCCTCCTGCTCCGACTCCCTGCCACGACTCATCTCTCTCCAACCCGTTCTCAGCCTCGCCTAGGCTCATGTCGACCCCTTCCTCCAAGGGCTCTGGGGTGCATGGCGGTGGTGGAGGAGGAGGAGGGGGAAGAGTCAGCAGGGTGCGCTCTTGGGTGGAGGATGAGGGTATTGATGTTTGGGCCGACGACGAGGACTCTGCTTTGAGGCAGTGGACATCCGCTTCTACTTCCACACGGCTCCCATTAGAGAAAACACCAGCGATGGGCTCTTCGTCCTCGCTGTCCAGCCCGTTGTCAGACAGGGCGCTTGAGAAAGTGGCACTAGACAGCTGCCTCTGGAAGGAGCCTGCTAGGCAGGCAGGATGGAGGGCACAGCAGCTGCGGGCAGAGGGCAGCTCTGAACTTGGGAACAGGTACTGGCAGGGCTGGGTGTTTGTGTGGGCCTGCTGGTGCTGTAGCGGGTGGGCCTGATGGTGCAGGTGGAGGTGAGGATGGTGAGGCTGCTCATGCAGCAGCACCAAGGAGCTCTGAGGCGGCTCATCAGACGAGGCTGTGGAGCCCACCTCGCTGCTCATCTCGCTGGTACTGATCTCACTGCTGATTTCACTGCAGGAGGAAGGGGGAACAGGGAGGGAGCCATCTGAGGGCCGCTCCTTGATGGCAGAGGACGATGAGGGATAAGGGCCCAAGCCAGGGCTGGGAGGTGGCTGGGGAGGCTCAGAACAACAGCAAGAGCAGCAGTCTTCACTGACACTGAGTTGGACCACAACGGCGCTGAGGCTGTCCGTGCAGCCGTAGCCCTGAGCCAGCGTGCACAGCTTTTTAGCAGCAGCCAGACCATCAGGGACATTTCGAACAGCCTCAACAGCCTCGGTGGGAGACACAGCATCCCACAGGCCCCGGCTACCCAGAATGAAGAACTCATCTTGGGGGGTAAGAGTGACAGTCTGCACATAGGGACAAGGGATGACGGATGGGTAAAGGAAGGAGTAGCCCATGATTCGCGTAGAATCTGTCACGCCGTTCACCTTGTTGTCCTGTGAAAAGACGAGTATAAACATCAATACAATGCATATCTAAAATATAATTTACATTAATGTAGTCCACATTGATTTCTCTACCTCAGTGATGATAGCCCTGTGCTGCCTGATCCTGCGGTATTCCTCCTCAAGCCCTACATTATGAAGCAGAGACAGCGACAACGGCTTTCCATCGCGGCACAGGATGGCCTGGCACTTGCCCACGTTAGCAGCTGTGAGGGTGAAGCAGCCACTGGGGTCAGTGGGATCATGGCGAATGTGACACAGAGCCGCTGAGCCACCGAGCTTCTGCCCTGCAGTTCCAAGTTTTCTGTGGTAGCAAATGAACAGGAGGCAGAGTGAGTATTTAAAACTGCAACATGTTTTTGGGTGATAAAAAAATGAGCCTGTCATGTACCTCTGCATGACGAGGAAAGTGTTGGTCATGTAGTCCTCTTCACTCTTGGTCTTGTGTAGTTCTTCAGCCAACACGTCATTCATTGTGCATTGCAAAAGGTAGGGCACTTCGACATTTCTGTCACCATCGAACACACCGTACAGAGCCTCGCGACTCCCGCAGAAACTGTTCACTGAAAGAGCCGCGACACACAGTCTGAAAACAGAACAAAAGAAGGCCATAACGTCATTGGGGAACATGCTAAGAGAGGAAACACCGACATGATAACGCCTCACATACTGATCATTAAACTCACACACTATTTCACAATGTAGACAATGTACAGCAGAACAAAGCAGATTTTCCTATTTCAGTTATGTGTATCGAAAAGTGGAAACTATGTGAGGAATTGCTTGAATCTCTTCTTTAGTGTGAACATTAAAATGTTGAGTTGGCAATACAGGGATATTTGAGCATGTCACTATGTATGATTCATGTTTTCAATAAGCATTGCTTCAATATTTCCTTCATCCGAGTCTTCTGCCTTTAACAAGTCACATTCTCAAGAGGTTTGGATTAGTGAGGCTTCGCTGGACGAGGGCGATGATGGTTGTTTTTTTTTCAGCATTGACTGAATTGAACTCACTTGTTCTTGACGCCCGAGGCCTCTGTGTAACCGTGACTCCACACAGCAGGCCCACCAGATGTCTCATTCGACGAAAAGGTTGGAGGTGGATCAATACGGAAGCAGCGAATGTTGCTGAAAAACAACAAAACATCAAATAGATGAAATTCACTGCATCATGTAGAGGAATAAGATACATAAGCTACTGACAGGAATCTATTCAGGGTATTCAGGGTCTGATAAAAGTAATTTTGGGGGGAAATTATAAGAAAAAACGGTGAATAAATGACAATTAAATTTATTTGAATTTGGCAGATCTGTACTGTAGCTAAAGCAAAAAGACCTACAGAGAACTAATAACATACTTGAGCTGCTCGAGGGTCTTGTGATCCAGGTTAAGACGAGGGTTTCCTGTCAAGTCCAGCTCCTGAAGCTTGGGAGGCAGATTCTCCGGTAGCGTGATCTCACTCAGCTCGTTGCAGCTCAGGTCCACGCACTGACAACAGAGGAGAAGGCGTGAATACTCACAAACGCGCTCATACAGTAAAAGATTGGGGGTTTATACATAAGCCTGCTACTACTGTCTTACTTTCATCTCCATCAGCTGCATGACCTCAGGGAAGACCTCAATGGAGTTGGAGTGGGCGATGAGTGTGTGCATTCGCCGGCAATTCATGATGGTGGTGGGCACAGTCTTCAGCATGTTTCCGCTCAGGTCCACCTCCTCCAGCTCCTCCAGCTTGGCCATTTTACTGAAGAATGAGGGGAAAGCATTGGGAGAGCCGAGCACATAAAATGATGATTTATCAATTAGTCAAGCATCAGAAAATGAACAATTCATTCATTTATTGAGAAAAATTGGCCACATTATACGGTTCCACCACCAGAAACACACAGATTTCATTCTTTATATCCTTGTAAATTGAAATCCCTGGGTTTTTAACTACGACAAATTTTAACATTTTAACATTTCCTTATTTACTTTCTTTTTTTAACCGTTTTTTTGACATTTTATAGTAATAAATAAAAGAATAAATGTAAGAGCTTTATATCAGCTAATCACCTAAAGTAAAGGTGAGTAAGGAGAGAGAACAACAAATGTATGTGTCTTTACCTGGCCGGAAAAGTCTGGAGATGATTGTAGGCCATGTGCAGAACACGAAGGTGTGTATGACCCGTTAGCATGGGCACACACTTGTCTGTCAGACGGTTATTGGTCAGGTAGAGTTCCTGCAGGATGCTGTGGCTCTCCTCTGATAGGCTGGATGGTGGCAGGTGCTCCAGCTTATTGGCGGATGCATTTACGCATCGTAAGCTGAAAGTAAAAATGACGTATGGTCTCATTTTTGTGCTTCTTTCAGACAGGGACATGAAAAATAGTGACGAGTCACTTTAATTACAAACTTCTACATGAATTGCTGCTTCTGTGACCCCCATTTAATACATCTTCCCCTCCCATCCTTGTGCTGCTTGGCTGTTCTTTATTTGCTTATCATCTTTGCCCTTGGATGTCCTGTCCTTGATTAAAATCCTATTCATAATTTCTGTCCTTCGTCTTCAGATACCTGCGATTCACTTATACTTAATCTTCTAGTCAGATGCCGGGTGCATTAGCTGATAAAAAACAATTCACTTCCAGCCGATGATAAATACTACCTGTCAGATTTGAGGAACAGGTTGCAGGGCAGCTCCACCAGTTGATTGTGCTGTACGTCTAGAACCTCCAGCAGAGGGCGCTCCACTCTTTCAGGCAGCTTCTGCAACTGGTTATGTCCTGCACTCAGCTTCCTCAGACTGTTGCTGCATAACAACCTGCGGCACAAAGAACATACAGATGGTTGGATCAGTGCTAGAACACTGGGGATAAACATATAAACTTATGAACTTACAGTGGTGTGAGATGGGCAGATAGGGATATGGTTAGTGAGCAGGTGACTCATGATTCTTTCATATTTGTGACTGAGTGTACTGTAACTGAAGTAGACTCAAATAGTCATGGATGGGGGCGAGGATGAGGAGGTGAAAACAGAAAATAGCAGCGCCTCTAGTGGAGCCTGCAGCTGGAATTCATCATCCTGACACTTATTGGGTAAAAAATAAATCTGCAGACAATGAGGGGAAAAAAGAGAGAGAGAAATGAAAAGAGGGAAGCAGAGGGAGGACGGCTGACAGAGCCGATGCGAGGCAAAGACAAGAGGAGGAAGTGAGCAGCATCTGAGCTGACCTTCTAAAAAGCTATATAAAGAGGAAGAGAATGGACGAAGACTGTGGAGGTTACAGGCCATCTTTGTGATTTATGAGGCTCTATGGTGGATAGATGACTGGCCGGCAAAAAAGGGCAAGGAGAATAATACAGCACCGTACTCCATTTACAGGCTTACGGACACATTTGCTGAGAGGGAGAGACTCACCGTGCCGGGAGCTCAGTGATGAGGTTGTGGCTCACGTCCAGAACTTCCAGTTTCTTAGCTTCACACAGCCAGTCTGGCAGGGACTCCATGTGGTTCCTACAGGAGGAGAGGGGGTGATGATGATGATAAATGATGTGCAGTTTGTAAAGCGAGATGCCTAACATGCAATATAACGTACTGGGATGCTGCATGTATTTGAATTCCCAACAGTTCTGCTCTAGAAAAGGCAAGGCAGCAACTTTAGAATTTTTTTCCATATTTTGGAATATTTCAGATTCACTTCATCAGGTAACTGAAGTGTCACTGCAATAAAAATTACAACTCTAAACACATTATCTGAAGTGCGACCCTCTCTCAAGGCCAAAAGTGGGGAAAAGGGATTAAAAAATATAAATTCAGCACTTCAAACGGGAGCTGAGTACTCTTTTCCGTGTCCTTTTATTGCCTAGGTACAGTAGCCTATCTTTCACTTAACAACCAAAGGTGAAAGATCAGCGGTGACATGGTTAAAGAATGACAGCCTTTTAGGATCGACTCTGACAGTTCACCACACTTTTGAATCCCCGTGTATGAGGTATTTGGCTGTGCAGTTACGAGGTCTTTCAAGCTAATTTTCCTCTTTCTAGGACAGAGAGGATGTACTGTAAATGAGCTACACTTTAAAAATACTTTTTCCATTTTAAGCAGCTTTTTTTGTGTGCGTGTGTGCTGTGTGGGATTTTTCTCACCTCGAGATGTCCATGTAACTAAGATTGGAGGGCACAGGACTGACATCCAGTTGTCGTAGCTCTGTAGGGAGAAATCCAAACACATTAACCTACAGCAAGGACAGACATGGTCTATTACAAAAGCAGGTAGACGGGAAATGGAGGGGAACGTTTGGGAGGGAGGGGTGGTGATGACAAGTTAGAGAGGGATGATGGAGAGGTACAATGAGACTGCAGCACTGATGTGAAAAATGAAGGCATGTAGAGAGAAGTGGGAGAAATTAAGTTATATGGGAAAAAAGATATGTGAGATATGCTACAAGTTCAGGGAAACAAATTCAAATTCACATCAGTGATTCCAGTGTAGAAACCAGTGAGGTGGTGGTCATGTGAGAGGGACGGGGATCTGTATTTTCTAACTACACATGACTGCCCTCGCAGAGAACATGAAGTCCTGCGTGCCAAAACCCACCGTTGTTGGAGGCGTAGATGCCTTTGAGCAAGCAACCCTTGGCCTTGAGGCTGGCGATGCGGTTCCTCTCGCAGTGAAGCACCTCCAGTCTGGGGAAGACTGAGGCGTCCAGGTCTGTCAGCCTGTTATCCCTCACGTCCAGCTGGGTTACGTGCCTCAGTAGGTCAGGCTCATCTGGCACCATGCTGGAGATCTTATTCAACCTGACAGAGGGAGCAGAGAGGAGGCAACGGTTCAGCTCCAATTGGATCAGGTTGAACTGCACAGGCTGTGGCCTTTCTTGTAAGGCAGGGAACATGCCTCAGGTGATGGCTGGTATATTGTGCAGCTTCATGAGTTCTGTTTAGTACTCAGTTGTTCTGTGCACAACATCGATGGGAGTAGTTTTTGATTCGCAAAGTGAGTGAATCATTATGTTAACTACTGGTGATATCTTACAATGTTCAATTATTAGAAACCATCTATGACAAAAAGTAATAAGAGAGACATAAGAGACAAAAATATATTATGTCCCATAAACAAATAGCAGAAATTGGTTTAATATATTCAAACTAAAACAACAGCCAGTCATGTAACTGTTTGTCTTGATGGACAGGCACAGACTTTATCATGAAAATAGACATTATGGAGTAAAATTTGCTGCAAAAAATATTGAAAAGGGACATTTTAAAATAAAAACTACTGGAATTAAACTAGTCTGCCGTAAACTGTGTTACTGTGAAAAGAAGTAGATGAAATAATATATCAGAATATTGAGTTTTAAATGAATTTATCATTATTCTAACTTCTGAAACCAAAAAATGCCCATTGACATGATTAGGGCAGCGACTTCTTGATTATTGTCTTTTTTGATTAATCTGGCTGATACACAGATCAACTCGAAGGTTTTGTTTTTAAAATGGCATGAAAGCAAATTGTCCCATCTGAGAAGCTTAAAACAGGAAATGTTTGGCATTCTGGGGTGAAAAGATAAGTTACCTGATAAGAAAAATAATTTTTCATGCGAAAAATCAACCTCTCAAAGACTTCCTGTTTTTATTTATGTCCATATGTGATTAAACTAAACAGTGAGTTTAAAAATATGCATTTGAAATGAGTCATCTTTGCCCATTGGCCATTTTGATCATGAAAATACAAGCTGCAGCCCGGAACTCATTGATTATTAGACCAATCATGTCAGAACTGACACTTTATCTGGAAATAATTCAACATAAACTAACAGCAGCAGCACTTAGAAAAGAATACAAACACATCCTCGTCAGAGATCCCATGTGATCTGTGAGAATGCTGGAAAACGTATTTACTGACCTTGTCCAAGCAAAGTCAGGAGGAGTGATGTATTAACTGGAAAAATAGTGCAAGTCACTCCAGCTCTGTGCTTTAGCAGTGAGAAGACACCTGATGGAGCCACTACAGGCAAATGATTTCCTGATTTCGTGCTGTATAGCTGTCTGCTTGTGTTCTGGCTTCGTCATTGTGTTTTGGTTTCTGTCATTAGTGTGATAACGTGTGTCTTCGAGTACTTTGCTGTGGCCAAGCATGACTGAGGACTTAATGTGTTGCTTGCTCTTGACCAACTTGCCAAACTCGAATCACAAAACCCATAAAATAATCTCTTAATCATGATATCATGAAAAATTGTCATGATTATCATGAAAATATTTGTCATAATCTGCCCTCACTGTCATACCTTAGATCGATGTGTTTGACACGGAGCAGTCTGAAATTCTGCAGGGTGAGTGTTTCTAAGTTATTTCCAGCCATGCACAGCTTCTCCATGGAGGCTAACTGCTCCAACACCTGGGGCACGTGGTTGAACTGGTTGAAGGAAAGGCCTACGTAACTCAGCCTCTGGAGGGAACCCAGCTCATTGGGCAGCTCATCGAGACTGTTGCCGTCCAACAGGAACGTCTGCAAACTGAGAGAGGAGCATGAGATTAGGCGATTGACCTCATTTATGAAAGCGGTGATAGGCGGGATGGCATATTATCAAGGATTTTTCCTTATTTGCACAGATTGTGTAGCTCGGGATCAATGACATTGTGCCAACTAGGACTTTCAGCACTCATAATCAGTACACTCTTTGTCCAGCAGATGGCAGTAGCAGCATAAATCCCTACTGGCCACTTCAGGAATTTACAGTCATACCAGATCATTCCTGCAGATTAACTTCTCATCTAGCCGGGTTTCAACCCGCATACCTGTATGTTAAGTTTTGAATAAGCTTTGCGTAAAGCACATGTGCAATCCATGTGTCAGTACTGCTTGTATGACTACTATGACCCTCTTCATCCATGTATCCCCCATAGTCATGGTGGGGTAAGACAGAATAATGCATTAATTATCTAATTTATTTAATTTTATTTTACATATTTTTACATTTTGCTGAGACTCCTTTAAAGAGCGAGTAAAAGGGCTTTTCCTCAGGCAAGGGGGCTGATACTGGAGCCCAACCAAATCTCTAAATATTTGAGCTTTCCCATGGGGGAAAAAAAAAAAAAAGGTTTTCAGCCAGCAAAATCAGATTTGTTCCATCCTCTTAAAAATGATGGCCTAGAAATAAAAAAAATTAGATTTTGTGGGACAGAGTAACAATGTCACTAAGTAATTCATTTCAAAAATCTAATTCAGAGGTTGATCAAAGAGACATCTGTGTGAGAAATGCAAGCTCAAGTTTGCAAAGGAAAAAAGGAGATGGTGAAAACTGGATTGGCTCAATTAGAGGCTGAACAAACTTTTAAAACGACAGAAAATATATCAATTATTGTTGCTGAGTAAGAAGGTAAAGGCCACGGCTAAGGCAAAATGTCACAGGCAAACACCACAGATGATCAGCGCAAGTCATGTTGTTGTTTGCTCACATACTGAAACTAGCAAAGTACACCATGGTGTTTGTTATGACATGTGCTTGTTGCTAGGTAACTCCCGCATTTGGCCTATGTACACTTCTGACACTCAAACCCACAAAAATGCAGTTGGTTTGTGAAAAAGTTCGCTGGTTTGTCAGCTCTGAGGTGGCATCAGTGCAAGCAAGAATTGCCACCAACTCAGCAGCAAAGACCCGGTACAGTAAGTGCAAGAGTTGGACGATGACCAACAACACGAGCCAGTAGTAGGCAGAGGTGAGGTAAACACAGAAGACAGAATCGATAGAGGAATAACCAACAAAGGAAGAACAAGTAGTGTATTTAGAATATGCCTGACTTTATATTCAGCAATATTCAGCCTCTGAGTTGATCAAAGATTTTGATCTTGCAACATAAATACAATTAGCTCTCATCATACATCAGGTCTGTATCCTCACTTACTTGGCCATGGCTCCCACAGAGCTGGGGACAGAGACCAGGTAGTTACAGCTGAGGTTGACCTCCGTCAGTGTGGGGATGTCACAGATAGCCAGAGGGAACTGACCAAGGTGGTTGTTGGACAGGTTGAGGCTACGCAGACGAGAAAATCTGTAAATGGAGAGGAGAAGAGAAGAGAACAGAAGAGAAGAGAAGAGAAGAGAAGAGAAGAGAAGAGAAGAGAAGAGAAGAGAAGAGAAGAGAAGAGAAGAGAAGAGAAGAGAAGAGAAGAGAAGAGAAGAGAAGAAGAGAAGAGAAGAGAAGAGAAGAGAAGAGAAGAGAAGAAGAGAAGAGAAGAGAAGTATAAGCAAGTGATTGGATGTGTAGTTGTATCTTGTCAACATGAATATTGCAAGACAGTAGAAGATATTCATAAATATTAATGATTATATCCATTGGCAATGTAGCTTACACAGTATAGCTTACACAGAGTTTGTTTATGTGAAAAACAGACAGACAGACAGTTAGACAGTGTTTAGACAGTTAAACACACCCATAAACAAAGCCAAAGCCTACGATGAAACCTTCACGTTTTATTGTTGGGCAAACAAGTGCAGCATTGACGTCTGTGTTGTTCATTCAAACAACAGTGACCAGTGGCATTTGGAGTGGTGTCCTATAGCAGAGGGCTGACCTTCAGAAGGGTTAGCCCCTCAGGGGGCGAGGGGGTGGAGGGGTAAGGGGAACAAGGCAAAGCAGGGTAAAGGACTCTCTGGACCGTCTTTATTTATCCTTCTACACACACACACACACACACAGACACACACATGCAACCTGTTATCACCTATCATGTGTACAGAGAGAGAACAGCTATGGCAGGCTAGAGATGGGCAGTGCACCATATAAGCACCACAGGCTGGAACAGCTGCTTAAACTGGCAGCACTTGATCTCCCTCCCTCCTATGCACACACACACACACACACACACACACACACACACACTCACAGGTTGTGCACACATGCACACAGTATATCATGGCGATGGAGAAAAAGGCAACCGAGATGTCAGGGCTATTGATTAGGGTGGCCAAGTAATTCCAGCTGAGGGTGACTCCTGCAGGCAGTGAGTCGGGGGTGTGTGGGAAAATGTCAGTCCACCATTAAATCAACCTCTGCAATCTGCTGAGTAATGCTCATACCCTCTCCCCCAGAGTCTCACTCCTTGTCTGTGTCATGCTGTTCCATCATGCCATTCTCTTACTTCATTTTTACTACTGTCCTTGTGTATCAAAAGTGGCACTAATCATTTTTATTTACAGTGGATCAAATGACAAGGTGTTGCTCAAACTGACAAGCCCCACTGAGAGCTACGGAGCCAGTTGGCCTCTTTTAGCTCATTGTTTTGGTTTCCTGCCCACAACTCCACTTTCATCTACATAATTTTTCAGCCTTTCTGTCAGCAAAATATAAATTCCAATAAACCCACCGTAATTCTCCCTGCGCAACGCCAAACAAAGTGAAGACAAAGACAACTAGCTGGTGAACATAACAGATAAAGATATATATATATATATATATATATATATATATATATATATATATATATATATATATATATATATATGCAAACAAGAAGTAAAAGGAGAGTGAATATTATGACTTATGTTCATTAGATGAACAGAAACAAAACATATAAAGCAATGCTAATGTTGCTCTCTGTCAGTGTTAGTGCTTTCAACATATCAACTTTATCAAGAGATGAAATATGAAAATATATTGTTGTTGCTTTTTTAGCTTCTTCTGTTGCCAAATAGCAAAAAAAAAAAAAAAAAAAAAAAAAAAAAAAAAAATTAACACAATTTGAACCCTCTCTCTTGGCCTTAAATGTCCACTTTCATTTAATATTTTGTCTTTCTGCTGTTATTCAGTCCAACTTTCCTCCCTCTGCCTTTCCTCATCACTTCATTTACTTGCTAAACTATCATACATATGTAAATAAACAGGCCAAAGGTTCAATCATATGCATGGAGCATCAGATATTCCCCATAGAGAGTTGTGACCTCTCTCTCGCATAGGAGAAGCATGCTGGGAAGAAAGTCCCATGCCATAGGAAAGAGCCAGTATCCCAGACAACTGATTTATGCATATCTGATTAGCAAATCACCCACTAGTTAGTATTTGGCCAGGGAGAGAAAGGGAGAGGCAAGTGGCAGGTTCACACATTCCATTGCTCTTGGAAAAATTCAAAGCACAATGACCCCATGTTAGATGTCAGAGAAAGCCAGTGTTTATACTGAAACAAAAACAGACTCTCACACAATTGTCCACATCAAAACATACACCCACATTCATGAAGGCTGCGCACAGAGTATTATTGTTCTTGACTCCAGCTCTTTTGACTGCAGTCTCTCAGGGCCGAAGTGAGTACTCAAGTAACTCCGCTACATGTTTCTGTCAAACCGTCTCTATTTTCAGCTAACTATTCATCTTTTTCTCATTACTGACCTCTTTTTTTCTGTCCTGCTGGGTCAAATGCGGATGAGCCTGCTTAGATTTGGCAAAGCCAAATGGATGTTATCTTGCTTGACCAACGGGGGAGCTGTGCATCGCTCACTCAGATTTAAAAACTACTTTTTGTCCCCCCTCGCTTTATTGTCTTTCTGACACCAGTCAGGATTTTGAAAAAATTTGAAAGATGATTCAGAAAATGATTGTGGTCGGACAACATGAAATCCTGATCTCCTACTCATTCATAATTTTCTCTCAGGAAGACACACAAGATTATACACACAAATACACATTCCTGTCAGTACAGCCAACTTAAAAAAAACAAACGCTATACTGTATCATGACTTTGTGTGCACTGACCCCAAATCTGTAGCCTGCAGCCACTTTCTTGCTTGTACTGTATACAAGCATCTCTCTCTTCCTCTGACACATACAGACACTCCATTCTGCAAACATTACGAACACATACTCAATCATCAGATTCACACAATTTACTCAGTTAAATGGCGATAATCTTTAAAAAGAAAGGCTGTGACAGGCGTGCACATGCGCCACTCTGTATGTGAATATAAATACATGTGCGCGCACACACGCACACACACACACACACAGGAACACACACATACGTCTTGGCTGTGGGCTTTAATCTGGGACCATGATAAGCATGCAGCAGATGGTGCCCACAGAGAGAGAGAGTGAAGGAGGCCAGGCACATTAAAAGCTTCCCTGCAGCCGCATCTACCCTTCTGGGCTCTGGGCTCGTTTGGCCTTGCCTGGTATAGCACAGCCCTGGCTAGCCACTTTGATCCCTGCGTGCCAATGGCCCCAGTCCTAGACTGCTCAGGTCGATGGCTTGCAAATTGCAGGCAAAAGCTAAAGCTGTCCGAACCAGCCAGCCATGACCTGCTGTGTTCAGTGAAGCCTCACAGTTTAAGTGTCTCGTCTCTCCCCTCCTTGTACAACAGGCTAAGCTTAGCTCCTGTTGTGCCCAAATTATGGTACACTTTGCTAAACCGTCCCATGTCTCATCTTGCCTGAACCAGCCCATCCAAACCACCCTTAACTGTCTCCTCGACCAAACGCCTCCTCACGTCCGTCCACTCCTTTCTTATCTTTCACTTCTTCCTGTTCCTCCTTATAGTTTAGCCTCAGGTGTGTTTACTGTAGATTTGCGATGGCATTGTACCTCTGCAGCTGCTGCAGCCGCTGGTCTGCGGGCAGGAAGTTGTGTTTGAGGTTGAGGTGGGTGAGGTCCTGGCTGTAGAAGAGGTTGGGAGGAAGTTGTTCCAGGCTGCAGCAGGACAGATCTACCGAGTTGATTCTCTGGGACACCATCTAGATGGAGGTGGGGAGGAAAAGCGAGTGGAGAGGTAACAAAGAGAAAGAGAAACGTGGGGTTAAACAGGATTACTTTTACCACACAAGACTTTACTGGTTTACTGTGTGTGTAGCCTGCTGCTAAGGGGTCAAATGTCATTCAATGGCCAATCTTCTTAGGATTAGGGAGTCAGGAGGGGGAGTCGAGGGAAAGTCCAACGGGTTAGTGATCTAACCTCACACATTACATCACTGTGTAATCTAATTAACTGCACGTCTGCAGAGCAGTTAACACGTGATCATTTGTTAGTCAAATCTACAGAAACATACAAGCTGCTATCTAAAACGAAATGACAGCATAAGCGTCCAACTCGTCTCAAAGGAGAAAATCCACGCTCTGTGAACTCGGGCTTTTCAGAGCGGAGTTAGCTAGAGGCTCAGCAGTCGTCACTGGGGCACGTGCTCCCTCTATCCAGGCTTCTATTCTGAGTGGCCCTCTGGGTGCTGGTGACATGCATGTCCCTGTTAATATTTAGAAAAGAGGTTTTCTGGCTATGGCCTACTTGAGTTCAAATGAGAAGAAAAGGAAAGAGAGCCATGAGTGGTGTTTATGTGTTTGAGTGCACCCAGAGACATTTAGGTTACACACTACAGAGCGCAGAGCAGTGAAATATGTGCAGTTTAATTCTACTCAGCTCATAACAGGCAAAGGGATCGCAGCGCTGCGTTTCCATACTTCAACTTGCAGTCACGCATGTTCTAATACACAACACAGCTGACCCGTAAGAAGCGCCTGCGAGCACATGCTTATGTTCTCTCTTCTCTTTCTCTAACTCTCATGCACATACACACAATACCTTAGCAGCGTGTCTGTGCCAGCGCAGGTGCTCCGTGAAGCTGTCAAAGCTGACGTAGTAGGTTTGACTCTGAGGCCCCGCTGAGCTGAAGGCCAAGCAGTGATTGTGCTTCTTCACCTCCTCCACCTGCAGAACGACACACACACACAGGAGTGACATTACAGTCTGAAACACTGACATCTCTGACCTCTCTCTGAATATAAACGATAACCCCAACGCCTGTAGAGTTAGAGTCATAAAATTAAAGGAAACAGAGAGGAAAAGCTGACACGTGGACGTCTCAATAGAATAGTTGTTACTTGAAAAAGCTCCTGTTGAAGGAAACAAGATAGGAATGGCTGCAGGGTAGACAAAGTCAGTCAACCAGAAGCACACTCATGAAAATATATAAGGCACGCATGATCATATGATGATGTGTGTTTGTGTGTGTGTGTGTGTGTGTGTGTGTGTGTGTGTGTGTGTGTGTGAAATTGCTTCTTTAGACACACAAAGTCACACACAAGCACATGGTCTCTGTGAATGAATGGCTGAATAGTTTTGATGTTTGAATAGAACACTGGCACGCATACACACAAACTCACCACACACAGACACATGCAGAGGCAGTGTATGGACGAATGGTCAACTAGAGGTCATGTGTTGTGTGTAAAATGTTTAGAAACTGGGTGTGGCGAGGTATGGAGTGCCTTTTGTGTCCGGCAGACGGGAAGAAAGGGCTTTTCAGGAGAGCGCACAGAGCTTACTTAGCGGCTTTGCAGATAGGCAGATCCATAAAGCAATAAACGGATAAAGGTCATTTTAAAGGAGGCACTTTAGAAAAAAAAGAGAGAAGTAAGGCTACTTGAATGCTATAATAGTGTCCCATTACACTTAACATTATAGCAAGTCTTGACTCAGATTAGAAATGGACAAAAGCCTCCCTGCAGAATACTGAAAACATTTTGACTATTAAAAACTTGGCTTGCACCATTTCTGTCTGACCTTGAGCTAAAATGAACAAAGGAAGCATTGCTGGATGTCACACTAAAGGACTAACAGTTGTTGAAGGTGAAATGTCATCAAGAACAAACTTCACTGCCCAGGGAGACATTTGCAGAGGGTAATAAGAGTGACTTTACCAAGTCACTCTCTGGTGATATGGCATTATGAGTTTATGAGCCAAAGCATGAATTACATAACATCACCATAAAGGATAAGGATGAGAAGGAGAAAAAAAAAAAGTTGTGTGATGCCAGCGGTGCCCTGTTGTTGTTGTTGTGTGACTTAGACATACCTTTCCTCCAATGAGCGGCAGGATGTGCATCTTCCCTGTCTGGCTCTCCTTGACAGAGGAGACGATGAGGCAGGTGCCGCACAGGATGACCTGCCGCCTGGTCCAGCGGTTGACCGGTAGCTGGAGCTTCCCTTTCCGAACGTTGTATGTCCCTGACAGCTGGACCCGCTCTGAGCTCTCGATGCTTTGAGGCTTCCCTGGAACAAAGAAAAGAGACATTTTGTGTAGTTAGCACTGTAGACCTTGAGACAAACCTTTCAAACTATAAAGTGCTATGAGCACAATATCAGTGAATGAAATTCAAGTTTTATTTCATAGTCATTTTTAGAAAGGTGTTCAATGTCATGAAACAAAGCAAGAGTCTAGCCGCCTAGCCGACTCTGAGGCTGTACTTGGGCGCAGTTGTGCTTAGAGCTAGATGCTAATGTCAGCATGCTAACAACGTAGCATAATCTTAGTTTAGCATGTTAGAATGCTAACATTTGCTAATAAGCACTCAACACAAAGCACAGCAGAGGGAAAGGCAGATATTTGGTCATAAACCAAAGTATTGGACAAAAAAAGTCATGTAAGCTAAGGGATCACAGAGTTACTACAACCCACCTCATATTTTTTGCATATTCTTGCACAACTGTACAGCTCTTTCATTTAAATAACTACTCTACATACTGTTTTTTTTTATTGTCTTCATATTTTTTCATACCTTACTGTCTATTTTCTATTTATGCTGCTTGACTTGCCGTACTTTCATCTTCATATCTTTTTGGACAAGAAAGAAGCAAAGAACATTCCTTGTATGTGAAAATCTCCTTGGCAATAAACCCCAATTCTGTTTCTAACTCTGATCCTGTGAGGAACATGAATATTTCTACCAAACGTCATGCCAATCCATCCAATAGCATCGCCACAGTCGTTAGGAGTCATCATCAGGCGAGCATGAATGTCTATCTTTGACCTGCTGATGACGGTAGACAAAAAGTGACGCGTAAGTAAGTCTGCGGGGCTTCATCCTCTGTGGACAATGTCTGTACATTTCATGACAAGCCATCCAATAGTTGTTGACATATTTCAGTCTGCCACCATGGCTAAAAACTAATCTGTGTAGCTATCCAATAAATAATGCCACAAAATGAGAAGTACACCCTCAGTGGTTAGCAGGAGAGCTCATACCGCAATGGCATCACAATACAAGATCTAAATACATTCAGCGCAACTGCCAGCCTTGGATGTCCTACTTTGCACATGGAATTGAATAGTCTGGATTCGCATTCACCGCAGCTCTACATTAATAGAGTCTCAAATTCAATACCAGGTGCACCTCTTCTAAATTATGCTCTTACAATTTCTGAGCTGCCTTTATTCAGCTTTACCCATCTGTCTAGCTCTCCTCTATGCGCTGTTCTCTCGCTTCACCGCCAGCCTGCCAAACCTGACAGTCAGGCTGCTTATCAGGCGTTCTGTCAGCCAGGCTGTCTTATCGTTCTGTCTAAACATCCACCTGCTTTCTGTCTACCTCCACCTCCGCAAAAACCTCCCCGGGCTGCCATGCTCTGCCCCCACTCCCTCCCTGTCGTTTCTCTCCTATCTGTCCGGCCGCATGGCTTTCGGTTTCCTCGTCCTATCTATGGTTTTTTTTTTGGTTTTTTTTTTGGTTGCAGCATTTCTAACCTCGCTGTTTTCTCATTGGGCAAAGAAATTCATGGAAGTTTTCCTTTCCAAGCGACAGATGGCTTTAGAAAATGTCTCACATCCCGTGGCCTACTGTAAAAATGGCTGCATCCATCTTGAACTGTGTCTTTCACACATATTTCACTTCACTTCCAAAACACACCAGTCGAAGCGGAGGGGAGGGTGGAGGTGAGTTAAAGACAGGAAGAAAGAGTCAGTAGGGTAAGCAAGTGCGAACTTGCACACACTCTCATGGCTTTAAATAATTCAGGTCTTTCACATGCTGACTGTCAGGCTAACGCAGTGGAGTACTGTACAGCACACTGCTCTCGTCCAACACACTCAGCAGAGTTTAATAATGTTCTGACCAGATGTCTGCTTATTTGAGCTGATGTGGCTAGACCTGAGATCATACATATTCAAATCTATATTCACTAGAAGATACACTGCTGAATTCCCCTTGTCCAGGAGGTAGAGTCTTATACAAACTGGCAATTGTAGTTTTTTTTTTTAACTATTGTTAAATGTTGATCATGAGTCATGTTTGACTACAAGGATGGGCTGTTTTGGTATGCTAATACAGCATGCATGAGTGGCAGGCATGCAGAGGATCACAAGCCTACCACCAAGACATATGTGTGTGTTCCTGTGTATATGCACGAGTACTGCTACGTGCAAAGATGCAGCCGTCTTACTAATTCAATTTTCTGAGAGAAAATGAGAATGCAGCACTGTCGACTGTAGAGTTAGACACACATGAGACCTTCCAGACGGCATGCATAACATTGTACTGCGATCTAGCATTAATATTTATGCAATATGCAATATCAAACTCAAGAAATTACCTTGATATTTTGCATAGAACAATAAAAAGTAACCATTTGTGTTAAAACTGCTTTAACACAGGTGGGTGGTTCTAGACAAAAAAAAGATATTTGTCTTCCTCCTTTAAGTGAAGGACTATTTATAAACCTGCCTCAAGGCAATGCCAACTTAAATATGGTCCTACAATAGCAAAAGCAGTTCACACTGTGCACAAAGCTGTGAAGCTATCTATAATATCCTGTATATGACGACGGTTTAGGTAGCATAAAAGCACACTTCTCTTTTCGTAATTTCTCTCTGCGCTCTGGCAGTCTGCCTCGACTTCACAGCAGTGATCAAAAGCTAGCAATCATAAGTTAGAGATATATGTGAATGTGTTTTAATGAGTCATCAGGGTATGAAAGGCATCTGTAATATTTCAAATTCTTTGTTCTTATTCTTCCTTTACAGGTTTCAAATTCTGCCAAAAGACTGATTATATTTATATTATATAATAAATATAATGCCTTATTAAGAACCTGACAGGCATATTAAACTATTGTGATTACATGAAGGACAAATTCTTACCGTCCCTATCCTTCTTTAAACTGGGACAGAGAATCTCTGCGCTTCACAAAAAAGTTCAGTTAACATGCTTAATATTTTCATTAGTACCAAATCCCAAAAGAAAGGCAAGACATGAAAATTTTGGCATTTCCAAATTACAGCTCATATGGATAAAATATCAAAATTAATGGCATGACATTTAAAGAGCCATAAAAACTCAAGGTTTTGTTTGAGGAGTTAGATACATAATAATACATCATCTCTGTCAAAAAAGCGAGTCTTTTGTATTGTCAAAGTTTATTTTTTTCAGGGTTGACAAATCAGAAGCTAGTGAAAGTCGCACGTTTTGTTTTGTCTTAGTGACACTGTATCCGACACCTCCAAACTGTCCCTCCTCTTCTCCACACTCATTTAATTGCACTCCAGAAACAAGTGGAGTGTGCAGGGAGCAAATTAAACTGCAGGTTTTTATCTCTTTTTAAAAGGGTCGTCATTATTGTCCACTCCACATGAAATGCGATTAAATGACTATTTGTATTATTGTGAGTATGTTTGTATAGGTGCTGGCCAAGTGCCAACTGTTTCATAGGATGATGTTTTAAGGAACGGAGGGAAAGTGAAGTGGAGAGTGGAGGAAAAGGCCTACAGAGAACTTTATTTTATATATTTTATTTCATAGTTTTGACCATCATTTTTATGAAGTATAGTGAAATTTCATCCACCAACCGATGTAAGGTAACTTTAAAACAAAGAGCACAGGTAAGCCACACAATCAAAGCGATTAGACACATTTTAACCAAATCCAAAATCATGTAACCTCACTAACTTATTTGGAAGTGAAGCCGTTCAATATGTATTTCGGGGCCAATTTCCTGGCATAAATCCAAACTAGCGCACATAGTTGTACACACAAATAGTTTCACAAGGCAACGGACGAATATAACAGGTGTCCACTGTCATTTTCACTTCCAAATAAGGGGGTCAGATAAGTGAGTTAAACTGGGGACTGAAGTTTCCTTTAAGAGGAAACATGGAGAAGGAAAGATAAGGAAGGGAGCTGAAGATATGATTTTTAAAAAGGGAAATATTTGCCAGTATTAACCTAAAAAACATAACTCTAACAGAAATACATTCATATTATCCTGTTGCTCTTTACGTTGATGGTTTCTTGTTTGAAGCACATAAACTGCATCTAAAATTTATGTATCTAGTCCAGTCCTAAATAAAAGGAGGAGGAAAATGAAGGCATAAGCATAACAGGTACAACGAAATCCGAAATTCCAGATTACTGCCAAAGTCTGATTAAGTATTCTTAAATCCAAGAGCTCTCATCCACCAAATTTCATCCAAATCCATGTGATATCTTGCAGACAGAGACACAAACCGAGTGGTGCGACAGAACAGACTGGTTACCCCCTTTCCAACTTCGCCGGCTGGCAGAGGTAACCAGCAGGAGCATATTTTCATGATTGAGCTTAGGAAGGGGGTATGTGTTGCATTAGACAAATTATTCACAAGCTTTTAGCCTCAATATGTCACATGGGCATATTCCTACTATTTTTAGGCCTTTTGTTGGAATGTGCTCTCTCCCACACGAGCATATGCACAAACACACGCACCCTACTCCTCCTCCTACTCTTCCCCTTGCTGACATCCACACACACACACACACACACACACACACACACACACACACACACACACACAATCACACAAACACACTGACACAGTGACAGTGATTAACCATCTCCATATGTGCATCCATCTAATTGCCCCCCCCCCTCCCCAATGTTGATGGACCAAAAACAGAAAGAGACTTTGCAGAGGGTGAACAATGCAGACAGCTTGAGTGGGCTGCTTTTGTGATGAGAGTTAGTTTAAAAGCCTCTCCTGTGTGGATGTTTGCCGTTTACAACCATCTCGCATGGACGTGGGATGACGCTGATGGAGGCAAGTGCTTCAGTCTGGCCATGGGAATGCACGGCGGAGGAAGCACGGAGATGGGTGCGACTCCCACGTGAGCATCCTGTTTACAGGGGTGAGCCGGTGGAAAGCAGGATCTCTTGGTAACCCTCCAGGAGGGGAAGGAAATTATAAGAGACGGTTGCAACACAGGCCACCTACACTCGAAATATTTTGAGCAACGATGTTAGTCATGGTGGACATCCCATAATCTATCTGGGTGATGCATAAGGTGTGAATTTAAAAATAATAGACAGGCCCTAGCAAGGTGGGGGTGTTCATCTGCGGAAGTCATAGTCTATTCCTAGACCTACTGTATGTGGGAGCATGAGTACTACAGTGTGTGTGTGTGTGTGTGTGTGTGTGTGTTAGTTACTGGAGATGGCTTCCTTCCTTTTTCCTAAGCTCAGGAAAAGAGTGTTTCCCTTCCAATATCCATGTGTGTGTGCACCCCTGCTGCTCAAACAAGCACACACATGAATACACACATGCTTGTACAGTGCCTTATATTACTAATCTCACTTTCAATGCTGAAAAGTATTCCTGCAGAAACTTAAACGCACAATCAGGGACTCAAATGTAAACAAAGGTATAGTGAAACATGATTGGTTGGGAGATGTGCTTCATACTTAATTTTCCTTGTGTGTGTCTGTCGATCATTTTACTTGCAGTGAACACAATTGGCAGATCGAGCGTCCGAGTGTTTCAGTTTATATTTGCGAGACATCTTGTGTGGACTTGTCAAACTGATTCCAGACAGTGATACTGCAATACTGAAAGATGTTCTTGAACGCAGCATGTGTGACTGCAGAGGAATCCAAAAGATCTGGATCGCACCTCCCAGAAGTTGTTGATGACCTTGTGTGACTTTTTAAAACATATCATCTAATAACCTCAGAGGAAGCGTCAGCCCGAAAAGGCAGATTATTTGAGTTCATGCTTTCTGCTCGTCAATTCATTTATTCTATTCATTTGCATTGAGGAAGGAACTTTCAAAATGATACATCCTGCAAACTATTTTAGCTCACTGCTGTGACAATATGGGGAAGCTGCATTGTGCATTTTTAGTTCAATTAAAGACTTTAAGCATGTGAAACACACATCATTGATCCAGAATGAGGATGTGAAACAGCTGTTACCAGCAGTGCGCAACTTATGCAATAGTACCTCTGAATATTAAATTACTATTGAATAATACAGTATTTAATCTATATAGTATATATGTTGTATTTTGTCAAGTCAACCAATTTGACAAACAACTCTGGATTGCTTAATGTCAGTGTGTTTTTGGCACTAATGTTTCCACTGTCTCCCAGCTGCCCTCCTGCTCTCATTATCCATCGGTGTTAGTGATCTGTACTCACAGCTGACCTCTCTCCATCCATCTCCCACCCAACAGATCAACACTTCTTACTTCTGGCTCTTCCCAGCAATAACAAGGACACATCCCTGGTTAATCCGTACTGCCCTGCTAAATGCAATCCAACATCAGCACACCTCCACTACAGGACGGGGCATGCCGTACCGGAGGGCATCGATGACCCACATAAGTCACAGCAGAGCACAAGCATGCGCAGACACACACTTGGTTATTCTATAGGCGGTGGCAGATGTGATGTACTGGATGGCAAGGCTCTGGGACTTATAATATGAATGTTTCTAAGCCTATACAGAGCATCTCCGACATGTTTCGAAATGTTCCTCAACTGAAGCATCTCATTAAAGATCTAACTCGAAGGAAGCATCTATAAAAAATTGATAAAAGAAAGATAGAGATACTAACTTACAGCGAGCAAACTGGAGTTGAGGAAAGTTGGGGGAGACGGAATATAGAGATAGATGTAAGACAGAGTGATGCCAGCTGTTACTCTGCTACACAAATAGCTGCACTGTCCTTCTGTTACAAAACACACACATACACACGCACGTCAAAATGCATCTACTTAAAAAGGTGTGTGATTGCAGGCAAGGGAAGGATGTGCTTCCCATGTTTGCCCAAATTGCTCCACCCTTATTTGTCTCTCTCTCTCTCTCTCTCGCTCGCTCTTTGTGGATGACTTGAGGTGATTACTCAGATCCAAAGCGACAGGCCGTGTTAAGCCAACTGTCTGCTCAGGCAGCAGTCGACGAGCTTCGGTGGAAAGTGGCAAAGGCTATCACGGGTGATGGGCTGCTCACTCCACTTACAGCAATACTCCACATCTTTCTTGGCGTTACACTTTACCTCTATGCACCTTTCACAACGACGCATGTGTCGAACTGTGAACGGAAAAACACTGCAGTGGATTTCCATGGAAGGCCAATTAATTCCCCAACTGATTCACAGTTTTCTGAGAGGAATGATTAGTAGCTTCTTAATTCTACAAAACATCAAACATCCCTCCCAGATGTTCTCACACAAATGAGTCCACAGAGATAGAAGAGGCTGCCTCCCCTCTGACTGAGGAGGTGTTGATGTGTGAAATGTGAAAAGCTGTCCTTTGTGTGAAAGTGATAAGAAGATGAGGTACGTGTTTGCATGGGAAATAAGTGAGATGTTCATGCATTATCACGGTGTGATAATTTACACATGCCTACATGTCATGCCATGTTCTCTTCACTTAAAAAAAAACAGCACAGGTGCTTTTAATATTTTGACTGTCAGGGAGGCAACGACTCGAACAAAATGTTCAGGAGTCAAAACATCAACAAGGACGAGCCCGGGAGAACTTTGTTTAGCAAGCTTTGTTTAGTTACAGGTAGTTTGTAGCCATGCTGTGTCGGTCTGTCAAGTTTGTTCAGTTGGTCTAATACTTTGGTCCAGACTGAAATATCAACTATTATTGGATGGGTCGCCCTGAAATTTCGCACACTGATGGTTCTTTTGAACTTTTCCTGTTTTTGGTTTTGAGTGAAACGTCTCAGCAACTGTTGGTGCAAACATTCATGTCCCCCCCTCACGACTACTGTAATAACCTTTGATTTTGTCAAATACTAATAGCATTCCCATCAGCCTCAGCAGTACATTTTGTGTAATGCTAACTAGCAAATGTTAGCATCCTAACCCAGTGAACTAAGACAGTGATTATGATAAACAGGCTAAAAATCAACATGTTATCATATTGATGTAAGCATTCAAGAGCATAGCTGTGCCTCACAGAGCCTCTTAGTCTTGTCTAAGTGGCATTTATTGTTGTATTTTTGTCCAAGGGGGCTTTATTGATATACATAAACAGCGTAAATTGGTCGTGTTTCTTGGGTTTAATTCACAATTTTCTGTTATTGAGAAAAAATAACCACTGTTGCTGAGTCTATAATATCTACAGTGTACAAACTCAGCTCAAAGGTGCAGTAAACAGCTGTGTCTCTTATTAGTATTTGGACAGTGCCACAAGCGTTAGATGCTAGATAAGTATTTATTTAATCATCCATGTTGCAGCTTGCTTTCATTATCTCTTTAATTAATAAAACAATGATAAATGATTAGCGTGATATGCCACAACACATCATATTAATTACCTGGAATGCACTAAAAGAATATCTACCAAATAATTCAGAATACTGTGGCTGACAGCCTGTGTGCGCGCATTTTTTGTTCTCAAGAGAGTTCGGAGGAGTTCCTCTAGGAAAAGCTGAGTGACACAGCTTTGTGCTCCTGTCTATTGTCAGACACTGAACATCACTCAGCTTAAACAGCTCAGTTGAGGTGATGTTTCGACTTCTTTTCACCCTCATGCGCACTCCTCTCAGCTGGTGGTGTAGCATTAGGGAGCCGAGCCAGACAGACATTGGGCTCAGGGAAAATATGTTGCCGTGGCGCAGATGACCATGAGACGCCCGTCCATCCCCTGAGAGAGTGGTGCACTGGATAATTAATAGTTTGATGGATGCCCTCAAATTATTATAGCCCATCTCTCTTAAGCATGTCACCAGGAAGGACACAATCAGACAGAATATCACACACACACACTGTACAAAACCACCTCTCTCAGTCCAGTGAAACACATCCTGAATCCAAATGAGGTCACAGCCTGCAATATCTTCCCCATCAAACCATTATTACCCTTTGCCCCTGGGGAGAAGGGAACTAAACAGCCCTCTGCTATTAAAGGCATTGTACAACTCCAGTTATCAGGTCAAAGCACTACCATCCACCACCTGTGGGGGCAGTGTGGGGATGCATTATGGCAAGGGGATGACCTGAGGGAGGATTTGTAGTCTGCTCTGTAATGCTGAATTATCTTCTCTCTTTTTTTTATTTTTTTATTTTTTATTTAACTTGACCCACTTGTGCACTCAGTTCCTCTTCTGCATTTTTAATTTCTAACTCTCTTCTTCATGCAGAGCAGAAGACACCCAGTCCACTCTATATCTTCACAGATCAGATCACGCTACCCTGATGCAAACATGCGTTCATGGGCAGAAGCAGGAACAGACGCCAACGATGTGTAAATATGTAATCATAACTCACACGCCCGACAGCTGGAATGAGGAACTACAATGAGAGAGGCCCCGTAAGAGGTTAATAAATCAACGTTGTGCAGCTATGAATTTTTAAATGAATGACTGATGTGCCTTTAAGTGAAAGAAATAACAGCATTTTCCATCAGCTGCACCGTCCTTCACACCACCCGCTGCACTTTGAACATGCTTCATCATGTAACTCAATCAATATCCACTAAAAATAGATGCAGATGTAACAGACGGAGAGGTAAATTGCATTGTGGATGCTTTGAATCGCAGGTGTTGGCATCGGTGTATGAAAAAAGAAGATTTTCCCCAGTGATTCCCTCTGTCAGTGGAAGGGTATGATGCTGACGTACATAGATGTGTGCTCCCTCTCTCCTCGCCCCCTCTTCCCAGCTCCACTCCTGCTGCTGTTATGTAATGACCGTGTGTTACGAAACCTTACATTAGAAAACACAAGCCCACTGATCAGCTAGCAGAGAGCACACACACACACACATGCACACACACACACACGAGATCTGGTGATTGTTTGCACCCCCTTGTTTGTGTGTGAGTGAATGCAAATTTTGTCACTATAGTGGACATAAGTGCCTGTGTGTCATGCATACTGTGTGTGTGTGTGTGTGTGTGTGTGTGTGTGTGTGTGTGTGTGCGCGCGCGCGCATACTACAAATTAAAGGAATGCATGGGTTTAAACACAAGTATGACTGTGAGGTTATGGAAGTGAGCAGAGCTCCCCAATGAATTATTTAGTATGTTTACAGGGTGTGTGAGTGAGTGTGTATATAAAATACATAAATAAAAGCACAGGAAAAAAACATAATGAGGGTTTATAGATGCGTGTTACACTACAAGCGTGAGTACTGAGAGCTACGCTGGTGTAGAAAGGAGGACTGTGGCAAGAGAGAGGGGGATGGAGGAAAAGAAAGGTGTACCGGATTGAAAGGAAAGAGAAAACAAATGAGGCCAAACAGGGATGGCATCGATGGAGAAAAAAATACTGTATATATACACACAGTAGATAAATACATGAATATCTAACAGAAAAGGAATAGGCTACAGGCATATCCTGTCACCTCAGGCAGAAAGACTCACGAGAGGAAAGAGCTGTGAGGTGAGGTGAGCTAATCTCAGTCAGCGATAAATTTTGGTTTTAAAACTGGCAAAATGCTGTCACTCAGACAACATCTTCTCATGCTGACAAAATTAACATGTGTATGAAACCATGTATGACTGGATACTAAAGGATAATTACAGTTTATTACAACCTTCATCAAATTTTGGCCATTAGTTTTATCAGTTGTGATAACATATGTAATCTGTGTGAGTGTACAACTACAGAAAGTACAATAAGTCAAAGATCAACCAAGAGTACATTATAGATGTTGGACATAAATCTGTCTAACCTGTGTGTTTCTTTAAAGTAATAATCCTTAATATTTTTATCATATTAAATCCAGTTGTTGATTCTATTTATGGCCTGCATGTATCCTGTTTTAGCCATCAAATATATTTACACCCGTTTGTCGCATCGATATAATAGATTAAATTTGTGGATTCAAATGGCATGCACGTGCAAGGGATTCACAGGAAATGACTCATGCACATACTGGACAAAATCCAGTGGCACATTGCACACCATTTGTGCACATGCAAATATCATGTATTACAAAAGAGCGGAATAATTGCTCAGAAGAATTTTGAATACGAAACATATTTGCTTTGTTAGAAGTATAGCTACAATATTTATTAAATAACACATGTTGCACAAATGGCTTGTCTTCTTCTGCTGTGTTTCTGCCGTGAGAAATGGATAAACATGTCATGTCACAAATCTGGGACTTGTATTGTTAGTATTTCTTAGTATTACCACCAATAACCACAAGTGTGGCCAAATCTACCCAAACTAAACTGAAAGGATTCTAACTTGCTCACCTTGTGTGCTGCTTGTGTTTCTTCCATGTCAGACTAGTTTTTTAGCAATGTTGTCTGATTGTCAAATCTCAGAAAACAACTTGATTACAATATTGCAATCAATGGCCAAAAGATAAGACTCCTGATTATCCTGAATTATCCTTTAAAGATCAAAGTCTGACACGCAGTGCTGTAGTTGCAGATTCCTTTTAAACAAAAGCACAAGTATTCCTGTATCAGCAGAGATGCTACAAGAGAGGCTGTGTATTTACTGAGGACGAGGAAACAAGTGAGTTTTCTGACAATACCATAATCACACTGTGCCAGGCTAATTTAAAACCATAATAACGCTCAGCATTTCTCTTTTTAAGGTTAACAACTCAGAAAAGACTCTGATGTCTCTCGCACTTCCAGCGAGCGTCTAATATCATGCCAGCAAAAGGTCAAATGTATTCTCCGTCAAACCCTCCAAGTGTTTATGTAATGCTGTTTCATGTAGATTGAGTTAAAATGCACGATAAACGTGTGCACCAGTGCGGAAGAGGGTGGCTACTCCATGTTGGGAAATAATGAATTACCAGCAGGTCATGAATGCGTGAGAAACGAATGGGAGGCTGCGCTTTCACACACAAAATAAAGCAAGCCTGCACACGTGTGAACTGAGTTACTGTTGTGTGATAGTAAACTGGCAAGAAAGCCAGGGTTATGCAGTTATGCAATGTGTCTCTGTCTTGCTTGCTCTCTCTCTCTCTCACACACACACACAAGCACAAAAACACACACAGGTTATGACCGGAAAGGTTTCACCTATGTGTGTGCATGCATATTTTAATGTTTCATAAGGAAAGGAAGGTCTCAGCTGCACTGAAATTTTTCATTTTTCTAACTTTTCATCTACCATAATGTTACTAAAAGTACAGTATGAAACATCAGGCTTCAATATCTCCAGCTGTCATCCACACTCTCTCCTCTCCCCTGACCCTCCTTCCTTCTGTTCGGATTTAAAGTTTGAGTGGTTTTATGTGTCGGCTCTGGCAGGGAATCACCATTTCTAGCCAAGCTTATTCATGACCTGACCTCTCTTCTTTTTTTTCTCCCCCACACCCCTTACAGAGTCCCAGCCCTGATTTTGAAATAAGTCAGTACAGGGTCCATCCTGCTTAACTGTCCTTTGGTAGCACACAGAGGCTCAGGATTGCTGCTCTGTAGCTGAGAATTCTCTATGCCCTCCCCAAAGAGGAAGAGAAGTGAAAAGAGAACTTCCAAAAAGAGACAGATAATGTACTACATTAATACTGGAGTCCTGTTCAGCCCTCCTCTGTGTTCTCAGCTTCTTCTCCAGGCTCCAGACTGGCACACCCCATCCGCCGGCCCCACCCACAGCCCTCCACATGCCAGCGGTGCCTGCAGTGTGTCCTCGGCACAGCCTGTGCCATCACGTTCAAGGATACGCTGTTGACAGCTACGGGTCACTGCAGCCCAGGCACAGGGTGGCACACACTCATGAATGATGCAGCGCTCGCAGTCGGTCCTACAGCTTTGTCACTAACACATGAGGACACATAATCAGACTTGATCACAGGCAATGCATGCACAATGACACAGAGGCTGGCCTCACCGTGTCGTGAAGATGCAATTAAAGCAAATCCCAGATGCCGGCAAACAAATGTATGATAACATTGTGATAGATTTTCTGCCCGGAGGAGCTTATAAACAAGGTATGGACACCCCCAATATAAGCTCTATTATACTGAGCATGATTCTTGTTTTCATGGATCATTGCAAATACAGTTTAACGCCATTGATTCGTGGATGAATCAACAAAAAAATTTAAAGAGAACAATTGTATTGTACTACTTCTATAAAGTCGCGGCACTTTCACTCTTACAGATCAAGTTTTAAATTGCCCCAATTTACCCCACCGGGTAATTCCCCATATCTAACTACCGTGGAAAAGTTCCAAACATTTGTGGTTCTAGATCTAGGAAACAGTGACTGTCATAATTTAGTATTTTCTGTCATTTTATAGACCAAATGATTAGTCGATTAATCTTAAAAAAATAATAAATCTCCATGCCCTTCTCTGGTTTTAACATGTTTGCCATATTCTGCCGTAGCAAGAACAGTCGAGTAGATAAAGCCATCAGACTGGTGAGATCAGAAAAGGATGATTATAATGCTGCACGTTTTTTTTTGTGTTTTTTTTTTAAGATTTACACACACTGTGTGAGAAGTTTCTCAAACACACATATTATCTACCGGTTGCTCATCAGCAGCGTCACTGTGTCACTTCAGCCTCCGCATTCTGTCACTCAGCAGTTGCTAATGGCCTGTATACAGCAGCAGCCTGTCTCTGCAGCACTCTATACAGCCTTGATAAAAGTGCAGCGCCTTATACTGTATGGGGGGGCTTAAAAAGAGCGAGAAAGGGAGAGGAGTGAGGTATTGTCGTCTTAAGCACCAGTACAATAACCCCCTCCGAGACGCGGAGGTTTAGGCTTACCCACCTAGCATTCAACCCCCCTGGGAAGTACATCAGGGGAGGGTGAAATGTGAGAGCCAGGGATGAAGGGAGAGTAGCGATAAAGGAGCAGGCTGACAACACCTCCCTCTGATACCGAGGCTAAAGAGGCGAGATGAGAACGCTAATTGGTGAGCCGGTGAAGGTTTGATATTGTGCAAAAAGGTTAGATCTGAATGTGGAGGAGTGCACATGCATAAACACGTAACTTTATGCCTGTGTGTGTGACTGTTTTACTTGTATGTCAGTGATTAATTAGCTTGCAGGGACTCCCGTCTGTTTGTCGCCCTGGGTTTCCCTGTTCATTTGTACCACTGCATTAATAATGGCTGTCGCTGACAGAAACAAAGAGACGATATTTTACATTCAGAACTTGCCACTTTCAATCGCTCACTCTTTCTCTCTTTGTCATTCTCATGGGCCTTTTCAACAAGATCATCGTGTACCATATTGCCTTTAACCAAAAGCGCTTCCCAGAGTGTCTCCCTCTCTATAGCAGCCTCATAAATTCTCTTTTAGGACAACAGATAGACCACTGAAGCGACAATATCCAAAATCACACCGGACAGAACAAGCAGATGTTAGTGACAATGAACTTCACCTTTACAATATGTCAGCATCCCAAGTTGAACATAACATGTCATAAGTACAGTGGAGAGAGTCCCAAAATTCCAATTACTTTATTAAACTATGTTTTAAAGTTTTATCTGACTGCAAAGTTATTCACAGATTTTTCCTCCTGTATTTAAGCAAGGCCCTCCATCAATACTAATGCTGCTTCATTTCAGTATGTCACTAATTTAATTAAGGAGTTTCATCTTATTTTTGACACTCAAAAAAAAAAAAAAAAAAAATCAAGGCATTAATGGAGACTTTGCTCCACTCTCCCAGCCTGAAGGCCATAATGGCTTTTTCTATCAGAAGGGGAAATTTTAAAAAGGTCAAGACTGTAAAAAGATAATCAGGTGGATGTTTGCATCATAGGTGAGACATGATACTGTGACATTTGCAGATATTTAGCGGCAGCATAAATAACCCACTTCCTAATTTATGAAGCGTGATGTGTGCATCATACAGCTCTAAAAACCACTGACACTGAAAACTAGTATAGTTAAGTATAAATTCTGAAAGCATTCATATTGTATCAGGGTGTTTTAAATTATTGAGATAAGTAAACAGGAGAGTCAGAAACCAACACAATGTTCTTATTTTTGTTATGATGAAGGTTGTGTGTGCCAAAAGTAAAAACAATGTGACATTATGTGCCTATGACAAAGAATTATTAGTCTTTCTTGTGCTGGAATCTTCTCCAAGCATGTGTGAAACAAAAATGCTAAAGTATACCTTAGTTACCTGCATCAGCACTGGAATTATTAGCACTGTAACACGTAACCTACCATGCAAGTATACGTGCATGTGTCATAAATGATAAAATAGTGTGCATTGTGAAAAGATGACATGGCAAACTTTTTTTTTTTTTTTCCCCAGTGAACAGATGTGATTTTATGTACTGTGTATGCACTGAACATGTGCTACCAATCAACGGGTAGACAGATTCCTCAGTAGAGAAAAGCAGATTTAAGTAGGCGGCAGCAGCATTTACATGCAGCACTAAAATAGCAGTGGAGTGAGCAAGAGACAGGGTGAATACCAGAGCAGTGTACTGTACTGTAATATCATGAGGTGTATGTGTGTGTGTGTGTGTGTGATTGTGATCGGATGAATATTGTGGTGCATGGACTGAAAACTGCAGCCTGCTTGAGGCTCCTGTCTGAACTTGTTTTGCTCACAAACAAGATATGAAAGTGAAGTATTTGTGCCGTTTGATATCACAAACACACCACAGCAGAAGCACTTTTCAACTGTGAACTGTGGAGGGAAAAAAATACACCGGGAGTTTAATCAGTTAGCTCAATTGGAAGTGACTTAATCGCTGTAAATAACACAAACAGCTCTTTAACAATGCATGCTGTTGGTTGCAGTTTGCCAACAAATTTGGCCCAGCTGATTCCAGTGTCTCATCCATCATAATGCATTATGCATGATGCCAGGAAACTGTCTTTATGTGAGCAGTGTGTGTTGACGATGATATAATTTGTAGCGCTGATTGGAATTATTAGGCGCTAATCCCCAATGAAAGGCAGTCGCACCACTTTCAGCCTCCAAGTTTTCCCCTGAGGGTAGACCACTGACACACAGATAAGCACATCATTGTTTTTGTTTGTACTTAACCTCTAATGCCATTCATTATCAGAGGCTATGAAGGACTCTCGTAGCTTAGCCAAATTGAGCCAGTGGGATGTTGCAGGCATCCAAGTTGGTCTGGGAGACTTTATATTAAAAGTTGCCATGTTAGGGCATGCCTTTGTTAGTGAAAAGGAAAGAGTAATTCATACAAGGGAAGAGCACAAGCAATAATAAAAGGTAAACAGTGGCCGTTATTATTTCCAGTCCAGCTATTCTCCTATGCCAAAAAGTATTAAGAATGCATCTGATGGGAAGCAGTTGCCTCGGGGTAATTGAGAAAGAAGATGTTTAAGAAGACAGCAGCAACAGAGTCACTTCTTTAATCCCAAAGAAGGACAGGCCACAAAGTAATCAGACCCAAGATCTGTGGTTAAAGCTACAATCAGTCCAGTTCAGGAGCAAAGAGAAAGGAGGGAGAGACAGAGAGGAAGGCTTCACACAAGAGGAGTGAAGGGGGAGAGAGAGAGACTGAGAATTAAAGGGCTTCTCTCTCCTGATGATGCACTGGGACAAGAACAAGTGAATGAATGAGATTGTGATGTTGTTGCACATTCCCCCGAACCCACGTGCTTACTTTTCTCTTTCTTCTCCTCCTCCTCCTCCTCCTCCCTCCTATCCCTCCCTCCCCTTTTTTTTTTGTTTTGTTTAAAATTTAACAAGGTCTGGAACAGTGGAGGGCTGAAGCAGGCATCCGGGGTGTTTTGGCTCAGCTTCATGTCACATGCAGGGGCCATGTGAACACAGTGGCACTGAGAGAGAGAGAGGGGGGTGGGGGTGCTGGGGGGCAGGAGGGCAATGAGAGAGAGAGAGAGAGAGAGGGATAGTGAGAAAAAAAAAAAGAACTAAAGAAGGGAAGTCTTTAACCGGAGGGACTGAGAAGCAGCTAAAAGAGAACTAGGTTGTAGTCGAAACTACTGTATTAATGAGAAAGATGAAACACAAACTACGGCCCAAATCAGACTGGCCAGCATGTGCAAGAAAACACAGAGCAAAATGCAAAAGGTGAAGGACATGCACAGAGAAAGTCAGGGCTAACTTCCTGGTGCAGCAGGTGTCAACTCCACTTTTTTCTCCACAGGGCCTGGCTGATTATCAAACTGTGCAGCTAACAGCACGAGACAAGCAAATTGCTCTGTTAATGATTGAGACTGGCACATGTAGTGATGTCTCTCCTGGACTGAAAACTGGACTTTTAGTTTAACAAATCTCAGCCACATGAATTGATTAGATAACACCTGTGTAACTGAATGCAATGCAATATAATAATCCGGCAATAAATCCTATTTTTGGGAAGCTTGGAATGTTTTGTTTGGAGCACACTTCCCCAGGTTTTGGGAGAAAATTAATAATAATAATACCTCCTATATATATAAACATTCCTATACACAGTGGTGGAATGTACATTTACTGTGTTGCACTTATGTACAATTTTAAAGTACTACTGTACTTTTAACGCCACTATACTTACAGCTAGGGAAGGTATTGAGAAGATTAACATATAAAACCAGTAGTATATAAAAAAATTAAAAGTAGCTCCAGTTTGACCACTGCCATTAAATGCTGCTGCTTCCCATTAAAACATGTATAGTACTATAGTAGTTATAATTTGTAATAAAATAACTTTTTAAAAAGGGGTTGTTCTTTACTTTTTTTTTTTACATTTGATACTTTAAACCTCCAACTAATGATTGTTAGGTCACTAAACGTCAGTGAAAACAAGCTTTGAACACCACACTGACATATTAGTCTTTTTGGTTGACAGGGCTAAGACATGAGCAAACAGTTTTCTATTTACACATCCAGCAGATACCGAGCATCATTAGCATTCATTTGGAGTTGTGTTTCTGGCAACCTGATGAATGTTAAATCCAATAATCACTCTCATTCTAGCTCTGTTTTGCTCTCCACCAACTCCTGAGGGAAATATCTGGCTCTTTAGTTGCTAAATGCTCAATTATGTTCACCAGCTAGGCACTAATTTGGTCGGTCTGCTGTATGGTGCTGAGCAGGTAGTGTACAGTCAGTGAGAGAACAGTGAAGTTGCAGAAAACTGAAAAGAATTAGTTGATATTTCTACCTTTATGTAAGTAAATGATCTGAATACTTCCAACTCTGCCAATACAGCATCGCCACAGGTCTACTGTACTGCGTTAGACCACACATGTGTATCTTTGGTACCACTGCAGCATCTACAAGTGATACCTGTGCAGTAACTGTGCAGAGTTGCTCCTGTACATCTATGAAGCTGTGGCTTGTGACCTTCTGTTCGCTTTTAGCTTTTAGCCTCTCCCTTTAAAAGACACACTAGCCAATGAGGAAGTATCATTCTTGTGCTTCAGCATTTTCTTTTTGAGAGAGACGAACTTTAAACTAGGTCATTTCATATCAACAACTCTGCCCCTTTTTTTTTCTGTTAGAGCAGAGTCCATAGAAACAAGCTCAGCTCCACCCAAATACATCTAGCTGCGACACAAACAAAGATTTGGGGACAGTTTGGTAACGCTCTGAATTCACGCAATACTATTTGCTTAGCACTCAATCTACTTAGACTGTTTCTGCAGTGCAGGGAGGTGCCTCTATAAAAACAAAATCTCCAATGAAACAGCTGCCGCATAACCTGACTGATTCTATCATTCTGGAATTGCTAAATGCAAAGAAAATGACATTTTTAAACAAAATGCGACATAACTTCCCTAGAGACTCAGGCTTTGTAAAACAAAATCAGTGAGGTGTATGTCCAGTGGTGCTGGACAAAATCAGTCCAGCACCACTGGACCGGTGGTATTTAAAAACCTCCCGTCCAGGATTTGACACAGTTCTGTCCTGTATACTAGCAGGCAAGCAGGCCATGTGTTCCCTAATCGGAATTTTTGGGCCTCTTTAATGCTGAGGGTTGCAGATGTTGCCTGGTATTAGGCCGCGCTGCTGCTGATCAAAGCTGTGGCGAGCGAGCCCCTGCCGGACTGCCTCTAATCCCCCCTCATGCATGCGGTCAGGGCAGGGACTGGTGCTTTGCTCGAGGACAGTCAGCCTTACACCACGACTTCTCGCTGCCTTTGCTTGTGAAGAACTACGCCAACAATCCTCCGAGGTTTCTGGGGAGCATTCGGCATGGACATTTTGACAGACAGCCGAGGGGCCGAGCTGCTCCCATAAGGCAGGGAAAGCCTCTGCCCTTCCCTGCCCCCTTCCCCAATTCCCTTTCTCAGATATGCCTGCAGGCAGACAGGAGTGACATATCAGCATGACATTGTTCAGCCTACAGTAGATTTAGCCGCTTACCACAAAGCAATGAGAATTGCAATAGTATGCAACTCCGTTTCAAAGCATGCACAATCACACATAGAAAAGACAGTGAGAAAGTGCTTTTAAGTGCACCAGACCTGTAAAAATTATTACCTGAGCCTTTTATTAATATTTTTTAAAGACAATTATGAGGGTGACCAGTAATTCTTGGAGTGAAAAGCAATAAGCTAGGGAGAGATAAAGAGATATGGGAAGATAAATGGAAACTGTCAGATGGTGTGAGGGAGGAGGAGATGCGAGGAAAGATAGCGAGAGAAGAGGGAGGGGGATCGATCATGAGAGAAATTGAGAGAAGGAGGAAGATTCGGCGCGAGAGGAGAGGAGGGTGGGAGGATGTCAGCCAAGAAGGCAATCTATATTAGACAGAAAACAGTTCCCTTGGCTTTAACTGCTACAAGCTGACACCACCATCCTAACCATGTCCGCCTCAGAAGACACACGTGTGAATCCTCAGAGACACGCGCATCCAGCTCCACAGTAAAGCTTTATGGCCAACATGTCATTTAAGACTACTTCTACATGTGTGGCTTGCACGTGAACAGACATGAGACATCATTTCTTTTTTTATATATCTTGGGCGCACGCATGGTGAACGCAAAAACCTAAGTGCACACCGACACAATGCGTATTGGATTTGAGCTCTGGAACGTGTGAAATCTGATTACACAATTACATAATGACTCAGCAATAGGCCATTTAGAAAGACCATTAGCTGTCAGGCCGGGACATGGATGTGAGAAAGGATGAGGCAGCCTAGTGCCACAAAGTCCTCCCAGGAGAGTTAACATACATGGAGACGCTGCAGGTTTTGGTAATCACAGCCATGTTGTATACACTTAAGTAAAGCTGACACTTAAGTGGTGCGGTTCACAAATCCCTTGTGACCGGTAAGGCATCATTTGAATAGCAAAATTCATTCAAACTACACCACTATGAGGGATTTTCTCAGATTGTAATCAGGATAACCGGTGGCCGATCATAAAAAAATAAACAAAACAAACAAAAAAAAACAATGGCAAAAATCTGCGCAGACTGTTCTCCTTCTGCCTTTGAAAATGTTTTCATAGAGATGCAAGTGTGAGTGTGGGAGCAATCTGGCGTGCTGACTGTACAGAGAGAAACGACGTGGCACAGACAAGACAAGAGTGAGTGGTTCTCTGCTTAATAGCTGCCATGGCCTGCTGGAGAAAGCTGGGAGCTTCATTAAGCCTTTAAACCCTGCAGAGTCCTTTAAGTCATCACGTCACCAGCCCGCTGCCTCTTCTGAGAAAGCTTGAGGTTAGAGTGGAAAGATTGTGCTTAGAGTAACTAAACTGTCACTGTCTTCTTAAAATGTTAACATCTTGCGTCTACATGAACTATAGACATCAAATCAGTAGGTGTCAAGCTGCTTCCATTACGCGAGCGTCAATCTCAGAACCCATTGGCTATTGACTGATGACGATTTAGCTTCTGGGAGCAATGGCCAATCCAGAAAATGGATATCCAGGCCAAGACTTCCTCTGCAGTCCGATTAGCAACTTGATATGCCAGAACTGAGTTGAGAAACATACACTGCTGCTAATCTCTATAAACAGACCTCTGCATATGAATGCAGATAACTTTTGAAAAAAAGCTAAGAAAAAGCTCCAGCGTTGTCAGATAATAGCCAATGAGTTTCCATCCTGTTTGCCCTCCACACGGACTGTTGCAACCAAAGCCCACTCAAACATGACTGGTCAATAATACTCCAACTCCAAAGAGAAAGTAGAACACCTCCAGTGCCGATATCTTGGTCCCTCGCCTACAGATTCTGCATTCATATGCTGAAATCTGTAGAGATTAGCCACTTTCTTCTGATTCTAATTAATTAAAACTTTTATTTGACTAAGACGGTAACAATTTAAAACCATAAATTAATTTAATTAATCAAAGACGTGTATGTATATTGCAGTTTTATATTTCTACAATGTCATTTGACAATACTGGTATTGTGTTTATGTTATTTTTGATTCCACAGATAGTGCTGGGGTCATCTATCAAGCGCGTCTGCTGAATCTGACCAAAACTTAAGCTGGTGAAAAACAGACAGCAGAAAAGAACATATAGAAAATCATTAAAGTGCACATTGTAAGGATTGTTTTTCCTTTCAAGTCTCATATTAACACAATGTGTTGGTTCTTAATAAGGTAATTTGTCACATTAAGATGCTGCAGGGTTAAAGGTGATGACATAAACGCAGAGGCTATGCAGTGTTCGTCTTAGAGTTGCATAGAAAAAGCAATAAAAATGCTCTGCTTAATGATACTTTGAGAAACTAAGAAATAATTCACATTACTAATCAGGAATGATAACTTTTTACCTTTTTTTCATAAATGTGCAAAGCTATAAAAACTGTACATTCAATATTTTTGTTTTGTTAAAGCAGAGCCATTATCTGCAACATTCAATCAGATACCACCGCTTTCATTAGTTCCACATGATCAATTCTTCCTGCCAAGTTCACCTTGCTGGCACACACTGAAAACAACATGGGATTATTACCTGGAAATTGGGTGCAGCATGTTGAAACTTATCAAGCCTGACTTTGTTCTGCAGGAGCCTGAGCTATAAACCTGAAGGAATTAATACCTTGATAGTTTCTAGGCCAGTATATGCCAATGGCCATTAATTTCACTCATAAAAGCAAGCCAAACCTTAACACCACTTTAAATTTACAAGAAACTGCTTTTAAAAGAGCAAACATCTCAACTTTAACAGGGTACGTAGAAAGCTCACTAAAACACAGCAGCTATGCTGAAGTGCACGGAAGAGAGTGTTTGCAAAGCCGAGTAGCCTAATGAATCTAAATTATTTAGTGTGCTGCTTTGGTTTGGTTAAGAACTCTGGGTCCTCCGCCTCTAGGGAAACCCTGTGCCAGTGTGTGTTAGGGTTCAGTATGCCATTTCCTTTTCTTGCAAGTCTACACACACAAACACACACAGACACTACTACCTCTGCCTCTGGGTAAGGGACCAGAGCCATCCAAGCAGGGGGTAGCTTCATTACTTGCTGGGCTGAGGATCTCCTGTCCTCAGAGCAAAATCCCTGTTAACTGAGTGACACTGACCTGAACTCAATACTTTCACCTGAAAGGGCGTTTAAATCATGGCTATGCCTCAAGTGTGCATTGAGAAACATCTGTTAAACCCAACTCTCTTGAGGAGGTACACTTTTTTTTAAATTTATTTAGAGCTATGGCATTTCGGGGCCTCTCAGCAACAGAATGTAAATGTATCGATTATATGAGTCAGTGTATGTTTTCTTTTTTTAAAACTCTTTCCCCGTTGTACTCAAAACTCTAATAAAGCTGGCTCGGCATTACAAGAGGTTCCTGTGTGGGCAGCTCTGAAAGGATCACTCGTCAGCTTGCCAAAGAGGACAGCGGCCCTTTGATCTAGGCAGCCTTCTGTACGTGTGTGTGTGTGTGTGTGTGTGTGTGTGTGTGTGTGTGTGTGTGTGTGTGTTTTGTGTGTCTAGCAGGGCAAAGTGAGTTCTCTCATCTGGCCATTGCAGAGTATGTGCACTCAAAGCATAACATGAACCCTTCAAAGTCAAACTAGCCTCTGCATTGTCCAAAGGATGCACCAAGACGCACCGTGGAAGCTCCTTGACTTTTCCCAATATTCTCCTGCATCCCTAATCATGCCTAATGCTGAGTACTTCATCTGCACAGTTCACTGGCCGCTCATGCACTCAATATCTATGTCATATCTAGCATCCAAGCTGCACAGTGCTCTTATTGAGTAACTGAATAATAAAAGAGTTTAGATACTGGACTTCCTGTATCAAAGGCCGCTCTGCATGCACAGGCATGCGGACAAAAAGGCCCTCAGTGTGACTGAGGTCTACAGTTGTGGCAGCTGCGCCTGAGAGTCAGCCAGCGAGTCAGCTGAGACTGGCCCTATCTCCACTATCTGGGTAGGACAACCATTCAAAGTCAGCTCAACATGTGTCAGCACGGCATTCCCCCCTTGTACGCCCCCCCCCCCCCCCCCCCCACCCCCACTTCCTCCTCACCAGACGTGCCTGACATTCTAGACGAGCCAGAGTACATTCCTCACATGCTTCCATCGTGTAAGAAAACGACGGAGGAGCAGGCCAGACATGTCACAGGAACATCAGCGCTGCTTTTCTCTTTACAGTGAATGCATGTGTGTGTTAGACTGAATGAGAATTAGGCCTTTTGTGCAGCCTGCTGCCTGGGTGTTGAGTGGTATTATTGGCTGTGAGGGGAAGAGGGGGGCGGCGGGAGAGGGAGCTCAGGTGATCACAGTTAAGCTGTCTCACATGGGATGTGGAGGCGTCGCCCTTTGAGGGGCATCGAGGCTACTTTTGCCCACCTTTAGTGGCTGCTGCTGCTACTGCTTGTTGAGCTCAGCTGATTGCACAAGCTCGTGTAGGATTCACGTTTGTTTGTTTTTTTTTAATTCTCAAAGTGCACATCCATCCACATTAGCCCCAGCGTGCATGCTCATTCAGCCTGCCATATGATGCTATCTAAATAAAAATCATTCTACCAGGATTCAAGAGCACGATAGGTCATGAAGCACGTGACTGTGAACGGGAGCACATGTGGCCATTTTCAGCCTCGTATTGAGTGACCTCTAGTTCAACAGCCTCTCGGGAAACAGGAAGCTAGAGAGTGTTATAGTGCCTCTCTCGTCCATGCTTCAGACCCAACAAACAGTTTATCCTCAACTGTCCTCACTAGAACGCAGTTACCCCCCACCCATTTTCCTCAGCGGCGACACCAACAGCAGCAGTGGTGGTGGTAGAGGCAGTGGTGTGGGGAAGAAAAGGGCTTCCTGAGCTTTGGAGGAGCACGTTAACCCAGCTTGGCAGGCAGTTAGTTAGTGTGACAGTAGCTGCGCTGGATGCCAATAGGACAGGCACTGTGCAGCATCTCAATGACCAGAATTCACTGGGTCCACAGAGAGGGTTTATGGTCCTCTCAGCCATACTGCTCCCACCCCTACTCTCCATCCAACCACAAAGGCATTCAGCCTTTTCATTAGGATGATAATGGGGCAAAAGCCGGAAAAGGGCCCCATGTCTGAGCACCATAAGTTGTGGTGATGGCTTTGTGGCGATGTCATGCGTGTCCATGGGAGCACAGTGTCCTGCTACGGTCCAACAAAGACAGTCCAGGACAGAAGAAACAAACAAGGAAAAAAAAAAACAGACCTGAAAATTTAAATAAATCCCCGGGGCAAACCAGCAGCCTTTGGACCATGACCTCACTGTGACACATTCATGCCACCACACAGTTAAACTTGAACACTGTTAACCATCACAGGAAACTACGCATAAGCTGGACTTTTAATAATAACCCCGTGAATTACCGCTGCAGTTATCAGTTATAAGGTTGTTGTGCTGCGCTCACCTTGCCTGACAGCATTCGCAATGTGTGACAGTGTCAGGAATGTGCGGGTCTGTTATTATCAGTCAAAACATTTGATCCGACAAAAAAAAAAAAGGAAATGAATTGTTGTTTTGCTCCATTAGTACAAAGTCATGATGTACACCTGCTCCAATTTGTGATACAGGTTGACAACCTGTTACAAATACCAACAACACTCTGCAGGATCTACGGTTCAAATATGTTGCGTGACACAGGACAAGGCCTCAACTAAGTCCCAGAATGAGCAGAAACCTGATCATGATGGAATGAGATCATATCTGAACGCATCACTTAACTTACCTGCATAGAAACGTAACAAGGAGCCAATCTCTGTGTTAAGCCCTTCCTCTTGAACTCTCCATGGGTCCTTAAATCCAAGCTTAAAGAGAAAGTCATTCTGGATCTGCAGAGGCCTCTCATCTGGGCTCAGCCTCCTGACAGCCTCGCCATGCAGCTGAACATACAGCGTGGGGCTGGAATCACAAGAATCTCCATTGTGATCTGTTGTCTGTGCTAATTTCAGAGCACTTTGGCCACAGTCCGGATCTTGGATGTCAGGTGTATTACCTGTAGAACAGGCTCTCGACAATGAGCCGGCACTACTGCTGGATGGCAAGCTGCCCAGACTGTGTGGGTTGAGTCTGCTCTCTGGCCCCATATTGTTTGCCATGTTGTTTAAATGTTCCATGTTGCACTGCTTGTAGTTGGCAGTGATGCCATTGGTGTGATGTTGGGAGATGGGGTCCATGCTCGCACTCGACGCAGGGCAGTCAAGCTCCAGTTCGTCCGAGGAGCTGCCGTACATGTCGTGGCCCTCTGTGGCGCTATCGAACGAGGGGCTGAGGATGGATGCCTCTGTGCCCAGAACCATATCATCACTGAGGGAGTCCCTGTGCTCGCTGAGCCGGGCCCCGGAGCTCAGGTCATCAAATGCACTGCTCTCCACATCCGAGCCAGAATTTAATCCATAGCTGTCCACGCCGTTCCTGTGCTCCGAGTCGTCGTCATTGGGGGTATCCATGTTAGAGTTAGAATTTAAATCTGACAGTGAGCAGGCTATGTTGTCTTGTGACTCTGATTCTGGGGTGAAAAGTTTGTCATCAACGTCCTGTTGCTTTTGCCTCTCATCTGCATCCTCCATGAGCAGCAGCCTCAACCTGTCACTCGGATGGCCCCTTAATTCTGTAGATTCCAGGGGAGTCAGGTGGTTGCATTTTATACTCGAGTCTTCATTCACCTTGCACGGGTTATCACTATATTCATACTTCACATTGCAGTTGCCATTTTGGTCAGTCTTGGGGTTATCTTTACAAAAAATGCGCATAACGGAGCTCGACTTACTGCAGAGTTTACTCAGACGAAGCGCCACCTCGCCGGCTGTGGTGTCCATAGTGCAAAGGACCGGTCTTGGATATGAGGGCGTCAGTCTGTCGTGGACATGTATGGAGCCCCGGTGGAGATCTGCTCTCACCCACTCGCGATCCACGGGCTGCAGCTGCATGTTCTGTCGGTGCTTCATGAGAGTCTTCCTATCCAGACTCCGGGTATGTAAAGACGCAGAGGACAGGGCCGAGTTCATCTTGGCGCCGCAGGCGGCGGTGACAGCTGAGGTGGCGGTGGTGCTGGCTGCAGCTGCGGCGGAGAGGTTCCTCTTCAAGCGCCTCCGTCTCAGCAGGAGAGAGCTGGAGTTGCTGGATGAGCCCCGGCCATTAGACGCCACGGTTCGGTTTGACGCACTAGATCCCGCGGTAGACGCGGAATGAGAGAGGCTATTCCCGTTCTTTGCCTCTACACGGGAGGGTGCCAAATGTCCACCGCCATCATCCGCCGGAGTCCCCCGAGCGACAGACAGTCCACTGGGCTTCTTCATTAACTTGGTCGCGCCTCCATCCGACGCGCCATCCTCAGCTACAGCCTGCACACTTTCCATCTGTGCCAATCAAAAGTCCCCCTCGCTAAATAAATAACGGTGCGCACTTGGTTACACCTACAAGCTCTACATTTAAAAGCCTGAATACGTGCCCGCCGTGGTAAATGTCCGCCGACTGAGCGGTGCTGTTGACTTAATCCACGGGTAGTCATTCACTTCTTGCCGTCCTTTCCCTGTCGGAGTCTCCTCCGCTGCTCCAGAAAAAACATTTTACCGATTGAATCCGCTGGAAAGAGGCAGGGCGCGCGGAGACAGCTCAGGGCGGAGACGTGACTGTGCGTCCCATTTAGATTAAAATACATTGCTGGAATATGAAATGAACGTCGGCCGACCTCCTACGCAAATACTTACTGATATATATTCATGAGGAGGACACAAGATGGGGTCGCCAACAACAACGCAGTGGATTGTGGGAGGTGTAGTGCGCCGGCCAGCGTCGTTCAGTCGCCGCCAGTCCGGTCACGAAATACATTTCCCATGAAGCTTTTCGTCGGTGCCAGTCAAGTGAGGCGGTGAACAGATGAGAGGCGTAAACATAGCTCCTATAAAATGTTTGGTGTGCGGCGACAGAAGTACGTCCTCTTATCTGCTGTGCTGTTATCGCCACGGGCTACGTGCATGCGCACATTGAAGACAAGCGCCGTGTCACTCGCTTGTGCGGCGCGCGCGGCGGAGTTACCGCACACGCGGGCGAAACTTGTCAGCTGTCAACTGTTGAATCTGAGAGCAAACTTTCATGTATTAGTGTTGCGTTCACGAACATACAGCTCTCCTCTATTAAAGTTCACATTTCAGCTTCGCTGTTGGTGTGTTTATTCAAGACTAGTGGCGACTACGCAAATAACTTGAGAACCATCTCATCAGGACGCCATTTCACAAGGCCATACCAACCATACAGCCCGGCTCTGTCTGCAGGCTCTTATTTTATTGTATGTCTCGCCATCTAGTGGAGCAAACCGCAAGGTTTGACCCAAACTGTTTTATTTTTTTTATGCTGAGGACACAGCGACCGCGAGAAAGAGGAAGCCCAGTGGTTTCAGTTCTCTCAGGTCACCCGTTTATTCTAGACTTCTTCATGCCAAATCGGTTTAGACTGTACCGCACATGCAGATCCAGTTTCATTGTCGAATTGCACAACATACTTTAAATTAAGACATGACTTTTGTGACTACCAGTAATGTAACTAAGTACTTGAGTAGTACCATCTCAGAGGCAAATATTGTACTGTACGTTTTGTTTTGCTACTAGTTATGTCTCAAATTACAACTTTCCATATCGAAAAAGTGTAACAGTAAAACGCAGTAAGACAGGGACCATTTTCTATGCAGCACTTTTACTTTAAGCTAAAATTTTAAGTTATACTATTAAAACAATGCGGTATTTCCTGTTTTTTATTTATTTAAAGGATCACTGTGTAGGATTTAGTGGTATCTAGTGGTGTAGTTGCTGATTGCAAACCCCTCATTTCACCCTCTCCATCCTACTATGAAGGAGAAACTACAGTATGAAGGCCACTGAATGTGCAAAAGGACCTTTCTGGAGCGAGTGTTTCAGTTTGTTTAGTTTGGCCATTCTGAGCTACTGTAGAAACATGGCAGTTCAATATGGTGGTAAGATTAAACATAACAATTCTTGTTTTCAGGTGATCATCCACTAATGAAAACATAGTTCTGCATATTAGATTCCATTTCTGCTATATTCTGTAAATAGATCTCCCTACTCACTGGACCTTTGAGTAAAGGATCTGAATACTCTCCACCACTGATGACTGCTAATGTAGTGCAAAATGGCGCAACAGTAAAAAAAAAAAACATCCATCCAAAATAGAAAAACTTATGTGAATATCAAATATAATCACAGACACATTGCCAGCCCTGTCAGTCCTGTCAGTCTTCACTTGTTCGCCAACTTAAATAAACTTCAATTTCAAACCCAGATCAGCAAAACTTTATTATTGTGACACAGTGATGTTTTAATTAGTGAAAGGCCTTTCAGAAAATAAGTAGAACTATTGTCCAGTTTTTATTTTACAGCTCCCATTATGGATAACTGCTTTGAGGGTTAAAAAAAAAAAAACAAAGTTTATGGAAACAGACCATAAAGTCTGTCTTTTAACAATACTTATATATTGAAGCATTCTTCATTCTCTAAGTTAGGACAATGGATAGATGTAGCATGTCAAACATCAACTTACTTTTACATTACAGACATCATGCTTAAGTGGTTACGTTTTACCATGTAAGGTCTATCTTTTAGTGTTACATTTACATTTTTAGAGTCACGTTTTTAGCATCTAAACAGATTTTTAATATGTCACTTATTTGCAGTCAGTGTCAGATCTCCTTTGAAGAAAATGGGACAGCTGTGTCTTCCAGGCACAATCTTTTACTTGTGTGTATGTGCGTCACAACACAATTCTATGTTATCTGATATTATAATACAAGATTAATGCAGGTCTTACAGGAGAATGTAAGTAAAATGTGGAATAAAGAACTGATCGTACATGGCAAGAATTTTGTGAAACAAGCCAGATTGCAAATACCAGATAAAATTGTAATTGTCTGCAATAAACTCAACTGAACATTGGAAAAATAATCTATTTTAATAAATGTCATAATAGTGTGAATCATAGGAATGTGTTGATATCAGTGAATATTGCCACACATGAATTGTAGTGGCTTTTTTTATCTCAAAAATGAGAATTCAAACAATGTAAATGCATTCAGAAATGGAATTTAATTGGCATGACGTATCCTTTACATGGTATTCTGTATTTCAAAAATGAAAAAAGGAACACTTCCAAATTTGTTCAGTTGCTCCGCCAACATGTAAAAGGAAACAGATTATTGCTGAATTCATGTTCCTTGATTCCAGCAAAATGGAAAAACCTCATGCTCAGCCCAGTGGCTCAGGTTTGTTTCTTAGAGCTGAAATGAGAACTGGAGCGTATTTGTATAAATTCATTCCTATGTATGCTCTATTGTACTGAACCTATGGATGGAAAATTTCAAATAATGGCATGATGCTGGAATCATACAGAAGCTGGTTCTAACAAAAGAAACCCCTCATATTTCAATGTCTCTGAGACTAGATGACCCAATGAAATTTATTTTTAAATCTTTTTAAAGAAAAATGTAATGAGACCTGTGTACTGATTCTGAAGAGGAAACCCTATTATTTTACACGAAAGCCATAAAGTGCAAAACAATTTTCTATGTTATTGGTTCCCAGGTTATATTGGGTCATCTATCATCACTGAGAGACCTTGAAAATAAGGAAGAGCACATTTTCCTTTGCAGACAGATGCATTATAGTAGGCGGCCGACAGCCTTTCACCTCTACTACTTTTCTTCATCTGACAATCAAGAATTTCATATTGCAACTTTAAAAGTAATACAGTAAAAAATAATAAAAATATTCTGTGTACATAAAGCTTATGAGCATTGGAATACTGGTGTAGGATCAGTGATCAAGTAACAAAACAGTTAGTTTGTGAAGTGAAGAAACAAATTGGTCACAGATCAGAAATCTAACAATATTTTACACATGTGGGCCCCTGACCTTAAAATAGTGACCATTGTAAAGCCAAACTCTTAACAGTGCAAAGAATTTTAGCAATAAAAACTCCTTAAAAATCCTGACTCAGTGAATTCATTAAAATCTGTAGTCATATTTCAAAATTGAGAATGCATCATCATGTTCAATTATAGATTTGAGAAATCAAATCTTGTCCGAATGCGTTGGTAAGCTGTTAAAGATGTTTTTGGTGGCTCAGTAGAGAAAAAAAGAAAAAAGTCCTCCTGAATAAAGCCTTCCCAAAGTAAAGTATAAAAGAAAGATAAAACCCTGAAGTGAGGCGTATTGTAGAAGCTCAGTAAAAAAAATGGTGGGGAGTACACCTGTAGTTTAACCTTTTCTCTACAAACAACAGATATTGCTTGGTCAAAAGCGTATGAGTATAAAAGTAAAGTGTATAATACAATGCATTATGAGCAAAGATCACAGAAAGAGCACACTGCTGCAAACAAAAAAAAAATGTCAAAGAACAATGTGGTGAGCCAGCTCTCAAGCTGGGACATGTAAAAACATGTAAATTAATCACTTATGATCCAAGTGCCTCTATCAAAAACAAAAGAAAAATATATAAAACAGATAATTGTTGCAACAAACTGGAACCAGAATTTATCCGCCAGCTGCAATTTTTACATTAAATTTATAAGATTGTGACATGAAACTTGGTCAAGCATGATTCTTCTTTAAATGCAACCTTCCTTTCTCAGTATAAACAAAATGTACATTTTGGAGAGAGCACAGGCATTTGCCCAAACTCTCAAATTCACAGTTAGCATTTAGATGTCAACATTGTCGGTACAGTGGAGAATTGCACATATGAGGGAAGAAGAAAAAGTCAGGACTACATAGTAATGACACAGAGGGGACTCTAGGGGGTGCTATAGCCTAGGGAAAGCAGAAGAAAAACATATTGCACATGATTTTAATGTTGAACCCCCCCCTCCCTCACCTCCTGTGTGTCTTTCTAAGCTGTTAAGTCCCTGCAGGTGGAGTTAAGATGGAGCTCCTGATCACAGTCAACCCTGCATCCTTGCACAGAGTTGTCCATACGGGCTAGAGGAGTCCGGAGTGACAGCATAATAAAGAAGAGGGATAAAAACAAGTCCACTGAGACAAGTCCACTGGGTGTTATTGTTGAAACAAGGTACAGTTGCCCTCAGTTAGATGTCGAAAGTATCAATCAATTGCAAACAAAAACTCTCCCGCTGTCAAATCACAGCAGAACTGAGCGCCTGCCTGAGAGCTCAGCAGAGAGGTTTAAGAGACGGTCGAGCAAATTCCATAAGAGGGGTGATGTGAATCAACTGGAGTCATTATGTGCTACTACAGTGGATGGAGTAGTGGGGTGTCTGCATCTTGGAGCGTAGTACCGACTCAGTTGTGTGGGTCTTGAAAAGGCATTTCAGAAGACATGGCCTTATTGTAGAAACGGGCACCATTTTACTGTCCAGCACTTAAGGTTCTCAGTGGAGGAGAGCGCCAGTTCGGCACTGCTCGAGACAGTGAGTGGTGGTCTACTATGGTCTGTGAAACCTAAAAGATTAACATAAAAAGAATTGTTTCAAACATTTCATTGCATTTCATCACCTCAGCTAGAGCCAACTTCTTTATACAACCACTACCTCCAGCTCCAGCTGTACATGAACTGATATCACAGCCACATGGATTCTGCACATTACCTGGTTAAATGGCGACTTGACTCGTGCACTTCCATCTCGTTGCTCTTGAAATCGTTGAGTTCCTTCCGTATAGCTGCCTGCAGAGGATGAACAAGAAGGAAATTTGAGAAAAGCTGCAGAGGCTTGGTACACAAACTGCAGCCTCTAAGCCCTGACTCTACCTCCTTTTAGCATGCTTCATGCATCATTTAGGCTTATCTCGAGGCCATGAATGATTCTGCTGAATCCTCTTCTCACATCACAAGAGCTTTCAATTGCCTCCTCTTGAGACATCTAAGAGCATGAACAATAATATACAATCTGCTGCTGGTCTACTTAGGTAGCCAGCTTGTGTTTTTAACTATAATGAATAGGTGACACCATGGATTTATGTTTGAAAAAAAATACAGAAAAAAAACATTGATATAACATGTTTAGAGCTGACCTAACACCAAAGCTGTAAAGTAAATTTAAGGTGTTGCAGGCTCAAGATAACACACACAATTTCAGTGTGAAATCATACTACTAGAAATAAAGCAAGCACAAGACGCTGTGGTGTGATTTCTTCGTTTTTTTAAATGTTCCTACATACCTCGAGTCTTTAGTGACCCCAACACTTATAACACACAGATATAAGCCATATACTAAAATAATTTTCACAATGTATTACAAACACACAAGAAATCTTTATACACATCTTTTATGGGTCATATTTGTTTCTCGAAATTCATTAATATACTAATAACATGTTCTGTTAATATCTTATAGACTTCTTATAGACTGAATCCCACCAAACCCAAATTATTTATCATTAATCACAACTCCACCGTTTTGCATTTGAACATGGATGGACAGATGTGGCACTGACAGAGTTTCACAGCTAAAAAAGCTGAAAAAACCCCCCCAAACATTTAGAGCGATAATCGGCTTTTGGAAGTCATGCCACATCTATCCTTTTTCTCCAGCGATGGCCACAACGGAGAAGCGCACCACTTGTGAGCTCATCTGGCTTTCTAAGTTGGAAATCTGGTCAGAAAAACTACTCTCTCAGTCTTAACTTCTCTCGACCGTTTGTCGCATTCAAAGCTGATGTCGTCAATGGCATAGAAAAATAATTCCTCCTCATCAGTGGCCACACATCTTTATTTCAAGAGCTGCTCTCAACAAATATCAAAGGAAATGCTCCTCTGCACTAAACCTGACACAGCCAGTTGCTGCACCATCGTGTTACTGTGACGGTAAGCTAATATAAACAAATTTTTCATCCATGTGCCTATATTTATTTATAGCAACAGTGAGACAACAAACAGTACCATCATGAGGCCAAACAGAAAAACACAACCCCTCTATCTCTTACATCAAGCCCAGTGTGAATAAACCAGATACAAGAACAATGTTAAATATAAATAGTTTGAGGTATATGTGTGAGTTCGGGTTTTGGAGCTGAGATAAAAAAAACAGTTTCCCATTCATGTAGTTATATACACATTTGGGACAATGCCCAGTGGACCATGGCCTCTAAGTAGCATCACTGGAGCAGTGGAAGGCTGAGTGTTTCACCTGAGGGCAGGATGATTGCAAAAAGATTCTAAATGTGCAGATGAGTCAAAGTTCAAGAATATAAAATGGTGTTTTGTTCCTTTTTTTTTTTACTCATACATCCCCTCCAAAATGTGTGACAGCGACCCAGCCAGATGTCATTCCTTTTGATATTCAGCATGACTCAAAGGGACGTCTCCAGCCATGGGGAAGATGCTTCTGCCACATGAGAGCAAACAACATTCAAATCTGTGCTAGATGGTAGAAGCAGGAAATAAAACCAAACTCAGCTGCGGCTGAGGGGTCCTGAGGCACTGCTCATTCGATTGCTCTCTTATGTAAGGGGAGTTGTTGCATAATTCGAAATGCTGAATCCCCGTGATTTTCACATGAGTGGTCCTCAGGTGTGACCTGGCGTGCTCAGAGTTGCACATCATCAAAGCAAAAAGGAGGCAGCATCGCTGCTCCGTGAAAAATCAAGAAGTCATTAAAAGTCAGGAGCATTGCCCACCGGGCAGTGAGCAGCAGGACTGCTCCAGGGTGTTTACTCACAAAGGGGAAGCAAACAGCTGAGGTGGAACTTGGCGTAACAAGAGAGGAGGAACACATCCTCCGGCCATTTCTCTCCTCCATTACAGCTTGCATCATATAAGGCACAGAGGGGTAGTGCTTTGTTTGAAGAAATTTGAAAGCAGGCAAGGAGGGATCTTTATATTATTAAAAGATTAACTCAATTTAACTGTAAGATTAGTGTAAGTGATACTGGCCTTGTCAGCTGCTGTGAGCCGGGTCCAGGGCTTATCTGCCCGCCTGTCATAGTCCTGGGCATCTGACACCTCCACGTAGTCACTGAATCGGATGAGGATTTTGGCCTGTCTCAGCTCCTCTACAGTGGGCCGCTGGCTCAGCTGGAACAAAAGCAGAAGAGTTGGAGAACAGAAGACTAGATAGTAAGTATTTCTAGTCACTGCCACGGTTAGCAGCAGAATTTGCATAGAATTCAAGTCTATATCGAAAGATTAGAGACAAAAATGCAGGTGCGTCAGAGAGCAGTTTAATAACACGCTGCTCTGGCATTCAGGACATTTACTGAATCAGTGCATCAAATTAACTTTTTCAGTTCCTGCAGACCGTCTTTAGAGTAGGAGTGCTTCACTAAGGGGACAGACTAGTTTATCACTTAGACGCCTTCAGCTGTGAACCTCATTTGCACAGCTGAATTCACTGATAGGTGTCACAGTGCACAGCTGAAGGCACGGATTATTTTCTCAGATACTGATCATGATCTGAATGAAAACAAATATCATATAAAACCTACGAACTAAATGAGAAACATTGAACGTATCTTAAAAGAATGTGCAACAAAAACAACACATCAAATGATTTAAGTGCATCAGAAATGTGCCAGTATCAAAATTCTTAAATATATATATATATAAATAATAAATAAATGTTATGTTGTGTACAAAAATGAGAAATATTTTAGTACCAGATTTTTTTAAACTCTCAAATATGTGCATTGACACATGTGTAATATTCTATAAATGTGTGATATACAGTAGAAGATGGGCATCTTATTTAAAACAGAAATACAGCAGCAGTGACTGGAAGGTTTATACACTGTAAACAATACGCCCTGAGAGCTGTGAGATTTTTGTTTTGACCAGCATGTCTGCTGGTGATCAGAAAGTGCTATAATCTAATTGAACGTGATGGGAACATGCTCAACACCTCCCTATGGGGTCGAAAGATTTGGCAGCCAACATGCTGAAGGACCAAGGGCAACAAGGACATCGACATCTCTTGGGGGAGTCCTGAGAACTACAATAACAGGCCCGTGGCTGGCAAGACTCACTTCTCACTACAGATGAGTCACTGTCACAGTGTTTGTTTATTCTGGACAACAATTTACCCCCTCCAAATGCTCAAGATCAAGTGTGGGTTCGCACCTTTGGAACTATTTTGGACTCACCTTTCGGGTTAGCCTTCGTTTTATCTCCCTCTTCTCCTCCATTTCCTCTTGCTCATTGCGAGCTGCCAAGAAGGAAAAAATGAGTGTTATACTGCGAGCACAGATACAAACAGTGTATATGAAATGTTTAGAAATTACTGAAAGGGGGAACAAACACACCATTTGCATAATATGGCTCATTAGATTCACACTAAACTGGATAAAGCGTAAAATAGTTTCCATCATTGGCTGTTTAATACCATTAGGAATGGGTATCGGGGGAGAATGATTGCTTTGTTCATTTCAAGTTGTCCCAGGGCTTTTTGGTCCATGTTTATGATCAAGCGATTGACCCATTTAAGAAGTTTACAAGAGAAAAGAAATGCTGATCACGAAGGTCTCACATCTCCCTATAATTCCTCCATGTGTTGTATTATATTCAAAGTCAATTACAGAGCCAAAAAGGCTCAGAGGAGGAAGTTAAAAGGAGAGACGAGAGTAAACAAAAGGCATACTGGGACACTGCTCCTGTTTGCAAACGCTCCAGCAGTCAACCTGCATTTGTGCTTGTGCTTAACACTTACTGTATCTATAGTACTACTCACAGTTTTGGCTTCCAGGCGGTACCACTCCTGAAAATAAAGCAATGTTTGTTTAACCTTGCTACAGTATGCGTTAGAGTGACAGGGAGGACATGACTTGTCACTCATGAATTCTTCGACTTTGTATTTTCCTCCTGCACTCTGCCAATCACGCAGGAGCCTCTAGGAGAGCAGGGACTGCTGGTAAATCAGTCTTTGATGTGAGAGCCGCAGAGTCCCAGGCAACAGAACTGCCTCTCTCTGATACTGCATGCGTTTGAGCTAAGAAGCCAGTCTCCCTGGACATGACTCCTCAGGGAACCTTGCTGCCTGCTTGCCTCAGATGAAAAGGCAGACCAAGGAGGAATAAAAAAAAAAAATAAAAAAAAAAAAATGGGAGAGATGTATGCCACTCGCTTTCACATTACTAGGACTCTCAAATCACCAGGCTGCACTACATGAAGCCTGCATGCACAAAAGGCTGCGATGTGTTCAATTTTCAGTCGGAGAGGGCAGTTTTTGTCACCGTGACAAGTTGCGATTTGACTTTAGCAGCTTAGAGATAATGTTAAACATACAAGTTTGAGACACTCACGTTTGAGGATGTTCCTCTGTTCCAGTTCCTCCGCTGTGGGTCTCTGACTCAAGCGCCTGGTTAGAAACATACATCCATGGTCAGCACATAATCACAGACACTAGGTCAGCAAGGCAACACCGGAAAAAAAACCTAAAGCTCCAAATGCAGATCGACATACTTTACGTGTAATATCGTCAACTGTCATTGTTCAAAAAAGAAAATGTGCAAACATTTCACTGGTTCTTCCTCTGTGAGACACAGTGACACATAGTTCAAAGAAAGCTGCTCGGTTTAGCTTTTTCTTCCTTCCTTCCTTCCTTCCTTCTTCTTCCTTCCTTCTTTTTCTTCCTTACATTACACATCAGTGTTCACTGGTTTGACAGCAACTCCCAGCAAGGTTATATTATTGACATTTTGACTCACAGCATGAGTACTTTTACAACTGACAACTCTGAGCTTTAGAGAGTTAGTCCCAAACTGAATTAAATATACATTAACTCAGTGTTTCCTTACTTTGACTACAACTTATTTATGAGTTCAGTGTTGAAAGATTTGCATCTTACTTAATCTTTTGCCTTAGAACAGCTTGACAGGCGCCCTTCCTAAAAATTCAGTCAGCCATGATCACCAATCGCCCACTTCTAATTGAATGACTGCATGATAATACATTGGTGCAATGCAGGGAAGGAGGTCAGCAAAAGAAAGATATTCCTGAAGACTCAGCTCTCGCCCGATGCTGAACAAGGCAAAGGGGATTATGACACGGTCACACGGTAACTGAAAGGTTTCAACACTAGAGACAGCTAAAATAAACCTACCATACACATTTAAACAGACAAAGGTACATAGAACATGACAGCCAGATACTGTCCTCATTACAGTTTTTCCTTTTCTGCAACATCCGAAGAGATACATTTTGCACAGATTATCTCCAATTTCCTCAATTTGTAAGTAGCTGAAATGACTAAGATACCCAAAGGCAATCTCTGAAAGGTCACTCTAAGTGCTTTCAACTAGGGACTCTTATTATAGCACTATGTCAGGACCCTGTGGCAGTAGACCTAACTGTAGGCACTGGATCAATGATTGCCTCCATCTTGTTAGATCTGACAGCCATCTGGAGCTGCTCAGCCCTGTGAGCTACTGTATGCAGGGTGAGGTCTGCTCAGACCGGGTTGTCTCATCTCATCTTGTGTCATTTCTTCTCCCACTAGACGGAAAAGTGAAGACACTGAATCACAGACTAGAGCTCTCCGCCTCTCAGTGTGGCCTGAGCATTATATCAGCATCATGCCAACAAATACGCAGCCACTGTAAACAAACATACAGCGGCTACTCGACGAGCATCCATATGGATGCTCCTTCCAAAATAATTTCTATCACAACCGGTTTATTTAAGGCATTGCCATAATCAACCAAGTGCCAGTCTGTCTGGTCTGTCTCCAATATGAAGACAACAGACCTGAATATAATGAGATTATAAAAAGGAAACAGAAGGATTTTATGGCTAATATGAAGAACAGTTTGTTTAAAGCTGCACTAACAATAGTTGTTTATTATTTTATGTATCATGTGAAAGGTGTCACTCATAATGACAAACCCACGAAAACTACTACTCACCAACCTCATTTTCAGTAGCAGTAAGCAGCTGCTTTCAGTGGAAAAAACCCCCCCCAAAAAACTGATGCTACCTGTGCAGCACTGTGGCTAACAGATAAGACAAAGTTAGGAGCTAGCAAGAAATTATGGTAGAACATTTTGCAGCTAAAAGAACCAAATATTTTTTTTTCAGTTGTTGGTGGGGACCAAAAAAAAAACAAAAAAAACTAAAAGGACAGTGAGTATTAGACTTCGATCCACCTCACATCCATATGTAAATAGCCATCAGTTTACTAATACAGTCATCACAACAACTTAATTATATGATTATATGTCACTGCATTTACAGCTTATATGACTAAAAAAAAAAAAAATTTCAAACAAATTTCAGCCAGACTTTACTACAATTTATTGTCCTTTTGAGGGAAACTTGTTTCCCTGCAGTTATTAGATAAATCAAAAGAATCGTTTTTGAACATTTTTTAAAATGTGGTTAGGTTACAGAAATTGATTACACATTTAAAAAAAGCTTTTTTCACTTTGGTTTTTGTACAGATTAAACAAACAAATTATAATATGTGAGCTTTACGGGTGCTGATGGATGGATATTTTTTTACCAGCTGTCTCATCCTTCTTCAAGCCTTTATGCTACTTTCTCCTGGATGTAGCTTCATATTTAACTGACAGACGTGAGAGATGAATCTATTTTCTCACCTGTAAGCAAATACATGCATTTCTCTATTCCTTTAAGAGTCATAAACTACATGTTTCTTCAAGTCAAGCAAGCTTTTAAAACAACAAGTCAAAGACACAGCGGTTTTATCTGCTTTCTCAAGGGTGAAAGCTCAAACTCTTCCGTTCAGTTTTCACCCTTGAGATAAAAGGGTCTCTGGGGTTTTTCCAGCGAATCAGGTCAATAGAAGTAAGTTGAGGTCAGCTTGTCCTAGAATAGCATTATCATAATCAATCCTGATTGGCTTGGCACAAACAACAGCATTAACAGGACAACAATGCTATTGGCATAAAAAAGCATGAAAATTAGGAATTGTGCGTCAGATGACACTGCGCAAAGGACACTGTGAGAGAGCTTTTTGGGAACATGACAACTAAGCAGGCAGGCCTTCTGGGAACATGTGCTGTGTTCCAATCACAGTGGGGAAGAGTGACTTGTGTGCCAATGTCTCTAGATAATACTTCATCCCTCCGTTGCAAGCATATTTCCCACGTCTCGTATCTTATTATACTATCCGGGCTTGCATTTTTACCCATACACTTGACATACTCTTCTCTCAACACATCATTACATCCCCTTCATTCAGACAGGCAAGTCATCTTCAAAGAGAAGAGTGAAATCAAATGAGGCCTGTGATCCGCTGGGGAAAAAACATTATGTTGTTTGATCTGTTCAATTACTAGACCTCACATTTGTGATCTCAACACATGTATACAAAATCATGTGATTTTTTTGTACGCACTGCACCAGTGTAGTGTGTGTTTGTTTGTTTGTTTGTTTGTGTGTTTGTGTGTGGATAAACTGCTGGTACGGTGTGGCTTGTGTGGTGCTGCTTTGTGGAGGAGTCGGGTGGAGATAGTTTGGCACATGCATCACCGTGGTGATTCAGTCAGCGAGGGAGGAAGTCAGGCAGGAGGAAGAAAGACGAGATAGGGAGAGAGTGAGAGAGCTTTAGAGAGAAGACAAGAGAAGAAAAAAGAGGAGGGGGGGGGTGCATCACTGAAATTAGGTCAGCTCCATTTTCAGAGCTTCATTTTAACAAGATAAAGCGATTATCCTTATCGGATGCTGCGAAGGGAAAAAAACGAAAGGATAGAGTGTTTTGATAGAAAAAAGGCTCACACTTGCATCTGCTTTGGACTGAGTCACAGCTCTATCAGTCAGGATATTGGACCGTCGTCAGCCCAAAGTAAGAAAGACAAAATGCTGGATTTGGCTATAAGGAGAGCCAGTGCTGTTTCAGGCAGGTGATGTTGAGCTGGCTACAGCAACATCACCCAGGCTTACTGAAAATACGTGGCCCATAAATGGTGCATGTGTGTAAATGCATTCAAGTTTAAAAATGCATGCGTGTATCGTGTCTCACCTTGTGAGTTTGGTGCCTATCTGCTGCCTAGACTCCAGTCTCTCCTCATCTGTCTGCATGGGCAAGATGTTTTTCTCTTCCAGCTCTCTTTTGGATGGACGGTTACTCAGCTTGATGGCCAAAGAGTCTTTCCTCAGCACCTTCTGAGCCAGGGTACCTAAACCCAAACACCATGGTCAAACATCAGAGGAGCACAGATCCAGCGCCTCATTTACCCAATTCCCCAAATTCTACTGTATGTTAGAATACACAATTCAAAAGTAAATATCCAAGATGACACTCAAAATTGGATTTGTAGATAAACTGGTGTAAAATCTCACCATTTTTATTTAAATCTTAATTTTACTGTTTTTTTTTAATGCTAATACTTAGCTGCAAAAATAGTGCTCTACCCTTATTTTCTAAACTATGGTGATTAGACTTTTCTTGTGCAACAACACATGAAATGTTTACCTATAATGTTACCTGTACCTTTAAATATTCCTCATACCTTAAATGCCCCTTAAAGTCATAATGTGGCACATTCATTGATTCCATCATGCATGGCCAATCGCAACCTTTTACAAACTCAACATGCTCCCATGTGGAAACAAGGATACAGTGTCAAAGACACGGACAGCTTTGCACAGTTCAGCAGTTTTGCAAAGAGGTTGCAAATGAAAAAGTGTTTCCATGGGTGACAGCATGATTCTGGATACACTTCTGTGAACCAAATTTTGGCCCTGCTTTGAAGGTCAAACTACATCTGAGTTCCAGAAGCCTTCGGGTGAAGCTGGCAGTATTGTCGATCAGGATTAGTCAAGCAAATGTGTCATATCCGTAAACATGAGCTATTCCTGACTCTCCACAACCTGCCTTTGTCTTTACCTTTGGGTAAATTCCTCAAAAGGCAGAGATACATTTAAGCATCTTGGAGAAAAACATTATTCCACTGACTGCAACTTCAATTTAAAAACAGTCAAACACCTCAAGGTCGCTCACTTGTAAATATGGAGTCGTCATCTTCATCATCGTCCTCGTCATCATCCACGTCATCATCCTCATCCTTATACATGCTGGGCAGATCTTCGTAGTCAGACTCGTTGGGCATGTTTTCCTTGTCATCCTCGTAGTCGATGATCACAGATGGGACTTCTCTTCTGTCCAGGGGAACACACTGACCAACACCGTGCAGTGCAGAGCTAGTGCAGTAAAAGGGAGAGAATCTGGACATTAATGCAGTGGGTCATTTATATGCTCATACCATTTTGCCTTGCTAAGAGGATGAGCCCGCTAAGGCAAAAAAATCCAGTTTATATGGCAAACATCACAGTTCAAGCCTAGCTCTATATCACCATATCACATATTACTGAAATAAAATAACACTCATAAACCTTCTCAATCCAGAAAAAGTGATTAAAAACAATAAAGGGGCATCTGGAACATAATCTAATGATAGCTTAGTGGGATTTTAATCCAAGTATAGAGGGAGAGGAGATGTATAACTCCAGCTGAATGAAACTGGAGTACAAAGAATACACACACAGTACAATTCTGTGCAGTCCTACGCAACACCATGCAATCCTCTCAGCTACACAGAGGGAAAGAGGAACTGATTATACAACTTGTATTATTCAAAACAAGGTGACAGAAATAAACTTTCTGGAAAACATCATTTACATGCAAGTCCTATCCGGTGACATATCTGATAGATTGATTAATCACAGTCTAGTTGCAGCTTCTTATGATGAGCCACTGTTATGTAACCATTTTGAAGCTTTCAGACTAATTGTGAGAAATATCAGGACCATTACTTCCTTATCCCCTGCCCAAATGGCTTTGGTGACAAAGAGATCCTAATGTTACATGTTACGTAATATCCAATTCGCTGTCCTCTCCCTTTTCTCCAAATATGAAGAAACGGCTCTTGTAAAGAGCAGCTGGTCATGTTATGTCAGGCCAACTGCTGGAGGGACGCCTACTGCATGAGCCTGTTCCCACACATACACACATTTACTTCAAAATTAGGCCATGTTTCCCTATGAGGCAGTGTGCTGATTTAGACCTGTACACCAGCGCTACATGGCAGGACGTGACCTCAATAACGGACATGGATATATTTGAGAATGGTGGACAAGCCACAAAAATGACAGGACGTTCTAGGCTAATAATAATGCATTTGTTTTCAGTAATTACTCTGATTAGTGCTGTTTTGGCAACAGCTTTTACTGACAGATGAATTTTATGATAATAACTAGAGGCTCATCAAATAAAGGGAAATAATTCTATAAAAAGAAACATGATTTCACCAGCAACCCTTTGAGCCAATTAGTACAAAGCTATGAGTTCCATAGTGGAAAGTTTTTTTTATTTCATTCCCCCGATCCAACCTGCTGTCATTCGAGGACATTCAAATGACCTGAGCACTGATAGCTACTAACCTTTCAAACCTCTGCATGGAGAGTGCCAGGGTTTTATTGAGCTCCTCGATGATGCGGCTGGGCGTGTGCAAGCTGCCGTACTGAAGCTGGAGTGGATGACCATGGCTCTGGTGGAGACTAGACAGGCCCGCGAGCTGAGAGGGCAGCAGGGTGCCGTGGTGGAGGGACATTCCTTGGGAAGGTGCGCACTTTTGGGAGAGAACGCTGAGGGGATTGGGGGATGGGGAAGGGGACGTAGAGTCCAGCCCCCCTGGAGGCACACAAATCATCACTTTCTTGGGAGGCAGAGGTGGAGAGTGTTTTCCGCCGGGCATACAGGGCAACTTCATTGGCTGGCAAGAATCTAGAGAGAAAGGAAATCAAAGTATAACAGGACAGAACGACGGATTACTGAACACATCCACTGGGTTAAATTTTGTTGTATCGCATCAACAACACTTTGCTGCTGCAGAGAGATAAACAGAGCTCATGGACGATCAGACATGGCTCAGACGTCAGTGCAGAGTGGCGGGAATTAGGCCAGGGTAATGCCACTTCTCTCTGACAGATTGACAATGACAGAGAGAGCCCAGCTGACCTAACCACAGGGGAATTTAATGAGACTACTATAATCCTGTGCACATGTGTGGCAACGCAGGTAAGAATTAAAGCAACAGCAGTCACGGCTCATTTATCAAAACACATACTTGGTATTTACTGAGAGAAATTCACATTTCTGACAGTCTGACATAGTGAAATAGGGTACATCAAATACTATATATTGGTTTGTAAAAAGGGAAAAATCGACCATAAACTGAGACCACTGACCTGTGCTATGGTTTGGGATCCTAGAGAAAGGCTTTGGAGGAAGAGCAGGAGGCTGTTTGTGGTACAGTGGCGGCTTGAGGGGGGTATCCTGAAGGTCACCAGGGTAGGTGACAGATTTCTTGGTGGTCAGGACCATAGATGACTTAATAGAGGGCTCCTGAGTGCAGACTCCGCTGTCCATCGAGGATCGAAATTCAACGGTTGCTAAACAAACAAAAAAAAAGTAACAGCCTATCTCAAAAAATGTGTTTGACTGCACAAGAAATACACCTCCCAAGAAGACTGTTCAAACAACATTTAAAATGAGCTTAGGGTGTTGCGTTTTGGAACAATGGGGGGGTGGATTCAGGAGGCTAATGCTGTTAAACCACCCAAGAGCATTTTATCAGCACAAACCAGACAAAGGAACGGTGTTAGCCAAGCAGTTTCACAGAACTTTTGCTTTTTAACTCTTTTACAGCACTGAGCCATTTGATGGTTTTTGCATGATCACATTTTAAAAAAAGGCAGACAGTGCAATTCACAATGCTGCTCACATATTCTGACAAACAGTGCATTTATATCGTGAGCTCTCTCCCATTCCCAAATGTCATCTCTTGACTGTCTTCTAAAAACAGAAAACCACACGAACGCTCACCCGTGTATGACGCGGGGAGGATGGTTAGTCTCCACACTTTTTAAATATTCAGCGAGTCTTTATGAGATATTTGCTGTTTTGTCTACAATTATCAAGATATTCAAGTCAAAAGTTGTTATTGTAACCAGAAGTCATATAGACAGACGTCAAAAGACCCTCATTACGAAGTATTTCCATGAGGAAAGATCTAACTGTATCTTTAAATTCAGCCATTGAGATGACGGACCCTGCATCCTTTAATTCGAAACTAGACGAGGGTTGGGGTTTGGCTCGTGTGTGCCACATTAAATCCAGGCACACAGTGTGCCAGTCAAAGAATGCGACCAGCTAAAGCCGATTACAATCCAGCAGCCAATCAGATCAAAGGTTGGCACGTTTTTTTGCCAATGTGGAATTTCTTTTGTTTTTAAATATACATTTTTATTTTTGTCCCTATGGATCTCTTTCTATTTTGAGCATACCAGAGCAGAATAAATTTAATCATATATTGATACATCAGAGCGATGTCAGTGCCGATAAAACGAGACAGCTTTCACAGATGTAGCAAAAGTAAAAATAAACACTGCTGATCTATCAAGCTGTGCACACAAGCTTTTTTTTGATTATGGAAACTAGGTTGTCACTGGGCAGGAGAATTGAGCACACCTGGCCCCATTAATATGCATTCCATGGAGTGGCACAGTTACTGTGCAAAAATAGAGAGGAAGCTACTCAATCCATCAGCTTTGACCAATTTACTGAGCTGGACAGCGTCTGTAAACTTCAGGTGAACACAGTACTTCAACTCAAGGAGAAGTGGCTTGTACTTTATTTAGGTCAGGCTGTGAGACATTTGTTTTAGCTTTGACATCAAAGTGTTCTTATTTCTGAATACTGTCTAAAACGCTCAATTTCTAAAACAATAAAATATGAATAAAGGCCTCATATTCCCTCATTTATTCACATCTTGGCAAGAGTCAATGGACTTTCTCAGCTTCAGCAACTTTGTTTTTGATGTCCTGAGGCATGTAGCACCCTGCTGTCAGACTCAAATATACTCTCTAGCTGTGGATAAGGAGTGTCTAAGGCACTTTAAATCAAGATCAAACACTTTATAAAACCTTACAAAATTTCTATAATGAAAGATTATATCTAGTTGCCCCGTGCCAAATCTTGAAGCGTGTACTTCAGAGACTACAGATTAATGAGGAGATGAATAACTAAAGACCTTCCAATTTAGTGCAACATGTCTTCCCCTCTTGCAGTTTCTACTTAAAACCGAGACAGTTTCCATCTCTGTTAAAATCAGACTGTAACTGTATAACATCAGCTTACCTTTTTCAAAGATCTCTTTCAGCACTCCTCTCTTGATCAACTCATCTCTGCTCTGCCGCATGGACATCTTCCTCTCCAAAGCTGAGGGGGTAAAGGAGAATAATGTTCAAGCCATTTTCATATTAATCAAACCTTTAGGTGGCACAAAATAAAAGTGAAAAATATTTTTCCAGGTCTCTAGAGGTCTAGATTGCTTTTATTTTTAGTAGATGTTCATCAGTAATAGCATTAATACCTAGAAGTCTGTGAGGGTAATAAGATAGCATGGCTGCCAAAACAATCTTGATGTTCTTTGCCAGACTCTTTCCCAGTTGTTCTGGTAACTTTAATACAACTTTTTATAGAGCTGTTTTAGTTGAAAACATGAGGTCGGATTGATGAAACTATATTTTTGTACTGTGAATCAATGCTATGAAAACATTAAAACTAACTATGCATTAGTCTTTCCTATTTTGTCTGTGGCAGCCAGCCCAACTGGAGACATAAAACTTTTAACAAGGTATTTTTAAAAATAAAACTACCTATTTGGGAACTATTAACAGCTGGGCACTGTAGTTTTCAGCAGTTTGGTATCTGTCTTTTTATGGGATGTGACTATAAGAAGACTTATCCTTCACGTTCACTTTGTAATTCATCATTATGCACAAGAAAGCATGTCCCATACCTACTATTTGCTTCTATTTTTAGCTTTGAAAGTTGAGGCACTTAACTTATCTTCTATCAGTACACTATTTCAAAATCCACCCCTGCATAGAAACCAATTAAGAATGACAAATGGGGATTAGCAGCAACACTTAAGCACACCATGCAGGAATCTCCTTGCAGGCCACCGTAGCCCCTACTTAAGAGGGAGATCACAGATTGTGCCATGTGTGCTTCACATATGACCCATAAGTCCCGTCCCAGCTCTATCAGTGGGCAGTGTGTTCAATGCTAATGCGTCCTCACTGTGTATTCATGAACATACTGACAGCTTGACCTCTCTTTTCCTTGCCCTTAGTCACAACAGAGTGGATTTAAAAACCAACCACTGAGAGTCCAAAATAAATTTTAAAAAAAACACAAATGAGAGCCATACAAATGTCAGACGGTTAGGCCTCCGGTGCAGAGATTTCGATACTCTGTTTGAAAATACCCGAGCAGAGCAAGTTAGCATCAAACAGTATGCTCCATTATGAGTTCCTTCAGGATACCAGATGTTCAATATCATTCCATACTTCAAAAGTTTTTGAGAAGAAGCCCATTTAAGATGAGCTCCAAGCCAGGAATTAGTTAAGCAGCGAAACATTTCTTTTCGGAAAAATTTGTGACCAAAATATCACCAATGTGTCACTCAAAGAATCATCTCCACTGGAACCCTGCGAAGCAGTAAATTGAGGAGTGTGAAATGAAAAGAAATTGTGCCATTTGATGCTATTTGGGATGCTAATGCTGGCGGCTCCATCAAAAAAAAAAAAAAAAAAGTGATTTTTCCCACAGAGGCAGCAAATTTAACATTAGGTCAAGTATATCAAGGGGATAATAAATAGACTTATCAAAGAGTTGACCCAGAATCAACAGAGGAATTTTTCTGTCTGAGAGTGATTGCAGCCAGTTCACCAGATTGTTTCCCCAAAGCCCAGCAGGCATCAAGAAGCAGTCAGACATCACACGCTTCACTTCTTTGTACCTGTTCATTCTCAAACTTTACAAAAATTTACAACAGTTCAGAAGCTGAAGAGATTTCTATTAATAATGTCTGCCAGTGGAGCAGTACCTGGATAATGAAAAAAAAGTTAACCTTGTAGTAATCTGAAAATTTCATCAAAACTAGAAATCATCTGCACCAGGGCAGCCGATTTTCATAAAACTCCCAGAACCCTCTTTAATTTAGAACAACTGTGCTTGTGACTACTAATGTCAATACCTGAGAATTTTCTGGAACATAAAAACACGTTAGTGTTAACAAGTGTTATTGAGTTCTTCAATGACACTTCATTTTGGCACCAAAAAACCTGCATAATGTCAACTTCAATTAGACTTTGACATCCCTGTTATGGGTTATTTATTAATTTTTTTTAAAGAAGTATTTGTTAGTCATTTGCTTGACAAACACAATCAAAACAACAAAATCATCTTTGCCGAAGAGGGAAAACCTAAGGCTAAAGGTTGCTGCTGGGCTGGCAGTGTCGTAATATGTTCAGGGATTATACTGTTGCAGTTTCATCCAAAATGAAAAGTAATTACTCAAAGCTTTATGACATAACTTCTATGCCATGGGATGTGTGCAGTTACGTAATGCCATTAACTCAAAAGCCTTTGCAAGGATATATCTTCAGCTTTGATATTGTGTGCTCATAAAACAAAAGCACAATCACTTGTTAAAACTGAAAGGGAACACAGCAGTTCTGGCAGAGTCAGGAGTCAAAACACTGGCTGCTCTTGCAAAAACCAACATTTTGTTTAATATTTAATGAGTAAATTAATCATGTGCAAGAAGTGGAATTTCATGTTCATTTCATCAGGAAGATCCTGTGCGAGCTATACACACACTCAGTGCAGATTAAAAAAAACTACTACTCACGTCAAATATTTAACTGTGAACATGAACATGACTGACTGGATCACTAGAATGGCAAATCACTAGCTGTCACATGAAGCAAATACTTTAATAGGCATATAAATACCAATGACACAATGTAATCTTCCATATCAGATTATAAAAAGCAAAAACTGTCCTCTAAATCACCTTGAACATCAACCAAGTTCTATTTTGGACGGTCCACCACGGCCCAAGTGGTGTCCAACACTCCAGTCAGTCCGTCTGCACCAAGATGAGAAGATTAGACGCTCATCAGGGAGACTCAGCTGAGAGCATATTAAATGAAACTGGCATATCTCAGTATAGCCTCTATTGATCTGAGAACACTACACTTAGTTTTTTTAGAGAGAATATATTCCGCTGCGAAGTGACCCAGATAGTCAGAACACATCCTACCAACCCCGAGGCTCAGTAGCTTAAAGTGGAGGCTTTTACCAAGGCAATTCTCTCAGCCTGAGCTTCACAAAAAACTGCATTAAAACTTTCATGGAGTCTTTCATCAATGAGAAGTTCAAGCGTTAAGGCTCACACGGCAGAAGTTTGGATATGGCTAAACGAGACCTTGACACATACAAAAAAAAGATCCAGCAGGTTTGTAAAGTCAAATTTGTTTCACTCAGTATGTACTCAATGGGCAGGTAGGAAATCTATGATTTTCATTCAAAATTATGCTAATAAACAGCAAGAATAGTGCATTAGAAGACTGCTGTTCATAAGGAAATCTGCTAACTAATTGGATTAGAAATAAAAAAAAATGACATCTGATAACATCAGATCAACACATGAATGCTCTTTTGATGAATCTCTGCCTAGCGAGATCTCTTTGTGATACAAGCGCGCTGTGAGGATGTACTGAGCACGATAAGACTGCATGATAAGGCATCCAACAGTCAGGCCCTCCCTCTTTCCTTCCTGAGGTGAAGAAGTACAGTCCCCCAGAGCTGGCCTTCATCTGCTTAAATATCGCAACACATTCATAATCCTCTACTGTGCTGAGTGTCCAATTATCTATGACAACATCTGCATGCCCAGTGGCTGGTCTGCTCCCTACTGACACGGGAAACATAATCAACAGTAAGACAACTGCAGAGACGAGACGACGGTATGCAGGGGCAGGAAAGACCAAGATCATAGCTGTGCAGCAGGAATTACGACTATTCACTTACCATCAACTTTGTCTCTAATAAGATAAATGTAAAGTGTTGCAGTACAGCACATTTTTGCTGTTCGCTTAAGCAACAGGTTGACCACAACAGGTTGGCCCTCTGGAGATTTCAAACTAAATCCCAAGACGCCAGCTGACAAATTTGACAAATATTAGTATAATATGTTAAGACAAGTATTGGTCATCATATGGCAGCAGTTAAAATAAGGTCATCCCATTTCAGGCTTTAAGGAAACTGATAAATAGGATCCCATCTCAGTGTTGACTAATTAAAGTAGGGCAAACGCACAACAGCATGTGCAATGTTCCATTTTAAAAACACAAATCAATAGTGGGGCTCACAGATCAGCCAAAGTCAATACGCTTTCCTAGATTAGGTAAGCTGAATTTTGATCCTCTAAACACAGCTCTCATCACAGCAAAATGCTACTTATAAGAGGACTAAACTCACTCCCACTTAACAGATCTTATCATTATAGATTCTTATCAATCTTATTTTTTTAACCTGCTCTGATTTAGGACTCAGGATTCAGGTCTACTGCTGTTGAAACCAGTGAATGGAATATATTATATACTGAGCCAGCTTTTCCTTTAATGGGTTGTGGGTGAACTATTGGAGTAAGGAAATATATACAGGCTTTAAAATAAATAGCGTTATTCAGCTTTTTGGGGCACTTGACAACCAAATTTCAAAAGATGAACGTTATATACATCAGATGTATTATGGCCATATACAGCTGTGCTAACTGTGGCCTATTTAAACACAGAACAGCATTCATTTAGAGTCACGTTACCGTCTAGCTTGTCTACGCTTTGTCTAGCTTGGTTTTGGTCTTTACAAATTCCTGAGGGAAACATCTAGCTCTTAAACGGCTAAACGTTTTACAATGTTCACCAGCTAACTCTGCCTGCTGTTTCATGCTAAGTAGGGAGCACACAATAATTTTATCAGAGCTATTTCTCTGAAAATGGGCGCCTGCTGTGACTGGAAGAGAGAGAGCGCTAAGAGCAAACCAAAACAGAACGGTGCATGCCATAAGACCAAAACAATGAGCCTTAAAATGCTACAGTGCTCTGAAGAGCTGCAGGGAACAGCAGAGTTTGGTAACTATCCTCTGCCTTATCACTGACCCCTTTTACATTACACATTTGTAGCCATATGAGTCAATGTTTATATAAAAGTATTTATTAGTGCAGCTTTAAATCCTCATTTAAGTGCAATGGTCCATGTGTTGACCGCTACAGTTCAAAACCCCTGAAGCACTCTCTGCCATTTGAATTTACTGCACTGGCTCATGCTTATGTGACCTCTACTCTTCCACTTCCAACATTCCTGTTACTTAGGACTTGGGTTCATGCTTCTTGCTGCAATTGATGTAAGACTGTGTGTGTGTGTGTGTGTGTGTGTGTGTGTGTGTGTGTGTGTGTGTAGTTGTACTGTGTTGCAAAGCAGCTGGAGAACTTGCCTGATCATTCCATCTACTTGCAAGATTACCTACAGCTTGCAAGGCAGAAATAGCACTTGGTGCATTATGACCTACAAGCATATTTCACTGGAGTGGCCTCCATCATGCTGCTATCAAAAAGGATTGAATAGAACAATAGTAGAGAAAGAATTATTTGGAGGCAGCAGCATTATGCATACAAAACGAGTGGATAACAAAAAGTGATGAAAAGAGGATTTTCACTCAACTCCACTGTGCATTAATGCCATTGTAACTGAAAAAAAGCTTTGTTGCTCAGCTCCTGATTATTGTCCATCATCACAACAGAGGAGATGCTGTTATCACAGAGCATACATGAATGTACCAAAGAACAGAAAACATCTCCATGATTGTTTCATCGAGTACGCACGTACTATTAAAATACAGTAAATCATCAAAAAAATCAAGCATCTAAAGCTAAAAAACAGATTTCGTCAGCACTTTGGTGCCTTACTAAAAATACTACTTAGTCCAGAGAGACTGCTGAGGAGCCAGGGGGATCATGTTGGAACAGAAATACAAACTACAGCCAACAGCACTCTGGGAACAGTAACAGTCGAAGCCTAGCTGAAAGGTAACGTCAACCTAAAAATCAAATCTTTTGTACTTGTGATGAAAAGACTTCCCATCAGTCCCTGTGATCACATAAGAGACTGATCAGCATTAAGAGAGCAATGAGGCAGACACAGCAAAACATGATCAAATTTGACAGAGCCTGATTCATTCATCAAATCCACACCTGGAAAATGCTAATTTAATAATATTTCTGGATCAGAACACCCTGTCCTGTTCAGACCGGACACACGTCTCTGTGCAATTGCTCATCTTCTGCAAAAGCAAGAATTCTGCTTCCAACCCGCAAGACGCAGTCTGACAAAGTGCCTCCTCTTGTCCACCAGGCTGTCAGCAGAATTCAGGATGTGTCACCCAAAGAAAATAAATACAGCCACATCTGAAGAGAGCATGTCCTTCATTCGCCCCTGACAACACCGGGCTACGAGATCAAAGGAACTCTAAAGAGACCTCAAAACATGAAACTCCAACGCTGCACTTTTGCTGAATCAATTTGCAGCATTTTCAATCACCCTGGAGACTGAACTTAATATTTTTTTTCTTTTGGCCAACGGACATGCACTTAATTTCTTTCCACAACAAGACAGGGTATAAAATAACAGGAAATATGGTTGTTTATGATGCACCTACATGTGTTTTGTGATAAATAAAATATATAAATGAATACATAAATTAACATATTGTAGAATGAAAAAATGTCATGTACCAGCAGAAGTCTGCTTGAACTTCTCACTCTTCTTCTTCCTCCATTTCCAGGGCTTGAGGAGGCGTCCCAGGGTGGCAAACTTGCTCCGACGACGGATGGGTGGAGTGTGGGTACCAGAGACCAAGGACTCAGAACGCATAGCGGCCAGCCTCTCTACTTCTTCAGCTGTAAGGGAACAAAAAAAAAAATATATAGGGTCTAGTTTAGGTGAGGCTGCAGAGGTGGTGATATTTTAGTAATCATGCAGGAGAGCTAGCAGTGAATGCAGCAGACACTTTTGCTTAGAAAGATCCAAGCAGCAAGAATCAGTGCCAAGTGGCCTCATGAATTCCCTAGTAACTGGATGAGGTTGGGAGAGGATAAACAAACCTGCATATCAGATAGCATTACGCAGGATACGCTCCGAGTCTAAACAGTTTGAGGCTGCATCACACTGAGCGGTTGGCATTAGCTTGCCAAAACACACTAAACAGACTGATAAGCACCTCATTAAGGGGAAATCTTTCTACTCCTCATGAAATATTCACACAGCCCATCCCTTTATATTTTTACGTACCGCTGGATATCAAAAGCAAATGTTAAGCGTTTTATCCCAACACAAACTATTAAATGAATGGTGAGTACATGTTATGTTTGAAATATACAGTAATCCAGGGCTACAGACCGCCCCACTTCTAAAAACTAGACACTAGGGCACACACAAAACGTGCCCATGTGATTAAAAAAATACAATCTAAAGTTTTTACTCCACGGGGATGAGGTATTCAAACTGAAATCTCTGATTCAAAACCGAGTCCACCAGCTTGTGAACAGATCTAAAAACTGTGAACAATGCCAACAGCAAATAAACTACAATGTGCCTTTAGATATGGAACTGTTTTTCTAACCTGCTCCTGAGTTTTCTTACCATAAAACTGAATGAATAGACATTTAAGGGACATTAAAAGTCTTTCAAAAGGAGCATAAAAATAGGATAGGATCATACAAATATTTCTAATTTCTGAATGTACTTTAGCATCTGTACCATGTAGGCAGCCATTGGTTTCCCTTTTCAGAGACTTAACACTTGCTTGACATGGGGAATCCATCATGTCTGCTTTTATTTCTGTCAAACTCATATCATCATTTGCACGTGCAAAGCATGGCATAGTCTTGCATTGCCAGATGTCAAAATTTCTGGCCTCGGGGGAGCAACAATAACCCAACTTTGACAACAATGAAAGCAGACATATCACCTCATGGACAGGTTCAAGTCTTTGCAGAAGGAATGGATATCAAAAGGTATAGTGTAAAAAAAAAAAGTATCTGTGATTTGCAAGTACAAAAACACCACAAGCATATAACACTGATAAAAAAAACAATAAAAGCAACAGAAACACAAAAGTATGGATGTGTGAGCTGACCTCTAGTACAATGTGTCAGTTGTCAGTGTCACCACATTGCATCAGATCATCACCCATGATGCGCTGTCAGGGAAAAGTGCTGGTTGCTTGTTTTTAAATAATTACATCGCATTTATGATGTTTGCCAACATAGACATATCACTTTGCCGGCCAGCCACCTCCCCAGGGCATTGGGACAGCATGATAAATAATGTGACAGTAATGCAGTGGAAATCAGTCCCACAGACCATCACTTGAATACTCTGGTGCCTCAGAGCCAACCATCTTAGTAATCCTGCCACCACACCACTCTATAAATAGCTCTTCAGTCAATCTTAATTGAATCCAGGAGAGATTCAAATTACTTCATTAGGAGGTCTAAGAGATAGATAAAGACAGGAAGACAAAGAATCAGATGTCAGATATATTGTACACATTCTGAGTTACTTAAGAAGAAAGAAATGCTTACAATCTGAACATTAGTTCACAACTTTGAACAATAATGTATTTAAATGGATTTTTGCTGCATCCTGTGAAGATGTATACTCTTAAGTGGTTTGCAACGGATCTTCAAATACTGTGTTTAATAGCTACTATCCACTATTTCTACTGAACCATTTCAAGGCAGAAATCAGAGCAAGAATGTCCAAAATTTAAGTGTATGATGATGCCATTAATTACATTTTTGACAAACTCCTGGCAGGAGAGAGGAGCCCAATCTGTAAAGTAAAAGAAGATCATCTTCCAAGTAACCACACAGACCGATTAAAATGTGGTTTCATTTCATGACTATCTATCCCATCTTCGTCATTTTGCATATACAGCATAACCTACATTCTGCACAACTGGAACACAACACACTGATGTGGCTGCTTTTAATTAAAAACACTTGTTTGCATACCAAGATGGCTGAGTGATGATGTAATGACACTGAACTGGAAATGGCTTTGTGCATACAGCCTGCACACTTCCATCCCATTTTACTGACACATATAGGGTAAACAGGTCAATTTCCACATAATGAAAATAATTCAGATTTTTTTGTGTGTGTGTGTGTGTGTGCAGCAAACCAACAAGTAGCAACTCAAGTCAGAGCCCATCCCTAGAAGAAGTTCTGATCCAGTCAGAAGCAGTTTCCATAACAGAAACAGTGAATCACCGTCGTTTTGTGTTTAAAGGTACACTGACCCACTTCGTATTAAACCAACAGAACATGAGCGCACAAGCAGACACATGAAGAAGACGCAAAGCGTAATGAATGATGCGGTGTATGATGTGGTTGTCAAAAAGCGCATATGAGCCCAGAGGCAGATAATGACTGGAGTATATCCTGGATGGCAGTACCGCAGGGCTACTATGGGCGAAACCACACCAGGCTTTGAGAGCCTCATACTCACCGTCCTGCGTGTCGTTCCCGCGACTGCAATTGCTGCAAATGTGCTTTATCTCTTTCCCGATGTGACAATGGATCGTAAAGGGCATGTTGTTGTTGTGGTGCGGATGCTGGCCGTGCCCTTTCTTGTTGCTGAGAGACATTATTTTGACCAGGCTGAACGCTTTTTTCTTAGGTTTCTCCACCGCTACGGGCGTGTTTTCTCGGCACCCCGTTGTAAACCAAGTGCCGTGCATGATGGTGGGCGCAGGATCCACCGTCGGGTAATTGGCCGTCTTGAACATTTGGGACGCGAAAAACGAGAGCAGCGCCTCAGTGCGCGGTGTTACGACGGCGTGGATTTAAATTAAAGGGCCCATCAGCTGAGTCCTACCTGACCTACTGTAGCAGCTTCCATCGACCCCAAACCAGTCGCTTCTCTCTGCTGTACGCCCCACACCTTTACCTGAGATCCCAATATGTGCAGCTACTTGGTTGCGCAATGCAAAAAGTCACTGCTGCTGAGGAAAAAAAAAACCCACTGCTGCCGGATCCAAGTGAGCTAATAATAAAACAGAGGGTGAGTAGTGAATGGCAGTGACTACCTCTCCCTACCAGAGCTGTAGACTGCAGTCGGTTGTAGCTAATCCACGATTAGTGGAGCTGAGCAGGGAGCGCCTGTGATTGGCTGCACGGTGCGCTCCTCTAATAGGCCAGTGTGGACGGAGGAAAAGTTGCTCGTCTGATAATAATATGATTCCAATAACTGTTTTTTAGCAGGTTACATTGTATGACAGATCATTTTCTGTATTTAAAAACGCCTGCAACTAAATAATCATAGACTACATTTCATAAGCACAACATTTGCAAAATCAGTGAGATATGATGTGCTCTTGGTCTAATCAACATGTCTATTATATATTCAGGAGAGGTAAATAATTAATATAACCTAATCTGTAAGAATTTACTTGGACTGAGTCTGGGTTCATAAAACATAAAGTAGTCAGTCCATGAAAATAGTGATGACACTGTGACTGATTTGGTTACACTGATTTCTTGAGGCAGGTTTTTGTAGTATTGAGTCTTGACTTCAGACCTGTGTGACTATAGCAATTACTATAAAGGAGACTGGACCAGGGGCATATACTGTATATATGTATATATAGTATTGTGCTGGACAGAGAACGGGCCCTTGCGAGTGATTCAGACTCTTCAGAAATGTTAAAAGAAGAACTTATGTTAAATTAAAAATGGTGCCATTTGCTATATATGCCCTAAAAAAGGTAAACCCATCCCTGTCGTGGTTTTAATTTATTTTGGTAGAAGAAATCTATAACAAAAATAATAATAAGCATGGGGAATCTTAAATAGTGTGCCTTTCTCAAGCACACTCAATAAACTTATTCTAAACAAACTATAAAAAAAGCTATATATAAACTATTCTATTGAATTAATACTTGGTATTTTTTATCATATACAGAGATGTAATGTCGTTTGCTGGGTAATGTATGTTGATGTTGTCAATGTCAAGCCTCTATTTGATCATGTGACAACACAAGACTATCAGATTGTGTCTCTGAAAGGAAGGAAATGAACTATGTCTGTTACAATGTCAGTGATGCAGGTGCTTTTTTTTTTGTTTTGTTGAACTACTCCTGAAATATTGAACATTCACTGTTCTATTTAAAGCCATCAAACAAGGCTTTGTAGAGAAGCTGACAGTAAGTTATTTTGAAAAAAACTAGACAGATCCATGGCTAATGAGAGCTGATGAATCAAGGGGGGGGGGTTGAGGTGTGGTTGTAGGACTGGTGCTGTGTGTCCTCTTTGAGCAACTTCGTGGATTCACCTACTAAAGGACAGGCAGACAATTCAATTATGTTTAATTTCAGGAGGGCACATTAAGTCACGGTGAAATGTGAGCATATCACACAGTTGCAGGTTAGAAACAATGAACTTCTGGTCACATGGATAACAATTAATTAAACATTATCCACAAATGACATCAGTGGATACCAAATTAAGGATAAGGCTACAACTGCGGGCATAATAACAGACAAGGACTCAGAGAATTAAAATCAAAGAAAAGAAACACAGCAAAGGGACCGTAATCCACGATCAAAGGGCTCAGTACTTCAAATGAAGGAGCTCGGGCTAAAATATTAGCAAAGCATATAATATTCTGTTTCTACATTTTAAATACCAAATAGCCAATTGCTTGATCCCTGAAGTTACTGAGCACATTTTAGATAACTGATAACATTAATGGCCAATTAATGAAGTGTTAATCATGGAAATATATCGAACCATACAGAATCTCCAATCACGTTTCCTACAGAGCAGTCAATGGTCGTGGATGGGGGTGAGTATCTTTGATGTTCCTTCATGGGCTGCAGCTTATTCCAGTGACATCAAAGCCCTGTCTGAAATGGGGGACAGAGGGACCTGATTTACCCCCACTACTCTGCAATACAGCAGCTGCCCTCAGTTCACCGCAGAGTTTCACTCTCTTGCATTCATATACCTTAAAAGTTTAGGAAACTGGTGAGAAAGAGCTATTTTCATGTTATGAAAAACATTTTGCAACAAAAAGTCAGAGGTTAATGGATAAAGGAGACCTTGCCGTGATATTGCTGCAGTAAAGTGTGACTCAGTGCACATTATTCTCCCTATAGACCTTAAATTATCTTAAAATGTAGTACAGAAGTGCTCAGTGCCAAGGCTCAACATTACTGTTATGTAGTATATTGACTTACATAGACCTACTTTTTGTTAAGCTGGAGGCCACTTTGGCCTCACTTCCCTGTTAGATCATTCTTACAAGAACCAGATAATTAAAGCTCCTATACAGGTCATGTGTTGGCTGCAAGGAGGAATGGTCACATGTGACAATGTGGTTATGTAAGTGCTGTGTCAAAGCAGGACTGATCAGTACTCCAGTGCATCACTATGGTTCTTTCATAAGTGAAGAATGGGCTAAGAAGGCTTAAAAGTGGTATTTTAAAGTGACTCTAATGATATAAGTGGTGAACTCTGACATGAGCAAAAGACAAATGTTTTTTCTTTTACTTTGAAATGTATAGTATTTATTCTTTAATGTCCAATCTCAAATTTATAAATTATGCCCTGAAACACTTAAAGTCAGACCTGATCAGATACAGTTCACCATTAGCTTTCACCCCTGTCCTGACTACAAAAATCGTTCGTCGTTTCCTGGCTCACTCTTCCGGTCTTAGGACAAACTCATTTGATTAGAGTTATTGGAGAGTCACTATAAAACCTCTAACACTGGATTTTTGTGTGAAACTTTGACACATTCAGCATAAAGTCCCAGGATCAGTGCTGGTTGAAGTAAACTTTTCTGTGGTTGACAACATACTGTACCTGACACTTGTCACCCAAAGCTGCTACGAATTTGCCAACCCTCTCACTCACATCTGATAAATATATATTGGTTCATAATATTGCTGCCATGAAGACTTAGTAAATGACATTGTTTCTGCTACACTTATTAGAATATTCTTCAAAATCAAATGGCATTTTACGTACTTTAATATTTTGAATTCTGGTTTGAACCGGTTTCCATAGATGTGGTGCAGGTTTTAGGCTAAATGATCTTACAACTTCCGACCGAGCAGCCTGTCACTACAAATCTGCTGTTCCCGTTTTCCCTGTATCTCTCTGTCTCTTCCCATCTGTCATTCTCTCTCTGCATTATTATCTGTTCTACTCTCTCATAGTTACACACTAAGACACAGTAAGACATTTCCTTAACACAGTCTAAAAGAGAATTAATTAAATGTTAAAAGTGCGTGCCTTTGCTTTTTCTATTTTTCTTATTTACTGTAGGGAAACATGATGTTACGCAATTATAATCTGTGAGGAGAGTGATTCCTTGCAAATCTTTTATGCAGTTCTTGGCTCATCTTCAGCATTAAGCTGAGTCTTTCTCCTGACAGGCAGCAGAGTAATGTGACATGATTATGTAAAGTGATGTATTCATTTGGAAAAGAAATCGAACCAGGACAGAGAGCAAGAGACAGACAAATGTCAAACTGAGATACAAATGTATCCACTTGTTTTTATACCAACAGTCGTGCACGGTGCCAACTTTCTGTCTTGACATTAATAGTCATTGTGAATATAATTCTGCTCTGAAGCCACTGAAACCAACAGAAATGTTCATAGAGTACTGTCATAGACTGTGGTAAGATGCTTGTAAATACAGTTCCAGAAAACTGTAAATGGATGACTGCTCGCTTTTCATCTCTGTCATAAATCACTTCTGTCTGTCTTTTCCTCTTCTCTTCCTGTCTGCCTTGGCCTGTCTCAATATGTTTTGTGTACTGCTGGATGCATAGACAATTATGAAGGGGTAAGTTAAATGCAGTAACAGAACATATTGGCTGGTACCTGACGTTTAGTATGATATGTACCCACCTGTAAAACAAAGTCTCTTGATTCCTAATAATAAGTAAATACTACAATGTGGTTTGATAATTTCACTTATTTCTAATGGATATCAAACAGTGTCAACATTTTTGTCCGGTGGCATTGTTATAAAGAGCATCTCTCTCTTATTGTCTAATATTTTGAAAGAGGTAAAACTATACAGCACATTCCTGTTTTTAGATTTAAATAGAACCTGATGAAACGTGAACACAACTGAGTGAGCAAAAGTAGACAAAAGTGTGCATGTGATCATTTAAAAATATAATATAAATATATTTATTTGTACACCTATTCCTCGCCTATAATTCAGTGTGGAGAGATGGTGGAGTGATGGGCGGCCACGAAGCAGGAGCTACCCTGGGAGCAGTTAGAGGTTCAGTACCTTGCTCAAGGGCAACTCGGTAGTGCCCAGGAGGTGAACTGGCACTTCTCCAGCTACCAGCCCTACCTCCATACTTTGGTCCATGCTGGACTTAAACCGGCCCCCCTCCAATTCCCAAGCCAAATCCCTACAGACTGAGCTACAGACTAAACATAAAACCTTTAATACTATTGTTATTATATGCAGCTTTCACATCTTGGACGGTATTTATGTTATGAGCTGCTACAAAAGTTCCCTAATGTACACAAAATACTGGGATTGTTGCAGTGCCAAATGAACTTCAGACCCACTGAACTTATCCCACGTTACAATGCCTCCACCTAGTGGTATAATTTAGTAATTGGGCCACAAATGACCTCATAACACATTAAACAAATGGTAGACAGGGTAGTGGTGAGTCTGTCTTCACAAAACTGAATATGTGTCAACAACAATGCCTTACATGCTTTAAAAAAACATCAGGAATGTTATTATAAGGACTGTAATGATACTAAAGTTGTGCCTCTGCCTCTGGCTTGCACGTTTGTACGTAATGACGCAATGTGTACGCCTCCCAAAGAGACGAGTCGGACGTAGCTTCCATGTTCCTCTGTCAGACGTTTTCCTATGGCTGCGATGTTAGCGAGTCTTCATAGCTGAAATTATAATGTCCATAACGTCACAATGAGCACGATATTAACGGACCATGGTAAGTGTTTAACACTCAACTAAACTTACCTCCATTCAGTCCGTATTTGCCCTTACAACAGGTAAGAAGGTGACGTTAGTGACGTTTAAGGGTAACTTTAAGGCTAACGTTAACGGAAGCTGCGCAATATTGTAGCGCTGCATTTGCATCTGCATGTGTCGTTTGTTTTCACTGTAAATAGTTGTTTCTCCACATTGTTCCCTCCAGGTTTCCTCCCCCTTCCCTCTCTCCGTCTTATCGTCCCTCCTCTGCAGCTTGTGTCCGCTGCTCTGGCGGAGATAGTGAGGCAGGGAGCTGTGATGTACTACGGTCTGCTGGAGGAGTTCGTCTCCACAGTGCTGGAAAAAGTCCCTGAACTGCTCACCTACACAGAGCGGGTCCAACTAGTGATGGGTCTACGTGCAAAGGTGAGAATAAGATACTACATGTCCTAAGAATGCTGCAGTGCTGCTACTACTTGTTGCCGCAAGTTCAGGTAAATAATAAATTGATTAATCCATTGACAGACATTTTATTTGCAATTATCAATAATGTTATCAGTAATAATAATTTGATAATTGTTCCAGCTTTACAAATGTGATGATTTACTATTTTATACAACATAGTTCAATATTAGCTCCACTGCCCAACAGTAAAATCCTGTTTTTATATTAATGCACGAATAATAACAAGATAATAATAACATATATTACAGGACATCTTTTTGCATTGAGTTCTTTTACTTGTAATAGTTGTACATTTTTATGATTGTATGCACATGTTTAATATCAAGTAACATTTTCAGTGCAGGACCTTTATTTGTAACATGTTTCTGCCGTGTGGTATTAAGTCGTCTGCTTAAGTAAAAGATATGAATACTTCAATATGATATAGAGATGAGAGTTTAGGCGCTCTCTGCAGTGGTGGAATGTAACTTAATGCAGTTACTCAAGTACTTGTGCAACTTTGAGGTACTTTGCTTAAGTATTTTCCTGCTACTTTATACTTCTACACCACTACATTTAAAAGTAAAGTATTGCACTTTTTACTCCATGAAATGTATTTGACAGCTACACTTACTGCACAAGATAACACAAATACATTTTGTATAAAATATAGTGAAAATGGTGATCAAAGTAGTTAAAATTAGCTCCACTTCCACCAGTTATAACAGTAAAATGCTGAAAAGAATAAACCAGTCATAACCATTTAATAAAATACTGTATATAATGTTTCAGATAGAAAAGATAATACATTTTAAGAATAACTACTAGACCATTTAATTCTATGTTTTGTATTTGTATATCATGTTGAGCACCCAAACACCTGAACACACTGTGCCCAGTCTTATGCCACACACCTCCACATGTGACTTATTATTCACAAATGAAGCCTTCACTAAATAGTTCTCTTGATATGCCAACAGGTGGTGCTAGAGTTGTGCCGCAACGATGATTTCGCCAACCCACAGGCCATCGAGCCTCATCTGAGCAGAATAAACACCTACATCACAAACCAGGATAAAGATGTAGGTGCTCTTGGTAACCCTCCATCACTCTTTGTGCCATTCGTATTTATTTGTGTACTGTTTATTTGTTTTTTAAGACTTCCAGTTCTGAAGTAAAAGCATCAGTGACAAATTTCCTGAAGCTTATTCACACTCTAGTGGATGATCAATGCCAGAGGGACATTTTTTATCAGGTGAGTTGGTTGGTATATTATATTATATTATATTATATTATATTATATTATATTATATTATATGATTCTGTGAAATGTTATGAGTACTTTTCTCTTTATCTTTTAGAAAATCTTCCCAACAGTATTCGGCCCTAAATATGACTCAGCTCTACAGGCTCTAATGAGGAAGTTCCTCTTCAATCTGCAGAAGCTGCTTCCTGTTCCGAACCTTGAACAAGTAGGTACATAACAAATAATAATCCTGGGACAAATGAAGAAAACTATAACTAGATAATTAAAATGACCTGTTTCATGTAGTTTATGATACATCTGCATCTATTACAGATTTAGGTTGTTAGAAGTATGTTAGTGTGTGTGGTTAGCACAGAAACAATTAAATGTTTGTATTGTATTATATTATATTATTCCATCATACTCGTTAGATTGTAACTTTATACTTGATATGGTTTTCTAAATAGAAAATGTGCTGGAGGGTTGCAAGAAAATTAGTTGTGTAATGTTGTTTTATATTGGATATGAGTTATCCAGTGGACATTTTTTTTCTTTCTTTCATTAACTTACATAACCATATCTATATATATTTGTAATTACTGGAAGAGAAGGAACAAACAAACAAAGAAAAGCGTTAACTGATGTCAAAGTTAAAAGATTTTTCCTGAAATGCAAGGGTGAGGTTTGAATATAGTAACTTCTGAAATTGACTTCAACTGTTGTGTTTCATTTCAAGACTTCCCTTTGGCTCAGTCTCTCCCCTTCTATCTTAAAAGAGTGTGTAGACTTCATGAATCAACATGAGCCGCTGAATACACTCATTGAGCTTCACAAACATGATGGGCAAAAAGTTCCACAAGGTAGTACTTCAAGGATTTTTCACACATTTCCTGATTGGCTTTTGTATTATTGCATTTTCTTTGGTTTATTTATTGAAAATAATTTGTTTTGTTTGTGTGTGTTTTTCTAGCTTTGTCTTCCACTTGTGATGATTGCATCCTATCCAGTCTGTCCTATCACCTTCCAAATGTGGATGATGATGAAGGAGACACACTTGTCAAATCAGAATCTACATGTGTCTCACAAGAGTGTCAGGGAAGTAACTTACTTGACAGTGAGTCAAAAAAGATCAAAGAAGAAAACTTTAAGGGGATGCATTCACAAATGATGAGGAACGTAGATAGAAATGGACAGCAGCATGTTGATGGTCTGACTGAAGACCAGGGAGCCTCTGTTGAAGTAATACTTCAACCTTTTGATGAAAGTGGGTCTAATGATGATGATGATGATGACATGGACACAAAATTGTTTTGCCATTTGAAAACTGGCAGTAGGACATCCTCAAAAACCTTCCGGTGTCTTGTTTGTGGCCAAGATTTTCATTCTCTTAACAAACTAAAGAAGCACAAGGCTACTCATAGTGGTTGCTCTACAAACAAAGTGAGTCAGTCAGATTCTGAGAGCCAAAGCAGCTTTTTTGAAAAAATAAATTTGCATCCTAAACCAAAGACTTGCATTGAGAATAATGCTTCTCAAAGTAAGGCTGAGCTTCCAACACTGGCAAGTGCCACAACACTTAACCAACCAAATCTGAATAGTCTTACGAACTATGAGCAGTCTAAAGATGATTGTAGTCTTGTTTGTCATGCTTGTGGCAAGGTTTTCACTTACCCAAAGAACTTTAACAAACACCAGAGGAATTGTGGGGTTGGTAGTAAACGACAAGAAGAGACAGACCCACAGTGTTCCACAAGCTTAGCTCCTCACTCCAAACCAAACCCTGATGATAAGACCAAAGAGACTTTCCCCAGTGAAACTGAAACTGGGCCTTCAAATGTTTTACCCCAGGAATCAATATCTTCGGACTCACCTCAAGAGCAAACGTGTAAAAGAAGCAGTCGTGTCAAACAATGCTCCATATGTGGGAAAATATTTACCTGTTCTACTGACTTAATGAGGCACATGAGATGCCACACTGAACAGAGTCCTTACCTTTGTTCTCACTGTGGGAAAGGCTTTGATAACGATGAAGACTGCAAGACGCACGAGGAAGGTAAATGCAGAGTTTTAAGCGAGCGTTCGCAAGACAATTCCCCAAACAATGCAACGAAAAGGAATCAGAAGAATACAGTTGTTTCAAGCGGTACATATCATGTCCCAACAAACACAGATGCACCTACCAACTCACAGGCTATGGACCCATGTAAATCACCTCTGACATGCCAGGAATGTGGCCAGGGTTTTACTTACTACAAGAGTTTTGAGAAGCACCAGAGCAGATGTTCTAAAAGACCTCCTCGAAAGAAAACTCGAACAAGAATAAACAAGAACCATTTTGTTATCAATGCATGTAATTTCAAAGCAGCTGACAACACCAACAGGAGCTGTACTGAGACAAGTTCTGAAACTACAAAAACTCCAACGCCCGCAGACCATGCATATGAATCCCGGGCTAAATCTCGCACCATGAAGTGCACCATGTGTGAGAAGAACTTTTCAGAAATTATCCTTATGAAAAGACATTATTCCAAGTCGCATAAAGTTAGAGGCTCATACCCGTGTCCTTTGTGCAAGAGAACTTTTGTGAGGTTGTGCGAATTGGTTCGACATCAGCAAAACAAAAAACTGTACCAGTGCACTGCCTGCAAGAAATGTTACACCAAGCCAGGACTACTAAATGATCATGAAAAAATACATACTGCGAGTGTAACGCCACACATTTGTGAAACATGCGGGAAAAGCTTCAAATATCTCACTCATCTGATTCTGCATCAGCGCAAGCATAGAGACCAGCAGCCCAGTGTTTGTTCCTACTGTGGGAAACAGTTCAGTACAAAAGACTACCTGAGAGCGCATATGGTGAGGCACACAGGTGGTTACCCGTGCCCAGTGTGCGGAAAGAAATTCTATCAAAAAACATACCTTAAATGGCATCTGTATAAACACACAGGGCAAGAGCCGTACCTCTGCGACACGTGTGGGAAAGGCTGGCCGAGTGCAGCTCAGCTCAAGCTTCACATGGTTCAACATACAGAGGAAAGGCCATTCAAATGTGAAGACTGTGATGCCTGTTACAAGAGGGGATCCCATTTGATGGCTCACCGCAGAGCCAAACATCTGGGGTTGCGGCCATTCGTATGCGAGGTTTGCAGCAAAGCCTTTAGATTAAACAATGAGCTGAGAAAACACATGATGGTTCACACAGGAGAGCGACCGTTCACGTGTCCAAGGTGTGGCAAAACGTTCACGAGAAAATCTCGCCTTAGGGAACACAGAGAAAAGGCGTGTCTGTAACTTCATGCAAAACTCTTCACGATTCACATGCCATGTTACATTCTAACGCTACAGTTCATACCATATAGGTACCATAAGTTCTGTCACCAGCTACGTCTCAATATGTACAATAACTACAATATTTTCTCTGATATAGTGAATGATCCTCATTCACTGAGAATAAAAATGGCCTTGCTGCACAGAATGTGTCAAATCAAAGTCTTTTCTAAAATGTGCTGATGTCTACCAGGTTTCCCCAAGGAATACAAGAAGCTCCAGGCTGTCTGATAGAAGTAGGAGGAGGCACACTCACAATTTGAATAATTTTGGTCGAATCCAGTCCAACAGAAATAGCACAGAAAGAGATTGTTAAAACAACTGGTAAAGCACTCACAGGGAATGCTGTAACATCTGTTGAATGCTTAAATAAACCCAGAAGACACATAATGAATGTTTTTCTTGCTAAATGTTTGAATAGGGACTTTCTTTTGCATAGCTTACATGGGAGTGTAGCTGAAATGATTTGTCAACAGAAAATAATTGGGCAACTGAAACATTTATGTCATTTTTCAAGCCAAATTACCTTACATTGTGGGTTTAGTTTCTTAAATGTGAAGATTTGCTGCTCTTCATTGTTTAGTATCATTATTAATTGAAAATCTTTGGGTATGCACTGTTGGTCAGACAAAACAAACACTCTAAAGGTGTCAAGTTGGTCAAATTTTTCATAATTTATTATGTTTATAGACCACGCTATCAACCAATTCATTGAGAAAATAGATTATTCGATCATCATTAGTTACATCCCTACATGGGAGTGACAGAGAGCCAGAGCCAAAAACGTACCAGTGTCGCAAATAATTTGATTCAAGAGATTCAAGTCAAGAAATATGCAAACGCTTAATATTTTCCCATTGACATTTCCCAAAGCAGCTATAAGCTAAATCAAAGCTACAGCTCCTTTATCTAAATGAACCACAATGTAAAATCAGGTAAATGTCCTGCACTCAAGCTCTTACAGAAGTTAAAGTGCAAAAGTATTGCAAGCTATATTCACTTTGCTGAAGTGTCCCAGCACTCCACATGTAGAATGGCCTCATTCATGCTATATTGTATTGTAGTTATAGGATCATATTCACATGATGAAATCATCAGAAGCATTTACAATTTTTTGATCATGTGCAATGTCTATAAAAAAGTCCTAAAAATTTCCCACAGCTGTGTATCAACATTTCTTGTATTGCGTTAACAACATGCAGTAAGTGGTTAATCAATTCTTAAAACATCAGTAATTAGTTCTCTGTTGCTCAACTAATCGATTATCCAGTAAATCGTTTCAGCACTAGTGTATGTATACACATTTAACCATGTGCAGTAACCTGCTGCTGCAGAAAAAGCATTGGTCCACCAGGGAGCACTCGTACTCCAGGGACTGCCTGAATTTCATCAGCCAGAGTCAAACAGTATTATATGTAGAGAATATGTAAGTTAATTTCTTAGTTTCTTAATGCAACAAATTTGTCCAGCTGTCGGAATACTGACTTTTGAACTACCGCAGCTGATATTGTTATGTCTGACTGTAATCGTCTTTATGTTTGAAAGGATAAAGAAACAACTGATGCTAAATCATTCATTAGATCTGTTGTCTCGAGCATCAGACCTATTTTATATACTGAGCTTCATCTCTGCAGAGGAACACGGAGGAAACCTCGGTTTAGGATTTTCCACTTTGTCTGCTAATTAAGAAACAGTGTTGAAGGCGAGGTGATAGGGGTGGCATACAGCAGCTTTTGGGGGGGAAATTAACATTTCTGTAATAACCGCACAGTAGGGATGTAAGGACATTGCTGTTAGTCCTGTTTAATGAAAGGTGGGAGGCGAAAGGGAACACTGTATAGTTATGTATTTCAAGTCTTTTGAAAAGGCTATGGACAGGATGTGCTACACAAAACCACAAAAACAAATTTTGAAGTAATTTGGTTATATAGCAGTTTATATAACCATATTCTCACTAAATCACACCACTTGAAAGCAATCGAAAGAAGAAATCCCACAAAATGAAAGCAATCTTTAGTGGGCTCTGAAACACTTTACTGGTAGGCAGACTGTGCCACTCCTCTGGGATGTTCTGGCTGTCTCCGTCTGCAGAAACGCTGATTTTTCCCTGACTGAAACCTCCATCTGTCCTGCTCACTCTTGATGAACACCACAGTATGGAGTGGACTATCAACTAAAGAGCTTAGGTCCCCTCTGGCCTCTTCTGGCTCTGCTGAAGTTAAGACTAATATCTCCTGGTCTCAGGCACAGGTAGCTCAGCGTTATATAACATGCCACATCAAAGAGTTTTCCCACTTACTTATGAGCCATGACTGCTGTCATAATTGCAGGTGTTACTACAGCAATGGCTCTTGATGTGACCTCATTCACTCTCTGACCCCAACCACCAGAATTCAAATAAAAACTGCCTGGGTAGGGTAACTTTAACACCCTGGTGGCCTTGGGGTTCAGGTGCCAGCCATGCACCTATGCATGGCTATGCACAAATGTGTCTAATATGTATGTGTTTCTAATTAAAATTATTCTGATTGGATATGTTTTATGTTTTATGCTACCACTGGAAATTTTCAAAACCTAGACTCTTTAATTAACTTTTCAGAGAGCAGATACTAATGAAAAAATAATTACAGTGTATATAGTGGCTACTGTTACCTTGGTGACTGAATTTCATATACAGTAATATACACTGTATACAGGTAATATAGTGAAAGCAGGATTTCAACAGCTTATTAGTTGAGATTCAACAACCCAACCCCCACTGTGGTTAAGGTTTTGTAAGCATGAGGCACAAAACATATTGGTTCACATTCATGAATTGTCACATATATTCTATGGATCATCTGTTAGACATCTACAGACAGCAAAACAGAATGTTGTAAACTATCTGAGGTTGGACTGTACAAATAAAGTGTTACCATGTTTTCCTTATTTGTAATTTTAAAATTCTATATGGGCCAAGGGTTATGTTCACACTGCAAGCCTTAGAGCCCAGTCCTGATTTATTGCTTAGATCTGATTTATTTGTTTGGCTGTCCGCATAATTTTAAAAATGTGGCTAAAATCAGATTGCAGTGTGAACTAGTCACAGTGCTGGACTGAGCCGCATGCACAAAAGAACAATAAAGAAGACAGCACACTGTGTACTGAAATAAACATGAAGGTCACTACACTACAGTTTCATTTATTCATGTCTAAGTTGATGTGCAGTGGAAACCAGCAAATTCATGAGCAGATGATAATGAGGATGGATATGAGAATAAATAGAGCCACATATTGTGGAGTAATGGCTGTACACAGGTGTGATGCAGAGTCGGAGCAAGCACACAGCGTTATGATTCCTTTTACTTGTACACAGTTGTCACCCCAAATACCTCTGACTTATAAGTGATAAGTGAAATGATAATACTTATCACCTCACTGTCTCTTCAGTGACTACCTCCATCTCAGCTGTTTTCCAGACTCACTAAATGATTCCTACCAGAACAGAGTTGTGATGAATGTCAACCTAGAGTAACTTAAAATCGCATAAATTCACACTGGGGTTGCATTGCAAAAAAATCAGACCTGTATCTGATTTAGGATCACATATGAAAGTGACCTCAAACAGAATTGAAACGATCAGACTCAATGTGATTTAGGCTGCTCTCACTGTCATACAAAAAAAAAAAAAAAAGATCTGAATCACATATAAGCGAGAAAATCTGATTTCAGACACTTTTGTCTGCAGTGTGAACATAGCCAAGTTGAAAAAGTAATTTGATCACTGCAGTTATTATGTGACGTGATTACAAAATCAATTCTACATTTGGATCTGTGGAGAAAGGATAGGAGCAAAATATCCCTTTAGTTCAATCACTTAATTCCACACTCCATTCCACGTTCCCTTCAGATCCCAGTCGTTTATCCTGTAGGCTATTAATCTGATTTTTACTCAGACTCAGACTCAAACTGTCTGAAAAGTGCAAGCATAATTTACCATAATTTTCTGTGTAGAGCATACACAGTACATGTCTGTACAGCTTCACTCCAAAATAACATAAAAAACAACATTTATTCTACATTGATAGACAGGGAAAGACAGACAGCTAATACTAAAATCTTTATATTCTAAAAGCTTTTCCAAAATGGAAGTTGGAGTATTATTCATTTATGGTTTATATTGTGACAAAACATTTGATGGTTAACAAACATCACGTGGTGTAGCTAATCAAATATTGTATTGCACATGTGTGCAATTGTCTGTGATTGTCTTTATCCTCATTTAAATGATAGAAATATTCACCGGCTTGGTTTGGAAGCTGAAACGTATCCTGGCTTTTATTATTAGAAATAGGATACAATTTTGAAGGACTGCTGAGTGGTGCAATGCAGCTTTGATTGAATTGAGTCCCAGGTTTGCAGCAGCGTTGAAGGAATTCTGACTCTGTAAGGTCTCTTACTCAGCAGAAATGTCCTTAAGAGCTGGGGCACTATGGGAGCTGCACTGGTGACGCCAGCAACAAATGCCATCCTGTAGACATTCATCATCTCCACTTAATGGATGCCCATTGTTTGTCCTCCATGTGGCTGACATTAACTTGCTGAGAATATACATTTTGTTGTAGATATCTGGGGTGTCACCCACCCATCCTTCAGGCAACAGACTGGATACAGCGCTCTGCCTCCTTTGTTTTGTTTTCTCGTTCCCAACAAAATTTATTGCATGTTGCTTTAAATTCAGTAAAACCAGCATTAGGGAGTAACAGTGATTCAGGCGGGGCTCTCTCCTCCAGCGTAATTGGTCCTTGGCAATGCTGCCTTTCAGATTGCAGTGGTATCTTTTACCCCTCTCTGCCCAGTGTGCTGCCACACTTACTATAAATATGACCCATAAGCACATCGTCATGCAGCTTTCTTCAGCTTTGGAGGCTTTTGAAAAAGGCGTTATTTCTCAGCTGGCGTGTGGAAAAGCACATCACAGCCGAGAGCCTTTCCCACACTTCCAAGTGTGGTGGAGAGAGAGCGTGAGAGATGAAAAGAAAGCAGAGAAAGAGAGAGAGATTCTGGGAAGATGCAGCTTCCTGCGGGCTCTCATAGTCGACACCTGCCTGTCATTTTCTCTGAACCATCTTGCTACAGAGGTTGGCAAGTGCTCTGGCCTGGTGACACTGACGGTTGATTGAACTTATATGCAGCAGGAGCATCTAGTAAGGGTCCTGAATATAGCATTGCTATTTTTGCTCTGATTTTCCCACTCATGTTTTATTCAGAGCTGGAATGCTTTAACACGAGAAGGCCTATGTGCATCCAAGTAGGGAAGATGGATGCCCGGTTGTCTTTTGAGATGCAGGGCTGTTAGTCTGTCATGTGATGGTGTGAAACGTCAGCCATGTGCTGTGTGTTCGGGAGACAGAGAACTGAAATCTCCTGCTACTAATTATCACCACTTTGTTGAACACTTTTGCTAATAGCCCCTAGTGTTGCTACAAACAGCTAAAAACAATACGAATTCAACAGCCTCTGCACTGGCTGCAGCCCGACTAGTCAATCTTAAATTCACATATCCTTTGAAAAAAACACGGACAGCTGAGCTCGAATATGTGATTGCAAATTCTGCTTGTTCTTGACCTTGCAGTCACATTTAGCTGCCTTTTGAATTCCAACAAAATCTGGATCATCTGACTAGATTTTTTTTCCATGAGAGTGAGACACAGTATAAAATATCTGCACACATCTACTGTTAAGAGAGGGTACAGTTAAATCTGTCCCACCGCCGACATACTGTACATCCTCTCGTAAACCCTGCTGGCACACAGAGCTCTGCAGCAGAAATGGGTCCCGTCCCACCGTGCATCTGGTGTGTATTGATTATACTCTTTTGGACAGCGGCACTTACAGTACACAGGGATTGCAACACAGAGCAGCAGCAGAAAGAGAGAGAGACGGAGAGAGGTGCAGGGAGTGGTGGGTGGTGAATGAGTTGAGTTGAGTTTTTTTTTTAGCTTAATGTAGCTGCAACACAGAGCCAGATTTGAACATTGGATTGTGAGACAGAGAGTGCATGTACAGTACATCCAAATGCTGCGTGTGTTCAAGCTTGCTTATTTACATTTGTACTTCCCACTAAATTTGTAGACACATTTGTATTTTAACAAAAAGTATGCATGATGTATATGTACAAGGATGCAAATACACATCCTCCAACAACTGCAATGCAGCCACATCTTGGCTTCAGCTTTGTCTATTTGCATTCATGCCCGGTGTAATGGCGAGAGCTCCAGCCATCGGCGTCCTCACACCTCTTCACTGTACATAGCATCCAGCTGGTAAGAACAATTAACATCTGTACAGCGGGTTGTGCTGTGTTTAATGTCCCATAGCCAAAGCACACCTAAGAAGAGTCTCACATGTGAGGACAAAGTGACTTGTGTGTCGATGCTGCAAGATGCAAAAACACAACAAAATGAATATAAAAATCTATTAGTCACATTCTGGATCGCAATATGCTACATTATTCTTAAACACTGTATTCATGAGCTGTGCTCAAATAACGCTGGCATGGCTAGAAGCAAGTTCTATTTTGAGAGGATCTTAAATTTTATTAAAAGTAAACAAAGCCTACCAAGATCACTGCTTCATTTGCTATTTTTTAGCACAATTAAAAAAGCAAAAGAGGAAAAACTCTGCCATGTAGCTATTCCTGTTTAAATCACAACATAAAAGCATGAATGTGCAGTATTCACAACACAACTGCACTGTAAAAGACAACTGTAATTGCACCAGGCATTCAGTCAGACAGTCTATATTAACAACAAAAGAATATTACCGAAAGGAGTATAAGTATATGCTCAGAGAGAAGGGATTGAGAAAAAATGTTAGGTGGAGTGTGTGAGCAAAGATGTAAAAAAACCCAAGGATGTCTGGTCTTTTTGGTAGGAGGATGTTAGCGGAAAATCAAAAGCGCTAGCTCCTGTAATTGGGAGAGTTTCTTGTGTGTGTGCAGACAGAAAGCAGATGGGGCTGTAGTTGAGGTGCTGAATGATGGGAAAATAAAAACAAGCAGACAACCTCTTCTTGGTGAGACGGCTGCTGTGTCAGCAGGCAACACATGCACATCAAGGTAACAAGGGACCGATACGCATGCACACTTGGTGGCACACACACTTGCACACGTCTCTGCCTTTCGGCTAAACAATCCATAGACAAGATCCACAGGGAAATAGTAATGACTCTAGATCCACAAACACTGTAATCTCTCAGCTGTTAGTCCAGATGACAGTGTGTGTGTGTGTGTGTGTGTGCGGGCAGTAATGATTGAAATCAAACCTGTGAAGTAGGTCAACCATTTATCTACACCTACATCCTCTAATGTTTTATGATGGGTGACACAACCGTTGATAGCTGCACACTAACTGATGCCATTATATTGTTATGTCTTTGTGACTGTGTGCAGGGCCATTTAACTCGGGAGCAAATTAGATTAGTGCAGAGGCTGAACAGGTCAATGCAATAAAGCAATGTTTCATACGTGCGCTGATTCCATTAGAAGCCCATAGAGTATTTGTCATGTGTATGCTACAAGCCTCATTTCTGGAAAAAGTCAGCACAACATGCAGCAGAGACTGAATCCCTGCAGACACCATACTGATCCATGTATGGGCTAACCAAGCTCAGGGAGTAAAGCAAAGCATCAGCTGTTTAAACACTGAACAGTGTCGAGTTGGCTTCGAACCTTCGATTCATCTCCAAATGATCACACACTCAAGCTCGCCACACATCAAAGCAAATAACACAACTCTGTTTTCATTGAAAGAGAAACCAGACTGGCAGTGTCTTGATTTTAACTGTGAAGTGCATTTTCTGCTCTCTGTGAAGCAGCAGTTCATTGATGAAAACACGGATACAGTTATAAAATTTTCAGTGACTCACAAAGCATCTCGGCCTCCCCTTGTGTCATTCTTTGCACACTAAATGTAATTGTTTTTATGATCTATATGGGATATTAAGCCGGGTTTAAACATAATAAAGAGAAACCAAAGCCACTGCCTTGTCCACAACTACACAGAGATAATTACTTAGTTCTTGTTTCACATCCTTGGCAGCTCTGGTCATTTATCATTATTAAGCACCTGGGCACACAAGCACAAGACTTTTGGTTGCCTTGGTAATAAGCAAGCTAAATCCTGCTCCACTTCTTCAGGTGGAAGTGAGTCAACAGTACTGTTGTACAAATCGCCCCCGTACCATCCTCATGCTTTGTATGAGCTCGTTGTAGAGTAGGGAAATAAAACCAAAAAAAAAAAAAAGGAGCACAGAGACAAATGACAGTGTCCTACCACTGACAACAGGCTTGTCTCCACAGGCCAAATATTCATTGGCAAGAACAGCCAAGAACTACAGAGGCTTATCTGAGATAAACACACTGGGAGTCTTTTTTATTCAACATTCACTCATGCAGGAAAACACAACTGAGCACTTTTGCTCTTTTCCAGCAGCGCCCTGGTTCACATTGCACACCTGGGAGCTGTCAATACAGCAGTTACATGGTTGACCACTGAGCAGCTGCACTGGTGAAAGGTGCAGTCACTTTATGATTAAACTTATGACCCTGTGATCACAATCTCCAGAGTCTGGACTAACTAACACAAACTCTGCTTGGTGAGCTTTTGAAGAGTGATGAAGTTTTGCTGCCATTCTCTGGTTATATCTGTTTTAAAGTGAATATGTTTGAGATTTGGGACCAGTGGTCCAGACAAAACAAGCAATTTAAAGACAACAACCTTTTATAGACTCAATTATTGATTAACTAATTCATCTGCAATGAAAAGTATCTGCGATCACAGCCCTATAAACACACTGCTTTTTCATTACAATGGAATATGTGTACACTGTGCACCATTCTAAACTTTAGTTTAAATCACACTGAAATCATGTTTTCCACATGAGTGCATTCAATAGAGCAAAACACAGATATCTAAAAAAAAGAAATACCATCTACAAACCATCTCCGAAAACCTACATGTTCTCTAAAAATCCCTTATTGAACTGGCCAGCATCCAAACACCACAGTAGACTAGGCGTGGTGCTCATCTCACACATTTTGCTGAGTGGATAGATGGGTGTGACTCCAGCAAAGCTGAGATGCTGGAGGGGGGAAGGATCTATAAAGTTGCGATAGCTCTTAGGATTAATATGTTTTGCATCCTGTATTTGAGAACATTTGCATCCAGGGAACAAACAGCGTAGGACTTGTGATGTCATTCTAGTCATTACACATGTGGGCACACTCACATCATCCCAGTGAATGAATAAAAGAAAAGCAAATTTGTGACTGCTACAAATCGAGATTATTAAATTACACGAGCTAGCTACCGTGAGATCTGTTTTTTCTATGTGTAAGCAGCGTGTGTCTTGATTACACTGGTGTGCAAAAAAAAGATCTGAATCTGTTGACTCAGTCAGCATAAAATGCCAAGTCACCATGGTAACAGGGGATGCAACACGCTTTGTAAAGGGTGATGGAGACGGAGGACTGCTCACCACGAGCATCGTGTATAACAACTGTTAAATGCGGTGATTAAAATCTACAAAACATTGCTGAACAAACCGAATATCCCATCAGATTTTGTGCACCACAACCACAGCCAAGGCTTTGAGCTACTACAGATCACGTTGAAGCTTCTTCACATTATGTAACTGCGTTGAATTACAGTGGATTTACCAAGCGCTGACGAAATCTAAATTCACACATGAATGGCATTTAGAGCATTAAAATTGATGTTTAATATCTAAACTCCATCAGAGCTGCTTTTTTTTTTTTTTTTTTGCGCCAGACACGTCAGTAACCAGCAGCGTTAGTCTACAAAGTTGCATAACATTTCAGTCAGATTTCTCGCTGCCTTACAAGAATATTTATACACTATCCATGAATAGGATACATTTTGGAGGGATAAATCTCACAGGAAAACTAGCAGTCCACACGGACAATAACCTATAGGGATATTGTTGTATTTTTTATATATATATATATATATATATAAAGCAGGAGCATATCTACAATCCCTTCTTCTATCCACCCTCATAAAGACGTCTGGCAAAATATCTAACAGAAAGATTTTGGGGGGCAGGATGGATGGGTGAATGGGTGGATGGATGGATGCGCGCCTACCTGTCCGCAGGTTGAAGGAGAGTCGGGCTTCAACGAGATATGGGGTGTCGCTCTTGGAGCGAAGTCTCCTTATCGGTCTGCGGTCTGTACTGCTGTCTGGAGTGGTCGCCATCAATTTGAACCAGTGTCCGGGGATGACTGCTGGCCGACTGGGGGCAGACGCAGAACCACGGCCACTCACACACCGAGAGGTAGCTATTGATGGAGAGGAGGGAGAGTTCACACACACACACACACACACACACACACACACACACACACACACACACACACACACACCGAGGGAGGGAGAGGAAGGGAGGGAAGGAGAGGAGAGAGAGAGAGAGAGAGGCGTCGGTGGAAATCTGGCATGGTGTGAGGAAAAAAAGATGGCTAAATATAATATCAAATCTCACTTTAACACTTAAATTAAACGTAGATCTTGTCACACTCTGATTCAGAAAATATAATCTTAGCCTATATATACAGATGTAGATTTAAAGTAGGATTTTTTCAAATTTAAAATATACGTTGTCACAATTAAGTAAAACATTGTTCTGTATCATTAATGAATGATATGAATAAGTATGATTATTTATAATTTTGCACTTGTAGGGGGAAAAAGACAACACATGGGTTTCACATTTCCACACTACACAACACACAAACCTATACCAGAGCACACAATACAACATGGTATACTATTAAATATAAGCAAACAGCAATAAAATGTCATATATATGATAATGTGATATATAAATGAATACTTAAATGTAGAACCATAGAAGAAGAGATGCAATGAAATGGCAGATTTCCAGTGCAGTTCATGTGATGTGTAATATGCTCAGTTATGTGTAGATGTAAACATAAATATAAACACAGTGATAAAAGGCACAATTAGACTATACTATTCAATGGTGTTTCATGAAGTGTTGCTCTGAGGATGAATGAATCATCCTGAATGAACTACACTTGCAGCAGTCTGCCACTAGATGTCTCTGTTAAACTACACTTTTTTTTCTTTCTTCGCTTTACTTCAGTTTATGTGCATTTTTTTTCCCACCCACAGAACGCTTCACGACAGTGTGGTGCGTTTACGGCCTCTCATGATAATTGCAGTGATAGAGGTAAACAAGCAAACTCGTCGCGTCTTTCTGCTCCGAAAGTGTGAATTATCACCAAGCGAGGTAAGCACGGCGAGGTTAGCAAGGCAAGGTCATTTAAACACGCGTGTTTCGGTCCTGTTCTCACACGATGTTACCTGTAAATACACGTTTGTGTTCGCACGTTAGTTCCTGCATGCTGTGTGTGTGTGTGTGTGTGTGTGTGTGTGTGTGTGTGACAGAGAGCACGACAACATTTCACACCGAGCTAACTTCAGTTCACGACGTTAATGCAGCGGTATGCTGACGGCTGGCACATCTTAGTTTGTAAAGAGCTTAAAGTGAACTACTTGTGCTGTTGGTAGTAAAGTGGCTGGTTATTGGTGATTGCATTGGAATAAAACAGTTAAAAAAGACCGACAAACAGCCATAACAGTGAGTGCAACTTAGCTGTAGCTCTTTAAATCAAAGTCGTAGTGACCTTTAGCCTATTATAACGTTACATTAGGCTAGTGAGTTGTAGTCTTTTAGGCTTTTGGCTGGTGAGTTGTAGTCTTTTAGGCTTTTGGCTGGTGAGTTGTAGTCTTTTAGGCTAGTGAGTTGTAGTCTTTTTAGGCTTTTGGCTGGTGAGTTGTAGTCTTTTAGGCTTTTGGCTGGTGAGTTGTAGTCTTTTAGGCTTTTGGCTGGTGAGTTGTAGTCTTTTAGGCTTTAGGCTGGTGAGTTGTAGTCTTTTAGGCTTTAGGCTGGTGAGTTGTAGTCTTTTAGGCTTTAGGCTGGTGAGTTGTAGTCTTTTAGGCTTTAGGCTAGTGAGTTGTAATCTTTTATACATCAGGATGGTGAGTTGTAGTCTTTTAGGCTTTAGGCTAGTGAGTTGTAGTCTTTTACCCATCAGGATAGTGAGTTGGGCAGCCTGTAAAACCTGTTCTGAGTTTGTTCAGGCTTGCAGGGCGCGCCCAGTTGTGTTTTTTAATAATTTAAGGAAGCTATTTAAAACCTTCCTCTTACTTTATGTATGCACAGTCCCTGTTTTGTCATTGCCAACAGGCTGGCTTCCTCACTTTGCTCCCATTGCACAATCTTAACATTGCATGCATTGTTGCAGCCATATCTTTACGGCAATGTTTAAGTGAGATATGCAGTTGCACATACACAGGTTCACTTCTATTGTTTGTTTTTTTTTTCCTCACACACACAAAAATATGTTTTGGTGGCTGCTGCAGCACAGTTACACTAAATGCATATAATTTTATAATATAATATAATTTTATCTATAATTTTCTACACATATGCTGCAACTGAACCGTCCATTTTTGGTATATTTGAACACTTTGGAATCCCTGATAGGATTTTTAGAAAAACCCACGTCTAATTCAAGATGAGATTTCCTTCATATTTAGTGTAGAAAACTCAGAATCCATATAAACCTAGAAAATCTGTTCATATCTGCACCATATACTGCAAATCAATTTAGTTTAATATGTGACTTAATATAATAATTTTGTTTCATTTTGTGTTCTCTGTCTTGTTTTTTATGCATTCTAGTGACAATGCTGCTCCAAAATCGAGCCGTGTTTGCACTCGGTCTTCGCATGTGCTCCACTAATGTGACGAGAGGACCTTTGGTGGACACAGGAAGACCCAGCTCAGGTAAAACTACAAGAGTGCGCTCAGTAGTGTGCGGATCTCCCCCAGGTGTGTCTGTGGGCATGGGGGTGGGTGAATGAATGGGAGACAATACTCAGGTTACGTAATCAAGGTGCAAATCTGACAGCAATGTAAAATGTGTCTGAGTGAAAATGGCAACAAAAGAATCAGCTAACACTAACATGACTGCAGTGTATGTTGTCCCTAGCAGAAAGAGGATTACAAACTGAAACAGTTGTTCATCACTTGATGGCCCTACAGTTAAGAAGAATGAGGAATCAGCAGTCGGCCTAAAACATAGCAGTCAATAAAACAAGTTTTTCAATGATTGTGAATCACTGCAACCACAAGAGGTCCGTGAGCATACAGTCAAACATGCCCACAAAAATATTGATGGGTCTTGCAGGAGATAATGACAGCTGATAGGTTTATATACGATGTTGGTTTCCAGCTGTATCAGGTCAATATTGATCTGTCATTAAACAGTGGAAACAGTCAGGTCATCCTTCCTGACAGGCACCGTACATAAGAAAATGTTACAATCAAATTTCACAATAAGGTATAGAAATCTCATAGCATCTAGGAAATGAGTGGAAAAATAAATCAAGTAGTAACTAAATTAATCAAAACAAACATGTAGTTCCAGAATAAGTTCATCCAGAACTATGTAGTAGATAATGATAAGTTATTATGGATCTATTGATGTTAGTGTCTAATGATTACTTAAGTGTACATTTGCATTTTGACCTCTTTCACAAATCAATTGTTCCTGAGTCCACTAATGCAAAGTTTCATTGATTAAAACCACACACTGTTAATGGACAGTCTGTTTGTTGTTGTCTGGCTTAAAATTGTTACTGAATATTAGAATAAGATGTTGGATCATCTTAAGAACAAAAAACATTGATCACTCAAATTCAACTTGTGACTTGTCTTCTATTGTTTGGTATTAATAAATATATTAAAAACAAAATCCCTTAAAAAATTGTTTTCCCCTTTATTTTCCTAGACATGTCTGAATTCCGCCAGGCCTTTTCCAAAGCCAAGCACATAGCAATCATCACAGGGGCTGGTGTGAGCGCAGAGAGCGGAGTACCAACCTTCAGGGGAGAAAATGAGAAGTGGAGGAAGTGGCAATCTCAGGTAATTTCCTAAAAAGCAAAACACACTGTTGTATATGGCTGTATTATTTGTTGCTTTTATTTAGGTCAAAGTTTTGCGTTTGGTCAAATTTTCAGCTGTGGTTCAAAGTTGTTGCTGTGGAGTGTATTTTATGTTTACATATACATCTTCAAAGCTCAGTAGATTTTTCTCAGCAGCAACAAGCAGTAAAGAGACCATCTGGTGTTTGTTGCGTAATCTGGATTCTTGTTGTGGGGTACAGCAATCTTTACTTCCTGGAAAGAATCAAAAATTGTCTTTCATACAAAAAGTTATAGTTTTTCTCCCTGATTGAGGTGTTTAAACTTAATCTATGCTGTCTAATTCTTGTATTTGAATACTACACTCTTGATTACTACCTCCTTAGCACTTGAGTTTTGACCTAAAACAATCCAATGTTGATGCAGGATCTGGCAACTCCAGAGGCCTTCTCTCGCAACCCGTCTCGGGTCTGGGAGTTCTACCATTACAGAAGGGAGCTGGCTTTGAGCAAGAAGCCCAGTGCTGCCCATCTGGCTATAGCAGAGTGTGAGGCCCGGCTGAGGAAGCAGGGACGCTCAGTGGTCGTCATCACCCAGTGCATAGACGACCTCCACCGACAGGCCGGGTCCAAACATGTGCTCAAGGTTCATGGTGAGAGGCAGAGTTGGGTTCGACGTACAGACTATCATGCATCAGACTGAAATATTGATATGAGATCTCACTGCACATAATAATTGCTAATTTTAAAGGAGAGAACTTAGATGTGTTTTACTTTTGAAGTTTTGGATTTGGACAAGTTGCCATCGAGAGACAAAATACTTAAAATGCAGAGGATTCATTTGTCTATGGAGATAAATAAAATATAACTAAGTACATTATAACTAAAATCCTGAAGCTGCTTCATAGTCAGTGATTACTGGAAAATATGACAGCACCGTAGTGTGGTATTACCCATGGTTTTACTGGGATATGGAAACATTTTGGGATTCATAGTTTTTGGTTTTTCAAAACAAACATCTCATGATGCCCACAGAGTTAGTATTTAATGCCAGTGGACTAAACTCAGAAAGGTGTCTTGTAATGACATAATTTCAAGTGCTGATTCAGTTTTATCTGTTTTTATACAGTTTTAGGGTGGATTATGGTAAAAAACAGCGCATTGACTTGATTCTTTTACTAAAAATCTTGCTTTAATTAACTACAGTATGTATGAGTCAGGGCACAAAAACTTTCATTGTCAACAAATTCTGTGGGCCTAAATGACAAACAGCTGTGTTTTTCGTGTGTTCCTGCAGGCAGTCTGTTGGAGACGCGCTGTGTGAGCTGTGGAGAAGTGACTGTGAACAAACGAAGCCCCATATGTGCTGCCCTGAAGGGCAAAGGGTAAGAGACGGCACCTATAGAGTACATACAAACACTTGATAAACATGTAGTATTTGTAGTCTGATCTCCTTAGTTTGACCTGAATGAGCTATTTAACCCGCTGTGTTTGTTCTCTTAACGTACAGTGCGCCTGACCCAGATGTTGCTGATGCCCAGATTCCTGTGGATAAACTGCCAAGGTGGGATTACTGTCACTTCATATTAATAACACTGAGGGTCAGATTTACTAAGCCTTTCATACTGCTTTTCTGATGCATACTATGCCTGGAGTTTTCATTTATTAAACAGGTGCACGAGCCTGAAAACACAGCTTGCCTTTCATCTTAGGTGTATTATGCATGGCAGCAGTTAAGTGTCGTATGCATTTGAGGGAGGATTGTACAAATACCAGTAGGATTAGCTTTTTGCGTGTGCCAGTTTTACATGAATATTCTCTACCTATAAAGAACAGGTGCAGGTGTGTTAAGAGGGAAGGTTGTGTTGAGAGAGTAAAATCCTGCATACGGAGTCTTACAATGAAAGGACAAAAAAAAAGTAAGGAGTCGGTTTGTGCTCAATAAACATGAGCTTCATCTTGATTTTAACTGTGGACTCTCCCCCAGTCACACTCTTTAGGCAAGAGAGTTTAAGTGGAATTTATTCGATATGCTTACGAGACATTAGTTGTATTAACCACCATCTCCACCCTCCACCTGCTCCGCTTTGAGCCTCTGCTACTGCTGCTCCTTCCCGCTCAGCGCTCTCTGTCCCAGCTCTCCCTCACCACCTGTTGTAGTCACTTGTTATTTTATGTATTTATATATATGAATTCTTTTATATTGCGCCTCATTAAGCTTTAATACATAAAATAATAGATCATAATAGATAATAGAGCAAAGTACCATGCTGGAATAGCATAGTTAATTCAGAGCTTCCATGTGGGGCCAGTGGTGTGCTACAGTTTAGGCTAGCAAGCGTTACTAAAACATTTGCACTCTGACAAATTGAGTTTGAATTCATATGCACACATTGTGAACATCAACAGTAAGAACATGAGTTGTACTGTTGAACCATAAAGAACAAAACAAAAGTCATTATGCTTTAATTTGTCTCTGCTTTCCTTATGTCTGGCCCATCATTTCTACATTATGATTTATTTACATCTGCTTCTTTGCTCTTTATGGGTTTTAACTATCAAGCATGTTACGCCTCTGCCCAAACAATCTGTGAAACTATGTCTGTGCAGATTTATGCTTCTGTGTTACGGCCAGTTATTCTGTTATGAGTGCAGAATGACACAATTAATCATCTAAGGATTGTTTGGTGCCGCTGTATCAAGGTGTAACGAAAGCGACTGCCACGGTCTTCTGAGGCCCAACGTGGTGTTTTTTGGAGAAACTCTGGACTCTCACATTCTGACCAAGGTGGAAAAGGAGATGGAAATCTGTGATCTCTGTCTAGTGGTAAGTTATCCTCATGTTTGCATGCATATGCGTCATAGTCTCCTCTTGTGTAATAATATTATGTAAAACTAATATTTGCCCAGAGTCTCGACTGGACCTGAAATACAATGCTGTGCAGTAGATTTCAAAATAACGCCGTTGTACGTCATTGTCGTACGTCATTGCTCCTTGTTTTTAACCTACAGGTGGGCACATCTTCAATCGTTTACCCGGCAGCCATGTTTGGACCCCAGATTGCGGCCAGAGGCGTCCCAGTGGCAGAATTCAATACACAAACAACACCAAAAACTGAGTACTTCACGTAAGTCAGTCACGAAACCGAGTGAGCATGTTGCAGAAAATAATACTATACCAACAATAACAAAGGAAGTTGGCATGAAAATATATTAATTAAAATAAAAACTGACAAGTAGGGCATTATGCAAGTGTATATTAAGATTTAGTGCCACCCACTGGCAGCATAGACAACAACTAGGCTGCTTTCCAGTGTTATACACTGTTACCTTAAATGTAGGCACTTTCAACTCATTGACTTTCCACCTTTTCACCTAAAATTCTGACGCTCTGTGTGTTTCTTCTTGTGTTTTTCTCGTGTGTGATGCGGCACAGACACCATTTCCAGGGTCCATGTGGAATTACGCTGCCTCCAGCTTTGGCGCGACATGAGTCAGAGGTTATTTAAGAGCCACAGGAACAACTTTACACGCAGCAACCAGTGGCTTCTTCAACAGAGTAATGCTATCCAAAGCTGGGTGGGGTCTCATAGCGTCTTTTATTCCAAATGTTTGCCTTAAAATCAGTTCAGCTGTTGATGCTTGGTAGAGGCTGAGTTGTACAGAACATAGCTTTTTAAGACTTTGAGATGGACCTCTTAATACTTGAATATATAGCTCGCTAAACTGGAAATGGGATATTGTATGTTTTACGTATGGCCTTCTAAGAGAAAGGCATGCACTATGCAGCTTGCTGTAAAAAGGAAATGCACTGTGTATGATGTTCTTTGCATAGGAAAATATCTTATCGGTTATCAGAGGGTATTGATAGTCTTTACATATCTTGCATATTAAATGCTGGTGAGGGATTCACATATTTTGTGTACTATACTCTAGAATGATGCTGTAGATGAGATCATATTACTCCTGGTGCCAGTGGAGATTACAACTCTTTTCTCTTTCCACAGAATGACCAGATGTACAGAGCATAACATAACCTTGTGCCTTTCAAAACAGTTTACACAACCATGACCAAATGCTCGCTTTCAACCTCAAGTGCAAATCAACCAATGTTACAGAGATTTAGCCAAGTGTACAGAGGACAGAGAGGGTAGTGAGAGGGGAAATCTTTTCAATACCAGCCTGTAACAGCATTATTTCCCTCTCATGGGGTTGGACTGTTTATTATTACGTTAGTACAGTTACATATCATGGATTATTCATGATACATTTTTACAAATTCCAAATGTCTGTTTGCAAAAGATATATACAGTATATACATGTTTAAACACTGCAGATGTAAATGGTCTAAAAAAAATGAAAGCAATGATATTAAATAACATGATTATCTGTTTTTAGACAACTTTTTTGTCCATAAACGTTTCATGTAGTTATGTACTAAAACTGCCAATGCAATTATACAGAACATGATCATTAAAACACTAAATGTACGGTTGCCGTTTTTGTGTCTTAATGTCATCCATTGTTTTGACTGTACTGCAGTGTGTGTGCCCAAAATGAACAGTAGATGCCAGCATGTAGCTTCTAATCCCAACCTTTAGATTATAGAGTAACATATAACTCTGCACTGAAAGAGACTCAGGAAACAACCTTGTATCCACATGGGTTCTTCTCTTAGTATGCATGAGTGAGAGGAAATGCAGACTTAAGTACCCTGAAGCCATCAGTGAACTCAGAGTTGTTATGGCCGAGCCGAGCTGAGGAAACAGTATGAGCTTCCATCATAATGCTGCTGAAAATGGAAACGGTTTGAAGTGGAAAGCAGTCTATGACACAAGGTGGCATCTGTTGTCCCAGCTGAAAGGGTCTCAGATAATAGTTGTTTTATACTGCTGTTATTGTATACATTTTTAATTTTAAATGAAAGTACAAGAAAAGTACAAATATACTCTTAACAGAGGTGGGTTTATTCTTTCTTTAGATTGTGCTGTCGTTGTGCTATCAAAGAGCAGCTGTGTCTCAGGAGATACAGCAGCTTGTCCCTTCATAAGTTTGATGTTCAATCGCCAGCTCCTCCTGATCACTCAAAGTGTCCTTGGATCAATTGACAAATTATAAAGCGTTTCTGATAAATGCAGCCAGAAATGTAGCACTTAGGCCTAAACAAAAAAGGCAAAGATGACAGGAGAGGCTTAAAAAATATGTTGTGGAAATATTTGTATTTATTTTAAGACTTCATGTGGGGGTCCCAGCATCCGGATTACAAACACTGGCCCAGCGCACCCGGGAGGCAACAAAAATCAGCTCCGAAATGTGTTCATCTTCATTGACTGACTAGACTAATATGGTTAATTCATTCAGTGGAAATGGGAGAGACAGAGACCTAGGAGTCAGTCAAATTAGCTGTGGAAGGTTATGTTCATTAGACATGTTACGATAATGTAATGATAGTCATAAAGGAATTGTGTCGAGAGCTAAGAAGTGTGTGTGTGTGTGAGAGAGATGTGCACACACAGGTATGTAATCCATCTTTGGTATCTCAGGGGAGTCCTTTGGGGTTATTTCATTTCATGCTCACTATAGTTTAAACATTAAATTGCAGAACCACAAACGCCACACAGTTGGTCCATATTAGTGAAATGCTATTTCCTCTCAAGTATTAATCTGTCTCCACTGTGGCGCCTCAACACTTGCTTTCTATCATCAACAATTAACATCCAAATCAAATCCTTCTGTCTGCCATATCTCCACCTCTTAATGTATATCATCATCATCATCATCATTGCCATGATTAGATTTCCTCATTTCCTCCTCTATTACTGCCGCTTCCCTTCAAGGAGAGGTAAGGCCAAGTCCCATTTGTCATCAGGAGAAAAAGTACATGGAGAGGCACTTAAGAGAAATCTCAGTCTTCTGATACAGTCATCTCTGGTGCGGATGTGAACAAGGCTCCCAGAGAGCCGACAACTCTGCTCCCTAGTCCTGCAGCTCATTCATGAATGTAGTGGGAAGGGATGAAATAGTAGAAGTGGAAAAGGTTCTTGTCTGACCCAAAAGCCTTCAGGTTAATAGACTCATCATCATTGGTGGCAGCTCTGCAAATATCGCTCTGTCTCTTTGAATGAGGAGGTAGATTGACCGAGAGATGGCATCTGTGTGTGCTTTTAATGTGAGTGTCTCTGTGTGTGATTGACTCCGTGACTTATTTTGTTGGAGTCTCTGTGTTTGGAAAAAGCTGAGAGTGGTGTTTGATGGCCAGCTGGATGAGTGTGCATGTCTGTGTGTGTGTGTGTGTGTGTGTGTGTGTGTGTGTGTGTGTGTGTGTGTGTGTGTGTGTGTGTGTGTGTGTGTGTGTGTGTGTGTACATGCACTTGCACCAGGGGGAAGAATCTGTCTGAATGTGTGTGTATTTGTGTGTGTATGTGTGTACTGGTGTGATTTTTCTTTCTGTATGCAGACTGGCAGAAGTGTCAGACCAAACCAGGTCAGGCCGGATGAGGAGCCGTGAACATTACACAGGTACACATACTGTAGCATACAGTTACACAGAGCTTGTCGATGTCCATTAGGCATGGCATGGCTCATTTTGCCATTTCAGGAGTACGCTATCTATCTATCTATGTTTCAAAACAGAGGAGTATTGTTCAAATATTACATAACTAAAAATGTGAAAATAATGACAGGTGAAAATAGAAACGGCTGCATTTTAAAGAACAGGTAACACAAAAAGCTTTTTTAAAAGATGGCAATATCATAGCAACCCATATTATACATTCATTTTATCGTCAGTCAGTTTAGGCTATTGAGCACAGGAGCTATAGTTAGTTGGTGTTAAAATATTCAGTATGTAGATACAGTGTTAATGGCACATGTTATGTGTCTGAGTTGCATTGCGAATGCCAGGAGAGCTGGTGTGCTCCCCTGCAGTCGCATAGGGCAAGCACAGGTGTATGGGGTGCATGGTAGGAATGACAGAGGCATCATCACTTGATTATACATGCATACAGTGTAGCGTCAAAATGCTTTTAAACATTTATTATTATTATTGCATTTATTTATTTTTAGAATAGTTATGCAACGTTGCTTTCAAATGGATCTTCAGTCAATCTGTCAGCTCTTAGAATAGACTGCATTTGAAAATATATGTAAACAATGTTTAATATGGCTGTATGCTTTATAAGAAACGGAACGACAGAGGCTTATGAAGGCCTAGGTATTTTCTATTTATAGCAACTGTCAGTTCACAACACTTGAGAGGAGACAGGGGCTTGTCTCACATGAATACAAACAAACACACACACACACACACACACAGTGCTAGCAACACATACTAATCTCCTCATGGTCTCCTCTTCCTAACCTTTCCCTGAACTCTGTGTGTTTTAACAGACTTGGCTGTGATAACAAAGGTTTACAGTTAATCCCTCCGTTGCCATGAGAACCATCATTATTTAAAAGTAGCGATGGCAGTAATCACCCTCCACACACCTCTTTGAAAGACCCACCTGTCCCCCACCCTGCTATGTCATTTTTGTTTGGCCTTGTGAAATATGGAAGCCTGATATTCCCACAATGAGATGTTTTTCCCCCCCACCCACAACATATCCCTGAATTCTGCTGATCCTGGTGCTTCTAGGTAGCCTGATTGGAAGCAAGCTGTTGTTTGAGAAAGGCTAAGATGGGGGCTCAGGTGCAAGCTAATCTGCTCTAACCCTGCACTAATTAGCATCAAGGCCAGCGGCCACTTTTTCCCAGTTATTGATCATCGGCCCAGCCTCACCCAGAGAAGTATTTGGCTCCTATGAGCCAAATAACAGCAGCAGAGGACACACATAAGAGGAAGCCCCCCCCCCCCCCCGTCTGCTGAATCTTGTTTGTGTCTTTGAAATTCAATATTAAGTCCCTATTCAACACCAGGCCTTTCCAAGTGTTGTTGAGTCTCATCCGTTATGTCTCCAATCAGCCTGCTCTGTTTTTTTTCTCTTCTGTTTCCTAGATCAGTACTCTTTAACTGACCTCATCCGAGCCGCTCAATATTCATTGTATAGGTGTCTGTTAACCAGCAGGACGGGCATCTCCATCTGTCCATCTGTCTGGGTTTTTCTGTCTCTCATTTGTGCCACCATCTCTCTCTCACGCGCTTTCTCTCTGTCTCATTTCGCTTCACTTTAACTTGAAATAGGTTTTCCTATAACATACGCTGTTTCCAAAGCAATGTAATCATTTCTTTAGAGTCAGGTTCCTACCAGCTGGCCAAGAGGATTAGACATTGTTTTGAAGAGCTTTACAGCTAATTTATTTTTAATCATCTAAATTTACATATATTTTATTGTTATTGAATGTCCGTGTGAAGGACAAATAGTCTCATCTTTGTCCTGCTAAAAAGATATTCCAGCAGAGCTTGTCCAGTCAAACATTTGGCTTCTAACTTTGGAGGAAGATCTGCAGATTTACAGATCTGACAATGAGAGAGAATAATACAAATCCTAACATGCTAACATGTTAGCAAACAGTTGCCTATTTACACATTTAACAGAAACGCAGCAAAACATTAGCATTCATTTTAAATCTTGTTCCTGGCTACCTGGTGAATTCAACTGTCAGCTGGTTGGCGCTGTTTAGGTAGCATCCAGCTGCCTGCTGAAGCTGGAAACAATTCTGGTGAGAATGCTGAGACTGAAACAAACAAACAAAAAGTTGCAGGCCAGAGACCTGAAAATAACTGCAGAATCAGGCGACACTTCTCTGTGTGCAACACATTACATTTGTTCCATTATCAACATAAAAGTATTGATTGGAGCAGTTTTAATCCAACCAAACAAACAAATGGCTTTGTGTGGTCTCCTTCGTGAGTGGAGGGTACATTATTACCAAATGGAACAATGCCATTTGGTAATAATGAACCCTCCACTCACGAAGTAAATTGCTAAGATCTGGGAATATAAAAGCCACAATCAGATCATGTTCCTGGCTTTAAATATTTTTTTTCTAAAACATAAAATGATTAAATTACTCTGACTTCAATTGTTTGTCTCTTCCAAAATGTCCACCACATTGAACCACTATGTTTCTACAGTAGCTCAGAATGGACAAACACTGGCTCTAAAATAAGCCACTGTAATTTCACCTTCACACTATAATGTTTTTAGGTTGCAGTCAGCTACTACACCACTAGATGCCACTGAATCCTACAAACTGGTCCTTTAAGTTTAAACCTTGATTTGATAGTGCTTATTACTCTTCATTACTTCACAGCCAGATTTCATGTTCTAGCAGAGCTGATTTCAGTGCAATGGTAGTTGTCTCTGTCCGTCTATCTGTCTGCCTGCCTGCCTGCCTGTCTCACCTACCTCATGTGCTGCACAGTTAACACTTCTAATTCAGTGGGGCACGTGATACTTTGGAAGACTTTGTGGGAGGGGACAAGGCACATGGACAGGACGCAAATACGCAAACACACAAACACATATGCACACAGACACACACTCAGACACACATTGCCTCTCCCAGATTACTTGAACTATCAGAAGCTTTAAGAGGATTTCACAATGGGAGGGTGCTGCACTTGAATCTCATACACCTGATGGCTATTGATCCATTATAAGCTTGCACACAGACACACATGCGAAACAGCACGGTTGTTATTTCTTGTCATTATAAACAAGCTTGTGACCTTGCTTCTTCATTTTTCAGTGTTAAGTGTTGTTGATGGAGGTTCTACTCTGCTGTAGTCTGCTCCTTTGAATTCAGGTCTACAGTAACAATGCTTTAAAATAGCATAACCCTGATCAGTCTGCATCACAAGATTTAGTTGCTGGACAGAAAGCATCCAAACGTTAATCCAGACCTTGTTAAAGAAGAATAAATGCACAAGTGAAAGAAAAATATCCTGGACAATTTTCCACCATAGTCTGCAATCCAGTTAAATGTGTCTCTAGCTGTTGGGCTTATTAGCAATGCTGATGTGAGTGGAAGATTAGAAGGGTGGTGTTGTCTGTAATGGAGGAGACAGAGATGTGTAGGTTGATAAGCAAAAGGTTGCAATCAGCAAGCTGTCATGCAAGAAAATGAGATAATATCATGTATAATATTTAGGGGAAGGAAGGAAATGCATCAGGATTACATTTGACGATAATACTTCATGTGTTATTTCTAACAAATCTTGTAACCCAGGTTTGATTCACATCCATCCTAACCCCACAAAAAATGGTCAGTAAGTCAGTGGTTATCAATCCTCCTCAAAAATTATGAAGATTTAAAGGACCAGTGTTTTACATTTAGTGCCATACAGTGGTGAACTGAACTAAATACTGTGTGTAGGAAAAACGATGGTGACCACAAAAAAATGTGAAAGGCCCTACTTAGAGCCAGTGTTTGTCCATTTTGGGCTACTGTAGAAACATGGCGGTTCAACATGGTGGACTCCAGAGAAGAGGACACTTGTTGAACATGTAAATCTTGACTTTTACTGATGCTGCTTTAAATATTTAGTTTGATTTCACACAGGACTTGTCTTCTAAAGAGTGCTGCAGGAGTGAGTCCGAAAACCCGGGAATGAGTTGGCATTTTTGCACTTTTAGATTCTCTCGTCTCGAAGTCATCAGGTTTTTGGTTGCCTGAAATTAGATCTGTGGTTAACACAATTTTAAGAAATGTTCACATTTTGCCCTTGACATAAATGTCAGTATATACCCCACTTGTGAATGTTGAAGCTTTAACATGTCATGTTTTAAAAAAGGAGTCTGCTAACAAATGGAAAAACGACGAGACTACAGAGGTTGTTGTGGACATTCAGCATCATCACGCTGAACACTTTAAGTTTAGCAGTGGTAATGCTGGAGTCATGCAAACTAGGTGTAGTTTGTTTATAGCCTAATGTTAGCCTTTTACTTGTGCTGATAGCATTCACACCTCAAAAATGATAAAACGATGATTTGTGAAGATTATCTTGCTGGATAAAGCATCTACATATCATAAATGTTTACTTGCCACAGAGTTTATTTTCTGCAAGAATCTAAAATCCAATGGAAATATCGCATTGTTTTTTTTTCTTTTTATTGAGGGAACCAGGGCGATGTTTACTTCCATGTTGACCTACATCATCCCTGCAACCCTTAATAGTTTAACCTCACATATATTATTAGAAGGAAAGATTGCAACATGTTTAGGAAGAATAAAGACATCTATGGTCAGAAGCTGGATAATGTCATCTATTCGTTAAAGCATATTTTTTCCATTCCATAAATGATCATGTATGGATACAGTTCTTACTTCAGATGACACTAAAAGCAAAACAGAAATAACTGGCAGTTAAAGTTATTTCTAACTTCTTTTTTTTTAGCTGTTCTTACATGACAAACAGCTGAACTGTGTTAGTTTTGTCACCTTTTTAAAATACAGTCCAAACCTGTTCAACGACCTTGATGTCACTGAACTGACAAGTGCATCAACAGATGAATTATGTTTGAATCATCTGGAGTAACATAGCTCCTACATTTATCTGTTGTGACTGTGGACGTGCTTTGGAGAGGGGGACAAATCATTCCCTGTGCTGAATGAAGGATAAGCTTGTGGATTTTTTTCCCCCGAGTTCAGTTTTGATTTGGTAATTATGTGTGTATTATGTTTTCAGCCTTGACAAATGAAGTTCTGCAGGTTCCTGCTCAAGGCTGGATTTGGACTCATTTCTTTTAAGTTCATGTGAAAAATAGCTGACTTGTGGCCATATTTGATTTATACTTCCTATTCTTTTTCGTAAGTAAAGGAAAAGCAAAAGATTTGTCGCCATATTCTGAATGAAATGTAAAAAAAAATATATAATGCATATACAGCTCATATTATCACATCTTTTGCAGTCTTCTTATCCTTCCTATAGCTGTTTCTCTTAGGAAACCAGGAGCAGCACACCTGACTGACGATTGTGAGAGAAGGTGTTTGTTTTTTTCTTAGCACATTTTAATTAAGGCTGACATTAGCTAATTCACAACATGCATTGCGAGGCCCTCTTGGGTCTGGCTTGGCTGTTTCATTTGCTGGTGTTGAGCCAATGTGTCTGTGATTATAAGACCAGAAATGCTTCGACCACATCTGGACACTGGTGGGACTTGCCGGCTGCTGGGCTATCATTACAGATGATCACTTGATGACAGCGAGTGTAAAGCGCTATTTAGATGTAGGCAGCAGCTTTGAACAGTCTTTTTCATATGCTCTGCTTTTTTTTCATTCATTTTTATCCTATTGTGTTCCCCTCCTGGACCAAACCTGTGATGTGTGAGCTATTCGTTTCCACGCACAGAAACATCCTGCTGGTTACAGAGTTAAAGGGTGTGTAAATCTTCTTTCAAAAGGAAAGAGACATTTCTTACTGTTTTTGAGGCATGACCAAAGGCCCAACATGAAACATTTGCTAAGATCTTCTATGTTCTATAGATCAGCTTTTGGAAAGGAAGCTATACAAACTGACATGTGGCGGAGAAGATTTTAATTGCTCCAGAGAGCTCGAGCTGTTGAGTCATCAAGCTGTTATTCAAATCACGATTTTTGCAATGTAAATATGTCAGATAGATAATCAGCTGTTTTACATCATTTCAGATTCTCAGCTGTTTCATGTCTTTCAGTCTGAGAGGGAAAGAGCAAAAGACAGAAATAGAAAGTCAGACAGAGGAGGAGGAAGTGAAGACGATTTTTAGTAGAGAGGCACGCAGCAGGGAGCAGGCTGCTGTCTCCTTGTCCGATGTCCTTGGAGTGCAGCTTTGTGGTGTGAACTCCCATAAGACCTCTCTTTGTTCTCAGAAGATGAGGGCTAGCAGAGTGTGACCGTGCACTTACACCTGAAGCCATCAGAAGCAGTGGGAATAACACTTTTATACCGTACGATGCCTTCTTCTCTCGTCACCCAATGTTCCTGGCCACAAACAAGCCAACAGGGTCCTCGTGGAAAGGCATGCACGCCTTCGCACAGATTCAAAGAAACCAACTGTCAATCAACTGCGGTCAAAAAAGAAAAGTACAAACCTGCATCTGCAGATACACAAATGGCAATGTGAATGTCAGATTTTCATCTTGTTTGAATGCACAGTTTGACATTTGCATTAAAGGAATGTGCGATGTTATGCAAAACTGAAAAACAGCAGCGCTCATTATTGAGATTCATTTAGGAGCTGCTACACAAGGAATATTGAAATATTGATTAGGGCGATGACAGAAAAATCAATGCCAGATTAATTACACTTCGGTTTATAAGTGATGACACTGTTTTGTTTCATTTGCATATCACCTTTGTTACAGTATCCTTGTCAATCACAGGTGAACCACACAGTAACACAAGGAGTGTTTGTGTGTCACCTAATAAAGTCCAGTGAAAAGTGACAAGAGTAAAAACCTTGCAGATAAGACAGAATATCAACCTAAAAGCAATGTGTCCTACATCCTGTGTCCCACATCTTTCTCTCGGAGGAGCAGGGATAGATAACACAGAGGAGTGAGACTGGCAGGCAGAAAAGAGGGGCAGGTAAGGGCCACAACAATAGAGCTGTATCCTGACAAGTAATTTATTGTGACAGCGAGTGTTTTGTCAAGTGTTTTTAAGATTTTAGAGTTCATATCAACAGGGATTATTTAAAAAAAATGGCAGTTCACACTTTCCCAAAGCCCTATTTTAAATATCCAAACCTAAAAGTTTTCAGTTTACAATGATTTAAAACAGCTAGGACAAGAGAACATTTGACATTTTTGCTTGATAATTGGCTTCAATAATTAATCAAATGTAAAAATTGGTGCAGATTCATTTCAGTGCTAATCAATTAATCCACTAATCCTTTCAGCTTTAATACTACATCATCTCGCTTGAGCTTTTTGTACTCAGAGAAACTATTTATAAGGATAAGATTAGCATGCAGCATGTTCGAATGTCTCAAACACACTCAATTTAATGCTTCTCTGTGGCCAAAACTGCTCCTTCATAGAGTACCGCTTCTTTTCATGTCTCTGAATTTGGTCAGTTGCCCTAATACTTTACTTCTCTGTTTCTGTTTCCACAACACATCCGTTTGTCTCTCTTTGTTTACCTGTCACGCTGTATACACTGATTCAATAGCTGAGTTAGATGAGTGAAAGCTAGAACACTAACAGCTGAGAGAGAGAGAGAGAGAGAGAGAGAGCTATGGGAGGGGAACAGAAGGCATGTTAGTGTCCTGGTAGAGTGCTGGACTTTGGCATCCATCTGTCACTTTCTTACACCCTCCCTGGCACTGATGGGTCATGGCAACGGCAGCCGGTGACGGATGACTAATCTTCCCCTGGTAATGAATGAGACACCACCCCCTGAATGCCAAGAGGGTGCTGATGGTGAGGGTGGCTGCCTCACTGGCAAGACAGAAATCATATGATGAATGGTATGCAAGCATGATGCCCCATGTCTGTGCCAAGCAAATGCAGTGAATCTGCCAGTTTAGGAGAATCTCCAGTGAGAATTTCATGAATCATGGTGTGAAAGCATTGATATATAATCACTGACATTGATTATTAATTCAGCTTATTTCCTTCTCCTCTGCGTTAATGCATGTGATGGAGACAGGACCCCTTTCCTGAGAGCATAAATGAATCAATATATGTAAAAATTAGATTGCGCAGGTATTAATGATGGAAACATGTCATGTGTAGGTGGAACAGTAAAGGGCATTATGGATGATGTATGCACTGCTCTGTAAAGATTGGTGAGAGGAGCTCTGCAGCCGCGCCAGTCAAATCGTCTTGACTGTGCGTTGAGTAGCTGAGACCTGTCTTATCTTCACCTCATAATGCGCAGGCGTGATCCTATCTGAGCCCCGCAAAAAAAAAAAAAAAAAAAAAAAAAAAAAAAAAGCTTTTGCCATCTGAACTAGACGTCGTGTGCGCGGCTCTTGCTCTCATGTGGCGCACAAACGAAAACATTTGAGAGAGATATTTTGCAGATCGTATGCCAATATACAGCCGGAACATGAAGCTTTCTGTGGCAGCTGATCTCTCCGAACAACACAATTCAACCTGTGGATAGTGTGGAGCGCGTCTTGTGGCCACCGGTCAGTCTAGGGCTATCTGGGACGCTCTGCCTCCCTCCAGCCTGTTTGTGCGCGTCTCTTAACGTTGGCTCCGGTCTGTGTCGGCGTGGGGGATCCGGTGCTCCGTTTGTCCTAAGCTGTGAGCAGGTATTCAGTTTATGAATGGCACTGACATGGAGGAAATACCGTTTCAGAAAGTCAAAACCAGGCGGAAGAGAAGTCACTGTCCAACGGGTGTCCCCTTGACCACCATCGTGTGCGAGGACGAGTTCGACTGCAAAGAGCTCGAGTCCCTCTTCCAAAACTACAATCTGAAACTGGAGCAGACGTCTACCCTCAAAGCCCTGGCCGTCCTCATCTTCATGTCCTCGACACTGGCCGTGGTGGAGTTGCTGTCCGGCCCCAGCCTCACCATCTCCAAGGGGTCCCATCCGGTCCACTGTGTCATCTTCGTCTCCCTGTTCATCGTAACTAATGTCAAGTACCTGCAAGTGACTCAGCTCCAACAGATTGTCAACCTGACGCTGCTCTTCGGCTTCACTTTCTCATTCCTCTGCTGTCCCTTCTCGCTGGGCGCCATGGGGATGGAGCCCCCGACGTCCCCGGAGCAAGGCATGTGGCAGCTCATCCTGGTCACCTTCGTCGCCTATGCGCTCCTGCCCGTGCGGACACTCTTGGCTGTTGTGTTGGGAATAATGGTCTCCATCTCGCATTTGATTGTGACGGCCACTTCTGTCACAGTGAAAACACAGAAACTATGGAGAACGGTACGTGTATGCTTACATGTTAACTGTGGTACCTTATAGTGGGTTTGTTTTACCATCGATAGGCCTATAATAATCATAATTTAGCATCATCTACATAGACCTACAGCATAACAGGATATATTATAGGCCCATGCAGTGGAGCAGACTACTTAAGAGTTCAGTCCAGCACCAAGGACAGCTCCCTGGGGTCAGACTTGATGGGATTTGCTCAGGCTTTGATCAAATGTGACAAAAGTGTAATTCTGTCACGACCTGTTTTGGCTAACTACTGAGGAGAATTGCAGACTTTAACTTCTGGTGTCATGTGGTGGACGAACACGAAGAGAGACAGTGTGAATTTGTGCTTGAACACTTTTTCCTCGCCCTCCCTAAACATTAAAACACCACACCTGATGAGCAGTGAGCAGTTCTACATATTTATTGAGGTGAGGTAATAGTGGAGTAATGTATAGGTGGTGATGCATACCTGTAGGCTACTAAAAAAAATAAACAAAGCGGTCTTTGTATGCTCATGGCTGTTTCCCTGGGGATATGATTCAGCCCTGAAGGAGCTGGCTGGGAATGAAGACCCAGAGTGACATCCTGCTAGCACCAGAAGTAGGGCAAACAGAGGAGCACGCACACACACACACACACACACACACACACACACACACACACACACACACACTTTCACCACACTATATGCTTCAGTTATGAAAAAGAGGACAAAGTCATGCATGCCATTTCCTGAGCTGAAATAGAAATTGGTACACCACTCTCTGTACATTTATATCTTTGCACCTTTTTTTCCTGTCACAATGAAACACACACTCTCTCTCACACACATACACACACACACACACACATTTCTGACTGTCATCAGGTGTGAGGAAAGAAGATATGTCACATCAGTCAAACCCTCCAGGGGTAATGGAACATTTCTGCCCCCGTGCAGCATATGACATGAAGATTGTGCATTTCTTGGCGAACGAAATTGAGACGTGATCAGTTCATCACACCCTCGGATGATGACAGCGTATTTGCAGAGGAGATTGTTTTCCTGTATGTAGGCTATGAGATACCTGCATAGCCATGTGAAGGACAGTGTTAGCTGGACTACCAGAGATAGCTAATCCATTAAGCTTAGAGATGAGCTGTGTGGCATGACCCCGCACAGCCCAGGCTTGCACCAACCACCCACCTAGGTCCCAGGCACTCAGCCGACAGCACTGTCTGCTTTCATGGCTCAGTCTCAGTCAGAGTGTTGTGGAGAATATTACTTGAAAAATAGGTTATTCCTTGCTCACTGCTCTTCAGCTGTGAGTCTTGTTGTCGTGTACTGTACTGCCGTCTGTCAGGAATATAGACTAGTCTTTTTAGTGCTACATTTTATTGATTTAGCAAAGAGTTTGGAGTTATATGGGATTAGTTTACAACCAACACTAAACAACTATTATATTAGATTTCCATCCAAAGCACATTCACTATATAATGACTGCAATAAACAATGTAACCAGGTCCAGGGAGTCTTATTTTGCTGCCCATTAACATTAAGTACAACAGTAATAATATAAAAGGATAGCCCTAAAGTTTCAAATGTTAGCTATATTCAACAGCTTAGCACACATTAAAAACAATTATTTTGCATATTAAAAGTTTTACTTAATGGTTGTAATTTCCTCACTGTGTAAAACTTCAGGGAGCTACATCACACTGAGAGTGAGTGTAGCTCAGTAAGAGTCAATTATTGCCATTTGAAAGGAAATTAGGGTTATCACCACAAATAAGCAAGAAACCACTCAACTCAGATGTCCACATTAACTTTCTCGAGGCTGTAACGTAACTTCATCGCTTGAACGTGTTGATGCTCGCCAGTAGTGTTGCCAAGCACAAAGACAGACTGCTGCTGCCAAAATCAGTCTTTTCAAGGCAATCCATTATTCATTGGACTGGGAAACATGCCTGTCTGCAGGCGATAGAAGTTTCTTAATTTTGAGATGTTGTGTGTATATCATGTGAAGCTTTGACAGTGTATTAATGCTTGCTGAAACATAAATGCCCTGAAATGACTTTATATATTTTTTTTAACAAGTAAAGCATAATGTAATTTGTAGTAGCTTTCCTTGGGGTCAAATACGCCCCAGCATTGACTCTAGCTGTAGAAAAAACTCATGATGAATGACCTGAGATTGGAGGAGAATGAATTATTTTATTCTTACAAATATATAATTATTGCCCAGGGTGACAGCTTGCCAGTGTACACTCTAGAGGTGAATATAGGACCTTGTTTGGTTTGTGTACAAAGTCATAGCTAGCCGACCTCAAGTCAAGTAGAAAAAAATGCTCTTTTTCTTTGGTGTCCTGCACAAGGTTGAAGCAGTCATGCTGCTGTGATGGATGAACCAGAGCACAGATTCACAAACGTTTTAATGTCACAGACCCCAAAATAGAGACATATTAAGCCTCGCCAACCTCTCACCCATCCCTCACGTAGGAGGATGTTTGCTACTCTGGATTTTTGATTCATTTTACATTATACATGAGGGCATCAGTGTGGTAAAAGTAAAATATGTGATTACAATAGTAATCTATACAGTGTATACTCCAAACGTAAGTGAGTTAATAATTGGATAGTTTATGGGAATTTTATTCAATTTATTTCAATTCAGTACGACTGTATTTATACCTGCAATTGTTTTCAGCAGGTTTCCAAACAAATACACACACAGTAGATGGGAAAGAAAGAAAAAAACACTAAAATACAGTTAGTCACAACACAAAAAACAAGTTTAAAATGCATTAAAAACTATGTGTGGAACTGTTAATAAATACAGTATTCAAAAATATTCTCAAAAAATCCAACAAGGAATTGAGAAATGTGGTTTATTTCTACTTAAACCTCCATTTGGGGCACCTAAATCCCAGTCGCAGGACTTTAAAATGAGGGGCACACATTATGTAGTATGTGCGTATATTACAATATACTGTACATATGAATAGATAAAGATACAAACATAGACTATCAATTAAATTAAAGATTTGAATATGTACAGTACATATGTGACACTACAAATTCACTTCACTTTGTCATTATTAAGCTCACGTGCATATAACGTGACATGCATCAAAAACAAAACAAATAAGAGTGAACAAACCAACATGCAAATCATATAACAGTCAGTAGATTCACATCATCTCTTGATGATTTCCTAACATCTAAGTGTCTTTCACAACTGCACTTAAAATATAAAAGCTTGTGTTTCATGATCTTTTTCTTTCTGTTTGCAGTTGGTTGCCAACACAGTGCTGTTCACCAGTGTCAACCTGTCAGGGCTGTTTGTGCGCATCCTGACAGAACGAGCCCAGAGGAAGGCCTTCCTGCAGGCTCGCAACTGCATTGAAGAGAGACTCCGAATGGAGGATGAGAACGAGAAACAGGTACAGGCACCTGTACACTGCTGAAACTATTGGTAAAATTTGATGTGTGTATGTTCTTTTTTTTCCCGTCTCGCCTCCTCTCTCTTTTGTGCCGTGAGTCATTTCGACACATTATTCATTTCTGTTAGATTTCATGCCTTTATGTCTAGCACGTTTCTTATCGCTACAAACACTTTGTCCTATGATAACTTTGCTGTATAAATGTATATTTAAACTTACTTTATCTTTTCTTTTCTTTACAATCCCCCCCCCCCCCCCCCCCCCCCCCACACACACACACACACACGCACGCTCAGGAGCGCCTGCTAATGAGTCTGTTGCCCAGGAACGTAGCTATGGAGATGAAAGAGGATTTCCTGAAGCCCCCAGAAAGGATCTTTCACAAAATCTACATTCAGCGCCATGACAATGTCAGGTAGGATCCTCAAATCAACACAACACAACTGCAGACCAATCCCAGTGATATTTAAACCCCCCTCTTAGCTGTGAAATGACTTAACATACAGCTTTTAAGAGTGCTATTTGGAGAAATTATATTCTCCTCATGGGAGAATTGCCAGCTATAAATAAATAGTGGCATTAACACTGTCTCCATGCATTACAGTGCATGCTAAAAAAAGGAACTGAATAACTTGACCAAACATGTCCTTTGGAAAGAACACTGAGGGCTACACAATGTGGTGTGATCTGACCTAACAGTGTCCTAAAACATTAACACCGCCCCAGGCTGCAAAAACTAAAATATTTAATTCTTCATGTTGAATATCAAGGGTTGGCCCCTGACTCACTTGTTTATTATCAGTCCTGAAAAGTCCAGAGACATTAGGTTGCACATTCTGTCAGTTTAAAGTGGGTAGCATTTTTTTGAGCAATGAAATGCTATATGGCCAACAAGAAACTAACCCAAATCTGGGCATATTTTTGCCACACAAAGGCTAATATGCCAGTGGTGCATATGCCAACTTCTTGGCCGTCATATCCCAGTAGCCTCCAAGGGAAATAAATCTTTTGGAGATAGCGATCCTACTGGGGAAACAGTAAGGCAGATTAAACAATGCTTAGTGAGGAGGAGATTCCTCTGGCACTTATGCAATGTCCTGCACAGTTGCCAAGCTCCCAACAGCGTTCTGTCTTAAGATCATTACTTTTCTTTGCAGGTTACGGCATACAAATTATCTCACAGTGGGTACGGCGTAATTTCTAGCTGTCTCTCTTTGAGAAGTTCCAGTAACTGCTTTTTTTTTTTTCAGAAGACATTAGCTAACATACTGTATCTGACACAATTTGGGCTTTTAGAAGAAGTTGTTAGAAGACCATGACAACTCAGTAAATCCTTACTTTCTTGTCTTCCTTTCATCATTTTTCCTCCCTCCCAAACATTCTTACCTCACCCTCCCTTCTTCCAGAAAAAAACCTGTTGTTATTCAGTTTTTTTTCTAATATTTGTGGCGCATTTGAGCACATTTAAAATCTTTCTACTGATATCGAAAAGTTATAATACCGCAATGTAAATGTGCTCCACAACTACATAAAGTCCAGCGTTCAAAAGGTTATAAAGGTATGAAGGTAAAGGAACTCATTATGCAGCAGATTCATACCTGTCAGCATTATATTATAATTTGTTACTGTATTATGATTATGGATGCACGAAAGCAGCAATTTTTAATGCTCTAACCAGTCAAGACAAAGCTTATTTTACTACTTTATACTATTATGCAGTTTAACCTAAACTGATTTTATTTTGCATGTAAATACTGCGTGTAATAAATACTAAAGGTAAAGTACAAGTACCTCCTAAATGTACTTAAGTAAAGTACTTAAATGGACCAGAGCAAATCTGGATATTTGTCTTTCACTTAACCCCCTGACACCTGCAGCTGTAGTTGGCTATGCTTAACCTTTTAACCCCTCGTCGGAAACAGTAAAGTGTAAACAGTATGTTTGAAAACGTGAAGTTCACCGCTCTGTTCTCTGGAATTCATAATTCATATTTTCTCAGTGCTCCTTTTCATCACCGACTTTAATCTGCATTTCTTACTGTATTGCTAAATCTCCTTTATCATACTCCAACATTTCCTTATTTCCTACCCTTATCTTCTCCTCTTCCTCCTTTCATCTGTGTTCTCAGAGCAGCAGGGAGGCTTGAGGAGGAGAGTTTGCTTAGCCCCAGGATTAAGTTGCTACAGGGGATTAAATGCAATGGAGACTAAATTCTTGTTGCGTAACGCAGTGTGTGTGTGCGCACGTTGGTTAAATATGGACACATCTCAGTGGAGCTCTGCTGATTGCTTTTGTGCCTTGAACTGCTTCAGATAGCACCACCCTTTGAGAGAGATCTAGACTGGATGCAGACATGATTTATGTGATTTGGGTGGACTGTAATTAGAAAGTAAACAGTGTGCAACACAATGTACTCAGAGTTTTCTTCATTATGTTCGGAGTCTGTGGGCAGTGTTTGATCTGATTAAAATCCAGCCTGGGGAATATTGTAGTAATCACTCACTAAAAAAAAGAATATGACTCCAAAGTAACGAACCTGAAGTTTATTTAACAAGATATGTGGGATATTATAGCCTGATATTGATATAAACTTTTTTTTAGGGGTTGTAATATAGTAACTGATATATTTATAAAAATGCTATTTAGCTAAAAACAGTAAGAAAAGGACATTTTTAAACCACCAGTAATTCATTCAAAATTGTTTCTTAATTTATCAAGTCAAGTCTATTAAATTGGATTTTTAACTATTTACATGATTAATAATGAAAACAGTGATAAATTATGAGCATGCACTGTTTAATATTGCATGTCTAGTTTAATGAAAGTTTATTATCACTTTACAATTTATCATCACTTCAAAATCATGTGATTCTCTCACCAAGCTGACCTACTTGGGTCACTGACAGGAGGTTTTGTAACGTTTGTAGATGCTCACTCACGCTATTTCAAAGAAGTTTCTCCTTTTAAAATATGTTGTAAGCAACTCGCACAATATTCTGTGCCGGGTTATTGGCTCGACGTCAGCACATACACAGCCCACATACTGTAGCTCCAGAGGGACCCGTCCAAAGTTAACCCTTGAGTTGGCAAGCGGCTTGCATCATCCACTATGTGATTAAATTGAAATCACATCAGCCAAAATAGCTACAGTAATGCCTCCCGCAGAGGGAAAAGGGAGATTAGCATAATTGGGGGAATAACTTTCCTCGAATATGTGCCATTGGAGAGGAAATAATGGATGACGGTGTGAGGGAGGTCAAATTAGACAATATTAGATATTAGAGAAGTTCTTATTACCACGGGAAAAATCATATTTGTATTACATGGCTTAATCATTTGTACTGCAGTGCTCTGCCTGCTGTAGATGATAGAGTTTACTTGCATTGGGGATGAAGTTTTGACCTTGAGTAGTGACTGTGGTGCAGTAGTTTTGGTTGGGGCTAACATATAGCTGTTGCCAAGAATGCTGCAGTGTTTGTTTTGAAGGTTTTGCCGGAGGACATTCAAAATTAGTTCAGAGTTCACAGTCTGCAATCTCTGTGCTTTTCAGTGGTCTCAACTCATAAAAACACGAGTGCCTTCAAGGTGTGGGATTACTCAATGAAATGCATTCTTCACGCAACTGCAAATTTAATGTCAGATATCTCTGAACCACTAGCGTGCATAAAGTGTGATGTACAGTACATTTTGCACTGGGGTGTTTAAATAGAATTAAAGCCATGTTATGCAGACATATATTAATAGTAATGTCTGGTTAAAAATAAGCCACAGATGTTTGTGGTTCAGCACACGCTCACGTCCTTGTGATTTAGTGTTCCTGCCGTAGCACGTGTGGTACGGATACCAATTAACAAGTATTTGTATGTGTTTTAATGTATATCACTGGATTTGTGTACTTTCATAATATGCTAAGTGGAACAAGCTGCTCGTGTTGGTAAGGTACTTAATCATGAACATTTTTAGGAGCTGAATATGCATCTACTAACATAAACATTTGTGGTTTATTTAGAATTTAGCAGCATCTTCTGACCCATCTTATATGCTGCTCGCAGAACTTTTCAAATCCGACTTTGTGGAATATACTACCATACTGACACGACAGTAGATTTCTGTATCTTTGTAAAACAAGGGACTAAAAGCTCTGACTCTTGTTCAAGTGTTCTGCTGAGCACTCTAAATTAAGGGGCTCTTCTGTTTCCTTTCTGTACAACAAAGCGCGCAGTGTTGTGATTCCTGACGGGAACTTTGAATGGAACACAGGCCTCGTGCTCCATGCGTGCTTCACGTGAAAGCAGAGACAATGGCGTGTCCGTGTGGTTTAAATGAGGCCAAAAATAACTGAGTGTGAAGTTCACATGAGGTCATGAAACAGAGGCTAGAGACATTTGGGTGAAAATTATAATCAGATGTGTAACTTTTAATATGGCTTATTCAGGACAGTTTACAAGAAAATGTTCTGGCTCAGAGTAAAGACATAAAACAGAATATGCTGTGATAGTTTGAAGGATTCAGCAAGTGGGCATATGTTGTGCTGGCTGATCACTCAAAATCAGTTTGTTTTTTATCCATCTCTTTTGAGTACAAACATTAAAGCTGCTTCGACTTAGATGCTGCATCTGTACACATTCAGGTGATTTATTTTGTCCACTGATATGAAATAGGTTATAGCATCAGAGTTTTAGCGAATTATACTTTAAGTGTTTACACTAGCAGAGTATTTAACATTTCAAATATTTGTCAGCTACAGATGGTTGCCAATTAAATCATTCACACAAATTGAATCCATTGCCCCTCATTACGGTGACATCTGTGAGACAACAAAATGACATTTAGCAGCTCCCCCTTAGAGATCCAGCACTCTGTCACATTGTGAAAACTTCAGCCCACATGCAAGCAGCAGTCTGCCGTCAGCACGAGAGCCACAGACATGCAAGTTGTTCAGGACAGTCAGAGAGTTTGATGACTAATCCCCTTCACACCCTCGTTGCCACCCAGCACTCAGGGCAAATCCTTCACTGGAAAAGTTCCTGCTCGGCTCTGATGCAGATTGATAATGAGCTGTCTCTCAGGGGCAGGAGGACCATATTAAGATACCAGAGTTTTCAACACAAGTAAGCGTTTTTCCCTCAGGGACTGTTGTCATAATAACTTACAATGAAACATGATGAATAAGATAATCAGCACAAATCACAAATGGTACAGAACAAAACTGTTCATATACAGTAAGAAATCCAACTTGTTGTGTCAAAATAGGATAAAACCAGTTTTGGACATATCTATGGAAACAGTCAGGCTCCTGGGGAGGAGACGCCGGAGATGCTGGTCCTCTACTACAGAGTCTGCCATGTTTCTACAGTAGCCCAGAACATACAAACTAAATAGCCATGGTGGCCACTGTAGTTTCTCCTTCATGCTAGGAAGGAGAGGGTGATGGAAGGTGGTTGGAATCAGCAACTACATGCCACTAAATCCTACACACTGGACCTTTAAGACATCTGACCATAAGCTCATATTTCAATCGTAAAAATGGAAGTTAGCAAACTAGCGTCCTGCTATGCGTTACTTTTGGCTCATGTTATTTCAGTACCTGCTGAGCCATCAAAGATATGCTGTATATGCTGATTTCTCAAAAAATATCATTTCAGTTCAACTTTAAAGTTCATTTTCAGTCCTATATACCAAATGTCAAAAGGGAATACAAGTTCACCTAGAGACAGTGACAGTGCCTTGATGGTTGCATTATATCCCAGAACAGCTCCTAACAGGACATGTCTCCACCTTGATCCCCATGAGAATGCTTCTATTTTGAGTCGCTCTGCTTGACTGCGCTGCCAGTCAGTTAAAAAGCAGAACAGGCTCTCTCTCTCTCTCTCTTTTTATTTTTTATTTTTTTTGCTGCTGCAGGTCATTAATTTGAATGTTTGATTAGCTTGCTGTAAACACATTATCCAAAGAGATTGTTCAAATTGACTTTGGCTCAGGCTTCCTAAATATCATTTCAAACAAAATCCTGAAAGCTAATCTCATCAGGCTCCCAATAGTGTTGTTTCCTGCGTGTAGTAGAACACGCTGGGATAAATAACATGCATCAACTCAAACACTTCTTTTTCTCTCTGTGTTGCAGCATCCTGTTTGCAGATATAGTCGGTTTCACCAGCTTGGCCTCTCAGTGCACAGCCCAGGAACTGGTTAAACTGCTAAATGAGCTGTTTGGAAAGTTTGATGAGCTTGCCACGGTGAGTCTGTTTCCCTTCCTTGAACACATATCCCACAATTACAGTCGCTGTTGGCATAAAAAGCTGCTCTTTTTCTCTCTGTGTATGCTATGTCCAAACTTTGACACGGCAACGATGTGTGTGCGTGTACTGTTTGGCCACAGGCTGTTGGCACATGCCACTATTGTACCAGCTTAGCATGATGTCACAGTGAATATTGGAAGCCCATATGATGCTTAATATGATTATCCAGCTTCATTTGAGGAAGAGTTGACAGAGCTTTTTAATCTAGGCCAGATTTACCCAGGGCTAAACCTCCCCTTCACTCTGGTTGTGTGAATGAACTGAATGAAGGGGCCACTGAGTCAGGAAAAGATTTCAGCTCTCATCCCATCTGCCAATATTTCACTCTTTGTGATTTCGGTGCTTAATATCCTCTCAACTTTTGCTGTGAATATGGCTGCTGCTGTTAATCTAGTTGCTTTCAAATGTGACGCTGTCAGTGGTGGTGTCACATACTATATGTACCTTAAGGGGGTGCTTTAACCTTAAGTTATCTTAATCAGAATCAAAGTGTATCTGCAGAAAAAGATAAAGCTCCTTCTCCAACACTTTCAGTTTGGCTGACACATACAGTATCTTTGTTTGGTGAGAAGGTTGAGCCCCTGCAGATCACCCTGCCACAGCCTTATCTACATGTAATCTGGCCTCTATTACTTACACTAGGCACATGCCCTTGTCAAATCCATTAATCCACAGGATTACAACTAACCCTTTTTTGCTTTCATAGAAGGTTTTATTTGACTGTGTTGAGAGCTTCTATTTTTAACTTTGTTTGTTTACAGGCACAAAATTAGAACTCACAAAAAGAGAGTGCCTCTCATTTGTCTCTTTATTGTCAAATAATTATTGTTGCCTTTCTAATTAATCTTGGGTTGGTTGTTTTAGATGGCCCTTGCTGTTTTCTATGTCAGCCGCAGTGTGTTTTTATCCTACCAAAAGTTGCATTTTACCCCAAGACGCTATTAGCCAAAACAAGATGATTCCATGCATCTTAACACACACACAGACATACTTTCATGAGTCAAGTCATGTCGACAAGTCAATGCTACTTCAATTGAAGCTTTTTTTCCGCTTCATTTAAAAGATGCTACAATAAATTTGTTCAGAGGACAAATTTTTGTGTGTAGAAGTGTAGAAGAAATGCTATCTTTAGCCATGTCAGTTTCCTTTTTTCTGCTGACAACTCAATAGATTGGTCGGATCTCCGCTTGGGTGATAGCTGGGAGACTCATGTTACACTTAAAGGCAGTCCCCAGCCATGAAACTTGTCATCAAATGTTCTAGCCTTGCCCTGACCCAAAGCCCCACTCATTCTGATCCACTTTGGCAGGAAGTGCCGGTGCCAGTGACTCATAGCTGTGGTCACTGTGGGCACTCATACTCTTCTCGTTCCATACGAAGAGCGGGCGATGCCACATGGCCACTGGGCATCGTCTCATAATACCATTCCAGCACCATCCCCACACCACCTGTCCACTCTTTGGACTTGTCAAGCCGCATGGGAAGTGGGCCAGGAACGCAGTGTTCTCCTAAAGTGCTGTCGATGTAGTAGACCAAGTCTCCTCTCCTCTCCTCTCCTTTCCTCTCCTCTCCTCTCCTCTCCTCTCCTCTCCTCTCCTCTCCTCTCCTGTTTGGCTAACAAACACATACCAGTTTCTGAATTTCACACGTACTAACTAAACATAATCTTTGACATTAGATAAAAATATCGTAAATGCTCTAATATCTAATTCTGTTCATCTGTGTCAAAGAGGCTTTGATTTACACAGATGTGTACTGGTGAGAATTTTAAATTAATGTAAACTATTACAATTTTTCTCAGTTGCATGCAGCTGAGAACAAGCTGTAAACAAACGCTGACATATTACCTCCTTATAAGGCTGATATGTGTTAGTGTGTTAGCAAACAGTTACCTATTTACACATCCAACAAACACGGAGCAACTCTAGCATTTATTCAGAGTGGTCCACTGGCGAATACAAGCTCAACATCCACTGTACTTTTATCTCTGTTTCGGTCACTCCATTATCCAACACTTATTATCTATTATCTTCACCAGCTAATTGCTAACTTGGCTGCCTGGCTGCCATTTGGTGCTGATCAGGTAGCATACAGGGTGTGTGACCAATCTTTTTTTTTTTGTTGTTGAAAACAGCTACATACTGCTGCTGTGTTTAATAGGAGCGGGGATAGTGAACCAAGACACTAAGACTGCAGGCCGTATATCCAAGACAAAGCAAAACAATGAGCTGAAGATGCTAAAATCTCCATGGAGTTGTAGATTTGGGTGATAATATGCTGCATTGCTACAAGCTCCATATTTCACATTACCCGTAATAATTTGACCCGTTGTGTGTCATGCATAACAAGTAAATGTGCAATGCCCTGTGGGAAGAAGCCAATGTGTTGCATTAGCCTAAAAAGCAATGGGTGGATTAAAGCAAATTCACAGGGTCTGTTTGGTTTCACCAGTAACAGGTCCAGCCAGGCTGGGTCTTTAAGTCAAAGTCAGGGCCATATTGAGGTTCAACTTAAGCCCTACTCCTGGAGTACTGATCAAGTGTGCACGCTTATTGACCACTGTTGCAAATATCTATATGGAGAGACCAGAAATGAGAGCTTTGAACTGTTTTATGTTTAGCTGTTCGTCTAAACGCACATGTTGGCAACACCTGATAAGATACTGAGCCTTCCCTGAGATCAGCCACTTACATTAGGAGACAAAAACCAATAGTCTTTCTGTCTTGGATTGTACCATATAAGGTAGGGGGGTTAGCTTGAAAATTGAAGTTTACAGGAAACCCACTCACACTGATCAGTATTTGCTGTTTCATTCCCACCACCCACAAGAACACAAGCTGGGAGTAATTATAACTCCTCACCACCAGGCTGAGAATCTGCCGACTACCACTGAGACCGAAGACAAGGGGCGCAAACATCTCAGGAAAGCTTTGAAGCCTTATCTCTGACCAGACTGGGTCTGTGTTGAAATACTCAGAAAATATAACACCAGTGGTCTGAACTTGACTGTAAGACCTGACAGTCATATTTTAAATACATGTAACCATAAAGATTTGTATAGCCTTCACAATAATGGTGGCAATGTTGGATTTTTTTAAAAGAAAAGTAGTAGAAGAGGGAGATTTATTTCAAAGACACACCAAAAACTGATACACCAACTGGTCCCACTCTCACTCGATAAACACTTCCTCTCCCTGGCTGAGTTTGCAACAGTCTGTCCAGCACCCGAAACAACAGTTTCTGTTGTGAGAGGGACTCTGTGATTAATTTATGGTTGTTGTGATGCTATATAACATTAATAGCTCTGGACTGGATGTGCTTTTGTGTCTGTATGCATGTGTGTGTGTGTGTGTGTGAATGCATGCATGCGTGTGTCATTGCTGTTTCCATGGCAGAGTTTCACAAAGCTTTTCATTCTTGTCTCTCTTCTTTTCTCTCCTCTCGCAACACCTCCCTGCATCACAGCTTTAAGACTCCTCCGCTTCTTGTTTCTCAGCTTCTTTGATTGACATGCAGCAGCCTACTTCCCTCAACTGTGTCTTTTATGCCCTGTGGTTCTCTGCACTCTCTTCCTCTCTCATGTTTCCATTTTTAGGATGGCTCAATGATGTATCTATCTGTCAGAGATCCCTTTTCATTCACGCGCACGTGACTGTGATAGCTTACAAAATAGCCTGCATCACATGTGCAGTGCATGAATGCATGAATGAATGTTTATGTAAATCTTTGCTATATTTTTACCCCTGAGTCACTTATTCTTAAGAGAATAACAATTCAACCAGGGTGCATATCTGACATTCAATTGTCAGAACTATTATTCCCTGTTGAAACATTATACTCTAAGTACTTCATTAACTGGAAGAAGTGACAAAGCACAGACTCATCTAGTCATGAGTAACATGATGTGCCACAATTTTTCTCTGACAAACAATCTCTGTTTGTGAGGAAACTATTTTTGTAAAGATTCTGGAAGGAATTTAAATACACAACAATTATATTTTCAATGAAGCATAGTTCTGCAAAGAATTAACTGTTCCAAACTCTTTGTAGATGTGATCATTTGTACATCTGCAGGTTTATATAATATAAAATCATATGCCAAGAAAAATGTCACAAATACAACTGGTTAGGATTCTAATAAAGAAATGTCTTATTTTTAAATTAAGCAGGACTGTTCACTGCCCATACTGTGACAGCTGCCTGCTGGAAACCAAAGTCTGGGTGTAAACACAACTCAAATAACCCTGTTTGGGTTTCTCTCATGAGCAGGTGCAAGGATCACTGTCAAGTCCTGCAGCCTGCGTGTGAGAAACTGTGGACTGAAGCAAAACCCAAACCAAACAAGCCAGCTTGATTCTTGACGGAAGAGTAAGAGAGAAAAAATGCTTCTGTCTCAAGGCAAAAAAAAAAAAAAATCATGATGGTGGTTGTCAGAGGTGGAGACAAACTCACTTCTAGTCGCTTATAAGGCTCACTCACACTTCCTATAATGCATCAAAGGCGTTACCTCTCTGACAACATTATAAAGCAGTGATTTTTCAGACTGTTATACCCTGCATGTGTAAAATCAGCACCACTTAAAATTTGTATTCTGAAATAAATCTACACATTTTTCATTTGTCATATTAGAGTAAAATGTCACTGAATCTGAAGTATTGTTCAGCTGAATGCTGATTTCACAGGAAAGGATGTCCCCGACTGTACTGTAATTACAAAACTCACAGTGAGTGTTCTTAAGGTGTTTTTTTTTTTTTTATATTATGACAGGGAAAAGCTGCCAAAGAAAAAAAATCATAGTTTATTCATCTCACTGTAATCTTGAATCACAGATCAAGTTAAGTAGAGTGATAGAAGTATTTAGTATTTGTAGGTTAAAAGTATACATTAGACATTATTTATATAATCACATTCGGCTTCAAAACTTCCGTTTACCATTTACTTATTATTTTACTTCATTACGTTTAATGTTAGATTGTCATATCTGCTGCATTACAATTATTAGCTTAGTGTGTAGCATTCCTCACACATATACTGCAGGCTGCGTGCATGTTTTTTTTATATCACTTCCAGGAAAACAACACATAGGTTTACTTCACACTCGCACCAACCCTCCAGTTTGTGGTGGGAGGGGGAAGTGTTGATATATTATTTATTTGTTGTTGCACATAAATGATTGTATATTAGTTTTAAATCAATAAGAGAGCTGGAGACAAATCAGGAAATATTTAGTGTCTGGACTGGAGGAAATCTTGAGAGGGCCCTCGCAATGAATAAATGTCTGCCTATATTAATGAAATGTTACATGAAATAATTCAACAAACCAAGCTAGATTGAAAAAGTTTTTGGACTGATATAAATTGCATTAGTGGATTGTTTATAATCTATATAATAATGTAATTAGAATTAAGAATAGAAATTGCTTTAAATCTACATGGCCATACAACTGGAGATAGCCTGCTACATACACACCTTCTGTCTTATGTCCTTTCAACCCCCCAAAGCTACAGGAGTGGAAACCCTAATCTTTGGCCCCATCAATATTTTGCACACAGTACTGATCTTTGTCTTTGTATGAAAGACAAAGCACAGCGTGTACTGCTCTCTCCTTTGGGGACTTGTAGGAAATTAACTGCTGCTACTCTCAGCTGGATCATCTTTTCCTTCATAATCATTTACTGAATGTTCCCCTTCCCTGTCTCTGAGTCCTTTTTTGTCTCCCTCTCTTTGTCTGTGCGTACTCAAGTGTTTGCTAATTTGCATCTTTGCAAACATATGGGTATACTGTATGTAAGGTGTCTGGTAGTACAACTACACCTGCTCTCATTTCTCTATTCTTACCTCATTGACAACATAAAATACCCAAAGCAGTCATGTTAAAACTACTGTTGCTTGTGCTTTTTTTTCCAATAAGAAATAAGTGTTAAATTCTACCTGTGCCTAATACACTGTACCCATCTTTCCTTTATGCTGATGACCACCCAGATTGCCTACAATGCTTCGGTCACATGACGGAGGTAATCCAGTTTGTGACTGAATCAGCTCCTAAGCCCTCACAGTGCAGATTAGCACAGGAAAAGTACAGAGTAGGAGACTCTGTAAGTACAAGGGCTTTCCCTGCTTCCTGTAGCTTCAACCGTGCCTCACTATAGCGCCATCTGCTACTGCTGTTCCTTGACCTGGGTTACCCCGGAGGGACCTCATTGGCTTTGTTGTAATAGAAAAAGTTTTTATTGTCAAATGAAGATGTGAAAGACCTGGAGAGGATAGCATTTACTTGCCATAACAAAGAATTTCACAAGTAACTTTATGAGGGAGAAAGACCCAGTTCACAGTTTTTTCAACCATGTGAATCGTAACTTTCTTTTGACATCAGGTCTAAGGTGGAAATAGAGCTGGGTATGTAGAGTGAGTGCAGGAAGGAGACCGACTTCTTCTTGACTATGATGAAGTGAAATCTTCAAAAAGAAGCTCTGTAATTTCAGTGTTTACTGTGTTCAGATAGAAATAACAACTTTGAAGCTAAGATAGTCTGTAGTTAATTTTAGCAGTGAGCTCACTCCACTTACCATAGGTTTAAAATTTTGTATTTTAAGAAAAGATCAAATAAGATCCCCAGGAAATAAATTAAGAATTACAGCAGGACAAGAAATAAACCAGAGAGGTCTGCAAGAATAAAGTACATCCAAATAACTATATATCAAATTTAGAAAGACCTGTGCGCATAAATGTCCAAGATTGCAGTTTCCTCATATTACAGAGTAAATATGAAGCATTTTCCATAAAAAGTAACACTTTTGTATAATAAATATAGTAATTCTTAGTATCAGTAATTCTTATCTAAATATTGAATTCAATATTCAGGACAATTTTATAACAGACAATGCCATTCTCAGAGCTAAAATACAGAAAGATGCTCAACACACTGCTGCTGGGCGCTTTTTCTTTTGTGCCCTTGGTGTCTAATAACAGCACATGTGCCTCCATGCCACTGAGCACTCAGAAAGCATGACCACACCACCACAGCATGTAAAACTACACAAGGCAAATAGTTGCCGTGGACGAGCCCTAGATATCTCCCTTTTCTGAAAACTCACATGGCTCGCATGTTAAAAATAGAGCATCCATCTTGTCTTGTGCCCACCAATGTGCATAATTATGAGTCTTTGTGCTCTTCACATGCATGGCCAGAGATCCCATTACCTCCATGGAAACAATAAAGGGTTATGAGAAGGCGTCCACGGTAACCCGGTCTCCCTGGTAAAATGAATGTCTGTTGCTCATATCCTCTAATAATGGGATATATTTGTAAGCCGCCTTTTCATGCCCCTGCTTATTGTCCCTAAAGAGTGAGAGAGTGACTCACCTTATTCCCTAAAGTGAGACTGATACGCTGATTTAACGCTGCATTTCAGCGTTGGTGTAAGTTCAAAGTCTCAAGGGTTTGCATGGGATAATGAATATGCAATACAAATATCAGTCCATGTGGAGATCCACAGCGTCGTCATCTATGTTGTTTTAACTGTATTTACATTATTGACTGCCTCTGTCTCTCTTATTTTGTGCCTGTGTGTGTATCGAATTATTTATTTATTAGACTACATTAATTTCACATATGCAGCACACAGAGTGTTTGGGTTTGGTACTGTAACTCTGTTTCTTCCAACTGTCTCTGTGGTCATTTTGGACAACACACCAGGTTTCTTATATCTTTATATGTATATTTAATCCACCAATTTAATCTAGGGTAATTTGTATGTGTATCAGGATATTTCTGTGGACAGTTTAGAAGAAAGATGCTTCTTGAGATAGTTGAGAAGATCAATACCACTATCTTATGTCTGCACACTGAATATGAAGCTACAACCAGCCCCTGGTTTTCTTAGCTTCGCAGAAAGAGTGGAAACAAGAAGTCAGGGTTTAGCTGTTTCCCACTTTTCCCTCTTCTTTGAGTCTTTGAGCTAAGCTAACTGGTTGCTGACTGTAGCTTCATATTTAGCACATAGGCATGAGAGTGAGAGACCTTCTCTTCTAACACTCAGAGAAACAAAGTGATTTCCTGTTATTTTAGAGGACAAACTTTTGAAAAATGATGTTGTGAATATGCTAGTGTGGCCCAGATCCTAAATGATCTGACATGAGACATATAAAAATGGCAGCTGTGAACATAAAATTAGTACTGGAGAAACTAATTGTTCAGAAACCTGCCATCAGCGTTTAGCAAAATATCCAACTTGTTCTTTACGCACTAGAATAAATTGTAAAGCGTCATAAGAGCACCAGTGTAATTTGCCTGAAATGTTGGGGAGTGACATATTCTGATAAATTATAAACATTACAGTGTTAATGATGACGATGTTCCAATTTAAGGTAAAACCTTCTAATTTTGAAAGGCCATAACTCTTGCACCATAAACTCAATTGACCTTGGAACTTGCAGCATTGGATAGCTTGAAGCACTACTTACAAATTCCACTGATGGATATGGATCAGTGCAATGGATAAACTATAATTTAATGTCACATTTTTTTAATTCAAACACCAGTGGTGCAATTTTGATTCAAATGAAAGAAAGATGCCTTTTGGTACTCTGTTGTAACTGGGCTGACTGTGATGATTACAGGCTACTTTTTGGTCCTGTGAAAGGTGCTGCAGTACGACTTGTTTTGGACATTTAGAATCATCTGTTTATTGCCAAGTAGGTTTTCACATATGAGGAATTTTCCTTGGTGTATTAAGAAAAATATGAATGAAGATGAAAGCAAGTCAAGTTCTGCAAGTCAAGAATTACAAATAGAAAAAAGAAAAGCAATAATACTGTGAAAAAATATTCTTAAGGCAATAAAAGCCAATATGACCGCTGTTTTAATGAAAGAGCTGTACAGTTTGTCCAGAAAATGTGCAAAGGTTCACAATATTAAGTGAAATAAAGTAGTAGTAGTAGAAGTAAAGATGAACTTGTCACTGATTTCACTCTCTTTTGCTCGGCAGGAGAACCACTGTCGCAGGATTAAGATCCTGGGCGACTGTTACTACTGTGTGTCAGGACTGACCCAACCCAAGACCGACCACGCCCACTGTTGTGTAGAGATGGGTCTGGATATGATTGACACCATAACGTGAGTAACAGTAGTAGCAATATTACATATACAAATTTACATCTAACCATCATCCCTTTAATCTTTATTTTATTCTTAACGTGCTGTTTAGCTGAGTCCTCGTTGAGAGATTTCCTTGAAACTGCAGCCTGATTAGCCATGTGTGAGTGCGAGTGAATTCTAACACTCAACATCTGAGTGAGGAGGACCACGATCGGTTGAGACAAAAGGCTTTACTGGAGAAAATAAGCCTTTTTATTGAGCTTAAAAGAGCTTGTTTTTCGTGCATACCTTGCATAATTCTGGAAGTTGGAAAAGAATGACCAAAAGAAAGTGAGAGATTGAGATGAGATTAAATTAAAATGACTCGACTGGAAGCCTGTTAATTAAGTTTTGTTTTTAAACATTTTCCTCACCACTGATTACATATAAATGCTCAACTTAGCAGTCTTTTTTTGTTCTATTTTGGTATGTTAGAGCAAAGTGGAGCATTTTTTAACAGTGTTCTTGACAGATTGCCATATCTACAGTATATACAAAGAATGAGGTTACAGATTTTATATTATTCCGAATTTAGGACGTGTGCGTCGCCTGTATCTCACCTCAATAAGGATACATAAAGATGATATATTCTATTTTACATATATATACATATATTCTTAAATGTTATACCAACAATATTGCTATGTTAACATAACACTGACGATTTTCTTTGAGGGCTTTCTTGAAGATTTGTGCATAAACACACACTGATACCTCTGATTGATCACCTGTAGAACATATATGGTTGGATCCCTGACTGCTTGAGAACCTTTCAATACTATGTATTAACTTCAATTTGTTATATACAGCATTCTTAGTTTGACTTACATAGCTAACATAGCTATATTTTATTCAATAACTGTACAGTGCTCATGTACAGTTATACACACTGTAATGCCTTGTTAATGTCATATTGTGTCCCATGTTTGTGCGTCTTCTCTGCTGTCTTTTTATGCTCTGCTATAGATAAACAGTATAGTGTAGATACAGATATAGATTTGATCGCACATCCTCACTCCAACACCATATATGTTCTACCCCTGCAGGTCAGTAGCAGAAGCCACAGAAGTCAACCTTAACATGCGCGTGGGCTTGCATACAGGTCGGGTGTTGTGTGGAGTGCTGGGCCTCAGGAAATGGCAATATGATGTGTGGTCCAATGATGTGACCCTAGCCAATGTGATGGAGGCTGGAGGACTACCTGGGTCAGTACTGGACATTTTACATGAATACCAACCTCAACAGCTTTGGACTCAATTTCTATTTTACTGTTTTATTTATATTAGGGTGCTTGGAAAAATAATATCTGATTATGTGATCTGTAATTGAGGTAATATTGCCCTACATATTTTTTAAAACAAGGCTCTGTATTCATGCTAGTGCTTCAGAGGAAACAAGTGCACTAACCACAAACACGTGTTTGAATTTTTACCTGTACATAAAAATATAATTAAAAGACTTAAGAGTATAAGCAGAAGGGCCTTTCTGCAGCATTTCAAAGTGACTCACTTTTTTTTATTATTATTATTACAAAATGCCAGCAGGAACAGGATGTCAGACTTTATTTTAACAGTCTCCTGTAACACTCTTCTGCAGATGACCTGCTCAGAACTGTTTGTGCCAAATGCACCTAATTGCTGCAGCAGCAGTGGCTATGAGACGACTTGTGTTGTGTATTATTCTGTCCCTGTCTGTCCCTGCGTTCCACAGCAAAGTCCACATCACCAGATCTACGCTGGAGTGCCTAAATGGAGATTATGAGGTGGAGCCTGGAAACGGACATGAAAGGAACGCCTTCCTCCAAAAACATGAAATTGAAACCTTCTTTATAGTGCCATCTCACCGACGGAAGGTATTGTATTGTAATTCTGTGCTGAGGAATGTATAGTCAGTATATTTCTATAAGCCTTTAGCAGAAGAACATGCTTAACATGTCAGCATCAGCTGTAACTTCAGATTACACTTTTACAATTACATTAGGCGTTAGCCGCAGTTGACATTGTGTACAGTACTGTACACATTAGCAAAGCTTTTGCAGGTCGTATGCTAATCCATATTAACCTGGACTACTGTACGTGGTAAGTCAGAGTAGGCTAGGTTGAAAAAGCAGCCTTATCTTGACCAGTCTGTGCCAAGATCTATAATAAAAGCATCGTTCAAATAGAAAAACAGTGTTGACTAAAGCATCCAGCATCGTATGATGGAGCTCTCACACATTTGTTGTTGAGCTGATCTCACTTCCAGGCTGTAATGGATTGGACTGGGGCTTTAAAGAATAAGAAAACAGCCAGTGGCATCTATCATCTCAAATCTGCACAGTCCGACAAACTTACAGAGATATGTGTGTGTCAGTGCATACACATTAACACGCACATCTCCAACAGATGTGCCACAAGCAGCTGGAGAGGGAATTTCAGTCTTGTCTCTGTATTACTCCATCAGGCTTTCTCTCCTCTCCTCTCCTCTCCTCTCCTCTCCTCTCCTCTCCTCTCCTCTCCTCTCCTCTCCTCTCCTCTCCTCTCCTCCTCTCCTCTCCTCTCCTCACTTCTCCTCCCATCTACCTCTCCCCTCCCTCATTATTTTCTTGCAGCAGGTTTCATGTTATGCAAGATAAGGCTTGCACATAGGTTACATGGGTCCTTATGTGAACCTGTAACATCCCAGTTGCGTGTTGTTTTTTTTTTCTTTTTTTTCTTTGAAATGCGGGAGACTTTGCTAATCCTCTTAATGGAGCTGATGGTTAGACTTCATCAAAGACATGGCTCAGAGAAGATGTGCCCTGACTAAGCTGTGTTGTATAGGCTTCTACTCATTTTGCTATTGTGCCTTTAATTACTCCTGCTTAGGGACGCACTTCCAACTTTGTTTATCGAACAAAGCATATATTTCTTTCTACAAATGAAAATTCCTCAAACTTTATCGCTCTTTTTAAAATAGTGAGAATGAAAATGAGAGCAGCAAAGTCCTAAAACTATTAAAATCACCCAAGGGATTGACCTTATTTTAACCACTTTCTCACTTCCTGAGCCTGATAATAATGATTGCATGCGTGTGTGTGCATAAGCATGTGTGCACGTGCATACTATCCAATGCCTGTGCATGATTTCTAGACCCTTACATAATATATATTACTGTGTGGGGTATCATGACTAAATCCTTGTTCCCGTTTCTTATCTGGTGACAGATATTCCCAGGATTGATTCTTTCGGATATAAAGCCCGCCAAAAAGATGAAGTTCAAAACTGTGTGCTACTTACTAGTGCAGCTTATGCACTGCAGGAAGATGTTCAAGGCTGAGATTCCCTTCTCCAATGTCATGAACTGCGAGGACGGTGATAAGGTATAAACTCTAAGTGTCTGTGTTGACGTTTCTGTGTTTGTTCGTGCTGTGATTTACATAAATTGAGACAAAAAAAATATGCAGTCTGAATGTCTAGAGTTTTCTCAATAGTAAAAAAAAAAAAAATGTTTGTTTGAATTACCTGGATTTCTAAATGCCAAGAAATGTGGCCTGATCTCTTTATTTAAAACAACCCGAATCTTAATTGTCTTTTAAGAATTACAGTTGAAGTTAACGCTACCTTAGCAACAATATCTTTCCTTCTGTAGAACGGTACAGCACTTAAGAGGCATTTTGGGCCTGGGTATCTTGTAAGAAAGACACTTCAGGTCAAGCTTCAACTTTTCAATGTGCTTAAACTTGCCTGTTCCACAATGCAGATTATATGGGCTTAAGTTGAGTTGTGGAGGCAAACATTAGAGGGGCAGCAATGTGCGTTCGCGGATACATTCATGGTTTAGAGGCTTCCTTAACGTGAACTCTTGGGCATACAGTAGATATTAGCTTGTGCAAGCGATGCTCCCGTATCAATAGCTGTTACACACACAGCTGTTATTTGTCACTTCATTCCACATTGCACTCTTGCAGTGATATTTGTTTATCTAAAGTCCAATAGTGTCGTTTGATTGCGCTCAAGAAATCATCTAATAACGCGCATGGGTAGTTACCCTTCCACAGATATCTCTATTGTGAACTGAATTAGAACCGCAACTCTTAATCGATCAGTTATCAGTTTAAGTAATTTCTTTTAGCAAACATGCAGTCATTGGTTTCACTCTTTGAATTGTGATGTTATAGTTACCTGCATATTTTTGGGCTTTGGACCAAACGGGCAGTTTGGAGGTGTCCCCTTGGGGCTTTAGAAGTTTGGTCACTATTTTCTGATTTTTCTTTTTTCTTTTTTTATAGATAAATGATTAATCAGAAAAAGATAGACTGTCTGACAGTTGACTCTGTGGTGTTTTTATCAAGCAGGAGACGTCCACACACATCAACTAGTTGGAAATCATGACAGCCAGTGTTCACACTTGATAGAAGTCACTATCCTAGAAGTTCAAATATTTTTCTTGAATGCTTTAATGCTTTCAAACTGAATTCTTAAATTGTTTTTTTTGTTTTTATATGAGACTTTGTTTATCTATGTGCTATGGATTAGCTAAATTAGCAAACCACAGTTTAGAAGAAAATGATTCCAGGTCATTCAAAAGGCTTGTTGGTGCAACTGTGCATCTTACTCAGTGAATAAATGTATTTCACAGGCTGTATACTTTATCATAAGAAGATAGGGAGTGATGGTAAGTGATGATCCTGTCAGTTATAATGACCTCAGCATGTTGCTCCTGCCAGAGACCAACATACCATTTGCCCTGCATACACTGTCAGTGACACTGGCAATCTGGCCAAATGTCAAAGAGCTTACTTGACCTTGTGTGCCTGAAGAGAAATCCTGTGGCCTGGCAGCTGTACACTTCTTGAACCAGCTGTTTTAATCCAGATTTTCAGGTGTGTGTTTGTGTGTGTGTGTGTGTGTGTGTGTGTGTGTGTGTGTGTGTGTGTGTGTGTGTGTGTGTGTGTGAAGGAAGTAAGTCTTATTGTGGGGACAAACATCTGATCACAGCATCACTTCCCCCCAAAAATAGTGGTTTTAGATGTTTTTTAAGGGTAAGATCAAGATAAGGGTTGGTAAGGCATGTAGCAGCTATGGTTAAGAGAGTTTGTTTATGTCTAATCCATGTCCTCATAAGTATAGTAGTTCAGGTTTGTGTAACACATCCTATTTTTGGGATAGATTCACACCAGAACAGAGTGTCATTTTTAAACATTAAGTACAAAAGCCTGATTAAACACCATTTTCCTGCTTTTATAATCCAGTGAATCCAGTAGATCTTTACCCAACACTACATGATCGTGTCTCCTCTGAAATCCAGTAATCAGGGGCATTACTGAATGGTAATTTCACATTCAGAGAGAAAAAAAGAAAGACTAGATGGATGGAGAGAAGAAAAGAAGCAAGTAAGGTAGAAAAGATGAAGCAAGGACATGAAGAAGGAAGTAGGGATGAATAGATGGGAGCAGGGGAGGAAAGAAGGAAGTAAGGAAGAATAGACAAAAGCAAGGATGAAAGGAAGGAAAAAGGTAGAAGAGACAGATAGAGAGAAAGAAAGAAAGAAAGAAAGAAAGAAAGAAAGAAAGAAAGAAAGAAAGAAAGAAAGAAAGAAAGAAAGAAGCAGAGACGGATAGACAGAAGTGGGGAAGGAAAGAAAGAAGTCAGGAAAGATATACCTACACAGGTAAGGAAAGGAAGAAGTAAGGAACAATATATGGAAGGACCACAGAAAATAAGGAAGTAAAGAATATGGAAGTGGGGAAGGAAAGAAGGAAGTAAGGAAGAATATGCACAAGCAGGGAAACAAGTAAGGAAGAATACAATGAAGAAGCAGAAAAGGAAAGAAGGAAGTATGGAAGAATACACTGAAGCAAGGAAGGAAGTAAAAAAGAATTTAAAGCAGTATGGAGAGAAAACAGGAAGTAGGGAAGGAACAAAAAGAAGGGATGAAGAAAAGAAAGAAATCAAGGAAGTCAGTGAGCTGTACACATTCATCATGTCATGTAATGAACTCATGAACACTCTTAGCTCCCCTACCGTGCCACTGAGCTACAGCATGCTCACTTACATGTACACACACCCACCTGAACACACACACACACACACACATACACACGAACATCCACTCTGCCATGTTAACTCTCTGGCTTTGCTCCAATGCCCAATGTTTTGCAAAGCTGCTCACTTTGGCTGCTGAAGACACTCAGACACAGCGGGGTGCATTCAGTAATGAAGTTAAGTGTGAAGGCAATGTCCTAATTTGAAAGTATAATCAGCTGCCCGTGTTTATTGTTGACTCTTATTCACCCTTGTTCCTAATATGATAATATTCCAGTAGTGCAGAGAATACAGGGCGCTGCATTGCAGCTTATTTATCTCACTTTTGTTTCCCAAGTTCTACATTTTCAGTGACGATTTCTTTTTCTTTTTTTTATCCCACCAGCGGAGAGCCATGCGGACAGCTCCGCAGAAGCTGAGGAATCGTTCTAACACAAACCAGGCTAATCTGATCCAGAGCAGTCCAAGAACCCGGGTCAACCGCTACATCGGCCGGTTGATCGAGGCCCGCCAGACCGAGTCAGACACAGCAGACCTCAACTTCCTCACACTCATGTATAAGTGCTCTGAGCGCGAGCAGAGGGTGAGGGACTTTGCAAACACATACTGTACCTGTGCAGTGAGATGAATGAATGTTGTTACTCACTCTTGCCTGCTCTCTGGCATAACGTAGTACCACCAGGTTCCTGATGAGTACTTCACCAGCGCAGTGGTCCTCTCTCTGATCCTAGCTGCCTTGTTTGGCCTTGTCTATCTTCTCATCATACCACAGTATGTACTGCAAATTCTGTTCTTCTATATTTTCTCTTTAATTAACTCTTTCGGGTCTTTTTTAACTAACCCTGCCATCTTCCTCTTTCCTCTTTTTCCCCACTCAGGGGCACAGTGGTACTAGTCCTTCTGGTCTTCTGCATCTGTTTCCTAGTAGCTTGTATCATGTACCTGCATATCACTAGAATACAGGTAAATCTCACCTAAAAGTCTCCCTTTGCCCATTCACTTTTTATTCATGCGTCATCTTTTACTACAGATAGATCAGTCCTCTCTGATCTAATGCTTAACAGAGGAACTTTCTTCATTAATTTTTTTTTTCTTTCTGCTATGATTCTCTTTTTTGCTGACTAAAAAGAAATATGTAAATGTATTTTTATAAAGCCTTGTAATAATGATTCAGTATTCATTGGTTTCAAGATTACTTTTTAAACCCCTGTTCTGTATATAAATTCAGGTGGCTAGCCTATTCATTTCAGCTTTTGTTGAGTTTGATGGGTGTCCTCAAAGCTCCTGACCACATCATTTTTTTTACACATTGTGGCTTTTATAGGTCCCTCTCTTTCTCTTTCTCGTCTTTACTCACTCACTTATTTACCGCATGCTATCCGAATATCTGTCTTTTATCCTCACATTCTTACAGCTACTAATACACTATCTCATTAACACACATAGTAGTATATATGTAGAATATAAATATGTTGTTTTTTATTCATCATATCACTTAATGTTCCTCATTCTGTTTCCTTCATCTAACTTTGTCTTTTGTTTTTGTCTCTCAGTGTTTTCCAGGGTGCCTGAACATTCAGATTCGCACTGCTCTCTGTATTCTCATAGTGCTCTTAATCTACGCTGTGGCCCAGGCCTGTGTGGTAAGTGGCAAAAAGCAACTGTAAAAATGTCATCCGCCGAAAATGACCCAACTTAATGGCCGACCAGAAAGAGAAAAATGTCACCATGATTTTGAGCTGTAATTGTAGTTCCCCTTCGGTTTCAAAGGGTGCGTTTGAATGCTGCAATGTGCCGGTGCCAGTGTGTTATTGTTACAGTTTTCATAAATATTGTATCAATGATTTAGTAAATTAGGAAACCAAAAAAGCTAAAATTGTAACTACACACAGGTGTTTTAAACATGTTGACATTTGTAATTTCTATTCTGAAAACATCCAAAGTAGGAACCATAGTCCACCCCCTAGTTTATTTGTTATGGATATATATTAAACAGTTTATATGTTATTTACAATGGTGGCTAAAACAGCTACGAACTCTTCTCTCCTTTAATATCATCTTTGTGCACATGTGTTCTTGTTTGACTCTGTCAGGTGGGCTGTATGCCCTGGTTGTGGGGTAGTGCCAAGAACAACAGCTCCATCGTCATCATTGATTTGGACAGTGGCGCTAACCACACCATGGCGGAGCTGCCTTGTGATGGTGCCCGTTACGCCTTTCTGTCCTGTGTGGTGGGCACACTCACTCTGGCGCTTTTCCTGCGGGTCTCCTGGCTGCCAAAGATGGCGCTAATGCTCCTTCTGGGGGTGCTCTATGTCACCGTGTTGGAGCTCAGCGGCTTTCGCAAGACCGCAGGGTGAGGTTCACAGCACAACATGACCTCAAACAACACACACACACACACACAATCATGCAAAACACTTCAGCTTGTTTGCACTTTTTTTTATGTCTGTCATTTCCTGGAGTTACATGACAACAACAACACACATCCAACACACACATCCCATCAGAGCTTAAAGTGAGAGTGATCTTCTTATGAGTGTGAGTCATTCAAGTATCAGAAGCTGTGAATGAGTATTTGTTTGATCTGGAGAAGGAACCAGGAGTTTCGAAGAACATTTACAGTACGTGTGCTGCAATATGTGCGTGTGGAGGAGTCTTTGCTTGTCTGTAGCCCACACACTCTTTCATTTACCACCCTTTGATGCAGCACATGTGCTCATTAGTTCCAAATCAGAAGCCTGAAAGGACAATGTGGGCTGGATGATGGGAGCGCGTTAGCAGTTTCAACCCAGTACCGAGGGGCCTGGCCAATTTTATTGGAGCTCAGATCAAAAATGTGGCCCTGAAAAGTGATTATATTGAATTTGTCAAGCTTATTAAGATAAAGATCTCTTTTGCAGAAACTCATTTTGTTTAAACCCAGTCATGATTCGGTAAATAATAATAATATTGTAGGGTCCAAAATTTCAAGCATATTTAAGCTCTTTCATTTCTACGTTTTCCTTAATTTAATGGGTTTTTATATTTGTTTTCGTCATTTCTTCAGTAAAACTTAACTCCTGATTGCTGTCCACACTGTGGGGGGTCCATTCAACCCTCATGTGTAGGTTTCTGTGTGGTCCAGTCCAGTTGCTGACTTGTGTGTCGGTCTCTTCCACAGTGGGGGGTCCTTCCACATCCGGGGCTATGAGCCCATCCTGTCTCTGTTGCTCTTTGTCAGTGCCCTGGCCCTCCACTCCAGACAACTTGACCTCAAACTACGTTTGGACTTCCTATGGGCTGTGCAGGTCAGGAAGTGTGTGTGTGTGTGTGTGTGTGTGTCAGAGTGTGCGTGCATGTGAAAGAGGCTTTCGGATGTTGAGAGGCTTAAATCCTATTATCATAACATAGGTTTTAATAGAAGTGCACTGTAGAAATGCTGCCATTTCAGCTTTGATGTATAAACTATTGGGTTATGTATGGAGGATTTGTATTTATAAGCTGCAGCTGTCTGTTTGGGAAGGTTAAGAAGCTTGTTTTGGCTTGGTTTCTTTGGCGCCAGGAGTATAAGAAAGGACTATTGTGCACAGTAGGACTGAAGTGTTGAAGCTGAATTTAAGCAACCTAATCATTTAACTAGCAACATTTGCCTTGTAATGCACCCAAGTCCATTATAAATTTGAATATGAGCTATACAGTCCACGTTGTAAGGCTCATAAGGTTTTTTACTGACCCCATGTGGTGAAAATGTGGGACAAGCTACAGTCCTCATGGCTGTATCTGTGTATTTTGTGTGTGCTGTCAGGCGGAAGAAGAAAGGGACGGCATGGAGAAAGTCAAGCTGGACAACAGGAGGATTCTCTTCAATCTTCTGCCTGCACACGTGGCTCAACACTTCCTAATGTCGAACCCCAGGAACATGGTGAGCCTCGCTAATAGACAGGCAGACAGACAGACAGACAAACAGGTAGATAAACAGACAGAGGACAAAAAAAAAAAATCATCAGAAGACATCATAGGACTTATTTTATACTTTTTTACTGTGTTCTTCCTTTCGGTTCATTAGGATCTATACTATCAGTCGTACGCACAAGTTGGTGTCCTGTTTGCCTCAATCCCGAACTTCAATGATTTCTACATCGAGCTGGATGGCAACAACATGGGAGTGGAGTGCCTGAGACTGCTGAATGAGATCATCGCTGACTTTGACGAGGTGGGACAGTGATTTTTTTTTCTTCTTGACTTTGAACATAGACCTCTAGGAGATTTGAACTGTGTTGCATCGTGTATTTATTTGAATGTTTGTTTTGCAGCTCATGGACAAGGAGTGCTACAAAGACATAGAGAAAATCAAAACTATTGGCAGTACATACATGGCAGCTGTAGGCCTCGTACCTACCATTGGTACCAAGGTGACATGTCATTTTGTGTTTCCGTGTGTGTTTGCACATGTATATAGGACAATATGAAGGATCATTGTATACACAGATACTAACTGCTTGATTTACTTCCTCTCTGTAGGCCAAAAAATCTGTTTACGACCATCTGAGTACAATAGCAGACTATGCCATTGAGATGTTTGACGTTTTGGATGAAATCAACTATCAGTCGTATAATGAGTTTGTCTTGAGAGTGGGTACGTCCAGCCTTTTATTAAACTGTTAACGCAATCACAAAGTATGTGACTATGACTTTAGTTCAAGTTTGTTTGGTATTTGTTTAATATTTGAATATTTCCTGTTTGTTTAATATTTCCTGTTTGCACAGGTATTAATGTGGGTCCAGTGGTTGCAGGGGTGATTGGGGCACGGCGACCTCAGTATGACATCTGGGGGAACACAGTCAATGTGGCCAGCAGAATGGACAGCACTGGAGTACCAGGGAAGATACAGGTATCCAACTCACCATAAATTATAATATTTATGTAAATATAATTCTATCATTATAGGAAAAACTGCAGATGTAAAGGTGAAATTTCAATATCATAAAAACACAAAACTAATACTAACTAATATCAGGAGATGGGGTCAGTTAAGGAGGAGTGAAATTGAACATATTTAACATTTAATGTAGAATTAAAGAGCAGTTTTCATTCTTTCTCTTTTTCACTGTAATGAATCAGAATCAGAATAAGGTTTATTGTCAAGTAGGTATTCACATACAAGGAATCTGGTGTTTAGTTTTTTGTGCATAACTAACAAAATTAGCAGGAAAATATAAAGAGGATAAAAAGCAAATAATAACAAGTCAAGAAGCATAAATAGGAAATGGAAAAGTAACAATAAAATATGAAAACATATAAAAATATGTACAATTATGTTATCTGAATGAGGGCAGCACGGTGGTGCAGTGGTTAGCACTGAAGCCTGAACCTCAGCTGGGACCTTTCTGTGTCTGCATGGGTTCTCTCCGGCTTCCTCCCACAGTCCAAAGACATGCAGTTAATAGGTTAATTGGTGACAATAGGGGCAAATGTGGATATGAATGGTTGTTTCTATTTGCCCTGTGATCAGCCGGCGACTTGTCCAGGTTTACCCCGCCTCTCTCCCAAAGTCAGCTGGTATAGGCTCTAGCGCCTCCGTGACCCTGATAAGGAAAAGCGGTTCCAGAAAATAGATGTCTGGATGTTATCTAAATGAAAGCTCTGTGTCTTCCCGGAGCCATCAAAGTACCACCTATAGACCACCAAGTTCTGTGAATTGACCTTTTTCAATGTAGGCAGCAGCATTTCGCGTACCACTAACCTGCTATCTTTGATCACTAAGATGCCCTTTGACAATTTCCTCTTTGCTTTGGCAGCAGTACAGCCACTGCAGCTAATTTCCCATTTATTATATCTATTTATTGCTTTTTTTTACAGAGGTGGGCAACTAGAACATGAACCAGGGCCTCATGTTTGATATATTCTGTAAAATATTCAATGTTAATATTTCAAATGCATAGTTTGAAGTATAGTAGATAGAGTATAAGTAAAACAATTTTAGCACTGACATAATATCTACATTATATGTTTTATTTTAATTTTGGAATGAATTTTGTTGAGTTTTTCTTTCCTATAGCAATTTTTATAAGAGTTTTGTTTTTATGATGCAGGTGACCGAAGAGGTCTATCGCTTGCTGAATACCAACTATGACCTGGTGTGCCGCGGGAAAGTCAGTGTTAAGGGTAAAGGTGAGATGCTGACCTATTTCCTAGAAGGGAAAGTTCAGGGTGTGGGCACTGTTACCACTTCTTCAGTGATGCGCTCAGCCAGCCTTGCTCGCCGGATCCACTCCTGTGGCAAGACGAGCGTCCCGACCAATCTGGGCAGCGTTTCCTCCGGCGCCAGCCTGACTGCTTTTGCCAGCATGGGCAGCAACATGCAGATGAACACCGCAAACAGCAGCAACAGCCAAGCAATATGCCTGCCCTCACCCAGCGTGCCTGCAGTGGGTGAGGAGGATGAGGAGGACTTAGACGTGACAGAGATTCAGATTGAGGCAGTGGCAGCTGTTGCAGATGTAGCAGTGTAGGACAAAAAGACTGCACAGTTCAAGTTGAATGAAAAGAGGAAAGAAAACCCTGGTTGGAGGCCTAAAGAAGACAGGGCTGTCCAGGTATTTCCTAGAAATCCTGAGCTACTGGCACAACCCAGAAAAAGCTCATTCAGGATATGAACATCCGGAGAAATGACACAGTAATACAGACAATCATACTTGCTTTTAGGCATTTTTAACTGCTTGCCACTGTTGGAAAACAAATGTGGAGTAAGGAAGAAAGAAACCCGGAATCTCAAATCCTCTTTTAACATCTCTATACCAGATGATTAGATTTGTGGTGTTGCTGGGTTCTCTCAGATCCAGGTATAATGTGTATCTTTGTTTTGTATGTAGTACATATTCCATGTACAAGGGATATGTGCATCGATATCCAGAAAAAGACTGATCATGCTATTGCTTTTGCACTGTCTTTCTGATTATGCCAAGGATACATTGCGTTATTTACAGTGTAAAAATGGTATTGGTTCTTTTTTTTGGTGTATGTAAGCATGCATGTGTGTACTTGTGAGTGTGTGTACGCATGTGTGGTTAATTCTGAATTGTAACGAAACACAGCACAAAATACTTTTTTTTATACTTGGAGCTCACTGGATGAAATAGGCTTTTTTTGAGACATATTTACAGTTAATAGTGCATGACTTTTTAAGAGTTGACAGCCATAGTAACGATACTCCTATTGAAAGAAAACCAAAGTATTGAGCTTTCCATAGATCCTAAGTTTTATTGCTTATATTGCCTCACCATACAACAAGACAGAAGACAAAATGTTGCAGTAGGTTGAACATATTTGGCATTTGGAACTCTCGGGCGTCATCAGTAGACTTTTTGAATGTCGGAGAGACAAAATAAGCGGTCCTGAATACCTTCTTACATTGACCTAATTCACAATAGATTAATGTAATGTGGCATGTGTTAAGTCTACACTTACAGATAGTTGTGGCTTTGACACTGAAGAGGCAGTAAAGGTCAATGAAAGGAACAAAGGCAGACCTCAAGCAGCAGTTCTACTGAGTTGGATGTGTGCTGCTATGGAAACAAGTCAATGCCAAAACTGGACCATTCACAAACTACGATCAACATCACATAGAGGACCAGTATGTATGGTGCAAACATACACGTAGACATCCAGAAAAAGCACATACATCACATAAGCACATAAAATAAGCACACAGGTTCTACAAATGCATGATTTAGCCTTTCAAATCCTCCACTTAACATTGATACATTTTTCTCGAGGCCACAGAAACTTTGGTGCAGTGTCTGGCTAATGTCGTCTTTCAGGCATACATTGCTGTACTCCAGCTTCTTTTCGCTCTATATTTAAGCTATATATTTTGAGTTTTCCTCAAACAGTACAAGCTTTAGCACGTCTCTCAGATACAGTCTCAGGCATGTGAGGCACTTCAGATATGTTTATAGCCTATATCTTTATCATCGTAGGACTTTCACTTGATCTGCAAACGTGTAAATAAATCATGTTTCAAGTTTTTGCCTTACTCAATAAGCTTACAGTGATTGCAACCTGCCTTTTTAGATATATTCACTTTGATATGCAGATCATACTTTTTGTAAATAGCCAAAAGCTGTAAACTATGTTGTATCTTGTACAGTGTAAAGTTGGGTTATTGAATATTTTATAATAAAGACAATATTGGTGTATAAAATATTAAATGAGTATGGCTATATATGTCAATAACAGATATGTACAAATGTTTGGCTACAGAGATCTAAAACAAGTAGGTGTTTGGGATTGTGGTAAGGGTGCAAATGAGGATCTTTTTGTTGATTTTTAGGTATGAGCCATATGAGGATTTTCAATCTGAAACACAATATTTACACTTTGTCCCCCAAACCTCAAACATAGCATGCAGCGCAGCAAACGATCAGCAGGTAACAAATATAGCTTTTTATGTGCAGTTTTCCCTGTTAGTTCCACTCAATAAAATTTCATCTCTCACACCTTAGTTTATGGCTCTTAAAATAACAGCTTTCACTTTGCACAGCAAAATATGGCAGACAATGACAGATTTATTATGCCAATCAGTGTCCTTTCACAGCACACAGCCAGATGAACGTCACTATGTCCCAAACACTGAGTGGGCGCCAAAAATTGTTTTCCTAACGCTGATGTAGAATTTGCTTGGGGTTTACTCAGTGTAACAGTTAAGTCAACAAATGTCTGGCTTGCTTCACCATTTTCAGCAAAGAACAGCCTTGAAATTATTTTTGCTTTGGAATGAAATGCAACAAATTCTGGTCAGTTATTAATAATTTGAGATGTTATTGTAATGTTCTTCTATTCTGAAGGAGTTCTTACTTTACAGAAACAACAAAACAAAAACAAAAAGTGCAGCTGAAGTTATCACAGTCATGGTAAAGTTCCCTGACTCCAAGTTGACATTAAGCAATGAAGGGAATACAAATCCAAGGTAAATGGTTCACAAACAACACTCCCCCGTGTGCCATCAAGGGTAAAGGGGTCAAGATGAATGAATTAGGAATTAGGCATTTACAGTATTAATAGTTACCTTTCATTACATTACATTTCAAGAATAATAGACATTTTTGATAATGCTTCATTTAATCTGTAATTTTATAATAATTTCTAAGGAAGTCTGGAAAGACTAGAAACATTTATGTAATTTGGAACAAATTTCTGTTGGTTCACGAGCAGTTGTTGATCTCCAGAGGAATTTCCGTCAAAGAACAGCTGAATTTATCCCAAGTAAATATTCATTTATTATTCACTTATTAGCAGAAACTTGAAAGATGTGCCCCGTTTTCTTGTAAACAAACAAAACTTGTGTTTATATTCAGCGTTTCTCACCATTGTGTTTGTCCTTGAGGTCTAACAAATGTGTTGAATGTATTTCCAGCCTCACAAAACATTTGAAAAGCCAATTCTTTTGACATATTTTAATATTTGCAGTCTACTTCTTCACTGGCTTTACCCACCACCAATTAACAGTGCAATACTGTGAAAGTGTCGGCAGAATACAAACTAAATATATTATACTGTTTTCACAGACTAAATATTACTTCTCAGCCGACAAACGTGTAGTGTCCCTTTAAAACAAAGTGGTATCTTGCTTTGAAATATAAAGAAGTCAAATATATATTTAATACAACACACAGATTTGATTTTGTATAACCTTTGACTCAGATTACATTGCTTTCCTCACATCATGTGTCAGAGAGTACATCCGCTTCCACCTGTCATCTGTCTGTCGTTAAGCTTCCACACCTGATTCGAATAATCAGCTAATAAAACCCTGAAACTGCAGGACCTTCACATATCAGGAAGCTCAGTCATCCAGCCGAATGGACGTTCAGCAGCAAAATGTAAGTTTTAATCCTTTGTTCCCTAAAAAAAAATGCAAAAACTCATCATCAAATGGGCCTCTTGTGTTAATTCTGCTCTGTATGTAAAAATAACATGAATGTAAATGATGGTACAGAGGCCACATCTGGAGCCCATACAGGAAGAGTCTGAGCAGGAAGATGAAATCGAAGGAAGCAAAACAGGAGAGGGAGAGGAGGAGGAGGAGGAGGAGGATTTTCAAGTAGGTGTGGAGACAAAGGAGGTTATGACGGCAGACGAAAGTGAGGAAGATGAAGATGATGTTCTGCTGAGGGTTCTGAGACCGAGGCGAATTTATCGTTCCCACAGCCAAGTGAGTTTTCCTCAAATGCGGCCTACCAACAAACACCAGAAGGAAATGGATTCCTCTGTGTCAGAGCAGAGCTCGCATTCAGTGGATTTAAGTGGTGAAGATATACTCCAACCTGTGCAGGCAAGATTAGGAAAAGAGAAGAGGTCTATTAGTGATGAGCTGAGAATAAAGGTAAGTATTTTAGCATGGTTTACATTCAGATTAAAAATTTGACAATACATACATGGAAAGGAGGTGATGCTCTATTGTTTTAAGATCTCCAAGATCAAATGGAAAAAACAAACACCACCTAAAGTACCAGTGCAGAAGACAAACAGGAAAAGGCAAAAGAAGGAGTTTCCAAGTGTGAGTGTTCATTTTAAGAAAAGATGTTTAAACTTTTACAAATTCAGATTATAAAATGTTTTTTCTTTTTACTAATGTCCTCTTTTAATAAGGAGCCGTTTCCTGAGTGGCTGGCGGACCTAATGTTCAACATTGAAGAGGCAACAACACACCAACTGCTGGTTGAGTAACACTCTTCAGAGGGCTCACAAGGTGAACATGTTACCTGGTGATGACCTAGCTGGTGAAAACTGAATGTGGAACAAGTTCATCACGTCTAACGTGACATATTAAGGTTTGGCAGTACTGCAGAGTAGTTCGCTGAGTTCACGTAAGCCACGATGTGCACGTTATTATCAGTGAATAAACAAACATGAAAAATCATAGTAACAAGGCTGTTTACTACATGATGAAAACATTTGTTGTACTAGAGTCAATAAACTGTCATCTTCAGTCTGAACCCTTTTACCTTTCAGGGGCTCTTTGATTTGATTGCCAGTGTAAAATACTATGAGGTCAAAGCATTTTATTCAAGCACAGTCCCACACATGGACGGTGGTGGTTTTATCTAACTTTAAAATAGCAATAGGAGGAGAAAAAGAAAAGCTTTGGAATATATAGAGGGCTGAAAATAGTAAACCTTATAAATACTTCTATGCAACGTGGACTTGATATATGTCCTGTGATATATAACTATACATGTAAAAACAGAAGAGAGAAGGTATTTCTATATTTCTATACCATATAGTCTCTTTTCTGGTGGTGGAAGAAATATTCAGATTCTTGTATAGCGATTTGATCGAATACAAAAAAAATATGTAAACATACAAAAACATTACAGTACTCCATTACAAGTAAATATCCTGCATTAGAATACTTACTTAAATGAAAGTATAGCTGTAAAAGTTAAATGTACTAGTATGGGTGCTGGTTAGCTCAGTAGGTTGACCTAGTGCCCCATGTTCAAAGGCTCAGTCTTCTGCCGCAGCAGCCCAGGGTTCAGCTCTGACCCATGGTCCTTTGCTGCGTGTCTTCCCACCTTTATGTCACTCTTCAGCTGTATCTGTCAAACAAAGCTTTTTAAAAAGATTACTAGTATCAAAAGTAAAAATATTGGCACCTGTGAGTAAAGTACATTACATTACTGAATTATTTTCTTTGATGTATTATTGGGTCAAAATTACGAAACTCTAACTTTTTCATATACTGCTGGGTATTTTAAAGTATAACGATTTTTTGTGCAATGTTATTCTGTAAATTACTGTACAAATAAGTGTAATGGAGTAAAAAGTACAATATTTGCTTCTCACATGTAATGAACTGTAAATTAATATAAAATGGAAGTAGTTAAGTAAAATACCTTAAATTTACCACTCTTTTTCAATATACCACACTCTTGACAGTTATGCCAAAATCAGTACGTTTATTTCGCTCCAGTCCAATCCAAAACTATTTAAAACTTCAAATAACTATCTAATACATGTATTCACACAGCCCATATGATCATAATGTGTTTTACATTGCACTGAAACATCGCCTTCTCACCACCACCAGCATCCAAACTCTGACTGGCCATGTATGACGTGTCGCAGCTAAATATTCATCCCTATAAACATATCTTGCTGTAATAATAAAATACTTGCGTAAACAATTGTGATTATTGGTCTTCACTGGTGAAGCATCATGACAGTGTACATGGAGTTTTTTTGTGGTTAAGCATGATACATTTTGAGTTGGTGGCATATTGGAAGTCAAGGTATCTGGCATTTATATGGCATACATATAGTTATGACAAATACTACACCAAAGAAACAACCAGTTACTATCTTCTTTCTTGAGACAAACATGTTGTGATTCTAGCAGAGAAATCCATAATGTTAGGGTTATGCAATGCTAAAGGTGAATGATCTTGTTTATCTGTCTGCCTGATAAGAGGAACCTTCACCAAAGAGACTAAAGGGACAAATAAGGTTTTAGTGTGAAAACAGTGTCAAAGCAAAATCTGTCAGCATTACTTCACAAAATAAGTGTTGGTCAACAACAATCACAGTCAGTTTTTAGTATCACCTGTCATTATCTTACAGCCTATAACTCCTTGGATTATGTAGTGTTACTTATTATGGATGTTTTTCAATTCTACTTCATTGAAACATTTCTTTAAAAAGCAGTATCTATGTCATTGTCATCATAACCTCAAAGGTAAAGACACAGATCAGGTTTGGTTGTCCAAAAACAGGGTTGTTTTGATGTACAATCGCTTTACCTTCCAAAAGTCAATATTGACAACAGACCTCATGAACCTCTATGTACGCACGTCAAGCAGGGTCATCCACCGTTTACAGCAGCTTTGTCAAAAATATTTTATATCTGTCATTATGTCAATCATTAACGCCTCTGGAGGCCAGTTCTCCTTATAAATACTGCTGGTTCGATGAAGTCAGTTTAGAAGTACAGTCATACTGAGCAGTTTGCAGAACAAAGTCCAATTTTATCTGAAGACTGGAGATGCCTGGATTATATGAGAAGCTGATATTGATGGCAGTGTCATCTCTGGCTGTCTTGGCGGTGGTGAGGTCGTCCCCAGTGGTTGGGCTTGAGCCTATCCGCTGTGCCCCCTGTACGCAAGAGAAAGTGAACGACTGTCCTGCTATCCCAGCAGACTGCCAACAGGTGCTGAGGGAGCCTGGTTGCGGTTGCTGCATGGCCTGCGCTCTGGAGAAAGGAGCATCCTGTGGGGTTCACACAGCCCACTGTCGTGAGGGTCTCCGCTGCACACCAAGGCCAGGCGAGGCAAGGCCGCTCCACGCTCTGACGAGAGGACAGGGGGTCTGCACTGAAGATCAGGGCCAAGGTAGTCTCAGAGTCTGATGGTTTTCTCTGTTCACTGTTAACATTTAAGATCATTAAAGAACATTAAAGTATTATGTTCAACATTAAAGTCATTATTCTTTCCTCAAACTTGTAGAGGAAGCTGATGGAGGGACTGGCCATGGTTCCCTGCACTACCTGTTCGGCCTCAACATTCCTTTTGACCCCCAAGACACTGCTGAGGGCCAGGAGAGTATCAAGGCCAAGCTCAATGTCATCCGCAGCAAACTTGAACATCAGGTGAGGAAAAAACATCAATCTGACTCACGATTCAAAGCAATTTACCTTCCTTCCACTAGAGGGAGCACTTGGTTTTGAGGAGCTGTAAATTTTTGCTTGAGAAATTGAGTTAAATGGGATTAATCTGATTTTGAAGTGAATATTTGGTGTATTTGTTTGTCTGTGGGTGTAGTTCTCACTGTTGGTCTTCTTTTGCACAGGGCCCCTGTCACATTGAACTGCATGCAGCACTGGACATAATAACCAGCTCTCAGCAGAAACTAGGAGAGAGGTTCACAACGTTCTACCTCCCCAACTGTGACAAGCACGGCTTCTTCAAGGCCAAGCAGGTGGGAATTTTAGGATTTCGCAAAATAAGATTCACCCCACCTGTTGAAAGTGATTCATCTGAAGCGATGTGTGAAGTGATTTATTCATGCGGTTTCTCCATCTCTGCTTCTCTTGCAGTGTGACTCATCTCTGGTTGGACCGCCCGCTCGCTGCTGGTGTGTCTCTCCCTGGAATGGGAAGAAGATTCCGGGATCGAGTGATCTGCTCGGTGACTCAGAGTGTCACCAAGAAGTCACTCACTGAAGGATGGAGTCTGATTGTTACTCACACACAGACACATAGAGAAAAACACATGGACACAAGCAAACAAACATCATAACTTAAAATCGGGAAATCGTGTGAATCAGCTTGGAACCCCTTGATGAACTGACTTCCTTTTACAAAAACAAACTCATTCACACAAAATGTAACATCCTATTTCAGAGGGGGAAATTTCCTCTCATTTTATTTACATTTATGTATGCATCAAGACTTATTTATTCACTACTTGTATATTCTTACTAGCATTAACCATTTGTCATTTTTAGATTTTTTATATGTTTGCCTATTTTTTGCGATTGTAAATAGGGCAACACTGTATACATTTGTGTTTCTGACTAAATAACTCCATTGCTCAAAACCACAGGTCCACAGCTCTGCCAAGCCCTCTTCAGGATCAGTTTTTTTTTTTTAATGAATTCATTCAAAACTGGAGCTGTGCACGGCACGAAACAACACAGCCGCTCATTCATTCAACATGTTGACATTGTCTGAATGTATCTCCATTGGCGTTTCCTCAATGGGTATTGGGGGAAATACTTAAAGTGCCGCAAGTATGTGCACAGTGGCCAAGCACAAACATATCAGGACTCATCCAAGCCACTGTGAGGTTTGGGATGGGTTGTTCTGCATTTGTCTACCTCTACTAGTCTCTGCAGGTCCACAGGTTTAGCAGAGGATTGCTGAGGGCTCTTTTCAGCTACACCTTATCACATTAGGGGCTTTTTTTAGCTATTCTTGCATGTATTCAAGTATTTATTATGAGTCACTCATGTGTTTATACTTTTGCTTGCTGCTGAGTTCATGCGCAGTGGAGCAAATTGTTGTTGTGAGTGCTATTTGCCAGGAATGCTGCTATTCCATTATTGGTTTTGTTGAAATAATGTACATATTCTTCTAATTCTGTGGATGTGCATCCAATTAAAATGTTATTTCATTATGATGTGACTCATATTTAAATGTGTTTTCTGCTGTTTTATACATACTCAAAGCAGGAGAAGGCAAGATGAAGAGATAAAAAATGAAGATGCAATAACTGGATAATTTTATACTGCCTTTATTAGGTAAAAAATAGACCTCTGAGGGTTGCATTGTACATGCAAACAGCATATTTACTTAAACCAAGGCAAGTGATGAAAATTATCACCGGCTATACAGAGATCAGAGATAACGGTTTGTGGCCTTTATCCCAAAAAATCAGCTTATGCAAAGTGACATCAAGACAGTAACAACCACAGTACAGAGTAAAAGGAAGTGTCCCTCTTTCTGTGGCTTGAGATCAAGCATAAAAAAACTTTATACGCACTGTAGTGTTTGAGCTGCACAGTCCGGCAGTCCAACTCCCTGAGGAGCAAGAAGCAACCAGAAAAACATGGAATTCATAGGAATAGGAATTCATAGTAAGGCACCACATGCTTACTCTGAAAGACATATTCATACATACATACGGTTTATGGTTGTCATGACCACACACAATGTCTTTATAACAAATCACAAGCATACAAGTTACGGTTACACATCACAAGCATGTACACGTGTGCAATGCCACTTAATTGTGCGTAAATGAAGAGCACTCTCATCAATGTTTGTGACAAGTACAAATGTCTCTGTGTTTTCTAATCAGAATAACGCTTCTGAGATCAATTCTCAAAGTGTATCCTGTTCTCTTAAGTTGTCCTGGTTGGGTCAGAGACAAACAGCTTATGAAGAATCAATCCATCGCAGAAAAGTTCAGACTGTATCTGTGACACGGAGGCTTTTTTCCCCTCTTGGTACTCTTCCTCTGTTCCCTTTGCTCTGCCTTAGAAAAAGGTCCCACAGGCAACAGATAGAAATAGCAAACATCCATATATCGGCTGAGCCATCTCTTGACCTCTCTCCCAATATCCTCAGTGTCTCCATTTGTTTACAATTCTTCTTGCGCTCACTCCCACCCTCCCTCCCTCTGTCCTGCTCAACTCCTATTGGCTCTCGGAGTTGTAGTACTGGGCGTCTCCTCGCTCCTTCCCATCAAAACCTGGCAAAGGCTGCCCATATTTGTCCACACACCAACAGAAGCCTCGCTTTCTGCCTTTGGATGGACGGCACTGAAAGTGAAGGAAGGGACAAGGTGAAGGGAGGGAAGAGAAATACGGTGGGGCGAGGGGAGGAAGCAGCTAAATGTGCAAGATCCAAATGAATATGCAGCATTATGGGTAACAAGCCACTTTACTCAATGAAGTAGAACAGCAATAGTTAAGAGGCATTAATGGTCAGATTGTGCTGAGTCGACGCAGCCTTGGTTATCCAACACGCTGTGGTATTTTGAGCTGCTTTTATGGTCTACCTCCTGTTACACACACATATAGAGACCTTTAAGGTAAACAGAAACCTGGTAAAATATTTGCTTAGTCCCGTTTGTGAACAACTGAGAACCAAGATCTATTTTCAGAAGCTGGTGGCCAGTACGAATCATCTGTTGCTGATTATACCCCACAGCTCCAAATTATGGGTACTACAAATGACTTACAGAGTCTGTGGAGCTACCCAAGGGCTGTTATTTTACTGCCAATTTTACTAAAGGTCAACCTCCACTCTAGTAAAACATGCAGCCATTTATTTCATTTCAAGGGCTAAAGCAACTGTGCTGCTGCTCCACAAAGGAGTCGGAGCTGATCAGGAAGGAGGACATCCTGATTCAGTTCAATATTTTAGTGGGGTTTGACTGAGCAGCTGGTCCTAGCTAGTGTATGATTTTCTTGTTGTCCGAACACAGTTGCATAGGAAGTATAGGTGGGAGTAGATCCCTGTTATGTGTTCAATTTAGCTGCAAGACAAAAGTAGGACAAACTATTACAGCAATCAACATTTTAAGCACAGTTTACTAAAAAAAAGTGCTCCTGCTTCCAGCATTAAATCTGTTCCTGGTAGTGTTTTTTCTGCGTAAAGACATTTGATGTTATTAAGAGCTGTAATAAGAGATGTTTTTGCTTAAAATCATGCAAACGTCCAAATTAAACTGACCAAAATGAAATGTCTGCCACTCCTTCAGCGCCTCAGGGCTCAGTGCAGTACACTAGGCCCATTCTACATAAACAAAGACAATGAGCCTGGCGTTGTGAGGCTGGTTATGAGATGATTGCAGGTCAAGGAGAACACTTCCATTAAGCAGGAGGGACTGCTATGTTATAAGTAAAGTTGCCTCAGTGATGCAGTGGCGCGGGAGCCTTAAGTGCCTCCATATGAATGCGTCAGAACCACTCATTTATTACAACCCGATCGTGGGTGAACCATGTGAGCGTGGGGATGGCTGCAGCTCTATTTCGGTGCATGCTTCTCAAAAGTCCAGCAATTATGAGGGGAGCGCATTGGGTGCCGGTGGCCACCTTGACGTCTGTCTCCCTGGGAGGGTTCCCGTTAAACGGCCATCGTCCCAGCCGTCAACCCCACTGGGGTTTGGCCCCTGTGGTTCATGTCTCCAGAGCCAGTGGCTAGGGTCTACCTCACTGGTGTGGTGGTGCAATGATGAGGCTCTAATAACTACCAATGAATACAGGAGGACAGCTACAAATCTGTAATTGGGCTGCAGGAGACCTAAAGTTTGAGTCACTAGACTTCAGCAGTGAATCTTTCTTAATGCAGCATGTAAAAAAGGATATGCGGGTTTCCTTTTTACAGCCTTTTAAACTTGGAAACAAGTTTTTATCAAGAGGATGTTTAAATGATGTGTAGCCTCTCCAGAAATTGATGCATGAATCTATATTTTGGCATACAATCAATATCAAAAGCTTTTTTTTACCTGCTTTTTCTTATAGAAGCCCTTCTTGTCACAGTTTGGTATGCGGAAACCTCTGGGGTTGAGAATGTCTGTAATCTTGAGGCTGCTGAGAATGCTCTCAATCTCTCTCCGACAGGGACCCTACAGTTGAGGGAACACATAAGCAGTTACTGTACTTTGTCCAATACTTAAACATCTCCAGCTCAAACTTCAAGAAACCCGTGTGCTAAGAAAGTGTGCTACCTCATTCTGCAGTGTGATTTTGACATGAATTGTTTTTGCTTTAAATAAACACGTTAACAAAGCTGGCTCACACACTGCTCTGCAGTAATACCTAAACAATGGTGGCTGCAATATCAAAGAGGTAACGGATGAGAAATTAATTCATCTGACCGAGTTGTAGAGGCTTAACAGTTTGCCAAAGCTGCTTAGGACTCTTACACTTTACAAAAAGGATGGGGGATAAAGTGAATTCTAAAAAGCTCAAAGATGGAGCCAAAAGGCTTGTCCTCAAGTCCAAGTACTCCAGTCACTAATCAAAGCAGCCAGTCAAAGCCCATTACTAGTGTGTGCTCACTTCTCTGGCCAAAGAGAAGATCAAAATAGCAGCAGGGCTTCCCAACAGGCACTCACATAGGCCAATCCATCATTCGTTGGCTCCCAGTACACCCGGCACGCGGACGCCTTGTGGCCAAACAACCGCCTGACCCAGGTCAGCCGCAGGGCCATCGTACCCGCTCGCTGCCATGCCATTCTACTGCTTACGATGCCTGCCAACCATCAGCACCGCTACCCAAAACATTTCATCACCCGCAGGGGGAGAAAAACACCAAAACACAGAGGAAGAGGAGAAAAACATTCCTCCAGTATGCTCTGAAGACAGAAAAATATTGGTTGTGGTACTTACATACTCAGGCTCCTGTTTGGTCTCTAGAGAGAAGTTTTGTTGGTCTGTGATGAGTGGTCCTGGGAGCTCCTCCATTTTAAAGCTCTGGGTTCTCTTCTGTTGCTCCCGTCTGAGGACTTCTGACTTGGCAGAGGGGAAAAAGTGGTGAAGCGAAGGTCTCAGGGGTCCCGTGGGTCTGTGGGTGCTGTAAGAGGTTTGAAGGCCTGAGCCTGTAGAATTCCTCTCCTCATCTTGAGTCTCGATATTCTCTGCTAAAGTTTGAAAACAATATGTGGTTATTCACAAAATAGTACACTGGGATATATAATCTTCCATTTAAGGAAGTTTTTTTTAATTTTTTATACTGATTCAGACATATCGATTTTTTGGAGCAAACTTGAAGTCACTTTGAGGGTCATGAGTGATCATTTTCAGAAGCATTTCCTGAGATGATATATATATTTATATCAATTTTGGCAGGAAATGAACTGAAATATGCAAGATGACTACCACCAATTGATTCTATGTGTTTATACCTTAGACCTATTAGGGACAAACTGAATCTGATACGGGTTTGCGCCTCTCTTTTGCACCATCAAATTCTAACCAGGACTCAAAATTCTTTCAACCTGTCTCATCCTGAACTTTCTCTTTCCATGAATGAAGATAATTTCTGCTTTCTTTGAATGTCATAGACTTGAGAGGTGATTTTCACTTGCAAACTGGCCGTGCCTCATAACTCTATTATGATTATCTACCCAAAATTGACATGATTAATTCTCAGAGGAGTTTGAGGCTTCTTACCAACACATTAGAAGCTTGTAGATTCAGTGAGGGTCATAAATAAAAGTCTGCACAGTTGTTGCACATGTTGCAAGATGCGTGTGCATGGCATTTAAGATGCTCTTAAACCTTAATAAAGAGCTGTGAAGGATCTAAAGTGCGCACAAGGAAACGGTGCACGCACAAGAATTACCTGGCAGTTCATTGACTGGAGGTGTTGGTCTGGCGGTAAGTCGTTTATTAGTAGCGTTCGCACAAATCCCCCGTCCCTCCAGCAGAGCCTGCAGAGGTTTCGTCTCACCGGGCTGATGCTGACAAGTCAGTCCGGAGCCACATCTCCCGGTATACACGCCGCACGGCTGACCGAAGCTCAGCGCGCAAGTCATGCAGCAGCCGCAGCCTGGCTCGCGGACTTTCTCGGCGCAGTCCTTGGGTAAAGGTTTGCACAAAAGCCGCGCTCCAACATCACATGGTTCGCATTTGATAACCGGTCCGACCGCACCTGACCTCCGGGTGAACGATGCCAGGACAAAAGTCATGCAAAGTGTGCGAAAACAGGAATCCATAGTGGCGTCTGAGAGCATATATGGTGTCAAAGTGAGGAAGCGCACTGTCCTACTGTGGTGACTTTTCACTGGGCAGCTTCCCTCTCATTCACATAAAGCCACCGGACAAAACATCTCAATATATAGACCCCAGTGACTGTAGTCACACCCCCGAATAGCTTGTGGTCTACTGATGAATTGCCTCGACTCCGTTATTTCTTTAAAACCATCAAAGCTTAAAGATCCCGGGATGGATAACTTACATGATGTCTCTTTATGATTCATTTTGAATCAAATAAACAAAAATAAAACAAAACAAACCCTTTACCTTAGCTGAGGAATTTAGTTGAGCTCTTAATATTCTGAATATATTTCAATATACAATGCAGCCATCAGACTATTAGACACATATCAAGGAAATAATCATGTTACTTAAAAGAAACATATTTTTAATGTGTATAAACTCTAAGTTTAAAGAGCCCACACACAGGAGAAGGTCCAAGCATCTGCCATGCGCAGATTTATTCATAGGGGGCGCCAACAGCGTGTGTGTGTGTGTGTGTGTGTGTGTGTGTGTGTGTGTGTATGTCAGGTATTCTGTGTTTTCTCAACAAAGATGTAGCCCTTATTTTTAAGTGATTCAGTGACACTTGCAGTGAAATTAGGAAGCTTAAAAGTCCAGTGTGTAATATTTAGGAGGATCTATTGGCAGAAATGGAATATAATATTCATAACTATATTTTCATTAATGTATAATCACCTGAAAGTGTGTTTTTGTTACCTAAAATGAGCTGTTTCATCTTCAGAGTGAGAGAGTGAGAGTCCGCCATGCTGAACCGTCATGTTTCTACAGTAGCCCAGAACGGACAAACCAAACCAAAGTGTAAAGTGTTTTTTTTTTTTTTTGCATGTTTCACAGCCACCTAGTTTCTTCCTCATGCTTGAGGCGAGGGGTTTCAGTTGGTTGCCATCTGCAGTCTTACACACTAGTCCTTTAAATGGCCTCATCTGCTATATGTTTGCTTGGTTGCGTATGTGTTTAGTGCTGCTGCACAAAAGTGTGTTTATGTAGAAGTGTTCACATCAGTTATGTGTGTGTGTGACCCTTTATCTGGTTTAAGCGCATAAAATGTGACCATTCCATCCATAAGATGATTATTTCAAGCTTGGAAATCAGCTACAATAGTGCAGCAACAGATGACTTAAAGAACTGATACAAAACCATCAGTGGAATTTAACAAAGTACATTTACTCAAGTACTATTGTGTGGTATTTGTATGCCACTGAGCCTCGCTTCAAAAGGCTGCAAATAAGTAGCATTAAACCATACTCAGTTGCGGACTTGATCGTTTGCAGGACTGAGTTTTACAAATGGGACAAAGGGGATCCAATTGATGGGATTTTATTGTCAACAGGTTTCATGTAGGCCAGATGAAAGTAAAAATATAATTCAGATCAGTCTACAGCCAGTTTTGTTCAAAACATAAATCCACCAGCCGAACGTAAGTCAAGGTGACCTGTCCATATGGTATTCAGTGTGCAAAAACTGCACCTCATGTACTTGTTACTCACACATACAGTAAAACAGTGGTCTCTGAACTTGTTGTTAGGATGTGTGACATAGCTGGGCCTGTTCTAGTCATTTGTCAGCGCTACAAAGCAGACCTTAAAATAAGGACACATACCACACATGTAAGTGAGAAAATTCCTGAGTAATTACATCTGTAGCGTTTTTAACTCCACTATTAATTGGTTACAGATGAGCGAGGGAATACACCGGCACAAAATGTCCAAAATACCTCAAAAGAATAACAGCAGAAAAGTTGAGGTGTACAGTTCCTCTTTGCTTTTGAAATTTCTTGGACACCAACGTGAAATCAGTTGCCAACAAGCCCTGGCGTACTGCCGCCTGTTAACAGACAGGTCTACAGCAGAGCAGTGCTCAGTGGAATGCCAAACATTTGTTTCATGAGATGAAAAAAGCCTGCTGATTTTCCTCCCTCTCCTCCCGCTCAGAGCTCTTTGGAAGGGGGTCTCTCAGCCACCTGTGCATATTCAGCATAGCAGAGGAGAGCGTCGGGCACAGGGAGCAATGTACTGAAGGAATGTCGTCCCGCAGAGCAGCCACTCAATAAAGAGGGAGTGTGAAGAATTCGCTTTTGCACACACAGGATATTACTGTACATGTGTTTAACATAACCTGCTGTCAAAGGCTACACTAGCCGCAACTGCTTGTCAAATCCTAATCCAGAGCAATTTTCCACTGTTTTAAGATGATTTGGACAAATCGGATGCACTCGCTTGAAGCTGTGAGAGTGGTCTGTATTGGCTCTAGCAGTCGTGCTGTAGCTTACTGTAGCTTATTGCACTGAAGCCTTTGGAATGCCTGGTTCAGTTTCATCTTAAATCTTATAAATACCATATCTTGCTGTTATGCATAGTCGGAGCAGTTCTATTCATAATTCTGCTTTTACTGTATTTCTATCCCTGCATTTATCATTACAACAGAGCAACGTCAATTATTAAAGGCTGTCACAGCATTGAAAAATATTATTTTAAGACATGTAACACCAGTATGTGAATTGCATGTGATATGTGTAGTTAATTTGGAAAGTATGTTGTGTGTGTGTGTGTGTGCGTGTGTGTGCTGGGTGAACTGACCTTTAAAGGTCCAGTGTGTCAGATTTAGGGGGCTCTATTTACAGAATATGGCAGAAATGGAATAAAATATGCATAACTATATTTTCATTAGTGTATGATCACCTGAAATAAGAATTGTTATGTTTTTGTTACTTTAGATGAGTCTTTTATATCTACAGGGTCCTCTTCCATGGAGTCACCCCATGTTGAACTGCCATGTTTCTACAGTAACCCAGAACAGATAAAGTAAACACAGCCACTGTAGTATCTCCCTTATGCTATAAAGGAGATGGTGAGTTGAGGGGGTTGCAATCAGCAACTACAAACCTAGATGCGACTAAATCCTACACACTGGTCCTTTAATCAGATTTATGTTAATGTACAGTTCCCTTTAAAAAGGAATCCTTCACTTGAGTTAATCCCAAAAAGAATTCAGTTTATATTACTGATGTATGATCAGAGTGCCTTATTAGCATTCCTTTCATTAAAATGTACTGTGATGTATTATTTTGTGTCACATGTAATAATGCCTCTCTCCTCCACTTCTGGCTCTGTGACTGTGGTTTCATCTGCGCTCGGTGCAGAGATAGAGGGGATGGTGTTACTGTAGTGACAGAGAAAAGCACAAGAATCTGCAGCAAAGGCCAAAGCTCACAGAGTGAAAAGCACATAGTTTAATCAGCTGGAGGTCTGCAGAACATGTCTGGGTTAACCCAGGATATGTGTGTGTGTGTGTGTGTGTGTGTGTGTGTGTGTGTGTGTGTGTGTGTGTGTGTGTGTGTGTGTGTGCCCCTCACTCTAAAACACCAACCAACTCTTTGCCCATTCTTACCTGCTGGAATTTGGAGTGGCAGTGGGGGTCTGTGTGTGTGTGTGTGTGTGTGTGTGTGTGTGTGTGTGGATAGAGTAGAATAGAGAGTGTGTGGATACATATTGTATGTAGGTGTGTTAGAGTAAGAGGGGAGGGTTGGGGCTGTTTAGGAATGAGACTGCCACAGATCACATGACAAGTCCAGTATGGTTACTGTTATTCTTTTTCCCCCTGTAGTCTCATGGCAATCTTTCATATAATTGCCCCTGTCTGAGGGCTTTTTTGAGCAGACCATCATCACAGATAAATTGGACACAAGGGTCTCTATTATGATTAATATGATCATCTTTTCCCTTTGATTCTATTCTGCCTGGCACCCACACAAAGCTTCAACAATTGTCCGATTATTAGATGTGGTTTGAATAGTGGACAAACTAAGGAGCCAAAAGGGCAAAGGCCACCTTTCATGTAATTCCGGGGTCGGTTAATTATTTTTTTGGAGTGGTCTTCGTGGAACTGTCATGGTCCCCATTTCTGGAGGCTTGGCCCCCGAGGCAGTCTAAGGCTATAATTAGGCCAGAGCGAAGTGGAGGACGGAGAGAGAGGAACTCTCAGCACTCAGCCTGACGGATTGCAGAGTGCTCGGAAGTGGGCTGAGAGTGGCGCCGCTCACTTTGGGCCCCGAACCCCCCCCCCCAGACAGTATCACTTCCTATGTCTGTATTTCTCTGTCTCGTATAGTTGAACATGTAGTCACACATGTATGTACATATCCTCACGTGTGCTAAACATGTTGATGCGCACTCTCTTTCATTCACTCTGTCACTGAGCCTTGTGATTTAAGAGCTATAGTAAATGATTTATATGGAAAGCGTGATTTTAATATAAACTGTCTGTTTCTAACAGTACTTCAACTTCATTCATGCTACTTTTATCTTTTTTTCAGACACCTGCAATCAAATGATTTAAATACAAATGAAACAGAAAACGACATGTAATTTATTCTTGCACGGTCATGTATCATTTTCTCACGGACACCAACACACCATTACTCATCATAAACAAAGACGAAATTATAGTCGGTGGAGGAGGGAATATCCCTTGTAGATGCAGGGCCTACAATGCTCCATTTATTTCATAAGTGATGGTGGTCTGTGGTTGCAACATGTGGTTTAATGCTGAAAAGACAGAGTTATCACAGTCAGTGGCCTCTGACAGGTTCACCCAGCTAATCTAATTCATTTCTATAGTATCAATACACACTATCAGATTTATTATTTCTATTATTTATTATTATTCCTGCTCAGTTGTCGCTTTTTCTTTGTCTTTCAGGCCATTTATTGTCTATCAGGATTACTCCCCCAGGAGCTACATCCGCTGTGTCCAGGCAGTATGTGGGGCAAGCTGGTTGATATTGACGAAAGTGTAGTGAGGTGTATCTGATAGGGCTGAGTGGGTAAATCGAAGCCAAACACCTTTGCACAAACTACATATTCACATCACAAAGGCAGCACTTAACCTCGCTGCTTATTGTTTCCAGTTCAGTGACCTCACTAGTGGCCTGTTGAGACCGCTCCACCGCCACAGTCAGTGTCAGCAGGTACACATGAGCTCTGTAAACTTGCTACTCTCCAGTTAATGGGTCACCTCTCAGACAGAAATTCTGTTTTGGTGTCTCTGTGTATGTGCAGTTTTAATACTTTAACATCCATTTTTAAGAAGATAGTCCATATTGCTTTACTCATCAACAACTAAAGATCCATTGATGGTGTTGGGCGTCATCTTGACCTGACCTTAGCTATTACGTGGCGCGATATGAAAGCCCGCAATTAATCTCGCAGTGTGTTTTGAGGCTTCACTGTCTGCTGAAAGCCAAACAGGGGCCTCAAATTGTGCAGCCATCCCAGAACCCACTTTCTATTTTTGCTCCCCAACCTTTATTCTGCTTCTGAGGAAAAAAGATGAGCTCTGCCCCTCTAATTAAGTGGCCGTAAAAATCCTGTCGAGCTGGGGTGCCGGGGGAATGAGAATGAGCTCTCTCAGCCTGATAAACAGGGTCTTTCACCTCCACATTATCTGCAAAGTGAAACTTGATTGGCTTTAGCCTGCTAGAAGAGACTGGTGTAAATCTGGGAAGTTTACTGGAAAGCTGGTATTGGTTGAGACAGGCATACTGTATGTGACAGGCTTAATCAGTGTCTGTTACGGGTCCTTGCTCCGGTCAGGAATGTCAACACAATAGCAGTGATTATATTACAGAGACTCATCAGCGGTCGCCATATGAAGGTTAAGGGTTGGAAAATAAGCCTAACTCTCCTCTATGGCATCTCTTTGTCTGCTTTTCCTTCCTTTTTCCTATATCATTAATCAGCTTGGTAATAGCAAATATTAAAGACATATAAATCATGTTTGATGAGGAATCATTGCAGTATTGAATTAGGCCTCCATAGCTCCATCATGTTCACACACACACACTGTTATTACCTGTTTGAAATATTGTCTCTCCTGACAGGTTCCTCTGTAGTCTAATAATGTTGCTTGGTTTTTTTGGACTTTCCCCGGCTTCTTTTATTTCGAGACCACTCTGCACTAAATAACAGAGGAAGACGGGCTCTGGGCTCTCTGCAGTCGCCACACCTGGGCCTTCGCTTCCTTCCTGCCCTCCCCGGGAATTCTTCACTTTCACCACCTGCAGAGGGACAGTAGTGAGGGGGGAGGAGGGAGGGTCTACCCCATTACACCTTTCCTCCCTCCTTGGCTAGGCTCTGCAATTTTATTCCCTCTCAGCACCATTACAGCAACTTGTCCGGGCCTGTGTTGAGGTAAAATTCTCTTTTACTGCACTTCACAAATGAGACGGTGGACGTGTGTGATTTGGAGCTGTGCATACGCACTGAGAAAGAAAGGCACAGATGCACACAGTGTGCGTGTCAGCATTATTAAAAGATGTAGTAGTGACCCACTTAAGTCTGTCACCGTTACATTTTACCTTTAAGCTACAGTTAAGAAAGTTAATTTTAAGTGAGGAAATAAGCCACGTCACAAAACCACTCCAACTTGTGCAGGTTCAGCGGTGTTGTGTTGGTAGTGTCCTCTGCTGGCTGCAAATTGAACTGAAGTTATTCATTTCTCTACAATAACAACAAAGCAGAGTTCCCTCATTACTGACCCCAGGGCAGTAGTGTCATGATCTGCTTACTTTTCCAATCCTCTTTTGTATGGGGAGATTAGCTACTCTTAGAAGACACTCAAGTTAGAAACCTGTCTGTGACTAATACTCCAGTTGTTGTGGTTGAGATTTGAGACCAGGTCTGACCTGTGCATCATGTTTTTGGTTCAGCAGTGTGCTTAACCCTTTACACAGCATTATAGATGCAGCAAAACGGGGTCCAAACACACAGAACTTTTATAAACTCTTTTATTAAACTCCCCTAAAATGTCAGAAACTTTCTGGCAAAGAAATTTGATTAATATCTGTTGACAATTTCAATAAAGTAATAAACTAAACTTTTAAGGAAAAATTAAGAAAATGTTATGTTGTATGAAATAATACACAAGACCTCTTTGAAGGTTTCATTTTGTAAACATCAGAGAGCTTCAATGCACAAATATACACATATAAGATGATTTTAACAACCAAAAAGCTACTGAAGAGAAAACAAAAGAAGTAAACTCACATTTAGACGCCTCAGGGAGTGTGCTTCTTCGCGTTCTCGCCGAGTCAACCTTAGCTAACTAGAAATAAGAAGACTAATACCACTCTGCCTGATTGCAAGCTGAATATGATGCTAGTACCACCAGCAGAGGTAACTTAGCTTAGCTTAGCTTAGCTTAGCTTAGCACAAAGACTGGAAACAGGGGGACAAAGATAGCCTGGCTCTATCCGGAGGTGACAAAATCCGCCAATGCCTCTCTAAAAATGACCAATTATCACATTATATCCTGTTTATACTGACAAGGATTGTATCTTGTTTGTTTAATCCGTAAAAACAAAGTGCAAATCACTGACAAATGGTCATTTGTCGAGACCTTTTCCGGAGTCTCCATCGGTTGCCTGGCAACAATCTCCTGGCTATGTAGAACTTTTAATAGATTAATTAAAATTAAATAAATGTTTCATTTTGTTTATTTACAGAACACAACAAACAATGCAATGTCAATATACAAATAAACTGTTCACATGTAGCATGTTATACATATAAGCACAGTATTGTACGAGAAAGGTATGAGGTACAGTCAAATAATAGGTCATGATAACAAGATGTGTACATAATCAATGGAAGAATATTGACAGAGCTGTATTGTGGTGGTATAGGTCCCTCTCTCTGGATAAAATCGCTGGCCAACACAAAAAGCTGAAAGGAATCAAGATTTATGGTCATCATCTCATATACGATGTCAACAAGCACTTAACTGGGGTAATAAACAGCTTAATCCCAGAGCAAGTACAAACTGACAGATGACTAATGGAGAATATGTCAAATCCTAAATCTATTTGTGCAATTCCAACACTGAGAGCTTTTCTTTCTTCTTGTAAAAGACCAACGCAATTACAGCATTTTTCTCTCTATATAGCAGCCTATGCATTTAAAAAAAATCATATCACATGCACAAAATTGAGGACAATGATACAGTTTTGATTCTGAAACACTGCAGTGCTGTTATTATGCCCCCAAAGAGGGTATACAGAGTACAAATTTGGCAGCTGAGTGGAATACCACTTGTACTATCTTCTACGCAAAGTACTGATGTGTTTTTAACCATGTTAAGTCAATATATATTAGGGTTTAATTAAAATATTTTCTATGGTTTCTCTCATTTCAACACACGCACGCGCACACGTTCATAAAAATGTTGCAGACAGCTTTAAAAGTGGTCATATTCACATACATCTTAAGGAGGAAGTAATTGAACAGGTTCAGAGAAGCCACATGCTGCACATGTACAGAAGGCCATGGTTTAAAAAAATAAAATTTTACATTGCATAGATGAAATAAGATAAACCTCTATGTGAGGTTGCCGATCCCATAGTCCAAATTATACATATTTTCTGCACTCCTTTTCCACATTTTTAACTCAACAACAAAATACTGCATGCTGGACTAGTGCAGCACAGAGGTACCTCTACATCGGCTACAATTTTACAGACTGTTAATAGCTTGAATGAAGTTTGTTTTGGTTAAATATTAGAAAAGAATACATGCAACAAGGTAACATTTTCACAATTTCTCCATAAAACTCATACAAACAAATAAAAGCAGCCTTTGTTTTGTGTGTTATGTCCTTAAAATATGTTGAGATGAATATCTAACTGTATAACACATTACAGTTTTAAACCAGTAAAAAATGATTACACATTTCTTATGATTTAGTGTTTTTCTTACTTGGATACTTTACAGTTCATTTTACAGGAAAGAAAAAGAACATAATAGAAGGGAATTTATATTTTTATATTAAAAGAAGGCCTTATTAAATGTCCTGGTGTTGATAAGTGGTCATTATATATGCAACATCCAGTTAAATCCAGGGTTAATGTCCACATCATCACCATCTTCAGTCCTTAGATTTTTTTTCTTGTCAGTCTTTATTTCTTGTTTCTAGTCTCAGTAAAAGTCTGTCCAGGTGATCAGCTCAGCCCGAGGCAGGCCTACTTACTCTTCTGTGAGCCAATCATAACCTTGGAGACAAAGTTGACAATGGCGCTCGCTGGTTGCTCAGGGTCATGCTCTGCAAACAGGTGACATACATTGTCCATGGAAGTGCCAGTTTTCCTCGCCACAAAGCCAAAGATCCTGCAGAGGTGGAGCAAAGTAGTTAATAGCAGCGCTGTCACCTGCCTCAAACAGACTACGTCGCTTTAAAAATAACTGCTTTAATGCTGCTCTGGTTGTAGCAATGTAATAATAACAATAATAATAATAATGTACTTACTTTGCTGAAGGGCAGCCATCTTTTTTCCACCTGTGAGCAGTAAAAAGGGGATAATGTTACTGACTTTGTAGGACTTGTTAAAGACTGACATGTGTTCAAACTTTCAATCAGCAATACTCACTTTCTATCTTGAGGGTCCAATGCACAAAATATGACCGTATTGACATTGTAATGCCTCCTGAAGAACAGCCTAAAAAGGAGACAAAGGGGGGTGGTTATTGTGGGGGAAAAAGGTTTCCACATGTATGTATATATGGTGTGAATATGCCTGCATAGTACTCACTTCCTCTGGTTGTCAGTGAGTGTGATTCCCTGGGAGGACACCTTGAAGTGGACTACAGTGGAGGCTGGTGGAGGGCTGGAGTTTAGGGTCATACTGGTGGCTTTCTGTACCGCTTGGACGCCTGTTAGTGACTCCATCTCCACGGAGCATAGGTACCACACATTACAGGCTACAGGAGCACACAGATTCATATTACACATGGATCACATCTGTTGAGTGCAAATAACTGTAGAGTAAATACATCTGGTGACTCAGTCCCACGATCCATAATAACAGGGCAAGGGGAAGTGTGTGTGTGTGTGGTTAGGTGTGGATGTGCTCATTTCCAAAAGTGTCACAGAACTGTCAGTGTTTACGCACAGTGCCGTCATCGCTTTGTCATAATGTTTATTCCCAGCGAGTGATCTTACCTGCTCCCTGTTTTAGCAGCTCGGCAGCAGAGTTGGTGACTGATTGTGAGGTAGTCTCCACAACATCTTCAAGAGGATCTTTGAGCAAGAAAAGCAAGAAACGTCAGCAAGATTATTTAGCTGAAACCACAACAGCTACCTCGACAAATAAATGTCCAGACAGCTTAGCAGACAGACATGGCAGATATGGATAGCCGCAACTAACTAAATAATGTTCATTTTCTATTCCGACCATAATCCTCATATACAAAATTAGGTCTGTGACAGCGTGTTAAATGTTTACCTCGGTCAGGAATGATGAGTTTGCAGGGCAGGGCCAAAGGAGTGATTGAATGTTGGCAGACCAGCGCAGTTAAGCTTCCTGTAAAATAAAATATCAAATTAATATTAGTGAGACCTGAAGCTTTATTGACAAATCAATGTCTTGTTTTCAATACTGTAATCACTGTTTACATTTAATGTCTGCAATTTTTGCATATATAATTATACAATGTATATGTAAGAGGGGAAAAAAGGAATACTGCAAAGATTTTCCCAAAAGAAAGATAAAATGATGATCGATGGAATGATCCAACTGCCACAGGAGGCCATGCATAAACTGCCCGGTGCATTAATCTGTCATCTGTCTGCAGACCAAATTATCACCAGCCACTGAGTGGTACAATGCAACACACACCAATAGAGGGCAGTATAGTGCATGACATCTTTCACTTTGGTGCAGTGTAGCCAAACAGCCAGGAAGTGTCACTCTTGTCAACCAGCTGTGATGGGAGATGTTTTCACAGAGGACGTACTCACCAAAATAAGGCTCATTGGGGCAACCCTTCAACCGCACACCTTTCTGTGTGCACTCAATCAGGAAGTGGCGAACCAATTCATTGGATAGATCGCCTCCTGATACAGAAAGAGATAAGAGAGACGATTAATTTCTCACAACAGTCTGTGATCTGTTTGAGCAAAACTGTCCTACTTGACACCCGAGATGTACTCTGACCTAAATAAGTTCCCGAGCATTTATCTCAGTGCGACACGTAATTTTCCCAGCCTTGAAGTGTTACATAAAACATATTAAATCGCTACATTCAATCTCTCAAGAGATTAATGGGATTATGATTCAACAGAAGAGCCTCTGAGGGGGCAGGAGGAGTCTATGTGAGGAATGTCTTGACACAAAGGCTTGGAGAAAGGCCTGCTCCTTAAGGTGGGTTGGGTTTCACATTTAGAAGAAGCCACAATGCCCTAAGCTGAAAGTGTGGAGAAGGACCGTGTCATGATGTCACCACAGGTGCCGTTGGACTACGAAGGGGTGAAGGCAAACAAAAGGACAGGTGTGAGTGGGGGATAAAATAAAAGGGTTAAACGCTGTGGTGGGCTGGTGCAGGAAGGGCATAAGGGCATCCTTTGAGCCCTTGTTTGGGTTTTGACAGAAAATACACCTCATAAATAGTGCAGCTTGCTTCTGATACACGTTGCGTGTGATTTAATGTCCCCTGGAGCTTTTTTGAATAAGAAAAACTGATGTGTGAATATCTAGCATCACTTGATCAGCCTTTGTTTTCATGCTGAAACACGGCCAGAGAATGTTTGGCCAGATTCCTCTAGAGATTTTGTTTTCTTTCCCTTCCCGTAATTTCAGAATATGCTTGACAAACACACAAGGAAATATACAACCGTGTAGCCTGTTTTGACCCCAGTCCCTGGATATTACATGTATATCAGTTAGAGTTATGTGGGGCAGAGTGCTTCCCAGGAGAAGGCCCTGAGATCAGAGTAGGCTTATGGACCCAGCACATCCTTTGTTAGGGGGTGAAACATTACCTGTACATCTAAGACTATCAGGCAAAAGGGGGTCTGTTTGGCTTCATCGCGATGATGCCCAGGAGAGAAACACAGAGTGAAGAGCTCTCACACACAAACAGAAGGAGGGACTCTCATGTTCCAGCATGAAGGTGAGTACAGTGGGCTGTAACTGTATATGGCTTTGTGTGTGACTGTGTGATGTATGATTCCCAGGATGTCCACACTACTGGACCACTCTCTGTCTCTTCTCTGTTATAAATGAAAGACTAACTTAAAGTGACTTTTAAACTTTCCCCCCGTAGCGTTTCCAAGTGGTATTATTGCTTGTGTTGCTGTCGCAAAGACCGGATCACTTTCTGTTTTCCTCAGAGCTTTGCTCTGGGAACAAATGAGCAAAACATGTTCACTGAAGAGGAAAATCGAATTAGTCACAATTTTATACTGAATTTGGGAACAGGCAAAAGCTATAATCGTGTGTATTGCATAGAAATAACATAATTTGAGCAACGTAACTACAGCAGGGGTTGGTGTCGTAGTGGAGGGGAGAGTAAAACTTGAGTTGTTCATTCATTTTGTATATAGATAAGTCTTAAGTGTGGCATCAATCCTCTCATTGAAGGGCAACAAATACACAAACTTCCCATAATATTAAACTGTTACTTTAATCAGTTATCTCTAAGACAATAAGGCTTCTGTTATACTGTACCTTTCTTTGTCTGTTGGAGAACTGAGGGAGGTGGTGTAGCGACCTTCATTGCCAGTCCATATGCCCCTCTGAAGGAATGGCTGTCCCGCACAATGAAGCAGCCAGGCTCCTTGTCTTTCAGGACTGAAATGGCTACATGAAGAAAAATGTAATTATGAGGCAACATAGTTCTGATTGTGAAAGTTCTTGTATCACCTTGGAACCACAGCAGACAGTGGAAACATACCTTGATCCCTTGAGATGTCTGGTTTGTACCAGAATTTTGATGTGTCCTGCACAAATTTAACAGTAACCTGCTTGGTGGCCAGCACATCTGAAAAACATACATAAGCCATATAAAGTACAGTATTTATTTGTGTGTGGCTGTCAAGCTATGTGACACCAATGAGGCTGTCAACTTCATTAGAGGACTGTAACTCACCTGGCAGAGGTGACGCTGTGCCCGGCATCTGAGCTGAGAGGTCAGGCAAAACGTTGGGGAAGGGAATACTGAGGGAGCTCCCACTGTGGGGACTCGAAAACCCACTGAGGGCTGGAGACGCTGTTCCCAGCGAATGCTCCCCATCTGACGCCCTCTTCTTCTCAGGTAGAAGTGGGGGCTGCATCTGGGGAATCTGTGACTGATTCTGCCCATCAATGGTGGTCAAAAGTTCCCTATCCATGCCTCCATTTCCCAGCAGAGAGGAGGTGGAGTTCGGACAGTCTGTGCCATAGCCGAGACCCAGGTCATCCTGCTCGTCAAAACTTTGAGCGGGACTGCGGCTGAGAGCATAGCGAGCCATGCGGCTCCGTTGGCTGCTTCGAGGAGAGCTGTGGGCATTGGGGGCAGGGTGGATGTGGGGGTGGTGCAGGGGAGGAGAGTGGCCATAGTCCAATGACATGGAGTGCTGGGGTGGCTGTCTGGCAGAGGGGTAGCTGCTCAGAGAGGAGTGGCGGGTCAGGACAGGATGCTCTGGCCAGGACTGGTTCATGGACGAACTTAAATTGAGAAAAACATACAGTTAACAAATGACTCCACTCAGTTATAAAACTTTAACCACGTTTCTTGAACTGTCGACCCAACTGTAAAGGTTCTGGATAGGACAGATCTGTACCTGTCTGTTCGCTGAAGGGTCCCAACAATAGAGGCAGAGTGTGTGGCACTTAGTGTCCTGTGGCAGCTGATGGAGGAGTCTGGTAAACCGTCAACTCCAACATGACTGACCATCTCTGAATATCCGCGGGGTTCTGTGTGAGAGCAAGAAAACAAATTAGAAATATAAATGTATTTATTGATTACATTTATTGATCACATTTACAGTCAGGTGCTGCTTGTTTTAAATGTTGAATTAGATGAAAGTGGATCTAAAACATGGCTAACATAGCTATACACAAATTACTGAAAACATATCGACACCAACAAACTTAAAAATGTACAATAAGCAAAAATATTATCTTTAACAGTGGTACTGCATGATACAGAAAATAAACGTCCATGGGGTCTGAAAAGATCCTTTTGGAAAGAGCTCTGTAATCTTTCCAGTAACAAACAATCAATATTGGAGTTTAAATTAAATGAAAACTGTCCACATGGCCTTGAATCCGGCCATCAATCTATATAAAGCCAATCACCAATTACCCCTGCCGCAACCAACGGAGTCAACAAATCAGATTCCATTGTAGCTCGAAATTAAAAGCACTTTGACATAATTATCTAAAAGCTTTATTTTAATCCATCATAGGCCTGGAAACATCAACAGCTCATGTTTCAACTCAGGCTTTACAGCCAGGTTTCCTCTGGGTTACTTTTAGGAATGAGAGGTGCGAAGCTGAAAGAGTTGCTAGTTTCTTCTTGTCCCTCTTTCTCCTCTGTGCACACAGAGACACTTTCATGGGGGAAGAAAAGTTTTTTGTGTCATGCTTCCTGATCCACAGTAACCATGGAGATGTGGCGGGACTGAATGTTGTGATTCTCGCCTGGGTGTCTGAGGTAGTAAGAGGCACAGCAGGGGCACAGATCTGCTCCCAGGCCCTAAAACTTTCTGTAGATGTAGATGACTATGGAAAACAAATCCATATGAGGTCAAAGTAGAATGAAAATGATCTATCTGTCTGTATGTGGGTAGTTCCTGACATGTACAATCTTGTGCTTCTGTGACAAAACTGATCCAAAAATATGCCAAATAAAACACAGCTAACTTCATTTTAATGGCTTCGAGGGCCCGACATATACATCAGCTAAACCAAAGTTACCATTTTTGAGCGTTAGTTCCATGATGAAAACAAAAACAACAAAAACATAAAAGGATTTTGGAATTTACATCAATGTAAACAGATGCTTGTGCTACAAAGTGCTATAAACGTACATCTCTGAGAAACTTAAAGCCGGGGTGTGTTCCAACTCAGCTAAAAACCACAGAGGAAAAAAAACATCCATACAAAGGAAACAAAAGAGGCTCAGTTTTAATCTAAACAACAACACTGTTATGTCTAAAAAAGTGTTCTCTTCAGGCCGCGACCACGTAGACATTCTCCAAAAACCGAAGATGAAGGGCAGATGCCGGTTAGGAATCTCCCTGCTTCTGCATTCATGAGACGTCTTTGTCTTCGGCCTCTGTCTCAAAACCGCTTAAATTCCACAAACAACAATGTCACCATTATTAGGTAAAAGCAAGAGGGACCTGAAGTAGCTCTGTTCTAATGAGGTAGTGGTTCCAAACATGCAGTCACAGGGCTGACATGAAAGAAGACTCTTGCAATTACCTCCCACTCAGTATGTGTCTTTTTGTCACTCACTATCTTTAATTGGTCGAGGGGGAAAAACACAAGTTAATAAAAGAAAACAAAGAAAAAAAGTTCAGTTTAAAAAAAAAAAAGTTTTGTTTGACTTCCTACAATAAGGACATTTCTAGGCTGAAAAAAGGTCAGATTATCCAGATTTTTAGCTCACAATGGAATGACATTTCTATTTTTAAACACTGCTGTTAAGTTCACAAAGAAAGACCACTTTCTCCCCTCAGACGGATACATTTTCATAAAAGCCATGTGATGCTCTTTTTTTTTTTTTTTTCAAAATAATGCATCCAGAGATCTGAACCTACCATGGTCTGTTCTGTAGCCTCCATAAGACTGCATGCTAGGAGAAGGCGTTTGCCTCAGGTGAGTGAATTCCGACATATTTTTCACTGAAAACAAGAAGGAGACAAGCACAGAGCACTTTTAATTAATCCTAAAAAGCAAATCTGGTCACAAAAACATGCAAAATGAAACGCTCAGAGAGAAGAAACCTCTTTACAATGACACAGGAAACAGTACTGTCAGTACTGACCATAAGGTGTTGGTGGAGAGATGGGGAAGGCGGGAGTGGGTGGAGTCATGTCACTACCGGCCTCGACCCCACTGTCCATGTCTGGGCCATGGGCCCTGAAGTCAGCACTGTCACTCCTGAACAACATGTGATGCTGGAACAAACAAACACACATACATGTAACCAAACAAACAGAATAGATACATGAGGCGGGAAAAAAGCCAGGCGCATACAAGCATTACACACACACACCTGAGACTGTGGCACACAGGGGGAGTATGTCCGCTGGGCCCTGTACTCCTCTGTCCCGCCCCACCCTGAGTTACAGAAGCCTGGATGATCCGTGACATCACTTCCTTGGCGACTGAGATTCCGCGTGACACCCACGCGCCCCTCATTGGACTGGACAGCTGGATACACACAGATAGACAGCCGCAAGCAGATCGTTAAATGTTAACAGACTGACAGGCATCACTGACTTCAACGAAGTATATATTTAAAAAAAAAAAAAACAGTGACCTTTGGTACATTTTAGGAAAGTATTTCCAATACTCTATCCTCTTCTAGTTAAAGTAGTAAGACTTCTTTGGTCGTCTTTGCATAATAATTCACTAAATCTTAATTCAGATTTACTGTACTCTGACAAGCACGTGTTGATGTACAACTGTAAACTGCCCTGGCTGCTTGAATGATTACTAAACTAAAAGGTTTGAGATTAATGGCATATTAATTTAGTCAGTCCATAAAACACCACCCTGGTAATGCCTTCAGCTATGTTTTGAAAGGACAGCTGAGGAATGCTAGGGGTCTGGCTGGTGGGCTGGGAGGTGTGGAGTGTGTGTGGGGTCAATGTTGTGACTACTCTGAAGAGTGCTGCCACTCAGCACCAGGGTGTTAATTTGAGCCCTCCCAGTGAGCTCCGACCTCTCAGCCCTGAAGAATGCTAATGATGTAGAAGTGATAATGCCGGGGATCATTACTCACTTTGTCTGAGGTTGTGTATGGATGACACAGATAGTGTCATGCATACTTGGTTTCTCCATGCGTGCATCATAGTGCTACATGTTTTTTTTCTGTCTTTTTTTTTTTAAATACATCCATCTACAGATGTTTATACGTGCGAGCACCATTTATCACCATTGTCTGTGAGAGGAACGGGAAACCGTCATGGATCACACAAACTCTTTCTCTGCATTGACTCACTTTCAGTGCCATAATTTCTGTAACCTAATATACCCTAAAGAATGGGCTGCGGCAATATGAGGATAAGTACAGTATTGTGTGGCAGTAGAGATCTGGCAATACCATACGGTCTCCAGTTGTATCGGACCATTAAGTTCTTTAATGTATCACGTATTCCTTTCATCGGACTCACCCAAAACATTCCCATCTGGTTATTTTCCGGAAATATACTTTATGCTGATATAAAATTACAACTACTTCAAATGAAGGTTTTATCCATATCTTAAAGAGGATTGGGTCATTAATTTTATTTAACATCATAATATAACCACAATAATTCATCAAGTGAATGTCGATACAACATTAAGCAAAGTAGGTCCATTTTACAAACGCATTATATTTATGGGTTTTGTGCCATTATGTTTGATAAAATGTACAACAACTGCAAAGTCATAAAACATAATGCATAGAATTAAAATATAACTAAATGGTACTGCCTCCTGAAAACCATGAAGATATTAAAGATATAAGAATTTAGCAACGTGCCAAATTTTGTCCTGTAAGTTTTACTTTAATTTAGCCTCAGATGAAGCTCACACCCCATCACCTCTCATCAGTTGCTGTATGTACAGCCCCACTGTAAGATTCTTCCTCTGCCTCCCATTTCTGTCATTCTTCACCTCTTTAATACAGCTGAGAGTTTTAGAGCGAGCTGCTTGGTGCAATGATGTGATGGGCACAAGCAAGAAAAGCATGACTGGTCTGGTTAACATGGACTTTTGCTCCAACTTCATGTTGTAACCCAACTGAATTACTCAGAGCTATGACTCCTTGTAACCAGTGCAAACTAATAAAAGACAACATTAAAAACAAACAATCCATCATTACTTCCTACAGTTTTTTTTTCTCAATGCAAATAGCTAGTTATAGCCTTCAGCATTTGTTTCTTGGAATGACGCTTCCATGTAGTTGCACAGACAGGTATGCTTTTGGATACAAATGGAAAAAACATTGCCTCTGGGCTCACTTGTTCCTCCCTTGGAAATTCCTCAAGGCCTCCCCATAACGTGGCCCCCTGCAACCACACGTACATGCTGGAGTGTGTGATTCACGCGCTGCTAACCAGGCAGCTTTCTGTCTGACTGGTTTTCAGCTAAAGACATCCATGGAGTGACAATGTACCTAGTATGAATATTCCTGAGTCAATCATACTGAACTTGATAACCTGTAAGCGCGAGCCAGATTTGATGGAAAAAGAAAAAACATTGGAACTTTGGAACATCTAAAAAAACAAGATAGGCATCGACATTTCTGGTAAAATGTTTTTCCCTCACAAACAAACTTTCGTAATCTTGCAATTCCTGAATGAAATTCTACGGCATGTTGGTAGAAGCAGACACACAGTTACTGAAAAGCATTCTGTGAATTCTTGTGCAGTGTTTGAAGATCACAGGCTGCATCCTTGAATGTGGCCCTGGGATCAGTTTCAACATGAACAAAGTGGGAATAACTTTAGCGGATATCTAACGTAAATACAAGCTGTTTTGTTGCATAACCCCTGTCTGCACAACAAATCTAACAAACAACAATCAGATACGATTCTAGCAACATATCATTGATTAAAAACTCAAAAGAATAAAGTCTGGACAGGTGGGAATGTGATGAACATAAGACTACAATAAGGAGAGCATCTATTAGAGATGACTAACTATTAAATAAAAAGAAGATGTGCGTGTGTTTTTTACGCAATGCTAAATGAAACTTTGTCTACACACAACAATAAGCAGTCAGTCTGTGGGAAGGACTTTGATTTTGTAAATATCTGTATTCCTCAGTATACAATCTCTATAATCAAACACTGAGAGACGACAATGTTCGGATGACAGCTGCTCTCTCTCTCTCTCTCCATGTACTGTACTGATCCTGCAGTCAGATAGCTATACAGACAAGTCTGGGCGGCGCTCTTTGCTCAGAAACATACTGAAAACATCTGAAAACCTGGCAACAACCCTGCTATTTCTGCCACTAAAACACGCCAGGTGGGGAGAGAGGGAGAGAAGGCGTGCTTTGTTAAGTTAACTCTGTAGCTGGAGGAGAATAAAAGCTGATTTTGCTGGACTAGGTTCTAAAATATTCCTGGCATATTAATCAAATAGATTTTTTTTACTCTTATCTTTGCCGTGTTTATTAGACTTCTCTAGCAAAACAACCTCTCTGGTTTCATAATGACTGTCACACATTTCTTTTCACGACCACACTTCCAGACCACACCGCACCATCACCACCACACCCAGACTGTCTGACTGTCTTACCTGTCTGCTGTGTGTTTTTCAGGGTTGCTGCGTTATTATCGTTGAATCTGAGATTGATGCCGTTTGAGCATTTGGGGACTGAGCCGTTCACGTGAGTCCCGCCGTTCCTCTTGATGGAGCCGCTGTGGCTCGACACCGGCACAAATGTTGGATCAAGATCCATGATGAGCTGGTTGAGCTGATCGATGGAGTTGTCGATGTCCATCGTTAGAGACTTGAACTCCTCATCGCGTTTGTTGTTGTTGTTGTTGTTTGTCGTTGCCAGCTCCTTGTGCGGCGCTGTGTTTCTCAGAGCATCTGTCGTCATGTCCCTTGTAGGCCCCTGTGGTTCAGTAGGCAGGACTGCTTTGGGTGAACTGCTCCCTTGCTTGTTCCCTGGGTATCTTTCTGTATCGTTTCCATCCTCAGGCATGTAGATAAACTGTTGTGCAGCAACCATCTGCTGCTGGCGAACCCAGGACTGTGTGGAATAGCTTCCCTGTCTGTAGACATGCTGCTTGGGCATGGAAGTACTGCTGGGATTAGAGGAGGCCACAGAGTTGTTTCTGGAGCTCAGACAGGCCCTTCTAGCATCAGTGTAGGCTCTCTCGTACTCCTCCATGGGAGGAGGTGCAGGGTGATGGAGGTGGTGCTGGCTTTGACTTTGCTGCTCCTCTCCTCCGGGACTCCCAAACCCATCTGACAGCAGGGAGTTCTGGCTGCTCTTGTGGCAGGAGGATGACAAGGTCCCTAAACTGTCCACACTGTGCAGATCGTGACCTGTAATGACCTCATCATCCAGGATGTCTGTTTCCCTCTCTCTAGGTCTGGGGTCTCCATTAATGTGCACTTGAGCTGGGACTGTCTGCTGGATGCCCCCCCTGGGGCTTGGATCATCCATTTCGTCCACTGAAGGGTCCTCAAGTCCAAAGCCACTTAAAAGACGCTTCAGCTGAACCTTTTCCTGCTGGCTCGGGCCCTGGTTAGGCTTGATGGTGTTGTTGGTGTTGGAGGTGGTGGTAGTGACAACAGGTGTGGGTCTGTCTGCCCACAGAGAAGTGCTAGACAGGCCCGAATCACTGCTGACAGAGAGGGCGTGGTCGCTGTGGTCAGGGCTGGACGTAGCAGACGTGGTGCGTGCCCCTCGGCCCAGTGTGGCCTCTCCTCCGATGGGGCTCCTCTTGTTAGCCGCTTTGTCCTGGGTTAGGCCTTGAGAGCGTGGCGCTGCAAAATAGAAGAAATGCAGCGCTTCATACAGTCAGCTGGTACGGGGCACACGTACACACAAGAGACACACGCAAACGGACACAAACAGTACGGAAACCACAGACGAAACACGACTCTGACATGCACAGTCACGTCATCCCACAAACTCCATCATTCAGAATCTGTTATTGACAAAGCTCAACACTTACAAGCACACCTCGACTGACAAAAGACAATATTCCAGACAACACAGAGCAAACAACAGACGCCAAATAACTAGAACATTAATACAATGACAGAGAAAAACATGTGAATCATGTTACTGAAGTGAGACAAATCCCCTAATTACAGTAGATGTGTCAGAAAATCACCCAAATTATTCAAATCCCCTCTTTTTGATGGTGTAATTCAATCTGATTTCAACCAGTGATATTCCAGCAATTATCACCTCCCACCAGGCCACCCAGTGAACTGCCAAGGTGCTAGTGTATGCGGTGTGCGCAGCAGACAAAGGTGATCCTCGTGCACAAGTTACATAAGAGAACTTAAGTCTTTTATACGCCATTGCAAGAGTCAGACGGCTGTGGATCTTCAGAGTCTGACCCCTGCATTCCTCACGCTGCTGTGATTAAGCCACCTTACTCCCTCTCGCCTGCCCCTTGACCCCCAACATATGTCCAAACAACCTCCTTAATCCTCAGAAGAAATCATTTTGCAAGGCAGAGTCGAATCCATCCCAACAGAAAACTATAAAAAGAGAAGCAGAGCCTTTCTAGACTTACGCCAAATGAGGTCTGGATAAGAAATGCATGCAAGCGTTGTGGCAAAGTAAGTAAAAGTTGCTGTTTCACTGTAATTCTCCCTCTTTCTCAACAAAAGGGAGCTGGAACATGACTCCTATGCTTCTCCCTCAGTCTACAGCCTTAAGTACTTGCCTTTCAGTCAAACCATGACTAGAGGTTCTGAATACCAGACACGCATGATAAAAGCCCCCCCCCCCCTCCTCCTCCTCCTCCTCCCCAAAGGCTCCTGTATGTATGGCTTTGCCCCCCTCTCTCTCTCTCTCTGCTCACACAAACACACTAGTTGAACCTGCATCCGGCCTTGAACAGCCTCTGCTCAGGCCTCCATGCAGGTCAGCTCTGCTGGGAGTTTTTCCCCTGACAAATCCCTCTCGTAACATTCCTCCAGGCAAGGTGCAAGCAGGTTTTAAAGACAGATGTTTCCCCCCTTTTCTCAATACCGGCCATCTTCACCCCTGTCATCGTCCTGCCTCTCTTCGCCCCCAACCCCTCCCCTCATGGCCACTCATCTGTCTCAAGAAAAAAAAAGAAAGCTCTTACCTTCGCAACCACTGCCAGGTAAGCACAAAAGACAATCCCAGTCTCCGGCAAAAGAAAGCTTGCAGTTAAGAAGAGGCAGCGCAGACACACGAGAGCGGACATGGCTTTCAAGGAGCAGATAATAGCCAGGGTCAAATCAAGAGAGTTGGAATAAGTTGGCCCTGCTCTCTTTCTCTGCTGAGAAGGTGAGAGTGTTTGCACTCCACACAAGGGGGGACCTTGAGATCTCCAAATAAGGACAGAGGAATGTAAACAAGTGAGGCGGAGCTTAAGGGTGGAGGCGGGATGGAAGAAAGCAGTAACCCGACCTCTTGCCCTGCATTAGGGGACTACCCCACTGGGGAGAAAAGGGGGGGAAAATAGAGGGAAAGAAAGAGAGAGAGAGAGAGAGAGAGAGGGCGGCCCAAGAGGATCAGCGAATGAAAACAACATTCCTGCAGCTCCAGACTTTTTCACTCTGTAAAAAGACACTTTTTAATTAAAGCAATCCTTCTCCTTCTACTTGAAGCTCTGGGCAATTTTCAAGAAAAGCAGCAGTTGTGTTCCTCTCACTCTTGTGTGTCATGAAATTGCACGCCTGCTGTCCTCATGTACGATATCGGCAAAGAAACAGATGTGCTCTAAACTCAATTATGGGCTTCCAGCAATTGTTTTGTTTTACCTATCAGGATCACACTGACATTAACAAACCCATGAATGGTTAACCAAGAATGTTCTTAGCTTAAGAAAACAGTCAAACCTTTTATATCGAGCGTTCATCGTGTCGGTTGTTGTGGTATGGTTAGTCCCTGAATATTCCACCAATTACAGTGCAAGAGAGCGGCGAAACCAGAACTGTTCCTCAAGCTGCTGTCGTATTGAAGGAAGAGGTCTGCTTGTGTTTGGCTATGCAATTACAAAACCTTTCCATTCCTTCTCACTTACTAACATCCACACCTCCCGAATGCCAAAACTGTGAGTCGAAAGCATAATGATGATCATCATCCACTTTTTTTTCCGCCCAAGCTTCTACGTGTGCCTCAGATTGTGTGTAGACGACAGCACTTTGGGATCTGGGATCTCTTTAAAATCCTGTGTACAGTTTGTGCAGGACACACTGTACTGTACATACAGGAAGAGCAGAGAGGAGCAAACTACTGAAGTAAAACTTCATTAAGAAAGAGTTCAGTTGTGTAAAACATTTTCTCACGTACCCCTGGGATATCTTGCCATGCAGACAGTTTTATCCGCCCAGGTTTTGAGACATCCATCCCTGAGAATTCTGCCTCCAATTCTTTACCATGAAGGTGAAACATCAAAACATGGACATTTCTTTCCAGAAACATCTCATCTTTTTCCAAATTTTGTCATTGTTATTTTTAAGCAAATTGTGTGGCTTGACATGAGCATTACTCTTGTACTGGAACGGGCGGTTACATCTTATTTGCATCTTATTTGGATTATTTATTTTCATTTGCATCTCATATAGTCAATTTCCATATTGTTCATATGTTTGCTCAATATCAACTGACAATTGCAGTCCAGTCATCCTGTATCAGCCATATAATATATATATATATATATATCTTCTCATACTATGTTTATTGTTATGTATTGTTATGTATATTTTAACGAATTCTTTGTATGTGGAAACCCACTTGAGAAAAAACCTGATTCTGACTCTATATAAATTTAAGTTACGTGTAATGGCTTTCTCGCTCGCAGCCATACATATTTGTTCAGCCTGTGCCACAAGTTGATCTGGGATTTTGCCTCAGTATAATGTGACAAAAGAGCAATCGACTTCTGTTCCAAATATTTTCATTATCTCTTTAATGGCCTCTGGAAATGAAAAAAAGAATAATTGGACAAGCGAAGGAAATATGAATATGAGCCTTCAGCCATTTTTTAACCACACTGGCTTCAACATTGCTTTTGTCTCTCAGTAAACGTTTTAATAAATTTTTTTTAGAAACTTTGGGATGCAAAAATATCACCTATTTTGTTTAATTGACACATTAGATATTTGTTGCTGTAGAAACAGTCCCTATGAAAACTGAGGAGCGCATTCTCTGTAAAAAGATTATTTTAAAGCTGAAAGGTTATTTTTCAATGATGTGAGCCCCACAGATGAAACTCCATTCCACTACAGTGTATCAGGGTGGCAACAGACATCACAAAACTATCTGCATGGCTTTACATTGCCAGAGGAAATCAGAAAATAATGTAAAAATGTAATTTGGGGTGAGCTGATCCTTCAAGAGTCACGCTACACAAAGGCAGCAACCAACTTTGACAGTAAACTTAAGTAAACAACCTTCTGGAAAAACAATCTTTTAAAATTCAACTCTTTCACACATGGGGATAAACACACACCATCACTGACCAAACCATTGAAGTAAATGAGGTTTTCTTTTCACAACCTTAGCACTACAGTGGCAAACGTTTTTTAGACTTCCTCCTTCTGACCAGCCTCTGAGTGACAGCCTCTCAGAGACAAACTGAGCCCGCCAGAGGACTGGTGGTAAGTAGATGTAGAATTCCAACAAAGCTCCCAGTCTTCCCTCTCAGATGTAGTGTTTACACGAGAAAACAAGGCTGTAAATATCCCACATGAATGCTTTGGAATCAAGGCAAGAGAAAACAAAAATTGCTCCTTTGTTGATGTCTTTTCTTTTGCTTTGATGAATTCTTAAATTTGAGTGTTTTGCTCTTTCATTGCATTCCCAGAGGTGTGTGTAAAAATTCTACATGGCTGTGTTGGGGTATTTTAAAAGAAAAAAAAAAAAAAAGGCATTTTCATCAAGCTGAACTTAGCTTATAAAAACACTCAATGAATACTGGGAAAGGGTGGATCTGTGTTTTAATGCTACCACCACGTCGCTCTATTCTGGGAGGTTGTTGTGAATTCTGTGGTTGAGTGCAGAGCAACAACCGCAGCTAGGACGGGACGCCCCGACAGGGTGGCTCTGAGTGTGAGTCTATGTGTGTGTGTGCGTGTGTGTGTGTGTGTGTGTGTGTGTGTGTGTGTGTGTGTGTGTGTGTGTGTGGGATGGTTAAAGCATGCCTATTCATTTGATGAAACAACAAAATAGAAATCTCTTGAGAACCGACTGCTCTTCCTCTGAACCCAGCATTCCCTACATACAACAACTCTCCTCCCTGTCCTTCACACAGAAACAACACTGTTTGTCATGCCCATCACACCGCTACCTAAAGGTACATTTTAGCTTTCATTTCCTTTCCTCTCCATAATAGAATTCTTGTTTCCACAGGGCCTGCCTGCCTGCCTGTCTGCCTGCCCACGATTTAAGTCCCACTTGTGAGTAATAACTCCCGTTAGCAACGATTGAAACATAAACCAAGCTGGTGGTGACTATGTGTGCATGTTAATGCAATCACACTGCAGTGCCTCAATAACATGGAGCACAGGAACCTGTCACGCTGTGTTAATTCCCAGAGAGAAAAAGAGATTTTGTGCGTGTGTGTGTGTCTTTGTGGAAGTGAGAAACACAGAAAACATGTTGAAGTAATAGCGAGAAAAAGAGGGTAAACCTCATTTAATGCCTAAATAACACCATATGCAGCCCTATTCATACTGATATTTTCACTCAGATACCATGAGACGAGTGTCTGACTGTCTGAGCACTGTCTGACGAGTCATGTTGTGTTAATGCAGCGTAGTGACAATACCTTCACCATCACAGATGTTCTGGTAGGAATCCCAGCGGATTAGAGGGTCTGCTGTGTTGTAGTCCACAATAACATCTGCCCCATTTTGCCACCGGTCTGCACCTGGACAAAAATAACATCATGTAAATACAATATTTAGACGTCTGGTTTCGGCGTAACACAGGAAATACTATTTGTTATTAGGTTGTTGTCAAATACTAGATGCATGGCTCAAGGGAGGAGAACATTTTCATTTAGCAGTGCCTTCATCAGCTTTCAGGGGATATACTGATACAATCATTCATGTTCAAGTGATAGATCTTTCAGGTGTAAAAGCTTTAAACGTATAGTTTGACATTTTGGGAAATACCCATTTTCACTTTCTTGCCAAGAGAGAGATAAGAAGTTTAATGCGTTCTCATGTCAAGTATGATGCTACAGACAGTTAGCTTAGCTTAGCACAAAGCCTGGAAAAAGGGGGAAACAGCTAGCTTGCTAGAAACTGGTTTTGTCCGAAGATAAGCTAACTGTCTGTTGGTGGCCGTAGCCTTATATTTACAAGATAGATATAAGAGTGAGAGGTATCATATCACACAATAACAACAACATATAAAGTCCAAACAAGTTTTATTCAAGGTTTTACTTTCACTTCTGATGCTGTAGATGGAAATCATCCAGCATCATATTGCTGGGTGACCACAATGACCAAAAAACAATCATGTTTAGTTTCACCCAAGTCAAAATAATGTAACAAACACTCAAGAAAATAAATGAAACGCATAATATGTTGGACACACATACACAGACCCACACAACAGAGCTTCACTCCTGCGGGGCTCTGGGGCGGCACATGCTGTGCTTCTTTACGTCTCTGTCAGCACACACTTCACACTACATTTCCCCTCTGCAGCATTCCACATCCCCTCTCACCAGGGGGCAGAGGGGGAGGAACAGAGCGCAGGACGGCACGAAGGGCAAAATGGAGAAACAAACTCTGTGTCTGCTTTTCCGACTAGCTCTCCCTCTAGCAACTTTCGAAAAAGAAAAACAAAGAGTTAGAGATCTACCTGGGATCTTCTCTGGTCCCTCTGAGAACACCAGCTCCACTTTACCATAATCTGCAAATCTGGGATCTGGAATGTAAGCACACAGGAATGCCATTAGTGTAGGCCACTCAGAAATGGAAAGATGAATGGTGCCGTCTGCGAATAGGATTCTGTCAGTACACGTAACATGTTTGGTAAAACAAGATTATTGGTCTCAAAGCGCCAAGTCCAAATTAAGTCCAGACCGAGCCCTGCAGATGCTGAGTGGAGCAGAGGAGTTGCCGTAAACTAACGGCGGCACGTTGAGACCTGTTCTTAGGGTTTTTTCAGGTCTACCTTTGTTGGCAGTCTCCATGTCCTCTTTTTCAAACATCAGGTTGTAGCCCTGCACTGCTCCCGTGTGGAACTGCAGCCGGAAAATAACTTCACGTTCTGAAGTTATGTCACTCTTGTGATAGCATTTAATCTACAAAAGAACATACACAAATTATATGAATACCCCAATCTATAGCGATATCTGAACCCCTAAAAAAGGCATCTTTTGATTTCCCTACCATGATGTCTCCTTTTAGAAGCTGGGCAGGCTCCAGGCTGATGCATACACGATCTCTGTGGCCTGGACCGATGTGACTGAAACAAAAACAACAGAGTCAGAGTTAGTCAGAGTTTGAAAGCAATCACAGATATTTACAGAAGGCAGTAACTCCGAATTCAAATCAGCATTAAACTAAGTTCAACAAAAATTGCTTTCATGTGTTGAGGAAACATTCTTTAAAATAAACAATAATGTTAAAAATACTCGACCACATGTGTAAGCTACTTACTAGATTCCAGATGAATACACTGCTTGCATTCCCTGGTAAACTTTGATGTACGGACGACAAACTTAAAAGAAAGAAAGAAAAAAAAGATTATTCTCTTCTTATAAGTGCATTAATAACCTTAAGTTATTCATGAGTAGCTTCTCAGATTGTTTTGCTCACAAGTGTGATAAGCTGTTGTTGTGAGAAAGGGATTTCAGCCCCACTATGTGACGAAGACCTCTGTTGTTTCAGGGAAATTAGTGAAAACAGCAATTTACATGCAAACACGGGTGTGAATTCCCATGGGTCTACTGGGAACTCATAAAGAAGTTCTTCTCTTCACTTCTGTTTATGCAAGTGCCTCTATCTGTCTGAGCATGCAAGTGTGTTGGAAAAACAGAAAGATATAAAGTATAGATAAGTCTCCGTCTTGTTTACTGCTTCAGCTGTGATGTGGTTGTGTCTGGTTCTTTTATACTGTCATGGTAGCGGCAACTGGATTTTCATTGGGAGCTGCAGCTGTTTGTATAGTGATAAACAATATGAGTTTAACCTCCAGTGGCGTCGAAGTTTGGTATTCCGTGAAGGATGACGCAGTGCAGGAACAGGGGTGATGCATTGATCTTCATGGATCCACTCAAGAGACTGTTGAGGATCCAAACATACCTGATGTGAAAGCACAGAGTTGGGTGTAAATAATATGCAGGACTATTGTAAATATAACTACAACCAAAAACTGTCAAGTAGTCTTGTTTACCTTTTTTAAATCAGACATTTACTGACTATAACTTAACTTATAACAACAAACACTGGATCCTACACTTCCCATAATGCAACTTGATGATTTTTTTCATTAAACCTTCCCTGCCTGGTAAATATCCTCATCCTAGCAACGCAGGCCTTTCACAAAACAAAACTGTAATTGTCAAGCCAAAACTGAGATAAGCCTGCTGACATCATCGGGGTTATTTTCTCAGACTTAATGAGAGTTCAACATTTTGGAAAATATGCTTATTCACTCTAGAGTTAGATGACAAGATCGATACCACTCTTAAGGCTTTACATTGAATAAGATTGCAGCAGCTGGTTAGCTTAGCTTAGCTTAGCACAAAGACTGGAAACGGGGGGAAACAGATAGCCTGGTTCTGTCCAAAGTTAAAAGACTCTCTTAGACTTCCAGTAAATCCAAAACTGTTTAATCTGTACAAGAACCGAAGTGTAAAAACAAAAATTTGTGGTTTTAGGGGGGATTAAATAATAATTATGTGCTGCGCAATTTCTTGGCTGGTAGTAGTGACTTCCTAGTGATTCTGCTCGTTGCCTGGAAACCTCATGACATCCCTGAATCTGACAAGCTACAAGACAACAAAATATTCAGTTCACATACTAAGTAATGAGTTTAGATGATCTTTTTGGTAAGTAGATTTTGTTACGTTTGGACACAGTCAGGCTAGCCGTTTCACCCATTTTCCAGGCTTTATGCTAAGCTAAGCTAAGCAGCTGTTGGCTATAACTTCATATTTATTGTAAAGTCATGAGACTGGTATCAATCTTCTCATCAAACTCTTGGCAATACCTCAGCTTTGGTGCTGAAACTCAGTTATTAAATTTGCACCCAGCCATACCAATATGGCCTCATCTGTTCTATGTTGCAACTGCTAAATGTTGCTAAATGTTAGCTCGCATAAACTTTGGGACAAGACAGTTTGGAGAAACTTGCAACTAAAGCCATCAGTGTGAGCGATGACGATTCACAATGACACACAGGGCAAGGATTACACCAGGTCACAATGGGGGTCCCAACAATCAACAATGATGGGCTTTTCAGTGAAACAAAAAGACAAACAGCACCAGGACATGCAAAGTTTTGTATTGAATCAGGTGGGTTCTGGGACATGAATGTGTTTAGATGTGGGTCAACAAAGCACCAGTCAAACAACACATGGATAGACGCATGTTGCTAGACAGAAGGGCGTGCTTGAGTTTTGGGTCTTACCGTTTCTGCGAAGGTGTCATCAGAGCTGAGACCTTATCATCATAGTATTTCCTCATCGCGAAGCGGTCCAACGCCTGATCAGCACTTTGAGGGAGACAGAGAGACACATTAAACACTTTAGGTAATTATGACTCCAGAGAGAGATTACACTCCGCTGCTCTATAATTGAATGGTGTTAACCCTAACTTGAATTAGGACAACACACACACAGACACACACACACACACACACACACTCACGCACACACACACACACACACACACACACACACACACACATGCACATGCATAATGGACAAGAGTGAAAGTAACCGGAGAGACAGGGGATTCCAGCAGAGAGGAAGAGAATGCCAGCCTTAAGTAAACATGTAGGGGGAGAAGAGGCCAGAGTGTGCACAGCTCTGCTATTCAGACAGACCTAAAACCAACAGGCGCTGGAGCCTTTTCACCACAGCTCTGTTTCTCTCTCGTCGGCCCTCAGCCTCTGCTCCACCCCCCCTGAATCTATTCCATTGTAAATCTGCCTCATTGTTTTTCCTATCTCTTCCTCTACCTCTTTTTGCCCTCTGTCTTTCACATTCGCCTTACCGACCCCGGTCTTCCTCCGCGGGACACAAACACTAAAGGGGAAGCTAAATCGAAGGCCGATGTGTGCTCATGCCACAGTGACTGCTGTGTGCATAGTGGCAAAACACCAGACCGCCTCTCCTAATGTTTGCAGCGTTTCTTTACTTTAGGGCTTACTAAAGCCGAATTTGTATGGCTAACAATGGTTAGAAAATTTGGTTTTCTTCACGATGAATAGATTTCATGAAACTGACACTGTGGCCAGAAGCTATTACAGTAACTAACTAACATTTTTCAAAGTTGATTCATGCAATTCAATACAGGGTGATTCATGGCTTAAACTGTGTGGTTTTTCTTTGAATCTGAAAGGGGTGACTTTCGTTTTGACTCACTCTGAATCACCTTGACCCTACATTAAAAGGAGGTAAATAAATCAGCTGTGGTTAGGCAACGACATTGCTTGCGGTCTATGGAATGAGTCTTCATCAACTGTTGTGGGTTGTTGTTGATATCACTGACTGCCAAAAGAGAGTGGGCACACTCTGATTACGATAAATCCTGACTTCTGAGCAAACAACGTCACTTCTAGTAACATAGCATGAAAACATAGTAGGGACACATAGTAGGGGTTACCTGGCAGACACGTCGGTGAAATGCACAAAGGATGAAATGACGACTCCGACTCGGCCTTTGCCGCCCTAAAGTAACAAGAGAACACAGGAGATGATTCACAACATGCAGCACTTGTGGTTTTACTCTGTTTTAAAAGGCCCAAATATTACTTTCACAATAACTTCGTACTCTGAGTGATGGGATCCTATGTAAACATTTTCTTAAGTAAGAACAAAGTTAGAACAGTATTGGTTATTTCACATGACACAAATCTGTATTTGTTTTTTCTCTCCTCTCACTGGTTTGAAGCAGGCATGGCTAAATTGGAAAAAGCTGGTGTCATATATTTGCGTGAACTTCTGAGTCAAAATATGATGACAGTTGGTGGGTTGTTGGGTCACTGTCAATTACAGCTGCAATGATCGATTTGGTGTCAACTATTAAATTAACCGTTAACTATTTTGATAATCGATTGATAAATGATTTTCAGAAAAAACGACAAAAAATGTTGATTTTGGCTTCTCAAATGTGAGTATTTTTTTGGTTTCTTTAGTCCTCCATGACAGAAAACTGAATATATTTAAGTTGTGGACAGAAGAAGACATTTTTCACCATTTTATGGACCAAATAACTAATCAATTAACTGAGAAAATGGTTGACAGATTAACTGATAATGACAATAATTGTTAGTTGTGGTTGGTTAATTGATTGTTGCTTGTAAATATTTAACACCATAGAGAAATATTTAATGTAAGTTTTTGGAAGTTGTAACTAAAAAAAGGACCTCAGAAATGTGTCATGCCAAAATAATTACAAGTTATTAGTTGTTAGTAGTAGTTATTAGTGTTAGTTGAATTATTTATGCAAAACTGAAATACAGTTGCTTCAACACAACCTGTAGATGCTCACCCTGCAGTGTATAACCACCACATGAAGAGGGTCAGCGTTGAGCCAACTCTCCATGGCCTTACAGATGGTGCAGATCTTATCCAGAGGTGGAGCATGCATGTCTGGCCAGCCTGTATCGAGGGTCTGAAAACACATCACTCACTTTAAACAACTCCCTATGCGTTACCAATCAATATTACCCTGTTTACTGTAGCTGGCTAGACAAAGCTGATCAAAGAGGATGATATATTTTGTCCCGTAAACTTACCTTGGGGTTCATTCTAGAGAGATCATGTCTTTTCTCTGACAGGTTGATAATCTAAAGAGAGCACACAAGAAAGCAAATGTACTTCTAAGATCACTGCATTCCACTTTAACATTCTTACATTAGCACAAATGAAAGATGAACTGTGCACTCTGAGGTCAATACTCTCATGCCAATATCCCATGAAAGCCAATCGGCCCTGACATCAATACTGTTTGCACTTTGACACTTGACTTCAAGGTGAGACAGCGAGCAGCACACGGACAGAGCACTGACCAGGTAATTATCTGCATGCTTGGACTTGAGCATTCGTGTGACATCCTTCAGGTTGTGAGAGTAGATCTCTTCTGAGCACCCCCGAGGGAAGGACACAGCGATGATACGTTCTGTGATATAAGTCAGGTCGAGCTCATATCCCTCCTCCATCCTGAATCTTGGGACTTCCTGTAAAAAATAAAGCAGAGACACAGGTGGCTGGGGACCTTCAATTACCTCACACCATTCCCACTTTAAGCAGGTGACTTTGCTTGAGTCAATGTTTGACGGTCAAAGTCCCTCGGCTTTAGTCATTGTGTCCAAGTTTCCCTCAGATATCTTTAGAGAATGACCTCAATTCCAGATTGGATGACAAAGACCAGATTGGGTGTCTTGTTTGCTCAATAACGGTCACAGTGTGCGTCACAAATACTGTACTGGTTGAAATGAAACAATATATGCTTTTGAACATGTGAGAGATGATTGCCACTTATCACCACTGCAAAACAAGATACGGTGCAGTGTTATCAAAAGATTAAACACCAACAATCTAGCACCCCACTGTCAGTCAGTCGGTCGGAGCAACAATAACAAAGACAAAAAAAACTTTCAAAGAACTCCGGTTGAAACCAGTTGCTGTAAATCCCTGAGTGATGGCGTGTCCCTGTGACCTCATGGCCATGCACTTCCTGCAGCGGTGGTCGGGAGAGAGCCTGTCTCACTCCACCACATCCACAGACACATCCCTTACTCTCTTATCTAGTCATCTCTGTATGCTCTGTGCTGGTCTGTCAGCCGTAGAATAGCAAAGTGTTTGCCTGCTATCACTAGTGCTGACACTATTAGTCGATTCAATTAATAAGTCAACTGACAACTAATCGTTTTTTTTTTTTATCAAGTGGACAAGAACATTTGCTGAGGATTTGCTGTTTCTCTCTGTTTTTGTATATCAAATACAATCAATATATTCTGTTTTTTTTTTTTACTTCTGGTCGGAAAAAACAAGCAATTTAAAGTCATCATCCTCAAGTTTTTTTTTAAATTATTTTCTGACATTCTATAGTAAAAAAAAAAAAAAAAAAAAGATTATTCTTTAAATTGGAGATTGATTTTAGATTTAAATTTTAGCTCTCATCAGCCATGCACTAAACAAAGTCACACAGCTACAGCAAAATATGTAGCTGCTCCCTCTGCCTGGAACCTTCTTAAATAAAAGATTGTAAAGTTTGGTCTCTCTGTAAACTGTGTGTAAACACTTCACACACTTCAAAAAACTGGGTGATCTTTTTTCTGCTTGCCAACGCTTTGCGGGTATTTTAGGATCCTGATGTGTTAGTCTCAATTAGGTTGTTTTTGGTGTTTCTAAGTTGTTTTTCTGTAACACATTGTTATTGCAGGCTGTCACACAGCAAAGCAAAGTGAATGAAGCCTTCCTGCCCAAATAAAGGTAAATCAATAAAATAAAATAAAATAAAAATAAAAAGTTTTTAATTTATGCTGTAAAAGGCTCTGTTTGAAGTTTTTACATGGAAGTGTTCCCAGCTGCTTTTCTAATTATCTGAAGGAGGTAGCGGGCGGAGCTAATATGTTGTGGCACCAGATCCAAGGGGGCAAACTTTGTTAAGTCTAAATTGGATAAATTGTATCAAGATTCCTTTGTCTATGCTGGTGAACAGGAATAACCTATCTCTTTTAATTAAATAAGAGAATATGAACTATGTCGTGCAGCTGTTGTCTTTTGTGGTTTAGTATTTGACACTTTTTTACTTTGTTGACTTCCTGAAAAAAACTGTCTTGTCTGTTTATATGACTCAATTGTCTAGTATTCAGTCCCTATTTTATAATATTTCTTGGTGTGAGACATTAAATGTCTTTATCTTGGTAAAAGTTGGTGGACCATGAAACCAAACAGTCCAGGACTTTATAGCTCTTTCTAGTGTTGCAACTAAAGATTGCCTTCATTAGCGATTAGTCGTTTGGTGTATAAAAAGGTTAGAAAATAATGAAAAATGGCAATGTTCAAGAGCCCAAAGTCACATCTTCAGATTGCTTTTATTATCTGGATGAAAAATTATTAATTATTTAGAATAATGTAAAACAGGAAAACGAGCTAATTTTCACATTTGAGAAGCCTGCAGCAGCAATCTTTGTTTTGTTTTTTTAAGCAGAAGATTCACTTTAACCATCAATCACTTGTCAAAATAGTTGCCATTTAAATTTATGTTGATGAATTAATCAATTAATCGACTAATCGTTTCAGCTTCCCTGACTAAATGTGATAGATTGAGTATAAATATATCAGAATATTGTCAATAAAGCAAACCAAACCAAACCCTAAATTCTGTATGTTGATGACTTGAATAACTGATCTATACTTGTGTGTAGCATTTAGAGATAAGTGATCAATAGCGCATGACTATTCCCATTTCACACAAACACGAGCACACACTCTCAAAAACAGAGACACATTCCTGAAGCTGCCAAAGATATCATCAGCCTTCTTGAATGACTCCAATTGTTTGTTGTGATTAAAATGATCCATAGTCAAGAATGTGTTCATCAATTAAGTTTTCAATGACTGCAGGCTACAGCCCAACACTTTGAAGGGGACCAGGGAGGGAGCCATAAACCAGAGACAGTGTAGCCACAGCTTAAACCAACCCTCGGAGCGGAATGAAAGAGGCCATGTGTATGAAGAGGTCATCACTCAGGGAAACAGGGCAGGGTGTTTTGTGAGTGTGTGTGTGTGTGTGTTGGTGGAGGTGGTGGGAGCGGGTGGGAAGAGGTCCTAGGGGATTGTTGGGACTAATGGTGGGGTTAGTCTATTTCCCCTGAGACTTTGAGGAAAAACTGTTGACTAATGGGAAATTAATGAACAGGTCGGCCAGTACTTAGACTCTGTGTATCTCCAGGGCAGGGGCATGGGAAGAAGGCTTAGTTGTGTTTTGGAAGTGTCAAAGTACTGTGCTAACTGGAGATGGGAAGGGAATCTAACCAACACTTAACCTCAATGTGACCCAGGAGTGTGAAAACATGTTTATTAACTCAGTGCTGCATTCAGTGAGCATAAAAATCTGTTTTAAAAGACTGTTTTTAAAAGGTCAACATTTTGACAAACGTATTCACTTTTTTGGCCAAAAGGTAGGTGAAAAAAACTGATACCACTCTCTCTCTTAAATTAAGCTAACGTTACTGCCAGTAGCAAGTTAGCTTAGCTTACCATAAAATGTAGAAATGGCTATACCTGCGTTGTATAGAGGTAACAAAATCAGCTTACAAGCACATCTCAAGTAGTCACTAATTAACAAGTTATATCTGACATGTTTAATACGTATGAAAATCCAAACATTTGCAATCACACGTTCTGGTTTTTACAGTTTACAGAGTTTAAGTGCTGAACTGTTTCTTGGCTTGGCACAGTAACTGCCTACTTACTAGCTTATGCCAAGAAATAGTCTTGCGTATTACTTTGTAAAACCATAAAGTGACTTTTTTTTTTTTTTTTAACTTTTTGTTTAGTGCAAGCTAGCCGTTTCCCTCTGTTTCCAGTCTTCATGATAAGCTAAGCTAACCACCTGCTGCCGCTAGCCTTTTATTTAACAGACAGACACGAGAGTCTAATTTCTCAGAGGGCCAAACTATTAATAACTGATTTAACTAAACTGGTTAAAAGGGTAACTAAACATCGAGAAATGTTCCAAATAAAACCCATTACGATGCACAAAGAGACCCAATAGATCACATTATGAAAGCATAAATCTTATAAATATCAACCTGACGCTTATTAATTTCATATGAATCATTCATGCACAAAGCTGCAGCAACCAACATCCTTTTCCTTTTCGACCTCTCACTTCTCCCGCTCATCACTCAAGCTAACATGAGCGACTTGCCCCAGCATGCACTAAAGATAATTGGTCTTTAATTTGCACTGACTGCTTTTGTTCCTGGTTTGAGGTGCAGCATTAGCTCACAAAGGTAGAATAAGCAGTGCCAAGGAACTCAAATCCCGAGCCCACCCATGGCACAGTGAGAGTAAGGCTGGTAGATGAGTGGGGTAGGCAAGGAGAGATTCGAGAAATCGGGTTGCCAGGTCTACTGTGGGCAAGCTGAAACAGGTTTACTAAGGTCAGGATGTTGGGGGATTAGGGTGTGTCTGGCTCCCCCAGCTCCAACCCCTGCAGGTAAGAGCTTGACTGGGCTGCGTGGGTGCTGTCAGCCACGTTCACACATGCATGACCATCACTTGGGACCAGCTCCAAATGCCTTTCTTTCAATTACCCAGAACAACGCTGAAAATAAATTCAAATCAAACCAAATCAAATCAAACATTCCATTTATGAGTAAAAAAAAACAGATTAAGAAGACATATCAAAGTGCTGGGAGGAAGCCTGTTTTTTAAGGTGCCACACCCTTCACCTGGCCCACACTGTATGGAATCATCCATTTTGTACGAGCAGGTGAACCACTAGATGAAAGAAGATGGAATCATGTAATAGGACATGAACTTCAAGGAGAGCGGCCTCAAAATCCAGGCATGTGTTAGTCAGGCCCTAAGGGTTAAGTTGTGGCCTAATCATGTGAACAGTGACCTCATAGTTGTTTTCATTTTTGAGTCCATTGTGGTGACAACACTTGGCAAAAACGTTGCATGCTTGTCTGTCGCAAATGGTCCGCCGAGCCTGGGGTTGAGCCGCAGCAACCAAATCCATTTATGCGAAAGTTTGTTTGTATGTGATTAGGCTGGTTGCTACATGTCTCTCTGACTGTATTTTCCATTAGCGACTTCAGTGTGGCCATCGTCATGCAGATTTCTTTTACATATTTGCACAAACCAGTGCAAGAGGAAACGCAGTTATAAAGAGTCTCAAATGAGGGAAGGGGGGGGAAAAAAGCCTTTAACAAGGTAAGAGTAAAAGTGTCAGTCATGAGATGGGGATACGAGTGCTGCTGTAACGACCGTGAAAGAAAGAAGTTCAGCTTTAATTATTTAATTATCATCTGGGGTGTGACTTTTATTTCTTTTATGAATGTTATCCATTTTTCAAAATAAAATATGACAAATACTCATTAAAGTCTAAAGTCTCACAAAATCTTCCCCAAAGAGTCTTTGTATTTAAGAAGAAATCACCAAACTTATGCCTAATTTGACCAAATAAGAAACTTGAATGCAGCTACCTAATTGATTAAAAAGATAAGTTTCAAATTAGTTCGATGCAAAGTGTTTTTAAATCAATCAAAGAAAACTAAAATATTCACAAACATTACTCTGCACACATATGAAAGCAATCAAGCCGTCCCTTCCCCCATTCATGCTCCACAATCAGGCTGAATTGCTTCTGTTGGCTCCAGTGTCTAGTTTATGATTGACATGTTGTGGCAACAGCCTCCATTTTGTGACAGCTTAAATATTTTTATAGGTCCATTAAACTGAAATGATGTGTCTGAAATTGAAAAATGGATGCACTGATAGCCCTTGCTAATATGAGAAGGGGGAAAAAAAAAAAAGCAAACCCCTTGTTACGCGTCAGTCCAAAATGTATCTGGTGCAGACTGTAGCGCAGCTCCAGTTTAGAGCTCAAATTTAAAGTGGGGGTGATAAAGCTCATCCAAAACCAGCATGTAGGAACTGGCTCTGTTTTGCACCTATGGAAAAAGCAGCTACACATTCATTACGCTACTGTCTCTTTGGGAAACTCTGGACAGATTAATGATCTCCTAAGCTGTTTGTCTGCAAACGTGAGTAACACCTAAAGTGCCATAAATGCTTCAGGAAGTCTGGCTGCTTGTGTAGGAGGGGGGGTGCTGGAGTTAAATGTTTTTTTTGTTTTTTTTACCTAACTAAATTTAGCTATGTGTTTACCCTATTAGCTTTATTTCTTTGTTTAAAGTTCATGAAAAGAACTATTCATGCCTGTTTACAGCTCCATCAGATGACTGGACAACCAGAACAGATTTGTTTTTTTGCCCTTGTCCTCTGGCTGTAGCCCCCACTTGGTATTTAGCATTCACATCTAATAGCCACCTAATAACTTTGATACCATCAGCTTCACTGTTCCAAACCGCCTTGTATTCATACTTGGCAGGAGCGCGTGCCTCATACTGCGGGATAACATGTCCACAGTGACATAACAGACTGGTTGAAGGGCCCAGAGAGGGACAAGGCCACAGTTTGTTCTGGCCTTTTCCTGTTAGGGGCTCTATATGTTTGTGCTGTGGCTTTGACACCCTTTCACTAGTGAAGAACTGAAATAAACAAAACCATGAGAACTATTGAAAAAAAGAAGCCACTGGAGGGGGGAGGTATTTTTGGAAAGTTTATTTAGTAACCCTGGAACTCTAACGTGTATTTGTCCCACACTTTCACAAGATATTTTTTAAGGGAATAAAAATGACAGCCCTGGTTCTGAGCAAATCTGTGCACCCTTAAGGCTCCTAAAGTACTCCCTAATTACCGTTTTCTATCCCAAGGTCATAGTGGAATGCGTTCCAAAATGGATTACGTTCCCACTCTCTCGCTCTCTCATTCCCTCAGTCTTTCTTTTTCTTTCCCCCCTTTCTTGCCATTCTTTTCCCCCTTTATTGCTTTCATTCTCCTTCCTTCTACAGGTCTCCTTCTCTCTGTTTAATGGCTTACACATGTCAGCCAAGTGGCCATGGCACTGCTGTGACAAAGTGAAATGCCCCAGTGCTCCGTCCCATGCTGTCCCTCCCAGAGTTAGATCACAGTGTTCTGCTTACAGTACACAACCCCAACCCTCTGCCAACCCACCTGTCCAAACCACACTATCAGGATCCCCCATCATCAGTCGCACTGCCAGTCCTTTGTAATTGCCGTCTCTTATCAGTGAGAAAAAACTGACACTTTGGGTTTCTGACGCACATTTCTTTCGCCTTGAGGGGCACATATTGTTCATACGACTCTGACCTCAAAATAGAACCACCAACAAAAGCTATAATTGCCAGTTCAAAAATGTTTCTCCTGTCTCTCTGGGTCTGTAATTAAAGCTAATCTTGAAAGAGTTTAGCCTGCAAAAAGTTCAGAACAACCTGCATGGTTTATGTTGCTTGAAAGGAAGGTGAGCGGGGCGAGTGTAAATGCAGGTGTGTGTCTGATTTCCAAGCAGGGGGGAAAGGGAGGGACTGATATTCAGGTGAAGAGGGCTGTAGCCGCTGTGATGTAAGGACGCTTGTACATGTCATCGGCAATGGCTGCTTGAGAAACATAGCCCTAAGGCCGCAAATACCACGCAGCAGCTGTAGCTCAAAGAAAAGAGCCAAACTCTACTGTGCTGAGTGTGTCTCCATCATTTATCCACCGACTAGGAGTCAACAAAAGACAAAAAAAGGTTTGTTTCTTTTGGAGCTCTATAGACTACTCTTGAGTACAAGTCTTCCACAAGAATGGCCCCATATGTTTCACATTATAAAAAAAGGTCTCCAGTACACCATAACACCACAACAGCAAGGAACCCCAAATTATAGCCATTGAAAAAACACAATTCATTGAGCAAGACATTTAAAAGCTAAAGAGACTCAAAGAGGTCAAGCCGAGCTTTAGGGAGTTCATTTCAAAGGCTGTTTCACTTTAAAAAGTAAAAAAAAAAAAAATCACAAGATCATTGCTTGCTCAGTTTGAATGAGTCCCTTCTCTGTCCTCAGAGTGCTGCTGGAAGAGCTGGAGCACAAACACACACACAAACAAACACACACACACACACACACACACACACATCCCTAGTTTTAGCAGGACTCAGGGCCAAAGTAAATATAGAGAGCAGTGGCCTGTTTTGCACTTTGGATAAATGAGCAAACTCAATGAAATGTGACTGAGCAAAGGGCTAAAGAGAAGGATTAAAAAGTAGTGCAGTGTGTGGAAGTCTAAACCTGCTTATTAAAGTACTGACCAGCCCGACTTTAAAACCCTCCCTGCCAATGATTGACTGTGGAAAAGTTCACACACCGTACCTTACCTTTTCAAACTGAAAGCGAGTACACTGATTCTTCTTCTTCTTCTTCTTCTTTCTTTGCCCCTTCTGTTTCTCTTTGTCAGTCAGAGCTGCTGAAAGAGAAAAGAGTGGAGTCCTGATCAAAGAGCTCTCAGCCCGTCATACAGGCTTAATGCAGGCTGAGAGGCTCATTTTCCTCTGCCGGAATCTGCTCTCAGGTTGATCACAGCCGAGCTCACTTTGTCCCAGCTGGACCTGGTGTTTCGTCCCTTTCTTTTGCCGTCGGTGATAAAAAAATAAAAACCTTTGCTCGGATCCAGAACTGCTGCTTCTGCTGCTTGCTTGCTCCTCAGCCCCCCCAAACACACTTCCTCCAGTCCAGGCTGCCGCTGCAGCCGCCACAAGTCCTGGCATGGGATAGTCCTCCCACTGCGCCGCTAGGGCTGTCTCCCTTGTTCCCTCCCCCTTCCTCTCTATCTACCTCCCCTCTCTACGGCCTCCTTCTCCTGACTCTCTCCATTTGTTCTCACCCTCGCTCCTCACACGCAGACGGAGACTTCCTCCAGTGAGCCCCCACCAAGAGGACCCCCCAAAAACCCCTCACATGTGACGATGGAGACCATGAAATTGGTATCAGTAGTTATATAATTATCTTTTCTTTTGGTATATATGGTCTATTATGTCAGAATATTCAATGATAAAACATTTAAACACCATGAGGTCACTAAAGTATGATTCTCAGACGAAAATATATTTATTTGCAGTTTTTTTACCTTACCAAAAACAAAGATTTATGTGTCAAGTCAATTTTCATATAACTCCAAAATGACTCCAAGGGTTTTAATGTCTTTTATGTTTAGGTTATTATGTTTATATTCAAAATTCTATGAAAATATGTAAAAGAATTTTTTTTTTTAAAGAAAGTTTTATTCTGGTTCAGTGGTACTATGACTATTAAGGAATACATTCAGAAAATATGTTGGCAACGGAAGAGTTTGGTCATCAAGGAATCATAGTTTATTTTTAAATTTTTTATTCCAAATATTATTTATCATAAAACTGAAAGGATTGTCTAGTGTAACAAAATGTCCCATATTCCAATGGTGTCTGGACACACAGTCAAATTATCTTTAGGCCACAAGAGAAACTTGCTTGATAATTTATATTTAATGTCTGGTTATTAATCCCCATGTTTGCTCATATATAGGCACCATTATTAGCAAATTTCATATATACCAGCCTGTGCATTGCTGCTGAAATTACATTAATATTTCATATTGCAAACACCACAGTCCTTCTAATATCATACTATAACTAAGATGTACAATTTTGTTTCCCACCTCTCTGGTAAAATGTAAAATGTAAAATGTGTCGTGTAGGGCAAACAGGCTTACAGGTATGCAACAGTTTTAGCATGACTATTAGCGCCACCCATAGGTAACAATGGGTACTGCTACAATGATTTACTGTATATCCTAATATACTGATCTGTGTCAACTTTTAATGCACAATACAATGTCCAGCTATTAAATTAATGAGTAAACCAATGAATCAAAACATTTCATGACAACTTTATTTTTAATCACTTGAGAATAACATAGTAGTGTAAATGGATTTTCATAGCTGATCATTACATTATCAAAGTCATAATTTCAAGCTAAACCTCAGCATTTGCAACTCACAATACATGTTTTTTTTCCAAGAATAAAAGAAAACATACACGAGTCAGGCTACACTACGAATAAAAAATAGCCAAATTAGTTTTGACTGCATGATAAAGCTGAGGTCAACAAGCATGTTTGTTAAATTCTAAAAAAGCATTAGCTATGAGCTATGAGCTATGAGCTATGACATTCATTTAAAATGTATGCATTAGTATAAGACCATTAATCATACTCAATATTGAAACACCAAAACACCAAAAACTGCAAAAACAAAATCAAAATACTTAAATGAATTCAGCATCAGATTTAGTATTAAATTTTTTTTCTCCAAAATCTCATTGGTAGCAGAAACATGTTTAAAAAAGCAAAATGCAAAGAAACTGGTAGTAACTAGGCTAGTTTCATTCTTTGTCTGTGCTGTGAATTAAGATTGAGTGTTGGAGCTATAGGTGGTACTGCTGGAGGAGAAGCTGTAGCTATAAGTAGAGGAGTAATCCACACTGCCTCTACGAGATCCACTCCTGGAGCCGGCAAGAGAACCAGCCCTGGACCCAGAGCGAGATCCTGGGTTAGAGACATTATAAGGGCTGCTTATTCCCTTGGAGGATATTGAAGAGGCCTGCAGCATCTTCATACCGTTGCTTTCCTCCACCATGCAGCTGTCCATGGCTTCCTTGTAGGAGATCTTCAGTTTTGTCTTGGGACAGGTCAGATTCTTTTGGTAGTTGCGCGAATCCTGAAGCTTCTGGGCCCCCTGACCATCTAGCCAGCTTTTTCGGATAGCCTCTTCAATGGTGATGCGACGTCCAGTGCCAGGCTCTATCAGGCCTCCTGTCAGGTACTGAAACTCCAAAAATCTATGGCCAGCTTCATAAGGCAGCCATGCCTCTTTCACCGCCTCTGCTGCAGACATCTTTCTTTTAGTCTTCACATCCTCAAAACCAACAAAGGCTTTCTGGGCAGGTTTCAGCTTACTGGCCATGCTTTCATCAATGACGCCCTGATGGGCAGCATCCTGTAGGGTCAGTCTCTCACCAGTAGCAGGGTTGATAATGCCGCCTGTGCATGCTTGGGCCTCCAATAGCCTCTGTGCTGTAAGAGTGTCAACTATGCCTCTTCGGAGCCCTTCAAGAATAGTTATTTTCTCCAAGGTCTCTGTGTCGAATATAGCTGCCACAGGGCTCTGATCATCAAACATCTCAGGGGGAGAAACAGTAATAGAAATACTGCTGAAGCGTTTACGGACAGTAGGAGAAGAAGGTGTGGCATGGGTGGGACTGCTGCAGGTGACCATGTCATCAACACTACTGGCTGCGATGGTCATCTCACTGCTGCTGGTTCTGTTGCTAATATGATCAGCAAACTGGGTCAATGTTATTGTTCCAGCACGATACTCATCCAAAGACTTCTGATCAATGATACCACGTTCCAGGCAGTCCTTGATGTCATACTGGGTTCCTGTTTTCCTATCCACTATCACCAAACGTGCAGAGCCATCAGACCCCTTGATAGTTATTTCCTCCCACTCGCACTCCTGCTCCGACAAGTCCAGGAAAGTGTCATAATCAATGAGCTCCCGGTGATATGCCTCCCTCACTGACATCTCCAGCCCAGTGTCTGGGTCAACGATCACAACCCGCCTCTTGCGAAGGACATTGGTACGGCTTTCCTGTGACTTCTTGGGTTTCCTCTTGTCATGGAGTGGCAAGAGTATTAGGCCTGTTTTTTTATCTGTGATGCACCTGTCCTTCAGCTGAAGATATGTCAAGTTATCCTTAGTATTAGGGTCAAAGAATCCTTTTGTGTCATCTCCTTCATATGTTAGGATCTCATTCATCTCCTTATCAAAATATCCCCTGTTATAGGCAACAGCAACATCAATACGGTGGCTCTCTTTGGGGTCAATAATTCCACCGCTGGCAATTTGAGCCTCAAGAAGACGGATTCCATGACCTTTCTCAATAAGATCTTTCTCAATAGCCTGGAAGAGGGAGATGGTCTTTCCTGTGGACGGGTCTTTGTATCCAATTACTGCCTTCTCTGCAGACAACAGCTTGCTCTTAAACTCTTTTCCTATCAGGCCTCTCTTTGCGGCGTCTTCTACTGTCAGGAAGACATTGTTAACTGGATCAACAATGAAGCCAGAAGCAGCTTGGGCCTCAAGAAGCTCCAGTGTTGTTCCTCTCATGAGCAGACCTTCCTTCATTGCCTGATAGAAAGGCAGTATTCGGTCATTGGCTTCATCAAAGATCCCTGCAATGCAGGTACTGCCATGGAGATATTTCTTAAGCCTGTCTTCAATTTCTTTGCAGGTGAGCTGGCCTTTCTCAATCTTCTCCAAATCAGTTTCATCCAGCAGACCAGAATCTTTGAGCTCTCCAATAGTGATGTCACGACGGAGACCCTTTACTGTCATGGCCTTTTCTGGACCACGGAGCAGAAGCAAGCCGAAAACTGGTTCTACTGTACACTTCTTCCTAAGGTCATTATAGCTTATCTTCTCTCCTGTCGCTGGATCCAGGTAGCAGGCAGGTTTTTTGTTCAAAGCCCTGTAGAGCTCCTCATCAATAAGATTGCGATCCAAGGCCAGATCTTTTGGAAGGAACACACTTAAAACAGGGTCCAGTATGCCTCCGACAGACTCTTGAGCCTGGAGCAAGCGAATTGCTGTTTCTTTGTCTACATGGCCCTGTTTGTAAGCCTGACCTACAGATAACACTTTGCCAGAGTACGGATCTTTGAAACCTGTACTAGCTGCTTCAGCGGTCACCAAGGTGTCTCTGTCTTCTGTGTCTACAATTCCTCTTGAACAACCTGTATCTACAGGCATCTTCTCATTAAATGCAGGGTCGATTATGTATCCGGTTGCTGCCTGAGCTTCCAGGAGCATGAGAGCACTCTCTGGGGTGAGGAGCTTCTTGTTTTTGGCTTCAGTGAATGGCATTTTCCCTTGAGAACATGTTATCATGCCAGCAACAACACCAGAACCCTTAAGACTAAGCTGGATATCCACAGCTACCTCATCCACTGTCTTCTTTCCCTTTAGAAGCTGGTCTAGGGTGGCTTTACTTATTATACCACAGTCACAAAGCTGGTGGGCTGTGACCTTGCGTCGCACCCCATCAAATATCAGTTTGGATGGATCGACTGTTGGGACTTTCTCATCTGTCTGGGTGTGCTTGTTTAGAGTGCTGGGTCTCTGCTGCAGCCTCTGTATCTCTCTCTCAAGGGCATCTCTCTTGAGAGCCAGGTCTGATGCCTCCTTTTCAGAGATCAACAGACGGCTCTTGTACCTCTCCTCTATACTCTTTAGCTCCCTCATGAGCCTTTCAATCTCATTCTTCAGGGAGAGTCTATCTCGATCAGCCTTGTCTCTGTCTGATTCACACTGCCTAATCTGGGTTTCTCTTAGCTCAAACTGGGTCTTCATGTAGTTGAATTCCTTGTGGATGGTATTCTTTTCATCTTGCAGCCGTTGTTTGTTGCGGAGCTCAGTCTCTAGTGTGAGCTTTATGCGGGTGAGCTCCTCATCTAGGCGATGATGACGGTTTTTGTCCTGCTCCAGCAGTTTAAGCTTGGTTAGCAAACTGTCCCTCTCCAGCAGCAGCTCACTGTACTTGCTATGGGACTCATGCGCCATCATGGATGTCTGGGGAAAGATAAAAAAACACATTATTATGTGCAGAAATCCCAATAGGTGATGCACACAGCAAAGAGCCACAATCATTCTGAGTACACGTGTCTTTCCTTAGTAGCATGTTGTAAGAGCTTATCAATATATAAAATGTTTCATTATGTATCTTTTTAATTTGTGAGGTCACAGGACAATTAAATGTCCTTCAGAAATGTCAATCAGAAGAAATAATTACATTATATTTGTTACATCAGTTAGTATGCAGTGATTAATAGTGATTAAAGTGAAGATAAAGTAAAGATAAAGTGATTATTATCGTATGAGTTTAGTTCAGTCACATGATGTGTAAAAGTAAAAGGCCAAACAACATGCATATCTAAGCAAAGCATTTGTAAGTATGTAAATTTCATGCATAACTCATCTGACACCAATATAACAGAGCTGCTTTAAAATCAGTTTCAGTCTTAATGCATCTATAATGATTCATGCAAAAGCAGAAAACAAGTTTTTGTGTTATTTGGTGATGATCCTTCAATGCAATCAAATATACCTCAATCGATTGCTTTTGGATTTTGTCTATTTCCATTTTAAGCTTTTCTCTCTCCTTGGTCAGGTCATTGATGAGAGTCTGGAGCTCCACTGTCCTCTTGGTGCTAGTCTGAAGCTGGACATGCAGGGATGAGATCTGAGTGGCACTTTCTCCATCAATGGTGTCTTTACTAATCTTCAGGCTATCTCTCTCCTGTCTAACTGTCCTCAGCTCCTCCTGCAACCTCAGTCTCTCCTTTGTCAGGTTCTGCGTCATAGTCTTCAGCTTTTCAATCTCTGTATTGTATTCATTAAGCTGGCAGGACTTCGTCTCAATGGTCTGATACAGGCTCTCATTACGTTGGTTAAGCTCAAGAATCCGAGCCTCTTCCTGCTGGAGCTTAAGTTTAAGGGCCCTCAGCTCAGCTGTGATAGCTGCCAGTTCCTGCTTGGTGACTTTATGCTCCCGCAAACTCTTGTCCAGAGCCTCCTGGAGGGCATTGAGGTCCTGCTGATACTTTCTTCCAGAGCTAGAAGCCTCTATCTGGACAGATTTCAGTGTGCTAATTGTGGTGGTGTGTTCTCTGCATGTTTGTGTCATCCTCTCCAACTCTGCCTCCATTCTCTTTCTACGTGTGAACTCCTCCTGGTTTGCCTTCTTTTGCTTCTCCAACTCAGCTTCCATCCCATCCAGAGAGCACTGAAGTTCTCGGATGCGGCTGTGCAGCCGGGCTGAACCCTGCTCAGCCTTGGTTTTCTCACTGGTCTGCTTCTGCAGCTCTGCTCGAGTGATGTGGATCTCCTGCTCAGACACTTTAAGCTTGTTAATTGTCTCCAGATATGAGGAGTTCTTTGACTTCAGCTCTGCCTCAGCCTGTTTCAGGTGATTGATTTCCAATTCCAGAGCTCTCCTCTTTTTCCCCTCCTCCTCCAGGGTAAATGTTAGCATGCTGATCTGCCTGGACTTTTCTTGATTGCTCTTGTTAGCCTCCTTTAGTTTGAGCTCATCATCTCCTCTCTGCTGCACAAGTGTTCTCAGCTGAATCTCCAACTCACTGCGCATCCTTGTTTCTTGTGTCACTGAGGCCCTCTGCTGGTTGGCCTCCTGCTCTGCTCTGCTTCTCTGTTCTTCTGTGTGAGCAATGGACTGTCTCAGTCTCCTCAGCTCCTCCTCTAGATCTCTCTTCTCAGAAGTGAGTCTGTCAATTTGCAGTCTCAGTTCTGCAACGTCTTCTTCTTTCTGTTGTGAGGCTTTCAGTATCGTGGTCTTGGTAACATGGATCTCTGTCTCGTATGTCTGCTTAAGTTGCTTAATCTCCTGGGTGCACTGTGTTCTTACCTTTGAGATTTCAGATTCAGCGCTTCGTCGACGTGTCGTTTCCTCCTCCAGTAGCATCTTCAACCTCTGCACTTCACATTCCTTGTCCTTCACAGACTTTTCCAAATTAATCTTGATCCAGTTGAGTTCCTCCTGTTCTTTCTGTCTGCGGCGAACAGTCTCTTCATACTCTTCCTGCTGGCTTGTGTAGCGTTCCTCTGCCAACCTTCTTTTCCTTTTTTCCTCCTCCAACTGGTATTTAATGCGCGTCAGCTGGTCATTAAGGTCTTGAAGCTGGTGCTGTGTGCTGTCCAGGCTGTCCTTCGTAGCATTAACCTGCAATACTGTTGTTCTCTTCACTTCCTCCACAGTCTGAAGCTGTTCTTGTGCTTGACTGAGATCCAGCCTGTAGCGAGCCAAAATATCCTCCATAGACTTGCATTTCTGGTCACGATTATGGATGTCATCCTTCACACGCCTAAGATCCTCCTCCAGCACCTCAATCCTGGTGTTCCTAATCTGAAGAGAGCAATGAAAAAAAACAGAAAGAGCCTCAGTCACCTAACTTTCATATTGTTAACCAAACCAAATAAATATTATTCACTTACAGAAACAATGATGTTTCAAATCCAATACCTACCTTTAGCTCTTCCATGTTCTTCAGCAGCTCCCCTAGAAACTTGTAGTAGTCACTAGAGCGGGTTAGTAGCTCTATGTAGTTGGACTGCTGGACAGCTGCCTGGATTTAAAATAAAACAACATATGCAATTAAGGGATACATCTTACATCTGTGTTACAATATGAAGAACTTAACCATTGTTTAAAGCAACATTGTGTAACTTTTCTATCATAAAATAACAGATTTTAAATAATTTCAGTGCTACACTGAAGTGTAATCAGGTGAATGGTGTACCTGTCATTCTCACTCTGCACCCGTTACCCCTACAGACCGGTTTTGGTGAAATTGGGTCATATTTAATGGAGAAAATGTTTTCTGCTTTTCCTCTGATGTCCTCCGGGTGCTCCGAATCAACTCTCAGTGATTTATAGAGTTTCCTGATGGACAGTAAAGTAAACTCCTACAAACTATAGTTTATCAGTTTATTAACCAGGCTGCCCGTACTGTGAGCTTAGAGCACCACCACATGTGTTTTGGACCACCGGGAAGAGGAGGTTTCAGCCCCAGGCACAGCAGCCTCTATGGGCATGTTGACAGAGGCAAAAAGACCAAAGTGGATGTAGATGGAGGAAGCTTATAAAACAAAGGAAGAGATTGACTGAAACTGAGACAACCTGGGACTGACTTTTAGTCGCTGGTGAGAGCTTTGTGGAATAAAAGACTAGATTAACATGTATTAATAATATCTAACTGAAAATAGGTTTTCCCATGACTTTATGGAAAGACAGTACTCATACCTCTTGTCTGACAACAGAAGCGGGGGACTGAAGCATTGTTCTCTTGATCGGAATATTAAGCAGAGTTTCCAGGCTTGCACTGTAGGAAGCCAGCTGCATCTCATAGTCCTGAAAACACGCAACACAACATGCCACAACACTTCATTGTTTTGTACCATACTTGCTTGGTAATACATATCTTAAAATGAAGAAATCAGTACACATGAACTGACTACTTACCTTTATGGAGGCGGCACAGGTGTCTGCATTTTTCTGCACATCCTCTACTTTCTCCTTCTTTCCTTTAATTTCAGTGTGAAGTGCCTGTGCAGTCAACAAAGGGGGGCATTAAATTCACTGCTTTAATTTGATACCCGACTGTGTGTACTTCTTCTGTCCATTACTTAGAAATTTAAAGAAATTATTTTAAGCATTAACTCATTTACCTACACCAAATCTCACATAAGCATCTAAAATAAAGTGATGGATGTTCCCAATTCCAAAACTCATATAGGTTCAGCTCAAATATCATTATTGATAACAATATGTTGATGTAAACAAGGAAAGACGTGCCTTCTGTTGGTTGAGGTGGTCGATTAGAATCTGGATGTCACTAAGCTTAGCTGACTGAAGGGTATCCTGGCGCTTCCTGGCATTGTGTATCCAATCTTCCAGGGAAGTGCTGCACTGCTGATAATGCTTCAGCTGTTTCTCCTGCTTCTCCAAGTCCCACACTCTGAGAAGGAAAGAGTGGGAGGCAAAGGAAGGATTGAAAGTATTGTTTTTAGTGCTGTTACCAGCAATGACGAATGAAGCATACGGAAAAATATTCACAGGTACTGAAGAAATGTGTGTACATGTACATGACTGTCCTACCTGCTATCAATCTGGGTTTGGACGCGGCGCCAACGGTCAGACATCTGAGCCACCAGCTCTGAGTACTTGGACAAGTCTACGTCACACTTGTGGAAGGACCCGGAGATTTGGTCATTCCAGTGTGTTGCTTTAGCTAGTTCAGACTCCAGAACTGTCAGCAGGTCTCTTTTTTGCTCCAGTTCACTCTTCATTTGCTTGAGTAGAAAATCACAGAATAGAGTCAATTTTAGATTTTAAACTTTAATTTTAACCATAATTCCCATTTAAATGTTTTTACATCAAGAGGTGGATGCTAGAGCAACATGTACATGATTCGTCCTATCTGGTTATTTTATCCATAAGCATCAATTATTTAACAAACTTGTCTTCATCGGTAAATGATTATTGCTACATATAGGAAGAAGTATTCAGAATATTGACTTAAATAAAAATTACAATACTGCAATATTAAAACACTCCATTACAAGTAAAAATCCTACATTGTTACATTGTTACTTTAGTACCCAAGTATCAAAGTATCAAAAATAAAGGTACTCATAATGCAGAAAAATGGCCCATGTGAATGTTATACTATTATACACATTATTACATTATTAAAGTAGTCTAAAATGGAAATACTCAAGTACAAGTACCTCAAATTTATAATAATTAATAATACACAAAGAGAATTCAGTCTACTAATATACTAATATAGTATTATTGTTTTACATGTTTTATTGTATTTTAAGTTTTGAGACTAGAAAGCAAGTTCAAATTATGTGTGTCAAACCTTTAGTATGCTCCGATAGTTTTCCACCTCTCGAAGGTCCAGAGAGGTGGTATCCTTCTCTGTTAGCCGTGCCTCGTGGACTTTAATGATATCCTCGACTTGGAAGAGGCTCTGGAGCAAGGCCTTCAGAGCTGACAGCCTGTTAAAGACACGTAGCCATTACATTAAATACAAATGGACTGGATGAAATTTGCAAATGATTCTCACTACTTTTCACGAGAGAGATTTTATTAGACTTTTCAGTAATACTTTGCCACAAAGTCTGGTCCCAGTCCTCACTTTATGTAGTTAAGTTTATGTAGAATATTTCTTTAATAATTCTGGGTTAAATCTGATGTGATTACAATAAAAAAAAAAAAAAATGTACCTTTGAAGGTAGGCTGTGTAGAGACCCTGCAGGCCTCCCAGTTTTTGCTGGATGATTTCCAGTTCAGAGCGGAGGAACTTGGCTTGCTCAGAGTCTGGAGGTATCCCTTCCAGATGTTTCATGATCCTTTCTCTTATACGCAGGTTCTCATCATGAATGGAGTCCAAATCATTGTGCACAGCCTAGATATAAATATATGATAATAAGTTAAATTGGTTACACCTCAATATGTTTGAAACTTGAAGCTAATGTTTTGTTTTTTGTGCTTCATGAAATTTTTTTTATTTTTTGGAGATTTCTTTTTGCCTTTTTGGGCTTTATTTGACAGAGACAGCTTGAAGAGTGACAGGAAATGTGGGGAGAGAGAGAGATGGGGAATGACATGCGGGAAAGAGCCACAGCCGCAGCAAGGACTAAGCCTTTGTACATGAGGCGGATGCTCTACCAACTGAGCTAAATGACATCCCATGAAATTACCTTTTAATTTACTTGTGGTAAGCCTTAGACAGAGAAATTAAATGGTTACAAGCTTTTAATTAGATGAGACAGTTAATGAAAATGTACACACCTGCAGCCTCTGGATGTGCAATGAACACTCATGCACACTGTTCTCCCCCAGGCAAACGTGCAGATGACTGGTGAGACCTGACTCAGACATCTCCAGCCTGCGTCGAAGCTCTTGCAAACTACTGAGTAGGTTGAGGCTGAGGGTAGAACTGGGTGGTTTTGGGGGTTCCTTCGTCTCTCCTTTCTCTTTATTGGTTGGTGGAAAATTTGAATAAAGTCAATTTATTGTGGGGAAAAATAGCAGTATTTTTGCGCATTTAGTTGACAGACAGTTTACTCACTGTAATCAGGAAGCTGGATAATCAGTGTGTCATAGTGGGTCTGAGCTTTATCAAAGTGGCCCTGGATAGTTTTCTTGTCCTCTTCCCCAAACAGCTCAGAACCTTTGCTGGTACGCTGGAACTCTAGGTAGTGAGTCTCCAGTCTTTTGATGATACTGCGGTACTCTTCAGGGCCCATCTTAGACAGCTGCAAGACAACAGAAAGAGAAAGAGGTCAGGTTAGGCAAAAGATACAAGCTCCTGCAGATAAGTTTCTCAACTGGATTCAGCTTGCTTGGTATGAAAACAGTAAGATTAGGAATATAATTGCGTCTTCTATGATATCTTACCATGCTGAGTGTGAGGGAGTTGATGTATTTGATGTCTTTCACGCAGTACTGCCACGAGATAAGACTCTTGATGTTGATGTAGAGCTGATTCCAGATGCCCATGATGGCTTCATAATACTGCTCATTCCTAGGAAACAGAACAAGCAATTACTTACTCTAAAAGTACAATAATATGTCCCTTTGCTTTCATATTTTACATATTGTGCAGTAATATTTATCACCCCACCTCTTATGCTTAAAACATATTTTAAAATTTATTGAACAATGTCATTTTTAAAATAAAAATATATATTACCAAGACAAAAGGAAGGCAGTTTTTTAGTGTTTCTTACTTGCTGGCGATGCCGATGCTGAGCGGGTTTGGTGGGGGGATCAGCAGACACACAGAGGGAATCAACATGTCCAGACCTCCAGGTCCTGTCACAAGCCACTTGCTGCGCTGCGAGTTATCCTTCAGGATGCCCTCATTCCCTTTTAAAATTCCCTTCTAAAGCAGACACAGAAAGGAAACACTGAGTTTTACTCATATAATGTAATATTGCAACTCATACGCTATGCCTGTGTGTTAGTGTGTAAGTGTGTGTGTGTGTGTTAGAAAGCATATATCCCACCTGGTCGTTTTTAAAGTCACATAAAGCCTGCACTATGATGGGGCTGCTGCTCTTATCCTCAGGGTTGCGAGGTTTCAGCCTGACAATGGTCTTAGATTTGTTGACCAGACTCTGGACCTGCCTCTTGTTCTCCACGATTTTCTCCTTCTCTTTCTGTGAACACACAAGAATCAGTGTTTTTAACTGTGCCTGTGTACACTACAACTATCATTTAAAGTTCCAACCTCTACACAAACCACAAACATTTCATTTAGTCTCTTAAAAACAGGCATAACCAGTTCACCAGACATGCACATCATGACACCCATCTCACTCAACAGAACAGATTGTTCGTTTAAGCTTCATGGCAAATACTAAATAACAAAACCATGATTTAACAGCGTAGAATACCTCCAGGTTTTTCAGGAGGTCAGTGAGGTTATCCAGTGGGGTGTTCTTGTTGCAGGTGAACTTGCTTCGGATAGCGTCATGCTCCTTCTGCAGCTTCGCTTTGGTCTCATTGGCCTCTTTGAAAAACTGAAGATGATAGTAAAAAGCTTTAGTCAGTGTTCACATGAAAACATGCACGGCGCTATTTTCATGAAAGAAAAAGCAGGATTGAGCACTTACTTGGCTGTAGGCAGCATTCTCCTTCAAATGAACATGTATACATTTGGTGATCTGGAGAAGCCAGCTCCACTGGGTCTGCAAGGTGTCCATGTAGGCCTGTGGGCACACAGAAAGTCATTAGAATAAAACCACAGACTAATGTGCCTTGTTTAGGACAGGTTAACACCCAGAAAAAAACAAAACACCTTACTTGAATCTTATCCGCGGCAGGGTGGTTGTTGTGAAGAAGTCCATCTGCTTTCACCTTCAGCTTGTTCAGCTCTTTCTCTTTCTCCTCCAGTTCGCTCATCATCCTCTGTCAGGACAACACAATGTAAGGCACCCAAAAGAGCTAGACTGTGGACTCAACATATGTAACTAAGATTATAGCGGTAAAATAAATAAAACACATCAAATATTAAAGATACAATCACGCCTATAAACTAAGAAAGATATATTCAACCAGGAGAAGCCTTACTGAGTAGTTCTCTTGCTTCATAGGGATATACTTGTCGACGTTCTTGTCTCCCCAGTCAAACATGAGCTCCTCCTCCTCTCGCTCATTCACCCACATTATGGCTCTGGAGATCTCCTCGATGATGCTCTGAAGCTCACGCAGCTGAGTTATACGGCTGTGGGACAATTTCTGAGACAGGCACAAAGTAAATTTATGAATGTGATGAGAAGAAACAACAGTAGTAATACACGATCCTGCTGATTTTGACAAACCAACAAACATTTTGGGAAAAGAGTTTGGTTCTACCTGCAGACTGTCCCATTCTTGGTCCAGGATCGAGAGGTTGTACTTGTCGACCTTCGAGTTCTAAAAAAAAAAAAAGAGATTTTGTTTTTTGGATATTTGGATTTGTACATGAGGCATACATGACCATCCTTCTTAGAAAACATATCTAAATAATAAACATTAGGCTAAAATAGTCTAAACTAAAGTGAAACTAATGGCTTTGAGACGACTTACCAACTCATCTCTGGCACGGTCTACTTCGTGGCTCCTCTGCAGAGAACTGTGAGTTTTGCTGTGGCTCATGATTTGCTTTTCAATGGTGGAAGAGTCATCTCCCCATGCTGCGGTCTCAATCATGCGCTACAAGAAGCAAAATTACAGTTTTTAAATGACACATTTTATGGAACATTAGTGTATAAATGTCTTTGAAGTCTCAAGTTTCAAGTCTCACTAACACACTCATTGAAAAGACCAAAATCAACAATGCGTAATCCATCTTTCAATGCTTCTGACAAAGGATGAGTCAGTAATGTTTGTAATGTTGAGTGTGTATGTGTGTCAGTTCTCATGTCGGACAAATTGGTCAGAAATTCTATGTGTGTATTGTATGTGACTAATGTGGTTGTGTTCTTAGTATATTCATTATGGGATGATGAGAAACACTACACTCAGCTCTGTGATTCACTTCTATAAATACATTTGATGTACATTTTAAATTCATGGATGTTGTGATCAGCAGTTTATAAATGTAGATGTTGGAAATGGAAATTCATGATGTATTTTTATAAGTTTGGGTCCGGGGAAGACACCAACTTTCTCTTTCAAGTAGGGGTCTCGAGTTCAAAAAATTGTCCCAGTGTGGCCTATTGTTTTTAGTTTATTTTTGATTTTCAATCAAGTTCTGGGACATAAAGGAATAAGCTTTATATGCCAGCAAAACTTAATTATTTAAGGAAACAGAACAGATTCACTAATGTCTCCTCTCTGTGTTCCCCGACCTTGAATTAATGTCCTTCTCCTCTTTGTCCTCTAGGTGTCAGCATATAATCATGAAGTACAATGTTATGCAGGAAACCATCCCAACTATTCCCCCCTTGTTTGCAGCCCAGCTTTGATAAGAGCTCTTCCAGTAAGCCGACTACAAGAGGTCCCGGCTCTTTGCTCACATTCTTTTACCCTCTCCCTTCAGCTTTTGTTTTCTCACCACTCCCTTTTCCTTCATGGTTACTTGGCTAAAGCTACACAAAACAGACTGTATATCTAGAGTAGAAAGGTCAACAAAACTACATGTTGGACTATAGATACAAAAAAGCAAGCTAAAAGCATGATAAGTGCTACATGGAGACAGTAGGTAGAAGTAGGTCGACAGATTTGTTAAATAAAAGACACATAAGGCAATAATTAAAAGGACGTAGATTACGACATAAAACTATGTGGAGGAAAGTTTCTGTATGATGACGGAGGGAAAATGAATGACAGTATATGGAGGGTGAGGCTGAAGTGGTGACAGAATGACAGGGTGTGTTGTTTGGTTGGGTGGGAGGGTTGGGGAGGTAGAAAGTAAAAGGGCGTTTTCCCATGAGCGTGTTAGAGATCTGCTAAACTACCCTGTCCCATAACAACTGACTCAGTGGAGTGTCAGATTTCACACTCCTTTACTTCTACTTTTCTTTCTGCCTCCAAAGCGTCTTTATCTGCCTCCCTCTTCCCCGCTCTATGCCTTTCTGTCTTCCTCTCTCTCCGTCTTGTTTCTCAAATGGCAGAGCTCTTTCCTCTTTCTTTGTTTCAATCATCCAGCACCTCTCTTGGCCTCTTTCACTCACGGATCAGGTTTTGGCAGAGTGTCCAGATGGTTTCAGTTACAGCAGGTCAGAATAAGTGATAGGGTAAGTGCATCCCCCTCCTCCTCCTCACCCCTCCCTCCCTCCCTTCACATAAAAAAGAGGAACAAACTAATGTACCGGTACAGGCATGCACACACATGCTGGTGTAATTATTCACACTTGAGTTTTTATCAAGACTGATGCTGGTAACAATCCAGTTTTGTCATTTCATGATTGTCCAAAGTAGTAATTACAATTGTAAATGAAAGGAAAATGAATAAAGTTTTTATTTTTACACGTGTGAAATTTGAAATACGTGATTCTACAAACATTTCCCACATTGTGATGTGTCCCAATGAAGGAAAACACACTTCTTCTTTTTTGTGATGTTCTTAAATGTCTCTGAAGAATGAGGGTCTCACCTTCTGTTGGGCAATCCAGGCCATGGCATCATTAAACATCCTCCCACCACCATCAAGGGAGCCCACACTTCCTCTGGGGCGTTTTGTGGTCATGCCAAGTAACTGCTGTTGGATTCCAGCATGCATGTGCTGGAATTGTTCCACACTGTAGATTTGTACAAATAGGCATGATTACTCAAATGTCTATACACAGTCATGAATGAACACATGAAAATGCAAACATGCAAATACAGCACACATAAACACACACACAAACAGTGCATATTGTCTTACTTTCTGAAGATATCATGTGGAATACGCATTTGCTGCAGTTCCCTGCCACAGAATATCATCTGCTCTATGACTTCAGACGCCATGATCAACAGCTTCTCTGCCTCCATGGCTGAACCCCCCTATAAAATAACACAATTATTATACTTTTCTAATGATCTGATGTCATACAGCATATAGTCATATTGATGTGGAAGCATTATAACAGCGAAGTCAACAAAATGGCAACCTTAAACTAATGTATTTAAAATGATGGCACTTACACCGTGGATGATCATCTTCGCTCTCTGCATGTACTCTTGACACTGGGTTATCAGGTAAGCTGCTTTTTGCTGAATAGCCATTGCGCTACACATAAAGGGAAAAAAAAAAAGATTTTGTATTACAGCTTTATATAATATTAATGTGAAAAGAAACGGAAACTATTAACCACTGTACATATTTCTATGTATGTGTAGAGCTAGCTTTGTTGGGGAGACGATTGTTGAGAAACAACAATTTTTTTTGTCTTAAAAAATCATTAACACAAACACGTTCATTGTTTTCACAAGTCTGTAATATTTTTTTTCACAATGAGTGAAGAAACTGTAACGTTGGAAAGCCTCTGGCACAAATACACACATCATTATTACAACATAAAACACTTTCGTCATGATGTACGATAGTAGTGGGAAGACGTTGTAGGGCGTGTGCAAATATTCTCATTGTAATTCAGAACACTGGGCAACAGATCAGGAGTGACACAAGTGGGATTACTTATACACAACTTACACAGACTTACTAGACAATGACAGTTTTAGTAAAGAGGTCAATACCCGGGATGCACTCATGCTGATGAAACAGCATTTATGACTTTTATGGACTGAATTTTAGCCAGCATGTTTTTATATTTTTATTTGCAAGATTTCCACCCTACATTTAATATGCAATTTAAAAGCAACAGGTGACTTCTGAGTTCTTACTTCATTCCACCACCTGTACTCATGCCAAGCACTCTTGGTCTTTCATGGATGGAGGACTTTAAAAGGATTTGGCTTCCAACCATGCAGTCCTCTACCTGGAAGCCGTCTTGTCTAAAATCTGCCAATTCCAGACGTGAATAACTTCTCTGGCTCATGGTGGCTAGTTTTGAACTGAAGCCATACAAACTCATGATTGTGGGGTTGTTTTGTTTTTTAAAAAAGTGTTTTATTCATTCGTCTGCTCTGCTGTGCACACACAGAGCACAGACCTCTCTCTAACCCGCCTCCTGTTGCGCAGACAATGGATTACTGTGAATAGACTGCCGTTGAGAGAAACCACACCTTGCTGTGTTTATGAAACACACTTGCCGTCACTTGCCTGTGTGGGAAGATTAGTTCTGATGAATTTAATTCTGCAAAATCTGTGGAGAAGTCATGTGACTAACTATTAATAGGCAATGTTTTATATATACAATTTTTTGGGGAAAAAATTTTGCCTTTTCGTTTTGTGTTTTTACATAATTTGGCTTTATTGTTATTTTCATAACTAATATAACACCTGGCAATGGAATTGTTCTGAGAACTCCCTGTTGTTTTATTGGCCCCTTAGGGCTCAGGGGGCCACACTTAAACACCCACTGAAGAGAAGAGGAAGATTTCTTTTTAGTCCCAGGACATTTCTGGTTTTTATCTTCTGTTATAGCATCAGGACCAATGCAGACTAATTTACAATGTCCAGAGTGTAAGTTGGTAAGACGAGAGGGTTGTAATCAACAACTACACTGCAAGATGCCACTATATCCTACACACTTTAAAACCCTGCAAGTGACAGTGGCATATATCCAGCTGATGAGAATTTAAAGTATAGTAAGCTAAGTGTATCTTTTGCATGCTTTTTTATCGCTCCATTTTACACCACAGGTAGGCGTGTCCACACACAAATACCAAGGAATTTGAACACATGTAAAAGTGTCTTATAAATTCGCATAATGATTGAGCACTTTCAGGTTACACAGCTGATGTTCATTAGTCTTGGTAGTGAAACAAACAAAGCTTTTTAAAACATAAAAATGGATGTGCAAAGCAACATGATACAATGTGTTTACTAACATGACTTCTGCATGTCACCATCATGTCAAAGCCCACTGCAGTTTTTTTTAAACTCTCTAATTGCTTCCGAAAGTGTTTCGGGACTGGCTTGCAAGTCTAGATGGATTGATGGATTGATGTTAAAATATTTTGGAAGCTGAGATTACTGTACTTCATATCTGTTCATAAATTCACACATCTGTTTCGGGTTTAATTTCACAATTCAAACCTAGCTCTGTAGGACAAGGCTGGATTTTCAAAATAAAAATGTTTACCAAATGCCACAGATAAGGCTGCATATTATTGTTATTATAATATACAGTATATATTATAATTTGATTGTACATGTGTGCTGCTACATAAACTAAATAAGTGAAAAAAAAAATCCAAGGTGTATTACAGCTTATTTCTGTAATGCAGCTCAGCCTCCAGTTCTTCCTGTTTTACATTTCAGCTTCCAGGCTTGGATTCACACTGCATTTTCTGCAGGAAGGCATTTTCTAATTAGACAAAGACGTTTTTAGCAAACAGGTCAAGACATGGGACACATTTGGACTGATGAAAGACAGTTGTATGTTCTTGTAGATAATTAGCTCTAAGGCAGTCATTACCCGTCTGTGCTATTTAACATCGAGCTAACTTAACAGTGGGTTTTCTGGAACCTGCTTGATGACATTTTTCTTTTTTTTATGGTTCAAATTGAACTGAAACGTTCCCATATAGTTTCTCATAGATTTGCTTGAACACACTCGACATATTACTCATCAAAAATCCTAATAATTTGCAGATTTGGTGAGAATTCTAGCTGGCATAATGTGTTCCTAGTTTGATTTGTAAGTTTTCTACATCATATTTTGTACATGTACATTTAAGGGTTAATTTCAACAGACTCGTTCACATACTTTTTAGGTTAAAATTAACAACAGTAAAAACACCATAAAACCCATTAGCATTAAACTGCATGGCTTTTCCTAAAATACATTTTAAAAAACGTATACTTTGTACAAGTGCAACAATTTTTTAAACACTGAGGCTGTTCCAGGTCAAATTTGACCCTTATCTATTGAAATGGGTTTGTTTGTTTTGTTTTTTTTAGATCCACAGGTGTGTGTCAAATAAAAGGAAAATGTAGTTTTAGGGAATCTTGAAACTGTTCAAGGGGGACCTTGACACTGTCAACTTCCTGTGTCCACCCACCTTTGTCCAAGCCCCTACCATGACAGGTACCTGTTGGACTAGGAAAAGAAGTAATGGGGGACTCGAGAAACAGTGAAAAAGTCAAAGTTATGTGGTGTTTGTCCTGAAACCTACAAATAATAATAATAATAAAAAAATATACACCCTCCTCCTCCATTCTCGGTCGGGTCAAACTTCACCCTGTCGGTGCTTCAAATATATGAACAATACGTTATGTTAGGGTTTTTAAAAAAAGCAGGTGTTTTTACCTCATTCCACCACCTCCGCCTCCACCCATGCTAATTTGCCCTTTCTGTCCTCCCCCGCCGTGCATGGAGCTTCTGGAGAAGGTGGTGTAGGTGGTGTATCCTGCGCCGTCCCCTGCTTGGTAATCTCCGTGGTAGCCGTTTCCACCGGCGAATACTTCGTTTCTAAAACTTGAACTAGCCAAATCCGGTCGTGAATTACTTCTCTGGCCCATGGTGGCCAGTTTTGAATTAGAGCCGTACATACTCATGTTTGCGAATTAGTTTTATGGTTTTTAGTCGTATTAGTCTGCTCTGCTGTCCAGACAGAGAGGACGGACTTCTCCCCCTCCCCGTCTCCTGTTGCGCAGATAATGCTCTGCTGTGAATAGACGGAAGCTTGGCTGCTTTTGGAGAGAAACCACACCTTGCTGTGTTTATGACACACTCCTGCACTCACTTGACAGTGTGGGAAGATCAGTGCTGGTGCTGTCATTATATTCTGAAAACATACGAAGACGTTATTAGGCAATCAAAACTTTTAAATGCTAGCTTCATTTCCCAAGCATTGCCGCAAGATTGTGTAAACGTGTTAGGTTGGTTTGGTGTTTGATAGGCTTTTATATACAGATTATTCTAGATAGCCTATAATGTCATTCTTCTTGATTATTAAGTAGTAACGTGTTGTTACAAATAAAGGCAATTGAGGGTCACACAGTTTATGTCAGAGTTAAATGTCTACCACAGAGGTGATTGTTGAATTGCCTTTGTGGTATATTGAAGATAAACTGTGTTGGATTGGTTATATTGATTATATATAGTGTTTGGAATTACATCACAGTTATACCATCTCCCATTATTGTTTGTTATTATCTTAGTTGCTAATTTAACATCTGGCAAAGGGACAAAATAAAGTACATTTTTCATTTTGCTGCAACTCCCTGTCACTTTCAATCACACTTAAATGATAAAGATACATGATGTAATTTCTTTTTGGGTGTGGGTTGATTTGAGTTGCCAGTGTATTTCTGGTTTGTCTACTCCTTTTTTCACCTCTGTCATATCTTCAGCATTAGCGTGGACTCATTTACTCATCTAGCAAGTGATAGGGTCATATATATTGAGTTGACAAGAATTAAAGAGTGCAGCAGCCAACACAGTTCATCCCCAGGGGAGTGACTAGAGATAGTGGTTGCGCAAAGAATTTGTCATCCCGGGTTCAACATTCTTGAGGTCAAAAGGAGTCCATGTGAGAGTTCAGTGTTGTGCGTAGTTGCTTGAAGCTGACAACCAAGTGACACCAAGTTCATCAAGTATATTTTTCTATGTTCCTTATCTTATTCTGTCCTTTACTTCTGTTCTATCTCTCCATTCCTCTGCACACCACAGGTAGGCGTATCTGAGCTTTGAAAAGTGAAAGGGCGTGCGAATGATAAGGACACACAAAAGGGAGGGCCACACATACAGAGTCCATGTGAGCCATTGTTTTAAAGTGTGCAGGTGACAAAAAGTCAGTGAAAGGTCTGACAATAAACAATTAACCTGTGTGTTCTTTTAGTTTATGTGCAGACATGTTAAATAAAGAAAGGGAAAGGACAAAACAGGCGACCCAAGGAAGGAAAACATATACCCACAGAATTGACCATAAAATGCCTGAAATATTTTTGGTCTGTATGAATTAACGCATAATTAAAAGGTCTTACAGCCTTTATGACGACAGAGGAAACAATAGTTGTCTTTGCTGACCGACATATTGTGCCCTCTGGTGAACTTTAGCCATTGAACACATACAACTACTACACTGCAACAAATATTAGTGCAAGGACAGAGAGAACGAGAGAGAGACAGGGGGAGAAAGAGGCATGAACTGAACTGACGACTTTATCAAACCAACGCCCCAAACTGGAATTTGACTGGAACTTGAAACCATTTAAATACTTCTATCCTTTTCTTTTTCACATTCAAACTTTTTGAATGCACACGTTTGAAAAAACATGGCATGACTTGTCTGTGCTGAATGTTTTAGAGTAACTTTTAAACGTATAATGACAGTCTCATCTATTATAATGACAATTTCTTGAAAGACCAGCCTAGACACACCCTCCCAAAGACAACACCTTACATTTCTTTCCCACTAAGCTCAGGTGGGTTTGTTTAACTCTCTCTCTTTTTTTTTTCTTTTTTTTTTCAAACAAAAGACAGTGCAGGACTGAACATGAACAAACTTTAGCCTGATGTCAGCTGTCATGCCAAAGAGACTGACTGAACACTAGGGCAGTGAACCATGCTGTACTGTATAATGAGATAGTGAATACTAATTGGAATCAGACCATTAATTATAAGCTGTCCAACACAGAGAGGGTTTGGTCTGACTTAGATTCTGAGAGAGCTGTGCAGGGCTTTCACAGCCTGCTGACATTTGCATGTAAAGATTTTGCAAGTTAAGAATCTTTCTGGTTGATTTGTTAAGGTGTGGCAAAAAAGTGCAGGGCGATTAATTTTTGGCAGATTTTAGTGATGCTCATTTATCATTTACTGGAATCACCCTGTGGTTTATACTCCTTTGCTCTTCATGTCTGCCCTCTGTACTGTCTTATCTGCACAGAGCATTTTGAAGAGAAAGTTACAGCTTTGCTGACTGTCTTTTCACCTGCAGAATAAATATTTAACCTAATGTTTGCTTTCTGGACTCAGATCTAGTCACTGCTACATTTCCCGGTTGAATATGTCACTTATGTGTTTGTGACCCAACTCCAACACCTGGAATATAAAAGTAAAGTGCAAAGGGGACTCATACTAGACATCTGACTTACTGGAAGTGAATTATTCACAAAGAATGCAAGGGAGACCAGGTTAACTCTCACAGATTATGTCTAGTGATTAACGGTGACTGTAAGACCTGCCGACACTTGTAGACACACGTATGATGTCATATCCAGACACTTGCGCTGACATCATTTAATGAGTGAAAATAAAGCCTGACAGCTGGTTTATTAACTTGCAGTGACAAACAACAATGTCTCGCTTATTAGCGTTATGTCCTGATCTGAATTTTACCAGCAGCTTGTGATTGTGGTGATCAGATGGTGCCTCAGACTTTCCACTGCCTCATAGAACAATACTGAAAAAGAGATGTTTCTTCAGTGGTGCTTTCCAGGACAGTTAATGATTCTGTCATTAACTTCAACACATGTAGTGTCTTCATATTAACTAAGCTGAAATAAATTTTGTTAAAAAAGAGAATGTAAGTAAATGTAAGTAGGAATACTGTGAAATTTAGGCTTTCAATGATTCTTTAGTACATTTTATCTCTGTGTAAGCCTGCTTGAAAAGACTACATCCATCTCCTTATCAGGCTTAGCCTAAACTCTTCAGGTCACTAAACCCTCCCAAATTCTCCAGAATATTACAGAGGACATAAACACCACCCTCATCTGGGAAAAACAAACATTAGTAGCTGTTTTGCAATAATTATGAGCTAAAAAACCCCCAACCCTTTTTGTTACAGTATTCTGTTATCTACAAGGAGATTAACTCAAGGCTTTTTACTGTATGTATGTCTTTGTATGGTCACTGTGTATGCACACTACTCATACATTTATTGTTTTCCCTCTCTATCTAAGGCGACATTATCCCCAAAGTAATAAATCACACAACGTTGCACTGGTCTATCTCTTGGACTTTGAAACCAAAGTGCACTAAACTATATGTATCTGGTTAAATTGTTCTCCTATGGAATGGGGATGTGCTTGTTTTTATACTTTCTAACCTGAATCTGAATCCAAATCTCACTGCTGAGTGAAAGCTCCAGAGACACACCTCTGGATTTCAATTCTGTTTTACACCTCATGTGTAACCAGCTGGTTTGGACTCACTGACAGACAGACAGACAGACAGACAGACAGATAGCACACACACACACACCCTGACTCATAGCACTGGCTATGGGTGTGTCTAGGACACACCTGAATTAGTTGCTATGGGAGGGTTACAGGCAGGTTTGAAAGATAACAAACAGTGAGATAGTATGACGGTACAACAGTCAATTGGTTTCTGTTGGCTCACAGCCGGGTGATAAATCCTCCATATACTGCAAGATAGTGCGCTGTCTTGGTGTGGTGTGATTTGTAAAGCATGTAGACTAAACAGACTTAGACTTTTTTTTTTTCATTGTTTCCTTTCAGACGACAGACAGACAACAGTTGAAAACACCTTTTCAATTCAGAAAATCACTTCATGAACTCATGAGCAGTTGCACTGACGACGCACCACTTCATTTTACACCAATATCCTGTCATTTATTTTGTGATCATTTTAAAACTGCAAAGAAAATAGCCCACTCCACCTATATCTCACCCCCATTATACCCACTGCTTTGTTTTCATCAAAACAAGCTCACACATTTGCAAAACACGCACACAAAAAGCTGTTTATGTTGCATGATTATTGCCAGATAAAAAACATAAGCTGCAAAAGCTGCAATGACAGCAAATGCAGTGCTATTGCGCCAGTCTGCCTGCAGGGGTCATCAGTGTGTAACAAGACAGAGCAAGACACTCAAGGCTATTCTGGGGGCCCCTCAGCCATAATTCCTGGGGCCTCTCAGGATCTGTCATGGTTGCTATGCATGCAGTAATGCTTGAGAGCTATGCGTTAATTCTTGAAATGTGTGTGAAACGAGCTGGGGGCACATCAACGTCTGCTCACAATTGTAGGCTATTTCTTTTTCATAATAATCATTAAGAAAGAAGAATCATATTCTCAAATATTTAAAAATTCAAGTGTCTTCTTTTGCAGATCTTTGAGGAGCTAATAGGAATTAAATCTGCATTATTCATCTCCTATGTACTTGCATATTATGGCCGGCAGGGAGCAGCACTGCTAAACATAATGTTCTGTAGATGAAGTCCCTCATCACATGGTCAGATAAATGTAGGCTATCAAACTGGTGGGTGTAAATCAAACCTTATATTGAACTCTTTGTTGTCATAAATTTTGTTCAGTTCCTCCAGTTCCCATTAGACTTCCTTAAATCCTTCACGGTGAGTGTTACAGCACAAAATAATCATGGATATAATTCAAGACATCTGTATTCAGGTCAAATCTGAGTGATCATTAAAGAAAATACTAAATAAACGCTTGACTAACTGTAAAGTTTGTTTTTGGATCATGTGTCTTCATTACATTCAAAATAATACATTAATCATAGGCGTATGTCTTACCAAAAGTGTGGTAGAATTTCAGTCAAATGTGGACAAAGAGATTTTAAATATATATAAAAAACAAATGATCTTATCTGATACTGAGCAAATTGATTTTGTTAATTAAAATGTTTAACACAGTATATGATGGAAATGTGAATGGACTCTGATAGGGCATACAAACCATACAAGAGTTTATATGCTGCTTATTGATGGATAATAAATTATTTATTAATGCTTTATAGATTAGCAATAATCCATTAATAAGGGAAAGGTTGGGGTTGCCAGGTTGTGAAAAAAATAGCAGTTGGTTGGTGTTTGTCCTTCTCATAACTTACTGCTTACTTTTAGGGTAAATTAAATACTTTTTTTTTGGTTCTTTAGTTCATTAGCAAGACCCCTCGATGTTCAACCATTTACCTGCTTGAAAGAGCTGAAGATTATCTGAAAACAAGTCAGTTTATTATTAAAATTCAGATTCTTCTTCTTATTATTGCATAATTGCATATATTATAGCATAAACTGATAGATCTATTATTATAGCAGAAGTACTTAATTATTGAATGGCTTGCTAACATTTATAACTGCAGACCTGTTGATTTCTCACCACCAGGCAACTTTAACTTTACTTGTAAAATGTCTTATTATTGATGTTTTAATACAGAATTCAGTCATCGTGAGTAAAGTGGATTAAAACTTAAGTTACAAACCATGACACAACATCAGAAAAGGAGAGCAAGAATGACTAGCCTAAGGCATAATTTATTGATCCCTGTAGAGGAAATGAACTTTCACTCTGTTGTTATCTTACACACACAGGCCTAAAATACACACATACACAAACAGGACCTGTACACGTGGGGAGCGAGGCACACACTGTAAGAGCCGTTAGTGCCAAACTCAAGGCCACACAGCAGGTAAACTGTCACCTTCAGGCTACCAATCCACACTGACTGGCCAAACAAAAAAAAACTATGAGACAAACATAATAAAACCCTCAAACATTGTTTTATAATTATAGTTAGAGACCATAAAGAACATTATTTTATTTTTCACTTTTCCCTTCATCCAAAGCAGAACTCGTGTTTGTTTGCTACAGAAATGGGCGGAGACAGTTAGTTCTTCCTCCTCTTGTTCCTCCTACCCCCCCTCGTTGATCTGTAACGTACATTTCAAATCTTTATGTTTATGAATGTGTGTATATTTATAATATTTGGGATGGGGTAAAAAAAACAACAACAACAACAACAACAACAAAAATTAGATCTATGAGACCTAACCCTAATTCCAATTTCTCAAAAATAGAATTTGTGAGAACGGTTGCCATGGTTTTGGTTTGATTTTATTGTGTCAATAAAAAATATACACATAACATGGCCACACCTCATAGGCAATGTAAGGACAAGACATCAACATTGGGTTTTTAAAATATATATATATTAATAAAACTACTCTGGATATTATTATAAGGACTGACAATAACGCTCTTTTTCAGTAGATGACTTTCTGTACTCCTTCACAGAGAATAAGCATTCTCTTGTCACAGTGGTTACCAGTGGTAACAGGTAGCCATATTGGGGTAGAGTCATCAGCACACAGCCTTTATGGGCAGGTGTGTTACCTGTAGCTCCCTCAGGAAGCACTTTCCTGAGCTCTGCTGCCACAGATGACCGACAGAGAAGCCAATGAATCTTAACGACGGACCAGATCATGAAATAGTTTTACTCGTCACTGCTCATGATTCGCCGCAATCCGCCTTTTGTTTCGGTGATTCAGCCGACAGACAATCCCGCACGCGTTTTTTTTCCTTTGGTGTCAGACAGAGGGGAAGTGCTTCCTGATAATAAAGAGGTGCGTCTTATTTCCATTCCAGTGATTGACTGCGCACGGCTTTCACCGCCGGGAGCTGGGGGCATTGACGCATTGTGGAGTCGACAGGGGGTAGCACTGCAACCCCGGCTTCGCTACACAAACGGAGGCATCTAACAGGCGAAACCGCGATGGCCGTGGTGCAGCTCGACACGGAGGACCATCAACCGGAGAACGGCTTCGTGTCCCCCGAAACCACGTCGCCGGGGCTGCTGACACGCATCGACGGTTCTATTCTACCATTTCTCGGGGGATTTGGGAAGTACCAGAAACAGCTGATCGTGCTGACATGGATCCCGGCGTTATTTATTGGATTCAGCCAGTACTCTGATAATTTCCTCCTCGCCCAGCCAAACAACACATGTGTCCAGCCTTTGGCAAACCTGACTAATCAGACTAAGGGTTATTCCTCGTTGTTAGACAGTCCAAAAAACATCAGCGCTCGACCGGCTTATATCTATGCCAATGGGAGTTACGGCACCCACAATGACACGAACAACATGCAGTGTCAGTGCAGTGAATGGACCTTCGAGCTGCACACAGGACTCGTGCAGAATGTTGTTACCAAGGTAAGCTGTCCACCTTGAGGATGGGGTATCCTTTCCATCATATTGTGTTATGCATATGTGATACCCCATCCGCTCTTAGGATCGATTTATATTAGTGAGATGGAGAAATACCGGCACTTATGAACACTACACCCATCGTTAAAAATATCACCTTAAAGCAGCACTCATTAATATAAAATAGTGCCCAAATCGTGCTCTTTAAAAGCGTCTGGATGGATGGTTTTTGTGGTTATGCCTCCGTTATTGCAATGCATTTCTGCACAGTAGCACTGAGTGACTTCTATTCTGTAGAGATCCATCAGAGCCGGCTCACATTGGGCCCAGATAAGAGTAGTAGGATTGGGAAAAAAAGGTGAGATTCTGCATCGTGCTGACACTGAGTCATCGCAACAGCTGACACAAAGTGTGACCTATAGCAGAGACACGCCACCATTGGCACATTGGGCAAAAGTGCCATGGCCGGTGGAATTTGCCGGTTGTCGTAATGGACATAATAGACACGGAGCCTTTTGATTTAGAGCAAAGGTCATTATAGTGCACTCTCTAGAATAATGCAACCCCATCCCTGGCCAAACACCACCCGCGCTATAACTGCCCTAAACAAACATCAGTGAGATAGCTTTCATTTTGAGCACTTATTTTTTTTTTTTAGTATGAAGTGATGTCTTCCTGTCACATCACCTTAATGTTGTGATATTCCTATCTGCACAGGCCAGGCTGAGGAGACAGTATAGGCCTGCAGCCATCATAGTTGGTCTGTTAAGCTGGTGGAGGAAGGGATTTTATATCTCATTACGCCTATCAGCTCTTCTCCCATTGTGGATGCCGCATGCTTATGTCAAGATATCAAGTTTGATTTTTGCGCGAGAAGAAAAGAAAAGAAGAAAAGATTGAAACTTTGATCCACACGGCTGTCTGAGTAAACTTGACATTAATATTGATGGGGCGCTGTGATTAAATCTAAAGACAAAATACCTTTTAATTCTTATAACAGACACAATTAAGACTTTAGAAACAGAATCAGTAGACAATCATGTTCAATGGTTGGTTTTTCCTTATAAAAAGTCTAAAATTGTTAACACGCACTCCGATAACCTCACAATAAATTGTATTTTAATCTGCAGCATCTTCACCTCTGAAGAGTTTGGCATGCATGCCATAATCAAAAGGCTTATCAGGAGGAGTTAGATGTGAAGCTGGGCTTTGAAGCTTCTGCTGTAGGAGGGGGTTATGGCACCCTGGGCTTGGATCCACTGCGATGCCAACAGCCAATCTGCATATAACTGATAATGTCCCCATTTAAATAACAGAAATAAAATGCAGCTGTGGCCTTTTAATTCAGCCATGAGCTAGGAGGGACATTTTAAGTCTTGAGTTCATTCACTGCAGGATCATTTTAGGGGGTGGGGTTGCATTAACTAAGGCCAGGCTGATAAACTGTTTTTATGGATGGAGGCATTCAATATACCCTTAACATGCAGCTGAATATGAAGTCATATATGAGGCAAATCGATTGGGTGGATCCATATTACTAAGAATCAAAAAATGTCAGTTCTCTTCTCTTCAGTTCTTTCCAATATGAAGGCGTTAGTGCTGAAACACTGCAGGCCCTTCTGACATGCTGGCGTCGTAACCTGTAGATGTTAATATTTGTGTTGCTTTTGCACGCATACAGAGAATGTCATGTTGATACTACCACCATTCCAAATCAGTGACAGGCCTGAGCAGTTGGTAAAAGTGACTCTGGCTGTGCTCGTCTTCCCTGACCCATGCAGTCCACATTCTGACAAGGTCACTGTCAGGAGAAACTGAATTAGATGGCATGCAGACGAATTCCAAAATGGAGCCAAAAATTGACCCTCCAACTTGTCTCTTTTGACAACCTGTCCCTCACTCTTCTAAGGGCTCTTTTCACCACCACAGCACAGAAACTAGGATGTGACACTACAGCAAGAAGTGATGACTTGGCAGTTCCACCTCTGTTTGGATTGCATAGGCATAACTGCACACGACTGGGCTCAGCTATCTGTGACATTCGATCCCCTAAAAGGCAGAGCAGGGTGCCAACGCTGAGGCAATGTGGTAAAATGTGCCAGCACATTCTAACCCCGTATGTCTGATAACCCTTCACCACATGACATAAACGTGTAAATATTATGTAGATGTTTTCACATAGATTTTTCTTCCAGGATCAGTAACACATGCATACATGGCTGCTCACTCAGGGTGTCACAGAAAAACGGCTTTGATGGAGGCAGTTGGAGGTTGAGGCGGTGTGAAAGATCCAAAGTGGTTAATGTGGAGACCCATCCTAATTGAGTCTAAGCTCTCCTCAGGGTCCATCTTAATTGGACTGAGCTTTAGAAATGAGAATGTATCATTACTAAGAGACAGATAAAGTCTCTGTGCAACCTACCCTACTCAGCTCCCATTCAGACAGGTAGCAGCTGCACATGTCGACCGAAATAGTGGCCTGAGAACCTCTTTAACACAGAGATTAACCTCAAACTGATCCGTGTGAAAGTTAGATTCTTGTATATTGATCAGAGACGCTTGCCTTGAAGGGATTGATGATGATTTTTAACATCTAAAACTTCATCTAGGGATCACTTTTTGTAAAACTTAACTTAATTAGAACAAAACTACAACACCATCCTGCTTTTAAGATATTTTTAACCTAAACTAATGATGAAGATTTAGTTTGTAAGATGTCAGAAAATGGTCAGAAAAAGTTACAAGTTCCTACAGTCCAAGTTGATGTCTTCAGGTTGCTTATTTTGTCCGACTGACAGTCTAAAACTCAATAATGTTTAATTTAAAAGCAGTAAATCATTACATTTTAGAAGATGGAAACAGCATTTTGCGTAATAAATCGCAGATTAGTCACTTGTCAAAATTGTTGATGATCAATTTTCTGTTAGGTTGATCAACGCGAAAATAACTGGCAACTACCTTGATAATTGATTAATCATTAAAGTAGTTTTTAAAGCAAAATTGTCAAACATATCTGCATACTTCTGGGTTTTGGACTAGTCGTTGGTTAAAACAAGATGTTATGTTTGGCTTTGGAAAATATTTCATAGACCTAAATACAACTAAATAAATAAAAGCTTATTGGGCAGTTTCTTATGAAAATAATCATTAGTTGCAGCCCTGATTGATTAACTGTTTATACACACTATGTCAGTGTCATTTGTTTTTGCATTATTGTTCTTCTAATGTAGGCTGGCGTTTTGTATGAATGTGATAAGGAAGATACGTTGTAAAGGCACGTTAGTGGGTACACCCAGACCCTGTATCACTGTGCTGGAGGTTGCACACCCATAGATCTGAAAGATGATACTGTACTTGAACACCCATGCAGGCCTCTCTGTGTCCCTTCATACTGTTTACCCAGCTGGTTGGCTCCTTCCACAGACCCTGGATCAGTATGGGACACTTTGAAATGGTCTCAGCTGTCGAAAGGCGATGACCCCACTGCAGATACCCAGTCAGCACACAATGACAGCCACTCAAAGACGCTTGTAACTGAAAGATAAAACTTGTGCGTGTGTGTGTGTGCTGCAGGCTTGTTTCTGATAAGTGCTGTTTTGTAACAGGGAGGGGGGAATATTACGGGTCTGTGACCCTTAGCAGAGGTTTGAGTTTGTTTGTAGGATTGTGTGATGGAATTCAAGTTGTAGGAGTGTTGGCTAGTTGTCAGTACACATCAGGTCTCTTTGGTGACAGATGTGGACTAAAAAGAGAAAATGAACATGATGGACGAAGGTTTATTGTTTTAATATCTGTCTTTGTTAGTCGCTGTAGAATATAACTCTCTTCAGCACCTTGTCAAACATGTCAGCGTTTTTCTATTTGATGTGTATTATAGTCCGGATGCTACAGTTACTTGACACATGGTCAAACCTCCATAATATAAACATGCTCTCACAATTTAAGTCCCTTAGGCTACATCACCAGTATCAGATGTCTTTTTTTACTTCTAACTTTATTTTCTTTTTTTTACCACAAAGCTGCAATGGAAATTGAGCATGTGTGGAAGAGATAAATCTTTTTTGCTCACCCTCCTTTTCGTCATTCTCTTTTACCCTCACCTAAGCTACCACCACATTATAGGATTTCAAGCTTTCGGTGAGGCAGTGATGCTAAAACTTGCACTTGGAAGCAGAAAGAGTCTGATAACCACGGTGACGGTCTGTTGCTAGGCAGTAACTATGCAGCAGTCTCTCCATGTGTTTTCTGCCTTCTCCCCACAACTGCTTTAAGCATCTCTCTCCTTCTCTCTTTTGCCTGTAAATCCTTTCCTATAGTTTTATTCATTTTTTTCTCTTTCTCTCTTTCTCTTTGAATGTTCAGTTTCTACATTGTATAATCTGTATTCCTCCCTCCTCATGTGCTTTCCTCCACCTCCCTCCCTCCCTTCCCTCCCTCCCTCCCTCCCTCCCGCCTTGCCTTCACCCCCTTCCTTTGAACCCCCACACCCCACCCACCCACCACTCTGTAGTTCAACGAGTGCAGAAATGTGCAGCTGTAGTTGAGAGCGTCTTCATCGGAGCTAATGAGACTTGCTGGTGTGCACCGATCATTGGTGGTCAGTCATTTGAGAGAGGTCAGCAGACACCCCAGGGATTTCAACTGATTTCCTTTTGGACCTTCATTGTTCTGCATTTTCTGTCAGCTAATAGATTTCTATGCATCTAAACCTAACTCTACACACTGACTTCTATTCATTACTGCCAAATGAGCAGGACAATAGCAAGGGAGCAAGTGACAGAAATAATAGGGGCATAGCAGACAAGCTGCCTGGATTTGACTCATGCTTAGACTGAATCACAGTTTGCTGGGATTTCTTTGCTCTGCTATAGCTGAAAAAAAAAAAAAAAATTATATTTTCTTTTTCCACTTGTGCTATTAGCAGTGTGGATGCCCATTAATAAGTGCCTATGAGCTCAGTCAGAGTGTTGGTCTGGAGAGAGAACCTGGTTAATAATACATGTGAATTGATGCTTTTAAATAAAACACATTAATGATACTTTGACTATCAAACTCTACCATGCTCTGCCCCTTTGGCTACACATTTCAACATGCCTGTGGACTTGTGCAACATTGTTGCATTCTCTCTGGCATGTGACTTGGGAATGCTCATATGTTTTACAGCGCTCGTCATTTGTCTGTGGTCACCCGCAGATGTCTGTTCTGCGCAGTCACCAGACTGTCATCCATTGCCTTGCCGTGTCGTTCCCTGTACAATCTCAGACTCAGAGTATCATTTCAGTGTATATGTTGTTTGGTCACAGTCCTGGGGGAGGGCAGCTTCAGTTTTTTTTAAACACCCTTGGTTGTGCAGCGATTGTGCAACAGGAACTTGTTTCTGTGCTGACATCGATACTAAAACCATGACTGAGTGGCATGCATGGATCATGTGATGGCTGGGTGGCTCTGGGTAATCCTGGAGCGTTCCATTCTGAACAGGTCACTATGGTAAAGGTTACGAGAGGTTAGAGCCCCTCAAAGAAAAATGTAAGAACAACGCACACTTTGTGTTTCAAGATGAGGTTGAGCTGAAATAACTATTTTATAAATATTGTTTGTGAAAAAGCAATATGTTCTGATATTTATAGTGATAAATAATACATAGTTATGGTTTATAGATTAGGCACAGCTGAAGTTTGTGTTGATCAACCTCCCATACACTATGCACCTGCTATGGCCACCACACCCCTGTCTGCTCCTTCCTGCTGCTTGTGTCAGCACAGACAGCTGGGAGGCATATGGTGCCAAAAAAGAAACCCTTATATCCGCCTCCTCGCCGTCCTTGCTGAAATTCATCCTCTGTTCCTCTCAGGATCAACTGCACAACTGGGATAATTAAATAATGACAATGCTAGTGGAAGTAGCAGGATCGGTTAGATTTCTTGGGGGTACTGAGTTTCTTACTGCAAGCAGTTCACATGCACAACTAGCACACATTTTGCACTGGGCTTTACATTTGCTGCTGCACCTCTCTCAGGTCTATTCATCACAACTTGTCGCTACTGTGGGGGGAAGAAAAATTCAGGGCATGCTTAAATTCATGCAAAAGCAGGCACGCACTGCGTTGTTTGCAGTCGAGGAATCCTGACGCTTCTTGGGTGGAGAGTTTCAGTCACAGAAGAAAAAAAAGAGAGGCAGAGTGTATTTTAATACCATTTCGACACGCTAGAAGAGGCATAAATAAATAATAAAATAAGAAATGTCAGCTTATGTACACCCAATGATTCTTGACTTAAGAAATAGAGGCATAAATATAGATCATTTATTCCCTGGTGTTGATTGCATGTGTGCTAGTAGTAGTTACTCCATCTAAACATCATTTTTGGGGACAATTGAGCCTAAAAACATATTTTAAAAAGAACCTGCAGTATATTCTATGTAAAATAATGTCTGGAATAATAATTAACAGAGCCAGGATATCATGTCAATGTTCATATTAGATAAAATACCAGGAAACCGTTCTGTTACAGACTGCAGCCTTCTCACATTTCACTGCTGTGTGTTATGGGTGCTGATTATCAGACAGACCAAGCGAACAGTGCATCCTTAAAAAACTGTATCTTTCGCTTCCACAACGTGTTTCTAAGAATTAATATCTGTGTTTATTTGTCTCTACAGTGGAGTCTGGTGTGTGACTCAGCATGGAAAGTCCACATTGCAAAATTTTCTCTATTGGTGGGATCCATCTTTGGATACCTGGTATTTGGAATCCTTGCTGACTGGTAAGTTCTTACACAACACAAAGTTTTATTTACAAGCATTGAGTCATCATATCGCAGAGTGTCAAAAAATCATTTTGACCTTACTCCATAGGTTTGGCCGCCACCCAGTGCTGATCATATCGGTGCTCTTCATGCTGGTGTTTGGTCTGACTGTGGCCTTCTCTGTCAACGTGCCCATGTTCAGCACCCTGCGCTTTTTTGAGGGCTTCTGCCTGGCAGGGATCACCCTTTCTCTCTACGTCCTCAGTAAGTCTTTATCTCTCAACTAGAAGTTCTATGCTAATGGTCCCTTAGCTAAGCCCTTCCACTTTTTGTCATTGTTACATCCGTCACACTCATCAGTGCAGCACTGCAAATCTGAAGGCTTGCAATGAAAATGTGTTGGCAAGATTTACAACTCACAATTTGTAGTAAGTTTTGAAACCACACACGGAAGCAGGACTGACTTTTTAATGTTTACAGCTGATGTGTTTTAAATCAGAACTCTAAGAAAAGTCTTGAATATGCACATGATAGAGCTAATGCTAACAGACTGAGGATAAAGCTAACAGGTTGCAGGCAAAAAAAAATAAATCAGCATTTTACAAGAGAAAATGCTTTGCTACTGTTTTTCTGATTATGATCAAGAAGCAGAGACATTTATCTTGTTGCTCTAGCACTAAACAGAAATGCTGATGAGGAATGGTGCAGCAGTAATGCAGCAATATGCTGTATAAAATGCATGCCTATTCGATGATAACTTGAGCTTGAATTTACCCGTTGGCCAAACTGGTTTTGCTCGAGACTTGGCTCCATGTCTAGGAAGTAGGAGCAGCTCTTGTTGCACTGCAAGTTGTAAGAAGCAGTATTCCTTGTTTGTACTGAGCAAATATTTAAACATTATAATATAACTGAAATTATTATATCATACCTGACATATCTCATCAATATCAAAAAGATACATAGAATTTTAATTTTAAGACCCAGTATTAACTCTTACAGACTTGACAATATACGCCTTTAAAATAAACAAAATTACCATTTATATGAAAGTGTCTTAAATATTGTAACATTTTTCTGTTAATTATACCACCCACTCTTCGACCTTAGTATCCTCCCACTAATGCTGTTCTCATTAGGACCAGATACACATAATCAAAAGGCTATTCTACTTTTAATTCTTGTCTCTAGCTGAGGGTAGCATTCAGCTAAAAGAAGAGTAATTGTGTTGCAGTGACCTCCTAACATTTATTAAACTGAATGCCATTGTCGGGATAAATTCTCATTACAGAACAACTACCAGGCAACCAGCCTCCTTACCCTTGAAGTGAACTCTTTAATTTTCATTTGGGTGTACCAGCATGTGTCTTTCCCTGAGATTTTAATCCTGGTTACTGCTAATCAATAATGTGATAATGGCAGAGGGGATTGGTGGTAGAGACTGTAATGTTCTCAGAGATGGATCCTTTCTGTTCATGTGACCTTCTCTCTGCACACTAAAGGTTTAAATCCTTCGTTTTGTGTGTTTAGTTTCTAAAGAATGGGATGGAGGGGGCTTTTTGATAGCGTTCTAATATTGTTCCATGCAGTTGTTGCATATTCTGGTGTCAGTGGTGGATGCTTAAAAGCCTGTTTGGCTGCAGTAATTGACCAGTGCAGAGGGAGGTTTGCAAGAGTGGAGGGAAGGGAAGATGAGAGCAAGGGAGGGAGCAAGGGCGAGATGATGAAGGAAGGGGCCCTCAGTGTCCTTGTCATTCTAATTTACTCCACACTGTATACCTTGAAAAGCTTCGCCGAGCTCCCAAAATAGGACTGTTCAGTCTACGACCGGGACAAACCAAAGAAGGTGGGACAGAAGGAGGCAAAAGGGTGGAGATAAGCTGTACAGTATGGTGTCGTATCAAATTTAAATGAACTTGACATCTGCGTCTATTGTCTTCACATTAGCCTCCATTTACGGTTCAATGAATCAGTGGTTCTGGTGGTTGCAACCCAATCGGAGGTGGTGGGGTTGCACGATAATTTTGTAAAGTCAAAGATTCTCTACATCTCTGCCATACAAGCTTAAAAAACATCTGATTTTAGCTTTTACCATGTGCAAAGTTAGTCAAATGACAGACTACAATCAAAAAAATCATTCATTGGTTGAATTAGTAAGTTGTAAATAGGTGGCTTCATTTGAAAAGATCCACTTCAAAATTATACAATTCAATCTTTATAGTCTTTTTTACAGTTCTTACATGTCTGTCGTGTTTTATCTTGACACAAATATGTGTCAGTTTAATGTGTTTGTAATGCATCATAAAAGATAAGATTCAACTGACATATGCTCTGCAGAATGGCGCGGGGAACAATGGAACTTGCTGTTATATAAAGGTGTAATTAAACAAGCATTTGAATGCATAAATCATACGCCTCTTTAATCGCTGAATGCCAGAGCAACTCAGCAGTATTTAACCTCTCTGATTGATAAAAAAACTATTTGAATATATCTTATGGTTTCATCAGCAGCAGAGCTATAATCTAACAGGGCTGCATTCTAAATAAAGTCCAGTCGAGTCAGAGTGAAGAGAGGTTTTTCCTCTTATATGTCCTCCTTACACTCTCCCCATTATTCTTTCTGTGGTTTAACTTTTTTGTTATTTCTCAGTCTACCTTCCCTGCTTCCATCTACCATTCTCTACCTTACGTTCTTTGCAGACTGCATGGCAGAGCGGCAAATGCAATCTTCAAAACAACAATACAGTGATTGCGAAGGAAATCGTGGTCACGAACAATCTGTTGTAATTTTATAGCCGCTCTTTTCTTTATTCAGCCCTCTTATGATAGGTTAATGCAACACCTTACCCTCTGCAATCATACTTAAGTACTTGTGTGTTTAAACAATAGCTTATTGAGCTAGAAGTTGCCAAGAATATCTAAAATATTAGGTTTAAAGTTATAGGAAAGTAACTCTAGAGGTAGCAACCTTGTTCGCACTGACATGTGAAAGCCCAGCATTTAACACCATGACCAGGATTGTAGAGACTGGTTTGCCAGCTAATGTTGATCCATCCAACAACACAAACACAAGTTCATGTTTCCTTGCTTCAGACTGAAACGGATATCAGGCTACCGGTTTAACAAGCATAAAACAAGATGTCAGCCACTTAAACTGTCATCTAACCAGTCAAATATGTCTTCCTTACTCTGTTAATGATATCTACTAATAATCAAACTATTCTCCTACTGATCAACGGGATTTTATGGCTCTTTCTATGAGGAGCTTGCTGCAGTACTATAATGAAGTCAACTTGAGCAGAGCTTAGCTGGACAGATGTCTGTTTGAGTTTTGCATATTTGTATAGAGTAGGTCTTGTGTTGCCATACAACCGCCCATATTTCTTTTTTTTTAAAGATATTTTTTTGGCCTTTTTGAGCTTTATTTGAGACAGCTTGAAGAGTGACAGGAAATGTGGGGAGAGAGAGATGGGGAATGACATGCGGGAAAGAGCCACAGGTCGTGGCAAGGACTGAGCCTTTGTACATGGGGCGGATAATCTACCGACTGAGCTAAACGACACCCCCAACCGCCCATATTTCTGATCATGTGTGGCCTCTCGTCACATGCTATTTACCCTCTAGCCATCCTGTATTGACAAAACTCCACCAGAGCTGCTCCAAGAGTAGGACCACAATCGTTCAATAACGCATTACTGGAGAGGATCAATCGTTTTATTTCAAGACATTCTGTTTAGGGTATTTATTGCATTTTCATGAAAGTTGGGACATTATAAGAACTGAGCAAAAGCTAATATTCCTTATAGTCCTGACACTGAGTCAGTCATATGACATTTCTGCATGTAACGTTATGAACCACATGATCCTTTTTTGTGGCTTGCTTTGTTTGACTCTGCTTACAAAGGAAAGTTGGAGCCAAATCCCAGCTTCAGCTTTGTTTGCATGGGAGACTGTACGCTAATCCCCCCCTTTCCCATCAATCCATGTGCAATTAAGTCTTAGTTCATAGATCTTGAAGGCTGGGTGCCTTTGTATGCCATAATTGTAAACTGTTGTTTGGTTTGAGAGACAGTTTTATACATCTTTGTGAATGCGGTGATGGAGTAATTTGGAGACGTTATATGTTACCTGATTGTGGGGGAGGCATCAATCAAAAAAAAATCCATAGAGTTTCAGGATACGGGTGAGCCTCTTTTAAGAGTGTAGAGTAATCTGCGCACAGCTACAATCCGTTCCACCAGAATGGCCTGTTAAAGTCATGCTCACTGCGGGGACCAACATGGCTGATATGATGTGACACTTATACGCTACTGAGAGACAGAAAAAATGAGGAAAGAGAGTTGGTGGTGGGGTGGTTTCAGACAAAGGGAAAGAATGGGGTCTAGCAACTGATATGAGTAGAAAAAAAGCTCAGCTTAAAGACTGAGAGGAATGTTAAAACTGTACTGAGCAAAGAGAAAGCAAACCTGTGATTCTGAAGAGTGCTAGACTAAGAGGCGGCGTGATACACCACCACTGCAAATGATAGTGATGTGTTTCTGTACGTTAACATTAAGCTCTTTTATGTATAAACCAGGCTAATGCGTCTTTCTACTAGCAGAATAGCAAAGCCGATAGCTATAGAAAGTCATCTGATGCAGCGCTGCTATTTATACCCCGGTGCTCCATCAGTGTGTGCTAGCTTTTGTAGCATCACAACACCAGGCAGCACAGGCAAATAGTGCCTATAGCTCAGTGTCATTGTGCTGCTTGCTATTGCATTTTTACAGTTAACACAACACCGCCCCCTGACACTCACCTACCCCCACCTCACATGCAAACATACACTGCACTTCAGTTTGCTGAGTCATGCTAACTGGCTGCGCTGGGTGTTTGTGAGAATTTTGTGATCAGCTTGAGATGAGGTGATTGTGTTCTGGGGCAGTGGGCCAGAGCTTGCTTTTTTTGTTTACACAAGTTATATCATCTGCATGAGTGATTTGAGGCATAAATTGCTTTTCCACCCAAAATATTTACGCCAAATATCAGTTTAGCTGTTAATATTACACAGATAAGAGTATAATGTATAACTTGGTGAAAAAATTGTGAATTCTCTCCATAGAAATGATTGCTAGCGGGTGTCGGTTAGCTCAGTCGGTAGAGCATCCACCCCATGTACAAAGACTCAGTCCTTTCCTGCGGCGGCCCAGGGTTCGAATCCGACCTGCGGCCCTTTGCTGCATGTCATTCCCCATCTCTCTCTCCCCATATTCCTGTCACTCTTAAGCTGTCTCTATCCAATAAAAGCTTGAAAAAAAAAAAAAAAAGACGAGAAGTGTGTGTGTGTACGCATGCATGATCTTAATGTTTTTCATCTCACACCTTTAATTTCCTGAAGGCAAACTATCGAGTGTTGTTAAGAGGCAGGATGTTTACTCGGAGAGGTCCGTATAATTGCCTTAAAAGCACAAATGTCTCTACACTCATCTCAAGTGGAGTTCTGGTTCGCTTTCCATGTCTGAATCAGAGGTGGCAAGCCTATACATGTCATGGGTGTGTGGGAGAGGAGCCTTGTAAAGAGAGATGTGGTACAGTAGACATCCAGGGAAAGAGAAACAAACAGAGACACGCAGAAAGCAACAGATAGACCACATGATTCTGTCATTGTCTCGACTCATTGCGTCATAAAGAAGTTTGGGACTTTTCTATCAGTAACCTTACATGCTCATTCTGTTTGTCATGATCTAATGGAGGATGTTGAGGTTAGATTCCCTTTGTCTTGAAATTTCGGAGTGTGTTACAGGGTATATTTCCTGGTATCTTATGTTTTTGACATTCAGTTAAAAACAAGTTTTCTTCCAGGTTTGGTTATATTGTCATGGATGGGTAATGTAGAAGTGAAATAGTCTAGACATAAAGTACATTAACAGCTAGAGGAAACTTGAAACCTATGTTCAGATTTATCGGTACATGTGCTGAACATGTGAAGTTAAAAATATCAATAAAACCTGCATATTTATTTAAGATGTTCTGAATGATTTCCAGTAGGATAGGATGCTAGGGATATCCATTTTTGTGCTGATGCCAGATCATGGCCACATAATTAAATGTAATGACCACAACAGGTCACACAAAAGTAAACACATATACACATTATTAGATGACAATGGTTGACAGTAAATGGTCATTTAATATTTACCCATTTGAAATTCATTTGGAAAACCTCACTTCTTCATATGCACCAATGAAATGCCAATAAGGGGAATTGCTCCCTGCCCTAAAATGACCTTTTATTCCAAGTTGATTCAGTACTGTGGTTTTGCATTGACTTCTGGCTAAAATACAAACTATTATTTTTTTTTTTTATTGCCCACAGAAGCTTGGGTTTTGCTCAGTTAATAATTCCAGTCCCTGCTTATGGAAACTCGTCACATCTGTGAGAGAAGATGGAAGACGGATCACATTTCTGTCTAGTCCATGAATGTTGTATGACCCCTCTTAGCAGTTGTAATTTCTGAGGAGAAAAAGAAGCTGTCTTGTATTTGTGTCAATACGGTAATATGGCTGCTGACACGCCCACTCAGACTCTATTGATTGTGTGTGTTGTGTTTGCTGTCACTCCTTTTGTACATGTACCAAACAAGTATGGGTAGTGGTAAGTACACACACGAATGCAGATGACTGCATTTTACAGGGGAAGTGCATGTGATATGATGACAAATGGCATTATAGCACGCTACTGCACTTTTTGTACTGAAGATTCTTTTAATAATATGTAATGTATAATTTGACTACTTTAGTGTGAGTGTGTTAGTTATTACCTTCATTTCGTGAGGATGCTTTCTTCAAGGTTTTAACAATTTATTTCAACAATAATATGTATTTCAGTGGCAATTCAGCGACTCTCCTCTGAGCTTACAACCCTCTGGCAGAGCCTGAGATACACAACATTTATCAACCAGGAACACATATTAAAGGAGTCAGTGCCCTGGTGCATACAGATTGAATGAGCACCATACTGTAATAAACAGATCAGATACGAGTCAGGTTGTGGTCATGTATGACAGTTTATAAAATGTAAAACTATTTTTAAAAAAAAAGATTCTCTGCCATACTCAGCAATTCTGATTTTTAAATTTAATTTCCTGTTCTGAAAAATGTGTGTAAGTGAAAACGTTAAAAAATAGAGCACAGTGAGGGCTTTTTAGAGAAGTTCCTCTTTTTTGTTATTATTATAGGAATCATATTCAGTTTGGTAATGTAGCAATCTGTATCTACGGTATATTTCCTTGTTTGAATTGTATGTGGTGTTACATCTATAGTCACACGTGTGTTCCCCAGCTGTCTCTGTTTCTTTCCTTCTGACAGTGGAGTAATGCTCCTCTACTCAGACAGGATGATCTGTGACGTGTGTTTCCTGCTGCGGTGCTATTCTGTGTTTTGTCAGGTTAGCCAGGCCAAGCCAGGTCAAGCCGGGCCATTCTTGCCCTCTTCACTGTTCCTACGTTATTGTGTAATGAGGTGCTTTCTTTCAGTGGTGCCCTCTTAAAACCAAAGGCATTAATCTCTCTGCACACAGGTGAGGCACAAGGGGCAGCACCGAAAGATGGAAGCTGCGTGTATTTATCTGTGTAAATGGCTTCCTCTCTGTCAATGTCAGACTCATTTGTTGGTACAGTCTGACGGGCAGCATGCTTTGTTTGCATGCGTCTGCTCCTTACCTGACTTGCTCTCTGTGTTTAAACTATTTGTGTGTATGCCAAAGATGGATATCCCTCTGTCTGGCCTGACCCGAGTAGTGCGTGCCAGATCTGGACTGTGAAGAGAGAAGCTTTTCATTTCCCATCATATGGCTATGTCTCCCTGAGGACAGCAGCCAGGTCTACCTCACATCACTGCAGTGATATTGTGCTGCCATCAGATTGGCTATAAGGCAACTTTTGATTCATTCTCAATGTTGAGAAAGGTCTGAAAAAGAAGATTACGTATACAGAGAGGCAGGGACTAGACTGTGGACTGTGTACAGAGAGCCAAAGAAAGGTATTTTCCGTGATACACAAGTTGACCTGTCCTCATCCTTCCCGACAATCCGCTCTAGCCATCTCCTGATAAATGGGTTAAGGTGCAGACTCAGGTTTCTTTCCTCTGAGCGGGGTTAAAGTTCCATTTTGTGCAGAGTTAGCGATTGTGGTTGCTAAGCAGACTTCCTCTCCTAACACGTTAAGCAGCATGTCCTGTATATCCTACCATTTGTTTTTTTCAGAGATCGCCTCCCTGCAGACTGGATGACCTAATAGTGGTGTTCTAAGTTTGCCAAGAGTGGGAATCATTTCTAACCCTTGTTGTTTGTGAGAGACATTGCCTGAAGTCCAGTGAAGTCAACACTGGCAACCTTTGAACTTTCTTTGGACGAGTGTAAAAAGATATGACTGCTGTTTTAGTTTTAGACATAATTGGACTTTTTACATCTGTGTCAGAGTGTAAGCTGTGTATCGGGCGCTTTATTCCTGTTTGGTTTTCTGCTGATCTTTCTGTGTGTGGGAGGAGGGGGGAGGGAATCGTGGGGATAATTACGACATACAATCACGCTCAAAAGCAAACATTATCCAAGAAAAATACTTTGGTAGTGGTGTTTTACTTAGGTTTTACTGCTGAGAACTTCAGCACACATGGATCAAAGCAAAGTGCCTGTGGCTAGTCAGGGCTGGTTGGCATTCTTTGCAGCTCGAGATAAGGGACTAATCAATGAGTATGACCTTATTCTTAGTCAATAGCCCCTTTTCAGTGCTTGGAAGAGGGGAGGGATACCTCAGGATATTTGTGTGCTAATATAATCACCCTATATATAAACAAAGACGATAGAAAAGATACTGTGGAATCTCCCTTTGGAGCGTTCTCTGTAAGTCAGAGTAATTGCAAATAAACTGCAGTTTGTTCTTGCCCTTATGTACTCAGAATCTCAATGATCAACTATCAGTGGGATCTTTTCACTGCTCAAACTCCAAAAGAAATGCCACAATCACTCCACTTGTACCTTTAATTGACCCGACAAAGACTGTTGACCTTGCCAGCAGAAGTATTCAATTCATCCTCCATGGCATTGGCTTTCTGCCATCGCCGTTTTGGGGTGATTATGTTCTATTAAAATGTGAAGGGTACCTTAAGAATAATCTGTCCTATTCTCAAATACTCTCCCAATCAATTCTAGGTATAACAGGGCTGTGCACTTCCCCCCCCCCCCCCACTGTTTGATTTCCCCCCCCCCTATGTGGTCACTATGTTCAATATGAGGGTGTAATTTGCCTTCAAACAAACATCTCTTTGGTAACTCCAGGCCAAAGATCATGAGGACCTATATCGGGGAAGTGCTGTTTGCTGACAATACTGCACTGGTCTGTCCCTCCTAGAACTCATCAGCAGCTTTGCACATGCCTGAACTGAGTTTGGTCTCACCAAGCATTTCCATCTGTGACCACAGCTTTTTGAAGGTGCTGCTGAGTTTTAACAGTGTATTGATGAAGAAACAACTGTGGTGGACCGCCTACTCACTAAGCCTTGGATGAACCCTATGCAGGCCACACACATAAAAGTGAACCAGGCCTGTGATCTTACCAGGTACATCATTATGTGCAAGCAAGACACGTATCAGGAAACAGGGGACAAATTAAAAGCCTGAATTGTGGAGAAACCTAGTTGCTGGTTTGATGAGTCATAACTAAGCTTACAGCTACCAGATCTCAACCCACTTAAACACCCATGGGACATTTTGAAGGGTTAAGGTGCCAGTAGGCTTCAACTGAATTGCTAGGTAGATGGTTGGACAGTGGGTTGAAACCCCACACCTTTCCAGTAAAACTTTTCAAAACATACACATGCAGCAGTTGGCCAGGTGTGTGGAGGTGTACATGTTAGGCAAGATTTTAACTTCCATCTCAGCCTTTTTCGTTCATTCTTCTTTACTACTTCGACACTTTTAGTGTGTACAACTGAGTGCAACACCATAAATATCCTCAAGGAGAGACTGCTAAAAACATGTGCACCAAATTAAGCCATATTGCATATCCCCTCTCTATGACTGTAGACTTTTCACCCCACTTTCAAGTGTGGCCATTCGGGATAGCCAGTACAAACACTCTTGTCTTAAGCTGTGGTCAGATGAGACATTATAAAAACGACTTCATTTCGAGCAGTTCCCACCCTTCAGAGTGTTCTCTGCAATCATCAAAGCACAAAAGGGGGGGATTCTATTTTGAAAAAAACAAATATTCATCCCTTGAAGCAGAGCTTCAGGGACTTCTTGCAGCTTGTAGATATCCTTGTAGTGTCAGCCCTGTATTGACACAGCCAGATAATCAGACTGAATTTCCATTTCATTTTATTTTTACGTCATTCAGCCTGACGTGCTCATGCTAGCAACGTTATGTTTGGGACTGGATGTTATTTTGTTTTGTGACTCGTGTCACTGCTCTGACCTTTCTGTCTTACCAATGTCATCTTCATTCGGAAGATGCAGCAATGATTACAAGGACCTTTTTCACAACCTGTACAGCTGTGTGTGGATTTCATTTTTCTGTCACCACCGATGCAGGAGGCTGACATCCCCACCCCTACAAAGCTTTGATTTGTCGAATCCTTTTCTAACTGGAGAAAACAGCCATTAATAAGCACAACACCCGACCTATTTTAATTTCTGAAGGAATCAGATATGTGAGCTGTGATGATTCAGAGGTCTGAAACCAGGGTACCATTGATGCTGAGGCATGGGAATCCACAGCAGTAGAGGTAAAAAAAAAAAAAAAGAAAGCGTGGGAGGTGAAGAGGGAACACAGCTGAGGGATGGCAACAGAAATACAGCTGCACTTTGCTTTTCACCTGTCACAGCGGCGAGAAGGCCTGTAGCTTCAGACTTGGACTATATAGCCACTGCAGGTGTTACTACATTTAAAGAATAATTATGTCATAACAATTAGTCACAGCAAATAAAGCTCTGTTATCTTTCAGTCTCCTTATCATTAAGTTATATGCAACAGATAAAGTGTCCAGGATTAGGTAGTGAAATCATGGCATGGGGCCATATAGACCTCGTGACCAGCAAAAGGTTGTGACTTTATCCTGTGGGTACAGGGAGTGGCTGCACTGAGTGCCTTTAGTGGTCAACCAATCTCTTTCACTTGCAAAACAATGGGCCTCCTTGACTGAGCTGTGTACTCGACAGAAGGCTAGTGAGCTACTGTCGCCTGTACCAGAGTCTGATTCATATTCTTGTTTTGCCAAAGTCAGCAAACCAGCCAAAGCTACTTTGGGGATTATCCTCTTTATTAATTGGCTATTGGCTTGATCATTGATTATGTCACTTCCGCTGTGTAGAGCATGCGTCCAAATGCATTTAAATCTGTCTACTTTTTTAACAGATTGTGTGTCCCGCTTGTTTTGTCACCTCAGAGATCCTCAGATTGGCATTTTTTGTGAGTTTCTTGTATGTGACATCAGAATAGTTAGTGGTAGATTTATGTCAGTAGAACACAAGCTGCAGCAGGGCATTGTGGGAATGCTGATCTAGTGGGTTGTGAAGGATTAGGGTCAGCAGGAGTAAGGAGCTCAGGCCTCCTTTCCTTTCCAGAAACTCTGGGGCTCTTTCTGCAGTTACATCGACGGAGCATGTGCCATATTATTTATTCACACTGATTTGAATATCTTTATAATAAATGTATAGCTTGTACTGTCTGTGAGTGTGCATTAGCACTTTTTCACAGCTCACCACAGGATGTACTTTTTCCGGTCACAATGCAGTGGCCTGTTGAGTGCACATGATGCCTTATACATAACTGAAGAATTCAAATCCCATGCAGTTCATAACCAGTGAACCGTTACTTTTCTCCCAGCAGCACACAAGGAAGGGGTCTCGAGGTTAGTTGGTTCAAACTCAGCAGGTCTTGCACCCATCGCCCTGCTCTCAGCTCATTGGCTTTGTCATTCCAGCTGCGATAGTGTCTGTGAACAGAGAGCATTATTCATGTCCTCAGAAGGGGGCAAGTCCTAATTGAAATTCCGGTCCTTTCCACTGGAATGAAGCGGGGCCGCCGACACCCACTGTATTATGCTGGCCTTGTCACCTTGAAAGGCCCATCTGGAGACTGTTCACATTACTGGGCAGCAGAAAAGACCCATTAGAAAAAAACAGTGATGTATAACAAAAAGGGTTGAAAGACGTAGGACAAAAGATTTGGGCAGTGTGAGAATAGCCGGGTTACAGTACTCTTCACTTTCTATAGTTTGATGTGAAGCCATCCTCTACACTGCAGTAACTAAAGGGCTGGACTGTCTGTGGTTGCTGGCTGCCAGTGTGGTGTGCATGCTAATGGCTGGGTGAATGAATCGGTGCCATTCTGACAGAGGAGAATTGAGTACAAGGAACCTCTTTCTAGTTAGTTCACTCTCACAGCAGCCTACTGTCTTGGTCTGTCTACTGTCTCTGAACAACAACTGTACATGGTAATTTATTGCCTTTATTTAATGTCACAAAATGTGTCATGCACTGTAGCTCTAAAAGTGACTTTGTTTGTCACACTAGGATACAGATTCTACGATTAGTCAATAAAGAAATGTCAGACATTTGTAAAACATTTCCTCAAAATTCCATAATATACCGAAGACCAAGGTAACACAAATGAAATAAAATAAATTGTTCCTTTTCTCCGACCAACAAGATTCAATTTATTGCAGGGAATCTTCACATTTGAAACTAGCAAATGTATTAAATTATTAACTATTGTTCAGTAAAATTGATAGATTCATTTTCTTTTGTACTTCAACACTAACTGCCACACATTTCCTGGATCATGGATTCACTGATCCATGTTCTGACCTGTCAGCCTCACCTAGTCAAAGGTGGTTCTCTGTTTTGAATTTGGATGATTCATCAGCTCCGCCTTATTTGTGTCAGCTAATGTTACAGACTTACACAAATATAGATTTGTGAATCCATTCCCAAGTTTGTGTGCAAAGTCTCTCGTAAGGTTTTAGGAACAGCTTGCTAGTTTGTAAGAAATGCCTTAGCTGGTGAAGGCTTTAGTAGAGTTTACAGAGGTTGCTAGGAAACATCTTTAGCACTGACCAATCAAACGCAGCATAGTTGATTATCTAGGGCGACACTGTAGTATCACAAGCTGTAGCATAACTTCCAGAAAGTACAAAGGGGGAAACAAATTATTTTATGTCATAGCCTAATATCATTAGCATAATGTTATGTAATTTGAAGTGTGTGTGTTTGTAGCTTAGTGTAGTTACTAGTTTACATGATTGTTGGGTCAGAAATGACAACCATATTCCATATTCGCTTTCACTCTTCAATATAAATTGGTCGAACTGTGTTGCAGCAGTTCTACCTGGTAGTTATTGAATGTAAGTACTTGACTAACACCTTCTAATCTAAGAATTATTTTAAATGGTCTAATCTTTTATTTTTATTTAGTCATGCGTAAATCTCCACTTAGTAACAGTTCTGTTCTAACTTCTTTGAACTTGCTTGTTTGAAATGCTTTTGCAACCAGCTGGTGTCATACTGAGAAGACATACACGCTCATTCTGTCTTTTTCTGTTCCTACTTAATAACACATCTTTCTCTCTCTCTTTTTTTTTGCCTCTTCTCTTTGTTCTCTCTGCAAGGGATCGAGCTGTGCCTGCCAGGATGGCGTTTTTCCATGACCATGGTGGCTAGTTTTGTGGTGTTGGGCGGTCAGCTGCTGATGCCCGGGGTTGCCTACCTCTGTCGCGACTGGCAGGTACTTCAAGCTGTCATCATCTGCCCCCTCCTACTGATGCTGTCCTACATCTGGTAAGAAAAATCCCCAAGCATCTGCTGCACGTTGGCACCAAGCCATTTTTTGTTTTTGTTATTCCATGTAAGTTTAAAAGGTGTTTTTCTGTTTAAATTCTACATGAGACTCTTCCACTGCTGAAATATGTGGTGCCATCTGCGATACGTGTTAGATTTTAAGAAACCAGTGTTAATATAGTCTAAATAAAACCTTGTTAAACCAACAACACTTTTGCAGATTTACTTGGTTTAAACAAAGACGGTCTTACCTCCATGGAAGTTTTTCAATAGTGAATTCACTGCTAAATTAAAAGTAATATCTTTTCGTTAACTCAGTTGCAGTGACCTCTACCATGACTTCAGTTCCTTTTTGCTAAAGCTCAGGCAATAAATACTTGTGTATTCACTTCCATTTATTCTACCATGACGCACAGTGCTTCACAGCACTGCTGATGTGTACAAAGCCAGCAGAAGAAAAATCGAGGAATATAGATTTGTATCATAGAGTATCAAAGGGCCTCGGCTTTCTTCAGCAGTGTACCTGAAGAACAAAGGGGGTTTCCACTCAGCAGTCAAAAGTACTCACTAATCTGATCAAACCTCAATACAGATATAATGCACTTTAATCAGCGTTGGATACAGAGAGCAGAACCGATGGGGATTTCCACAACGATTCAGTGCAGCAGTCAGAAACGTACGTCAGGGTAGTAATTGTTATCCTGATGAATGAAAAAGCTGAAGAAGACTGCAGAACTCAAGGACCTGAAACTGATATTTCACACAGATATTAATGGACATTGGACTAGTCAACACTGTAGCCTATTTCCGCACATGCAATAGAGCTGTTCACACAGCACCCACTACTGAGACACACAAATACACCAGTGAGCTTGAGTCAGCCTTCATGAGAGGATTCTGGGAATTTCAAAAGCATGAACTCATGTTGACTTTTGTGATTAAGCCAGACAGTGTTTATGGGCACAAACTGGATTCATCACTGATAAAGTGGCTGACTCAGTAAATATATAAATACAGCAGATTGGACTGAAGAGTTCAACGCTGCAGGTGATCTAAGTTTGCTGATTTTGGAAAACAACTTAAAACCACACCAGTGCTAGGATCATGAATCATGAGCGTAGACATCTGGTCCAGAGAAAATTCAACCAACAGAGGCAAATGTGGCATTGTTTTTTTGCTGGCTATCTTCAATTGAACATATTTCTGCAAAGAGAAACCGGACCGCTCAGAGGAATGTGTGCCAGATAATGCAGTACAACTACCAGATAATGGAGCGTAACAAATGAAAGCAGGGATAACAACAGTTCGCTGTTACAGTATGTGTTTGTTTGTTGTTCCCACTGTAAAGACATCTGGTTAGGCTAATGTGAGACCTTGCCACCTGTAAATAGTATGCTGGTGTGTCTGAGTGAAGCTGGAATCAACTGATTTCCTGATCAGGAAACGGTTTCTAATCTCACAGTTTCTGCATTTCATTCGAAATTTGTTGAAATGACACAGCAGTCAACAAAGACAAGATTTTAATATTGCTAACCTTGATTAATATTATATATGGAGGATTCATTTAGTTTTGACTCATTTTCATGTGTTATTAAGGACATCCCATGTCTTTTTTTTGACAGGATCTTTCCTGAGTCACTGCGTTGGCTGCTGGCCACTCAGCAGTACTGCCGCTCCAAGTGGATTATGGGACACATAGCAAAGAAAAACCGAGTGAACATGGAGCTTGACGTTGATAATATCCTCACAGGTAACAAAATATATTGAAATCAGCATATATATATATTTGCTGCAGTGTCATCTTGCAAGCTTCTTGTTTTTTTGCCCTTGTTCTTCATCGTCGTGTCCCCCAGCTGTGCTTTCCTAAATAAGCCAGATTGACAAGGTTATATCAGTTTCCTCTCTGGTTACCATAGTAACAGACCACTCCAGGGGTAGCAGTGGGCGTCAAACATTACATTATGACACTCTAGAAGGTTCATTAATTTCGTTACAGCCTCTGTAGCAGGACATAAGCTGACATGTTGGTGTACAGACAGCAGATGGACGCAGGTCAGGCACTTTGACCTCGGGGTTAACTGCGTCTGCACTCCTGCCAGAGGCAAAGAGCAAAGTGATCTGTGTTGGTGTTAAATGTCATAGCAGATTGCATTTGTATTAATCTTTAACGGTGCTGTTTACCGTGGAATACTTTTTCCATCTTTGTCCTGCCATTGCTTACTGTAGTTATCAATACATTTAGAAAGTGCCACTGCTGGGAAAAGGCACAAAGAGGAACCACTCGGTGTGAAATTGACTGCACTTTTTCAGAACTCAGAGAGCGTGTGCTGATGCAGCATTGGGAAAAGTACATTGCCACAGACATTAATTTATCCACTCTTGTTTTTATAGTAACTGGCTGTCCCCAACCCTTACAGTAATATTTCCTACTTTAACTCGCTCAGCACTAAATACAATGTTGGGCACTGAATGTTCTTACTTCTGCTATGGCAGATGTATGCGTAACTACTGATTAGGTCATCTTTGAAAAGTGAGCAGATTTGCATACAGACTATCCCAGTAGGGATAGTCTTACTCAGAGTTTTGTAGTTCGGTCAGGGGATCACTGGAAAGCCTGAGTGATACAGCCGGAGATAACCTTGAGGCGGCTGTGTGGAATGCTGTCACATGCCTGAGTCAACATGAACGTACAGCACTGCGAAGCAGAGGTGTGTTTCTGTGGCAACCCGCAGTCTGATACCAAAACATCCACCGTGTGTGATGTCAAATATCGCTTGCAGCTCAGGGGTGTTACCCTCTAAGACACTGTTCCTGTTCTTCTGTGAGCATTGTCATACCTGTCTCGCAAAGCAGCGGGAGACGAGTCATGTGGGGGTGAAACGTGCTCATTAAAAATACATGTGGAATTTTCTGTGGTTGCAGTGAATCAGAGGCGTCCTTGTTTGACTTTTTAGAGAGCCCAGACTGCTGTCGAACTTTCCTTTGACCTGAAAACTCCATTTGACATGATTGTATTAACTAGAGCTTGATGAATATATGAGAGGGCTGATATCACTCATTGTAATCAGTGTATATGTTGGCAGATATGCAAATAAAATACATTTTTATAGACTGTATTTTTAGGTATTTTTGACCATTTTTTTCCAAATACGTGTGTGAAATATTGCTCATAATTTGTTGTCATTGTATGTTTACTGTCCTGGATAGCAAACTTAATTGTTCAACTATAAATATTCTGCCCCAGTAGATATCTTTGTTACAGACCTTATTCAAGCTAATTTGATTATTAATTGCCAAAAGTATTATAGCTTTTATGTAATAAAACCCCAAAAGAAATCAAAAACCTTGGTACATATATTAAAAGGTTACATATAAGTCATATCATATCAGTCACAATAACTTTTACAAACATAAGCTATATGTCGTGAGGGGAAAAGTTATAAATAATCTCAAAAAAAACAAAACACAAGTTATATTTTATTGTACTGACATACTATGCATTTATGTAGTGACCAAGTGTCCAAGAGAAACTGTGTCAGGAGCTTAATATTGTGCTTTAGACAATTAAAAATGACCGTTGCATAAAAAAAAATCATGTCTGCTCTAATATGAAGTTGTTTGCTTGTTTCCAGAACTGCAGAGAGCTCTTCAAAAGAAACCCAAAAAGACGTGCATTGTGAAAATGGTTGGGACGAGAAACCTCTGGAAGAATATCGTTGTCCTCTGCGTCAACTCGTAAGCGTTTGTCTCGTGTGTTATTACTTAGAAAACCGACTGGATGTTTCTGTGTCACATTATGGGTGTGGGTGGATCTGAAAACTAAGAGAGAAAAAAGGGAAATGCGTGTGTGTACTTGTATGTCTGAATGGGGCGAGGCAATGCCAGTCAGAGGCTCCATACAGCATTGATCAGTAGCCCTCAGTGCTTCTGCCCTTCCATATTTGTGCTGCTCTCTCTTTTCATCTCCGATGGGATCTCTCCTCTCTGAGACCTCATCTCTAGCTCAGGCAGCCCCAGCTTCAGCTTTCCTCCAGCACACGGTTGTCCCTGACTCCCCTAGTCAGCATAAATTTTACATGAGCTGTGTCCTTATGAAACATTAGACAACCAGGAGAAAGGGTGTGAGTGTTTGCTCGCATATGCTTGTGGGGTGTGTTTGTAAGTCAGTGTTTACATGTGTGCATAACTTGAAATGAGCGAGAATGTGATAAACCTTAAGTTGTCCCTCTTCCTTTTCCGTCCCCTCCCAACTTCTTCATCTTTTAGATTTGCTTTGATCTATTTTGCTCTTCTCCCTTTGTGCTCTCCCTCTTTTTCTTATCTTTTAACCATTCACTTCCTTCTCCTCTACTGTGCCATACTTTAACTGCTCAAATCAGTAACTTTGTCAGCTTACTACCATCTATTGCAAGAGACAGAGGAATAATGGCCAAACAAGACCTAAAGCTAACCCACACCTTTTATTTCCAGTAGATTTGATTACAGCAATGTTTTGTTCACAGGGCTTTCAAAAAACTCTAACTTATTTAATGTGCTGCTGCTGCCAGGCTTCTGATGACAGGAAAACTAGGAAATACGACCACATTACACCAGTCCTACAATCCGTATATTGTCTACCATTCACTCAGAGAACTGATTTCTAAATCTTCTGTTTGTCTACAAATCACTCTGTGGCTCTGGGCCCAAATACATCTCTGATATACTTGTGCCGTATGAAGCCTTTAGGACTTTTAGGACATCATGGGCTGTCCTGGGAGTTAGAACCAAACACGGTGAAGCAGCATTTTGTTATCAGGCTACACAGGCCTCAAACAACCTCCCAGATGACGATAGACAAGCCAAGACTCCGACTAGTCAAAGCTAAAAACGTATCTTAACTTCTCTTAACACTGCCTACTCTACTCTGGCCAAAACATTCTCTTAGTACTTCACATGATTTGAACGGCACTAGTCTGTACTTTTGCACTTTTTAATCGTAAATCGTTTACCTTTATTGGATTTTTTTATTACTCTGTACAGAACTTTGAATTCCCCCAGTGTATAAAAGGTGCCATGCACATAAAGTTTTCTTGCCTTGCCCACTAGTATCCTCTAACCTAGTCACTGTATTCTCCCATATGTTCTCTCCTACATCACCACTCTGCCCTGTGTATGTTCTTTACTCAGGCTGACAGGCTATGGGATCCACCACTGCTTTGCCCGCAGCATGATGGACCCCGAGGCTCAGGAGACGACTATGTTCCATAACTTCTATGCAGACTATTACACCATGGCGGGCATTGCGGTGGCCTCCTGCATGGCGCTGTGCCCAGCCGTGGGCCTCATGGGCCGGCGTGGTGGCCTTCTTATGTTTATGATCATCACTGCTCTGGCATCGCTGCTGCAGCTGGGTCTGCTCAATTGTGAGTATTTTATGAAGAATACAACACAAACAGACATACATAACAGGATTTAAACTATTTAAGTTATTGGTCATGTTAAGCTTTTTAGGCTGTTACTATTCTGTATTTTTCTAACTGTCAACACATCCTATGAATACCCAAAACCAACAAAAGACTGATGCTACCAAACATTGTCCGCATATCCAAGGCCTCATATATCTTATTCCCCCGTGCCATAGAGCTCCATTGTTGTCCGAAAGCCATTAAAAACACATCAGTAAGCCTCACTGTTGCACTGATTCATGGCAGAAAATAGTCCCCAACAAATGCAATAGTACTCCTGTTTCAAGAACGTTGGCTAGAAAAAGGGGTATTTATTTAGGGAATTTATTGAACCTTTTCTTAAAAAATGAAGTAATATATTTGTCACCCAACAAGTCAATGAATACATAAAATGTAAAATATTTGTTGCTGGTTTTGCACCCAGTTTTAATGAAGCTGATAATGGATCATAATGTACATAACCGGCCAGTGTTTTATTAGGGTGGGACAGTATGTCATCAGTGTTGTTCATTAATTTTCAGTGCAATCACTTCATGAGGATATTATTATATGATATGATCATCATCTCATGGTGTCTTCCAAATGAATGACTCCAAGTCAATTAAAAAGTAAAACTATTTATTGCAATTTTGATTTACATATGTGAATACCTTTGTCTTATCTAATGCATAACTCTAAGACAATTCGTCCAATACATTTTCCATATGATATGTTGATAAAAATTCTTATTACTCTCATAGTATTCATTTAAACCATCTTTGTATCCCGATCTAAAGTTTAAAGAAAGAAATTATGTGTGATTTTAGCACCACATGTCAAACCTTTTATTATAAACGTTTGTTTTTAATAAAGAGAATAGTTTACCATGATATAACAACTGACTTAGACTTCTTAGCAGTCCAAATCCTGTCTCTCCTACACAACATGCTGTAAATGCTAATACTCAAGAGCTTTGTTACCTTTAGTTATTTCTAATGGAGTAGACGAATATGATTACAAACTGCTGTTGTAGTCAGTGTGCACCAAAATGTGATTCAGGTCAAAACAGTACACACTAAGTCAGTTTATTCAGTTACAAATGAACGTGACTTAATGTTTAACCTGAGTCAACACATCAAGGTTATACTCATGTTTCTTGTTCCCATTTGACGTTGTTTATGTTGTAACAGCGTGTTGACAAGTTATGCTCAACGTGTGCTTGTGTTTTTTTTTGTTTTTTTTTTCTAACATTTGACTCTGGAACTAATTTTATTGTGTTATAAGTGCATGAGATGACTTCACTGTTGTGTGATCCATATCTGTTTCTCTTTCATTCTCCTCTAGTGCTGGGGAAGTACAGTACCCATCTGAATATAGGTAGGATCATCTGTTTATTTGCATTCCTTCCTTAGTCTTGTGTTCGAGGTGGGTAGATGAACTGATCAGTAGTTGAGTACTCCTGTTTGGATGTTATTTCATGATCATTTTTTTATCAGCTTTACATTCTTTCAAAGGGTGAATTGAATTGTTCAGCTTTCCACGTGCATTATCTTGATGAGTTTTTCGAAAATGTGCTCCATGCAGACATCCTGCAGTATTTCATTAGGCGTATACAAGCCCTGCGGAGACACATAATGAAGTCCTAGATGTAATTATGGCTAGCGTTTCACTTATTTATCTCCTTTGTGTTGAAGAGGGTGTGCTTCTTTGTCACAAAGCTGCGAATCTCACATGTAGCCTTCCTTTGCTCTTCTCTCCTCTGTTTATCAATGCCTTTATTCTCTCCTCACTAATCCCCCTGTGGGAAGCAAGAGATGATCACAGAGCAGTCTCCTCTGATCCTCTTTATGCTATCTTCAGCATGTCTTACTCGTAGGAAGCACTGTATGCAAACCATCTTTGGCTAAATGGCCTATTTGTATGCAAAGCGATGCTCAAGAACTCATCAAAATCAACTCAAGTGCTGAGAAATCATGAAGTTTTATTTGACCAAAGTTTATTTTTCATTATTATTTAATTATTTATTATTCTAAGTTTGCTATTCTACATTAATTTAAAGAATCAGATTATGTAGAACTAAGGTGATACAGTATGAAGTGTCCCACTGAAGCAAATAAATGCCACAATAATTTGAAGTTTAGAAGCAACTAGATACCTAATTTTAAAATGTAACCACTACAGAACACTTAATGTTGAAATTTAAATATTTTACTTTGAAATCCATCTTTATGTGTCTATAAATTCAAGTGTCTATTAAAAAAACTTTAATTTAAATAGTTCAATTTCAGTCAAATTCTGATTGAAAATTCAAGTAAGGTTAAAATATCACATTGCTTTATGTTCGAGTCCTGAACTATTTAAAATTTAAAATTCAGCATCCAGGTTATACTAACGATAAGAAACTGACGCTGAAGGAATCAATTTTTGTTTTATTTTTCAATACTTGAAAAGATTACATTGTTCTTTTAAAATAAAATATACATTTCACAATTACAGTCGCTTCTAAAAAATGCAAGTTATTATGGCCTTTCTCTGCTTCTATATTTCCTTAATTTTCACCATTTGAATTCCTAACAATTCATTGCCTCTCTTATATTTAGAAAATCTTATTTTACTCATTCAAAATACTGTATCTTGTGCTTTTTTTAAGTAATCGTGACCCTAACCTTAAATTGCACAAATTGCCATTTTTGTGTCTGTCTGCAGATAGCTCTGGCACGCTGAATAAGAACTTCTCCATCGCCTTCTCCATCATCGGCATGTTTTCCTCCCACGCAGTCAGCAACTTGAGCATCTTCTTCTGTGCTGAGATCACACCCACTGTGATAAGGTAAGCCCACTGAAGCACTGGGACTGCACCAGAGGATGATGACGAAATGTGGATAACGTGCTTTTACTACTCTTGTGAGGAGTGAAACAGCTGTGTTGATGTATAGTACCTGCTTTGTCATTACATATCCAGGTGTCCACAATGTGTAGTAGTTTAGTCTAGTTTGTGCGTTGAAATTATAAATATCATCATTTTAGAAGTAACTAGGAAAATTGTTAAACCAACCTTGCGCTGACAAGCATTTGAAGTGTTCATTTACATCTGTTTTATTGTCCTGATTAGCTTATAATTAATTTAATACAGTAGTTGGTTTCTATTGCATCACATGTTGCTGCAGATGGATTAGCTGCTCCACCTCGTGTTAAAGGAGGGTATGAAATTATTGAACTGCTGAAAAAACAACAGACTCTCACAGTTCAGTGTCAAATGTAATCCACATCTTGAACAAATTATCCATACCCTCTGAGAATATATGACACAGCACTGGATGTTCATTATCTGAGGTTATGTAAAGGGTGTTGTTCTGCTGACAGTGCTCCTAGTGCGGCCTCTGGTGGTGAATTTAGCAGTTACCGGAGAGGAATGGCATTGCATGTAGAGGAGAGCTTTTGGTGGTACTGCAGCACTCTCTGCTGATGTATGATAAAAATGGCAATGATAAGTGAACAGAAGCAAAAATACAGACAAAATAGGGGCTTCCCTTCCGATAAATGATTTACGTGACGGTTCTTCTGGACAACATATGGTTCACTTTTCGCATTTCTCTGCAAGTTTATGAGGTTTTTAAGAATATGTGATCATAAATCCTAAGTACTTCCATGTGATAACATTTTCTATCTCCTTTTAGGGGTGGTGGTGTGGGCCTCGTCCTGGCCAGCGCCGGTTTTGGCATGCTGACTGCCCCCATAATGGAGTTGCACAATCAGAAGGGCTATTTCCTTCACCACATTATCTTTGCCTGCTGCACTCTTATCTGCATCATCTGCATTCTCCTGCTGCCCGAGACACGCTACCAGCCCCTCCCTGAGACCCTGGCTGACGGCGAAAGCTACACTCGTCAACCTCTCCTTCCCCCAAGGAAACCTGGAGAACAGCGCCTCTTGCTGGCCCAATCTGAGAGCAGCAGGGACTACACCAGGGTGCATGACACACCCCTCCACGAAGCGGCTACCACAGTTGTATCCACCATGGACTCCACCGCCTCTTCGGCTGTCGATTTGACGGTCGGAGATATGTCTGCTCCCATGTTCATGGAGGTGCACCCCAGCAAACCCGAGCCTAAAGACCCTAATGGTCACTCAGTTTCATCTTTATTCATGGCCCCCCCGGGTAAAGATGCCATCATAAATGCCAGCAAAGAGCACCTGCTGTCTTCCACTCCCTTACACAAAGCCTCATGTGTCACAGACCCACTTTTAGCCAATTCTGAAGAACCTCTAGCAATAGTCTTAGATTCTGTTGAGCCACTGACGGATTCTGCCATTCCTGAAATTAACAACATTGGACCTTCTCCTTCAAAAGAGTCAGCCCCTATCCCTGCCCCTTCAGTAGACTCTTCCCCTCCCCCTGTCCCTCAAACTGTGCCTGCATCCTTATTGATCTGCACAACACCCATCATTGAACCCCCGCCCAGCTCCACATTAGAATCCCCCAACCCACTGGCTAATGACATCGACAATATCACCCCAGAATTCGACCCACCTTTGCCAGAGGACACTCATGCCACTTTAGCAGACTCCCCTACTCCATCTATGCATGACAGTCCCCCTCCATCCCCTACTCCCTCTCCTGTTCCCATGCCAGACATTTCCACTGACCCTCCACCCTCCATTAGGGTTCACTCTGACATTCCCATTGAGTTAGAAATAGTAGACGAATCTTCATCTGCTCCATCCACTATAGACTCGAGTCCCCCTGTCATAGATTCCCAATCATCACAGTTAGAATCTACCCCTCCCTGTGTTAATGTTATACCCCCTAGCTCTCCTACTCCCCCTAGTCCAGTCACTGGTTCTCCTTCACCCACTCCCCCTCCACCCATTGACTCAGATCATATGCCCTCAACGGACTCTTCCACTCCCCCTATCATAGATTCTGTCAGCACCACTGCACCGATTCCTACCATTCTCCCCGTCACAGACATTGTGCACACCTCCACTCCAGAATCAACCACTCTGACTGTCACAGACATTGTTCAACCCGCACAGGATTCACCTGCTTCCCTTGCCATAGATTCAGTACCAACTTCCATTACAGATTCAGGCTTTACAGAGGCAACTCCCCCCTCTCTAATGGACTGCACCGTCTCCTCCCCCATAGACTCTGGTGTCCTTTCCATCAGGGACAGTGCCAGCACAGAAAACAACACTGTCAATGGCGTGGCGTCATCATGATCCAGTGTTGCAGCCCGTAAAAGAAGCTTTACGGTTGCTGAGGAAGCAGCCTACGCCACATGAATAATGAAAGGGGGGGGCGTGAATTGTCCTGCTCAGACTTCAGGCACTCAATGAAGACTGTCCCCACCTGGAGTTGAGCAGACATGTCTTACAGAGCTGCTGTACGTTTCTCAATGTCCCCCCCTTCCTGCATTTAGCCAATAAATGAGACCACGCACGTGAGAGAGTGCCAGAGGCTGGTTTGTGACAATGTGACAGTATCTTCTGCTCTTTTTGAATGTCACTGGAAATCACCAGCCTATAAACTACTTTGATGTAAATGAATGGAAAATCACTGTCTGTCATTTTAAAGAGACTTACAACTATACCCACAATCACTGAAAGGACTGGTGAAACATGCAATGATGCTAAAAACAAGAAAAGAAAAACAACAACAAAAAAATCAAATCACTGGTGTCCGTCTAACATATTTGTATAAAAATATCGCCTTACCTGTATGGACAAAAAAATCTGAATGTTACAAAGTATTTTTTTGCCATTACAGAGGTAAAACAATCCAAATTGGAGTGACTTTTCTAAATACAACGCCAAAAACTACTCTGACCAAAATTAAATGTAGACATAGTGCCAAAAAATGAGTACAAATGCAGTTTTTGCCTGTTTGGGGAAATACGAGTGCAGTCCCCTGCCATAGACTGTATGCGGTTTAAAGCAAATCAGATGAACCCTATTCCAAAGTTCAGAAATTCAAAATAAGAGTTTAAATTATTATTAAATTAATAAAAGACTGAAATGCTATATCACCATTTGATAAATTAGACTTGAGAAATGAGCTTGAGATTGCTAAATTGCTTTCATCAACACATGGTTCATTGTGTGAACAGAGATATTAGAGAAAAGAACGACCCATATTTTGTCGGTCTGAAGAAACTTTTATTTTTCCAAATCGTTTCAGTCAATGAAATTTATGGTATGCAAATGCTTTCATTTGTAAATGTGATATTGTAAGTAAATGCATTAATTAGTTGTTGAGCTTGATTCAGTCCTTTTTTTAAAAAAAAATTCAAAGTATTATTTTGAATAATCTCCCATGGCGTGACTTTAATGTACAAACCTATACTTCATTCTTACAGTATTTGTGGCACTGCAGTTTGGTGGCACATTATTCTTTGCAGTTGGGACAAAGCATGAAAATAATTGTGAACGTGTCAGCAAAACAAACTCGCAAACCTTAAAAAGACACAAAAGCTATTTTTGAAATAAAACCAATGGATGACAAAATGTTCGATGTGATTGCCAACTGTCACAACATTGCTAACCTTCAGTGTGTTTTCCAAATCCTTGTTCTGGCATTAACATAGTTTATGTATGTCGATGTGTCCATACATTCACATGCACAACTAAGTTTACCTTTAAAAAAATGCAATATTTCATATATTTGTCAAATTGACACTTTAAAATACAGGTCAGATCCTTAATTATAGATAGATTAACCTATTCATATTCTTGAATTGACAGACTCTTGCTTAAGGAGGCACTTTCTCTTCCAAAGCCTGTGTCCATGTGTGGACGGTGTTGTACTTGACTTAAAACTGTGCAACTTGACAGTTGTAGTTACATACTTCATGCGCTGGAGGTTGTAATATTTGTCAGAGAAAGATGTGTGATTACAGATACAGACCACTGTTTACAACAATAATAATAACCATAAATAATAATAATTACACTTTACTGTAAAATTTAAGAGCCAACTGAATGATGTCGTGTCATTTCAAATGTGATAAAACTCTCTCACGCTCATCGTATTACATTTATCCAGGGAGTTTTGGTGATCTATCAAGGTGTTTGTTCAGGAGTTAAGGACAACTCTCCTGGTGATTTGCACCTTCTTGTGGTACACCTCTGAGTTACTTCACTCACCAATATTCTCTTGTTTGCACTGGCAAAGGCTACATATCTTTTGGTATGAGAATGATTGATTGATTGATATGGTTATTCTCCTCAAATGCAGCTTGAATCAAAGTATGAAAGCTGTATTTTTAATTTCGATCGCTGATTATCATGTCAACAAACTTCCATTTAGTGAATATGAACATTTAAATGTCTAACATGTGTATGCCATGCTGCTAAGCCTCAAAGCACAATGCCCTGCAATCATGTGATGTCAAATTTAGTGGAGCTTGGCGTCTTGACGGTAAAAAAAAAAAAAAAAAAAAGGAAAATGGAGTGGGATTTTGAATATAATACAGAAACACATTAACTTTTGCAATAGACTCACATGTAATCTACTTTGTGGGACAGGGTGTTGACACTGGATTTAATATAGAATTCTTGGCATCCGCAGTAGGAAGTGGGTTGACTGCAGTGGTATTATCTTCACATTACTCTGAGTCCTCGTTGCCTGTGACTGTTGTCTCTCTGTCTTAATGTGCATATTGCAGAAGTTGAACTGTGTATCGCCAAAAGCCCATGCAACATCAGTGTAAAGACAATAACACAGCACAATACATCCAGTGTCTTCTCTGAGATCTGTTGCTTCCATTTTCACAACTCCCTAGCAGCTATTTCACGGTGCTGATTGGAGCTATTACACCATTTGGTTTGACTTTATTTGGAGTAAAGCTGAGGTAAAAATCAGTAAGAGCAATGTTAGCACCAGCGGTAGGATTAACACGAAGACAGTGATAGGTGAAAAAGCAAAAAAAAAAAAAAAAAAAAGAAGAATGGGTTACGTCTTTGTAAATAGTAAGTGTGTGGAGACACCCAGCTTCGATAAGATGAAGGATCATAGATCATAACATGGACTGGTGAATAGTTCTGAACTTGGTAGATGAAAGTCTCAGATATGAAGTCCCCAGTGTACACATTTCAGGTTTTGCTTCTCTCGACCATGTGACTCAGAATCTCTCAATGGGAGATTTGAATGAATGTAAAAACCATGGATTGTACCATTTATAATTTCCGATTGTTTGGTTTCATTTTGTTTTTGTTTTAACAGACATAATGCACTTGTATATAAGCCATACCTGTTGTTAAAATAAAACCACTATTTATTGATCAACCATGGATATCAGTGACTCCTTCATTTCATAGAGTTTCAAAGGGTTTCAAAAATCACAGGGTTGTAGCCAGGGCTGGATTCCAAACTAAGCAGGCCCTCAGGGGCCCTGAAAGTGGTCTGTGTGCCAGACACTTTGTGGTGATATGATTAATTAATAATGTCGTCATAAAAATATGCATCACTAAAGCACATTTAACAAGTCTAAGAGTCTATAGCCTTGTTAGCTATTTAGATGCAGAGATGCTTTGAGCTAAATGTTAGCATGCTTACGTGATCATGATAATAATGACAATGCTAACATGCAGACGTATTTGTTTATAATCTTCATCCTAGTTTAATATGTTAGCATGCTAACGCTTGCTAATTGATTCCAAATACAAGGTGAATGTCATTTGTTTTGCAGATAGCTGCTGATAAACGTTTGGACAAATGTTGGCCTGATGGTGACGAAATTATTATAATTCATCAATATCAAGGGGAACATGACTATCATTACGTTTTATTAAGATAGCTTTAACTACGTTTATTTAGTTAAAGCTATCTCAGTTAGCTTGTATGTAACTAGCCAATCACAGTGGCTCTGTACAAACAGTTTGTGAAATGACACAAGGTGTAGAGTTTGTGGTGTCAGCTAGCCAAGTAGAACAGATGTAGTGTGGAGTGATGTGAGGCAGACTGTTTTGCATTTTGTATCTTTAAATTGCCTTCAGCTTTAAGACATTCAACTACTAATCACAAATGTGAACCTCACAATGGCACAAAAGGAGTAGCAGGGGGTCACCAAGGGATTCATAGTCTGGGGACCATGAATGTCTATAAACTCATTAAAGTATATCTTGACAGAAAGCATCACCATGATTTGTCCATTCAGTAGTTTTTGGGCTATTTCAGTTTGGACCAAAGTGGTCGACCGACCAACTAAATCTACCATGGCTGAAGAGTGAAGAGAGCCCCACCCAAGGTGACTCCTGCTTTAACCCAGCCTTGAGGATCTCTCTTATAGAGCGGTGGTTCCCAACCTGTGGTCTGGGCCCCTCTCAGTGGGGCCTTAAAGATTACACAGATTGTGTGAGGCTTTGTGCGCTCAGAGGTTGTTAAAATTAGATTTACACATCATGTTGTCCTCACTTTTTAAAAATAGTAGGCTATTTAGTTGTTAGCTGTGTAACCTGCACTCTCAGTCAGTTTCACCAACTCAGCTAGCTAGTTCATCCTAATTTTTCTCGCAGTTAGAAACATGTCTGAGAAATGCAAGTGTTGGTGACTCAGCAGTATCAAAAGAAAAGAAAGAAAGAAAACTATGACTATATCTTGAGAGTTACCAACTTTGGTTTTATTCATTCAGACAAGACAGGCCTCAACAAGAATGTGTCATTTGTTGTGAGAAGCTAGCTAACCAAGTAAAAAGGAAACAATATTGAAACCAAACACATCATACCTGACATGTTATTCTTTTAGTATGTTGGTGGCCTCAGCTTTAATTAGATACAAGAAGGGGGAACACATTTATAGAGGGCTCTCTGTTAAAATCTAGTTTTAATATTTCAGTAGATGCATTCTGCATGTTCTTTGTGGTTGATCAAATTAACTGAAATGCAGCAAATCTATGGCAGGGTAGCAGTGTAGTAGTTAGTCCTGTAGTTCCCTTAGTGATTTAGTCTGGCCCTGGTTGTAACATTTTCTCAACTCACTTGAGGTGCATTTTTCAAACTAAAACATGAAAATCTCTTATCCAGTGTTAAAATACCTGATTGATGACTGTTCAACCTAGAGGTTGAAACAACAGGCTCTTTTGTACAGGTGGCTCCTTACCATGGTATTGACACAGATGGAATTAGCACATGTATAACTGCAGCCCTCAGTATTACACTGTTAAAGTTTAACATTTCCTGGCAAGGAAAAACAATTGCTTGAGCTTTATAGAACAACCTCAATCCGACGAAAAAAAAAAAGGCAAAAAATTTCCCTGCATGGGGCAGGGTGATGTCAGGGCGATGATGCGGCATGATTCTCTGGTCCACTGCATCAAACCGGGGCGCTCCTATTGGCTGAGAGGGATACTGGGATGCTGCGCTGTGTGTAACGTCATCTGACCAGCAGCACGTTTATCTATCTCGCCGGCTCAACACTCGTCCTAGAAATGAGGCAAGTGCTGATTTTGAGAAACACAGCGGCAAGACACTGAAGACTGGACGCTGGTGAAGTCGAGACAGGACGCTCTCTGCCCGCATCCGCAGCACACCATGAGGGAAATCGTTCACATCCAGGCTGGACAGTGTGGGAATCAGATTGGGGCGAAGGTATGAATATTATCATTTAATTTAGGGAAAGGGAAATTAATGGAGTGACTGGAATTTTAATGCGGATCGTCACACGCGGTTTTTGTTTTGAATAATATAGACTCATTTATTAGTTTGGCGTCTCTTGGACATAAATAAATTGTCTGTAAATAAAAGTTTGACATAGATTATTGATTGTTTATATATGCACAGGGTGCGGTTCAGTCGGGTTGGGCTTTGCTCCGAGTCAGCGGCTGCAGTGATGTGGCCCCAATCTGCTGCGTGTCATTTTCTCAGCAAGCAGATGCGCAATTACTTAAACCAAGGCCGGACGCACCTGCTTTTTAACTCTTTGTTGCTAAATGACCCCGAACTATTGAAGTTCATATGATCATGTTTCTCCCACCTTAGTTCTGGGAGGTGATAAGTGATGAGCATGGCATCGATCCCACTGGTAGTTACCAAGGTGACAGTGACCTGCAGCTGGAGAGGATAAATGTCTACTACAATGAGGCATCAGGTAAAAAAAACATATTTGTTTATATAAAATGTGTTGGAAATAAACCACATATTGCAAACATGTTAAATAATTTAGCACTTAATGAGGCTTTGTTTCCATTGCTTATTAACCTTGCATGACCTTATGCTACACAGACCTCATTTGAATGCCATGTATGCTCATGTCACTAATTTAGCTACAAGGGCAAAGTAGGTCCCACCATGAGTGCAGGAAAAAATGAGGACAGTGAATCTGCTAAAATCTCTCTCTCCCCCTCTGTCTCCCTCTCTCTCTCTCTCTCTCTCTCTCTCTCTACCTCTCTCTCTCTCTCTCCCTGTAGGGAGTACAGGTATCTGCAGTCTCTGTATAACTGACCCTGAACTCACTGTGCCTTGGTCTCATCTCAACATCAGCAGATTTTATTCCACATTCCAAATGCATCGCGTGTCATTCCTCACAGCTGCTGTACATTGACCAGTCAAACTACGAGGCTCAGTGATCAGCCCCTGAACTGACGCTGTCAGAAAAGGACAAGTCAATGCTGATCTCAATGCATGTTTAAGCAGGATTGAGATCAAACAGTGCCCAATGCCCTGATTTGGATAAATGAAAGTGTTGCACAGGAGGCCTTAACCAGCATATTCACTAATACTGTGTACCACTATCCTATTTCCTAGCAGCATGCATTATTGATTCTTTGTTTCTGTGTTGCATGCTGGCATCAGTGTCACGTACAGTGTCACTATTGCATGTGTACTGACTGTGCTTCCCATAAATTAATTTTATGGGACAGACTGGTAGATGTTTACAAGCAATATTACGACTTAAGCAAGCGAGACGATGAGAGGAAAATCAGGTGTGGGCGGAGGTATCTTTGTTTGAACAGATCCTGCAGAGCTCAGCACTTTGAACCCCCCGCCCACTGGTCCAAAATAAGCATTGCAGCATGCTGAGGCAGATTACTTGGAAGGAAGGTTACAGACAGAGAGGGTGGGGCAAATAAAAGTGCAAGAAACAAACAATAGAAGGCCTTGTGCTTTCTTTAAATATCCACTTTGATGGATAGACTCCATCATCTAAACAAAAGCATGTTTACCTAAAAGGTTTTATTAGCAGATTACACTGCTGTATTAATATCCTTTTAGAGAAAAGAGAAAAGAGTTTTGTCCATGGTTCACTAGAAATGTTCTGACATCATGCACACTGAGACTGTCGATATCTTACTCCACCCTTCCACCCATTACCTCTCTCTATCCCTCTATTCTCTGCTCTTTTTTCATCCAAAGGCAGCAAATTTGTCCCCCGTGCCATTCTGGTCGACCTGGAGCCAGGAACCATGGATTCAGTTCGCTCAGGCCCATTTGGACAGTTATTCAGGCCTGACAACTTTGTCTTTGGTGAGTGAACAAAAAAATCATGGTGTCACCAGTCATCCTGAACCAACTGGTTCATACATACAATATGTGTGTCAGCAGCTGCTGTCATATCCTGTAAAGTTGTGCTTAGTTTCACCTGAGAGCACTGCACAGTACTGTATATTCCCAGCACAAAGCTTCTGCAGCCCCTCAGCGATGTGCCAGGAGAGTGATGTATTGTCCATGTGCAGCTGTGTCAGACTGAGACAGCTCTCGTGGTGACTCAGCGAAAAAGAAATCTACAAGGAGATGATGCTGCAGTGCAGAGAACAAATGAGGATACGGGGGCCAATCGACTCCACCACAGGATGACTCTCCATTTCTCCTTCTCCAGAAAATACAGTTTTTGATTTACTATTGACACATCTAACTTTTTTTGATTTCCTCCTTCATAATAAATAAGTTAAGGTATTTGGGTGATATGAAGGTGTTAACATGTTAGCAGATATAATGTTTAGCATGGAATGTCTTGTTTTCATTTACTTCAGCCATTTTTTCAGGTACTTGGTCATGGGGATCATCAAAGTTATAACATTTCATTTCATGAGGATCCAATGGTATAACACAAATGCCAGCCTCCTGATGGTGCTAAATGAAAAATCAGGCGGTCATCCTCTGGTAACCATGAATGTGTGTACCAAATTATAGTTGTCAGGCATGTCACTAAATGCCAAGAATGTCAACCTCATGGTGGTACTATAGCAAATAGGATACCAAATTCATTAGGATACAACTTCTTGGGACCATGAATGACAATTCATCAGTACAGACTGTAGCTATTATAAACCATATATAAAGTATGCCTTAGCAGAAAGTGGTACTATTATTTGTTCAACATGATTTGTCTGACACATTACATGCATCATGCAGGTCAAAGTGGAGCAGGAAATAACTGGGCCAAGGGTCACTACACCGAGGGAGCTGAGCTGGTGGACTCGGTACTGGATGTGGTAAGGAAGGAGTCCGAAAACTGCGACTGCCTCCAGGGCTTTCAGCTCACCCACTCACTGGGTGGAGGTACAGGTTCAGGGATGGGTACACTGCTCATCAGCAAGATCCGTGAGGAGTACCCCGACCGTATCATGAACACCTTCAGTGTCATGCCTTCTCCAAAGGTGTCTGACACTGTGGTGGAGCCCTACAATGCCACTCTCTCCGTCCACCAGCTAGTGGAAAACACAGATGAGACCTTCAGCATTGACAATGAGGCCCTGTACGATATTTGCTTCCGTACCCTGAAGCTGACCACACCTACCTATGGAGATCTAAACCACTTGGTATCAGCCACCATGAGTGGGGTGACCACCTGTCTCCGCTTCCCTGGCCAACTCAACGCTGATCTCCGTAAGCTGGCTGTCAACATGGTGCCCTTCCCCCGCTTGCATTTCTTCATGCCGGGCTTTGCACCCCTCACAAGCAGGGGCAGTCAGCAGTACCGCGCCCTCTCTGTGCCAGAGCTCACACAGCAAATGTTCGATGCCAAGAACATGATGGCAGCCTGTGACCCTCGCCACGGACGCTACCTCACTGTGGCAGCCATCTTCCGAGGCCGTATGTCAATGAAGGAGGTGGATGAGCAGATGTTGAGTGTGCAGAACAAGAACAGCAGCTACTTTGTTGAATGGATTCCCAACAATGTCAAGACCGCCGTTTGCGATATCCCTCCCCGCGGCCTCAAGATGTCCGCCACCTTCATTGGTAACAGCACGGCCATTCAGGAGCTGTTCAGGAGGATCTCAGAGCAGTTCACAGCCATGTTCCGCCGCAAGGCCTTCCTCCACTGGTACACTGGAGAGGGAATGGATGAAATGGAGTTCACTGAGGCTGAGAGCAACATGAATGACCTGGTGTCTGAGTATCAGCAGTACCAGGATGCCACTGCTGATGAGATGGGCGAATATGAAGAAGATGAAATAGAGGATGAGGAAGAAGTCCGCCATGATGTTCGTCACTGATTGTAGAACGCTGACATGACACTCAATGAACCAATCCCTCAAAATATTTATTGTTGTTGGACAAGTGCAGTGAGATCAAAAGAAGTACGCTAGAGATGCAGATGTTCATCTAAATATTGCAGTGTGCAGATCATGATGAAAATAGCTGTTTAGCTAAAATTATATTGCATATAGATATGGCTTCTACTGACAAAGATCATGAGTGGTGTTAGAACCTAAAATATGCCATACCATAGTCACTGGTTTTTCAAGTCATGCTTTGCCAGGATCAAAAACAAATACAGTCTTGTCCTAAATACAGTTTTCTAACATTTACTTCAACACGCATTCACTGTCTCGAGTCTCAAATAAAAAATCCAATCCTGTCAATGCCTCGTCATTTTTTTATTTGATATCTAAATAGGTGTATACGGGTGTTTTAGTTGTAATTTGTGATATATTTCCCATTGTTGTATACTATTAAAACACTATTAAAAACCCATCAATGAGCTGCACACCTGCACTAAATAGCATGCTCCTTCATTACAAACATTGGCATTGTAGTTTATTGTGAGTCATTCCCACATACAGTGCAGTAAATATTTGTGCACCAAAGCACAGCAGATCCACAGCTGACAATAATCCCTAACAAATGTACAATTGAGTCCCCTTTGAGTAGCTTCTGCTAAAAAACACAGTGCCCAGCTATTTAGTTTTTTTTTTTTTTAATCATTTATTTAGTTAAATATTAAGCAATATATTTGTGTTTTTTAATTATATTTTAAGAAGTACATACACAATAGGAATAAATGGGCTTGGGGCTGAGTGCCACCTGCCAGAAAGGGGCGTCAGAGAGGCTGCCTTGTAGTTTTTAGTCTTTTTATTTCAATACTGTCAACAACTGTTAAAAATATCGATGCACAGAGTCCCTTTAGGATGATGAATAGCAACGTCTTATAAAGTTTTGCAATATAATGAGTTGAGCAACCATAAAACTTCCCTTAAAAGAATATTCTTTGGTTTGAGTTTGTAGAATTATGGAAGCCATTGCAAAATCTTGATTTATTGTGTTATTCTGCTGATCTGTTGACATCAGACTGACACACGTCCAAACGACCAGGGTGGAGCCTGGAGAGAAAGTGATGGGAAAATTCCAAAACACACATTATTTACTGTCAGTCAAAAAATGTGACATTGTGTGCAGTGACACGATGAAACTTGCTGATAACAACACTCTCTTCCAGACTTGACACTTGTAGACACATTGCCATTCAGACAGTTCAGACAGAAACTTGCTGTTCAGCTACTTAAGGGTTACAGTGTTGAAATATGTTACACTTATGGCCACACCCCAGTCATGGATGTCTAAACAAGAATTTTCTATATGACATGATGATGGAAAACATCTGCTTTGACATGACTGATGGATAAGAGAGCAAATCCATGAAAAAATGTAACCCAGAGAGAGTTGTGGAGCAGCAATTCTTTGCCCTGAGCTAAAGGGAAAAATACTGGCCACAGCAGAGTTTTTTTGGTCTTCAGAAGTAGGTTCATTATTAACTCTTCATTCATCATTTGTTATTCACTGTTCTTCTCTCATTTTTGAGAAATTAGGAACAAAATAAAAAGTTATCTGATCCAAGCTCAGATCACCTCAGTGATGCCAAAAAGTCTTTGAACCAGGTCACATTAGATTAGTATAGTATGATATTACAAGGTTAACCTACAACACACAAACGCTAATCCCTCTTTTTAATCTTTTTTTATTGTTTGTACTGTACTCTAGAGTCCTGAGAACTAGCTCCAGCTTGATGTATCTTGGTTCATTATTAATGTCCACCAACACAATGGTGCACTCATTCTTGCTGTGATCGAAACTCTGTATTAGTTATTTGACCAAAAGGAAATATACCTTAGTGACATTGAGATAACAAACTACTTAGTTTGCTCTGTTCTGATCTATACTATGCAACTGAGCAGCCTCTTTGACACGCATTTACTCTCCAGTGCCCTCATCTGTGCACCATTAAACCCGTACCATACCCCCATCTGTTGATCACGAGTGGTTGACATGAGATAGTTGTAGAACATGTTCTTTGACCTCTATGCATCTTCTGTCAGGTAAAATTACAACGTCTCAACCACTCCCTTGCTGTTTTTAACTTAACCTGCATAGTAAATGAATACTAATCTCTCTAACCGGATTTTCTACTTCTCTTCTTTGTATGCGTGAAGCATGAGCGAGTCTTAGCCAGTAACAAAGAAACGAGTTGTATGCATTCTACATAGGCATGTCACTGTCTAGGAAAGCTTAAAGCAAAAATCCTCTTGACCTTTTATCCTCAATTAACCTGAATGAAGCATGTTTTAACTTACAAAGAAATATGCTGTAGGTTTATAGGTGAGTAGAGGATTTTATGTTTTTAACCTGGCAACCTCTACATTGTGTGTGCCTGAATAGTTTCCATATGTGCATTTGACAGGCCATATTCAGACCAAATCAGGCGTTGTGGTGAATCGCCGCAGGGTTGTGCGACAGTGTGTGTATATGTGGTTGTCCCTATTTCGCAGCGTAGACTGCAAGCCAGTCACAGACGTGGCATCTTGAAATAAACCACATTTTAAGCTGACCATGGAGGAGTGTGACCGGTTTGTTGTCGGCTCAGCGTGATGTCGTGTTGCATTTCTTCTTCTTCTGCAGCTAATATGCTGTGCCTCTTAATTCAGATGAATGTGAAAAGTTGCGTGAATCTGGCCTTTTTAAGTACTACTACATACTGTATACAGCCTTTTGTGGCACCAGAGGATGCTACAGCTTTCTAGCAGATGTCACTTGAGTCAATGTCAGTTGGGGCTGAAGATTACAAGTGAAAAAATGAAAAAAATCTGAAGAAGAAAGAAGTTGTTTTCCAGACCTCTAGTCATCCTCTCAAGGTTAAGCTAGCTGCTGCTGGCAAAACACACCTGAGTACTATTGTTGGTGGTGTTTTGACAAGAAATAAGAATGTGTGGAATAAAGGTGGGGTTATATCCTACTTCATAATAAGGTAGATGGATGTATTGGCTTTCACCTGATGTGCAGTGCAAAAAATATTTGAAGTGAGTTTATTTGAATGATGCCCTCCCTAAACTAAAACATTGAAATTGTATTTTAACATTCCAGATAGTTAAATGGGTTGACTTAACCCAACTTAAATCTGCCATTGTGTATTGTATTCAAGTATTTTGAAATAACCACTAGGGTTTCATGCAAGTATCTGATTTTATCTGTCTTGTAATGTAGTGAATTAACATCTTCCTATATAATCTATTAAATATCAAAGTGGTGTGAAGTCAGAAAAGGGGTCAATAAAACAGCTCTTTTTATTTGATTTTATTATGACAGAAACAAAAGTTTCATGTAAAACAAAACATGAATGAAAGAATGAAAAAAAAAGAAGGAAAGCATCCTCACATATCACTGCTTTAGTAATGTACTGTTCTGAAGGAATATATGCTATTGTATAGGATACAGCATATTAGAAATTAAAAATGAAAACACACGCATCAATATCAACAACATCAATATCAGTGTCATTCCAATAAATGTTTTCAGTGCTCATCCTTGATTACTCTACCTATGCACATATCAAAATTATGTTACCTTTACACCTACACACAAAGATACAATAAAAAAACAAACATACTGTCTATCTGGTACTCATGTTGCAATACACACCCGTATTGGACACAACTTTTTACAGCTTTGGCACTTTCATCTCTTGGAGTTAACGCTTCTTGTAAAAGTACAATTAAGAAACCCACACATATTCTGTGGAAATAATAAAAAGAGTGCAACAGTAAAATAGAGAATTTATGTAGTGTCCTCTTTTCCGGTTTACGGTCCGTAATAACTAGGCTGTCTACTGATAAAAATAGTCTCATCCCTTCATGGTGCACTAAATCATTTAAACATTTTGGCATTGGTTGTTCTGCACAGTGTGCTTTCCTCAGCTTTAGACTACAAATATACCATCTCTTGATTAGTTATAGCATCACTAAGCATTATTAATTTATACTGTAACTAAATCTTAAAAGTCAGCAGAACAGCTTATGCCAAGGCTAAAGCAAAAATATTACAAAATGTACCCCAAGGATTTTTTGAATCACACAACACTTAAAAAAATACTCATAGCATTGAATGTAGTGTAATATAGATGCAGAACTGCAACATTATAGTAGCTACACACACTTTGTTCTACCTCTGCTGTAGTTACTCCCAAGATAATTTGCCAGATACCAGAGATATTTAGCTTTTGAAACTAATTCTTTACTTTGAAAAGCATTACTAATAAAATCCATTATAATAACACTGTGAGACTTTAGAAGCAATATCAGCGTCTTAAATACTAAATGTAGTGTCACAACCTATAATGTTTTTACTTGTACTGGTGTGGTTTTATGTGTATGCTCTCCCTCCTCTCGTTCTAATTGAGGTGTGGATTTATTTCAGCTATAGAGGGGGGTGGTTGATTGGATGTTAATTTTGATTTTGCAGGTGAGCCCTCTCTTTCTCCAGCCTGGCAGGTTAGGAGCTAGAATAGGAAGGGAACTCACTCACCTGATATAGACCTGGATCATCATATTGTAAATAATTTAGCTGACACTTACTTATGGCTGCCTTCTTAGATGTAGGGCACCTGAGGCAGGTATCCTTTTTGTTTATACTCCTCCTACTGCCTTTTCTGGTTTCTCTTTGTTTAGGAGATATGGTGCAAGGGCTGTCATCTTGTTTGATAGGTATGTATACACTGTATTTCAGGCTGGTTTAGTTCTCTTATGTTTACTTTTGGCTGTTCCCGCCCCCGAAGCCTTAAGTACCTGAAATAAATGCCTCTTTCAATCTGTTGCTTTGTCCCAATTCCATACTTTACACTAACACTCTAATTCTGCATCTTTAGCTAATGTTGATGGAGCGTCATTTTAGCAGGAAGCGCTTTCTAATTATTATTAGCATAGAAACCCAATGCCTTTCAAGACCTGATAGCCATGTAGACAATAGCTCCCTTGTTTTAACTAATATAAGTAGTACTGTTGTCGATAGACAAGGACATACAGTATTGCACTTTTGGTCAAACAGGCTAAGCTAGGCTAATCTGTTTATCAGTGTCACCACAATTGATCACAACCTATTGATAGATACATTACGCTTTCATACTAGATTCAACATTTCTCTCAGTCACTGAGACCTTCTTATGTTGCACAACCACTCTCTGGTTTCCTTGCAGCTTGGGTGTGGCAGTCAGGGCAAAGTCTTCATTTGACCCTGCAGAACCACTTGAACCCAGTGAAAAACTCTGAGTTTTCATCTGCATACCTTGGCCTCTGACCTCTAAACCGTGCTCTGTAGACCCATGTCCTGTCTGAACAAAACCCTGGGCTAAGTGTGCAACCTGGTCTCCACCTGAAGACCCACTCTCCACCAACACCACCTGTCTGGATCTGGAGGCAGTTCCTTGCAAAAGGCCTTGTGCCACCTGCCCTGTCACCCCACCCATTCCTACTTGCCTATCTACAAGAACCACACCCTGAGAACCCTGGAGGCCACCAACCTGCACCAGTCCCTGACTAAATCCAATTTGGCCTACTTGATCCACTGCTTGCTTTGTGCCCCCTGCCACATACACCATTTGGGGTTTAGGCTCGACAACATACATGGGTGTTGCAGCATAGTACATAGTGGGCTGCTGTATGAGCACTGTCTGACTAGGAATCATAATATTGTCCTGTACATGTACCTTGGGAATGGCTGAACTCTGGGCTCTCTCAGTAATCCGCTCTTCCTGGATGATGGTAGAGGATCCGGATGCTACATTAGAGGTGTTGAGGGTGTTGATGTTAATGTGGTCCCTGTCACTGACTGTGTCTCTGTGAGTATGTACATGTGTGTGGGTGGAAGTGAACGGCCTGACAGGAGACACTGGTCTCAGTGGAGAGACCCCTGCATCAGCAGATTCGGTCACCAAGGTTGATCCCTGACAGATCTCAGCCAGGGTTTTGAATTTAGGCCCTAGGTCATTGAGGAATGCAAGGTCATCATCATTCTCAAGAAGACTGCAGCAACCTACAGAACCTGCCAGGGACTCCTGACCCTCATGGTCATAGACCAGCAGAGAATCCTTCTGCTGGGATTGCTGTGCAGCATGGTTGGATTTCTGCAAACAAATTAAACAAAAAGTTATTAATACTTGCTTACGTGAATAATACAAGAAATAATACTATAGTGGAAATGGGGTTCTATATGAAAGTTACTTTCTGTGAGATGGCTAACCTTTTTCAAGCTTGATTTTCATTTCAGCAGACTAAGCTAATTCCTAATTGTAGTCGTTGTATTATTGACTCATTATACACACAAAGGAAATGTTATAAAAGGAAACTTCAAAATCTGGACAATGACTTGGATCAGATTGGTGTTCTCAGTGACACTTTATGTACTTACACTTGAATAATACTCCCCCAGGAAGTGGTCAGATAGAGCCATCCCATCAAAGATTCCATCCTTGTATCGGGAGTAAAGATGTTCTTGTCCTGTCATCATCCCAGCACCTGTGTAATCCATCTCACCTTGCCCCATGAATTGATTATATCTGCTGTACGTGTGCATGTTCTCAGCCGTCAAGTTTGAAGTGTTCATGGTTGCTCCTCCACCTAAGGCTGCTCCTCCTACGTCAACTAGTCCTCCTAGGTACCCCTTTCCGTCAAAGGTGTTGACGTTTATGGCCTTAATTGTACCACCATCAACTTCCAATGGGGCAAGTAGAAGAGGAACTTCCTGTGAGAAAAATGTAAGATTTGATTAATATAATTAACACACATAAAAATTCTAAATATTATATCCAGTCATACCAAGACTATACTAATCAAAGTACCTTGTCTTCTCCCTGTCCCTCAGTGTGATATGAGATCAGCTGTTGTTTTGTATCATATGGAATGGCCTTGAAATCTCCTATAGCGGCTGCTCCTCCACACAAGCAGAACAGCAGCAGAAGGGGCACCACTAAAACACATATGTCAACAGAAATTGTAATAAAAGTTTACTCATCAGGTCAAATCATCAATCAATGAATTACTTTTATTCATCTGAAGGATTTACCTCATGGAAGAAAAAAAATACCAAACAATTGTGTAATGCATGCTAAAGTCATAATCTGACTCTTACACAAACTGCCCAGATCCACCCCTTCTTTATAATTTCTTTAAGCATGCTACAACATGTCTGGTTTGGCAGCTTTCTCAGAAAGGAAATGATAAGCAAAAACGTAGGAAAACGAAGAAAGTAAGTCTCTACTCACACAGCAGAAGCAGCAGTCCCAGGAGTAGAAGCAGGATACCTGAAGCTCCAAGACCTGTAGTCTTTGCGCTGCGCGACTTACAGATTTTAGTGTTTTCAGTGCAAGTACACACAGTTACATCTATCGTCTGAAGTTCACCACATGAGTTTCCCTGCTGGTCTTTGACTTCCAATGTGACTTTGTAAATGCCAGGCCACAACTTGGCTTGGTCTCGCAGAATGGCTGTGGTTCCTGGAAAAAAAAAAAAAAAACCCACATTTTAGAACGTGCTGGATGAGTTATAGGGACATTTGTTTGTGCCTTGTAATATATAGTAATGTTTCTTTATACAGCAGTGATAAATCTAAGATGGACTATTTTCAAGTCAGACATTTACTTGTCATGTGTCGTGTGTCATTGGAATACTGACTGAATACTATTCGCCTAAAAATGCTTTTTTTGTTGTAAACCTTGAGGAGGTTAGGCCAAAAGCCCATTTAATGATGATTTACAGGAAATTTGTCATGTTGTATTTGTAATCTTACCATTAATTGGCTCCACTGTCCATTTCTGCTTGCCCCCCGTCTGAATCACAGAGTAAGTAAATGGTGCCGAATTGGGGAATTCATCTTCATCTGTGGCAGTGACGTAAATGGCATTATCCTCATGGCACATGGTCGGACTTGTAGTGGTCAGTTTAGGACAATGATCATTGTAGTCCTCCACCTGAATGGCTATGGTCCCTGTGGCAGTTTTTGAGGGACTTTCTGAAAGCCAGTCAAAAGAAAGATGAATATTAACATGTGGTCTGCATAGCATATTAGTCCATTGGAGAGTAATTGTCATATGTCATAACTCACCATTGGTGATGCATATAATTTTGGCATAATATGTTCCATTGATCAAGAACTTGGACTCTCTGTCAGGCAGTTTGTTCAGCCTGATATCAGCTGTATTTTCATCAATAATCAACCAGTTGTCATCATCACGGATTTTGGCGTACCTATTTATATGAAAATCCACATATGTGAAGATAGGACAGAACAAAAATAGGATATTAATGTAAAATACATCAATTCAGAGACACATCAAGAGATATTACACATCTGCTGTTTAGCAACATCTTTTACTGTCACTGTACCTCACGTTGGTGGCTGTCTGTAGTGTGTCACTGTCAATTGCAGCGTAGGTGGTGATGATCTTGTTGATTGATACGGAAGTGTGGTCCTCAGAGATGGTCACCACTTTGACACTTGGGTGGAAACGTGGGCCTTCCTTCTGATTAATCACATTGATTTTTACGGGGTAGGATTTTGAGTAGGAGGATGTGGCTCCTGTCATGGACGAGCCAAAATTGTACACTGCTTTGTTTTTGACAGCCACTTCCAAGTTGAGCACCTGTAGTTTCTCATAGTCCAAGGACTGCAGATTCAAGGATAATGCACAGGAGTTCACATTAGGCTTTGTAGTGCTTTACAATTTCAGTCTATTAAAATAAGACTACATTCTTTTACCTTGTGAATCATGATAATTCCCTCATTGGTCTTTGAATCAGTAGTGATACTGAAATAGCCTGCCTCATTCCCTGAAATGATTTCAAAGACAGCCAACCAGTTGTCAGTGTGAATCAGATCCATGTCAATGGCTTTGATCCTCAACACTTCCACGTTGATGGTGTTCTCCTCCACACTCCCTTCATACTGCAAATAAGACAAACACCAACAGTTGCTTTAGAGCAACTGACAAATGTGATCATACAAGCCAGTTAAAGAAGAACAGATTTTTTTGGCTGTAGTAATGTGTCACACCCACCGACTCTTTTTCCAGGGTTGGAAAATTGTCATTTATGTCCAGAATTTTGATCTCAATTCCTGTGGTTCCTGTGTTTCCTCCCACCGCTCCATTCATGTCTGAGGCTTTTATAAGCAACTTATATGTATCTTTTGTCTAAAAAAGTAGATCAGAGATACAATGCATTGGTTAATAAATTATAGTTTTTGCTTTCCAGTAAAAGTTGTTCACTAACATGAATATGATTCTGTCAATATTTGGTTAAAAAATGTCAAAAATGCTTCTTTCTTGTTGACTCTGATTCGAAGTAACAGGAAATTATTTTTATGGTACAAAATAGACACATGTTTATATAGTGTGGTGATTTTAATCAGACTTATTATATACAAGTTCATGCATACACAATGTAGTAAGAGCGATTTACAAAAATAACAGCTAATGGAAAATGTATTTAATAGGATAGTGTGATTTGCTGTGTGATACTGATTTTACTGCTGTGACTGTTCCATGTCAGTCAAGGGACTCACCTCCCTATCTAAAGTGTTCCGTTGAACCATGACTTCTCCAGTCCGAGAGTTGATGGAGAACATTCCACCTACGTTGCTCTCTTGCACAATGCTGTAGAAGAGCTCGGTGTGTGGCGTGCCGGCTTCATCAGCATCAGTAGCTATTACTCTCATCACAATAGTACCTAGGACATGAATGAAACAATAGATCAGTTCAGTACATGTAAAAATACTTTAACATATCACAAATAGTGTAGATGTCTTAAAATACCTGGTTTACTTGATTCATTGACAGATCCGACTTGGTTTGCTACAATGACCGGTGAGCAGTCATTTTGATCCTCAACAACAACTTTCAGGTCGAGCTCACGCTCAGCGTTGGACCCGTTGGGGTAATATGCCATACCTTTTAACTACAAAAAGATATATCACAGCTACTTAAGCATTTCTTAACTTCACAACTTAAGGACATGGCTGTGAATGCTTTACATTCGACAAGCATGATGTATTTAAATGATCTTACGTGATAGGCGGATATTTCCTCTCGATCCAGAATAGAGTAGATTTTCACAAAGCCAGTGTTAGGGTCAATACCAAACACTCCTGTAGGGGGCTGGTCAACACCAGGCCCTCTTAGAGAATATGTTATCTTTGGAGAGGTTTTATCGGAGAGAATCTGAAAAACAAATACATAAACACAAAGTGAATCCACGTTCCAATTACAGGGAAAAGCATAAAGATATATTACATTTACATAGTTATTCACTGTATGTTTTTATTTATTCTAAAATAATACACTTATTTTTTAACTATATTCTATAAGGAATCAATTCAAATGAATGCCATTCAGATTGTGTGAATGTGAGCATGTGACATCCAAACTGTTCATGAAAACAGTCACACATAGATACGCATTATGATTTGTCAACGGATGTCGTCCAGCGATCACAGCATGACTCATGTCTCAAAACTAAAAGCACAGTCGCTGAGATATGTATCTAGATATGCTTTACACATTAAACACAGGTATGTGTTTGTCTTCGTCATGCACTGTGTCTCAACTGACTCATTGTGAAATTGGAAGTTCTCTGGAACTGATCTCACATTTACTTAGTGTGAACAAGGGTTTGAAAAAAACATTTGTGGAGATTGCAAATGATTGACTTGATGATGATCTAATTAATGTGGCAGCACCTTTGTTAAATATTTCTTCTTCTAAATGATTTTTAATAGGCAGAAAAAGTACACACTTTAGCTATAAACTCATAGCTGGTGTAGTCAATATTCTCAAGCAGATGTCTGGGAGCTACAATCCATTCTCTCTTCTGTCTGCGTAACACTGGCCCATTTCCTTTGGCCCTCACAGGAACAAGCTGCAGGTAAACAAAGAGGGAGGAAAAACTTATTCATTACTGACGTGTAATTATCCCAAAAACATACAGCACATTATTGCTCCTGAGCCGTACATTACATATGTGGCATTAGTTTAAACATGTTTACATGTCACGGATATACATTTATATATAAATATGAACTCATCAGCCTCTTTAATAAGTACACTATTACAATCTGATGTGACAGCTCTGATATAAATTCAGCCTCTAATAATGTTTAGTTTTTGAGAGGTAATAATTAGCTTCATGTTTCTTATTGAGGTTGTAGTCTGCAGTGGCGTTGAACTGGACTGCATTATATTAGGTGGTGTTTCAAATATTTTGACCACAGTTTGAGGACCATAATATCAGACACACCCTTTCGATATAATGCACTTCAGTACAACAACAACACCCAGAAGAGTAAAAGTAAACAAAAAGTAAAAGTATGACTTTTCTGACACAAAACAACAAAAGTGAAACAATATAAGCGTCATAAAAGTGGAATTCAAGGCAAAGCTGTTGTATTGGATCACATACAAGTGTACCTAATGAAGGTATACCTGCCCATAAAAAATAGATAAATGTAAAGTACGTCATCATCTATTATTTAGCATTTCAAGAGGAAGCTCTCCGTAACTATACACAACATAAAGGAACAAAAAAATCATCTATACTATAATCTACATCTCAATTTGTGTCAAAGCTTAAAACTTCCTCTAGGCTATATGTAAACCTGAGTTAGACAAAAGTTTTTCCCACATCCAGTACTTTAAGGAAATAATCATGGAAAGCTGCTTTACTGGAAAGACACTGTTCCGTGATCAGTCTGGGTGAAAACACGGACATTCCGCATTTACTTCCTCTTTCTTAAACTTCATACTGATGGTTTAAATTTATAAACTGATGGGCTTAATAGCCCAGCAGAGAAAAAGCCACACCTGTTTGAGCCCGCTGCTATTCTACACTGCGTAATGGACACCTAACAATGTGAAGGATCGTTTTCCTTACCGTTAGAAGGAACGGCAGCAGAATAAAAAGGCTGCATTTAAGCAGAGGAGCCATCGACTCGAAGAAAAAGTATATGTAAACTTGTCAAATCCTCCTGTTCAAGTGAAATCGCGTCAACTCGTCTCGATCTTGATCGCTTTTGTACAGAGTTTGACCCTTCGCTGGGGTAGGAACTCAGCGCCAAGAGGCGGTTCCTCTCTCTGTTTGATTGCTCACCAGCTACTGCTGATAACAGGCGGAGAATAGAGCTGGTGTGTCCTGATCTGTATTGCTGCAATACTTGTGAGCCTATTGTCTTTAGCCGTGAGGTAAAAAAAAACAGACTAGCCTTAGAGAAAATCACTTAACATAATGTGCCCAAACAAAGTCAGATTTCTCAAGTATTTGGAGTGATGTTTCACACATTGCAACAAAATGAAAAAAAGATGCTAAGATTTAAGATAAACAGCCCATCTTGTCTTTACAGTGTGGAGTTAAGTCTAATGTTTATTTAATGTGAAATACAGGTTTTATTCAAATGTATTGGGAGTTTAGTTTAGACCAACTTTCTCACTCCTGTGTAAAACTTCACCTGTGCCTGTGAAATTCCCAAGGAGTGCACCTCTGTTTCTGGGTTCAACACTCATAAACATTCAGCTGCACACTTGACTCTCTGTATGTATGTGGGTGTGTGTGTGTGTGTGTGTGTGTGTGTGTGTGTGTGCGTGCGTGCGTGCGTTGGTATTGGCAGGTTTAGAGAAAAAAAAGAGAGATAGGGGGGGAAAAAAAGATAAGGTATCCACACAAAGAGAGTGTTGTTGCCAGGTTACATGGCAATGTGAAACTTTCACTACCTACTGTATGTCCAAAGGTGAAGTGGGAGTGGAGTGAATACAGTATCAGTTTTATCTTGCCTCATTAGAACTGTCTGTCTAATCCTGTCTGTGCAGGATTTATTTATTACAAGACTGATCTGACATTTCACTCCAAGTCTGCAACCCTTGTGTTATTATTATTATTTCCATTTAATTAATTGCATTGCTATCAGCAATTTATTCTTCATTGGCTTCTTTATTCTTCAACGTCTAACAGCACCCCTTTGTGCTCAGTATGAGCTCAGCATGAGCACAAAGGTGAATGGGTGGTTTCGAAGATACTATGTGACAGTCATTGAGTTGCGCTGTGCAAGATAAAAGCTAAATGTTAATTTAAATGTCCAGTGTGTAAGTTTGGAGGCCTCTATTTTTTCTATCTCTATGTTTTCATGCATGTATAATCACCTGAAAATAACAATCTTTTTATTTTTAACTTAAAATTACTTAAAAAATATCCTTTATATCTTCAGTGGGAGCGGGTCCTCTTCCATGGAGGCCGCCATGTTGAAACACAATGTTTCTACAGTAGCCCAGAACAAACAAACTAAATACTACCTTTAGACACCGCCTTTCAAGTGTGGTTTCTCCTTTACATTAGGTAGGTGAGGGTGATGTGAGGAAATTGCAATGCAGCGATTACGCCACTAGATGCAACTAAATCCAACACACTGGAGACTGAAATGTTGAAAGACCTCCAAAAATGTTAATAATCACTCGTGTTTAGTACTTTCTGAAAATGCAGCAGAGTGAGTTACGTTTGAGTAATGTGTCATATGTCCGTCCAGTTTGAGTGACCACACCACTTTTGGAGGATGCACCGTTGCTCCAAAAAACACCTTACTGCTGGTGTGTATGTAATGGCTATGCAATGGCAAACTAATACATGTGTAGGCTAGGGGAATTAGTGTAGGAAGGATGTTGTCTTAGGTATTAGTTGCAATTATACAATACATTAGTCCCTATCAAAACAGATCAGGTTTTTTAAATCATAATTGAAGGTTGAATTAAAAAATTATCCACATCAAGAATAAATTATGTATTTGTAAGTATTTCTATGGCTTAGTGTAAGATGACAATAATTAATCTTACTACATTCATCAGAATTATGATGACGTTAGTGTGTGAAAGTCTTGACGCATTTCTTACAGCCAGGCACACCTCGTCATACGTAACTGAAATTCAAGTGTATTTTTTAGAAAGTCATCATTTTGGGACGCTGTTGTGTTGTATTGTCATACTGGGACATCTTGTCCACACCACTGTCACCTCTCCAAAACAGTTTCGACATAACTAGCGTCACGTATGTATCATGTGATTGCAGCATCCAGGTGTGCTGGTAAATTAACTGTTAACTATAACTAACTGCTGTATTTCGTAATGTTTGATGTCATTCACCCCACACACTAATAATCACATAGATATTAGTCACATCACTCTCTAAAAGAAAAAAACACCAGTGAGCAACTTGTCTCACTCAAATACGAACCACTGCCCCACCCTGTCTCTCGCTGGCTCTCACCCAACGGGAGCGGTGAGAAGGGTGGAGTAGTTGCGTTAGGTGCATTCAGAAAACTTACCTCAGGGATATACGTATGTGACATAATCGTAAATTATCTGCTGTAACCCCTTGTAAATGTGTGATGCAGTAAAATCTGATAGGAGCCTTCTGGCATTCATATTGCATCTTGGCACTGTTTGCTACTAGCATGCAGCCAGTTTTTTCCAAACCAGACTCTGCAACATTGTAAATCATAACAATGCTGAACATCACACCTTACTAAAACACTGCAATCCAGCTCATCATGAACTGTGTCATACTACAATGACATAGAGAAATTATGAGTATAATTCCTTTGAATTTCAAAGCAATGAAGACTTTTTTGGAGAAGTTCATTGCCTTCATTGAGCAATTCTTTATTTACAGGACTGAAAACGCCTCAGTGTGAGTAGACAGTGTGGGAGATAAAGGTCAGACACAGTGTCACTAAAAGAATAAGTAGAAACGTAAAGGGTTTGTCTGTTTATACTTGTACTGTGTATTCCGTGCATATACTTTAAGCCTGCCTACAACGATAATTCACTTTCATTTTAGGTTGGAAGTGACATGAGGGTATTTTGCTGAATCTGTTTCACATTTATTCCTAAGACGCTCAGCCCAAAGCCTTTTCATTATGTCCACGCCCATGACTCACAGGCTTCCTGACATTTTTCTCACCTTTCCTGTTGCAGCCACATGTAGTCTGACTCCCCAATGCACTTTTAAACAAGGTCTACCTCCCCCATTACAGTGAATCAGAGAGGAACATGTTCTAAAAGGACACACGGCCCAGTGTTACTGCCTTTGGCCACTCTCACCCCCTTTTTTTTATCAGCAGTTTATAGAGATAGCGAGCGCTTCCCTGTGGGAACAGAGCCTCCCCCCACACAAGGCTCTACTCAGCACACATTCCTGCGGTGTTAAGTGAGGAGCCCAATTCTTCTTTCTCCTACCAGAATGCTTGAGTGGAGCTGCAAGAGGACAGAGGAAGGGGTCAATCTCCTGTGTGGAAGTGGGAGGAGAGATTAATAAGAGAGTATTCAATGGAAAACAGGCATAAACAAATAATTATAAACGAGATAAAGCCAAAAAAAGACTCCTAAACATGAACTTTGACACACACAAGTGCTCAGCATGAATACAAATCAACATAACAAGTTTAAAGTGCTTTGACAGGCGTTTGGCACAACAGTAACCTTTAAAAAATGTCATTCTAGCTTTGTTTTGATGGCTTGCAACATTCTACAATTGACTACAGAAGTGCCTTAGCTTGTTGAATATCTAGGCAATATTTCCCCCTGCTGGTGGAAAGGAAATAGATATATATCTGAAACTTGTCAGGAGTTTACGTGCTGGGTTCAACAGAAACGGCACCCAGCACAGCCCTAAGGTGCTTCGCCTGCTGTTCCAAACAGGGAGGCTCTCGGTCTGGGTGGGGCAGTCAGGCAAGGTGTGTCGGCCTGTTGACTCACTGTCGCTACTGACAGATATCAGGGTTAAGTCAGCCAAAAGAGAAAACGAGTGTGGGAATAGACGAGTTTGTTCTTTTGCGCTTTCAACACCGACGACAATCAATTATCTGTCACTCTCTGCTAGATTAATCTTCGGTGGAGCTGCGTCCTGAGGACCAGGACGTCAGAAAGTTTCCCAAAAAAATGGCGAATGTTTTCATTTTAAACCTCTGCCTGGTGTTGGTGAGTGTTTCTTTTTTTTTTGTTTTTTTTAATATCCTCTGTGCTTAAATGACAAGTCTTTATCGATACATAACGTCATTAACACATCGTGTTTGAGCTTTAAACTTCTATTTTTCATCAATACTAAAGAGGAATGTTGTTAAAAAGTAATTATTTCTTAAAGAATAGGCACTTTTATTCGATAAGAGCACCTGAAACTCACTCTTAAGCTCGACTTTGTGCTTCAGGTCGTGTCCGGTGTGCAGTCGTGTTTTATAACGAACTCTCTCTACGTGCCCGTTCCTCGATTAATTCAGCCTGGACTCCTAATAACAAAAGGTACTTCACTTATCATTTATTTATTAACTCTTTACAGTTCAATTATTTATATATCAGTTGAATTATTTGGCATTTGTTTTGTAAGCACCTTCCCTTCACTCCTTCCCCTCACAACCTTTTCCTCATTTCCTCTCTGCTTTTTTCTCGGTTTCTCTCAGTTAATGTCAACGACTGCGATACCAGATCGACGCACTTAACTTTGAGTGACTCGAGTTTTACGATAAAGGCTAATGGAGAAATACTAGCTTTGACTGCGGTGTCAGTAGCAACAAGCGGGCGGACATTTTCTGTGTGGGCTCAGGACAACAGTGGACTGGAAAGTGAGATGGAAGTTCACCTTTTCCGCAGCACAGTGCGGGAAACAGAGGTAAGACTGCGCACTGTTGTATCCTTATACATGACAGAATGATAATGAAATATTCTTGTTGATTTCCTGATCTGTTTGCATGTTACAGCACAAAGGCAAAGGCGTCCTGGTGCGCTCCAAGAGAGAATGGGGTCACCCACCCTTCAACTTATTAGAGAATCATCCAGGACCTTATCCTAAAGACATTGAGATGGTAATGTTAGTCTTGAAAATATAAACTGCTATGGAGGTTTTGGTGTATTTAAGATCTTCATTACAGGATGAATCACAATACAAATTACATTTCCACCTATTGCACTTGATTGTCTTTCCCCCCCCCCCACAGATGATCTGATTCCCACACCCAGACACACCTGACTTGACATGACATGACTAAATTGTGATTAATCCTTTTGGTGTGCACCTGCAAGATGAGATTATTTATCAGAATCTGCCCTTTTTTTTAGTCCAAAAGAGGTCACAGAAGGTTTCTTTAACTTTGAGAGATTGTTTATGAATAACACAAACTGTGTTTACTTGTGTGTGCAGTTTATATGTGTGTTTAACTTGGATTGTTTGGTTTCTCTTTTTAGATTGTATCGGATTCTGAAATGAAATACAAAGTGTACTACACTTTAAGTGGACCAGGTGTCGATAGGCATCCAGTGAATGTGTTCACTTTAAATCGGGATACTGGGATGTTAACTGTGCACAGGGCAGTCGATCGTGAGGAGTTCCCAAGTTTTAACGTAAGTGTGAAATAGGGCTTCAACTAAAGATTTTTTTTTTTTTTTAATTTATTAATCTGATAATTATAAAATACCTGTCACAATTTACTATTACCCAAATACCTGTTTTTGAGCATGTTAACCTTTAAAAAAAATTGTCTCCACAGTTAACAGCTAAAGTTTTTGACCGGGTCACACATAAGCAGACAGACAGAACTTTGCCTATCTTCATAATCATTGATGATTTGAATGACAACGCTCCTACATTCAAGGACCGCCTGGAGTTTACTGTGCTTGAGCAAAGCAACCCAGGTGAGCAGCATAAAATACACGCTAGGAAATCCTGCGCTATTTGTCCTTTATTTTGGGTGATGATAAACTCCATGGTCATGCTTTAATACCACAGGTACAAAGGTGGGGAAGGTGAATGCTACAGACAGAGACGACCCAAATACCAACCACGTCGTCATCAGATACACTCTCTTGGATGGAACTGACAAGTTTGCCATCAACCCATCGACTGGTGTCATCACAACAGTAACTAACACCCTAGACAGAGAGGTGAGCCACTAAACCATTTTATTGATGATTTACTCTGAAATACAACATTCAAATTAGATCATACAAATGCTTTATCTTGGTCTCTTGCCTCATCTATATATGTTTTATTTTTTACCTTTATTTCATTTTGCCACATTTCTTTTTTTAGACACAAGACAAGCATCTGGTCAAAATACAAATCAAAGATATGGCTGGTGCTGACAATGGTCTGGCCAACACGGGTACAGCAACTATTATTGTTGGTGACATCAATGACAACCCACCGACTTTCTCACAAGCATCTGTAAGTAATTAACAATTACACACCTAAACATTTTGTGACAATAGCATTAAATACAACAGATGTGTTTTATATAAAGTCTTTGTTATCAATGTGAGGGGGGGGGGGGGCAGCATGTTTTACTTAAACTGTTTAATTAAAGTTTTTACACTTTTTGTTTCCCTTAGTATGAAGCGTCGGTCAAAGAAAATGAAAATGAAAAACTTCTCCTCCGAATTCCCGTTAAAGATAAAGATTTAATAAACACACCAAACTGGATTTCTAAATTCGTCATCACAGAAGGCAATGGAAATGGAAATTTCAGAATGGCTACTGACCCTAAAACAAATGACGGGCTTCTGTATGTCGCTAAGGTGAGTGAGATTTTGTGTTATTATTATCAAATAATCCGACAGTACAACAATTTAACATGACACATATTGTGTAAAGTCTAAGCCAACATTGACCAAAGTTAATATTTACAAAACACTCCCTCCCTGTTTTTTCCAGGCCTTGAATTATGAGCAGGCTAAGAGTGTTAACCTTAAGATTATGGCAAAAAATGAAGCTGATCTGACTGGCACCAGCGCCCAATGGCAGTCCGTCCCTGTGACTGTCAGTGTCACCGACGTGGATGAGGGTCCAGAATTCACAGCTCCTACAATCCGCCTCAAAGTCAAAGAGAACACAGCACTAGACACGGTGATAGGAAGATACACAGCTGTAGATCCTGAAACCAAGAGCAGTGACGGCATCAAGTGAGCAATCTTACTTTATACTTGTCTTAAATAAATTAACTTTCTGGCAGCTAATCCCCAAGGACCCCAACTCAAGTTTGTGTTACTTCTCTTAAACACTGGAGGGCAGACTTTCACTGCTGAATCGAAGAATGTGCTGCTGCTAAAACACTAGTATTTTTTTCTCCACTCCCTATCAGGTATTACAAGCTCACAGACCCAGCCTCCTGGATCAATGTCGACAGAAATACCGGAGAGCTGAAGGTTGCAGACATAATTGACAGAGAGTCAGACTTCGTCCAGGATGGAATTTACAACATCACCGTGAAGGCTGTTGATGCTAGTAAGTTTCAGGGGAATGCTAAATTCCCTTTGATGACTTTTATAAGCCATGGACAGAAATCAAGCTATTCTTGTATCTCAAAAAAAGCACTTATATTGCTCACATAATAACACAAGCTCACGTATATCCCTCTGGCACTAATTCGTTACTCACATCAATTACCTGTTTTCTAAGTTAAACCTCTTTCTGTGGTATTGTTATGGCAGTCAAGTTATTAAGAACAGCAGCTCCACCCTCATCAGTATTTGCAAGAACAAAACAAGCAGCTATGTCCTGGCTCAGGATGGTTCACCTGTTGACGGGATGCGATATGACTAGTCCTTAGCATTGCCTCAGTGTTCTGTGGTAAGAATAGTGAAAGCTGGCTCTTATCCCAGATGCTTGTCAGAGTTTCCAACCATGTTTATCTTTTTTTTTCCCCTAGTACTGACATGTCCTTTTGTGTTTTACACAAGTACTAACATCATACTGATATATTTCAGGCATGAAGACAGGCACAGGAACCGTCATTATCGAGGTGGAGGATGTCAACGACAATAAGCCAAAGGTTCCCAGTCAGCTGGTGATGTGTGAGAAGCCGGGAGAGCTCAGCTCTGTGACGTTTTTGGCTGAAGACAAAGACACCAGTCCCTTGTCTTCCCCCTTCACCTTTACTTTGCCAGACAATCATGATGGCAAATGGTCTTTGACAAGGTTTAATGGTAGGTGGTTGTAATTTTACCCATCTGACCTACATCTGTTAAAGAATAGATCTAAAATGCAAACAAAAAGTTTTTCATGGAGAAAATGTGGGGGGACAATATGGATAATTACTTTTTTCTGTTATCAGTTACTTAAACTATGTAGCGTGGAACGGTGACTGTAGTCGACTGGACACGTTTAACAACAGCAATGCACTATTGAAAGACCTGGAAATGCTCTGTAAGAAATGTTCTAACTACTCATAAAGCAAAAAAGTTTTTTTTGTGAACGCTATCAAAAAGAAGCACCACCACAAAGTCTAACCGAAACATTCCTGGCCAGTAAACGAGCCAGAGTCTGGCATAAAATTGACTTTTTACAGCTCGACTGATAACGATTTTTTGAGGCTGATAGCAGCACCAACTGTGGGCAAAAGTAGTAATACCACACTGTAAAAATACTCCATTACAAATTAAGTCCGGCATTCAGAATCTTCAAAATCTTACTAAAGAGTTGTAGTAGAGAAGTATCATCAGCAAAATATACAGTACATTTTTGGATCATTAGCATTAATGCAGAAACATTAAAGTAGCATTTTAATGTTGTAGCACAATTCATTCTAACTTAATTTAAGCAAGAGCTTGTCCTGAAGCTATAGCTGTCAAATAAAAAGTAGTGGAGTAAAAAAAATACAAAAAAAGTATCTCTAAATGAAAATACTGAAGTAAAGTACCTCAAAAAAGTGTACATGTAGTACTTCTGCAAATGTAGCTACTTACTTTCCAGCACTGGAAAGGTACTAAAAGCTAAAAGGAGTTTGCAAAATCTGATAATGTTATATTACAGAGTATGTTTTTAACATGAATTGAAACCATTTTTGATGAGGATCCCTTAAATTTATTTGCACAGTGTTGCGCTACTATTTCTTCGAGGAATGTACGTCTTCTCATACTTTTTACACGTGTGTTTCCTCCACAGACACAGCAGCTACGTTGAGTCAGCTCAAAGAAATTCCTGCGGGGATATACGAGGTTGATGTGATGGTTACAGACCTGCAGGGCACTGGTGATTTACAGACGGTGAAAGTACGGATCTGCCAGTGCGAAAATGGAGTCTGCTTGGCCAAAGCAAGCTCTGTGTCATTAGGGCCACTGGGTATACTGACTTTGCTGTTGCCTCTGGCCCTCCTCCTACTGCTCTGTGAGTCCTCTACTGCTATACTCTTGCCAGCAGAATTGTGTAGGCCACACTGTGTAGATAAGGAAACAAGGAGTTTGTGCTCATGAATGTGTTAAAAGTACACAAAGAGTGATAGAAAGTGTGTAGTGTCGGTATGCTAACTCTTGTGATGCCTAACGCTATCGTGGAACACTGTTTATTAAAAAGTGTGTTTCTTGTGCACTAATTCCTAACATACTTGCTTTGCTATTGCAGTACTACTGCTCATCTTTTTCTGTGTGACAAAGAGAGAGACGTTGGAAATTGATGATGGAGGAGGCAGCGGTGGAATCCTGCTCAAATCAAACACTGAGGCCCCAGGGGAAGAAGTGGTAAGGACATAATAATGAAAGCATTGCCAGGGCTCACACCGTCGTAAAGCAACTTTATCTTTATTTTTTTTTAAAACTTTTTTTTGTCTTGTTTTCTTGCTCTACAGGATTCAAGTCTCATCACTATTCCCACTCAGGGGATTGAACAAGGAGTGAAGGGCAACACGTTGAATGCAGGATGGATGGGAACCAAGAGCACCAGCACAATCGGAGGCCATGGCGCACATGAGAATGGGACGTATAAGGGCGGCATTAACACATCTGATACAAAGGAGTACTCCTCTGCCCAGTATGATTACCAGTATGGTACTCAACAGTTTAATGGAGGTCATCTTCTTGGTAGTTGTGTGGACTTTGACAACAGGTACTTCGCCCAGGACTCAGCTCTTCTTCACACCTGGCAAACACATGGCCGCTATCTACAGCAGGTAATGTTGTTTTGTAGTTAAAAGCATGTTAAGATTTTTAAGGACTATAAAACAGCAAAAATATGTCTGAGAGTGGAAGTTGGCACAAAAAGCGAGAGAAGAATTAAATATGTCTACATGCGTACACCTTTCATTCTGTGAGGTTTAATAACACCTTTGTTATCTGTAAGAGCTTTGCTAACTCTCATGTGTAATATAATCTTGTTCTCTAAGCCGTGATAGTGTCCTCCGTAAACTTTAATATTTCTCAGCTTCTGGGTGAGAAATATTATTTCTCTAACTTGCTGGTGAGCTGTTTGTTCGCTGTGTAATATCTGACTGCCAGTCATATCCTGAGCAGCCTTGTGTTATCACATGGTGTAGTATCTCTCCCTCTTATAGCTAAGGCTTACAGTAGTCCACAGCCGAGTAATAACTCACTTCCTCTCTCTTCCACTTTGTCCTCCAGAAACTGGCCTACATGGGAACAGAAGAGGACGGGCGGTACGCAGATGACGGCACCCACGCCTACGGGTTTGAGGGGCAGGGCTCTGCAGCTGGCTCCATCGGATGCTGCAGTGACTATGGCGAAACTGATGACCTCGGCTTCCTAAACACACTTGGACCAAAGTTCAAAGGTCTCGCAGATGCCTGTAAAAAGTCATGAACAATGAAGCTCCCAAAATAATGAATGGTGTTTACTTTTCTCTGTACACAATGTCGAGAGGTCGGGGATCTGTGTGCCGCTGAACATGAATGAGAAATAGAACAAGCAGGTGGCAACAGTGTGCGCGCACTGCTCCACTAACGCTTTATGTTTTTATTTACTTTTCTTCGCTGCTTTTTGGTAAAGAGTCTTTTGCACTGAAAACTATACAGATGCGATCAGTTGTACATACTTTATGTTGTGTATTGCATGTTGTTTGCCTTTAAGCCGGGCTCAGAATACAGGAGTCTTAACTGATTCCTACTCCTAACTGATTTCGAAACCAGGTTGCATCATGCACATTCAGAGGAACTTCAGAAGCTCTTCTCTCTAATCTCAAACATACACACAAGACTGCAGGATATTACTGAGATTATTGTGCCAAAGAAAACAATGTGCCGCCCTACCTGATCTCATGGTGGTAGCAGGTGTAAACAAAATGGAGGCCGATGTGGTGCTTTACAGTGAGGTAAAACAAATAGCAGAAGGCTAAAGAAGAAGTCTGGGTAAGAAAACGGTTGGAGAGACGCGGTTAAAATGTGCTGTCTATCCCTCAGCGAGAACTTAAAGGGAGATTTTAACTGTCAGCTTTAATATCTGTCAGCAGTAGCATGCTAGCTACTGTTAGCCTTAAGGGCTAGAACACTTGGCAACTCGTCTGCTGGGCTGTCTCCTTGTAGACTTGACTCTCTCTCTCTCTGGCTATTGCGGTAACGTTCTCAAAGTACTGATATCATTATCCAGATTTTATCTCCTAAATATCAAACATGTTTGAAAATATCGGGGTGGTCCCGATGAGTATGTCAGCAGTTATGGAGGTTTAAGACTGGATGTGTAAACCCCGACATTTACCAGAAAATCTGGGCCGGATTTCTTCTCCGATTGTTTGAAGGGGTGAATCGGCCTAAAACTCCTGTGGTCTGAGCTCGGCTTTAGAGTCTTGTTTTTTTTTATCCATCCATCATCCCACTTGTCATTTTCAAGAATGGTGGGTGGAGTTGGTTTTGCAGGTTCATAATGATAGTTGTGCAGATAAATGTGGGGAGGGGCTGTGGGGTTTTCTGTTAATTAGTCACAACTTTAGGTATTTTGGTTATTAGTCATAATCTTTAACTATTCACATGAAAGTACAGTTTTGCATTTGTGTGGCTGATTTTAAAGTATTTGTTTAGGTATCTTTTTTTTTTTTTTAAAGAAAAATAAAACTAACACCTGAATGAAATAAGACAGTAATAAAACTGCCATTTGTAATATTTGACATGAAAATACTTACTTTAGTGCGCTTGTTACTGTACAGTTTAACAGTTTTAAATAATAATGTTGACTGTCTTCCACTGGTTTTCCAAATCACAGTGTTCATCTGTGTAAACACATTCCAGCGCCGGCTCTTGACCGTGGATTGGGGCGTAGTTTCAGCCCTCTTTGTCACTGAGGTTGTTGCAACATTCTAATCCCGTGAAAGTCAGCACAAGGGCGTGAATGGGCGAAGTGAGTCGTTACTGCCTGCAACCATTTGAATAGAACAATGACCAGATATAAAAAAAAGCTAAGCAGATCATAAAAATGTCCTTGAACCTGCTAATGAAAGGGAATCTGAAATTCCCATATGTGCATTAAGTTGTTAAAGCTGTAATTTTGCATGGTCATTAAAGAATGTTCCCCTGGTGAACTGCTACTGCAGCAGATGTAGTTTTATATAACTCTCAGCTTAATTTAATGGACATAAGATTAATAAATAAATGTGTTACTGAACAGGCTATAAGCGTTTTAAAGTTAACTCTAAGTCCAAAGGCTTTTCTAAGCGGTAATCTAACGCTACATGCTTTTTTATATACATTAACTTGTAAAATCAGATAGGGTTTTGTCTTTGTACTTTGGCAGAAGGATGAAACAGAATATTCGAGCAGAAACAGTTGTTCATTGTGCTCAGTCTCTGCATGTGTACTGTGGTGAATGATTTACTGGGTGCGGCCCTCTGAGCTTGCACAATATGGCAAGGGCAAAGTGTCTACTAGCTAATATTTACCTCCTGTCTTCTGCAGATCCAGTTGGTGCACTGTATACAGCTACAGTAAGAACCTTGTATGTGATTATCCATTGTTTTTTCTATGCCAGCAATTTGGCAACATAATTATGATCTTTATTTGGTTAACAGTAACATACTTTGATAGCCATCACCATCTTTGAAACTCCAGTAACAGAAATTTCATTGTCGGGTCCAATCAACATGACTTTGAATGAATTATTGATATCATATTTAAAATGGTGAGATAAAAAGCTTAGCTACATTATGCACAGTCCTCCATAAATAAATAAAACAAATGTATTGAAACTCAGATTAATTGAGTTGGTGATCCCCTTATGCTTAGACTGATTATGGATTATTAATTTATAGATAATCTAAAAAAGCATTGCCGCTTGTAAACAATTCACCAACTTTTGTGTTTAGTTGACATGCAGATCATGCATCAGTGTGATGAATCTCAAATCTGGAAGCTGGAAATATAATTATAGGATCCAGAAAGGACCATCTGTCATGTGATTGTGGTGATGAGTATCAAAGATGACAGCTGAGAGAAGTTGGGTGGGGGGGAGAGGGGGGGAAATTAAATCTTGGAATGAAATTGGTCTCTCGCTACGATCAAACACTGGAATCTTGTTAAAAATACAACAACATTATCTGCACAAATTACAATAATACTGTCACAATTATGTGAGGATGTGAACGAGATGTGAACATCAAAGGTTTTTGCTCAAAATCCCACCGGGGCCAATTAGGACAATCTTGAAAAGTCACTTAACACAAAATAATGAAAATAAGCAGTTAACCCAAATATCTAAAGAAGGCACTCCAAGCACAGACGGCAGCTCCATTACCCCAATTTCACCAATAAACAGTCTTTTTTTTCATTTTAGATTTTTAATTACAAATCTCTGCAGACATAAAAGCTTTTGTGTTTGACTGGTATTCTAGAAATCTGCGGTGAAAAGCTTCTTTTTCTGAACAATTTCATGCACTGCATTTACCACGGGGCCAGATATTTGGCATATTGTGAATATGAGGGTTCACGCTCTCTGTTGTGCTGTCAGGAATTTTTGACTAACACATTGTTCACAGTGATGACACAGCATTAAGACCAAGGAGTGAACATTACTTGAGCAGCAACAATGATGCACAAGTTTATTTGTAGACGCTTACAATGCGCCATGGGTGTGAAATGTATCATGGAAGTCCAAACTGAGACAGAGGAGTGAAAGAGTTTGACGGTAGCAGAACTTATGTGATAAGATTGCCATACTTGGCCTCGCTCTGTCCCTACCCCGACACACTTTCATTCAAAAACATAGTTACACAGTGCAAAAGAAGCATCGCTGTTAAGGCCTACTGCGCAAAACAACATGCTCAGCTGTCCTAACATATGGTGTGTGTGTGCACCATGGGAGCTGCATGACAAAAATACCATAGCAGCAATTAAAGCGACAACAAACAAGAGTTTTAGGTAATTTCTTCTTCTTTTTTCAGGATCATCATGTGCGTCCTTATGTAAAGCAATGGCACTGATAAGCCACATAATTCAATAGACCACTTTGTGTGTCCACCCTTATCAGAGCTGCTTGAGCCATCACTTCCAGTCACTTCTGTAAAGATGCAATTAATTCTAAAGCAGTAGCGTGAAATTAATTTATTGCTTGTAATTAGTTTTCGGCATACTGTGAAAACAATCTCTTCAGATAGGGTGTTTTCACCCTCCACCAGAGAGTCTGAGGACACTTGGCTCCATCTGACTTCAATATGGAGTGGCGTCTTCAGCTGCCAAGAACGTGGAGCTCAGAAACTTCTTAACTCCATGTTGACGCTGGCCTCAAGATTTACAGTTTTAAATGACACGTGCGAGATATTTTAGTTGCTATCAATGCACAAGACAAAGTAATTTCTTCACGGTGTGTCTTGGGAAACCACAAACCAGGTCATGTATATATGGAATTGAGGTTGGTTTGTGAATAATTTAATCACTGAATGTGCGTGTTTCTAAATGCAACAGGCCTTATTGGAATGACTGGGATGCGTTCATGACAAACTACAGCAACTATGTATTGTTCAAAAAGATTCTCAGATGACTTATTATATATGATTCACCTGTGCTCTCCTCATGAGAGAATGTTACAAATACAAGATGTTATTACTGGCAGTGCCACTAGGTGTCACACTTACCTCTTATCTGAATTGAACACAGGCTGTGGAGGCGTGGCTTAGGGTGTGTGTGTGTGGGGGGGGGGGGGGGGGGGGGGGAATATTAATAGAAGGTGGCTGATTTCAGTCAAGACACTTTCCCTGTCTATCACATGTGTAACCAAACACCTGAAATCACTTCAATTAAGCTGTGAAGTCATGACAGCCCAGTTAAAGTAAAGTGATGTGACAATTTGTGACAGGAGCCTCATCATGCTTTGATATGCCATATGGCAGACTGTACATTTATCACATGCTCTTAAGTCACCTTCACTGATATTTGGTGTCACTTATCCAACAAGATCAGGCTCCTCACTGGACCCCTGTGCTCATTATAACTAAAGTAAGAGGAGCTGACCACCTCTTCTCTAGGATAGTGTTCTAACACAGTGGATGAAACTGACAAAACTCTTTTAATGATTAAGACATTTAACTGTCTCTAAAGGATTTATCATATTTTACGCTTCACCACAATTAAATCAAAATTCAAAGACAGATTATATTGTGCTTTTGGCATTTAAATGAGACAGTGTTTTATTTACAGTAACCAGGTAACAAAGAGTAAAATGAACAATGTATGTATTTCTGGTAACCAACTACTACTAAAGATATAATGTAATTAGGTGGAAAAAGTGTGACATTTGCGGTTTTGCCATCATCATAACACCTCTTCCTAGAGCACCATATGGTAGGATGTACAGTACTGTACGCTCGTTCAGACTACTTGTTACACTGTTTGTTTGAGGTATTGTGTTTCTTCCCGGAGTTGGCGTCCATATCTTTCACACTCAATTGAAATGTGCCTCTTACATATTAATTAGATAAATTTGTTTAGCAGCGGAAAGCCTCAGTGAGACATCTGGGTCTTAATTAGTCAAAAGGATTCAAGTGATAAACAGTCTGAAGAATATGTGTATAAATGCTAAATTAACCCATTCAATTAAATCCGTAATTATTAAAAAGTAGAGTGGCCAACATGCAATCTAAATATTCATAGTTTGTTTTTCTGGTATTTGTTTTGCGGGATGCAGATACAGTTTTTAATTTTTATGATGTTTAATCACATTACAATATGATGATTTTGTGGTGAGGTTTTCCATGTCGACATCCGATCAGTATCTCACAGATCAGAGATCTCATTGTATCTTCAAAATGCTAATGAGTGGAACGACCCTTGTAAACATCATCTGAATTAATATGTCCTTATTCCCCATGGAATTTAAATGACGAGTCCATATGATTATTACTGCACAGAGGCCTCTTTTATCAGTCAGCGGACACGAGGACATGAGTGACGCACACGGTAAAAGCATAGACAGAAATGACAGGATTACTTACTAGTAAATTTGAAATTGCAATTATTATTGTTGTTTTTATTTTTGTTGTATCGATCCTTTCCCCCTCCAAATAGTTAATGACAACATGGTAGGAATGTAACAAACATAGCAAGATGAAAGCTTGACTTTCATCTTATTTCTCCTAATGAGGATGTAACATTGGAAGACCAAGCATTCATCAAATTTCACCACCATGCAAGTGTCCACCACAGTAAGAGCCGGGCGAAGGAAAAGCCTTAAGACTCATTACTGCATTGAATAAATGGCTGAGGTTGACCACTGCTGAGGCCATTCATCACCTCTGAACCACATCAAAAGACAGTTTAGGAATGTGGTCAAGACTTCGGCTTGTGTTTGTCTCTATTGAACGCAAGCATTGAAGTGCAATAAACTAGAGGTCAGGGTCCAGCAGCAGACGTAGGACGCGCAGAAATCATAAAGTAGGCTCATGTTCATTAGTGTTCATCCAGCTGAGAGTCACACAACAGACCACACTCCGGGTTAGGCGGTTAGGCTTTGAACAATGTTCTGAAAGAGATCCACAGTCTTGGTCTTGTTGGCGTGAGGATGAAATCACTTCTTCAGCTACTTTATGTCAAAATAGAGCACTGCATAATACACTCATACAGTGTAAAACAAAACCCAAAAAAAAGATGCAAACAAAAGGATTACAGAAAATAGCTGCATCTCAAAAGGGTGTTGTTGTTGCCAGAAAGCCTTCAGAGAATAAAGAACGTTTGTTACAAGAGTTTCTGTCTGACTAAGAGCCTCAGTGTGACGTTGTTGCTTGTAAGAAGCGCCACGTATTAGCACAGTGGCCCCGTTACATTTATCTGACAGAAACAGACAAAAGGGGACCTGACAAAGTGTTTTTCCTCTTTAGTTATCATAATCAAAGTGAGCCCTCTGCAAAAATCTTACTGTCATGTTTCACCAACTGCTAGAATTTAACAGCCCAACTGCTAGGATTTAACAGCTGAACACGCAAGGATCAGCGGAGTGTGACTTTCCTGAGTAGAAAGAGACAGATAGACGAGGTTAGACAGGCTATGTGTGAGAGAGATGGAGGGCTAAGGTTTAACAGGTAGATTAAGAAGGTAGGAAAGAGAGATAGAGTGCTTGACACACACACACACACACGCACACACACACACACACACACACACAGAGGTGAGATAATTTTCATATAGGTGTTTGTGACTCGATTTTGGGGACTGATTTGGGGCATTAAATCAGCACAAAGGTGGAGGCTCACTGAGTGTGAAACCCCTGCAGTGAACATCTTCAGACCACCTTCTGTGTGAGCTGCTGTTTTTGCCTCACTGTCAGTCTCTTGGCTGGGTGCAGAGAGAGACTTCAGCAGACTACAAAACGTGGTCTCACACAGGGGTTATGCCCTGATAACCACACAGTCTTAGTGAGGAATTTAATTGGCCCACTGCACATTTGACTTCAGGGAATGTTTTGACACTGTAGGTGTCAAAACAAGATGAGCAAAAGGTTGAAGCTGTAGATACAAAATTGTGCAAACCAAATCTTGGCCCCCTCAGTCCTCTGAGCTCAATGGCCATAACAAAAAATTTGCATATTGATGAGGATGCTTGGAAAGTTTTTAAGCCACAAGCAAAAAAATTGGACTAAACGCAAACATCACCATTTTTTGGGAGAAAAAAAAAAAACATTTTTCTGCTGGACAAATGTGTGTTTATTTCACATATTCTGCAAATAACATGGCAATGCAGAGCTGTCTATCAGTCACTGAGGATCTGTACTGGCAACAAATCCGTAAAATGCACTCACTGCATAAGAGGGCATGTAAGTATACAGCTTCATTATCTTTGAATAAATATATCCACAGAGGTAGTCAAAAATCCAATACTCCACAGCAGCAAATCTCTTACTAAGTCCTGTGACCACTTTGTTGTTTATTTATACCAAAGTCTGGAGAAGTTAAACCACACTGACACCCCTTACATGTTGATCCCTTTCATGTTCCAACACTGAGCTCAAAAGACATTTTTTATATCCACCAACACCGATGCTAAGGGAATACATTTTATTGATTTGCTGTCAGGCTTGGATCAACATGGTCCTATCAGGAGGCTCGGTACATAGCAACACAGGCGGTGGACGGTGAGCAGAGCACAAATAAACCAGCAAATGATGATGTGTACTGTGGAAAACACAGAGGTTGACCCCACATATCATGCAGCTGGCTCAAAAGAAGCAGCATCCCACAAATCTGCCATGCTCCGTCGGGTTCACTTGGCTTGCATTTCCAGACAATTGGCAGCCGAGTGATAGATATCAGTGTAGACCTGATTTAACTTTTGTTTGGGAATCAGATAATCAATACGAAATTGAATCACAGCAGCACACTGCACTATTATAGATCATTCTTGTGTTCCATATTGAAAAGGGTAGCATCCGCCAACAAAATCCATTTGGTTAGCACTTGGTAAACATTTTATACAATCTTAAAATGAAGATCAATCCTAACTCCAAGCAAGGATTTAGGCTATGTTAACTTACTCTGAAAACACTGTGTACATGTGGAAAAGAAGTCCCTCCACGCTGCTGTTTTTGTGAAAATCTCTGTTACACTGAAATGCAGGAAAACATTTAAATCTCAGTATTTTCAGTATTCATTGGAAAGTGTTTTGGAAAAGCTCGGTGTTTAGATGTGGGAAAACTCTGACTTAGTGATGGATAGAAAAACTATTGTTATTATCCATCTTAGGGGGACAATTATACCAACATTGGCATTGTCAAAGTTATCATTCTACTTTCTGGGAAAAACACTTATTCACTTTCTGACAGTCAGAGATTGATACCACTCTTATCTGTCAAATATGAGGCTCTAGCAAGCAGGTGGTTAGATTTTGTTACCTTTGGACACAGCCAGGCTAGCCCTTACCCTTATTTCCAGTTTTTGCGTTTAGCTGAGCTATCTACAAGCATTTGCATTTAGTCATTTAGGAAACACTTTTATCCAAAGCAGCTTACAAAAAAGGGAAACAATCATGGTAAAGTGCGACTAGGACATGTTAATGCAGCAATAAGTAGTGTGACAGTACTAGAGGGAAGTGTCGATTGACAACAATCGAAGTGTATTGACAACAGTTATCAGCTAGGAGCAGTAACTTCATGCAGCCGCCGTGGGGCAAATGCTCAAGAAATAGTGCATGACATTAACCCCAGTAAAAGTGTTTTTACACTTTTGTACTGATTAAAATGAGATATAATGTATTTATTAATGAAGGAGTCCATGTTACACAATAATCTACTAGAAAAGTGCTTTTGTGCTACAATGTTACATTCTGTTGGGTTAGTTGACTTTTTCTAAGGTCACTTTCTATACCGCTAGTTTTCACTGAATTGAATAAGAAGGCGGTGGGTTTGTCACAGTGCTATTGCCAGTCTGAACACGGCCTTGGTGCTTATACACTGTCACAATGTGGCCACTATGTTTCATTTATAACACCTGTTCATAATGCACACCTCATTCAGCAAACAGCCAACCTTGACCTATTTGCTTTACATGCAGGATCACCTGTTCCCCTGCTGTTCCCCGGCTCGCTGTGTGCAATATTCTGTCTGCGACGAACTTCGTGCTACGCCTGTCTCTTTAAATAAGGGGCGAGGTTCCTTTTTTCCCCTCCTGTTCTTCTACCCGCCAAAACCACCTCCTCTTCTTCTTTCATCGATTGCAAGCCCGACATCGCAGAAATCACTCCATCTATTGTGAGTGGCAGGTAAAAGAATGACAGAGGAGGATAAATCAATGCAACTACATTTGGCAGTCATTCCTTTCCTCTAACCTTTCATCCTCTCCACCAAGAGGTCAAATCAAAGCCCCATCATCAGCGATTCCAACAATGTGGAATGAATTGTTGCATGAAATGTTTCTAGACAATATACAGGACCTCTGTACCAGACCAGAGTTTCCATTTCCAGTTGTAGTACTCCAGGATTATATCAGCTATTGTGACTAAACTGAAGATATTGTCTTATCTTATTAATTGTGATGTATTTCCTGTCACACTTACTGACTTTTATAAAATTATTGTTTCTATTTGAAACACATTAAAATTCAATCTTGGCTCTGATTCATTTAATATGTGCATAGTGATTAACTGGTATTGACTGGAGGAGCCCCCCTCAATGCATCCTGTAAATACAGGTCTCAAAGAATGACCAACACCTGGCGAGTTTGACCTTTCAAGGGTCACTGTCCAACACGATGAATCCCTCTAAGATCAAATGATTATATTACCAGGCGCCTGTGATTAATTACTAACAGGGCCTGCAGCAAATTGCTGCCCCAGATGACAGCTTTTGTGATAACATTTCTTATCAGTGACCTCCATCACCCCCTCCATAACTCTCATAGATCACACAGCCCAGATTTAGACCTCCTTTCATGGAAGGTATTAATGGAGCCATTGTTGCTATATGATTAAACCCATGAGAAGATTTGCAACCTTTATTTTTAGTGCATATTAAACAGCATTACAAATTCAAGGTAGAGGACAGAAAAATATGAAAAGAGGGTAAGCATGTTGTATGGACACAGAGTTAAGACACAGAGTTCTTATTTTCTAATTAAAACGTCCTTGAAGTCGCTGTGCTACAGTTAAGACAGGCGGAGGCGAGACAAGCTAATTGAAAAATTAAAGGAGAACATTATTGCAGTGTTGAAGTCAAATGCTTTATATCCTTCCAACCTCAACTCAGGATGTCACCTCACGTCCTACGTTGGCACTGAATGTAAACATAGGTTGTCTTAAACCATATAAAACTGTGTGGTCGTATTTCTGGTGCTCAAATATTCTAGACATCTCATGTATTATTTTAGCTTGACATCTGTAGGATCTCTGGACACTCCGGGATCTTCACTAGAATTTAAAATGATTTTTGGGGGTTTGAGCAAAGTTTATCCACACAACATGAATTCAGAATGAGAGAGCCACCGGCAGGTCAATGGAGATGACGAGGATGAGATAATGCAACCAAAAATGTACACATAGGCACTGTTGAAATATTAAACTTCAGGTTGTGTAGCTCTCGATACTCTTATTGGTTCTTTTTCATTATTGAATATTTGCTTTAAAAAAAAGAATAATTTCAGATTTTGATTCAAATTTATATATATTTTAATTATGATAACTATTATTATAACTATGTGTTGTTTCTAGAGCAGCAAAGGTAGTGTTTACAACAGCAAAGCCACAATATAAATTAATATCTCACTGGAAACAAAGTTACAACGTCGATATTCCTGACATCAAAATACTGAGTGAAGTTTAGAAAGAATGGAGAACACAGACATCAGTCAGTATCAGTGATTCATCCTGTCCTCTGTGCTCTTCTGACGAGATTCACTGCCTGCAGGTACTGCTAGTAGAGAGAGGAGGTACTTGTTTGTCTCAGCCAGCAGCTCAATTTACAAGAATTAGCCAAATTTTAAGACACATGACAAACTAAGGTACACAGACTACATACAGACATTTTGTTTTAGCTTGTTTTCACAGGTGCAAAATCATCTGGGATGGAAAACTGACAAAAGTCCACCCAGGGGGTTTAGGTGGATTTTAAAATATCAGCTTTAACATATGGATTTATTTAATGTGATCTTACTGCTACAAGCGGTTTAGCAGTAAAGTCAAGAGAGTTCAGAGCTGGGTCCAAAATTGTATTAAAGTGCATTGCATCCACTATACAATGCAAGTTCATAAACAAAACAAAAGCACAACAACTGAGTCCAGTCAGTCTAGTAAGTTCAAGCAATTAGACGACTAGTTGTCACCATAGACTGAATAAAACACGGACGTGGTATATGTGACGTCACCCACAGGTTTCTGAAGAATCGTTGTGAAGCTCAGAGTGTGGTGGCTCTTGTCGTCGCCATCTTGGCAGTCCTGCCTCAGTTGGCTAGCAGCTAATCTAAAAATAGTCAAAGATGTGGAGCGTAGGTGGGCTGAATGACGCACAAACAAGCCACCTGTGATGGCACCCACCTGTCACCTCAAGTACAGTTGTCAAGAACAACGAAGTACCAGGCTGTAAACATGTGTGTGGAGGTTGCCGTCTGGTTCTCAAACGTTTATGAAAGTTAAAGAGACTAACGTAATAATCAGCCTTTAAAGTATAAAATTCACAAGAGGCACCAAGTGAGCCACCTGTTAAATGCTAATGGTAAATCGGTTATGATTCCATTAATATTTTTGCAGGGCTTGTTCATCTTTATTTAATAGTAGCAACTGAAGGCAGACAAGGAAGTGGCGAGAGAGTAGGGGGTGCCATGCAGCAAAGGGCTCCAGATTGGACCTGATCACGGTCACGAGTGACTGGAGCCAATCCCAGCTGGCATTGGGTCAGAGGCGGGTTATTCCCTGGGCAAGTTGCCAGTTTATCATAGGACTGAAACATAAAGACAAACAAAAATTCACGCTTACATTCACACCTACGGGAAATTTAGACTCACCAATTAACCTCCATGTCTTTGTACTGTGGGAGGAAGCTGGAGTACCCGGAGAGAACCCATGCAGACATGGGGAGAACATGCAAACACCGCACAGAAAGGCCACAGCCGGATAACTTCCAACTTGACAAAAACAAATACTCTCCAGCTCCTCTCAGGTTTCACACCACTGCTGTTCCCACCTGAGCCTGCCATGTCTTCATCGTCTCCAGAGTCAGAGTGCTGGTTGGAGCTACCCTGACATCGCCAGACTAATTTGCAAATGCCAGAGCAAATGACACATCATAAACAGATTTATCTGGTTCCATGGCTAGGACAAAGCTGCTGTAATGTTAAATCAACTTTACTGTGTTTTCTTGTCATCAAACCGGCCTCCATCGGTCTCGTCTGTGTCCCAGTCCAACCATGTTCACAGCGAGGCTGCTTAGCCTGGTTCCACTGCCTTCTTGCCTGGCTCTGGTTCTGGCGCTCATCCGAGCTCTGCTCCCCAACAGCATTCCCTGCTGGGTCCCATGCCTGGGGCTTGAAAACCTCCAACACTTCTCCAGTGCTCTGAGCTTTCAGTCTGGGAGCTAACTAGCTAATGGCAGCAGTTGGTGGCAGTGCGCCGGTAAGTGACTTCCATGTTCCAAGAGAAAAGGTCTGTGTTCCTCTGTTTATCCCAACTGTAAAGGTAAGGCATAGAAGAGGAGGAGAGTGTGTGTATGTGCGGGAGACTGCAGGATAATAATAAGTTACATCAAAATATTAAAAAGTAAAAACGTTAACCGTAAACCTGTTGGCAGTAACTAAGTAACCAACAGCACTGATGGTGATCTCTTGCACCCTCATAATCAAAGTTTGGCTTACCGAAGAGTTAAAGCTTGTTTATCATCAACACTGCAGTGGAAACTGCTTCTATTAATACAGCCTGAGGGTTATATGGTGAAAAACATTACATTTATTCCCAGTTGCGGACAGTATATTTATGAGGCAAAACATTTTTATTAATAACCCGGAGACTAATGGCCAAGGTTGTTGCCAGCAGAAAAAAAAGTAATGCCTTGTAGCTCAGATAGCATACAAGTGTGTGTTTAAAAAAAAACAACTCTTGGTTGTACACCTACATTATATACCTGACTACAATATTCCACAGAGTTTAGTTAGAAGAGGACATCTCATTCTCTAGTTACTCACAGTTGAAAATGTTCTCATCTAAAAAACACAAGACAACTTTAATTATTCATCTGAATAATTATTTCATAACTTGCCATTATCAAACCAAGTGAAGAGCCTCTAATGTGATCTTATATACAATGCCATGAAATAGTAAATGGAAAAATAAGGCAGCATGAAAGCCTAAATGTAACTCTTCAGAGCTTTGGGAGGGATATTTGCGTCTCTATGGATCCATGCAGCTAATGCATTGAAAAGTCCTTGTGCAACAGCAGCATAGGCGCATAGTGACTCAGTCCATAGGCAGCAAGTAGCCATAACAATAGAGAATAGGGCAGATGAAGGTTGCATGTAATTACACCTACCCTCAGGCTTAATTAGGTCACCCTTAAGTGAGTGTTGTGTGATAGTGTGCCTGTGTGTTCGTCCCGTGACTGAACGTGTGTGAATGTTATCTCCAAACAGACCGGAGGTTCATGAGTCATAAGATCAGGATGAAAATAATACAGGAGGCTGCTGAAAAGGGCCTCTCCACCAAGCTGAGAGCAAATTTGATAAAACATACTTGTGCAATGAGTGTGTTAAATGAGGAGGAGGAGGAAGAGTGGTTTACATGGAACATACAGATCACTAACATGCCCAGCATGCCCAATATATGAGTACCCAGGTTTCTGATTATTGTTTGTTGTCTTTGGCTCCTTCACATCAGCCAGTCTGTCATATTTATAGGCCGACTGATTGCATTATCTCAGCAGCTGAGCAAAAAGCCACTTTAGTTTATAACTGCCAAGACAATGCTGCATCATAATGCGACGTTGTGGATTTGAGTTTTTTTTGAGCTTATCGTCATATGGTTTGCTTTTTTCTGACTAACTGCTGTGTGAGAATGGTCAGATAACAGAGCATAACAGCTCACTAGTTTCTACAAGCTCTTATCCAGATTTCTACCATATATATATACATATATGTCTTCCCAAACTCACGCGCTGCATACACTTTAGTACTCCAGTTGTGGCACCATTTCACACAAAATGTATAATGTATTGTTTCATACACATGTATGGTCATGTTTAAGGGCTAGACTCTATAGTCTTGTCTTGCATGTTGGAGAGACTTAAACTTCACACCCGGCTACTTAGGATTCAGTCGTATTGACTCGTTTCAGATACTGTCATCACAGAGGAATGGCCGAAGCATCTCATTTAATCATGCTGGAATTATTCCAAGGTGACATTACTGCCTGCATTCCACATGTTATGCTGTTTTTTTCTTCCACTGCTTCCATTTTTCATTGTCATTTTAAACTGTCAACCTTTTGTCCTGCTCTCTCTCTCTCTCTCTCTCTCTTTCTCTCTCTCTCTCTTGCTGTGTCCTTGATATAAGTACCCACTGCTTCTGTCTGAGAACACCATTATTACCATGCATGGCTGTTTGCTGAAAAAAAGGGAAAGAAAAGCTAATGATGTTGGCTTGAGCTCAGAGCTAATTAAAATTCTATAAATATGGTGGAGGTAGGTGGCGTGATGGATGTAGTGTGTCAGAAGTCCGGTGAGCAGGGAGGGTGCGTGGAGATGTCTGGACGATCAATACTAGCATAGTGAATGCATGACACTGCATATGCATTTAATGAACCAACAGTTTTATCTGTTAATTACACACCAGGACACACACCTTAGCATTCTTCACACTGTGCTAAACCTTCCTGGCTGTCCAGATAATGGCCAGCTATTTCACACAACAAATCTGCAAACGGTGGCCACATTCCTCTATTTTTACCCGCTCACTTTATCTCTCCCTCTCCTGCCCGCGCTTTCATTTCTTGCAGGTAATTCTCCATGCAACACACTCCGCGCTATATCAGTAAATGTAATGCATTTCTTCTTTTGTCCCTTGACCCGCCTAGTTTAGAGGAGCATCGGCATTCATTCAGCCAACATTGTATCTCTGAAAAAGCCAGCAGTTTCTCAATGCGCTGGGTAAATTGTGCAGACAGGCAGAGAGGGTTACGGGTTAATTGGCCTAACAGTTGACGTTGTTGGTAAATCGTAGAAATAAAGAAATCATTTTCGGCAACTGAAGAAAAACTCAATTTTACTGTCAAAACTCGATATTTCAACGCCTCTGTTTGCCCATCTAAACCATGATCAATGACATGATTGGTGGTAGTGGAGGAGCAATCTATTAGTGCTTACTGTATGTTACTCCATTCTTTCTTTTCAGAAGAACTTTTCAGCTTATGGCTTTAAAACTCCTGTAGAGGAAGCTGTAGCATAATCTCTTATTACAGGAGAAATCCTTCTGTGATGCTGAATTATTTTGAGGGTTAAGCTTTGAATATTATCTCACACAAAGTCGTTTGTTGTGGGGTGAAGAGGTAATATTGTATGCAGACAGTTATGTAATTTACTGTGAAATATGACTAACGAATAGAGATGAATAGTACATAATACAGAACATTAACCTTTGCTCTGATTTACTCATAAGCTGCCACTCATGAGTCACTATGTCATTTTTTTCTACTCATCTACATTTACAGCACTGTCCATACATCTTAGAAGTGTTTTTTGCTGCCTCTAGCACATTGGATTTAACACATATGAAATGATTAAGAGGTTAAAATGACGACTTTCACATTAAATCCGAGCATGTTTACATCCACATCTAATTAATCATGAAGACATTTTATCTCCTTTTTTCTGTACATGCCCCTCATGTTAAAAAGGTAAGGTTTTGGACACTTTCAAGCACCTTTTAAAGCAGCTTGTTTCATCTGAAATTCGGCGTACCGGACAGAAAGCACAATGGAAAACACAAGACTGTCTTCATAATTGCAGACTGCACAGTAAGCTATTCATGACATACGGTACACACACAGACAAACACACACATACACACTGGATGAGTTCATGTTTTTTAAGCTGGAAGAGGTAAAGTAGAGAGCACAGGGACGCTAGGACAGTGACTCAGCTCCTATGAAGGCCTTAGCTTTAGTCAAATAGCAGGGTGCTGGTGAAAAGTTACTATTTTTACTGCAATTCTTTCAACACATCTGCTGTGTCTCTCTGGCTAACATTATCAGAGGAGTATCTTGACAGCTGCCAGAATACCCCCATGTATGATATGAAAGCTTTTTTTTTTTCTTCTACTTTTACATCAGCACATAGTGAGCTGCAGCAGAATCCTAATAAGACTAGATAAAGACAATTTTTCCATTTATCACTGAAATTTAGTTGGTATGCTGGAAGTGCTCCACCATAATTTTGAAAAGTGATAAGCAGATAAAGTAAATGAATGAATGAATGCTGCTTTCACATCTTCAGAAACTCATAATGTACTTTTGTTCAACAAGATTTTAATATATCTCCCATTTCATTCTCGTATAGCTTCAACAATGTTTTGTAATGGAAATGTTTATTCAAGACTTGCAAAATCTCTGGGACTTTCCAAAGCAATTCTCCCTATGTCTCTTTCTCTTTCTCTCTCTCTTTTACTCTCTCTCTCTCTCTCTCACACACACACACACTAACACACACACACACACACACACACACACTGTACTGTGACCTCTGGGCCATTAGGTCAGCCTCTTGGTGTTGCCTCTACAGCTCTCACAAACTCACTTCCCGTAAATGTAGTGTTTGTTTATTTTTTTTTAACTCCAGCAGCTGTATCTCGTCTTTTCTTTCACTTGTGGTTGAAACTTGGACATATTCAGATTGGGCTCAGACGGAGGAGGCAAAGATAACATTCCTCAGGGTAATACAGTCCTCCAAAACAGCAAACAGCTTTGTGTTTGTGTGCAGTATCCTAGTGCAGGTAGTTACTCAGAATAAAAGCATTAGAAATGTGAATATGATGATATGATCAATTTCCAGACAGTGGGTGTGCTGTTTTCTGATTAACTGGACACATATGAGTCACTACAGGTAACCAACATGTGACTTGTGTGTAACTGATTATGCATGGGGCGTATTCGAAACGGCAAACAATAAATGAAACAATAGATGAGAAATCTTCCTACAATGTACAGTCTGTGAGTGAAAAATAGATTTTATATTCAAGTTTATTCCTAAAAACAACAGGTGTGTCAGATTACCCATTTTGTTAGCAACATATTTGTATGTAAGTCAACAATTTTGTCAATGTTTTACATTAAGTTATTAAAATAATAATTAAAATAATTGATGCCGTTTTAGTCTTCTCATTGTGGCGCTGTCTTGCAGTGCATCTACAACATTGTTATCAGGTTGTAATATTAACCTAAAGCAGTAAATTGCTGTCAAAAGCAGTCAAAATAACTGGCCAAAAGTGCCCTTCATGCCAGAAAATCAACCCTGCTGACCATGCCAAAAGCCAAAACTACCTGTCAATTAGGTCAAATCCTTTGCACAGCAGAAATATCGCCATAAATTTGTAAAATCGACCAGTTGAACAGGCTGAATCAACCCTGCATGGTGGTGGAAATTTTGCCCTGCCTGTGGAAAACCAGTCTGCCAACTCATGAGGGAGGACAGGGTGGAGGATTGGTTGGATGATGGTGTAGCCAGAGGCAGGGCAACGCTGCTCTTTTTTTTGGCAGGTCATTTTGCACAGAGGCAGGGTGAGACTTTTGGCATGAAGGGCAATTTTACCTGGTAGGCGGATTTGACAACCAGAAGCAGGGCCATATCTCTACCATTCGGGGGGGGGGGGGGGGGATATTGTCTGGTTGGCAAGTTGTTTTTCCAGCAGCAGGGAATATTTCTGCCACACAAAGCAATTCTGCCTGGTCAGCAGGTCGTTCTTCCAGAGGCAAAGCAACAGGAAGATTCTCTTACGGTTGAAGTTAAATTTCCATTACTAAAAAGGGTTCGGACACAAAAAAAATGGCTCACCTTTCACGTTTACTGTAAGTGTCTTGACATCACATTCCTGCCTCACAAAAGCAAAATGGCGGTCAGTGGAGTTGATAATAGATACAACAGGCGACCTGCGGAATGAGAAAGCCACAAGGCAATTAGGAGAGGTGCCAAAGAAGGCTTACTGCACTCCATTATGTGTGAGTGTGGTCCAAATTAAAATCTAATTTAAAGTAGCATCAAGATAAAAACAAAAGTGTTTCATTTCTTCAATTTGCACAACTATTCCGTTCCATTAGACATGTAATTTCTGCTCATCAGACACTGGGTGGAATCGGTGCCCCAGAGGAGAGCTTTTTTCATTTAAAGTAATTAGTCCTGGAGAACATGGATGAGCAAGCATGCGAGCATGTGTGCATTTCTGTACGCGTGGGCAAGAAGAGGAAGATAGGGACAGAAAAAAAGATAGGGGAGGGAACAGGGGCATTTTGATAAGAAGACATTAATTATTTAGTGATAAGTATTGATTCCAATGTATTGAATTTTCTATTCGGAGAATTTTATTTAGCTGACCAGATGCAAATGCTTTCCTCTCTTTGTTGTTCACCATTTATAATCTCTCACAGTTGACACCAAAAAAGCCTTCAGATTATGCGGTGTTTTCAGTGTCCCGGTAAACACACACACACACACACACACACACACACACACAAAATGTACTGGATTGTAGAGTCAAAGAAGTGAGATCCTGCTGTGATGACCTGACTACTGCCTACTCACTTACAAAGCTTATTAGACTGACTCACTATGTGGATGACCAAGCTCATGCCCATTTACCATTATCCAGAGGCTATCCAGGCAGGGTGACCATGGTGGGTGGTGGTGAGCTGAGTTTCTTCTTTGTACTCAACCCACCAGCCATAACTCTGATTGGAATGATTGTGCTTTACTCCATATGGGGTTTCACTGATCAGGCCTTGTGATCTAAACAGGAAGAAACAAGTTAAAAACTACCTTAAAGCTCATAACTAAAGAAAACTGTTGATCAGAGGCTAACAAAGTGCACAACAGTAAAGGCTTTCTTAAAATAGAAACACAACAACTACGGAGCTCTAAAACTGCCATTAATGTGATTCCATAAAGCGATGCACCTCCGCAGAACAGCCAGTGTCGATAGCCACACGAACATATCCACAAGAAATGTGGCTGCTCCACATGCACATACAGAAAAATCAATAAGAGTGTTCCGCACATTGTTTTTCTGTTTTCTTTGTTTGTGAAAGCTTCTGGTAGTGCAACTACTAAAAGGTTTTGCATCATGATATCAACACAAACTCCTCTGACCTCGCATCCAGGGCACAACCAGACAGAGCCTGCAAGTTCTGGGTTTTATTAAAAGTGATTTCGAAATCAGAATTATTTTCATTTATATTGTCCAAATGGTCAAATTAGTGTTTGTTCATTCATTTTTGACAAAAAGCCAGTTCTACATCTGGATTTGGAAACAGATGTTCCCTTTTAATAACTGTTGTTAAACGTTTTCGCTGATGTTTGTTTGTCAGAATTACGAAAAAATCCATTAAATTTGAGGGCGGATACACAAACTATTCTTCACTTTTGTTAACATAACAGACAGGTCACTTATAATGGAGAACTGCATATCTCTATTTCGTAACAGGAAAGGAGAGAAACTGTTTGCTCATCCGCAAACTAACCGGCATGGTCACACTGAGCTAAATTCAATCCAACTTCCTGGCCAATTTACAATAGAAAATATCTCTCCTCTAAAGCATTTTACTATACTCATATGGCAGTTTCAAATGTTCTGATGCTAGCAAGGCTACACACACAAAAAGCAGTAAAAGAAAAAGATTCCCACACACATTCCTTGATTCAAAAGGCAAAGAACAGTATTCTCTCACATTCATTTTTCTCTCAAAGGTTTTATTTCTTGTTCGGCAAGATCAAACAGAGAGATCTGCAATTAGAAAATAAGGCATAAAAGGCTACAGCATTTACTGAAACTGCAGGTGAAGAATTGTTGTTGTCACTGCTTAAAAATTCTTTCTTTTCTTACATCCCAGTTTTCTCCAACTTTGGCATGTCCAATCCCCTACGCACCGCAGGAGTTGTCAGTGCTGTTGGGCAGAGCTACAGGCAGACATGTGGCACCTCTGTTACACGGTGTTGCCAGCCACCTCTTTTCACCTGCTGGCGATAACACATGAGAGGCTCGCACTATCTCCCATGGGTCCACTACCCACTGGTGCAGGCACCCGGACGTACAGCAAAAAAAAAAAAGGACACCCAGCCAGGCTGCAAACACCATAAGATGTTTCTGTTGGAACACACAAGAAGCTGGAGGTACCGCCAGCAGGAATGTCATTTTTAATTTAAATATTCCCACTCAGTGATGTAAAGCAAAAAAAATACTCGCCACAGCTCCACTGCGTACACATAATTACCAACATCTACATGTCTGATACTGAAGAAGCCAAACAAAGCAAATGTGAAGACCCAGAATAAATAATCAAGAAATGAACGGATCATCAATTAATTCAAGACGATCTGAGTCGTCCTAGAGTGTGCTAGGAGTAGTGTGTTCGCTGGAACTGATGCACCGGAAAACAAGAAACATGTTCACTCTCTGTAACACTGATCACTGACTCCCATGTTAAGGAAAGCAGAGAGACTGGGACGATCAGCCACAGAGAAAAATGTGCTCAAATAACACACCCTGTCAGCGCAGCCTGCCCTGCCAGCTTGATTAAACTATACATCAACAGGCCTGCACCCATGAGGCCCCGAGTAACAGAAGGGCATGGCTCGATGGACTGGGTAAAGGGCGTACACTGCTGCCTTTTAGCATTACTTTTCACTGCAGGTTTGTGTCAGAAAAAATACAGATACAGGCAAGCACAAGTGGTAGGATCTCAAGTTTCTCTGTGGCATCAGAGCTGTGAGAGTGTACCAGCTGGTCTGTGAATGTTTTAGACCCACTGTGCTGCTGATGAATCTCTGCTCAGCTGTCTTACCAGGAAGTGTTTTATCTACCGTGCCACACCTGCGGAACCAGATATTCTCAAAATTCATCTCCTTCTCACCCATGTTCAAGTTAAAGCATATTCCCTGTAGAATCTCACATGATGCCTGAACCGGGCTGGGAGGCCTGACCCAGATATTGCATCCCAACGTCGCAAACAGCAGCCGGCAATATCAGTAAAGCTCGACATCTCTCTCACGCTAGCGCACGGTTCTTTATTTTCCTGTTTCTCCTTTCCCACCACCGCCCCCAACCCCTTTACCTCTTTTAGAAAAGTGTAGAGCCACAGGGGAAGCTCCCCAGAGGAATAAGAATGAGAAGTTTGTTAAAAGAGTTAGTGCGTCTGAAGAAAAATGTGCAAGCATGCACTAAACAGTGAGGCAGTGGATATATTGCTCCAGTTGTTCAGCAAATTTGTTTTTTTACAGTATATAATTATGGTAATTATAGTAATGTTCTGGAAAACCATTGGGAGAATAATAGTGTTTATTTAGATCAATGGCAATGCTTTAAAGAGTTTCAGTCTCCTAGGTAAAAATTAGCGGCTCTAGTGTTCCTCTATAAACGCACTAAACAGCTCCACTATTTTCCCTTTTAAAATTTTAAAACGTTTTACTGCAGACACAGTTTACATGAAATAAAAATAGAATATGAAATGTGCGCTTTTTGGGTGTGAGCAGGTGAAAGTGCCACCTTTGGGTCTGTGAACTTAAATGACCCGTTCTCGCTGACGTATTCTTGTCAAGTTAGCACTATATGGTGAGTGACCTTCCCTAAAACTGCACTATCAGGAACCTTCTTGTCCTTGTGACCAACTCCACAATGACAGGAGACAGATACTGTGAAGTAAGCACCAGTAAATCCAGCCGCACCACTCAGAATGAGAAATGCTATGGGTAAGAAAGGGCTAATTTATCAGCATTAAGTCAAATAAGGAAGAGATAGAGAGAAGTGGTAGTAGTGGAGGGTTGGTGTGAGTGTGTGGTGTGTGTGTGTGTGTGTGTGTGTGTGTGTGTGTGTGTGTGTGGGGTTGCGTACACATCAATTGGACTGAAGCAGTTAAAAGAGACATCAATAGATAATGACTTCAACTGTCCCTTCATCTTCACTAAGTGTACGACGGCTTGTGGTACCCCAACGGGCTCTTCAGATTCTTCAAAAGGAGACAACAGAAAAAAATGACTTTGAATGACATTTAAGTATGACGGCTTTTAGTGGAAAACATATGCTTCTTTAAGTTCCTCCTTACTCTTTTCATTTTTATCGAAAATTCAAGCAATCAATGGTTTCATGTCATGCTAACACAGATGTGTTGCTCTTTCTCTTTCTCTTATGCATGCACGCACAGATAAATAAAAACGTATGCTTATACCCTCTCTCTTTCTCTCGATCACACACACACACACACACACTTCTGCTTCTCCACCAGAGCAAAGAGGCCACCACTGATAGCGTCCGTGACAGATTCGTCAGTGGGTGGTGGGTGTGGGTAAGTTGATGTAGTGTGTGTGGGTGGACATGATTTAGTACACACTGAAGCTTACCGCAGTGAGACATGATGGCACTGCTGGTGGTTGAATTAAAATTGTCTAGTTAAAGTCAGCGCAAAATTGTACTTCTTCGTCCTCAACTAGTCTTTATTCTTGCTTCTGGTGTGCTATTATTCAGTACCTTGCAGGTCTTTGTGAGCTTCTCCTATCTTTCTAAAGTTAATAAATCTCTCCTCGTGAAGAGGCTTTAATGCTTGTAGAAAAAAAAACAAAAATGGAACAAAAGTGCATTCTAGATAACGCATTAAATTATTATTTCCGGTGTTTGCTGTTAGAGAGATTGATACTGATGTTGTTTTGTGTAAATGGCAGCTGTTCGGTGACAGGACAAGGAAAAAACCCTCCACAAGTTTTCCCAGAATGCCTCAGGCCAATATAGCAACTGTGCACAGAGGACATCTCATAATCTACGTGGAGAACAACAGTACAATGATTTTGGATTTTGAAGTGTAATGAGCATCACTGCCTCTAGGGGTCACTAACAGGGCTTTACTTACAGCTGTGATTATTAGATTTTTTTTTGTTTATAGCAGACTGTGTTGATTTTCATTGAAACTGTAATAAGACTTGTATTCATTATGTAATACGTTTATGTTCATTTTTAATTCTTTATTTGGTTTCCCTCAAATGTTTTTCATTGTTTATATGTCAAGCGCTTTGAATTACCTCTGTGTTTGAAAGGTGCTGTAAAATTATATTTACTGGCTTACCAGTAAATATAATTACTGTGAGAGATTATTGAAGAGGGTGTACCCCAACTCTCACCTAATGTCGACTAGGATCGACTCCAGCCCCCCCGCAACCCTGACAAGGATAAGCAATTATATGGAAAATTGACAGATGGATTATTGTAGAGTAAATATGTTATTTAGTAAGTAAGGGGTTGTGTTAAAAGCAGTCTGTCATTTTTAGAAATGAACAGTGAGGGTGATCTACCATAACATGAAGTAACTCAAATGCACTGTCAATAACCACATGAAACATTACCATATGTTTTCATTATATATTTATTTTGCACTGCTAGCTGGATTAACTTTGCGATGTTAATGGTGAAATTGTAGATGACATGGCATCAGCGATGATGTCACAGAGGATAATGATACAGCTTTTACACAGCAGGTAAGCTAACGCTATGTTAGAGTTAGGGTTGCAGCCCCAGCTAGTGGGGCAAAACACATAACCAACATTGTACATTAAAAAAAAAAATTAATTGTTCATTTAATTGGCTGGTATTTCTGGTGCCGACTAGCAAGAGTAGCAACATTAGTCGAATAATTGTGAACATCCCTAGTAGAAAGCCCAATAATTGTGATGTGGTAGATTAATGAGGTGAATAAAGAGGGATTGATGCGGTGGAGGATGAAGGACAAGCAATAGTGAAAACACTCATCAGTGGCAGCTAATGTTACAGGGGAAATAAGTGGCAGCAGGTAAAAATCATTCATCTGATTCATGTGGTGTTGACATGGAAAGTGACTGCATGGTCCATTTTTTTCTCGTAATGCCCTAAAATGCATATATCTGTATTTTAAATGTTATTGTGATTGAGTGGTTTTAAAAAATTGAATATTAAATAGTCTATATGTCTGATTACCATTAAAAAATTAAAAAAAATATGTGTATATGATACGATACACAATGGTAATGGAATTTTTACAACCCTGTCTGTTGAAAGGACGAACAATGAAGAAGTCTAATGCAACCTCTAAGTTAACATTCATAATATTAGGACAAATTGCCCTACATTTTGCATACACTGCCCATGAAGGTACAACTAAAAAAGTAAAATGACTAAAAAAAAATCACCAAAATTGGGTGGGTTTCATATGACAGCAGCAATATGCATGGCTGTGCTGTGATTAAAGGTCAACTCTCTCCTTTGTGTCTGTGATAGAGTTTGCTCTCGGCTCCAGCTGGGATTCCTGACACCATCATACCACAGTTTATTCCCCTGTTCAGGGGGACAATCATCTTTCAACCCTGCAGTGCTCCTTGTAGTGAGGGCACAGAGAATAAATCACCGCTGCCCAGCCCAGAGACATGGGAAGGCTGTTAACAAGTTCAAGAGAGGCCGGAGGACCTGTCCAGAGAGGGAGTCAAAGGTCAAAGCTTCACCGCAGGTTTAGTAGGTCAACTCCTGACCATGTAGGCTGGTATCTGCTAGCACAATCTGCTAGCTCAATTTAACATACAATCAAAGTGCTGTGTGAAGATTCTGTGTTATTTTATCAACATCATCAACAGTGGTGCATTGCAATGGCAAATAATCACCACATCAGAGGCAATAATGGGATTTACACAGGGTTTTGATGGCAGAAGCATCAGTTTTGTTTTTTTGGTGAAATCAATTCATTTTAATGAAATCACAGCGATCAGTGGATACCTAGCAAGGTTGAAGTAAACCTGCACCAATTATTTTGCACCAAGTTCAACTTTTGTGATACACAATTTCTTGCCTGTGACTGATAGCAAACTGCCTTGACAGTGCCGATGAATTTGTAGGGAACAGAGGCGAGAATAATGGAAGAAACTTCCATATTCATTAGCTGTGTTGGACCATCCGTTTTTATGTAACTCTCGTCTGTCAGAGAATAAACTTCTCCACCAAAGAGGAATGGTTTGCAGGCAGAAGTTAGCAACTGAGCTAAGGAGCTTGCTAACTAGCTCACAGAGTTTCTCCATTTCAAACTCTCTCTTGAATTAAACGGCGTACAGTCCTGAGACAGAGTACGAACTGAATTTTAAAAAAAGTATAAAGAGATTTTGTGCCTAGCACCACCGTGTTTCCTAATGGCAAGTGAGTTAGCAGTTAGCTCGCCAGCTACAACAATTTACAACTATTGCTTTGCCTTCATTAGCTTTAGCTTGATTTTAACTAAATGTTAGTAATACCATTGATAATGGTACCATTCTATCTATATACGTACGTGTCCCAGTGAGTTTTGACAGTGGGTCCTGAAACTGAAGCAGCTCAATCTCTGCTTTTCCTGCTGTGACACGTTTAAACGTCTTTTGTGGAAAAGGGCCTTTTCATCCAATAACTTTATGTGTAGCCAACCTCTTACTTTCTGATAAATGTTTACTTAGGGAAAATACACACAAGCATATTCACATATTTTCATTTGTTTACACATAGGAAGAGTCTAAATTGATATGATAAAAATCTGTGTAGAGAGTGAAATAAATGTCTTTGAGTGGAATAGAATTAAGTCCCTGCATGGTTTAGGTTAGTCAGTGTTTTATTTCTTTGTTAGGAGAAATACTTTGTGTTGCCTCATTCAGATTCTTCAAATTATTGTAAAATGATAAACAGCGATAATACAGCACAAAAGCCATGTAATGGCTTTATTTAGAAAACCAGTGGATTAGTGCTTCCAGCTCCATTTGACCATTAAATTCTGCCTTTAGACAATAATTTAAAAGCTTTCACAGATAACAGCACATTTTCTCAGATGTTCCGATGTTAGCAATTACCAAGGCCCACTTATATTAAAAAAGCGGCACTCTCCAATTGCAGGCTAAACAATTTAGAGCTACAGTACCAACAGTGCCCAGCCATTTGTTATTAAAGTAAAGAAAAAACAGTTTCAGCAAAAGAAGACACTAAAAAGACACTAATGAAAGCGTTTGCACTGAGACATGCATCTTCCCTCTTGTCTAATACCCGGATTAACATTTTTTTAGACATGGCATTTCCCCCCCGCCTTTATCAGCATAAGACAGTGGGAGATAATTACATGCCATAGCCTTTCATTGCCTGTTCAAAACACTTCTTCAGCTACATCAATCAATATCAGTTATATTGAGACGGATAAATAATTTGCCTGTTTAGAAAAAAGAAAGGGCTTCATGGGTGTCACGGCAGGTGAAAACTTAATTCATTTTACAGTGTTAATAAAAACGCAGTGGTATGTGGCAATATAAAATATATCTAGTCAATAACTAGACTGTAGGCGATTTTGAGGCACCCAGACAGAATACTCAGTATACTGAATTATGACTCTCTCTATGAATATCTATGTAGACAGATATAGATAAGGATGTATGCCATAGAAACTCCACAGAATGATTAAATGACTGAACAATAATAGAAGAATTTAATCAGTTTAAATGTATCCGGTCATACATATGTATCTGGTCTTTCTCCTACTTAACCTTTCACCTTCTGACCTGCTGTCTGTCTGGTATTTGTTCGTCTGCCTCTGCCTCACTAACTCTGATTCTGAACACGTCGTCCCACTAAAACATTCAGACTTAAGCATGGGACTTTTTGATTAGTATTGACTAATTAATTCACAATCAATTTGTTATCTTGCAGTGTGTCTGAACCTGTCAAGGCAAATCAATCATCTTTACCCCCCCAAAAAAATAATAAAAAAGGATGTCAGTACAGTAGAAACACTGATTTTAAACCTCAAAAACACATTCTTATCACCTGATCCTGACATATTCAATAGATTTTACATATATCCTCTGTGTAGGAGATAAAATTTTGGATGTATTTCTCAAAAATTCATTAAATTAAACCCCAATATATTTATACATAGTGCATGTCTGGATGTGGTGGAACGGCTTGTCTCTTTTAAAACTACACCATATTGGATCAAACATAGTGCTAGAGCCTAGAATATTAGACATACTTATGTATACTGGCTGTGTGTGAAGCTCCTCTTTTGAAGGTTGAGATCTCCTGTTTCAATTTCAATTTAACTGGCCAGTTGCTTTGATGGGTAGCATTAATTGAAATATTGAAATATTAATCAGTAAGAGCTAAAAATGGGATTCTTGTCTAGCACTGGTTAGGACCCACCTTTTTCTACAAAAACGTCTTCTGGGTATTGATGGAAATGATGTTAATGGATATGTCAGATGTCACTGATGGGTTATAGCAAAGCAAAACAAGAAGTCGGCTAACATACGCACAATGTAGCACTAAGTGAATTAAGCGAAAAAGGCAATTAATTCTGATTATCAGGATATAATTTGGATTGCGGTGAATATGTTGCAAGATAACATTCTGGCACGGTTTTTCACTGCTCTGAACATCACTGTTGTATTAATCTGCTCTCCTGCATTTAGCTTGATCTTCTCTCCTCTGGCTTCTCTTACAACAAAGCAGTGCTGCTACAGCCTGAATGTTTTTTAATGTCTCTTTCTCCGTGAACGCTAGCAGCATAATGCATGAAAATCCTAGGGGTGCTTATGGTCACAGGGTTTCTAAGATTCTGGAGGCACATCAAGCATCTGTCAACATACCAAGTTTGAATCACTTTAAGTAGATCACATCTTGCCCATTTTAACATTTAGTCAACTTGTAAATGAACCCACCAAACCTGTCTGCATGCTTTATACTTGTAATTTATTTATAAGGAGCTGACTGACTGGTGGAGTGGCTCTATTTGTGTTGAGGACACTACAACAAACGGTAGCCTATTGCAACCACCATCATTTCAAAGTCATTTTCATTACTTGAGATGTTAAATTACCTCCATTCAAAGCTCCGTAAACACAAACACTTTCAATTGCCCATCATGATGCATTTACTATCCCATGTCTTGTCTTTGGATATGCTTATTTTCTGAAATGTATAAATGACGTATTGAATTTGCCTTGAGACTGAATGTGGATATCAAATGTGATCAAATTGCAATCAAGTACAACCCTTAGCAGACACTCACAGACACACAGACACAGAGAGATCATCTTCATTCAGAGCAGGTTTCAAATTATTCAACAGATTTCAGAGAATACTAAATAGGAGCAAGGCATCTGTGGGTATACAACATAAAATGAACACCATCTCCCTACAAATTATCCATGTTTCATGTTTCTAATTATTCTCCACAGAGGAAACCTTTAAACTAAAATGCATCATGAAATTCTTTCTTTATATTGCCAGATAATAATCCTTTAAAATATTTCTCTTTCCAAGCAAATAAAAAGGCACATGTTGTGCAGAAACATGCATCAAGATGTTTTGAGCTCACTGTTGGCACGACGTTTATATGATTTGAAAATGAGTTTCTTTAAAATTGAACTTAGAAGCAGGCGCCCGGACATATTTACGTGATTTTAAGCAACAGGTGACGTGCCAAATCACCAAGTGAGTGAGGTCTCGGTCTACTACGTTACTATGTTTAGAAATTTACAACAGATTGTGCAGATATTCAAGGCTTGTGAAAATCTGAGTAACAATGCACCCATGATCAAGAAGTGGAAAGCACAAGCAGTCAGCCAAAATCCCCTTCAGTCCAAGAACACATGCAGCCCTGGTATGGCAAAGCTATTAGTATAAACATTGATAATGACTTCTCACTGAGAAACAGGGGCCCACAACGTGTTTTCCACAATAGCTACACCATCCAATTATCCACAGATGTTAACTTCACAGAATGCTGGTTCACCACATCTGTTTGTTGGTGGGAGATCTCATTATAACAAGCCTGTTTTAAACCCCAGCATCAAGCACTGCTTGGCACATTTTATTGCAGCATGTTGAGCATTTACAACAAACATTCCTGACTGCTGTAAAAGTTTGCATGTTAGACTTGATGACTTCCAACAGTCAGTAAAATTCCCCTCATCGTTGCTGATTACAATCGACACTTTCCATGTCAACCTTTTCTCCATGATGTATCACTCGACATCAAGTCACAAAGATACTTTTCTCACTTCTCTCTGTGAAAAGATGAAGCTGAAATCCAACACTGTGTAAATAAACCAGGGCTGAAACTAACAATGGCATTTCATTATTGATTATTGTTATAATTACTTGATTAATTCACTCCTTGCCCTGTCTTCCAATTGCTTGTTATTCAGTTTACAAGGACATAACACAGACAAGCAACAAATCTTCACGCTTGACAAGCTAGAAATACAGAATGTTTGGCAGTTTTGTCTGATGAATGACTTAAACAATTAATTTTCAACTTTAGTTTCTAAAGTTGCTACAAATTAATTTTCTTCTGATCCAACCAGTCATTTCTGCTTGAAAATAAACTATTTTTCTCCACATCAAACTAAAGAGACAGCATTAAGTACGACTATGCTAATGCATTGTGACATGTGAGAACCTGTCATTTGTTTTTAAACAGGTGAAAATGTGCAGAGGTTCTTCAGAGTCACTTACACGTTAATGAACAGTAAACCTGAACAATGAGCTACAACTCGACGACATCTGCAGTTGCTAGAATAATTTCGTCTCATCACATTTAGTTCTCATCATTTAAAGTATCACTGTACTCACCAGAGTAACAGGACAAGACAGTGCATGTGATATAAACAATAAGACATATAGACATATAGTATATGCTCATAGCAATAAGACAGTGTTTATATTCATTTGTGCACTGCTGCAGAATTCTGAGCGCTGCTGCAAAATTTCACACAATCATTAATATCAATGGGCTACTAATGATTTCCACACTGTGCGAGCATGATAACACCCCACAGTTGGCTATCTCCCGTGGTAAAATTCAGGAAGAAGTATTAAATGAGCAGCCTGGCTTTGGTGTCCTCGCCTTCCTTTAAGTCAGGGGTGTCCAAACTGTTCCACAAAGGGCCGGTGTGTTGTATATAAGGTCTCAAAATGGCTCCTTTCAGCCTTTTGCTGGTCTGTGGTGTGGTTGCCTTACCAAGGTGGTGAGTAGGGTCCCCGTTTCCTCCTGTGTGTGATTTAGTCTTGTTTGTCCTCACTAACATGTGTTTTTTTTTTTTGTCTTTTAGACTCACTTGCTGCTGTGCTGCTTTGTGTTAGTTTGTTTTGTTTGTTCTGCTCTGCTTTGTTCTGTTTTGTGTTGCTCTTTGTTTATTCAGTTTGGTTAGTTTAAGTATATTTTTAATTTACATTTGCAATATAGTTTGATTATTGATTGGGTTGTAGGTTTTGTTAACTTTTTGTCGTTCCTTTCTGAGTTTCAGTGCGGCCTGGGTGTCATCAGGTGGGAGGCTAGGCACCGTGGTGAGGATGTCACTTCTTTTGCATGCAAGTAGACACTGGGGCACTTTTAGTGTGTTTGTAGTGTTGCACCCCAGCTTAAGAAGCCTCCCACTGAGGCCCCAGCCCACTGATTTTAGTTTTGTTATTGTTACTTGAACTTTATAGCCGGCCTTTTAGTGTTCTTCTGTTAATAAAATAATTTCTTATACTCGCCTTGTGTTTAACCTTTTCTCTTTCTCAGCAGCAGTTTTATTTTTAAGCCTTATTCATTCACATTATTTCAAAAAAAAAAAAGTATTTGCTGTCTCTGCCTCCTCAGTCTCGACCCTGAGTCCTTGTAGTATTAGTATTTCAGTTTTCATATCCTGGGGTGTAAGTCCACAGGTGGCGCTGTTGGCCCTAAAACTCTACAGACTACTCCGCTCCTTGCCACGCAGGGAAGTCGTCGACAAGTGCATCAATCCCCGAATTCTCCCTCTACTCATTCTTCATAGTATATCTATGTAAAAGGTACTGCTTTTGTGTCCAGTACAAAGAACATTACTTAGCAAATCAGACTCATGCTAGCCATGACAGTGTTAAATGCTGTTTGGAGTTTCTACAATGTTACACTCAAATCAGGTCTTTTGTTTTGTCAGTTATAATTTAGTGATTTCTCTCATTGCTCTTTAAGCTTCCAAACTGGCCTTTCTCACAACCTGACACAGCTGAACCTCATAACATTAAGTAATCCACTTGACAGTTGAGCAACGATGTAACTTACCACAGCTACTTCTCTTATTACAGTGATAGCATCAAGTGCACGTGAGAGTAATGACGGAGCTTCCATGCATGATATTACTACCTGCTTATTCAGTGTTAAGAATGTCAGGTACAAACTTAGACCAAACTGGTGCACAGTTTTGTCCTGTACACATAATATATTTCAATTTCCAGATGAGTCTAAAAGACTGGTTAAGAGGTCGATGGTGACCATGGAGGAGCTGTGCTTAGCAAAGTAAATATTTAATGTACAAATAATTAGTAATTATATCTAATAGAATTAATAAATGTAATTCTTACACGTTACCTATCCAAGTGCTAAGTGTGTTACAGAAAGTAAGACTAGTAGTGCAGGTGAGGAAGGAAAGAGAAATGAGAGAGCAGCAAGAAGGACACTAGAGAGGGTGCATTGGTTGGTCATGAGAGAGTACAGGAGCAAAAAACATCGGCAGGATCACCTGAAGGACGACTCAGGGAGTTTGAGTGGAGATGCAGATATCCAGAAACAAGCCTTGGTTGTACCACATCATGACCATGCTATTCAACATGGCACATAACCTGAATGAACCTCTACTAGAGAAAAAAAATGTTTCAAGGAATGTTCTGTCGCTTGTGCTGTCAACACAAGACAGCACCAAAAAAAGGTGTGGGCAAGAGACAATTTATTGAAACTGGGTGTCAGCTTTATGGAGTTGACATCCTGGACTAGCACCTTAACACTCAACTCCATCAGGCGAGTAAAAAAATGTCATTCCTCACAGACGCAAGGTAACATAAATGGCCTGTCAACATAAAGCTGGTAGCCAACATATTGGCATGTGTTATTTTGTCCATGGGGTCATAGGAGGCAAATGAGAAGAGACTCTGTTTATATTGTGTTGCACTGTGTACAACAGATCTACCCAACACCTTCTTGCATGATCCTACACACTCAGACTGCGTGTGAATACAGTAAATATCCAAGACATATTTACTGAAATATTTACCCACCCAAATCCAGCCTAATAAATCTCAATAATTATCTTACATGAATAAATACCTTTGCACAGTACAGCTAGATTCCCCTCTTCCCATTTGTTGTTACCCTCCTTGCAGCTAATAATAGGGAGTGATGGCAATGGGGAGAAAGGCACGGGAATGCCATTCTGGCAGAAATCCTTTAGCTGATTTACGCTGGCCAAACAATTATCTCGCCAAAACACCAAAAGAATAGGTGGGAACAGGGTGGGACAGGAGGGGCTCAAGCTGGAGAGCAGCGATAGGGGTCAGGCGTCATAGAGGAAGCGACACTGTAGAGCCAGAATGTTTTTTTTCACGTGTACCTCCGTGAATTACGGGTTTATTTCGACCAAACCAGAGTTAGGGATTGTTGGAAAGCTGAAAAACCTAACCACAATGGTTTTGGTGAGTTTTATTTTGATCCTGTCAACTGTGAAGTGTTTTAAATGAGTTAAAAACAAAAATCACATTTATTAATTCATTAGTTAGTTGTGTATGTGCGGTTAAGCCCATCAAAATCACTCTCCTGCCAGGTACCAAAAGTTGGCAACCCTGCTACAGGTGTGCTGGAAGCTGTCGAGAAACTCATCAAAAATGATGGGTGGGAGTAAGTTTTGTAATTTCTGACACTGGTGTCATCTTTGCTGTATGTTGTTAATGTAACAGTAATATCACCAAAAGACTTGACCTTCTCTGACGTGCTGCAGTAAACTGTCGGTCTTATTTCTGGTTGCCGGTGCTTAACTAACTGGTATAACTGCTATAGCTCAACACAGTTCATTTTGTCATACTCACTTCTAGGGTTGCAAGGGGGTGGAAAATTTCCATTAAATTTCTGATAAATTTCCATGGAAAGTTAAGCTTGGGAATTTTGGAAATATTCCAAATTAGAATTATAAAAAATAATGGGAATTAACTGGAAATTGGGGGTGATTAAGAAATTGAGGGTAAGCTAGCATTATAAGACGGCCTCTTAAATGGTCAATGAAATGATGCTAGCTATAGCTTATTTGGCAACTAACTTATCAGCTAGCTATCTACTGTATGATACATTTTCATGTGCTATTTGCAAGTTAAACATTAATACCATACATCGAATATATTTACCCCATAATATCATCAAAACTTACTTCACTTTATGTAGTCCACGGGCTCAAATGTGTGGCTTCAATAGTATTCACGGTTTATTCCCATAAATTTTGCAACCCTACTCACTTCATTATTCTTACACATTCAAACAAGACAATTCTCCTCAAGCACTCATACCTCTCTCAAAATATTATAAAATATTTATATTATATTATTTTTTTGTTAATATTGACTTGATCTTAATTAGTTTCACAGGTGAAGAAGGGCATCTTCACAATCAGTTCCTAGACATGATCAGTATACCTGATGGGGAAAGCACTGCGTCAGCCATCAAAGGGGTTCTGTCCAAAAAAGACAATCCCACCTCAAAATTCAAATCAAATCAAAAGGTTGGGAACAGATGGAGCTGCTGTAATGATTGGTATGCACATAAGGCAGATTCACTGGGATGGAACACAAATGCTTTCTAAAAACTTGACTTAATGATGTTGTTTTTTGACTGGATGCAGAGAGACTGAATAGGGTGGCCAAGCAACTGCAGGACGCTCTCCCGCTGGCTGGTGTTTTGTTGCCTTTGCTGCACATCAGCTCGCCCCGTCATGCAAGGATGCGTTCACAACTGTAACCTACATGGCAACATTCAGGTACCATGTGCAGCAGCTGTATTTTTGCCGCAGTGCCAGCAGGATTTCAGTCCTTGGGCCTGTCTGATTTAAAGGTTATGCAGAAAGAAAAACAATTATTGCATGCCATTTATGACTTGTACCTGCTGTGCCTGCTTATCCTTTTATCTCATGATTCATAAAATATTTCTTAGCAGGTGAAGGACACATGCTGGCTATCGCAGCCATAATGAATCTCCAGCGCAACCTCTGTGCAGTCCTGGCAGCCTTGGCTGAGGAGTCTGAGGTCAACAGGTGCCCATTAGCGAAGGGGCTGTATTCATTTCTGGCAACATACAGGTTTGTCACACAAGTAGATGTGCTGCCACACCATATCTCCATGTCCAAACTTTTCCAGAAGCAAAATTTTCTTTCTGTGAACTTCCAGGTAAGATTTAATTTTAACAGCATGTATTTCAATCACTCTTGCCATCTGCTGCTTTTACAACAGATATGTAATCCCTCTCCTTTCATTAAGTTCCTGTGACAATGGCTGCTCTGAGAAGAATCAAGGATGCAGGAGACAGTCGGTCTCCTGGGTTATTCCTGTCCCAGCCACATCAAACTTGAATAATCCTGCAGGACTATCGGCTTTTTGTATAATTAATGAGGAGGAGAGGACCGGATGCAACATAGAACAGCTTCGGACACGATTCAGGAGCCAGGGAAGTCATAAAATAGCTACAAATAGCTATATATTAAGACAAACAAATAAATAAATCTACTTTTGTTCATTATTTTTAGGTATTGGTACTATTTCTGGGTGTAGCGGTGTTAAGCCTCAGGCAGCCATAGGAAGCGAAGCTGACAGTGTATCCAACCTGACAGTCTTGTTTGAGAAGTTTAAGACAGGCAACCAGGTGCTGCAAGAACGAGCCTCTTTCAGGCAACACATCCTAATTGAGCATTCTAGGTATTTAAAATTAGACTTTGTGACAAGTTGTGTGGCTTAATTAATGTTTTATGTAATTCTCTTCTAGGAGGTGGACCAGAAAAATATAACGAAGTTGGCGTCACAGATTAACAAGATGGGACAGCTCTGTGCTGGCCTCAGTATGCTGGCTGCCTTTGGCCTCACAGTACTGGTGTCCAATGTCAACAGTGAGGAGAACTTCTCTGCACCGAACAGGCTAATTTTAATCAGATTCGTTATTAATTGATTTCTTGCCTCACCCTCCTGACTTCCAAAAGTCTTTCATAAACCAGGGAAAACACTAACATTTTGAGCTACTCTGACAACCGTGAATACAGGCTGATGTTGCATGCTTGTGGACACAGGGCACCTCTAGTGAAATAAAATTCTAGGGAAAGCACTGCAAAAGAACATGCAGACAAGTTGTAAAAATGCCTAAAACATAGCAAGATTTTCTGAACTACTCTTCGAACGGTGAAACAGAATGCATGTGTACTGGAAACTGCACTAGGAAAACTGTGTGCACGCAGCAAATTTGAACCAAAAAGCTGATTCGTAAATGGTGATGGTTGTTTGCACAATAATTTTGATGGCTGCTTTTGTTCTCTCTCCCAAATAAATTTGTCTAACCCGAGGGTTAATTTAAAATGTCTATGACGTCCACGGTCTGTCTTCAGCCTGCAAACTTTTATATCGATGTAGTCATGTTTCCAGAGCCCAGAATTTGACCTTGTGATTACAAAAATAAAAATGTTTGTTGTACTAAACAGTGATTATCCTTCAACTGACCTTGTGATCACTTGTACTACAATTCCTCTTACAGTACAACAATGCTTTTGATTCAACAATAATTTAAAAAAAGATGTCCTAATGGAGCTTTAAAGGAGCAGCGTGTGGGATTTAGTGGCATTCAGTGGTGTAGTTTCTGATTGCACCTTGCCTCAGCCATTCCTTCTGAGCGTGAAGGAGAAACACACATAAGAGGCTCTATCTAGAGTCAGTGTTTGTGTAATATATTTCACTTCTGCCATATTCTGTCAATAGAGCACCGTAAATCTTACACACTGAACTTTTAATTGGTAATCCGCAAAACCCGAAAGCAGCTTTAACAATGTGAAATCCCCCATTGGAATCTTTTCTCCTTCCCCTCACAGTGTCACCCCCTAAAATGGGAAGATAGGGTTGCCTATCCCCCGTGGAGAACGCTCAACACCACGGTACCTTTGAAAATATACCTCTCACCCAAATTACAGAAATTGCAAAGTAGACATTTCCACACGTCAAGGACACAGTGGGAGCATGCGTGTGAAACCTCTTTTTATTTCATTATATCATCAGGACATGCGATGTCAAGCAGAGATCCCATGCTGATAATATAATTGTCTCCTTGTATGGCAGAAGCAAAAGCATGACACCGTGCACCTCGTGAGAAAGATGAGGAAATTGAAAAGGAGTGGGGGAAAAAAGTGTGTTGACGAGCACACGTGCATACGTTTGTGACAAGTTACAGTGTTAGCAGGTAATTACCGTGTGTCTACAGCAAAGGGAGCGTGAGTGAACAGTGAAACAATAGTTTGCAGGTTGTTCTCATTTCCTGAAAAACATTTCAGATACTTGTAATGTCAGAGTAATTTTAGCAGAGCTCTCAACTTTTTTAGAATAAAACACACAGGAATTCAGAGACGCCACACTGCATTTTACTCCCCCATTCGGAGTCAAAACTGAGGCCCCTCTGGTTCACGGTATAAATCACTGTTGAGTTAGAGGTTTTTGTGATGAATTTACATACACTGTTTGCAAACGGTGCCCTCTATAAGGATCTTGTAGCCATGAAGGCAGCGAAAACATGACCTTTAAAAGCTGCTTTGTTGAGCAATCCGTTCTTGCACACACTGCAGTACCCAGCCTCTGTGTCCCCTGTAGAATTAGGTTGATTGAGCATGGCCTAAATTGGATCAACCATATCTTGCATGCTGGAGCCCAGGGCCTGTTAAATCGCCTGGAATATGAGGTGGCCAAACACTTGGCTATTTAGGTGGCGGGACGGTTTCCAAACCAAAGCCTGGGAGAGTTATAAACCTATGGGTCTCCGTGACTGACTGCTGTCATTCTGCATTGCTTATTTTAGGTGTCCACATATAAACTAAACCTGAACTCAGCCCGCAGTCATTGTGTGTATATATACACATTTTTGAATGCATGAAAGTCGTTTCTGTCAAAGAAATAAAGCTCACCAGCAGAATTGGCTAAATTTTTGTATCTGTTTATGAGATTTTCAGAAATGTACTTATCTCATTAGTATCGGACATCCACAGGGCAAGTGGAGATGGACAGCGGTGGTGTATCAAAAGCTCTCAGCCTAACCACCCTCAAGAGTCACATTACATGAAAGAGAGCCGAATTTACAGTCTTACTTGGTGCTGCACTAACAACTGTCTGCGCCAATAAAAAATAGACTCCTACCCTCCCTAAATGTAACCGCTGTAGAAGCTATTAGTATCAATCAGATCTCAGTGGAGAAGGCCATTTGAGAGAAAATGAGGCTCAAATCAGCTCTGCAAAATAAAATTGATGTGAAATATTAAGATTTATTGCTGCTCTTCAAAGCCCTCCCTCTCTTGTCTCTCACTCCTTTCCCAAGTGTCCCCCCCATACAGCGTGCTAGGTCTGTGTTGGGCAGACAGTTGCACAGCTGGGGGCTAATGCAGAGAGGGATGGCTGATGATCCAGGCTGCAGATGGAGATGTGCCATGGGAGATTAATTCCCAGCACAGTCAGAGGGCTCCTGAGATTTTAATTATGCCCCAAAAAAGGAGAGAAACAAGAAAAAAAAAATGAAAAAAATGCTATGTCATTAATAATTTATGAGCAACAACAGAGAAATGTTTTTTATTTCAGCCGAGGGATTGTCATTTTCCAACTGCATGGTACTTCTGTCAGACCTGTCCTCACTGTGAGGTTTGACTAGTCGAGGGTTATGGTGTAATGGTGTCATGCAGTGTACTGGTCGAGGTGGAAGAGGGAGGTGACGACAGCACATCACCAGAGAAAGTGATTTGGTGGTGCATTAGGAGGTAATGCCTGCGTATGGCCATATTTATTTATTTTTTTTACAGCTTATTACCTCTGTCTCACAATGAGTGTCTGGCTTCCTAAAAAATGGCATTTTATAACCTGTTGCCAGTAGAGACAATAATTTCCGTAATGTGATATACTGAAGACTACAAGCAATTTTGAAATGGATTAATGCTGACCATGATCGATCCCACTTTATGTTTGAATTTTGCATCAGTAATGAAATATGGAGGCCAGAGGAACATGTGCAGGATACTTGTTTAGTTCACTTGTGATAAATAATAGACGAAACATTTTCGAGAAAAATGCAAAAAATTTTTTTAGTTTTTTTTTTGCCTCAAGCTGACATTGATCATGATTCAAAATGTCACTTAGATAAGTGAAGGTCTGACAAACTGACAAATATGCTGTAATGATATTTAGCAAATAGCAAACATCTGTAGATAATGGTGCATAATATGATTTGCAATTCAAAATTTCATATTATGACTTTATTTGAGTGGCTAATGATATTCATGCTAATTGTTTCCACTATATGGTGTCTGGTTCCATTTTATTAGAAAAGAATGCAAAGTCATTTAAATTGGAAAATACTTTGTGCAGCACATCTCATCCACTTGTATGCTGTTTGGGAAAGGTTTGTGAAAGTATATTGCATCTCCGTGAGGAATAAACGCATGAATAAGTGCTATTTTTACTCCAGTAATTTGTAATATTGGAAAGAGGCTTTCAAGTACAAATGAGCTCATTTGTTTTCCCATTGAAAAGTCACACAAACTGCTGCTTACAGAAATAATCTTAGCATGCCTCTGGTCTTTGTGAAGCTATTTGGACCTATTTAGTTGTATCTATTTGGTCAGTTACCGATAACAATTATCTTTATTGTGTTAATAAACCATCACAATTTAGTCAATATGTATCGGAGATATTCCTCATTGTATAGTATGTGGGTTGACTGCTAAATAGCCTTCTGCATGATTTATTCTAAAGGGCAACCATGGCAATAATGGTTTAATGGACTGAAGACAAATAGACAAATAATGAGACATATAAATCAATAAATAAGAAATGGGCATGAAATGACCACATACACACATAATTACACACACACACACACACACACACCACACACACGGTAAAAAAAAACAAAAAAAAACAGACTTTGGAGTTTCAGCTGGCAGACTGCCGTGTCCTGTATTCAGCAGTGTGACGTACAGACGGACAAAGAGAGACAAAAAGAGGCTGTTTAGCTTGCCTGAGTCACGCGATTACACATCTCTGCCTAATGGGGTCCACCATTATTCGTCATGAGAAGGAGAGTGAGACACGGAGCAGTGTTGGTTTTTGAGATGCCATGTGAACAATTCATCCACGCCGTCATCCTCTCAACAAAGGAGGAGAATGTTTGGTTAAGTTCAGTCACAGTTTTATGGGAAAACCCTGAATAAGACCTTGTTACCTTCAGTCATGGGGAGAAATCACTTCTGATGAAGCTGACACTGAAAAAAAGGGTCAAAATATGCACCATGAAGCTTTGGGTGTGTTAGTCTAAAAGAGAGTGCTGAGGTTAAAATGGCAGAGAGAATAAAACATGAATTTTGTCTGTGTTATTTATCTCTTAAGTTACTTCCTGAAAATATCAAGCACATATTCATTCCATGGTAATAAGTATAAAAATCGATGGATTGGAGCAAATTTGACTTACGTATACAGCTGCTTATTAATTCTAATTTAGTACATTGCACATTGTTAGCATCAGTGAGCAGCATCAGACATTGTGAAACTGTGCATGTGTGAAAAAAAAGGGATGAACTAGCAATTAAAGTTTTGATGAACACAAAGTAGGGCTTAGATGTATCCAGAGTAAAAAAAAACAACTTGATTTTTCACATTTCTGAGACTGAAACTGACACTGACACTAGTTTGCATAAGGGTATCAAAGCAAAACAGCAGGAAGCACGTCTTTGTCCCTCTTGCCTTGCTGAATCCTCTGATGTTACATGTAAAGGTAGAGGCTATTAATTTGACCGGTTGGCATGATAAAAGGCCAGAGGACTCTGTCTGGTTAAAGTGAGGCTTCAGAATTTAAATTGGCTGAGGGGATAGGATCAGGAGCAAAAGGATTGGTTGGAGAGATAAGGTAAAGGACCACTAGATTGGAAAGAATAAGGAGTCTGTGGTTCAGGCTGACAGAGGTGATGGAGTGCTGTGCTGTGTATGATGCGGGCAGATACGTCACCTGCCTTAGGTTCACTCTCCACAGAGACAAAACACTACTGTTGTCGATTCCTCCTGGGTATTGGTTCTCTAATTTTCTTCAAAGGAAGGAAATAGACTGTATAAAACATGGATGTAGTCTCCATTATGTCACACATGGGTTTCCTAGGAGCTGTTGTGTGGTGGCCATCGTCATCTTGGCAGTCCTGCCTCTGCTGGCTCCCGGCTAATCCAAAACTTGGGCAAAGACGTGGAGTGTAGGTGGAGGTGAGGTGGGCTGGGTGCTCAAACAAGCCACCTGTGATGGCACCCACCTGCAGCCATGCTCTAAATTATGCATAACTTTAAGCCTTTATATAATTTGAACAGGTGAGTTATGGAAAAATTCACCTTCCGTGCACTATCGACTACCGAGACCAAGACCTTTTTTTGTACCAGACGGTATACATATTTATTTTCTGCTGTGAAGTTGGATATTTTAATGGAGATTGACTTGTTCTGTAGCCAGCCTCAAGTGGCCATTCAATGTACTACAGTTTTTGGCACTTCCGCGTTGGCATCACTTCACAGCCGCCGTTGCCGACAGGCTGGGAGGCGGTAAACAAAGATGCAACTGCTACTCGAACACATTGTCTGCTGATTAGCACTTTGTTCTGTGAAAGAAACGCTTGCCATAAGGACAGCAACGGGACAATTATGGTGTCTCCTTTTAATCTTCATCGACATCAGTGCTGTCATGACAATCATTATTACCCTCTTCATCATTACCATCAGAGTCGGCTCATTTTGAAATATCTCCAGTGAAATACATTTATTTTGTATGCTCGTCTCTCCATTCTGTGCTGTACGTTCTACAGCTTAAAAACACTCACAGCTGAATGGTAAATTCATAAAAGGATAAAAAAAAAAAACTGCTGCAACTTAGCACGGGTATGTCTCACAGATAACAATATAGCATTGGATAGTGCTTATGTAAGGCCAGGTATTGTGCTGGGGCATTAGTCAAGGCCAGCATATACTTCAGCTGAAAGGAAAAGGGAAACAAAGCATTCCTACAACTGGGTCAGGCAGACTCACCCTACCAATGGAAATGCTTCATTGTCAGAGGTGACAAAAGAAACGATTCGGAAACATCTATAGACACGCTATAAGGGACAGAGAATTATTTTTAATTAGCCTGTTGACCTGTACAGCGTAACCTGTTTGTAGGTTCCTCACAAAAGTATCCAACATTACATTTCACTCTTGATTTCATACGGCTAGCTTTCATTGTTGCCTCAATCTAACGTGAAAGAATTACCTTGCCTTTGTATTTAAGGACCTCTTCTCTTCTGGGAGTCAAGCATGTAATAGTGCCTGGCATGATGATTCACTGGCACTGAGTAGATAAACCCCTTATATTTCGTTGTAACCCTCAGCTCATGATCCCTCCTCCTTTGGACATCCAGCACCACCGTCCTGCCTCCAAGGAATAGTGGAAGCAATCTGTGCAGCCCGAAAGACACCCCGAGGAGATCAGTCTGAACAATGCTACACTGCTTCTTAGAGAGCTCTGGGTATGGACGTATAATACTTAATTTTATACAGCAGCCCACAGCATTTCCTTTGAACTGTCAGAGATCTGCTGTACATCACAGCATTGTCTGTTTCTCTTTGTCTCCGTGTTGCTTTTATACATGTTCTACAACTACATCGGCTATGTTAAAGTAGTTTCTTTGTCTGAAATATAAATGCAGTAAACGTGTAAGATATTTATGGATTTTTTTGTTTTCAGTTTTATGCTAAACCAAGTCAGATTCACCAAACCTTTTACCTGTCTAAGGTTGGCTTACAAGTGAAACAACAAAATATGTTGCCCACCACAACAACCAGTAAAAGTATTTTCTGATATGACGCCCATATCGACGGGATGATATAACTTTCTGTGCCTTCCAAAACAAATGAATGCTTAAAAAGTAAATTTAGTTTAATGATGTGACAAATCTAGTGGTTATCAGCTAAAGGTTATTGTTTTGTTAGGTTTGGGCACAAAAATGACTTTTAGTTTCATTGTCATGGTAGCAGTAATAAACACATAGTTAAGGTTACGGAAGGATTGTGGTCATGCTTTACAAAAAACAACGTTGACTCTCCGTGAACAGCCGCCTCCGGTGTTTAAATGTAACGTTTCCCATTCTCTACACCCCGAAATCCTCCATCTGAAAGACTTTGTCGGCAAGTTTCATATACAAAAAATACCACTGGAGAGTAAAAAGAAAATCTTTTAGAAGTCATATTACCCCGAAACCCCACTGGGCACGTGTCTGTCACGTCGCAGCCGTGACACTGTTTTGGTCTGTCCTCTACAAAACTTCAAACCCCACCGGGAGCGTTCCAGAAGTGGAGCGTTTAGCCCGCCAGACTTTGTTTACTTGCTCATTTTCCTTGGTTTATGTGCTTCCAAATATACTTCTGCATGTGTAAATATGCTATGCGGTTAATTTGTTTCAGTTTTGTCTGTTTTTACGACCGGTTTTGTTACCATTATTACGGTTTTATAACGTGTTTTATTTTGAAAATCCACCGGATTCTCTATGCTGTGTCCGGCTTCCGGCCAGCTCGAGCTGCTCTGTGTAAATTGATGCAGGCTGCTTGCAGCGACCATCAAAAATAGAACAGCCGCTTCTGCGACGCTTCGGAAATGGGCCGTAGCAGAGCCGGTGGGGTTTGAAACATTGACTCGAATGGCCGCATATCACTGCGGCGAACGCAGCGCACACGCAACGCTGGTGGAATGTGGGGTTTAGGGGTCTAACCTGTCACCAGAGCAGCACCTTACTGCGACAGAAACAAAGAGAGCAAAGCATGGATAAACATTACTTTTCAAAAGTGTTGAATTAAATGTATTTATTTATTCTTTATTCTTTTTAGTTGATTTTCATATTTTAACTCCAAATTCATTCAGGTTAATTCCTAAAATACAAGTGTTTTTCCCCGGGTGGAGGTTCTCGCTCTGGTGCGACTGCCAGGTGTGGACAACTTGTAAACTTAATTTACTAAAGAGTAAATTCCATGTACCAGAAAATTGGTGAATGCCACAAATTCTGCACTTAGATTCATGCCACTTAGACATGAATCTGTTGGGATGAGTGGTTTTTGCATGAGGCTCTCTCCTTGATGAGAGATTTTCTCTGCTAATGTGTACCACTGTTTTCACATTCTTTCATCACAGCATGTAGATTCCAGCGGGGCCTCTCTGCTTTATTTTTCTTGGATAAAAACACAGGTTTGCTGTTTATCTGTACTATCAGCATCTGGCACTTATTATAGAGGGATGGGAGCACAAGCTTGGATTATTAGGATTACGGGTGGATTGGTAGAAGGACGGGATTCATATAGCAAGGTTAATAATAGCAAACACTCCTTTTACCCACATAGCAGCAGATAGGCAGGCCTGAGGGCTTTCTCTACATTACAATAGTCTGAGCCTCCCCCCACTTTTGGAGTACAGTCCATGAGAAAAATCCCCTCAGCAATCTCCTCTGAAGCTGCTTCGCTACCTAAGCAAAGACTAACACGCGTGTACAAAGATGCACACAGGCATGATAACATAACATTCACAAAGGAAATACATAAACATGAAGATGACTCACATTTTACTGTCATTTAGAAACACCTCTGTGTTCTTCATTAAGCACATTTACAGCTTCAACACCTCGCTGTTAGATTCTTACCGTCTCGCTATCCTGTCAGCACATTTATTTGTATCCGCTATGGTGTGTGTGTTTGTGTTAGGAGTGTGTGCTGTATGTGCTATTCCTCAAGGCAGATATAAAAGGACCACTAATCCAGAGCGACAGAGGAATAAACACAATCCCTAATCTCATTGATCCCTCACAAAATCATTCAATTATACTCCACCACTGAGTATGGCACCATACACAGAGGGAGAGGCAGCAAAGGTAACAATCTCCTTTCTCTCATTACAGAACGAGAGACCCCGGAACTCAATGAAACATGATAATGAAATACCTCACACGAGCAGAGATACGCAGCTCCGTTCAAAAGAAGCCTGCCATGCTGCTTTATGACCATGAAATACTTGGTGGTATCACTGCAGAGGAATGTAGTTACTGTTATCAGGTTGGGGATAGGGAGGTAACGGGTGGCAGTGCTAGAGAAGGAGTACCCGGAGCATCGGTGCTCTGTTGGAGGGTAAGCGTTTGGTCTGAGGGCTGAGGAGTGAGAACGAGTGAAACGAGAAAGAGACAACGGATGTAAGAGGAGAGGAGAAGGGGGAAAATTCAGAGAGCTCCACAGATACATGCACCGCTAAGTGACCCAGTTTAACAGCCTAAAGCCTGCTACCTATTATCACAGGGGAAGCCTGTTTTTCCTCCTGCAGCTTCAGCGTTGGAGGGCAGACCCGCTCTGATATCAGCGTGACAGCTACAGGGTTGCTGCTGCCTGCTCATTGATTTAGGGGTTGTGTTTTTATCCTGTTCATTAGAGCCTTCTAAGCGGTTGTAGCGCTTGTAGGTTCGTGACATTTTAGCTCGTCACATCAAAGGCTTTGGCAAAGGGGGTGGGGGGGTGGGATGCGCGGATCAGCTGGGGGTATAAGGGCCGGGAGCCGAAGGTGGGATTGGTTACATACACACACACAAAAAAATGTATGAACAAGCATTCCTATGCCCTCTTTTCCTCTCTTATATTTCCCCCTAAAACCCCAAAATAAGTACGGTTGCATATGTTGGACTGGCAGTGACCTTTGGAAAACAGGTACAAGAACCTGCTCTGCCTCTAGGACCTCGCACTCCCGTTTTTTCTCTCCCCTGTAAAGCAAATGTTAGTTTTAGAAGTTAGTTTGATCAGGCCAACATTCAGTGTGTGGGGCGTGGAACGTGGAGGAGCTGGTTTGATGTATGGCACCAGATGCCCGCTGCCAGATGTTGTACAGGCTGACATGCAGGTCTGGCATGAGGCTAGTTTTCAGGGCTGGCCGTGAACTAATTAATCTACTCCCGCCCTGGTTTCACAGAAGGTCACACTAAAAATATGTGAGTTTATGAATATCTGAATGTCTGAGTATGTGTGTGTGTGTGCGCGTGTGTGTGAATCCGTGTGGTATGAAATGCACACATAAGCTTTTGTGTCTGAGAATGCGCCCATTTCCAAGCATGGCTCACTATTAATGCGCGATTGTACGAGCGTATGCTTAGTATCCTCTTTGTGGGAGTATATAATGGCCAAAGAGCATGTTTGCCAGTGAGAGGATAAATTGAAACAAGATGTGCTGGCCCCTCACTCCTTTGAAGGTGTTCCACATCATACCTCTGATTCTGCGGAGGGTAGGAGTACTACCATAAAAGGACACTCTGTTTACCTTAACCTGCCAGCGTCTGCTTGCCAGATGTTCCAAAGTTTTTCTTTCATCTCCTCACACGAACCTTATTTTTTATTTTTACAGCGAGTTTGTTGCTCTAGATTTTGCACTGATGAGAAAGAAGAAAAGTCAACTTTCTTCTGCTGGAGGGAGGAGAGGCTAAATTTGAACATTGTTTCATTTGCCTTCGAAAGCTTGCTGAGATTGAAGGATTTGGGGTGGAGAGGCAGACAAGGTTCGCTGGTCTCTCCTTCAGCCTGCCTGTACTGATGAAGACATTGATACCACAGGGACTAGAGGCTGGGGCCTATAAACATGGCCTCCATTAAGTCCTCGACTTTGGCGAACTCATCTACACATGTCAGACTTTCTCTCAAAGTCCCTGTTATTCTGACACAAGTGTTTCCTTTGGATTACTGACTAGCTGATTGCTGATGACTCCTAATAGCTATTTAAAGTCATTTTCTTTTCTTTTAACACAAGGACACATTGAAAAGGAAGTGAGAATTAATGGAAATATACAGTATCAGTGACACGCGGATCACTTGACTCAACCTAGAGTACCTTCTGCATTAACATGGCAATTTGTTTGAGAAAATAATAGTAGAAAGTAGCATATAATATTGCATTATGAGCAGTAAAACACATTAGCAAGAGCCTTAGTGTATGAGTACTATGTGAAGTAGATTAGCCTTGTATTTTGTCCTTCTAAAAGATAGTGTGACGCATGCTGTCTTTTTTATAACATTTCACAGAGTTGACGGCTCATATTATGATGCGAGACCTGGGTTGATGCTATACAGAGGGGCACGGCATCTTGATTTGAAATTTTCAATGATTGCTTTTGAATAAAGGAACATGTGTTTTGAGGTACGGTGCCCTCAATATTTTCCATATTGTCAGACAGAAATACTGGCACAACCCAGCAGGAAAAGACCAAGGTTGTTTGTCAGGCTGTTATTTTATATGTTCGACAGAAAACTAGGGCAAATAGGGAAATACCACAGACAAATACACGCTCGGTCGTAACGTAAAACAGACACGGTGCTAAGCATAGACCCCGTTTGACAGAAATTCTACTCTTAACAAGATGTTTAAATACTTTCAGCAAATTTTCTCCTTTTCAATGTAATCAAGAAGAACACTGTTTGTGGAGATTGTTTTAATGTAATTATCTATAATAAATTCTTAACCTCGAGTTATTTTGGTTTGAAAGAGAGTCATTGAAATGCGGCAGCTGAGACCAGTAATTACGAAGCCCTTAACCGAATAGAGGAGAGAAGAAAAAAAAAAAAAGAATAAGAGTAGAAGGTCATTCACTCGCTAAAAAACAACAACACTGAAAACACTAATGGAATAAAAGCTTTGTATGAATGAAGGTCTAACAAAAAACTTGATTTGAATAGTAGACAATGAAAACTTTGTCTGTTCTGGAATATGTTTTATAAACCACAAAACAAGTTTTTAAGTCTGGACATCTCTGACACAAGCCGCATTGAATGCAAGGTAATTACATCCTGGTTTGATATTTGTGAGCCGATTATAGCACACTTTCAAACAGTTTTAACTCAAGTGTGGATTACAAAAGAGGAAATGAACTCAAGTGTGCAAATTAGTTTGGTGATAAGCCTCCATTAATAATCCATTGATGAATGAGGTTGGATGTTTGAGAGTGAAAGGCAATGGTGGAATATTTGCTGGAGATGAATATCTCTGCTGTCAGGTTGAAAGGTTCATCATTTTCTCGTGTTTACAGGGAGGATTCTTCAAAGAAAGGAATGTCTGACTACGATCATAAATAGTTCTGCTTTGATCTAAAAAATAATACAAGCTATTCTTTGGTGAAGAAAAAAAAAAAGTATGTGTGCTACATTCTAGAGAACATTCGGCCACCCAAGTTTGCTTTGAATTTTCACACGGCGCTTGCTGTGACACCACTCAGATTTTGTACAGCGGGATGAGGGATGGTAAGTCCATCATAACTGAGCTACTCGGTGAACTGTTTTTCCATCTCAAGGTCAGACAGAGGCGGCATTAATCGCCTGCCATTCAGTGCCAACATGACCATATTCAGGAGAAAGTATTTAGAGAGAAAACCTGAACAAAGGCTCTGACAAAATGAAAACAGTCAGTGTTCACCTGGGATCATTTAGTGGTTGCTTAGATGCGCACAGAAATGAAGACCATTATTCTGCGAGGCAGCTTGTACCTCTTGCTTCCTACGCACGACGCTCAGCTGTATTTGTTTCTCCGCTTTTTGCACAACACCTGAAGAACGGCTATTCCAAAAACATTTAAAGAAAGAAATATTCCTCTCCTTCCGTCTTCCAATTGTTTCAGAAGCCACCTGAAACCTCTACTCTCACCCTCCTCTCTTTGCCAAGAATAAAGTGACAACCATTTCAAAAGGCTGCTTGATTAGGCAGAGTGCAGTAGTTGCTGGGCCCCGTGGCTGTTGTCAGGCTCGTCTCTGCACCACTGCCTCTGCTGGTGAGATTTATCCTGTTTGTTTTGGTACAGTAGCAAACATGTTTCTCTTTCTGAGCAGATATGCACCTTCACTCCCTCAAAAGAATAACAACGTTTTCACAGGAGGAGAAGAAGAGAAGCGCTGAGGCAGGAGCCTACGCCTGCTTCCAGGAAGGATTTTTCACTGGCAGGCAGTACATAGCACATTTGGTGTTCCTTTATCTGCTCTGCTTTGAAGGCGCTTCCACACCTTTATTTATGTGAACATTGATTCATACAGTAACACCTGCAGTATGATTATACAGCACATGCACAAAATGCTACTGTAGCTACACATCCTGGTCAAAGATCTCGGGTACTGTAAGGCTGTGGCGTTGGAAGTTATTACGCTGTTAGGTGTCAGTGTGTGTGTGTGTCAGGGGTATTCACACATACATACATGTGACTGAATGTACTTTGCAAGCATTCATATGTATGCCTGTATAGGTGCTGCTTGCCCTTATGTTCATTCATACTCACCCAGAATATGATTGTGTATATAGTATTTCGCTCACCACATGCACACATTAATGTAAATAAATCAGGATGCTCAGTTAAAGCTTGAATCCATAATGTAAGCATGTCACCTTCTGCTGTAACAACAGGTAATTACAATAACAGAAATCTGAATTGTTGAGCTACACTCGCTGTGGATGGTAGCCCGCTATTTATTTAAGTCAGACATTTAAAAAAAAACAAATAAAAGACACACCAGCTAGCAAAGCATGATATTACTGTGCGCATGCAGCTTATTTTGATGCAGGAGAATACAAACGTGATTTGAAAGGTGTCACTTTCAGTGCACTGCTTGTTTTGAACAGACTTTATTGGCCTTGTCAACCGGGACGGGTGCGACCCAACGAGCAGATTAACATTTATCGAAATGCAATGTGCAAAAAAATCTCAAGCTGCGAGTGCTCTTTCATCACGTAAATGGATATAACAATGTATAAATGAATTATATGAATAAGAATATTACATATGCTAGCTTTAAGGAGGGCTTAATCGGCTGAAAATAAGCACCGAACATGTGTTAACTCAATCCGTCTGCTCTCTAAATGGATTCACATTTCTCAGAAGAATGTCACATGGCAAGAGGAACGTTAAACTACCTTCCCTATCTGCCATTCTGTACATTTTCAGAATGATGAAGACTTTGGGGCTGATAAGAGTAGAATAGATAATTTAAGGTAACTGGTTTCACTTGTGACAGTTGCTCCTAATAGGGAATGCCTCGAGAGAAACCATCTGTCCTGGCCTTCTCTGACTTTCCTAATCATCATTAAAACACAGAGTGCCTTGCACAGTGTGGGAAGGCTACAGAACTCCCTATGATTCATATCACACACGGCTAGCGACTCTCATTAATGGTGCCACCGCGGTCATTGATGTTGCGCTGGCCTGGGTTGCCTAACGGGCAGTTGCCTGCCTGCTTACTGCAGGGGGTCAACAAGCAGTTGAAAATGAAGTACCGTTTCCATCCAATGGCAGACTGATGAAAATGAATGAGAGTCGCTTTAATATCTGGCTTGCTTCAGGAAGGAAGGAAGTCTGGCATTTAGCATGAAGCGTAAAAAAGGTGGATTGCCTCGTTGCATGCATTCACAAATCCAGGACAAGGTGTGATAGACTGAGAGTGGGAAGGAAGTAAGACAGGCTTATTGCTTTGTGTGGCTGATCTTGCGAGGCTGACAATCTGTGTCCACAGAGTGTGAATTGTTATGGCACAGAAAGCTTAGCAGCTGCTCGACGCTAATTGTGGGCCTCAGGTGAGTTGGCAGCTGATGCTTTCTCAGACACCTGAACAACGCAAGTCAGAGTAAAGTCATCATCCGAGTACTGGAGTGGAACTCACTTAAACCAACTTTAAATGCAAACGTGTATTATTATCCAGCGGAATGGAAGAAGATTACGCTTATGTATGATTCATTTGAACATCTTATAATCTTAAAGCAGATAAATGTGTGTCTTCTCAGCGTGTAACCACGGTTTCACCTGTTGTTTTAGCACCAAGCTTTAATTTTGACAGATCATTTTATCTCCTGTTGAAGCTCTCACCTCATCAGATTTGTTTTATTCTCAACTTTGAAATCTCACAATCAGATCTTAATTAAAATAACAAGTTTGAACAACACTTTGAAATCAGGGTTATTCAAACAGGCTACACTTCAAGGTGACTGCGCACACAACTACACATACAACAAAGTGAAAACATCACTTAACAATAAACACAAAAGGTATCTTGTATGTACTACAGGAACACCAGCACACAAGTATTCAATGCCAAGAGCATACAGCACCAGCACCTATAGTGTTGCGACCAAGCAGCGACCTTGAGGATGACTACGAAACAAGTCAGTCTCCATAAACCCCCCATATTAAAATGCCCAACTTTACAGCAAAAATAAATAGACCTTGGTACAAAAACAGTTTTGGTCTATAGCTAATTTGTACTGGAAACAGTGGGCTAAAACTGCACTGGGACTGAATTTTTATATAACTCACCTGTTCAAATATATATTTAAGAGTGTTTTTCTATATATATCTAGATATTTGTACCTTGAATGCAGGGTAGGTTCCACCAGTGTTCTAGTACTCGAGATTGGTCTTGGTCTCAAGACCACTTCTTCAAAGTCTTGGTCTCGTCTTGGAATCAACTGCATTTTTACTCGGTCTTGTCTCAGTCTCGGACAAAGAGGACTTTGGATTTTATTTCAAGACCGGCCAAGACCACACCTGGTCTACTGAGCGCTACCGCAGGTCCTTCATTCCAACAGCTATCAGACTCTTCAACCAGCCTTCACCAGCATGACTTCATGACATTCTTCAGCGTGACTTAATGACTTTTTCTATATATTTCTTGTGAATAATTTATTATCAACCACCTGTATATGAGCTACTGTGACAAGTGAATTTCCCCAGTGTGGGGTAATTAAAGTCTATCTTATCTTATCTTAACTGCGAGGATATGTGCAGTTTCCAGTGTTTCCCATTAATCATCTAATAATGTCTAACTTGTCCTGCCACACTTTAATAATTAATTGAAAATATTTTTACATTTCAGACGGAACATAAGTTTCACTTTTACTTTCTGGTGAACCGACGTTGGTGAACCGAAAAGCGGGCAAAACAAATGACAGTTCAAAAAGTTGTTCAACACCCGCTTGGCACAGAAAACTAAAGAGAGGACAGGAGAGGTCATGTCGAGGTTTAACCACAAAACCATGAGCCAACAGCTGCAAAGTTCTTCCAACAAATCAAAAATCAAACAGTATTTCATGGATCAGGTCATTTAAAAAAAAAAAAAAAAAAAATGAATATGAACTCGTTCAGTTTTGGGACTGTGAACGCTGTGGCCTGTGGCTGAGAAGGCTGAGAGACGTGGGCCTCACCCAAAGAGATTTGGTGAATATTAGCTACATGTTAGCTACTTAAGCTGACTATGTACTGTCTGGTCTTGGTCTCAACCCCTCAAAGTCTTGGCCTTGATACACTCTAGTTTTGGTCTTGACTACAACCCTGGGCTCTATGTCTCATGCATCAGAGTTTTCTGGACCATAACTAACACAACAGTGTTTTAGCCATGACCCTTTGTGCTTCAGCTGCTGGCACATCCAATATTCCTGAGGCACAGGCAAAGTTTTTGTTCTGGTTAGTAACGTTACTGTGTCCCACGAGCAGGCCTGGAATTAATTCATCTTTTGGGCAAAGGCTTTGGCCTTCGGTAAAAACATGAATTGGGCCATAGTGGCCAAAATTTAAAGCACCAAGGCCAAAACTATCCAATAATCTATAAACTAGTTAAAATAAGCACAACCATAAACAACTACAGCAGAGAGTTCATTTTACTGCACATTGATTTAAGTAAATTTTGCTATAATACTCACATACTTTTACCTTAGTAAGGTTTACAATGCAGGATTTTTACTTGTATTGGAGTATTTTCACAGTCGGGTTGATGGACTTTTGCTTAAGCAATGACCTGAATACTTCTTCTGCTTAGCACACCCACGACCTAGCTGGACCTGTGTGTTACTGGCTGAGCCTCACCCTTCAGGAAAGTTGGCTTGTGGTTAAATTGTGTGTGTGACAGGTTTGTTGAGTCTTGTCTTTCCCACAGCAGACTTTGAAAAGCTAGCTTGTTAGTAGCTGCCAGTCACTGCATATTTTCTTGTGATTTGTTTGGCTGTGGTGAAATCTCACCTTGTTGCGTTTGACCCACAGTTTCTAGCCCTGCAGCCCCAAAATGGCCTCCATTTTAAAGACTTCTTAATTAACTTCAGCCAGAGTCCCAACTGCTAACTAGATAGCACTGTGGCAGCACAGGCTTCCAGTAGCTATCACACTGCAACCTGAGCTTAACGTTACACCAAAGATTCTCAGATATTACCTCTTTGAATCGCCTCTCTGCTTACAAATATATTTACAGGGTCAGGAGATATACCATGCTATTGTGGATGTCCAGTGTTATGACAGAGGCACTGGAGATGTGAGTTTGTTTCTGTGCTGTTTTGCATCTAGTTTTACATGAGGAAATCTGCAACTTTCTTTTAAAGGCACAACGGCCAGGTCAAAAGAGTGCATGCCAGTCTGGCCAGTGTGGGCAGTTAATTTTAGAAGGGGCAGTACAGTCATACACTGGGGCATCCATGGTGCTGGCCGTTTGAGGGGGCGTTTAGCCGTGGTATAGTTCCTGCCCTGCACAAGCACACAAACACACAACATCATACACTGACCACCATTTCGAGCAATTTTCTCAAATTTTCCATCGCTGCCAAATAAATGGAATCCAGCACAGTGCTGTGTGTGAGCAGGAGACAAAATATATAATTGCTTATTTATTTTCAAAATGACAGAGTCAAACTAATTGCATATGCTAAATGCTGTACTAAGCTTTCTAATCGAGTATGACCTTTCCTGTGTGTGTGTGTGTGTGTTTTTGTCTGCGTGAAAAAGAAAAGAGGAACAGTAAGAGAGAGGAAGAAGGAGAAGTAATACTGTTTTGTATCCGCTACCCTGTTGCCCTGTGGCGATGACATGGTCTGTAGGAGTTTCTCCATTAGTACGCGCTGACCTAATGTAATAAACATCCAGGGCTGATTCCTCCCAGACCATGGGTACTTTATCACAGATGATAAAGCCTGTTCTGGTAAGGCTGGGGGAGAGGACTAGAGGAGAGGGGGGTCTAGGGGGGATGCTTAGAGGGTGAGCACAGCCATTACAAAGGGCAGAGACGAACTGTCAGGCTTTTGCGTCAGCCTCAAACCTCCCTTTCTCTCTCTCTCTCTCTTTCCGTCTACATTCTGCTTCAGTTGTCAGGAAAATTGGCAAGCAGTGGGAATGAAAAAAGCGGATCAAGTTGAGCAAGCTCCCAACTCAGAGGCCATGCTCAGGCACTGAAAAAGAAAAGTGAAGGTCCTCCCACTTGACAAAACAAGTGGGGGGAAAAAAGAAGAAGAAACAGACGGGTTATTTTTAGATCACTCTTTACAGCTGTGAGTATTTTATACCGCAAAACAACCATGTCAGTTTCAACATCTGATTGCTAACCATATAAGGAATCAGGGAAAAAAAGGTCAGGGCATAGATTTGTTTCTCTGTAACGAGAAGTTAAACTCCCTTCCCCATCACTGTACTTACAGCAGCGTTGTGTTCATATGGAAAAGTATTGGCCAAGGGTGAGTGGTTCTGCTCTGTCCCTGGAGCAGCTAAACTTCAGAGTAAACTGTCCCTTACGGGAATACTAAATGATCTGTTAACCATTATCACGCTGCTCATCTCTCCTTTGTAGCTCTCGCTTCTTTATGAACTGAAGGTGCGATACAAAATGTGTGGTATCTGTCAGGAAGGAAGGTGTTTATCTTAAAAGTGATTGTGCTGCGAAGAAAAAAGGTTTAAACTCACAAACCTGAGGCACAGCGTGAACTTTACACACACATCTACACTCATCCTTTGAGCACTGTATCAATAAAAAAACACTCTGCTCTTGTGTTTCTAAAGCCTGACCCTTAGTCCTATAAAAAAACTAGCCAGGTGGGCTCAGTATGAAAGCAAAAGAGGATTTTGTGTCCTGGAGTTGCTACAGCAACACTGAGCTTTAGTGATTAGTGATTAATATACCTCCCACAGTGTGCTCTCATTTATCAGACAGCTAGTGAGAACCGTGGGAACCTCTGTAATTCGGTGCTAAAGTACTGCACTCCTCTGAGTGTATTTTCACTCTTACTGTGTTAACTTACCTTAAGTCCACACTGACTAAGACATTAAATATACAACTTTTTGAACTGCGTCACACAGTAACCTGTAGCTAGGTCAGTAGCTGTGTCAGTTTAAGCAATAAGTCCCAAGAGGATGTGGTTCACACTGATTTTAGGACGTTGTTAAGCATGGCGCGAAACTATTTTCACAGTAGCGTAATTGACGGAGAGTCTAGTTTTTTTTCACTGTCACTTTCTTTTTTATTTTCCTCCTCCGTCCTTTTCATCTCTTTCCGCCACTCATTTACGCTCAGTCCACTCAGAAAATCAAAATTAACAACAAAATCTGACATTTGACATCTGACACACGGCTCAGCCAATCTTAATCAAGGACCAAAAAAAAATCTGTTTTATAATTGTAATTTTCAGTGTGATTACACTGGCAATCTTTCAATGCTGAAATTGAACTTAAATAATCGCATTGGGAAATGTATTCCTCCTAACTATTTGAAAGTGATGGAAACTGTAAGGTGGTGATTCACACAGCAGACCTAAAACAAAGGTGATTACCTTGGTAGGATTGCCAAACGTGGAGTCTAAACCTAGGAGCACACCTCTCTGTACAAGGAAGTTTCAGTGAAATGGAAAAACACTTGTTGGCTGCTTGTGATCCAGCTGACATCTGCTGACAAAGAGACTCGAGCTGACAGCGGACGTCCACACATTACACACCAACACTCACTGATAGCACCTGATAAACGGCCAGGAGTTTTCTATTCTAGCTGTCTGAAGGAAACCGTTGTGGTTTGTATTATTTGTGGTGAGAGCCTAGGTGGGTAATTAGAGTAAGATGGTGCCAGGTAATACATTGTGGTAAACCCATTAGAAGCCACTGGTAACTGATTGTCTGATAGGAGGCCAATGCCCTGGAGGACTTCACCCCTAATAGGATTGGCTGAGTTTTCTATACCCCCACAATGTGTGTGTGCAGCCAACACTCCACAAGCAAAGGACAGCCTTGGACTTTTGCTCCTTCAAATACACAGCCAGTTGACAGGAATGGAGGTTAGGGAGGGAAAGATGTAATTAAATAGATAACTATGGATGCAAAATGTGGAGGAGCAAAGGATGTTCGGGTTTGTTGATTCATTGACTGCCCCTGAGTTTTGTGTGTGTGTATGTGTGTGTGTGTGTCTATGCATGTGTGTGTGGGAATTTGTTGCCCCTGAGGATAATACAGTAACATAATCTGTGATTAAAAGTTCTCTGAAAAGTTACTTTATGCTTTTGATCAGAAATATAGACAAACACTTAATCCTGAGAAAATGAAGCAAAAAAAAAAAAAAACATTACTTGCACAATTTTCTCCACGTTTTTAGATTGTATTATGGAAATAGTCCCACACCTAAGGGGACATAGAGCTAATTAAAACACAGCCAAGTTTGGAAAAGGCAACAGGAATGCATGTATTGCGATATCAGTGTGTGTTAATTTTATACCCCATTTATATGAATCGTTATGATATCAAAAAGCCAAGTGTAAGTGCAACTAAAAGTGTTTTTACAGACTGAAATCCACCTCAGGATGTGGTTTGAGACATATTCTAGCCAGATGTTTAAAAGCTGTCTTTTAATAGACCCATATTTACCCATATTTATGACTCCCAAGTGTAACTACAGTCCAGTAGGTTAGTACGCAGAAGGAAGCTGAGGAAGTAGCCACGCAGGTCTGCCCCATGTTATAATGGCAATTAAGGTGACACTGAAATTACACTGACATTAGCTATGATTCGTCTTCCTGTAAAGCATCAGGAAGAAAGCAGCCCCAGTGATTTCAGCACACGCAAACACAGACTGAGTTGCTGTAGGGTTCATCTGAGCAGTAACCACTGAATGATCTGTGTGGGTGAGAGAACAGTGTGTTTATGTTAACCCAGTTAAGGAATCGTTACAGATAACAGCTAGCTAAACTCCTACTGTTCTAACTACAACTAAAGTGCACAGGTTATTCATCTTATGGTGTTCTTCACCACCTAAACCCAATCAGAGTTTTGATCTGTCATATGGGGATACATGTAGCTAAGTTAAATATTAAATCACATATGAAGCTCAGTTTAAATTGTAAGATTAAATGGAGTAAAAATTTTGAAATTCTGTTCTCATTTCAGGTATTTCTGATTACATAACAACCTAATTCAAGACTGAAAACATTTCACACCATTATTACATTGTTATTAAATTGTTATTACACTGTTAACATTTGACAGTTTTATACCATGTTAATAAGTATCTATAAAGCATTCAAAATCCATCTTTAACTGAAACCAGAGACACTATTACTGACACTATCATAACAACATGTAATAACATGTGTAATAACACGTTACTAAAGCCTGCCATGAAAGACTAATGTCATAACAGGCTTTAATGAACTTTACATTGAAAGTGACACTGATAGCCATCATAAAGTTTAATTTATGTTCTTGTCAGTGTGTCAGTGTAATGACAGCGTTGGCAGCTTTATGCACGTCCCTTCAAATCAAGTGTTACCCAACAGTTCAGTGCTGAAAACCAGCTAAAGGCTCCCACCTGAGCCAGAATTTTTATTGCAATTCTAACAAATCTTTTCCATGCCGAGAGAGCTGTGTGCAGTTCGTGCTGATGTATTTGCATTTTCATACATCTTCTGACAAATCCTGGGGGATACAGGCCATTAGGAACCTGGGCTAAAGGTACTATACATGAATGCTAAATGAGCTGTTAAATAAAATCACCCTCCTCGTATTTCCTATCTAGGGAGCTTGGCAAGCCCTGTCCTACTGCTAGCAGTGACATATTGCTACAAATGTGAGTGAGTGGAACATATGTCTCACTTTTTAGAAAGCAGGGAAGGTATCGCTCGTTGTCTATGTTGTGCATACATTATCTCTTAAAGGTACGGTGTGTCAGATTTAGGGGCCTCTACTTACAGAATCAGGAAGAAATGGAAAAAAAGTGCAAATACTTTTTATTGAGGGTATAATCACAGGAAAATAATAATTGTTATGTTTTTGTCACCTTAGAATGAGCCTTTTAAATCTACTGATGCTGTGGGTCCTCTTTCATGGTGTCCACCATGTTGTGTTGGCATGATTCTACAGTAGCCCAGAACAGACAAAATAAACACGGGCTCTAAATAGGGTTCTTTGGGTTAGGGTTCTTCTCCTTCATGCTTGGAATAGGAGGGCGAGTGGAGGGGGTTGCAATCTGCAATTACACATGATCAGTGTATATTAAGAGATTATGCTTGAAGTGGTACAATTTCTCAACCAGCCACATCTCTGTTAGAGGCTATGTTTTTTATAAAGAAGATCCATGAATTGTTAAAGCATCAGAGAATATCTCGCACTGCCTGTTGCGTATGTATTATTACTATTTTGATGTAATATAAATATATAAAAGAAACATGAATTTTGTCCAGCACATGACTTTTTTAAAATTCAGCACATTTTTGAACTCTCTTCTGCACCGTGAATCTCCTGATCAGTGTACTGTGAATCTGTGAATCCTCGTCCAAACTTTTGAAACAAAACACACATAACTTTGGTTCAGCCCTGATGCATCCCTGTGTGCTTTACATTTGCAAAAACTCTGAGCTTGCCCTTGTTTTCATTGTGTTCAGTATCGGTTGCTGAACATCAATAATTAAAGGTTTATGAAAACGACCTTTGACGTGATTAGACTTCCTTAGTACTGATGCGATCTCCAGCGACATTTCCTCAATGCTGTTCTCAACTTTAAAAGGCCGTTCTTGTGCATGAAAGTGTAAATTCTAACTAACTTGAACTTGCTCTCTCTCTCTTTCTCACTCTCTCTCACTCTGTCTACGTCTCTCGTCTACCAATCTAACCACACATCAAAGTGCAGGCTGGAAAGGCCCCGTGGTGAGCACTCAAGAGGCCCAACATAGTCCACATCCACTGAGGTGTCTGCATGTTAGATAAGTTTAGAGAATCACAAGGACTTTCAAAAACTTAAAATCTTGTAAAAATGGGATTATGATTCCTGATTCTCTTTTATATCCTTGAGTTTGACAGCGCTGTTGGCCTAATACCAATCAAAACAAAGCAATTGTTGAGTCAACGGACAACTTCATTCTCTAGGCGATATCACAGCCTACTAAGGAAACTGCATTTGACAGAATTTCCACAGAATAAAGCTTTTCAGACACCACTGCCAGGGGGTGCAGGTTAATAGTAGCCAGGTTGATATCATTATATTTGTCAAGGGGGTTAATAAAATATTTTTCCATCACTTCACATCGGTAGCTTGTCTTTTGTTGATGAACTACACACATTCTGTACAGGTTGGTGCAGGGTTGTGTATTGAGAGGTCTGTAATGCACTTGAATATAAGCCGAAAGAAATATATTTTATATTCTTTCATTTTGCCTGTTACTTGCTAAAAGAAATGTCAAACCCATCTCTGCTTGAGGCGATTCTGAAAGTGTTTCGGGAGGAAAGGACCTCAAGACAATTGCATTTCAAAATTGCATGCAGATACAAGTAACCGGGAGGCATCAGAACATAGTGTAAGAAACATAATAGGCAGCGTATAAAGATGGAAAACAGGATATTTTCTTCAACAACACATTTAAGAGCCGCACTTATCATAAATAAGCCAACGTACATACACTAATGCAGGATATGTTATAGTCTTTATTACAAGGATGTTGACCATTATCATACAATGTATACTGCACAATAACAATGTAATGTTTAAATTTTTAATTATTGTAATTATCTTGACATGGTGGGTATGAAAACATATACGGGTAAAACAAGAGAAACAAGGGAGGTATTAAAGCCCTCGTGTGTGCCTTGAGGCTTGCATAATTTTCATCTCTTTTGAAATATTCTGTTAATTGTGTTTCATAAGCGTTTTTCTGCCAAACACACACTGGCAGGAGACGAGAGAAGATTTAATGTATTCGCTATAACATACATTTCCGCTTATGACACATATTATGGCACCATATTCCGAATAGACACATAATAGCACCTACAGCGCCTACATATATGCGTCGTTTTGCTGGATTAAAGCATATAGTAGGTTACGTTATCATATTATAGCGATAGCAGGTAAACAAAATACAAAATTGTGGAATATAAATATATATACACGCATGGTCTTCTGCGTACTCTAAAAAGCCTGTGTTTGCTGACCTACACATATTGAGTTGTTTTGGTACATTTGTAAGAAAAACATCAGTTAGGATTGCATTTGCTTGTATCTTTAGATGGACAAAAATAGCCAAAAGAAACGTCCAGAAGGCCTTTCAGACCTTGAAAAGCCCCCAGGAATAGATTATATTTTTCATGAGGTATGTTTTCTCTTTTTCTGAGAAGCAACAAAAGGTAAATTATCTGAAAGATACCAAGAGCGGCTGTGGTTGGCTCATATATTTTTCATGTGGTTATCTTGGGCTCGTGTCTTAATGCTGAGGGCGCTGCTCTTGTAGTGACCACAGCAGGTTTTTCACTGTCTGTCCATGTGTTTTATTGCTGTGTCTTTTGTGTTATTGATGTTTTGTTGCTAAGATAAGTTCCCCTAAAAGGGATAATAATAGTAGGGTGGAGTAAAAAGAACTACTTAACAATATCTTTAACATTTCATAATGTTATCATGGTGTGATGATAATAACATAATGAAGTCACAACTAAAATACATTTTCATTCAAAGCCAAGCTCTGTATCAGATGGGCATCTCTCTACTCAAGTTTAGTTTTAACGAGCCAAAGTACCATTTCTGACTTTACAACCTGAGTGTGGCTGTTTGTTGTTACTTATACAGTTTTTTTCAGTCCATTTTCTCAAGATTATACTTGAATTTTATCTCTATCTCAATATAAAAAGTAATTGTGTGTGTGTGTTAAAAACAAAACCACTTTGCTCCATCATCAACAGTTCCTTTATTCACCTAACAAATGTAAGTATTTAGGCCACATTATGCACCATATTCCCAATTTCCCTGCAGGGATTGTTAAAGTTTAATTGAATTTAGTCTCAGATGGTTAGGGGAAATCTGCGAGACGTATATAACAAAAACAAAATGTTAATCCACCTTTCGAGTATTTAGAGTTTAGCAGTTAAACGTTCAACATGTTGACTGTTAAAAGTCATCCATTAATAAACTGCATTCAAATGGACGTTTTATGTTCCGTTAACAACACTGGACACAAAACAAATGGCTTTGTTGTTTCTTTGTTTCTTTTTCAACAGGCAAAATGTTGTGTGTACTGTAGCATAAAATACATCACTGAGCAGATAGCTGAAGAAGACAGATTACCATATAATCCCTGTCTATTAATTCATTACATTAAGACTTTTCATGAGCCAAAAGTATCACCTGTGAAGCTTTTTTCTGATGCTCTCATCACACTCTAAATGAAGACAGACGGATTCATTTATTTGCATAATATATTAATTTGTTATTCATTGGATACAGCAAATTGGCAGGAGTGTTTCCTCCTCTGTCTTCTTCAGATATCGGCACTCATACCTCAAGTGTTGCAGATGTGTTCCACTCCTTGACAGAATGAGTTTTTATTTTGAATTTCTCTGAAACTGAGAGGTTTGTCATTGGTCCACGTTGGTCCACTTCTACCAGCATTTTTACTGATAGAGAAATTATGCAAAATGCCTGTTTTTAGGTGCTTCCCAGCTTCTAGTTCATGAACCTCAGCAGAGGCAGCTCAGATGTCTTTTTTTTCCCTCTGATATTTTCTCTCCGTGATTCCAGGGATTGAACAGAGCGAAATGATAGCTTTTACTAAAATAAGATTTGACTGGAGATGTGCTTGTCATGACTCAATACCAGGAGAAATCACTGTGCTCAGGGGGTGTCAGCCACCACGACTAAATCACTATGACAGAGAGAAAACTGTATTTAGCAGTGTTTATATGAAACAAATCTAGTCAAATCTTTTTGCCTTTTGGAGAAGAACTTAAAGCATTTCCTGGAAAATTAAGTGGGGGCCTTTAAAGTTAAAATTAAAATCTATAACAAGACCTCTTTCACAAGAAAAGGTGTTACAGAATGCATTATAATTTAAACAACAAAACACAAGTGAAATGGATGCCTTCTGCTGTATGCAACATATTTGTGTTTCAAGTTTCAAAGGTTATAATTAAAAAAGGCGAACAAGTGTGAAAGCATATGCAGAGTCACCTCAGCCTCTGTGTGAGCTTATTTTCATCTGTTAGATTGGTGCTAGGTTCACACCAAATTCATTATCCAATTCTGGGAAGGCTCTGAAAACATGGGTTATGTGAGAAAAAAAAAGTCTTCTTCTCCTTTTCCTCGTTTAATGCAGATAAATACCCCAGAAGGACAAAAAAAAACAAATGAAATCCAGGTACAGTAGGCAAGTGCCCATCTTTTCACAGTGATAATTCTTCACTTCATCCACATCAGAGCACTGCCTCAGGGGACCTGGATGGGAAACACAGACAGAGCCTGTGTAGTTCTGTTAGTGATGGGTAGAGAGAAGCTGAAACCGACACATCAATCATGGCTTGTTTTTTGTGCACCAATATGAAGCAGTAAATCACACTGTTACCTTTCAGGAGAGACAGACTTCACACTTTTATACTAACAATACAAGAAAAAAGATCACCAGCATCTAATATCACCATGATACTCATAGTATGTATTCGAGAATGTAACACAGTTAAAAGTCCAGTTTGTAAGATTTAGGGGGCTCTATTTTTTTTTTTAAAGTTTTCATTATAATCACCACCTTACCACTAAAGCCGCTCATTGCTTCTTCAAGCAGCTCTTGTTTCAAGTATTGCTAGGTTAAGACTCATCAGTAGTTTGTCATTAGAACTATAAATAGTGGATACAAACTCTCTAGCAGTTTTGAACTCTCTGATTATATTTGAACTAGGGCTGTACCCGACTCAAAATTTTGTCACTTGAATCGGATTTGGATTCGTCCTGCTCCCAGCGTACCACAGTGTGTCTCTCCTGCCGGGCTGCTGACAACGCTGTCAGCCGAAGAGTCAATCACAGTGGACGGCAATAGAGGAGGTTGTACCACCGTCTGGTTCAAAATTGGTTTAGCCGACACTCATCACCAGAGCAGAGAGCGTTGGAGCAGCCAACAGACTGGAGTCACGCTTCCCTGCTTCGCTGTACGGCGTCACGCTGCCCTCCGCTTTTATCACCTTTCTCTGCTTCCATCACAGTTAGTTTTGAGGTTTGTGGCCATTTTAAAACTTGCCGTGTAAAGCTTACAACCTGCTGTGCTGTTGCTCCTACATCGCACTGCGAGTGCATCGATCTGATTGATGAGTTGACTCAGTGTCTCTGCTCAACTGATGACTCCAATCATTGACTTCAAGGGCTCAGCTTTAATTTGAATGACTAAATAATGTCAAGTACACCACTAGTAACATTTTAATAAATGTGGGCTAAATTGCTAAATAATTTGCATGAAAATGAACCAAGTTAATAGTGGACTTTTTGTAAACACAGTAAGCAGCCGTACTTTTATCTACGATTGTTCCATCTTTCTATCAAACTCAAAAAGCTTTTAAATATTACTTCTCATTTGTGCAAAGAGGACAACAGTTGTGGTTTACTCAATGATGCAAAAGGGATGGAGTGCATTTTATGAATGCCCCCCCCCAAAGTTCAAGGCATGGCCTGTTGAGCTTTAACACTGTAAACTTTGAATTAGAACTCACCAGTAGGCTACTGATCATTTTTTGTGAAGCATCTGAATGATTTATCTGATTCTATTCTTGTTTCTACATAATTCTATTTATATAGGCATAAAATAAGCTTGTGATAAAGTTTTGGGTGTTGAGTTTAATTTAAAAGAAATAATCGCAATCATAGCCTTGATCAGAAAAATCAGTTTCATATTTTCATGAAACTCTTCAGTCCTATTATTACTCTATAATACCTGCAGCTTGCGGGTTCTTTGATTCCCTTAAATGAAAGGTCTACTTTCTGGTGCAAAAGATTTCTATATCTATAACAACTATTATATAAGAGAAACCGTATACTGCAAGGTAACTGCATTAATATTATGCTAAAGCTTTAGTTCCTTTGTGCTGCACACACACACACACACACACACACGTCTGACATATACAGCAAACTACAGCTTTTGAGAACTTTTTCCAGTGTTTTAATTTTCAAACTATCTGAACAAAATTGAATTTTGTTTTAAAAGCCTATCATAGCGTCAATGAAAGAGCACTGTGTTATCAATATTTGAAATTCGAGTGGTAGTTTTTTAGCATTTAAAATTTTTGTGTAATGAGTCACGCACTGCACTGATCAAAAAGAAAGAATCTGTCACTATCCTCAAGGATTAGTGGTGAATAAGAGTTTTAACAAGCTTTTGTTGCTGCCTTAAGATTTCTATCCACGTCCCAGTCGGAGCAATGGACATCATCAGCACTGATTCAAGGATAATTGTTCCATATAGTCATCTCTACTACTGGTTATACAGACCAGTGGTTTAATATCTAATCAATCTGAATGAATTATGAGCTCCTGTCAGCCTTATTACAAATACAGACTTGACCATTACATTTTTAATTAACCCCAAGTACAACATATTGGAGAGCTGTCCCAGATGTCACCATGTATAACTCTGGGTAATAGAATGAAATGGCTTCACATATTTCACATACTGAATTTGAGATCATATTGGAAAGTGAATGTCTTTGGCCAGACAAGAGCAGAGTTTGTACTACTTATCAAGTGATTAAGGCAATCTCTTTATTCGACTCTAGTTTCCATGGAGACGTGGCTTGATTTGAAGAGCACAATGTGAGTGTGTGTGTGTGTGTGTGTGTGTGTGTGTGTGTGTGTGTGTGTGTGTGTATGGAAATGTGTTTATGTGTGCATGTGTTTTCTTTAATTTGCGCAAAAGTCTAAAGCAGGAAAAGAGATACAGATGAAAATAAACCCCAAAATATTTTCTTAGTCTAAAATGCACATTCACTATAGAATAAGACTTTAGGGTCTCAGTAACCATGGAAACTAGATATAATGAACAAATACATATACTTTAAAGTTAAAGGCAGCATGTCAAGTCTAAAATAGAATAGTTTGTTCAACTATTTACCAAGAAACACTGCAATTGATTGAATCTAAACACAATCTGAATCAGCCACATGGCGTAACTCGCCCCAGGCAATATACAGTGTCTGGAAAGCCAGATGTGTTTTAAGTGATAGAGATTTTCAGTGGTACACAAACAAAAAACAACTCTGAAAGCTGCAGGGAAGAGAGTTTTACCAGAGGCGAGTCTTGTTTGATGAATAATGCAGTCATCTATGATCAACAAAATTGCAGAAATCCTTACTGCACGTGTTTAGACATGTTTCTTTCACCAATCCTCCCAGATCATAACCTCCTCTGTGTTTGGTTTCTGCTCTCATGCCAGTTCACTAACTCTCCTGTCATTTCACATCCTGCCTCTTCCTCCTGTCTGGACATCACCCCAACTCCCCTCACCTGGTTTTCACGCTTGTCTCCTCTCCTGTGGCTCCTTCCCCCATTACCCCTCAGTACACATACCAGTCCCCTTTCACTTGCTTCCTGCCAGATTGTCTCGTGTTTTCAGCCTAGCTATCCAGTGTTACCTTGTCCTTGCTTGACCTGCCGGTGTTTGATCCCAGACTTCACTTCATCTGCCTGTCTTTTATCAGATTTGGTTGCCATTTGGACTGATTACCTGGCACTCTGAATCTTTGCCTGCCCTGGAAGCAGCTTGGGCTAAATACTGGACTGGACTGGTAATACCACATCTTACCTCTAGGTGTCACATGTGACTCAGCCACTCTCAAGATGAACGCAATTATGAAAGTCCTGAATGAGAGCGGTGTTGCAAGTTGCACACAGCACGCTATCGCAAATATTTCACAATAAAAGTTTTTTAAAAAATGGGACTAGTGGGCTTTTAATTTGAAACAGAAAGCTGTGCTGCAGACAGAGAGTGTGGGGGGGCTTCTTATCTCTTTTTAATTTGCCACAATGACTCGTAATGATAAATACTAAATGCTGTTCTAGTCGACCTGAACAAAATCAAACTGTTGTTTAAGTCGTACACTGTACCAGACTGGTAAAATTGGCAACAGACCCAACCATTCTTGACCAGTAAACTGAACTTCATTGCATACCTCAGTGTTGTGCTCCTGGGTTCATATCTGGCACCTTTCTTACAGTTTCTCATGCTTGCTGTTGATATGCAGGTCCATCACCATTTTCATTCACTGGGAATGTGAGAAAAAATGTGATATCAGTGTGTTGGTTGTGATAAATTAGATTTTTCATTAGTTTAATCAATCAAAGGATGTTTTGTTGTTAATAAAACAATGACACACCTCAAAGTAAACCATATATATTCATGTATATACATAGCAAAACAAACTTTTTTTCACACTCTCACACAAACATACTGTACTTGGGCACACATGCTCCGGACTGGCTAAAGGACTACGAGAGAAAGAGGGTTTGGGGACTGCCTGAGGAGCTACTAAATTCGCCTGATCCTAATTGCACTGTCCTGCTGGGGAGAAAATGTACATCATTATACCCATTAGTTATAATCATAGCCGATTAAGGCCAGAGCTAGCATGCACACGAGCCAGCACATATCAGCTAACATGGATTGGAGCTGGTTGTACAACCATCATCACCATGTGATGAGCAGCGGCTCCTTGGCTACTTTCAATGCCTCTTTTTAGATGCTGCACAGCATCCAGTTCAGTGACCATTGTGATACACTTCTGTTACTAGTGTATTATAACAATTCAGAGGTTGCTGAGGCTCAGAGGGGTTTTTTTTCCTCTGATATTTACTCTATTTGATTCCATGTGGCAGTGAGAAGTGGGATTACTCTTGATTTATACCCCCAAATGTTTTCTTAAAGTGCCCTGTCCAGAAAAGGAAGGCTGTGTGTTATAAAAAAGCTCACCCAAAAATGAGCCACTAGTATTTGCACATTGTCACTTAACTTCTACTGTTTGACTTCAGGGAGTGAGGATTGTTATGAAATTAACATTACCCACAAAAGAGATGCAGATTTTGACATTAATGCTGGCCCACAGACAGGTAAGACAACTAAAAATTATACATTTTAGGTGAACTATTCTTTGTTCCTTACTTCATCCACTTATAAAAATTGGACAACTACTGTATGGCTTGCCTTTGTTATCCTAGGAAAAAAAATTCAGCTCGCAGAACACTACTGAAGGATGTAAATCAGGATTTAGAAGTGGGTAGAGCCAATTCTGACTGAAAAATAAGTAGGTATACTCCGTATTGCCATACATCCCACTACAGCACTACAACACTGATTCCAGGAACTGGACAAAGAAAATTGTAGTGAAATGACACGCAGTAACCATGACAACCTGAAGCATTTACTGCAAAGAACAAAGCCATACCCTTTTAATGTAGTATTTTAGTCAAAAATAAATGCGACTCCTTGGCCGCTTTCACCGGGTGATGTGACCACCTGCTTTCATTTCTTTGCTCCCATGTGGGATTGCATTGTGCAGAAATGGCATTGTTTCACGGGACAAAGTGATTTATGACAGGGGATGATTGGTAGATGGTTGCCACGCGTCACAGGTTAATGACCATGTATGATGGATAGTGACAAAGCTGGGTCACTTTTCCAGAGCTTAGAATTGAAGAGCTTTGTGGCCTTAACTTCTGTCCATACCGATTGGATACAACCTTAAAAATACTGTGGCTTTTCTTTACCGTGACCAGGTGTTATCTGCAAAAATCACATGCCAGCTTTAGTTGCAACAAAAGAGCCTAGACTAATCCTCTGAGCACATCCTTCCTTCCCTAGTACATCTATTACACTGTTCTCTCAGGGTATACACAAACTGCAGCATTAGAGGTCATCTGCAGTTCACTCTGCAATTAACTTTGTGCAATTAATTGCTGATTTCAGAAGAATAAACTGCTCTGAAAAATAAGGCACACAGTGGAATTTGGAAGGCTATGGTTTGATTGGCTTTCATGGTAGCTTAGGCTGAAACGGTTCATGCATAATGGCTAACACTGCGCATTAGTATGCCATTAGGTCTCCTTTTGCATATGGGGATGAGTATGTATTTGGCAGGAATATGTAATCAAATATGCCTTGTGTGTTTGAATTACTGTGGAATAAGAGGGCTCTTATTGTATTATTTGTCCAGGTTGCCCATTAGTTATCCTTGACTTTCATACAAATTAATTTAGCCTTCAGCACCCAGAGGAAGACATAGCTTTTCAGTATGCATCGCCTGTTACATTATGATCGTACAGTTTGTGTAGTAGCACAGGTCAAAAGTGTAGGGCAATTAAAACTTCTAGTGGCCAAGTGTTTTTGCCCTGGGTCAACCTGGGTTTGATCTCTGGAGCCATGGGAAAGACGGGGAAGAGGGAAGCTGCCTGTCACAGTAAGGTTTGTGATCCGAAAAACAGAATTAGTCTTTGTCTATTGAATGGAAAAGACTTTGAGACGGAGCCATCTCTTTACAATTAGCCCAAGGTCTGGACTTTTTTTTTTAGCAGAAGAAGAAAGGACACTGTTGATTAATTTAGACAGAAAAGAGTTTGCGGCCTATGAACCATTTTAGAAATGACATGGAAGAAACTAATCACAGAAAATCCAGCAGCCTCAAAGACAAGAGAATAGAAATGACAGGCTAATTAGTTTGGTTCCAGCCTGGATCAGGATAGAAAGCACTGATGCTGTGCTGTGAACCAGGGTGTAATGATGAGAGAGCTGGAGTGTGGGGCCCTGAGACCTAGAAGTTTCGTGGGAGGCAGCCAAGCACTCTCCCATGACTTGACAATGTTTGTTTCGCCATCTGATATTTGACATAATGAGCAAAAAGTGTGTGTGCGGATTTACTTGTACATGTGTGTGCAGGCTAGTAATTTTCAGTAAGCATAGCTTAGAAAGGTGGTAACAAATGGGGAGAAAGAAACTGAGCACTCCGTCTGGTGCTAGGCACTGCAACTTCCCCTATCAACAATCCCTAATCACTGGAGACAGGCTCTATTAAAGGACACAGACTGAGATGTCCAACCCTCACCAGAGACCCCTCTGAGTGCAAATCATTACTCTGTGTGTGTTAAATAAAGAAATAGCTGCGCCCCCTCTCTCGTCAGCACAGGTCATTAGCCAGTGTAAATATGTAATGCTGTGACATTTAGGCTGAGGGGTTGGGTGTAATGTAAAAACAAACCTAAACTTGGATAATTAGGAGTAAGAGAAATGTGGGAAAATTGAATGAAAATGACCAGATAAATTCATGTTTACCGGTTCAGTAGAGAGAAGAACCAAACCTAATGTAACCTTAAGCAATAATCGTCTTGGAAGGATCTGAGATGTATAATCAAATTCACAAAGGTCAAATAGGATTCATAGTAAGTACTTAATTTCTCTAATTATGGTCCAGTAATCATTTATTAATATTTACTGTATGTTTTTCATCATTTGTCACATACTTTTAATTATGATAACTGGTGTCCAATCATTAGGAGAAACAAGGTTTGTATGTGGTTGCTAATTTCACACTTTAATACATAAATATTTTACTGACCATACAGGATCACCAAGGCTGTCTTGATATTCACATAAAAGTGCATGTGATAGCTGTTTGTCAATCATCATGTCATAGATAGAAAGCAATGATCTCAGCCAGTCCATGAAGAAATGTACAAAATACTTTCAGTGTTATGGGAAAGAAGTGAAAATATAGCTTCAACCTCTTCCACTCCGCAGGGATGTCAATGTCCTCGGCCGACATTACAGTCTGCCAGAGGCTGTAACAGGCCATCACTTGTACCAACTAAGTAACACTCCAAAGTTGGGCAAAGTTGTGGAAAGGTAGAGGCACGGTCATTTAAAAGGGGCTGACTTCTCACCTCAAGATATCTAAATGAAAATGGATTCTATGAGTACCCCATGAGTCTTGCCTTTACAGACATGCCCACTTTAGACTAATCCCATGCAGCTTTCGGGTAAAAAACACACACACCTTTTTGCATGCAGTATTAATGTGCTATTTTAGCCTTGGGTATTTGAATATCTCTGCATACAGGGGTCCCTAAACAGTATTAGAAGTGCATAAATTGGGTAAGAATGGAAAGCAGATTGGATTCAGTGAGCCAGCTGTATTCCTGTGTGATGATGTTAGTCCCCATAAAGTAGCCATTTTTCTGTAGTGAGGTCATTTTATTTAAAACTTGACCTGACTGTATAACATGACCTATTGTGACCTCTTGGATAGTCACAGTCTCACAAACTTCACAAGCACAAACTAGACAGCATTTAGAGGATATGCGGCTTTGCTAGATATGTTGACAAAAATGGGTTTTTTTAAGCAATTCCCAGAACTCACTATCCAATCACAGAAAAATGCAATTCTTACAGAAATTTTGACAGTTTTTTATGGTGTTCCTGAGGGGTCTGTAGTATTTTGGGGGGATATTTGACCATTATAATCAATTTTCAAGAGGTCACCAAATCTTGTGGTGGTGGTGGTATCATACTGCTGTAGCAACTTCTGAGACATACTAGGGCATGGGAATGGCCATAATATACTTCAGCCATAATGTGCTAAGGCCTTATATACTCTAAACGTTCAATATTTGAATAGGCACCCAAAAAAACGCAATTCTAATTATTTATTTGTGCCAAGAAAAACTGAGCTGCATCTCTAATTAATCATCAGGTTCTCTCACCACACTTCTACGTTGTGTATACAGTTGACCTGCAACCTCCCCCTACAACATCCCCTAAACAAATATGGGTTTATTTTAATCAAGGACAGAGTGAAAGAGATAAATATTTCCTCTGCAACACATGGACCACAAGTCATTCTGTGGTTTTCACGTCAGAAAAAAAAAATAGTGTGTTTTCTTACAGACACAATGTGCTGTTTTTAAAATTTACAGAACAGAGAGCAGGAGACAGCAGGAGACTGAGCCAGAGAAAAATGAAAAAAAAAAAAAAAAAAGATTTGATTGCTTTCCCTAAGTTGGAGTTAAACTGGGATTTAAAGATCTAGTAATCAGTCATTCACACACATACCCCTCACTGCTTCACAGCATACTGCCGATGGCATGCAACCGTATGAGAACAGACACTGAAAGCAAAATGGAAATAACATTTCTCTTAATAATCAAGGAAAAATACAGAGCTGGCAAATTCTTCCCAGTGACATTGTACAATGCAAAGTCGTTCTTGTTACGGGGGAAACACGCAGTCATTGTACGGTGGACATATTATCACATATAAACATCATCACTGCTTTAGGTTAAATACAGCATAAGCTGTCAAATGCAGCTCCAGTAGGGTCTGCACTTTGTAAACCTAAACACAGACGGTCTGTAATTTTACGTACGAGCTAATGCCAATTTGAAATCTAAAATAAAAATATATATTTGATTGATTGAATCCGTATGATCAGTGAAGAATCCAAAGCATCAGTATGGGTTTGTGTTTTCTCCTCTCGGTCAAGTCTTCCATTTAATCTAGAGAGCTTTTACTTCAGGTTAATGTGTGTTGTTGAACGTAAGAGCTTATTGGTTTATGTGTAAGTGGATTTGGCCGCGACGATGACCAAAGCTCAGCACCAGAGACCTTTCAGACAACACATTTGAGCCCAGCGAAAGCCAGCTCCGACCGCCTGTCAACTTAAAAGCCATTAAAGCAAACAGCACGGTGAGAGATGCAGGGAGAATATTGACTTGTACTTTACCCAGGGGATGGCAGAGCAGAAATAGAAGAATGTCAAAGAAATCTGAAGAGGGGAGACACAGGTTGTTTCCACCATCTGAAATACTTTGGTGTGTTGTAAGACAAGACTTCTGGAGGAAAGATAGTTATGATACAGTTTCTTCTTCTGAGAGAAAACTGCCTGAAAACCTCATAGTCGTTACAGTTTGCGGTAACAGAAACCTGCGCATCGTAGTCCAGAGGATTTAGTCTATTTCATTACCGAGACACTTTACCGACACACACCATATCTGCTCCTGTCCCTCACTCCATCCATCATATCCTTTAATGTTAGCTTTGCGGGATAAGCAATTTAGGAGGACAAAAAGGGCAGCGTGTGTTAATTCCACGAAGCTCCAAACTTTTAATTAGGACAAGCCACGAAACAACAACAACATTAACAATAGAATACAAAACAATAAAAGGGTAATTATCGTGAAGCCATACTCTGGCTGCCAAGAACACCATAAAACTAATTACCAATGTCTGACAGCAGATGGTTTGGGGGTGGCAAGTAAAACTGGGAAGGTATATGTACATCAGAGGATGTCTGTGTAAAAAAAAAAGAGTTGCTGATTCCAAACAGAGCCTTATTTGTAGTTCTCCTGAGTCCATGTCTTTATTGCAACAACAATGCACTTGGAGTGACAGAAAATCACAATGATTGACAGTTTCTCTTTAGAATTCAATTAAGGCACCGGGCTGGCAGGCTGTTTAGTCAGCTCTCACAAAAAAAAAAAAAAAAAAGAACTCTATTATTCGGATAGGAGACGAGAAAGCAGACATTACAGAGCACCTACAGACCGGGACCCTCAAGAAACTTCCGACTTCGCTAACTGGTCTTACCCAGCACATTTTTAATTGCCTTCAGATGTTGTACAAAGTGACCATCGCCGTCCGTGGGACCAGGCAACACGAGTTCAAGCGGAGGTAAAAAGTCTAGGAAAGGTCACTTTTTCTGTCAATTAGAGAGCAGAACATGCAAACATAACCTAGTCAAACCAAACACCCTGGGGCTGATTTCCAGCTGACATTAAACAGTTTGATGTACACTATGTCAAACTATTAGGCTGTGTCCTTGTGACCCACGCAGCTCAAACTCTTATCTGCTGATTATATATTTGTGTATGTCAGAGTAGACTAATAGCATATTGGCAGTCGTTTAATGAAAGTGTTTCATTTAGTTTAATGCTGTTGGGACTATATCTATCTTGCTTTTAAACATCAGTCTTTGTCCCTTATATGGCCATGTGTGGGCTGCCTGTAGATTGGAAGAAGGCACTACTTATTGAATTTCAAGACTGATCACTCAGATGCATTTAAAAGGCCGAACCTGGAACATGTTGAGGACACCACTTTATATTCCTGAAAGCATCATGGCTGCATTCCAAAAGCGCTGGAATAAATGTAATTAACAATTATGGGCTGCCCTGCTTGACATCTCATTATTTGAGCTCTTTCTCTCAGCCACGGAAATGTTAGCCAGTCAAAACACACAATGACAGCTGGGGGTGAGACAGACAGGAGTCTAAGGGAATGCTTGTGTTTAAGTACATTTTTGGCTTGGGCTTCAAAAACTGGGGGTTGAAAGAACTTCCAGCAAACAAGTGGATTAGAAAATCCATTTGTGAGCCCCGACACTGTGCTGCCTGCTGATATTCTGACATAAAAAGAGTAGGTGGGTATGTGGTATGCACACATCAAACACAGAGTCGAACATGCCTGTCTGCTGCAAGCCATTAGACCCAGGTGAAGTGGCTGATGGATGATATCTCTGTCTGCCTCGAATCGTTCATGTCCAGCTTAGTCCAGAGCGTGACTGGATGAGGTCTTGTAGAACTTCTCAAAGTCACACAGAGAGCTGACTGTCTCAACTAGCTCACCTCTGAGCACGGTGACCGCATAAACATATCTTTTCTTTTTTGTCACTGAAACTGCTCGAAATTCTTGCGTAAAATAATGATGTGCGAGAATTTTACATATCAAACATATTCAAGAGGCAATAAGTAGATTTAGGCAATGTGGCATCTACATGTAAAGACATATCGGCGCTCCGGTATGTAACTTAGACGTCTCTTCTCATTTAAAATATGATTAAAAAATGTTATCCAATATGACAGACTATTGGACTAGTGCAAAAAGATGAAAAGTTATAAGGTTATCTACCTGAGGTGTCTGCAGGCAAAGAAAAACCTTGTCATGTGCATCAAAGAAAAATTATACATGACTGATGAAATGCTTGCAAAATTATTTTTAAGCACGCTACATCGAGTTGACAGAAAGCAGCTCTAAAGAATGGTCATACAGAAGGCATTTCAGCACTCCACACCAGATGACGCTTTGAATTTTGGCCAATCCCACTTACAAACTAAATTATTCAGTCTGGAAAAAATGTGAACCATAAGTGGGCCCCCCCAAAATGGCACATATAGCGATTAAAGAATAGTTAAAAGAGTAATAAATTCCCAAATTAGCCCAGCATGCTGCATGAAAACATTTGCTAAGAGTGTAGTTTCAAAAAATGGCAACCAGCTGTAGCAGCTGATGTAGCTGTTGATCCGATGAACAAGTACATGGTGTATGAATTTAGTGCCCATATGGAGCAATACACTAGAAAAGTACATCTCTTATTGTGTTCTGAACAACTTTAATTAGTGTATGACTATATATATATTTCCATATGTTCTCTTTATGTCCACATAATGTGATCTTATGTTTTGACATAAGTCTTATTCATCAAGTCATTGTAATTAAATTGCTCAGAATCAGAGGTCACTGAGCTTTTTCTTATTTTTTTATTTTTTTCTTCTGATGCATCACCAGCTCTCCGTTTTTTCTCACCTTGATAAACAATCCAAGTATAATTACTGAAATCAGGGAATTGTATGTTTAATCCAGCATGGCTGGAAATCCATCTTTATAGCGACTTTCTTTTTTTGGCTACTCTGTTTTATACCAACTGCTGACTCCTCACCAACTGGGACTGCAAGTGATCATCAGCCGACAGGCTAAAAACAAGACTTACCTAGTCTGTTGTATGCCACGTTTGAGGCTTTTTCATGGCTCAAAACTGACATGCATAAAAACGTTTGGTCTCAACTTCAACCTGAGTATTTGCACTAAAGTTAGACCCTTACATTTTGGAAGTGTGGCAAGAATTTGACATCTTGTGAATGCAAAGCCTTATATTCACAAGAGTTATATGAATATAATTGGTGATTTTATCATCCAGCATATAAAACTTTAATTGATTTAACGTGTAGCTAAAGAGGTCATGTACCTTTATATCTATTCAAGCAAATTCTTAAAAGTAATAGATAATAGGGCTTGGAATATGATAAATGTATGGCTTTTGTAATTTCAGCAATTCTCTAGTGAGGATAGTCAATGTTATTTCACTGTTGTACAATGCTGCCAAAATATTTATTTGCAATGTCTCTGATTTTTACCATTCTGTTGTACCATATCAATGTTTACAGCCTGTCTGGATAGAGAATGTGTGGCGAGTGTATCCCAGATAAGTAGGGAAAGAAGTATTTTTCTCTCAGTGCTACAGAAATTCCTGCTGAGAGAGAAAAAGAAGCTACACTTAGGACATATCAATACCGACTCTGACCAAAATAAAATGGATGACACGTCGGACCCGCTGAACTTGTTGGAACAAAAAGTCATCAGACTGTTATCAGAGCATTCGTGCAAGATGCCCACAACGGCAGAGAGAACAAGTACAAGGACCTTCAAGAGCACAGTCAAGTAAAGAAATGTTTCAGGTAGCCGGCTAGAAGCACTGACATTTTATATTGTAATGTGCTCGCAAAGATAATACATAATTATATCATTGAATTAGAGGGCAGTTGCATTGGAAAAGTGATAACAATAATGCTCATGTCAGAGGAGAATCATTGCATATTGCAAAAAGTTGGACTCTGGAGTGAATAGTTTTGTTATGCGGCTAAGTTATTAGCATATTATTAGGCTAATGTATTGCATTGCTGCTGGTTGAATAATTGTGTCTTAATTGATTTGATGGAGCCTGTTCATGTACCTTTTATTAAACATCCTCATTGTATTGATCAGGTGAAAATGTACAATTGCCTTGCTCTTCCATAAAATAGGAATCACTCAGGGGAAACTGTCCTATAATTAAGAACCTACCCAAAACCATTAAACTGCTCAGTAGCTCAAGCCTCTTTAGTTTGGCGTGCACTGCTTCCAATAGTCCATTACTTTGATCTACAGGTCACAGAGGAACAAAACTCAATACGCAGGCTTAGATGGTGTTATGAGCTATATCAAGTTCAGGTGGTGTCGGTTGGAAATCCATGACTTTTCTACAGTATATCAGCTGTAATTTCTCAATACGATGGGGAAAAGAGATAAAAATAGCTTAAGACTGTCACAGAGCATCAATTCAGTAATACAGCTGAGCGGCTCGATGGTGACAGAATAAATGAATAGGAAGCCCCAACTCCAAACAGCTCCATCTAAATCCCCATAAAAAGATAACTGCATTTCACCACATTTGAATTTCAGTGAGGTATTTGCTGATGGCGTGCCATACTTCAAACGATAAACTGAGGTTCTTGAACAGCGAGGACATATTGGCAGAGCTCTCCGTGACATATAAAAAATTTATCACCAACTTTGACCATGAGTGTACAGTGCAGAGCCAAAATCTACTGTGCTACACTGAGAAAGAATAAAAACACCAACAAACTGCTGCAACGACCAGATTTCATTTTATAATGTATTAGTTTAACTGTCAGTTAAGCATAAGTCAGAGGGGAAGTATTTAATTTTGTGAATTGCAATAGTGCAATAAAGCTGCTTTCTACTGACAGATTTCATCACCTCTCTTCCTTGTATTTGATTTACAATTTACAAGACTGCTGTCTCTGGAAAAGGTAATTTCAGAGATAAATAAGCCCAAAAATGCACAAATTGGAAGTCTCAGCAAGGGCCCTGCAAATACCTATCCTTCTTATTTGGAATATCAGGTGTGAATCTCTTTACGTCCTGACCGCACACCTCCTTAGACACAACTGCTTATTGCCTGTCAATCACACTTACACAGCTCAGTTTAGTCCAAACATACTATGTTAGGGTATTAGTGTGTTGTCAGGATATTGAATATATCATCCAGTTTCACTTTATATGCAGCTGTCGGGTGATATGTGACCTGACAGTATCATTTCCCTAAAAACCTGTTGCACTTGACAAATTCTATAGTTCACATCTGCTAAAGGATAAACATTGTTATATACTGCTAAGTTGCGTACACAGGTTATTTGCTTGATGAAACATATCATTGGGCTCCACTAGCATCTTGCCAACAAATGGAACCTGAGTCAGCGGTGTTTCCATAAACTCCAGTGAATTATACTTTACACAGCCGTGAATACAGCATCATTGTCATGTCTTGTTAAATCATGTTTACAGTTCTCCTTATGTCTCACCTGTCTTGTCTTTTAGGTCTCCGACTTCCCCTGTGTGTTATCCCCGCTCCCTGATTACCTGCCTCCCTTAATGGGTTTCACCTGTGCCTGACTGTGTCTGAGTTTCCCCTCCCCTTTTCCCTCTGTATTTAGTCTCTGTGCTCCCTTTGTTTGCGCCAGTTTGTCTTGTCTAGCACAGCGATCCAGCATTTCCTTGTCAAGTATTTTCCAGTTTTTTGATTGACCCTTTTCTTGACCTTGTGCCTGTTTTTTGACCACAGTTTTTGCCTGTTGATTCTGTACTTTCGCCTGGACATATCTTGTATTACGAGTTATTGTCTAGTAAACTTTTTGCCTTTTGAACCTCCACCACCGCCTCCGAGTCTGCATTACGAATCCTTCTGTGTGCCTTGTGATAATCATAGGGGGTTTGTGTATGCTCTATGCAAACATTTCAGTACCTCCAATTTGTTGTGATCGCATGAACTGCTACAGGGGCACCAGCGAACACCTCAGTAAGGAAAGTAGCTATTGGCTGTCCTAAAAGTCGCTAAATTACATCATCACCTAATTTGCATAATTGGCAATGAGCATGTGATTGTAATGGACGCTGTAGGAGAGAGGAACCGTGAGAGAGACAAAAAGTGAGTAAAAACACCTCAGTATGTTATATATGAACTACAAATGAACTTTCTTCAGTCGACATTACATGAATGTCTGAATACTCGCTTAATATAGCGACAAAGTCGCTAAGTTGGCAACACTGAAGGGCACATCTTCCTGTAGACAATGATCTACTGCACATGTGTGGAACACGCTCTCGGAGTAGACTTCAGAAAGTAGTATAAACAGAACTACTATGTGGCCATTGTGTTCACAGCTGTCCGTGTACGCATCTGTTTCAGAGTACATTCAGGCCTAAAGTCTTCGTATTGCCTTCCACACTGCAGAATTCATTTGCCCCGAGGTAACACATTTGAGATGCTAAACAGTCAGATTTGGACTTGAAAGTCTGCATCTGTACAAGAACTCAAAGCTCGGCTTTGTTTCAATGGCCATTACTACAGCACACTCAAGTTCCACCGTTCTATGATGTGTTCTGTCCAATATGCACCATCCTACTCAAGCCCTTGTTGTGTCAGGTTTACACCTGTGGTTGCCAAAACTGCAAAAAATGGTTTGACCCTAGTCACGCCCAAGCATGCACTTCAGTTAACTTTCAGTTAAACTCACCTCTAGCGTTACTTCATATATGGTTGGTCTGCTTATGCAATCTGTAGTTGTTCTGTATCCAGTTTATTCACCTCTTTGAAATGAGGCTGAGAGCTTCAAATTTCAATTAAATTATATGAAAAAGAGTCATAGTCTAGTGGTGAAAAAGAAAAAACTACAAACGTTCACATAAATGTCTTGTGAATTATATACTACTGTTGACAAAAGTGGCTCCTAGCAGAAATTCACTTGATGAGAGGTGAAAGCTTTACACTAAAGAGATTTTTGAGACTACTTACTTGAACTGGTTGTTGTGTCAAAGAATTGAGCTTTCACAAACAGAGGAATTGCTATTGCAGACTCACACACACACACACCTACTGATGTCCAGAAATAACATGAATAACAACCGGAAAAGCATTAAAAGACTGCATACATGTTCAAGGTTTCACAATTCTGAACACAACAGGCTTCACTGATAGAGAATTCACAAAATGTCACTGAAATTTGTTAATACGTTTTTTGAGACACCATGCTCACAAACTAATAAACAAAGAAATCATTATGTCCTTGGTGGAGGGTAACAGAAGGAAACAAGGAAAAGATACAGCCAGGACGCAGAGTCTCTGCGGATTCACAAACTGAGTGCCAGGAGGCCATAAGTAATGACTGAGTGGTATAATTTAGGCTAATGCTATTTCAAGGCAGAATCCTGCACAGTCTAGTACGCATGTTTACACTTAACGTGCTGTCTGATTAACCCTTGATTTTAGTATTTTTACAGGAAATTTACCATGAAATTGCTCTAGATTTAGCCAAACATTCTAAAATATAGTGTTCAAACCTTATTGCCTGCTGTGTATTCGCATACCAATGAGAATGATGTAATGCTTCTTTTCAACCTCTGAGTTCTTGCTCTTGCTTGACGAGCGAGGTGATGCTTACAGCTGTACTTTGAATTTGAACATGAGACAAGTGTCCGAGCTGATTATGGTCTAATAAAGGGACAGCAGTTCGTCGAATTGTACTGAATTAAAAATAAAATACTGATCATTAAATAGACCAAATGTACACAGGTATAGTAATAATACTACAGTAAGAGTGAGTCATGAAACTACCAGAAAAAGACTATATTGTATTGTAGTGTAAGTCATATTGTATCTCTAATGTCCCATAATACTACAGCATATCCTCCAACAGCATTGCATCTGGCTGAGATATCAACATGCAATGTGTGTACTGAAACTCCTTTAATGTGTTCAGAAATTGGTTTTCTTCTTTTCCCACAGTTAGGATAAGCTCAGGTGATTTGTCTCTGTAATTACCACCTTAATTCTGCAGCAGCAGTGTGAAAAACCTCCTTGGCCTCCTGTACAGAAGTACCATTATAATATCTGATTTCAATGGTTTTAAAACGCAGGTACAATAAGTGGTAAATGATGCAGAGTTAGTCTCCCTACAGAGAGGAATGCCCTGACTACAGCAATGCATTTGCAAAAACCCTTGTGAGCTAATTGTGTTATATTTCAGGGTAAATTCATCTAAATCAATCAGCACAAAAACAATTGTATCTAAGGCATAATTTCCCCTCTTGTGTCCCATTTTTCCCAGATCATAAAAAAGCAAAAATGCCTCCCATCCTTTTAGTTTATCACAATTTCTGCAGAAAAATAAAAGAGTCCAGAGTAATCCCCCTTTATCCCCCTGTCTACTGAATGTTTAATACTTGCAAAATGCTGCTCCAACCTTTTGATGAGACACAAAACTGCTTTATTGTTTTAGAGAAGTGGGAACCTTTTATTTTCAAGTCAAATTTAAGTCTTGATTGAATGTATCTTCTTTTAGGAAATTCAATCATAACATCTATTAGGTGAGCAGATTTCCCATGTCAGGTGAACAACAATATCCTTTTTCATAAAAGCACCCTCTGGATCCCAACTGTCATTGCATGTGACAACAGTGGCACTACCCACATTTTAGTCTGAGAACATCGTTTTTTCTAATACCTTAATCAGTGCCGTTCAGTGACAGTTTGACACCAAAAGGTGCCTCGTTTTTGATATCAAAACGTCCTTTTCTACAACCAGACTCTTGTTTTTGTTTCCTAGTATCAGAACAGCTTTGATGATAATAATGCTCGACTAAATTTAGGCATCAAAATGCTTCGCAGCTTCTCTGAGTAAGCCGTATATACCCATTAACTGAACCGAGCAGCGGAGGTGCACACTGCAGTATATCTCTTGTATCCAAGGGTGGCCAGTCCATTCTCTTAAATCTAAGTCCTGTGACATTTTATTAACCTGAGCCAACTCTTTGTGAAAACTGTATTTTAAACAGTATCTTTGCTCAGAGGAATGAGTGGTCATAATCCCCAGAATAAAAATTAAAACCAGGGATCAAATGAAAAAGTCTAGTGATTTGTTAATTAGCTTCTTCTGGCTGTTCTGCTGTCTTTGGAGTATAATGAGTATAATGTTTGGTGTGGGAACACAAGTAAGGCATTTTCAGATAATCCTTAAATGGGAAATGCTTCAAAATACCACTGTCTGTATCAGCTTAGTGTTATATATATATCATGTTTTATCATTGCTGCCTTAATATGAGACAGCCCAACAACCTTCAAACATACTTTTACACATATTTTACATGTTTTTCATGAATCTTTGCTGTTTTATCCCACTGAGGTGTGATGTTGGTTTCCCCTTTCTTTGAAAACCAACGCTGATATTGCATTGCCTGTCAAATGACTATATAATGTCACTAAAGAAGCTCCAGCCTTACAGATGATTCACATATTTATGACAAATATAAGCAATAGATATCATGTATGCCAAACCAACAAAACCGAGATATGACACATCACAGAAAGCAAAAGCCTAACAGCACATCTCTGTCATATGACATCAATTACTCAACAACTTGGACCACAGCAAGATATGTTACAATATGTGGGCTACATACATTTACCCACAGCAAAGTGGCACAATAATGACAGAGGGGGAAAAATAAAACTTTAAATCACCATTAGCATAACTGAAGAGTGCGGGGGTCGGTGTAGAGCAGGATACATATCCCTGCAGTCATTAGTGCACTTGTAGGGAGCTAAAAGTGTCTTTCCAATGACAGCTAGCTAGCTAAGCATTTATTTAGCTGGCTTTAGCTAACTATCTGTTAGGCACTGAGGCACCGAAGTGTCTATTTAGATAAACCTGACTGACTTTGTTCACATGTTTTTGTCCATAACTTTATTTCTAAAACGGGTGTACTCAGTCAGGGAAAAACTATCTAATGATGTCTTCTTCTTTGTACTTTCTTTCTTCTTCTTCTCCTAACATTAGCTAGCTAACTCTGTTTCGCTCGTATTAAGTGCTGTTACATTGTGGACAAAATCAGCATAATATGAACTTCCGCTCTGTAATTCTTTCTTTAATTATTAATTAATTCCATAATTATTTCTGTATAAAAATTGCAGTTACGTAACATACATTTGTGGGTGTTGCTTATATGAAAAATGTAGACTCCTTTTCTCACATTTCATTTGGAAAGGGCCTTCACCATCTGTTAGTTTTCACCAGTTGTTTGAGCTATCCAGATAAATGATTTATTTGTCAAACTTGGTGACAAAATGTCATGTTGCAACACTATTAGGATAAAGATAAAGACATATAGAGATAAAGGAGACTCCCTCTTTTCCTCTGAAGAATGAATGAAGAACTCTGACTTGCATAACTGTACTTTGACTGCTTTTATTTATATTGTTTACACTCCCCCGCTGTCATTACACTGAGCTATAACACATGTGACTGTTAGCAGGGCTCGTGCCAGGTCAGGGAGGATGTGTCATTGCCGGTCCAAGGCATTTTCAGTTAGGCTCTCATGCCAAGGCCTTTAGAGATATCTCTGGGTGAAACTGAAGTGCTGCCAACAGCACAGTTAAATCTCACAATCACTGAAATAGTTTCAGACGAAACCTGAGTCACAGGCCGGTGAGTTATTGAATGTGTTAAGTGTTTGTTCAGCCTATCTCAGATCACTTCAGACTGTTTTCATACATATTCCCAAAAGCTCCAACGTTTCAAGGAAGGAAATCGTGATGTGAGACTGATATCAACTATTGACATGTAGAGCTTGTGAGTATAAGAACTACAGAATAATAAATACATGCTGCAAAGGAGAGTGCTTGCAGTATCTTTGTTTGTATTCTCCAATTTCCACTATATTGCAGTGCAAGTGGTCATTTCAACTTTACATCTAAACAAAGAATGGAATTGTTTGATTTCCAATAGGCCTGTGAAGTCCAACTGTTATTATGCCCCAAGTGGGAAATAATCACTCGGAAGTTTGTTGTGGAGTTAACTGCAGTGCTCCATCTTATCTTAGGGCAGCTATAACAGCTAAAAGGGGCCAAGCATGGGGGCACCTAACTTCTCTATTTGTGGCATGTTTTACCGAGAGAGCTTACAGAAGAAATGGGTTTCACCCAGAGTTTAAGCACTCTCATTCAGGAGCAAACTTTTGTATTATTCCTCCCGTAGCTATAAAGGTTACGCAAATGTGCCAGACACATTTTCATCAAATAAACAGTAGATCAAGCAAATCGCTTGTGTGCCTTTCAATTAAATGCTTTTATAATGTCTCCAAATGATGACCACATGTAATTGCAAAAATATGGAGAGATGCTATTATAGAGGTCCCTCAGCAAATCAGGGCTGGTTACTGGAAGCGATGTTAGTCGCAACAACGGTATGCAAATTCACCATGTAATTTGTTATTGTGCCAGCATTAGAGATATTCCATTTAATGGAGCAGTAGGGAAGAGAAAAACAAAACCAACAGACAGCTGCATGCTCCGAATGGACAATGATCAACAGATCAGCGGGATGTTGACGAAATCTCACAATCTCTCACATTCTGACTAACAAGGACGCATTCATTTGTTTTTATCTAAAATGTGTGGAAACATTGTTATTCCTGCCGTAACCCTGAAAAAAAATTCATTTCACAACATAAGAGGAAGAGCATGGACTTGGGCGTGCATGGGTCGATGATTCCAGAGATGTTGACAAATCAATACTGCTGACAACTCATTTTTCAATTTGCCTCATATGTCCTGTCACCCTACGCTCGGACTGTAGTCACTATAGAAGATTTATTTTTTGATGAAATGCTGGTTAATGGTGATTAGAGGCAGGATTTTGGCACCAATCATCTGTGCATTTAAAGACAGATTTTAACAAAGTATAAATGGAATAAGATGTGGCGTTTTGCTAACATCAAGCATCATTTAATAATCTAGAGCGTGCTACAGCATTTACAGATGTTAACACCGCTGGATATTCATTAATACATCTGTTCAGCCTGACTAGTTTAACAAACAGCTTTGTTTACTACTGGAAAAAGGAAATCAGTCCTCGCTGGGAAATAACTTCAGCCTAAATGCTCAGCATCAATAGATCAACACAAATTATTTTTGATATAATTGAGAAGCTTGATGCCAGCACACAGAGAGCAAGATGTTTCTACTCCGTTTGCAGGATTATTGGTAATCATAAACACGAGTATGGCCCATGAAGGACACTGGTAGGAGAACCCTGTTTAACATGTCAGTATTCACATAAGAAATCTAATTAGCTATTATAAGATAACACGTTTTCTCCTACTTTGCATGCAGGGAGATGTCACATTGTCCTTTCAAATTGTAGAGTGGGAATACAAATTAAATTAACATCATAATATTGCAAGGACAATTTCCAGCATCCTATTCATAGCATCTGTTATTTTTACCCAGTGACGGGCTGAACACATCTGAGTTGTCTGATGTGTTTGAGAAGTAGATGAGACATGGTAATGAATGACAAAGAAAAAAAAAGTAGGTTTTCGTCATAGATTTTTCAAATCTTCAGCCTCTTTTTTGGCATACTTTTCCCCAAGCGAAGGTTGGGAAAGGACAACAAAGATGTCCAGCTTTTCAGCTCAGAGCTTTGGCAGGAGCCAGATGATGATGACAGGAAGCCACAAAGTTGCTTCTCCGCCTGTGTGACTAAGAGGCATCATTTCATCGGTGCACTTCAACAGTAAATCATAAAAACAGCCTTCAAAATAGAAATAACACGCCTTGGAATCATTTTAATCCTATAAGAAATAATGCGGATTGTAACAAGGTGATTCACTGCATATAGAACAGCACATTAATGGAATACAACTGAATAGCATAAAACAAGCTAAAAATAGATTTAATTAACTGTAGTTAATTAAATCCAGATGGTAAATTTGGATTTAGATTTTAAAAAAGTTAAAAGTTTTCTTCTAAAATAAATTGCAGGTGATGGGAAGTGGTAAGTCTCAGCTGGGTTCCTCCTCTATTCTGCCACTATATTTTGCGATTCCAACAGGAAGCCATGGGGAGACTGAATGTCAGACTTGTTCCAAGTTTATAGTGTGGATGGGGAGGTTTGATAAGCACAGGAGCTTTTAGCTTTTATCTGATTGTCGCTGTGTGCCATAAAGGTGCTCCGAGTTGGTGTAGATTTCAAGAGCATATGGCACAGAGATTTGAAAAAACAACAACTAAAAGCTAAAAATGGCACTGCTGAAATGGGAAATCATGTGGTTCACAGTGAGCGCTCGAAACTAGAAAAAATTGCTTGTCTCCACCGGCGGCTCTCCCTCTCGGTGCTTCAACAGTGTACAGTAAGCGTGAACAGTCTCATGAGCTGACTGCCTCTCTCCACCTCACTGCCACCTTGTTTTAGCTTGATCCGCCAATCTTCGGCAAGCTAATGCAAGATGACACTTTGTCACCAGAATCCTAAGCTCTACCCACAATGCAATTTGTCATCGCATTCAGGAGCCCATGACATTCATAAGAGCGTCTCTGTCAGTATCAATTTCTGTCTTATTTTAAGGGGTCTGAGCCCCGGCAATCTCACCAACAGATGCTCAAACAATGTCCCCAAGGTTCATTGCCGCTGAATAAGCCAAGAGTGCCCATGGCCGCGACTAACAGCTGGTCATATCCATGACATAATATCTACATTTCCTCTGCATGTTTAGTTTGTAGCTGATTAAAAGAGTCATTTTAAAACAAACAAAACCCTCCTGTGGTTCTTTCACACAATGTCAATAATTCACATCAACACATGCAATTATAATTGTATATTGATTCCCTCTGCGTAGTGACCTATGAAGCTGAAACTTTGGAAAAACAACCTCTAATCATCCAGTCGTCTGTCTAATTGGCCCTAAAGGCAGAACTAAAATACCGACGTAATGATGCATCTATGAACTAATTTGTGACCCTCAAGGAAACAAAGTAAATTAGGCAACAGGGCAGTAACATTTCAGCTCTTGACCTAGCCACCATTATAGTAACATTTACATTAGTGCTCTCTTTACAGTTTGAGAAATGTGAAGAAGGTTTTAATTGAAGGTTGATGTAACCTTTTCATGTGCAAGGCTGGACAATCAGTCTTAATGTAAGGGTCGCAATGCTCAGTTAACCTACTCAGGTTACATCACATCTAATATATCTACCGTTTGCGATCTGCCTGCATTAGAAAAGCCACGTAATGAAGTGAACACGGACATTAAATTAAAAGTTGACTGTGAATCTGGATGTCAAAGGGTCAGCAATCTCTCTTACTGCAAACTGGACCTCACAAAATTAACCCTGTCAAGTTAAATTAGGCTAAAATTACTTTTGTGGCAAATACAGAAACACAAGTATAAGCAACTTTTCAATGAAATCGATGTGACTTTAAAAAGGTGAAGTTGCAACCCTCTTTAACTTACTCCGTCCCACAGCGAGGCCCGGCAAAGTGATTAATTTTTCTATTTTTAGATCAGTCTCCTATGTATTTATTTCTTTATTTTGTTAATGTAGAAGGCAGACGGCAGCTCTGCCAACAGAAATACTTTGTCAGCAACTTGATTGCATTTACATGGTAGAGTGAAGCCAAAGCTGGAGCAAATTAGAGAGCTAAGCCATGGGCACTGCTGAAATAACAGGCACTTCAAGAAATGCCATGTGAGGAGACTTCGTAAAATCAACACCTCAAGAACGTACTTTTTTTTTTTTCTTATCATGCCCTGAAATTATTACTCACCATGTTTGTTTCACACGTCATCTTTTTTTTTTTTTTACCGTCTTTGCCCTTTAATTTTTTATACACAAGCTCCATACAAAAAAAATACTGTAACAGAAGCAGACAACAGCATGATAAGAACTATATACAGCAGCAGATGGTCCATAATATCAACTAAATATTCGAGAGAAAATATCCCAGTTGGATACTTTCAAGCTGTAGATATTCAGTTGTGATGTTCAGGAATTTTAGTAGTACTGTGAATACAGGTACAGCAGCTTAGCCAGTGAGGCGATGAAAACTTAGTTTCTACATTTAATTGATGTTTTTAATGAAGCAGTTTTGCAATGATGCATTTTCACGATTAGAAATGCAGCAGCTCTGAAAATGTCTCAAGGTGACCTCACCTCACTTCACTGAGTTTAGACATGAGCAGTTCTCACAATAACATAAATACACCGTGAAGCAACAAAAGAAAAAGGCTAACTTGATTGCGTTTTTTTCTTTGAGTAAAAACAGATTTTTTTTTTGCACACTTGGCAAACATGACATTGACATATACCTTGCAAAGTCATTATGGCTAACGCATTAGCAAACAGTTCCTTATTTACACATCCAGTAGAGACAGAGCAACATTAGCATTCACCTGATGAATGTAACTCCAATATTCACTCTCCATTTAGCTCAGTTTTGGTCTGTTCACCAGCAACCTTTTCTGTCAGCCGTTTGGTGTTTTTTTTTTTCTTTTGCTGCCTGCTGCGACTTTAAATGAGGTTGATGAGAGCAATGAGAATGCATTAACAGTAAAGGTGCAGGCCGTAAAAACCAAAACGATGACACTTAAACCCTCCGTGGAGCTGAGGGGAACTGTTGAGTTGGGTGATAATTGTCTGTGGGTCTGTCACGTCAAGCGACCCCTTCCACATTACACATAGTCACATAATCAATTAGGAATATTGATTAGTGCAGCTCTAAAAGTAGAAATATTCCTGCATTTGATGCATTAAACATTTTGTTCATATCCTTTAGTAGAGCCCACATTAAATCATCTTAGAAGTGGAATATACTGACATAAGACATTTTTGCAATTACTGGAGTGTAAATTATCATTTGACATGCCTTGTGGCCCCCATAGTGCTCTTATAGAAAATGCACTGCTGTGAGGTCTGGTCTTAAGTTGCCTTTTTGCAGTGCGCTCCAGGAATGCAAATCTGCCCATTTTGTCCACTAAAATGTAATAATATCTCCCAAATTAAACAAATCCAAGTTCATGAAAACACCAGTGGCCCATGAAAACCTAAATCAAGCAACAAAAGCCCAATTTAAATTGTGAGTTTGGATCATAGCACTGTGAACACAACAGTTGTGTGAGGCTGATTCATGTAATATCCCCTTCTCTCTGGCTCCAGAGTCCCGCTGACACAGCAGCTGTGAGCAATACGTACACGCGTGGGCGTGTGTGTGTGTGTGTGTGTGTGTGTGTGTGTGTGTGTGTGTGTGTGCCTGTGCAGGTGGTAAGAGGGAGGGACAGCAATGCCTGTGAGCTGAATAACAAATCTAGCATACTGCACACCTGAGGAGCTGTCACTGTCATAATCAGCCGTTTATAATGCATGGCAGAAGGGGGACAGGAGTGGAGAGAAGGAAACGAGGACACAGTTGGTATCAAAGCTCTGTCTGTGTTAAATCTTTTTCTTCTTGCCCTCTCTATTGCTGTATGCAGAATTGAAAGGGTGAAGGTATTCTTTTTTTTTTTAATTTCCACTCTCTGCTCAAATCTCCTTCAAGTTATTGCTTAGCTCTTTCTCATCCACTGAGTCACAGTTGTCGTTCAGGAAAGCTGGACAGCCAGCTCTGTTTCCTCTCTGCCTTCATCCTGCCTCCTTCTTCACACCCCGTCTGGCCCAGCAGGTTCGTGTCCGGACACCTCCTCCAGAGAGCTCAAGGTGACACATGGTTGCTCAGGCACAGATGAGCGGCTGTGTCCCCGGGCCTCTTGACGACCGCCAGTTGGCCCCTTCACTTTTTCCCCCTCTATAACCGCACTAGAGTCCATGAGCAGTGGGTACAAACACCTCCCCCAGAGCCTTTTGTTGTTTCAGCGCGACGCTAATCTATGGTTCTGCTGGGAGGGCCACAGGAGTGGCAGGTTGACTCACTTCCAGCTCACTGACACAATCATTCACTGCTTATATTGGGAGTGCTGGGCGTGTGTGTGTGTGTGTAGCCAGAACAGTGCCTGTTAGACAGCCCGGCTGATATTTTTCTGCAGGGTCAGCAGAGACTTGGCCAAGCCAGCATCATGGAGGAGTAAATCAATGAAACCCAATTAGACACAACGAAAGGTGAGAGAGGAATTGAGCAGCTAAAAAAGCACAGACTGAGACAAAAAGTGATCCTCATGAGTTTTTTTTTTTTGTATTTTATGAAAATACCTGAGAGCAAATCAAACATATTCGCCGTAGCAAAATATATAAGGGGGCGATCTTTATGTTAACCAGCGCAGAAGCTTCTATTGAAAACGGCATATTTGAAGACAATATGTGGGAATTTCAAAAGTATTGTGTGAGACATGATTTGTGCCTCTAAGTGTGGATTGTGTGAGTCACATTGATGCATCATTCTGCTTCACTTCAACCAAATAAAGCTCCGATATGACTATCACAATTTCATATCACAATTTCCATGAACAAACGTTGGGAGACACCTGAAATAACTTCACTTCATGACCCCTTTGATGCTAGTCTTGCTGAATTCCCCAGCGGGTGCAGAGAGCAGTCATGTGTCTGTGTGGAGGGCGAGAGTAAAGGCAATATGTCTCATGATCACCTCCTGAGCGAGCCAAATGAGGCACCCTTCGCTCTGAGCAACCTGCCACTAACATCTGCTGCTTTGGCCGCAATTGCCCTTGTAAGTTGTAGAAATCCTGTCTGCGTATTGGTTTGATCCATTGTCTATGCTACAAGGATAAAAACCTCCAATAAAACGTACGCTACTTTCAAACAATCTATCTTTTCCTAATTTTAATTATTCATACTATAGCTGGCAGGACTTTGCTTTACTTAAAGTGAGGACAAGTCAACAGTGGAAAGTCCATCAGTGGGTGTAATGCAGTCAGGATCACTACAAGTGGCAACAGTGCACTTTAAATGATGCATACTGTTGTTCACGCAGGTGATTCAGATGAAAAATGTAGCATTATTTTCTGAATTAATGCAAGAAAAACAGCATCTTAAGCATTTGATAACCTGCTGACTGCTAATGAGCTGTGGAGATATCATTATGCACCAGATAATAATCCTGTTCACTTTGACAGAAAAAAAAAAACGATACTAATACCCACAGGCAAATGTGTTAGAATAGGTATTATGGCAATTACCATGAATTAGGATCATATTTTAATCTCATTAAAACAGAGTACGTTGTGTCAAATCAACAATACTGTAACCGCAGTGTAATTTAGCCGCTGTCTATTAGATGGTTTTTCATCTACAATGTTTAAATATTACACATGTTTTAGATTAATTGCTATATGCCACCATGATAAAAGAAGCTAATAATAACAATGCATCTTAATATTCTGTGTTTCATTTATAATGGAGGCATATTAACTAGCTTGCCTTATCATACTTTTCATCATGATTTTAATTCTTTTAATGAACACGCTCTACCTCTTTATGCAATCTAACAAACTCGGAGAGCAAGCCAACCCTTTGCCACCTTCTTAAACCCACAGTAATTATTACCAGATTTTTGTAATCAGGCTTCGCTGCCATTTGCATGAAAGCAATCGAATGAATGTGAAAACTAAACTCTCCCTGCTGAACACATTAAGATAAAAAAAAAAAATCAAGCATTTATGGAAGTAACCTCTAATCTCATTACCCCTGTGATTACGAAAAAAACAGTGTCTCATTCCCCGACTGCCTCCAAAATTAAGCTCTTGATAGGAAAGCCCAGTGTGAGGCGGAGGGCAGCACTCGGGTGAATCAGCAGCAGCAACAGCCCTCATATAAATCCATCCAGGTCCCTGCACTCAGACAGGCTGTTGGTCCACTCCTAAATCAGACAGGCCAGGCTGTCACGGCCAGAGACCTTGTCTTCTTGCAGATCAATAGTGATAAGGGAAAATAAATTTCAAACTGCAAATACTGAAGACGCCAAAGAGGCGCTCAGGGTGCCAGGAGCTCCACAGGCTTGTATACAGAAGTTTTTAATGTTATGGTGGGAATATTGCACACTGGAAGCTGTGATGATGATGATTTGGTTGACTTTGCTCATGCGGATAACAGCTATGGTCACCCTGCATGAGATGAGCTTGTCATTCAGGTGATTGATTGTGTTATGCACATTGCAAATTTTTCTTTATGTAATGTGAATCAAAACACGTGACTGATGATAAAAAGCCATTCCAAATAACTCTAAATTGTTTACTGGTGGGCTTACTTGTAAGTGCCTGCGTGTGTGCAGTCACTTGACCAACTGACCTGTCATATATAGAAGATAAAGCAATTTATTAAAGCAAAACTTTCCAGTTTCAGCCCGAAAACTCAGATAAGAAAACCACAGCCATTTATTATTTTCTCATTCAGTGCTGAGGAGAGAAACATTTTTAGTTGCTTTTGCTGTGTCTCAACACTTTAAAGCGAGTGGCTCGGTTTTATAGATGGCAGTATTGGTCTGTCAGTTGTTTCACCATTTAGGTCCAGACTAAAATATCTCAACAGCTATTAGATGGATTGTAATGAAAGTTTGTATGATGGAAATGCTGAAGATAAGGACTTCTGTGATTCCATACAGACATTCATGTCCCACTGAGTAATTGTATTCACTTCGGGGATCCCCTGGATTTCCATCTTGAGCCACCATGGTGTCAAAATTTGAATTTTTCCAGTACTTTGGTTTATGAACAACCAACAAAAGTAATGATTATGAACCAGTTTTATTTCCAATTAGCACAACCTAAGCATGCTAACAGTTTTAACTAAAATGGTGGTCATTATACCTGCTAACAGTTAGCATTGTCGTTGTGAGTATGTTATGATGCGAATATTATCTTTAGCCCAAAGCACCACTGTTCAGTGCAGCCTCACAACATTTAATTTCCTTTAGTGCAGACTGTTATATAATTGCTGTATTTTAATACAATAAACACTTATTAATACTTAATACGTATTCATACAGTTTGAATTCAAATGATTAATAAATGAACAATAAACAATCGACATGCAAAATAACCTTTTAGACATGGTTTGATTGAATGAAAAAAACAGGATAACAAGTGAACAATGAATAATTGAGACAATTGCCTTTTAGCACACATGTGCCATTACAAATCAATAGCCACACTTTTATTGCATCGCTAACTAAAGATGCTTTCTTCTCTCCTTGGGTTGCTCTGGAGTTCAACACAATTTGCCTTAATCAGGCAATCAATCACTATTAGATCTGTGTGCCACACCAGCACACAGCAGGCAGATGTGGCCCCCAGCAAAAACTACAATCCCTAAATTGGGGCAGACACACACACTTGTATGAGCCCTGTGACTCAGTAGACGTTGCCAGAGCTGCTGCCAGAGATCGCAAAAGCAGTATTTTCCCTTTATTTGTCGACAAGGGGGTGGCACCAAGCTGCTTTACTGACATGTCTTTTCACAAGAAATTACAGAGAAAACACTCAGCGGAAATGTTCTTGCATGTCTCTGTCACTGTTTGTCACTTTGCATACAATACAATATAATCAGATCCTTTGTAAGGTTACAAAATTTCAGCAAAGTAATCATGCAATATTTTTTGTCTAAAACACCTGTCATGCGCTACATTTGTGGAGGATGACATGCTGTGACCTTGCTATAAAGTACAAACAGCTTCAATTAACCAGACATGATTTACGCATGCACAGCACAGACATAGTACACAGCATATATTTACACAAATATGTGTGCGTGTGTGTGTGTGTGTGTGTGTGTGTGTGTGCGTGCGTGCGTGCGCGCCATAATACATGCACGACTCTATTTGGCTTCATTGTTCAAATGGCATAAAAGATTGAATGAGCCGATTTGGCACAAGAGAAGAATAATCAGAGCATTACTGTGGTCTTTAGAGATCCTTTATTGAATGCATAACAATGAAGCTTGATTGGAATTGATAATGGCTTTTGAGGACTAGGTTGCTCCTTTCCACTCACTAATTTGTTCCAAAGCGACCTCTGACATGCACAGGATTGCCAATGACAAGGTAATAAGCCAACGGTTCAGAGGGGTTGAAATATGAGTGTTTATATCAGAAACCTCTCTCCCTTACTGATGGAATACGGAGGCTCAGCATCATTTCAAAATCTGATTGTGTCTCTGTCATTTCCCATAAGCAAGCAATACATTCAACAGCAAGAGACGGCATGTATGTGTGTCACTGAATATTGTTATCTATATTTGGCTTTCAGTAGAATTGACTGAGTTCTGAATTACATTAAGAGGGAGCAGTGGGTGGACCGTGTGATATTCCTGTATCAACACAAAGTCAGCATGAACGAGTGCCGCAGATGTGAAAGTGCTGCTGACCTCGTCCATTTTTCTTCCAGTGCCATCAAGGCCACCGTGCTGCAATGCTCCACGCCGCATCCAATTGCGCACAGTAAAAAAAAAAAAAGTGTGGAATCAAGGGCTCCTACAGGCCACCAGCCCTCGGACACCTGCGTTTATGAGAGTCAACCGCAGTGTCAGCACCGCGACCAAAACATGCATCATACAGCTGCCTCGCACACGCCTGCAGAACAGCGTTATCTGTCTACACACAGACAGCACAGGCCAGAGAATATATTAACCATAGACTGCACAGTGACCTTGATAGTAAATTTCTCTTTTGATTGCACATTTTAACCTATGCCAAATTCAGGTATATGCTGCACACATAGTTCTCAGGAGGGAGGGTCTTAGATTGGTCTTATGAATCATGTAACATGATATCGTTTGACTGAATGCTCCAAGTCCAAATTGGATTCCCACTAACGCCTCCTCCCCTCCCTGCCTAGACAAGTACTGATGAAAGATAACCGCCTCTGCATTAATCAAAGTGATGGGGCATTTTGATCCCACTCTCAATTAGATGAGATTACATAAATTTAACAATTTGTACAAAATGCGATATCAATTATCAACAGGTCATTCAGTTTGATCTCTTGCCCAATTCTGCCAGAGCGAACAAAAGAAGAGCGCACATTGAATCTGACTGACTTTGGTGAAAACATGATTTTGTCATGTTTCTTAATAGCTGTTGCTGCAGGAAACCATGACCACAACAGTCTGTCTTTGATGGGTTAGCACGTTATCTTAATTTCACTGCACTTTCTTTCTTCTTTTGACTGCACTCATTTCCACCAAAGAGACAGTTTAATTATTTTAAAACATGGACGATCAGGCATGCTAATCAATGGCAAGAGTGTGAAATGACATGAGTCACTTATTACAAGGAGTGAGCACTTTCAAAACCTATCCAACCCTCACCTCCTGTGTGTATGTGTGCTGACTGTAAGTGGGATGTAATAGCGCTTACTTGTTTGTTTAGGATTAGAGCACACTCTCAGGAACGGATGGTTTGATTTGTAGGAGGGAGGGTGCAGCATCACTCCCATCACATGCACCTCAAAACGCCAATAACTTGAAAAACAAAAGATTGCCCAGGAGGAGGTGAACCAAAAGTCAGCCCTTGTTTATTATTTTGAGATAGAAAAAGTATTTTTCTCGTCTACCAAACTGAAATATCTCTGTGTCACAGATGCAATCTATTCCATGCAGCCATCTCTTGATAGTTAATTAGGTGTCAGCAGCACAACCGAGGTAATTTAACCTTCATCAGGCTGTATCACATGAGAAGATAATGCAAGGGAATTATTCATTGAATATTTTAGTGGAACATGAAAAAAGCTTTACTTACGTACGTTAGACTTAAGTGAGGATGAATGGATAGAATACAAAATCCCAAATTCCACAGTGATGGAGTAATTTGTGATACAGTGAGCTTATTCTGCAGCAATGATGGAGACTCTATGCATGTATATGTGTGTGTGCAAGAGAAAGACATAGAAACACACACAGACTTAGCACCAAAGCATTGACAATTAATAATCATTAAGATCAAACGTGCAGTAAACAGCAATTATCTAAGGGCAACGTGATCAAAATCTCCTACCTAATGATCAATAGAGTCGGAGCTACTCTTTATGCAGGCTGAGAGACAACTGATTGAATCCTGAATTACTGATGTGCATGACATTTAAAAAACATATTTCTCAGAGGAGTCCGGAGCTAATAACCATAGAGTTCAAATGAAAAACAATATAGATTTACGTGCAACCTGGTGTATCATGATCAGAAACAACAAACTTACTTATTTGATAACTTCAAACTTTAAAACATTACACTAAAATACTGACAATCTCCAGTAGTAAGTGTGATAAAAATGTCTAAAAGTTGCAAAATATTCACATTGAGCAATGTCTGGTTTGATTATTTATTTGCTTTGCAGCCTCAGGTGAGAGTCTCATTTAAATACAATGTGCATGAGTAAGTGAAACCAGACAGTAAGCAAATAAATGGTGACCTCAAACTGACCTCAAAATGTTTAACAAAAAGTACTGTAGGGTGTTGTAATGTGAAATAGTGACACATTGTCTTTCGAGTGTTAATTTGATTTGGACTGGAAGGAGAGCTTAGTGATATCTGTGAGAGGCATACCAAAGCCTTATCAGCAGTTTTGCACTATCCTACCTTTTAGGCTAATAATGTTTTTAAGTATCACAGCCACTTTTAAAGTACTTTACAGATTAAAGATAATAGGCAGTGGTGGAAAGTACATTTATTTAAGTACTGTATAAATGTGACGTACTTCACTTCACATGAGTATCTCCTTTTTATGCTATACTTTTACTCCACTACATGTCAGAAATATATTTCTTTATTCCACTACATTTATTTGATAACGTAATTTTCTTGCAGATTCGGATTATACAAAATATAAAAAGTCATGATACATTATTATAAATTTATGTAAACTACCCAGCGGTATATAAAGTAGGTGAAATCAGCCCCACATTTGGCAGCTAAGACATTAAAGGGATACTTACACATAATTTATATACATTAATATACATCACAATTAATAGTAACTTTAGTACTTTAAAGTATATTTTAAAGATAATACTTTCATACTTTTACTTAAATAACATTTTAAGTGCAGGGCCTTTACTTGTAACACAGTGTTTTTAAATATTTGAGCATTTACTTTCATCTCTGATGACAGACTACAACAAAAAATATATATATAAAATAAAATAAAAAGAATTCAGTGTAAGATAAAACCGCCATCACCGCCACACACTTTGAATGAACATTTCTTTTATGTGTGAACGTCATAATACTCTTGTCATTTGGGATGACTGTTAACATAGGGGACCCCGCTCCCGTCCCAGCAGTGAAATTGGCTGTATGACCAGTAGGGAGAGACAGTGAGATGGGCGGTTTATAGACCAGTGGCTGGGGCTCTTTTTTTTTTTTTTTTTTGTTTTTGTGTTGGACTGGATGGGAGGGAGCAGCAGCCTCAGTACCAGGCACTGCTCTCCCTCAGTACTGACTGGATAGATAGAGGAGGAGGCTGCTACATGCTGCCGCCGCCGCCACCGCTCCTACCTTTTGTCGTAGAGGGACTTTTCTTACCGCGGCTACACTTGAGCCAGACGGATATTCTTTTTTTTTAATTTTTCCTTCTTTATTTTTTTTTTACACGGATTCCGAAGGTGGAAATTAAGCAGTAGCGGGCGTACAAATGTACTCACTACACGAGGGCAGCGGTCTGTTCCTGCTGGCGGTCTTGGCAGGACTGCAGGTAATGTAATTTCAGAGCGGTTTTCGAGCCGGAGTTACACCGGACAGTTTAGGTGCTTGTTGGGCTTAGCGATGCTGTTTGATGAGTTAGGAGCCCGGTCGGGCTGCTAGCCTTCTCACATGCACTTTACATTACGTGTAGTTTGGAAACAATGCCATGAATGCACCTAAAATTCACAATAAAGTAGCTCTAGCACGGGCTATAAATTATACTAGTTACGCTGCTAGCTAACGGTTCTTTTTTCATTGGAAGCTCACGAGATGCTAACCGTGTCTCTCAAAACTGCGCACGTTCAAATTAACGTTAGATTTCAGTTAGAATTCAAATTTCCAATGACGTCGCCTCATTTAAAGAGTTCATGTTAGCTGAATATTTTATTGTCTTGAAGTTGAGCTACACAGGCCCACAATAACCTACTTCTATCTTTTCATGGTTTATATTTAGTTTAGGTTTATAATATTTATGTAGATTACTGCAGCGTGTCCCTGTCCCCCCGGCGAGTTAATTGCTTCTCTGGTAAAAGCCGTTATGAACAACAATGAAAAGTAGCCTACTTTAAGATATTGTGGCACTACAAATTATTTATAGTCTTTAGATATGTAGAGTAATGACTGTTTTGGGGAAATGATTCATTTTCCTCACTGTGCGGCCACTTTGTTGAGACTGTGCCCCCACACTTAGTCAAATAATGCAGTGTTTAGCAGCTGAAATAGTTAATAAGTGAAGGATTTGTGTCTGTGTCAACACTTAAATGTAGAAATGTACCTCCTGGTGCCTTTGCTGTAAAGTGCTAGAATTCCCGGCTCTGCTCCTCCCCCCCAGTCTGCAAGCATTTTCCATTTAAATTCCTCTGATTAAGAATGGCAAGTGGCACGGATAGCCACAATGCTCTTTTTCAGCAGGACTCCTCTCGTTTTACATTCTTTTGAGAGTGCATGCAAAGAAATAGGAACAGGCCTCTTGTTCCTGAAAGCTGAATCAATGCTGAGGTTTGTGTGATGGAGTGTATCTGGACATGCCTGGTCACCAGAGTGTTTTCTGCAGTTATATATGCTCTGTTTGTGATTTCTCACTGTTTGTTGCTCTTTCTTTCTTGATAAATCCATGTTTTGCGGAAACACCAGCTCCAGTGATTCACCCAGGTTTTTCTTTTCTTCGCGACACCCTCCCCATTATTCTCTAAATCTTTTGTGTTGAGACCCCAAGCACAGAGTTTTCCTTTTAAAAATGATGAGGGGAAAAAAAGCACTATATTGATCACAGTCACCGCCTTGCAGTTTCTTTAGACATCAGCAGTTCTTATTTCTTGCTTTTTCAGACATTTACACAGAATTGTTCATTCCCACAGCAGTGGGTCGTTAGCATTTACTTTTTATTCCCTTGTTCCTCTACTTCAAAGCTGGATGTTTGTCCAGAGTAGTGTGTTGATCAGAGGGGCCGACCAGTAGAGTTGGTCATAACCCTTCCCTGTGCTTGGGCCCCTCCAGGGGGACAAATGGAGCTTGTTCTTGCCTAGCCATGCTTTTTGGCTAATGCTTAACCCTTTTGGCCTCATTATCCTAATTGCGGTCCCTGCTATAAAAACAACAGATGCTTTTGTACAACTGCGGGGACTCCAGAACGTGACCAAGAGGTTTTTGGAGGCAACAGAGTGCATTTTTGAAGGTTGATTTATGACTCATTGTCCCCCCCTCCTTTACCCCTTCTCCCCCACCATCACAGATTACAGCAGAGGGCAGGGGCACCCCACCATGCAGGCCAGGCTTCTCTGAAGATGTATACAAGGTTGTGGTGCCAGATATCACGGAGAAAGGACAGCCCCTTTTCAACGGTGAGTGGAGAAATATTTTCTAGTTCTGCACCGTCCTGGATGCTTGTTATGTCTGTGTTCGAGCGGTGTGTCTGTGTCGGCATGTGTATCAGTTGTGCATGCTTGCCTCCATGTGTTACATTTCAGGGAGGATCAGAACAAGCCTGACATATTTAAACAATTAGCTTCAGTGTAGCTGTGTGGTATTGCAAGCCGTGTAGTTTGCCTTGTAAACCAGCTCAAATGTGGTTCGACTTTATATAGCTTCTGCCCATTTTGCTTACATGCTGGCTTTTCCTTCAAAGCAGACACAAACATAAGCAGGTTCTTCCTTTAAATGCTAGCTCATACATTGTGGCTAATTGTTTTTGTTTTTGTCATTTGCATTTTGTTAAAACGAATATTAACTGGCTGGCTTTGTCATTAAAAGTAGGATTTGTTGATTGCACTGGGGGGCAATTCTTGTTGCAATGAATAAAAATCAGTTACACACAGATTTAAATACTTATGCAACTTTAATCTAGCAAATAGCCCCGCTATTAAACATTCAGTGCCTTGTGTTGCTGCATTGAATTATTTCTACCATCATGTGCTATTATTTTGCATTTGTCTTGTCCTTATTTAATATCACTTCAGTGCAGATTTATACCTGCGGGAAGGATTTCTGTCTGTTACTTTAAACACTTTTTTTTTTTTTTTTTTTTGCCGATAGGTTCCTGCTAGAATAATATGGTAATGTGTCCAATTGCAGTGTCACACTGCTAAGCCCACTCAGTGGCAGTAATAACAGCAATTTAAGTATCTTTCAAAATGTTTGTTACAGCAATTGTCCTTGTGTTGGAAGCCCAGTTGTAGTAGGGTTTTATTTTTTTCTAACATATTACCTGGCGCAAACTAGAAAGTGAAAAATAATGATTTTTTGCACTAGTCCATTACACTGCAGCAGGCATGACCAATACTGCCTCTTTGGTGTTTAATATAGGCAAAATTAGGATGCAGCTACTGCGAAACGGTACGCAGGCCTACAGACGGTAATAAAACTGGAATATATCACCAGTGTGCCATTAGAGAGGTTAGAGCCTTGAGGTCATTTGGACCAGAAAACATTCTCACTTGTGTTGGATTTCACAGTGTGTGCCTAAAACTTGCACGCTGCCGTTGGTGTGAGTCAGAGAGGGGTTGGGGAGGGGTAGCAATGACGAGAGAATAAAGGAGAGAGGGAAGAGAGTGCTTAGATGGGTGGGTACAGCTTTCACTGGGCTTTACCTTGTGCACAAGTTTCTGTTTGATCCTGCAGGTGATGGATTTCCCTCTGTTGGCTTGTGGATGAGCCGTGACCGGGGGTAATCAGGTTCCCTTTTGTTTGCCCCCCCCCGCCCGCCCCCACTGCACTACCCCCTCTCCTCTTTTCTCTACCTTCCCCTCCCCCAATGAGCTGTTGCTCTGTGGAGATTTCCTCAACAGAGAGGGGCACTCCTGTGTCATTGTAATGCAGCAGGGCTCAACAGCGTGGGATGATGTTAATGAAACTGCATTCTCTAATGAAAAACTCCTGTGGCATGTTTTGAAAGACAAAGCCCCCACAGTGTGGAGAGTATGCCCAGAGTTTTTCAACGTTGCTTTCACCATGCTGTTTCGGGATATTGTTTTTGACCAGGAGCTTCTTTTTTTTTCAAATTGATGCTTCTATAGCCGCATGTAGCGGGCTAATGCTTCAAGTTTCCTTGCATTTCATTAACTTTGTCAATTGTGCCCTGAAAGGCTTTAGATAATGAATAGAAAGGCAATGAATGAATCTTGCTGGAGTCATTTTTTGAAAGTCTGAACTTGTTACAACATAACACACATGATTTGTCATGTTAAAAATAACCCAAACAGTTAATTCCAGTAACTTTTTATTAAGTTATTGGATGGTGGTTAGCTTATTTGAAATAAGATCTGCTCAGATTTCTTTGTAATACCATCAGTACATTGTGTAAGGTGTCAGTAATATGAGTCGTGCTCATACTGTATTGCTTTTGACCCCAGAGTATGCAAGAGACGCAGCGGGGGAGAGCTGTTAGATATCTTTGTCCCATCTAATTGCAGTCTCTTCTTTGTTATTGATTAAGAGAATACACATCCTGAGGTCTGTAAAACCTGGAAATGGTGGCAGCTCACATGTAAACAGCTGACATTGTCTGCGGTAAATTGAAGATATCCTGTGGATTTGGTGATGGCAATTGTGGCCAACCAGTTAACATAGCTATTTGATTGTAAGATTTAATCACATTGCGTGAGGGGGGGTCGTCCACTACGTCTTTAACTGTTTGTTGGCCAAGTGATGCCCCATTGATTTTCAATGGATTTGTTAAAATGCATTACTTCAAAGTTGCTTGGCAGAGCAGCACAGAGAAATGCCAGGAAGGACAATTATTCTTCTATGTGCAGTCCTCTCCAATGATCCATTAAAGGGAGGTTTAGGTCATTGTTTGCAGATGCAAAACCACATCAGGCTTAGAAGGTTACCAACTGTCCACACTCTGGGGCTTATATGACCTTGCTTTTAACGCTGCAATATTTGCTCCGGCCTGATACTGAGTGGAGAGAGATGACCAAACATGGTTATTTATTATCAGACCTTCATATAGATGAAAGCAGCTAACGTCTTTAAACATTTGTGCAGCGTTTCCTCTTATCTTGTTTAGTCACTTGATAAAGTGACTTGTTTTACTAAATTGCATTTAATTTCAGGTAGGCTGCGGCTGCGGGTGGTTTGCCCCTGGGTGTCTAATGGAATTCTGGTGGCTTTGGAGAGCTGACACACATTGTGCAGTTTTTTTTCCAGATGAGGCCTTTTAAAGCAGGGTTGCAAAGTGAGTCAGTCGCAGCATTATTCAGCAGAGGTTTCCCTCCCTAAAAACTGGGTTAATGAAAAGCCCAAAAGCCTAATTGAGCTTAATACATTCTCTTATGGTACTGTTCTGCCGTCCCTACCCCCAACCATCTATTCTGCTTTCATTTTTCTTTTCTCCACCCCACAGCCCTGTGTTTCACTTCGTTTTTCTTGACAATTATGTGAGCTCTGGTGAAGAAAGAGAAGTATGTCTAAAGTCTGCTTTAGCCTTGGTTCAAGTACTTTAAATGTGCGCGTGTCAAGAGGGTCCAGTGAGCCGGCTACAGAGATGGGTTTGTTGGGGGAGGGGATTTACAGTTGACCAGTTTAATAATGTGATTGAAGCAATTAGTGTCAACGTCAGCAATGAGAACACGCACTGGAAAGCTCTCCTGGGCTATATATATCTCAGAATTTTCAGTTAATCTATCATTAAGTATAATTACCCCTCTTTGCTGTGTTTGTTTAAGGCAAACCTTTTAAACAAACTAAATTTCACCCTTTTGACAAGAAAAACACTGCATTCGCGAAAAAGCTGAATTTCGCACGGGCTGAACTCATTTTTATGTTGTTCTGGTTCTCTGCACTCTGTTAAGATTCTGATGGCCCTGGGTACAGCTGGGGCCACTCAGATGTGTTTAAGGGGCCCCAGTGTTTGGTGAGACGTGACCCTGCTCGACCCTCTCCTGTAAACTGGGCCAAGTGCTCAGCAACATACTCTTTTTCTTTTTTCCTGCCCACAGATTTGGGATGAGGCTGGTGTGGGGGTTTCCTGGTTAGGTATAGATGAGTGAAAGACCAGCCAAAGAGGTCCTGACCCATCACCAGGGAGGCCGCAAATGAACGGCACCCCTACCTCATGTTGTTGTGACCTACGAAGTCAGTCGTTCATCACTTGGAGAGACAAAGGCACATTTCCAAATGTTTTCAGGCAGTCTGCTTAGCAAGTTTGTTAGTATTTTTTCTTCAGCAGCATGATGGACAGTAAATAACGATTATGGCCTTTGTGGTACGAGCCAAGGACTATAAGGGACTGTCTCTGAAACATTGCAGAATTTCAATTTTATGTAGCTCTGTTGTTTATTGAAATATTCAGTGTAGGTTCATAACTTTGAGGAATAGCCTGGAACAGAATTTCTGCTGAAGCCCACAATGTCAGAAAACGAGCGTCTGCCGTTCAGATCTTTATGTTTGAGGTGTATGAGGTCTGCATTGATGTCTGTGCCAATGCTGAATAATTCAATAGTCAAACATGACTCTCTTAATATTCAAATCCCTGTTCAAGATGAGATCCTTGAGCACAGAGGAGCCATCATGCAGCAGATGAGAAAAATGAAGAGCAACATGAGACCCTGTGAAGCTGTTTCTCTTTAATTGTACAGCGGCTGCTGCATGTTTCACATATTCTCTTTGTCATTGTGGGACATCAAGAGCGAGCCCGTGACCATCTTTCTTTTTTTGGTGGGATTTCAAACTCCAGCCCGGCTTCGTTTTTATAAGCTAAGGCAGCAGTTTCACTATAAGTTTGTTTGTAAGAGCAGTTCATTGCCTCCATCCCCCCTCTTTTTTTTCTGGAAGTGGATCAATGAATCCAGGGTCTTTGTTTGCAGTGATCAATATGTTGTAATGAAGGCAGCGCTCCAATTCCCAGCTAAAGCTTCACTGGCGGGTTGGGGTGGAATTTGTTTTATTTTTTATTGTTATCAGTCTGCATACATTTATTTTCATCACCCTGTCACTGTGTCTTTTTATATTCCTGTGAGCGCCATGGCCTAGATAACCACAATGTATTGTGACGGCAGATTGAATCTTGGCAGTGTATGGTTTTGGGAAGTAGCCTTTGATGCAGTTTGCCTACAGTTTAACAAGGAAGCAGAGTTGGTTCGAGTGCTGGTGGTAGGGCTGCCTCAGCCATTTGTCAGAAGATCACAGCTCCATTTCAGTCCTAAGGCCATATCGTAAAAATGAAATAATAATGTTAGCGTATTAAAGCAAGTGCGCCCATCTGTGGCTAATTTGTGGGTGTGCTTTCTGAGCCTGCTGGGTGCCATGACAGGATAGGACATATTTTATTTATGTCTGACCTTTTAAGGCTCTAAGTTCTAAACCAAACCGAAGGGTAGTCTGAAAATAATCCCTACATATTAGGAGTCAGACAGGTACTTGAACAATGTCTAAATGTAGATAAAGCATTTTGTAAAGAACTGACATTATCCTGACGGCTTCTCGTCACCTCTGTTCATATCGCTCTTATCAGCTATAGGCCCTGCCCTGTGCTATTGGCACTTTAACAGTGTGTGGCTCTGACATTGGGCAGTAGTTAAGGTGTCCCTCTATCGTGCCTGCGTGACTATGTGGGGGGTTTGTCCTTGGCATATAATTAGCTTGTTCAACCCAGACGGCTCTCACAAGTGTATGGGCAGCTGCTGGCAGCAGAGACTTCTATAACTAGCTGTTGGTAAACGTTAATTGACCTAGACTGCCTCTATCAACGCAAGATTTGACTGAAAATCAACAGTCAGACCATGCTGTATAATGTGACGGTGTTAAATGTACATTGCCATTTGTTTTTTTTTTGTCTATCATGATCTGCCGGGACTGAAAAGCAGACCATTCGCTGTATTTCTCCCTCACACAGTCATGTGAAGGTTAGAGGGGTTTATGGGTTATTTGGTTCTAGATCACACCTGGGCCCCTCCATCCGTGATGCCATATTACTAAGGTTTTAAAATTGATGTGTGTGCTTCCATCTAAAAGACTGTCAAAAGAGGAAGGATTTATTTATTCTTCTAAAACAGTCCTTTCCTATTTGTCATGACATGAGAGGGAGCTGGGATCATTATTAGCCATTGTGGTGTGGTGTAGTTTGCACACTGGTTCTGATATGTCTTATTTAATGTGAAGAACACCCAAGTTGTGCATAAGATGACACCGCTATGTAATGAGGCCGTGTATAAATAGCTGTATTGACCTGACTTTGTGCATATATGCCTCCTTATAACTAGGCTAGTGTTATTTTTCACAAGTGAAATGCTAGAACCAGTGTGGCAAAGAAAATGCCAGCTTGCACCTAGAAGACAATACATCAGCACTATGGAGTGGACTGTTTACTTTTCTAGGGACTGATTTGTGGATTTTAGTGCCATTTTTCCTCTATGGGACAGCCTTTTTTGGCTGGTAGAGCAAACAACTCCATATCTTTTACACTGGTCCTGCCTCTACAAAGAAAGCTCTGTTTGCAGTGTTGCTCCAGCTATTTATTGTTCAATAGCCACGTTCGATTTTGCCCACAGTTTTTCTCTCTGCCGTGCTTGCTTTTCTCTGTACGTCGAGGTAGATCACCTCGGCTTCACGTTTTCCATCAGCAGGCATGTGAAGGGGAGCTGCTCCCAGTCCCCGCTACTCTCGTTAAATCTTTTGTTCGTAAGGCAATGCATTTAGCTTCATTTAGCTTCAGCTTTGTTGCTTTTAGACAAGAGTGAATTCACCGGCCGCACGGATGTAGATTCAACAGCACTGAACGACTGACAGCAGGCAGACACAACGTCTTTGTGCACAGGGTCAAACAGGGAAGCTAATACTCAAATGAATATATTAATGAGATGAGAATGAGTTTGAGCAAATGTAGAAAACAGCAACAGAACTAGCCTTGTGTTTAGCCTTTTTCTGTATGCGAGTGACACACATAGCTCACATTTTCAAACCTCATGCTGTGTTCAAGAGGCTACATGAATTGGCACACTATTATTCCTCTGACAACAAAAGGGAAATTTGAAGCAGGGACACGTTAATTGACCCAGATACTGTAACCATGTTCACAAAGGCCAATATCCTGGCTGAGAAGAGACGTCTACCTCCTGCGGGCCACGCCAACTATTGTGTTCCGGCAGAGGCTTCAATTTCAACGCACCAGCGCCTCTCTGGACGCTAGCCTCTGATGAGTCGTTAGGTCGTATCTCGTGACATTCTCCTCTCCTTTTTATCCAACCCTCCATCACCTCCACCTCTTCCCTCCCTTCCCCCCGCCACATGTGAGCTTTAAGATGGAGGAGCTCCCGTGGCTCTATACAATGATTGATGGGACTTAATTGAGTAACGCAAGGACAGTACTGTAGCGTTTATTCCTTTATTCGACAAGTGAGTTTGTTCCTTGGACTGACCTTGGTTGCTTCATGGCTTCAGTCATGAGTGTGATGTGCACTTTTAGTAGTGTTGGTAATATTTTTGATAGATAGCTGTCTGAGAAGTGTTTTTTTTACACTAACTTCGGTGTGTCCATACCTCTGAGAGACAGGATATGAATAAAGTCTCATTCACTTTTGATTGATCATATCATTCCAGGGGTGATCATATCATCCTGGGTGAGTTATTTCTATTTTTTGCTTGCCTTACAAAAAGAAGAACATCATTCCTTTTATTTATAGTGAATAAATCTGTTGGTTTAATCTTGATTGGATTGGTGATTGGGAACATTGCCTCCCACCCTACTCCCCACTGCCCAAACTGTTGGCTCATCAGATAAGCATATGTAGCCCACAATATTACTTGTCTCAAGTGATCTACTGTCACCAAGCCTTGCTGACACCAGTGTCTGCCATCACCACACGGATATTATGATTGACCTGCAGCAATTTCTTGCTTCCATTTGAGCGCACACTATAGCAGTGAGCAACATATCGCTCTCTGGCCTGTGTTGTCTGAGTTTATATTATCTCTGCCTCTGTCGATATTTACTGAGGCATTAAAGAGCGTGCAGCATGTCGCCACTTTATTTCCTGTAGCACTGTCTGCTCAGCAGGACAGGGGCTGGAGGGGGTAGAGTCTTACTGAAGGGTATAACTGCTGCTACAAGATGAAGGTCTGCTAATTTCTCCGAACATGTTGAGTCTAGCTTGCATAAAATAACCTTGTGTGCTCGGCAAATTGGCACCAATGGGGTTGCTCTGATTAATGCATATGGCATAACAGTTGGAATGTGATTTTGACTCGAAAATGTTGTAAATTACTTTCTGCCTGAAGTTGTACACACAATGAAATGAAAATCAGTTGGTACAAGTGGCTGAGTTTATTGATCATGTTGCACTAAATCAATAGATCTGTGAGTGCGAGCAAGTGTCAGCAAGACTCCATCACAAGTATCACAATTGTGCTACTTTTTAGCCCTTAGAGCTGACATGTCAGAAAACAAGATAGAGCGTTGGCATCCCACTAGAGTTCTCCTTCTCACCACCTGACAAATGTAAGTCAAATATTCACAAAATTTTATTATTATCTATTATTCTAAGTCCTGAATAAAATATCTGGCTTCCTAATGGTTTAAACGTCTTCACTAGTTTCTCATTTTCCCTGCCATTTTATCCTGAGCACGTAGAATTTGCTTGTGTGGGGTTGTGAGATGGGGAGCTGCTGTCCATTAGAGCTACACGATTAATTGTACAGGAATCAATATTTACATTCATAACTGAAATGTCGTTTGCACATGACAATGATTTTGCTCTGTTTGGATTAGCGGGAGATCAGCTGCATTAAGCCGAGCACTCCTAATTTCTCCCTAAATTGCAAATTGAGATCAAAATGAAAAAAAGGAACCCTGCTGGTGATGGCAAGGAAGAGGAAATCCATTTATCCAATCCAATCCATGTCTGACATAAACATACAGAAATTATGGTCACATTCTTTTGAAAACTTTTAGATAAAATGAGAATGACCCTCAAAAGAACATTGCAAGCAAATCCTGGTTGCAGCACTGGAAGGTAAAAACTACAAATTTGCTCCATCTGATGAAGCGATCAAGGCCAGAAAAACTTCCAGAGAATCGTTGCGGCCTGGAAGGTCTAATCTCCTGGCGTTTGAAGGAGTAAGAGAAGTCTCGACAAAAACTTTGAAAGTGGTACTTTTGCTTGGCTGTTTTATATTAGTGTTACGGTGCTGCTAGATGTTCATAATAAATAAAGCAAATTAAGTATACCATTTCCTCATTTCCCAGTTATTTGATTCAAAGTAGTACTTAATAAAGCCAGAACATTTTTTATATAAACTGACAGAGCCAAGCCCCATCTAATGAGTTTTGTGCTCGATCTCATAACACTATGTTTACTAACTCTACAAACTCAACAACAGTGACAGAGGTTTCCAAATGCTTACCATTTCCCACCTACGTTCCATCTGATTCCATCAGAGTGCTATGTATTCAATCTTATATTGGTCCTGTGTCAGGCCTTCACTCTCACACTAAGTGTTCTAAGCACTGTGACCTTTGTAGAAGATAAGCTTCCTTCGGCTGACTTGAAGAGTTTGGAATAACGGCCTCAACCATTAATTTATGGCATTGCTAACCATATGAGGGCTATGAGCCAAGGTTATTGACCTTTCACGCCTGTCACTAGTGATAGAGGGAGCCAGACCCAGGAGGAAAATGAATTGGGCTTATTAAAGAGCTCGGCTTTGAATCAAAACCTAGGGGGGCAACTTTATCCTGCAGATTTCGCTCTCATTTAAATCATTATTTTTTTACACTCTTTGACCAATTGTCTTCTGCCAGTACATACGACAGGAGTTACACTGAATTATAATGCTCCCCTGAACGTGTCTGGGAGAGCTCAGGGTGCAATGCGTGAAATGCCTGAAGGATTAACACTTGGAGCACAAAACACATTACAGCAGCACATCTTGAACTAAGGTCATTATTATCAGATGAAGGATTCTGTGGACTCAGAATCCCTAATCATAGTTTTTTTTTGGCACATGCTGCTAGACAGGACTTTCACAGTTTTCTTTCACTCACAAATCTATTTGTTTTGTGGGTCTCTGCTCGTGATTACTTGTACCTTTTGTAGCTGTAAGACAAAGGAGGAAAGCCGAACAGGCAGAAAAGCATTTAAATAAAATGAAGCATTTGAAAAATGTTGTGGAGAAAGAGAGACGTGGACTGAGAAGATTGAGCACATGTTATTTTAGCCCAGTCCTCCCTCAGAGCTCCCAGTCTGTAAAAACCTGGTGGGAGGCAAGGGAGGCATGCATTTATATTGGATCAACATGCTATGATGTTATTTTTCCAGCTCCACTACTCGTGTCTATAATCATACCCGGTCCCTTATGGGGTTCAACTAAAACCATTTTTATTGACTCTGGAGAAGCTTATCTCTGTCTGATGCATTGTTTGTACATAGGACCACAATCACATCCCTGTGGAAATAAGCAATAGATGAAAACAGAGAACTTGTACCATAAATGTGTTTTTGTTATTAGAGGACGTCCCCAGTGAGGTCCAATTTAAAGGACATTTTTAATATTGTAGATTTGTTTGGTTCATACGTATACCTCAGATATTTTAAGTGGGCTTAGCTATAACCTCATTTAGAGAGCCACAACAGAGACAGAATCACCGATACTGCTTCAGCCATCCTCTGTAGTATTAATTTGGAGGAGCTTGTTGAATTTTTGTGTTTTGAAAAGCGTTTGTTTATTCGAGATAGCCAGAGGATGAGGTAAAAGGACTAATGCATGTGAATGTTGTGTGCTTGAGAGTGCTGTTTGTAAATGCGGATTTGTGTGTTGGTGGGACTTATTTGCGCGCTCAGGTGGACTACTTATCAAAATGTACAGTGGGTGCAAAATGGGAAAAAAAAAACATTATCTTTGCCTGTGGGCAACAGGGGTACGTATGAGTGGGAGGACTATTTTGAACCTGAAAAGCTCCATATCGCAAAAGCTTATACCTTGAGCAGGGACTGTGGACAAGTGGGTGCCAGCTGATGGGGGAAACATGCACTTAGGGTATGATCGCGCTGCAGCCAAATATGGTTGTCACTCAAAAGCTGAGGTTCACTCAAAGTTCAGTTACAAAAAGAAGATGGCAACCAAATACTGAAAAAGCAAAGTGAATGCCTAAAATTTCACAAGAACCAGCTGAATTTGAGCGTGGATATATTTGAATTCTGCAGCATATACTGTAAACTCATCTGACAACTAGAAGTCGGCAGCATAATAGTTTTAGCTCACCTTTTTTTACACTCTCCTCCTCCTCCGCCTCCTTTGAGGTGTGAGCTGCCCTTTTCCATTCAAGATGCCAGTTACTCATAGAGATGAGATGTAACATCCTCACATTTCCAACCCAGGCGCTGCCTTTCAACTGGTGTTGCTCCTATTGTGGGCCATTTTGTGGTCTGAGACCAAATGCAGCACTTTACACCGAGCACTTTCCAAAAAGGTACTAAATTTGTCAGGAGGAAAAGCACACAAAGTCACTGTTGGTTTAGCACAACCCGGTGGATAAAATCACACCTTTGGTTGTTTGAGCAATCAACGCAAGCTGAAAAAACACTTCATAAAGCTTCTGGTGGCACCATTTCTGGTCTGTACAAGTGTTGCTGTAGTTACGGCTGTTAGCAATGGATAATGACATGAATTGTATTTTACTCTGTCAATGGCCGATGAGCTGACAGTTATAAACATTGAGCCCCATGTAGTCCAATATTTATTAGAGTTTCAGGCGACTTTTTTAGTCAAAGATTCTGTTTTGATGGAGAATGAGCGATTAGCCGTTAGTCATCCCTGGAACATCTGGAAACCTTTTAGGGACAATAATGCGTGAGAAACATTTTGACAGATTTTGCAGTTAAATCAGCTCTAAAATAAACTTAAGAAATCCTTTCACGAGCCGACAAAGAACTTCTTCCGCTGAGAGCAGTCCTAAATAAAGTATGCTCCGGACGCCTTGCCAAGAACATAAACCACCAGGTTGACATGGCATTATTACTTCAGTATTTAGTGTTTGTTTAAAGCAACTCCCCCACCCCCAGCGCACACACGCACAAACAGCTTGTCTTCTAAAGGGGATCTTATTGGATAAATAGCGGAAAAACAACTATGGTGAACCCGTTTGAATGTTTCCCCTCTGTCCTACCAAGAATGTGTTGTCTAGGAGAGTGGAGGTCAAAAGACACAAACATGGCTTTGTTCTGCATTCACCAGGCTTATTCTGTGCACTGACTGTAGTGGGCAACACTAGCACACATTGTTCTTTTATACGTCTGTTGAAAGATTGGGTAGTTGATTGAAAGATAATATTTATTCATGAGCTATGATGCTGTATATTCAATTTATTTATGTTTGACTGCCAAGATAGTCACACGTTCTTGTCTTCTGAATTGGAATGAAGTGAAGTTGTGCATTTTGAGGTTTTTCATAGACATAAAAACATTAAAAGGTATGTGTGAATCATGACCCACAGGAGGCTGCATGTTGATGTGTGGAAGCGATCTGCGGCTTTTCAGTAATAGATATTTGATGATACAAGATGGAGTACAATAAAATCCACTTTTGTTTGAGATTTTAGACGACGGATATAGTATCTGCAAGTATGCAACGCTGCCGCGTTTTTATGACTTCAGACTTGAATACTACCAATTATTCACAGTGTTGAATCCAGGGGCAGGGAAACTAAAGTACGACTGCGTAAATGAACAACCTCCTGAGTGATATGTTTGACAAATCATCCCATTATCAAGATGAGTTGATGTATCCACATTATTGTGCCACTCCAAAGTATAATCAGTACTATCTCACAGGAAAACAGTGTGGCCGTTGTTGCTTTTAATGGTAGACAAACTTAACAACCGGAGTGCTCTCACGCTGAGCACCTTATGAACAGGGCTGTCGCAGGCATTATAGGGTATGTGTGAGTGCAGCAGTAGGTGTTGGATCCTGCTGACAGCTGGAACAGCATTCTGTGAAACAGCCAATGCAGTGTCTAGCCCCTGTTCAGCCTATGCTCTGATCCCCAGCCTTCATTTATTGGTCCGTCTGCAGTGCGCTTGGAAAATGCAATTGCACTACCATTGATTTGTGTCTGTTTGAAATAAGGCGGTCCAGATACTGGGCACATGCATAAGAGTTTTTTTTCTCCTCTCTTTAGCTCTTTTCTCTCTCATTCTCTCTCTATTTCCATCCCCGTCCCTCTCTCTCTCTCCCTCTCTCCTCCACTTCTTGCAAATCCATTCTCAGCGTGCCACACGGGTGAGACGATGGTTCCTTAGCCGCTTATCATGCCTTCCACCAGACCACCAAGGGGTCTAAGCATGTGTACACAGGCAGCTGTGCACCACTGTTAAACTCCATTCTGTGCAGGATAAGTGGGGATTGGCATGTTCTCTGCCCGTCAGAGCGGGTTTCATCTGCTCAAAGATGTGACAGCTGGGCAGAGTTTTTTTTTTTTTTTCACTCCTCCCATATGAGAAAGACAGACAGAAATGAGACATAGAGAGACAGAATGAGAGGAGGGACATGGGAGTCAGAGAGCGGGGTTGCCACAGCTTACTGACTGTGGCTTGGAGCAAAACAAATGTTGGCACATGTGTTATAAGTTAGCGCCGACATAACTGTTTTTAAGAGTGGCCTAACACATTAAAGATGTGTGGCTGGCTCCTCTACTTTCTTTCTTTACTCTTTATGCTGTAAACACTGAGCAGTAATGGGAGGAAGGGCATAAGAAGAGTAATTTATGTGCGGAGGAGAAGCCTGAGATGAGCCCTCCCTCCGGGATTAATGGGAGTCTCTGTCTCTGTTCACAGGAAATATGAAAGGCCCTTTGTTGGTAAAGGGCTTGCTGCTGCCAGCAAATAACTACCCCCTGTCATATCGAAAATCCCCCAACCTCTAAATTCATTGCCTCCTCTGCTGCTCATCCTTCACCCCTTTTTTTTCTATAAGCCTATGTGTTTTCTGTCAAAGTCGCTCATTTATGATTCTACGCTGTGCCTGCTGTACAGAAGCCCAGGAGACACTAGCTTGCATTGTTAGTATTCACTGTCACTTCTAAGTTCTGGCCATTGGGTGAGTAGAAGGAAGAGTGGGAGAAAGTGCTGTACAGGTGGTGATTCATATTTTCACCTGTGATGCCATGTTCAGTCTTCTCACTCTCCTCTTTTCTGTCTGATGTGTTTAATTCCAAGACTCAACACGGTCATACCAGGGAGGGAATAAGCTAGTTTTCTGTGGTTAATGTGTGACTAGTGGACTGTGCTGGTGGCGATGGTTTATTTTTAGTGTCGGTGCCGGTGTGTGTCGGTGTGTGTTGGTCTGCGTGGCGGCTAAGCATACCTCCTTAGGCTACGCTAAATAAAGAATGGCCTATCAGTGAGGGGAAATGACTGTTTGGCACTAAACTGGCAGTGTGTCTTTCATCAGGTCACACATTGGTCTCCTCACACCTGCGGCTCAGGACAGGAGGGCGAAAGGCTGTTGGCAGGTGTTAATTGCTAAAAAAGACTGCAGAAAACAAAGCATGATACTCTATTTTTGTGGCATCTTTTTGCTCTCTCCTGAGCTGATACTTCACACAATGCTAAGAATAATTTCTGAACAGCATTTTATTTTTACATCCAAACCCAAATGGGAGGAATAAAGTATTTCACAACTGATTGTTCTGTTCTTTGTCTGCCTGGCATTTGAATTTTCTCTTTGCTCAAGCACTTCAATGAAGTACACAAATTAATGTGTTTGTACAAAAATCCCCTTTTCAGTGACTCTGAGCATACTGTCACTTTGAAAAGAGTTTCATTCTTCTCTCTCGCGTGTCCAGATTTTCATTTCAGCAAGGGGGGCTTTAAAATTCTTTCACTTACTTATACATTGCTAGGATGAAAAACAGTTTACTGGAACATCACTTGTCACACCTGAATAAATCTTGATTGATTGTGTGAAGAAATATATATTTTAATACCAGCTTTGACCCTAAAATATATTCTTGCCTGTAGATAGAAAAAAAAAAAAAGAAGAAGAAACGTTACAGTTGTTTTGAGCTCTCCGTGATAGTTTGAGCTGTGTTTGCCTTCCCTGCCTCAGGAGTTCCACAGTGAAAGCAGAGAATCTATTGGCTCCATATTGACTTCCCCAGGCTGTCTCCAATGGATTTGACATGGATAACGTGGTTGTGTTTGCCACGAAAGGGGGAGGGGACTTAATAAAAGCAGGAGACCCCCAACTGAAAAATAGAGGGAAGAAGAGTGAAATGAAGAAGAGAGGAACTTAAATGAAGAGGGCTCAACTTGGCAAAAGCCATAGGTTGTCAGGGGCAACTAAAATGGCTCTGCGTAACCTGCCTCTGTCTCAGTCTCCCTTCAAGAAAGCTCAGATGCCGGCATGTAGTAGGACTGAATATGAGCCTGACATTGAAAGGGTGAAACAAAATACACACATTGGATGTCTGCCTTATAAATGATTTATAATTGAGTTTTCCCGGGCTCGGCTTGGAGTGTAGATAGAGTAGAGCTTTAATGAGCTTCATAGTTTCATGTTATTCTATGCTTTAATTGTAATACTGAGGACGCCATTCATTTGTTTAATTTACTAGACTGGGAGCTGATGGCTGGGCTGGCATGGTAGGGGGGAGTTTAATGGCCATCCTCTGGAAAGGATAAGGCTTATTAGGTCTGATGGGCCTCCTGTCTCATATAACCTAATGTGGCAATGATAGACAGAGGATTCTGGGTTTGGATACATTGGAACTATAAATCGAAGCATATTCCCAGGCCCTGGACTTTGTAATTGCCCATTAAGGGCCATGTTTGTAGATGGCGCGGCCAGATGTCCCTGATGTGACTGAGGGTCCAACGTGGGCTTTGAGGCAGCATGCAGTTAAAGTGAGGAGGAACATGGGCTGGACATTGCCACTCATTAAAATGACCTACTCTCTGCTAGCAGACCTATAAAAAAAAGCCCCTTAATGTTCTTACCAGAGAAGCTCCACAATTTGCCCACAATTCCACAGCCGTAAAAAAAGGGAATTGAATTCCATATGAATTCTCTGCTGTCATAGCTCACGACACCAGCTGTCTGTCCGTGTTATAATCTAACCCTTTGGCGCCACTCCCTCCCAGTTTGGTCTGTTCCATATGTTACATTGATCTTAAAAGCTCGGCTCCCACTGGTCTACTTGAGCAGAAGACCTTAGCATGATTGAGTGGGACATATGCAAGGACAACATCAAACATTTCAGTATTTGGTGTAAGATCACATGACCCTGGTGATGTTATTCTGATTGATTTATGATGCAAATGGGGTTTCTCATGTTACCACTCTCCTCATTTCTCATCCTTATCCCCTCTTACTTTGTAAATATACATAAATGTGTACTTGGTTCGATGGAGCTGGCTGTCATGAAATGGTAATTTAATTTACTGCAGGCACACTGTCAGGGATAGTGTGTCAGTGTCGTACTGTACATGCATGGCAGCACCCATCCCTCTCTCAACACCCTATCGCTTGTTTGTGTTTGGGCTGTAAACGCCCGTGCACAGCTGCCACCGGGTCACGTCTGGGGGTTTCTGTAATGCCGATGACCTCCTAATGTGGATTCCAGTGAGGCAGAAAGGCAAATGTTTGTGCTTCCAGGTCTTCCTGGTATCCCGGGTCGCTACAGCTGTCATGTTATCCCCTTCCTGCCCGAGCTTTCCAGTTCAGAATGCAACATAATATTTGCCAGCGTCCCAGCCGTAGACCCTTTTAAGATATCTGCTGTTATTTTGACAGGAACCTGCATACTTAATCATTAGGCTTCCGGCACAATTGCCCCTCAAGTCCCAACCAGAAAACAACAACTGTAGGTTTCAATGAAGGAATATGAATAAATGCCTTCATAATGCCATACTCTTCTATTAAAGCTGAATGAACTTTATGTGAACTACACATTTTTAGATCAGGGTAAGAGGTAGTAAACTTTCTGCTTAGCTACGCTTGGTTAGTGCGCAAAATATCCACCCTCCCACCCTGTCTTTAATTTCATTGTCTTTCTTTGCTGTGGAATGTTATGGCCTTGTTTGTATGCTGGTCATAATGAGTGCCAATGGAAATCTTATTTACACTAGCTGGGCTTAGGAGTGTTGGCCGGCTCAGTGGAAAGTGTCCCCTCTTTGCCAGTCTGCAGGGACTACACTGAGCTCTGTTTCTGACGGATGGGTCTTTTAATGTGACAATTGAAAGAAGCCCCACAGTTTCTGCCATGGACCAGGATACAATAAAAAAGCTACTAGTAGAGCTCTGTTTCTTTTACCCCCTCCTCTTTCTCTTTGTTTCACAAGGCTTTTTTTTCTGCCTTATTCCGTTTCCTCTCTTCTTTTCCGCAGCTCGTCTTACTCTTGGTCGAAAACTGATATGCAAACCGCTTCAGGTTACAGTGCAGGCTGTAAGATTTCTTTCAAACAGTAAACTGTGTGAATAACGGGATGTAGCGGAGGTGCGGGTATAGGGATGGAGGAACACGGCACCAAGGGAGGAGCCGCTCTCCCCTTTGCCGCAAGGCTAAAAGCATTCAGCTCCTGCCCATTGTGAGTCCTCACTCAAAGGGATTTGTGATGGGGATGATCTTTGACCCCTTTACGCCCACATTATGCAAATGAGTGTACAAAAGGGAGGGATGATACAATTATTTCCCTACACGCACAGTTTATTTTGAGTATGTGTGTGCTTTGATTTTTTGCGTGTTCGGACACAGTGAAGTGACTGAATCCAATGTAACACTTTTACCTGTTTTATACTCGTTTTAAAGTGGACATAATGTCTTTGTGAAAAATGCTAAATTTCAGTTGACGTATCTCGACCATTCTACCGCCTTAACACTCTCGCTTCTCTCCTTTATGTGTGTTTGTGTTTACCGTTTACCAATTGGTGTCCTGAGGCGTCTAAACAGCGTAGAGAGAAATATAGGAAGATGGACCTGTTGTCATGTAACTGTAGCTTCCTCCATATGTTGTTATGGAAGTGGTTGGGAAGGTAACCAGACCCCCCCTGTCAGCCCTGCAGTCACTCCCCCTCCTCCCCCAATGCTGTTATTGTCCCTGTGCACAAAGGATGGGGGGGGGGTGTAACACAAGATGGAGCAACACGCTGAGGTTCATGGACAACGCCCTTTCCCAGACTGTATCTGAGTGTATCAACTGACCATTTCTGGTCGTAGAAGTTTTACATTTCACACCAGAGAAAGAATCTGGAAAAATACTGTGTCATCAGCTTCTAGTTACTATAACCATATCGCAGTATATCGTGGTGACAACTTCTATTTATTTCAGCCACAAAGGGAACAACAGATTAACTGATGTGGAAATGTATTTTTTTGTATTTTGGTTTTTAGTGTCAAAGGGACAATGGTCTCCAATCAGTGGCTTATTAGTTTTTAACATTCTCCCAAGAAAAGCAAGTTAACATTTATTTACCATTTCGCTGTGTTTACTTTAACCAGAGACTGAAAACCAGTCACGGCTCTCTTTGTTTGCAGGGTTAATGAATAGAACAGCACTGTTGTTTAACACTTCAGTAATGGAAGTTTCACAGCTGGACTTAATGGCTCTCAATGTTCAGTATTGTTTTTTTGTTTTGTTTTTTTACACCTTTTCTCAGCTTTTATTTTGATTATGCTCAGTATAGTGATGTACTTTATAACAGAATAATAGATTTGAATAAAGATTCATACTCTAATAAACTAAACATTCAGTTAAGTTTTACTTCTGCACTATTAATAGTTGGTGTTTAATGTGTGTCTATGTCTGAACATGTGCGAGAAGTGGTGGGGAGATTTGACGGGGAGAGGTGAAAATGGACCGTGGTAACTGTATTTAATTTAAACCACTATGATTTCTTGAATATTTCCCACCTGAACATTATATTTAGAGGTGGGAAAATGTGTGCACCACATTATACAGTCAAATCCTTGATTTTAAATGCATGGGAGTGTGCATATAGAGTGAAAGTCACTGTCAGATTCTGTTTAGATTTGAACTTAAAACAGTTGTTGGATTACACTGAACTAGTTGGCCAAGTATTTTTTTTCTCCCTCTTTTGAATTGTGGTCACATAAGTTCAGCGTCAGCATTTCTACATGTCAAGATGCATTTTATGATGTGTTTTTCAGTGTTTTAATTAATCCAGCATTTGCAAATACATGGGACCTTTGCTTGTTTTTAAAACTCAGTATGACTCCGATGTACTTGATTCAAACCATATGCTGAAGGCGGCTTGAAAGGGTTTCTACAGCATCAACAGACACAGCTGGCCGGCAGTCTGTGATCTCATAGCATGCCATGTTTGCCATATTTTGCTCTACTCGTCAGCATTGCCAAAGCCCTACCTCTGCTAACTAATGATTTGCCCTCAGATGCCAAATCGCATGCTGATGAATAACCTTCAAAAGCGGTCAGCGTCATGCTTTCATGAGAGAACAATTGGGGTTTGTGAATCAGACAATGTGGTTACTTTTAGGAATCAGCAAGTTCAGCGGTGACGTCACAGGGCTGTAAAAACGCCAAACGGATGTTATTTATGGGTGCTGTGGAGGGGCATCTCTTCAGTGTTCACGTATAGTGTTAGCATGAGAATTACTGTCTCCATTGGCAGTGAGGTGGCTGTGGACAGTGAGTTACAGCCGAACTGCCCTCAGCGCTGATCATTAACAGTTCTAACACACTGGGATATTAAAGTTTGTTTTACTGCTCCCATCAACAACCATGTAGGGCTATAGACATGTGTTATTGAATTCATATAATGTGAGTTATTAGGCCGTACATCTTGAGCGTCCATGTATATTGCCGGATGTGTCCTGTGTGGTCCCAGAAGAAATAGAGTAGCAGAAGAGATCATATTGGTTATTAAACAGCTGTGCCATACCTGACCACAGAAGATATGAACAAAAAATAAAAGGTTATTATTATTATTATCACCCCTGGACTGCTTGTTCCAATCCCTGCATTCATCTGAGCATGCTCAAACACCTGGTGCAGATAGACATTGTTCAAAACAATAAATAATAAGCTCACTTTTAGCACAGGGTTTTATCAGCCAATGAAAGTAATGAGATTAAGCTAGTAAAAAAAAAAAAAAAAACATAATTCCTGTGTTCACTCCAGTGAATCAGAGGTATTCGGATAACTGAAGAGAACAGCCTTAGACGAGAAGCCGTGTAAGTAATAAAACCAGCTACAGACCAAGTGATGCAGCTCCCATCATTCCTGTTGGTCTGTTCATGTGCTTTAAAAAAAATAGGATCAATTCCAGTCTAGGGAATTGCTATTCTTATACCTGCTGGCCTAGCAGACGAGTTTTAAAGAAAATAGGACCCCACCTGGAACAAGTTAACCCTGCAGCTTGACCAACAACACGAAGCGGTCATGTACCTGCTGGCTAGATGTTGATAACTTAAAATTCCTCCCAACCTCAGTAATGAAAAAGCTGTCAATCAAAACCAAAATTGCATTTCATGATAATGTTAACGGTAGCTCTACTTATTGTAAATAAACTTTTAAAAAAAGGAAACTCTTCTCAACTGCCACTTTTTAAACACAACATCTTAATGTGGGATTCATTCTGAATAGGTTTAGTAATCAGCTCATCTCTGCTTATGCATGTGAAGGAAGAAAGACAAACAGGGTGGCACATCAGGAATTGGGTGCTGGATTAGGGTGCAACAGTGTGGTTTGATGTTTAATCACTCCTTATGCATAAGCTGTTCTAAGGGGGATAGAAAGGCTTTCCACTAAGCCCTAATGGTAGTGGGGTGTCTTCCTGGTGAATTTTGCCTCAGTTGGCATAACATGCTGTGAACCTGCATTTTTTTGTTTGCCTGAGAGGTTCCACTAAAGCAGAATGACAGCACCGACCAAACATAGCGTCTCACTTCTCCCCCTCTCTCTCTCTCTCTCTCTCTCTCTCTCTCTCTCTCTCTCTCTCTCTCTCTCTCTCTCTCTCTCTCTCTCTCTCTCTCTCTCTCTCTCGGTCAGTTAGGGTGACTCAGGTGGAGGCACTGTGAGCACTTGCATTTATGACGTTTAAAAGCCCATTTCACAACCACGTCGATGCACTGTCAGGCCCGGCCTGAAAGCATTGTATAATTGGACAACAATTACACGGTTTAATAACAGATCAGGCTGTTATTGTGACATTTTAAAGCAAAGAAATAGACATATGGACACAGCAGGGAAACAGCACGTCACTCACTATAAAAAAAAAACCAAACTGATGGTTTTCCTTCAGACGCATACAGAGCACCAGAAGCTGTCCGCAGTGGTTCACATGTTTGTGCCACCTGCTTGTTCATGCCACCAATGTCGGTGTTAGTGTGACCCTGACGAACATTGCTATCCCTGTGAGGCGACACACTATTCCCACGAGTCCTCGCGTTAAAAACCCAAGGTCTGGAAACATTTCCGCAGGCGGCCTTTCCAAGCGGAGACAGATTTGTACATGGCCATGCTTGTGGTTTGGTGTTATAGCTGCAGACAAACTGAGGACAGATGTGTTTGGAACCCCCCTCCACCCTCTCCACCGCTCCTCCTCCCCCATGATCCTCTATTCCCTCCCTCCTTCCAGTTCCCCTAATCTGGGACTCATTGTGTCTGTAATAAAGCACAGCTGCACAGATCCTTTTCTGAACCCACTCAGTTCAGCTGATTACATGGGAGTAAGAGGGCTCTCCTCTCAGAGTCCAGTCACACAGCCATGCTCCCCACATGGTAATGCTCTACTGGTCCCTTAACACAGATAATGCATGTGAGAGGAGAGACTTCCTTGTGCTGGACTGATGCCAAGACTAATTGTTCACACCTGATGTTGCGTTTGCAACTGTTACACTTCAGGGACTGTTCTATCCATCGCTATTTGTAATGTCTAACAGGTTTTGCACACAAAAGGAAAACATGTTTATTTATTTTTTTATCTATATGTACAGTTAAAAGCTATTAATTCAGCTTTGCAGATTGCAGATGTATATGCATAGTTTTTAGTCTATAGGCATCTTTAAATGGAAAACTTTTTGGAATTAACAATTAGTTTGTGTAGTTTTAATGCAGCTCACACTGCATTATGTGAAGACGAGACTCCAATGCAGTATGTCAATTTGTCGGGTTGGATTGTGTTAAATTGCTTCAGCTCTGAAATAAAAAAGAACTCATGCATATGAAAGTGAGCAGTCCTAATAGAAAGATGTGTCTCTCTTACAAATTGATGCCGCATTGAGCGTCAGAGGCTGAACTTCTGCATTAAAGACAGAAAAAAAAACAGTAACAGGGATCAATAACGGCTCTGAATTGTGCACAAGATGTTTCCATGATCCAGCTCAGATGAACAACTCAAATTGTCAAAGTCCAGAAACTGTCCGCAATCGGAAAAACGCTTTTAAATTGATTTCTTTGTCTACTGCAAGTACACAAGTTTGTGCTATCAATTTGAAAAATGTGATTCCTTCCTTCTGAGATAGAGACATTAATTGCTTTGCACAGATGGATCTTTATACTATCATCCATCCATAGAATAACCTGCCTCCTCCCTTTTGATTGCAAACTGTGTGTGGGGGGAGGGTCAAGGAGGTCAAAGCTGTGTTCAGCATCTCAGTTGTAGCATGGTATCTCCAGGAACCAACAGTGTACAAAGAAGTAAGCTTGGCTGACACATTAAGACAGCATTTGTAAATTCATACAAATGCATGCTTTCCTTTCTGTTTGCTTTCTTCGACTCGAGCAGCACATAACAAGCTGTCATGCATCTGAAAGGCTGTGTATGTGTTGAATGTGAAAGCTTTTGAGAGGAACATTGGGCTTGTCTTTAATCTTCCCTCTGTGTATTTTTTGTCTTTTTCTTTAAGCACGGGCTAATTGTGTTTCAAGCAGAATTTGACACGTATTGATTCAAACGTGCAATGGCAGATGTGCACACCCCGTGTATTGGCAGCTGCCCTAATCCCTGTCTTTGAAGAAGAAGCTTTTTTCCATGCTGTCATTGTTTTGAAAATGGATTTCTTATTTATTTATTTATTTATTTTTTACATTTTTCTCTCCCCAAGTTTCAAACCCCATTTGGCTTTGTCCATATGTTTGTTTTACTCTTAAAAACGGGTTTATAGGGTAAGTGAATAAAATGACGATAATGGTTTGTAGACTGTAATGGCCTGCCTAGCATGATGACTCATTTGCCCTGTTTACCTTGAAAAAGAAGCATTTTAAAGTCCTTATGGCCTCTTCAACAAAAGAATGTCTTTTTCTTGTTCTCCTCCTCTTTCTTTAATATTTTTTCACTTTAATTTTTTTCATCCCATCCCTTTAGGAATATTTTAACTGATTACCATATAGACGCGAATGTGCACAATTTCCTGCTGTTTTGGTGTAAGCAGTATGGCAGAATATACAGTTTATTCTTTCTTTTTTTCAGTAAATCTTTTTACTCTTTACTTCGAGAGAGATGCAGAAGCAGCCCCTATCTTACAGTATAATAGTCTCCTCCAGAGGCTGTCAGCCTCATCTTCCTTTGTCTGCCGCTTTGTTTCTCAGCCAAAGAGGATTCACATGCCTTCTCCTTGTTTCTCCCCGTGCCCTGACTTCTCCAAAGGAAAAAAAGCAGAGAAGCAGGAATTCCATTAGCTTTGTTCTCAAAAACTCAACATGAACTTGTGACTGTGCTACACATGACATAATGGCCCTGAGAACTGGTCCCAGTTCCCAATGCATTTTTCTACAGCTTTTATTTTACCTCTTACACTGTAGGTGAGTGCATCACATCCTTCTATGTCTTTTCTTTTTTTGTACAGACGCTCTGCTTTATATAAAATCCTGCACTCTTTGAATCTGGCTCAGATTGTTGCGCTGAAGGATAAATGAAACAGTACATATGTGTGAGAGTGTGTGCCCACACGTCCATGTGTGCATGTTAAAAATAAAGGGGGAGAAAAAAAGCCAACAGAAACAGCATGTTTGTGTGTGTGGTTAGGTTTGTAATTGGATGCACTGGACCGCATCAGTCTTTACCTGAGCTAGTCATTTGCATGGGTCTGATTGACAACAGAGCTATGCAAAGCAGGTGCAAGTGTTATTCCTTATGAAGGCAGAGAGGATGCACAAACCATGCCTTTTTCATTAGCTATCACATTCTTGTTAATTAGTATTGAGTCATTATTGCTAAGAAAATGGTTGAAATTTCATTTGCATAAAGGCATATCAACTCTTATCCAGTCACGGTCCATCTGCCGGAGTTTATTTTGGCTGATTAGATTTCACCTCAGGCTAAACATAGTGGGAGGTTTTTATACAGTTGCTAAAGTCATCAAACTTAACGTACTCAGGAGAATCATAAAAGTCCACCTTAACAAGTGCAGCAAAGTTTAAAAAAAAAAAAAAAAAAAAAAAAAAAAAAAAAGATCATCGGGGGAGGTATCAATCAAGACAGACTAAAGACATCTAGTTAAAACTAAAAAATAAAACCCTGAAAACTTGTTTTGCTTGTGACGTGCACAGAGCCTTTAAAAATGATGAAATATGCCCTCCTGTTTCACCTTGCACTTAATTTTTTGACATAGTTCTAATATATAACAGCCTATGTAGGATATTTTTTTTTTACACTCGTTGTAATAGGTGGCCTTGACTTCTAGTCGTCTGTGAATGTGTGAATATCACTCTTTAAACAGATAGTGGGAAGTAGTGCATGTAAATTGGAACATTATTCGTATTACTTTGCCTGTAGTGTCACGCGATGTCCTTGCTTTGTGTTTGTTCTGGCTGGTCATTCGTGTGGCTTATTCACCACCGTGTAATGAAAGTTTAAATGTGTTTGAATTTAGTGAGGCGACCAAGATAGTTACATTTATTACAAGACAGAAAGCCCTTGAAGGCCTTGGGATTAGTATCCATGGGCTGCTGTATAGCTATGCATAGGGTGGTGTCACATATGAAGGGAGAGCGCCTACCCCTGTCACGCATGACGGTTAGCATTTATGGTGGCCGGATCTGCCTCTTTTCAGCATTAAATTAACTCCAAGTCAAGTAATGACACAGAAGGTTAGGCAATTTTCAGAATGTAATCATGTCCTAATATACAATAATTTACAACTGTGTTAATTTGATCAGATTTGATAGCATACAAATAGCTTCCTCTGTGATCAATCTCCTGAGAAATGACCATTGTCGTCTCGATATCTTCTTCCTTTGTCCAGTGCAAATCAAAGTTTCAATGAATTGTCTGGTTTGTCTTGGCCTGATAAATGTCCTGTATATATCATGTGGAATCTGATATATGCGATAATATATGTTTATGACTGTGTTAAGATCAAATTATCATCTCTTAATTATATTTTTATTACAAAAATTGCTTCAGTTTTTCATTTTTCAAATGGAAGTAAATAAAAGTGATACTTAATCCATTGATATGTATCCCAATAGTGATTCTCAATCTAATATTTTAGAATAAAATATATTTTATATAAATAAAATGATATATTTAAGCCTGTATACACTTGCCCTTATTTAGACAGTACACTTTTGATTATTTTTATCTTCTGTGTCTACTGTTGTTACTGCAACTCGTGCTCTTAATGCCGGGCTGACCTGTTTTTCTCGTCCACGTTTCATTGTACCCTGTGTTAATCTATATTTGACAAATAAAACTGAAACTGATAAACTGAACTGAAACTAAAATGCTGTTGACTTATAATAAGGTGGCTGTTAAAGGTCATTAGTTCTTAATGCTTCACAAGAACTCTGGTAACACGATTTCCAAGTACAGAAAAATGATGAAACTTCTTAAATCTGTCCTGTAGAGTTATTAATTTCTCAGCTATCCACCTGTATCATCAAATGACATAACATTATGTCATAAAATACACCGCTTCTGTTTGCTACTGGTTCACTGCAAGGATGACAAATAATGTTGTTGGAAGGATTAGATTGATGCAATATGTTTTCCACCCTTTACTTAAAATATGCAATGTTTGCACACAAACTGCTGAATTTCTGTCTGGCACCAGCCATCTTCAACCACAAAGACACCAATAGTGTGTTTTCTGCAGTGATAACAGTTCTACTACCCTTCCTAAAATAAGTGGGTATCATGTTGCTCAACCTTTAAGGGATTGTTGATATAATTTCCATAAACATGCACTCCTGACTCAGTTAAGATGGGAGGAGATACTGTGCCAGAGCTAGTGAAGCTGGACCCTACAGCCTAACTATGCAGGACTTGCCATTAGTTTTCCACTTGATGAAAGCAGAATGAGACATTGACATCATTACATAAGTCACCTATTCTGTTTTTTCCATCAGAAGCACTGAGTTATGATTGTCCCCGTGGAACAATGACTGGTACAGTTCTGTGCAGAGATATATATTTCTGTTTCTTCTCTCAGCAACAAATCATAGACAGGACCCACTCTGCTGCTGTGATTAAAAAGTCTTACAAGACCTAGTGAGCATGCCAACAGAGGTTACCTCATCACTGCTTACTGCCTCCTCCTTTGTCTCTTTGATTTTTATGATGGTATTTTGACAGAAATGATCAAGGGAAAAGGCTAAATAGTTTTGAGTCTGTACTTCTGAGATCAAAAGGACCTAATAATGTCACATTACAGGTTGCAGTGAGGCAGTTTTAGTGCCCAGCCCTCGTGATCAGGCTTTTCAGAAAACATCAGCTCAGCTTAGAACCGGAGGCATAGCAGTCAGCTGATTAGCCGTTGGGTGCTTTACTTTTATTCTTTATGCTTTTATCATTTTTCTCTTAAACCTTTTATGAACATTAACCAGTATACAGATAGCTATTTCATTCAATTTAAACAATCATTACATGTAATGCATAGAAGTGATGAAATGGATGCAGCTTTTTTTACTGTAATGAATTCAGGTTTCTGAGTGTGCATAATAATACATGCATAACACTTGAGCTCTTTCTTTTAAGTAGCGTCTTTGTTTTAATCACAGTAGATGTATAATAAATGAAAGCGATCAATATCTGATGTTTATTATTCATGGATATTTCTCACCCAACGAGAGCCTCAGAGATGAGTTAACTTTCTGTCCAGCTGAAAATGCCACAGAGACACAGCAGCGCTGTAGCAGCACTATGGCACAGCAGAGATGGATGTACGGTGCAGTGGAGCATTCCCTAAAATGTGTATTACTGCGGTGTATGGTCACAAGAGAATGACCTCTATAATACAGCAACAATAAAAAGTGATGCATGTGGACACCTTAAATGGATTATTATTCACAGTCTGATTTCTAGGAGACACCTCAGTGTCTCAACCTGACTCTGGCCTCCAACCTCACATAGATTGCTTTATTTTAATCCTACCTGCTTTTGTTCCTCATCTCTCTCTCCTTCTCTCCTTTAATCAATTAAAGCCTTTGTAGATTGAACAAAACAGCCAATGCCGGCAGTTGTATTAGGGTATTAGAGTACAATTAAAAACCTGTGACCTTTCATAAGAAAGCAGAAGTAAGTCAAAGAAAGAAGGAAGGAAGTCTGTTTATGGACATGAAGTTCAACACCTCATTTCATAGAACTCTGATTTACATCTTGAGAGGTTCTGCCAACTGGGTGTTGTAGACTGCAGGCTTCAAGATTTAGAGATACATTGGTATTATATTGTTACATATACCTAACACTTAGCCCCATTATAGTCTACAGTAATTATGAGTTTCATTCTTAAAGAAGTATCAATTATTGTCCTTTTGAACTTGAAGAAGAAGAAGGGCAGTAAAACCTACTGGAAGGCACTTTTTTTCTGGCAATCTATAAAGCTATCAGCTTTCGTCGTTTTAGCAGTTTGATTTTCTGGCACATTTTCATAATGAGCTTCACCTGTAAGCATTCACCGGGGTCACAAAGCTTTTCTGAAAGACACCATAAAGAGAGTTCAAGTCTGACGCCCTGGTAATGTGGTCAGTTTAATACCCCACTAAAGCCTCTGTATCAAGCTGCTCGTCTCAATAACTCACAGAACAAAATCCCAGTAGCTATGCGCTGATAACTGCAGAAGGATGTAGCTTAGCCTTATCAGCTCTTGGCTCCAGTGACACAGTAATCCACACAATGCTCGGCTGTCATTGTACTGGAAAACACAGAATCATTTCATTTACCCAACAAAAGCCTGAGAATAATTGTGATGTCCCCATGCGCCTTCCCGTCACTACTAACCCACTGAGATTGCTCATTTTCAAAGGTCAAATATTACTTATTCAAAAGAGCTGAACTGTCATCATGCATTTTTTTTTTCTTTGCAGAAAAACCTGTTTTGCCTCTCGGATAAAAAGGCTCTTCCTGAATGTCAGTTTAGGAAGATTGCAGTGGCATGTTGTGTTCGGCTAGCTTTTCCCTCAGCAGGCATCTACTGAGTTCATGTGTAGGCCTGGGACACCCAGTGGAGAGAGTAATGGTCGTTTCCTTAAGACTAATCATTGCTAAGACACAAAAGAGAACCTTTGTACCAATCAGAGACAGGGAGGAGCTTTGATTCCAAAGGAAATGAAGGTGACTCTCTTCTTGGTGGGGGGTTTGCTTACCTTGTAATTGTCCTTTAAATACAATGTTTGTTTCCCTCTCCTAATGGCCAGTTTTCTTAGATCAAGGGAACTTAAAAATCTCTGCGTTTGAGATTGAGCAAGCTCACATAGCTATAGCCACTCAGACGCCAATGCTACTTAAGTTTCTCAGTGTGTACGCCCGGCACCAATGTGATAAGGGAAGGTAGTATCAATACGTTTTTTTGAGGGCCTCTTCATGCATCTCTAATCGAGGCAGCAGTTTTTAGGAAGGAAATAGCTCTAACAATATGCATAAACTACACAAACCAAGTGTTGGGGGAATGGTCACTGCAATCAAGCTAGGAAAATGAGCCAGCTGCTTGTTAAATGTGTTTATGCTCTGATGCAATTCCTCTTTAGTTTTCTTAATTGCTAGAGACACTGAACAGAGTACAAACACTGCATGTTTTTTTCATGCAAATCCCTTACATATTTTAGGCCCAGCTATAAATGCATGGAATGCTTTGCGCGTTTGAAGTGCAGTGCATTAGTAAAACGCCTTCGAGGGCTTAGTCTGGCAAAAGGCAGTATCGTCATTCCCAGATCCAAGCTTCAGCTACAAACAGTTTACTTTCTCTGAAGAATACCCTGTTTTCTCAAAACAAAAATATACCTTAGTCTCATCTCTGCCTCTCAGCCTCTTTAAATGAATGGATTTTTAGAAATGTCTTGATTCAGTACTAGAACATTGCATCCCCTCAATTTCCACAAGCCTGGTTATTTTGTTAAAACGGATTGATGATGCTTTGACACAACTGATTGTAGTTTTCATCATTTAATTATCAATGTAATGTTTTAAATGTGCATAGTTTCTAAATCTGTAAAAAGCGTTCATGCATCTTTATTAATTGCATTAGATCGGAGGCCAACAAACAATTATTTTCTACTTAAGACCTACATTTTAAGCACATACATGGAAATAGGCATAATTGTGGAGAACAGGGTGTAATAAGTTGGACAATAACGCCTTGAAGCTGTAGAATATGCATTTGTAAAAGTAGGATAACATATGCATGCACAATTATGCATAGCGAGCAGCCATCTTAGTTAAAAAAAAACATTAGTGTATTATGCTTTTAGCAGTTTGTGCAATAATTGGCCAATTACAGAATGCGCTGTGAAGGATATTTTTGTGGTCGGGCAAAAAGTCTGTATGCTGACCTTAATTTGGCATGTTCTCCCCAATTTTGGACTGGATTAGAATTTCATATCACAGCAGTTTGAATTGAGGTACCAGAGTGCGAGCTCCACTGGGGCTTAACAGGATCTTATAAACAGTGGTGCTGGCATAGATTTCTCACACAGCACATTCAGTTGGAGCCACTGCTTCATATTGCATTGTCTCATCGCCAGTGCAGGCCACTCTACTAAACCTGGTCACATTCATTTGTGAATAATGCATTTTGTCAGGGGTGTTGTACCATTTGCCAGGGTTGGGTGGTGTGGGGATTGCCACTAGGGTATTTGCCTGGGTCTGCATTTATCCACAGCTACTGATGAAACACCTATGCTGAGTATTTCTCAACTGTCAGTGACCTCACTTCCCAGAAATGAGTGATGGTATATTGGGATGATCTCACATGAGAGGCTTGAGTCTTGTCACATTTACAGCACATTAAGAGGGACTTCCAGCCAGTGCATTTGGCAGGCATGCGTAAAAGCTGAGATTGTGGAACAGTTTCTTTGCCTCTGTGCAGTCACAGAGTCTGCATTCCATGTTCCAAATTAAATGTATCTCCCTCTGCCTCTCCCTATCTCTCTCTAACTATTTGTGTCTGTCTGAGTTAGAGTTATCACGTGATGGAGCAGACAATAGAGAGGCACTCTGGCACTACGGAGAGGTTAGCTCGGGTTTTTGTGTTGCTTGTCAGTGAGGGGGGGGGCATCTAAGCTGTGAATAGGATCATTGAGTCGGAGGTAATTTTGGGCCCCAGTGCAGGGCATTAGTTGGACAGGCCTTTCTGCTGACAGGCCTGTTTCTCCTCTCTCTCTCTCTCCCCTCCCCCTTCTTTTTCTTTAACCCCCAACCCCCAGTCCCCCTCTGCTGCATCGGCATTTCTATCCAAACCAGAGGCCTTTATCGTTGTGCCCATGACGACATGTCTGATAGGGCGTGGCAGCCAAGATCTCTTTTAGCCCTGTACCTTGGGGAGCCAATACATCTAGATATAGATAAGTTGCAGCAGCCAGGGTTTAAGCTGTTCCACACTACACATTTCTGTTGTTTTATAAGCCACCAGAGTGTGTCTGATAAATGAAGAGACACATGCTGGACATTCTCATTCATTATCATTGGAAATGGTCATGCCTGCTGGGAGTTTTGTGTCGTGATTGCCGTGGGGGCTCACTGTTGAAGGGCCTCTCTGAGGTGTCCTGGTGGCCACATTTCAGAAGACGTTGAAGTGCTGGAGCTCAGCTCAACAAGAGGCTTGGGCTAAAATAACTCACGGGGGGAAACGCTGCTGTCAAATGCACTACTACACATTTTCACAACAATGAATAGTCAAAACTGCCAGATAGAAAATAAAAACACATGGGCTGCAGCTTAAATTCATTAAGTCATGGTTTAAAATAGTCATAAATAGTGTCATAATGGCATAATATTACTTAAAGATTTTCAGTCAAACAAGCTGAGCCGGACTGACATGTGTAGTCTATAAATTACTTTTTTAAAGTCAGACAAGTCTGTGTTCCACTACTGGTTTCCTGTTGCTATTTATTGACATAATGCTTACTGGAAAGATCCTAAATACAGTGAGGGGAAGAGGAAGTGAAGTAATACTACTGTAACAATTGGTCCCTTTTAGTTATTAAAAAGCATTACCCACACATGTACAGGCTCTCTTTTTGTCAAAAACAACTAATGTATGTGTTTTTCCAGATTAATGGAAAATTTCCAAGAACCAAACGTGTTATCTTTAAATTGTTTTGTCCAACCAACAGTCCATATTGCAAAGATCTATAAAACAGAGCAAAACAGCAAGAGGGCAACCATGAAATGTTTGGCTTTTTTGTTTTTAAAAAAAAGAATGATTCACTTCTGAATAAGTTTTTTTTAATTGATTATGACTCTACTTACATTTGCTTGATAACATTATATAGACTTAGCACCTTAGTGGGAATAGTGTGAATGGGACATCACTGACCTCCAAGTGAAGTTCTTAAATCTATGGACTGTCTTGTGCTGTATTGTGAGTTATTTTGACAGTCCCATGCTCTGTATTCTACCTCAGTCTGAGTATCTGCTGACTTGGGCTGGCTGGTGATTGCCTGAAGGCTTTGAGTTTACAGGCGGCTGGCTTTAAGGCAAAACCTTCAGAGAGAGAAGGTCATCTATCTGATGTCAGCTTTGCCAGGTTGAAAGAGAAAAAAAAACTAATTGGTCTAGGGTAATTTAACAAAGGCCGCCAGGAAGGAGATGGTCAATATCAAGTGTATTCTAGTATAGAAGAAGGATCTCGTCATCTTTTATCTTCATTATTGGAACTGCTGGCTCTCCTGAAATGCAATTTTACCTCGTGGGCTGTTAAGCAATATTTAGATGAATTGCAATTGTTAAGGTAAAAAAAAAAAAAAGTCTAGTTTGCGGTGCAGTTTTCTTATTTTGTCAGTGTTGAAATCTTTTAGCAGTAGCTGTAATAGAAGGCATCACATGGTCCTGGCAGAAGATTTGTTCTCTCTGTTTGGGTTTTGATAAAGTCGAGCAAGATTGCATTTTCATTCATCAGGATGAATACATTCTGATTGCATTGCATGTCAATTTCTCTGGCTAAAGAAAAGAGAGGGGAAATCCAAATACTACATTCACACTTTAAAAAAGAAAAACTATTATTTAAGTAAGATTTGCTTTCCCTTTCAGCCATTCTGCCTTTAGTTGCTCACTAAGAAAACATGTACATCTTTGTCAGTGCTCAGACCAAGGGCATCTACCTGAAAACATCTGCCTTGTCTGCTGTTTTAAGCAACAAGAAAAGTGTTAAATTCACTCCTGTCGTCACAGAGAGATTTATTGCTACTAGGGCGTGGTGCACTTTAGGAGAATGGATTGCATGTGTTTGGGTGATACTATTAAATTAAGCCTGGGGGTTAAACTTATGACTTCCTTTAGACCCCAAACTGATCTACTGCATCCTCTCCCCAAGCACAGAGGGACTCGATGTGCGAGTGCTGATGATGCTCGGAAGACATCAGTAGGTCCCCAAGGTAGCAGCACAAAGGAAGATTAGACACCCTCCTTGAAGGCTTTTGTTAAGTAATTCCACATCTCCTTTAATAATTCAAAGCGGCACCCGCAGAGCCTCCACACAAACGATATATGGTAACGTTGTGATCTCCATGGCCAGGAGGAAATTTTATCTTTCCCTTTATTCTGTTTTGTGCGCTATAAACATGAGGGGTGGGCTGCCAGGGAAACATATCCACACAAAAAGATCACACAAGCTCTTAAGTTTTTGAGGTGTGTGTGTACATGTAGAAGCTACGCAGGCTGTGCTGTACTGTCACTCACTTGTAACGTGAACTGGTGTTGTACCTCTGCCACTGAGGCACCGGTGGGACTCGAGCCCCCCATGAGCCACCTGTCTGCATTGTTTGCGTGCGCGGGTTTTGTTGTGTTTTCTGTGTGAACATGCTGATGAAATAAACATCACGCACGCTTACTTCTGTCTCCTGAGGAGCCGAGGATCGGTAGTCATCCGTGGAAGGCATCACCGTATGTCATGGGGGACAAAGCTAGCATGCAATGGCCTTAGCTGGAAATAAAATAAGACTTATCCAGCAGAATTAAACATAAATGCTGTATATATTTTCTCAAACACAAAACACAGCGGGGCATTTAGACAGTCTAATTTACACATCAGGTTTTAAATGTAATGGTTTGGGTTTTGGGGTTCTTCTTTATTAGCCCTTAAGGGCCACATTTCCCTTTTTTCTGTAGTTTTTTTCTCTCTCCAACTCTCTCCTCCACTGCACCTGTTTTGAGCAATACCTTTGGGGCACAGCTTGAAGTGAATAATGTATGAGCGAGAAGGAGAATCTGAAAACCTTTGTGGACCCTCTCTCTGTCTGTCTGTGTGTCTCTCTGTCTTCCAACTCCGTTGACTCTGTCTCTAGTTTTTCTTTTTCGAGGTTTCTCTCTCACACTGTTGGGCTAATTCTTTTTACTTAAATCTATCTGTCTCTGTCTCTTGCAGTGAGGTTTGTCGACTGTGGCCGAGGTGGTCTGCTGCGGTTTGAATGCAGTAACCCATCAGACTTCCGGATAGAGGCCGACGGAGTAGTTTATGCTGCCAGAAGTATTCAGCACTCTACTCTCCCTGCATTGCCGTTGTTGATCAAGGCCAGCGACACCACCACTCAGCAGGAATGGGTGACTCAAGTCAGGCTGATGCCCTCCACACACTCCAGCCAGCAGGTGAATATATACATTAACCACTTCCATAACATTTCTAACGTGTTTTTCAATTGCCTGACTGATGTTACTGCCGTAGAAAGGTGGAATGATCAATTCTCTCCTCACAACAAATAACTTACGCTTATTAGGCATACTGCACATTCACAGATGACTAGTTCTCTAAATTGTAGCAGGTGTTCCGTGAGACTGGATGGATGCTTGCTAATTAAAACTTAATGTGTCAATTTACTAGGAGCACAAACATATACTCAGCACGGTCAGTGGGTAGCAAGAGCAGATGCAAAATGGCTCCTCATAAAGTTGATTTCAGTGAGCATGCCTTGTGATTGTGAGGTTATTGCCTTATCATCCAAAAGGGGACATACCTCTTTCAGTGCTTTGGAAGACAGGAAGCATCTGTCTGAGCCGTCGAGCGCTCCTCTAACCGTTCCGCTGGACGTGTTGCGCAGTCATCTGCAATTAGTTAAAATGACCATGTGCTCGTAAGTCAACATTGTGGTTGGCTCAGGATCAGAGGAAGTGCACAGAAAAAGCACTGCACATGTCGTATCCGTCTGCCTCGTAACCAGGAAATGAAAAGAAGCTCTAAAGGCCATGTTATTGTAGAGGTTTCAACTTCAGTGCCAGTGGATTATATGATCCTGTTCAATTAGATAATATCTGTTGCTTTAAACTGACGCTACACACACACACACACACACACACACACACACACACACACACACACACACACACACGCTACTCTCAACTCTGAGCTCCTCTCTGTCCTGACCAATTCTGTAGGGGTATAAGCCTTTATGTGAATTTGTTAATAATCACTGCTGTAAGATTTTCAATCATTAGCCTTCTTGTGTCTTAATGAACACCCCACACCCCCTCAAATGCAATAAGTGTGTTTACTTAACTGTATTAGAGGGATAAGAAAGAACTGCACGTTGATCTTTGTATAACAAATAGTCACAAGTGGCCATTTCTAAATGTGCAGCACAGCAGATAATCTCAGGAAAGGCAGGCGTCATATTTTATGTTGGCGCAGATTAAAAGTTAATACCGACTGTTGTGTGTAGTTACTGTCAGTACTCTGGGCGCAGTGGTCTGCTGGGCCGACATTAAACTTGTAGCCGGTAATGATTTCATAGCTTTTCAAAACACCATCGTTAGCCGCTGACACTCATTTGCTGTAGGGACTCCTGCAGGTATGTGATTTTAATGATACCATCAGTCATTGCTGTTGGTTGGTGAAATGCAAATGCATACTTCTTCCAAACAGGTAAACATAGACGTTCAGTAGGTTGTTTTTAATTTTAGTTTTTAGATTAAAGTCACAACCTCCACATTGGCTACAGATGTGTATTCAAATTAACAGCTGTATCATTAGCAGCCATATTCTGATCTGCATCTGTAGCGATGGGGTGTTTGCCCCGATTTGTCCATATTTAAATCAGGGATTGACTTTTCCCGAATCGTGCCCGTTTATGAGGTCATGAGCAGTTGTCTTCCTCACAGCATAATTATTGTCATGAATCATCACGCATCTCTTAATCACATCAGTGATTACATTTTTTATTAGTCCATGAATGCGGCAGCCTTGGGGAAACATTTTAATCAATGACAACCAAACAATATCCTCATTAACATGAGAGGGTCCTCGCCCACTATCTCCACCTCTTTGAGAACCTCAGCTCAACCGCAGTCCGTGAGGAGAAAACGTTTCCTTTGTCTGAAAGAGAGAATTTTTCTAAAAGGGCAAATACACACACATGCCTAATCCTTCTCACACACACTCAGGCCATCACTCAGCCTAACACTCTCCTGGACTGAGGAAGTAGACTACTAGTCAGAAGATGGAGGTGGTTCAGAGAGTGTGGATAGGTGCAGACCTCCAGCGCAGCAGAGATAGATGGGTGTTAGACTGAACAAACCCACCATGCCATTCATCATTCCAGACACAGGTTGCAAATAATTACTGCTCTCACTCGCACCCATTTTAATAGGGTAATAGATATTTCTGAAGCATGCTCCTTCGCTATCTGTGCACTTGCCTCTCTGCATTTCCAATGTGTGAAAGCAGTATAATCGGATTTCAAACATGATTAGTGGAAGCTCTTCGACAGCTCCCCAGATGTTAGAGGAGGGGAGCGTGGGATGTGGGTCACCGTATAAGGTGGCAAAGTGGTAATTAATTTCTGTTTGCATAGGACACTTTGTAGTAGTTTGTAGGACTTGACTACTTCACAACCAATCAACATTTAGATGATTAAAGGCAGGAGTAGGGAAAATACTTCAAGGGACATGACAGTTCCATTGAAATCCCAGCTATCATTCATTGACATTGACAGATTTTACATATTGTTTTTCTGTTTTCCTTCCTGCCTTGTTTAGTTCAAGGTTATTTTAACTTTTTCTGGCACTACTTCAGCCTCCTCAGTCTCTGGAGCGGCATAGGCAATTTGAGCCATCTGTGTGTTTAGTGTCTGGCTTGCAGGTACCATCCTCCTTTGTTTCAAATCTCATTCATTACAGGCGAGGGAGGATGGCAGATCCATTATGGAAGCTGGTCTGTCTGTGTGGGTGCATTTTATCAGGACATAAGAAGAGGTCTGCCATTTAAAGCAAACCAGCGCTGGCGCTGTGCGGCTGCTGTAGTCGCCAAACAGTAGCCACCCCAAAGAGTTTCAAGGCATATCGTCACACGCTGTACTGTAGATATTTTAAGCTACAAACAAAGTCAAGAAGAATGGATTGTTTGATTGAACACACATTTTGAATAGGTATTAAATGACATTTGGAGGAGCTTATTAGATTTTTCTGCAAATGGTAGCCTGTTTCTTTTTGTCACCACATCAATTCACTTTTTGTGTAATGAAAAAAGGAAAGGTCATTGTTCAGCCCACAGTGCCATTTGTTGCAGTAAGGTGTCACTTCATTATGTTGCTTGGCATGTGGTGCTGTTGATTGTATCTTAATGGTTACATGATCAGGATTAAGGCTTTCATTCCTGCAGGATAAACATAATGAGAGTCTCAGCAGCCATGCTGGCAGTTATGTGCGGCACAGCAGTGCTTTGAGCGAAAGGCTGTCAGCATGCTAACCCCTTTTTTACATTGACAATGCTAGTAGGGTTCAGCAGATGTAATGTTTATCATGTTCACCATCTTATTGTAGTGTGCTAGCATGCTAACTAGCTAATAAACACAAATGACTTGACATCTCATTAGTTTTGCAACTGTTTAATCATGAAGCAAAGTACTGGACAAATTAAAATTTAATCATGATGGGGCTAGATACAAAATTTGATGATGATGGCTCAAGATTAAAAAATGAGAAATCAATGTGTGTACCTAATTTTATCGCAATCCATTCAATAGTTGTTGAGCCATTTATGACTGTAACTCCAAACCACAAATGCGAACCTTATGGTGCTTGAGGAAAATTTAGTAGATCACTGAAGCCATCATACTCTTGAGACCACGAATGGACCGTGAAAAAATGAAATGGCCTCCATCCAATATATTTCAATCTGTAGTGGGACGACCAACCAACATTGTCGTACATAGAGCCATGCCGCTAGCGTGGCTAAAAATGTGTGTACCTATATTTTACTTCATAAATGCAATCACTACCCAGTTCTTGAATAAATCATTTCCTTTTCACAGGTCGAGGAAGTTGCTGTCCCTCCAGTCATGTCCAAGGATTTGAAGGAAATAGCATTTCCATCACGAAACACAGACAGCCAACTCAAACGCATGAAGAGAGACTGGGTCATCCCCCCAATCAATGTCCCAGAGAACTCACGAGGCCCATTCCCGCAAGAGCTTGTCCGGGTAACGTAGCTCACCCAAGCACATACATGCACAGATGCACACACACACACGCAGTCACACACACACCCATCTCACAGCTTCAAAGAAAATGCTTTTTGCTTGATATGACAACCTTGTAGGTCCCCGTTGCCCTGAGCTCTCACTCAGAGGGTCACAGACATGAGACTCATGCCTTCAACAAAATGCTTCATATTTACAGCACTTTGCTAAAGGTCAGGGCTCTTTTTTCCGCTGTATTATTTATCTTTTGTTTCAGGGGGGCGGTCTGTACCAATGTAACCTGGCATTATTTAGAAGTAGAGAGAAATCTGAAGAGCTCACCATCGCAATTGTTCCTTGGTTGCCTGTTGAGATATTACACCCCTTTTATCTTGGCTCAAGGACACACAAGGCCCAATTCATTTACATCAATTCTCTGGTCAGGGCTCAGTGTGGGTGGCTGAGTTTGGACAAGCAATACTCTGGACAGCTAAGAAATGGATCCTTTTTCAGCATATTACGTTGACTTCCTTACAGAGTGTTAAGTCCTGGACATTTGTATGTATTATATTTAGTTCTGCCATATTAGAAGGGATGTTTCAGGGCTTTAGTGGATGATATCAGGATGAGGAAATACTCTGTTTGTTCAGCATGAATCCAGGTTGTAGGCACAACATGGCAAACAGAATAGACAGCACCGCCAAGGCAGAACTTCAATACTAAACTGACACACACACTGTCTTTTTGTCTAGGAACTTGTGATGGGAATTTATATTTTTTACTGTTTTTAAACCCTATGTGCTCCATTGTTAACAGTTAATCAATGAGTAATTAAAAATTAAAGATGAAAATGAATCTTAACTGTTTGTTTATGTTATGTGTCTATAAAAATAGGAATAACCTCCAGAATCCAGTTTTATTGAGGGTGCAGTTATTGTTTTCAAGCTTTCATTAACAAATCTTTACCCCCACAGATCCGGTCTGACCACGACAAAAGCCGCTCCCTCAGATACAGTGTGACAGGCCCTGGAGCTGACCAGCCTCCCACCGGCATCTTCATTATCGACCCAATCTCTGGAGAGCTATCTGTCAACAAGCCCCTGGACCGAGAGCACATCCCCAACTTCCATGTAAGTCAGACACAATAAATTATTTAAAACAGAACCTCTTTAACGATATCATTTAGAATTTGCAAAGAGTGTTTCCAGCCTGCTTTATCAAGAGAAATGAGTCTGGTGGTGCTGTACATTGCCGCCAGTTGGAATGTGCTCAGTGGTCACGTGTAGCCCAAACAGTCTCCTCGGACTCAATGAAGACCGGGATCTCCTGGGAAATCTGACTTATCCGTCTGGGAATTTAAAGGATTTAATGTGATGTTTTTGAAAGAATTGAGTGTATGTGTTACGTTTTCATAACCTCTAGCTCAGAGCTGCCTTATTCTTGGCAAAACTTTTAATGCTATCTATTCATGTGCTTTAACAAAAAAAAACTGGTAGAGAGGCAAGCAAAGCTGTAGTTAAAATGAAATGACAGACTTAAGTATATTCACCTACTAGAGTGTACTCGTGATCCTTGAAGGTCATGAAAGACTTTCACAGCAGAAAACCTTCACAGATGCTCATATTGGATCAGCCTGGGCTGTATACGAGCTGTAAACTATACACTTGACACTGTAACATGCAGTATAATTCAGATTAATTTACACTTGAATTAGTTTATAAGGTATAACACGCAAAGGCATATGATACTGTTCATAGCCTGTATATTTTCAATATATACTGCTGTAGATATATTTATTCTCGAGCTCAAGATCTAGATAATATAATATAATATAGATAATACAAAATATAAGTGTATCAGTGTGTTGAATCTTGCTGCTGTGTGTGTGTGTGTTGGTGTGCATGCAGGAAAGATGCACTTGAAGTTAAAAAAAAAATGCATCAGATCATAGTTGTTTTTGTAAAACAGAACTGAACTTGTGCTGACCCAGTGTAGGCAACAGTACTGAATAAAATCAGAGTGCACCTGTTTCATGAGACGACTCTAAAAATGCAGCTAAAAGGCTTGTTGTGTTTTTTTTTGTTGAGGTTTCTGACTAAATCTAATGAGTTGTTTCTTTGTTGCCCTGCACATGCTACTTATTCGTGGGAAAAATGTGTTCTTTATAAAAACAGAATTCCTCTCTTGGTCACGCTAGTCTGAATACAAAGGATTTTTTCTGAATCGTTTTCTACATACAGTAAATTCTTTTCAGTGATGAGTGGCTGGGTTAATTATCTCAACAGTTCAGTGGATGACACTGAGTGAGTGGTTTGCCCCAATATAATGTTTGAACTGTGGTGAATCATCCGAGCTTGAACAGTGTTACAGTCCAGATGTGTTTGTGTGTCCTCCAGCTGAGAGCTCATGCAGTGGACCTGAACGGCAACCAGGTAGAAAACCCTATTGACATTGTGATCAATGTGATCGACATGAACGACAACAGACCAGAGTTCACTCACCAGATTTGGAACGGCACTGTTCCAGAGGGTTCCAAGCCAGGTAATAATATACTACACAATATACTACACGAAGCCTAGCACAGCTTGACATTGTATGAGCAGCTGATGAGCTGTAGTCTGAGCCTCATGCTGCTATAATGTTAGCAGATCAAACAGCATTGATGGCATTCCTGGGGTGGCCTCTTTGTTAACTTTGCCTTTCCTGTATTGAAGTAAGGGGTGGTATTCAAAAGAAAGAATATTGGATGTCTATAAAAAAAAAGCTGTAAATCTAGCAGTGTTCTGTGCAGTGCTATTAATTTAGCTTCTAACATAAAGATATTTGCATCTTGTCTTTGTCTTTATTTCCCATAGGAACATTTGTTATGACCGTGACATCTGTTGACAAAGATGACCCCAAGACAGCTAATGGGATGCTGCGCTACAAGATCCTGTCTCAGAACCCAGAGAGTCCAACCTCCAATATGTTCACCATCAACAATAAAACAGGAGGCATCATTACTGTAGCGGCAGGCCTGGACAGAGAGGTTTGTCATTGCTTCTTTGTGGCCTTACATTAGCTTTCTCTCTCTTTACCTTCTTGTATCTCAACTTTCTTTCTTTTGATTTTATACAACTTAATCCCCTTTAAGTGCCTGTGAATGTAGACTTATAATATATAAAACAATGGTATTGTCATTTAAAGACTTAAATTAGCAAGGCCATCCTTTATGTTAATGCTTTTCCTTTCTGCCTATTATAGATGTAGAACAACATGCTCATTTTCCATGTTTATACAAATAGGCTATGCATTTTTTTAAATATGGTGACAAAACACAGCATGAGTATATTTGCTAATATCCAGAATGTCTGAGAACTAATGAGGCAAAGTGAATTTTTCTGATTACCAGCTAAATGAGAAAGTAGAAATGGACTTGGCTGTTTCACACTTATTTACTCCTACAAGGAGGCAGCGTGCATCACCGAGCAGCTAAATGTTTCCCTTCCTTCATTCTCGCCTTCTCTGCCTTTCTTTTTCTAAAGCAGAAGCATTCTCTTTCTTTCTATTTCCTGTGCTGTAAATGCTGCAGCTCTGTCATTTAATTGGATCTCATGGTGGTTCGAGAAAATAAATAAAATAATATAGAAAGCTGGAGCCAGTTGGTGAAATTCTAGTGAGGGCAATCTGGCTAGGTGGCTGCTCAATCACTTCCACCCTGGGGCTGCCGTTTTATGTCCACCAGTTGCCACCATGAAAGTAATTTGCCCGACTCTCATTACCTAGCAACTGGTCTGTCACCTGAGTGGCTTTTAATGTGAAGAGTCATTTGTTAGCTTCATGGCAGTGTTCATAGCAGAGGTGCAAGTTTCACATACACACACACACACGTGCGCACGTAAACTCCCCCATAGAGAATAAATCAGATTTATATAAAACCCACCATTAGTCATCATAATTAAGTGAGTTCAGATTTGTTTCATTTTAGGTGAACACATAAATACTGATGTGCATTGAGTTAGCAGCTTATTAAGGACACTTGTGAAATCTGCAATAGTCCATAAATAAATAAATCCTATTGTTGTTAAAATGTTCAGTTTTTACTGACAATTTGTCAACTCCATGGTCATTTTGGAGGCTGTATTTTGTGGCAGTGTAGTGTTGAACTTCATTGTATTGAATGTTTTTTTCAAATTATTTACATACATACGACATTTGTAAAAATAATTATTATGTTAAAGAGTAGGGTAGGGAGTAGGGTAGATTATTTTTATTATTATAATTGGATAGGATTAAATTAAATACTAATTCAGTGAGCAAAAACACATTCTACATGGCAAGAGAACTGATGACATTGTTTACAGAACTGTGTTTTAATCCTGCTATTTCTTCTCTTCCCTTTCCCTGCAGAAAGTGCCTCAGTACACACTGATCATCCAGGCCACTGACATGGAGGGCAACCCCATGTACGGCCTCTCCAACACAGCCACTGCTGTCATCAGAGTCACTGACATTAATGACAACCCACCAGAGTTTACTGCTGAGACGGTAAGAAACAAACTCATATCTGAGACATCAACACAGTAATCTTAGTGAAAGGAAAGCACCGCAAGGACCCCCATTTCACCTCATTGTGGATATATTCACTCAACCGTCACTTCTGCTCACTTACCTAGTTCTGCTTGCCCAGCGTTTCTGAAGCCATACAGATATACAAGTAGCCAGCCACGCGTAAAGTGTTATATCCCCCTCCAAATGTTGACACATGCAACTACGGGGATGTCTACTGGAGTGAAAGAGGCACTTACTGTGCCTGCGAATCACTGAAATTTGTAATGCCGCCGTTGTGCTATCAGGGGAGGACAGGGAATGAGATGACCATGACGACATGATAAGTTACCTTAGATGTCTATTTACCCAGGATTGGTCCTGCTGTGCTGTGTGCGGCAGGGCTCGGTGTATTTTCTGCTGCCACAGCAGTATCACTAACAGTGCGCTGCTCTGTACGTTCATGGTTTATTCATGCAGTTTTTCGGCGAGGTGCCTGAAAACCGTGTGAATGTCATTGTGGCCAACCTGACGGTGACTGACAAGGACCAGCCCAACACGCCTGCCTGGAATGCTGTCTACAAAATCACCGGGGGCGACCCCACCGGCAGGTTCTCTGTGCCCACTGATCCGACCACTAACGAGGGCCTGGTAACAGTCGTCAAGGTAAGACTTCCTCTTCGAACTCCACCCCTTTAATCCCGTAGAGATGCATAGTGAATGTATGTGTGCTATACTGAGAAGTTTGTGGGTGGCATTATCTTCCTATATATTTTTTTTTTATTTGTTTGTTATGCACCGAAATACCAAGGCAAATTTCAAATATGTGGAAACCTACCTAATAATCCAACTGTCATGTGTTTGAAGAATGAAAGTATTCTGTATAAATCAACTCATGGGGGATTAGTACTGATTAAACTGAAGATCACTGCAGCAGATTTTTGTCTTTTTTTTCTGTCTGTTTTGTAACAGCTGTTAAATGTTATATTAAAACACAATTTTAAAATTCAGAACACATTTTGTATTGATATTGGTTGGCTGCACAGCTCTTACGCCGGCGTTTGTGCTGTTGTATATCCATCAACTGACCACAAAAGGATAGAGTCTCTTTATCTCATCTCTTTGTCTATTGTGAGCTTTCACAATAAGGTTTTTCAGACAAGAGGAAGAAAAAAGCTTTAATTCTTTTAGTTGCTGTCTCACCAGTCTCCGATTACCAAAGACGTAATGTTATTTCCTTTTGGGTTTTTTTATTCCGCATTTTGATACGTGACTCACAGTGTGTAATACTCTCTTTTGCAGCCTATCGACTATGAAATCAGTAGGACATATGTGCTGACGGTGGAAGCGAGGAACGAGGTTCCCCTGGCCAGAGGCATCCATTCTCCTCGTCAGTCCACTGCCACCGTCTCCATCAGAGTGATAGATCTCAACGAGAGTCCCTACTTCGAGCCCAACCCCAAACTCATTAGACTGGAGGAGGGAATGATGCCCGAGTCAATGCTGACCACGTTTACTGCACAGGACCCTGATCGCTTCATGCAGCAAAGCATCAGGTAGATTTTACAGTGAAAAGGAAAAGGTTGAGTGCTGCATGATTGAAAGTTTACTCGCGAGTCTTTTTCACAGATGTGGAAAATTTGAAGAATTTCCCGAGCCTATAAAGTTAGCTTCATTTCCTTGAATGTCTGTTATCCCTTAAACATCCAGCACAGATGTTTAAATCACACGTTTTAAACCAGCAGTGAGAATGCTGGTAGGTGTATCACTGATTACGCAGTGCTCTATGCATGAAACAGGAGTGACATAATGGGTTAAGATGACTTGCCATCCTGGCCACGTTCACTCTTGCTCAAATAACACTGTAGCCAGCATGTCTCCATCTCATTCTTGTTGAACAAGCTCTATTTTTTTCCTTTCCTTTTCGTCATCAGACGTCTTGCCTCACAGCTGTTTGGCTGTGGAAGAGTTTATCTGCCAGAAAACAGTCCATGTGAAATAAGCTAGTTTTGTAATTCCACGGTTTGTCCTACAAATTAGTTTGAGATACTGGTAACAACAAGCCAGTTTGGCCTCCCCTGTGAGGCTGCTCTCAAAAGATGGAATAATTATGTAAAATGCACGACGGCTGAAATATTTATTCCGTGTAAATAAATAAAAACAAAAGCATTTTTAGAAGAAAGACACGCCAACATGGAAATTGAGACTAAATTCACAAGCAAGATTTTCTTCTGCAGAAAACAGAATTGAACATTTTTAAACTTTCTCACTACATTTATATTTAAAAAAAGAACTTGCACATAATGCCTGACTGAAAATTCAGCTTCAAGTAATTACTAAGGGTTATTAATCACTGTGTAAACTTCTTTGTTTTTCCCCTCAGATACTCCAAACTCTCAGATCCAGCCAACTGGCTAAGGATTGACCCGAACACTGGCCGTATCACAACAATTGCCATTTTGGACCGAGAGTCACCATTTGTGAAGAACAGTTTGTACAATGCAACATTCCTGGCTACTGACAGCGGTATGTAACCATTCAACTGGTACTGCAGTTGCCAAAAATACCTTTTTGAGCTCCTCTGATGCACTAGTTACATGGTCTAGGTGTTTTAGCCAGGCTGTTACACAAGCACTCTATTCCAGGCCATTATTGTTAGAGCTTTCAGGAGGACTTAATGCTGCCTTTCCAAAAGGAAGCCTAGCGAATGTCTAATGTAGCCTACCTCTCAAAGGTCAATCTTCCACCTAGCATCACTTTGACTCCCTCTGTGATGTTTTTCACCTGAAACGAGTGCACAAATGCGCCGTATCTGTTAAAAAGAGGAAAAAAAACTATCTCAGTCACAGCCACAAAGACGTCCTCCATGCTTGAAGGTCAACCTTGTACCAGGCACTTGGCATGTCTGGAACACTGACCACCTTAGTTGAAGGTTAATGTGCTAGCAATCCCAGAACCATCCAACATGTGGATATATTCACCTCTTCCTTGCACTGGCGGGATTTACCTCTGTTCAGGTTTACCCTGTTCTGCGGAGCATAGCTTAGGCCAATAGGCTTAAAAACTCCACCAATAAAGAGGTTTCTCAGCATTAATGGGTCAGGATTGGATGACTAGCTCCTTTGAGCGTGGCCTGAATGGTAAAAAAGCCTCTTAGCTGAGTGAATACATAGAGGAGCCTGAGAGGAGCGACAGTGGGCTCTGTTTGTCTGCTTTAGTATTCCCATCCCGCGTCCTTCGTCAGGAAGACGTTCTTCAGGCGTGTGCGCGCGCACACACACACACACACACACACACACACACACACACACAAACGCACGCACACACACACACACACACACACCCCTACACACTACCCAAATGTTCTGATATCTCTCTCTCTTTTTGTCTACCTCCTCACTTGAGATTAGATTCTCAGATCAGTATGCAGTTTGGAAGGGTCTTCTCCCACTGGAGTAAATAGCTGCTTAGAGCATGAGACTTAGAATAAAGTCCATACTTTACTTGTGTGTGTTGACTGCATAATGAGAGATGGCATTTCAGTATTATATATTCCTATCCATATATACATTTGTTAAAAATACCTCTTTTTTCCCCCATAAATATGTATGTGCTGAGTTTGTGTGATTCATCTTTTGACCCTATGTAGGTGCACCTCCAGCAAGTGGCACAGGTACTCTCCAGATCTACCTCCTGGATATCAACGACAACGCTCCCAAGGTTTTCCCACAGGAGGCAGAGATATGTCAAAAACCAGAGCCAAATGCCATCAACATCACTGCAGTTGATGGAGACCTGAACCCCAACGCTGGGCCTTTTGCCTTTGAATTAGCCCACCGGCCCCCTGATGTTAGGAGAAACTGGACCATCACAAGAATCAGCGGTAAGTTACAGATCACACACACACACAATTATATCATCTTGGCATTGATTCAGCTTTTAGCCTGTGTTTGTTGAGAGGGGAAGGTGGCTCTTTTCAGCATTTTTTAATTAGTGGCATTTAATAATTAGAAAGAAAAGAGCGAAATATCTAACAATATAACATTTAGATGACTGTTGTTTGGTAATTAAAGCCCGAGACTTTGATCTGTGATCCTTCTGAACAACACTCAGGAAAATGTGTAAATAACACACTGCAAGAGGGGTCAGGTAGCACCGGGACAGACACTATAATGTATTAACATTACCAAAATGTCATTAATTGCTTATGCTAATTTGAACTAAAACATTAGTGGAATATCTAATTTGTTGTTTGTTAGCTATTAAGATATTGCAAGTTGAAAAGCAGTGAATATATCTTAATAGGATAATGCATTTGGATTATCACTGCTGGGAATTTAGCCTAAGCAGCATTATCAAAAGGTATTCAGTAGATTTATAAGCTCCAAATGTAAATCCTGACCATGTTTTGGATTAGATATGCTGATGCAACTTCCAGGTATGAATTTATGCTGCATATTTGTGGTAATAGGGAGTGTAATCACACTGTGAACACAGTCTATACAAACACATATTCAGAGTTTTGATTTAATCCCCTCTCAAAGGCTCTTCTTCTAAAGAAACATGCTGTTTTATTGTTAAACACACTGAGCAACTTAATTTCTTGTCCCTCTGCATATGTATTTGCTCTGATGAGGAGCCATTGTGGATCACTCTCTCACCTCTGTCTTTTGTCCTCCTCATCTCTCAGGTGACTATGCTCAGATGAGCCTGAAGATTGGCTTCCTTGAAAGTGGTATCTATGAGATCCCAATCATAATCACAGACTCAGGCAACCTGCCCATGTCCAACACCTCCTATCTGCGGATTAAAGTGTGCCAGTGCGACATCAATGGGGACTGCACTGACCAGCAACACATCATGGCTGCCGGCCTGGGCACTGGTGCCATCATCGCCATCCTCCTCTGTATCATCATTCTTCTCAGTGAGTGTCTCAGTGCCTCGCTCAAACAGCACATCACCCGAACACAGGCAGGGATTATAAAGAGAGCTAAACATTATCCGAGATACCGCTAGATTACTGTAGGATTACCAAAAAAGATAGCCTTGATCAGGCCCGCATCCAAGCTCTAAAACATCGGATCCGATTACACTTGTATGAAAATATGTAAGTTATTATGTTTTGTAATAAGAGATATCTCTCTCTGCCTGTCTATCAGTTCTCGTGCTGCTGTTTGTGGTGTGGATGAAGCGTCGCGATAAAGAACGGCAGGCCAAGCAGCTCCTCATCGATCCTGAGGATGATGTGAGAGACAACATTCTCAAGTACGATGAGGAAGGTGGAGGAGAGGAGGATCAGGTAAGAACGATTTGGTAAACACAAACAGTGCAGATTCCTTAACAACAAAAAGGCTCTGAAACCCTATTTTATCAATAAAATAGAAAATAATTTTTCCCATAAGCGACCGTTCTGCATTAACACAATTGTTTTACCAAAGCCTGAATCCCAGTCAGGATTTAGCAACATTTGAATCAGAATCTGATCACACTTGATTGTTGTCAAACCTGTGCAATCCTGACAACCAGATAAGCTTACATGTTTACAAACTTTAACTTTGAGTATTACTTAATTGGACAAGAATATTTACATATGTGGAGAAACTGTAAATATTCCGTTCTGGACCTTTGTGGCCACACAGACTTGTTTTTGCACTGCTGCTCCTGTTTAGACATTATTTAACATTAGATAGGACTTTGGCGTGTTAAATTATACAAAGGTAGGGATCAGCAAAAGTATTATTCTGGTTTCAGCAGTGGAATTTGGTCATCATGCTGGTACTAGTATAGAAAAATGTCCCAGCCCTACGTGAAGATGCACAGTGTTTTTAAAGGCTGACATCAGGCGAGTGTGGGGTCTTTGTTACGGAGAAACATTCAGGTCACATCTGCAGTATGCAGCAGCAGTTTCTGTATAACTGAAGCAACATGGGGACAAAGAGGACCACCTACAATCTTTCAGCAAGCATACAAACACTTACAATGCATTCTTTCCAGTGTTAGTCCTGCTCATTATGCTGCTCCTAGACACTTTACGGCCCATTCACGGTGTGGAGCTTTCATTGTGGACTGGAAATAGTACCTTTTTCCTAAAAAAGGGGGCTGGGAATCGGAATTTGGAATCAATAAAGCAAACACATTTTATCCAAACAATTCTGGAAATATTGGAAGTGTTTCCTCAACTGGAACTGGTTCCTGCTTCACAACACTAACACACACACACACACACAATATAAATGTAGTGCCACAGGCATCAATAAAGGCACATGTCTTTATCCTCCTGCACTGATCACGCACACAGACACAAATTCAATTGTCCTAATGACCCCTTGTTAACAGAACAGAACCATTTCATAAAAAACGGCAGCAATATACCAAATGGGCTATTTTCTTGCCACTGGATGAAGTGCTCCGGTGGCTTAGGTAGAGCAGAAATGAGCAGGAGACCCCGGTCTGACCCAGCAACGTGCCAAATTAGCCTTGGAGACTTGTAATTGGTAAGCTGATGTCATTTGGAGATAGACATCTGCTGTGGCACTATAATGAAGCTCTGTCCAACGTAACAATATGACTGGAAAGCCATTACACATCAGCCGGTGATTAAGCAGGAGGGATTGCAACCACTTGTGTATTCACTTCCTCACTTTCACACACAAAATGCACAGGCTTGTGAACCGGAACATGTTGGAAAGGAAACATGATATAACACCCCTCAAAGGCAAACGAGCGGCTGCAGCAATTTATTGAGGGAAAACAAGCTTCCATTTTTGAGTGGCGCAGGGGAGAGCAGGGCGCCAGGAGAAAATGGTCTTGTCTGCGGAATCGGGGGAGTCAGTGTTGGGTAAAAAATGGCCCTTACTTTCCCGGCGATGTGGTCTTTATAATGCCCACCTCTGTTCTCCCTATCTCCCGCTGGGGAGGAAATTGAAGTGTCAGACCATTGGGCGCTCTCAGAGTATATGATTTTAGTTGCTCCTGCCATTGCCCTGGTTTGTATTGGTTTGTGAAGCACTCATTTCATCAAAGGCAGACAGCTGATCAGGCCGCGCTCCCCGGACATGGAAAAAATAATGCAGGAATAATAGCAAATTGAGAAGTTGTCGTGCGCAGGTTCGCAGGTGAAAAAAATAAAATGCAAGAGACAGATGAGTCATCTGCTGCTTCAAATAACCTCAGAATAATTTGATGCACATTAACCTTAGACAGTGTGGCTTTGGAGGCATGCTTTGAAAAATGTTTTGATTTGTTTTTCAATCCCATGCAGTAAGTGAAACAAAATGAATCAGACCTGTTTACACACAGAGCATAAGTGCCTCATGTTTTTGTCACCGGAGACAAAAACAGGTTAAACATGTCAGAGGAACTGTAACATCGCTAATTTTATCTCAGGATAATTCTGGTTCATCGCAATATGGGACTTATTTTTGTACTTTTGGCCATTATTTAAATTATAATAACAATATATACATACAATTATACATACAATAATAAGAATGCTTTCTCTATATATCATCTTTACAAAGTGCTTTAACAGACAAAGCACAGGATACTCATAATAACAACAGAGAGCCAGGCACTGCCAAACATCCAGACAAAGGCAAGGCAAAATGAAGATTTAAGAACACGGCAGAGGGAAGACACTGATGATGAAAGATAAGGATGGTGAGAGCAATAGCCATTAAGAAACATGACAATATAAATAAATGCCAAAATAGAAGGGAATAAAGGCCATAAAAGCATTTAGATAAATGAATGCATAAATAAAATAAAGCAAAAAGAATAAAAAGACGAGATTACATAAAAGCAAGTCCATAAAAATGAGTTTTATTCGAAGTCACTGATTCTGCTTTTAAGCTTTTAAGCCTTTAAAATGTTTATTCTCCTTCTTGCCAAGAGTTATATGATATGGTAAATATGAAGCGTAGCTTAGCATAAAGACTGAGAAACGTGGGAAACAGCTTTGTCCAAATCTGTTTACTAGCGCCTCTACTTCTATTTTTTTGTGCTAAGATAAGCTAACCCGCTGCTGGCCCCCGCCTTACATTCAACGGAGCGTCAGGAGAGTTACAGAAGTGAGTCAGGACAGTGATCTTCTCATCTAATTCTTGGCAAGATGGCAAAAAAGCAAATTTCCCAAAATGTCAAACTTATTCCTCTGAGCCAAAAGGGAACTCACCCAAAAGTCGGTAATAATCCGTCATTGTACAGGAAACCTTGTGTGCTCGCACCTAGCCTACAAACAAAGGTCAAACCTGTACCTGGAAGCCTCTATAAAACAAAATATGTGTATAAATATAACCTGCATGATCATCAACATTTTTAGTGTTGCTGCTTTCCCAGATTCCAGAAAGAAAAAAGTGTGTATAAAGTTATTATTTACAGTCAGAATTATGGCAAAAACTATAAAAATAATGACCTCAGCTCTGTTTTAAGTTGCTCAGCTGTGTCTCACAAGGCTTTGTGATGCTCAGTCTGCCATGTTTGAATGTGGGTCATGAGTGCCACGGGCAGCCATTTCACCGGGCCAGTGTACGTGTGAGGAGTCAATTCCCTGAAGGGGGCTGGTATGTCATTAGACCTTCCTGCTTAGTTCAGCCATTATACGGCTCTGTTGCAATTCCTGTCACCAGCTCCTGACCCCTCCGGTGTGTGACCTCAGAGAAGGTCGAATCAGGAGTCAAACTGAAATGGACCAAAGATGATGGATGGCGCTGTTGCGTGATGTGTGATGACCGGCATTCTTCTCCTGTTTGCCTCGGGGGTTACTGTCATTCCCTGTGAAATCAAATTACACATGAATAATCAATGTGTTTGTTTTAGATTTGAGATGAGACTTATTAGTGTGGAGTTGAGTAGGTGTTTGTCAAGTTCCCACGTTGTGTTTGTTATTCTGGGTTGTTTGTGCATCATCACAGGGTTTATATTTATTCTCACGTTTATTTTTACATTGGAGTGTCTGCAGCCTCTTTTTTTTCTCCTCGTCTGCTAGGGGTGAGTGTGCATGCGTCTGTGTGTGTAGGTACATGTGCAACTGAGCAAAGACAATTTTGAAGGGGGATATTAGAGATGGATGGATTACTGAAAATCTTCTAAAGAGGGACAATCCATCATGCACGCTTATTAGGCACACACCCTGATTCTCGAATGGCATTTTCTCTATCATATCTGCCGTCACCGTGATATCTTCCAGTCATTCAACTCAGCTCCTCACCACAGCTTCTTTTTCACTCCTAACTCCTTTTCTCTCTTCACTCTTTCTCCTCCTCCTTCCTCGCCCATGACTTTGCACAAACTGCGAGCCATTCAGGTTGCCTTGGTAATGTTAATAGGATTAGCAATGGCTTATGCATATCCACCATCCCGTGTCTGGGCATTGATTAGAGCAAAACAGTCGCCTGCACATCCTTCCTGCAGCACGCCGCAGAAGTACAAACACTCTGCAGCGTATGATGTGGTCCTCAGCCTGGTCCCCCTCAGTGCTGGCTCTTTTTAATGTGTCAAATTGTCCCTGGGCTTGTTCTTCACAGACAAGAAGATTAAAGTTTCCCTTGTGCTCCCTCAACTCTTCCCGCTGCAACTTTAAAATCTTGTCCACTCAGTTGAACTTCTCTTACTCTGTACAGCACAGGATATGTATTTAAATAAGCACACTCGGTGTGAGACCTCATCACGCTGCTCAGCTAACTCCCATCTGTCTATGTGTTCCCCAGGATTACGACCTGAGCCAGCTCCAGCAGCCGGACACGATAGAGCCTGATGCCATCAAGCCGGTTGGAATCCGCCGTCTAGACGAGAGACCCCTCCACCCTGAGCCACAGTACCCCATGAGGTCAGCAGCACCCCACCCCGGAGACATCGGAGACTTCATCAACGAGGTAAATGCACCGTCCAGCAAGAGCGCGGAGTTATTACAAAAAAATACGATTGTTGTGTTTATGGTGAATCAAATCCCAGAAGAGCTGAAATGAAAAGGATCAGTGGTGTCAGAAAGCTTGAATTTCATTTTCAAGCTGAATGACTTTCTTATAATCAACTTGTATCTAAATAAACAATTTGGTTCATACGACTCGGTATTAAGCAGTTGTGCACCGCCTTGTTGTGCGAGAGAGAGAGAAAAAAAATGCTTTAAATTAAATCAATTATTATTGGAATTGTTTTCATCTCTTCCCAGCAGAAAGTTTTCTCATCTCACATATATCCGCTCAGACATGCATAAAGCTCAAAAAGTACATGATGCTAACTCACTTAGATATAATTGTTTTTCTCCTCACTTTCTGCCAAAGTAGAGTTATAGATGTGTCAGCATAGAAATGGAAGATGAGAGAAGCAATACATTGGCTTTCTATCGGAGTGCACTGTTCAGAGTGCCCTCGTTTGCCTGAGGCCATCATTGACTCCAGCATGAAGGGAGAATGTAAAATGAAAAGAGCAGTCATGTATTTTTCACAAGCTCCAACAGACAAGAGTTTCACAGCATTACAAATGGAGTTCTCTCCTAGTTTTTGGATGGCGCCCATGTTTTTAGATTAGAACTTGCTCTTTCAGTTCTGCTCCGCAACCATCTATCTCTCAGATCCCTTAACCCAGGCACCACTCATTTTCACCCTCGCCATATCTCATGAATACACCTAATATACACTTGGCTTAACAGCTGATATTGAGTGGAATTTAATTTTCTTTTTTTTTTTTTTGCGCTGCTCAATGAAGAACCGCTTCACAATGCACACCATTCGTCATCAGACTTGTCATTTTAATGTTCTCACAAGACCTCAGAGAGGTTTCAAGTGTGAACGTCCTGACCCAGAAAAACGCTCGCTGCAACCAGGCAGTGTTGATCTGTTTTTAGTCCCAGATTTGACTGTCGCTGAAGCTCAGTCATGGTAGCTCCAGAGCTCACACGGAGCTGGAATCTGACCCAACTGATAAGGGATGGCTGCCAGAGGAGCACAGAGACAGGGAGGGAGGGAGGGATGGATGGGGGAGGGAAGAGGAAGGGGGTCTGATCTCCATCCTGTAATGTGCCCACGCCCCGGGAGCTTTTGGCTCTTAATTAAATTACAGGGACAAAAAAAAAAAAATTAGGTTTAGCATAAGGACTTTAACCTCACAGTCAAACAAACGTCAATTAGTCAGCTACTGGTCTGTTCCCACAGAAGAGGGGGGTAACATTAGATACATGACCTCTGTTGGTCACAGGTGGACACAGCTCCACAAAGCTGAAGTGATTGCCTTCATTGTTTTGCATAGTGCCTTGTTTCAGCGCTGGCAAGGTTGTCTCTGAATAGAAATACCAGTGGGTTTTTTTTACAGTTCTCTTTTGTTATCTGGGACAGAGTGACTCCAAAAAGTGGGGAGAGTTCACCATTCCACTGAAAGTCGTGATTGTCTCACGCACAGTGGATGACTCAGTTATAATGAAATTACGAGGCTGAGTTCTGTGATTGACTAACCTTATGAAACTGCCAGCAGGGTTTTGGTTGTAGATGGAAGGGGGCTATAACCAGCAGAGCAATTATGGTTGTAATTGTAATGAACGATCCATCTGTCATATTTCCCACCAAATTATCAGCACCACAGCCCTGAGCAAATACTTAACGAAAGCTAACAAGTGGAAAATAATCACTAAGTGCCCAGGCACTTTAATTCAATCCATCTTTTTATTTGAGAGCATTTCAGCTCTATAATGGCAGCGCAGAGGAAACTATAAATCTTCGACAAGTTCCAAATGAGCTGAGGTCTCGTTTCTGTGTGTTATGTTGCTCCACTTCTGTTAATTCATTTATTATTTGTTGGGTACCTCAGTTGTGACGATAAGAGGGAGAAACCAGGCTTGCATCCAATGTGGTTCATAGCCAAAGCACATCTCAACTCCTAGATTAGCAATCCATCAAGTCTCCTGAGTCCCGTTAGGGAATGGGGCTGCAAATCAATAACAATCCATGAGGACCTCTCATGACGCTGTGAGGATTTCTAGGAATGCCGAGCACAATCTTCAAAATAGAACCACCCTCACCAGCACCATGAGCCTCAAGATAAAACGGAGAGACACGCACGAGTGGCAAACACACGCTCCTCTCATCTCCGCCCGTGTTGAGCTCAGTGCTTACTGCTAGGGTCTAGGCAGGAGTTAGATAAATATGATATATTAAAGATACTGCTATCTAGATTATAGATGGCAAAGTATCAGTGCTGGAGTTGTACTGGCTGGCTGTCGAAGGCCCTTGGAAGAGAGACGGGTGGTTTGCGCAGGGGTCAGTGGGGAAAGTGGAGATGATTCCAGTCGTCTGAGGCTGCTGGTCATGCTCAATCTTGGCTTTTGATCAAGGAGCTACAGCTAATCCTACATCCAAGAAACATCAGGAGACTCCCGACTAAAAACACAGAGGAAACTCACAGGAACACTCGAGCCTGGTTAATCTTATTTCCTGAACAAGCGGAGGTAGAACCACTGGCTGGTTTTCAGATAGATTAGTTAGTTTGTGTGCAGCAGTAGGGGAGAGGGAATTGTGTCGACGTGGGCTCCGTCCTTATTGCAGATGGTGTTGGTGTGCAAAGGTGGCTTAATTTTCTCATCTAACTGTGCTTTTTATTTCCTTCTGTACAGGGACTGAAGGCAGCAGACAACGACCCCACCGCTCCTCCCTACGACTCCCTGCTAGTGTTCGACTACGAGGGCAGCGGCTCCACAGCTGGCTCCCTAAGCTCCCTCAACTCCTCTAGCAGCGGGGGCGACCAGGACTACGATTACCTCAACGACTGGGGCCCTCGCTTTAGAAAACTGGCAGACATGTACGGTGGAAGTGATGACTAGGACACACAGCCACTCCTTGAAGGATGAAAAAGATGAGAAAAAAAAAGAGGAAAAAAGAAAGATTTCCTGTTGATGGACATGGACAGCTTCTGATATTCCCTGAGAGATGGAACTGTGACAGAAAAGAAACAAAAAATAAACAATGATTCAGAAATTTTTTTCAAAAACAACCAACCTAGGCTTATTGTTGTAGTCTACGCATACATATGCTTGTTGAAAGCTTAGGCATAGGCTGTGGTCCAGTTATGGCGGATGTGGGAGGGAACACTGGTGGACTGTCACCACTTGGATTGTTGGTATTGAATGCGCTCAGTTACACTTGAATTTCACAGTACAGAAGCACTGGGATATAATGTGCCTTTTTGTACATTTTTTTGGATCTAAATGATTAGTTTTATGTTCAAGGCTTTAATGGTACTGACTTTTGGAGTGATTTCAAACAAAGTATGTTACACTCTGGTATGCTTCTACATGCTTTTTTTCTTTGGTTACACAATGCTCCTGTTTGTTGAAGATTATTTAAATAAACTACAAAGATGAAGAAATGAAGGATCATCTGTTAGCTTGGATTGAAGGAAAAACAATTAAGAGCAGCACTGTACAGTACGCTAGACTTCTAGACTTTTTCACTAAAAAATTAAAATTATGCAGCTGGTTGCAAATAAAGGGAGTTATGAATCATACTTTTGTAGCAGATTTTTTTTCCTTTTTTTTTCTGAAGTGATGTAGTATTTTACAAAAACAACAAAAAAAAACTGTTCTGGTCTAATCTATGTACACTTCATTTTGCCTTAGTCATCATCTGATATTTTCAAGTTTTACTTCACTGTAAAAAGATGTGTGTACATAATGTTTTTTTTTTCTTTATCTTTTTTTTTTCTTTCTTTTGATGTAGTATATGAAAAAGTGCAAAAAGTTCCAAACTTGTAAATGTATAATTTGGACTACAAATTCAAGTTTTTTGCATGTTTTTATCTTTTCATGACAGCAAAAATGAAAAAAAATGTTGTTTCCCAAATTTATTTACAAAGTGAAAAAAAAAAATAAAAATCTGGGTGACATTAAATGTGTAGAAGTTAAGAGAGTTTTTTGTATAAAACGTGAAAAAAAAAAAAACACATTGATAAAAATTGAAAAGTAGTGATCTTGTCAGCACAACTGTTGAATTTGTACCAAAAAGGGGGAGGGCGGGGTGGGATGACATGCTAGGCACTAATTACTGAATCAGCTTTAAGACTGGAAAAGGTTTTGGACTTAAGCCTTGTGGATAACCATGTGTACTGGAAAACAAATTATACATCTCTGACCCCAACCATCCAAATAAAATGCTAATTTTGGAGCTAAAAACTGCCTCTTTATTTATTTGTTCTTACTCAAACGCAGCTCTGTTGCAGAGGCTTAATTAGATTGCGAATTGTGCAATCTATCTCTCAAAGGACAATAACTTTAAACAAAAAAATTGTTAATTGTACAACGCTTTACCAGAGGGGAGAATAAATCATCTATACGCTTTATTTATTTGTTGTTTACACATATCGTGTAAACGCTTTAGGCTCACACACGTCCATAGATGATAAGTTGTTTGGCTTGCAAGGCAAGGGAGTAAAGAAAAGCCTCATTCTGTAACACTATCTGTGTTCCTAAGCCAAGACAAGGTCAAAAGCTCATGGAAATGCCAAATCCATCCAGCACCTGTCTGCTATCGGGGATTTGTACTGTAAAGTACTGTAGGTCAGATTGGACTTGACCTCGAAATGAAGAATGCCTCCAAAAACTGCCCTAGGGACTCCGCCTGTATCTGTACTCGTGGGACAAATGCAAGGATGAAGATGAGTGTGTGTTTGTGTGTGTGTGTACTGTAGATGGTGTTGGTAGCAGATCTGTTCACCCGTCACATGCACAGTGAATCTGGATGATGAAAGTCACGGGACGTCGGCCGTTTAGCCTTCACCTGCCCTTCCTTTCCCCTCTCTTCTCTATTACCGTGGGACCTGAAATTCACAGAGCCACCGCTTGCACCTAGTTGAATAAATGCGGACATGGCTTATTAATTCAACCAAATTAGACAGGAGTTTGGTTTTTCTAGTCCTCACACAAAACGCAATGAATGCCTATTAGAGAATAACCAGTGAACCGTACCTGGCTTTTGTTTTTCAGCTGGTGTAATCAGTGTCGCTGTTCTGTGTTAATCAGTTTCACATCCTGTACCTCTTAAGAACACCGGTAGTTTTCATACATCCTCCTGCATGAGGAGAGGAGTTAGTCTTACACAGTTGTTTTTACATGACCTTGTCTGGTTCGTATCACTTATCTCTGAGTATGCATAACTATGCATTGCATTTGCCAGAAGCAACAAGACATTTTACATTGCCCCGTCAGATGAAATGTTAAAAAACAAACCGTCTGACCTCGAGGTGTTGTTTCAACTGCAACTGAGTCAGATTTGTTTTACCAAATCATTTCCTTTAACTTTGAGGTTTTCAAACCAGACGGCTGGTTTTATGTATTTCCTTTTGTTTCTGCTTTACTAATAGAAGCATTACACCACTTAAACCTTTGCCTAACTGCTTTCTTCGCTTTGATCTGGAGCAGACACAGATGTGGCTCATGACTCAACAGCTCAAAGGGGCTTCATCGAATTCTTTTTATTGCTCAGCCCAAAGTTAACAACTGTGCAGCCAAGGAGGACATACTTTGAGAGGAAGGAGTGCATTAAACATTAAAGGAGTAGTTAAATGTTCTTTTTTTTTTTTGCTTGTCAGATTGAAGATCGATAACATTCACTTATCTGTCCATTGAACTGTTTCTAGCTTGGCCTAGCGCCGGACACATTGGGAAAAGTTAGCCTAGGCTACTCCGTGACAAAATCTGCCAGATTTTACCTTCTTGTTTGTTTAATCCACTCAAAAAAAGACAATTCGCCATTTTGCGGTAATCAATTGGCAGCCTATTTCTCAGCTGGGAGAAGAATAGTTGCATGTTTTATGTAAAAATTAAACACATGTATGTTATATTCAGACAGAGCCAAGCTAGTGGTTGTTTGCAGCTAATGGTCTTCTGGTTGTCGCCATACATTTAACGGACAGATAAGTGTATTTCCCAAAATGTCAAACTATTCCTTTAAACCATACACAAAAGATGAAAAGCTTTATAGCTGCAGCATGATGCTACAGTGTACATTTGTCCAGTCCTTAATGCTGCCTCTTCCCTCGGCTTTAACTCCTCTACAGACTCTCCCACCCTGCCGTATTGTCATCTTGATGTTAAGATTGCTCCAACGGGTTCATATCCACCAAGCAGTCGAGTCCTGTTTCATGTTTTAACCCTCAGCAAGGGGAAAAAAAAGAAAAGAAAGAATTGATATTCCAGCACTGCACTTCAATTTCACAACATGGATTATCCCCGAAGGAAAGCTGGCAATCTAAGAGAGCCCAGGACATAAAGGCAGCCGCATAGCTCCTTCACTATCCACACCCAAACCACACTGTGCCATTTAGAGATGAGGTGTTAGACAACGTAAAGAAAACAGACTAGTTAGAAGAACAAATGTATTTTGAGGAGTATAATGAACTGACATTGACTGACTGAGCAGTAGCTGGAATGACTATTGTGTGAGCATATTTTTCATCATTTATTTGCCATATGGTAGAGCAAGGATGGCTGAAATAATTGCTCAAAATAGGATCTCATTTGCACATTTTAGCTTTAACTGACAAATGGATAAAAATAGTAATGCGAGGGAATTTAAATATGCAGAAAATTATTTTGCAAAGCTAATTAAGCTGGATGGAAATGACAATGGTTTCATCTGCCAGTTTATGTGAATGTCTTTGACATATGCACCATTTAGAAAAAAAAAAAAAAAAACACCTCAGGAATACAAAACGATAAATAAATAATGAATGTGCTATCATTTCTTGGCTAGCATCGTGGGCTTTGTTGTCTATCCTGGAGTGAATTCTGGCTCACATGTGAACATTGCATTCCATATCTTTTCCCATTAGATACTACAATATGTGCTGGGCACATTATTGTTTTAGTTTTTATTTGAAATATTAACTCCAAATAGGAGGAGGAACTCAACTTATAACCCTATAGTACTCCCTAGATGTTCTCTTTGGAAAATGGCTGCAGATTGCTGTTCTTACAAGCACCCCAGGGCCCCTTTTATTGACTGTGAAACAATGCTTTCACCAACACCCCCTCACCATCGCAGATTTACAAGACAGCCGTCCTCAGCTCCTCAGTGTGTGTGTGTGTGTGTGTGTGTGTGTGTGTGTGTGTGGAGATGGCTGAGCAAGTGTCACAGAGCCACCCAGCCTCCGTGGGGGGACTGTCGGTAAACATGCAGAATACAGACTAGAATCCGATGCAAACCAGCGTCTAAGTTATGCTGCTCCTGACCTTTGGTGGACTTTGGGAAGATGGATGCTACCCAGGCTATCGATAGAAATTTCTGGCCCGCAGCAGCAAGAGCATATTTCTTATGGTTTCCCAGCCCCTGCATGCTACCTTCGAATGAATAAGTAAGTAGGCTGGATGACAGAGTGCGCACACACAGGGCACTTGCAGTCTTTAATGTATTTGTGTATAGACCCAGTCACTTGTGTGAAATCAATCAATTTCATTTCTACACTGTTGCCCTCTAAGTGTAACGTTAATATTAGATCAATTTGTTTGCATTTTCACAAAGAGTGGAAGGGACTTGTTCTTAAGTCCCAGGTTTTTACGCACACCAAACATCCAGCCTTGATCTATGACTCCCTGTGTTCTCACTGACTGCAGGCAGATATCTCTCCTCTGGCTTCCCCTTCTGTTTCAGCAGATATTGTTCTGCCTCTGTTTGTGATACTGATTTATCAGCTCTCATTTATCAGGCCTCCATCCTGCCATTATTCTCAGTCCACACACAGCCATGACACCGTGGTCACAGAATTGGGGCGGGGTGGGGGAAAGATTGGAGGCTGGAGCGCACTGAGGAGAAAATGATTTCATATGATGCATATCGGCTGAGCATGAGATTTTCAGCTTGTATATGAACGTTCAATGTCACTTTTTGCTGCCTGCGAGAGTGCGGAAGGAATTTCTCATCTCGGCTGTGGTTCCTCTTGCATGAATGGTTGATGTGCTCCACAAAGGACATGTAATCATAAACCATGCACACACATTTACAGACACCCAGGCCATCTCTTTCTCCTTGTATTCCCCCCCCTCTCTCTCTCTCTCTCTCTCTCTCTCTCTCTCTCTCTTATTCACACGCAAACATGCTCTTTCCATCTTTATCACAACCTGAAAATAACTAACAAAGAAAAAAAAAAAACAATTACATTGGGCAACTGTGCTCTCTAGAGAAATAGGTTTTGATTTTTTTTTTTTATCCTCCTGTGAAATAAATATGCAAAAAAGGGAGTGAGGAAAAAAGAGCGGCGGGGGAAAAAAAGAGGGGAAACAAAGACTCCCTCAAGAGCCTTTAGATTTATTCATGCTTTTAAACACTTGACATTCCATCACCCTCTTGTCATTAAGGTTTTATGTCCCTTGGTCACAGCCACACAATAGCTAGATAATTTCCTCCAATGAGAACAAATATGTTGCTCCTTCTTGTGGTCTTGCTGCTGACTAGTGAGGGACTTCCACGATCAGTGGCTAATAAATGTGCTGAAGGCTAGACTGCCCTGAGATCAATGTGCTGCTGATTGTACAACTGGGTCGTTATATAATGGTCTATATGAAGGAGAAAAGAGGCCACTGGGTAGGCCAGTGTTTCCCGTCTACTGACTCTATTGTAGTCACCCATTCGTATGGATAGCCGTGGGCTGGAGTGACAAGCCATCAGCCAGGCGGGAACAAAACTCCAGAGCAGAGTCGGTCTAAAGAACATCAGCTTTCATTCACACATTGTCAAAGAGCGCCTAGATGTGATATGAGAGCGCACATCAATTCGAGTATGTTTTAATCAGCCTATTATTTGTTTGACATCCGCAAAATGCATACAATACACGAATTACAGCTCATTACTGTAACATGGCAATGAACTGGTGACTGAAAATCATTACTCAGCTCTGACATACATGTCAAACCATCCGCCTGGCTAAGTAGTGATGAACACAGTGATTATAATCTCCCTTTAATCCTTTTTACACTTAAAATTCAATTGACAAAATTCCCGTGCTATAATAAATAGCTCCAACTTGCATTTCATGCTAATATGACATTGCCCCAGCCACTCTCAAAAGGTGTAAAAACAGATTTACACGGCAACTGGATGATGTTAAATGAGTTTTCACCCCTGCGCTGACTAATCTCTCTCTTCAGGCTATCGTCTTTACAAATGCCTCCTTCTCTTGATTTGACCCTTTACCCTCAATTCTAAGTGGAGAGGAGGCTTCAAAAGCAGGGTGGCTTATACTGGGAGTGTCTTTGCTCTCTGTCACAGGAAGTTTTATACAAGCTGTGTCCTTTAGAAGTCCAAAGTCCAAGCACAGATTTTACTCAGGGGAGATTTGAGAAGTGTCACATTGGGCCTTATTGCCATGGAGTCCTTGGCTCATCTGCATGTCTCTTGTGGATGAAAGAGATGATAAAAAAATAAAATACATTCAGTTATTGCGGCACTAAATGAAATCTTCAGAGAGGTTGATTTATGTTGGTATACAGTCAGCACATTATAGAGCTAAATGACTTTTTAGGTCGCATCCATGAAATACCTTTCTGTAATGTTACAGCTATAATAACACCTTAATAACTCCAGCACTGAAGGGAGAATGAGGATGGAAATAAAAAACTGCGGCTGCTCCACAGCCTTGAATATTTCAGAACATTTTCTTGGATGCTTCATGTCTCGCAACAGAATATGTACTCCTTTCTCCTCTTTCTTTCTTTCTTTCTTTCGTTCTCTTTTCTTTTTATTTTCTGTTTGTCCACACACAATATTTTTAGTACCCCGCCAAAACAAACAAAAAAAAAAAAGAACAGGATTGACTAGCAGCATGGAGGGAAAAGGATCTTCAACTAAAGCAGTGAGAGGACTGCCTCATTCCACTTGTTTATAGCACGGAAGAATTGTATTATGGGCAAACAAATACACAGACGGGCCAGATGTGGCCCAATTCCACAGTGCTGAGGTAGGTGTGCCGAATGATGCTGAAAGTGAAATTATTACAGCCCTGGAAAATTCAGGTTACCGCAACATTTACACAACTTGAACCTTCTCGCTGTGGTAGGTCATCCATATTTACAGTATGTGCCATATTATCTTACTGGTCAAACAGTTTATAGCCTCTAGATACAACAGCATTAAGATACAATGTGTGGATGTTCTGTTTCCCCCTGCAGTGTAGAGACTATTTCGCCTGTAAAAGAAAAGCAGCACGAAAAAAACAAAAAACAGATGAAGACAGCAGTGCCAAAGCAAAGAACCCCATAAACTCTTCAGTTTATAAACAAGCAGAAATGTATGCCTGCCAAGATGGATAAATCATCTTCATGGCTTTAAAGCCCCAAACACAGAACTCAAAACTCCGAAACCACTTTATTATCAGTATGTAAAAAGAAGTCTGGAAGTGGTTTTGGTCAGGTGCACATACAATAACAATGCACAAGACAAAGAGACAACAACGCAAGCGTGTCTTTTCATATTACTGTTTGAATATTGTTGTTTCTGGCAGCAGCGTGCAGTGCAAGACAGCCAAGAAATACAAATATATACAACACATTGAAGTATGTAAACAGAGTCAGCTCCGGAGTAAGGTAGCTAAACGTTAAATTTACGGTTAAACAGAGTTAAATAAAGAAATAAAACCATTTATTATTCTGTTAATTAATTTCATTCCCTGCCTTCACATGTTTTTACGACCTCATGAATCTCTTTACATCCACAGTTCCTTGTTCAATTACACCGCCAGCGTTGTAACAAGAACACAAATTCATTCTAATTAAGCGTAAAATATGGCGGAGATGATGCCCACCATTAATACAGAACATAACAATTTAAGCTCATTATCCTCATATATTGGCACAACAGATGAGGCGGTCATTGTAAATGCAACGCTGCATGTATGTTTCATTGATTTCCCTAATTTCAATACAGACTACAAATTGCATCATTGCGGCTTTCTTTACATGTTGCGTGTCTTCTTTAAGCTTCACGGCCTGAGCTTCAGACACGCTTTATAACCTGAGCGAAGATACATCGATAACAAGGTATCTAAGGACTTAGACATCAATTGCATATGGGGCTGAGATCAATAATTAATTTAATATAACACACCACAGTTTGAGATCCGTTACTGCCCATTAGTGTCCTAAATAGGAACCACAGAGATGTCATTAAGACACGTTGGTCATGGAAGGACTATGCAAAGCCAGTAATTCCTCAGTTGTAGTTGGATGAGGCGAGTAATGAAGCATTCACATGCTAAACAGACTTTCAAAAGTATTCCAACCACATTTTTATATAGTTAAAAAAAAATTCTAATAATAGTCCACGTCAATCTGAGTGAAAAGATTTTGAAGTGTGAGCCAGGAGTGGAGGATATTGCCACCCTGTCGAGGAACAGCACTGCACAATAATGTGGTAGCATGACCTTGTTATCCTGGTGTCTCGATGTGAGCTCCAACACCATTAATGGCATGATACTGTGATCAATCACACCTTATAATAAGAAAGAGGTGAACCTTGTCTCAGTCCTTCACCTGATTCCCTCTTTTACCTGCATCTCTGTTCTATTTTTTCTGTCTGCTTTCTGACACATATGACTGGTTTTATGGTTTCATTATACTGCAGTGGGTTTTTAGCACTGAGTCGATATTTCTCACCACGCATTTCTGAGTTTATCGTGGATTTCTTCTTATGGAGATGCCGATGTCATTTTGAGTCCTAGAGCAACCTGTCATAGCTCTTCAGACTTGCTGTGGCTTCCAGGTCTCATGGATTTTGCGCTAATGAGAGCTTGGAAGGAAAGATGACAAAAATTTTGTAGAAAAAAAAAACATGAATATTTAGAAAGAAAGAAAGAAAGAAAGAAAGAAAGAAAGAAAGGATGAGTGAACTAAGTTCAAGGGATATTTTGGAGGGTTTTTTTTTATTAAACTTCAAAATATCCTTTGAACTTAGCTGTACAGTGGAATGTGAATGCATTGTGTTCAGCTGCAAACTCAAATTTGCAATGAAAATTATAAATAAGGGTATCTAACTTTGGTCAATTTTCTTTGAGGAAATTATCCTGCATGTTCTGTGTTATCAACACACAGGCAGAAATGTGTATATTAGGTATATTTAGTGTATTTTACCTAAGAAGAAAACCGGGGAAAAAAAGGGATTACTCGTGTAATCATATAATCTCTTTTGACAAAATCTCCTTCAGCTCTAAATCGAACCATTGTACAACACCACGGATAATCTCATCTCCAACTGAACACACAATAAAAAAATTCCTTTAAGTGCACTGAAGGAATTCTATTTAATAAAACACCCTGCATGCATGAGTGATCCTGAAATGATTACCAAACAACATCCAACAGGTAGGCATGAATATTTCTCTTGATTTATTTATTTGCTTGTTTGCATATGCATTTAATATTTTGCTGAACCTCTGTTTCCTGTCCTGGCACACAGAAGAAGGACCCGATAAGAATGGTAATCTGTGCAGCTGATGAGCACGGACGGAGCAGTGTTGAATAACACAAGGGTGGATCACTGGTCATCTATCATCATTGCTGGACTTGTGGGCACAACCTTATCAAGGACGACATCCATGTTTACACACTGGAAATTACCTCAGATGAATATCTGATATGGCTTTCTCTGGTGTATTGCTCCACACGCTTCACTGATAATAAAGTGTTACGGCTGTAGATTACATCAGAGAAAACATTTTCTTAAACCCGTGACACAATGTCCTCAGGAGAAAAGTACACAATGCATCATTAAAACTCTTAGGATTGCTTGTAAAAACATCTACTTATTTAGATGCTTTATATATGTGCATTAGTTAAATGCAAATAGTAGGTGCGATATTAGAGCTATGTTTGATAATAAACCATATGGAGACGTCCACAAGCTTTCCACTGAATGAAGGCTATCACGACAGGTTACTTAGATTGATGCTAATGATGGTAATGCAAGAGCAAAATAAACATTTCAGCATATTTTTGATCGTCTTACATCATGACTACATGATATTCCCTCATATAAATAAACAACCGCTACCAACTTTAGCCTGTTAGCTCCTATTAGCAAGACTAGAGCAACAAAAATGTCTAAGTAATTCTGATTAAACTAGATAAATAGGCTGTTGGTGTAACACACAGACAGTTTGTTTAGCAGCTAGCTAGGCTGTGTTGTGAGCTTGATTTATTACTGAGCATAAAAAAATGAAGCGCCACTGTTAGGCACATATTTAGCTAGCTACTTAGGTGGCTAACTAGGTAGCAAGTGCAGCCATGTTAAGATGAATAACAGCAGATTGTTACTGTGCACAGTGTAATGTGTTTATTCACAGCCACGGTGCGTAGTCAGTTGATTCAGAATTACTTTGAAATTGTTGTTGCTGTAGCCAAGCAAAACTTTGTAACAGTCGTTGAGCCCATTGTTCTGACGGCCCATTATTCCAAAACCCACCAAAGTCTGCAAAATGTCCCGTTGGACCGTCAACCCTTAAACAAATGCCCACTGCCCCGAGGGCCTGTTTTTCTGAAAATAGTCTACACATACTCCCTTGAGTTTTTTGCCCTTAATATCACAGAGTAAGCTATTTGTACGTGCAGGAAAGGATGAAGTCAGATGACTTTTGTTGCCATGGTAATAATAGTCAGATGACCTTCAAAACAATGGCATGGCACTGAGCTTTCTTGCTGAAAGGTCCAGTGTGTAAATTGAATATAATATGCAAAACTATATTTACTACTACTACTATTACTATATTACTATTTCTAATCAGCTGAAAATAAGAAGTTTTTTTTCCTTCGAATGAGCTGTGGGTCCTTCCTTCTTCCATGGAGTCTGCCATGTTTCTATAAGTATGAACATTTCGTGGCCACGTATCGTAGTTATGTTTCGTAGTTCTCCTGCATGGAGATGCAAGGGGGCTGCAATCAGCAATTGCACTGCCAGATGCTACTAAATCCCACATACTGGAGAGAGATCTCGGGCACGTGGGCTGACAATTAAGGGCAACACAACAGTCATGAGATGTGACGCTATGAAATGACATTTATTTATCTAATATTGAACACTTTGGAGTTTCATATGTAAATGCCATGATTGGTCATCAGGCACTGGTCTATTATCTGAATGGTTTAATTGATGTGAGAATATGACTGGCTACATTCCACCACTACCTGCAGTGTTTGGCAGGAAACAGCCATTGTTTTCTGAGCACTTGACTTAAATCTTCCTCTGAGGTTTGATCACCCACCATGAGGAAAGAGGAGTACTGGAAGGCCCTTGAAGCAGAGGCACTCTTCTCATTTTGCCAATAACAGCATTCTGCATCTCCCCACACCCAGGGACAGTATTAAGGTGGACACGTTTCTTTTGTGTTTCAGACACTGTGATAGCTGCCAAGACGTGCAGGGACTGATTGGCGAAGAGAGGGGAACCTTTGGAAGTGTGTGTGGGTAGGATGCAGTAGGAAAAGCAATAGGAGCTCCTTCTACTTGAGAGGACACCCACAGACTCCAGTGGGAGATGTTCTGACTGAGCTGCCTACAAAGCTGGAGGTGGAGGAAAGGAATAAAAAATAATAAAAAAACAGCAATGGAAAAAAAAAAAAGTAAATTATTTGCCCAATCTACAGAGGACAAACTGTGGGATACTGGATGTTAAAGAATCTCCTTATATCCCGCTTAGCTTTCTCAGAATAACCCAATTTAGACAAAGTCATACTGCACAAGGGAATTATCTGTTCCCGGGAACCTGCCGGCAAATTAGTGGGGGACTTGTACCAGCATGGCAATGCTTACAGTGATACAGCTCAGCATTGAAAACACAGGGAAACACAGTTTGACACAGTTTTCTTTAGAAAAAAGAGTGAAAAACACTGTTGATCAGGCATATTTGTGAAGCTTTGTCTGGATATATATACACCTCTTATTATGAATTGCTTCCTGGTATGGTATTACAACATACTGTACCACAAATAATGCTTATATATTTAATTATTTAGTGCAGTGATAATTAGCAGCAATCATTGTACGCATTGCAATGTTTACCAACATTTGTTACAATAATAATTTAATATTGCAGCTGCTGTTTCTTTAAAACCTTGTCTACACGAATAGTGGAACAAATGACCACCTATAATGTTTATAGAGCTGGTTTCCAGGGCGGAAACCAAACATAACCCTGTATAGGATACGGTTGTAGAGAAGGTCCTTGTAACTTTATGGGAGCATTAATATTTCAGGTGTCTCTAAACCCATATGTTTTTCTACAGGTGAGCAGAGAGGTGAAGAGGCACTGACCCACTTCAATAATGAGGAACAATGAGATCCATCCGAAAGCAAGCGAGGGAAGGAGTTTGACCATCCCTTGTGCACAGTCTATATTTTATTCATATGGATATTAACGCTGTGCGTGAGTGGGGATAAAGACAATGATTAATATCAATATCTTGACAAAGGAAGTGTCTCTAAAACGCTTGGCTAATTTGTGTCTTCAGAAAGACTTTTATGGAAAAGACAAAAAGCTGGGTGATTAGTTAGGGCTCATTGGTCTCGGAGCTTGGAAACAAATGAGTAATGCTTTATACACCCCGTCCGCTCGTAAGCCCCCAACCCCCACCACCACTTACACACACACACACACACACACACACATGCACACACCCCCTCCGTCCCACACAAGAAGTGGTACCAGCGATTAGAGCGCCATTAGTTGAGCACATGGGAGGTTCAGCTCTGGACTGCACCAGATTTATGATGGCGGGGGCCCACGCACCAGTGACCCTCTTCAAGCTGGCCCTTTGTAAGGTTCCACCATAGATACAGTTAATGGATGCACACAATGAGCCTCAATGGCCCTGCAATGATGGATCTAGGGCATTGTGAAAAGCTCTACAGACAAGCCAGGTATTTCAGATGCCTGTCACCCAAACTTAGAAGTAGGAGGAGTGGGAGAGGAGCGTACACTGCAGAAATGTTGCCAGGAACATTTGGAGAAATATAATTGGGACACAGAACAGTATTCCTGGGCGGTGTTTTAATTGTACATAGAGGGAACAGATTGGATTAGGATCTTGCTGAAGAACTGACCTAGAAGTGTCCGCTAATTCAAGCTTATATGCATATATGTCAAGACCGGTATACACAGAGTATACACACACACACACACACACACACACATTTGCACACAACCACACATGCTGTACATTCAGGAGACAGCGTAATCTTTAACTGAATTTAAATCAGACCAGGCTGAATAAAGAGCACAGAAACAAACAGGTTTAATCTTTAGGTCATAGGCGTAATTCATATTCAGATGAACCCTTTTATTATTTATATACTGTATAATTTTAGATTTCAATTCTATACTTAGTATTAGTGACCCATGTGTAGTTTTCTAAACTTGCCATGGCTCAATCAGATCAATATTCTGAAATACTCTTTTGCCCTTAGCATGAAAACACAAAATCAATGAGAACAAAATATTGACTATTAATCCCCAGATATTTGAGGTTATATCTTAGGTATCTAAAGTTCAACCAGAAATATTTGGCCATAAAATTTTAAGCTGTATTCACATTTATAATTTAAATCATTCACTTATAGATTCAAAACATATGTGTTGTGTTTCTTAGCGGTTTGCAACAGAAAATAAAAGCCTGTTTTAGTGCAAACTTGTAGCTGATATAAACAAAGCTTTACTGAGATGATAAAATACAGAACCATATTAGACAAAACCATAATTGATATACTGACCATAGCTGTGGCTTGTGCAATCATCAGAAAAGCCTTGAGCCGCTGCATTCAGAGAAAAAGGATGACATCACACTGTGTAGGATTGAAATCAGTGAGCAGTATTTACAGCTTTGCAGCCTCCAGCGCATTTTGGCCAAATCACACCCAGTTAACTGCCTCCATTTAATTCCACCAGCCCATTATATGTTTTTACTTGCCCTGTCCCCATCAGCACCTCGTCCCAACGTGCAGCCATTAGGCCGAAAACCAGGCGTCGTTTGCTGAACTTTGCCTCCAATCAGTGTCTAATGACGCTGTTTGGCAGGTATGGGTGCCTTTCTCACTCTATAGATCCGGTGATACTCACTGCAGGGAAGAAATGTGATAATTATGGTACAAGTAGGCAGATTGTGAACATGATACAAAGTGAAGGTTGTTACCTTGTCAGTTTGATTATAATGTACAGCGATGACCGGACCTCACATCGTTACATCTGTTTTGTTGTTATTGTTGCCGCCTGTTGTCACGCCTCGGGTAATAATAGGATAACTGAAGAAATAAAAGCTACTGTTTAATTATGCTGCAGTTACAGCTGTCATGTCCCGGCTCACTGTAAAGTTACACAATAGGCTACAAAGCTAATGCTTGACATTAGTATGGTAGTTATGATTAATGGTATGTAACCGCACCCCCTCGATTCCATCCCGTGAACTGCAGTGTCAGAGAAACTTTGTGTTGAGGTGATCTGTTTCACTCCAGTGCCCTCCTCCTGCCCCTCTCCAATCATTGTACACAGTGTTCTCTTCCACTCAGCAGCTTTGATCATGCTGAGATTGTTTGCCCGAGCCTGTCACTGCTCTCTTTCTTTCCTCCAATCATTCTCAATGCCAACATTGTTGTCCTGAACTCGTGGTGACGTGGAGAAAAAGGAAATCAACAGTGGGCCTCATTTGCCAAACAAGAGAGACACACACACCACACAAAAAAATGTGTACTGAGAAAGCTGCTAATAATGTGCAATCAAAAATGATTAAACTGCCAGTTAGACTGCGGTTAATCTTTACAAACAGTTGGCATGAAGGTTTTGTGCTATGAATGTGTTCTGGCTTCGGATTCAGATGCCTGTCAAGACAGCAAACAAATGTTTGTCTTCCCAAACATTATGTAAACACAGATAAATTGTGTGCAATATAACAGTATCATTATACTACCTTGGGTATTACATTATTTATCATTTGTTATTTCTGATCATTTGAAGCTGCGAGACCTTCCAGGGAACCAATTTTTGCATGACTCTCATATTTTCTTATCTGCTCTATATTTATTAAATTTCGGCACGCAAGGCCAAAGCAAACAAACAGTACAAAAGCTAGGTTCACATTTTCCAATACGTGTTTCATATTCCCGTGTCGTGATAAGAATATTTTTTAATCAGGTTAAGTAAACACCGGCACCAATCAGCTCTTTCCTGGAGCCATTCTGCAAATGTTCTAGTCCAAGGTTCTGGATCAAGAACCACTCTCTTTTAAAATTTGGTCTTTGTCATCGTACAGAAACACCACTGCTGCCAAGGACTTTCCTTAATACAAGTTCACGGTTACTTCGTTTGAGAAAAATACCAAAGCTGGGTGCAACAGACAGTGAGGAAGAAAGCGGAATGGCAGATAGAAAGGTCACATTGACTCCACAGCTAATCTCCATCCTCTCCAGTCAAGTATACATGCTGACAGACAAATGAGCTCCTCTCAGATACATTAACACCATAAATAAATCCACCATTATGCAGCCCATCTCAATGCTAAGGCGCCACTGTAACCCCGCACAACAATATCTCTCCTTTGTATCCCACTGGGCGATCACTCCATTAGCTCCTGTGATTTGGAGTCTGATGAGTCTATCACAGGTGACAGTGACAAGGAGGTCCCTCATTATACTTCATATACAGCTGATATGAGCACAGCTGTGCACTTCAAAAGAATTCCTGCATGTCCTTTTTGCTGCTTTCAGTCACTTTATCATCTAGACACAATGACACCATGTGGCCAATGAATTACAAGCCTTGGCGGATACTAAAGAAGTGTGTCTCATGAATTATTCTTCACATATATTTAGAGTAAAGAGGAGAAATTGTTCCATTTAACAAGGAAAATATTCTCTTCTTATCTTATGGGCCAAGGGAAATGCCTGCCAGAAACCGGAAAACAAAAATGTAATTTGTAATGCCATAACAATCAAACACCTGGAGCTGGAAGAGAGATTCACAAGCTACTCATCTGAACTTAAACATCTAAATGACCTTGATATTGATATTATAGCGCTATAACTGTGAACAACCTAGATATTGTCAGCCATATGTTTTTTTTAGTCCACATCAAGCTGCAGGTTTGTCCGACATTACAACTAGGGGGACGTGAATCAGTGCGTGTTCACGTTTAAAAGCAGGAAATCAATCATAGTTCCCCTAAATAATTTGTCTGTGTGTGTGTATGTGTGAAGAACTGTTTGTGTAACAAGGAGGATCTGGCACAGAGCATATGGTTGCTCTGCCAGTCCTACTTTCACAGTTTGGTAGGTGCCAGAGTAGTCAAACTGATTTCTAACATGCCATGTGTTCCAATTGTTCTCAATTTGCAGCTACTGAAACACAATGAGGAAAGTAAGAAGGTGGAAAAAATGTGTGGACAGCACATCATCCTGTTTAGTCTATCTTTTCTCCACTCCAGATTTGTGTAGCTGAGCATCTTAAATAGCGCATATGGGAAAACGTGTCCTACGGTATGAGCTGTTTGCTTCTGAGGACTTCTGACAATCCATCTTCGTCTCTCCATTTGGCTGCAGCATTGTGCTGACCTGATGCCTCTCCCCGCCGCACAGAGACCCAGTAGAGATGAACAGTAATTCTCCTCCAGTTCACTGGATCCGCACTTAAATTAAACAGCTAATGTTTAAAAGAACTCAGTTTCTGCCCTGCAGGGATCCTGAGAAACTCAAAGGCCCAACTTAACTTCTGTCAGGGCTATTGCTTTTTTGTTTTTTTGTTGGATTGATTTTTGTACCAGAGAGACACGGCTACTGCCCTTTCCCCCAGCTGACATGTAGTCCATTTTTAGCTGTGTGTGTGGTAGAGTATGTATTTCATGTTTACAAAAAAAGTTCAGCTTATTTCCATCATGAACTGTCACCGTAAGTGTGTGCAAAATGCCACAAAAACATCTCAGCACTTAGAACTTACACTCGCTTCATATGTTTGTGTAGCTCTCTGCCACTATGGCGATGGGAAATACCTGAATTTACATTCTTATCAGGAGTTAGATGAGAAGATCAATGCCACTAATGCCTGTACGGTCAACGTGAATCTACCTTTACTAGCTGCTTAACTTAAAAGCTGGAAATGGGGTGAAATAGCTAGTCAGGTTATCTGTCCAAAGGTAACAAAATCTACCTACTAACATCTCCACATTAAGCTGTGTTCATGCTGATTTGGCTAGCTGAACTGTCTGTTCCACGACTTTCCAAACGCTTGCTTTGATGCCAGCTAAAAAGAAGGTGAAGGCAAATGTGGGTTTCACACAAAAAGCGTGTTAAAATTTTGATGGTTTAATGTAGACATCTAGAAATCCAAAGCTCACTAAGTACTAAGTTTTATATCTTGGTGATTGAATCTATACAAAACCCAAAGTATAAAAACTGGTGGTTCCCTCCTTGACAGTTTCTTGGCCTCTAGGCAGCTACTTCCAACCTCAAAGTGACAACAGTTACCTTTGGACGGAGCAGGCTAGCTGTTATCCCCTTGTTTCCCGTCTTTGTGCTAAGCTAAAGTAACTGGCTGCTGTCTATAGTTTCATATTTACCGTACAGACATGAGAGTGGTATTGATCTTCTCATCTAGCTCAGCACGAAAGCCAAGAAGTGTATTTCCCAAAATGTTGAGCAACTCTTTTAATGATAGATTTTTCTCTCCTAGCAGGAAACATGACACATAACTGATTCAATAAATGTTTGATCATGTGTCCAAATGATAACAAAGCTAATATCAGCTCAACCTCAAGGACTTTTAAAGTGTTTTTTTAGAGATGTGTGAGGCTAGCACATTGCTGCAGTGATAGCGTTGAAGGCTAAGACCCGAGGATCACTGACTGAGCACTCTGAGCTGCTATGCTGTCTCTCTCAAAAACTGTTGTGTGTGCACAGAATGAAATTTAACAATGAATGCGTCTACAACAAAGTATAGTCAGGTCGTATGAGAGTATAGGCTGTGTCACAGTGTGAGAGTATGTGTGAGCAAATTTATGTGCCTATATAGCAGTTAGAGTATAGGTGCTTTTGTGCAGAAGTGTATGCATAATGACTCTCTTTCTCTCTCTGGCTGCTCAGCGGAGATCAGCCGAGTGTCACAGGGGAAATAAACAGCAGCAGCTCAGCAGGATGGGCCTAATTAAACACAGCGCCTCAGCACTGCAGCCAGCAGACTACTGCAGCTTGGACCAGTCTAGACCTGACTGGCCCCACCAAAGACCCGCCGTTGCCATGATCACCGGGTGCCACCGCAAGGGAATGCCAGGGAGGAAGAAGAGGAGGAGGAGGAGGAGGAACCGGATGGCACCTACAGTAGCTCATCTCTGCTCTGTGCAGCAGCTATATAGTAGAGGGCTGGACGGATACTCAGTCAGCACAGCAATGAGGTAGTCCTGAGGAAATGGACCGAAAACTTTGCTTTTTCATCCTCAAAGACTGGAAAAGAATCATTTAAGGCAGAAGGATAACCGATATAGGCTGAGGAACCTATAATGTAACTTTGCCAAGTCTTTTAAACTTCAGGAAAGGAGACGGGGACTTGTTCCGATAAATTAAAAGAACCTTTATGCTGTGGAAATGTTCTTTTATTCAGTATACTTTTAGGAATTCTGATGTGTCACTTAAATTATGCAGCCGCACCTTGTCCAAACCCAGAGGAATTTATTGTAATTTCTAGTAGAGATCCCATAGTTAGAGATAGCAAATATGTCAGTCTGAATTGTGAGGTAATATGTATAAAGTCCTGAGCTGGAATGTATCATTTAGTTTAAATGTGTGAACTTTGAGTGGAGTGGAGTCAGACGATTTTCTACACATAAAGCTACTTTAGAGGATCAACTACAAACTGCATGATAATGGATTCATTAAAAGCAGCAGAATCACGATGTGGAAGTTTATTTCAAGTACTGAATGGATGGAAACAGCATTTAAATGTTGAGGTAAAGCTACTACTACTGCTACTACTGAACGTATAACGGTATATATAACTATAACAGTATAATATGCTATACAGTTGGTTTTCTATGTTAAATATTAATACTGCAAAGTGTTACTATAGCTGTTACTGTATATCAGTGTAGTGAGTAAAAGTAAGATGACATGCAAGGGAGTACAGGTATTAAGTTAAATAAAAATGATGTACTGAAGTGAAGTATAAGTTCCTCTGAAGTACAGTACTTGAGTAAATGTACTTTGATACTTTCCACCTCTCTGTAATACCTTTGAAGTCAGGGAATTCTTTTTTAATAAGTATAAAGCTATTATATCTGACAAAAACGTCACATGGTGTAAGTCCCATTTGCAGTACAGAGTTTGTGTAATACGTCATGAAACTGGAGAAGATGTTTCACAGGCTACTTTCTCCCACCGGTCGATGAGAAGAGAAATGTTTGGCAAAAATGAAATATCAGAGCTACCCTCGTGTGATTTACAATACCAGCCTGCAGTGAGAGCTGTTCCTCGCTGTGTTTTTTAAGGTCTCACAGGAAATTACGACAAGCTTGTGTAAATGTTTGTGTAAAGGTGTGATTTGAGTTGGTTGTGAGTAAGCCAAGTCTTAGCTTAGTCCTATTACAGCGTTGCTGCAGCAGAACTAGCTCAGAAAGCACAGACTCGGGGTTCAGACTTGCGTCCTTTATTGCATAGTGCATAATAGAGGATGACAGCAGATGTTGGTGAGACAGAATGACATGCAGCATGGCGTTTGAATTAGAGCAAAACCCGCAACACACCCTTGTATGTGCCTCGGTCATCTGATCTACTCAGCGCTGTTTTCGCCTGTTCTAACCTTGTATATTTCATTTGACCTTTTGACTCTCATGGTGTCACTTAAAATAAGCAGCTCCATCTCTAGTGCTATTCTTAAACCACTTATACTGCCAGAGAGAGAGAGAGAGAGAAAGAGGGGGAGGGAGGGAGGAAGCTTGTTCTCAGTGTGATGTTTATCTGACATTTTCCACTGGTCCGTGACTCAGTGGGCTGTGATTGCTAGCAGAACACATGGGTAGCTAGCAGGGGCTCGCCTAAGGTTGGCTATAGGGCACCATTTACTGGATGCTGCATTCCTGCATCCTCGCTCACACAAGAGCCAGTAATGACTAAATATCCCACCAGGATTAGGGTGAATATTTGGAGCCATTCATGGCCCTTGTTTCCCGCATCTGCATATTGTGTGGGTTATTTGTTTTGAATGCATTCATGTGCATCTGTGCTTTTTATTGTCCTGGAGAATGCACTGTGAATTCTGTCTTAATCCAGGGCCAAAATGACTTCTCTTCTCTACATTAATAATTCACATCATCAAGTATAAAGCCCTCCTTGAGCACAGAGATTAAGGAACCAGTAAATAAAAAAAAAGTGGCCATACAGTACAGCTCTCTCTTGCATACTAACCTGCACTTGTGTGGAGAGATGCTGACAAGTGTGAGCCTCCGCTGCGGAAACTTAAAAGTCCCAGAATGATGATAATTATTCCAAGATTTTAGCTTTCATTCTAACTCTTCTGATCCTCTCACTGCTCGCCTGTTTAATGATGGGCAGTAAGAAGCTGTACAGCTCCCCTGGGATGAAAACAAAAAAGTATGAAAAACTATTTTCCTTTTTTAAATTATTATTATTTTCAGCTACAGGCTTCAATGCAAAAAAAACAAACAACTGAACTTACCCCTGAAAGTGGATTGCAGAGAATATTATGTTCTTTATACTTTTAAATGTTTCATCCTCGGGAAGGTAGGTGACAAGCTGTGCCGTACTGTATAAGATAAAAGCCGTAGTGATTAGAAATGCTAAATGAAGATGTGCAGGCTGAAAGTGTAGCAGTGAAGCAACCTTGAAGCAACTTGTGTAGCAGCTTTGTGGCAGCGTAATGGCCAGGTGTCCTGAAACAGCAGGTGCGGATGGCACCCCTCCATATTCATATTTCACATCGATTCATGTTTCACAGTGGAAGAGAGATTAGCATACATATCATGTCACATCCACCTGCCAACTTATTTCAAGTTTTGTACCACACTGGTTACTTTAGCAATTCTTTCACCAACCCCCCCCCCCCAAAAGTGAAATTTAATGATTCCAGATGTTGCACATGAATGTATTTAGTAACTGTATATACTATGTGGATTTCAGAGCATCTTGATGACCATATTAAGATATTTTAGAGCAGGCGGCACAGCGAAGGCAAAATAAACATTCTGGGAAGGACGTTTCCTCGACCCTGATTCAGAACAGCTTTTAAACAGTTAGGGTCGTTGCATTTCAAAACCACAAGGCCTCTTCTAATCGGTGCCACATGTGGACCAGGGAGCAGAGTCTGGTCACCAAAATCAGCAGTGTTAACAACCCAAAGCATTAGCCTTGACACCTTTTCCATCATTTTGTTTGTCTTCTTTCAAAAGAATGTTCACAGACGATTTTTCACAGCAACGAACTGAAGACAGAACAGAAAAAAAGACGTCTTCTTTTTTTTTCTCCCTCATTCCTGTGGCTCGCTCTCCGTGGGCATAAATTACAAGACCACATCCGTACAGGTCTGCCTACATGTACTCTGCGTCTGTGATTATACTTTCTAGAGTAAGTCGGTGGTGAATAGACAATACAAATAATACACTGTTTAGCTTGTCTTTACAGCGAAGATGACAACAAAAGGAATACTCAAAGACTAGGTATAGGTGCGGCATGGTCAGACCAGATGACAACAAAGCAATAATCAATTGAAAACAGTGGGGGAAGTATTGAGGCTGTTTTCTTCAAGAACATGATGAAACTGTTGCACACACTTTACTCAGTGACAACTCAGTACTGGGAACATACAAACATTCCTAATTTTATATATAAGTCTGTATACAAGTCCGACTCATATTAAATCTATGAAATCACATTGAGAATTATCATCTCCCTTGACTATTATCTCTTCACACACAGTGTGTTCGTCATCTTTGCAATACGCTGGACTCCGGTCACTTTATTTCTAGCAAAATAAGAAGAAGAGCTTAAGCTGTCAAACTTTATGATATCAGCCTCATCCTATGCTTTTAATGGATTTAGCTAATAATTTATAAACAGCAAAAAGCAAGCACGAGTGCATAAACCAGATAAAAATATGCATGCATTTAGTTTTTAATTATGGATTTGTGAGAAAATGTGAGCAGTACTCATGGTTTTACAAAAATGTTGAAATGAAGAGAGCAAATCTGAAAGATGTTCAACCTCTTATTATAATATGCATATAGATATACGTACTGTTTATCCATCTCGTTATTGTGGGGTGAAACTTTTAATTACTCCTCATAATGTCTCTACTGTGCATTGTTTTGCATTACATTGAACTCCTGGTTGTGCTCCTATGACATTTGTTATCTCGTTTTCTGTGTTTAATTTAGGAAGAAGCAGCGTGGCCTGCTTTCATCTCTGCCCAAAGCTCAAACTCCACCTCTACTTTTCTTTTGTGGTGAATTTCCATTTATTCATTCATGTGGCTGCAACAGAGTCGTGCACAGCACGGACAAAAAAATAAAGAATAAAATATAGAAAGAGAACATATCCAACTGTGGCTGTGTGAGCTAAAATTCAATTTATAACCAACATTTTTGGTCATTTTTTGTAGATGTTTAAAGCCATCTAGATTTTTTGAGTTAATGTAATAGTTTATGTCACGTTTGTCTTATACCTGACAAAATAGATGAATATGCACAGTCCCTATATAATACACTAATTATAGGGTATGTCTTCAGTGAAGATATCCTCACTGAACTGATCTAACACCATAAGCCAATCAGATTCTGCAGAAGTGTATGATGCGAGTTGTTTCATCTTACCAGATTGTATCTTGTACAGATTGTCCCTCCCATGTTGTATAATAGTCCTTGCAGTGTTTTTATGTTTTTATTGATTTATTTATTTTGAAAGCCACTATGACAGGAATGATCTGATATGATCAAAAAAACACGGGAAGCCTCAGCTCCTCCAGTATTAATCATAGTGGTGAGGAAGGTTTTTTGGATTGCCTTTGTCCCCCGGCTCTGGTGTAATCAAAGGGTCAGGCCTTGCTGTTCACAGCCTGAGACACAGCTTTTAATGAGGATGTTGTGTCCTGGCTTCTTCAGTCCCACTAACACTGTCTTCAATGTCTGCCACTGGACACATAATTGTGCTGATTATAGTATTTTATTTGACACTTTTTCTTTGATTTAATAATACCTGGGCATTCCTCACATGGAGGATTGTTATATTGCAAGAGCTGGCATTTGAAAATAATTGTTAGTAAAAACACAACAACAATATTTGACAAAACATCCAAAATATCAAACCCACTATGGATAAAATGACCATTTTAGCAATTAAGTCAGTCAGAATCATGTCGATCATAGTTTCCTGTTAAAGCTGTGTCTTGAATGTGGACAACATAAAGCTAAATAACAGGATGGTTGTGACTCATGGGAAATAAATACACCCATAGCCACAGCAAATTGGTCTTTTTCCAAACTGGAACATTTCCTTCCTCTGTTTTTAACTGAAAAGCCTGCAAGCAAGTTCAGGCAGGCTACTTAAATTGCACTTGCACACTCCCATATGACGTGCTGAAATATACATCCAAAGCACCCTGAGCTACATTGAGATCTATATAAGCTTTCAGGTGCTGCCCTGCTCATTAGCTTAGTCATTAGCGATGGCTCATGTTGCTTGTCATAAGAAACCTTTGCTGTTAAGAGTCATGTCACTTCTGGATGGCTTTGTGGAGGAATAATTGTGCTTGCACCTTGCTTGCCATTGCTGCTCAGAGTTCCTCAACTCCATTTGTTGGTTGCCTTTTTATATCAGCTCTCAGCTCGAAACATGCACTTTAAACCAGAAGACGGTTTGCGGCGTGGCAATTTCAGGTTAATGCAACTAACATGTGTTTTTCTGCTGAGGTGCCAAGGATCACTACTTTACATTGCCAAACACACTTCATCAGACTATTTCCTGCCTGTGCTAACATGCACATGTCATTGTCTTGGCTCTATTGAGATATTTGTGTGCTTGGCAATATCTATTTTCTGTGCTAGCTTCTACCAGGACACGTTTGCATTGTTTTTTTTTAAAACATGGGGCACCAAGGGTGTGTTTACCAGTGCCCTACACTCTAGGAAGAACAGATTGCCTGTCATTCTCATAAGAGATACATCTTCTCTCCAGGGAGACTCCACTGCATCCAGTCATCCATTCATTTTCCATACCAGCTTATCCTGTTTAGTGTCCCAGTAGGGCTGGATCCTGTCCCACCATGCATTGGCCAAAAGACAGAGTAGCATATACCCCAGACAGACCTCAAGTCAATTGGAAGGTTCTAAAAATATAAAGGTGAACACAAAGCAACAGTCACGGACATATATGGACAAAAACATGGCAAACTATGGCAAGCTATCCATTTACCAGGTCACAGACAAGTGCATTTATAGCTTTTGACACACTTTATTTAAAGTTGTGATGTCTTTTCCAAGTTGTGATGTCTTTTCCAACATGTTTTTTCCTTTTGTCTCTTGGCATTGGAAAGTTTTTTTTGCAGATCCACTCAATGATAGTAGCTGCTCTTCATCGTATTCTGACCTTGCCATGTTAGATTAAAATGTAAGACCTGGTAAATTCACACAAACTGCTTCTTGGCTTGAGAAGAGTGTGAAAGAGATGGTTTAAAGAGTAACCTTGCACTGCTAAAAAAACTGACAAATTCAGATTTAAAGGTCCAGTGTGTAAGACTGAAAATGGACAAACTAAAATATAATACACATAACTACGTTTTCATTAGTGTATAATCACCTGAAATATTGGTTTGTTAATTTAAAATAAGTCTCTTATATCTACAGATGTTGCAGGTCACCAGTACAGTAGCCCACAACTGCCAAACCAAACAATGGCCATAGAAAGGACCTAGAGAGGGTGAGGTGAGGTTGTAGCAATCAGCAACTACACCACTAGATGCCACTTCATCATACACAGCGATCCTTTAACGCCTAAAACAAGAAATGAACCTTTCCATAGGATTTCTTCCACATTTTCACACTAAAACAATCACCTTATGGAAACCATGATAATAATTAGGAATGCTGTGACTGAATATGTGAAGCCACAGATTTAATATATTCAGTCAAGGCGGAGAAAAATGATAACTTGGCTTGAGTAACTTTTCCATTTATATTTCTCAGTGTACAAATGCCATATATTCTCGAAGGCATGGTCAGATAAACATTTATTTGAGAATCATGTGAAGTTAATTTTATATGTTTATTTATTTATTTTTTTTCCCCATCGTTAAATGCGCCATATGTTCACAGAGTCCCAATGGGTATGAAACTGATGGATCTCAATAGAGTTGCATATCATTGTGGACAGGATGGAGGAGGAGATATTGGGCTAATGAGTATAATTATAATTGTAATAGCCTCACTATTGTACAGTGTTAGTAAAGGTTCAATGTTCTATTAATTCTGACCTCTGTCTCACTCTTCGTCTTTCTCATTCCCTCTCTCTACATCACCTCCTTCTGTTGTTGTCCTCGCAATCTCTGTGCAGACTGTGTGCACACATACATGTTTGAGTAATGAACTTGTGCATACATATGTGTAGGTGGTTGGTGGGTGGATATGTAATCATTCCCAAGCTGTACCCCTGGTGACCTGTCTTGCTAATACTGCCATTAAGGAGAATTGACCACATGGCAGCATAATGATTTTTTATGGAATGCAAATGGAGGAAAGAAATGGACAGAAAAGCATCTTTAAAGTTTATTATTATAATAAGGAGAAAGAAAATGTTCTCACAAACACAAAGAAGAATGCAAAATGAACCATGAACATTAAAGGAGTATAAATTACAAGTAATAAAACATTATAGACCATTTAAAGCATTGAAGTTGTGGCTTCAGTGCTACTCACTTTACAGATAAAATCCTCAATTCAGTTAATTCGATTTATTATTTCTCACATATAATCATATAAGGACAATCATAGTGAAATGTATTTCCATGAGGTCCTACAATGTGTTTGATTAAAAAAAGTGTAAAAGAGCAATAATAAAAAGAAAAAACGTTATTACCGAGTGGTTCGGATCCTTCATGATTCTCAGAGCCTTACTTTTGTAGCATCTGGTATAGATGTATTTTAGGCAGGGTGGAGCACCACCTATTGTGCACTCAGCTGAATGAACCACACTTTGCTATGCCCTGTGGTCTTGTTCAGTTCTGTTTCCGTACCAGACAGTGATGTTAGCCTTCAGGATGCTCTCAATGGTTCCTCAATATTTGAGTAAATACTTGGAATTGTGTCTGAGGTGAAAGTCTCTGCCTTGTCCTTCTTTCTCACCACAGAGTCAGTATGCAGCGCAGAGGTCAAGCCCTTGATGATGTAGACACCAAGGTACTTGAAGCTCTCCACTGAGGACCCGTTTATATTACGGGGAGTTCCTTCCCTGCTTGTTCCAAAGCCCATTATCATCTCCTTAGGAGAGGTCCACCACAGCTGTGTCATTATCAAACTTGATTATGGTATTGAAGTCACAAGTGGCTACGCAGTTGTGTGTGTACAGCAGGGGGCTCAAAACACAACCGTGGGGTGCTCTGATGTTAAAGATGAGGGTGGATTAGATGTGTTCAAACCACCTTCACCACCTGGGGTATGCCTGTCAGGAAGTCATGGTGTTAAATCCCATGTCCTTGAGAGATTTGTGGCCAGCCTGAAAGGAACTATAGCGATCTCATAGCTCCTTTTCTTGTCCAGGATAGAGTGGGCAGTCGGAGTGAGACAACGAAATGCAGGGACAGTTAACAAAATGTAGTCCAGCGTGCTGGTAGTGAGGAACAGATGTAATCCTTGACCAGTTGCTCAAAGCACTTCATCTCTACAGAGGTGAATGTCACTGAACGATTTTCTGGGGTGCAGGATTGATGGACTTTTTGAAGCATTTGGAAATGACAGACTGAGCCAGTTGAATTTTGTTGTCAACATTGGCGCTAGTTAGTTGGCACAAAGTTTGAGGACCCGCCCAATCATACCATCTGGTCCTGCTGCCTTCCTGGTGTTCACACGCTTGAAAGCCCTCTTGACATCATGCTCAGAAAGAGTGATATATGTGGCATGTGCCTCCTCCCATCCAGTAACCTCTGCTTCAGCTGTTTGTGCTTGTTGGCTGCCGACAGCCTCAAAGCGAACATAAAGGTTGTATAACTCATCTGCTAGACGCGCATCAGCGGGCATCCTTGTAATCATGTATCAAACCTCCATTTTTGATATAATTTATGGCCTGCATTTTTCTGCAGTAGTCATTCAATGTATTCACATTTACTAGTGACCAATCTATTTAGTCATTGGGAGTGGCGGAGTCCGCCATTCCCTAGCTGGATTCAAATTGCCTTCACTTGCACGAAGGCTTCATGGGACACAATGCAGCATGTAATCTGACGCTTCACTGTTTACTGTCACTCGCTTTACATCAGAACCAATCGAAGTTACTTCTTATACAAACACTACATTTTCCGCTGCTGCTGCTTCACATTAAAAGCATTGAACTGCAATGACCCTAACCTATTGTGAGGCAGCCACAATGCATTGTATTTGTCACAGCGGTTAGCACTAACCACAATTGTTCATCATCAATACATCTACAAACTCACAGGCATTTTCGTTTTTTGTTTTTTCTTTAAGAAAGACTTTGCACAGAGCTATGAAACAAAGATGTGATAGCCACAGTGAGCTAAAAGATGAAGAGCTGCGGGCGACAGGCTGCACGCCTCCAACTCATCAGCAAGGTAACCAACTTTACTGCGCCTTGCTGTTATGTGGAAAACTCCTCGCTCACTGTGCAGAATGATATCAGATCACGGTTGCAGTGATAATGGATGTTATTTTCTATTTTAATTTCAGTTGTTTTCAGTTGATTTACATCTAATTGTTAAGAAAACCAAAGCAGTCCAGTGATATTTTCTTCAAGTGTTTATGGTCCAATCCTGGACTGAAATGTGGGCGAATATCAGGAACATTCGTCAAGAAGAAAAGAGAGAGAGAGAAAAAAAAAGACAATGTGGATTCCACTGTGATGCCCATGTTGCTCTGTCTTTGTTGGATGTGTAAGTAGCCAATTTTCAACAAATACTCCAGGCCTTAGCTCTTGATAAGCTGATGGTGTATCAGGGCTCTGTTGCTGTGAATTTGTTTTGGAGTCTTTCTTCTCTCTAGTGGTAAACACTTAATGCAGGTTTAAGAGACATTCATTAGTGCATAACAGCATATGACAGACTTTCCTGAGGGACATCTTATTTGTACTCTTAAATTTCATGTTTAATTCATCATTAGACTGGAGGCATTTTGCCATAGTGCTACTGTCAACAGAATACAGTAACTCCAAACACACAAAATTGGAAGCAAAATTGATCCTGTTATGTTCCTGAGAGTACTGCAGAAACAAAAAAATAAATAAAAAGGCGAAAAAGGAAAACCCGCCAAATGTTGGGTTTTATAAAGTGCAAAAACTTCATGTGTCAGAACACTTATGATTTATGAAGCCTTCACTGCATTGGTCCACTATAGTTCATGACAGCTAGCAAAGCCATTAATCATGTGATGTGTATCTTTCACTTCCCATGGGGTTGATCTACTGTCATTGATCATTTTCATGTCAACAGCATTGGGCCGGAGACAGAGCCTGGAGATATTAAACTTTAAATAAAGATGATGGGGACATTTCCTAACATGGCTTAGTGGGACTGACTATTATGACTTGTGGCTGGACCACTCTGTACCTCCACAGGCCCCTCTGAAAGTGAGTCACTGTACCTGTGAGTTGATTACATGAGTGGTCAATCTGAGTCAGTGGAGATAATCCCTTCTTGGATTAACCTGGATGTTCAGTGATGTAGCAAATATAAAAAGGCATCAGATTGTGCTTTCATCTTAATTAAAGATGGGGGCTCTGATTTCAGGTGGATTAGATGGAGGTGACTCTTTGGAACGCATCACATTTGTCATGATGACCTTATCCTAACTTTGGTAATCAGCAGCATTGAGAAAGACATACATGCATAATCATAATGACAATAATAATTGTTGCTGTTTGATGTGTTTATCAAAAGGAACTATATTTCCCTTTACAAACTGCACTGCAGGGCCATTTGTCCAAACCAAATAATAATTTCTCTTACATAGATAGGCACTTTGCAGCCTATGCATTCAACAGACTACCAATTATAACAACCTTACTCATTATAACCACACTCGAATTAATCAACGTATGCCATTAAACAACAATAAATAAAAAAGGCCAAGCAGGTCCAATATGCATGACTGTAAATCACAATGTGTAGAGCTGCGCTGAGTATCCAAAGTGTAACGCATTACTTTTGCTGCTGTATTTAGCAATGCAACTTCTTTTTCAGAAAATAATGTGTAATGAGTCATGGATTACAGATTTTAAGTAACTTGCCCAACACTTGTAACACTTGCAATCTATTGTATTAAGAAATTTTTTAAAAAGACCTCCGACATGGAAAAGTGCGATGGAACAGCCAATCAAGTTGGAATTCCAAGTAAATTTTTGCTTGATAGATATTCACGAGAATACATTACTAGCCTACTCTTCTCGTCTCATTTAAAGTGTGCTAAGCAGATGCTTCGCAGTCCATTTAAACATCAGTTTTCTGCGGGCGTCCACGTTTTCCCGTGCAGATGCACAGGGAACGGAAGTCGGGACTACGCACACAGAAGTATCCGTGTTTCAACTTGCAAGGGATTGCAGCATTTGCGCACTATGTAATACACACGTATAATGCTTCATTGCTACGCAATGCGTAGGTTGCTGATGTTCTCTCATGGAGAGTGGGCTGCAGCCCATCAAGAGAAATAAAGTGTAAACACACCTATTTCATCAGCACCCTTTGAGTCTTGCACTCCACAAAACTCCTGGTTTTCCACAATTTGCCCCAAGCGTAACTTCTTTCCCCATTCATTCTTTTATAATTTACTTTTTCAAAGGGACTCAATATTTTCCTTTTTAAAACTACATGCTCATGTGAGCAACAGCTGCACAATCATGCATGCACAGTTCCATTGTGGATGTGTTCAACTTGCATGCTTGATTCAGATGAAATTGAAGGGGTGGCTTAGAAAGTTCAAATCTTTATAATTTGCATGTATCAGACCACATTTGTAGTACTGTTAATGGTCAGCATTTTCTGCAATGGTCATTCAATGTATAGATTCAGTAGCTATAGGTCAGTCCACCACTCCCCAACAGGATTCAGATTCACATGTACGAAGACAACAATGCTGCATGTAATCCAGCGTGATTTTACCTTTTTTTCTGTTTACCGTCACTGCTTTTACATCAGAGCTAACCTTGTTGGCTGCACAGTCCCATTGTGTGTGACACGCATAACCTGGCACGTTTGCCAAATGATACATTTAAGATGAATTAAGTTAAAGTGCTGTAGATGTAACCTTTGTTACCTATGACAAGGAATACTAATGCCAACTGTAACCGCGAGCTATAATCAAGTCCTTATCCTTAAAGTCATTATTTTAAATTCTATTTTGTACTGCTCACAAACTGACAGTGATTGAACTGAACACTTCAAGAACAGAAACTGTCGCCGGAGACTCGCCTCGCCGCCCTGTTAAAGTTCAAAGAATATCAATAACTTGTAGAAACATGGTAATCAAGTTTCACACTGTACACACTACAGAGTACAGACTGCAGTTAATTTTCAGAGGAGATTGTGAGTAAAGCCCGCAGCGCTCAATGGCAATAGTGTTTTAATCACTCTGTCACAGACTTGAGGCCAGCTTTAAGAGCACAGAAAGACATGATGAATGATGGCTTAGGCTCAGCACCACTGGTGTAAGTCTGCAGGATTGCCATGATGCTGCAATGGAAAAGGCTGATTAGTGGCATCTGGGGCGATGATTAATTGATGCAAACACATTTCAATTTAACGGCTCTTTGATCAATTATTAATGACCAGACCCCCCTTTGCCCCCCCCTTCTTTTATTATGTACAACGTCAATTAACAGGCTCTCTGCTCTGACCTATCACTGCCCTTTGCTGCAATTGTGAAACGCTGGAGCTCTGCAAGCAAGTATGTCTGAATGAACAAAAACTTAAGAATAATTGGCTGCGAATTAAGAATCCAGAACAAATTCATGCTGAGGGAGAGGGGCAGCCATTGAGTGCTGTTCAATATCAAGCCTGAAATCTTTTCTATGAAGCAGACAGTTACTCTGCCAATGAAATGTAACAAAGAACTTGATTCTTCATTTCAGGACAGTTATTTCTCACATTCTTGTGAAAACTGTAAAGTGGAACACAGCTTTCTCCGAGGACATTTAGGTGAGAGAGTGCTCATGAATGTGCTGCCAGTAAGTTGGAAATTGTTCCCCTCAAGGCATCACTGCCTTTATTCTTGTAATCTTGCTTGTCTTGCGGACTGGTGTAGTCTGAAAAAAAAAAAAAAGCAAATCAAAAAAACACCTTTTGAGGATTGTCCTGAGGCCTTACTGTTAAAATGCTTCCAGTACAGTAAGGTTTTTTATTGGTGTTTCTGATTGCCAGGTAGTCATGGGTAATATTTGACACTCGCTCTAAAATTGGAAGATACCTGCAATTCGATTACCATGTTTGCACGTACGCTATCATGGAGGTCAAACTGCATTAGAAAATGTAATATTTAAGAGAATCTAATCAATTCTGTTTATGCAGCAGGCAGCATTATTACAGTTAAGATCAATTGTTTGTGCATCACAAATGAATTATGATGGAGTTTACAACAAAGGCTCCTACAGTACTAATTTCTACAGTTTCACTCGGACCACACGTGCTTCCTGAGAGTCATGTTACTAAAGAGTTTGGCTGTTTTTGAAGTTCAAATATGGTGCTTAGCTCATAACACTTTGAATCTCATTTTAGCAAAAGGGCAAATGATGCTTTCCATATCATTTTATTGCAGTCATCTCTCCTTTTATTGGTATGTTTACTCCGAGGGATATGCTCTCTACCCCTTCACTCTCTACACTATAAATAATTCATTAAGAAGCCTGGGATAACAAGGGTATAAAGAAAAATATATGTATTGCTAGTGATCTGGGAGAGAAGCCAAAGGATATGTCAGACACTATTATGGGGAAGGGGGAGAATAATTCCTCTCATGTACTGCTTTGGCCCCACTTGTCCCTTTGGCTCTGTTCTCGGCTCGTCTAGCCAGTGTGGATGGGTGCATTAAGACACACAGGTGGACTGATAGGGGTTGAAAGTGACCCTCTGCTCTCAGGGCTGGCACAGAGCTGTGGAGCATCAGGCTAAGCCACTTTGACTTGCCCAGCTCTCTTAATTGCTCAGTGAACCTGGCTGCAGCATTGAGCTGCCTGACTTACTGGTCCCCCGGGAGTGTATTACGAGTGCTCTGTCCAACTAATCGCCTCCTTTGTCCCCCATCATCCCCACACAGTTTGTCCACACGTAGTGACAGGCCAGTCATGATGATACTAGCGCCATCACCTCTTCTTCTTGCTCCCCAAGTCCCCAATCACTATCTTATTTCCTCCATACACCATCAAATGCAGATACAGCAGAGTCAGCTGATGAAAGGAAATTGTATTTTTTTTTTTTGCAAACAAACACTCTTGCATTTATTTTACATTCTCCCTCTCTGTAAAAGCTACCATCAACACTCAAGGACGCTGGGTAATTCGATTTACAAAGACTGCTGTTGGTCAGAGTGCTCTTGTAAAATATAAAGAGGTTTCTTACTAAAAGGTGCACCGCAAATTAATTTTTTTTTCTGTACGTTTACCCTTGGAGAAGAGATACACTACACAGAATGCTCTTGGGCATCCTTTTGAAAGCAGACTATGTGTCAAATTAGCACAAATGGTAACTTTGTATGGCAAGAGCCAACATGTTTCATCAGCATCGTAAATATTTGAATGTCGTTACTTGATTCAGATCAAAATGTACGAGGTTGGAGGTGCATGCTCACCATTAGGTGAAATAACATCCTTTATTTATGAATACATAAATCATGAAATTGATTGTGAGTCTGCTCAAGTCTTAATCAAGTGGACAAACTGCCCAACAGTCACAGATATTTACTGTAAGTGTAAATTATTTTATTACTCAAGGTAAGAATCTATACAGCAAGAGCTAAAATGCAAACAAGACTAGGAGCATCTTTTTGAAGTTATGATAAAACAATATTTTATGGTATGTTAGGCTGACTTTGTGAACAGGCAGTCTGAGCCAGAGAGGAGTAGAAAATATATATATATATATATTCAGAGGTTATAGCTGTACCTCATTATCTATAAAGTCAGCATCTCTTTCACTGCCAAGACCTTTTCATGGCGTGACCCTTTCTTGTTGTTTTATGATGGGCATTATGGCTTTGTATCCTTGGTTTAATGTTTTGTGAAAGACTTCTTCATGCACCAACTTTGAGAAGAACTTTAATGCGTGCTTTTAACCCTTCATTTTGGATCACTGTTAAATGCTTTAAGATAGTTAAAATCAGAGATATACATTTGACAGCGCATAGATCTATTACTAACAATGACATTTAGATGAATTCAATCAATCTATCAACTGAACATACTACCACTAAAAACCCAGCGTGAAAAGAATAACAAAAGCTCACATGCATCATATTCATCCACGTGGTTGTCTGTGTATGCAGAACCCTGCTGCAGTAGCAAACATGCAATACTAAATCTTTTTTTTTATGATATACATGTTTGCAGGGATTCTAAGTAAGCCAGTAAACTGAAACATCATTAAAGGTGTCACAACGTGATCTGCAACAGCGTCCATCCAATCATAACTTAGCAACTGTAACCATGCACAGCATGCCATGTCAAGCTTCTTAACATGATGAAGTGACATGCATGGGGCTATAATAGGAGAGATGCTTGGCATTTAAGTTTTAAGAGTTTTAAGAGACTGTGTTATGTATGTATGTATCTATTTATTAATTTGTTGTTGTATTTCGAAAACCAAAAACACAAAAGCAAAAGTGTAGGGACAGTTTATTAATCTCTCACGTAAAATGCAGTTTTTATATCTATCTAACTTACTACCTGCAGTATGTCACTTCACTTTATTATACTCTCACATATACTATACTATGTTCATACACTACAGTACATATACAGTATATATTACTTATATACAAATATTATATACAGTACAAATAAGTACCAAACTAAGCAGCCTAACATGAGCTGATCTCAAATTTTCCATTATCATACTTTTATATTAACTAGCTCTACACAGAAATACAAAAACATTGCCGTGTCTCTATTTCCAAGTCCTCCACATGGATAATCAGCTCCTTAGGATGCTAACTTTTTTCCCTTTTGACGGGCAGTTTAACCTCTTTAGCCTTGTATCAAGTATGTAGCCATCACTTGCATATTTAAGACACTTTTTACAGTGCTCTTGTTCAAAACTGAGTCCGCTGGAAACATTAAAAAGTCATCTGAAGATCATGTTTTCCACCAACTCATGCATAACGTTAGCTTAATTAGCTAGCTAGTGAAAGCTGAGATCGGCCAGCAACAGTTGTTTTTTCAGCTGTCAAAGTAGCAACAATAACTTAGTGAACATTCTTTTTTTTTCTTTCAGTTGTTGAAATCACTAAGGGCGACCTTGACATAACACAGTACTGCTCTTTGATTCTTTACTTTTTTCTGTTCTGTTCGTTAGTCATAAACAAGTTTTAAAAACAACTCCCCCTCGAAACCTTTTTCAGAAACTAGTGACTAATTGGAAAGGATGAATATTTAAATCTATGAATCACCTCCGAAGTGACATTTCAAAGGCAAAAGCATTGACAGTACTAATTTGAAGTAATGGCAGTTTGACAGTTTGAGTGGAGCCCAGTCGGTCCTTCCTGTATTGTCTCGGTGTGCTGGTGTTAGGTGGTGGTAGAGCTGTAGATGATTTGAGCATGTACTGTACATGGTATAATGACAGGCTGTAGAGCTCTACATTTACATCAACAAATTAACAAAAACACATTTCACATAATTTTCAATGACATGGATTATGCCTAGCATAATGAGTAGGATTCAAACAGCAGCGAGAGACGAAAGAACAAAGAAATATCTGGTCTATTGCAATTAAAAACACAAATGCTTCATGACCTGCGGGCCCATTCACAGAGATGTAGACGTATGGAAACATAAGATGCATGGATGATTAGAAGATTACGCATAACAGATACAGCGTATAGATGAATACTCTGTGCAAATGACCTTAGCTGCGGTTTCATTCAAGAGCATCTGCCCTTTTGCATAAGCTATGAATCAGTATTTGGGACATGACCTTTAAAAACAATGAGATATTTACCCAAAGGAAGACGTTGGCATATTATGAGTGGTAAAGCTATGAGAATATCTCCATACAGTATGAGATTGGCTAAAAGCGTCATGAGGAGGATAATGAACGTCTCAGAGGCCCTTTAAATGGTTAAATCTTATAATTATAATGCAAAGCCACCATCATATGTCTAATCTGCCAATCTTTTATCCTTCCCCCATATGATCAAGAACTTTATACCCACATTGCATTACAGTGCCCCCTCATTCACAGATGTATATATATGCACATAATTTGTTCAGCTGTTTTCAAAAAGACACATTTACTGCAGCAGATATGTACAGAAATTTCTTTTTTTGAACATGATGTCAATGAAGGACAACGCTGTTAAAGAGGAAATGGGGACGTGATTACTGGCAGCTTTTTTATTGTACAATACGTGGCTGCCTCTTTTCATTCCAGTCTTTGTTGAGCTAAGAGCAATGTTGATAATGCCTGCCAGTGCAAAGTGCTCTTTGTGCTTTTGAATGAGGCTGTGCTTAGTATCAACAGTGTTAATGAAGACTCTTTCCTGCACATTGCCGCACATCAGTAATACATGGTTATGAGGGATTTGCCCCTCCTCATCCCCGTGTGGCTTTCTGAATGTCTCTTTGTGTTTCTTTCTTCTCCTTTTCCTTTCCCTCTCTTCCTCTCTCTTTCTCCTCCTCTTCATCTCTCGCCCACTCCATCTTTCCATCCTCCTCCTTTGCTCTATCTCTTTCTGCGCTGGCATCAAAGAGGTGCATAACCTGAAATGAATGCGTGTGTTAATCACCATCTCCTAAGCATTAAATGATCTCCAACCAGTCTGACAATTCATGTGCAAAAGAGTGCTCTCAGTATTCATAAGCACTACGCTGAGCATTTACATGGATAACAGTGTCAAAACATTAAGTGGGAGGTTCAGAGAAAATGGCTCTTGCTGGAGATCAAAACCTTTCAGTGTTCCGTGTGAAATGGTTTCCCCCTATGTCTCTGCCGCACTTTGTAACCTAGATGTTTATAAAAACATACTGTTTATACCAAGTTTTTCAAGTTTATCTTTCCTTCTCTTTCCCTTCTCCACTTAATGACTTTGTATGTGTCACTCACAATAAACAGCAAAAAATTAGGATGATGAGCAGCACTTTGAGGAGTTATGAAAAATAATATATAGTTTGGTACACTGACATTAAAAGGCCTCTACTCCCACAATGATGTAACTTTATGAAGATGAAATGAAAATATTTACCACAAAAGTTTTGTTTAGTTTAAACCTGCAATAACACATTTTTGGCCACTTGGGGGCAGCAAAAACAAGCTGCGAACACATTTGTACCGTCTTTTTAAACTGATGTGGCAAACTTATTGACACACACGCTGACCACCTGATGAATGAATTAGTCCAACATTTACTGTGATTTCACCTGGCAGGTAGTGTTAGCTGGTTTTGCTGGTTTAAAGGTTATTCGCTTAACACAGCTGCCTACTGTAACTAAAAACAACACAACAAGAATGACAAGGGTGAACCAAAACAATTAAGTTGTGGGTTCATTAATACTTATGAACCCTTTTACATACACGCTGCCATGTGATCTATTGTTAATGGAAAAATGTATAATGATATTTTAACTTAATATTCATTTGAGTTCCGCAATTGACTATGTTTACTCGTTTTGAAGAATATGTTATATTAGCTGAGAAGCCTATAGCACACCGTATGGAGGACATTGACATTCTTACGTTTTTACGTCCTTTTGATAGTGCTGCCCATGATGTCCCAACCTGAGCCAGTCCTAAGGACCATTGTGTGTGTGTAGAACTGTTGAAACCTCTTCGATGATCACCGAACTGCCTTCAAGACCAAACTCCAAGTTTATTTGCCTCAGACTTTTTGATATTTTGAACATCCTATGATGTGTAAGACAGAGAATCTTCACTGACTGCCGTCTTGCTGTGCGTGGAGATGCAGGGATGTCAAGCTAGAGTCACTACTTTCTTTTAGGGGCATAGGAGGAGATTCTCACCACAGGGGTCAACTTGTGATGAGTTATGATGATCAGTAAAACATTCACTCTGAAGCAGGTAAGTATAAAATGGGTGATGTTGATGTTTTAGCCGCTGGGTTTTATATTGTTAGAAAGACACTTACCGCTTTGTAGTAGCAGCAGTGGGTAAATAACAAAAAGTGTTTATCTGATTTATGTAAATAGGCTGTAAAAAAAAGGCAGATGTAACTGTGCACACCAGTGATGTGCTGCATGCTTTCAAATACGACAACTATTTTGAACCCAAGTGACCCAGAAAATAATGTCTGTTGCAGATGAACATTCACAAGTAGTTGAAAACATTGTGTCAATCCATGACGTAACATTATGCCATCCTCTCTATACGGCTGAAGTGGTTTCATTTAGTCAAGGCAGGGATTTTTGTTGAAGATAATTTCGTTTGTAGAAGGAGCAAAAGCATCAAGAGAACTCAAGCAAGTGCTGTCAAAGCAATCAACAAACTCTTCAGAACCAAGTGGAAGCATTGAAGTAGTGGCGGAAGAAAAAAAGAGCTCAAAGAGCATCGATAAATAAGCTGGTAGATGCAGGGTTAAAACTATAGGAGCAGGCAGGTGCACAGCAACTGGGAGAGTAAGCAACGGCCATATGGTCAGCTATTAACTGATGTGAGTCAAAATGGCGTTTCTATCAAGGATCTTTATCTTTAAATCTATTAGCTAGATGAAAAGGCAGTTAGGCAGCACAAAATCATTGGAAAAGTTAATAAGTGCAAATGTTGAAAATGAGACTTACTCAAGAATGATCTGAGTCTTAGTTTTAGGGGTCCAGGACACTCAACATTTTGTCATTATTCAATAAGCCCAATTAGTCAAATTAGGAGCTTAAAATGAGGAAGAAGAAGGGATACCATTTGAAATCAATTTGGTGTATAACTGCAACTCCATCAAGATAAGCCTCAATCAATGGGGCAAATCCTCCATCACTCAGACGCAATTCAATTATCAGAAATCCATAGTGTAAAAGATCAGAGATTGATTTGACGCAGACTTGTGTTTAATTATCCAAAGTTGGCATTAGCAGTTGCAGCAACTATTGGCAAAAAAAAAAAAGAAATGAGTATAAAATCAGAGTATGACAGAAGTTATAAAACACACTGAAAAGGAAACACAGAAACTTAAAGGAGTTTGAGCGACCAGTGTAGGTGGATGTTGAAGACCACAGACATCATGTTAATTAGTGAGGAGGCAATTTAAGAAAAAGAACAATGCCACACCAAACAAAAGGTACTTTCTTTTTAAGTCCATTTGTCATTTACTTTTTAAACAGAAAGAGCAAAACTCCAGCTATAGCCATTTAACAACTAATGTGTAGTATTACACTTACACTTACTTACTCTTACTCTTAGCACCATGGTTTACAAATGGAAATTATTTATAAAAACATTCCAGTGTCAAATACAATAAGCAGATTCTCTGATAATCTCTAAGATGGGTTTAGTCTTGTATAGACAAACAATGACAGTGGAATCTGGTCTTTCTTTATTGACATGACTCATCATGACCACCGCTGCAGGGTTTCACCAAAACTACCAAACATTAGGAAATCTTCTAAAGCTTTTTCATGGTTAAAAGGTTCCATATTGTGCCATATATCTACAGCATGGAGGCTGCCTATTACACATTATTTGTTAGTTGCAATTGATTCCAAACGTTCTCACAACCACAAGGAATAAGTAACAAAATACCTATACAAGCATACAATTCTGACATATGTTTTGTACTTGCCTCGGGACAACCATGTGGGGAAAAAACCCAAAACAGATCAGTCAAACGTAGAGATAGACATGATTTTTCAAAACTTTCTTTGGTGATGCATTCAAGGACCCTTCAGTACTCCAGAACAGGTTGCTGACAGCTGGAGAGTATTGCACTGATGAGCTATACTGTCGGTCCAACTTCAACGGCTAAACAAGCAAACTGTTGTGAAAAGACGAAACAACTGTTTTTTTTTTTGTTTGTTTTTGTGTGTGTGTGTGTGTGTGTGTGTTAAAAGTTTTATGTTCAGCTGCTGACTTGCGAAATGTCATAACATCAACAAGTCGAGTTTTCAGAACAGTTTCTTCTCCCATGTCACAAAAACTTTGCACCCATCCAAAGCACATTCAAAATCTTTGAAAATCTTTTCATGCTGTAGTGCAATGGATGGAGACCAACTGATTCTTTTTGGGAACTCATTCATATGCTTTGGAAAAGACTTAATTACACAACTGTAAACACTAACCCCAGCTTTTGTCTGTTGAGATCATCTGTAAAACGTAGTGATTAATCTACAATAGTTATCTCTCTTTGTGTCTCTTGTATAAATATTATTTCACCCTTAGTTTTACTTTTGCGAGATTTACTTTCTAACCTAATCTCCAAAGTTTGGCATATCTGCCAAAGTTCCACAACATTAAAATGAATAATCGGCTGTTGGAGCTCACACAGTGTCAGGCTCCTCAGGCAGTGTGTCTGTTTATTTCCCAGAGTGCAGTTTGTAAAGGAAATTGGTTTATACTTATGAGCCATTGATCCACAGAGAACAGTACAGTTTGTCATTCAGTAGGTCTCTCGGACAGAGGATGGAGCGATAAGGGAGAGTCCAGGGAGAGATACATCCAGATAAGTTACTTCCGCAATCACTATCAGCGCAGTCTTGGAGGAGATACTGTTAGAGAGGATATGAATGGCTTACTGTTAAAAAGATTTGCCAGCAATGTTAAATACATTGGTTTAGATGCTCAAAGGTCAGGACACAGCTTTCTAACCATTTTTTATTTGTCTCGATTTAGGACCTTTAAAACAGATTTCTTTTCTTCTGTTTTTTTTTTTTTGCAGTCCACCATCAAAAGTTATGACACCCTGTTGTAAATTTTATTAAAAGCTTTTGAAGCTCACTAGTTATGTAGATCACATCATTTAAAAGTCTTCCCTGCTCACTTGCTGAACTAACGATCATTTAACCATAAATATTTAAAGGTTATGTTACTGCAACGGCTTTGTTAAACGATATCAGACTATTGTTTTGATGGGAAACAGTTTAATTTTACTGTATATAAGCCAATAAAGGCTATATTTTGACGAGATCAAGACTGATCGAAACATATTTACAGATGGACAGTGGAGAAAGTGTGCAATGCTGCTGCTGCTGTTTGAGATGTTTCTACGACCTTATGATACCTTTTTTCAGAATGAAAACTTTAAATTAAATTAAATTATTCATCAGTTACTGTTCTTTACAAAGACTGACTTCTTACAGCATGAGCCTTTCAAGTGGATATTTGATTCTGAAAAATAAAAATTAGTTTCGGATAAAGATTTAGGGGGCTGTATGTACAGAATGTGGCAGAAATGTAATTAAATATGCATCATCTTTGTTTTAATTGCTGTGTAACCACCTCAAAATAATAATTATGTTTTTGTTACATTTGTCTGCCATGTTGAACCGTCATGTTTCTACAGTAGCTCACAACAGACAAACTTAACACAGGCTCTAGATGGGGCGTTTTGAGTTTTTTTTACCCGCTTTGCATCCACTGTAGTTTCTCCTTCATGCTAGGAAGCGTCATTGTTATTAACAACCATAGCTAGATGCCACTAAATTCTACACACTGGTCCTTTTGAACCAAAACAAGCAATGTCATCATCCTGTTATAGTTCAAATTCAGGTTTATTTGTAGTGTAATGTGAAATGCTTGAATTATGAAAAAAGCAATAATCACAAAATAATAATAAAGGGATAACCTACAGAGTGAGCTTCAATGACATTCAGACGCTGGGCAAAGATTACATTCTAATAACAGAATTAATACAAAAATGCAATATCCAGTGAAGGCATGTCATCTTGGTATATTACTGATTAAAATGCAGCATGCATGTGAGTCTTCTGATGCTTGTAGAAGGGGCAGCTTTCTTTTCACCTCAGCTTACATTTTACCTGAAAGGATTCAGTTATCTCTGCAGATATATTTGATTTTTGTCCTATGATACTGGTGAATTAACTTGATAAATGCCTTATTTGCAGGGAGGCAGTGCAGCCTTTTGAAGGAGAAGATTGCAGAGCTCGCAATGCTCATGCTCCACTATCTGCATTCACAATATGTCATTACATACTCCAGCTTCAGAAGAGCAATTCATGCTAATGGAAGTAATTACACAGAAATTATAACCTGTCTGAGTGAAAGACTACAAATGAGCAGGCATGTGACTGAAATAGGTGCTTCTCATACAATCAACACATCTACAGTATGTACGACATACTTAAACACTGCTCGCTGTGTCAGTGTTCTTAACTACTAGAGTTGAGAGGAAGGGAAAAGACTGACATTTCCATAATCTTACATGAACACTGAATTTGACCTTGTGTTACTTAATACCCAGCACGGCTCAGCACTTGAAAGAACTCTTATCTCCATTTTGATGAAGTTCAGAGGGGCGGAAGTGGATTCATCCCCTTTCCCTGTGGAAATCCCGAAGGTTAAAATCTACTCACTCGATATTTAATGTATGATAGTGAATTTGATGCCACTGATGATAAAGCTATCTTTTTTGTAGTATTATCAAGCTCAGACCATGTTTAGGGTGCCAAAATCCGCTCCATTGGTACCACATTGGTACTGTATTTTAGGGCTGAAACGATTGCTCAAAGATTTAGATTTTAAATCTTCTATTTAAATTCACAGCTTTAAACCTTCATTTCATCTTGGCTTGGTTCTACAGCACAAGTGCTGACGCTGACTGTGCAAGCTGAAAATTGAGAGAGGGTGGAAGGCGGGAGAGAAACCCCCGAGAAAGTGTCACATTTTGCATTTTGTTTTTTGAAGGCAACAGCGGTGCTAGCTGAGGTGTTAGGTTGCAGCACCACATGAGTGCCGGTTAGAAGTTGCATGAAGTTATTCCTGTAGAACAGCAGTGACCAACACATTTCTCCAAACTAAATGACAAATAAGTTTGTTATTGTTTTCAAAAACAACCCATATATCATTTATCAGTTTCAAAAATGTGTTTTCAACGTGTTTAATATGACTTTTATTTTCTTATTGGCCATAGCTATAGTTCAGGTTTGGTTAGATTTATGCACAAACACTAGTTGGTTAACATTAGGGAATGATTGTAGTCTTAATTAAAAGACATTGACTCAGGGTATGAACAACACAATAATCAGTCACACTTCAATGATGATCTGAAAAAGCAGTCACAAATTTCCCCAAACCCTTCTCCTCCCTTAAAGGTTTTTGTAGCAAAAAAAACAAAAACAACTTTCCTTTAAAGTGACTTGGCATCTAATTTCTGATAGACACAGACATAAAATATATTCGTATCCAGTTACATGAATCTTTGTTTGTAGCAGGAGCAAGTTAAAAAGCATTATTCATATTGTCTGCAACAACAAATAAATGAACAAAGATCTTCAAATTAAAAAGTAAAATATACAAAAAGTGATTACGAACCTGCATAGACTGCATAGAAATGGTTCCAGTGCCACCCACATTTCCTCCTTTTGTTCCTTTGAATATTTGATGGATTACTGTTTTAGGTCAAGAGGGTGTTTTGGTATTTATAATGAGCACAAAAGCCATACATCCACGTGGGATTTACCCATTCATGGAGCTCATTATAATAAAGAAAAATGCTCTCATACTATGTCTAGGTATATATCATGGCTAATTGGAGCTGAGGATACCTTTACTGTCAGTAAATTGAACTGTGACCCTGGCATTTTCAGAGAGAACAATCTCTGAACCTAATCCTGGACCTTTTTGGTGGGGTTATGCAGTGTTTTAAAGAGCTTCATAATGAGTGGTTGGGTTTAAAAGCTGAGGGAGCAGGGTACCACAGAACCCCCAACCCTGACTGATATAACACAGTTAAATTATTCATTTGAAGTAATAGTCTTGGTGATGAAATATTCATCATTCTGTAATGAGGGATGTATTGATTTAAATAGCAGCACTTTGTTGAAAGCCTCTGCTTCAGCCAGTAGAGAAAAAAAAAAAAAAGCAGAAAGAATGAAAGGTATTCTGCAGATCATCATTTTGGATTTTATCAGCACTGAGCACTTGTACTGATTACTAATTAGGCACTCTTGTGTGGAAACTGTTTGGAGGAAATCACAGTACCTTCATACAGAAGATTAGAAATCAGCAGTTTCTGATAATGAAAACATTGTTACTTTTTATTGCATCAGTTCATTGTGAACTTAATTTGCCTGAAGCACAAAACTGCACAGACTACTTAATGACCACTTGTTACAGTGAATCTACGCTGTATTTCATGATTACGTTTTTTTTTCTGTCTCACTTCACAGTAATTCATGACATCAGAGACAAACATGTTTAACAGGGATGCAGGTTAAAAAGAAAACAGTATTTTCATTTAGGAAGATTAGAGAAGCATGCAAATGGATAGATGTTCATGTTAATGTTCCACCTTGCTAATATTTGGTCCATCTCCTGTCTGATGAATTCGAATATGCGTTTTCTTTTTCTGTGTTCAAGGAAATTAAAACGGGATGTGATAGAGTCATTGTTAAGCAAAGCGATAACAAATTGTGAACAGTGTACGAGAGTTCACGTGTCACTGTGTGCCACTTATTCAATTTCAACTCAAACTCAATGAAACAGGAAATGCATGCTTCAGTTCATCAGCTGGGCTTTAGTGGTGGAAAGTAACTGATTACATTTACTGAAGTACTGTACCATTTGCATTTTATCCAACCTACAATGCCACTTCACTATTTTAGAGATAAATATTGCACTTTTCACTTACTTTTTAAATAAATCATAAATATTTTTTTTTACTTTACTAAATATGATCCAGTTTTTACAGAGTACCAAAAGTATATGAAAAAGAAACAATTAGCCACTTTGACAGACAACAACATTAAAGTACTGCTTATGAATAATAATGCCACTCTGCATTATAAGCACTTTTACTTTTAATGCTTTAAGTACTACATGTTGTTGCTGATTCCTTTTGAACTTTTCCTCAAGTGAAATTTCGAATGCAGGACTTTTTCTTGTAATGGACTAAGTACATAATTTGAATACTTCTTCCACCTCTGACAGGCTTCAGCTGAAGTGAACATGTGATGGAGTGAACATAAGCTGGCTGGAAGACCATAAATTTAGATGTAATATCGCTCTTGGCACTGAGCCACATTCAGTTCATTGCCAGTGTTTTATTAACTTTATGTTTTTTTTCTATAGTTGTGAATCACTTTCTGACGTCTGCTCTATATAAATATATGTCACCTGAGTGTCAAGTTGCTCTTTTCTTCCTGTTGTGAGATGTTCAAGATCAGGAAGTCATACAGTATGTAGGTCTGAAGCTTCTTTATACATTTGGAAAAAATGCAGGAAGCAAGAGGATGAGACAGAATGGGGATGTGACCCAGTCACTTGGGCGGAAGAACTGTAGTAATCTGTTTCATAAATATGTATGAATATTTTACTAGACCTTATACTGCTATACTTACTGGTTACTACCTGTTTAAATCTTCATTTAGATATATTCTGCACTTTGTACCTGCATACATTACAGTATATTACTGACTGTTACAAGCTGTTCAACCATTACAGTATAAATATTTATGAGTGCATTGCTCATTCTTACCTACATTACAGTTTATTCATTTTATTTCACTGTATACCACAGTGTTATATATTATATTAGATTACAATATTTTAACTTCTGCATTATTTTCTGCCTTCTGCCATTTTTATACATTTTCTTTGAGTATTGTTGGAGGGAGCCTGAGAATTAGGAATCTCAGAGGAGAGACAGTGTTTATGAATCAGTGAAATGTTTGTCTGGAATGACTCAACTGATGTATCTGAAGTGTCCCTCTGGGGGAAATTGTCTATAGGGAATTAAAGAAGGAATCGAAGGACAATCAGAGAGTGTGTGACTTGAAATCTAAGCCCATTCCACTCAATGGATTATTCTTTATTCGTTTTAATAGCATTGCAGTTACAGTAGCAAATACTTACAATGGGGCTATAACAAGTTGAAATGACTACTAGTGAGTTAATTGAGGCTATCATTTTCACGGTTCAGTGGTTTTGTGTTTTCAGGACTTGAGATAGGTTCGTTGTCATAGTAAAGTACCAATCTGTTTTCCTATCATCGAAAACAGTGTTACCTTGGACTGAAACCCTGACAGCAGCTTCGATCTTTATGCAGTATGGCTGTCACTGTAAGCAAGCTCCGTCAAAAAATTGCTGTTTGTGTGAAACATGATATTGGACAGATTGTCAGACACTTTATGGCGGAGAACAAATGCCTTAGGATCATTTTGTTTACAGCCGTGGAAAAAACATGGACTAGCATGGAATTGCAGCCTTGTGTGCCAAACTTAGAACATGTAAGTTAAGGATGTAAAGAGGCACCATTTGTCTTAGGTAAGCACCAGCCTACATCCTCTTCATGGCATAAACTGCTGATTAAACATGACATATTGAGGGGGTTGAACGGGGCCTTTGAGACTTATGGCACAATCATAAACAAGTTAGAAAATGTGTCCCTGCTGGCTAGAATTAATTAAAATACAATGCAGCTGCATTTCGCTATTTGGCTGAATCATACATAATGTGCAAATTTTGTATAAGCATAACTAATGAAGTATTATTAATATTAGTATTTAGTGTACTGAACTCCTCTATACGTAGATTGCACATCTTACCAAACTAGAGATATCAGCAATGAACAAAATGTCATGATGGCTTGCTCCTATTTTAAAAACCTGAGTTATATTGTGCAAAACTGAATAGATGGCGTCTTTTGTAACAAGGATTCAAAGAATTCAGGAACTTTTGTCTTGTGATAAATAGTTGGAGATGTAGACGATTTTACCTTGGTTCAGATTGAATTGAAGTCAAGAGAATTACTTTGAAATATAGCCCTTGCTAACCTTCAACTTTGGTAAATATAATCATTTAATCTTCTGTAAAAGTCTAAAGTTAACTCTGTTTCTCTATTGTACATGCGAGTAAGCTGTGTTTTTTCTTTTATGCATGTGCTTTGACCTTGACATGAGCACCCACATGTGGTCCTTCATCCGAATTATTGCGGTGCAATAAGAATACAAGAATGAATGCGGGCATACTTACTTCAGAAGTAGGTAAAATAAAAGATGTCAGGACATTCTGTTTTACTGTTCTGAAGAGCATTTGTTAGATTTGCAGCACTGCATGTAGCACTCAGTGGGAAAGGGTGTAAAAGCCAATAATGCTATCAGGTAAGGAGACACTTCTTCTGTTGCTACACTTAACCCTTAACCAGCTGATCCCAAAGTCAGTGTTTACTATGATAATGATTCAATAATAATTCAATAATTCCTGTCTTCCTTCCATGGCCCATTACAGCAACCGGAAAATTACATTTTAAAGAACAAAATGTGATTCCTGACTTACAAACAAAATAAAAATTTGGAAAACTGGAATGAATATGAAATATTTCTCTGCTATTAAAATGAGCAGGATTACATGAGAGTTTTGCAAACGAGCCTGTGTAGCCCAAATACAGTAGCAACATCAGTTGTCAGAAAGATCATCTTTCTAATCATTATATGTGATTTAGATTTTTAAATGTCACGCCATGTTACAGACGCCAACACACTTTGACTTGGCAGTATGGCTGTATTTTTTGGGATGCTCCTTGCTGTATCAACATAGCAAAACAGCATAAAAACAACAGCATAATAAATGCAGGGGACACTGCAAACAATCCCCAAACGGGAATAAACTCAGAAATAAAGAGACACCAGGGTGCATACAAAGAGCTGGGATGCAGGAGGCTCCTGCCAATAGCAGCAGAGGAGTTGTTTGGACTTTCAAACAAATGCACCTTTGACATTAACAGCTTGTCAGGAACTTTGTTGATGGCCAGGGGTGTTGGTGTGTAGTTGTTTTGTCTTGCACAGTTGTTAGCTCCATGTGGTAGCAGTGCCACGGCTGAGAATGTCTTTCTGTGTGTTAAAGATGTTCGCAGGTAGTCTGGCTGCTAATTTGGTTGACATTTGAGCCAAAGTCCGTGGGGTGACTCAGGAGCGGTTTAGGAGGCTGAAGAACAATCAGTTGATTGCTTGAGCGAAAGTAGAGGAGGCTGAGTTGAAGGGCCAAATCATGAAGCGTGCTACAGCCCGATTGATTGATATTCTGCAGAGGTTATGTGGTTGCAGGACAGCACAGAGAAATAGCAGAGACAATAGACAACAGCAGGATAGAGAGATGGGGCGGGGAAGGGGTGGCGTTTGGAGGTTAAGACACTTGCTGCAAGACAAAGACCAGTATTTGATATCAGCACTTATGTCCCTCTTTAATAAGAATTCTGTTGATATGTTCTCAGAGATATGTAAGAAGGTTATTATCAATCAATAGGCAAACCATTAAAAGATACATTACACCTCTGAAAGGAACTTTAAGTTTAACTGTTCGAAATAGAATAAAGGGTAGCATAATGTATGTGTGAAGGCAGTGAGGTGTGATGTTAAAAATACCCTCAGCAGATAGGCAAGTCATTCCTAACTGTTAGAGCATAACATGAACCCTTCTCCTATGCAGAATATATTTCACCACTCTACCAGCTCAATAGTCTTTTTTAGAGATTAGTTTTTTTTAAGGATTTCACCTTTATTTGACATGCAGTGTAGAGAGAGAAAGAGAGAGGAACCATGGGTAGAGAGAACAAATGTCCACCGGGAGTTGAAATATGTAACGTGTTATGCATCCTAACCATCAGGCCACCGGGGTGCCCTTAGCAGACGTTTTAAAGACTGACTCATTTCTCACTGCTGGTGAAGGTGGCGTCTGTTTTGAAAGTAGACCTAGCTAGCTGACCCTCAATTCTTTCTATATCTCAGTTTAGCTTACCAAAGTGACTTTATGTAACTTTGGAAAGAATAACCTTGTCTGATTTGCTCCTTACAAATTAGAAGTTAAATTGTCCCTCACCCTGCCAGATTCACCCTCACTACATGCTTAGGTTTACCAGCAGCTTCTTCCATCATCTGATCCAACTCATCACCATGTGGTGATCAACTGACAGCTCTGCTCCCCTCCTCACTCTAGTTTCCAATACATGTTGCAGATCTGATGATGACACCACAAAGTTGATCATCGATCTTTGATTCTGGTACCAACTACACTTATGAACCACTTTGTACTTGAACATTTGTTTGTTGTGGCAAATCCATTAAGAGCACAAAGGTCCAACAACAAAACACTGCTCAGGTTCAGATAAGGCAGGCAGTTTCTCCTAAGCACCCCCCTCCAGGTTTCTTCATCATTGCCCACATGGGTGTTGAAATCCCCCAGCAGATAGAGTATAGAGTCTTTAGGCAGTATCCCTTCCAGGACATCTCTGGCAACTCCAACAAGCCTTCCCCACAGTGCTTTGCAGTGCTCAGCTGGAGGTTTCTGAGTGTCCCCACACTCTGGTTAACTCTGTGAAACGAGAGAGTCCAGCCCCTCTCCAGGAGTTTGGTTATAGACCCAACGTTATGCTTAGAAATGAGCCCAACTATATGTAGTTGGTACAGCTCTACCTCCTGCACAAGCTCTGGTTCCTTCCTTCTCTGGAGAGGTGATGTTCCACGTCCCTCAAATCAGTCTGTAATCAGTCAGAATGCCTATGTCACAACTGACAACAAGAAGTCATTAGCAATAAAATGTGCCCTTGATTACCCTTCCTTACTTATAAACAGTAACCTACAGTGGCTAATGTTGGCTAATGCAACATCTATTGTTAGAAAACTTTGGATTATGAGGTTAGACTTACCGTGTCTGTTTCTGCCTTGAATAAACTTTAATTTAATTGGAGTGTAAAGAATAAATAATTATGTGATTTGTTAGTGATTGTTATGTATTGTTCCACAGAGTGCCTGGCATGCCTTTCCCTTATAGGAGTACTAACTGGCGTCATGTCTTACCTTACCTTTACTTTTATTGCATGCGCCACGTAATTAGGCCTGTTCGTTCGCATCCGGTTACTGTCACTAATTGGCGTCTGTGCTCTCTTATTTACGTCAATTATAATTCAAGATATTTGATTATGTGTTTTTTATGGGCTTCGTAATTACTGCCACTCACTCACTCACTCACTCACTCACTCACTCACATCAATGTAGTCACACAATGACTACATTGATGTTCATCTTGCAGTTACCAGCCCTGTAGTTTATACTGTGCATATTTCTTTCTCAAAACATCACACAGTAACATTTGGATTCAAATACAGCAAATCTGAAATGATCATTTCTGCCTCACTGCAAATGCACAGTCAAAAATTTACAGAAGATTTGACATGTGAACAATTACACTTTTGACACTGTCACGTAGATTCACATTACACAACACTGACAAGCCCACATTTGATGTAATTTTGCAGGCTGCAAAGCCAGTGGTGCATCTCTGCCATGTTTATGTTGGCATCTCGTGACAATGTGGTGACTGTGATTGTGCTTGCGTGAAAACAGAACAGAAATCAGTAGTTTCAGTACTAGGAACTGTACAATATGTCTGACAGGACCAGAGTGCAGAAATATGATTTTTTTTTTTTCTTATCAAACTCAATCTAGCATATTCTCTTCCAACAGCAAGACAGTGTGCCATCTTCGTCTGGTTGGAACCATGATAATTTATGCAGAGACAGGAAGTGCTGCAGATTGTGTCATGCATTCAGTGATACAACACAGGCAGCTGTAGAGATTTTTTTTACATTTGCTCCATCCAGATGATATACTAAGCTTCATATAAATTTAAGTTGAGCTGCTTGTTAGTTTTATACATGCCATAAATATAGACATCCAAATTCTCTGCCTAACATTTAAAAAACTTTATTTTTTTTTCCCCATTTCTAAACCAAACTGTCTTGGAAGCAGCTCTGTGTGGGCAGAGGACACAGCAAAAGTGCAAAATAGCATTTCATCTTTTTAACTGCTAGTGAAAAGCGAGATGTTATCTAATGAAATCTAATGAAAATGAGAAACACTATTCCCCCTACAGAGCCTCTGCCAGAAGAATGTCAGAACAACTGAGCTCTTGCCCCCACTGTCGCTCCTGCTTCCTTCTTTCATAATGAATTTAACAGGCTTCCATAACGAGGCTATTATAGACTCCAGCCTCCCAGCCGAACAGAGAATTAGATAAGAGGGCACCTGGACACTTCAGCAGCCATCAAAATAGATGCCAATCAAATTAGCTAAGGTCTGTGGTTCTCCCTTGTTTTCCTCCCGGAAGACACGACTATACAATCATACCCAGAAGGTTTCTTCACCTCCTGATTTACTGTTTTCATTTTCTTCAGACAATATGCTGCCATCAAAAATTACCCTATAAAATATTCAAATCAAGATCAACTATTTTTGAAAAGCCTTTAAATAACAGTCTTTGTAGATGTAATAGAGAGTGACGAGATATTTCTATGAAAGCACAAGCTCGACAGCGGCATCGACTGACAGCCTCTGAGAAATTTAATGAAGAAAATACCCTTAGGATTTGTATCAGCAGATAGAACCTTGGACATAAATGAGAACATAATAGAACAAGACTAAGAGTCTACAGACATGTTAGTGTCTCTGTGAGGCATTGTTTGGAAAGCTTTGAGCTAAATGCTACCATGGCAACATGCTAACAATGGCAATGCTCACATGCTGATATTTGAGGCATAATGTTCACCGTCTTAATGTAGCTTTTAGTAGCCTGCTGTAGTAGTAGCATGCTAATGTTTGCTAATTAGCACCGAACACTTTATACAGCTGAGAAGCTAAGCTAGTTTAAAATGTGTACACTTATAAATCATTGGACAAATATGGACGCATTTAAAATTTCACTGAAAACCAATATGTGTCAACCTCATAGAAAAGAGGATCTCCAGAGTCAGTTGGATTCCTCCTCTGAGGTGCATGAACTAGGTTTGCCACCTTCAAAGTGGAAAAACAAGGGATACCTTGACAGCAGACTCATGTCTTACAAGATTTTAGGTGTCGGATACTTGATTTTCTGCATTCTGGTGAATTTTTATGCACCAATTTGTTCTTCTTATGCATACATTTCAAAGTCATCTGTTACTGTCTCTCAAACATGAATTTCAGGGAAATAAAAGAGTCACTTAGACTAAAGTACAGTTGCATCAATTATATTAACATCAGATCAAAGAAATGAGCATGAACATGTTTGGTCTCAGAAATAAATGAAATCAATTTACTTGTGAAAATAAATTCCTACTTTTACTTTCAAACTGATGAGAACAACTCTCCTGGATGTCGGCATTGAAAAAAGATCAACCTGTTCCAGAGTGAGAGAAATGTTTCTTTGTGTGCGACAGAAAATGGCAAACTGTACAGTGACAGCACTTGTGGGCCGTCTGCCATTCAGAACTTTATTTGGGCGGACTTGAGATTGAGGTATTTGCCAACGTCTTAAAGTCTCCATAACCAGGGCACGATGACACTGAGTGACAGACATCTTGCCTGTCATTCTAGGTGTCATTCTCGCTCTCTCAAATTCAGATTTAATATTTTACGTTAGGTCATGTTTTGGTTTTATGATTTCTCAAGTCATTCCAATGGTGAAAATGTGCATGCAATAGAGAGACTGTGCATTTAATTTTTCAATATGGGATCATCCCACATTATAGGGAACCAGTGGCAACCCTACCATGAATCTCTGCACATTATAGTGGACCAACTGACCAACATGCCTAGAGCTGTGCCTCTAGGTATGAAAGATGTGAAATGTAAAGTTCCTCGTGCTCCTGATTAAATAATTCTTTACTGGCTTCTCCGGTGACAAAACTTCGGAGAAAGAGGAGGCAAATGAGGATTTGACTTTTCAAGCAAAGGCTTTCCAGGTTATCATTAGAGAGGGAAAGAAAAAGAAAGAAGGGCGCCAAACAATGGAAGATTTTGCCTGTAGGGCAGTACAGAAGCCTACAATTGCATCAACACAACTGTCACATTTAGGAAGTTGTGTGAAGGGAAGCGAAGTGGGAAGAGAGACAGAGAGAAGCAGAAAAAAAAGCGAAACAAGATTGGTAATAGAAATATACCTCTTGACAGTGCTTGACACTGCATATTATTAAACACTGCTATGATTCACTCTGTAATTAAGAAAGGAAATGGTCCGCATAGTAGCGTGGTACTTTAAAATGTCATCTCTAACCCTCCAACAGTATCTTATAGAGAATTGTTTCCTAAAGTCTGGATATAGCATTAAATGGACTTTATCTAAATGTCACTGCCTGAGCGATTGTCGATTATGTTGGCCATATTGATCATCTTACCTCTTCTTCAGGGTCCTTCACCACTTGTCCTCAGCAGCCCTGTAGCCTCTGTAACCACCGCCCACAGCTTAGTCAGAATCTCTGAAGCTCCTTTCTTTTTTCTGTGTTCAGGGGGACTTGATTTCCTTCCTTAATGCTTTATAACCCTGCCACTGTCTCCAGGCAACTCAAAGGCTGTTGAGCTCGTTAAATCTCTATCCCCTGAAGAGGCTGAGTTCCTTTAAGATTTTATGCACTCCCAGAACCTCTGCGTGTTTCTGTTGAAGATCAGATCATATTCACACACCAAGCACTTTGAGAATAATTAGAGCAGTAATAGTGTTAGGCAGTCCAAGCCCTGATTAAATTGCTGTTAATGTGGCTATTTGAAGCAGTTGGTTTTGACACCGCAGTGATGTCAAAGAGACACAGAGCGAGATAGAGAGGCATTCACTTGTGTGTGACAGCTGAAAACACCAACCTTTTCTGCCACATTTTATATTTATAATCTATTTCCGACAGAATACGTTTTGAAGGGACATGTAAAGCCACCTGGAATACATTTTTCTTCTGCATACAGCATCATGTAGAACATTCATAATAAATATATCTGCAGGATGTTCACTGTTAGGGTTTGTCAATATTTTATACGGCAACAAAAGTATGATTGAGCTATGGTTGGAAGAGTGGACAGATTACTGTTAAAGCAGAAGATCTTGGTTGATCTTATGTAGTATGGAAGGATGGTTAAGATTAGGAAACTACAATAACTTGCAGCTATATAAAGTGTTATTATAAACTCGTATAAACTCTTCTCTTTCTCTTCTGAATTGTTGCATATGAAGAACTTTTAGGTTAGAAAACAGGTAGCTCTTGGAAACAGGTCTGTTATATGGTGTGTAATTTCCAGGTGTGGTTAAAATAGAAAACAATCTGTTTGTTTGACAAACATCAAATAAACAGCTGCAAAATTAGCCTCAAATAAGCCTATAGAGGTAAAAACTTCAGTCATTGCTCTCCGTGCATAGACTCCTGTTGTTATATGTAGTTTCCTGTAGAGAAGACAAGACTGAAAGATCGTGTTTAGGAGTGACATATAGTTTTCTATTTTGTGCCATAATAGAATTTAAACATTTAATGGCTTTTGGCAATGTTTCTGGACTTTTGTTTGCTTCAAATGTACCTCATATAACAGTACTTTTCATCCATCAAGGACAAAGAAGCAGTGTGGCTAAGAGAATGGTTGTAAACCCAGTTTCAAGCTCCACTGACTGAGTGTCCTTGAGCAGGACCCTGATTCTTTACCCGGGAGACAGTTGTTGACACTGCTTTCTGACCTCCCACTGGATCGGGGCAAGCCATAATTGAATTCTTAGGGGATCAATGCAGTGTAAAAAAAAAAAAAAAAAAAAAAAAAAGTCAAGCATCTTGACTGCATGACTGTGGGAAATTGATAACAGAAGTGTGTGAAGTATGAGTGGAAAAAGGCTTCCTCTTACAGATACTGATAAATCTTGAGACTAAACAGTGAAGCATAAGCACTGTTAAGCCGTCTACAGTCTAAAAAGAGGGGAAAAAATCTATCATGCATAACTGTCATGTCAAGTCGGTTTTGCCTAACCACACACATGCATACATGCACTCACAAATGCAGTGCAGATACAGTGTGCTGCTTCATGTTAGTTTTACATTTGAGGAATAGAGGAATACTTGCAGCTTTAGTGATCATTCGAGATAGCGTATATATTGTGATGTTTGGATAGATAGACAGGTTCACCAGACTCACAGAAAGTATCCAGAGTGGAGCCCTGGAAAGAGCACTAAAATCTGAGTTTTGTTTAAAAGAACATCCATTGTCCAGATAAGCGAGAATGGACCCAAGTCAGAAAATCTTTTGGACATCAGTTGAAGTAAAACTGGTGTAGCATTAGAGTGAAAAATCATCCTACTGCTTTCACAGTAATATGTTTAATTTAACTAGATACACTCAGACATAAAATAGTTAACATTCTAAGCCAGCAGTAATGTACTGCAGCATATAAAATTAGCCCTGATAAAAAAAAAACCTACTTGAAAAGTGTAGCACTACTTGAGTGCTGGAAATTTGGTTATGCTTTTTATGCATAAGTTATCTTCGTTCCTAGCTTGTAATTTTTCATTTTTATTCAAATTTTTGACAGGTCTGGTGGGCCATTAGGGGTTACCAAAATAATGGCGTTCTGAGCCACGTTGGTATTTGGAAATATGTCACCCAGAACAAAAAGTATGTTTCACAAAAGATATTCATGTGCTTGCTTTGATAGCAGAAATTACAGGTTTAATAAGCCAGGAACCAGGAAACCTTGGAACTGTTGTTTCCTTGAAGATTTTTTTTTTTTTTTTTTTTTTCAAAAAAATTTTTTTTTCGAGCTTTGAGGAAATACTGAAACAAACTGCTATCTTGATGTGGAGCAAATAATATTCAGTATTTAAAACCAATCAACTGTCAGTCTTCCATGTAAACGAAAAATATGAAGCGCGTGTTTCACTTCTGTGGCCACTGACAGATAAAATGTGGCACTATAAGCAGGATTAGGTCAACGCTGTGTCGCTGCCAGAAGAGTGGCATATTAATTAATGCTGCTGAGCATCACAGGATGAAATCTGTTTTCTGAAAAGCAATCCATTGATCACAGTCTATCTCAAGTTACATTAGGTTCCAGTAATGTTTGACTCCTTTTACAGTCACAGTCGTCTGCATTTATCACAAAAACAAATGAATCCTGCATTCATCTGTATTTCAGGGAGAGAAAACAAAACAGAACAAGTTAGAAACACATTTTTATATCATCTATCTATATTGAATTTGCAGATAATAAAAAATTGTGTTGCAAGGGTTATGTACCAGAAGAAAAGTAGATATAACCAGCATGCCTGAATGTATTTTGCTTTGTCAGACACATTTTTCTTTCTTATCACATCAGAAAGCAGCACTTTTACTCATCTGGGACACATTACAGTATGATTCAACAATGTTTTAATGCATGGTTGACATATCCATTTTCATACACAATATCATTCTTTATTCTCCCCCCCAAACAGCTGTGTGATCCTTGCAGTTTCTCCCTTTGTACGTACCGACACAGAATTTAAACATTCTCCACCATAACTCTTCCTTTAATCTCACATAACAGCAACAACAAAGACACCTAGAACGTACAAGTATATTTTTGTAGGTAGTATCTTTGTAGTTTTTCTGATGTTTGAGTGTTCGGCTTGTGCATTGCACCTCCAACATTACACAGAACATCAAATACTTCTGTGCGAATCGATGGCCCACATTTGTTTACACAACCGAAAAGGGGAAAAAAAACTCACAGCAGCGCATACGTCTCCAGTGGCTTCTGACAGCTCCGAAAATCAAAGTTCATCTCAGATCACTCATATCAGAAATGCGTGAGTGGCATTGCTATTAAGCAAATATATAATTTCATATAGAATTATTTCCCAGGTTAGACTAGTCTGCATCTGTTTCCCCAGAAGCGGTTGCATATTGTTCTGCATTTCAATATCAGAATACAAGCCATTAGATGAGCGCAATTGAGTGGAGATGTCAAATTCAAGAAGATCTATGGTGTTGATGGAGACAGAGAATACATCGCATTATTCCCATAAGACGTAAGGGAGGAGAAAATCTGTGTCCCGCTTTGCCCCTGCAGCTTGACGGTATGTGTTGCTAAAGGAAAGATTATAAACAGTCTGGGTGATAACACAAAAATACATTTAATATTAACCTGAGATTCTATATCTTCCTCTTTAATCAATACAAAGTGACACCAGAGAGTTTTGAGCAAAACCTTGCATTAAAATTTAAAACCAAAATACTCAGAGGAAAGTTGTTACGTGACCATATCTGAGTTATCAGATATGCGAGTGATGCGGCATACACTGGGGGATGCCTGGAGATTGCATACGCATTGTTATCATTACAGAGATAACATGCAATCATTGTGGATACACTATCAGGGGACTGCTGGCATGCATCTTTTGTGACAACATCACCAGTGCAATTCAGTTTGATTGCTTTCTATTCACATTCTAATTGTGCATATTCAGAACTCGTACTGAAATGCATCTATTGTGATAAAATTGAAGATGATGAATAGTTTAAGCTATGAACAATGCTTGATTGCGGCTTTGATTATTAAGCCTAATTAGATCATCAAATTCCCATGTCATGCAAGGAAAGATTACTTGTGGATATTTCTACAGCTTAGCAATAGTTTGAACAGTTTCATATTTTATCCCCAGCGCCAGAGTTGCAAACCCTCTTCAGGCGACCTGATGTGATTTTACAGCAAGCTTCTACAGTGTCAGACATATTTCTATATAAAAAGCTGTCTGTCCCACACCTTTCCCAGGGCTGTGCAGTCTGTCACCCAAACGGAGCGTGTCCATCTGTCCCTTCCCATTTACGCTCTGTTGTTCTCACCACGGCTGAGCCCGTCATGTAACGCAGGGATGGTTGACAGCTGTTTGTTGATTCAATGCCATGGCTTATTTCCTCTGTCTGTTTGTTTTGATGTCAGCATTCAGTCGGGATCAGTGGGTGAGTCAGCCTCTGTTTCTGGCCCACTCCTGACATCAGGACACAGACACCACAAAGAAGCTGATCTTTTTCAGGCACGTCTGACCAATTTGTGTTGACCATATTAGCTGAAGGCTCACACACAAGACTGTCTGTATATTTTATCATCGGGGTGACCAAACTTCACTTTTAATGTAGACGTTTAAAAAAGTTAAATGGTGCTGAAAGGATTTACTAAATTTATGCAGCATCAAAAAAGGCTGTGCATGTGGGCACACACTTATCTGGTACGTCTATTTTCAAATATCTGTAGAGTGTCTTCAGGAATGAAACAAGATGCAAGCAGCTCTATGAGGCTGTATTTAAGGAGCTAAATGCTAATGCCGATATGCTGACATGCTCACAATGACAACATGCTTATATTTAGTGGGTTAACCATATTCACCAGATTTGTTAGTGTTCACTAATTCGCACTAAATACAAAATACAGTGGAAGCTGATAGAAATGTCATTAGTTTTGCAAGTATTTGATCATAAACCAAAGTACAATCTGGCACTAGATGCAATGTCAGGGAATCCTTCAGTTTTCTCACCTCTGCCATTATGTCAACAGAGACTGCTTAGCCCGGTCATATTGCCCGCTTGCCCAGCCTCGGTTCTGTACTTTCTGTACTTTGTGTGGGTGATCATACTCGGAGCACAAAGTTACAGTACATAGCACAGAAACAGGCAATGATATTGAATGACAGAAACATCATTCACCTGATTACAGGTCAGTTTAGCATCAAAATGATTTAAAATCTGTTATTTTATGCTAGAAAATACAGTGACCATGAATGTTTGTCCAAAATAGTTAATAGTCAGTCTGAACCAAAGTGTGAACAACCTTGCCATCCATGGAGCAATGTGTCACTAAAAGCAACTCCATTCACGCTGATTGTTTTAATATTTGAAAGATATGCAAATTATCTAAATTATTTTGTCCTTTGCCAACTTTGAACTTTAAATAAAGTTTTCCCACTTTTCTGTTCTCAGCTTCTTAATTGTATAAGTCATGTCTGACATCAAGGACTTACAGAGCTCCCAGATACATTTAAACATTTAAAGGTGGAGGCCCAAGGTAATATTTAAAACTGCATGTGAGTGTATTTTTTATGAATGTTGTTCTGTGTGAAGGATCGACAGTACACTTGCTATCCACTTTATTAAGTACACACTCTCATTTACACAAACAGCTCGCTCCTCCAGACAGTGAGTCATACTGTATATAAATAATACATGAGTGTAAAGCATGCAAACAGAGTTGAGAGATTCAGTAAACCTTTGACTGAATGGTAGGATGGGCAGGATGTGATCTGAGCAACTTTGAATGCAGTGTGATGTTTGATCCCAGATGTGCTAATTCCAATGTAAACACATACACTATTCTGTGAAGTTCACCCACTTCAGTGGCTTCAGTTTAGTCTGAATAATGCCACGAGAAAAGAAAATAAACGAAGAAATAAAAAGGCTCCCAGTCAGTGACAGGTTTGTGGACAAAAAATCCTTGGTGCCAAGTGAGGTCACAGTGAAACGACAAGATTTGTTCAAGCTGACAGACGGCCCACAAAAATGCAAGTAACAGCTCAGTACCACAGTGATGTGCAAAAGGCCATCTTAAATCAGACAACTAGTCAAATCTTAAAATGGATGGACCACAGCAGCAAAACACCATGACAGGTTCCACTCTGTCGCTCATACCGAATGAGAAGAAGGCATGGTGGAGATGTCATCACCACTGCACAGCGGGAAATGTTGCCTAGTCCAAAGGGATCAAGGTTTGTGTTAGACACGGTCGCAGCAGGCTGACAATTCAGCATGAACTGCAGGAATCCGTGGGTCCATCCTGTGAAAGGAGGCTGCTATTTTTTCGTGGCGCACATTAGTCCATTTACTGCCAACTGAGCATCATTCTAATGCCAGCGTACCTAAACATTTCTGACAAAATACATCTTTTCATGTCCGCAGCCTACCCATTTTTAGATGAATTCTTTCAGCGGTACAATGCGTCATATCATCGTAAAACAGTTCCAGGAACGTCACAGTGTTGCCAACTTGCTCCCAAAATCTCAAACCAATAAACCACCATTGGCGTGAGGTGAATCTGAATGTTCACAGCATGAATATTCACCAAAATTGGTTGTGTATTTAGACAGAACTGGACTGTCAAGCTCAGATATAGCTGAGCCTGTGCCTCAGTATACAGTTTCAATCCTTCTATAGTCCAGTACAAAGCTAACGGCTATTTACTGTCGAAAATGTAAATATTTCCCAATGAAATATGTATTCACTCTCATTTTTTTCTGCCTCCTATCAATCATATTGCAATTTGAAGTCATAAAGCATTTGATCATAAGTTAGTCTATCACTATTATGACAGGTGTGACAGGTAGAAGCTTATTGTTGCAGCAAATCTAGAGTACAGCATAACTGGCATTTCTTCATTACATAGTACTGTCATACGTCTATTGCTAACAAACAGATTTCTTGAATAGTCTGAATAAATTATTCTCTATATTGCGGGAAAAAGGGGGGGAGGTGGGGATGAGAAAAGAATCTTTTGAACGTACCCTAGCATCTTGACAAAGGCTTGGGAAAATTCAACTGAACAAGACTTGTCCTTCCTAATAAGCACAGCTAGTCCATCTTACACTTTGAGGCCCCCCGTGCTTCATGTGAGGCGAAAATAAAGCCACTCCCTGACTAGCTGCATATCAGATTCATTGTGACTGACGTCCACTGCATTTAGAGGAACATTCAATCAATCATGTGGTGGAAATGTAGTGTTTGCACTTTCTTAATGCTGTCTATTATTTCACTTATTTCAACACGCCGAAGAAGAAGTCGCATGCAGAACAATAAACGCTTAGGCTGCAAATTACTTTGGCTACATTTTATATTAGAGTAGATGATCAGACTTGTTTGGATTCTTTGTTTTATTGTGCTGCATCATGAGGAACACAATCAAACTGATGATTTTAACCTGCATACTTAATCATTCACATCTCTAAATGAGCACACTTTAATTTCTTTGTAATGGTTCTCCAGGTAGAACGGACCTGCTAACTCTTGGCTGTGTACTTGTCTGTTTTACCATAGAAAGTACTTTCTAGTCTAATTTATAATCCACTTAAAAGAGCAACATGATTTAGATGCTTACCTGTGGTCAAGGATGGATTTCCTATTGTGTTCCTCTTCTCAAATACAAAGTTGTTTATTCTGCCCTGCTCTCATTGTCATACCAGATGCTTATACCAGTAATGTTAGTGTATTTTGCAAATATTTTGGTTTATTATAGTTCAACAGTGTGAGTGAGGCATGGCTACTTTATGCCATAAAAGCCAGTTCAGCCTGCTCTCTATGTTCACACTTTCCACGTCATCTTATCTAATGCTCACCATCGCACGCCTTCCCATTTATAAACTAGACTTTACTTTACTGTCTGCGTTGCTTGTCTTGCATGAACCCACCACTACTCCTGCTCCCAACTTCCACTAGATACTTCAAGCCACTGCAGCAGGCTTTACTGCCCTCCTGCAGAGTGCTCAGCCACTATCTTGATGAGTCTGCAATCAAACCTTTTGTTTGTGCACAGTGAAGCTTTTCTACTTACTTGTGTCATTGTTTTGCTGTATTTTAACTTAAGCTAAGCAGGTAGGTTGCTCAACTTGTTTTATTCATTATTTATAGTACTATAATATCGTTCTATTGTATTAAATTACAGGCAGTAGGTACTGTGACATTACTCAGGGATGAGATCTGTTTTTTTATTTTATAATCACCCAAAATGTTGACCTGTTTTACAGAAGCACATCTTATATAACTGAAAGAAAGAAAAAGTTCCTGTTTTCCAACTTCCAGTCGTGTAAATCATCCACTCCGTGAAGAGATAGGTCACTTGCAGATGAAGGCCTCTTAAGTGCAGCCAAAAAAGATGCCTTTGATTTCACTCCTCTCACAAATAAGGAGGGATTTGTTGGATCCACCAACACTCATGCAGACAATGTCTGAAAACATATTGAGCTTTTTTAGCCCAAACTAGTTCAGAGTAGACTTTAACTTGGCAGATGACAAAGAAACTGAACAAATGGAGCAGGTATATAGTGTAAGGAAATATACGTGTTTAATAGAAACCCTTTCAACTCAGTACTGAAAAATGCATTCTTTACATTATATAAATAACCCTTTTTTGTCATCACACTGGACAGATATAGTGCAGTCTTGATGAAATCATTACTTGTCCTTATTCTTCAAAGCCATTTGATTTACAGTCTCTTTACATCTTCCCCAGTGGCCTTAGTTTCTTGCAATATTAATATGGATTTTACTAATGTTCTCTCTGTCGCTCAGCTCATATAGGCTACTGTATTCTGGTGCTGTATCCTCGCAACCACAAAATGTTTGTAAGTTATGCTGTTGCCTGCGATATGAGTACTTTGTCATGTAAGTAGCATGACTGTCTCATTGAGAACTGCTACAGATCTTTTGATGTTCATTTATGATTAAGACTAGAGGCACGGCTTCACAACCCGAGCGAGTCTAAGTAGGCTTAGTTGTGCAAAATTCATGCTAATGATGCTCAAGTCGTCGCGGCGCAGGACAGAATGTGCGTGGCTTGTTTTAAAGTTAAAATATGAGCATGAGAGACATGAGCCGATAATGCACTTCTGACAGACGAGTATGTTAAACTTTTATAAAACCTAGAAATAACGCAGAAAGGAAGGTTGGTTTTCCCAAAAAATATCATCTATGGGGAATTTAGCTGGCTGGGAGGTTAACATGGATCATGTCATGCTAAGCATAGGGTTGTGTGTGCTGTGGCAAAATCCTACAGAAAAACATGCCATCGCATGGAGACAGGAATAGAAAAATACTGTAGTAACCTGCAGTGACACCAGTTTTATGAGTACATATGCTGCTTTTTAACAGGACAGTCATGGTGATGGTCTGGAGAGGGCTGAGGATGCATGCTAGAACTCATGCATGCAAACACAAAACTGTCCATCGTAGAGTTTGTCAGGGCTGAAGAGGGAGGGAGTCTCAGGAAAGCGGCATGTTAAGGCTTAGGATGAGAAAGGGACACTGCCGCTGTCTGAGCCATGCTTTGTTTTGAACTGCAATTGAAGCAACGCTCTTGGGAAAATCAGCATAATATTTAAAGTGACTGAAAGCAGGAGTGGGATGGAGCACTACCATAGTTCATCAGTTAGTTCAAAGGTGCCCTCTTAAATTAATTATCCTCTAAACATTTAAAATATACTGAGGAATATACGGCACAAATGAGCCTCTGTGCTATTCCATAAGAATGTCAAGGACTTCTGCAATGACTCCTCCTACTGTAAATACACAGCAAGGAATAAAAGTCTATATGTGTATTAGTAATAGCAAGACCCACATGCCCTACAGGCTAAAGAAATGTGCTCTGTTTTACACTTAATTACTGCAATAAATTAAGCATTAACATGTTATTCAATGACAGATTTTGCCCTGCTGCTTCTGATTAGTAACAGGCCAACAAGGAGTTACAGTAGAAAAGAGGTTCTAAAAGTGGGAGGCAGGCCTCCCCACGGGGGCTCCAAATAGTTTCAGGGGAAGCTCAGTGAATGGAAGTGAAAAAAATATTACATTAGTTATCAAAAGGAGATCACACAGAATAGCCTAAATGTGTGTGATTTGGTTAAAGAGATAGAGTAGTTGTTGGGGAATTTTACAGTTTTTTTTTTTTTTTACTTTCCCAGAGTCAGAAACTAATAAATGCCTTAGGACAGACTTTTTTATGTTATTTTGTGCAGTCTGATGTTATGTCAGACAGCAATATTACTATCTGGGCTGAAGAGTGTCTACAGGATAACAAATAACACAATCATGATCCCATAGACATCTGGGAAACCAAGGGGCGCTGTGCGGGCTTTGTTGTCTGAAGGGAGGCCCATGGAGTTTGAATCCCCCTGCCTTAAAACATTTCACTCACAGCACAGTCTGTTTGTGTCTATTTAAGATAATTTATGTAGGTTTAAGCTGTCCTGTTTTTTTTGTTTTTTTTCCATTGTTGCTGAACATTTGCAAGCTTTATTGATTCACTTGCCAGCCTGGGGAAAACGTCAGTTTTTATGTGATTAAAATAACATATAATCCCATAACATCACCTGGTCATTGCTGATGTCAACAAATTAGTGAATTGTAGTACATAATATGCTAAGCACAATTTGTAGCCACTGGCCATCGCACCATGATGCACATATTGATTTTTAGTGTAAAGTACACACTCAGAGGGAATATTCAAACAAAAGGTCAAGAAAAATGAGATGGAACTTTCTTATTATAATACTGACATTCCCCATTACATTCGGGCTCATGAACTGAATCCTTATAGCTGCCACCCCTCCCTCGAGAGTAATGCAACACTTTCAGTTCATAAGCGCTTGTTGCTCAAGGACACTCTATTCCACTTATGTGAGATAGTTATTATAGCTACAATTACAATATCATATACTTCAATATGTCAGTTGGAAAGCTCAAACTGGACAGGTATAAGTACAAGGCAGGAAGAGAAAGCATAAAGGGAAAATAAGGATTATTGGTGCCTGCTTAGTGAAACTGCTTTTTGGAATATAAATACAGAATAGGCTCTTCCCTTAATGAGGATAATTACACTGCTTTTTCTTCAATCAGCTTTCCAGCTCAGCATGGGACCCATGAGTCTAACTTGGATACATTTTTCATAACCTTTCAAAAGCATTCAGTTCCAGCCAGTAGGAAACTGACATAACAGGAACAGGATACTTATTTAACCCCCCCAAAAAACCAGCATCGCTGTGCACAATCCAACAGGAGGACATGGCACTCAGTGTGCTGTAGCTCTGTGATATTGTTTTCCCGAAGTGACAGGATCCTCTACGCTAACCATTATGTGCCATGGCAACACGTCTATTTGCTTCATCCGTGATCCTTTTGCTTCTCTCCTCACTCTGCATCTGTGTCTCTCAACAAGTTGTCAGATTACCTCAGAAAAGAGTGAGTTTAGGCACACTGCTACTACAGCCAAACAGGAGAAGACTAAAAATCCACCTTGAATCACTCCAACTTTCTCCGGCACTGCCATAAACACTAGTGTAATTTGCAAGAGGCTACGTCACGGTAGCTAGCGAGGCATTAGGCTAATGTAATTTCAGTTGTTCTGGGTTGAGTTTTTTTACATTTGCGCCGTTACTTTATTATTATCAGCAACTAAAGACTTCAAACATAAAGATAGTCCTAACAGCAACTTGGTGGGATCAAACATTAAAGTTGAAGTACTTTACTAAGTTTAAAAAGTTTAGGTTGTTGATGCAGACTGTTGAAACTATCTTGAAATACAAGCTAGCGAAATAGTGATGTAAGCTAGAGCTAGCCCTCCACTGTACCCTGTTTCACTTTAGATGCGGCTCATGTGAGCAACTGCTCTTGACTTGGGTATTGATGTTTCAACAGTAAACAACAGCCAGTACTGACGCTTTTGCTCTCCGCTTCCACTAAAAGCAGATAAAATAAAATTTCCAAATTTGTGCAGCATCCCTTAGAGCTCTACAAATTGAAGCTATAGCATTAAAACACAAGCAAATTAAGAAAATATGAAGTATTTATAAAACAGAAACACTGTAAATAGATAAAACAACCAAATACAGAAATGCTACAAGTCATGGAGCAGGGGGACACTAAAAGGTGCTTCTTGTTTTTCCAAAAACAATTTAGCTAATTTTCCAACTTACAGATAGCCAACAAGCGTGTCCAAGTCATCTGTCTGTTTATGTATTTGATTGTGTTTTCTCTTCTTATACTCTTTTGTTCCGAAGTTGCATTGCCTTGAGCTCTCGTGGCAACTACACTTTGAGTGTTTTGTTGATCTGTCACTCCCACTCATGTGGCAATGATCAGTGAATAGTGAGAAAAAGCTGAAAAGGTCATTACAACTTGTCACAAACATGATGTGTAGAAGTCACAGGCACAATGATAAGTACATACTTTTAGTTTATGAACTGAATTCATGTTGGATAATAACAACGCTGACAAATACTACACACTGCGTAAAAAATAATTTGCAATTAATTGTCCATACACTATAAAAAATGTACAAGTACAGTTTTCCCTCAGCTTTCAGTTATTCATCTAAGCGAGTCAGGTGTCATATAGAGGACACTGCTCACCAAATCCGCACACGTCATCCTGATTGTTTAAAATAGTTTCTTCCACTCATTGTTAATGTGTGAAGTGTGGTCCATTTCATTTTCTTGTAACATAAAAATGAAATGGAAAACTGGTTTATCAGATCACTGCACACAATTGCTCTCATTTGTTTTGACATTATTCCTTGTACTATGTATAGAATTGAGAGTGTTGCCATAATGTGTTGCCATGTGGGAAGAGTCATGAAGCCAGGGGCTAGCACCCGAGCCAGTCAAAGCCAAAGTCAGAGCCATGTGCGCCCTTCACACGCACCCCCAATACACACATCAACAAGCCTACAGTACATTTTCAGCCACTGACTTTCATTGCAAATGACTGTTCTCTGAATGTTTCCAGGCTAAGTACATTTCTTACAGAAAAGGGGTTTTATACCATGTATTTTACAGATTTATTAAAAGTAGTGATCTGTATGCTCATCATTTCCTCCCTTTTTTGCCTAAGAAGCAGATTTTAGCCCATAAATTTGCTTCTATATACAGTAGCTTGTGCCTATGGTGCATGAAGAGGGGGGTTTACTCCTACAGGGACCGGCCTTTGGCAGGCTCACTAATGGGATATGGTCCACAGCTCCACCTGTTCCAATGAATTTCTCTCCTCGGATCAGCTAGACAGCATCACGTGAGAGCCTGCAATGGGGAGGTAATGGGGAGGTAGTGGTTTGAGAGACAGCAACGATCATCCCTGATTTCATGGATATTATTTCGGCAGCCATTTAAAAATCAAACATCACCACTACTCTATCCATGGGGAGGAAGCAAGGAGTTGAAAAATGACAAAAGGCTTCAAGGACAAGAACAAAGCAAAAGAGCCCTGACAGCCCAACTTGTCGAGGTTTTCCAGAGGATGCAGCGGTGTCAAATATGATTTTTTTTTTTTGACCGCAACAGAGTGACAGTGTGGAAAATTCCTCTGGCTATTCTATTCCAGAAGGGTATCTCTGCACATTAAGTAACCTATATTATGTATAAACAGTGTTTGACAGGGATTTTTTAAGACAAAATGGAAGGCAAAAGTTGCATGCATGCAAGCGCAAAGGCCAAGTCAAGCCTGAAGTGTGCCTTCCACCTCCGCTTGACGCTCATTTGAAATATAGATCATTTTTATTTCAACACTGAGCTCCACTCGTCTTTTCAAATACACTGCATTCATGGCAGCATACACGGCTTAGTGCAAATCCATCTTGATTATTGTCATACGCCGAGTGGAGTGTGGACAGAGTGAAACATGGTCATGCACCACCTAACATTTCATCGGCATTCACACCCTCCATGTACTGTAAATCATGTAAAGTGAAAATGTTCTCTTTTGAGAAATGGTACTGCTGACTGTAGTGACAAGCAGGATATAATCTAGAGAATCATTAAAATGTGCATTAATATTGAAAGCGTCTGTCAATCTAGTCCTGTCTTATCCTTCACCATATTTATTGTCTTCTTACCTAATCACTCCACATTTATGGCTCCTTTCATTTCATTCGCATATTGATTTTATGTGTGTTTGTGCATGTATATGTATACGTGTGTGTGTGTGTGTGTGTGTGTGTTTGTGTGTGTTACCCCGGGGTGCTTGTTCGCTAATAGAGTTCTTTAGTCACAGATCTGTGTGACAGGTGGCCCTGCTGGCCTCTAGTGTGTGCTCAGTACAAGTGCTCTCCTGGGTGAGAAGCTGTCACATCCACTTACACAAGGGAGCAATTCCTCAGTCCCCTTTTCTTTAAACACAACTACTTTCCACCTTCTCTAAAACAGACCACTTTTACCATTTTACCATTTCAAACTCACAATTTAACCCCATCTCTCAGCAGCATGTAAGTGCATAGCCTACTGTGTGCACAAATATTCCCAACAAAATATCAATACGCTGTGACTTATATTGAAGTTCATTGAAATTTGCTGAAAAATAACTGGCACAGATGCACGTAGCTGCAACATGGAGGATATTTTGGCACTCACTTTTGACCATAAACACACACGCACAAACACCAACTAGCCTGCAATGCACTATATGTTGTCGATAACTGTGTGAAGACCTTTTTCTGTTAAGGTCTATACCGTGAGAGCAGTCTCAGCAGGGGAAAGTTTTTCTCTGTGCTTTATATTTGGCAGTTGAACCATGTGGGGAAGAAAATGTCAGTTTTGTTCTGCATCAACTATATGTCACCATAAGGAAATATTCCTCCTATGCATGCTCACTGTAGGCTACCAATTATGCAGTTTGAACTCAGGCATAAAGGAGAAAAGAGGCATCTGAATTTATGAGCCCAATACTACGTTACACAGTTAAACAAAGGAAAAGTATTTTGTTGAAATGAAGTTATTTATGTGAGGTAGTATGAAGTCTGATTAATGGCTTTATTGAAGTTTCTCAGGGGCAATGACACTGGGGATTGTACGCCTGATTAAATTGTGATTCTATGCCTTGGCTATCCTCTACTAGTGTCACAAAGACATAATTTATTTTTCTGGGACCTGACATTTTTACCATTGATTAAATTAGATTAAAGGAATAGTTTGACATTTTGAGAAAAAAAAAAAAAAACTTATTTGCTTATTCGCCAAGATTAGAAGATTGATACTGCTTTCATGTCTGTACGGTACAGTGAAAATGAAGCTAATGCCAGTAGCCTACTTAGCCTGGCACAAAAAGACTGGAAACAGGGGGAACAGCTAGCCTGGCTGCGTCTACAGATAATGTTTTCTCCGGTTAATGTTGTTGTTTAATCTGTACAAAAAGTGCAAAAATAACGTGTGTGTTGGCCTTTATGAGACATGCAAGGTAACTCCAGACAACAACAAGACTATAGGATGTCACTGGGTTACCCCCATGACACCACACCGTGTTATTATACATGGGTTTTGTTACCTTTGGGCAGAGCCACGCTTGCTGCTTCCCCATGTGTCCAGTCTCTGTGCTAAGCTAAACTGACAAGCTACTGCTCGTAGTCTTACATTTACCTCACAGACATGAGAGTGGTATCGATCTCCTAATCTAAGTCTTGGCAAGAAAGCGGATACGCGTATTTTCCCAAAATGTCAGACAATACACCCTGTATCCTATTGACCATAGTGTGATTGTGCTGCTTTTCCCAAGTGGTAGCATTAATTGGCTTGATACAAACAGTCGCGGCCTTGGGTGTAGTACCTGCATGGCAAAAAGAAAAGTTGTTTGTTAAATTGTAATGCGTTCCAGTTAGCTACCTGACAGTTCTCCCAACCAAGAGCTTGTTATTATTAAGACTGAGCTGACGTTTTTAAGTTACCATGCAGGGTTTGAATGAACGATAGGGTCAAAGACTAAAACTTCACACATAACCCTCAAGCCATTATTTTATGCATGCTGTTTCTGTATTTGTGTACAGACAGTGGTCAGAAGATAAGATTTTGACACAGCTATAACTTTATAAGCTTGTTTTCCTCACTAAGCCATTTAATGGAGGGATAAGACGGGTAGAAATACACATAACTTCAAAAAGCTAGCAGGGAGCTCATACTGTGACAGTACATCCACCATTAAGTTAATATTATATAATGCCGCCAGAGCTGTCACTCACAATGTGAAGCTGTGGGTCTGTGTGAAATCTGTGGGTGGTGGAGGTCTCTGTGTTTCAAAGCACACTGGCACCATCCTGAGGCACCACACAGCACCTGCATCAATTTAAGAAACATCAGCAGGGTTGTTCTTGAGACACCTTTTAGAGAGAAAAGGGGAAAATACTCAAATATGCTAAATAAAACGAATTAATTCATTAATTAAAGACCTCAGTTACGTTCATTGATTATGTTTATGTCATATTTTTTTATATAATCCACTGTTATTTGTTTTTATAATGACACTGTATGTGGTTTTTAATATATACAATAATATATACAATATACAACAATACAACAATAATAACTTCAAAACAGTTTCTTGTGTATCATGTTTTCAAAAGAATTGTGTCGCTCTCATGATAATGAGGTCTTTAATCTTGGTTTAAAGGGATTCTTCTTGACAGTTACTGAAACATTATTATGCATGCAAGCAAACAATAGTACACATTAGATAATAAATGTGAACGATATTGCAGGAAATGTATGCTGTGTGGAAGCTCCTGTTTCCTGACCTTGGGCTAAATCTATACTGTAAACAACGTTATGTGCATTGAAATCCTGCATACTCCATTTACCGCACATACACTGGTATAAAAACAACATGTAGATCCTTATACGCTACATTATTCTTTTGAAGTAAATATTGGTAGATATTTTACTATATTTTTTATCTACTTATTAATAATATTCCAAATATTGTACTCATAATTGGGATTTATTTTAAATGGTTATTTTAATGATTAAATACTGCACCTCCATAAAATTTTCTGAAGACAGACAAAACAATATTGAGGCTGGCAGATCCTGAAACCTACAGTATGTAATTTCTGCTGCTAGGGAGTTTGATGACATCGTGAAGTAGTGTGGAATCATGGGAGTTGTTGTCTTCACTGTTAAACAACCACCATTGCTGATGAATCGGCTCTATCTGACATGACTTGGGCGTAAGTGGATCACAGACGAGATAATGTATTAAAAATTTTATTAACTCTGTTCCTCATTCTCTGATGCATCTGACCTGTCTTATGTTTCCCCGGAAGTTTTAGCAACTAGAGGTAAGCAATGAAATGTACCGTTACCTGAATAAAAGTATGAATTCCTCTGTGGTTGAATATTGTTTTGGGGGTAGTCTAAATACACAGCTCAATAAAATATTAATAAACATAGATATAGCATTCATACCTTTTTTGATAGAAGTGCATGTGTAAAATTTGAATGAATGCTCCTTTAACAGACTGATTTTATGGTGTCAGTTTTCTCACGCTTCATATTTCGTTTGCCTTAGGTGATTTTAGATGTTTCATCATTGGCTTGATTGTCTGGGAACCTGGGACATCTGTTACCCTGTGGGCAGTTCATGTACAGTTAGTCTGTCTTTGGCCTTGCTGCTCTTTTAAACCACCAGGCGGCTCTACATTCTGTCAACAAGATGATAGATGAAATGAGCAAGTGATATGTTTCTTCTTGATGGCCCAACTCCCACAACTGTCTATTACTGGAGAATAAAGAGAAATAAAATGTAACCATGGGCCTGAGAGTGTAAATGAGTGTCCATCTAAAAGTAGAAGAGTGTACAGAGTGCAGTGAAAAGGACGTGCTTGGCCATGAGGCTAAAGAAGGAAAGTTCAATGGCTCTCCACCAGAGGCTAATTTATTAGTGGAAGTACACTAACAAAGGGCTGCATCAATGAATACTATGAAACTGAATAGACACATTTCATTTTGAAATAATCAATTAATTCAAGCTACTAGAGAAATCTGTTTATCTGGAGAGTCAGTGTGAGATTATATATTATATATATTTAGAAACACATTTAATGCTAAAGCAACAAAAGACTGTATTGCTGAAAACACATTGTGCAAAGTACATGTCCATATTTATTGTCCTGCAGCCTCGGCTGATTTTCATATTTTCAATCAGCTTGAACAGTCCTTGTTCTGTGTAACAAGTGCTTCTGTGTTCCTCATTTTATTTTATCATAACCAAAAATCAATTGACTGGATTTTTAGGTGGTGCTCTGTAGTGTCTAAGTCTGTAACATCAAGCTGTTGTTTTCCTAAGAGGGTTCCCTTTATCTCAGTAACCAGCCCAGCAGAAGATGGAGCAGACTGTGGATGACACTAAAGGGTGTTTGGAGTTTCCTCTGTCTGCTGGCCTTGGTAATTTGAGAGCTGGTGTGACATTTCAGACTTAAAGTGGGTAAGGGCAGAGGAATAAAGGGAGTGTTTGGGGCTTTGGCAGAGTGCTACTCCTCAGCACTTCTGGTGTAAATAAGGATTCTATTCCCTCTTAGCTTTGATGCCTTGAACATGTTTTGCACAATGAAAAGTACAACGTTTCCAGCTGTAACATGTACTGATAAGGTAATGTGCTGTAAAGTAAAAGATGATTTAACGTGGCATGAATATTCTGTTGTATAAATATTGCTGACGTCTACTCAGTTGACATTAAAGATGTTGATTTTGGGGTGATTTATTGTCATTGCGCATCTGAATGCTCGTTATCTTGACTCAGCCACACAACTCTTGTTTATATTATCACATTTGCACATTATTCACAGTTATTTGTATATGATTCATGAACTGACCTTGGCCTAAACAAGAGCATCTTGACATATGGATCAATGTTCATAGTGAGGCAAGCTGTATAGCTCATAATAATAACATATTGATCACATTGGTCAATACATGAGTTGTCAGTGGAAGTCTTGGTGGATTTCTCTCCCTTCTACAATGTTGTTTATTTTCCTTCTCAGTGATGAATAGTGGCAATGCAAACTGATGTTTTTCCTATTGAGACATACAGATATCTCGCTCTCTGAGTTCAGCCATATTACTGAGATAGTTAAATCTCCACTGGCAGCACTGACAGCAGATTGTAAACTCAAACTGAACCCAATGGACTAACACCTTGTGGAAGAGTCGGTTTCTAATCAAAAATTCAGTTTGAATGCTTTTCCCGTAAATATTTTCTTTTCCCTCTAATGCTGATGCTAACAGACATCCCATTTCCTTAGCTTTGGGAGTTAAGGCTGATGGTTTGCAGCATCTGCAGTAGGCTCCTGTGGGTTTCAACCTGACAGCTTGTCTCCATGAAGGCTTCGTAATGAGAAAGACTGTGTTCATTCTGTCTACATGTGTCAGAATGACACATACACAAGTGTTTTTGGAGCTTCTGTGCACTGTGGTTTTCTTTAAGCATTGCTTGACAAGTATAGCAACCAAACACAAGTAACAACATTCAGCCATTTATCTCCACCGACTATTTGTCTGAGTTTGAAGTTATGATAGGCAGCTTTTTAAGTGTCTCTGATGTAGGCTTATAGCATGCCTGTGACGAAGGTGTAGTAAAAATGCCAGGCAGCAAACTCTTTTGGGCGCTGTTTTCACAGTCCCACTGTTGCGGGTACCAAACTGGTTAAACTGCGGTAATGGTAATGGAAGCAATTATAGTGATATTGAGTGCAGTTTTAGAGCTATGGCAAGACCAGTTTTGTTCGTTTAAACTTGCATTCATTGATTTGGGACAGCACAAGAGGACGTAAACACAATATTGACTGTATTATCACCATGTAAAGTTGAACAGCATGTTAGGAAACCGTTGCTTAGAGTATTAATTAATCCAGCAGACACAGAGGACAAGGGGCAATATTAGCATTTATCAGTTAGCATGTTTCTGTCCACCAAGTTCAATATTCTGTGTGATTTTAGCTCTGTTTTGGTCTCCATTTACCCCTGAGGGAAATATCTGACTTTTTAGCTGCTCAGTGCTATGCTGACCAGCTTTGCCTACAATTTGGTGCAGCAAAGTTGTTGATAAAGTTGATAAGAGTGGTTGGACTGAAACAAAACAGTAAAGTTGGAGGCTGTAAAAACCAAAATAATGAGCTGAAAGATGTCAAAAATCTGAAGCGAGCTGAAGAGAACTGCAGAGTTGGTGATAATTCTCTGTGGACTCATCATCCCTACAAGGAGCTCATTTCTCATCCCATCAAAAACATCTAAAATTGCTAAATAATGTTCAGGGAATACTACTCATTTTGTGTGCTGGGAGCACACAGACTCACACATCATCAATTTTTAAATCATAACATCATGACAATTTATTTTTTAGATGTCATAAGGAAAATCATTTGTGAGCTAAGTTATTAACAACACAGGAGAAACAAACTTATCTTCTGACTTTTACAAGAGGTGGGTGAAAATTAAACCAAATCTGACACTGGCCAGATATTGAAAGCTTTTCCTATCTAACCATTATTAATATTTTCTTTAAAACCTGAAGGTCTACAAGAAAACATAGCTAGAAAAGTGTCTTTTTATTTTCACCTTTCTCTACTATAACATGGATTTCAAAATGTGCCTGGCCTTGAGGCTGCTTTGCAATAAAGGCTGGGACTGTGTGGCAGTGTTCACTCAGTGGCTGCTTTGTGTCCTACACTGAACAGGCAGAAAGCCTTTTAATTAGTCTGAGCTCTCAAAGAGAACAGGTTGTTGCTCACTATTCTATTTCAGCTTCTTCAAACCTGCTTGACCCACCAGTGAATCCATCATTTACGTGTTACAGGTCTCAGCTTGAAAGAGCCTACAGCCATGTGTGCGTGTGTGCCTGAGAAAACAGGAAAAATAATGAGGCAGGCTAACGTGTGGCTCATCATAAAAAGTATTCTCAGCATATGTTTATTAAACATTTGCCAAATACAAGCAGTCAGTGTCTCTACTGTATTTTCTCATGTTCCCTGTATTCACAATGTGTTTTTCATGTTCATGTCACACTCACTCTCACACACATCAAATGCATAAAATCACCCTTATCAGATATATGAAATGTGTCTAAAGTTACGTCAAGTATCAAAAATAAAATGATGAAAATGTACTCTCTCTTTTTTAATTCACTTATTTCTGCTTCCATACTATATGCTCATTTAACCCATTCGAGATTATAACTCGATATCTGAACCACTCCTGCTGTTTCACACTTTACAAAATGGACACACATTTACTGTGGGATAGGCCCTACAAGGAGAAAAACTCCTGGTGGTGCTATTCAAACAAAATAGTGAATAGGGTGTATCTTAGCCAACAGGGGTTAGCATAGGCTAAATAACTCATTAACACTTAATACACTTATATTTTAGTAACACAACCAACAGGCTTTGCAAAAAATGACCCAATGAATGATATATTTTAAATCTGCTTCTTAATAAAATATTATAAGATGTTCAGGAGCCAGAAAACTACCCTCTAGCACAAGGAAATACACTAGCTAGCTAGCTAGCTAGCTCTTGACGATAGGTCTTGATACAAAACTCACATCAAATCTACTACATGAAACAATCATTTTAACTAAATGAAATGGACAAACATTCGTCTCTCAGTGATTGTATTGTGTTTTGTGCACTAATTTGAGAAAACAGAAAAAGATATTGAGTGCAGTTTATCTTTCAAGGTCTTCTTAAGATATGTAAAGATGTAGCAGCTGAACGTATGTCAAGAGGTCATGGGACACAACAGTAGTGTAAAATAATTATTTTCTCAAGCACACTTGTACTTTACTTGAGTATTTCCATTTTATGATTTACTTTATACTTTCACACCACTACATTTATTTGACGGCTTGAGTTAGTTACTTTAAGATTCAGGCAATCAGTTTATAAAATACATTATTAAAGATTAACTTTTGTTCCAACCTTTGTTTGTTTGTTCCCCTCTAATGTGCTCACTCTGCTGAAAGCAAGAAGGGAAAGATGTAGACAGAGTCACTCAACAGTGCTTAGTTGCTGTGAAAGCAAGATATTTATGATCTTTTCTCTCGGTGCAATCACATACTGATCTTGAGAGAACAGGGACAAGCTTGGTGAGTGTTTTTTTTTTTCCAGGAAGAGAGGCCAAATGGCACTCTCAGTTCACATGTAGACCGAAATGAAGACGTGACATACTGAAATAAACAGGTCATCGTTCAGTTTAAATGCAAGTTTGTCTGACAGGGTATTAAAAACTTAAAATGCCACTGTGCATGTTTGTCACATCTTGTAAAATATGCAACACGGGGGTGAAAGTGTGTGAAAAAGAGTCCAGTTGCTTGTTTGCCATTTTCCAACTGAGTGATCACGCTGAAACGCTGACGTGTTCCGAGTGGTTGGAGTTCTGCTGATGGATGGATGGAGCCTCTGTTTGTTGTCTTACTCTGTAACAGTATTAGCAGTGGAAAATTCTTACCAAGTCTCTTTGAAGTCAAAATGAATGAGTGAAACGGAGAGAGAAAGAGAAACCGGGTCTTAAAATTAAATCCCCAGCAGGTGATGATAATTTATGCTGAAGATGATTTTCCCATAAAGGTATGTCATGACATGAGGTACTGTCACATGACATGACTGTGGAGTGTTATCCAAGCCAAGTAATATATCAGGTGAATACCATGACTGAGAATCCAAATAATACTTGATACTTTGAAATTAATTTTCCTCAGATGCAACTGGTTCTGCCTTCCTTTATGTTCCTAAAATTATACCTCAGCTAAATTCCACTAGAAACATTTTCTGTAATCTTGTATCAAGCTAAAACATTTCCTGTGCTGCATATCAGGAACACTGTGGAGACTGCAAGACTACAATCCAGTTAGACACTGGACAGAGGACAATATTATCTCTTCTATGCAGTCCTGTGATTACAGGCAAAGCTCCTTAAGCCATCCATAGTTGCATCTGTGTAAAGTTATTAGGTATAGCCTTCCTAAATCCATGCTGGATGCCACTATCAAAGGGCACAATGGTCACACTGTTCATTATCCGCTAAGAAGTAAGGGACCAGTGAATGAAAGGATGATTTAGGACCAGGATTCTCCATCTAGGGGGGGGGGGTTCCCTGGCGATGTTGTGAAGTCGAAGAAGGTAAAATTGGACGTCCTCAATCAAAGGAGCTCCAGTCAAACTTCCACCACATACTGTCAGTTCAGACATAGACATTGTAACACTTATTATTGTTATTGTGATCTTTTTTATGTGATATATTTAGCTATGTTCAAAATGCTTATAAAGGACCAGTGAGTAGGATTTAGCAACATCTAGTAGTATAGTTACTAATTGCAACTGTCTGGCCTCACCCTCTCTTTCCTAGCATGAAGGAGAAACTAAGGTGGCTGCAAACAACGGGGAAACCCGAGAGGCCCTATCCAGAGTCAGTGTTTGGTTTGTCCGTCCTGGGCTACTGTAGAAACATGGATGTTCAGCATGATGGACTCCGTGAAGAGGACCATTAGATGATTCTTTTTTAAGGTGAGTATACACTAATGAAAACATATGCATATTCCATATATGCCATATATTGTAAATAAAGCCCCCTACATCTGACACATTGGACCTTTAGGGGAAAATGCCTTGAATAATAAAAAAAAGATACATTGATTTTTACAGCTCTACATTTACAGCAATGACGACTTTTGCTCAAGTTAGCCCGAGTAGAAAATCTCAGTATACTCTCTGGATGATTGAATAGGAGTAATGAAGCTTACATGGAATGTGCCCTCACCCCAGAGCAGAAAACACTGGGATCTTGTCAAGTTGTTTTTGTCCAACAGCACTATAATCTCAAGGTCTTTCGAGTGCTTCTGAGAGACAGACAGGAGGAAACAGAGTCAGAAAGGGAGAGTGAAAGAACAAGAAAGTGTTTTTGTGTGACTGCCAGCTACTGGAACTAATTACATTTTGGTCATCTGACTCACAGGGAAAAAGTTTTATTGATATGTGAAAATGGAGTGTATGCAGTTAATGTTTAGCATTTAGGCTCTGATGTCTGTCATCACGCCCTGCAGCACACACTCCAGGCAGCACACTAGGAGATTGGGATTTGACTATAACAAATCTTCCCCCACAGGAAAACTAGAGTCAGGGCCTAGAGGTGAAGCTGATTAAATACTGTAGGAGCAGCATGCTGCAGTATGATGCAGTGATGCTTGCAGTGTGAAGTGTATAGGCAGTGAAAAAGAGTTGTGACGCATTGACAGCTTACCCCATTGTAAAGAGTGCATTGAATATATGTTGCTGTGCGTTGAGTCAATCACACAAAGGTTATTGGGATTTACTTTGTCGTATAACTTCCTTTACTGATGTTTATTGTCATAATTGATAGATCATACGTTAAAATGTCCATATTTTGTGTTTTGATGGGAACAATAGGTTGCACTTCATGCTTACTTATTTCTATTACTAAATTTTATGTTGGGAGAGTGATCTACCACCCACCAGAAGACAGTGATGTAAAGCATTATATCTGCTGTCAGAGTTCTGTTGTCCAACTTTTGTGTCTGACATTAAACTGGATCAAATGTCACTGAGGCATGTTCCCATGCTGTTACTTTCACCTGAAATCCCCTGAAATTAGTGGTTATTTTGTACAATACCTTAAACAGAGGCTCCCTCTGCCCTGCTCTTGGCATGGTCACTGACACTGATACTGCAGTTTAAATTCAGCCTGTAGATGGGACCTGAAAAAGGATCCCCTTTATATGTGGCCTTTAGCACAGCTAGTCTTCCAGGGGTCCACATACTTTGGATTGCAGTCAGAAGTCCCAGTTCAGAAAAACAAACTTTACCCCCCCCGAGTTCAATTATTGTGTCATGTCAAAACAGGACACAAACAGAATGATAAATACTTTAACTCTAGTTTTATGATCAAAGTTGAAGGCCTGTAATGGGGCTGTATTAAAAGATATACTACACCAGCACATTCATCTCAGTGGTTCTGCAATGATAAAAGGGCAGCCACAAATCCTACTTCAAATCCATTAAATCTGGAGTGAGTGTAATGTTAAGGCAGAGTAAATCATTAAAAGGCTGTATTGGTGATCATAAAACTGCATTCACTTACAGGTCTGTTGTGCCTTTACAGACCTGAGGCGAAAAGCGATTTGATCACTACTACTTAATGTCTCTTGCAAATTGCAGATACATTTTTAAGTTCTATAAGTACTAAAAAAAGATGCAGCCAGATAGAGCAGTTTTAACGTTAGAGCTTGTATGAAAAGAATCGTTCCTTGAAAACCATTTTGGATGCATGCATATACGAGTTTTGCCATCCTCTTGCGTGACTGCATGATTACCAGAACTTACACTTAGCAGCTTGTTTTTTTCTCTTTGTGTCAAAGGTTAAATTAGCTTTTGTAGGCAGATTGTTCCCATTTGCTTCATTTACTTCAATCAGAATCAACCCTTTAACAAGTCCTGCCTTTCAAGAAGAGGCCTCTGATTCGGCTCCCTGTCAAACCTATACATTATATAACAGTGTTGGGATTCTCTTCACTGTGGCACGTAGAGAACTTGGCATGGTGCAGTACTAACAAAGGCAGTGTCTAACGAAGCATGGCTGTGTTACTCAGCAAGGAAAACATGTTTGTTACCAGATACAGGCTGCTTATGCTGCCTTTGGTAGAGCTGGAATTGATTATTAAAAAAGAAAACTCATTAACTAACAATACTGTGATTATCCATGCATAGACTGTGTATGGATAATCACAGTATTGTTTGACCATTTATCATGGTAAATTTTGCGTATTGTGTATATGTATTTGAATGGTTAGCTGTTATGACAGCTAGTATGTGTTTGTATTCATAAATGCACTGATGTATTTGGAAAGTGGTGAGTTGATGCTTTTTCTCCACTTTACTTGGACTGTTCAAAATGTATTCTGCAGCAGTAGTCGTACTTGCTGTTATCCATAATTGCTAATGTTTTCAATAACAAATTGTAAATTAATTTTCTTGATAAGCTCCCAAACTGTCTCAAAAAAGGAGAGCAGTGCCATATTAGCATATTAGTATTAAGTGCACATTAAAAAATCCCTTTTAACAAATGACTTCACTTGAAACCAAACGGCGTGATCTGGAAGACAGCTCTCTAATCAAACAGAACTCATACTGTATCAACAAACATTAATTGACTCAACTGTAATTTAAACGCATGCAAATCTGGAGAATTAAGGCAAGCTTTTAATTAGTAAAGAAGAGACTCCTCTGATGTGTGTGATGCCTGGAGGAACATTAGAAACAGGATCCTCCACATGAAACTGTTTTATGACAATTTATGTAGCTTATTAATATTCAGGTTTGTATAGCGTGAAGATTTAAAATTCAATGTAAAATGAACAAGCCTGGTGGCCATATTTACCATTGTAAATAAAACTGTATTGCATGCATAATTGTCAAATAAAGCATATGGTGCAGGTTGTATCTCATTGTATAGTGAAATCCAGGTGCTGCAGTTCACTCTCTCATCCATAGTGTTGAGTTTTTGTTTGTTTTCCTTTACTGAAAGTTTAAACTTGAAATGGCAATTTATTTTTAAATTAACCTCAAGTTGCAGCCTGAAGTACGTGAGACCTACTGGAGATGCCTAATGTATTTCAAGGATAGCAAGGATTTATTTCAAAAGAAGATCTCCTTCCATGAACACTGCGCCCCCTCTGTGCTCTTGTTTCTAACTGAAAGTGCAAGAGGATACAAGTTGGTATTAGTGACTGATGATTGACAACAACATATCTTCCTCCTCTTTCCAAGTAGCGTGTCTTTAAACCCAATTTGAGACGCCAACTCTCCTCTCTACATGACAAACATATTTCACCCCTGTAATTGATGGCATCGCAGGATGGATCATGTTCCTCCAATACTGATGTGCAGTTGTTTGCAGTATGCATTCACAGTATCCTCACTGCACCTCTTCATGGCCATCCTTCATGGACATAAGGTGAAGAATCCAGAGCAAAGGTTAGGTTTCAGAGAACCTTTGGTTGTTGCAGCACAACAAATCTATTCATTAAAAAAGTTAGCACTTTCTATAAAGACCACATCTATAGTGTGCACATTCATAGTGAATAATAATGCATTCATAGTTCTTTATACCTACACTCACTCAATGCACTACATCAACAGTCCAAAAACGTTGTTCTTGACTAGAGGTTGACTCATGAGGCTTTTGTGCATTATGATCTATGTTCATAGACAACAATCAACTGTAGTAAGAACTTATAATATGCTATAATTGTCCATGCAGTGTCATGTTTTTGTTAGTGAAGTACTGATGCATCTGTAATAATGCACTCTTCATCATAATGTTTCATTGTTGGTGGTAAGTAAAGCAAAGTGTGATGAATTTTTGTAAGTTATAACTCATTCAATTCACATCTATAATGCTTAATGACTGTTAAATATATAAATATATTGATACAGTGCATCAGAAAGCATTACAGTATGTGTGTTTGAGTGTAGCCATTATGCATTCACTATGAATGCCCCCCTTAATGCACTATTCATGTGATCTTTATAGAAAGTCTTGCCAAAAGTTACCTGTGGTTTCACACATGCTCATATGCATACATGTGGTATGTGTGTGTGTGTGTGTGTGTGTGTGTGTGTGTGTGTGTGAGTGGAACATGTTTGTTCATATGGAGGACTAACATAGGTCACCGTACTTAATATACGTCATTGTATTCACCCTCTGACATCAAACTACCCAATGCCAAATTAACGCAGATAAGAGAGGTGGAAAGAAAGAAAGAAAGAAAGAAATAATCTATTTTTTATTTTATATTTTAATTTTGTTTACTCAAGAAAAGCCTCATTTTTACTTACCTATTTTTCATGTTACTTAAAAGATAAGATGCGCTGAAAAAAGTATACTTTGCAATATTTCTCTTTCAATCCAGTGAGCCTCATGATCCTCATATTATCACAAAATCTAAAATCACCTTCACTTTCCTCTTGACCTTGCTGAAAGGTAAGCGTAACTATTGTGTTGGCCTAAAGGACCATGAAGGATCTTTTAAGACAAATATTAACACATGAAAACTCCAGGGAATGTCCTTTCAGAGTAAGGTCACTTACATGGTCATCGAATGCATCATTAAGTTTGGTCTCGTAAAATTACCACAAGCTACATGTATAGTGTTTGTGAATCATTGTACGTATGCAGCCTGGGTCACTGACTATTACATTTAATATTTAGTCCCACTTACAGCATCTAGTGTAGAAGTCATACATGATACATAATAACATTGTTATGCAGGATTTTTTTCTCTCTACAATTCAATTTGTGATTCTCGTTTAATTATTTAACTAAATTATTTTTCTTTGATTTCCTGGTTGCATCAGAGTAATCAGTAACAAGGGCTCTGGCTTCTGCAAGACTAAATCCACCTCTCCATCTCAAACAGATAAGCTATTTGACTAAGATTGAGCTGTTTTAGACGCTTAATGTGGGTTAAAGTAACTATACCAACCAACTAAAGATAATCAGTTGTATCATACACGCAGAATTTAAACAGGAGAATATAATCAAGCCATTTTAATTTTGATTATCAAAGGAATTATGGAAAAAACATCTTGTCTAGTTGTCTCGCAGGAGATTCTTAACAACGGCAGCTCTGATAAGATGAACGGTGTTTATCAGAGCAAGCAACCAAAACAATAAGCAGTCAGCGTGTTCACTGAGTGTTCAGTATGTACTGTGTTTATTATTTCAAGTATTGTTTAGTCTGTGCATACAAGTCATCGTAAATCAATACATGAAATGCATCAAACTTTTCCAAGAATCTGATATGAAAACACTTAAACTAGCATTTTTAAAAGTAGCATAACAAGATCACATCCGTTCAACAGATACGTGGTGTGTTTTTCACCACAATGCCCAAAGCGGTACAACATGTAACAAATATATTTTTCACATGATCCTGCAGTCATCACTCAAAGAATATGCATTTTTCTAAATGTCTGATATTAAGAAGAAGCGGACTAGAGCACAATGCTACAGTAGGATGGACAAGTAATGACACAAATGTTTCTGAGAAATGATGACTGTTTTCTTTGTCTGACAATGTAGAAATATTCTCTGTGCTGCTTGTTTGTTGTTCATACAGGATTTAACTGAATGCAGGATTATAGCCAGAAAGTGAAAGATGACATTAAATATTATATTTTATAATATTATATTATTTAAGCTGAATGTAATTTTAGGTATACTGGAGAAAGATTCACTTTCCATTCCGATGGGTCTGAATGACACAGGAATGGCAGACTTACAGTAAAGTTTTATGATGTCTAATAAGGCGGGGATTTGAATCCCTATTGAAAATTACATCTAATAAAATGAAGCTGTAACATTTTTAGATTTTGTCACTTTTAGTCATTTGTCTAGTTTAATTTATTATAATATTAAAGGAGGGCGGCACAGTGGTGCAGTGGTTAGCACTGTCTCTATGTGCCAGGGTGTACCCTGCCTCTTGACCTAAGTCTCAGCTGGGATAGGCTCCAGCCCCACTGTGACCCCGATGAGGATAAGCAGTTACAGATAATGGATGGATAATATTAAAGGTCAATGCACAGCTCTTCTATGGAAATTTGGATTTAAGATTTCCAGGTGAAACTGAACCAGGCTTCAAGCAATAATCTTACACATGTGTAAAAGCGGAATGAAAAATATGTGCTCGTACCGCAAATACTTTCAGTTTGGCAGCTGTCATACTTTTTTTCTGAAAGAGTTGCTCAGACACAAGATGGAGGAAATTGCATTATGTCCTCAAATGTTCACTGCCGACCACTGAACTAGGCATTGCTTGTAGTATTATAGAGCTTTTTAAGTTTGTGGTATTTTCTTTTCCTGAAAATCAATATCAGAAGGACACAGGGCAGTTTCCCCCTTTGGTACTTGAACTTACAAATAAAAAGAGCACTGTACTTTTATCTATCATGTCATCTAGTACACCTGGAGTAATGACAGCAAATCATCTGTCATAGTTATAAGTCATAAAAAACATGTCAAAAAATGTTTACTATATAAATGTATGGTGTTTTCATTGTATTTATTTATGTACTTCACATGTAGTAATTCAAAGAAGATGGTATTTGTCTTACAGAGATCCTCTTGAGGGATACTCGATCACAATAAGGATAACATGTTTATTTTTCCATTCATACCAAACAGGCCATGTTTCTTCCGGGAGGCTTATCGTGGAACAAATGAAAGAAAAGCAAAGTGTGCGCGTGTATTTGCTAATGTGCAAACACTTGATGCAGATAAAATAGTAGCATGGAATTTTAATTACCTCTTTCTTAACACAGACGTAAATTATGTTTTGTTTTTTTGTTGTTTTTTTTACTTTTCAGGGCTGTTACACATCCTCTGAACCTGGATGTCTCTACCAATAGATTGACCTACCTGTTTCACAATAACAAGATTCTTGTGAGTTGGCTTTATTCAAATCAAGGCACTTATTTCATTTTCCTCTCACCAGAATTTGGTGTGCATGTGAGACACAGTTAGAGCATATTTCTTACCAGAGGGGGAAGAAGATTAAATAAAAGTAGCAACATCACAATTTAAAAACACTCCATTACAAGTAAACCTTTCACATTCAAAACACAAAAGTATTAAAGACAAAGGGTAATTAAGTTATCAAAAGTGCAAGTACCTCTTATTTAGCACGGCTCATAATGTCATAATGCATAATATATCATTGCATTGTCATTATTGATAGATTAATTATCATTCTAATGTTGCAGCTACTCAAGCTGGATCAACTTTTCACTCCTATACATTGTCATCCTAAAATGACTTTAGGATGAGCATAGTTTGGTATTTTTGAATAGGAGCTGAAATGGTCAATACGTTTTTAAGCTGATAAACTGTTAATTTGGTGTGAAATTCTGCAGGCTCATAAATGTTATGCTCAATCCAGCCTGTTTTCTAAGTACTGATATGACTAAGGTGCTGAGGCTGACTGAGTCACTGTGTGGTAGCACTTTGTGCAACTGTGCTACTGTTTGCACAGCAAGCAGATCTCATGACTCCTCCTCCCTGAGCAGGCTGTTTAATTCCCGTGAGGTGATGCCCAGTTGGTAACTTAATAAAGCTGCTGGATACAATCCCGGGGCACAATGTGTGGATCATATTCATCTGACAGACCTGCTCTCTGCTCAACTCGTGTGCTCACACTGCCTGCTGCTTTCCTGTAAGTACTACAGGTCACTGTCGTGTTCATTTCAACTTTTAGATGTGATGAGAGGCATAGATGTCTCTGCTGGGTGAATAGCTCACCAGGACTTATGAATGAAAACACGTCACACACAACAGGACCAGAAAGAGGGAGAACATGTTATTCCATTTGGTAAGTTTTAGGCTTTTGACCTAGGAAAAGAAATGACTGAATAACATTATCAGTGCAACTTGGTTGCCTTGGAGGTTTGCTGAACAAACTGTAATGATATTTTTCAACATTATTTTAATGTAGAGTGACTTGGAGATGTTTTGAATGTAAATCATGTTCTGTTTGGTATTAATAGTCAAAAGATGTAAATTTGTCTTCTGTCCTGGTTAAAGTTCAGTGAGTGACAGCAATTAAACATTGTATGCTTTGACTCTAAGTGTGATCATTGCCCCTATACACAATGTTTAAAGAATGCTCTGTATGGCATTTTGTGATGGAAAGTCACTGGCTTAAATCCCTAGTGGAGTTATAAATGTTGTGCCCAGAGGCAGCCATCCTGATAGGGTTCAGTACATTTCCAGCCACATGCACACACCAGGAATACATAAGTAGGCTAATCATTTTGCTCATTATTCTTTTTGCCAGGAGGTTCCTGTCCTGGTGTAACTGTCAGAGCATAATGGTGGCTTTTAAAGGGATCTGGACCAAGGACTTCTGGAGGGCTGTGTCTGGAGAATACCTGGCCACTCTCATCTTTGTCCTTCTCGGTCTGGGCTCCACCATCAACTGGGCTGCAGGGGAGGAGAAGCCTCCCCCAGCTGACCTAGTCCTCATCTCCCTGTGCTTTGGCCTGAGCATTGCCACTATGGTGCAATGTTTTGGACACATTAGCGGTGGACACATTAACCCAGCGGTCACTGCAGCAATGGTGGTGACTAGAAAGCTGAGCCTGGCAAAGGCATTGTTCTATGTGGTGGCTCAGTGCCTGGGAGCTATTACAGGAGCTGGGATCCTCTACCTTGTCACACCTGCTGCTGTGAGAGGGTCCTTCGGCGTGACTACCGTAAGAATCTGACCATGTTCATTTTTACTTGTGTGTGTATGATACGTTTTTTTAGTTAAGTTAGTTTTGTCTTCTGTTTCCAAGGTGAACTCCAACCTCTCAGTAGGACACGGCCTTCTTGTGGAGCTCCTTATCACATTTGAACTGGTCTTCACCGTCTTCGCCACCTGTGATCCCAAACGCACAGACCTAGGAGGCTCTGCTGGCCTTGCCATCGGCTTTGCTGTAGCTATTGGTCACTTATTTGCAGTAAGTACCTTCCAGTAAGTTAGATAAGAGACTAAGAGGGCCAGGAGAATATTTATAGCTCAGACAACTGGCCTTCTGATTACTCCAGCATGTAGTTTGCCAACTAGATCATATAAAAACAATGAAATATTTACAGTAAGATCATATTCAAGCAGTTAATTTTAATATATGAGCCTTAAAAAGTCTTCTGCAACCCCATATCAGCTGATAACAGATGTTTAAAGATTCATCTTAAAATTGTATTAAATTCAACACAGCACATTAAAGAATTGTAGGACAAGACTACATGCAAGCCTCTTTAGCATGCACTGAAAGCTGGAGCGCTGATGCTTCTTGAGAAAGAACAGGTGCATTAAAGGATCTATTCTTCAATGTGTGATATTGTACGCTTCTCACTGGTTCACACCCACGTGCGCATCTTTATTTGAGGCTGCCATCGCATAGCAACCAATCTCTGGGGGCTCCCTGAACCCTGCAGAGCAAATGAATGCACAGGGAAATAGATGTTATCTCTCGCACTGCTCAACTGATTTCTCCCTAGGTCTGTTTAGCAAATGCATATATACATATATTATGACTTCCATTAGATATATTTTGCAGTGTAAGAGATTTTCTGCAAGTAAAGTAAGACAGAATTATAACAGAAAACACATTTCTGATGATAATTTTATACAAAACCGCAATGTTTTATCATTTAGATTGAAAATAACGCTTTCATGTGTCTTCTAGATCCCTTACACAGGAGCCAGCATGAACCCTGCTCGATCCTTCGGGCCTGCAGTGGTCACACTTAACTTTGTGGATCACTGGGTAAGAGATACTTTCCTAACGGGATAATGTTTCTTTTAAGAGTTTGTATATCCAAACTATGGGTCAGTTTGACTGGCCATGTGCCATTTCTGTCTTTGCACTCTGTCTTTGTATGGAAAATCTATTCAAGTGATGTGTACCCTGTCAAAATGCTCTGAAATCATTAGCAGTACTTAATGAAGATGTTATTTTAATGTCCTGAAGATGGCAAGCTCTACTACAGTAGGTTAGTAAATGTTGAAACACGGTACGGTCACATTTTCAGTACAACAAAGCCAGAACAACAAAAACAGCTGTGACCTAAAGATATCATCAAAGAACAGTCTTTAACTTGTATCAGTAAATGCAAGGAAAAAGCCTAAACGATGCGATGCTTATTAAAAAGCTTACGCATGACCCTTGAATTTAACCTTATCCAACAAAAGAAGTGCGAAGGAGTCACAGATTTGCAGCATTTTCACCTCTAGCTACATAATGAGAAGCCACTGAGCAAGGTGTAAAATAGCATTAGCTCTGAATTTTTGTATCCAAGCAATTACTTCCACTGAGCTATTTGCAGAGAGCATGGTGTCATGTTGTGTCTGTGTGTGTGTATTGGGTGATGTTCTTGGCTGACACTGTCAGTAACAGTCACTGTGGTTGGTATCATATTCAGAAGTGTCTTCTCTTGGAGGCAAATTCTTGATGATGCCGACACTGATCCACCTGCCTCAGATGAATGATGATGTTGACCCTCTTTTATCAATCTGATGCCTAACAGAGCAGAACAGTTTAATAGTTTTGGTTGCAGTGTCAGGAATAAAAAAATCTCTCATGGGTACTGATTAACCAGATGTCTAATTAAGCTGTTTGTCTTGTTGTTTATGGTAGGTGTACTGGGTTGGACCCATTCTGGGTGGCATCCTGGCTGCTGGTCTATATGAGTACCTGTACTGCCCTGACCCTGAGATAAAGAAGAGCCTGAAGCAGGTTTTTCAGAAGGATGCATCAGGAAAATACAGGGAAGTGGAGACAGAGGACATTGCCATAAAGCCAGGCTCCATCCACACCATCTCTGATGAGGGGAAAACTGAGAAAAAAGATCCTTTCCAGGACTCAACAGGGGAAGTGCTGTCTTCAGTATGACTATCACGTGCACTGGAAATGGAGACCAATCTGTAGAGCAGAATGACAGTCAAACTTTGGAGTATCAATCTTGAGCCTGTCCCCCTCCAAAGACAGAATCATTTTCTGCCCATGAGGCATCACAGCGATGCTGAATTACTCTCATTGTCATAAAGATAATATGATGCTATGGCTCAATCCCACAAACATCTACAACCTGTTCAATACTTCTCCTGAGGCTCTCCTTGAACGATTTAGTAGCGGCGTTGGCATGTGGTACGTATTGGATGCTTCTGACAGCCCGCTATACATCGTGTTAAGGAAGTATGTGTCGGGTCAGCCAATTATGTGAGGTCATCACGCTAAATTGGAGGACTGAAGAAGAAAATGCAGCCTTGTTATTTTTGGATTAGTGTCACATTTGGTCCATGTATTGTATATGTAATAACAGAAGAGATTTTCCTTGTGATCATTAAAGACATTACAGGTCCAAAGCAATCTAAGACAGCTCTGACAAGCGTTATTATCGGAGTAGTGTTACAGTGCTCTCTATTTTCAGTGCATTAATCAGGGAAACAATCAGCTCATCTTTATGGAAGCACAGTTTCTGTTAGTGTTACATAATAATTTAGATTTTTTTTTTTTTTTATTCATAAAATCATGATAGCTGTTTTTATTCTGCAGATTTAGATTTGGTTCTTGTAATACATTTTGTATTTCTCTGTATGATTTGCTGCATTTCATACTTAAGTATTTAACTTATTGATGAGACATTTCGCTGCTCTGTCTTTATGATTTTGTGTTCAAACATCGCTCAGTTCTTGTTTTATGCTCACAGACTGCAAGTGCTACGAGATGTAAAAGATGTAAAAGATTACTTTGTAATAATAAAGTTTTTTACTTCTAAGTCATAATCAAAATCTCTGTTTGACTTGATACATGCAAATATGATAGGTACACATCTTCCTCATATTCTGAGGAAGAAATCTGGGGATCGTGCATACAATATAAAGCTTTTCACTTGAGTCACTTGATTGTTGCAGGAGGAGCTCGGCACTGGGGAGAGGAAAGGTTCAGGATCAGTGATGGATTGGCTCATCTACCTTTAGATTATGTCTCCCTATGGCCAGATAAATGTCCATGATGTGTGTTCCTTGTGAGTTAAGTCTCTGAGAATAGCTTCATGTAATCTCATTCTATCAGCGGAGAGCACAGGAAATGATACCACTTTGTGATACGAAATAGAGGTGATCTGTTATGTCTACACTTTATTTCCTTTGCTAAAAGAACAGGTGTGATTCAATCTCTCTGTAATGTGTAGGAAATGATCCCACTGATCCTGCTGCATCAACTGAAGCTGTCTACATGGTGCAACTATATTGCAGTTTCCAAGGCTAGAACACCAGTAGATTTCAGACACTAAATCAAAATTTTGTTTTTACTCCTACTTAGACTAACTCCCCCCCCCTCCACATTTCAGCTTCTTTTCCATGTAAGTGCAGTTTTTATGTGTGACAACAGCATCACCCACTGGCTACAATGGAAATAACCTCATGTGCAACATTACTCCCATTTGTATTTCTCCAGGGGAGGGCAGCCAAGAGCCTTGGATGTACAGGTTACACTGCAAACATGGGTAGACACAAGTCAGTTTTATTCATAAGTCTGAGCCACATTTCATTTGAAATTGGTCCAGGTATTAATTCAGAACTGCACAGGAGGATTAAGTGTTGCATAGACTTATAACTGGGACCTAGTGCTCAAAATAGGAGCCTAAGTGAGTTAATACTAAAGTACCATTTTATTTTCAACCTTAGGATTTTTACAATTTACAACAAGGATTCTTAACTCTTAACTTAATTTTAACCAAGTTGCCTCATCATTTTCTGTATTAAAAGGTTGCTGACAGTTATCATGATTAAAAACTAGTCGTGTGAGATTGTTGATGTTAATGAATGCTGTTTTTCAAGGCCTTAAAATGGACAGCGCCGTCCATGTTTCTCAGCAGCACTATCCCTTACCGGCAGGTATGCTGCTTCTATCCCTTAAGGCTTCAGTGGCTCGAGGCCAGTACCCTCTCAGCTCCCCTTAATCATCTTTATAGCCTAAATAAATGAGTACATAAATCTGACGTCTCATGCATTGACTATTTCCTCTTGGGACAGACGACGGGGAATGGGCTCACTCAGTTTTGATTTATCAGCCTTTGCACATCAGAAGATTAAATAGAGGAAGACAGGTGAGGAGAGCGGCCCCTGTTGGATTGGAAATTTGGCTTTGTTATGAATTTCATATTGGTGAAAGAGAGAGTAAAATATTGAAAAGTATTATAAGTGTCTTCTGTCTGCACACAGTGCAAGATATTGTTGAAATTCCTTGTGATGTATTTTCACGCGCTTACATAAACCGTGAAATGCCAATCAAATCAACAAAGATTTCATGAGAAGAATGTTCTCTGTGTTTTGACAAACTTCCAAAGTCTTTCTGCAGGCGCCTCAATTAGGAAAAGGCAAATAAAAAGTGACAGCAAATAATAGACCAACGTGTTTTCAGCTGTCTGTTTGTTAACATCACAGCTTATCAGCAAGATGTTGAGCAGAAAACTGATAATGCATGGATAGCCTTCACAGTGGCTGCCTCTGTAATTCATTCATTTACATTCACATGCATTGCAAATACCAACAATGGCTATATGATGGGAATATTGTTAGAACTAGAGCCTCATTTGCACATCATACAGATGCCAGCAAAGTATATCTCACAGTGCATCTCGTGCTTATCTAACTGAGAACAGACAGATTTCTTGCGACTTGAAAATTCAGATTCTCAATTCCCAGCATACAACAGAAGGGGCAAAAGATAAAACATACACCTTAAAGATCATTAGCAAATAATATTTGGGGATTCGTGAAGAAAAACAGCGTTAAACACTTGTTTAATAATTCATACTATAAACAAGAAAGTCTCCCACTTCCTTAATAATTTAGACGTAAGCTAATGTTGATTTATTCAGGAAGGTCTCTGCCACCAGCACCGCCTGGAGTGCCCAAATTTGAATTAAAGTAGGACAGTAGCAGGCGAGTCTGTAATAACATTTGTATAATTTTATTATTGCTCTGGGCTCAGTTCATTTCCTCCTCCAGTAGCTGCGTGAAATTGTTTGATTCTGGAAACTGCCTTGAGTCTGCGGCTCTGGGGTTGGAGGGTGGTACAGGAACAGGAAGGCATGCGACACTCTCTCTCTCTCTCTCTGTCTGATGCTGTCAGACACATAAACACAGACACACACAACTCCACGTACACACATGCAGAGTGAGAGAGAGATAAATAACTTTGTTATTCTGGGTTTTGTAATACTGTTACATTGGCTCACTTAATAACTCAAGCTGTCTTGAGAATATGATTGATATTCTCACTCACCTTGTCACTTATGATAAATATTTTACTGCATTTGTGTGAGATAGCTAGGAAGCAGAATAATTCATTCATTACATTATCAAATCACATAAATATGAGAGTTTGTGTTTACGTCTTTTTCCAGTAGAGAGATTGCCATTTCTCGTTAATATTAGTCAAGGAAAGTCACTTCCACTGTTCCTGTGCAAAGAGTTTGTTTGTAAAGAAGCACATCTGATGAAATTCCAGCTTTTTGTAACTTTACTAAAAAGAAATATTTCATTTCATTTGACCCATGAGGGAGAATAAAACTTCATAATCATTTTTTATACTTCTGTACTGTGATTTTGTTTACCAATGATAGGACTATCATTTCCAAAATGGTAATTTACAAAACTCTGATTACTCTAACACAAACAATCAAGTTTGGGAGGTATTAGCTCATGTAACACACACCTGAGACCCCGGTGGCTTTGACACAGGAAGGGAGGGTGGAGAAGTTCTGATTGGTTTCCTCGGGGCTCTGCTTCCAACTTCCCACCCGCACACATTCCCTCACTCCTCCTCCCCCCTTCAATTCCTTTATGCAGAGCAGCCCAAACTGCAGTTTGATGAAACACATTTGTTTGACTTAACTCTTGCTTCGCCATCACGGCTTAAATCTCGAAGGCCTGTCGGTGTAATGTGGCCCAACAGCAATTGGGTTAATGAGAGGATATATGTACAAGTGTGGGACTTGACCGGAGGAGCTGTTTTCCATTTGGGTTTGGTCTGCTCGTGTTATTAGGGAAACCTTTATTATTGTTGCCCTCTAGTGGGAACCATATAATAGGATTACATTTTATTAGAGCCTCCCAGCATTACCCAAGCAGCCCCCTCCTCTTGTCTCTCTTCCCCTCATAGTAATGTCACTGACTCCTCTGTCCACTGTGGGCGGGATGGTTGGATTTGGGGCAAAAAGGGAAGCCATCAGAATGGGGCTATAAGTGATCCCATACAATGGGGATCCTCATCTTTTCTTAGCTACAGTAAGAGTGATTGTGATTATAGAATATTGGTTTTTCATCACTTTTGTCACACTGAAACCCTTCATGAGCAGAATAGAGTTTGCTATGTGTGCCATGCTTGCTTTATAAGCTGTAATAACCTTTAATTGTAACAGTGAGACAAAGATGTGTACTTGCAAACCCAGAAACAGTTTCTGGAGTTGAGCATGAACAAAGACACGACTACAGTGCACAGGCTTGTTGCTTGTCTTTACTGTTTGCTATTACAAACTGAACAAAGGAGCTCCTCTATCATATAATTACCACTGTAATGTTCAGCCCCTCAGAGCCATACCTGATGGTATGACTTGGACTACACTGTAGCAGAATCATTTCTCCAGAGCTAAATTTCAATGTGCCAAAAATAATATTTGATGAACTGTTCTGGCCTAAAACTGCGCAACCCTGCAGGGCAGACTGAGTCAGGCTCTTTCCCTGATCCATCCCACTCCCTTACATAACCACGGGCCATTAGAGGGGTGTGGCGAGTATAGCAGCAGTTATTAACATGGACTGAGGCGAAACCAACATCTCTCGTAGCCCACACTGCGAGGCCCAAGAAGGCCTATGTCAATCAGTCGGTTGTTCATACAGTTTAGCCACTTAAATATCATCTGACGTGTCCTAAAGGTGTTGCTCCTAGATATTTACAGTCAGTTACCAAAAAGTCTACACTGTGTTATTATTAAATCAATAATGATAAAACACAGCCTTCCTTTCAGTGTTTAAATGGTGTCAGTCTCCAGTTTTGAAGTGAAATTTTGGATATAGTGACAAGTACAGGATAATCCTAAATGCTAAAAGACTGTCCAACAGTAGCACATGCATGTGATGTCAGTTATACATCAGTATCTATTTAATGTTTTGCTAACATTAGCCACCTTAAGCTAGTGATCATACCACACCAAAGATAGCTGTAGCTGGAAAACACCTAGAGTGTAGTGACTTAAGAAAGGGTGCGTTTTTGTTTATGAATTTAACTTTTGTGAGAGGAAAAGTGTGTCACATAGTTTGCTTTAAGCATTTAAGTTGTGACCGAAAAGACAGATAACCAAACTAATTCTTTTGTGTGTGTGTGTGTGTGTGTGTTTGAAATTACAGCAATGAGTTTTTTCAGAATTCCAACAAGTAGAACAAGTTTTCCAGGATTCCTCTCTCCTTTCCCCCCGTGTATGCATTTATAACCATATGATGTCATTCAGGCTATGCAGTTTCTGTTTGGGGCAAACTCACATCTGCAACCAATCTCGATAATTTGTCTACCAAAATATGGTGCAGCCAGCCAGTGCTCGCCTGCTGTTGCTGCTGTAGCAGTTAGGTTTGGATCCAAGGTAAATACAACCCTCTGTTCTGTACAGCTTTGTTTTTTCGCATCAAACACCACATGCATTCAAAGATCAACCCTGGTTAGTTTCAACAACATCTGATGCATATTTTGAATACTGAAGAGAGAGGATCCCATTATGAATGGGCTCCATTTGCGTGGAAAATGGATAACGTATGGGATTTTAAGGCCTGGGGTGTTCATTGTTCACTATAGTTTGTCAGACTAATGGCATAAAAATGTGTGTGCGAGTGTGAGTGGGGTGATAGTTGAGGCTTGGTGTATCATGCGCCAGCCAGTAACCTCGGGGGCAGATAACTTCATCGTAACACTTTAATCCTGTGTTTGTTTTCCTGTGGGACATGCTGGTCAAAAAGTGGAAAGTTTAATGGTCCCTGGATCGGATGGGCAAGAGTTAGCTGGCCTTTCCTCAAAAGCAATTCTGTATATCATCCACAAAAGACTTTCTGAGAGGGGAACTCTTTTGATGAAGAGAAGTGGAAAATGTTTTTGTTTGCACGCTCACATCCATCAGTCACTGCTCCCCTGACGTGGCATTCTTATTCCACTGTTGCTTGAACTTCAGAGCAAACTTGGATCCAGATTTCTCCCTGGATGAACATTAGAACACACAGATCGATTGTAAATATTTATTTCAAATTGATGTTTTCTCTGTGCTTTTCTTATGTGTTCAAGTTGGGTAATGTTACAATAACGTGACCAAATTGATTTGCTTTCATGGCTGCTGTTTAAAAAAGTTGATGCTCTCAACAGTAGGAGGCGCAAGAGAGGGTATTTCAGCCTGTATTCCTCTGTGTATAGCGTGAGGATAACTGTTGAGAATGTAAAGACATCACTGTGTCAGTTCTCTGTCCAGATGTGCACAAAATAACACTCTCAGACTCAAAATAATTATGCATGTTCACATGAAGGAATTTTACAAAAGGAGAGACTTTAAACATGTAATTCCTTTACTGACTGCATCCCCCAAGTAAAATCTAAAAGCCTCTGAAGTGCCTCAATCTTCCTGAAATCATGCATGGTTGAACATTTGAAATGAGCTCGCACATCACCCTCAGGCACTGATTCAGACTTGATTGGGGCAAGGCAAGCTGCAAGTGCTTATTTATACAACTACGTCATTTGGAGGTTGTCCAAAGGGAGGAAAGAGATTACAAAGGAGAAACTACAGAGTGAGAATTTCATTAACCACATTCCAGTAATTTAATAAGTTGATTCCAGGCTAATCAACAAGTTGTCTGATGCACATGCAGTGTGTATGTATGCATGTGTTAAAGAAGCAGACTAGATAGGTTAGATGTTTGAGAGGTATGGGGGGAGAAAAATCAAAGGACTCCACCAACAATCTATATAATTATCATCATCTGCTGCTTTTCCTCCCTGGCAAAGAAACACTCCATCCATTTGTAGCAATCGCCTGGGGGAATGTTACATCAAAACTAATCATAACGATTAAAATCAGCTTCTCTGCGAGAGGGAGGCAATAGGCAAGTTGGAGGCAGGAGGAGTGAGGGTGTTGTAAATGCAGAAAAAAAAGATTTCTTTATTTGATTTTATAAAAACATAAACTCAACAAAGACTGAGGCACTGCTGCTGTGATCTCTTCCTTTGCTCGGAGTTTTATTCTGCAGATTGGTTTAGACTGGGGCAGAGACATGAGCTAATTGTATCCTGATCTTTGCCTTGAGGGGTTTCGGAGCCCTGGAGCAAGTATTCTCTGTATTTTGTTCTGTCTACCTTAGCCAAGCTATTGCATTTCTCACTGGTGTAGGAAGAGAAGCAGATCGTGGGCCAAATCGGAGGGAAAAGGTGCACAAAAAGATACTTTATGCCCCTCTATGTTTCAGGTAAGCGGAGATTTATTTGGTTTGCTATTATTTCCGTTGCTGGATGGACTGGGACATTGAGGCGCAGCAGCTTTTACGCATGTGCCAAGCGATTCGAGCGGTACAGTTCTTAAAAAATATTTAACCACTTCCTGGCTATTGTTCCATAGTTACTGTACAAATGTATGCGCGTGGCTACAATATATGAGGGTTTGGTTCGTGAGCTCTAAACGAACAGCGGATTAGACTGCGATCTTGTCGAGCAAACACTCTTCTTGTCCACCGTGTGAATTCGCTCCTGGCGCGTTTCGGCTCCGAACACATCACCGTTTCCGTGTTGCTGTTGCTGTATAACTTGCTCATAACTTACTCAAACCCGCGTTTTGTCGTTACCATATAGATTTTTTTGATGGCAGTTTTGTCGTGAAACACTTCTATTTCCTGGCTTGCCCCAGATCTTCTAATGAAAGACGCCATTGTGGAGTAATTTTGCCGCAGGCGTTTTTTCGTATTCTCTTAGACAGGATGTACCTTTTATACACGTCAATGCAGAATATGTGAATCATCCTTTAATACAAGCTGTGACCGTGTTGTGAAATTCATAATTATGTAAACGAAGACAAAGATATGGACGAAATTTGTCCTCTCCTCTCTGCTGCTCTTGGCTCTCTGACCGCGCCGTGCGTAATCAACTCCAAGGTCCGAATGCGATTCGGCAGATATAGTTTACTAAGTAATAACCTGAACATATTTCACCTATATGACCACGGATTGCGTAGATAAACATCTACTAAGGCTCATAAAGTTTATACTTAAAAAATGTGTTTTACGTCCTGAACAGAAAAAAACAGATCTTGTATGTCATTACTTGAATATTTCTCACTGGACTGCAGGAAGGAGACTTTAAATGGCTACATTTCTAAATGTAACATCATAAACAAAACCCTCTAAGTTCAGCTTACTTCTTGTCAAAGCCTGTACTCGGTTTCACCGGTTTCTGAGGGCGCAGGGATAAACAGAATTGAGATGTTGGGTTGTCAGGACTGATCACTTGATGGCGCTGTATTAACAAAACCATGCTACTTCACTACATGTACAGCATCTGTACATGTGTCTCCAAGTCAAATGCTGGTGGAAGACTAATATTTAAAAAAGAAAGTCAGTTTAGTCTACATTACATTTGTCAAACTACATCATGAGCCCCAAGTTAGAGATGCTTTACTTTCTAAATAAGAGAAATGCTGTTATTATATTTCATATTGTGGCTGTGCCACTCCTGTGCCCTGGGACAGTTTGGTCTGTGCCAGTGAACATGCACCACTGTCTCCAACAGCCTGCAGCAACACCCAGCACTGATCACACCTCCTTATCATGCTGTTGTACTGCAACGGAAACTCTGCAAAGAGTAATGTTGAAGTAGACAAGTAGTGCTACTTGTAATAAAAACTCAGGAAATGATGATGTGATTCTGTTTGATACATACACTGCTATGATACGCAACTGGCTTGGATGTAAAATTTGAAACTGTACATCAGTTCAGATTGCCCTTTAGTCATTGTTAACAGAAGGGCTCGAGTTCTATGACATTGTTGATTCTGTGGATTCCCAAACACAGATTGGATAACCATGATCCAGAGGTTAAAAAAGTAGTTCATCCAGAAAATTGCATTTCTTTTAGCTCAGGAGCAGGCCAGCGAGGTCTCTTTGCTCTGCTAACTTTTTTTCTACCAGACAACCTCTTCATCCTTTCACGAAAAGTATTTTCTTTTTTACAACCGAACACTTTTCTGCAAACTCAGAGAGCTTCGACTTTTAAGAAATACACTCAACTTGAAGTTGTGACTTGATGTAAACCATAGACGGTGTTTTTTATGTTCATATCTCTGCTCATTAAACAAACAAACAAAACACTTTTATTGCCACAATTCAAGACTTACAGCATGTAAACATGCCATGAAAGAGAGCAGAAAGAAAACAACATTGTTTGAAGTTTTATTAAAATGTTTAAACACTTATATCTAGATGTGTTCAGTCTATTGCTGTTCATTTCTCAAATCCACAGTGATACACATCTGACCAGACAACCAAACCTACAATATTTACCCATGCCATTCTGTTATGACAGTCTCACTACCTGTTATTTTTCTGCCTATACAGCCAGCAGTGACTGAAGTTAACCCAAAGTCTGTAGTTGTCTGTGTGTGGACATTTGAAACAAATGGCCATGGGCAACAAAGCGGAGACAACCCATCCAGATTATGTAAATACCAGTCTGCCTGCCTCGAACTGAATGTTAATGCTCTGATCTGAAATGCTAATTGTGTCTTGTGCGATATGTCGAAACACTGAAGAGCTGCATTGTGGGATGGAAAATTGAAAGCTGGTTTGTTGCCGGTGTTGATCCCAACGGACCCTTTGATTATAGCAATAGCAGACAGGTACTTATTTTAGGAACAAATGTGGGCAATACCTTGCAATAACTTCACACGGATGTAAAGGGACTCATAGTGTTTGTTCATTGAGATGTAAAGAAGATGTTGAAATGATGATTTTGCATAAAAGGCTTGAAATACCTCCAGTGATGGAAAAACAACAGGAGTAACTGGAGCAGCCAGAGTACTCCAGGCTTTGATGCACTGTGCCTGTTTTAGATTTGTTTGTGCATACTGTGGTGCAACAAAATTACACAAGCTGGGTAAACGAGCAAATTCCCTAAACACGTACGTTTCGACTTGTTTCACAAAGGCTGGAAACTTTGGGAACACATTTACAAACGGTGTTGCATGGTAGACTTTTGTAGCACTGTGCCAAATCCAAAATGGCAACAGGTAGGAAAAGTGGCGCTGGTGTATAAGATCTGCTGTGCACATCTGGAGCTGATGATACATGAGCATCAGTGATCAGTCCTACATCACACTGATGGAGGAAGCGGTGACCTTTGAACTGTCCTTGAGATAGAAGTGTAAAAAAGACAGAAGTGTGACATCTGTCCAAGAAAAGATCCACATGCACTCATGTATCTTTACTTTTAACAACTCAGAGTGATTTTGTGATATAAGAGCACATTCCCACAGCCCGCTGTCCCCTTCCACCTCCCACCCACCCAACCACCCGTTCTCTTTCACTCTCTCCCCTCCAATTTTCCATAATGCCTTACAGATTTTACACTCAATCCACCTTTGCGATGACAAGGCTTTGAGGAAATCCAATTCCACCAAGCTGTTTTCAGAACTTACTCTCCACAGGCACACAGTCGCTCTCACACTCACTCACATACACACACACACACACACACACACACACACACACACACACACACACACACACACACACTACCATCTCCACAAATTAGTCAGGGAACAAATTACCTGCATTCTGAGTGTGATCCCACGCACTTTGCCGGCTGCCTTACACAGGTCCCCTTTTGAAGAGCAGCCATGTGATTTCTCTCTCTTTTGCCCTGCAGGCCCCTTTGCCTTCTGCGAGGGATTCTGGAGTTGAATTTTAAAACTATGTATGGCTGCTGCCTGCGCTTATCAGCGCGTGCACAAGCGGCATGCAAATCAGACCAGGATCACACACCGCATTGGAGGCCTACACTCAAAGGCAAGCTTAATTGCTAATTGGGTATCTAGGTGTGAAACTCACACTGCCAATGAGAAGCAGGAATGTGGATGTTTTAAGGCCAGTGGTTGAACTAATTAATTTTAATCTGAATGTTATTAAAATTTGTGGATTCCCTGCATTTTCTATGAAAAAAAAAACACAGCCCAAGAGAGTGCTGTGGCAGTACTTTTAACAGCAATTGGACATGTTGTGGTGTGGTTTTATACTCTGTGAAGTCATTAGTGTGGTGGTTTTGCAATGCTGATGTGGTCATCCGAGGTGGTGTTTTTACACACTGCAGTTATCATACAGTAACTCTGATATTTGTCAGGAATGTAGCCGGACTGCGGCTGTGGAGGGGCGTGATGCTTCTTTGTGCACATACAGGGCATTTAAGTTATTAATATTCTGCACAAATTATGAAAAGATCATTCGTGCACTTTAACATTGCATCAAGGCGATTTAAAATGTTATCAGGCCTTCTGGTTGCTTTTGTGTGATTGGAAAGATTATTCTCAGTCAGGTGCTGATGAGTGATGTGTGTGTTTGTGGGTGGAGGGTGTTAAAGGGCTTTTTTTTTTTTTTTTTTTTTTTGTCCAGGTGGTTCAGTGGGTTGGTCACCATTAGGGGGTTCTTTGACTGAACTTTGTGAGTCTGTGGTGTTGAAGGAGGGTCATCAAAACTGCTGCTGAACAATAGGCAGCGACATGAGGAGGAGGGTGACTGCGCGCAGAAACACTTCTCCAAAAGGGCAAAGGCCAGCTGTGACAGGTCCAGATGTGTGCGTTGACCTGACTCGCATTGCCAGACGATCTTTTTTTTTTTTGCTCTGCACGATTTGTATTATTCTGAAAATGCGACACACATACCTGCCTCTGAAACAGCGACAGCCCAAAAGAGCCGCAGGCGCTACAATGCTAATGTTGTCGGGGGCTTTGACTTCTCCCAGCCATTGCGAAGAAGCTGCTCCGTGTGACAGCCACGGCGCCGCTCTTCCCCCGGTGTTCTCTATCCCGCTTTTTACGCCTCTCCACATTTGGCACAAGTGTGTTTTTGGGGAAAAAAGAGCCGACCGCGTCCTATCTGTTAACCTTTAAGGTCTGCGTTGTCATGGACGAAACGGACATCATGGACTTAACGCATCAGAAAGCGAGGAAGAGACCGCGTCCAATCAGTTCCGTGGATGAGTCCGTGCATGCTTCCCTCAAACGGCTCCCGATCCGTGCGGCGGAGTGCAGGGAGTCCTCACTGATGTTCGCAGTCAGAGGAGAGCCCGTTCCCGCAGCGTCTCTCAAGCAAAATGACCATTCGGTGACTTCCTCTCCAACCACAGTGATGCCGGCGCAGGTAAACGCGTAAAGTCCGATACTGTGTGGGGATGAAATAAAGAAAGAAATGACTGTAAGACTGGGGTCACTTTTGCTGGAGGAGCGAAGTGGCACTTAGGTTTTATTGGATGCAATGTGTGAATAGATTCCTGCTGTCCTGAAATGTAGAGTGCGCACTATTGTCAAAATGTTTGCTGCTTTAATTTACTGTTTGAATTATTTTCAGACTTTTTTTTTCTATATCTGACTGTATACTAACCTCCAGTGATTGAGATGTTGCAGACTGTATTTTCTCCCATTTGCGCACAGGCTCTGAAACTTTTTTGGGGGGCTAAAGTAATTTTCGTCTGAGAAATTGTACTGCTAATGGTGTTTGTAGGTTAACAGGAGACAATTTCTCCAAATCCTATTACAGTATTCAAATCATAGAGTCATTATTGCTCATTTCCAAGACTATGAGATTGATGCTCCAAATTAATTTGGTTTTGGAGATTATGGCCCACAGGAGTGGATGCTTGTGGATTGTGGCAACATTCAGGTCAAGGTCAGGCTGCTCTAACTTGCAGAGAAGAAAATCTTCCCTTTCACTCCCGACTGTGGAGTGTGTTATGTTACCAAATATTAAGACTGTTTTGTTTAATCATTTAATTTTTGAAAAATGTCTGAGTCTTAATCATCAAACCCCCCTGTGGTTGTAATCTGCAGAAGAAAAACAGAGCTAAATACATCTTCCTATCTGTCTCACCTGCCCGTGTTATAATATTTTGTTGTGTTTTACAGGATAATCGCTCCAGCATGTCCAGGCCCATGATCACACGGTCACCAGTGTCCCCCTTGAGTAACCAGGGCATCCCAACACCTGCACAGCTCACCAAGTCCAATGCCCCTGTGCACATTGATGTGGGCGGACACATGTACACCAGCAGTCTGGCCACTTTAACAAAATTCCCAGAATCCCGGTGAGTCTGCTTTACCATGTATTTGTATTTTAAGTGCATGATGGAGATAAACTTTGCGGTTTTTTTCCGACAGTCGTGAATGTTTGTGTCGTGAATTAGCAGGGAAGCAGATTGTGGAAGAGTCTGTGTCTCATAGTTTCTGTTCAAATCAGATGTGTTTATCAGCGTCAGAAGGTCATGCTGTTTAATGTTTAATGTCATCCTGTGACATTAAACGGTCAAATGTCACATCTCTTCAAATCACAAAAATATCTCATGGATGCACTTGGTGGAGAGAAACTACTCCTTCTATCCCCCCTCAAAAAAATCTGCAGTATCAGTTTTTGGATTTACCAGGTAGTATCATAAAATGTTTCCTTGTGAAGTAAAGCGCACAGTTATTTTGAGCCGTAAACAATTGTGGGGGGATTAAAGTGCCGAATGCAGTGCACAGACAAAAGCAACTTGGTTATTCTGACAGATGTCACAGCAGCAGTAAAGGGCCAAAGGGCATGGGGCCATCTGGAGGCTGGGAGGCCGCACTGTCGCTCCAAGCCCCGGCCCGAGGGTGACTGGCACCCAGCCTCAGGCAACCTACTACCAGCTGGCCCTGACCTTTTCAGACCACCTCTGTTTTTAATCTTTTTCTTTCTTCCTGTCTTTCTTCATCACTGATGTGTGTGTTGAGCTCGGTAATGCGTGCATGTTGGTGCGAAGGTGTGAAAAACATTTCAGAGCTTGAGAAAATGAGTGAGTCACATCCCTTTGCACATACTCTTGCTTCAGTGTATTGTTTTTGCCTCTCTCTCTGTTTCTTTTTTTCTATCCCTTTTCTCCTGCAAAAGAAGGTGTAAGAAACAGAAACATAACCTCAAGAGTAGTATACTGATAATGAACTGAATTTGAACTTTAGCATGCAAAAATCATAAAAGATCATTAATGTTGACATGTTGTCGCCCCATGCCTCCCTCCCTCCATCCCTCCCTTTCTGCTTAACCCACCACCCCTCCCGTCTCTGTGGGTAGAATTGGTCGTCTCTTTGATGGCACAGAGCCTATAGTCCTGGACAGCCTGAAGCAGCACTACTTCATTGACAGGGATGGACACATGTTCCGCTACATCCTCAACTTCCTCAGGACGTCCAAGCTCCTCATACCAGACGACTTCAAAGTAAGTGGATGTCCATCCTAGAAACTGTAAAGTCCCGTCAGCCAGTCAGCAGTCCTACAACTTAGCACACACAATGAATGCTAAGGCCATGGAATGCCTTTGGTCACTCGTCCTCCATGAATTACTGAAAATGGGTCCCATGCTGCAGACAAAATATCAGGGAAAACAAAGTTCGATTATAATGCCTTTACCCATCATGAGATGTAATTTGGTTGCCTCCAGCTATTAGTGACTACAGATTCTTTTGAGATATGTAAGGAAAACAATAAGCTTGCACGAAGACAAATAAATAAATACTCTGGCGCCAATGACCACATTGCATGTGCAAGATTTCTTCAGTGCTCTATATTCTCGTGCCAAGTATCCATCCAGGGTGAGTCTCACTGTATGTGACACATTAGCATTTCCTATATATATATATATATATATATATATATAAAACTCTTATGTGTCATTTAGTCAGTAATTACTGAGCTTGCCCTGGGAGAAAACAAATAACCACATTATCTGATGGACTGTCCACAGTGTGACTCAATCAGTGGAAAGTATGTCAGTTAAAATAAGCAAAGACAAAAGACAGGCTCAAGTTCAGGCCACATTCACATGAGTAGATTTTTAAGAGAAACATGAGAAAACTTGATTGTGGTGCGATTTAGGCCTCGCAGTCTTGCGAGTAAAAGATCTGCTCCTCTACCCCACTCAACCCTGTGTTACATGTCGCAATAAATCTCCTCTACTTCGCCATGGTTTATTGCTCGTTCATGTAGAACGGTGGTTTCCAAACTTCTTTTTTTTATGGTTTGTGTTCACAGAAGAAAGAAAAACACAATATTAAACTGGTTAGCTTATTCTTTTTTTTTGGTTATTTTGCTCTCTATTATACCTAGAAGCACTGTATGCTGCATTTAGGCTACCAGCATCCTCTAGTTCAGTTCTTGACCTTAAACAAATTACAGAGGAGAGATTATAGGTTATTTTATCTGTAAATAAAAACATGCAGACTGGAAGTCTTATTCTACACATTAGTTTATTGCTACCGACAGTATGTTGGAAAGTTTTCTGCTAATCATAATCTTTCCAGCGTTGACCTCATGACCCAGCATGAGTCACACACTGTTCCCATTTTATAATTTTATACAGTATGCAACATTTTGACAGCCTGTAAATCTTTAACCCCTCACTCATTTTGGATGGTAAATATATCCAGTTATTTACTGTGTTGATATTTGCCCCACAAACTTGGTCAAGTATCAAAAATTTCATTGGAATTACATCTATATATAACCCTTTATAAGAATTATTTGGGCAAATTTGCCCTTATCAGATGGGTGACAGTAAATAGCTGACTGGAAATGAGGGAGAGTCTTAAACCAATAGGTCACCAGGATGCCCCAAGCCTTTTCTTTAAAAAAAACAGTTGGTATTTATGATAAGATTTGTTACTTAACTGGTAAAGTAAAACTTACATAAGCAGAATGTAACACATTTAAAATAAGAAACACTATCTGTAATGGTTTTTTTTAGAAATTCCAACTTTAAAAACTTTTAAAGACATTTCTTTTTGCTGTATACTAAGATGTCAACACCCTTTGCCTCAACAGGACTACAGTCTCTTGTACGAGGAGGCGCGGTATTTCCAGCTGCAGCCCATGCTTGCTGAGCTGGAGCGCTGGCGCCAGGACCAGGAGCTGGGCCGCGTGTCGCGCCCCTGCGAGTGTTTGGTGGTGCGCGTTGCACCTGACCTGGGCGAAAGGATCACACTCAGCGGTGACAAGGCCCTGATTGAGGACGTGTTTCCGGAAATCGGTGATGTCATGTGCAACTCTGTCAATGCTGGCTGGAACCATGACTCCACGCACGTCATCCGCTTCCCACTTAATGGGTACTGCCATCTCAACTCTGTCCAGGTAATGAGAACAGCTGGCTGTTGTATTTTATCCAGTAGTCCTCAATAAGTATAAACACTGAAAGGTTAAACAAAGTAAGGTTCCCATTTGATTGGGGAGGTCATGATCTGTTCATTCAACTTCTTTTCATCTGCTGTTATATTTTATACTTTTACTGATGTCTGACTGCAAAATCTTATCTTTTTTAATCTAATCGAATCACAAGAACAGCCTCGCAGAAAAATTTGCTCTTTGATGAGTTCATCAAAGTATCAATTTAACAAGCCATCATTACACAAATCTACCACCATCTTTACTTTTATGCGATCTGACCGGAATAATGATTTCAACTTCGTCCTCACATCTCTCCTAGTTGCCCGCTGTGCTCCACACAGATGAAAAGCCGTCACAATTAAATCCATAAGTCATTTCAATTGTGGGCCTCAGTGCCAACCTGCAGAAAAGGGACAGTAAATTGGTTAATGGTTAATTTTGACGCATTAAGTGAAAGAATGGCCGACACCTTGTATCATGATGGAGAGTCACATGAATGTGCAAAGAGATGGGAAACCTGCTGACAGCAAGAGGAAGTGGGCAATTCAGGATACAGTGAAACACTTAGACATAAGATGATTCTCCTGAGTGTCTTGGAGGGTTGTTGGATCAATGATCAATTTAAACTAAAAAATAATCAGAGAAATGAATCAGTGGAACACATTTTTTGTAACATTTCTTACCGAATAGTCCGGTCCACAAGACTCCAGCATGTGAATACCAACAATTCTCTGAGACTGTTCTGGTCGTCTACAGCAACAGAAAGCAAAGTTAGAAAAGTAGTCTTGTTGAACCTTTACTGTTGTCTTAATTAAGACGAGTGTTGGAGAAGTTGTGATATCTTGGGATGTACTAGCAAGATGGATCTATAAATAAGTTTCTTTTAAGAACTGAAGGCCAGGTGTGAGCTTGACACTTGGTGTTACATTTATACTGTATGGAAATGATTATCCTTTCATGGGCATAACACTGCAAAATCATACTTGTAAGACGGAAACAAGAAAGCTTAAATTAATCTTTTATAGTCAGCATGTATTTGGCAATATTATATTTCCCTGATTATATATTGACATTCCACTAATTCATTGATGCTAAAATCCTCAGATATGCATCAATAAATGATGGAGGAGAGGCATATTTGAATAGATTTTCAAATGATTTGGACTGTGTGTCTTCATCTGAGGAAGTCAAGTCTCCATCTCCCTCCCAAAAACACACAAACAAACCCATCTCTGAAGTGTGTGAGTCGTGGAGAGCAAGCAAGAGAGTGAGCATGCTCCCTGGCAGGTTGTCCCCAGGCTGGGCCCATAATCCTGTTTGGTTATTAAAGCACGCCGGCGGTGGATGCTGTATCTGCGGCTAATGGAGACAGGGCGGGGGGGTTTGAGAGAAGGAAGGGGGGCAGAGAGTGCTGCCAGCAGTAGGGGGACCTTTGTAGTTTTGGCGGAGGCTTGGGCCTGGGGGCTGGGGGTAGAAATGGGGAGAGGGGGTTTTGCTGAGCAGTCCACACTGAGCCAAGTGGCAGAGAGAAAGCCTCACTGCTCCCTGGGGCCTCTTCGATGGAATGTGATCCTACAGCCCCCCTGGATACGTCTGTAGATGTCTGGAAGGCTGTGAGATCAGGAACAGCTACACACACACACACAGACATGCACACGTGTACACCAGAAAACAATGAAAATGAGGCATGAGGCAAAATAAATGAGAGGCTCTTGGTTTTGTGAAAGTCTTGTGAAAGTCTCATCCAAATTCCCGTCACAGGCCGTGTGTTGCTGCAGCTTACTCCCAAAGCTGTTTCCAATGCTAGACTTAACACTAACTCGGCAGCATGTAACTAGGAGAGTTTCGGATGATTCTGTGCTTTATAGATTTGCAGTAGGAAACAAAAGGTTAGAGGTTACATTAATGTTTTAGCAACACAGTTTGGGCAGAGCGATGGACCTCCACCAATGATTTACTGGGCATTTTGACTTCCAGGGTGACACTGACTATCAGAGATATATGAGCAAACACTGCCGGTCACAACAAAGGACGCTAATGATGTTTTTCCCTCTGTGATGGATGTCCTGTATTGCTCTGACATCTTCCTCCCTCTGTCCCATTCCACCTCTTCCAGGTTCTAGAGCGTCTCCAACAGCGTGGCTTCGAGATCGCCGGCTCCTGTGGCGGAGGCGTGGACTCATCCCAATTCAGCGAGTACGTCCTGAGGAGGGAACTGAGGAGGACGAGTCAGCGAGGATCCAATTCAAACAGGATAAAGCAGGAGCAGCTGGACTAGAAACCTCCCGAGCAGTAGGAGGTGCTAGACTTTTCTGTGGCAGCCAAACACTCAGTGCTGCAGAGCTCTGTGGACTCTGTTTTTCTTCGTTACCTTGTTGATGTTTTTGTTTTCTTAAACTTGAAAACCATCTAGAGAATAAAAAAATGAGGTGCAACAGGAGATTTTTTTTGCCATAAGAAGATACAAGACATTTGATAAGTTTGAGATTGCAAGGACATTTGTGATTGTCTAGCCCCCATCAGCCAATTTAAAAAGGATTTATATACGCTGGATCCCCAAACAAAGTTTGTTTTAAAACTTAGAGCCTACATTAGGTTGAATATGATTTCTATTATACCCATATAAATTAAAAAGGCTTTTATTGCTGATGTAGTATGTTGCATAGCTTGTCACCAGTGACTTGATTTTGTTGTCTCACTGGCAAATTGGCTAAGTCTGTTTTTATCCCTCGCTGTAAAAAGGTCACTAATGTGTTGCTTACAGTACAGAATGTCTCAGATGTCATAAACAGTTAGTTTCAACAAAGCATCTTTTTTCACAATTAACATGATGTTTAATATTGTGATACCAATGAAGTTTTTAGTTTTTTTTGTTTTTTTAAAAGTTATTTTATTGGATCATGCCATAAAATATAGTTGCCATCCTCAAAATGAAACATCAAAGACCATTCTATACGCAGTAAAGAAAATAATTTAGTAAAATATTATGTCATACCATTTGCCTCATTGGGGAGTATGAACTACTAACCCCTATGTGCTACCTTGGGAATTATTTAATTGGATCATAATATTCCTCTGAGTCATGACCTGTAAATTTTTTCATTGTATATGTGTTTGTGGGGTTTTTTTTTTTTTACATTGAATCTTTTTAAAGCAAATTTGTTGCCTCCAACATGACTGAACAGATTAAAGCTTATTGTATGCCCACTCCAGGATCAGTTTTACTCAGCACATATTGATATGAAGTTGGATATAAAGTATTTCTAAGATGACTGACCCACCTACGCTCCCTAGATTTGAGTAAAGAGGAATGTAGCAAAAAATGTGAAATAAATCTCAACTAAAGTTGTCATGGTGTCTGTTCGCTGTTTTTATGTTGCTGCAGGGACTGCTTTCACATGTCTGCCCAGCGTTGCATTTCAAGCACAGTGGTTAAATAATAATTCCTTAAATTTGAATTTACTGCATCTATCCTACCTCTTAAGATTCTTTCTAACATACTGAATGTGTTCAGTGGAAAACAAGAAGCATTTACATTATGTAGTGTTTTATAGTACAACGAGAGAGGTAAAGCTAACTTTACCAAGGCAATATTGTACCTTGGAGGATTTATGCTGGTGCATCAGTGACTACATGGGCCATTCTTTACTTAGTTATATTGAATAGAGCCGACTTCTCCACGCAAGTCTGTCAGTTGTGCTACCACATATCCCTGCAGGGCCAAAATCCAAAGTGAAATCCCACACGGAGCCCTGTCGTCTTGTCTTCATCCCTTTTGGCAGAATCTCCACTTTCTTTGGCTATCTACGGTTTATGCTATATGTCTCCCTTTCAGGCCTCTTTGCCCTAGATTCCCGTTTGACTGACTGTTATTCTCATAGGCTAGAGGTGCAACTGTGAGTGCTGCACAGCAATGCTTTGCTCTCAATCATAAAATCAAAATATCAGTGCTTGTGTAATTGTATTCATGGAGCAGGCATCAAACACAGCACCAAGCTAAAACTACTGGACTTGCAGACTTTAAATACATAGCATACATGAAATAAATCAAAATATTGTCATTCCAATATTCAAACATGAGCCCCTTTGTTTTTGTTTTTTAAATTTTCCTCAAATTCTCATTAATGATCATTTCAAAGGAGCCAAATACTACCTGATAAATGTTTAAAACAGGTCAATTTCATTAACTTAACCAAACCAAACCAAAGACAAGAATAGTTAGACATTCAGAAAATACGCTTATTCACTTTCTTGTCGAGAGTTAAATGAGAAGATTGATACCACATGTCTGTGCAATAAAAATAAAGCTTCAGTCAGTTAGCTTAGCTTATCTTAGCATAGCATAGAAACTGTAAAACCATATTCACCACCGTCATTTTTACAGTTTTCATTTTGTGCAGATTAAACAAAGAAGATATAACATGTCAGACAGTGAGCTTTACACGTACTTGTAAGCAGATTTTGCTACTGTTGGGCAGTTAACAAGACTAGCTGTTCCAGTATTTGTGCTACTCTAAGCTAACCATATTTTCTAAAATGTCTAACTATTGTTATAAAACTATCAGTAAAGATTTTTGACATATATCTGAGTAGCCAGCTGGGATAGGCTCCAGCCCCCGCACCCCTGATAAGGATAAAGAGTTACAGAAAATGGATGGATATCTGAGTTGCAACTTTGTTTAGATATATGAATGCTAATCCATGGCCATAAAAAATAGCATTTTTCCTAATTAAAAACATTGTTAAGGATGGTGTAAGAGATAGAATGAACATGTGTTTAGTTTAAAATTCAGCTGTACTTTTTGTGCACCCTATGTGATTTTTAAGTTGGTTACCTGTGGGGCAGCCTGAGTATAATGAGACCCTGTCCAGCCCTATCTCTTCTCACTTCCTGCATTCACACTAACTTGAAAAGGAATTAGAGATATCCTCCTCTCCGGACACAGCCTGTTGGAGAAAAGATGAATGGTATTAAGAAACTGACTTCCAGTCCTTTAGAGGACAGGGGTTTTTGAGGAGAATAAAGCAATTTGAGATCCTCCTCTCTTCTGTGGTTTGTCTGTGATCATGTCTCTCTCACTCGCTTTCTCTCTAGTGATTATTTCCAGTCATCAAAAGGCAGAGTAGGGCCTGGAGAGAGTGGCTGTGGCCATCTTTCCCTTGCACCTCAGGCTCTGCTTACTCACCACTAGTGAAGGTCAGTGGATGGACTCATTCACCTCGTCTTCAAATCATCAGCCCTCACAGTGCTCAGTTGTACAGCACTATGCAAGCAGTGGCTCCTGTTCCTAATGAATGTCCTAACTAAATACACTTATTAGATGATTTGTACTCTGGACTTAGTCTTATTCTATTTGCAGTCATCTCTCTTGTTCTGTGTTGATCTGTAGGTAATATTCTGTACTGTAGGTGCCTCCTACCTTTATTGAAAAAGCCTCTTGGCCATTTTGTGCCAGCAAGATAATTATAAATGTAACCCGTGGCAAAAAAGCAAAACACAACTCCCACATCTCTCCCTTGCCATTTCTCTCTCTCTCTCTCTCTCTCTCTCTCTCTCTCTCTCTCCTCTCCCCTCCTCCCGCTCCCTAAGCCTCGGGAGCTGATTTCAAATTTTCAAAGATATCTCATAGTGAGGCTGTGAGATTGAAGGCTCATAAATACCTTTATTATAATATAATGGCCATATATTTCTAGCAATTATTTCTAGTGGAAAAATTAGTTCATCTGTGTGATGAATGCCTGCACAGTCTTTGGGGCTTTAAATGTTCTTAGATGGACATCCGCTGGTAGGATAATATCTCAAATGGACAGACGCTTGTAGAATAATATGTCACAGTGGCTTTGCTTGAGTTATAGAAATTCAAGTCTTAGTGTGAAATGAAGCCAGTCTAAATACAAAAAGCCCAGCACCTGGAAAGATGAGTTCTTACGTCTGAACTTGTTTGAGAAGAAGGCTACATGCTTTTGTTTCCACAGTACTATATTAACACACAATCCTTAGTAGGGCTCCAAAATTACTTTTAATAATCCACTTTGAATGTAGGAGATTTTAACCCAGTAGGTTAAGCTTTGGTAACCTGATGGCTTTGTCAGCTCTGCCATACAAGATGTTCTGGCAGCACCACCATTTTCTTGGAATGTAAAGCAACAGCGGAGGTGGATGTTTGGTGACAAAAGCCAACAATAGCCTTTTTTCATTCAAAAGAACCCGTCTTTTCACATTTTCTAGTCTCGGTGATCCCTCAAAATGTGTTTTTTTTTTAAGGAGTACATTTTAAAACCATAGTCACAATGATTTAGTGTTGAAATTCCATAAAATTGTGAGATTAAAAAAGTAGATTGCTGTCAAAATCAATGCAATATCCTGACTGGTTTTCTTACACTGGATCTTACACTTCCTGTAAGGTTAACAAGATTAAAAGTCTAGAGAAATTTCTCTGTGAGACTGTATTTAGGCATGGTGTTGTTTTGTGCTAAATGCTAGCACGCTAACATGCTCACAATGAGAACGTTAATGGGCAGATGTTTAGCTGGCATAGTGTTTACCATGTTTACCATTTTAGTTTAGCATGTTAGCGTGCTAACATTTGTGAATTAGCATGAAACACAAACTGATGGGAATGTCGTTAGTTTTGCAGGTATTTGGTCATAAACCAAAGTATTGGACAAGGCGAAATGTTAACAGAATGAAAAAAGTCGCCAGATCACCAAAGTTATTTCAGTTCAGTCTGAGGGGGCACAAGCTGTGTGGCAATCCATCCAACAGCTGTCAAGACATTTCACTGAAAACCATAAATGTCAATCTCTGGGAACCATGAACCAAAATTGTGTGCCAATCCAGCCACTAGATGTTTGATTTTGACCTGCTATTGGCAGAGGTAGATGAGAAAAGTAGAAAAGTCAAGACAGTAATTGGGATTCATTGGGGACCATGAATGTTTGTAAATTCATGTTTGGTGCAACCCACCCTAATGTTGCTTAGATATTTCAGTCTGGACCAAAGTGTTAGACCGACTGATTTACTGACACTGCCTTTATCGTGCATCATGGTGCTAGCATGGCTAAACATTAGTAATCCCGCAGCCCAAGCTGCAAATACTCAAGTGATGTTGCTTGAGTGATTTTGTCAGATTTGACAAAGTTTCTCTAGAGTCATAATAGACATTATTCAACTGTATAACTGGCTATATAGTACTCTACATGACTGTTAAAATAGACACTGGAGTGCTCCTTGACTAAAAAAGAGAGTGAAAGGTAATCCAGCCTAGTTGCTTAAATGATATACGCTGTTAATTCTTTTTTAAATGTAAATCTTTACTCTCAATTATTAGTAATTAATAAAGATCCTGAGAGTTTACACTTCCACCAATGTCGTTATACACCTGTGCCCTGCAGCATGCTACAGAGAAACTACACTTAGCTTACCTTTTATGTGAAAAACATTCGATTATACGTACCAACTTTCATCAGACCCTCCACTCACCTCATGGTGATTGGGCTGTAATATGTGACAGTGCTCCAAGTGGAGGATTTCAGGTAGTGCTCCATAACATGCTGCGCTTTCCATTGTTTATTTATCAGTCAGGCCTAGAGTTATGGTGCGCTTGCAGTGAGGAATTTTAGACCGGACTATGGTCGCTGCAGGCCCCTTGGCATACACTGTACACTGAGAGGGAATCATTTATATTCTACTCCAGAGGTAACAGAAGAACATGAGATTGGGAAACAGCTCAAACACCACTCTGCTTGTGAGGCTTTAGGCGCAGAAAAGTCAAGCTGTTTTTTTAGGGGGGGCTGCAGAGCATATTCAAGCAAGTTCTGTTTTTCTTTTCTTTTTTCTTTTTTTTAAATAGTTTCTCCAAAAATCTCCTAATAAATATGCTGTGCTCAGTTCTACCTTCACGCTCACACATTTTACACTGACACTATATGGCTCAGTGGAGGTGTGATGGAATGCTGGCTTTGGTGAAATTTTCAGCAGCAATGAAATCTGACCAGTGAAGCTGCCTGTAAATGCTATAGGTGCCTCATTCTAACCTGTATTGAAAAAGCCTGGAGGGCGTTTTAAGCCACTGAGATAATTGCAAATGTATCCTTTGGCAAAAACAGCAGCAAATACGCCCCCTCACTCACTCCATTTCTCTTTTCTCTCACTCCCTCCCTCACTTGGTAGAGAATTAATAAGGGCTACCTATCCTTGATTAAAAGGTCTGAACTGTACTGTATTGCTCACCGGTAGCACCCCTCCCTACATCAGCCTTTCACATGGGTAGACCTGCATGTTAGGAGTGCTCTAATGATTCTGGAGCTTGCCATTCGAGGGCCACCCATCCATCATAGTGGTAAGGCCAGCGGCTTTATTATAATACAGAGGACAGACATGCTCCGAGGCTATGTGGGACACAATAGAGGTCTTTCAACAGACCTATAAATACATGATCTGTCAGAGTTGCTGTCCTGAGGGCGCTCTCAGCTAGGCTCTAGCCCTCCGGTTGGCCATCACTTATGCTAAGATATGCGCCAGCCCCCAGGCTAAGGCTAAGGCTCAGTTCATTTCAGCCCCTCATCAACCACCACATTCTACCTCCAGCCATGAGAATAAATAAGAACAAGATGAAAAAAAGTGATTCATTATGATGGAAAGCAAAACCTTAACAAAACAAACAAATGGAGGGAGTGAAAACAAACAGTGATAGCTTACTATTGAGTCTTTGGCAGCCGCATCTGAAAGGCTATTGCTGAAATAACAAGGAGGGATTTTGACCCAACACACACTTCATGAGAAGGTAGGATGGGAAGAATAGAAGAGGAATAAGAATAGGAGATGGGTGACCATATGGCTTACATTCTGAGACATTTGTTTTCTCATATCCCTGCTATAAACAACTAGTCAGAAAACAACTCAATAAAAGACGTGTCTTTTGGACGGATGTCAGTCTGGAGGAAGAAGTGGAATATCTCTGCCTCCTATCAGCTTTTCCCCCCAAAATGATGTTTTTGTAAGTATATTTTAAATGATATATGCAGCTCCTCCTCCTCCTCCTGCTCCTCTCCTCACCTTATCTCAGGTGAGAATCTCCTTTCACTGTTGCCCCCGAGCCAAGATCAGCAATCTGGGAGTTGGGTGTGTTCTTTTGGAGATTAGTGTGGATGGAGGCTGTTGCATGTTAGAATAATAAACAGGTGAACACCTTAACTCTGCATAATTCTCTATCTCTGTGCCACCTTAATGTATTAAAATCATATTCTTCCTCGGGGCAGAAAACCAGCAGCAGATTATGTCCAGGGCACGGTGAGTGGAAACCCAATGACAAATCTCACCACTCGCACAACAATGATCACCTGGGCAGGAGGCTCTTATTTATCATGCTTTTCACCAAATCCTGGCGTTTAGGGGTGTGATTCTACCTGGATGAATTGTAAGTATTGCTAATGTGACCGGTGATGTGGCACTGCCATGTTTACACTGGGACACACTTTTGTTGTATCTGCACAACAACACCTTCCTCCAAACACATGTTCACATACACACCGCCCAAGTTCTTCCTGCTCCCATCCAGAGCGTACCCACTCCACCAGCCCCCCTGAGTACTCCAAGGGTTATTCCGGTCCCCTTGACAGCCAAGCCAGGTAGGGGGTAGTGTTCATAATGGCTGGTGTTCTCAGCTTTAGATTTTAGTGCCCCCTCCCTTCACACACATGCACACAACAACGCCCCCTGCACCAGTCTCATCCACCCCCCAGCGCTCCCTCCCCAACTCACTCTTCTTCTTCTTCTACTTCTTCTTCTTCTTCTTCTTCTTCTTCTTCCCCCAGATCTCTCTTTGCCACAGCTGCTGCCTCTTGGCCTTGCCTAGAGCCTTCAGGAGGCTTCCCAGCTCCCTCTCCTTTCCCCTGCAGCCAAGAAGGAAAAGCAGGCAAAGGAGGAAAATAAAACTTCAGGCACACCACGCAAGGCCATCTGGGTAATCTTGTTCAAAAGGCTTGAGGTGATAGCTGCAATTTACACAGGCAAAAAAAAGAAGAAGAAAAAAAGAACAGACCTCATTTCCATACCTACCAGCCTCAAGGAGATGAAATTGAATAAACTAAGAATTAGAAAAGAATTACAGTAAAACCAATACGGAATATTCAACATTAGTTCATTTTGTCCTTGCAACACCCCCCTCCTCACACACACACGCACATACACACGCATCTTGTGATTTACTAAGAAAGAGAACAGTTGCTGACATGAAGGTGCCATGGACAGCTAAAACAGAGGCACACACTCGCAAGCACACAAACACTAACGCAGCTCTGCGCAAATACACGTGCAGACACACACACAGCCGAGGGGGGAAACAATATTTGCGATGAAAGCAAATCAAACTGAAATCCAACATGTTAAAGTCAAGTTGATTAGTGTGAAAATGTAAAAGCATCTTCAACTGGCATATCCCACAGTCATAAAGATATGTTAATTTGCAACTTAATGGCTGAAAGCATAATTTCGCTTATATAAACCTTGAAACATGCTGCATTTTTTAAAATGTGCCTTAATTTAATGAAGTAAACACCACCGCAAAACAATAAATGCCCCAATTAAAGAACAGGCATGAAGAGAAGTGTCTATTTCCCATTTTGCCCCCGCGGACATATGTACCCAAGCGTGTCTGTGCATTTACCCACACGCAGAAGCATATGCATCGTGTGCAGCTCATAAACATCATGCCTTCACGTTTCACATTAGCATATGTGTCGTGTTGTTTAAGATGTAGGTTATCTGGTGTGAGATCGAGGCTACATGTTTATGGCTACATCACATGAGAGTGCATGTACATGTGCGTTTGTCAGTATGTGTTCGGGGTAGGAATATGTGTCACTGTATGTAAGTGCACGTCTGTGGTGGTATGGTGTTACTGTATAATTGGTACATAATGTAGTCAGGGTTACCATTCATAATTGCATGCCTGTTATTGGAACATATTGTGCATTAAAGGCAGGATGTGCCCTCCTCTATTCTTCCTTCCTTCTTTGCCTGCTCCTGTGTCTGTATGTCATCTGGCCTGCTTCGCACCCCTGGGGGGCATATCCCATCAGGCTCGCTGTGCTCCAATGTGTCCCGACAGACCTGATGTGATCTGAGTGGCTGACGGGTTTGTCCCTGCTGCCCGCTGTCTTTTCTCCTCCCTGCTTCACTCACACATGTGCCGAAGAAACACACAACCTGATGCAGGCTGACTGGAGTTTGCACCTCCTGTGGAAAGCCTCCAATTTGTGCATGTGTAATTATCTGCTGCATGTGCATCCACCGAAACGTGTTCGGCATGTAGGAGCAGCGCCTGACACCTCACAACAATAATCTTGAGTTGAATCTAGAGTTTCACTTTTGCCGTGGATAATTTTAGTGTAGAATATGGTTACGTGCTTCACTTCTACTTTTAGTATCCATTTGAATGAGTGCATAAATGTGAACGTTCAATTATGAAACCCCGCTGGAGAGAAACAATGCCCTCTTGGTTCAGTAGCCATCTTACACACACACACAAAAGCCTGGGGGGATGCAGAAAGAGTGGGGGTTGGATACCATGAGACTAGGGCATCAAACTGGGGCTTAGAGACAGAGATATACCAACTGGAACCTTATACCTACAGGGTGTGTGTGTGTATCTATGTGTGTGTGTCTGCTCGCATCCTTGTGTTAACACAAACACACATATGGAGGAAGCAAGTGTCATACTGAGTGCTGCATAGGGGGAATGCAGTTTGTCGAGGCTCTCTGTGTATGTGTGTTTGAATATAATCTAATTGCTCACTAGTGGAGGACAAAATTGTTTTGCCTGCAGGTATAAGTATGGGTGGTGCTGATGAGAACTGGTCTGATATCTCAATCCACCAATCAGCTATGCAGGGCCACCCCACAGCCTGCCTCTTAAAATAGCGTCTCTCATGTACTAATACTGTGTATGTGAGCATAACATTCTTTGCTGATAAGATTTGGTTATTTGTTGTTAATTTTTTCCCCTAACATGGACAGTGAGAATTAGGATGGTTTAAAGTCGGTGTTGAAGTACAGCAGCAACGGAGAGCATCAGGCTTTTAGCCTTTAATTAAAAAAAAGATCAGGGGGATTTTTATTGATATTTCTCTGCACACTTCAGGCACAGAACTATAATGCCCCAAGTCCACAGTAATGTTTTTTTGATCAATGATTAACTACCTTAGTCGGGATCTTAGATCACCTTAAGGTGCTCCTCACAAGCTAGTTTGTCTTGTGGCTAAAATGAACCACAAACACAGAGGAAATAGCTGCAGAAATGGCTCAGGGAGGACGATGACGAAGCAATGTTATTATCCTGCTTGTGTCCATTCAAGCAGCACGACTCAAGTATTTGCCTGAACTCAAGGTAAAGGTCCGATAAGACAGGTGCCTTCTATCACTAATTTGCTCTCAGTGACTGTTGTGAAAAATGATGGATGGCTTCTTAGTTTTACTGTAGAGCTCAAACTTTTTCCACATGAATAATATTGCAGCTGTACTGCTTAAGATGACACATGAGGTTGGCCATTTCTGACATGATGTTTTGACACTGTCAACTCTGAAAATTCTTCCTTCAAAAGCCCAAGGACATAGCCGCCATTTTTTTTGGGGGGGGGGGGGCAAATATGACCCTCACACGGTCTGTGATCATTTTAACTGACTCGCCGTCAGGAGGGGAGGGGTCTCAGGAGGCCAGGCAGGTCAGGAGTCACTCGAGTCATGTGATGACCCCCAGGGTGTTGTTGGGAGTGACAGGGAGACCGAGAAGCAGAGCTGTGGAGTAGCTGCAAGCCCACGGGTGAAAAGGAGGTCAGTGGCCACAGGAAGCAGTGCAAAAGTGCCCAGAGCTACTGTCCTTAATGAGAGCACATCCCCTGAGGTGTATCTCCCAGCAGCCTAACTGCCACATGAAAAACTCCAATCTATATAGAGTGCTGTAGGCACATGAGAGCAGCCATTTTCATGGTCCATTCCCTAAGCCAGGAGCCATCTTGTGAGGTAAACAAACCCAAGTACAAAGATGTGCACCTTGGTACGGGGCCAGTGCTGTTCCATCATTCATACTGTGCTCTATGAGTCTTTGTCTTAACATTTGTTTGGTTTGAAAGATCTTGACTGCTTGAGTCTCAATAGGGGTCTCCTGCAATGCATTGTAAATTGATTTATTAATAAAGTGTGTGTGCTGCTGAGGAACAGAGGCTAATAAAACAGGAGCCCTATAGGGCGAGTGGGAGAAATACATTTGAAAATAAACTTTGAGTAACTCATTAGATTAAGAAAATTATAAGAATAATAACCCTGAGCACTGCCTGGGGAGGGAAATCTCATTAACAGGTTTTTCGATTCCTTCTTTCAATACATTTGTTAAAAGTGCCAGGGAGTGTTCAATTATCACCCGCCCTCTCACCTCCAAGACATAGGGTGACAAGAAACCCCAGAGAAACCTGCAGGGCCAGGGAGGGGCCACGTACACCAGAGCACACACATATCCACACGCATGCACACACGGTTTCACTTCATCCCCCTCTGAGTAATGGGCTTTCTGACCATTTGTTTAATACTGTCAACAAACAAGACAAGAGCTCCAGGGCTACTCAGGCAATACAATTCCACTCTTGAATGACTATGAGCACACTGAATTGCACACGCATGTATACTCTCAAGTCTATACATGTCCAAGTGTTCATACCCAAAAAAGGAAACTTTTGTCTATAAAAAAAATATTTCTTAGAAAAAGAAAATACTTTCATAAGAGCAACTAAGCGCCCCACCAAAGTTTTTTTCTTTCATCTGTTTCCAATCTACTTATTGGCCTTTGGGCTACGTCCTTGAGGCAGGAGGTTTGGAAGGCTATATTTACTCTGGAAACACTTACTGTGTCCTCCTCCTTCTCGAGACATGGCAGAGCTCAGGAGGGGGGTTTCAACTTGGCCCACCTGGAGTGCCGTGTCTCCACCCAACCCCCCTCTTGGTTGTAGTCACCAACACTGTGCAGCATTGGTTCATGCCTCGCAGGCCTCCGACTCCAGCAATTGCTTGGAAAGACATCACAATCTGGAGATCAAGATTGAATAATGCCAGCTTCCAAACACCACTTTGTATGATACAAAGCTGAAAGAATGGATTTGGACCATCTGTGGCCCATTGAAAGCTTGACCACAGCTATGTTATGGTAGCGCCCATTACCATTTACAAGCTAGATTTTTTAAGGCAGACATGAGATGCTGGGGAAAAAAGAAAGTAGAACTGTATGCTGTAAATGTACACTGTACTACTCCCTGTTTATTCCTGGTACCAACTCGCTAACAGTTAGCTTCACGGCAGCAGCAACACCTGAAGCCAACACCTCTTGCCAACTAATATTACTTAAAATAACCCTTGCGATCCATGCAAAGGCGGTGTAAAATGGACTTGTAATCATAATAAATAAGACAGCTAAGTAGACTCCTAATTAAAAAGTAAGACTTTAGTTGAGCCAACATGGTTAGACTGTCTATGTGCCAAATTCTGCAAAGGCTAAAAGCTATTTATGTTGTACCAGAAAAACAGTAAACGGTTTAACTCGTTGCACACTTGATGCAACCTTTTGACTTTTGATTTAAAAAATAAATAAAAAATCATGAAATGGTGGGTGTACACGCCTCCTTTGTCTATCAATGTGTCCAATAAATATGTAATGGCTTGTGCTTTATATGTGTGATTTACTTTGTGTCGGACCATGATAAAACTAAAATACACATATGGAGCCTGATGTGGGGTTTCAATCTGTGATTCTATCAAAGCAGTGAGCTACTAGAAAAGCTAGATCAACTATTTTGTCCTTAGGTAAGACTTGAATTATGACATATGGATGCAAACTAAATCAAAACCTCAGAGAGAATAGATATGAATGTTCCTATGATGAAGAATGTCATTAAATAACACACTGTGGATACCCACTGTATGCGTGGTGATTATTGTGTCTTTACACACAGTGTATACATGTGTCTGTTCTTATGAAAAAGAGGGAAGATGATTTGCAGATTGATAAAAATCTAAAAAAAAAAAAAAAAAAAAAAGCCAGTCTTTTAGCCGGAGGCAAGAGAGGAGTCATTTCTTTTCCAGCCCTCTGGCAGCAAACCTGGCGTCATCCATTTCCATTTCTCTGTTGCCTACGCAACTGTTGAAACTGCAGCATGTGCTTGGCTTGTTTCATTTTATATCCAATGGACTGGCATTTAGTGTGACAGAAGCAAAGAGAATAAGTGAAAAAATCAATCCTTTGAAAATGGGTTTTCATCAGGGCTACACTGTCTGATGTTGTGTTAAGTTTAAGAACAATGGCACGCAGTGGCATTGATGCAAAGCCCCCAGAAACCAGGATCAGACGACATAATCTTGAACAGAGCTGCAGTGACAAGAGTTTCAGACCGGCAGTGTCAGTCCGACCTCTGCCACTCATTAGCAGCAATTTCTGATCTGCAGATGTAGATGCATTGCAGGCTTTTTCCCCCCATTTTTAGTTATCATTGTATGAAAAGCACAGGTACTTATATACATTAAAATGGCTCCATTCTATTCAAGTATCTCAGTAACTCATGATAGCGTCACAGTGAGCCAGCATGCACAATACCATGACCCTAAAACTGAAGCAGCTAAATGGAATTCAGCCATCATTAATTTTATTATTTACACCTGTTCTCTTCCTACTGTGGCATGTCAAAATGTCCGCTGTGAAAAATTCCTACCTGCAGGCAAAGAAAGTAATACCTTCTGCAATTTGACATTAATGCCACCTAAAGGCAATAAATGCTACAACATTTATTTATTAACATTTTTATATATGTGCTGTTTGTGTGCGAATACTGTATATGTGTGTGTGTTTGAGGTTAATAATTGTTACCTGTTGGGAAAAGTTTAATGTTAAACCCAAATCATAGAAGGCTGTTACTTTTTAGATAAATTTAGTTAGTGTGACACAAAGTTACGTTTGGATCAATTATTTTACTTTAGCTAACACATGGAAAACAAAGACGATGGCAGCTATAAAGAAAAAAAGCGGTAACACTCAGCGGCTGTAGGTGTAACGTGCATTATTTTCTTTGCCTGTAGGTGGCAACACAAACGCGTCAACATGTAAGTCCAACTTTCTGCTGGTGGCACAGGATGGCATGTGCAAAACTGTCCTGCCATTGACTGAACAGCTCCATCTTGTGGAGACTTTGCAGCATGCTAAATGTGAATTACATGCAATTTTAATTGTGTGATTCACAAAAAAAAAAAGAAGAAAAAAACAACAACAATAAGACACGATGACCTAACAAACTATTGCTGCTCTGTCTTTAATACTAAAATATGTATTTGCTATACAAACAACAAGGTAAAAAGCAAAGCTTAAACCGAAATGGGTAATGGTGCATTCATGATAGAATGTAGAGCAAAAAACGCAGGCGGACACATACACACACACCATATACACACACATACACAGTCAAAGTTGTAGTGCCTAGTTTTGATTCAGCTCTTCATTAGCCACAGGGCCCAACTCCGGTTAGCTCCAGTATTAGGCTCAATTAGAACAAGATCCAATTAGAGGGCTCCTTTCCCCTGGGGCAAGGAGAGGCAGGAAATGGAGACTGAGAAATGTATAAGTCGACAACATGCGGACACAGCCAACATAAACAAACTTACTTTGTTGATCTCTGCTGTTGCTACGCAGGAGTCCTCTGGGAGTTAAAGCCCTGCTAGTCTAAGCTATGAGATAAAACAAAATAAAAAAAAGCCCTGCAGCAAAACATGAACTCTGTGAACACAAGGGCTCCGACACCATGAAGGGAACGTCTGGGCCCAGAAAATGAAAAGCCCACAGGCGTTTTCCATTTACAGCTAAAAATCCAGCACTAGCTCCTAGCCAGGGTTAGTATCAGACTCTCAAAATGAACACTTACACTACGGGGGGAACAAATGAGTAGCTTTCTATTGTCGCTCTATTAAATCTGTCGGTTAATAGACATATACCTTACTACTGACAGAAATCAATAATGTACAATAAGATAAAGGGCAGGAAAGAAAGAAGGAAAAAAACAAGGTAAAGGTATAATTGGTGAAAGAAAGGGGAAAAAAAGACAGACAAAGATCCAACTGTGATTCTGAGCTCAGTATTTCTGTCCTCCTATCAGTATGGTTAGAGGTGGTGATGGCGGCAATGTTGTGTGAGCTGTTTGGGCTTGCCCTTGCCTCAGGCCTCTAGTGTTCCTCCCCCAGGCGGCGTATGAGGGAAATGGTGTGTGGTGCGAGGGTAAACCTTGACCTGCCTGCCAGGAGGCTGCACACGGAATGAAATGAGCACAAACAAAGCGGGGGAGAGAGGAGGAGGAGGTGGAGGAGGAGGTGGAGGAGGAGGAAGAGGAGGAGGAGGAGGAGGGGTGTCAGGCAGCAGTGGAGGAGGTATATGGCTTTACTTGTATCACCACTACCCCCTTTTTTTTTTTTTGTTTTTGTCTGATGTGACTCTGAGTGGCAGGATACACAGCGTACATCTACAGCGGGACACACACATCTCTCTGATTGGGAGTGCTCAGGTGTTGTGGGTGGCATCCTGGTACGCTGCGAAGATGGAATGTGAAATGTTGCATTTCCCTTCATGCTCTGCCAAGTTGTGTTTCATGGAAAAATGGAAATCCCATTATGTCACATGCCTAACTTGGCCCTACAAACTCTGAAACTCATTTGTGAAATTGGGTTCAAGTCTTAATGAGTTTGTAGCTCTGCAGAGGATATATTTGTTCAGATATAAGTGAGTGTGCGGCAATGTATCGGTCCTGATTTTAAGTCAACTTTGTAACTAACTATCTGGAAACCTTAAGTTACTGTTCTATTCTTAAGTTATTTGATTCTGCTCACAGTGTTTGAAGATATCACAATTTGTTCATCCTTATCCCGTGAGGATTAAATAAATAAAACGTATAATTGCTGTGAACCAGCGTGTTGACAGAAATGTGTACGCCATATCACCCTGCTTACCTGTAAAAAGCCCAGTGAAATCCATTACATACTTTAGAGACGACTCATGAATGGAATAATTAGCACAGCATGCTTTCCGCCCGGCTGGAAGTCTCTCTCGATAATGAACAAAGGAAAGGAAATTAGCTTTTGTCTCATAAAGTCACAACTTCAAAGATCCCTGCCATTGCATTAATACAGCCATAGCCCGCAGCAGCATGGAAGAGAATAAAATAAGCACTCTCACTCAGACCCCATTCCTATCAAGGTCTTTCTCAGGACAAATACCGGGAGCTTGGCTCTTATAGACCACACACAAAGGACTGGATCAGTACAAGAAATTAGCAGAGAAGAAGGAATGCAAATCCATCCAAGCCAGATCTTATAAAACAGAAATAAAAGCAAAGTTTCTTTGTGGATTCTGACAGGAAATATGGTTTACATTATCAAAAATAATCATTCTCCAGGTGTAACACTATTTCCACATATTCTTCCTCCGTGCAGCTGGATGTACACTTAATCACATCAGGTCAACACTTGGGCCTGGGGCTTCCCAGCTGTGGCCTGGGCGACCTGCGATCGTCGTCTCGCCTAACTGCTGTTCGAGTCAGCTGCCCGAAGGAGTGTGAGTGGTACACTGATCTGGTGCTGGGTCATCCGGTCTGGCATTACTACATTACAGTACATTAAAAAAGGCCTGAACAGTCCAGTGTTTGTGGTTGGGCTGACAGGATTGATAGTGACGGTTACAGTTTAGGTCACAAATTGAATCAATATGAGGGGTTCTTCCAAAAACTTTCCAGTGTAAAACGTCTCTATGTTAAGCATACAGATGACAAGTTGTATTAGATTTTTACAGCATGCTCAACCTCCTCCTCATCAGCAGTATTGTTGTGTTATTGTCGTACTGTCTCAGAGCCAGAGGAAGCAGCGCCGAAGACCAGTGTGAGGCAAGTATTGTCCAAGGCACTCTCTCCTCGCCTATCTGCACCTTTATCTGCTAGGATCAGTTGTTAGTGCTGGCAGTTTTCCTCTCCTGTCCTCTGGAGAGAGGTGGCTCTCAGCTGGAGAGAGGCGCCAGAGGCTATGCACTGTCTCCATTGTGTGGAGAGACACATGGAGGACTTGAGAGACTCAGTGCAGGTGCAGAGAGGAAGAGTGAGAGGGAACACACCTGAGGGGCCTGATTTTTTATATATTTCTTTTCCTTTTTTTTCCCCCTCACAAAAGTCAGGCTTGTTTTTTTGAGGGGCCTTTTAGGTGCAGGGACATTTGTTGTCGGGAGGACAGATTTACTGGAGGTACACTCTACTGATGGGAGGGAAAGGGCCCTCAGTTAGAATGCTTCCTCTTTAACTGCCAGAGACATTTGGTTACAGACACGGGCTGCCAGAATAAATAAAAATTTTAGCACTGAGGACAAAATACAGGACAGTGCTATCACTGCTACTGAAACAATCTTATGAAGTCAACGATTCAAAGTGGCACTTTGAGTGTATACGGAAAAGGTGTGTGCATGTGTGAGGTCATACTCTTTAGTCACAGGGTGGATCCTGTTCCCACACGGACAGGACACAACAAGCTAACGCTAATAACCTCACCTTAGACTGGGAGGTTACCTGTGGAAGTGATCCTTTTGCTAACTGTTTGTTTAAAAGCTGACAGGCTACAAGAGTCTCAGTGACAGCATCTATTCATCTCGGGGTGTCAGAGAGAGAAAAAGAGCGAATGAGGGAGAGATAAAGAAAGAGAGAGTGAGAGAGAGAGAGAGAGAGAGAGAGAGAGAGAGAGGAGGCAGATGAAGAGAGATGATGAGAGAAAGCCCCGTAAAGAGTAAATGGGAGATTGGTGTTTTAACAATAGGCTGGATTTACCTTTAGCTTTGAAACATCTTCAGATCATCGTGGTAGCAATTTCAGAAATTCATCTGGCGAGTGACTGAATGAGTACTGATGTTTTCATCACTTTGGTTTTAATTATATGTCTCACTCAGCACAGTCTTCCTTCTACTCGGCTAATTTAGATTGAGATCCTTCCAGGCTTTCCCCTATCTTTCATTTCCCTCCCCTCCTTCTCTCCTCTCTGCATCCCATCAGCCCCTTTGTAGAAAAAAAGAGGAAGGAAAAAAAACCTTCATGTCTGTGACTTTCTTGCCCTCCAGCGTATGAAGCCCTCTTTTATTTTGATCATCGCAGCACAATGGATTCATGCCATTCTGGCAACTTTATTCAGTATCAGCCCAAATTTACATACTGCTTAACAAGTTTGTGCGTGACTGTTGATGCCTCTGATCAAAGTGCTTTTGGAAATCTTTCTCATCTGATTTTTTTCCTGCCCTTCATTTCAAATGCATGCTGCAGACAGGCATCTTTAACTCAGGGGCAAAGAAAGGTAACCTTAGTGCTGCACAAGCCCAAATGTCATCCAACAAGGAGGGCTCATGTCCTGGGGATAAAGATAATGTAATCTAAGCAGTATACAGTGTGTGACTGTGTGTCTTTGAGTGTGTGTGAGTGTGTGTATCCATGCTAGCCTCGGTGTTTGTTGGAGGCTTGGGTTTGGGGGCGGAGGGAGACAGGGGATGACAAAAGTCAAAGCAGTCATGTGTCATTTTCGGTGCTGAAGGGCTGGGACCTGCCTTCAGGGCTGTCCTCTCTGTCAGACGCACTCAGATATCTGCGCTGAACTCTCTCGCTGTCTCTTTTTCTTTTCGCTCTCTCCATCTTCCTCTCTGTCTTTAGCTAACGCACGCGCATGTTTGCAGCTGCATATTCGTGCACACAACAATTGTGTGCTCTCGGTAGCATACAGTAACAAGGTAAAACAACATTTGTATAATAGAGGTAATATAAAACAGCACTTTTCAAATCATAAACATCTGTTTTAGATATACGACATGCTGTGACTCATTTCAAATTACTAAATTATTGCATCTTGACCACATCTGCCACATGGGACTTGATTTGTTCCATGACAATGACACAACATGTAACCCAAAACACTGTGAGGGTGCGAGGGGACGAGTAGGGAGGGATTTCTTTGGACAAAGATCAGGTTGTAGATCAAGATATCAGAGGCCACGCTACAAACCAATGGCCCATAAAAATTCCCATGGGCGTAGAAGAGGAGGCTCCACAGAAAATGTACTGTGGCTAACCCATTGCAAGAACCCAGTAGCCTTCATTTACAATAACGCAGTGCATTCGTAAATATACGTGGCTACCAGAGCAAACAACAGAATTGAAAACATGAAATAACTGAGAAAGAAAAATGGATTCAAAAATACAATGAAAACAGGGTGTGGGTGGAAAGAGAGGAATCGTGGGAATGCAAGATTGCACCTCCCTGAGGCAATCGAATTATCCTATGGGCTGATGGTTCCTCCTTATGCGTCGGCTGACATTTTCCTGTAACCCCATCCCGAGTAATGCTATGTGATGTGTGTGACTGGCTTCTGCCACGGCCCTGAGAGGCCACGGAGCCCCGGGGCCATTTGCTTTTGGCCCGCAGCATCCTGAGAATTGTTTATTTTAGCTCTGTCTGCTCCTTTTTGCCTCTCCCTCTCATTTTGTTGCCTCCTTTCTCGTCTCTCCTGTTCTCTCTGTTTCTCTTCCTCTCTTTCTGGCCCAGTGGTGTCTACTTTCAATTAGAGGAGGATGCACTTGTATTCTTCTGTGAGACAAAACCCCTGACAGGTGACTCTTGAGGGGTAACTTAAAACCATGCCTTTAGTCTCTTCACACAAACTGTTAGTATTCCACCACCTTTCACGGGGCACAAAGGTAAAAAAAAAACAAGCTGTCGGTGGTATCTGTTACTCAACTGTATATGTTGCTCTGTGTGATGATAAGAGTGGAGGGTGTGTTCAAAAAGAAAAAAAAAAATACAGTTGAAAATCAAGATGTGTGTTGTGCATGTGTGTGAGGAAGGGAGAGAAGGAGACAAGGAGAGAGAGAGAGAGAGGAAAGAGATTTAAGGACAGAGAAGATGAGATGTGTGATATGAGATAATAGAATGATATTCAAAATGTATCCCTGAAGCTAGAAGTTAAAAGAGAACATTAAAAGAGAACATATTTTGATCGCTTATGGATATGTAAGAAAGCACACCAATATGCCCAACTTTTACTTCATACTGCTGCAGAGGCCTGAAGGGTATAAGTGGAGGCGGGCCAATCCGCTATACACAAATAGTGTATGTGTGTGTAACTGTCGACATTGTGACAAGCAGAAAAGGGACAGTGTTGAGAGCGTAGCCTTTTATGACCCAACACACTTTGACAGCTTGGCCATCGCTTCAGGACATAAGCTATGTTGCTTTTTCATCTGACAATTTTAAGCAAAACAACTCTCCCTCGATGGATTCAATTGTTCAGAGAGCCTTTGTGGCTGTGTGTTAAAGCGCAGAGACAAAAACATGTCAGTGGCCCGTAGATTCTGCTCACTGTTTGCTAGAGGAGTCATACTGTCAATCTGTAAGACACAGAGTGAGATGAAAGTGTAAGTGATATGATGGGAATGTTGCTTTTATGCAACACTGCGCTCTGCTGGTAGAAGGTGATAACACCTTGAGTAATTCAGCAGCAGCAGCAGCAGCAGCAGCAGCAGCGAGACAGTCTTAACAGAAGACTAATGTAACCTTAGTTCCCAAGGGATGCAAATGTCTGTGTGCTTTTACCCTTGAAGCAGTTGCTTTATTTGGACCTAAGGACATTCTGCACTGACAAATTTTAAACATCCCAGGAGGGGCATACTTTGAAATATGGCCACAGGGTGGCACATTAGAATGACAAAAATGTAGATCCTCAAAGTGAAATCTGCCTGTGACTTCAGTTAGGGAGAGGAGTAATGGATATTGTTAAAAGAGGGTCAGACTATTGGTGTTACCAACCAAATACTAAAAACAGATGTGAACACATGCAATGTTTTTTCCCACTGTTTGTTCTCTATTAACTACAACACGAGAACACACTTTGCCTAAAGTGTACTGTATGTGCATGACAGATCAAGAGAAAAAGAGATGTGGGCACTGTTTTTGAAAAAAATCTGTTGTGTGTTCACATTAATACGGTGTTTGCTGTGTGTATGCACAATTGGCCTGCAAGCTCTGTGCGTGTATGTGTGCGCATACAAACAATGCACTCAGTCGACAGCCCGCAGCAGTGCGCATTCTTGCTTGGAGAGTACATGTCCTCGGGCCTCGTTCCTCCGTCAATGACCTCTGGTGAAGCCATTATTTTCTGCATTAATGATGAGCAGCAGCCAGCGATGAGAGAGATGGACTTTGTCCTGGGGCACAGTAGCACTGATTATGGGCAACAACAATGCTGGCAAAAATAAAAAAAAAGAAAGAAAACTCTTCCCACAAGCAGTTCAAAAGACTTGGGAGTCTTAGCAGCAGCACCAAATAAGCTGCTCCAGCTCTATTGACAAGATGGATCAGATAACCTCTGTTGCTAGAGGATTACCCAGAATAAACTTTATTAAAAGTTTACCTATAGCTTCCTGTTTTGTCATCCACCTCTCTGTTTGCAAACTGAACATCAACAAAACAACAGCTTTGACAGCGAAGTAATCTCCTCAAACGGACTTGAAATACATTAGTATGTGGCAATTAGTGTATGGATGAAATATCTCAGAGTGAGTCATACAAACTCTATTTTTATTGCCCTCCTAGGATTTAATGACGTTATGTATGGAAAGTAATATCAGAGGCTTAATTGATCCTCTGACATCAGCCCAAGCACCAACATATAAGACTCACAAACAAGACAAATTGCAGGCAAAGTGCAATTGCTCTAGTCAAGGCAGCCAGGGCACCCACTCAGGAAATCCTGGCTTGGGGAGATGACTCTAAATGAAGGACTTTACCATTCACCATTATGTCTTTGGTGAGAGTCAGAGGGAACCCCCGGGGCTCTTCAGCACAGCACGGCACAACTTTTCAAAGGGCTCCAGATTAAAGTCACTGAAAGTTCCCACTGGGGTCTGAGGCCAGGATCCCATTAAGCAGCCCTACCACACCGCCGGCCATAATTGTGTCGTTGAGAATTCAGAGCAGCGGTTGCTTGATAAGCGAATTTAGGGTGAAATAAAAAAGGAGAGGCAAAAAAAAAAAGGGGGTCTCGCTGGGCCACCATTAGACACTTCATTCGCTCATCACTAATTTGTTTTAAATGACTGAGGGAGAGGTGAGCACTTTATAACGCAATCTGAGATACCTTACCCCTCCCAACAGCCCCAATTCCAGGTCTGTGCAAGAGAATGCTGATAAATGAAAACCATTGCACTTTACAGCCACACACTATACTGCCGCTAGTGGTGTTTTAAACTGTAGTTATCTTTATCGCAGTACTTGCTTTGCAGTAGGATAATCAATAAAGAGGGGAGGAAAAAAAACAGTTAGAAACCTATTCCTCTGCTGTTTTAAGTTCCAACTTCCATCTTAAAGAAACCGGTCTGTGCTGCACTAGTAAAGAAAATATTATCAATTGTACTTCTATGTAGACACGTGGACACATCTAGGAAAGCCATATTATATTACAGACTGTCAAAACTAGTTTTATAAAGAACATAAAAACATGTTACAAACAAGTCAGCTTTTATTGAGCATTGAGTTTCTGAATGTTGCCAACAGTTTATTTCAACATGTGAGATTCACCACCATCAGGGCTGTTTGGTGAATGATATAAAAACGTCATGTAAGCATATTTTAAAGATCTATATCATAACTTCAGATCTATGTATGTGCTTTTAAACATCAGTTAACTCAATAGCTGGAAGTAGAGGAATTAGACAGTATCAACAATGATGTAAAATGTGTTCAAAACATGCATGCATACATCGACAGATCTGGAGTTATGATTTAGCTCTTTACAATTACATAAATGGAGGAGTAAATCCTCGGACACGGTCCAATATCTTCAACCCAAATATGCTATTGTCGTCCAAGTGCAATAAAGAAAAACCTCTTGGTTAACTGCTTCAAGTGGACTTTTTCTGCTTCTTCTTCTCTGCCTCTTCCTCTTTTTCTTTCTCAATCTCAGCCACTAGGGTCTCAATTTCCTTGGATTCCAAAATCTGTTAACGACCAAGAGAAAAAATTATTAGCTTTTAAATTTAGAAAAAAAAAAAAAAAAAAAAAAAAAAGGTAAAACAAATTACACAAAAGCCAAACATGATCTGCAGGAAATCACCTTCAGTGGCTGATTCCGTCTGATAACAGCAAGTTCAATGTTTTTCCCTCCTGACTGGACAACCTGGAATGAAACACATGCTTTAAGTGACAAATCCTATCAAATCAGTTTATACGAACTACTGTGGAGTCTGGGTCATGTTGAAAAGCAGAGACAAAGTGGGGAATTTAAATGCAATTAAATACAGCAAAGTAGTCCTCAACTACTGTAATTGATTCAACAATAATTTTCTAATTACTACTGCAACAGTTTAAGAGCCTTTTTTTTTAAATGTATGAACATAACAATGTGCGAAAATTTCAGTCTGCTGAAGTCTCCTGTTTTTTGCCTGCACTCGGGATGGATCAACTGAACACAACAAGCGATGTGATGCAGGAGAATTATGTCAAATCACTTCATGGTTTACATCTGGCAGCATTTGGAGCTCTTTGATAAAGTCAGGGCCGTATTAATTAAATAAATCTGACATGGCAAATTCTCCAGCAGATTTTTTGCAGTTAATATTTGTGACACACTCCAGGTAAAAGGGCCTTAAAAGGAAATGTGTGTAGTAGTGGGGTAAACTGTGAAGCAGTTTAGTAATTATTCATTTTCTATATATGTAGCAAATGACGGTGTGTAAGTTCTAATATTTGGTTCAAGTTGACCTTACCTCAAGCAAGGCTTTGATAGCCAACTTGATTGCCTCATTGTCTCCAGCAATGGCTTCATCTGTGTAATTCTTCTCCAGGAACTCTCGCACAGTTTTTGCGCTGCGGCCGATTGCGTTTGCCTGATTTTTTTCCCCATGAAAACACAAAATTAAATTATTAATCAGTTTCACACTTGTTGTACAAGTGTCACAAGAAAACAAAGAGCAAAGTCACTGACCTTCCAGGCATGGTAGGTTCCTGATGGGTCTGTCTGATACAGCCTGGGAGTCCCATCGTAGTCAAAGCCAACGATTAACGCAGAGATGCCAAATGGCCTGCGCCCGTTGCTTTGAGTGTATCGCTACAAATGATTCATATAAAGACTTGATGTGACTGGTCATTCTTAGCAACAAAACAGCATATCATTTGATTTTTTTCATTTTTGTATTAGAGAACAAAAAGCAACCACTAATTGTGACATCTTACAGATGCCTTTCAGCAAGTTAACAGTCAACAATAAATGAATGGGAAGAAAGTTAAGTACCTGTTTCAGTGTAGCTATGTAGCGTGTGATGTATTCCACAGTGACTGGGTCCTCAACAGTTAGCCTGTGGCTCTGGCACTCAACCCGAGCTCTATTTATCACGATACGGGCATCTGCTGTCAGACCTTAAACACATTCAGAGACATTAAGAGGCTATGCAACATACAGATATAACACAAAATGTATGGGCCAAAAGCCTAGTATATGGTATAGATATCAATAATGTAGTTTTTTGACAACTAATCTTAGCCCACTATTCCTTGTTACATAATAAACATGTTATTCAGTTTGTGAAAAAGTTGTTGTTGCTTGAGGTACCTGCAAACGCCATGCAGACATGCTCGTCCAGGGCACATATCTTACGTACGGTCCTTTCTTCCTGCAACTTTGCAACTGATTTCTTCTCAACACCAAGGACAACGATGTCTTTCCCTCTGATTCCCACCTGTACAGAAAAAAAAACAACCCAAATTAATTGCACTGGCAACAATTGTTGGTATCATGTATTGAGTTGTAAAGAAACATAAAAACATTTCAAAACCAACTGGCTTGCTACTGGGGGGCCTGTTTCAGTAAGGAGGTTTCCAGATAACTTTGCTGAGTAAAGTTTAATACAGTTCTTTTTATTTTAGTTCATGTTTGGTACCTGAGGGAGTTCTGAGTTTCTCTGGAACATTTCCAACATAACTCAGAAGAAACTTTTCGGCACAGGTTTCAGGAACCCAAACAGCCTCAAGAGTGCTCCGCACGACCATTGTGAAATCTTTTAGCCTATGAAAGGCCGTAAGAATCTTATGGAAAATGCAAACCTGTCAGCAATTTCAACACCAAATTGATCAGTAATGGATGACAATGTTCACTTGCTCTGCTCTTAAGAGAAATGTGTGAAACTTATATCACATTTTGATAAGTGCAATTAAGCCATTTTAGGCCCACAGTTAAAAAAAGAGGGCAATTTTTGTTGGTCAACACTGGTCAGCTTAGTCCTCTTAAGTTAAAAGTTGCTTCTTAAATTTTTTTTAGGGATTTCAAAATTTCAAAAAGGTAAATAACGCAGGATTAGTTGGGTGCAACCCTGAAGTTAGCTGTAGCTAGTTACCTACTTAATTATTTCTGAAATTGCTATACAAGCTACGAACTTACAGTTGCTACCACTTAAGTTATCTGTAACTGGGGTACCTGCAACTACAGAGACTTAACGGGCATCAAATGAGCTTAAAGTTAATCGAACTTAGTGCAACTGTGGTGCCACTTTGCAAATAGCTAGCTGTGCAGACGTAACCCTACATATTTACGACCATTTCACAGTTTGCGCAATTGGAGCAAAACTTTGATGAACGTGTTAAACTCAAATGCTGTTTCTATGAACTGATGTTAGCTGGCATCCTTACAATGAAACTGAAACTATTGTGAGAGTGACACAGCGACAATATGCTCGCTAGTGATCTGTTTTAGATGTTCAGCAACCGTTTGTTGTGTTCTGTCTGGAAGTTATAGATTAGTATTCTAACAAAGTGCTGAAAACTTTCACAACACAGATTATGTTTCAAAACTATATTTACAAAATACACGAGTCAAAGAGTGTTTGCTAGCCGGTAGCTTAGCTCGCTGGCTAAGTGACGTTTGCTAACGTTAGCTCAAGCGTTAGTTTCATTTGAGGACTTACCGCTGTGGATCCTTTCTTTACAGCTTCCTGTGCATACTCTACTTGAAAGAGATGACCATCGGGAGAAAAGACAGTAATAGCTCTGTCATATCGTGCCGCCATTGCACTGCAGTACAGGTACAATCACAAGAAACAAAACGAGACTTGAACCAAATGATTCAGCTAGTTAGCATGTATCAGCTCAGTCTGTGAAGCCGCCGTGTGTTGAAAACAGCGCATGCGCATAACCTCTGAACCGGGCGATACCAAAAAACTAGGGTTCGCCAGAGGAAAGTTGTAATTAAAAATGTAGTAGAATACACATTGTTTGATTTGCGTTAGTACTCTGTGAAACACATATTTTAAATCTGATAGTTACAATACAAAAAAGAGGCTCAAGTTCAATATTTAAATACCAAATCTCATTTAATTTGGTGATCGTTGGGTAATGTAGAATGCGGGTACAATGTCGGCGAAGTAAACAAATAAAACAAGGGCTGATAAACATTGTTATCAGGTGTTATTGGGTTAAAGTTCCTGTAATATTATTATTTATATTTTAGAAATATATTAAAACTCTGACTGTGTTTCCCCTTTTTGTGGAGCGGTCCATTTCCCGTGGCCTTTTCGGCTAGATCTAGACTGTTCCACTATATGAAAAATGGGTGAAATTTTAATCAAATTAAGCCAAAATATGGTTGTTTTTAGAGTATGTAATTAAATATGTTGAAATATCATACTTTATTTCAATTAAATTTAAACATCACACGTGTCTGTGTTATTAAAAAAAACAATAATCATCAAGTACGTTTTCAAAGCCGCTGTATCCCCCCCAAAACGGACCACTGCATTATGAAATTGCATCCTATTCTGAACTGTTTGATCCGAGTTCTACTGATTTGTTAAGTGTGTTGGCTACTTTTCACTTTTATGCTCTAGTTCACTTTCATTTCATAGAGTATCACCATGTCGGTGGCGTTTGCACCTCACAGGCAGCGTGGGAAGGGTGATATAACACCCGCCGGAATACAAAAGGTAATTCATCTTTTTTAGCGCGTCTCAGTCAGAATGGAGGCTACGGCATCAGACGCTGCTAGCCGTTGAAGCTAATCAATGTAGCAGTGCCCGTCCAAGTCTCACTGTGAATAGATCGGGAACAATTTTGCAGGGTCAGAGCGCGGTGAATATGAACCTCTCTGGAGTCAGGCCGCCATGTGTAGACGATGAGTCTTAGGTCGATTCATCGAACTAGCGTATAATTGTATTTCTTATGAATGAAGGCCTGCCGTTTTGTTAGCTAAGGACAGCTAGCTAGCGAGACGCGTCTTTTGTTAGCAAGAAACGCACACTCACATTTAACAAAAACGGCCCCCATTTGTACTCATTGTTTTCAAATTACGACGTATTAACCACCAGCAAACAAAGGACTAACCGTACGAAATTACCCTGCATCACTGTTTAAGTGTTTTTTTTGTGAAATCTTCCCACATAGCATAAACACGCGATGTAAATCTATGTCTTTACTTTTGCAGTTACTTGACGAAAACAACCAGCTGATCCAGTGTATAATGGACTTTCAGAGTAAAGGAAAAACAGCAGAATGTTCACAGTAAGTCACGAAAATCCCCCTTTGCCTTTTATGTTACAGTAATTTTGAACTCAAACCTGTATTGATGGCTCTCCACCTGCCTAGGTATCAACAAATGCTGCACAGAAATTTAGTGTACCTGGCGACGATAGCAGACTCCAATCAGAACATGCAGTCTCTCCTCCCTGCTGTGAGTATTTGTCCTGGCTGTTTGTTATGACTGAATGAATTGTGTGTTACAGTGTGACCTCTGTGCCTCCATAAGATAATGTTGACCTCCTGTATTAGCTCATGTCCCATACAAGTCACTTTGGATACCTGTTCAGATTAATCATCTAACAATATTCACATTTTTTTTTTTAATTGTAAAAAAAGTAAGGGTTCTTAACAAAGATATCAATGCAATATTATAGTAACTAAGAAACTGTCATGGTACACTACTAGACTGGCAAACAAGTGCCATTTCAAATGAACAATTTTAATAAACAGATTTAAATATATATAACATATGAACAATTTAACTACACATGTTTTTCTAACTTGTATTAAAGGGAAACTCCACCACATTATTACCAGTTTGCTCAGCCTGTGTTGGCCATATGTGGTTCTCAAGGGAGCTTTCCAAAGTCTGAAAAATTGACCCCAGCAATGTCACCAAGGTTATGGACGGTGTAGAATCCATTTTTTGGAGCTTTATCCAAACAAGAGGTTAAAAGTCTCTTCAATGTTTCTTCAAATTGTGTGTACCGATGTGACGATTCTTTTTATTCCCCTTGTCTCTTGTGAGTCCCCAAACATTATGACTGTTCAATACAAATGCGCTGGAGTATTGTTCTTTAAGGATGATTTGTTAAAGGTGCCTATTTGGTCCATTGTTTTCAGAGCCATTACCTCATTGTTTCATATTATACGTACAGCTGCAGTAGATCAGAAGTTACTATTAATTAGGTAATAGTCATATGTTTCCATTTTGTTTCTCATCAACACCATTTTAGACATGGATGACTATAGAGAACAGTTCATTCAGTGACTATTTATAGTAGTATTTTTTTTTTTTAAATATACAGTATCTCTTAACGATTGTGTCATCCCTGATTTACCACAGTACATCACAGTTAGACTTTATTAGAAGTCTTGGCTTTTATCTGCTTGTTTCTTGAGTTCTTTCTTTAGAGTGGCTCAGGCTCAGATGTGTTTCGAGCCAGCTGATGTGTGTTTTTGTGTCTATGTTGTGCGCCTGCAGCCGCCCACTCAAAACATGCCCATGGGCCCTGGTGGGATGAACCAAAGCGGACCCCCCCCTCAGCCTCCTCACGGTCACAACATGCCCTCTGAGGGTATGGTCAGCGGTGGCCCTCCAGCCCCACACATGCAGAACCAGATGAATGGACAGATGCCTGGTAAGTGACCACCCCCCCCCCACTTCCCTCCCTCGTCTTTTTCTCTTTTCTTTCCCCTTCTTTTCCCTTAGTCCCTGTCTCACTTGGGTTGCCTAGCAACACCACAGAACTGTGAGGGAGGTCGCTCTGCTTAAGGATGATGTCACCCATTTACCAGCTCTGGTGGTCTTGGACTTGTTCTCTGTTTGATTATGATTATGCTCTCCTATTGTGGTTTATTTCAACATGGGATTTGTTTGTTCTTTGTTTGCAAATATATGTCATTATTTCTCCAAAAAGACAACAACGTAACGACAGCTTGAGATAGCATTTTTATTTATTTTTTTAAAGGCACCGATTGCTGTACCACACAATGATTGTAAATTGTAAAGGGTAAATGTTGAGGGTACCATATTGAAAGCCAGAAAATGTTGCCACCGTAGGGATGATTTTCCACTGGCATGATAGTGTTCATGTAAGCTGTACCATGCTGTGCCACTTTGTTTTTTGGATTTCTATGTGAAACCTCACAATGGGGAATATACATTTTGGCTGAAAGTATTGGCATTACTTGTAAGCTGGGCCTCGCTGCAATGCTCCCTGCTCAGATCTGAAAGACTGATTTAGGTGACGCGAGAGAGATGGCACCATCTTTAAGATTGTGGCCAGTTTAGAGTACTTTATTAGCTCCCTCGCAACTTCCCATTCTTAACTTTAACAGCTGAGAACTTTGATGTTCTCTGATTTGCTCTTTTTGCCATGTTATTGGTCCTTACTTGATAGAATTCTGTCGACATTTAAATGTGAAAGATTCAGTAGCTTTTTGTGGATAGATCAAGTTTAAGAGAGGAATGAATGAATGGAAGAAGCACACACAAATGAACTACTTAGACAGAGGAGCGGGTGATTAATTACACTTACTTACAGTCTGGGTGAACACCAAACCTCCAATGCATCATCAAGGTAATTTTATTTTTCACATGCTGTTCCCGTTTCATGGAAACACAGCCTCAGACTATAGCACTGTGCACACATCACAAGGTGATGCGAATTACACACAAAAGTATGTGTGCTAAATATTTATGTGGTTTTTCAAAGAGAGTCATGGATCTCTACTCTTGTTTTCCAGGGCCTAATCACATGCCCATGCAAGGTCCCGGTCCAGGCCCCAACCAGCCCCCAAACATGCCCAGTGGCTCTATGAATATGCCCCCCAGCAGCCATGGCTCGATGGGTGGTTACAATCACACCGTCCCTTCTTCCCAGGGCATCCCAGCTCAGAGCCAAATGAACATGACCCAGGGACAGCCCATGGGTAATTATGGGCCCCGGCCAAACATGAACATGCAGCCTAATCAAGGTAACACAACTCATTTGTTGGTTTCCACTTGGTCATGCTGATTTCCAGTACCTTATCACCTGTCTTATTCATACGTGTTGCACATCATTTACCTGCATTTGATGTGCCATATACTCCACTGCATGCATGTATGGGTTTTCTCCCTAGCACAGACTGATAGTTAACTCTGTTGGTTTGCCACAGGCCCCATGATGCACCAGCAGCCTCCCTCCCAGCAGTATAACATGCCTCCTGGTGGTGCCGGACAGCACTACCAAGGACAGCAGAACCCAATGGGCATGATGGGTCAGGTCAACCAAGGAAACCATGTCATGGGGCAGAGGCCAATGCCGCCTTACAGACCCCCACAGCAAGGTATACCCCTCAGAGTGTGTCTGTTAAGTGTGCAAGTTGTGAGTGTTGGTCTTTCTTCTCCCTAACCCACCCTCCTGCATTTCTTACTCTTATTCCTCTCAATTTCCTCTATTTCCACTTCTCTAGATCACAGACATCTTGATGACTAAACGTGTAACCTAAAGCCTCCAATCATAAAATTAGTCAAGTGACCAAAAGCAAGCTTTCTAACAAGAACTAGCGGCAAGGAATCCATCCTCTCTACTCTTCCCCTCACACAACCGATCCAACAACACCTTGAATCTACTTGTGTGTATGTTGTGTGTATGTGTATGTAGGACCCCCTCAGCAGTACCCAGGGCAGGAAGACTACTATGGGGACCAGTACAGTCACGCAGGACAGGGAGCCTCAGAAGGTAGGAGAACCCTCCAGTCACTTGGAGAAAAGCAACAAAAAAAAAAAGAGAGAACAGAAAATCAACCCAGGAGTTGTGTTAAAACACAAATGATGGAAAGAGACTGTGACAAGACCAATATTTCAGTTTCTTCATTATTTTCTGGGAAATCAAAGTGACTTTGGGCTCTAACAAAGAAAAAAAATATGGCAACTCATTTTGAGGAAACCTCCACGTGCCAGAGAGCACACTATTCTAAAAGCAGTCCATGGATAAGTTAGTCTTGCAATGCCACCCCCCCCCCCCTCCACCAGTTGGTGTGACAGAAAAGTCAGGGACAGAGTCTTGTGTGAGTCATAATGGTCAAAGTTGTATTAAAATCGATATTAATCCTGCAGACGCTCATGACAAAATGCCACGGGATACATTTATAACTACACTGCATGCTACTTGTTTGCATGTAGCAGCCAGCGTATTCAGATTCTGTTTCCACTGACGTGAAGCGGACTGCCATTCTTTGTAAATACACACACGTTGTGCACAGACAGTCCTTGTGATTTGCTGAAGAGCAGCGCTAGTGACTTCTAAACCACCAACTATTATAACCACTAAATATAACACTTGATATATTGCAGGTTTTCCCCACGTTGGAGAGTTAAAGGGGCGGTATTATTACATTAGCAGCCACACTGAAAGACTGCAGATCCATAAGAAACAACTCCTTCTCTTTCTTTGTCCAATTAACATTTACTTATTTGTTTGTTTTCTCTACTTCCACTATTTCCCCTTTGACCTTTCAAACACTTGTTTCCTTTGTTTTTCCAAATAAAATCCAGACATTTTGAAGAAAAAACATACAAATTCTAAAGACATGACAAACTCAAAAGCTGCTGCCATCAAAGCATTATCAGTTTCATCTTATCCCAGATTATGTTGACTGTATTCAATGCCAGGTATTAGCTGAATATATTGAGGGTATTAATTCGATGCAGTTAGCTTCATATGTTGAGTTGATGTAGGTCAGAGTGATTAGTTTGCCTCCACCATATCCTGATCAAGGCATTGGAACACAACACAACCCTCACAACACTGCTATCATGGAAGGGATCTTTATACCTTCCTCTAATAAGTGTGCCCATGACAACGTTGACATGGGTTTGTTTAGGTTTTGCTTTTTTTTTTTTTAGCTACCATTTGTGTTCAGAAACAGAGTAGTACCTGAAACTGTAATGTCTGAATGCTCATTATCTTACCCTGCTTAGACTTTATGCACTACTTGACCCTTTCTTTACTCTTACTTGAGTGTTTTAACTGCTACAGTGTGTGTCATTTTCTGTTAGTTGCTATCTATCGACTAGTAAACTTGACTTTTGCTAATAGTATCTTGCTTGGCTGTATATGTCAGCTAATGTGATGCGATTACAGGTGCATCTTAACAGCACCATCTGTATGGACAATTGATTTCTTAAGTGGTAGCATATAAAACAATCTTATTCAATGTCGACATGCCTGCTTTGCAGTTGCACTGTAGATGTCAGCATTTTGCTCACATTGCCTGCTGTTACCCCCTGAAGGTAATGCCCAGTATGGCCAACAGCAGGAAGCATACCAGCAAGGCCCTCCACAGCAGCAGGGCTACCCTCCTCAACAGCAGTACCCGGGTCAGCAGGGCTACCCACCACAGCAGCAGGGTTACGGTGAGTTGCCTTCTCTCGAGTAGAGGCACGTTTTTATCCTGTAGGAGGCACTGTCAGCTCAGCATTAACAGATAGAAATAAGCTAAAGAAGTAAAATACAATACTATAAAAAAGTAGGTAAAGATTATAAAATACAAATATAAAATATACTATCATATAATGAGAAAAATATAAATATGCGTATAATACAAAATATACTGAAATAGTCTGGAAAATATGTTTGACTCTTCTATACACTGTACAAGGTTGTGACAACTATATTCAAGTATTACTGTGTAAATGGATATGAACATGCTATATAAATATGATGTATTACACTATTGGAATACTGAGTGCAAGAGTAAAGTGACACATTTGCAGACAGTAAACAGTAAAGTGTGTAAGGTAAGTGACGGAATAGTAACTTTTGATTAAAATAGTAAATAAATTCAATTGTAGAAACATTTTAAGATATTCAGCACGTGACAGGGAAATCAAGCTAAAGTACAAATAAGAAACATGAACTGAAAAGGTTAGAACACTTTTTGACTTACACCTATTCTCTACTTGTGTTTTTTTATCTTCAAGATATTCACGTTGAGCACATTGCTTTGGCATTTAACCATTTAACCAACATGAAAAACATAAAGGATGTTTAAAAAAAAAAAAAAAAAAAATCCCATTTTTCAGTGGAACTTTCCATCACTCACCCTCTGTCTGAACCACAGCTCATGTTAGTAATGAGTTAGCGGAGAGGCTGTGAGGTGAGATCCATCTGGCGCACACACACACACACACACACACACACACACACACACACACACACACACACACACACACACACACACACGCTTTCTCTCACAGGCCGCCACAAGGTTATGCTCAACAGCATAAGGCATTATGATCACCTAACGATGCTGCGTGGGCCTCATTTGACTTCAGCCCCAGTCAAGCTTCGCTCGGTCCTTCGCAGCACCTGCATAGATAGCTACAGTGTACGGGGGCTGATGATTTTTTTTTTTTCTCACCCCCTTTTTTTTTAATGAAGACGGCTGCTCTAATGAAGACCAACAGAATCCTTGATGTCTCCTTGCATTAGGGAACCACCACCGCCCCGTCTCCAACCTGACTCACTCATTCTCATTCATTACTGAGTCAGGCGCTGTGGAGGCAGCCTAAACAAATGGGTCTGACATATCCACCGTCCTCTCTTTGTCATCTATCAGCTTTTTTTTTTTTATTGCAGCCCATTAGTGATAGTAAACTAACAGGGATTCCCAAGAGTTCTCAGAGTAACAAGTAGGAAACAGTTAATGAGCAAAACTTTGGGCCATTTTCACACTGGGTTCATTTGTTTGAGTCCAAACTTGAGTTTGATTGTTGCATCTGTTTCTAAGCAGGTGATAAGACCCAAAATTGCACTGTTGCACAAGAAGCTACTCTTTTAATTTTGTGTCATGAAGTTGGGCTCGAATGTTAGCTCAAATATTGTTTGAAGTTTACATCATCATATTAAATCCAGTTCTCAACTTTTGTTGTAGGTCCCTCCCAAAGTGCCCCAGGACAGTATCCTAACTATCCTCAGGGGCAGGGGCAGCAGTATGGGGCCTATCGCCCTCCTCAACCTGGACCCCCACAGGGCCAACAGCAACGCCCTTATGGCTATGACCAGGTGAGTATACCTACAACACCAGACAGTCACAGAGACTTGTTAATACATTCGTCTTAGTTTGTCCCTTACTATGTTTATTGCCAGACTTAGTTATATTTTGTGTAGTGAGACCAGAGACCAATGTGAGTGAAGTTAAAACATAAGCATTAAAAGGTAGTATGTTATGCATGCTGTCATCATATTGGGGGTTAAATCAAATCCAGAGGAGTGTATTTGCTACTATTGTCTTTCACTTGTTGCTTTCAGTTATATATCCTGGCTAACATGGTATGCCAATTCAGTGAAATATGAGGGCTTTAAGAGGATTCTTCCTTAAACTTGATGCAGACTGCTCTAGTGTTTAAAGGGAGATCTATTTGTTGCCCTGTATTTCCTGTGGTCTTATGTGGGGACCACAGCTACACTTTGATATCTTTATCTTTGAATATTCAGGGGCACATGAGGAAATAAAGACCCGGGGATTTGAACCCCTGACTAGCTCTGTAAGAAGCAAAGGTAATGGTTGCTGTGAAGACCTCAACGTCCAATCTAGACGTTTGACCACCTAGCCTTAATTTGCATTTGTTATGTTTCTTCTGTCTCTCTTTTGTCTTTATCTTTCTCCCATCTTTCTCTTTTTCTTTCTGAAACTTTTTCTTTCCCTTTTTTTTTTCTTTTTTTTTTTGGTTTTTGTATTATTTTGTTATTAACCAGGGGTCGAATTGTAAGTCATGAGGTCCGGAAACACAGCATGCTTAGTCTGCAGTGAGACAGCCAAAAGCTTAGTGCTTTGGCTGTGTCCTTCATCTCTGCAATTTACAACACTGGTTTGGATGACTATTGTGCTTATGATAATATTTTAATTAAAATGTTATGTATATGAGAAATGTCAAATCATAGTTTGTTTCCAAATTTGTTTCCACTGTATTTTTCATTAATACCAAACACATACTTCGACCCCTGTTTAGAAATGCATCAACTACTACTGTTCTTGCACTGAATATGTCTCACTTGAAACTAGTGTCCACTATTTGATAAGGAATATCGTCCTCAGCCATGCTGCTGCAGAAACCTGAGGTATCAACTTAGAATTTAGAGCTCACGAGTTGTGAGGCCATGCTGCCACCTGCTGGTCAATACCGGCAAATGCAGCCGTAAATCATGGTTTGCAGTAGGACATGGTTGAAACCAAAGATGTTTGTTTGCACCCTATTAAGATTTGTGAATGTAAGCTATTACCCTGTGTTTTTGAGAAGGTCAGTAACATGAGTCTGTCACATTTCTTTCCACAGGGCCAGTATGGAAATTACCAGCAATGAGAGATGGTCACAGCAACCCACACAGCTCTGCTCTGATCTCTGTCTGAGCTTTGACCTCTGGTCAACTGCTAAGCAGACTTAAAATGATGGTTGTAGCTCACTGAGATCTCTCTCAGACATGAACGTACAACAATCAGAAATACAAGATACGTTTCCCCTTCTCTTTGGGCTCTCATCCTTGCCTATAAAATGTTTTCTGTTTATCATGTACATTGACTTGTTAATGTCAAAGTCCATGACTCACCCTCTGATCCAGTATGTCTCAAAGCAGCAATGCCTTAAAAATGGAACTGCCTTATCCTTTTAGCATTGCAGATTGTGAAACAGGCTAAAAAAAAAATTTTGGATATCAGAGATGATTTAAATGTACAGTTTCAGTCTACTGTGGTGCATTGTTTCTCTATCCCTCAGCTCCTTGTTCATAAGAAGCAATAATGCCAGCAGTAGGGAAATGTGTGGGGGCTTGAAATAATGCACCAGACGAACTTCCCGCTAGGCCATGGTACATGTCTTGATGTATGTGATGATGTAAAAATATATTTTATGCTTTTTAGATCAAGCTAACTTTGTATAAGACATTGGAAACTAGTACTAAAGCTGTGTCGTTTATTTCATGAAGTGTATGTGTCAATGTTTTTTTATGATCTTTAATGATGATCCCATCCAGCACATTTTTTTTATTATTTGTTTGTTGTGTTGACTTGTATAACTATTCAATTGGGTCTGCTACTTCAGTGACATAGACGGTGTATAAATTGTTTGTGTAAAAATGGAAATTGACATGCACGGAAGGACAAAAATACGAACGGCATACCTGGAATTAGAAAATGTTAAATGTCTGAAAACACATGAAACAATCTGTATTCTGTTATAAGCTCTGTATTTAGGTCAGTGAAAAATATATATCAAATTTGGATCATGAATAAATAAAAACTTTTTTTTTAAACCGCATTACTTGACCAAATAATGGCCACTGGCCTTTATTTGACCCATGTGCCCAAAGAGGTGAAATGTAGCAGATGCCTCTGCAAAATCGTAAGTTAATGCTCTCTTGAGCCTTTTTAAAAAAATCTTTTTTTTTTACTCAAGCACCTCAGTCTTGTCCATTGACTGCAAATTGGTGAATGGGAAAGATCAAACTTGGTATACAATACATATTTCTGACAAGTACTTTGTTTTTGTTAGTCTTGGCAATGCTGGAATCCCCTTTTCCCTTTGAATAAACGTCTAAGTTGATGTCATTCAAATAGTGTTGTGTGTGAATAATAAAGTTACTGTCAAATATGTAACATAAGATGTGAAAATAATGTTCTGAAATGGATTCCTTAATTTCACAGTAAAGACTGGTTGTGCAGTTTTATATCACTGGCTTGATATCTGTTTTATGGTGCATACTTTATTGATCCCATATGTACAGCTGCATAAAGAAGAGGAATTCATTCCTCTACTAATATTGTTTATATGGCTGTTTTAATATTGCATTCTGCACCCCATCCAAGTGGTCACATTTGTGTCATGGCAATGTATAACTGTACATTACAATAAATTGGAAGAATCTTTAATATATTCTGACTTGTGTTATTTGTAGCATTTGACCTTTTTATTGAAATGCTTGTTAATTAATGCAAAAGCACAAAATCATTCATCCTGACGACAACATAAACAAGATGTGCACTATTGGTGCTGTCATAATGTGACAGTATGATATAATTGTTTTGTCTTCATCTGCTATCTGGTAATCAGTTTCCAACTGATAATGACCCTGCACCGCTCAGCAGCATGTCTGCTTTGTCCAGATGCATCCAGAGAGGTCCAGAGCACATTTACACCCAAAATTACCTTCCGTGTCCCTCTTTCCCCTTCTGCTCCCTCCAGAGAGGGAGAGGGACTACCTGTCACATTGGGGGGAGTGATACAGATGGTACACCAGATGTGTGGCCGAAGCACGTGATGGGAGAGTGGTGTTGGTGTTAAGAGGGCCACAGACTGCCTGGGTTGCCTTGGTGCCGGTGATGAGTGTTTGTGTGTGTGCGAATGTGGGTGAGTGCAGCAGAAGTGCTTAAAGAAAAGAAGCAAGTGTGAACTTTTTTGAGTGTGCCTATATATAAAATTTGTGTGTGCACTTATGTATCCCCCACTCAGGTTTAGTGGCATCTCCTAGTCACCCCACCATCCTGCTGCTCCACAGCTGGCCGCCCCACCCTTCCCAGCTGCCACTGGGGCTCCCCCCGGCCCCTCCGCTTGGCAGAGCTAGCGTTTTGGGCGCTCCCCCACCAGTCCTCCCTGGCAGCTGCTGCCCTCAGCTGCGCTCTCGCAGACGGTATTGGGGTCGGACAAAGTCACTCCTCCTGTGACTGTGTCTGGGGCCGTTGGGGGAGGATGAAGAGGTGGCGAAGGAGACTCTTACCTCCTTTGAAAGATCTCTTTTAAATGCTCATGAATTTAAACTGATGGGCACATAACTGAAGCGTAATTCTGATCCAGTATGAATTTCTGTGGTAGTTTATTAATGACATGATAACTTAAGTAACTCAGTAAGTGCAGTCTTGCACAAAACATGTCCTTTGCTGTGTAGTTATAAATGAGCTATTAAGCTTACAGGAAAGCAATACTCCATGCATGTTCTATGGCGGTAAGGCAAATAGTGAAGTGGCAGCATCATTTAAGAGGATGATTATCTTGTTCAATATTTTGATAATTATAATTCAGGGCACCTTTCAGAGGAGGCTCCTAACCACTGAGGGGAAAATGACATTGTGATCATAGCTGGCAGGCAAGATGTGATCTCTCTCTCTCTCTCTCTCTCTCTCTCTCTCTCTCTCTCTCTCCCTCTAACTCTCCCTTTCACTCTCTCATACCCACACTCTCAGTGTGACAGAAAGTCTATGGGGAGGTATAAGAGGTAGTTATGGGGGGAATGCAGCAGCCTCCACAGTTTAATTGGAGATGTGTCACACTAAATAAATGGTGCAAAAACAAGCGCTGACTGGAGGCTTGAGGGAGGGGCCCTGGGGATGCAGCCTGTTTTATTGGGCAGGAGCTTTGCACCGCTCCGGGGTGAAACTGGGCTATGCACTGCTGAGATACCCTCCAACCACCAAACCACCAGGCCTCCCAAAGACTACTGTGGAGGAGAAGACAAAGGCATTAATTTCACTCTGCAGAAACGCATCCTATTGGCGCTGAGGAGAAGGTGCGGGTGAACTTGGTGACCCGACTGTTTCTCCACCAATAAGGGGCATATCATCATCCTCATCTGCAATTTCAATTTCTGCACGCCGGCGAACAAATCCATAACTGTAAAATCTTGAGCAAGCGCTGTCTGCCTCACTTGCTCCTAGATCTTATGTATGTCAATTTATGTTTTGAGAAGACGGCAGCCAACAGCCTCCAGCCAATCCCATTTCCCTGTGTAATCCATACATGACCTTCAAGTTACCAAGAGAATGTGTTTTCCAATATTCTATCAATGTTGATATAACTGTTGTCTCGCTTTGCTCATGCAGTGCATGTGTGAGCATGTATGAGCATGTGTGTGTGTGTGTGTGTGTGTGTGTGTGTGTGTAGGCACCTTAGATTCCGGAGTTCATGGCACGAGTTTTGATTTACCTCTACAGTGTGCCACAGTAATTGGATGTGACACCATTCTCTGTGCTCTCCCTGGGGGATATAACAGGAATCTGACTATTATGGCCCCAGTCATGAATATGTCACGACAGCTGCAAACAAAGGCCTGTGATTTGGATAAGGCTCCTCTGTATGTTGTCTCTGCGCTGATATATGAGATAAATGCTGCAAGGGTAAATGAGTTTTCTGTAAAGCAATTTGCAGTGTTTACAAAGAATGATTAATTGCCATTGTTTGGGACACAAAAAAAAAAAAACTATGGTAGAGACAATGTTCAATATTACATGTTCATCACTACGCCTGCCAGATACATACTTGCCTCACAGACATTTGTGTAAGCTATTATATCTTGTTTCAAAACAACTGAAAAGATTTTTTGGACCTGACATACACAAACAGGGTGATCCCCTAGAAAGACACTGTTTTGCATGCATCTGATGTGCAGTGCTTTGTTTAAATCCCATCGTTTGTTGAGGGTTTAGCCATCAAATCAAATTGAGTGTGCTGTTTTGTATGTGTTCTAGCCTCATAAAAGTAGTCTCTGGGTGAAATAGCAGGTATGCTGATATCAGTATTCCCACAGCCTGCATAATTGCTGTAATTTGCTTTCCCTTTGGGTAATCTGTAAACATGGCTGTTTTGATGTTTTTGGCATCCTCCATTGGCTGAGCTCTCTACTCCTCCAGTGGAGCCCCCATCCCAGCCCAGGGTGACACAAATAGATCCTTCCCCAGAAGGCGCACGTAGTTCCACATGGGCACAATCAATACAGCCCAGTCATCACTGGAACTGTGGCGGTATTAAAAGCACCCCGTGAGCTGGTTCTCACCACGCTGGCGTTTTAGGGAAATAAAGCTATTGATCCTCCGAGGCCTCTAGCGGAGCATTAACCTGGGCCCACAAATTAGAACGTGCTCATCTGGACACATCTGCCTGCAATGTTCCCAAAAAGCCAGTCCCAGGGAGAGAAAAGGAGGGCTGTGAGGCCCGCTGCTTCCAATGATGAGTAGAGCGCTACTTGACGTCCATGTCAGAGCAGGGGAGGCGTCTGGATGCCCGGGACTTCCATTAGAGGCCCAGGATGGTGGCATGGGTCGATGTGGTAAGGTTTGGTTGGGGGTAGTCCATCTCAGATCAGTGTGGTTCCTTCCCCCTGATGTAGAGAGAGAGAGGGGGCTGACCCACAGTAAACCTGAGCTCCTGACTGAAAGGACAATGAGGGAAAAAAGACTGCTGCTTCCTAAGCTTGTTCCAGCAGTATCAAAGACTTTATTTCTTTTGTATGATTTTATATGAAAAAGCAGAATATACATAATCTTTGTCATATATGTCATGTACTCTTGGATTTAGTGCAATAATAAGATGTAATTTCCATTTTCAGATTACATTTTTATTGACATGCAAAACCTAGAATAACACTTCCCTCCATGACACCATGAGGCTATTTGAGCCATTGATTCAAATATATCACTTGCTGGGGTGTCATACAAATCAGTAATTATATTTGACTAGGAGATCAGAGTGGATACACTGAGATAGAAACACAAACACAGTTATGTGCATCTACGTGCGCATACATAGTTTTAGAAAATACCTTCTTGATTTGTATTCCCCCTTTTTGACCACATCTCTCTAACTACAACACACTTGGTGACCCAAGCTTGACCCCATCACTTTTTCTTTTGACACAAAATGTGATTCTAGCATGAATTTTCCATTTCATATCACCTCTATTTCACATTTAATGTCACACAGTTACTGGACCAAGAGCTGTTCTGTGCTTAGAAAACGTTTGCACATTGATTACTGTTTACTGATCAAGAGAATCCATGCATCTCTCTTAACAACACATTTCGCCAGCTACGCTTACACAGACAGAGACACTTTGGAAACTTTGCCTCTTTTTTCTCAGCCTGCCCTACCAGTGGGAAGCCTGGAAGTTCTCTGCCCCAGTTCTCCATGTCCTTGAGAGTTGTGCCTTCGGGCCGGGGCTGGTGGGGTCCCGCGGTGCACAATGTGTGCTTCTCACTCAGGCTCCCGCTGTACTCCGCCGCCCCTGCATGGCTCTGGAGAGTTGCCAAACTCTGAGGGGTTGTCCGTGCGAGTGGGGGAGCGTGCATGTTACCACAGAACTGCTTCAAACATCTCACTTCCTTCCCCCATGACAGTCGACCGGATATAAATCACTTTCCTGGATTGGCCGACTACAAAGGGATGCTTGGGAAGATGTTGTTATGAATAATCAGACTAATTGCAATAAACAGTGTGAAGTGATGTGCAAATGACTGAGGATATTGTTTTTCCACATCCTGCTTTTGCAAAGGTTAAACCATAGGGTAGAGTGTGTGATGCCAACTTAGTGAAGTCAACAGAAGGCAATGTAAGATTTGTTTGAGATACGAAGAAACTTAAAATCACAGTAATATTTCCTTTTGTTTTTCAACATTACTTTACTTTTGTTTGATGACTAAATTAACATCATAACAAAAGGCAATTATAAAGGGTGGTCATGATTTGTAACTGTATGTGTTTGACAAATCTCTTTATATTTTATTCAGTACATATGCAATGTTTTTTTTGTAATTAATATGGATATTGGCCGAGAGCAAAGATAAAGATCCATTTTCTAATATTTTGTCCTTGGATTGTGCACTCAGGGAATTCACTCCCCTTTTTCTCTTTCGTTTCCCTGGCTAAGGCATGGGGAATTGGTGGGATAAGAGGCTATTCCCTAAATAGCCCATGGCAAGAGGTATCCTGATTAGCATGCTGCCTGCTCTCTGGCAGCAGTCCTCCAGGCCACCAGCGCTATCACTTACGTGCTGTTTGTATTTGTAGTTGATAGTGTGTGCTGTTATAATTGGAATGAGCTCAGGAACCTCGTTTGCTTTTGATCCGCTGCCAGCCACTCAGAGTGCTACTGGGCCACAGCTCTCACCTCAACACTCCCAGTGGATTATGGGAAACTGCAACGCTTATGTTCTAAAAAGCGCCTGACAGCATCTCACTCAAGGTCGAACAATACAATGGTAAGTGTGGGGAGTAGAATAAAAAAAGATGGAGGAGAAAGTTGAACAGATATTTGATGCAACACTGGGTATTGAGTCAGGAACTGGGAAAATGGTATTTAAGAGTTGTGAAAGTGAGAGGCAAATATCAAAGGACCTGTAGGATTGTTTGGGGTAGTTTCAATGACACACAAGGATAATCCATAACTCTCAGAAGGCCTTAGTGTAAATCTGCATTTTTATGAATCACAAGCTGAACTAGTGACATACCTTACAGGGTCAATCTGTGACACTAAACATATAAACACAACATTTTGACATTTTTACTCTGACCAGGAAAACTTCAGTTTTGGATGATCTAGTAACAGCTGCGATTGCTGGTAGTAGCTTACTTATTTATTTTATTTTTAAAAAATGAATAGTAATTGATGGTTCTGTTTACAATGCAACAAAACAATGTTTTCCTGTTTTGTAGACACATTTTAGACAATCAATGTCAGCCCTAATATCAGTGACAAACACAATGTGTTTCCTGTTACTGCTCCAAAATAAAAGACAGCCTGTATTTTGCCAGTTGAGTGCTTTTAATTTGAAGCAGCGATATGAAATTTTCTAATAGCATTAACAGTAACTTAACACTGCTGATACAGTTGTGTGAAATTCAATAGTGGGGCTATTAGTGAGATGAAATTACAAACATTAACATTGCATTACATGCTGCACTATTTCCTGTTAATCCCTTGTGCGGTAATTTGAATCCAGCGTGGGAATGACGGACTCTGCCACTGACAATGAAAACTACTATAATGAGAGGTAATTACAAAATGTAAAAATATTGAATAACAATTACTAAAAAATACAAAAATTAGATTTGATGTCATGAAAATATTATTACAACCTTAAGAACGGCTTTGTGCTATTCAATTAAATTGAATTCATCCATGATTAATTACAGTGACCTGTCAAAATGTCCTCCACTAAAAACATTTATTACAAGAAATCCTACTTCTGTCCTTTACTGGATAATTTAACGTGAATCACATCATAATTCTGTGATTCAACAGGCATGACCCAAGTTTACTTTCCGCAGTTTCCACATTACTTACTTTCCACATTACTCATCTGGACCTCATCAAGAACTGAAATGTCAGATGTGAAGAAGGCTCTCAATTGGTGCATGCTTGTGCTTCTTTTCCTTTCCATGGCATTTCTACAGTTTGATCTGCTGCCTCAGCACTTTTCCAGAGTGGACCAACTCCAGGGACTTATGGGAGTTTGATGCTCCCTTGCTGCCAAATGCCAGCAGGCCAATGAAAAAAGATATCTGAAACTTCTAAGCTCAATATTTAATCAAGCGCTGGGTTACATTTGCTGTTTGATTAGGTGAGAGAATTCCACCTCCCAGAGTCTTTGATTGCTTTGAAAATATTTGGCCGAAAAATTAATACTCTTCTTTAAACTGTCTGCTCTCAGCACCAGTAACAGTTTATAATTGTCACAGTAACATTTGTATTCTGTTATAGATGGCACTGAATTACTTTTTTCCTCTTCCTCTACTTCTTCTTCTTCTTCTTCTTCTTCTTCTTCTTCTTCTTCTTCTTCTTCCTCTTCTTAGATTATTATTTTTAGATGTATCATTATTGTTTGTATTATTATGGATATTATTGATGCTCCTGTTGTTTGTTGTTGTTATTGTGGTCCTATTCAGCAGCCTCATTATTATCCATGTTTTTTGACCATGAGTCCAGCTTGTCGCATCATAATCATCCAGGACTGCAGAAATTCACCTGAGAATAGCCCTGATGAGCTTGTTCCAGGAGGGCATTACCACTGGTTAAGTACAAACACCTGCTAAAATATTGGCAATTAGGACATAATTAGCTGCTAATGTATTTCTAATCCGAAGCGGGCCATAGATTTGTCTTTTTTTGCGTAGACTCCCTTTTTTAATGTTCTCCGTTGTTATTGTTTTCCTCAGGTATTTGTATCCCGAGAACATTGACTAAGTGCCCTAGTTCATCATATGCAAATGGCTTATTAATTACACATGCATTATGCCCGTATTCAGAAGACATCAAAGGGCCTGCGAGTCTTCAGATGGTCCCCCTCTGTACCACACTCAGGTTACAAATGCCTGCGTGTGCACTTTCCTGCATGCCTTTTCGGGCAGAATAACTACATCCTCAATTAAAAATGTTCACAGGAACCTCTTTTTTCTTGCCTCCTAATATTTGAGAAACACCTCCAGTGGTCTGAGGTTGTTTGGTAACTGCAAATTGCAAATAATCATTCCAGCCTAGATTACATAGCATTATTAGAAAGCAGTGAGACAGAGTTTATCTTTATAACAAAGCCAAACCAATATTTGCTTTACTAACTGAGAAATGCCTATAGTCTTTAGTGTATGATCTGACTAAGTTGTACCAAATCTTTCCATTGATCAGCTCCTTGATCACCATAATAGTGTTTTGGTATCAATGCCTGAGTCTGAGCTTTAGACATTTCTGTTCTCTGTGTCTGCATGTTTGCTCTGTCTATTTCTCCCTTGTGAGTTCTCTGTTAACGACCCATACAGCAGGTGTCAGAGTGTGATTTATACAACCTATAATACCTCACATTGATTAGCAATAGAGCTCTAATGGGATGCCAGCTCTCATACCCATGTTGAAAAGAAGAAGGAAAAAAAAAACATTGCATGCCACACCTTCTTAGTGCTGTTCTATATCATTATACATCCTGTTTTTTGCATTTCAATATCAGCAACCTAACCTTACCAATAAGACGGTGTAGAGGGAATTTGCGGTGTGCAATCACTGTAACCCTGGGCAGTCCTCTGTTATCAGTCTCTGGTGGGCTGCACTGACTGGGTGCTGCTAACATAATTAGCACAGCACTCACTTTGATGATAAAATGGGTAATAGAGCATTCATCACCCCCCCTGCCTACCTGATTTTACCATCATTTATTGATCTGATTAAAATAATTCTGCTGTTAATGGTGTGGATTTTTGTTATGGAAAGGAAGTTTTGATTACAGACGCTTTAGACGTGTGAGTGTGTCTACTAATATTAACTGCAGACACAGTAAGAAGACATTTAATTTAAAGATAGATGTCTTGTATCTCTTTAGAGTTTCTTTTATTAATGCTATCGTTGTTTAAATGTCACAACAAATGTCTTCTGAAGCCACTTCTGAGCTCATACAACATGTTCAAACCAGCTAAGACAGCTGAAAATAAATCTCTCATTGAAGATACTGCATTAATACTGATACTGCTGTGGATCACTGATAGTGATGTTGAACAATTTTTCATTCCCAAATATAGGAGAGTATAGTGTACATCAAAGCCACCAGGTGGGGCTGATTCTTTCACAAATAAATCCCACTTTTGGCATTTTTGTTGAGAATCACAGTAGAAAATGCTTAAGTGAGGTGTTATTCTGAGGTATTTTTGTATGGCACCTCCAAAACTATCATTTCTCATTAGGAGACCAAACTGTTTGTGGTTGTCCTCATTACTAAAAAGATAGAGCTCTACCCCCAAAGGTAACTTCATCAACACCAGAGACAAATCTATCTTAGGTGCTCTATTTATATTTCTGACTCACTGCCACAAAGATTTATTCTGCACTCCTGTCAATCCATCTCTCTAATGGGCAATGGCATCCTTTTTAGTTTAGATGGCTGGTGTGTGTGTGTACGTGTGTGTGTACACGCATGCGTGCCCATTCTTTAGCACCAGGATTTTTTTTTTTTGTCAGATGTGCACACAAAAACAAGTACCTCGAAGTCACAGGGCCCGTCTCATCTCTAAAGAGAGTCATCTTTAGATAGAGACCTCAGATGTCATGTAATTAAGATGATAAAAAAAAAAAGCTATTTGCACTTCCATGGGTTATTAATGTGGACTAATGATGCTCAGATCAACTATAAGATGTCTGCTTGTTATGGGGTTAATCTCCTCGTTCTCGAAAAAGCCATAAAGATAAACATCTTTATACAGAAATGGGCTCATGAAAATCCCCAGAGAACTGTATCCCAACTTCATAAGAAAGTTTGAAGGACCAAAAATAAGACTGCACGGTCATTTTTGCAAAATCTTGAAACAAAGCTAAGAAACCTAAGCATTGCTAATCGTTAGTAAATAATTACTAGATGTTTGTAATTAACAGCATCCATGAGCAAATACATAATATATATTTATGACAAAAAAATGTCAAATGATAAATATATACTATCATCTAAACATCCTGAATGTCTATTGAATACAGTGAAATATAGTATGGATATAACCAAGACCAACATTAAACCTACATAACCACAAAAGCCCTTTCTTGTATTTGTAATTATGCTTAATGCATGTTTTGTTTTTTGTATGTTTTCAAAGGGTTTCAGCAGCACAAGGGTCAAATCATTATTTATTCCCTTTAGGGGAGCTTAACGAACATAAGACTGACTAAAACTGAAAATGCAAAAGTTTGTGTCTAAGAAGTGAAGATATGATAAGTTGTTGTCACTGAAGGTCACTGTTATAAACTCTAAATTCAAATTTATAATCACTTCTGCGTTTCTCGAATGGGCAAATTCATGAGGAGGAACCCGCCGTTCACCTGAGTGTATGGGTGGTAGACATCCTCCTAATACATCGAATGTGTAAATGTCATGCCTTCTGATGACTTTATCATGAATGCTCTGATCATTACATTGTCATTAGTTAGCAGACATGGTTGCACCTCGTTAATGCGCACAAGCAATCTGAGGAGCAGCAGATAATGTTGTGTGGTGGTGGTGTTTAATGAGGGTCCATATTTGCATACTGGCCTCCACCCCCACTTGCATTCCCACCCCACTCTCATTTATAAAAATAAATCACATTAGAACATCACCAGCTAATAAAGTCGACTCCGGCCCACATCCCACGTCCCAGTGATAGCCAAGTCTCAGTGCAGGAAATACACAAAGCAGTCTCTCAGGATTAGAGAAAACCTATTATAGAAAATTCTCTTATGGCAACATTCTTCATATTAACACTGCGCTGCTGAAGTAAATTATGCCAGTTGTTGTGCATGCTACAATCAAATGCTTTATCAAGGAATCTCCTCTGGAAGTTGGAGCAAGTGTTGAAAGTCAGCCCATCAAATAATGGAACCACTTAGAGAAGTCAGATTTAATTACTTATCCCATCACTGAAAATAGAAGTAAAATAGGAGTGCGTTTGATTTTGAAGGAGTTTGTAATCTTGATTGCACATAATTGTACAGGATACCACCTGAGGCGAGCTAGTTTCACTGCCATTTCTGCATTATTGAAAAGCTTTGATTCTGTGAAGAAAAGATTGGGCTTTGATTATGAAACAAATGCAATTAATACCAACGCTTGCATTTTGAAGTCAAATAGCTAAGCCTCTTATATATACTTCCCTGATATCATGTGGTGCTAACTATGAACCTCACTACCCAAACTTGAGAGGTCAAGAGCTACAACCTTGTAAGAGTGTTTTGTCTTGTGTCGGTGTGTCTGTCCAAGTGTGCACACGTTTGTGCCCCCAAGTCAAAATCCGCTAAATAAACAGTGTGTTTCCTGATGCCTAACGGTGTGCACGGCCCATGCACCGCTGATGTCAATCCACCCAGGAGTACCAGTGGCCCCACTTCGCTCACTTACTTACTCTTTGGCTCACTCCATCCTTCCTTCATGCTCAAATTGACACTTGGTGCAGAGGCAGGCAGACAGGGGGCCTCTCCGCCCTGCGCCTCCAGAGATGTGGCCCAGCTGTCAGCCGTCTAATCCAGTCCAACCTCCCCCTGAGCCAGGCAGGAACTCCAGGCTGCTCCCCCTCATCCTCACGCCTAGAGGCACAGCAAACAACCCAGCCCTCGTCAACACTACAAACAGCAGGCCGGGAGGGGAGCACTTTGCTAGTCAAATCAGTCTTGACCATTCATCATAAATCAAGTACAACCGTGTGACGGCACACCCCGAAAGCCTAGTGATTGTGCGTGAAAGACAACAGGTTATTGGCATTATGTTGACATTTTGCTGGAACATTTTGCATCATATATCACATATCAGTCTGACAAGAACAAATTTGTTCTGTTTTTATACTTAATGATGCTGTGTTTTTATTCACACAGAGCACAACTTCTAAAGCTCTGCAGATGATTTAACAATTTTTGTTCTGAAACAGCTATCAAAATCTGAACAAAGAATCCCCTGTCTGTACTATTTCCTTTTACATCATAGGTGTTATTGTTGCCATTGTTACTATGGAAACGAGTGTACAAAGAAAATGGCATATTGGCAAATTTAGATACAGTACATATAGTACACGCATGAATGAGACACTATCCAATAGACTGCATTTTGGAGATATAGTTATTTCACCAGACTTTCTGTGAAATCTTTACATTACAATCATAGACAATTTGATAATAGCAGCATTTAAAAAATGTGAGTTTATTTTTGTGTGGTTTGTGAGTGCCTGTGGCACGGTCATGGGCATGTGTGTTTTCAGGAGTATGTCTGTACCTTTCGTGGGGGTCCCCATGGCATTCCCAATATCAGTATTCCTGTAGATGTGTTTGATGTGTTTGAAGCCACGTAGCATACCTTGGAACATGACAGTAAACATGGCAGAGGCTCTCCCTCAGTGGAGCAGTGATGCACGTCACCCCTCAGAAGTGTGTGACGGGTGTACAAACCAAACCCACCGGGCCACATCGTCTCCCGGGATTCTCCCTTACTATGCTGCGCTGACTAGCTGCATGTTGCTCAGTGCTACGCCGTTCAGAATAATTCCACCCTCAGCCTGGAAAACAAAAGAGCAAACTAAAATGGGAGACAAACAAAAAAAGGAGAAATGCAAAACACGGACTTGTCTCAACTTATGGAACCCACTTAACTGGTTATCTGACCTAGCAGCAGTAGATGTCATGATATATCCTGTTCTAATGTTTTCCCTGTGTTTCATCCCTGGAAAATCACTAGAGTGTATGTTTCCTGCATGCATCCCTGGGGAAATTAAGAGGCACACTATGTATCTCATGAGGATTCCCCCAAGAATGAGAATAAAGCAGGCAGCATGAAAGAGTAGTGTTGGTGTGAGGGAGTTATTGGTCTGGCAAAGGGATTGCCAACACATCAAAATAGCATGGGTGTTGAACAAGACAGAAACTTGCACCATTTACACCTGCCAGAGAGAGAGAGAGAGAGAGTCACCCCGACACGGAAAATTTCCATAGCCACATACACGCCGCATGATGTGAAGTGCAAAGAGTTGACGCTTCATGTCAGACTGAATTTCATGAAGTGACATGTACAACATGTTCACATGACAGAGGTGCTTTGAATGTTGTTTTTTGGATTGGTAAGATAAGTCATTCGTATACAGTAGCAGTTTTATAATGTCACACAGGCAAAGCTTTGAAAACAGAATCCTATGATCTGGGACAGAAACATCTTGGTGCATCAACAATTTGACAAAATAGTCAATAGTGCAAGATATTATCAAGCTTTTCTCAGTGCATTTGACAATGAATACCAACAGTGCCAAGAGCGATGTTACAGCATAATGAGACTTTATTACTCACAATAGTGGAAAATTGTCTCTGGTCCCACTAGAGACATACAGTAACAGCAGACATACTGCGCTGATTAGTAAACATCCATTCCCAACATCTTTAAAACACTAAAATACTTTTTTTATGCTTTTAGGAGGTAAATCACATCTTCAAAATTATAAATCAAAGATTTACTTTTCAACCTTACAGTCTTTATCGAGGGACAAAGAGATGCGGTTGAAAGCTCTGATGAAAGTCCAACAGAAATCAAAATGCATGTTGTCTATTCGTACAGCATACAAATCTGCTCCATAAATAAAACAAATCAGAAACCTGCAGTACATTAAACACCACGTGAACTTATACATACAAATATCACTCTGCTTTGTTTAGATGCTTGTGTGGTCTTTACCTATTTTTTAGTACCACTGCTCACAACACACTGCCTGCCCATGGCTTCTAAACTACAGGGCAAGTTTGTTTACCCCGACTCAGTGTTCCCCTGCAGGGGCTCAGCCTGCCAGCTGCTGTCAATCAAACACAGCCACCCCTCCAGTTGACTGAGAGGAAAAGGAGTATTTCTGAAATAACCCTAACCCTTTTCCTTCCTTTTAATACAAAAAAATATTGACAATATATTTGAACTAACACTAACATTATTTTTGACTGTAAAAAGGTGAATTTAGGTACTTCTTTTCAGGTCAAGGATGACCTTTCATGCTCAAATTCAAATAAGATAATAAATAAATAAATGCCACCAGAGGCAATACTTATATACCATCTAAAATAAATCATATGTCTCACTGTTAATCTGTACTAATAAAAAGCAGGCAAAATAACAAGGCTTACTTGCTTGAGTAACTGTATACTAATATGGATAAGCATACTGTTTTTGCAGTTAGTACACAATAAAGAAACATACTTAACTTATACTAACAGGAAATGATATGTCTGAGAATTTTAAATGGCATAATTGATTAATAGACAGTAAAATGTTTTTACAAAAATGTATTCTGAGTTGTTCCTGGGGCTGTTTCAGCACCATTCATAATCAGTTTCTTTTTTTTTTTTCAGCTGTGAGTAGCTCCTCCATTTCCTTGGTGCATTGCATTGTTGGAGAATAGTGTCCATCAGCAGCACACTAAAAGAAAATGGGCATAGTGACTGCTTTGAATATGCTTATTTCCCCGCCAACACACTACATACTCAAAATTCTCAAACTCAGAATTATATGTAATATGGACTTGGGACACCGCCAAACACTGTGTTGTTGTTATTGTTTACAGAAGTAAATACTTCTTTTACTGTATTTATATTTTCAAAATGACACTTAATATTTCAAAAAAAAAAATGTGAAAGCAAGAAAGAAAGCAAGACAGCATGAAGTGAAGAGATATAGACGAGGTGTCGGAGGAGGGCAGTTCATTGAGGTCAGGATGACAGTAAAGAACAGATGAGATGGGGCGGCTGAGGAGTGTTTTGTAGGTGGGATGTTGTAGGAGGGGGGGTTGGTGAGTTGTGGAGGGGAGTAGAGGGGGGGGAAACTAGGCCAGTGTCCAGACTCAGAGCACCAAAGGCCCCACGTCCCTGGATGCCCCGTGTCAGCCCTCTGACAGGAGAGATGGGACTTTAACACAGAGTTTTTCACCACCAGACGTTCCCCGTCTCCTCTGAAGAATACCCCTCCTCCTCGACACACTCACCAGTCAGAGTTTGAGGAGAGAAATGCACTCGTTACAATAAGGAGGGCACATGGCATGGGACCTGAGGCTTTGAGTGCCGCCTCCTCCACACTCTCTGTAGAATTAGGATCTTTCCTGCAAGTACTGTGCATTTCCAAAGTTGACGTGCAGTAAATAGATTTTTTGAGGGAAGTTCACACTGCTGCATGACCATACAGTATGTTTCTGTTTGTTGTCTGTGTGAAAATAACAGCCTTACTGAGCATGAATACATGACTCGCTGATAGCTGAATTTGAATATTCCTCCTCATGCCCTGCAGTCTATTTTGCTCACTCCTTCCCCACAGTTAAAACAGACTTATTGTCAGGCTTAATCAGGTGGTCTGTTACCTTGGCAATTAAAGCCTTGTTAGAGATATAAAACCTTGAGACTCAAATGGAGAGTCCCTGGCGAGTCAAACCACTGAGCAAATCCTTAAACCAAACAACCTTCCAGTGGGAGCACTTCTTCTCTGAGGATAGATGTTTAATTATCTCTGCTTGTTTGGGGGGGAAAGGAAGGAAAAACTGTTTCACTCCCTCTTGTTTGTCTTGAAAGCTCTTGAGCATTTATTGGAATTAATTTAAGTGGCAATCAGTGTGCTATGTTTGATCGTCACAATGTATTGACCTAAGACAGAGAATGTTGGGAAGCATTTGGGAGAATTTAGAAAGAGATAATTGTGCATTGTTGTGTTCACGGTAAAAACAAAAAAACAAACTACAAAGGCAAAATCATGGTTTTAAAACATTTAGTCTTATTTCTGGAATATTAAACTGATTTAGTGTTCTTAATATACTTTTAAAATGTTGCTGCTAAGTGTGATTCATTTATCATTTATTCCCAATTGATGCAAAACACCTATTTCAATGTTAGCTCTCCTAAACTAGGCCAACTTTTTCCCCAAATGGATATTCTTTTTTTTGAAAATAATGCTACATATTTGAGCAATATGAGGTGATAATTTATCATTATTTAATGATCTCCCACAGACAGTACATCACACATGGTGCAGTCAGCGACAACAGCTGTGCAGGATCTTGATGGGCGAATTCTCAGAGACACAACTTCTGTGCGCGCTCAGTCCCACATAACCCGTTGACCTCTTCTTTGAAGTCCGCCATGACATTTTCTCTCTGAAAGGCCATTTCAGCACCTCTCCATGTCTCCTTTCATCCCACACTTTGTCTGTTTCTCCTTACCTCCCTGACATACTCCTCTAAATGGGCCTGGCATGCATCCCACTGTCTAACGAAGGTATGTGTGTGTGGGCGGTGTTTAGGGAGGTGAGACCTTCTCTGGGACACACTAATCAGCTCCAAACCAAGGCCCAGGCAGGGAGGCACTGGACAGGTGAGTGGAACCACTCACTACACCCCCTGGCTGCTCCTTAGTGTGAGGGTCAAATCAGCTCCATCCTTTATGGCCCAGTCACTCCTTCATCCTGGAGTCCCCAATCACCTGGCTTCCATCCCTGGTTGCTGGTCCCTTCCTAGGGGCCTCTGAGGGAGGAAACAGTGAGCAGCTGCTCTACCAAGGGAACCTTCTGAATGTGCCTTCTGCCAGCCCCGTGTGTGTTAACCTTTTCTTTTAATTAACACCGTCCCAACTCCCAACTCTCGCCACCATGGTCCAGAGAGAGGTTCTTGGGGCTTATGCAACTGTCAGGGAAGTGGGGGTGTCATCTGGGAGCAAGAAAGGTGGTGGGCGGGTGGGAGTGATGAAGGTGAGAGGGGTGAGGAGGAGGAGGGATGAATAATGCGTACATGGCCTGGGAGTGAGGGTTCTTCTAATCCTTCAGAGCCTTTTTTATCCACATGCCTTCACACATCTACAACGCACCAGTCATTCTACACAGCTGCCTATTTTCCAGGGATGAGCCCGCAGTAAATTGGACACGCTGATGAGAAGATGGCTGCTCTTAATTTGCACTACAGCTCATTACTCTGCAAGAGAGTCAGAAAGCTTTCATTTGTGCTGTAGTCATTGACTAGGCAATTGTTCACATTTGTAAAGGCCTAATTCACAAGGTTATTATAAGAGCTGTGTTTGTTCTCCAGGTTTCAGAGTTTATATATTCAATTTTCATGAAGTTTATTCATCAGTATAACCCAAAGCAGAAGCTACTCAGCTTTAGTGATGTTCTTTATCCATGATATATGTTTCAGTCTGAAAAATATGCATGACAAAATTATTAAATTCAGTCTGCGATCCAATGAACCCGGTAATCAGACATTAGTACCACTCCGAGGTGAGTCTGGCTGATTGTGTAAAATGTTCTGTATGATAAGGGGCTCCAGTCTGTAGCACACTTACATGCTGCAGCTCAGTTAACTAGCAGCACATAGAGAGGTGAGTAGGCTTGATCTCATCTTACAGAGAAGATCTACTAATGAGAGAGTGGTAATGAGCAAGAAAAAAAAAATCACTCTCATTTCAGTAAAAAAAAAAAGTGTTGAAAGGTTTGCTATCTTTTCCTTTCATCTTGTGTGGTGGTGCCAAGTGGAAAATGTCCATCTTTCACCGGGAGATTTTTATGTTCGTCTTGGCTCATGGTAATGTCTCCAGGGGATCCTCTTTCTTGGCATGTTCATAGTGGTCACCATTTGCTGGAGACGGGCTGTGGAGGTCAAAGCCATTTGAGAAGGACATAAAACCCCTAGAATGATTTTTGATCACACTATGAAACCATCCCATTGTGGTTAAATGTGATTCTTCATGCCAATAACGCATCTTTGTAGAGGTTATTGTCATGACAAGCAATTTAAAGTTGGTCTAAAAGAATAAATGTACAGTCCACACAGCAGTAGATTCCGGACTTCATAGTAATGCAGCCAGCTGGTGGTTTAAGTTCGTCTAAGAATTTTATCATGCAGTCATCTTGCTGATAACGTCAAATGGCTTTCAGTGCTGGATCCAATGGCGCAAATGATATAACCATTACTAAAGCCATGATAACACCCTACAGCTCGGGTCGTGATGTTGCAAGTAAGGGCTACGTGAATCTAACATCTTGTGACCTCAGTTTTATGATGGAGTAAGTAAGGGGAAAACTGCCAGGACCTTCTCCTCATGAAGACCCAGAGCAAGGGCACTGTCTCCCCAGCCCCATAGATCAGCCAGCCCTGAATGTCAAACCGCACAGCAGCCGCTGCAGTGCCAGGAGTCCCCCTCTTGCTCCCTCTCTGGCCCGTGATCTGCTGTCTGGTGACACCACTGCGCTAATGACCCGGTTTGGGAGTTGCTCCATGGGGCTCCTTGGCTTGGGAAGATGGAAGTTGTGGATATCCAGCTGGAAGGTCACCGTTGACGAGGACCACTCACTCTACATTTACTCGACTTTGTTTGACATCCTTCACTTCGCAAGGATGTTGAGACGTGAAGGCTGTCACTGACCCGATACTGAAACAGGCGGCGCTATTTAGTGCGTGGCCAATCATTCAAATTCACATTGTTCTCGTAATTATATGCACCAGTTCTTGGTAGAGAAAGACACAGTGTTTATGTGAACAGCATACATATGATAGGTTTTTGCTCCAGTGTTTAATTGCCCAACAATTTGGATAACAGTGAAGTTGGAAAGCTGCACTCACCCTCGCTTGCCAACTCTGAAGCCTTCTGATTGTTAGAACTCTGTGTTGTTTTTGTTCTTTTTTTAATCAGTTTACTGTGGAAGTATGTCTCAGTGCTCAGAGAGGGCAATGTTTTCAGTCACTCGCTATCTTGACTTTTTTTTCTCAGCCTCAGGAGTTTGGCTTGTTGGAGCAGAGTTAAAGTCCCCGGGGAGGGCTCCTCTGGTGATGGGGGCACTGCCTCGACCTCACTCATGCCTGGTGTGGGTGGCATCCAACTAGGGAGACACACAATGGAGAGCAAGACTGAAGATGGTGATGCTTCTAGTGGACTCTCCCAGGACTCAGCCTTATTCTCAGGGTCATGCATTCCAGCAATCTCTGTAATTATAAGCAAGTAAGAAAAAAGTTGAATCTTCTGCCTTTCTCAAAATGAACGTGCCCCACTCCTCAAGGGAAACATTCACATCTCTGAGTTCTAGTAGCTGGATGGGTTTTAATGAGGCAAGTCAAGAGTGTGTGCATGTGTGTGTGGTTAGTGTACATGCATGTCTGTGTATCTGCCCTCCTCTAACGAGCGTAATTGACCGACTGTGCTTTTAAGCCGCCGTTTTTCACCATTTGCGAGAGTATTCTACTAAATAGCCTTCAGTGATTATTATTTCTACAAGAGACACTTTGTTGGGATTAAAACTTTTTTCTGAGTTTTAAAGTTCAGTTACTACTCGTGTTTTTTGGTGTGTTTGTTTTTTTCTTTTGGACAATGTGAAGTTGGAGCCAAATGGGCAGAGGGTAAGCAGGGCCACAGGTCAGCAAGAACTGCTGAAGGGTCCCGCCATCTGAGGGCCACAGATTCCACTGGGGAACATTTCACCCTGCTGAGAAGCAGAGTGAAATCTCTGATGCTGCGGCACACACACTTGCTGTGGCGTCTCAATGTCTAACTAAAAGCTATGGGTGGTGAAAAAATCCCCACATAACTGCTCAGTTTTACTACAAATACTGTGGTAAGAAGCTAAAGTGATCTGAAAACAGACTGTGCCTTTGTACGTTGTGGGCTGCACGTAGCATTTTTTAAAGGACAAGACAATTAGACTAATGATTCAAGTGTTTATGCGAATGACTAAATATGAAGATGCTCCATGTAGGTCAACAGAAATAAATCTATTGCTTAATTTTGCATTATTATATAGTAGGTACAAGCTGGATATACATTTCCTTGGCTTCCATTGTTTTTATAACATCATTTTTTTATTATTTATCTGTGTTTGATTCCCTTTTCCCCCCACGCTCTGAGGTAAGACTTGAAACAAAAGCATTTTTGTTGATTTTCATTCTGCCTATTTGCTCCCCAAAAATGTATATTTGATTCTCCTTTCCATATTTATAAAGTTATCCCTGAGGGACGAGCCATGTCAGACAGTTTTTGGAGCATCATGAACAACATTCCTCACATGAGGTTTCTTCCACTTGAAGAAGAAGAAGAAGAAGAAGAAGAAAAAAAAAAAACAACTTCTGAGCAATAGTGTACTGTAACTTGGAGACTGAACTGTGCAAGCACAGAGTCAAGTCAAGCCTTTTCCCAGTTACTTTGTCACTAATGAAAGTAGCAAAGAGCCCTGGAGGACTGAAGAGCACTGTTTGTTTGTGTTTGAGAGAGCATTTGAGAGGTACAGGGGGGGAGGCAAGGTGGTAAAACTTTGGGAGAGCCGCCTGACAGAGTGCTGAGACAGAGAGGGGGAACTTTGGAGCATTGTTAAGATTGAAGTTTTAAGGCAGCTGAGACCTCCTGACAGATTCCAAGCACCTACAAATAGATGTTTCATATGTGTGTGTTTACCAACTTTACTGTAGTTTGTGAGGGCTTTGAATTTACCAAAGCACATCACGTCAATCTGTGTCATATTTTGTTTTATTGATCTTTTGCACACATTCTGTGTGTGTGGGGGGGAAGGGGTTATTTGTAAAGCATGCAGATAAAAAAAAAAATTACAAGATACAAATTGAGCAAATAAGGTGAAAAGCTTTGGCATCATATGTAGGTCATAAGTCTCCACTTATTATGATTAAGTCTCACATCTACCAGTGATAAGATGCAAAATAACAATGTCTCTTTAAAATAACAGGCTAATAATGACAACTAATAAATATCTCTTCTGTAGCTCTGAATTTTCTATTACATTTACATGACTTCATGCTAGGTGATTACCTTAGATGTCTGTAACAGTATATGGCCTCATTATGAACTCCAAAGTAAAAGGTGGGAATACCCTATGGAATAAGAGAAGCCTTATTATATACTCACATCATTAACTTTTATAGTTATAGTTAACTTTAATAGGGATTTTCTCTTCAACAAAGTTAGATTCCAGCACAGCAAAGGCTATCAAAAGGTTGTTGTTAATTTTCTTCTTCTACACCAGCCCGTATTTGGGAGTTGCCCTATCGACTGTTTCTCTCCTCTCCTAGGTGTACAGCGAAAACCTCGGCTTCTGCTCACATTTGTCTCTGTGAATCAGTCAGAATAGAAACGCACTGAAGGTGGGAAAAGCATTTGCGTGACTGTGATTTTTAGATGGGGCCCCTGGCAGAGGCTACCTCCAGGCTGTGGAGGGGCAGAGTGCAGAGTGAGAAGCCCACTGCAGGACTCCTCTCTGGATCTCATTTTCACATAGCAGGGGTAGTATGGGGGCCTGGAAATCCATATGCAGGAGAAAGAAAGAAAGAAAGAAAGAAAGAAAGAAAGAAAGAAAGAAAGAAAGAAAGAAAGAAAATAACAATTATATGTCTATAAATTTGTAGGCTAAAATGAGTTACGGTGCATCTTACTCCTAAATCTGTACCTGAAATTTTTTGTATAGAAATTAGAAAATAAGAAAAGAAAAATAAAGACAAGAACATAAATCCTATAATAATATTATAGGGGAGGAGGCTACATTGTTTCACTGCACCAGAAAAAAAATCAATATATTATTATAAAATCTGAGAAAAGAGATATTTCTTGCTATTATTATTAATATTAAAATAATTAGGGGGAGGGTACAATAATATAAATCATACAATAATAATCAGGACGAAAAACACTCTGTATCTGTACGTCTGTAAATAAACCGATCATCCCCAAATTCTATGCGTGCCATTACATGTCAGATATGTCAACAGCCACACAGAAAATGTCTTTCTGCTTAACCATTTCTACCAGAAGGGGGACCAGTCCGTCTGCCGTAGACGGAGAGTGGCCGACGGCGAGCTGAGGCAGAGGAGACGCCAGGGTGAGCAAGCCGACTTTGGGTTTAGAGTTCGACTCCGGATCCGGGGACCAGCAGATCCAGCATTCCGCATCTTGCCATGATCCCTAGGATTTTAATCATGCCTCTCTGTCTGTGTGTGAGTGCAGGCAGGCTGACAATGATTTCCTCAGTGATTACGTACAGAGCGAGTCCCTGCGGGGTAGGGGCCCCCTCTGGAGCCATCCTGATGGCTTTGGGGGCCTTGCTTCCATTTTCCATTATTATGTGGACTACCGGAGCGACAGCGCAGTCCAAGACCTTGCAGGTTTGTGATGAGGAGGGAGCTTCCATCTTCTCTCTGCTTCTTCATCCTCTTTTAAGGGCAATTTAGACGTAGACTTAGATCAGATTCCGAACCTAATTCATGATTAGCTGACTGGAGTGAGAAAAGGAAGAGTCTATAATAGTTTTGATGCTGTTAGGTGGATATGAAGTGAAAAGTGTTATTATCATTTTTCCTCCTTTTTTTGTTTTTTGGTTTTGTTGCATTTTTTTTGCACTCTCACAGGAGGCGTTTTGCTGATGTCTTTCTCACGCGGATGCATTTGAGATGAGAGGCGAAAAGCAAATATTCCGCTTTTATTCCTAAACGAACATCATGCCTACACGCGTGTGTGTTTTCCCGGAGAATGGAAGCGCATGACGGGATTACTATATTCTCACACTTTTCCCGATACCCAGCTCAACTAAATAGAGTCGCCTATACCGATCGGGCTAATTGGATTTTATAACATCCACCTACTCATCACAAAATAACAGCAAACTCGTGTTTAGACCGCGCGGCGAGGGCTAAGTTGCATCTTTCTGTAATGGTAAAAAGGCAGCAGCGATTTTGGATAGTGAAATTTAGAGAGACTGTACAGACTATCCCGTCTTACCCAAATTATCAGACAGAAACTGAGCAACTTCAGCGTTTTCTATAGGATGTCGCGCCGCAAGCAAGCTAAACCAAGATCCCTGAAAGGTAAGTGATAAGCCTATTTTTGGATGGCTCTCAGAACATTTTTATTTTAAGGTGATGACAAGTCTAGACGAGCATGAACTGAACTTATCGCTCACTGAAATGTAACTGTCTTCTACCCCCCTCCTTTTTTTTTTACGCATTTCGAAGTGTTCTTCCTGTTATGTTGCGCATGAAATCGACTGCATATATATACGTACTTGGCATCGGGGAAAAGCTGGTCGGCTTCAGTTCACACTGTATTGTAATGATAGTTAAAGTGCAGGGACAAGGCAGGGATAATTCAAGAGAGCAACAGTGCAGCGCGACGCTGGCAAACATCTGGATGTATTAAAGACGCTCCTGGTCGGAACTTAAGCCGTCTGATGGAATGGGGTGCAGAGTCACGTGACCCCCCCGTCTGAGAAACTAAGGAGGAAACATTTTATATGTTGGTGAAAGGGAGGGCTGTGAGTGTGTGTGTGTGTGTGTGTGTGTGTGTGTGTGTGTGTGTGTGTGTACAACAGTTAAAAGAGAAATTAGAGGCGAGCTGTAGTGTCGACTGCTAATTGGACACGTTCATTAAAAAGTTGTAAACATCTGGATTTATCAGTCAGGCTGCCCAAAGCTTGAAAATAATTTAACTTTATGATGTTTTTATTATTATTATTATTATTTCATATAAAATCTCAGCAGCAGTGTGTCACAATATGACACAGCAGATGATAGCCTATATGATTTTTGTTTTTGTTTTTTTAGTTACTTTTGGACTGGTGGTAATCCGATCCTGCATTTGTGTCTGAGTGTACATGTGTGTGTGAGAGGGTGAGGGGGGGGGGAGCAGAGAGAGAGAGAGAAATAGAGACAGAGCAACATGCTTGAACACACACACATACACACACAGATATTCACACACTACTTTTCTCTGTAGCATTTTGGTGGGGGAGCTGCTGGGTTTTTGGAGGTTGAGCTCCAGTTCATCTGGCAGGCATTGTATTTTGCTCAGCAAATAATTGTCCACAATTTCACATTCCCAGCTTGTGGTCTGTGGACCCCTTTCTCTCTCTCTCCTCTTTCGTTCTCGGAAGTCTTCATCTCAAAGGAAGATTACATGGTCTGCGGTAGTACATTCATGCAGCCACCATTTTAAATCAATACCCAGGAGAGGGTGGAAATGTGAGTGCATGCACATCTTAAAATTGTCACATTCTGTTTCCAGACCTGCACTGCTCTATTCATAGTAAACAGGTCTATACATAGATTTCCTATTTTCTTAGACCAGATTGGCATTGACTGTTTTTTTCCCTTTTTTTGTTAGTTGATGTGACATTTGCTATTCTCAAAAGACACATCACTTATATATAATCGTCCCCTGCCAGCATGACTACATGCTACAAGTGTGTGTCTGTGCATTCAGAGGAACATCTGTCAAGATTTGTGTACATCTATGTGTGCGGGAAAGAGGGATAGAGAGTGAGGAAATCAGTATGCAAATGAAGTCAGAGTGATGACATTGTTTGTTTTGTTATTGTCACTAAAAATTTAAATTGGAAAAATGCGGTGCACAAAACACCACGACTTTTATGTCTTCATTCCGACTGCTGAAGCGGAGCAGAAATGCAGATACGTCATAGATATTTCCCTGTTTTGGATCAGACCCAAGCAAGGCCAGGCAGATGTTATTTATTGTTCTTTGTCTATCTCTTTCCTCGGGGACAGAGATGCACTTATACAGATGTCCACAATAACTTTCCTTGTCATTTTTTAAAATAGTTGCTTGACACTGTACTCCACTCTGTTGTTTGTGTGAGACAGGAATTTTCATTTTATTTGCAGACTTTTTTTTATGTTAACACAAAAGTGGCATCCCTTAATTTGTGTTTTTATGAGTGTCTTCATGCGCATGCATGTGTGTAAGCTTGCGTCTGCATGTGCTGTATGTTTTCATGGACAGACTGCGGTTGCAGAGTTCAGGTTTCACTTTTTATAGGTTGTCTTCTGCTGACTTGAGGCAGTGGTCAATGTGGACGGTGCTTTTTTTTGCGCAGAAAGAACACTTTGTTCTGCGGAAGGGAAAATAAACAGAGGTGCCAATGGTACGTGGAGGGAAGGTAGAACGGGCATCATGAGCGGCGTTTTCTAGGCTGGTATGGATAGTATGGACAAGTAGTGTACGTAGAGGAGATGAGAAAATAATGCTGTGACAGTTGGCACTCTTTTTTCCCTTGTGTACAGCAACACACACACCCACTTCCTCAGTATTGGCTGCTTGTGGGAGTCAGAGGTTATGTTTTTGGTCCCATCGAGGAAAAGGGCAACATTACAAGTCCCGTTTCAATTAAGTCTGAGAGACAGATCCGGCTACGTTATTGCTTGGGGGAATAAATGGCACAGGACGAGACCATACATCATTCGCTTATATGCAAACACTTCACCCTAGCCACTGACATTTACTCAATCCTGAGCCTTCTACATTTCTCGACTGTAGGCACATTGTAATTTTGTTTTGATGTGCAGAGGCTTTGGGTCAGCACATTGCCTCAGTCAGTGGTGAGCAGCGAGGAAGGAGGATCTCACTCCAAATCCTGCATGTAGCGTGTGATGACTGCCACGTTGCCTGTCCTACAGCACTTCCTGAATAATGTGAGGCTGGGTTGATATTTTCATTTGGAGCACAAATGACACTCTCAAGCCTCAGTCCTGATGTGTTTATTGGCTGAGTTGGAAGTTTCCACGCCTGTCATCCGCATATATAAATATATTTTCTGCGCCATTTACTTTAAGTATAGCGGTCGTCATGAAATCAGCGCTGTGTCATGTACACCTTAAATATTTGATGTTTTTGAGGAGCTGAAATTTGCCGCCAGATGAGTGAACTTTGCCTGGCTGTACATGAAAGGAAATATTATTTTTACGCTTTAAACGTAAAGCCCACAGAACAGGTTGATTTGTGAAATCTATGAAGGGTGTATTAAAAATAAAGTAAATATGTTAGTCTGTTTTAAGTTGAAATTCCTCTGCTCAGACATAAAGAGATTAGACCTCAAGTACATTTTTATTTCCATTCACGTCAGGGAACTGTGCATAAAACTGCTGAAAAAACTAAAATAGATGTGTTTTTTTTGTTTTTTTGTCATAATTTGAAACATTTCTTTTTGGAGAAAAGAAACTTGACCAGAGATGAATAACCACTCCCCCTTCCACTCCTCATAAGCATTGGCCTGTATAACAAAAAGTGTGATGGCACTAAGTATTTCTGTCGACTACTCAAAAACTAATTTGACTCTTTATTTTAGACATACGTTGTATTCAGTATGTTTAATGTTAAATGTAAGAAAGGCCTCTTCTTAATCTAAACGATTAAAAATGCAGAAATATGCTCGATTCAGCTCGATTTTTTCTGCCCTGTTAAAACGTCTACTAACACTTGCGTCATTCTTAGTTTATAGGAAGCTGCAGCATTCCAGTCTGTTCACAATTAATGATCTGTGGCATAACACCCATTAACACTTTTCTAATGTGACACAAAAATATGGTTAGTATTATCATTAAGGAAATTATGATGGAGCCGTGGAAAAATCCCATTAGCACGGCTGTCAGTGCTCTTGACATGCGGCTCAGTGTGTTGGACTGGGTGTCGCGGGAGCTGGCCGATATCTCTTCTTACTCCATGGCATGTGTCTCTCTCTTGTTGTCATGGATTGTCTGCCACATGGAGAAAGAGTTCTGATTCACAGACAATGATTGATTCCCACCACTGCTGCAAATGAAATGATACGTTGCTCGTCTTATTTGCATCTATCTCATTTTCCTCTATGAATAGCATTAATATTTTTTCGGAAGTTAAATTTGCAATAATTGCATAATCAGATTATTGATTCATGGCATTTTTTATCGCTGCTACTGGAGGTCAGTTTTTTTTTCTTTGAATAAGTGCTGTTATGATTTACTTACAGTACATGGCAATATATGAAGGATTACAAATATTATGCAACGTGATTAACATGCTCCTCTATTGCAAATTATTTATGACACTAATCACCAGTTCAAATAATGCTCATTAAGAAAGTTATTCATGTGCAGTGTGTGTCCTCCTCCCTCCCTTCCCAGCCCTAATTGAGGAGGGTTGACCTCTTGACCCGAGCTAAATTGAGTTGTAGTCCCTGTGGCGAGCGTCTCCTTCCCGGTCAGTCAGGGCGGATTACACAGCCATTGTGTTCGGCACTGTATCGTCCAAGCTGGCTGTAACCAAGCAGATGAGTCACGCATATCCAGGAACACACTCAGGGCTTTTTTTTTTATGTCAGAGAAATGCTGTGAGATGCCCATACACACAAGCACACACACACAGAGAAATACGTGGCAATCCTCAAATAAAAGCAGAAATTACAGTATTTATACACACACATTTGTGTGCATATACACACTCTCTTACGCAACAGGAATTCATTTGATGGATTAGGAAAGGTCCAAGCTGCTGCGAGTTTGTCATGTTTTGCTTATTCATGTCTGTTAAATCATTAGTTTTACGCAGGCACGATGTATCATGAGCTGTGCATGTGGTGATCAGTCTGGTTTTTTTGTGTGTTTGTGTGTGGGTTTTTTAAATTTTGTATTTTTATGTTTTTGACTTTGCGTCTTGTTTTGCTCCCCAATCTGTAGAAAATTAATTCATCCCTAAAAAGGAGACATCCTGTCTGGGGGATTGTCACTCTGAATATAATGACAGTTAGTCTACGTTCATTTTTGTGTGTGGCCAGTGTGTTAATTAGTGGCCTTTAATGCGGTGCCACTTGTTGTGGGATTATGTTTTTCCTGCTCCGCGTTTTGAAAATCAAAGGAGCAGTGCTGAAATGGTCCCATGTGTGTTTGGTATTGTATCAACAAAACCGAGCAGCATGATTACAGTTTGTCACTGACTGAGTGATACACTGTACCTTGTCAAACATTAATTAACTGATAGCAGTGATGAATTAACAACAATGTGGTCTGACTTGTATTCAGTTGAAGTTATAGTCATTATGAGGTGATCATGAGCTTTCGAGTGCATTAATTAAAACTGTCCAGCTTTTTGTATTTGTTCTGTGTTATGACTGTTGATCAGATGTCCAGTTAAAATGAGACATCGCAGGAGTTTGCCCTGACTTGACAGGTCACTCTCTATGATCGCTCCTCAGCCAACGATTAATTATCTGGCAGACAGGTGAAAATGAGAAAAGAATTTGCACTGTGATGGAAGTTGTTTACTTTAAATGACAAAACTTTTAATAAGTTCACAGTGGTGACAAATCATCACAAACTGCCGTAATGTTTAAGTTCTTATGGCATTGTAAAATAGAATTTTCTGCCTGAACTCCCCCATCTCACCAACAGGGACAGTAATCAAAACAAAACTCCAGCTCCCACCACCAATCTCTGATAGAACCATGGGGGATTTATTAGGACCCCCTATCCCTAGCCCATTTAAATGATCCTAGATGCAAGGCGCTCAACAGTGCTGGAGAAACTCATTAAACTCTCAGGGCGTCAGTCACTAAGGCCTCCTTTAACAGGACAAGGTTTCTGTGTTGGCTGATATAGTCCGCTTTGGTGGCTCAGAGGGATATATCTCCATGGTGTCCAACTATGTCTATTCAATCGCTTTTAATTGATTTAGCTAATTAATTGCCAGACCCGTGACCCGTTGTTTTGCATATTTTCTGTGTGCATCAACTAAAATTGTTACGAGGGGAAATATTTCCGATCAGAGACATTTTATATGTGATTGAGTGAATAGTGGCATTTCTTTACAAATAATTACGGTATTAATTTGAATGAAAGCTTCTCATAGGAATTTCTTTGGAACTGAGTTTTGGCTGGACGTGGTGAAACATAGTCGGTCCGTCCGTCGTTTGCCATCTTCATAAGAAACAGCTCGACACTTTCCTCTTCATTTTTCACTGAGGTTTGACACCCTGCGTGACACTGACTCGTGCTCCCCCGAGGGAAAGGCTTCTGCCACCATAGGATCCTGCCTTAATTATGCAAAGTACAGGATATTTTGTGCGATTTTAAAAGTGCGCCAGTTTCTGCTTTGGCAGTCACTGCCACACTCCCCTACTGGGAGGTCCTGTCAGACTCCCCCTTCCTCTTTGCCCAGGAAAATGAAAGGCTAGAAAAGAAAAGACATAATGGAGAATGCATTTCAACTGCAGGGGTGGAACGCAGAGGCGTAAGAAGTCCTCAGTGAGACCCTCATTTTACATGGAACAGGTGGGAGACTCTTTTGTTCTCTTCCCGCTGTTAAAATCCATTTCATTTCTTGTACTTGACATGCCACAAGGAACTCTCACCAGTTCCAAAAAGGCTCCGATGTAAAAGGTTCATACCTTTTACTAAACAGAAGTCGTGTTTTTCAAGGCCAGTGCTGTTGTCAAAAAGTCAAAAGTGGTTTAGTTGCCATGCGCCTAATGAGCAGATTTGAGTGCCGATCAAGCCGTCACTATTTTGTCAGCCATCCTGTTAAAGAGCAAAAGCACTTTGCGGCTGCTTTAGCTGTTATGAGACATAGTGTGAATATATATTTCACAAAGTTTTCTTTGCATTTAAGTTTGGATCACAGTCAGCTTTAGGAAGGTCCATATTTATACTGGAATCCACAAATCGTCTTTTTGATATCCATCTAATTTAGCTCACCAAGGCACCATACAACCTCCTCACTAATGCAGTCATCAAGGTGTTTTTTACTTGGTCACTGTTGATGTTGGGAGGACGTTTCATGGGAGACCTTCATAATTCATCAAGTCATTACCCAGTCCAATATGTTATTTACGTGGGTGGTTGTTTGCCTTGTTGCCAAACCTCATACATATGAAAGGCTTGTGCGGATTCCCAAACCACAGGTTGAGCTGTCGAAAGCTGTTGAAATCTCTTGGAGTTTCCATACAGAAAATCTCAATAGTAAATAATAAAAAAGAAGGAAATCTCAATGTGTCTAACTTGTTTTTCAATGTTAACTGTTTCTTTCCCTCTTTTTCTCCCCCTTCTCTTTTTCTGGCAGTAGAAGACAATGTGACAGAGGACCAGCACAGTCCTGGGCAGACTGCCATTCCAAGCGGTAATGCTCCATTTCATATTTCATCATTTTCGGCTGGAAAGTGGATCATGTGTCTGTGTGTGTGTGTGTGTGTGTGTGTGTCTGTCTGTCTGTCTGTAAATTCTTTGTTGAGTCCAGAATGATATAAAGTATGTATTTCCTGTTTTTGAGGTTTTCATACTGTAAACTACATGATTGCATGTGTTTTTATAAGAGACGGACAGAGCGCTGGAGCTTTTTTCTTTGTTTGTCTGTTTGTGTGTTTGTGTGCATGCATACATGCAGGTGTGCTTATAGCTGTCCTTGTGTTTCTGTGTGTTCCTGCCGTTTTTTTAGACTCTTTGTTTCCCAACCCTCTCTATGATGTAGAATAGAGCTACCCAGATGAATGTGTCCTGTCTCCACGCGTGCCATTCACAGTGGCCCTCCAGGAACAGAGCGGTAATTCAGGTCAGGCTAGCAGAAAGCCCCCTATGAATGAAGCCTGCTCCTGATGCACCACACTGTATATTTTCATTTCATTTGTCTCTGGTAAAGGTTAAGTCTCAGGCGTGGTTATTTTAAACCCGATATGGATGGTTTTGCCCAGCAGGCTGGGGACCCTGGGTACTCCTAGGCTGCCACATTAGTCCGGCATTTACCCATAGCTTTCTGAGTGTTCCTGTGTAAAATACAGATTCAATATATCCTGGCTTTTCTCAGCCGCTCATGACTACAGTATTATTGTTTCATTTTTTTGTTTGTGATCCCTCTGCAAACCTATGCTTTAGCGTCTAGCTGGTATTTGGAGGAAGATTTGAGATTCTTGAACTGCAGCACATTTAAACAGAAGCAGGCCAATGCCTCAGACATCGTGGAGCACAGAGTGTCATTTCTGACCTTTGTTGTTATCCATCATCTCTCTCACATGTTTCTGATTGACCCATTAGTGTGTAATAGATCAGATATGCCAGTAAACATTTTGTAACATTTTTCTCCGGAAAAAGCAGAGCAATATCTATCTACTGCTGTGTTAATGTGTATCGATGGGTATTGGTGGGTGGTTCTGTGGAAAGAAACTGCCTCCTTAGCCCCTCTAACCCCAGCTCAAGGGATGAAGGTCTGGGCATAAAAGGCAGACTTGCCTCGGAGACCTCCTGTCATCCAGAGCCAAAGTAGAGCTAATGAGTGTGCCTGATTACAACGACCCCCTCAGACACACGAATCTCCCCTCTCCCCATCCCTCCACCACCTCTATCTCCAGAGTGAGGGGAGACAGCCGCCACATGATCGATGTCTGCCTGTGGAGAAATCAGGAGGGCGCACAAATTAATTTCTCACTTTCCTCATTTGACTTCGTCTGACTGATTTATTTTTTAACCCCCTCTCAGGATGCAGCTTGACGAACGGTCAATGGGAAAAGCGTTGTTTGCGGCAATAAACTTTTAAAGATGCTGGGAGATTTTTTTCATGCAATTTGCAAATTTATCACCTCCAACTTTTAAAATGTCTAACCGCCACTTGTGTGTCACAAGGTTTCTCTATCGTGACAGCAGTAATTCATCCTTATGGTTGGTAATGGCCCAAACAAGCTCTTTTTAACATCAATTTGAAAAGCAGCGGAAAAGCTTACCTGCTTCTCATGCATTTGCCACTTTGACGGACACGGCCACAATAGCCATTAGTCTCCTGACAAGCTAAGGGCTTAATCAGACATGGTGTCAAGATCTGCCTCATAAGTAGACCCCCAGTTGTGCTCTTCTGTGACTCTGCAAGCATTCTGCAGACCCTGCATCCTGTTTCTCATTCATGTTTGATATGTGGCAAAGGCAAAGGAGAAATGCTAACAAAAGAGGCCCTCTAAAAGATAGACAGTATTATGCATAGTATAGAGGGGCAGGAACAGTATGATATCTGAGATTTAATGAGGCAGTGCGCTTTTTTACACAGAGAGTGTCGAGCAGGCTTAAGATCTGCAGCTTGGCTTTACCACTGCGCTGCCTGTGTGTAATTATAACCACATGCTCCGTGCTTTTTCTTCTCTCTTATATATACATCCCTTTCTTTTTTCTCTATTTCTTTTTTTGCTCTCGGCTATGTCAGATTGAGGCTGTTTTTTTGGATGAGGGTGTCAGCTCTGTCAGAGTGGAGTGGACTGAGGCAAATAGAAGTATTACAGTGATCTGAAGGGGTGTCTGGGTGGCAAGGTGCCGTAGTGTAGAGTAGTGTAGCGTAGTGGTGCGGTGTCTGAGACTCTGGCTCTGGCTGAGGTTGAGGCTGCCCACAGATCAATGTACTGCAGGGCTCACTACAGCAGGAAGAGGAAAGGACTCTTTCACTCCACCACTTCAGAAAATCATATTCTCTATTATTCATTTCCTTTGATGTTTTACTGCACTAATGGCATAGCAAGGCGCTCCGTTCAATATTATCACTCCCTGTGAGAGAGCGAGTGAAACAGGGTGAGAGAGAGAAAGAGAGCATTTGGTATGTTCAAATGTTGTTTCTCATTCAACTGCTTTGATTTCCATTCTTCTTTGTGTGCTCATATTCTTTTTTTTTTTTTTTTTTTTTGCAGAGATTTTAATGGCGTATGATGCCGTCTGTATACCTGTGATTACATGTGCTGCTACCTTCATGTAGGGTTCTCTGTGTTGTCTTCATTCTTCGTTCTCACTCCACCTATTATTGTTTGGCACCTTTTCTCTCTCTGTGCTACTCTTATCTTTATCTCAGCACGCATCATAAAATTTTCATAAACATACTGCATGTTTTTTTTTTTTGTATCATATAACAAGGTGGGAAACATTTTCTGTCAGCGCATCACTTTGAGCTTGTAATGTGTTTAGCGTTTTAAGAGAAATGGCTTTTGACAAACACCTCTGCTAATCTACTTTCAAATTTCAATGCATCATGCATCAAAATATTAAACAGCAATTAGTCCTTAATATGAATCTGGGGGACTTGAAGCAGATAAATCAAATTGCATGCACCGACCATATGAACACAGACCCCCCCCCCCCCCATGCAAATTCTTGACGATCGTTAACAATCTGGCAAGTGTCAAGCTCACAGCCTCGTCGTCGGATCATGACATTCTTTAATGATGGGGGATCAGTGGATGTGACGGCCTAAGTGGAGAGCCCCAAATCCCAACCACACAGAGGAGGATACACTCGGAGGCACATGTGGCATTAGAATGTAGTGTGACCTATATATGGCGGGTGCTCTGCAAAAGTTTTAGATTTTTAAATAATGAGGTGCCGGCAACCGTGTGAAGGTTATTCAATCTTAATGTCCTCCTATTTCTGACAGCCTCCCTCACTCTGATAAAGGAGCGTACTCACCTTTGATCAGGCCCGCCGACATGTGTCGACAGAAGCTGCTCGCTGGTTAAAATAAATTCTTAATTCGAACTTGGGGGTGGGTGGTTGTAGGGTGTGTTGCAGGGGAGGGGGCATCATAGGATCAGGATCTCTGGGAAAAGATGGGGAAATGAGGAGATGGGTGAGCTGGTAATGATGTTTTCGACACCATGGTCTTTCATTGCACAAAGAAAGACTCAGGATAAACCCTGATGGAGCTAGACATACTGTATCTACAGGCAAGTAAGAACATAGCCCTCAGTGATTTCACACTTTTCTTGCTCAGTGTTTTGGGGCTAGTATTTGAATGAATCGCAGTTTAAAACACTGACATCCATCACATGTTGCATTTCAAAAATTGCTTTGTACCCAACAACAACTTTTCCTTGTTCTAGGCGCTCAATATTTTATTTAATCTTTAAGCTAGGGTTAGACATAAAATCTCCAGTGTGGTTGAAATCAGAGTTCATGGTGAGAGTTAACTTTTTAGATCAAAAAATTCTACTGAGTTCTGGCTTTGCAGCATGGTCAAACTCTTCACTTCACGTTTTTTTTTTTTTCTTTTTGTGTGAGTATTCCTGTACGTTCAGGCCCTTTCTCTTCTCCCTGTGGTCAGTGTCTCCACCTGTCTCAGTGTGTGGGCCAGACAGTGGGGGGACAAGCGTAGGCTTCCCTGCTAGGGACTAAGGGTCCCTGGTGGGGCTAATGGAGCAGAGAAAAGAATATCAATTAAAAGGTTATAAATATTTAAGAGCAGAAATATTCAATAATATAAGGGTGGGGGGTCCAAGGGACTCTTCAACTCACAAGATGAAAGTTGTGGCATGATAAATGTCACTAGGCACCATAAGAGACAGGAGTGTGTATGATGGATGAATCGGACTCAGACAGATATTACTTGCCTCTAAAGGTGTCAATCATCATTTTGATTTCCACTTTTTATTAGTACAGTACTAATGTGCTTTTAGTGCCATAAAGATTGAAAATTCATCCTTAAAAAAATTTTCAGTCAGATCTTCATTATATTCCCCATATGAATAATTTCTCAGTCCGTGCTATGATCCTCTAACTTCGAGCTGACCTTATCAGAATATGGATCAGCAGTCAATGAAGCCTCCCTCTTGTCTGAACCTTCTACGCCAACATTGTCAAGCTGATTAACAAAATTAACAAGAGTGCAAGGCATGATGGAAAAATTCTCAATATGCCACACATCTTCTCCCCATATTCCACATGTGATTGTCAGGATTTCCAAGCATGCTGGTATCGATCTGCTGTCCAGCCTGTAGAGACTGGTAGAAGAGGATGTCCTGATCTGATGGATTACTGTATGAGGCCCAGAGGCACAGGAACCTCAGTATTGACGTGGCTCTTTAATCCCAGGGTTGGACGTGACCTTGCCGTGTCAAGTCCACCCTCAACCCCCTCCACCCTCACTGCTCCTGCTTCCCCAACCACCACCACCCCCCTCCCTCACCCCAAACATGTAGCAGTTTACACTTCCAGCGTCGCACCACGGTGGTGCACCGGAGGTCACTCAGCTCGACCGTGAGCGCTGACCCAGCCTGGAATCACTGGAAGTTGCAGCTGAAACTTGTCACTCGAAACAAGGCAAAACAAGAGAGTGAAGATCAAACTCACACATGCGTGAAGCTCTTTGGATTTTAATCTCTGAGCTTCTCTGAATCCTTTTTTCCTTTGGTCGTTACCGTCGATCTATTACCCTTGAAACAATGCGGGAATGTCAACGTAATGTGAACAGCAGAATTAAATGCATCTGTATTCTGCACCGAGAAATGTATTTTTATTTCAGCTAAAACATAAAATACTTAAATGTAGCCATCACTTGTTTTCTCTGACAGGAATGAGCTGTAATATTATAGAAATTAATGATTCATAAAGGCCATTGGAAAAAGAATATCAAAGTCTTAACCTCCTCCACAGGCACCCTGTTAAAAAAAAAAAAAGACATGAAGTGTTCACATTTCAGTGCATATTGTGAATTCTGTGTCTGCCTGTGTGGATGAATCATAACTCTATATTGTGTGGCTTTTGGCCTCAGTCAGAAGTGTTTCCCCCAGAGCAAGAAAGGCCTGCATCTGTGAGGATTGGGTTGGGATTTTCATTTTCTTGAAACACCTTCTGTTCTGTTCTGCATGGTCCCACCAGGGACCACAGTGCTGATATTTTTAGAGGGCATGTTCCGAGAGCCTCAGTCGCCAAGAGGGAAGGACAATGGAGGGTGTGATGTTACATCAATACTTGGCGCAAGAGGGGGGAAAGGAAAAATCCTGGGTGGCCTTGATGAGTTCTGGAACGCCTTTCCTCAAGGAATTTCACAGAGCACCCTACAGGAGGACTTAAAATGGCCGCCTATGTGTATATACACCCGATATATATACACCCACACCTGCACACATTGATGCCACACACTCTTTTGTCCTCAGGCCCTGTTAACTGTGTGCTAGGCAAAAAAAATAGGCTTCCTCCTAACGCTCCCCTCCGGAGTTTTAGGACAAGCTGAGGAACACTTGCATCAGTGGGGCTTAAAATGGCTGCCAGTGAAGTGCAAGGCCTCTTCTCCCCCACAAAGCCTTAACCAGGGTGACATGATTGTTTGATTGTAAGTATGGCTTTTTAATCAGTCTTATTGTGAAGTGTAATGGTCACAGCAGGGGACGAAGAGGGCTGCAGGCCATGCTGCCTATTTATAAGACGCTGTTGCAAGCCAGATTCGATTTACTATGCTTCTGAATGAAGTTGTTTATGGTTCGCTGTGAGTCAACGATACAAGGTTTGATTTCTCGTCCGAATGTTTTAGCATCACAAGAAGAACTTCACATTAGATTGGTGTTTTGAAAGATGATTCCTAGTCCAGGTTCAGGGTAGTCAGTCGCCCACCCCTGGCACTGCTGCAGCACAAAGCCAACAAGAGACAAAACTGCAGATGGATTGAAGAATATTGATGTGCGCGACCCGCGGCTGCCTGCGAGCAAGGCTGAATAATTTAGGGAAGTGTGTCGTGACGACAGCCTAACACACACCAATCTCAGTTTTGTGTGTCTTACTGTGCTACGCTCCATACGTTCACAGTTCTGGCCTAGATGTCTGGATAATATGGTGAGAGGTCTGTCTCCTTGGATAGACGCTGACTGATGCAATTCAGCACTCAGTGGTGGAATTTCATATTTCTTTGGTCGAGCCAAAACTGCAATCCAGGATTTATTAACTACACATATTCCCATCAGTCTAGTTTCATATACTGAAGTTTTGCTTGGGTGAAGCAGGGCAAACACAACGTAAAACCATTTCTAATAACAGAGGTGCGTGTGTGTGTGTATGTGTGTGTTAGATTTGTGTGTGTGAGCATTGTGCCACCTTGTCTGTGTGTGCCTGTATATCTCTCACCCTCACCTGCCCAACAGTTCTGTTATGGCATGAGTGGTTGAGTTACAGAGGCCCAAATTGAACCTGCATTTTTATTACAGCTTTTATTATTGTTTTTATTAAATCCAGAGTCTAGAAATCCATTTTATTGTCACCCAGAGGAAGCTGTAGTACCTCACTGTGTGGGTCACCCCTCTGACTATGTGGTGCTGTCATTTCCTGTGGCTCGGCAGATCCAGAGTGCGCCCTCGAGAGGGCGGCGGAGGATGGTGAGCCCAGGCGTCTGAGGAAGAGGCTGCTCTCTCCAGAGGAAGGAGAGGAGGGAGAGGAGGAGGACGAGGAGCCTGCGCTGCACAGCTGCGACAGCTGCCGGCAGGTGTTCGAGTCGCTGAGCGATCTCACCGAACACAAGATTAATCAATGCCAGCTGACAGGTAAACAACGTTCAGCCCACCGAGCCTCCCCTCCACTCTGCCACTCAGCTCTTCTCCCACTCCCACACTCGCTCTATGCCTTCACCAGAGAATATGCCACACTATGTGTGTTAGTACACCGCACCAAGGGGAGCACAACACCAGACTACCAGTTTGCTTGGTAGATATCCAACAACACACACACACACACACACACGCAGACACGCAGGCCTCACACACACAGCACATTATTTATATGTGCTGTGCATCAATATCTACAGGCGTGACATACAAATAGGCCTCTATGTGTCCTCATAATAGATCACTGTAGGCTACAGTATGTGTATTTATAGTATGTGCATTGTGTCCTTGCCTGTTTCAGTGTTACATTTTATACAGCACTATACTAATTCTAACATTTCACTAGAGTGTAACATGCAGCGACGAGGTCCCACAGTAACCAGACCACCAACTGGAAACAGATCCTTGCTCCAGGAAAGTCCCTTAGCTGGTCCCAATGCTAGCTAGCTGCAGTAGTAATACATAGTGGGACTGAAAGAGAAGGATGCCATTGGCAGACTGTGTCATTGACCTGTTGATGGATGAATAAGGCTATAAATACCCTGACAAGGTGGCAGACAGAACTAATGATGTGAACTGAAGGTTTCCATGTGCTTCTCCTGGACTTGCTGTCCTCCTTTACACGTCCTGATGGGCCCGCATTGAGAAACACCATCTGACACACATTTCTCAATGTTTGGGCACAGACCTAGTCTCTTCTTATCTTGTTCAGAAACAGAACATGAACAGGCTAAAATTGAATGATCATGTTTCTGATGCAGCACAGAAGCTACTGTTTGTCATTTCAAAACAAATTCAAAGCACTGTACAAAAGGAAACGAGTGTAGTCCCTAGTCTGTTTACATTCAAGCACAGTTTGATTTCATATTTTTGCAACCCACAATCAGCAAACCACAAATTATAGGGTAGATATCCCATGAGTTTTACAAAGATTTTCCATTAACTGTAAGCCATTCTCCCAAACCGAGTCTTGAGTCTTGTGTTTGTTAGTGTGTGTGTAAGCGTGCATACGTGCATTCTGGCATGCCCCCTCTGGTGTTAATTTAAGCAGAAATACATGCATGTTCATTGTAAGAGTGACTTTGCATGTGCAGGCGTGCTCGTGTACACGTATGTGTGCGTCTGGTGTGCATCTGGTGTGCTCATGTGTGCGCAAATACAAAGTGACGCTCAGTCAACCAAAGGTGTGAAAATCAATGTGCTGTTCACTTTCACATTACTGTCATCTAACAAAAGCATCCATTGGTTTGAGGGAAACTAAGTGCAGAACCTCCTGTCACCTTTTGTTTTAATGTAACACTCAAGTCTGTTTGGGGAACCTACGAAATAAAACACAAAAAGGGTATGATTTTAAATTTTTATTAAAACAGAGGAAGACTGCTTGAATTAAAATGATCTTTTAATCATACATATTTGGTGGTGTACCACTCTGGAAATGGTCAGTAATGTTATAAGAGTTGTGTATTTAAATCAGGGGCAGGCCTTTTATGTTCAGCACCACTGTAATGTGGTCATGACTGACTCAGCCATATTCTTTCTATAATTAAGGCTGGCTTTTATAAATGTCAATCTTACGGACAAATAACTCTTAATTGCTCAATGATGAAAAAAACACAGTTTGGATAAGAGCCCCCGTGGAAACCAAACAAAAGAATCTAATTGCCATTAGGGTATTGTGATTGTGCAGAAACACTCTATTAGTATTCAAACACAGTGGGAGAAAAGAAACTTCTAGATGGCATACTAAGTACTTTGAATGTGTGTGTGTGTGTGTGTGTGTGTGTGTGTGTGTGTGTGTGTGTGTGTGTGTGTGTTTGTGTATTTGCTGGAATATGGGAGGAGATTTCCTATGTGGCATTATGTAGACATCCATGACCAATTAATCTGCCTTACATCAAGTCTCTACTCACAGATGGATCCTTTATTAGAACCATTTTCTAATCAACCACCAGCACCTGCTAAACCCTCCATTTTTACAATTTCAAATGTTTTATTTTTGGTAAACAAATTGCAGAGCTTGACTGGAACCAATCCACATATGGAGATTTGCTTGCTGTTCCCTGACAGAACTCAGCTCTTTCTCCCCCAGCTGATGTCCCAAAAGCGTATACAGTGTATTACCAGAACCAGATATGCCCATGTATGCCCACTACCTCACCTGTTATTTCAGGGCCTCGATGTACTTTGTATGTTCTACAGTAAAACAAGTTTCACGAGAGGAATGAGACAAAACAAACAAAATAAAATCTAAACATATTCTAGCTGCATGTCGACCACACCCGATGGACAGAGAGAAAGAGAAAGATGTTACATGTCACCGCGATCAATGGCGGCCATTGTCTCCCCCCCGTCTAGCAGAGGTGTAACACCTTTCCATGCACTTAAGCCGTGACCACTGCAGTGCGCTAAGGGAGCGCATGGGTATGGATTGCCTCGTGTCCCTGATGCGATCGGTGCTATCGATCGCGCTAATGCTGGACTGCGGAGGAAGGCGAGAGTCTAAGAAAGAGAGTGAGGGAGAAGGAGGGAGATGGGAAGAGAGAAAGAGAGAGAGTGCTGAAGGAATGCGTCCCCAGGGAGCCCGTCTTGGGCTGGGGCAGGGCTTCAGGAATGCTCCCCTGGAGATCCCAGTGAAGGCTAGGGCAGGGCTGGAAGAATGCTCCTCTAGAGAGTTGAGAGTGGAGGCTGGCTGGGGCAGGGCTGGAGGAATGTTCCCCCAGAGCACCCCTTTAACTCTGGAGCAGAAGTGGAGGGGCTCCACGGGGGGAGAGCGCTCCCCCGTCCCCCCTCCGGCTCCAGGATGGCTGCGGATCAGGTTTCCGTGTGGGGATCAGCATCCTGCCGACAGGGCTTTAGGCTGCCCTAGGGAGGAGACAGGAGGCTGAAGGCACTGCTATTCCATAGGCCTTTCCAAAAACACTTCACAAATGCTTTGTCTCACTGTCTCTCTGCATTGTCTGTACAGCCTCGTATTGTTACTGATCCTTCATGGAGAAAGAGAAACAGTGTCTGTAGTTTGACTTTTGTTCTCAGTTGGCACAAGACATGTTCATGCGCTAGATATGAGATTGCAATGGTAGGCAAAGAAACATGCCTTCAGACCTACCTTGCTCCTCAGCTCATTTCAACTTGTGTTTACTAGCTAGCCCACACTGTCAATAAAAATAACACATCTAGCTCAGAGTTTAATTCAGAAGATTGCATTTTCACAAAGCCTTTCACTGTCAGTCCTCCAATTCTGTGTCTCTGAAGGTATTTGAATAGCCCAGTGCACACATGGGCTGTCAGCCTGGTGGCCATTCTTTCATTACGGGTCCAGCTCCCTTGAGCAACACCTTTTCTTGTGTCCTTCACTAGAGGAGGGGCATGGCTGCTCCCCTTAGAGAGATCTGTGCCCTGCTATTTTAACCCTCTGTGAGATGACCTTTTTAATAAGTGTCTTTCTCTGTTTTCCTGCCGGCCACTGTGCGAGCAAACAGAGCATGTCTTCTGCTTCCCTCAGATAAAGGAATCAATCAGAGAGGGTGCAACAGAGAGAGGGAGATAACTGGGCCATATATGGATTTATATTATGTAGATTTCCCTTTTCTTCTTCCCTGTAGACATTGCAAAATGCACTCAGCTTCAATAAAATACATTTCAGATTTATGAGAAAAATACAAATGAAATATTAATACTCTGTGAAAACAATAAGATTCCTCCACAATGCAGAGGGTGGTAATATGATAGAAATAGTTTAGACAAATTTCTAATATGAAGTCTCTGTTTGCGACGGGCAACGAGACACACACATTTTTTAAAACCCACTGATATATGTTTTGCCTCTTCCATTCCTAACCACGGCATGTTTGTTTGAAGTGTTTGAATTCATTTACATCAAGTCTTTGGGTCAGCAGCATGGAAACATTCAGTAATACCCTCAACTATGAACAGGCTCCTGGCAGTCCATGTTTTCTACTAACTGTTTCCAACAGGCTCCTATTGGTTGTACTGGGGTTTTTTTTTTTTTTTTTCAACTAACTTTGTGTATTGATCCAACAGCTGCTTTGTTGCTGCCAAGAAGAATGTGCCAAACTGCAAAGACTTTATTTGCTTCAAAAGGTCTCACATAAGAGGAAAGCGACATGAGCAAGACCTGATTAGCCGAACTCTGAGCCACTGCCGTTCATCAGAAATTCTGCTGTGTTTTTGCCGGGGCGTCTTGCGACATCCTGGTACAAAGAGCAGCACACTGATTACAAGGCTTTGAAAGGAGGAGAGGCGGTCAGGGGAGAATAGCTACTTCTGGCACAACGCAGCCACTGAAAAGAGACCTCATGCTAGAGTGAGCTCTCAGAATTGGGCTTGAGTCTTTCCTGTGTCTATGTGTTTGTGTGTGTGGGTGGGGGCAATATTATGTGTGTCTATGGGAGCAAGAGAGATAGGTACGGAGAGAAAGAGAGGCAGAAAAAGAACGGGAGAGAAAGGGAGTATTAAAGTAGATGTTTGACTCCATGGCGTAGCATCCCTTTGCGTTTCCTCCTCTGTGCGACAGTGCCAGTAACGTTAACAGGAGTGTCATTAGGAATTCAAAGCATATGCCCTCATGAGGACGCCCTCTTTCTCTTTCCCTTGTGCTTCACACAGCACACATTATGCACTGTATAAAGTATTTATTGGTCTTTGTCAGACTAGGACTGCATTTTCTGCAGGAAAACAATCAAAATAAGACGAGAGAAGCCTGCGTTCTATACTTGTGTTTGTGTGTTCAAGGCAGAAATGACAATGGCCAGCATTGCAACCCTCATATTCACATCCCCCTCTATCCAACACACTCTGTCTCTCATGCATTTGCTTGTTCAATCAGTCATCCGCTTAGGCATGCAAACACACACACACACACATACACACACATCCAGACACGTATTAACACGCACACGCGCACACATGCTCCCTCGCAGCACCTGCATGCTTGCACTTTGCATTTTAGACGACACATAATTCATCGCCCAAGAGGCTAAACACATGCTGTGACTTCATCCAGTTGACCTCTTTCTTAAGTAGGTAGCCACAATAGCAGGGATGACATGTGGACAAAACAGAGATAATCTCACATACTCACCTAGAACTACACGTACTGTGAAAACACCATATCAAAGACACTGTTGTTATTTCCCCCTCTACTATGTACCATCCCTTTGAAACTACTGACTTCAGTTGTGTGACAAAGACCTGGCCATGGAGCAGTTGTCTCAGTTTTTCTTGCTCTCTTCATCTCTCCCTGGCCCTGGCTCTGCCTGCTCTTTGTTCACTCTCTTCCTCAGCCTGCAAGTCTTTTTCAGCGGCACAAGCAGAAGAATGGCACATTAAATCTTAATAGGACTGCGTCTGGCCGTGTTGAATTGCAGAGCGTGTTAAGCCGGCGCTTTCCTCCCCCTTGGCACACGCTCGTGGAAGTGGAAAACAATTGAATAAAAGAAACCGCTCCCTCCCTCTGTAACACAAGTGACTTCGGCTGCCCTGCTAAAGCTATGAGACTGCACTGACTCCGGCTCACGAATGGCATAAGCCCTTACTGAGAAACTGTAACATAAATGACATAAGTCCTTTTCAAAATACATAGACATTCACTGGGAGGTAGACACAGGATTTACCTGACCACCCACAACGTAGCTGTTGCGTATTCTCTTCTCAGTGACAGTTGAAAAATACTGCCATAAAACTCAGTACTTACTGGATATTCTTCAAAATAGCGTGTTGGCTGAGTAGAAGAGGACAAAACTAGCCAGGAGAGACAAATGAAATGTATTAAGACATGGAAACGAAAGAGCAAGAAAGGGGAAATTTAGAGGGAAAGGGGTGATGGATAGAAAAAAGACAAAGAAGCTCAGAGAGACACAATCAAGGTAGGAGAGAGTCAATCTTAGCAGCAGCAGCGATGTGAGTCCAGGCCTGCTTTGTAAGGCAGTCAGAGGTGGTAATTAGCCAGTGATGAGTTGACTGGTTGTGTGTCCAGTGCACGGCACTGCTGGGTGGGGCTGTGGGAGGTAGATAAGGCCAGCAGTGGGCTTATCTCTGAGAAGGACAGGCACCAGGCCTGCCAGGCAAATCCACCCACAGACCAGCCGCATTTTATTAACAACATCATTAATGCCAGACAGGTTATGTGCGGTGGCTCGGAAGAGAGACAGGAAAAAGTAAAAAACAAATAAAGTCTCAATTCCTGCTTGGCCGGCCAGTCTAAAGTACACAGGCACTGGTTGACGTGTTTTGAAAGCAAGGAGCTTGTGGAGATGTTTACCAGGTAGGCAGCCAACGGAAGGGCACGGAGAGCGAGCTTGGATCTTACCTCTGGGTTTTGCTCACTCTCCTCTGGGTCCCCAGAATTCAAATGATTTTCTTTTTTCTCTTTCAAACGTGGGACTGCTCACCAGAATAATGATGAAGCAGATACAGAGAAACATAACTAGACACAAAGAAAAGGCAAAAATGTATTTTAAAAACTTTATGGACATTCCACGCTTGGTTTTCTAACAAGTGCTTTGTGAAATGTTGAGTTTCTCTGAATCTGTTCAGTCAGGTGTGCAAGGTTTTGCTTTATTTGCACTATTTTAATTTATAGAATACAGTGTTTGTGATAATAATACAATGTTGTGGTGAAAATTAAAAAAAAGATATATATTGTACTTTTAATTTGCAGTAATTCGGTTTCCTTTGATCAGATGACACCTTAACAGGTGTCTAGTGTGTTACGTGGCAAATGATCTCGCTCAGGTTTGATTTTATAAACAATCGCGTGAAGTACGTAACATGAACAAACACTTGGTTTGTAATTAACACTCTGTATTAGCATATCAAATGCCAAAGAGCTTTTCAGTGCAAGTTTCTCTCCGATGATTTACACCGGGAGTCGACAGGATGTAACATGGCTTTGAGACAAAGACATGTTCAACCAATCAACGTGTACCTCACACGACACCTACAAGAAACATCCACAGGCTTAGAATCACATTAATACTCCCTAATGAAAAGGTCATAGGATTTTGCTTATGTCTGCGTGGAAATGTACTGCACATTGATCCCCATAGGGCTTTTTCCTTAGATGGCTTTTGCCAAATTCACCAGTAATGGGAGGAAAGGAAGGAGGGAGATGGAGGGCGGTGGAAAGAGTGACCAGTCCGACAGGTTTATGTCTCCCAGCAGGCTGAGCTCCGTGGAGCAGGCCCACAGGAAAGAGCAGAGCCAGCTGTGACGGCATCCTGCTAGCCACTGTGGTTTAGGAACTTTGGGGCTACACTATCATCGACTCAACATTTCCCCCTCTCCTCTACCCCTCCCAGGGGTTGTTTTTGTTGGCCAGGGGGTAGTGTTTGGGTGGGGGCTGCTATAGGGCTCTATGGAACAGCCACTCCTATACTTCAGGATATGGGGAGAACAGCCACCCACAAGGACAGAGATTCTCAAATATCATATGAAGTAACACATTTGTTCCTCAGTGCTAATTGCCATTTTCGGACTGGAAGGTGGGTTCATAAATTTAGTTTTATGGGCAGGATGGGTGTCGTTTAAGGCCTCCAAGGCCACCAGCTGGACTATGCTTTGGCAGAGGGAACATTGTGTGTCGGTGCAGAATGTAATGGTTTGACAGTAAAGCCATGCTGTCAGGTAATACAGAGATGTCCTCTTAATGTTAAGAGCAGTGGACAGTAGGGGGGGTTACACCGCTGAGAATGTAAAGGTCATCTAATCTATTCCACCTCCAACCTGCCTGGCTGATCGATCATTCTGGAGGAGTCAATCGATTTGATCAGAGAGCCTCTCCTAGGAGATGACTTCCCAATGAGCAGCTGGAATTCTGCGGAAGGCTGCAGAGTATGCCAGCTTGGTACATGTCTCTGTGATAAACCAAGACATTAAAATCCCTGATTAAATAGTAACTCACCACCTGTGGTAGCCATTCTCTAAATAAGCCACAGATTTAAGACGGCAAAGAACATGTAACTGTTTCTATCGCTTCATCGTGCTATGAGGCTCATTCTATATGCAATGCATGTACACTAAAATCAGATCAACAAAATCCTGCAGGACTGACTGACAGTCAAGAGAGATTGGGCTGCAGTAAACAGAGTGGTAATCTTTATATTAGGACATTATGTGCCCCCAGTCAAAGCATGATGCATCTTTCTCATCATGAACTTGGTTTGTAGAACATACCCCACAAACAAAGTCAACAGACAAAACCATCGTGTGATTGGATTTTAATCCAATTGCATTATTATTCAGGCCTCCCATTGGCCATTCATTACTCTCACATGGAGCCTGTGTGGGTTGTTATCACCCAATCAGGCTCAAGACTGTATTCTGGAGAGCATGCTTTCGTTTGCATCCTTTAAACCCTTTGAGCCTTCCCTCTCTCCGGGCCCGCCAACGGAATACCTAATTCCAAAGTAAACTGATTGCTCTCTCCAACAAGATTACGCTGTGATGATGTTAGCCAAATGAGACCACTATTCGGATGCAACCAGGGCAGGCAAGGATGCTTACCACAAGATGACTGATCAGCATGTTAAGAGAAACGAGGTTGGTAAAAAAAAGGAGAAAACGAGGGATAGAAATCGAAAGAGTGCGAGAGAGTTGTGTGCGTGGGGGTAAGCAGAAATGTAATTTGCTTCTCACCTCAGGCGACTGGGCTCTGAGGCCAGTAAATATGCAAACAAGCTGAGCCTGGCCATCAATATGAAGACCCTAGATGATTACTAATCTCCACCACAGAAGTAGATTGAGGTCTGTTCAGTAGCACCATGCAACATGAGGGGAAAAAAACAGGGAGGTTAGAGTCCAAACTACATCTTGTATTAGCCCCCGACATTATGCACAACTCGGAGTTGTGGGTATATTTGACCTTCAGTTTGAGATAATACTATTTATGACGCATACAAATGAGCACCATTAAAAACATAGGTGTCTTAAACCTATGTTGAAAATATTTTGAAAGGATACATTAATCTTACATCATAAATACAATTCAGAAACTAATACCAGAACTTCTCAGTAACTTTGAACCTTCGTCTCAACTCACCCGTCTTTTCATCATGGAGAACTCCTTGTCTGATATGAACTCGTAGACGTGAGGCACAGTAGTTTACCAGCCCATTGTCATTCCCCATCCGTAATCCGGGATAAAAAAACCTATGGGACACGGACCAGGCTGGAGTCATTAGGTGTGTGCGTGGCTTACCTAGACAGCCAGATAAACCAGATGCCTCGGGATGGCCAGGGGTCATCTCTCTGTGAGAACACGTTGTTGATGTCCTTGTTTCTCTCTACCTCTTCTTCACCCGCACTCCTTCTCTTGCCCCGCTTCATCATTCCTTCTCTTGCTTTCTTTCTCTCCCTTGATTGTTCTGCACAGTCATCTCAAACACAGAGGTCCGTGTTGGAGCTTAGCAGTCGAAGAACCTGTCAGCTAAAGGGAGGGAGGAAAGACAGACAGGGGAGTTGTCTGTGGCCCTAGGTTGAATGCCTGAGGGTGTACTACGTGTGGAGGATAGTTAGTGTAGAAGGACGCACCGCAGTCTGCAGGTGAATCCTCTCATTTTGAGAGACTTAATGCATTTGAATCATCACCTCTAGGGGGGAGTGTTATGACTTTCTGTTACAGAAGGAACCTTGATATAAAATGCAGCAAAAGTTGTCTTTTTTTATTTTTTATTCCTAAATACAGCAGGAGGGCCATGTAAGAGGAATATATATTCTAAGAATGTCTTTCTTGTCCTAAACATAATTGACTATTCCTTGTATTTTAGAGTGTGTTTCCAGCATTGAGCTTTACCCTCTGCAGTGAGCACACAAGGCTTGAGGATGTTTACCTGGCATGGTGCCTGTTGTAGCTGCCCTCCTGTTGAGGAAAAGCAGGTCAGGCTATAGCTTTGTGTTTGTTTGTTTGCGCATGTGAGCATTTTTGTAGGTGTGTATGAGTTCGCAAACGTGTATGTGTTTGTGTGTGGGGGGGCATCATTACGTTTGAAAGGGTCAGAGTACATTACGATGAGCCAGGAAAAAAGCAAGATGTATCTCAAATGTTAGCATTTATTTTCCAGGATAGCATAGGACGGGTGAGTATGGGGGTGGTGGGCGGTTGGTAACTGGACTCTCAATCCAAACTGAACCATCCATCTGCTCAGCCATCAATCTTCTCCCTCTCTATCCCTCCGTTCATTTACTCATCCAGCCATTTATCCATCCTTGCCCGTGGCCAAAGGGCCATGTCTCTTTGTGGCCCTGATAATCTGGACCAATTTCCTCTGCAATTTATTTCCCAGCCAACCACCCACCTGGTCAAGCAGCATCAGGCTTCTCAAGGTAGAGCCACTCATCCCAGCAAGCCCCTTCCCACCAATCACATCCTGTTTTTTTCCTCCTCAAGCCACACATCTTTTGTCTTTTGTGCTTTGAAGTTTCAATTCAGCACTGGAGTAATGCAACCTTTCCTCTCTTCTTTACTGTAAACTCTGACTCTGACCATTGTTTACCTCTAATGTCCTAACCTTTCTCCATCTTTATTTTCTATTATCATCTTATATTTCTATCCGTAGCTCTCTCTGCTGCCTCCCGTCTTTCTCTTTCTTTCCTTTCTCTCTCTCCCTCCCTCCCTCCCTCCATCCTGTCATGGCTCCTCAGTATTCTGCTGCTGTCTTGTGTGGAGTGATTTTGCCCAGACACGTCTGGCTCTGGGTAAAGTGCGGTCCCCAGAGAGCGCGCTCCGCAGCCCCCAGGTCGCCGGCACCATGAATACATTATGATCCCCATTTCCATCCTGTTGCCACGGCAGCACTTTTGGAGCCGCAGGGCGATTAAGACGTGTGCTGTCGATACCCTGATAGGAGCAAAAGTTGGATCTGGAAGCTGGCCTTTGATCAGATTACATCTTCCTACCTGCTATTGGTGACTTCAACATAGGAAGACAAAGAGATCTTTTGGCTTTTTGTATTGGCTTGACAAGCTCACCTGCTGCACATAAGCATACCATGCATCCTCAATGTCTTTTTTCCCCACCTATCTGCTTTATCTCCGTCTTTCCTGCCTGAAACCATTTCCCTCCCTTATTCGCACTTCCGTTGCTCCTCCCTATCACCGCAGTTCAGCTAAGGCAGCATTATACGCAGTCTCTCTCTGCTCTCTGATATTCTGCTTTCCTCACAAAGGAAGCAACTCCCTTACCTTTTATTGTTTCCTTTTTTTCTTTGGGGGATGATGTATAAAACATGGTGCCTCAGGTAGAGGATGTTGGGTAGGAAGCCATGTCCCCCTAAATGGCCAGCCGTGTGCATGCGCCTAACACTTCACTGAGCAATCTGTCAACATGTCAGCAACACATGTTTTGTAAAAAGCCTCTGGTGGGAGCCAGGGGAAAAAAGGCACTCCTGCCAGACCAGAGAGGAAATGCTTTTTTCTCCTCTATGCAGTGGATTTTCTATTGCTGGTGCTCAGTCCCACGGGCCCCCCAACACCACCCTCCCCTCCCCCACACATACACCCGTTGTCTGCACTTCAGAAATTTGAACTGGGGACCCTCGAGGGGGTTTACTGGGAGGGTGGGGGTAGGCTGGGAGGGAGGGGCTGCCTCTTTTTCAGAGCGTATGAAATTGTGAAGGTATATTGTGGCAGGTCCCCAAGCGGTCTTTTCTAATACCTGAGTTTCTGGCGAAGCTGGAAATTACCAGCGGCTCCCCCGAGGGACGGCTTTATCCACACCAGGAAGGGGAGCAGAACTCAGTGGGGAGGTTACTTAATGCATGGCTGAAATAAAAGAATTTCTGAGAGACAGAGGCTGAAAAGCTAGCTTTTTTTCTTTTTAAACCCCCCCTACTCCCATTCCCTCTCCCTCTCTCTTTTCCTCCCCAGTAGTATAGTTTACTACTCTCTGCCTTCTCTTGAAGGGTTCTAGTTTAATAAACTTTCAGAGGATCCTGCTGGTGCAGACAGCTAGACAAATACCCTTGTGTGTTCTCTTTTGTCGGAGATACAGCTTTTTGTTATGTTCTTGCAAATTTGATTTCTCCCTCTGTCTTTCGTTTTCTCTGCCGCCCTCTGTCTCTCTCCCTTTCTGCATTTGTCTTCATCTCCCTCGTCCTCTCCTCGCTTTCTGTCTCCCTCCTCGATACACACACACACACACACACACACACACACACACCAAGTCAAACTCTGTCTCTTGTGGTTGAGTTTATTGTTTGGTCTGTCTCTTCGTTCTCCCCCTCTGTGCTCCCTTTTGTTTTCTGTATGTTTTGTTGTATTGTGCAGAGAGGCTGAGATGCAGATAGAATGCAGACAGTTTGCCCTGGGTGAAGAGTGTGCACAAGCACTCTTGGTATCTCCCAAACAAAACACATTCATCTATTTGCACGACCAAGTGCATAAAATGACTTACTTTTTAAGCACAGGGTAGAAGGTGTTTGTCATCAAATACATTTAATGCATAATATTTTGGGGGCAATTTACTCATCCCTAGGTATGGCCTTATTTTCCACTTACTGTATGCCAGGATACTGTTTTCTTTGGTAATCAGCACCTGTATCTCATGTCCATGGATCATTAATTCTGACTTGTTCATAACCTCAAAAAACAACATAAAATCTCATCCCATGTATGAAATGCTTCTCTCTCTCTCTATTTCTTGCTCCCTCTTTCTTCCTCCCCCTCTACTGTTAGTAAATAATTCAACCTTTTCCCTGTAACAAGTGCTGGCCTTAATAGGGAGCTGTACCTGTAGTTGGGATAAACAAGGCAGCCGGCCTCACCAGTGAAACAGAGGGATTTGGGCTTCATGAGGGCAGAGGAATAAGTCGTTTCCTTCTGAAAGGCAGAGTAGACTGGCTGACATTAATTAAACCCTATAGGATAAAGGTTATCTGAGGCCTAGCAAAGCAGAGACCGTGCATGCGGGATGTTATGTCTGCCGAATCCTAATCAAGACTTCTTATTAAAGCGACATGTATGAGTTCAGGCATGTACAATACGTGCGGTATGTTTGTACTATTGTTTCAAGATCAGGGATCGATTGATGTAAAGGAATGACAGCATTTCATCTAACAGAAGAGAGGCGCTAACATGACTTGACCTTCTTCCTTCGTAAACAGATTCAAGCTGATAATCCAAATAAATAGTTTTTAAAAAAATACTAAAGAATAATGTAGCTACCTCCTCTGCTACATTTTACAGTGTTCAATACATTTCTAAAAATAAAGACTCAGGCAAGTAAGATATCCATGTTTAGAAAACATTGTGTTGCCCACCATGCTCTGCAGTGGGAGGTGTGCCTCCTCACCAGAGATCTTCCCATGGTGCACCTGTGACTGAGTCACCTGACCCGAGCTTCAGCATGGTGCTCGGGTGCCATGGCTCATGTTTTACAAATTACCCAGGGGGTCATACACCAACTCTATGCCCATATTTTGTCCCTGCTGTATGCATAGTGCATGGGATTATATTCCCCAACTCCAAGTCCTCTCTTAGACAATGAACAGCCGCAGAGATGACAGTCACCTCACTAACCCAAGAACGCCAAGGAAAATACAAATTAAGGAAGGGAGAATGCACTGCTCTGACCTACTGGCTTCCTCTGTTTGTGCTGGATGCAGGCTGGTTTAAGAAAAAAAAACAGCATGGATCCTGTTACAAGGCGGGTAGGGCTGTATGTGTGATGTGTGTGTCATCAGGACTCCAATGGTAATCGTAGAACATTTCTTTCTCTCAGTCTCGCCCTGACTCATCAACTTATTTGCATGCCAAATGTAATTAAAGGTCACCTTATTGGTAATATTCTCTTGATATTTAAAGTAAGATAGCCACTGGAGGAGTGACATGGGTTTTATTACCACCTCGTTGTATGCCGTTTCTATATTAGTGATACAGTAATACTAGCTCTTTTCACAGTAATAGCATAATAGTAATGTCTTTTCCTTTCATATACAGATAAAGGCTGATGTCCTCTCGTCTACAACAGCCCGATGAAAAGTAATTAGCTGATATGGATGGTGCTGTCAGTGATAACTGATATTGGGGGACTATTACATTCACTCTCTCGAATGATGATCCTTGAAATGAGTTCATCACAGTAAGCTGCTCATTCAGATAGACGTGAGATTACTGCGTATAAGAAGGAAAACTTCTTATTAGTAGAGGAGAGTTGCATAATCCCAGATATGAAGATACGTTTAAGAAATGGTCACTATCCACAAAAATAAGATTATTATTATTAACATATGATTAATCTCTAATATTTGATTTATTCGTTATAATGTAATGTTAAGCAGATTCCAAATGTAAAGTCATATCAATCATCTAAAGTCTTTTACAAGTTTACTTGTCTTGAATGGATGATAACTCATATGGGGGTGTTGGTTGGCAGTCATACCGAGTTCCTCTCCTGAGAGAAACATAAATAGCCTCCCAGGTGGTGGTGTGTAACTAAGTAAATGGTTACTAAGCCAAGGATTGCTTGGCCTATGTAAATAGGGAGAGGAGAAGTATCCATTGAGGTGCTGGTGTGAGAGGAGGGCATTCAAGGGTAAGACGAACCTCAATAATCTCTCTTTTTTTTTTCTATGGTGACCCTGAAAGTTTCTCACTGAGTACTTCAGCATGCAAACTTTTAGCAAAACAATTCAAGGGAAACTTTTTTTTTCAGCTGATAAATAGATAAACAGGAATAAATCAATGTGAAGTGATGAATGAATAAGTAAAATGCCCTGTAGTCATTTGTCTGGTTATATTCAGGCCTCATATTCCAGCCCTGTTCTGCAAATGAAGATGAGGGTGAGGGCAGCGAAGAAACCGCTTCATTCGGCGAGGTGCGTGCGTGTATCAGTGTGTGTTTTCTTAATACTTACTAGTATTAAGATATGATGATGAGCTGCCTGGATACCAGCAGAAAACAATAGAGGGGGAAACAAAGCAAACCCCTAAATCTGTCTGCCATTTGCGCTCACATACTGTACACACATGTCATGAGTATTCTGGCACAGTTACTGGGCCAGGGAAGTGCTGGTCTGGGGCCTGGCCCATTCTCCAGAGACAACCCCCCTCCCTGCCTCCTCCCGCACCGCCCCCTTCCCCCTTCCTGTGCAGTCTGTGGACACAGTCTGAGGCGACAAGGTTGCACAACAGCTCACAAAAACCTCCACTTTACAAACATGATCATAAAAAACACAGCCTGCTATTAGAAATCGGTTTAAGAAGAAAAAATAATTAGAGGACTGTGATAATTGTGTCAAGGGGGAAATAGATCAGACGAATTATGGAAAGAACCAGAAAATCTTGCCGTGGCTTTGTTACTTTGCTGTTGGTTCATTTCAACATTGATCCACCCTTCCATCTGTCATCCTTTTCCTGTGCTCCTTCTTCAACTCTCCGTTTCTTTCTCTCTTTCTTTCTCCCTTTCTTGGATTCAAGAGTGGAGGAGCCTTCTGGCTTTAACAGAGAGGGGATGAAGATGTTTATTCATCTGGAGGGTATTAGAGCCATGATTAAGGAGAGGAGGGAGTAGTAAGGCTGATGCGACGTCTGCATCGCTCGTTCGTGGGCCGCCTGCGGGATTCTGGCCAACACACGAGGAAAACAAGAAATGAAGAAGAATGAAAAAACTTGTAGTGAAATTCGATTCTCTCGGGAAAGGACAGAAGTTTAAATTTTAGCCGTCTCGCTCGCTCTCTCATTCCCAGTCTCGCTCCTTGTCCTCACAGCTAAGCTAATTATTAATGAATGCGGTTTCTGTTGAACCTTGGAGAGGTGTCAGCGCTGCAGTCACTGAGGGTTAAGAAATCTTGACATTTAAGACAGGGATGCATGAAAATACATCGTCTTGCTTGAGTTGATGCTTGTTTTTCTTCCCCTCCCGCTCTCCTCTCCAAGATGCATGTTTTCTTCTCCCTCCTGGGCTGTCTCCAGTTGTTTTACCACTGACAAGCTGGGATGGCGTTGAGGAGATATCAAATAGAGCCACAGTGTATTAATCAGGGGAGCTGAAGGTCATGGGTCAAAAGACAGGGTCAGGCTTTTTTGATAAATGCTAATGCTAAAGCTAACACACAAGTCTAGGGTTGTTTGTCCATATGCATGTGATTTTCGTTGTCCTGTGCAAAAAGAAAAAAAGAAGTGTTGATATAAGACTTTTTTATGGGCATTTGGCAGACTAACCGCCCTTTTCCCCAAATATTCCCAGTGTACTGAAACATAGATCCAAGTGTCTGAAGTTATCCTTAAAAAGTGAAAAAAAATTTTAGCTGAAGTCTAGCCCAAGTTTTATGGGTCACTATGAGGTAGTTTGATTAAAAAGAATTAGACCCTATTTTCCAAATTCAGTGTGTGCTGTGCTTGGTTTTAAGTAATGGATAGTGCCTCTTGAAAAGTTGCAGAGCAAACCCTATTTTAATGAAGCAACCGTACAGTAACTCAGCATATTTCTGTACGCACAACAATTTTTTCTTCTCCAAGCTGATCACATAAATCAAATTTCCGTGAGTAACTAAGAGTGGGGAAAAATAAAAGAGCATCCAAGTAAACTCTCGCGCACTGAGAAAATATTAATAGAGTTGCAGCACAGTAGCGCAACACTGCAGCATCTCTCACTGTCGCTGACTGACTGACTGGCTAGTTGACTGTCCACTGGGTCCTGCGCCTGGTCTGCCGCAGTGTTGAGGGAACAGCACACACACACACGCACACACACACAGAGGCTCCCCTGCCTATTGAAGCCCAGCCCAGCCCAGCCCAGCCCAGTCCCGCCTGGCCCAGCACTCCCTTAGAGCCAGTGCAGTGAGGCAGGCGGTGAAGGGGCATGCTGGGGGACAGATTGTCATCCTCCTTTCTCCCCCTGGGAGGCTCACTGTGGCTGCTGGTCCAGCCAAGACCTGGGGAACAGCCTCCTTCCTGTTTGTGTTGTAGTATACCTGAAGTGGTCAACTGTTCTTCCTCTCCACACCACCAGTCGCTCTGTTCTACAGGAGATGACACCATTACCACCACCACGCTCCCACACACAAACTGCTCCACCTACATCCTAAACACAGCTCTGACCATCTTGCATTGCAGCACCAGGTCTCAGGTCTTATCACTGCCAAAGCCTAACATGGCTGCCTGTTTCAAACTTAGATAAATACTTAATAACATACTGACTATCTAAACTATTCCACTTTACTAAAATGTATTTTTGAAATAGTGATTGTACCTATGCAATTTATTTATGAAGTTAAAAAACACTATGTCTAATGTGACAGAGGTAATGATGCATGCTGTGAAGTGCATTTTGATTCCAGTGTGATTCACTTCCAATAATTAAAACACTTCAAATCAAGTAAAATTCAACTGAAACAATAAACATGAGCCCTCGGGCCCACCCACTGCACTCTGAATAGTAACCTATAATGAAACCCAAATTCACCTTTCTTGAATAATGGTGTAATTAAATGTCTCCCTTTTCTTGTTCTCTACTTAATTTCTTTTTTCTATTTTGAAAAAAAAAAAAAAAAAGACTTAATTTTAAAGGCAGGTAATGAAGCACTCCTGACATTTTAATTTCTTGTTAACCCCGACTCCGTGACATTGCCCTGCCCTGATTTAACACTTGCTTCTCACACAGAAAAATGCACAGCAGACAGCATGCAGGGCTGAAGACAACTCTCTCTAAATTATATAATTTATCATTTTTATTTTAAGCCTTTATTCAAAAGAAATACTGATACTATTTCTAGCAGCATCTTTGAAGGGCTGGTCTTCCATGTCTGCCTTTAATATGATGTGTTTAAGTGTGCTGCTGACCTCAGTGACCTCCGTGTAATAGCATGCAATTGTTATGGGGGATAACACATGTGTTACAATAAATGATCTCAGACATGCTTTTAGACTTCAAACACTGCGGTTATGGACTGTCACATGATGCTAATTTTCACACGAAAACATGAGGCACAAACATCCTCCTTCATTTTAGAGGCCTGGAATTATTTTAAGAAACATTATTATTGATTGTCATCATGAGTATACATTTCAGTTTGTCCATATTGGTGGAAAGACAGTGTAACAGGGACATATCACTGTGATATGTAATGGAATTCCACTTTTCAATGTGTCTCACTATTATGGAAAGAAAAAGCCTAGTAAAGGATGACTGGCCGCCCTACTTTTCCTCCTCTAGCCTTCCATTTGTCTAACTTTCCTGGGACGCCACTGGGGCACTGTGATTTCTGGGACAGTGACCAAGTGCTCCTGTCTGAGCTGGGGGACGTGGGTAATGTGGACAAAGTAGTTGACAGTTTGCCGCTTCCCCATGGTTGAGAGACAGAGCCATGAGGGCCAGAATAATGGACACCCGGACCACAGAGTCAGGACAGCGCTTGATGTTCCAGCTCTTTGTGTCAGGCCCTGTGTGAAAAAATCCCCATTGACTGCAGTTTAAGGAGGAGGGGGGGGTGAATTTCTCCTCCAAGTGTGTGTGGAAATGTGTTGTGTACATGTTGTTAGGCCAAAGTAACTCACGGCTACGGCCCTGGTAAAACCCCGGGAAGTGAATCCTCATTTCATCTACTGTTTTTCTACCTCGTTCAGTAAAAGATAGCCCAGCACTGGGCTTCTTCCAATAGCTCTGTGTCCTCTGAGCTCTTTCTGAATCAACCAAGTGATTTGTTCATCTGACTGGAATTAGTCCCAAAAAATCGACCACCCCTCTCTCTCTCTCTCTCTGTCTCTCTCTCATTCAGGGAGAAATGAGTTTTAGCTAATGTAAAAATGTCTCTCACCACCTCCTCTATTAGATCTTAAGTGGTTGTGTCACAAACAGGGCCGTACATGATAGCGTGTTGTTCAGACACACATTGCTATTTGGGCATCACAACAGGAAAAGCGTTGAGATGACACATGCATTGTCTCATGGGAGAGCCTCACTACTTTTCCCAGTAACTGTAAAAAGATCCCCTCTCTGAATATGAAGTGGGGTCATGGTGTTACATCAGACAAGTTGTCAGCTTTTTGTTTATTCATTGAATCCCCAATCCCCAATGTGCCACAAATACACTCACACAAACACATCTCTTATGACAACTACTACGTACAGATCTCTGGTACAACACACAGGAAGATAAGGTTTGGCGGCTGAAAGCATGGCCATGCTTTGCTTCACTAGAAAGGCTTTTGAACAAAGTCTAGCATGCTATAGAAGCACCCAGCAGATGACTGATAGCGAAAACACTTTTCTGATAAGATAAGGTCCTGGAGCTGGATAAGAGTTTGGCTTCCTACATAGAAGAGATGTACTCTGTTGCTGTCAGGCAGTGATAAGCCATCTTGAACTGCTTCCAGGACCTCAGACGCGAAGGTCCAGGTGCCAGAAGTGAGTTATTCCCATCCAATGGTCCCTGAAAGGTTTTCAAGAGGGTATATTACTGGATAAAAACAATAGATTCACAAGTGCCTTTTTAGCAAGCACCATGCTATGGAGTGGGATTTGTCAACTTCTCTGATAAAAAAAAGTAACTAGTAATTATATAACTTAAACTTTATTGATGTATTTATTGCCCTTTTCAAAATATGGTTTACAAAAGTGTTGCACAATACCAAACAAGCCAGATCGATGGATGGATGGTCATCATTATTTTCACCCAACTGAAATAAATTACAGGATATCGACGATCTAAATCCACTATATTTATTTTTGTGGTATTTTATAGTAAAAAGTCTCTTTTTTGAAGACATCAAATGTCAAAGTGTGTCTGGGTTTGAAAGTACAGAATGCCTATATCTATAAATCTATTTGCGCAGTGCTTAGTGCTCAGCTGTGCATATAGATTTTCATGGTACTTTGGCAAAAGTCCATTTGTGTTTTAAGGGTTTCTTACAGTACACACGCTGCCAAATGTAAAAACCAAACATTGGAGCCCCAGTGCCTTTAACATGAGAATTAATTATACCTTTTTTCTGTGTCTCTTTAATTTTTGGCACATATACATAATAGGCATTAAGCTTTTCTCTAATGTCATTATCAAAGAAATTATTCTATCAACCAGCTCTGCACAATTGCAACAAAAGTAGATTTTACAGGATTTGAATATGTATAACTCCACTCTAGAGCTCAGCAGCCATAAATATATGTGAAGAATTGACAACCCAAAAATCATCATCATATGTTGCCTTCTTCCTGATCTTCCTCGGCTCAGCTCACACTATGACAGAGTGGTATCTGTCCACAAAGAATTAAATTATAATAATTCTTTTCAAATTATGCATATCATTGAGCATTTAAAATTTAGAGACAACATTTGCCACCATATGTATTATAGTCCAAAGGGAAACAATGTCATCAGGAAAATTAATGACTCGCTCTCTTAAAATATATTTATATATCTTGCTAATTCTCAAATACATTAATTGCATAAATCAAAACACTCTTCAGGGGTTTTGAAAGTTATGCTGTGTACAGAAATGGTAAACTTACCTGTTCTTAGCATTAAAGATCTTATTTGAACAGGGGTATTTACTCTGGGAAAGGGTGCTATAAATGAACGTAGAGGAAGTGGTGCACAAAGAGTAGTTCAGACTGGCTTAGAGGAAACTGAGACCTGCGTGTGAAGGGGGGATTTTTAGTGGTTACTATGCACTACAAGAAAAAAACACACGTTTGTATAGAGCTATTTAAATGTCTTTATTAATCTTACATATATGGTTTCCTTGAACTTGACAGCTTTAGCTTTTTGCTTGATTCTTTAAAAGTTTTCATATACTATAGCTTATGTTATGAGTAAATATGGCTATGGCACATCTCATGCCATTCCCTATAGAAGCACTCCAAATGAGGTTGTTTTGTTCCATATAGGAGACATTTAAAAGAGAAAGAGGGAGGGGGTAGGGACAGAACTCCCAGAGAGGGACAGGCCTTAAGATGGAGGTCTTCCTCCCAGGACGTGACAGGCTGTTGGCTGGAGGATGCTCAGGAAGGCCTTGGCAGACCAACAAAGACAGCCCTTCAGCTGCAGGGTGTAGTTTTTCAGGCCCCAGCATCCCCTTTGGCAGCAGCACAGAGAGTGCTGGCGTGCACAGGCCCCCGGCCCGAGAGACAGGGAAGTAAGGCCCGTTCTTTTATTTACTCAGGCTGCTGCTGAGGCCTGGGCATTTCTTGTCTGGGTGAAGAAGGAAAAAAACAAGTCTCTCTCTCTCTTTCCTCTTGAGGTCTCCTGAGGAAGATTGCTCTTTCATCTACAGTTGTTCACACACTTGTTTCGGCCATTGCGCTTGTATCTGTGTATTCTATGTCCACATGTATGTCTGCACATGGAAATGTTTGTTACTGTGAGTGAGTGCGCAGTGTGTGCACTCATGCTCTCTTCTGAGTGTATGCATGTGTGGGTGTGTGAGTCAAATTATAGTCTCACTATGTGGGATAATTATACCCAAAATGTACAGTTTAAACTCTGAATGACAAAAAGATGTGATCTTCCTGTTTTTTTTCAATCAGGCATTTTGACGGCCATCACAGTAAGACAAAGGACTTACTGAATGTGTGTTGAACAGAAGCAGGGTTTTTGGTCCAGCACACATACAACATATTTAGGTCAGATTGGTATGATGATACCTTTAAGTGTAATAATTCATCAACAGGTGCAACTTAGAGACAAATTAATATTAATATTACACTGTATTTACACTGTAATATCAATATTATTGTATTATTTTATTTGATGGCAGCTTCTGTGATATTTGTCAAAACGAAATATTTCTAAATGTGTTCATTCTGCTAGTTGATTTCAAGCAATGTTATGACTCCCACATGTCCCCCACAGATACAACTTTATGTATGAGTGTTATTGGAGTAAATTCACTAAATAAATAATATACATCAAGTAAACAAACCCAAAAAAGGAGGTTGTCCTGGCAGTTTAGTAATGTCTCAAGGCAAAGACATCCTCATTTAAGACAGTAGAATTTAATTTAGCCTTGTATACGGGCCCATTTATTTGTTTGTTTTATGCTATTGTCTCAAAGCCAATATGTTTGACTGTAAGGCATTGGCTGGGGTCATTCTTCTTGCACTGTCTTCTTCTCCTATACCCTGGGAGGGAGTATGAGAGAGGGCAGATCCGCCTCCTCTGTGGAGGAGGGCATAGCACTGAGTCACCCATCCTCCCTCAAACCAGAGAGAGAGAGAGAGAGAGAGAGAGAGAGAGAAAACACTGAGACATGTATGAGAGATAAAGCAAGTAAATCAAGCAAGGTTTGCTCCTTGAGTGAGATGTGTGTGCAGAGTGGGCGCCTTGCCAGGGGTGGGAGGTTTCCGGGAGGGCCACGGTGTGGAGGTGGGCTCTCAATGTGCCGCTTTCAGCAGTTTGGAGGGGCAAGGGAATGGCCTCCGACCCCATCTGTTTCCTGAAGATAGGCCTGATGGGGGTAAGTGCTCAGAGAGGGCATGATATCCTGACAAAGGGCAGATCTCCCAGCAAAAACAACAGAAAGGGGGAGTGAGAGAGAGAGAGACTTAGATTTGTCAGCTGAAGGGGAGTACAGAGGTTGGATCCTGGAAAGAGCTCGTGCTTTTCCTTCGTCCCTCTCATAAATCTTTGCAGTTTCCTCTTGTTTTTCCCATTCCAAGTTTTGGCCTTTTGACACAGTTTTTTTTTCTGAAGGGGTTGGGATTACGTTGTTTTATTTAGGTAAGGAAGTTCACAGCACTTAGAATTCGGCAGCGGGAAGAAGTGGCCTGTAACCTTTTGAACTTGTGGAAAGTGGTGTTCTGTGTTTTCCATTCATATCACTGTACAGTGAACCAGTCGAATGGAATGTCGGCAAAGAAGAGATTTGAATAGGGACACATTAAAGTTATTGTATGGTGTCCCCTGGTCATTCTCTGCACCTGCTTGTCCTTGAGTGAGATAGTTAGCCACTTGGTTGTCTTCCCCTATCCGTTTCCCTGCCCCCCTCACCCCCCCTGCATCAGCACATGGCACATTCATCCATCCAGTATCAGTTGCCTCACGGCTTAATGCAAGCCACACAGACAAATATGATAATAATGCATATTCTATAATCTGATATCTATTGAGTGATGTTCTAGATGGCCCACGTTTCATGAAAATCATTTATTTTGCAGAGGGTTCCTAAAGGCTATGCATAGCAGTGGTCTAAATTGTACATTTAATCTTTTCTTTCACTCTTGAGAACAGCTTCTCCCTGTTTTTTCTTTCTCTCTCTCTCTCTTGTCTTAAGGTCATTTCAAGGGCTCTTGTTTTTCAAAAATATTCCTGTAATTGTTCAGGAATAATAGAAATGTTCTAATTTACCTCATGCCGGGCTTACATCCTAAAGTACACAAATTGTCTTGTGTTGGCTTTAAATGTCAGAGAGATTGTGTTTTGAGTCACAGTGGGCTAAGCCATTACATGGCCACATACAAGGTTAATTGTAGTAAAAGTATTTCCACTTATTCTCTTCCCTAATTATACTTAAAATTGCATATTTAAATGTAACTTTTTAGATAACACCTAAGGTGAGGTATTGTTTCTGCTGGAGAAAAAATGTCTAAGAAGTATTCTAAATTCACACACCAACACCTTATAATTACTATGACAAATAACACCGCAGTGGCCCACCTTTTCTATTCAAAAGAATGAGACAAATGAGTTGCTAATACAGTCTTACAAACACCTCTCTTACACATTTTCTCCTTCTCTCTCCTTCTTTTTCCCCCTGACTTGCCCCTGATACCCTCTTTTCCCTCCTTTTCTTTCTTTCTGTCTTCTTCTCCAGACGGTGCTGATCTTGAGGATGACCCATCATGTTCTTGGCCAGCATCATCTCCCTCCAGTAAGGATCAGACTTCTCCAGGACACTGCGAGGACTATGATTTTGGCGAGGAGGAAGGGGGCCCTGGCCTGCCATACCCATGCCAGTTCTGTGATAAGTCCTTCAGCCGCTTAAGCTTCCTCAAGCGCCACGAACAGAGCCACGGCGATAAACTCCCTTTCAGCTGTACCTTTTGCAGTCGCCTGTTTAAGCACAAGCGCAGCCGAGATCGTCACGTGAAGCTACACACCGGTGATAAGAAGTACCACTGTGGAGAGTGTGACTCTGCCTTCTCCCGCAGTGATCACCTCAAAATCCACATGAAAACTCACGCCTCTAACAAACCCCACAAGTGCCCTGTATGCCGCCGAGGCTTCCTTTCCTCCAGCTCTCTCCACGGCCACATGCAAGTACACGAAAGGGGCAAAGATGGCAGCAGCTCAAGCCTCTCTAGAGCTGATGAATGGAAATTGAAAGAAACCCGCAAATGCAGCCGTTGTGAGGAGGGCTTTGATGTCCCAGAAGACCTCCAGAGGCACATCGCAGAGTGCCACCCCGAATGCTCCCCATCCGAGGATGGAGGCCTGGGTGCCACCCTGCAGTGCATTTACTGCCATGAGCCCTTCAGTGATGAGGGCACCCTGCTGACTCACATTGACCAGGCACACAGCCGAGATAGGAAGGGCCACACCTGTGCTATCTGCTCTGAGCACTTTCTGTCTGTTGAGGATCTCTACGCTCACATGGACATCCACCAGCTCCCTGAATCTAGTAACCACAGCAACAGCCCGTCCTTGCTGACTGTAGGTTACACTTCTGTCTCTAGCACCACCCCTGACTCCAACCTCTCTGTCGATAGCTCCACGATGGTGGAGACAGCGCCACCTGTGCCCAAGACAAGGGGGCGGAGAAAGAGGGCTGCTCAGAACACATCAGATATGGGAGGACGATCCTCTAAACAGCCTAAAGTATCCTACAGTTGCATCTATTGCAACAAGCAAGTATTCTCCAGTTTGGCTGTGCTTCAAATTCACCTGCGAACCATGCATCTGGACAAGCCAGAGCAGGCTCATACTTGCCAGTTTTGTTTGGAGGTTCTGCCCTCTTTACTAAATCTAAATGAACATCTTAAGCAGGTTCACAATGCAGAAGACCACGCTGCCCTGTTAGCCAGCTTGCCTGATGCTCTCCTTCAGTGTAACTTCTGCCCTGAGGTATTGAGTGACCTCAATGCCCTCCAGGAACACATCCGCTGCTCCCATGGCTTTCCCAGTCCTGTGGCCAAGGAGAGCAATGCCTTCTTCTGCCCCCAGTGCTTCATGGGGTTCTTGACAGAGGCTACCTTGGAGGAGCATGTTCGTCAGACTCACTGTGATGGGGGAAGCTTGCGCTTTGACTCCCCCTTGGCTGTAACTCCCAAGGAGTCTATAGTTGAGGTATACTCTTGCTCGTACTGCACCAATTCACCAATATTCAACAGTGTTCTGAAACTCAACAAGCACATAAAGGAGAATCACAAGAACATTCCACTGGCACTGAACTACATAAACAATGGAAAGAAATCGCTGCGCACTCTCAGCCCTTCTTCTCCAATATCTGTGGAACAAACTGCCATGCTGAAACAAGGCAGCTCACGCAATACCAGTGAGTTCATATGTAACCAGTGTGGAGCCAAGTATACCAGCTTGGACCTTTTCCAGACTCACCTAAAAACTCATCTGGATGGTCTGCAGCCTCAACTCACCTGCCCACAGTGCAACAAAGAGTTTCCCAACCAAGAGTCCCTGCTAAAGCATGTGACCATTCACTTCACTATTACCTCCACTTATTACATCTGTGAGAGCTGTGACAAGCAGTTCACCTCAGTGGACGACCTGCAGAAGCACCTGCTCGACATGCATACCTTTGTGTTCTTTCGTTGCACTCTGTGTCAGGAGGTTTTTGACTCAAAAGTGTCTACCCAGCTCCACCTGGCTGTAAAGCATAGCAATGAGAAAAAGGTGTACCGCTGCACCTCCTGCAACTGGGACTTCAGGCATGAGACTGACCTACAGCTACATGTCAAACACAGCCACCTGGAAAACCAGGGCCGTGCCCACCGCTGCATTTTTTGTGGGGAGTCCTTTGGCACAGAGGTGGAGCTGCAATGTCACATCACCACCCACAGCAAGAAGTATAACTGTCGCTTCTGCAGTAAGGCCTTCCATGCTATCGTCCTTTTGGAGAAGCATTTGAGGGAGAAACACTGTGTCTTTGATGGGAAGACACAGAACTGTGGTGCTAATGGCTCTACTATAAGTGGTGGGGATGGCCAGCCCAAAGAAGATGCTGAGCTACAAGGTCTGCTAACCAACAGCCATGGTCCAGGGGTAGCAGCAGGATCTGTGGTGGAGTCCCAGAATAGCCATGATGGAAGTGAGGAAGAGGTGGATACTGCAGAGCCCATGTATGGGTGTGACATCTGTGGGGCATCTTACACCATGGATTCACTCCTTACTAACCACCAGTTAAGGGACCACAATATACGCCCAGGTGAGAGTGCCATGGTAAAAAGGAAAGCTGAAATGATCAAGGGCAACCACAAGTGCAATGTCTGCTCCCGCACCTTCTTCTCTGAGGCTGGGCTGAGGGAACATATGCAAACCCACCTTGGGCCTGTCAAACACTATATGTGTCCCATCTGTGGGGAGCGCTTCCCTTCCTTGCTCACCCTGACTGAGCACAAGGTCACCCATAGCAAGAGCCTGGACACAGGCAGTTGCCGCATTTGTAAGATGCCACTGCAGTGTGAAGAGGACTTCTTGGAGCATTGCCAGATGCACCCTGACCTGAGGAACTCCCTGACAGGTTTCCGCTGTGTGGTGTGCATGCAGACCGTCACCTCCACATTGGAACTCAAGATCCATGGTACCTTCCACATGCAAAAGACAGGAACTATGTCTGCCAACCAAAGCATGGGCCGTGGCAATGTCATCTCTCAGAACCAGCAGCAACACCATATCCAGAAACCTTTCAAGTGCGCCTCTTGTCTGAAAGATTTCCGGTCCAGACAAGACCTGGTGAAGCTGGACATCAATGGACTGCCTTATGGACTCTGTGCATCCTGTGTGACAGCAGCTGGTTCCAAAAGCTCCAGCCCAACAGTAAATGGAGGAAGGCAACAGCAGCAAGGTGGAGCCACCACTCCAGCAACAACTACAAACGCATGGGTCCAGGGGGAGAGTCTTAGCCCTGGAGATGGGAAAGGCAAAGCCGTCTCTTCATCCTCTTCATCTTCTTCTACATCCTCATCATCTGCTGCCAAGACACGATGCTCTAGCTGTAATGTGAAGTTTGAGTCTGAAGCAGAGTTGCAAAACCATGTCCAGACAGTGCACCGGGAACAGGCTGGGGACAGCAACAGCGGGCAGCTCAAGACCCCCCAGGTGTCACCCATGCCCAGAGCCAGTCCTTCACAAACTGAAGAGGTATGAGGTTGAATAGTTTATGAAAACATGCTGAGGTTCACAAATTGTTCTGTACTGCTATGTTAAATTAGTAAAACAAAAGTGATTTCTAGTTTCTAATATTATTTTTTGTTCAAAGTTGACTGTATTAATCCCCTATCTCTTTGTCTTATTTACAGAAGAAGACATACCAGTGCATCAAATGTCAGATGGTGTTCTACAGTGAATGGGACATCCAAGTTCATGTGGCCAACCACATGCTGGGTAGGAGATAACTCTTTTTGTTTCATTCATTATGGTCTCTGTTGCACTCCTGGAACAAAGTCATAAAAAACAGTGCTTGTGTAATATCTATGTAAATATGATTTTCTACATTTCCCAAAGTATTTCTACAATGTAGCATAGATTTTATCAATGTGGCTTGTAGGTGTGTGATTTCAATGTTAGAGGGAATGATTTTGTGTGACCGTCATCAATAAAATATACAAATCATTAAGGAAAATTCACCGAATTTCATAACAAGTATTTGATCATTTTAAATATATTTCAGACATAGTCTTTTCATACTTTTTTAAAGGTGAATCACATACTAAGGACTGATGTGATATATGTAATAAAATATTTGACCCTGTCTCATTCAGGCTCACAAGTATCTGGATCACATCACCAAATAGGTGGAATTATTTTAATATTTTGACCATCAACTGCATCCCCAGTGTTGTGCATTTATAAACCCATCATCTTCATTTCCCCATGCATGTGAATGGTATAATATAGTACGTGTGCATGCCTGTGGAGCAGAATCTCTCCACTTCAAACCACTCTGTATGAAGGTAGTTTGAAGTAGTGGAAACATACAGATTATTAAAAGATTTAAATATCAAAACAGATTTTAATCAAACTGTTTAAAATTCAAAATATTATTCCACAGTTTTTGAAAAATCTCCACATTGCTACTGTATATTATTTTGTTTGTTTGTTTATTGTGCCTTTTCACTTAAGTAGTCTGTTCAGATGACTGAGATCTGAATACAACATTTGGAAAAATACTTTCATGCTCTCTGCATTTAATGACGTCAAATCAACTGAAAAAATGGATATTTGATTTTATTACATTGTGTATCACAAAATTATTCCAAATTTCTCATTCTCTTTCACAAGATTCCTAGACAAAGAGTGCTGGTGTAAGACTAACCTCCACAAAATGTCTTTACTTTTGGTTGTCATTTGTATGCAGGCAGAATAATTTGTAGAGAACAGACAATTGGAAAACAGGTTTTCTTGCCTGCAGTAAGTAGGCGTCTGAATTCCGGTCTCACGTTCCTTTATTCATTCATTTATTCAGCTCGTTTGGCGGCTCTTTCATTACACTGCATTATCTGTTGTCTTCAGTGGGAGAGAGACTCATTGATCTGGAACCAAACCGCCTCTCTGTTTGGGACACGCTTCTAGGCGCAGGTGAATTTAAACACGGTGGGCAATTCTATCAGGACCGGTAGGCAATTCTATCAGGGACCCACTGTTTGTGCATAAACAATCAGAAGCATGTGATTTGTGATTTTGATGCTTCGGTGTATTTGCAAAGGAGAGAGACGAGCTGAGAGTGTGTAGGTGTGTATTTTGTATTCATCTTTGCGATCTGCTCACCCACTATTCTACTGGGGGTGCCTAATACAGTACCATGCCAGCATTAGTCCTTTCTCTTGCAAAGGCAGGCACGGAGCACACTGGGAGGGTAGAAAACAAACCCCCCTACTGGTTATTTTATGTCTGTCAGCCGCACAAGCACACAGTTCCCCAATAATAGTGGAATTCAGACAGCTTAAGATAACAGGAGGATAGGTGATTGGGTTATTGTCTGATGTCTTACTTCTCTGATATGCCATTGCTTTGTATTCAACATGATCACGGGCTTCATCAGACTCCTCAAAAGGGTTTCTGTTAGATGCATTTGTTTTGTGATCTCTAAAATATGGAGAAAACAAAACTCATTATAATGAAAATTTGGTAGAAAGATGAAATAGTCTAGAAGTGACTGCATTTTGTAAAACAAACAAAAACTGAAATAAAGAAAAATACAGAAAAATATGTTTTACTGAAGAGCTATAAAGAAAAAAACGTGCACCAGGTTAGTTGTGTTACAACTCCATTGTCGATCTTATGATTTTATATCACTTCTTAAGAATTAGCCTGTTTAATGTAAAATGGGGTTAAATTCAATCTAGCCTGTAATCACTGCATAGCCAATTTGGGCCAAAAACACAGGGAAAAAAATACTAATTTGGAAAAGCTCTAAATACCTTCTCTACTGAAAAAAGGGACACTTTCTCCTTTTAATGGCCATCTGCACAGGAGAGGGGAAACAGGGGGCTGGGGTCATCTCCGCTCAGCTGTCAGCGTTATTAGCGTAGGTAATGGAGCAGACGCTGGATTCATAGGGGTGTTGTTTTCATCCATGCCCCGCTCCATGGTGTCAGTTCACACTGATAACTCTATATATAGTGATGTGCCGTGACATAACCATAGTGCTAAGTGTATGGAACAACAAAACCTGAGCCTGTCTCACCCAGACAAGTCCATATTAGCTGCCTTTGTAATACAATAGTCTCCCTAAACCAAGTGCACTCAGACTCCACCCTCACCTCCTCCCATCGGTCCGAAGTGCTCGTGGATGCCTCTTCTGTACGACTGCCAGCACATTTTGATGCATGTCTACTACGCTCAGATGACGGCGGTCCTGGTTCAGACATAAAGCGCAGCTCCGGTGCCCAGCGACTCAACGTTTACTATGATAATAGAGGTAAATGAAAAGGAAGGAGGTGGCCATGGGTGCAGAAGGGTGTGTTGCAGACCAGCCCTAGCCAAGCCTGTGAACGGCCCCACGTGTTTTAAGATGGAGGCCGCAGCCTGCTAGGGCCCAGATGGATCAGTACACATTTGCTGTACAGCTGGTCGCTCTGTTTGGGGACCTGGTGTGATACTCCTATGGAGAAAAAAATGATATCGCCACCATCCAAGGAGCAATTTAATAGCAGGCCAGAAGACAGCTGGCCACTCTTTAGTTTAGAGTTTTTTTGGCATGGCTCACTTACAGAATTGAGGGTGTCCGATTTTTCTCCAGAGACACACAGATTTATACAGCTTTCAGCTGCTGCAGTCACTATCAAACCTTTTATTTCTGTTTTTCTTTCTGATTAAAAAACAAATCTGTCCATCAGTTCAATTTGCAAATTGATCTCTAGTAATTTTGGATTGGAAATTGCAAAATATATTGGAAATCACAGTGCTTTCACAAAGTCGTCTGTTTTTTAAGAGGACCTTTGAAGGTCTTTCATTGACACAAAAGCCTGTTTGGTTTTATCAGCATGCCATCATGCCACCCCATTGCTTCACTTTGACCCCACTGTAAACTATGACATTTGGAGCCTCATGGGGGGCACATTTGGCCCATTTATCGCACTGTTTCAAATGTCCCTGTGTGGATTTTCAGAGCCCTGACATGTTTTGAAGCATGGGCTCTGTCTTAAAGGGTTTTAAAGGTGAAAAGGGTTTTTGCTTTTCTGTTATATCTGCTTTCAATCCAATTCTCATCTCACTCCTGTCCATTCCAAGCAGCTACTGCCAAGGTGGCAGTGCTCACAAGGACAATTGTAAACAAACAAACCAAACCACATCCCAGAAAAGTGTTTTTGGGGTCACCTCTACGGATTTTTTGGGTTGGTGACAGCACTGAGCTTGAAGCCAAGTCAGGGAGGAGCCTTCTCTCACAGAGAGGAGCCGGTGGCCTGGTCGGCCCAGGCAGAGGGGGGCACTGGAGGGGTGGAAAGGTTCGGGGGCGGAGAGGGAAAGGCACATTTGCTGTACAGCTGGCCGCTCTGTGTGAAGCAGGCACTGTGGGCCGTTACAGAGCTGGAGAGGAGAGCGAGTGAGAGGCCTTTAGCTCTCCTCTAGTTTCTCCTCCTCCTCTCTGTTCTCTCTTTCTCCTTTTACCCCTCACTCTGTCTCACTATCTAGCTCTCACATTTTCATATTAACCATGCTCCAACCTGGCAAAACATACTGCATTGGCTAGTGGGGGAACAGACAGGAGGCACACTGTAATGGTGTTTTAAGCTGAAAGCCTTGTTTTGTTTCTTGCTAAGGGCCGCAAATTATCCTTGACACATATCCTCTTGTCTTGGGCCCCTAGAGCAACTTGGCCAGTGTATGCTGATTACATGGTCTCCATCACTGTCTCTGCCCTGGTGGCAACACATTTACTACTACATTAAGTGCTTTTTTTTTTTTCGTCCTGGTGCATAAACAGAATATGCTATTTTCATTCTTTCTTTCTTTTTCTATAATCCTTTTTGATTAGGTGTGTCTGATGGTTTCCCTCAGTTTCTGGGACTCATTCATAGAGCACATACACATGTAATCTGCTAACAAACATGGCCAAACACTCCTCATTTGACTCCTAGGGGGCTGGATCAGAGTCAGAACTCAATAGACAACACAGCACAGGAACAGGATCAATCTTATGAAATAAATAAGAGAACAGGCTTGGACCAGCCAGTGGAAACAAAGGAAACCATGCGTGCCTTATACTGAGTGTGATATCTGCCTGCTTTTATTAATTGGTGATTAATAACGCCTCTCTGTTCGTTAGCGCAGTCACCTCCCGTGCAGCCAAGTGTGTTGCTGCTAATATGCAATTATGCGCACCTTACTGCTCGTTACATTATACCTCTCCCTGACTAATGTGGCGTCCATGAGGAGAATAGAAAACAGAGTGAGCTGCAAAAAAAAAAAAAAAAAAAAAAAAGAAGCTATCAATAAGATTCTCACATTCACTGTGTTACCTACCTGTCTGGATGGAAAACAAAAAAGAAGTTTCTTACAAATTCCTCAATGTAACCAGGAGACTGCATTAAAAGTTTTACAGCATTGCAGAGACTGTTTTGCTCTTCCTGGTGTTTTTGTTGTAAAGCAGAGGTAATTGACATCACCATGGGGATGCTCTGTTGCTAGGCCAGACAAGCTCAGTCTGATGTGGTCCTTATCTATTGATTTTCCTGACATTTCCCCACACTTCACAGACTAGGCCAACATGTGAGAAAATATCTGATGCTCTCAGTTCATACAGCCTGTTTGTACAAACTCGGAGCGAACACTTGCTGCCCCTTACTGCATTGCAATTGGTAGGTTGATGTCACCATGGTGATTTGGGGCGAATTCCTTTCAGTGATTGGCTGAACAGTGCTCATTTGTTGAGTTAATCATTCTAAGATAAGAAATGAAATACAATAATACAGATTTACTTAAACCCGACAATTTCTCTTTGAATTTAAGGACATCATCTAATAACGGATTCACTGGTGTACTTTTAAAATCCTCCCATCCAAGTCTAGTTGGGTACTTGGGCGACCTGAATAAAGGTAGGCTCTTCCTGTGCTTCTGGCTATGTTTTATTGATATACATGAGGGATGTCTCCTTTAGAGTGTTAATGCCAACCCTTGTTCTGAAGTGAAGCCCATAAATACTGAATGATCAGAATTAACCTCTGCATTACTCCACCTCCCCATGGTCTCTGAGATGTCACCAAGGCCATAGGTGCATGCGCACCCCTGGTCTGATGGGGTTGCTTAGCAGTCTGACTGGAGGGGGGCTTATGGGAGAAGTGCAAACAGACAATCCTGCCTTAGTAAAGGTCAGAGCTGCAACCTACACCTCTCAAATCCCAGCCTGGCCCTGATGGGACCAGGGTTCCAAGCATGCCTAGAGATGCTTGTGGTAAGGGAGAATTACTCTGAGAGTGAAGTGGTGCACTACTTCTGAAGTGCATTGCTTTTAGAGGTTGTCAGCACCAATAGGAGTGTGACAGATTTGATCTAACTTTGTGTAGTGGCTCTTACTTGGTGTGTTTTTGGAATGACATGCACGCTGGGACACCAGTAGCTATCATATCCTGAACAGGGAAGAGTTTCAATGATGTTCTGAAAATTGTTGTTAAGTATGGTTCATAGGCGTAAAGAGGTGTGTTTAAGAATACAAACAGAGTGCCTCAAAAAGTTTTAACTCTCTTTATTGAGCACAATGGTGGTTTTCCAAAGTACCATGTAACGAATGACTATCCTCATCGAACTTTGGCTGTGTGAATGGCAGACAGGGGAGGAAAGGGGAGGGGGATAGGGTTCTGAAAGGCCCCCCAGCGTCAAAGCCTTAATAATCATGTGAGCAGCGCTGGACTTCATTACCCTCCTGTTCGACAGGCCGAGTGCCAGCCTGGATTGCTGGCTGGCTGTGGCAAGGTCAACGGCGGAGGAAAAACCAGTTACTGTGTTACTCTGGAGCGGAATGGAGAGGGGCGGCCATCTGTCAGCTCAGGCCTGCCATACCCGCAGAGCAAATGGACACGGGCGGCCAGAGGAGAGGCCACAGACACCCATAGAGCTAAACCCAGTGAGCATAACACTGAGGCATGGACACAGATCCAGCCAAAGAGATGGGCCTTGATACCACTAAAACACATATATACACACACATTGCAGAGAAGATAAGGCTATCTCCAAGAAATTTGGCAGCAGGTTGTGTGTGTTTATGCATGTTTGTTTTTAGTGTCAGCGCACTATTGGGCCCCTACTGTTTTAAGTCCAGATGGCAAACCATTTGATAAAAAGTTGATAAAAGTTTTGCTTGGCTTGCCAACGGTAAATGTTTTAATCATAGTGTTCCTTTATGAAGACAAACTCCTTGTGAATCTAGGTGCAGAAAATGTTATTACTGCCTTTAGACCACATTTTACATTTAAGCACAGACCAGAGGAAAGTTAGGGATGCAACATGTTTTCTTCCTAATGACAACACAAAAAATGCCTTTATATATACTTTTTATATATACTCAGATGTCATGCTTTTTCATATCAGACTAGTTTTAGTGTTTCACCTTGCTGACTGTTTGTCGGCGTCTGAGTCGCACCAACCCTCTCTGTGAGGACCTTTACGATGCCCTCTGGCCAAAGTGGAAGAACCCTGTGGAATGTTCCAAAGCTCTCTAATAGGTTTCAGGTGCTGCGGGCCACCGGCCAGCCCCCCACCATCACCCCACTCTGTGTGTCTTGTGTGATAGGACTCCCTGCTCAACAGTCAAAGCACCGCCATTTCTCCTCTAAAAGAGAGAGGGCAGAGCCACGAAATGGATACCCATTATTGTTTACTGTTAAATCTTTGCTTGTCTTCACAAAAGTTCAGTTATTTACCGTTTCTCTGCTTCACTTTAAGCCTGGTGCATCTCCTCTCACTGTAAATTGTACCGTTTAAATACAAATTAAAGTGGAGCAGTTTCTGCTTGAAGTTCAGGCATAAATGCAATTTGCATCTCCGCCATCCCACAATTCAGCACAGCTTAAGTTCCTTCTTGTTTTCCTACTGCACAGAGAATACCGACCCCCCGGCTTGAGCGTCAATATGCTCCGGAAAACAGGGAGATGGTCCTGGGCGATTCCCCCCACATTAATGGAAATCACACAGGAACTCCCTGGATGAAAGCTTTATTAGTTATTAAGGTTTAATGTTGATATCAGTGCTTATATGTTTACTGGAGTGCACGGTGCTGCTGATGTGGAATTGTCAGAGAGGTGCAGATTTAGTAAGGAATTAGTGTACACCCAGGATTTAATTAAGGGGATCTATTTCCATCTTGTTAGAAAGAGATAATGTGAGTACTTCATGCATCATAGGTTACCATATTAAATGCTGCTTCCTGTAACAGCATTATATCTACTACAGTAGTGCTTGTAGATTATAAAAAGGAACAACATTCTATATTTAGCTGGAAGAATTGCAGCTTAAAAGCAGCTTTAAGCTCTCACCGTATTTTTTTGACATTTTTTGAATCCTAAAAAGTATTTTGTTGTATTTTTTCACATGTCTGCGTCTTTTCATGCGCAAACACAGTGAAAAAACACATATGACAGTCATTAGGGGTAAAAATGGTCACACTTGCACTCTTTTCACATGTCTCATTTCATTTCCAGCACGACAGTGGAGTGTGAACACTGAAGCGACATGGCCTCTTTGTCTCTCCATTTGTCCCACCACTGCCTAGAGACGTAAACCTTAAGCCACTCACTCTCTGATTAATCTTTAACATTTATAATTACTAATTAAGTTAGTAAGAGACTTTTAATGTAGGCCTCCTTCAATGGGGAGCAGAGAGGACAACAGATCATTAGCTTCAATAATGAACGCGGATGAGACAGATAATGGCCTATGATAGGTGAATACTGACAGTTATATTAAATGAGGCGAGTATATGGAAATGCTGTGAGCAAGTAGCACTTTGTGGATTCAAAGGCACAAGGAGACAAGGTAGTGAAGTACTTCAATAATTCCAGCCTTAAAGCATGGGGAAATCTAAGGAGATAGTTTGCACTAATTAAAACATATGTAATGTAGTCAAGTCTATTAGTAGCATGCAGTATGTATCATATAATATATATCTGCAGTGGTAATTACGTCAACGCCAGTTTGAAATACAGATTTTATTTATTCATTCACACTGGTTTCATTGAGTTTTTGGTCTCCCTAATGTCTTCAGTGTATCTCATTATCACATTATTACATTAGTGTCTGCATTATCCTGGTGGCTGTAAGTTGCTGCCCATTAAAAGAGTCATTTCATCTCAGTTTTTTTACCTTAACGACGATGCTACTCTGGCACATTCCGCGAGCCTTCCCACTTTGGGGAAGGTGCTTATGCCATAATGATTATTATCATTAAGAAGATATTAATGTGCTTAGTGTTTGCGACCCAGCTGCTCATCATGGCCTGAGCTCCCTGCCGGGGAGGGGAAGAGAGCTGCTGCCAAAACGGACAGTGCACGTAGGCCACCGCCCACCTGTCCAGAGGTTTCAGGGTTAGTGGAGGTCACACCTACCTACCTCCCTGCCCTCTGCTGAACTGGAGGAGGGATGGCTCAGAACATAAAATTGGAGGAGATGAATTGTGTTATGTGGAACGAAGTTAGAGCGCAAGTAATGAATTCAACTGATTTTTGTAAGCATGTACAATATCAGCATACATATTAATTATAGTTATGTTACTCTGCTGTGAAGGGAAATGTATGTTTTCTCTGCAGAGATTCCTGACACATAATTATTCATTAGATTTCAATCTTGCTATTATTTCAGGCTATTCATGCAACGGAACACTAACACTAGACTTTTTTTGCATTAAAGAGTTTGGTAAATAAGTTTTTTAGTTTTTTTTTAATTGATTTAATCAAAAACAGGTCTACAAAAGCTTTCGCTTTTGTGTGTTATTAAAGATGTAGCGGCTGGATGTTGGTGTTTTGAAGCCACAAACGTACACAGATAGATAGTTTTGGGCTGAAGGCAGCCTGGCGCAGCCTCCTCCAGTCTCTCAGTTTCAAATTGCTGCTTCATTAGGGCTTGGAAAAGAAACCCATGGTTACATTTAATCAAACGAATCTGTACGGCAGACCCACATAATCAATCACAATCCTTATCCAATATGCTACATTCTGTAACTACCAAGCTGGCTTGGAGAAAAGTCAATTATGGCCCTCTCTGCTCCTCTGCCGGCATTGCTGTGATATTATACTGTTTCTGCAGTTGTTTTCATTATGCAAACATGGACCGTGTGCATCTCACACATACAGCCTATTCCTATTCATACAGTCATTTCCTATTTTTCCTTTTCATACTGCTTGTTCTTGTATGATACATGGGCTGAGGTTTTGTTGGGGAGTATGATGTGCCATATCTGGAATAATCAAATTAAGTATTAATGATTTTTGCTCTCAAACTAACACTTGTGTTACACAGTGGGCTGCAGTCAGTGATGTTGTTCATATTTCATATGTTTCGTGTCCATATGGATCTCTTCTCACTGTCTCTCATTTACAGTTTGTTTCTATACATGTTCTACTTTCTCACCCCCATATCCCTGAGTACATTTATGTGAATGCACACATTGCGCACTTAGAAACACGCACGCTCACACACAAACACTGTAAACATGCTCACGTAGTGAATACACACTCATCACTCAATCCATCGATCCTTTTTTTTTTCTCTCTCTCTTTTTCCTCGTCTTGTGTGTTCTTTCTCCCTACGTTTTCACTTCGGTGCTCAGCCTCGCGCGCAGTCAACGTGCTCCACATAATATACACAAGGAAGGAAACACACACAAGCACGCACACACAAGGTAGCTAGGTTGGTGGGGGCCATGGCTGCAGCTCTTCTGCGCAGTCCCAGAGTGGCTCCCGGGGCTCGGCTGCCAGTTGTTTGCCAGCGTCTCCGGGTGGAATTCATTCAAATTAAAGCGGTGGAATGAGGCCCGAGTCCCAGAATGCCTCGTCCCTCTCCTTCATCAGCATTCCGCCGATGAGAGTAATTAAAGCAGAAATTAATTCTGCTGTAAGCAGAGGAGCCACAGAATAACTGATATTAGAGGCTGGATGATGAATGCTTGGCATCAAGGGAGGTCTCAGGGGAGGAAGGGGAAATTCACAGATCTCTTTTTCTTTCTTTCTTTTTTCTTTCTTTCATTCTTTCTTTTTCTATCATTCTTCTTTCCCTCTCTTTTGCTCCATTTGCCCACTCCTGTGTTTATTTCCTCGCTTTATGTCATCTACATTTATGTCTTCTATGCATTTCTCTCTGTGTTGTCTGCTTACTACTTGCCCCTTCTCATCTTTCTATTTGTTTCATCCTCTGTAACAACATTTGTCCTTCCGCATCGCCTAAAGATTGCCACAGAGAGCCAAGCCATTGGTTTTAAGCATGACTGAAGACATCGCCACTAAGCCTCCTCTGCTCAGTAACAGTATTTCACATTCTGTCAGCACTGGTGCTCTCATTTTCAGTCAACAGGCATATTAGAGTGTACTGATGCTGCAAATGCTAGCGCTTTGTTGTTTGTCAACAGACGCCAAAATGGAGAGTGCTTCCAGGTGAATTCTATAATACTAAGGGCTCAATAATAAAGGTCTCCAAAAAAATATAAATCAAGGTAATTGTTAATCACAATGTGAGCCACCACAGAATTCATAATTATTGAATTAAACTGTGTATATAGAGTTGCTCGGAGCTAAACACTGTGTATTATTTCCAAGACAAACTGTCTTTTTTCTCCGGCATAGTTTGAGACTGAACCTTGAAGCTCTCCAGATGATGTGATATTCTACCCAGGATGATTCAATGATCCCCCACGTCCCCTGACGCTTTATTTTTGGAATAGCACATCTTTAGCAAGAGCAGTCACAAGACTGAAAGACAAACAACTGAACCCATGAAACACTGAGGGTGGATGAGGCTGTCAGTGAGCCTGTTTTCCTCTCTTACAATCAAATGGAATTGAACAAAGGTTAGCTCTATGGGGCTTTATGGTAATGTGATATACGATGCTGCCATGGAATTTGCCAATGCATGTCTTAGCACTGTCTGACTCCAAGGAGGGAGTGAATGGTAATTACGCTGACCTCTGCCCCTCCCTCTCTTATTCTGCCCTGTGGGTAAAAAGCCTGAGGAGGTAATAAACAATAGATAGATTTGTCTTGTTTGTATTGCAGCTGCCGCACTCTTAATGACACACAAGATTGGTCTCTATTTTGAAATAATGCATGCCAAGATTTGCAGGTAGTCGTCTTGCATTTTTAATTGATTTGTGCAGGAATATCTCAATCGGATGTAAATGAATAGGAGCTCAACCTGAGAGTTACTGACTGTTATTAAGAATTTAGCAGGCTGGCATGCAGTTGAAAGACAGAATGAATGATTAGAAGCCATAAAGGGCCTAAAATACAGAAGAGATGCAAACTGGAGATGAGAGCTAAACCACCTACAAACCTGTTGATGAGGCCGGAAGGCTGGAAAGCTTAGGGAAGTTTTAATGGGACATACAGGCTGTTTTTCCTCTGCTGCTTTCAGCTGGATGTTTTACAGCTGATTCACCGTACATGACACATGGTAAGAGGCATTAGATGACTCACCATACCGCTAAAGCAGATTATTTCACTCTGAAATACAAGATACTTTTAGGAATTGGTCAGCTAACGAGCTACATGAATGTCATCAGGAAATATTTGAAAAAGCATAACTTAAAAATAAGTAATTTTATAAGCAGCTGTGTTACAGTAATAAAAACAAACTACTGTATTGCATGATGTAGCAAATCTTAATGCTGGCATTCAATATTGGAGGAAAAAAAGGTGGAGGTCTGATATTGCAATGAAACTCTTTGAATCTACAGTATGAAAGCACAATATTATTCCACCCCCAATCTCACATGTCATTTGGCCGTTTCCCTTTCCACTCTAAGTTTTTTCTTATTGCTTCTTTGGAAAAGATGATATGAAGCGTGAAGCAGAAATAGTAATCATACAGTAAAGGCATTTCCTCTAAATTATTTAGTAATGGTGTCTTTTTATAGACACAAGGTTTACCTATGGACCTTACTAAAAGCTTGGTACTTAGCAGCAGTTTTCAGAGTGTATCTCTACAGTGGATCATATTGCTCCTAGTGCATGATATTTCTCTCTATCATTCAGAATGGCCATGCCGTTATGAAAAGGGAGGGTATGTCTTGATGTCTGCCATCCTGGAAATGGCGGCAGCGTTGTTTGTTTGTCTACTTTGTTCCATACACCAATAAAAATACACTCAAAATGAAACCTTGGTGTAACGATGACCTTAAACGCAATGACACTCTTTCCCATAACATTGTCCTGTCCAATAGTCCAGAACTCCCCAAGAGGCTTTACAGCAAGTCTAGGAGGAACCAAATGAGAGAGAAATCGATTACTTCCCTCTCTCCACTGTCTCTGCCCTGGCTGAATTACTGAAACAAGATGCTGCACTTAGAGGAGTCTTTGGAGAGGCAGAGGGAGAGAGAAAGAGAGGTGGGTGAGAGAGAAACACTTTTAGGGACATGGGTGCCATTTAGACTAGGACCATCTTCTCTCAGAAAGCCACTAAAAGCAGTGAATGATCCTCTTCCTGTCCCTGGCTGGGAGGCGGTTAGCCTCCTGTGGTTAGGTGAATACAGAACATACACTCAGGTTTGAGGTCAAAGCAAGATCATTAAAAAGAATATTAAATTCTGGAGTCCAAGCATAAGACTGTATCAGTTCATTCTTAACTTGAGCTAAGCATGTGACAGTTATGGTGCGTCGAAAAAGCACGAGACCAGACCACATGGACAAAAGCTGATGTTGTTTTTTGATTTCCTAATGTCAAATGGGTGTTGTTTAACATCCACACCAGATTTTTATTGTCTGAACTATGAAGATGAAAATGAATCCCGCTCGTTTGGTAGACAGAACGTGGTGCTTAAGGGACCCAATCCCTGTAAGTGCCATTAAGTGGAAATTGCCGTTCACATATTCCAGTGGTTTGATTAATTACACTCTCTCATGTGCTTTCATAAAGGCCCAATGAAATATGGGGAGCAAATTGCATTGTGTTCCTGTATCCTGTTATGTAAAAGCAGTTTAATTATTGACACATGTTTTGCCACCTGGCAGGGGAAAGGATGGTTGGACATGAATAGAAATCATACAATAGATATTATGGACGGGTAGAGCTAGCACTTGAGATGCCATGTGTTTCCCTATCTGTGACTCAATTTATGTCCCCGTCTTCACCTCGCCTCAGGTTCTCCTGCTGAATCAGAGCAAAGAGCAGGCGTGATCAGCTGGATGTGTCACAGTTGTAAAGGAAACATTTTGTGAAAATGAATGCACTTTAAAACCTGTTTAACTTTGTGCGGCAGGACGGCTTTTTGAAAGGTCTCTTCTAATAAATATGTAGTTAAGGAGATATTTTTTGAAGGCTACGCTGTCTCTCTAGGGGATTAAAGATCACTGCTGGCTTTGTGTGATATCTTAAGATAGCTCTTTTTGATCAGAGTACAGGCTTAGACGCTGCTTAGTAACTGACACACTGCTACTTTGAACTCAAGGAAGCAGTGTAAGAAGACAACAAGCAAATTTGCTGTTTTAACATAAACGTCTTTATTCCCTTTCTCCTCCTTTTTTCTTTGTTCTTGGGCAGTGTTTTCCAAGAGCAGTGCCCTCTACTGCCACGGAGACTAAACAACACGAGTGTCAGGGTAGTGCATCCCTTCTGTTGTAGCCAGTAGTACTTAGGCTTCACTCTATTCTGTATTCTACAGTGTATGTGGAGGTATTAGCTCATAAAACCCTCCTACTGTCATATGAACCCACTGCCGTCCCCGAGCTCTATATGAACAGCAGGGCTCTGATACTTAGTCCCAAGCTGTTCCTGTTTGCCCAAAACGATCAGGCCTGGCCTCGTGCTCTCTACCTGATCTAGTTGACTGGGCTGTGTAAGTTAGGTAGGCAGTCCCTGTCTCCATCCCCCTCCTCCCTCCCAATATGCACTTGGACCCGGGCTCAGGCTGCACCTTTTGTGTTCCACAGGGATAGGGGGGCCAGATGGAGGAATTTGATTAACCAGCAGTGGAGGACCAAATGTTCAATTGGATACAGAACCAGTTGGAAGGCGGGAGGGAGCGAGAGATGAGGCAGGGTAGAGGGAGAAATCTAAAATGGCTGGTCATGTGCGCCGGCCAACACTTTCCAAAGGGGAGCCCAAACAGACACTGAGGTGTAGTAATGCAGAAGCCCTTTTCCAAGTACCAGCTGGGCCTTTTAGGAGCCTCTATCCCCACAGCAGACACTCGGCAGCCTCCGAGCAGCTTGACTTTACCATATGTGGAACTTTTTTATGCTCCACCTGGTTTCCCCAGGGGACCTGTGCCGCTGGGACGCCGGAGGCAGGTGAATTGCTCTTAATGCAAGGCACTGAATCACTGGGCCAACAACATGAGGGAAGTGCCTAGGGAGAGGAAATGGATCTGCAGAAAGACTGGCGCGGACTGGCGCGACCTTGGAGCTAGTGCCCGCTGCGGAGCAGAAAACGAGGCCGTGTGACGTGTCATTGTGCTTCCACTCACCACACACCTCCACTTTAATATCCACACTTTTATTTCTTACATAACATTACGCATCGTTCCTCTAAGTGCTTTTTCAAAGTGGAACTTAATCCATTTGTAAACTGAATGCCTTTCTCAGTTTCCATTTAGAGCCTTTGAGTTTGTCCCTGCCTCTTCCATTTCCCTTTTAGCTGTTTCATTCTAGCTGTTTCATATAATAATCTATTGATATTGATTTTGCAGTATTGGTTTAGTGTATGCGGTGTGACTGTGTTCTGCTATACAGCGTTTTTGTCACAATCTAATATCCCCATGCAAATACTAATTTACTCAGTGACATCAGTTGTTGTACCTCTGGCTGGTGATAGATTTTTGCCTTGCATAGTTTGAGAGTCCAGACCATCAGGACAGGTAGGTCAGATGAGGGAGAGATTTAGCCTGGACAGTGGGGGTGTGGTCACTCTCCTGCCTGCACCTGTCTCACTGAGTCTGTGGCACAAAGCCAGAGGTCAGGGGTCACCACAGGGGGCTGTCAAGGTCAAAGGTTTATCACTCTCCGAGGGGTCCTGGAGCCATCACTCAGACCCTACAGTACACACGATCTGCCCAGTTGAGTTTTTTCTTCCCCCACTTTTTCTAATCCTTCCAAATGGCTCGGGCAAAACTCCTGACAGCAGCAAGAGAAACAAACTGTGGGGTGTGGAGCTCTAAGCCATCAGCTGGAGATTTCACTTTGAAAAGATTCCCTTTTACTCACTGCCCTTTCCACCAATCAGAGGGCCCGCCAGAGTCCAGGCACCCAGAGCAGCTGCCCTCTGACCCTGCCAGCGGTTGTTGGTTTATTTTGTTTGGGCATTTTAGAGAGGATGGGGCTGCTTTTGACAGGTCAGGCAGCAGGACTTGGATGAGGTCTTTAGCAAAGACAGCCAGAGAGGGAGAATTTCACAGCTCGAGAAAAGACTCAAGCTACCCCAAGCTGGTGTTGCAGTTCCAGTATTACACTCATATTGCTGGAGAGGTTGTCATATTCATTGAGACATGTGGAAAATGGCCCATTTCGGAGGGGGGGAAGAGGGGCCATTCATGCAAAGTCAATTCCATCAAGCAGACAGAAATTCCTCGATACCCCTGTTTATGCAGCTGTGCCCTCCGATCAAATTACGCCAACCCTCTCGCAACACCCACGCCTCCCTCTACCGCTTATGCCGATCTCCACCAACCTCCCCTGAATGTGCCAGGAGCCTCTGATGGATCTCCCACTCACCGGGGAGATTCGGAGAGGTAAAGGGACAAGAGGGGGCACATAACCCAGTGTTTCACCTACCCGTAGCAGTAATTGGGGCAAAGCCACGGTGCTTCCATGGGTCAGAGGAGGGGCCTGTCATGTGAGGGGCACGTAGGGGCAAGCAAAGGAGGCACATCCCCAGGGAAGTACTAACCGTCATGCTGTAGCACCAACTCTGACAGACCGTAGGGAATGGACCCGCCGCATCGAGCCTGTCAGCTGTTCCAGCAGCGCAGAGCGATCGTGGAGCCCTCCGCTGGGACTGTATTACTGAAGGCTTTTCTTCTCTGCCTCTGTTTTATTTTTTGGGTGGGGAGGGCAGGGTTGCGAGTCTATGTGCGAGAGGGGGTGTTGAGGGGTATAATTGAGAGCACAGAGGGAGCTTCGTCTCTCCATCTTATGATTTGGAGGTGAAGACAAGCGCCCTCGGGGGCCCCCTGTCAGAGCTTTTGGGCGCGCTCAGTGCAGACTTCAATAAAAACACACAAAAAGAATTCCCCCACAAGGGCGCCTGGCTGAATTGCTGACGCCAATGTAAAAGATTCCGTTTTCTGTGAATCATTTAGTACGCGACCCTGAGCTCTCTACACAACGTGACAATAACAGGAAACCCCCCTCTGTCCTCCTTATCGTGAAAAAATGAAAATTGCAACAAACCCAGAGAATGCCGAATTATTTTTTTCACACGTACAATTTCACACATCGATCACCCACTGCCACTCCTCTATTTTCCTCTTCCCCTCCCACCTCTCACTCCTCTTTTCTTTTCTCTTCTCACTGTATTCCTGTCATGACAAATGTCAAACACAGTCCGTTAGGAGGGTGTTTTTTTCTTTTCGGTAACCAAGAGCTTGCCAAGTCGAATGTGCGCTGGGACAAGACTGCTGCGGAAGCATCACATTGGAGCATCAGCATCAGATATTTCTGTGAAAGTAACAGAAATGTTTGAAGGTGTTGTCACAAGCTCACAGGTTCCTGCTGTTTGTGTGCACCAGAGGGAAATGGCGCCTTCTCACCCCTTTTGTCTCTACCCTCCCTATTGTTGTTTTTAAACTTATTTCTCTGTTTAGTTGTTATCACTTTTATTGTAGTTAAGAATCTCAGCATGGCTGTTTTTTTTTTTGTAGGTTTTGACAGAGGCGGTCGGTGTTGTAGTCAGAGTTAAAATTAGAGGAGTTGCTTTTCTGTGTGACTTCGAGACATGTCATCTTCTAGGAGCGGTGGGGAGTCTGTCAGTCACAGCCATGGTGTGTTTTAATCATCTCTGTCCCACTTGGAGATGCGCTGACGGTTAGAGTGAGGGTTCCCTCCCCTGGACAATACCAGTATGCTAGAAATCTCATACACTCTGATGTCAAACGTAGGAACCAGTTAAGAAATATGAGACGTTTCTTCCTCAAGTTAATCCTACAAATTCAATGGGGGAATCAAGCGACGTCTGGTGAATTTGAAGACATATCACAAGTGTGTTTGAAGGTTTTTGTGATCTTTCAAAAGATATGACAGCTGGAGGAGATTGGCAACAAAATAGCAGGAGTTTGTCACTATAATAAGAAAATGAAGCTGATAGAATAATCAAAACCCAAGACGTCTTAGAAGCTTAATGAGCGAGGGCTCCCCCCAAGCGAGCAATAATAATAGTGTTTTGTAATTCTATAGCCCTTTTAATAATACTCCAAGGAATTTTAAATAGACATTTCTTTGTAAAGCAAAGTAGGTTAGACTGCAAATTATATTTTCCATAATGTAGCAGTAATGATGGAAAGCGTCTTTACAGTAGGTTGTTGTGAGACAACATATAGCCCAAAAAGCCAGGAAATGTGCGGCAGAATCGGGCTGCAGATTCCCTTAACCCTGTGCAGATTGGCCACTACACCCATACCCATCCAGCTCACACTCCTTTAACCCCAACCCCCGTCTGTGCATGCTCCCTGCAGACCTCTCCAGAGATATGGCCTCTCATTTCTGAGAGCATCCTCTGACAGTCTTAATGGACAAGTAGTCTCTCTACAAGGCCAGGAGAGCTCTCGCTGAAAAGACCACTCTGGGCATGTCGGGGATAAGTACTGTTTTCTCCTCTCTCATCTCGTCTCGGGCCCATCTAAGGTTGTGTTTATGGGCAGAAATTAAACGGTGCCGTCAGACGTCAGTGAAAATGGAAGAGGGGGAGAGGAGATTCTTTTGATGCTGTATTCACTTTAAGATACAAAACAAGAGCTGGTAGAACTGGTCAAGAGATGCGTGGCAGCATCTGTAATTATAGAAAAAATATTTAGATATTAGGAGATCAGTTATATATATAATTATAATATATTTAAAAGTTGTGAAATATAACTCTTAATCATGACAGCGTTTCTAATTACAGCTGGAGTGAGGAGATTAACATTTTAGGCATTTAATGTTAAGCAGAATGACGTACACCACTAAATTGAGCTTTAAACAGAAGTACTTAGAAAAATATTCCTACAAGCCCCCAAGCAATTAGTCCAGCTGCCTGCCTTTGTCCACCTACCCATTGTGTTCTTTGTAAAAACCATTCTCTTATACCTCCACTTACTCCATCCTTTGAGACGCCATTGGAAATCCAGGGCTCGGAGTTGAACCCACAGTTGGTTTAAGTGTAATGAAATGTATGTCATGTCTCTGGCTCTCTCCCTCTGGCTTCCCCTCACCCCTGGCCCCCTGAAAGCACTGCCTTTGACAGGAAGGCCTCTGTGGCTTCTTCTGCAGTGATCTTTAGCCCCTTCAGGTCCCATTGACTATTTCAGGACGTCCCTGCGATTTGAGGGTGGACTCAACCGTTCACGCATGCTTCAGAGCATCGACTGAGGAGGAAAATAGACAGATAGACGGAGTGGAAGCTTCGTACAACTAAACCAGCCCTCTGGGAAATCTTACCCTGATGCCTGGCCACAAAAAAAAAAAAAAAAAAAAATAGCCTCTTATTAATGTTTTACAGTATGCTTATTGAAAAATGCCGTGGACCTTTTACTCTGCGGTTTACACAGTTTTTCTGTTATGTGTGTTCTGTCCTCTACGCATAATAGAAACAGTGACAACAGAAGTCAGGTGCAGTTTTTTTGCAAATGATCCAAGCTGAGCCATTCCAGATGATGCACATTAAAATTTGAACCTATATTGACTCAGTTGCTAGTATCTGTTTATTTATCATATATTCCAATCTTCATGTAGATGAGGGCGAACAGATCATGCATGGAACACTTACCTTGCATCCGTATCTGTGTATGTTGATGAGGCCGTGTATGCGATTTACCTGAAGCTTTTGTAAATGTGTGACGGTGTGTATGTGAGTTTGTTCCCCTGTGTACATCTGTGCGTGGACGTGTGTCTGTGCATGGATATTGCAGCTTGGAGAGAGTGTGCATGTCCACTATATTAGACAGAGCGTGTGAGGGGTGCCTCAGCATGTGTGTACTGCTGTCTGTTCAGAGCTCTCGGCGCCAGCAGGGAGCGCCATTCCAATTTACCCATCAGCCGCGGAGGTAGGGGGTAAAAGCGCGGGGCATCGCTGTCGGAGATTTCACATTCGAGGGACGAGATTACCAGTCAGGGGACCCCTGTGTGGAGGTGATGAGGGAGGGAGACTGCAGGGGCACAGTGTGGGGGAGTTGGGACTGTTGGGGGACGGGGGAGTGGTGAGAGGAGGGAGGGCAGCACGACTCAGAGCCACCCTGGAATCCGTGGGCTCTCTGTTTTCTGGGGAGCGTAGCTGCCAAGCTGCACATCTGTTTGACACCAGGCGCTGTGGTATGGCAGTCAGGGGCTGTCTGTCCTGATTCACATCTCTTCGCTCTCTAGTTTGTTCTAAGGATCTGGACAACGGCTGAAGCTCTGTCTCTTCAGAGATTCTTGCAAAACTGTGTGCTTTGGAAAAAGAAAACCCCAAAAACCAAAAGGATGCCGGATTCTTGCTTTCATAATAGCAAGTTATTTATCCGTATGTCTGTGTTTTTCCTTCTACCTACTGTAACAACATCCACAGGAAAGATGTGTTTGTCTTAAAACATTAGAACATAATCATGGCATTGTAAAATCATCTAGAATAGTTACCTCAGACCCAGTCTCCTGTCGGCCGTGCTCACTCAGCCTGTGTTTGAGTGTCGGCCAAGTCAGCTATGGCTGCTCCAGAGGCCCTGAAGCCTGCTGGGGAGACGGGACATTCCAAACAGCATAACTCATTCTTTACACCCTTTCTGGTGCCATTAGTTAATTATATGCAGGTGTTTTCCTTTCTCAGGTTTTTTGCTGTAGATCTAATAAAAATGTAACCATAAGTACATAAAGCCAGATAGACGGAGAAAAAGGAAGGGGGAAACAGTGTGGAGGAAGTGGCTGAATGTGCTGTGTGAAGCAAATTATTGCCCCCATGTAGATTCATCAGTTCTCCCTGCTGGATTAAGGAAGGGCCTTTCTAATGAAGTTCGCCCCGTCAAAATGAAGGGACTAATTCTGATTTAGCTGAGGTAATGAACTTCCCCTCTCCTAGTGAGAGCAGCACCATGGGGCGAGGAGAGAGGGGTGGTTGTGTAGGGGGGGCGGGGGCAAAGGAGAGTGGCAGAAAGAGAGAGAGAGAGAGAGAGAGAGAGAGAGAGAGAGGCAAGACGAAGACGAGACAGGAGAGAGACATGGAGTGAGGACAGAGCGATAGAAGGGAGAGAGAGAAAGCTAGGTGGAGAATGAGAAAAAAATTATGCAAAACGCCTGTCTCGTATTTGCTGAGATGTATTAAATTTCCAGTGCGGGTGCCTGTGTTATATAAAATTATGCTAATGTCTTGTGGCCCGCTGCGAATGGCGGCTTGCTGGTCCTGAGCATGCGTGGCTGGCCGCTACACGGAGCGCACTCAGTGGGACTCAGCTTTTCTATTAAGGAAAACCTCTAGACACCTGATGATGAATTCTCTCTCACCAAATGTTCCCCCTTTTTTGTGTCGAAAATATGAGCGCTTTTCTAAATGACTTTGGAGAGCCCGGCGTGGCACTCGGCGGCCTGCGTCGAGCAGGGGGGGGAGGGGGTATGAGGTGGGGGGGTCCCTCTGCAGCAGGCTAAGGGAGTCAATTAAGGCAAGCACTGATAATTATAAGCCGGCAGAACGCAGGGGCTGGCTAATTGTACAGTGTTCCATGCCGTGAGCTCAGCCAAGGGGCCTCTCCACAACGCTCTCTTTCCCTGCTCCTTTGTGTGGACCACAGACCCCATAGAGCCACATACCTCAGCCTGACAATGCCACAGTGAGGCTAGCGAAAAAAGCCGGGCATGTGCCCGTAATTAACTTTTTACATTCAGGCCACTCACTCTTTTGAGACCTGAAAGAGATTCCGGTTAGATTCACACCTCATTATTTCTCTCCTCTTTGCTTGCCAGAAAGTTTTTCTTTGCCCATTTTACTGTTTCTTTGCTTGTTTGTAATTTTTTTGCAGGGCGACTTTCATTGAGCACAAGAGTCTTGGAAAGTCAAGGCGTAGTCACTTGACCTTTATTTCCTTCTAACAAGAAAAAAACCTAGCAGTTTAGAATAGGCATGTATACGGTAAATTAGAGCATTTCAGTGCAGAATGGTGTTTGTGTGGCTGCAGGGGGTCCTGCGCTCCCATGCAATCCATCTCAGCAGCCTGCACTGTTTGTCCCCAATGGACCTCCATACCTGCCTGCAGCTGCAGCGCCTACACATCATTCGTTAACAAGTATTCGGCTCTTGCCTTTGTTGTTGTGGATTTCTCCCTTCTCTTTTTTTCTTCTTTTCCTCTGCCTCTATGACCTACACACTGTTCATTTGACCGAGTTTTAGCCATTGTGGGTTTCATCTGTAAGAATAGCTGGTAATGTGGTCGAGGCCAAATACAAAATGGCAGGCCATCCTTCAAAGCATACAGAAGCGCCAAATCCTGCTGAAACACCAGCTTCGTCTGGTTTTACCAGCTAGTTTCCCTTTGGCAGGGTGCAGGGTGATACATGAAATTCAGTGCAGTTTCAAATCTAAAAATATATATATGCAGAAAATATTAAATATACACAGTATTTTGGCACTTCAAAATTTCTTGCAGTACATTTCTTGATTTCTTGACGTGTCTTGTGTAGCACTTGTCTGTTTTACAGATATATAAAATGAGATGTAACAGGCTACAGTGATGTGAAATGTCCTTAATTTTGTCTTTGATATTATGCTGCCATTAGCTACGTTGCCATAACACAGCTGAGTCATGAGATGAGATGAGTCAAATGAGTCATAAAAGCTTGTAAATGCCTAATGTAAGCCATGCTTCGAACACAGTAGGTTCTTCAGAAACTATCAGGCTCTGTTTAGGGTAGTCGCACATGCATTCATTTTGTGCAAACCTATCATTCACACACCCAGCCTCCGGGTCCTCTGGTATAAAATGGTTTCACGTAATAAAAATACAAGGAAAAGCTGTGTCTTTTGTCTCTTATATCCGTAATATTAACGCTTCAACAATGACTATTTGGCTTCTTTATTTTCTGCTACAGAGTAAAAATTCTGAGTATCGCCGTATGCATGCACAGGGGCTCTTGGCAAATAACTCAAGTGGAAATGTCTGCTCAGTGCGTTTTAGGGAGAAGAAGTGTCCTTATGTTTTTGTCCCCCATGTTTTGTGAACTCCAAAAGGTGTTCTAGTCGGATAAACCTTTTGTAACATCCATTCAAGCGTTACGCATGTTTATCTCGACACAAAAACCTGTCAGTTTGGTGTTTCTACCTTTGGCCCGGTAGCCAGGGGAGCTGTGAGGCGGTTAATGTAGGCGCTGAGTGGCTGATCCTAGCATGAGCCTAGCCCTGCTCTGATTAGCACCTCCAATGAGCTGCCACGCATCAGAGCTGACATTCTCCCAGAGACATGTTCCCCCAGAATCCTTTGCTCGTGCTGTGCGTGGGCGTCACCACTACTGACATGTCACAGCCAACAATCTCGCCTCAACCCTGCTTCTCCCTCTGGAGGTTGGAAAACAGCGGCATGCATCGAACTTGGGACCCTGACATGGGGGTCTTCGCTTAGCTTATCTTTCACTTTTCTCTTTTCTCTTTCAGACACAGAATATGTCTTTTACATGCCCACTTCCCTACAGGCAAACTGAAGTAAAGCTTTTCCTTTCATGCTGTGGTAGTTTTCCAATCTCTTTGATTTTATTAGCTAGCACTCGACCACATTTCCATCACTGTTCGTGTAATATATTAACTCTTTGATAGAATGGGGTGAATTTTTCAAGGTGCTATGATTAAATCTAGCACTTTAATTTTTACATTTTGCACTTGATTCACTCTGTCCTTCTCAAACTGTGGAGACAGGAAATAGATATTACTAATGTTCCCCCCAGGCGCCAGTTCTCCAATCAGCTTTGGTCCAGAGGGAGTCCATCCCTTTGCGCTCCCACCTACCACCTTCCTACCCCCATCCGCAGCATTCTCCAGGCCTTAATGGGCCTTGTAGTACTTCTGAAATGAGTTTGTTCCTTATGAGCAGTGCATCTACCTCAAGAGAGCACACCACACGGAGGTGGAGTCAATTTGTATTCACCCATAATTCCCTGGGCCTTAATCACTCTGATTTTCCCCCCATTATCTGTTAATGGATAGTTCCCGCGGAGAGAAGAGAGAAGTAAACCCACCTACTGTTTACAGGCCTGAAGCTGTCTACCATCCACAATCCCGCAGTGGGCTGTATATACTGCAGCGAGTCCGCTGAAAACCAAATCTTCTTGGTTTATTAACATACAGCTCCAACATTATGAAACAGATGGTAGAACGGAAAGCAAACTCTTGATAAAGGTGAAATTCCTCATAAACAAGATAGCTCCAAGCAAGTATTACTGTTTTATGGCAAGGTTCGGCAGATTAGAAACTTGGTATTGCGCTGACCTATTAGTTTCACTGGACCAGCTTTGATTACTATGTTAGTTCTGTCTGTGGCTTCTCCAAAACAACCCATTCCTGCCTACTAAATATTCTCAATTTGTTCTCCCACTTGTTTACTCATTACTTTCAGCAAAGAAGTGCCTTGATTGATGTCCTTAATATCATTTGTTAGAGTGTGCTGCTTTGGCGACACAAGCAGCATGGGTCTCTCTAAGAGTGAGCTTCAGAGAACCATTCACTATACCCCGGAGAGGAGTGTAAATCTAAGTATCAGATTTTTCTCTTCTAAAGCCAAATGCTAAAAGTGATCCTGAATTCCCCTCCAATTCAATTCTGCTCCTCAGCAGAATTGTTTAAATAGAGTAAGGGGCAGTGGTGGTGGTGGTGGGAGGGGGTGGTGGTGTTGGAACAGAATAAGCTGAGGGAGAGTTTTTAATTAAGCAGTGCCCTGCGTTATACTTAACTACACACGATCATCAGAAAGTTAGACCGTCCTTAGTTACTTTAGTCTTTCACTCGTTGTCATCTGATAGCTGTGCATTTACACTCAAAGCAAACTAAGACGTCTCTATCAAATTCACAGACACCTTTATCTTCTTAAACTTACAGAATTCAATATGCTGCAGCTGTGTCGCTGTTACACAAAGAGTTCACAAAACTACCCAAGCCAGACCTGCAAGCCCCAGCGTCCCAAACAACCTTCAACGGCACATGAACTTCAGCCCGGATAAAAAAGTAAACAGCGCTGAGAAATAAAGACCATTCTTTTTGAGAGTAGTTTTTCCTCTCTCGCTCTCCCTCTCCTGTCCTCCACATGGGAGAGATATTAGGCGTTTGTGTTTTAAGGAGCTGTGAAATACATAAACCATGAGCCACAGGAACGCAAGGCCCTGTGGATATGCAGATGGGCTTACTTTGCTGGTGTCAGGGATGCTTAGAGGGAGCAGGCACAGGAGCAGTTCTCATCTAAAGGATTTTCTTAGGAGTGCAGAGGGACAGGGTGGTGGCAGCGGAGAACACTCGGGAGACTCGGAAACAGAGAGTTGGAGGAGGGAGAAAGAGAGAGATGAGGGTAGAGAGAGAGAGAGCTGACAGTCCCCTGTGGCCCTGTAACTATATCCAGAGTCTGCTCAGTGCATAGAGAGGGGTGGGGGCTCACGCAGGGCCATGCTGATTGGGCAGCCCTGGAGAAGGGCTGGGGGAGCGACAGGAAGTGACCTCAGCCCAATGAGGCAGCTGTAGGGGCGAGCGAGCTGACTTCCTCCCTTGGCTCTCACTAAGAAACAGTCTGCCAGCCTGATTCAACCCCTGTTAGACTGCTGAATACAAACCCAGCCCTACACAGGCTGCATTACAGCGGATAACAGAGCACAATTTACTCATTATAGACTCAGTAAAACCTCTATTGCTCTCTCAACCACTTTTCTCTTTCCATCTGTCTGTATCTATTTGTCATCTTTACACACAATCCTTTTCTCATTTATACAGAGTGTAGTACACTTATATATCTTATATTTATACATATTTTATTTTATATTGTAATGTCTATTTCATTGATATATTATTTTCTACTTTCATTTAAAAATGTATTTTATTTAATTAGATTTCTTTATTTGATCTTTTATGTCTAGCGCTGTTATCGCAACTAGTGCTCTTAATGCTGAGCTGACCTGATTTTCTCATCCAACACATTTCATTACACTGTTGACCCGGTGCTAACCTACATATGACAAAAAACTGAAAACTGAAACTATATTTATCTCTATATTACCCAGCACTCTTTTAATTCAGTTCAATTAATTTATTTTTATTTATATAGTAAAGTTATCTTAAGACACTTTCCAGATAAAGCGGGTACTGTATTGTTCATAATATCAGAGACCCAACAGTTCCCACCATGATCAAGCACTTGGCGATGGTGGCAAGGAAAAACAGAGTAGAGCACAACCCAGTTCACGGTTGGCAGCCATCTGCCATCTTTCAGGGTTGCATATAAACATACGGACATAGAACTGTACTGAATAAAAGATAAACAGTCCTAAATCCACCATCCTGCTTGCACTCCACATGTGTATTAATCTGGAAAAATAGTTCCAAACAAAGGCACTACTTTACTCCTGTTTTAGTAATCTTTGGTAAGAAAAACTACAACACCCAGCTGATTTAGGGAATTACTGAGCCTCTTTTAAAAATGAATCAATAGGAATGAGTGGGCTCGGGGCCAAGAGTCACAGTAAGTGGAAGCCAGAAAACACTGAGAGACGGACTAACACATTGTTGGTTTTAGTCTATTAATGGTATTTGTTGGCAATAAGACAAGAATAACACAAAATAACAACAGTCTTATTCTTTAAATTTGAAGCATACTGGGTTTTGCCATTTTCCCTTGGTGCACCTGCTCACAGACATAAACACACACATGCACGCACACAAGGTCAGTCAGGCAGGTGCAGAGTTATCTGCATAATGAAGCAGGCCAGGTCTCCAAAGGGACAGCGTTGTGCACTAGGGTCAAATGAGGGCTGCGCATATGGCAGAAGAACAGATCTGTGAACCCTGCAGCAAGCTTGACCTTAGTGTACACCCTCACACAGACAAGCAAACTGAATGGTGATCAAAGAGGGCAGTGATCCTCTTGCACGGCTGTGTGGATGCACTCGTGCCACTCTCTCCTCCCCCCGATTTTGCTGATGCCTGCTGTTACACTTAGATGCACATGTAGGCTACAGAATATCTCATCTGTCAAATGCATGATTGCAGAACACACCATCGACTTGTTTCCTTTTATAAGCTGCCTTAATCGGCCTTTACCTTTTACCAGACAGTCATGAGGGAACATAGTCTGTGAGCTTGTGCTGATGCACAACTTATGGCTTGTTTTTATGTTGACACCACCTTATGTGGTATACCATGCCATATGTTTATGTTGTTGAGAAAAGATTGTAAAAGAACATGTGGTAATAAGTTTCAATATGTATACACTACCACTGTTTCTTTTGGCACAGTAGGAGTTTCCATTCTCCCCTCTCTTCCTGGAAATATCAGGGGTCATTGGGTTGCAGTTGTCAGAATCAATCTATAGGCTCAGAAACTGAGATACTACCTTTTTTATATACCGCCAATGAATAGACAAAGTACATCGGGCACACACCAAGCAGTTTGAAAACATGTAAACTGAAATTGCTGATAGGGGTGAATCTTTTCTCACATTCTTTATATTATTGCACAGTATTTTTTAAGTTTGTTAAACTGCGTCTCTCGTGAGATTTTAGTAAAAACAAAAATCTAAACAGGAAAATAGAAAGTTGATGGTGAACAAAAGATAGATACAGTAAATGAGAATTACAAAACAGTTACCCGACATACAAACCTAACCCTGAACAAAATGTGAGCTTCAGGGGAGCTTTTATTGGTCTATAGACAAATAAAAAATAAAAATGAGTAGTAAGAAATTTACTAGTGCAGTTGTCCGTTGCAAGTTGCCTTTTTTTTCATACAGCACTGTTTTTCAGCAGATATGTTTTGCCAGATTTGCCTAAAGCACCTTCGATTAACCCTCTACTTGGATCCTCCGGGGCTCCAGCCAGGCACAGCTGGTTAGGTGGATTGTGTATTCATGCTTCTGGTACCCAGGGCCTATGTGGTGGGCACTGGGCTGTAGAGACCTGGGGATAAACCCTAGATGAGTCCCCAGTGTATCCACCCCACCCCCTTTTGCAGTAGCTGGCCTAATGTCAGGTTTGGCAGGAGTTTGATAGAGCACTAGTCCGGCCCCATGGCAGAGTGTATAGGCCTTTTATTGACGCACTGGAGATGGGCAGTTCTCTGGAAGTCTGAGTCAGCAGATCGTTGTGCTGCAAATGAGTGTGCAGGTTTACAGTCTGAACGACATTTATTTAAGCTATCAGTGGCCTCGACTGGGGTAATGTTTAGATAGACGTGTAGGGAATTCTAATGCCAAGCAGATACACTGGGAATCTGTTGTCCTCTGTATTAAAAATGTTGACATGTGAGCATGTTGTGAAAAGGAAATTTGTTTTGATAGCAATGACACTGAAGACGAGATATAATGTTTGGTGACATAAAATTTGCGTTTCGGAAACTATTTCACAATCATTTTTGTCCTTGCAGTAATAGTAATAACCCTCTGCACCATCTGAATGAGACTCATTTACTAGTTTTGATTTATTTTGATTCACCTTCTGCAAAGCTCAAAAGACTTTCCTTCATTTAGAGTTACTTCATGTCTGTTTCAATTTGTAGACACTAAAAATCAAATTATTGTAAATGTAAGTTAATCAGAAAGATGTTGCTCCCCGTGTTCAAAGTGCAAGGCCTCGTCTGAGCGATTAGGACCCCGGCTGGTCATCTAATTTATGCCTGATGGGAGCAGATCACACGTTATATTATTTCCTGTCTGGGTCATGAAAATCACAGGCAGGAGTCTTTGCCAAAAATTTGTTAAATTTAAATTTCATGTGAGAGACTAAAGTAAAAAAAAAGAAAAAAGAAAAAGAAAGAAAAGGATCGAGGTAGAGTGAGACCTCTGACATTCATGCTCTGCTTATTTTCCTTCTTATGATTTTCTCTGTGTTTTTGTTGTTTCTTCTCTGCAGAGGAAGGATTGAACCATGAATGCAAGCTCTGTAGTCAGTCATTCGACTCACCAGCGAAGCTTCAATGCCACCTGATTGAGCACAGCTTTGAGGGGATGGGAGGAACCTTCAAGTGTCCGGTCTGCTTTACAGGTGTGTATAGTTCATGTGTTTGTGTGCAAGAGAGCGTTTGCGTATCATGGATTTGCAACCCAGTGGAAAGATTAGAAAGGTAGAGTTGTCTCACACATACATGTTCACTTTTCAGAGACATTTACACTCTCAATATGCAACATTTTAATTTTTCTTTTAGTGTGGAAAGCCAAATGGGTTCTAAATTAGTTGGGAAAGGTCAAGCAAGCAGCTCGTCTAAAGCTGAGAGGAGTTTGCTGCATGTGGCTTTTTATTTAGTCAAATTGCCTCCAAATCAAGGCCAAAGAAGTGTCATGAGGTGAGAGGGGGGGATAAAGAAAGAGAGCAGGGGGGAAGACAGTGTGAGCTGAGGGGAGATGGGGGATGGAGGAGTGGGGAAAGAAAAGGAGATGTGCTAATTGTGGATGGCAGTGGTGCTGATAGCTGTAATGATCTCATCTGTCTCTGTGCGTGGAGGTGGAAGGACCGAACTCCTCCTGAGAGGATAGCGCCCTCCTTCAGTGTCAACAGGGTTAACTATCTCTATAATGAAATCTGCAAAGTCGTTAACTTCAGCTCTTCACTCTTTCTCCCTTCTCAGCTCTTTACTCTTCCTCGCACTTTTTGGGTCCTCAGCTCATTTCCCTCTTTTGCGCTTCCTGCACCCCCTCCCCTTATCCACCCGTCGCCCAAAAAAAAATCTCATTTGTCTCTCCTCCAGTTATTACATCAATTAACATCATTAGCTCACATTTTGCTCAAAGATCTTTTTTACCTCTTCATCCACCTCACTACTCGGCTCCTTATTCATTTTCCTCATTTCTCTTTCTCTCCCCTCCCCTCCCTCTACTCTGCTCTACTTCTCCCATTGCTGTTTTGGCCTTATCTCTCTTTTAGCAGAAGCCTATTGATATATCCCCACCCTGAATCCCCCTCCACCCCTCACAGGGGTCTGAGCATTTAATATACAGAGCATGCCTCCTTCATCTGAGCCTTCATTTTCCACCGCCGGCTTTGACAGACAGGTCCCCCCTCTCCCTCCGCGTCCATATCGATCACGGCGCATGAGAGAGAAGGATGCTGAGAGGGAGAAGGGAGGAGGGAGAGACAGAGTACACCCTCAGGACAGTGGTCGCAGAGCAGACAGACAGATGGGCAAAGGCCTATGGTGTTGGGGAAGGCAGGCTGTGGAGAGTATGGATGGACTGAAAGGCCTCCCTCTGTTGGGGATGGAGGGGACAGGCAGACTGTAGTCAGAGCACACGGAGGAACTCAGAGTTTAGCTGACAGCTGTCCTTGAATATATTTCTTCAAGTTGAGCCTGGCAGAAAGTCGAGAAAAGACACTACATTTACACACTAACATAAACTAACAGAGTATATACTTAGATAGATAGTTAGATCTTCTAAGTAAAAGTACTTGTATCAACAAAACAAGTGAAAATACTCACAACAAAGACTTTTATTAAGACTACGAACTGAAATTATGTTTATTTATTACTACTTTGCAAAAGCAAATACATTTTGAAGTTAAGCCACTGGGATTCTTGTCAACATGATGTGAACATAAATGATACTGAACGCTTCATAAAAATGTTCACTGACACAGTATTTCATTTGTTTTCAAACAATATCTGCAGGTAAAGCATGATTGACTTTTTATAATTATGTTTAGACACTCGCAGCACTTTGTTAAGATTAGAGAACGATGCCGTCTTGGTCAAATATTGAAAAAGTCAACAGTGACTTACAGCACAAGACATTATGTGTTTATTTTAATCACATTTATCTGGAAGCCACAATCTTTTCTTAACCTTAACCAAAGTGCTTTCGATGTGTAAACCTAACCACACATGTGACCCCTGGTTTCACTGAACAAACTGTCAAAAAACAAATTAGTAGTATATGAACGTAATTTAGTTGGAACAAAATTTATTTAAGTATAAAAATATACAAATAACCTGCTTCTGCTTAATATTTAGAAATATTCCCCATATTTATATTTTACTGAATTGTTGTGAATTCACACATAAGCAGTGTTTTTATGTTGTAGCTTAGTCAAAGCTCAAAGAGATAATCTGAATTACTTTATATAGTGTTAGGTAGCTCAGTCTATAAGGATGCATCATATTCTACTGTATTCTTGATATTCAAAGTAGTAAAAAGGGATAAAAAGTAAAACATTTTTCTCTGAAATGTCACAGAGTAGAAGTATAAAGTACAATACCTAAAAATTTTACTTTTCCAGAGCCTACGTTTTATAATTTACTTTGAGGTTCTAGCTAGTGTGGATGAGTTGCTGTTGATTAATCACTTTGTTTACAGATTAAAAGGATCCCTGTTACAGACATAATGAGTCTGAACATAAAAGCAAAACTTTGATCAAACTAGGTGGTGGCAGTAATAGTGGCTGGGTCACTGAGTTCACTCGATCAACAAGGTTACTCTTTGTTTAAAAGATCATCCCCACTCGATGCCCATGTTTTAGTTTGATCTATCCCACCGTGACCCAAAAACTCAGTGGGAGGCAGGGAGTGATTTTCATTCTTTGACATACCTGATTATCCTCAATCCACATTGAAGGGAAGAGGACAAATCGTACCGCAAAACAGTCCGGGGGAAAGTATGAGGGGGAAAGTAAGTCGTAGACGGTAGATGAGGGGAGACAAAATAGAGGAGAAAAGGAGACAAAACTTGGAGGAAGCTGAGAAGGTTGCAACTGGCAAGTTTGGATGTTAGATGAAAGGCGGAAAGAGATGGAGGAAAAGAGAACTGTGTAGGGAAGGGAGGGTAAATGGAGAGAGGTCCATAAGCCCCTGGATGATGAGAGAGAGGCTGACTCTCCCAGGACAGATTTGACAGGTTTCAGAAGTGGGGGAGCCTGCAGCTAGAAGTGTCTGCCTGCACCCTTAGGAGCAGTAGTGAGGGCTGGTGTGGAAATTGTGATTGGGAATATGTGCTTAAGACAAACAAAACAGAAGAAAGTGTGCCTGATGAAAGTCGTACGTGTGTGTATGTGTGTGTGTACACGCTTTTTTTTTTACTTATGTCACAGCATGAAGTACAAACTTGAAAAACTACAGGATGCTTCTGCTTTCAAATCTGCAAGAGTCTGACAAATACAGTGGTTTAATTGGCTTTTTGTTTAGTTGCTGCCCACGTTCTGCCGGTGCGTGATGTTAGAATTATGACATCCTACATCCAAAAAACATAAGCTTAGCTTTAACTTGAAATTAGTAGTTATCAGCTTATAGCTCCAAATGAACTTACTCAGCCGACTTGTTTGTGTTGCCTCAGACCACTTGGATCAGTCTCTGCATTGTGAACTCTTGGATTAAGCAGAAACGAACACATGTAGGCTAGACGGATAAATAAATGAAAAGGAGAAAGGGGGAAAAAAGGATAAACTTTTTTTTCCTCTCTGCACAAACAGCTTAGTATTGGTGCAGTGCAGCCTGCAGAGAGCACCACCCTGCCAAAATAAAGATGAGCTGGGGCCTGTAGTAAAGGAGACGTCTGCCATGGGCGGCCCCTGAGATCTAATCAGAGGGCTTAATATCCCCCACAGCGAGGAGACCTTGGCCCCTCAGCCCCCTCAGCCCTGACACCCCTGACGCCCAACCCGGCTCAGTGCTCTGTTCAGCTCCGCTCTTCTCTGGCTCCACGGCCAACAAACTCCACAAAGTTCTCTCTCTCTCTCTCTCTCTCTTTCTCTCTCCCTCCCTCTCTCTTTCTCCCTCTCTCTCTCTCTCTCTCTCTCCCCCTCCCTTATTCGCTCTCATTCTCAGCAGGGAGAGACACAATGGCCAGCCACTGATCCTGTTTGGATGTGGTTTTGGATTATTTTTCTCTGTTTCTCTATGTCCTCATTTTAACCCTCTTGGAAGACATTCCTCTGTCCCTCTAAATGGGCATTGCAATGGCATATTTCATATGTGACTCATGCTGCCAAATACCAATACATGTCCGCTCATTGCCCATTTCAGCTTATCCCTTTATTACACGTCGCATGCTAATTTGGAGAACGATGATTGAGACAAAGAAGGAGTCTTGATTTTAACTGTTGCCACTAATTAAATGGTTACCACGGTTTATATTAGCAGTAAATTTTCCAATCACCTTATAGTAGTCATAAATATAACCCAAGCCTTTTAAAATGTCAAAACTGAACTATATAAATTAGCTAAAAAAGTTGTTCAGCTTCCATTTACATCTTTGCCTTAAATGTCATAAGCCCATTCAGTATTTATTGTTCTTACAGGAGACTTGTAGGTACCATTAGTGCATTTTAGGCTCTGTCACTTTAAATCATTGTCCACTTGCATATGAATGAATGCAGAGCTATAAATTGATAAATGCACAGCTGATTAAATGTGTCTCTTACTGGAGCTGAACCAGATAGGCATGTAAACAGCGAGAATCAGCTAACTTGACATCTCAGTTGTGTTTGGCCCTATTGTACAGTATTTGAAGGCCCCCCAAGTCTCAAATCCATTTTTATTTTTGCTGTATTGACTTTTTCTTCCTCTAACCAAAGACATAATGAAGGCTTCCTGCAGCTGCTGTGACCTGCTTCTGTACAGTATATGCAGACAAAACACCGCAAAAGAAAAAAGCTATTGTTTATCAGCCCATTTTTTTCTTTCAGAGCTTGTATATCCCACAAAGAAAATTGTGGTCATTTCTGGAGCATAATAGAGGAACAAATGTGCATGATAGCCGGGGCCTTAACCTTGAGCGTAAATGTTTTGTAACAGACTGTAAAACCAGCCATCTATCTGAAATTATGTTTGTCTTCATATTGTTGTGGTCATTAGTCTCAGAAATGGACCATGGAGTTGTTGTTTGTTCATTAGAGGAGGTTTGTTCATTTCTGGTTAACATGCTGCCATGTTCCAGAGACAGCTGTCACCCGAGCATTAGCAGTCTGAAAGCATCACTGCAGTGTCTGCTTTGAATCTAAACTTTTATTTCCCAGGTCAGGAGTGTGACATTCAATGAAGCCGAGTTCGTCTCAAGTGTACGCAGCTCAATAATTAATAACCGCTCTCCCAGGTGATCTCAAATTGGGACACGTTAATGTTGCAGAGCCCCGCCACGGGGCTGCAGCGACCCCAAAGCCATCTCCGACAGACACCTCACCTTTTGTGGCTGTGCTTTCTTCCTCCCTCTCCTTGTGGCCCCACGGTGCATGCATTAGAAGAAAAGTTATTTTGAGCTGTAAGAAATTCAAATGAAGCCCCCACATGCTAACTTTTCCAGAGCATCCAGACCTTTGAGATTAGACAGCCATCCTTAAAGCACAAGGGTCTGGGATAACAAACGGCATGTTTGAAGTGTTCCTTGGAGAATGCAGACAGACACACACACACACACACACACTCAAGATGCACACAATTGCATCCCCCTTAGCTTTTCAGCGTGGACTATGGCTTAATTAAAGCACAAATGTATAGTATATGTTTTAAGTGCCAGCGAGTTGTGTGTTTATATGATGGTGAATGTAGTCTGAGTCTGCATGAATAAGTAGCGCAACACCATGAATATTTATATTGTCAATATAATTAGCTATGTAGACTAATGGAGGCCATGTTTTGCACTTGAAGCCATGCCAATTTTTGGTGGTTGTTTATTTTCTGGCTTGTTGTCCCCACAGTAGTGCTAAATAAAGAGCATCATTATTCCCAAAACATTATGTATTCACTAGCTCTAGTGCCATGAATATGACCACTCTAGTTTCACTGTTAACATCTAAATTGTTCTCAGCTTTTTTTTTCAATTAGATATCTCATAAAAATGTTTTTTTTCTGTTGCTGATAGTGCATTCATTTGTTTGTAATTAAGTAATTTTTCTTGCCATTTGACATAGTCTGTCTTCAATTTTTATTCAGTCAGACTCAATTATGATGTTGCCTTTGTTCCCTTAATGCAAGAAACAAGGCTCTACTCTAATTTACCACAATCAAAAATAAAAAATAGAGTAGAGGCATCTTACAGTGACAATTTTAGAAAAGCAATATGAAAGTCTTTAAATTTTGTCTTCCCCTCTGTCCCTGTGTCTCCTTCCCCCTCTATGTGAGCAGTGTTTGTCCACGCCAACAAGCTCCAGCAGCACATCTTCTCTGCCCACGGCCAGGAGGATAAGATCTACGACTGCTCGCAGTGCCCACAGAAGTTCTTCTTCCAGACAGAGTTACAGGTGAGCCTCGGGCCGGTGGAGCAAAAGGGCCACCGGCAGAAACCTGCGACCGCTAATCACACATGACAGCTTAACAAACACTAAACACCACTCGCTGCACTCCGGCTGTCCCCTCCATCCCGACTGGGATGAGAGACTCAGAAGGAATTATTTCAGTCCGTCTCCAAAACTCATTTGTGATGTGCAGATATGATTTGATTTGCTTATTAGACCAGCAGAGCACTAAAATATCTGGAATTAGAGGATTAGTGGTATGTTCGTTTTTGAAGAGGTAATTACATACAGTGCAGGGGCAAAAACACAGTTGAGTCAATATGCCTGCATCTCCCCTCCTAATCACAGAGGAGGCCTCATGGCTAAATATGAGCTTTGTCCACAGGGAGACCATATCTGCCCTTCAACAAAGTTAGTAGTTGGACTTATGAACTCGCAATGTTACAGAGATAATCCATTTTCTAGCAATCTTTTTCTCTGGTCCTTGGAGAACCTGAAAAAATGAAACAGACCTTATTATATTATTTCACTGTGGTGGTGTTTTCAAACAGCTCTGTTTTGTTTAGGGGATTCTTTACCGTACACATGGCGCACTTCTCATATCCAGATCTTTTTCTATTACCTTTTGAAACTGAATCATTAAAATATGAGTAGTTTATAACCGCTGTGTTCTATCCAATCACTGATATTGTTCTTAATTCACATTAAAGTGCAAAAAGAAACCGATAGCTCCTAAGCACATCCTTCAAGTACATATCTAAAACTTGGATTAGTAGCTCTATGTATTAACAGGTAGCCAGAGGAAGTATCCGGGGCTTGTCTGCCCATTGATCAGCAACGATTTTCATATTGAGATTCAGGTTGTAAACACACAGGCGTGTGTCTGCCAGGAGGAAGGTGAATGTGATCATTATCTGCTGGTCATTTGAGCACTGCAACCATGAATAAAACAAGCCTTGATCCACCAGCATGCAAGACTCGTGCTCCACCAAACTGCCAACATGGAGTCTTTTCATTCATGCCAAGGCCTCCTATTTATCACATTTTCATCTCTCATTGGTACCAGTGTTGGCTATATAGCAAGGGTTGTTGCAGGTACCTGTAAACAATCTCAAATAACCTGGGGATGTTTTCTTACTTTTTTTCGTTTGACATTTTTTGGAATGAAGTGATCTCCACCTCCCGCAGGTGTTGTTTCATGCATGATTATATTGTTTTACACTCTGCGTGAAGACACAAGAGTAGAACATGAAAGACCTATGGCACTTTGTTGTGAAACAGGGGGTTATGAAAGGAGAGCAGGAATGAGCTTGGGGGATAAGACGATCATTATGCTCAACGTGTGCCATGCTCTAAAGGCAGTCCCATGTGAGTGCATGCTCACACTCACTCAAGCACATATGTAGTTCATATAGATGCCTGCACATGTGTTTCTTATTACATTCCTGCAGAAAAATCCACAACATCACATTTTATTTATACTGTAGCCAACTCAAAACTTCCTTAAGTTTTGGGGGGTTTTCATAGATCCATCTTTATTTTAAAGCAACATTACGCAAGAGTTGGTATTTTTTGTCATTTTGGACCTCTACACTTGGAAATATGGATAGTGTTACACATCCACTACTTATGATCACAAACTAGCAACACCTCTTAACAGCCAAACATAAGACATCGCAGTCAGCTAGTCCAACAGCAAGAAGCCCAGCCTGGCGTCTGTCTTTCAGCCCTTTATTTCACAAAGCTCTCACCAACGACTAAAAGTCAGTCAGAGATTTACTCTTGTTCAGTCACCCTCTGTTTTTTTCACTTCTTAGCTTACTCTGTCCTTACTTACACCCTGTTCGCCTCTGCCATGATGTCCATAGAGCCTGGTTCTGCTGCACTTGCCTGGGTCAGGTTCTGCTGCCCATTCTGGCAGTCGGCAACAGCAGCTATAATTACCAGCAATTACTGTGGCAACAGATAAAGCTACCTGCAATCAGGAAACTCTGTAGAGCTGAGCTGAGGCGGAGCAGCAGGAGGACATCTGAGGAAAAAAAACAGAAAACATTTAGTCCATAAAATATGATCCAGTTTCACCAAAATAAGTGACATAGGTGTATGAGTTAGTGCCGTAAAGCCTTCTTGTGAGAGATCATACCCAAGTTACATGTAACTCAAGTTACATAGTGCAAGAGCTGGCGGTCAGGGTGTTGAGGGTAAATGAAAGAGGCACCGTTCTCCCTATTAGTGTACCATTAAAATGATTTTGAAGCTGTCATTTTAAGGTGAAATATTTATATAAATATTGCTTTTGGATGAAACTCCTGAACTTAGTAATGTTGGACATAGGATTTGCCTTTTTCACTGTCTATAGTTAAAGCCTTCAACAAACAGTGCAGGTTGGAGTCTTGTTTTTAGTTGTTGTTTGTTTGCGGTTGCCATTTCCCATGCATCACACTTCAAAATGTCTCACTGACATGGGGCAGTCGTTTGTCAGTCTGTCTGAAGTGGAGCTGTCTTCCAGCAGCGAGAGAAGTGGAAGCTCTCTCTCTTTGCCAGGTCTTGAGTTTGGAGTTTCTCCCTATTTCTCCCTGACACTCTGGCCCACTCACAGGCTGCCTGGGCTCCTCATCTCTCACAGTAGTCGGAGGGGTCAAAGGGCCAGTGCAAGCTGGGAGAAGGAGCGGCGAGAGGGAGAGCTGCCACGGCAGGTAAAGGGAAGCAGGAACGATATTTTATTAATTTGCTGCTGAGATCCTGAAACAGACCAAAGGCTGTGACAGGTATCCAAGTGCACCGCTCCACATCCTCCCCCACCGCCTCCCCCCGTGAACTCTACCCTGCGAGGGGCTAGCCAATTTTCGCCAGCCTGTCGAGATGGATGATGGGAGAGCATCCGTCTAATCAGCCCTCCTAGGACCCCCCGCCCAGCCGCCCCCCTCAGACTGGCCAGATTGACTGACTCCTGGGCCTGTGTGCCCCAGAATCCAGATTCCAAAGGAGAATAATCTCTCTTGCTCTCCCTCTCTCTCCCTCCATTTCTCCCTTTCCTCTTTCTTTCACAGACAAAAAATAAGCACCGAGATGCATAGACCACCATTCCCCTCGAAACTCTCCAGAGAACTCCCCACTACCATCATACGCGCTCAAACAGCCTCCACCCTGCGCATCGCTCTCCCTCACCCCATTAAAATATGGAGCAAAGTCTAGATATTTCATGAGGTGCTGATGGGGAGGGCAAGCGGGCTGGCTGTACAGCGCTCTCTCTGACCCTCAAATACTGCCCACCCCTTGAGCAACTAGGAGACATGGTTTTACTGCATCCTCTCTCCCAAATAAGATTCACTGTCCTGTCATTTTAAAAGCAGCCCACCCTTATGAGAAAAATAAATATCTCTGGGTTGTAGCGGAGGCCACACTGCAATGTGAAACTTAACAATCAACTTTTTTTCCTTTGCGTCGGCCTGAGATATAGTAGCTTTTTCACATTCGCGAAAAGAACTGAGCCACTGACAATGCTGCTAGGCTGGATTAATTAGCCAGATTCATTAACTGATGGATGCACAGTATTAGCCACAGCTTAAATCTGACATTTCTCTGAGTGCAGCTCATTTGTGAAGAAACACACAAGTTCAGCTCCTCCAGCGATGCGGCGTACTGGAGGGCTGCAATCGGAGGCTTCTCTCCCAGTGTTCCCAATTCCTCCAAAGACAAGACAATGAGATTGAAGTTACACAACAGTGAAGATGACATTTTCTGCACGAGACTCCCTTGTTCCTTTTAAGCTGGGCTGTCTTTTTTTCCCCCCTCCATCCTCCAATTTCATTATCATTCTTTGGAAGTGACACGAGATTGTAAGTCATGTGTTAAGTCGACGGAGGAGTAAGACTGGGGTACTGTATGACTTCTCCCTCTCCTCAGACGCCCGCAGGACACGTACCTTAATTGGAGTGTCTTTTAAAAGGATTCCTTCAAAGACAATCCAAAGCTCCCTGGCCTTAATGAGTGCTGAAAGTGACAAGAGCACATCTGCATCATGTTCTACTTCCCCACACAAATGAGATTCTCCTCTCCCCGTGTGATAGCCATTATTGCCAAGCTGTGACCAATTCCACTGTTTTAATTAAGCATATTTATAGGTTTCACGGTCAGCAGGTGTAAACAGCTATGCGTGTCATAACGTCCATCGAAGACAGAAAATAGGGAGAGAAAGTGAGAGATGGACAGTCGGAGAGAAAAGGGGGACGATAGGGGAGAGAGAGTACATGAAATGGGTTAAATGCATCCTAAGATGCTGTATTTTTAGTATTTAATATATAACAGTAAAATGCATTAAATGATTAAAGATGATTGTATGAATGATGGCTCTTAAAAATAACACTTTAGGTCTTATTCCACCTTACTTTTCATGAAATCTTAAGAACGACACTCATAGAGACTTAATTCCCCAGAAGTTTTTCTTTCTTTCTTTTTTTTTCTCCATGAATTTTAAAATATGCCCCCAAAAACGCCCTAACTGCCCCACGTCCCAAAAGTGTCGCACAAAAAGCAAAGCCTCGTGCGTTTGTCCCTAAGCGGCTCTCAAACACCACACATATCTCTGAATATCTTGATCTGCCAAGTATGACAGCTCTTCACGCGTTTGAAAGTTGTATATATATTTTTTTTCCTTTTATATGACAACTTGTTTTCTTCTTCATCACCCCAGGTGCTCAGAATTCTGTCACCATTTCAAAAAAGTTGCACTACAAAATAAAAGAACAATGAATTAGAGAAAAACAGCTGCTTGTGAGGCGCCATCATTAATATTTAAGCTTATTTATAATTACGTACAACACTGTACACACACTGTAAATGGGGACATAAACACCCTTAGATGACTAGTGATCTATCACAATAGTGGTGTTCTAGTTTTGTAGGTGGATCAGAATTAGACAGCATGACAGACCTAATGATCCTGGGAGGATATTCTCTTTCTCAGTGCGTGTGTGTGTGTATACATCTGTGTGCGTGCTGTATGTATTTGTCTTTGTGTCTGTCTCTCCCAGGGTCTGATATGTGCATGCAAACACATTGTCTGGAGGGAGACATGACAAAAACTCCCAGAAGCCTTTGAGCTGTTCTTTTTTTCTTTTTCCTGTGTTGCACCACTGGGGAAAGTTAAATCCAAACAAAGAGGAGACGCTTGGCGTACTGTGCTAGAATCCATCACCGGATCTCTCCCTCAAACATGTCTCCTTTACTTTTCTTAGTTGACTTTTTCAACAACTTTGATAAATGCCATTTTAAGCGCTCCTCAGGAAATTCGCTACAGGTTTAATTTACTGCCTGTAGTGATTTGATTTTCAAGTGTCTATTATGCTGTTGGTGTTAACAAAATGCAGCAGAGGCTAAAATAAACACCATCAGAGCAATTATATCCTCTCGAATGTCATATTCACGCGTCACAACAGCAAAGTAATTTAACTCTTCAGTTAGGATGTTGAATGACACCGGTCAATTAAAATCTAATTTTCTGATTCGCTCCTCCATTTCGGTGGGAAAACATGAGCGTGCACATCGACGAGCCGCCTTCTCATAGAAGCGCGGAAGTGCAGGAGAAAATTTAGTCCTCAAAAATCTCTGCATTTGTGAAGTGGCATATCTAGCAGCACAGGAGAGGAAGGGAGGGAGGAACGGAGGGAAGGGTGGGGGGGGGGTGCTCTGTAGCATCCCTAGTCAAAGTCTGTCCCTGACTGAAGTGGTTAAATGTGAGAGTAATTGTGTTTTGTTTCTGGGACTGACATGTGGAACCCCATGGACCCCATCTCCCTCCCAGTGACAGGCAGAGATCCTCCCCCCTCGCTCTGTCTAATTAGAGGATGTAGCCCAGGGCTCATGTCCCAGGAAGACCCATCCCCCTCCCAAGATGGCTCCCCTAAGAAAGCCCTTAATTGGGTTCTTTAGTCATAGTCTTCATTTTGGCTGGAAAGGCATCTGTGTGTTGCTATCACCTCAGAATACAGTTTGTATCGCTCTCTTGTGTTTTTTTTTCTTCCTCTCTTTTTTTTTCTCCCTCTCGCTGGCCCTCTCTCTATTGCTTTCCCTCTCTCCCTCTCCCCGTCTCCCACTCTCTCCTCACTTAATGAGGCCCCATAATAACACAGCAGTTGTGCAGTTGTTTTGCTACCTCAGTCAAACAGCAGGATCACTGCATAGTGTGTTTCTAGTACCATTCACTTGTCTACTTAGACAGGGTAATGAGTATCATTTGGAGCTACAAAGCACCAGCCCACAAAAAGGGTGGTCCGTCATCTCTGGTTACACCTCAGAAGCATTTGGTTGGGGTAGTTAGACATCTAATCAAAGCATTTCAAACATTATGGATTTATTATATATTTTTACAAGCGTTCAGTGCGAAAATGACCGGACACGAAATGACACACATGGAAGACATTGAAATCCATTGCTGTTGTCAACTCCACCCTAGCCTAGTGCTGTTACTGTATGACCATGACTCCCCGGGTACCTCACTTCAAACAAGACAGTCTGTTACCAAGGAGACCAGGCCGGTTGTGGCACAACAGTGTTTGGGGTCAACCCTCCCTACGGCCTGATAAGTGATGACTGTGGAGAATGCCAAGTGTTGTATTATTTATTTATTTGATTGTGTTCTTCATTGGCTAAACTAGCCAGCAGTAAGCCTGGCCTGAGGTCAAAGCAGGAAAGGATTACTCCCTCAGTGGACTGGTCAACAGTAGGGAATGCACAAAGGGAGGACTGAGTCAATACTGGACCGAGTTCAACACACCATTAAACATCAAGGCAGAATGCAGTACTCTTGTCTTTCTCCACAGCAGTTTGGAACGATAAGAAAACACACAGTGGCAGAATTTTCACAAAATTACCCTGAGACACAATGGGGTCATTATTGTTTGAGGTCCATTGTTCATCTCTCAATCACTACGCAAACATAAATTAGCTTAAATATCCAAGTGATTTAATTTCTTAAAGTCGCCCTGCAGTTTCGAGCCTCACAGAAAGACCACAGGTTCTTTGTTTTAGTATCGTTTGATGACGTTCTCTTATGCGTTAATTAAATTCCTGAGTGATGAGTACGGGTGCGCACAGGTCTCAGTGGTTTTGTGCACACTCCCCGTGCTCCAGATGCAGCTTTGCAGGGTAAGAGAGAAAGTCGGCACAGGCTGATAAGACTTTTAATCAGAGCTTAGAAGGGGATGTTTACAGTTTTAACTGTTCCTTCAAATTTTTTGATTATAGATAAACTAAATAAGACACTTTAGCCGCAGGGTTTAAAATGAATGTGCTTAACTCTTCTCATTAAACTGTTTTTTAATGAGTAATCTTTACTGTAAGCACCACACACTCGACTCACAAAAGTAAATGTATGCTTTACTGTCAGACTAGTCCATCAACAGACATTAATAAATGTCTTTATTTTTAAATTATTCATGAACTAATGCAAAATGTAAATCATATTTTATATTTTGTTTTCTTTTTGTCAACAAAAAATTACAATTGCAATATTCACCAAACTGTCCTTCACTATGGCATTCACACCCACTCAAGATGTTTATACATTTATAAGGTCACAGAATAATGTAGCGTAAATAACTGTGTGATAACCTGCTCTATCGGTGCATTTCTTCCAGGCTTACAGTTTTATACAGTTACCTTTTTATGCCATGTCTGCATTAAGAGTAGTAGTTACAGATCAATTACATTTTGAAATTGTCTTTGTTATTATGGCATTTTGCATCAGTTTAGCTTAGCTTTATAAACTTTAATACATACTTATATATACTTTAATGTATTTAAGGCTATATAATTATCAATATATTGTTAGAATCAAATGATACAGCACTTTGAATTTGAGGCCTACATAATGCAACACTTTCTGCTCAGTTTACTTGTGTAAAGTGCTACACTGCTTTGTGCCTTATAGAAACTATGGCTTAAAAACTCGTTATTGCTCACTCAGCTCTGCAACCAGTCGATAAAGCCTGGGTTTAATGTTACGTGCTGTATAACACCAGGTAGAAGAACAGACACGAATGACTAACTGTAACATGTGCTCTGCAGGTATTAACATTATGCTAATTAAGCATTGTTAGCGCTGCGGTTAAGCTTCTCTCTGTGATGTTGGACAATGTGAAGATTGTCTTTAATACAGCGAGATCAGATGAAAGAGAGAGTGGGTCTGCGGGTCCACTGGCCTTCCTTTGCAGAGCTGATGTAAGAGATGCACCTCTGTTGCCTCACTGGAGACCGGGTGCTATCGATGGAGACCAGAGCAATGGGGAACGACATAAAGAATGATTAGTTAATAAATCAACTCCCCAGCCTCCTTGCACTTTCTTACTCTCTGCTCTTCCCCAATCGTTCCCCTTTTGTTTTTTTTCTCACCCTCTCCCTCTCTGCAGCAGAGTTAAATTCCTAAGACATGTTGCACCTGTTTGCATGGGTACACAAGACCCCTGCCGGATGTTCCCCCTCCTCTTCTACTACCCCTGAGGGCGTTGCAGTAGGGTGATGTAATCAGATGAAAGTGGTGGTTTAACGGTGGCACAGAGCCGGTGAAAGAATAGGAGTGGAGGAAGAGGCTCGCTCCGAGCCAATGCAGCCAGTCTTCATAAGGGAGGAGCGGGTGCGCATTATTGATCAGAGCAAAATTTAATTTAGTGGAGAATTGACTGCTATGGTTTACCTGAACACTGCTGGTAACTGGGCCCTGCAGCAGGCCTGTGTGGCCAGCAGGTGGTTGAAAGGATCGAGGAGGAGATTAAGGGTTGGATAGAAGGGAAGGAAATGGATGATAAGGGGAATGGCAGAGTTTCAGGGGGAATAGGATGGCATTGAAGGAGGGAGTCAGGATGAGAGCTAAAAGGCTTAATGGAGGGCATCTAATCCTAAATTGCAGTGATTCTGGTGTGACACCATTAGTGACATCCACCTTGCCGGGCAGTGGACATTTCGGTCATTTTCTTGTGTTAGATGTGAATTATGTGTTTCACATCTAATTTGACATTTGTGGTGGGGTACTGTAGGTATTTAACTTATACAGCGCTGGTGCAGAGGTACTTGAAGAACTTGACAAGGATGAAGATTGGAAAGTGAATTTCCACCCTCCCTCACTCCCCTCCTCTCTCCCTCCTTTCCACCCTCCATACTCATACACAGAACAGTTTATAGCTACTCTGCGGAGTTCAGTATCCACAGAGATAAAGGTATCAGTTTCATTTTCTTTTAACGTTTTTCCCCCCCTTCTTTTCCTCTATTTCCCTTTAGTCTGCATGGCTGCCACAGCCACTGAAGTCGTTTAACACCGTCCTTGAGAAAGCCCTCAGTGAGAAAACTCCTGGCATGTTTAAGGAAAAGGTAGAATGCAGTGTGTGTCAGACAGAGCTGGGACATGCAGTGGGGGGAGCCATTCCCCAGAGGGGTTATTTTCCCCTCTAATAGCTGTTACGAGCCCTACATTATATCCAAGGAGCTACGTTCCTTTGGGGTCCACAGACACACACACACACACCTAGACGCACTGGCACACTCACACAAAGGCATGCACACTCAGTTGAGCACAAATTTTCTCTCTCTGTTTCTCTCTCTTTCACACACACACACACACACACACAGCCACACACACACACACACACACACACACACACGGGCACACACACTCAGTCCTAGCCGCTTTGCTCTCCTCGTGTCAATATCCTGCCATTTGAAGTCACGTACTGCAGGGGCTTCTGGGAGTCGCCGAGGAGCCAGGCTGACGGGTAATGGGCCGCATTCATTAATAAGGTTGCCGTGCTCCTGTCCCTCCTCAGCAACGCCAAGGATGTCTTCACCGGGGGGTAGGGGGTTGGTGGAGTGTGAGGAGGGGGAGGAGGTGAGGTGGAGCGAGTGAGAGAGAGGGAGCGTCCCGTGGGGAGTCTCCTCCCAGACTCACTTAAAGGAGCTTTATTTCAGCAAGAGAGGAGAGAGGGAAGCAGAGGAGCTGTCCGGGGCCGCCTCTTTAAAAAAGGGAGAGCAGGGCCCAGGCGAGCCACGCTAACCCTTACAGGGGTCACACTCCTGCTCCCCGTCAAACAGCTTATTACCCCACCTGTCGGGAAGTAATCGCCCTAGCTGAAAGGAAAGCTGTCGAGGTGTTTAAATGCTTTATATGGAGGCAGCTGAAAGGGTAAAGAGGGAAGGAATGAATGCAAGGGGGGCTAATAGTCGTCTCCAAGCACTGCCCGAGGGACTCTGCACCAACAGGACTGAAGGTGACTGCTTTGGTAAACCTTCTCACTGAGGTTGCAGTAATCATTTTAGATTTTCTCTTGCTCACTTTTTCTCTTTTTTTCAAACTAGTTCAGCAGTAAAAATGTCATTTCACATACTCGTGCACTGTATTCTCTGCCTTTGTGCGCAACGAAATGTATGTGTGCACTGGGGTGTGTGTGTATTTGTGCATGCATGCGTGCTGATGACTCTGTGACAGGTGTGTCTAGTCCATGCCAGTTTAGAGAGTCCAAGGCCGTGTTTTAAACAGAGCGCAGCAAGTGGGGCATGTAGTTTGCATTAAAGGGATTAGCAGTCACTTCAAAAGATGACCTGGATTCAGCCCACCAGGGACACCAGTTACACACCCCCTGGTCCACACTCCCTTTAAAGAACCTGGCACAGCTGCCCCACTACAACCACTCTCAACGGTCTGCGTGTGTGCCTGCATAAATTTTGGAGATACAGCAAAACAGAGTGATATTGTCAGCTTGTTATCCCGTCATAGTAAATTGTGCACCATTACATATTCACAGCAGCGTGGAGGGTCAAATCATCAACGGCCTCACCTGCACCTTAAGTATTTCTCAACTCTTCTTTTTTTTTTTTCAGCATGTACATTTGCAGCACATTCAATACATGTAGGCACAGTATAAACAGGCCTCTCAGAATGATATTCAATCAGGTGTGTCATTGCCTTTTTATGGATTTGTTTCCATGGACACAGTCTTGAATTGAGCGACAGGATTTCTGAGGAATGGGCTGTTATCTGTCAGTGGTCTTGTGCTTTTGTGTTAGACCAAGACTTAACTATGCTTAATCCCAAAGCCAACTGCTATTGATCCACACACAGATTTGACTCCTGTGCAAGTTAATTGGATCTGGGTGACCTAATAATGATGATGTTTAAATGCCACAATAATCAAAAGGCAGTGCTTGTCAATCATAACATTTAAAATTAATTTCTAGGTATAGAGCATCAGTGCCCTTGGAATGGAAGATGAATAATGTTCCAGTGTCCTTTTAATGAAAGGGAAGGAAAATGAAAGATCCATTTGTTGTATGTGATCATAATGTTCCCTCTGTTTCTTTTTGTGTCCTTGCAGAACCACACGTTGACTCAGCACAGCAGCTAACATGGCAAAGATCAGCGCCGTGGCCGAGAACAAGGATCACATGACGCGGAGAATAATGTCTGACCGCCAATTACCGTCAGTGCAGTTTCCCACTGACCGTCTTGCACTGAACTTTCGATTCAGTTACACCACAAGGAACCATGCCACAGCAAGAAAAAAGAAAAGCAAAGCAAAGAAAATAAAAAAGAGAGGGGGAAAGAACATAAAAGAACCCTCTCCGATCTTTACTAACCATTATTTCAAAAATAAAGAAAAAGCCAACTTGTTTGTACATAGAATTCTTCATGTGTTGCTTAACTACAGCTATATTGCAATCTTATACAGTATTTGCCAATGTACAGTTCAAAATGTTTGTCCAAAAAAGAAGAAGGGGGGTAAAAAAAAAAGATCAATGACATTGTCAATCAGACCAGATGGGACTCAGACAGTTGTGTAAAGGAGAAACAGGGTGCCACTGAGAGCGTAGGAAGCTGTAGGAACCGGCAAGTGTTGTCAGGAGGACTCTTTTCATCAGCGCCACTCCTACTGCGCAGTATGTCACTCTGTATCCTGACATGGTCAATCATTTTGGGGTAGAAAAGCTTGATTCACCAGCATAGGCTGAGATCTTGTCTGTGTCCATCGTAACATGGCTGCCAGAGGACCAGCTGAGAACGGCGGTGCGTCTAATCTGCACTGCCTGCGCTGGAGTTCAGACGAGAGGCGGAAAAAAAAAAAAGAAAAGAAAAAAACAACACAGAGAACAGAAAAACAGGACAGGATGCTGATATATGCAAACGCAGTGACACAGATTTGGAAAAGGCTAGTTCCTCTGGTTGGCTCGTGAACAGAGGCGTGAAGCTCCCATGTGGCTCTCAGAGCATGGGGAAATCTCCAGCCCACTGACTCAACCTGTACATTTCTGTTGTTAATGTTTACTGCTCGTTGAAGCCTGGAGATTACTGGAATTTATTTTTTTCTTTATGTTTTGTTATCTCTACATATTTTTTCGCAGTGGGGGAGTTAATCCATTCGGATTTGGGGTCATGAAGACTGAACACAATTTCAGTCTGTCTCGGGGATATACCGTAGTTACTAAACTCTGTCCCTGGCTCTCCTGGAGAGTGCCCAAGTACTCCTCTTTTTGCTTTGCAGTGTCTCATTGCTCTCTGCTCAAGCTGGAAGCCACTGTGGCATCATACAAAACTTTAAACCATTCTGTTATGTAAATGTTTTGCATTCATTGAACCTGAGATGCACTTTTGTATAAAACTTTAATGTTTTGACATTTTGATTGAGAATTGTTCGTACACAGTTTACAGGAAATCACCATCTCCTGCAGCAAAAGGACAGTTATCTCTGATGTTATTAAAATGTATTGTACAAATATGGAGTTCTGTATTTGGCAGACCTCGTTTTTTTGTGTTGCACATGTGATGGAAATATTAAAAACTGTATGAGGAAATGGCTTCATTGTCCCTTCATTATCTATCTAAAACACTATGTGTGTGTTGGTGTGTGTGGGGGAGTGTGTGTGTGTGTGTGTTTGTGTGAACACAATTAACCCATCAGACAAGACCTATGACAGCATAAACACAATCATCATCAAAAGCTTACACTGCTTTTTTTCATTGTATCAAATTGCATCCTATTTTCCTCACTCCCTCGTGGCTCTCGCTAACAAACATCTGAGCATCTTAAGGGAGGTCTGTGTTATTAATGACTCCATTACCCATCACCCTGTGCGGTCCCATTCTACACACCCTTGCGCTAGGTCTATTTAGGGAGCCTCCAGCACTCCGGGAGACTGAGGAAAAGATTCTTCTGCCTTTGCCGAATGGGACAAAACCCATGCTACAACATCTGTCTGTCCCAGCAAATGATTCATCAATGGTGACACGCGAGCGGCATAACATTTGTTGAAGCTTTCAGTTTTGTTTTGAAAAGGCGCAGCACTGCAGCTCATAGCATTGTAACTAGGTTATACTGTGAGAAACAAATGACTATAAACTTATGATCCATTTGAAATACACAGAAGATACTGTGTTTCATTAGATACTGTATATGTGAAATATATGAAGCATATATTGTATGCAAACATAAATGGGGATACTAAGAGAAGCACAATGATGTCCCTATATATGCTGTTTTGATCTATTATGTGCAGAACATATATAAAAACATATAAATGTGACCCTGCTGGGTGATAATATTGAAGCTTATTTGTCACAGAAAATAATCACATACAGTATTTTACAATGCATCTGTGTAATCGGGGTTTCTGAAGCTCGTCTTATTGAATTTCTTATTTCAATTGAATGCGCATGTTGTCTGTCATCTATTAGCTTTTATTACTTTACTATAACGAGGATCAGATGAAGGATGGATGGGATCTCTTACAGTGACAGACTTCCACAATGGAGACCCCTCATCCAAGTCAGAGATGGTATGGCCCAGCATTAACTGTCATACTGAATGCAAGCTGGGCATCCATTAAACAACTTTGCTAGCATCTCCCTGTGCCAGGCACTTTTAATAAGCTTCAAGGGCATTTGAACGGGTCCAGAACTTTGCTTTGCCAGAGATGGACTGGCCCACATCATCCATTACATTAAATTGGGTGGCGGCCTCCAGCTCATATTTATGATTTAATTAAATTCACTTGTGAGGCGTATCAGAAGCACTGTGGCCTCCCTTTTAACGCCAGCCTAAGCAGCAAAACACACACACGCAACTACACACATGAGTGCATACACAAGCGCTGTGTTTCTGACACTCGCCCAAGTGTGAGACTTTGTGGGCGCTTTGGCAGGGGCATTCTCAGGGGTTCATTTAAAGCAATATAATTACACAGCCCCCAAGTATTCTTCCATCAGAAAGCAGCAGAATGGATGGCTTGTTCAGAGATAACTTAGCTTGGCTGATCCTCTACGGTGTCGTCGCCTGAACATAACCTTAATGCAAGTGGCACTCAATGTTGCTAAGAGCCTGGCCAGTCCTTAGTGGAACTGGGCAGTCAGGCCAGATGTTTGGGAGTATCTGAAATGCCATTGTTCTTGTCCAGGATGTGTGTGAAATGGCATTTTGTTTTTTCATTTGACAGGCTAATACTCATAGTCCTCTAGAGGAAAGGAGGCAGCCTGTGTTAAGACTTTATTAAAGAATTATGAGATCCTACTGAACCTGTGCAGTGTGTTGCCATCCAAAAAGCTGCAAATGTGCCACTTTATCCAATATGAACAACCCGCACAAATGTAAGTATGCATTTCAGTGCTTGTCCCTTGTGTTCCAGTGTCCTTGCGATAACTCTTCTTTGGTGCAAAATTTAGTTTGGTGAAAACTCCACATTGTTAGGCTGTGCATTCCTCCCACTGAAGGAGACCTCAGAGACCTCTTATGGCATTCAATATGTGCGCCCAAGCGTGAGATCCAGATCCATTTGGCCGGGAGATCCACTGGGAGTGTCTGGGGTAACCCAATCTCTCACACCGGCACTCCACATCCAGAGAGCCATCTTTTCACTTCAGAACTGTGTCAGCAAAATGGACGCCTCAACCTCAGTATGCAGCCCTGCCACAGTGTTTATGGATTTAGCCAAGGGCATTTACTATTGTTTTTTGTGTATGTCCTGTGTATTTAGAATATAATTATAGGAACAAGAACAACAGTAAAATATATATCTCGTCGTCCTCAGAGTAAAGTTACTTTAAAAACATTTCTTCTGCACACATATGGATGGAAAAGACCGTTCACAGGTAATAATTAGAAAAGTGGCCTGGAGCTCTGAATATCACCTTCACCATTGTCCTACTCTATAATCTACATGACTACAAAACTATAAAAAGTAAATAAATGTATTTTAAATTAAAACATTCATTCACAGTTGATTTATGTAGCGAAGATGCATCTTTTATCCCTCCGTCCATTTTCTAAACCGCTTATCCTGTTCAGGGTCACAGGGGACTTGAGCCTGTCCAGCCCAGACTGGGCAAGATGCAGGGTCCACCCTGAACAAGTCACCAGTCTATCACTAAACTAACACACATGTAGACAAACAAACACATTCACTCCCTTTTCTTTCTTTGTAGCCCCTCCTAATGATCCCCCCTGTCTCCTGAACTGGGAGAGCTGAAGGTGAGTATCCCCCTCCAGTCATCTCCCTCTGCCTTACCAAGACAAACACTTGAAATAGACAAGACACTATATTCTTTTTTTTTTTTTCTTGGATGGGATGGGGGGGAGGATTTTCAAAAATGTATTAAACACCAAGCAATAAAATATAGACCAGGTGAGGTCAAATTCACTGCAACTCTCCAGGCTCCACAGCCAGTACGGACAGTGTGATGATATGAGGACAAGGGAAGAGTCTAACAAGTGGAGAGAAGAGGGAAAGAAAGTATCAATAATGCAGCGTACACCGTATACAGCTGACAGTAAAAATGGAAAACACACTGCCTGAGAGAGAGGAGGGCACGGTGAATTCTGGGCTGAGTCGCTTGTATCTAAGTGCCAGAACATGAATTCATTGGTTAAATGATTTGAGTTCATTGGGGCTGCTGAAACCAGTTCAAATGTTTCAGTGCTATGGGTGTGTGTGACCAAATAATCAGAAAAAGTCCACATCGATTTCTGCATGATTCATTTCAGTGTCTTTAGTTGTGTTTTATAATGGGCAGGAATCTCTATATATGTACGTATTAATGCTGAACTTTGCTTTGCTTGCTGCCATGTGTTTTTAATGAACACGTGGCAGACAAAAAACTGATATGTGTTGCAAGAAATGTTAGATTATATTTTTGTTAATGTTTCGATTTATTTTCTGGAATGTCACTTAAACACATCCTGTCAGTTTCACATTTATGTCCCTCTTATTGGTGATGAACTAAAAAATGCTCCATAATGGAGCCCCTAGGGAGAACAAGGTGTTCACACTCCCAGTGTTTCCCCCGCTCTTCCTCTTTTCCATTTTCCTAATTCTATCCCTCACTTTTTTTATTTTTTTTATTTTAAAAGCTCTCGCACTTCCACCACCCCTCCTCTCCCTTTGCATCTCTTGTATTGTAAACAGCTCACAAAAGCATGACAAGGTCTCTGCTCATGTTCCCCCTGCCTCCCTCTCTGTTCTCCCAGCTATTTGTTATTGTCTCCTCGCTATCGTGTGTGTTTGTCTCTATCACGCGTTCTTTATTCTGTTTTTCCTCTGCGTCAGAAAAGCAAAAGTTAATTAAATATGGAACGAGATGGAGCAGCATCTCTTTAAACCATCATGTCATTAAAATGGCATCCCTGGGAGATCAGCTTAAAAGGAGTCGGAGAACAATGTCTTCTCCGTCAGATATTTATGGGCCTGGTTATGTAAACATGCTCCCTTTATTCTCTATGTATATTTCATGTAATTATCACTTTTTGTAGCGCTTCCCCCCTGAGATTCGTAGAGGCAAGAAGTTACTAGGGGAATGTCATTAGAAGAGACTATTGTTACAGTGCTGCTATGAAACTGCACCAGGAAAAAGGCAACATTCCCGTCCTGGTGAAACCTTTTATCTATATTTGACTTCGTCATATAAAAATCATCAGCGTCTTGTTACAGGGTATCTGCAGCTGAGACTAAAACTCATGGACCTTTCTCTGCAGTTGCCCATCTTTATTAAAACCGAGAAACACACTGACGAAATCATTCAACAGCATGTTCTCCTCCTTCCAGCGTGTGTCTGATCGAGATACCAGGAAATTCACAAATGATTTACAGGTTTGCAAAAACCTTGATGCCTCTCACTCAGCCCGCCCATGTATCCATCTGTTAGAAAAGCTGAAGATCTGGAGTGAACTGGAATCCATCAGCAGCAGAGACCAGTGACTGGTGCTTGAAGGCCTGGGTGCCAGCTGACGGAAGCCGCTAATTAAGAGGGCTGGGGAGCCAGTGGGGTGCCTTATGAAACAGGGGCACCTGGGTTTCACAAGAGGGGGCCGGGTATCCATCGCAACTCATCTGTGTTTCCCAGGGAAGACTAAAGTCCGTTCCAGCGCTATGCCACGTAGCACTCTTTCACTCGAGTGTAATGTCAAATACGGCTCACACAAAAGCCCTCCTCCCCGTGTGCCCTCTCTGTAGCTTGTTTGCCATCACAGAGGGAGATGTTATTGCATGGCATGATGAAATATGTCAAGGTGCATTTCATTCAAACCAAATGCACTTCAACATAGATGCAAAAAGAAACAGCTTTAAATACACATATCTAATGTAAATAATGTGCACACACACACACTCACACTCACACAAGATCTGGGCTCCCACATGCATAAATTAATGTCCCTATTCTTTCTATTGTATGTTGAGTCTTCTTTGCTGTAGGGTCAAAATGTCTCCAAGTAATCTAACTAGCTTTGACTTAAGGGACAATATAAGGTCTGCGATGAGTTCTCTCATTACTGTTTTACCCACCACAGGCTGATACAGCTCTCGACCACCACTGAACCTGCCATATTGCTATCCAACCTGACCCCACAGATGCAGTAAACCTAAGTGAACCACAGTTTCGAAAGTCGACAGCAATAACCACTGCAGAATTGCTTTTAATCAACGTCTGAAATGAGGGTGACTTGAAGCGTCGCCCCATGCTGATTAAATGTAATTGTTTAATTGCCAAGTGCTGGGAACCCATCCTAAGAGGATTCCAATGGAATTATTTAATCTCTAGTCAGGAAGTACACTGCAGGAAAAAGGCAGAGGGAAAAACGGAAGAACGGAAAAGGCAAAAATCAAGCAGAAATAGTCTGTTTTTCTTTTTGAGTATGTCCCTCATGAAATATTTACTGTGGTTTACATTTGGTTAGCTGAGAAAGTGAACAGCCTACAAATGTACACTAAGTGATACTACAACTTCAAAAGAGGTCACAATTTCGACCTGTATCTGCAGACTAAAGTGGTTTGGTCTTCTCTGTCGGTTCACTTTTAACATTCCAGATTAACTTGAAGATATTAGCGTAGCATGTTGGTCGTCTTGTTGCAAAGAGTACTCGCATGTGAAAATTCCTTCTGTGTTTTTCCTGCCAAACATTACAGTGGCTTCATTCCACATCTGTCCCTTTTTATTTATCTACAGACCAGAGGTGTTTAAAAACAAGATTTCAACATTACATCATCCTAACAAAGAGTCTCTAAGACTTTAACTATTCAGTGATTCTCATGGTGAAGTTATATAGCACCCCCCCATCCCCTCTGATCACTGACTGGGTCTCTGCTAATGGGGCTCTATAAACTTAAGGGGCACAGGTGTACTCCATTTGGGGTCACAGCTTTTAGATACATTGCTTGGGGTCACAGACATCCAAACCCTCCATAAACACATTGAACAAGATTGAAAGGACACACACGCACCTTTGCATGCACACATAATTAAAATCTCTCTGTATTTTTCAATGCCGCAACCCCTCCAAGACCAATTTAAGCTGGCATGATCCCCAATGCAGCCCAAGTCTGTTAGCCAATTGGTTTGGCACACATGGCATGACATTTCAATCTATCAACAATATCGATAGCAGTAGTCCTCCTAATATAACTGCACACAGTGTGAGTGCTCCACGCAGTGATACGGCTCTTGCTGTCGCATTTAGATACACAGGGAGTGAACCCAGGCTAGCCATTCTGCTGATAAATGCAGTTCTGTCACCCCATGGGAAATGTGCCTGCATCCCTCTGGTCAAAAGTGTGCTTCTGTCCCCCCCCCCCCTTCCACGCCACAGGCAGAGAGGGGAGTGAGGGGGGGAGGACAGGCCTGTTCCCTGCAGCTGTGCCCTTATTCCCAGCACCTGACCAGGGGCCCAGATGTGCACATGGGCAACAGCAACAATTTGAGCAATGTAAGTCCCTTGTGGGACCCAGGCACCTGCAAATGTAACCCCACTATCTAACATGATGGCGTAATTACACGTCTAATAAGTCTACATCTGGAAAGAACTCATTTAATATATCAAATCAAACCTACCTAGACTAGGGAACAATACAAAAATTGTTTTGCACTCTCAGCATTTCATCTGCACATCAAACAAAATCCACTCTGCACTTGGCACTGACCCAATTAGCCATCAGGTAGACGGCAACTACAGGTCACAATGTTGCTATTTTAAATGCATCATGTGGCTGATTTTAATAATTTATATGACGGTAGATTTTGTATGAAGGTAATCAACCAGTAATAGAGATTTGTTTATTTTTGAAAAACCTTAAATTTAATTTGCTGAAAATAAACACAAAAATGGTTTATTTGTTTGTTTTTTTAGTTATGATGCATCTAAACGTTTAAAGTTGCTATTTTAATATTTAAGTTACACAAACACAAAAATATAAAACATAACAGCACCTTGAAACATTTTGCAAAGTTTTGCAATTACAAGTGACAATATGTGATTTACTGTGAGTAAAGAGAGCACCATCCAGTTTCATAGACCTATGATTGTAAGATTACATTTCTCTGTTACAATTTGAATCAGTCACGGAGCTGGTGCAAAAAAAAAAAAAATAAAGCCTGTATTTAAATGACAATTCAAACACAAACAATTAAAAGACAGGTAATCGAAACCGTGGCCAATCTCAAAGACTCACTTCACACTCTGAAGAATCGAAGCTTAATGCTCAAGAACTGCACGCACAGGAAGCAGTAAAGGTTAATGGTGACATCTAGTGGTAAATAAATATACATACATCTGATGATCACAGTAAAATGGTATTTTGGCATTGCTTGTAAACACATTAAACAAGTCCAAATACTTTCTGTAAAACAAATTCAAAATAAATAATGATAATAATAATAAGACCAGTGGTGGTGACAGGGCTGTGGGGTGTTTCAGTGGCAATAATCACTAATAATGTAATAACAGTCAAAAATAAAGATGAATGTTTACTTTTGTTTTGCTACAGTGCAGTAAACAAGACATTTATTTTTTTCAAATGTGCAGTGTGTTGATACAGTGTGTAATCCATCTATTATATAACGAAGCACCCCAATACATTTATACTTAATGGCACTTTGTGTTTTCATCACTGTGCTTCTGTAATATTAACAGTAATAAACTCTCAGCTAACAGCAGAGGGTGATAGTGATCTGTTTTACTTCGGCTCAAGCAAAGATGTCACAGTGAGGGCAACACTTGTCTTTTTTATGAACATAAATCCTCCATGTAATGTGTGTAAATTCAAGAGACAAGCCGCATAACATAAAGAACAAGACAACATAATTGCCTTGCAGCCTGTACGGCACTCATTCAAGACAAATATTAAATCTAGTTATGTTTCATTTTCTACATTATGTCTGTCACATAACCACAGAAGTGGACAATGGATGTGTCAAAGAATGTGGCAGTTAGTCAAGGAAAATGCATTTCTTATACCTTATTTCTAAAGATACATACAGTACATAAGCCACAACTGGCAGATCTCATTATTAGACTGTCTGCATTGTGTTTATTTCACTCTTGCATTTGTCCAGTTCTTATAGCATGTGAAAACTCTGTTGTATGAATTATCACAATACTTTTGTTGGTACACTTTCAGGCCGGAGACTTATTTCCCTGTCCATGATGAATGTTTAGTACATAGATGTGAACACAGTGAAGTGATCGCCAGTAAGTTACATTATACTGTACAACCTTATACAACAAACATCTCTCTCTATATATATATGACAAACTGTGGTGTACAGTTCAACTTCCTCTGCTGAAAATGTGGAATTTATGGGTTAGAAGTGAATATTTCCATCCATAGTTTTGGCACATTGTTCACCCCCATCCATCCATGGGTATCCGCTTGTCACTGGCCAGCACGAAGAACAGATGATGGGGGAGTAGTATGCCGCCTTGGGCAGAGAATCTTGCTAAAAGCCCTGCGGAAACTACTGTGGCAAAGTGGGTAGAGGAATGGGTTAATAGCAGAGTTGAGCCACAGGAGCCAGAAGGTGACCTCGTACCAGTGATGCTGGATGCACCGCCCTCTGCAGGCAGCACGGATGATCATCAGTAGGGTGTACGGTGCCCAGCAGATGGCAAACACACACACTATGATGGCCAGGGACTTAGCAATTTTCTTATCCCTGGACAGACGGCTAGGCTGGGCAGCCCTGCTGGTTGAGGGATCTAGTTTACCCAAACTGGGAGAGGAGGTGTGGGAGTGAATAGAGCCTCTTACAGCCAGTTTCATCCCAAACCCCAAGTTGTGGGACAGAGGGATACCTTCCCCCTGGGCAGATGCAGGTTCGCTCAGTTGAAGGTGGAGCTGGGCCTCCCTGCTGTTGAGCCTCCTCCTGCGTATGCTGAGGTAAATGCTGAGGTTGAAGAAAGCCACCGAGATGAAAGGAGAGAAAAACTCCAGCATGGAGGCACTCAGCAGGAAGTACCAAGAGTAATAGAACTCTGCAAAGCACTCATCCTTTGGCACGCGGCTCCTGCCCACCACCAGCTCCCAGAATATGATAGCTGGGCCGTACAGGACAAAGGCTAGCACCCAGACAGCAATCATCTTGATTATGGCTTGATGAGTCATGCTCTGTCTGGCACGGTAACTTACCTGCAGTAAATATAAGCATAAATCAGAAAATATACTTTGAGTAATATGCCAGCTCAATTTTATATGCAATTGCTGCATCCTACCATTGTTGTAGAAATAGTTAAAGGGCAAAATTACAGTTTATTCTACATACACTGTGTCTGTGGTCATAAAAAGATAGGCGATGTTCATTTAACAGCAGTGATGGAAGAGGTTTGATCCAAGACTTTTAAATACAGATGATCAGTGTTGAACACAAAGCTTTAAAGCACAAGTCTACAAAAATCATTCAGTGAAACAGTGAAACGCTTCAAACCTGGGGACAATTTTACAATACAATCAAGCATCAATAACACTGGAACATATAATATGTACTTTGTGACAGATACATAATCATATGTTTGTGAAATGAATGAACATTTTGATGGAGAAACATAATATATGAACCATTATTTCCAACATCTTGACATTGCACACAGCAGAAAAGTGCTTGAATGAGAATTAAAGCAACATTATGTAACTTTTCTACCTTAAAATAACAGTATCACTCTCATTTTGATGCTATGTTGACTTATAGTAGGGTGAATGATGCCTTTATCATTCCCACTATGCACCCGTTATTGCAATATGTAACTTTGGACACCAGATTGGTGTGAGTTTCCTGGTGGACAGAAAGCTTTTTTTGTTGTTAAAGTAAGTTTAAGTAACTACTAGTTAGCTCAGTCCATGCTGCCCGCACTGGGAGCTTAAAGCATCATGGGAGTGTTTGAATTCACACCACTAGCAAAAGAGCTTTGGACCACCGGGAGGAGGAGGTTTTCAGGCCCGGGTTGAGAGGGAGCCAGTCGGGAATGCTGACAGGGAGCAGAGGCTGTATCGTGCCAGAAACGGAGCAAGTGGGCAATGTAACCAGACTCAGCAGCCTCTGTGGACATAACAGAGGGTAAGAGACCCAAGAGGATGTTGATGGAGGAAGATAAGACGAGAAAAGGAGAAAGTGACCGTGCAAGAGTAAATCTCAGACTGGCTTTTAGTCGCTGGCAAGAGCTTTGTGAAATAAAAGGCTGAAAGATGACAGACACAGAGCTGGGCTTCTTGCTGTTGGACTGGAGAGTAATATTAGCTGACTACCATGTCTTGTGTTGTTACACTTGCTTGATGCTTACATGTCTTACATAATGTTGCTTTTAGTCGATGAAGCACCTCTCATGACCCTTGTCAATTAGTGTCAAATCCTACGTCCCTGTCCATGTTCTTGTTGAACAAGCGTCGTACTTTATGCCCTCTCCTGCTCTGAAGATGTGCCCTGGTCCTGAATGACAAAAGATTAACTGCAGTTCATCTTCAAAGGAGATGAAAAATCGTTCCACTTATGTTTGTATAAATTAATTGGTATACAGTACTTCTTCTTCACTCAGCGGAGAAGCATCTGGTGTGCTCATAAATCCAATCTGAGATTTTGCATTATCGCTTTAAATTGTTAGATTCCTCCTGAGAGCTTCTTGGAAGACTCTTCGCTCACCCTTATAATCATACCTTACACAAAACAGGATCTTTTCTCTCCAACACTGTGCAGTTAGCATTTTGTTAATGTGCTGACATTTCATCTAAGTGCCAAATGTATGCATTTAATCTGACTCCATCTTTTCTTTTAAAAGACAAACTTTGTCCTGGGGCTGTTGACGACCCTTTGTCCTTCAATGTTCAGAGAGAAATGCTTTTAGGAAAATGCTACTTGGCTGCCGGTGGCCTGTTTCTGCTATGATTGATCTCTCCAGGTTGGAAGGACCATTGCACAGAAGAGAATCTCTATGATCAAAGCTAGCTAATTAAAGAAGAGGCTCTCTCTCTCTCTGGTGTTATTTGTATTCATTGCTCTGATGTTAAGTGTTTGCTTGTGAAAGGAAACAGAACACTCTCTTTGTCTACTATGCCAAGCCTCATCCCACCTTTGAGTTAACACACATGTGTATAGGATACAGTCAGACGGCTAATGCACAGAGAAGCACCAACAAAAGGTTCAATGGGCCTAACAGCAGCCGAGGTTTGGAAATATATGCTAAGTACTAGATATGAGCCAAGACATAGAAAATCGACATTATTGACACCACACAATTGTATTTCAGAAAAACAAAGCAGTTAGACATAGCTAGAAGACGATTAAATTATATCAAACTGCTGGTGGAAAATTAAAAGTATTTAATTTTAGTTATCTAATATTAGCTTTTTGACAGACTTGTGTTGTTTTCTACATTTTTTCTGAAGCTCTGTCTGTCCCAAAGTCGAAATGTGACTTTTTTATGTTCGTCATGGGGAAGAGCTATAATTAGGGGTGGCACTGGGCCTGAATGGGTCAGGAATGATTAACCTCTGCAGATGGGCACATTTGGGAGAATGAGGTGCCACTGCCCCTACCAATGACCTGGGAGACTCACCAGTCAGAAATTAAGCCACACACCATAAGCAGTGAACATTTGTATTGCTACAAGGAAGAAAGGACTTTTAAGATTACACCTTGAGAGCTTCACTCAAACGTGGGGAAAAAAAGCGAGAAGGAAAAATGACCCCAAGCTTAGACTTAACTCTGAACATATTTTAGGATACCTTCAACATTTTAGATTCTTGCACACATTTGGCAGGCTAGTGTTTCTGTGTGTCACAATCCTAAATTCACTCTGATGGCTCTGCGCATCACAGATGTGAGGCACAAGATGTTCCACTCACTGCTCTGGTGACTGACAGGAAGCGGTCGTAGCTGATGAGGACGATGTTGAAGACAGATGCAGAACAAAGCAGGTAGTCCATGACCAGCCATAGCTTACACAGTCCTCGACCCAGAGTCCACCTGCCTGTGAGGATGTAAGGGATGTAGACTGGGATGCAGAATGCCCCTACACAAACAGAAAGGATCAGCATTAAGCATTTATAATCAGTATATCAACATTTAGTTCATGGTTCATAATACACTTAATGCAGTATAATGTAAGCAGATATACGTATGTTTTAATAGAGGCTGGTGTATGAACAAAAAATCAATGGCAATATAGTACAACACAGATGTAATGATATGAAACTTCATAGGAGAAGTTATAACTGTTGCTGAAAACACTGCCCATTAATAAAAATAAGTTTCTTATGATTACATTATAGTGTACCATTTATTAAATATTTATATAGTGCTTATGATTGTCAATTCAGGGGAAATTAAAGTAAAGTGTCACCATAAAATATTTTTTTTGACCTTTCAGAACTTTAAAGGCAGGAAGTTGACAAATAGTGATGAGCGAAAGTGTGAAAGAACAAATCATAAAGGGATTGCATGTTTGCAAATAATCAAGAAATGACACTGCAAACTAAATAAAAATAACTAAATACATTTTTTTTTAAGTATTCAAATTATTTATTGTTGGTCCCATTAGCTACTAATTTCACTAAATGTGAAAAAATAATAATAATAATGATAAATAATTACATGTGAATGTAGACTTACTCAACTACTGTAGTACACATCTAAAGTACAGAGACATTGACAGGAATATACCAAATATGTGTGAAGGATTTCAAAACTTTACCCATCATGGACAGATATCATAGCCGAGAAAATTGACTTTATGACAGAAATAATAGTGTCCAATATTTAAATAAGATGACTAAGGTTTGACTTACCTACAAGAAAATCTGATATTGCCAAATTCAGGAAGTAGTAATTACACTGTCTCCTCAAACTCTTGTCCACTTTAAAAGCCAAAATAACCAGTGCGTTACCCAAAACTATCACAACAACCAAAGTCATCATCATCACCATCAAAATAACAAATATGGGTCCTGAAAACACGAAGCTGCTCTGGATTCTAGTTGAGGCATTGCCAAAATAGTATCGACTGGAGTTAGAATCAGTTTCTTCCTCCGACATGATCCTGATATATAAGCCGATGAACGATGCTGTCGTTAAATCCTCAACAGACAGGCGCGGGAAATCATAAACCAGCAACAGGTGCCAGGCGAAAAGACAGTGCATCCAACAAGCCCCACATATCCTCTGAAAGCGTCGCTTTCCTGTTCAAACTGAGCACAATGTCCCAGAAAATCCACGAGAGAGCGCACAATGCCTCTCCACAAAACGCTGTCCGGACACTCCGTGAATTACGCACAGAGGTAAAGCCTTATTGTAATGAGATTACTTCTCCAAGCAATTAAAAAATAGTTTTTACATATTCCATGTAGTGCCAGGTTGTGATTTAATTGTTATGGCACAATAAGATTCATGTTATATTTAAGTAATTATCTACACCAAGAAATAGTGTGATGTTCATTCAGTGGATTTTGGAAGCACAGCACACCTGGTAACTGTCTGAAATATAAACTGAGATATGTGCTTTTAAATAATTTGGCTGACGTCAAACAGTCGATTTTTTTTTTCATTTTTTCCTTTTCAAGCTGTGAATCAACTCCAGTCTCCAGTCAGATATTTTCCCTGCCGGAATACAGTCATCGAAAACCTCATATTTGATGCATGAGCACACCACCACCCCACTCAAATGTGCGTGTGTGATGACCCTTACCTCATCCCACACTGTACAAGGTATTGAGAACATTACCTTGCAGCTATAAACAAACAATAAAACAACTGCTACCCTGTGCTTTTTTATTTTTATTTCAAGGCTATATTTCTTGTTTCTACAAAGTTGGACATCCAAGGTCTACACCCAACAACAGTTATATGATTTATATCTTGCGTTAGAGATATTGTATCCTATAATAAATCTCATATTTTTGTTAACACACTCCGCTTTTTTTCCCTCCCTCGCTGCCCAACAGCCAGTACCTTCAATCAGACTGATACACAAAGCTGTGCAAGCCAGCAGCAGCGTGATGGACAAAAGAGGAGCGAGTGGGAAGCACACACACATGCTGGAGATGTCTGACTAAAGCCTTCATCAACACGCCTTCTGAGATTAAGCGTTTTTCCAGTTGTAATTAAATATTCAGTATTCTCGCCCATGGCACCTCAAAGTCCAGTATGTGGGAATTTGTATATTTCATGTACCTGTTTAGCAACTTGTGTGTGTGTGTGTGTATATATAACATCCCTCTGGCACACAGTGGAAGAAGCTGTAGGTCTTAATTGCATTCTGATACTATCCTGTCAGTCCCCCAGCTGTGGTCCAAGAGCAATGAGAAACACTACAGAACAGTCGAAGTGACTGAAGGAGCCGAGCTTGAATTACTGTTATTTTCTCACAAATGGAACCACCACTATCTCTCAGACTTAGTAACATCACGGTTGTAAGACAGGAATCAGTGCAGGCAAACACACATATGGCAAGCGTAGGAGTTTATATGCAGCTTCATTCAGACTCCTTAACAGTGTTCTTCACAATAAGCTCAATTAAAGTGAAATGTCTGTCTAAATCAGCTCTTTAGAAATTTGACTGTAACTGCTTTTACAGCTTGTCTTAATTAGCCGGTGTCATCATACGCTGCAATTTTCATATCCAACGCGTCAGTTTTGACAAAAGAGTAATGATTGAGTGTTTCATCAAGTGACAAATGTGTTATAATGATCAAAAACAGGAATTTGTGTGTGTGATTAGCTCCTCATAATGACTGATGGGAAATCAACAAAAAGAAAATGTGCCTCTACATTTGGTACATTTGGTATTGGATGTTTTTGTTTAGGGGAATATGGTTTCATATATTTTTCTGTTTTTATCTTTTATTTGGATCGTTGAGATACAAGATCTCTTCTTCTGGGGAGTCCTAGTCAAGACATCAACAGGAAAAACAATTTCACATGTTAAAATATATACATTACATAAAAGCAACACAAGGGAAATAGTAAAAGAAGCTAGGCATGCAGGCCATACCAGCAATATTTTACATACTACATATAAGCTGACAGCTAAAAGTCATATAGAGTATGATTAACTGCTCTATTTATACTAGAAAAGGGATGAGTGACAAATAACTTTTGACATTTAATTAATCTCAAACCTGTTGACTCTTAAGTGATTATATACAGAATTGTCCCTTACTCAATATTCAGGAAGTTAAAAGGCTAGTGACAATAAAATACCCATGTCAGTTATTCAAATGTGCAAACAAATGTTATGTTCTACATTGAGTTGTGTTATTCTTGTTTGTTTAATTCTTTTAGTTATTGCTTTTATTTTTTTGTTTTTTCATTTATCATTAAAAGCTGTTAAGTATACTATCATGGTTGAGATACATTGCACACTTCCCCCCACCATTTGGAGTAAAAAAAAAAAAAAAGTGCAACAAAGGCACTGAGATGCCATGGAAACTGATGTTGTGCCGTCATGGAAACTAATGCACAATTTGCAAGATTTACACCAGTGCTGCACTATAATATAACTGCTTCATAGAAAATGTTGTTTACTTGTATACCATCTTGCAGGTGCTTTCACCAGGTTATAAATATTCTATTCCCATGTATTACATAAGTGTCACACATAATGTAAAGATCATGCAGGTGTCTCAACCCAACATTAATATTAAATCACCACTCTAAAGGTCATGCTAAAGGTGTTTATAGCATACAGAATGGAAAAATCACAGCATCTCCAAATCCCACAGTGTATTTATTTAAATATAATTAGACTTTGCCTGTGTTAAATATGTTAAACTACTGCATACATATTAAACAGAATGCAAGAAAAGTGTGTCAGGGAAGCAATCAATTTGGCAGGTGCATTGTCGCTGGATTTGGAAATGCAAGTGCAGTGACTCATCTGAAAATGGAGGGCACTCAAAAACAAAGCAGTGCCACAGAGGGTACACAGAGGCTCTAGTGTTGCCGATTATACAGTGTCCTGCTGTGGCTCTCCATTACTCTAGTACTCAAGTGTTTGTGTTTGGATGCTGGGCTAGAGTACTGATGCTATCATACTGTAACAGTGTGCCTATCCACAGTTATCACAGCTCAAATTAAATGATAACATGTACAGTGCACATCCCAGCTCTCCCAACCCAGGGGAGGGTTTTCCAAAACTATATTCACAGTACACAGTATGTTGCAATTTACACATTAGTAGTGCAAATTGTATATCTGAGGTAGACATTGTAAATTCATCATTAACATTAATAATTTTTGCAAACTGTTTTATTTCTGTATTATGGACTTCTCAGTAATCTATTATTGATTAGATTTGAGGTTTAGAAATGAAATAGACCGATTTACTTGACACTATTGAAGCTAAACACAAAACTGCAAACACCCAGTCCTGACATTCAAATAAAACCGCTGAGGAAAAAAACACACAAAAGACTTTTTCAGTTTTGGTTCTTGTCAGAGAGAGAGAGAGACAGAGACAGAGAGAGAGACAGAGACAGAGAGAGACAGAGAGAGACAGAGAGAGTACAATTTAACAAGATAAAGAGATAGAAAACAAGCAAACAAATGTATAAAACTTGTTCAACTTGATGTTGAATAGCAGGTTAGGATTATACCTAACTAGCTGACTATGCTTGATTTGAATAATCCTATTTCCACTGTAGATGTATGAGTCTGCCCTTTAGATTGGAAAGCTAATTTAATTTCGTTCTAGTATTTGGGGTATGAAGCCTCATAAATTCTCAAAATATAATCCTGCACATCTATCGAGAACACCAAAAATGTCTCACTAGCTACGGCAAAAAATCACAATCTTGTTTTTGTTTTGTTTTTTACATTTTCTTAGTTCCCATCTCTGGCCATGTTTTAATTCACTGAAATGAGTAAGTGATATTCTCATGTTCAGCAAACAAAAGTATGAACAAAAACATTAATTTGGATTACTTTAGTAATGAGTCTTAATCTCATTGCACAGATTTGCTGTGACTCGGCTCCACACAGTTCTGACTAATGCAGGAGTTGCTGTCTTCTGTCATAAAAAGACAATTAGCGGTGATAATTGAAATTGAAGAGCATTACAGCTTTTGTCCCAACCCATAGATTTTCATGCATGCTATATAATATATATATTCAATTGCTATGGAAGACATTCGGAAAGTCAGACATTCAAAATTTCACTGCACTTGTGATGTGACTGTTGAACATGCAGGATTGCATCAGTATGCTGAGTTTGGACTAACTGTCATTTGAAGACAACAGAAATATCCCCTGGTAGTCTCAGTCTCCACATCACATCAGAGCTGTCACAGTTTACATAATAAATGCTAATCACTAATGAGAGAACTGAACTCATTGTTGGATAGCTTCACAGCCTCACAGTCTGTTTGGCAGCGCTGCTTGTGAGATGAAGGGTGCTGGCATTTACCTTATGCTCCACATCCACAGAAGCTCATTGAAATGCTGTGGGTGTGCCTCTTTGTGACAGTATTTTGACTTGTTAAATTTTTCATCTCATTTTCAAAAGCTCCAAGCTGGTTAATCCATGTATCACCGCACCCCACCCTCATATCAAGCTTTATTGAGCAAGTCATCATTGCAAACATCACTATGCAGTAATTATTCCTGTAAGAATTATGTAGGCACTAAAAGCAAACCCTAAATGTTACATAGCCAGAACGCACACAGTGTTTAAGGGAACAGAAAATAAATAATGAATTGCAGTCAATATGTTTTAAGATGTATAATCTAAAACATAAATTAAATCATATACACAGTGCTTGTTGTAAAAACACAGAATGGCAAATATAATGTGGTACAGTATAATTCTCAAATGTAAATAATATATAAATAATTAAAGTATTAATGTTTGCTTTGACCATGATGCATATAAAACTGGTGGTTTATTTTAATTTCTACTGAGATGTTTTGTCAAGATTTGCTGCTTCCACTTGCTTTTCAACAAATTTCAGTTATTGTTAGATGAATATACGTTAAAAATACTAAATAAAATTAGGTTGTTTACTTCAATTTCCCTTCTAAAAGTGAACGGACAAATAACCAGAGGTAGTTCACCTCAAAACAGTGACACATCTATCCTGCAGTATCAAGGCATTGTTAAAGCAACTGTTTGAGGATAATATTCCTCCTATTAATATAAAAGCATTAGGATCTTAACACCTATCAGTGTTATTGACAATACCCCTGTGGAAATAATAGCTAAACTTGATGATGCACTGGGATTAATTCAAAGAAGAGACAATGCATTTGAGAGCTTTTCAGAAGAACAATGCATGTCTGGAGATGAGTCACATTTGAAGTGAATGTTATTTTATCAAGCACTGTAAACTGTGTGATAAAAGTGGCATCTGGGCTCATTTCAATATAAAAGGCTATAACATAAAAGAGGACAAAAAATAATTATTTGCACCATTTATTTTTTAAAACAACTTCCCCATCAGTGGTGCAAAGTACTATAAAGTATAAAGTTTTGCCTGATTGGATGTCTTGATATCTGCCTGACCTGCCTATTAGTTTTGTTGGTGGGAGAAGTTACATCTTTATCATTTTTATAGATTCATTAAAACCATAAACACAGTCATGGTCCACCCACACAGGTGCTTTCACTTAATCTCCTTGATTAGAGCTCTGCAGTGTTTACAAACAGCACTTAATCGATACATGGCTCCCATTGGTCCTTGAAATTCTTGAATGTTTGTGAATTTAAGGGGAAAAGAAAGTTTAAACAGCCTTAAAAGTTTTTGATAATATACTTAAATGTTCTTTTTAATTAAAGTCTGTGTAAAGGCAATTCTGAGATTTCTTTCAAAATACATTAAATATGTTGGAAAATAGTTGCTGAAAACATGTGAAAAGACTTTGAACGATATATTACTGAAATGTGGAGTTAGAGGTTAAAACAGTTTTTCACCAGTTTTCAGTCCAGGATTTTTTGGGCGGTCCTAAAGGGTGGCTCGATGACACACTGAGGCCACCCTGAGCATACCCCTGCACCCCGAGCAGAGGGATAGAGATGAATTCATCTCGCTCAGAGTGTTTCAAAGTTAGTCATGTCATTTTCTGAACTCATCTGACACGTTTCAGTTGCTTCAAAATGGCTGCTTGACTCCTCCCACAAACAGGCGTGGCTTCAGCACATTCAGTGGTCACACCCCCACAGTCTTGGAGCTGAGAACACCTAATTTCATAAACTTGTCGATATTTTTAATCATTCAAATTTGGCTGGGTGGTTAAACTTTCTTCTTTGGACTGACAAACTCAAAACATATATTTATTCTTACTTTACACAGACTTTAAGGTTAGTAAATAGGCTACATTCTGCTGTCTGCCCGTGTGTCTCCCGCAGTTCTGTCATTGTTTCACGTGTCACTTGCCTTGACAAAGTGTGACAGTCACCTGTGTGTGATGAGTGACCTCCATGTCCAAACTATGTTGTGTTAGGTCCTTAAATTTGATGTTCACGAAGATGTGGGATCCCTGATGACTTTTATTCTTATTGACAGCGCTTAATTCCCAGCATAGCCCCACCTGCCTAGAGGTCTAATCAGCCAAAGTAATTGCAAACACCTGAGAGGCTGTGCACCCTGGGACGTAACATATCAGTGTTGAACTGTGGCCCCATTTACACCCGGTACTGACATGTGCAGCTGCATCTGAATAAATTGTCTGGAATAGCATTCAATCCATGGACCTCTGCATTTTCAGCTTGTATTAGCATTTCCCATTATTTATACTCTGTCCACACTTTTATCAAATTTCAATATGCAAATTGGTTAGGCAGGGTTGCCAAACTTGTAAATAAGCATAGGGTTGTCTGTGGTCAAAAGAAGGATTTCCATGCATGGGCGTCATTCATTTTCACATTTCTTTTTGAGAGGAAAGATCTGCTAGCTGGTGTTACTACTTGTAGCTTTTGCCAGGCTTGTTTTAAAAAGGAGAGTGAGGTGAATTGGTGGGTAGAGTTTTCTCCTGCTTGTACGTATGAGATACGATGTGATCTGGACATTTACACCTAAATGGGGTCAGTATTTCCTGTCATGCTGAATATATGATGGACACAATTACATACAATACATTGGAAATGCTGCAGTGAGTGGACTGTTCATAACTCATCTTTTCTTGATTTTGAACAAAAAAAACAGTTTATAAGAACTCCTAAAACACTAAAAAAGCAACCGGTGAATCTAGAATAAATTATGTGTTTTGCACTACAGGTAAGCATGTTGGACAGAGAGGACTATTGATCTGTGGTTGTTAGCTGAACCATTCACTGAGCTCATGCTGTACATCAAGAAATAATAGACTCAAATGTAATTTATTGCCAGCTATTAGCTTCAAAATACATTTTACAACTACAGCACAAAAGCATAATGTTTTAAAAGAAGTCCAATTTATCAGCTCTGTTTCCTTTGTAGCCAATCACTTTACTAAGCAGTCAAATAAGCCTTTCCTATTCATACTGCTCCATGTGAAGGGAATACATGCTGTACTTTTTTCCTCTACCTTTCCCTCACTCACTGCCTCTCTCCCTGTCTGTCCCTAAAATGTCCCTGCTGGGGATTCTATCTCCTGGTTCCTTTTGAAGCAGTGGCCTCTCTTTGCCTCCATTATCTTGTAATTTGTGAAGGATTACGCTCTGGAGCACACACAGTCCACCCCGTTGCTTAAGAACTGTGACAGCTTACAATAATTGCCATGCTAATTAGCAGGAACTAGCCCAGTGCGCTTCTTTCCCTCACCAGACCTGATTTGATGAATATGCTTTGATTAATGTCTGTGTTTCCATAACTTCCGCACCATTGTAATTAAATATGTCACTGATGATTATGAATGACTACTGCATGTTAACAAATAAAATGTAGGCCATTGTTCTTGAAGGACACAGAGAAAATCCTGCTACTCAGAAGGTTTTATTTAGAGGTAGGACCAGTGTGAGGAGCAGCACAGAAATTGCAATAAGATCAATACAAACATCCCTAGAGTGTGAAGCAAATTATGATCAGCTCAACCACGATGACTTGAAAACCTTTAATCCATGATGCATTTCTCAACTGATGGAAACAATCGCTCCTTTATATCAACAGCCTCATATCTGTATGTAGAGCATGCCAATAATAATAACAACCAGATATATACACTGGCTGAAAATCAAAATGAAGTTGTGAAGAGGCTATTTCTTCCCCCAGCATGACCTCAGGTGAGAGGCCTAAGATTGAGCACATTTTCTCCTTAATAGTCTACACCATCACTTTGGCTCAACCCTGAAAATATTGTAAGAGGATAATGATGCATAGAACCGACAAACACGTGACACATGTTGGTTTTGTCAATGATTGCCGAGCGCAAAACCATTATATCTACATTTTTAGTGCAGCAGTTTGTCTCTGCTTGGCATAATTGTCCTGATTTCAAAGACTTGTTATTCTGTGACGATGGATTTTGCAGTTGTTCTGACAGACGCATCTGCATTATAAGTATCACTGAGTTGTTTGTCTCATGTTGCTTTGAAAACTCATACTATAGCGCTGATTTACAGACTTATTTTACAGCTGACAAATGCTATTCAAACTCCAAGAACTCACCTGTGTAGCATGGTTTGTGCATGTAATTTAGCATCCAGCATTCAAGTCCATCGAGTGTTTCTATTATTTTGTCTACCCCCTGCAGCTCTACTGTATATTAGCCTTGCCTGTGATCATGTTCTTGGTCAACACGGCCACTCAAAAAGACATCTCTCTTCTCACAGGTGACTTAGGAACTCATCTTTGAAGTCCTCTCTGACACATTCATTACAGCAATAACCTCCCATCACCCTCTCTGCCAGATATGCACATGCCTCAGGGGACATAATTGCTCGAAGGGCCTTCAAAGCCACTCACAGAGAACTGACCTTCAATATCTCAAAAATGTCTGCAGGTACAGTTTCATACACAGAATAGCAGAGCCCAAAATGTCTAGGGTGAATACCTTTCAAACAGAAGTAAGGCACGATTAAGGGTAGAAGGTTAAAATGTGCCAGTGATGCTCAGATGTTACTGACAGAAGCACAGAAATAAATAAATACAGCTCTAACGTGTGCAGACGTCACCTGGTGCAGTAAATACTTCCATCTAGTGTACAAAGGAAGAATTGGGCTCTAGTGAGTAATTACATTAAGAGTTCATTAACAAATCACCAAGAAAATATCATATGCTATATCTAATAACACGTGAGAGGATTTTATTTGTAATGTAGAGATAATTTAGCACAGAATTCACAAGATTTTCATGGGATATATGAGAAGTATGTGATATGGTTATGATACAGTAAAATTCTCACCAGTGTAGTCTAAATGTTGACATCTGGAAACACAGCGGCATTGCTATAAGATATTTAAAGGTGCAAACAATAGTTAGGTTTAAGGTTTAATGAATAAATCCTCAGTTTAGCTCAGTTGTGTAACATTGGAAGTGAAACAAATGCACCAGAAAAGCTGGAGCCAGGAAGTGTAAAACAATTTGGGTGGTTATAACATTAATGTAAACCTTTGTCTTCATTTGCAAATACAGGAAGTGTTTCGGTTCATGTGACACATATGGAAGATTTTAAGACAGCGTTTGCTGTTGGTGTCGTTTATTTGGCTTTTTTTTTTTTAGAATAGACAGACAGAAACTAGGGATGTTGCAGCTACATGGCATGTGTCTTAGACCATTTGGACACCTAACTATCCTGTGTTATTAGGGTTGATAATGTTGTATGCTCCACTTGAGCAATGTTGCTGTATCATTAGTGAGAAACACACCCATGGACACAAACTTTTGTTGCATGGTTAGACTTCTTCTGAATACTGTGTGGGCATGTGCTTGACTGACAGCTCCCTCCATTGGAGTGCGGTTGTATGAGGTGCTTATGCATAGATATATACATTATTACCTATAGTACACGGGCCCCCAGTTTGGAGGAGCAGACAGAGATCCAGGCACAGAAGCAGAGTGATGCACTGCTGTGGACAAGGTCAACATTTAAACATATTTCAGCCACATAAGAATAACCCTATATGCAAAAAGTAGCCTTAAATTATCACTTTAAGACTTTAAAATAATATAAAAAAACATTTGTAAACATAAAAATATAGCAAGGTGACTCAGACTTTGCTCCAGCAGGCTGTGACTGGCATCTGGCTGCACCTGTTCAGCAGCTGCCCGGTCACATGACCGCTTCCGACGACTGTCAGCTGATTGGCGTGATCAAATTTCGGCTGTGAAGTTTGTTGTGCGTCTCAGCTGCAGCTAAACAAGACCAAAGTCTGCGAAAGTTGGGTGAATTAAGAGTCGAAAGCCCTTACCTGTAAATCTAAAGTTGTTGTCTCATTTTTACCGTGAATAACCGGTGTTATTGGGCCAGAGGAAGCGAAGTGGTGATGGAGGCAGACACGCTTGAGGACCAGCTTCTCCTCTACGCTAAAACGGGCAGCTGTCCTCACATTCAGAGGCTCCTTCAGTCCAGGATCCATCAAAACACCTCTCTGGATATCAACTGCAGATGTAAGTAAAACACGAGATACTCACTGGACTTCATGTATCACAGGAGAGTGTTCATGTTGCTTTCTGTCACTGTAGCAAGGTCTAAAGTCAGCTCAGGGTGGACACCCCTCCATATGGCCTGTTACTTTGGACACAGAGAAGTTGTGGAGGAGTTGCTCAAGGTGAGAGCTGATGTTACTCTGTATATTATGTGCAGTAGTTAGATATTTTCAGCCAGTATAATGTGTATAATATGGATGACATCTGCAGGCAGGTGCTGATGTAAATCTGCAGAACAACATGGGTGACACACCTCTACACAAAGCGGCCTACACTGGGAGAAAGGTAAAACATTACCTGTCAGCTCATATATCAAGATAAGAGGTAGTGTTTGCATTGTAACTTTTGATGGGCAGTATATTTTTCTCACTGAGTGGGAATCACTGTCATAGACCTTTTCCTTCTCCTCCATTGAAGCCTGTGAGTAATGACAAGCGACGGTCAGATTTTCCTTTTTTCCTTCCTTTGGATCCCTTCAGGAAATTGTTCTGTTGTTGCTGCGGTATGATGCCTGTTCCAACATAATCAATGGAACAGCTCAAATCCCCAAAGATGTCACAGAGGATGATGAAATCATTACAATGCTGGAGGGTATGAAATGATGGGAATATATATTTTTTTCTTCTCATTACTATACATCAGTCGCCCTTGTTCTCACGTAGTGTTTGGTTTGTGCAGCTGCAGAGAGAAGAGAGACAAGGCGGCGGGAGGAGAAGCTTCTGGAAGCAGCCAGGGAGGGGGACATCTCTACTCTGTCTAAGATGGTCAGCGTCTGACCTTTCTAAAAACTTTGGCAGAATACACAGAAAGAGGCATCTGTGCCTTTCATAAGTTCTGTTGTCTCTGAGACTGTGAAAATGCACAAACTGCAGGATTATAGTTATATTTGTCCAGATTCTGGTCGCAAACATCAAACAAGTTTGATATATTTGCAAAGTGTCTGACGTGTCTGATGCTCAGACAGGAGGCGACAAGTTTGTATCAGAGACAGCCACAAATGAGATAGCATGTCCCAGTCTTGTCGTGTTTTAGCAAACACAGCAGATTTTTTTGAAAATCGTTGTCACAACAAAATTGCCCTTTTGTCTGTGTATTGTTACTGACTTAAGGTAGATACTTATATATTTATATAAAGATTAGTTTCCATTGCAGATAGATGTGTAAAAGGAAGATGTCCGTGTCTCCTGCTTCGTTAATTTTCTGTTGTTCTGTCTCCTGATCTTCAGCTCAGTGGAAAAGAAGCGCCAGATATTCACTGCAGGGACTCGGTGGGGAATACGCCCTTACACTGTGCAGCCTACAGAGGGCAGAAGCAGTGTATTATAAAGCTGCTCAAGTCTGGAGCCAGTCCATGTATTAAAAACAGCAATGGTACGTCACTTAACTTTAAAGATCACCTCTTGTTATTTTGACTAATGTGTTTTTAGTGTAGTAATGTTTACTATTGTGATTTGTAGAGTCCTGCGGTATGTTCTGCTATTTTTTTTTTTTTTTTCAATGTATTGCACGATAATTTATTGCATGGCTGATTGTGTTGCAGACCAGACAGCATTAGACCTGGTCCGCAGTGATGAACTGAGACTTATACTAGCAGCCTATCAAGTCAAGGTAAGGGCAGACAAGTTAATCTTATGACATTTTCCTCTTTCCAGAAGAAAAACCTGAGGTACAGGTACAGAAATCGAGGTACAGCAGGACATTTTTTCACCTCTTTGCGTGTAAAAAAATGAGTGCATGTACTGTGAGTTGATGTCATTCAGTCCAACTTCCAGCTCTACACCACATATTAAATTTGGTATTTGAGTCATGGTCCACAAGGATAATTTCTAATTATTTTAGTGATCTTCTGAACTCAACTGTCACCACTATTGGACCAGAATCTAGTCTAGTCTATTGGACTGAATCCTAGTCAGAAGAAAACTATCTAATGAACAGATTGCTGTGAAATTCACTGAGCTCATTCCTGTTTACCAGAAGATTAAATATTCTAATTTTGGACTCTCCATGAGCCAGTGACTCATTTTTTTTGTACTTAAAGTCAACACTTGGTGTGTCTAGCACCATAATCACAGATTAGTTGTTTGCATTTTCTGTTTTAGGAAAAAGTAGACTTTGCTATCCTGCACCTGGTCCAACAGCTATCTTTCTGCACTTCCTCTTTTCATGTATTTCTATACATTTTCCACTTAATGCCTGGTGACCCTGGAGAAAAGGCCTTGCAAGTCAGCTTTTTTTGCTCTTGCTTAGATGTCTGATTAGTCTGGCACAACTTCACTGCAGAGCATTGCATAGTCATGGTGGAAATAATAAAAAAAAAAAGCACTAAGCTGTTAAGTAAATTAAATATATATTTTATTTACCTCTGAAACTATGCATATTGAAGTGAGCTATAACCAAAAGCTCTTCAGCACTGTCAACCAGGCTCTGTCTGTAATTATTAGTTTTTTGAAAAGTATTATTCTCTTCCCCACAAAGGATGCGAATAGTGGGGTGCAGAAGATTGAAGGCCCTCTCTGGAAGGTACCCAGATGTTGAAGTGTATTCTTTTCCACACTTCATATGTCAGGCAATGTTTTTGTTCACCCTCCTCCACATTTGATGATATAGACGTATAGAGATATAGATATAGACCTATAGAGACTTATTTCCACAGTATCATCATTATTACATTCATTCTACATCTCTTCAGACACAATTTCCTATTATTCAGTGTTTTAAATTTCATGTCAAGGATTGTCTGTGAAATGATAGAGTCATACATTTCTATTGTTTACTTTTGCTGCATAGTTGATCTGTTGTTGACTTTATGTCCATATGGCAGAGTTCACGCTTTCTCGGATGGCGATCCCACTGGGTGGTGATTGAAGATGGAACTCTCTCCTGGTACCACAGACAGTGAGATAACTTTTATATGTATGCATTTTTTTTTCTGAATAAGTATAGTAGTAAGTATAGTATAGTTTGCATGCTGATGTTGCCATGGTAGACGTTTCTCTCTTGCTGCTTGTCCTCGATTCGCCATCTGTAAAAAGCCACATATAAAAGCATTTCCTCCAGATATTTCATGTCAGATGGAGGCATCAGTATAAGTAGTAGTGAAGTAGCTGTAGCTGTAGGTAGATTAATGCAGTGTTCTTATTTTATACAGTGGGTGTCTTGGGTTTGATGTCATGTCAAAAAGGCCTTTGTCTTTGTGCTCTCTCGTGTTTCTTTTTCTAGAGCTGATGCACAGGCTGGTGTCAGAAAACAGGGCTCCAAGTCTCTAACACAATCTTACTGCATGGTAGGTAATAGAGGTTAGAGGCTCACTGTCATTAACCGTCATGACTACACAAGGATGCTCAGTCCTGAGACGTTTCACTTGTGGTCACACTGTATTGACATGACATGACATCATCATGTTTGACATTTAGTGCAGCAAGCATGACTGTAGGTAATATCATTCTGTCATTCTAGGTCAAACCATGGGATCATTGCTTCTTCATGCTCAGGTGCTTTGATGACACTGTACATTATTTTAAGGTGCCCTCAAAGACAGATTCAGTGTCTACAAGAAAAGTGAGATGAGATTCACCTTCTATGCTGTTGCTAAAACCTTACATCCTAACTAATTTGTCTAAGTGTACCTACAAGGCTGAACAGCATTGTGAGTGTTAATCATATTTGTCCACTTAGAGATGGTTGGATGCCTTTGAGGCACATTCGTCTTATAGTACTCGCCACTGCACTGAAGAAAAGATTATCGATGATGCAGATGGTGATGGTGGCACCACAGTGAGGAATCTGTCACACGCCCTTCAGGTAAAATGAAATTCAGACCTTTTTTAATAGGGGTGCATTATTAGGTGACAGTAGGGAGGAAGTGCTAATGAGGGAGGAGGATTCCAGTGTCTAAGTGTCTCTCTTGGCGTGTGCTTTTGCAGGCAGCCAATGCTTTCCAGCAGAAATTGGAGAGTGAAGTGTCAATATTTCTATCGATGGTGAAGAATGAGGAGAACTGTGGTAGGCGTCCTGGAAATGGTCACATATGGATGTAGTTAATGTCTCTAAAGTACATTAATTGTTTACTCAGTGGACAGAAAATTCATTGCAAACAATAGACCTAACTGTGGTTCTCAACCTGCTGGTCATGGTCATTTTTGATTAAATGAGTAATTGATGAATCCTAAAAAAAAGTCACAGCAACATTAAAAAATAACAGCCAAAATGTATTTATTTTTATTCTTTGAAAGCATTGGCTGCCCCTCTGTTACTGAAAGCCAAAGAGACTGGTGAGCTCTCCAGTGAAACCTGCGCTGCTCTCCATCAGTGCCTTGAACTACTTTCAAAACAAGAGGAGGTAAGTAAACATCTCCTCCATCCTACTCAAGCCTGCATCAACCGTACACCAGACAACACAGTTGCCTTTAGGACTCAATTATATCATTCTGCCACTCCTAATTCGCAGATAATTAAATGCAGTCAGAACCATCAAATGCTTTGCAAGGGTTTATCTAATATACTGTATTATTGTAATGAAAACAGTGCTGGCCTTGTGACAAATTTCTGCAATATTGTATTTGATGTAATAGTCTTGGAAGCAAGCTGCTTCTTTTCACATTAGCTGCAGCCCAGTGAGCATGTATGAATCTTCATCTCATTGACTCCCATACACTCACTGTGCTCCTATTGGCTGAATATATTCCACTGAATGATTACAAGAATCTCAGGCTCCTCCCCTTACGTTCACTCCCTCATAGCAATCAGGTTTGAAGTTTGTGTGCGCGAACGTGTGTGTGTCCCTGTCCACCTGTCCCAGTGGCTGTGCTGCGCCCTTGGAGGGGGGGAGCAATAGAACCGTGTAGTAATCACTGGCATGTCTGTCGGAAGGACACAGGCAAGATCCGCTTTTATGCTTAGGTCTGCATTCAGCTTGCAGATCAGTGTAGACACACACACAGAGACACCCTTGGACTTGGATCCACACACTCCTGCTCTAGGGAAAGGCTGTGTGCATTGAGCGAGTGAACTGAAGCGCATGCATATTCACAGACTCAGCTGGAGATACATGCATTCACCCTCACACAGTGAAAATACACGCTCGCAGGCACACTTCCACATGCCAGAGCATCCGAGCACAGGAGGAAGAAGAGACAGTGACGGCACTCTCATCCAGTATCTGCACAGGTACAAACCAAACACTTGCATCTTCTTGCATCTTTTTTTATATTCGGTTAAACTGTCTGTGTTTTCAATGTGCTGTTTCCCTGATGACTTAGCGTAACATGTTTAAAGTTTGGCACAGATAAGATGTTTTTAAGTGTGTTCTAGATATAAGGGCTGTTCTGAAGCATTGGCATATGTGAAATCATCAATATGCAGAGGTCAGTCCTATGGATTTAATGATCTGAAATCAGAGTGTAAACTGAGCATGTTTGAAGCGCTACTGAACGCTACACTGCTCTTTTTGTCTTTCTTTTAACGAGATCAATTATAATGTAATTGAATCTGTCAAGTAAGGGCATAGGGAGGCATCGATTAAATTGCATCGAGGACATATTTGATATTGTTATACTTAAAGTTTAGCTTTTGGGATAAAGATTGTGGGTTCAACCATTTCAACGCAGAGGTTGTTGTGATTCGCTGCACTGTAGATGATGATAAATTGGTCTTGCACTACTTTTTTGTCTTGTAAACCAATTAATTTTAAATTGGCACGCTGTCAAAATGCAACACTAAAATGCTGAGACTGTGTCCACTGATTTCTGGTAACAGTATGGTTGATGTGCTGCCTCTCTCTTATTGCAAAACAATCAGCGAAGCAGGAATTAAGATTATATTTATATCGAGATGCAGTTGTGGTTTTGTATAATAACAGAATGAATCCTGCACCGGATACATGAAAACTCTACTTTGGTAGTCCGCTGGATATAATACTGCACAATAATGCCCAAACGCATTATGTTTACACAGTGATGTGTGCATTGCCAAACCACATTATCTTAGTATGAATTGGCAACAGCTGCTGTCCTGTCACAAGGAATAACCCTGCATTGTTATCACAGGGAGGCTGAGAACACTCACTGCAGTCTCATCAGACAGGAAGCACTGAAAGTGTCATAACAATGGATACTTAGCTAATTTCTGACAACCTGATGATAATAAAAAAAAATGTTTAACAAGCAACTTACGTCCACTGGTCTCATGCTAAGATGGAGCTACCACATGTACTAACAGGATTATATTTCCTACTGCTGAGATTGGCTGTATTATGGCGTATTAACTCTAATCCCACATTCCCATTGTCCCACCCCAGATGCCTCTATTTGCTGCCACGCAGACATTTGTTTTGTACAGTACTTAATATATAGTGGTCACGTGCTGTTGTGAATGTGCTTTGACATCCAGGCAGATGTGTAATGGCTTTACAGCAATTACAGGGAGAACAGATGAGTAACACCCTTCAGCAGAGTATATGTGATCTGACCCATTTCAGCAGCTGCTGAAATGAGTATGTTAGTGAGAGTGCCACGTTCATACAGTACGTGCAGGGCGCAGTATGACTGGATGGTGACTACGCGGTGGAGAGATTTGTGCTGCCTCACAAAAACATTGTCATGAAGATTGAGCTGCAGATAGGCGGTCCTGGGCAGAAACTCTCTTGGGGGTTGTGACAGTCACACACACAGATTTATAAGCTCAACCCAGGCAGCAGGCTTCCACACCTGTCAAGAAAACAAATGGAGGCTTACAGCATGAAACCACTTAGTGGTGACACGCAGATAAGCAGATCTGTCAGTTTGTATTGCTCTGAAGGCAGGAGAATGGCAGCATAGCATCTTTTTTTTTTTCCTCTAATTTATTTGCAGACTGTAAAAAGGCAGATTGCCCTTCAAACCCTTGGGGATTGGTGGGAACACAAAGTACCGTTTGACCTTTACTTTAACCATCGCCACATGGGTAACTGACCTACTGACTGTCATCTCACACCCAGGAGAGACTTCACCGCGCACAGCTAAATGTTCTTGTAGGTCCCCGCGCTGCCTTCATTCTTTATCGGGTCACACGCGATCTGTATAAGAAGAGGAAGTGTATATTCAACCATATCTTTTTGGATTCTGACCTTTTAGCAAAGGGTGTGTATGTGTAGAGAGGTACCTGGGAGTATTTCGGTGTAATTGGTTACTGAATTGCTTTGCTGCACCAGTACTCACGTTACGCTCGAATGAAGAAATGTTTTACTTGCTTAGCTCCCAGCCATCACAGTCATGTACAGTCTGACGTAGTTACAGAGTACTGTATAGAGCTATAATAAATTTGCCTCTGAGATTTGCTTCCCCTTCAGCAGAGAAAACACATTTCAGAACAAAGTAAAAGCTCTACCCTTTGGGGTGCTGGCCAAGGAGAAGCTTCCCTCCCAGGCTTCAGCAGAAGCTACTGCACACAGCCTCAGCAGGGCTTAAAATAGCGCTGTTTGTGCTCAGAGAAGAGGATGCAGTGAGAGCGAAAAAGCTGGCTGGGATACTTACACAACAAAGTGTTCTGTCGCTGGATGTGCTCTTAAGCCAAGTGCCGGGGACAGGGAGTGTTATCACAGGCCCCTACACAGCAAGCTCATCTACTGTACACCATACATTTTTTTTAAAAAAAGGCTTGATGCCTTGCAAGGACATTTTTTTATGTCAAATGTGTCTTATCAGCAGCGTCAGTGTGTTTTTGTTGATTGGAAAATCATATTTTGGTAAACTGGCAGATAGTAACAATACAAACATTTAAGAATAGACACTGGATTTCTAACCACTACATTTATTTTAAATTGTGTTTTGCTTAACATTAACTTGCCAATTAATTGTCTCAAAAACACTACACTTGCTGTTATCTGTATGGAAAGAACAGAATCTGCACATCTACAGTGATGCTGTATTTCTCTTTCTACACAGAGCACGACCCAACGCGACTGAACATAAAGTATAGCAAGTGTGATGACAGCAAGAGCCAAGAGTGTGAAGCTTGCCTTTGACTGTAGGTGCCAGACAGCTGCTGAACCTTGTGTGAAAGAAGCTTCTTATGAGCTTCTCTCACAGTTAAGTGAACAGTACTTCGTCAAGTATAAAGGATCGAGGTGTATATAAAGTAATCGTGGATAACAAGTGTGATTGTGGGTTTCTGGTTACAGATGTGTGTATTTGTAGAAATGTAATATGTGGCAAAGTCATGAGTGCTTCAGTTTGGGCAAAATTAATGAGCTTGAAACATTCCTATCAGAGATTTTGTACTGCTCTCTGCAGAGCCGGGATCAGTATATTGTTGTACAAGAGTCAATCTCATCTTACTGTACTATATGTATAATGAAGTTTTGCTGAGTCAAGCCTTGGGCACGGAAGAAATCAGGCTTACATTAAGTATTTCCCTCATTTTATATACATAATAAACCCTTAGGGGTTCTCCGATCGAGTATGAATGGATTGGAATCAATCAATATTCATTACAAATGGCTGGATCAGCAGCCTTGAAGTTTGCTGATCAGAAAAAAAGCAAATCAGGAAATAGATAAATGTGTCACTCAGTGTTTGCACTGCCTCGTCCGTCATGTGTCACTGATCTCCACCACACAGGAGTCTGAAGCAGTTTATGTTCCAGAGGTTAAGTTAGAGCTGCTGACTGCAGTGGGACATTATCTTGTATACTGTATATTATCTTATGAAAGTCTCATTAAAATGAGTGTTAAATTAAAAAAAAAAAAATGGCAGACACTAGGTCATATTTCACATTTGTTTTTTTAATGATCGTGAACATCTTGGAGTAGAATTCCACCGAAATTTGACCTCGTTGATCGCAAAAAATCTCCATAGTGATCACTGAAACATTGTCCCCATGACGGTTACAGCCACATTATCTGAAAGGGAAACGGGTGGTTACAGGTATGAATTATAACCCGCCTTGAGCACATCAGCAGATGTGATGACAGGTGTTTTTCTGTGCGGCTGTGCACTGGATTGATAATTCCTCAGGCAGTTTAAGAACTTTTCGTCTTTTAAGAGAAGGATTTGGCCCAGCTTTGCAGTCTCAGATTTATAGTGTGATTTACAAGCTCCAGTTTCTTTCAGATCCCGCTGCTTCCCTCAAGGTGACTCCGGGAGTTTTTCTAAACTGTGGAGGCTATACTCCATTTTTATGAACAGTGCATTTTCTTTCCTTTGTGAATGTTTTTTGTGGTCTGGTTATAAAACTTTAAATTTCTTTAAAGTTTTTGTTTTTTAAGAAAAATGTGTTGTTATAGCTATTATTTTACTCTATATCATTTTTAGTAGCATCTGTGGATTTTTCATTTAATTGCCTGACTCCTGTTTATTTAGTAAAGGACAAACGGCAGCATTAGACAATAGGAAACACTGATCTGGTCTGTTCCACAGTGGCCTGGCTCAGGTTGCTCTGAAGAGACACTCAATCCTGGGCCACAGAGCTCTCGGAGGCTGGGGTGTTTGGTTCCGACTGGAGGAAACCAGATCTGTGGGCAGGGTTAGAACAATGACCTGCCATCAGAACCACAAAGACGCACGCACTGTGACAACAGAAGCAGATCAATACCTTCGTATCAATCAAACCATCAGTCAATCACAAATCTACCAACAAGACTTTCTATAATGTAAACGTGTTGAATCATCTTTCATCTGTCTGGTGGCCCTGTGTTTGCAGGTGTGGAGTCTGAAGTTAGAGCAGGAGGTGGAGAAGAACAAAGCTCTGACAGAGGCTCTGCAGACATTGGCAACTGAGCACCACGAACTCAAGCAGTCCCTGTGTAAGAACAGGAGGTCATCTACCCTCAGTACCCTCACTGAAGATGACTTCTATGATGCTGTGTCAGGTCAGCAGCCCTTAGTGAAGTAATCAAGAAGTTAATATACTGGGGAGATCAGTACATCATCACTGTACATCTTGTTCTTCATGCTGTTCCTTGGTCAGGTCATAAATTAGACAAATGAAGTCATAAGCATCATCTGAAGGATTTTCCTCTCTGGTAATATTTTATTTTTACTAATCTTGCACGTAGAGTAACACTGAGCTAAATGTATTTTCATTCATTTCTTCCATTGCAGAACTTCCATTAAAGATATCGCGCAGAGATTTTGACGTCTAGTAATGCTATAGAGCAATACTTGGGTCCCTGTTGTGCATGTGAACAAGCACGCGCACACATTTCTGCTGCTATTTGACAGTTGGTGGCAGCAAAAAGCACAAAGAAGTGCAGCAATTTGCCAACAAAAGTGGGGAAGAAGAAGTCTGCTAGCTTGCATTAAAATGTTTTATGGTGAAGGCATTTAAAAAGTTTGTCAGGGTTAGAAATATAAAGTATGAATGCTTTTTAAGTAACATTGAATGTAGACATAACGTTGTTCTCCACAGTGCAACTCTAAGAATTGTATTTACATACAGTGCTCTCTTTATATACAGAATAATGAGCAGAGTTAAGAAATACAGCTGTACTGTGTGTGCGTGTGTGCATAGTTAGTGACACTTAACATTGCCGATGTCCTCTTCTCTTATACTCAAGGGTAATGAGGTAGTGTCACTGTTGCTGCTTTAGTTTTTTAAGTAGAATTCAGCAGTGGTTAAACAAGATTATTTCACAATGTTTACATTTATCATGCACAGTATTGCCTGTGGTGAAATGGATCATGCACAATTTCCTTTGTCGTATACCCAAAAGCCTCACTGTCTACAGCAGACTTCCTTCTACAAAATGTTTGTGCGCTGTGGACCAATCTTTCTCAGGAATCATTGCATTATTCATAGATAGCCCTGAGTTATCTACTAGCCAGAGACACTCTGCCCGTAGACTCCAAACTGTGCTCAGCATATATATGAGAATCACACGCTGAGCTGTGTGCGTAAAGCCCAGTCACGTGTTTTTGTTTATATAAAGGACGTTTATGAAGCTGTGTTGTATCTGCTGCCAACTTGGAACACAGTACATACGGTACAGCCATGCAGCTGTATGAAGTTTTATTTTCTGTCAACACATTATTCAGTATACATGTACTCACAATAAGCACTCACATCTCAGACTAACATATACAAATGCCACACTATTCTCCCCTCACTTTGTGGATGTGAAAGTACCTGTACTGTCACTGACGGCACTGGATAGGGGAGGAGTAGCATCCAGCAGGGCAGAGCAAACAATGTTGGAGGAAATGAAGCCTCTGTGTGGCCTCTCATTGGAACACAATCCTCAGGTGGGGTTTGGCTGGCAGCAGGGAGGGGGAAGGTTGGAGAGGAACTCGAGCACACAAGTGCTTATTTGCGGACAGTGTACTCTTCAGGCTGCAGCTTCTCCGAGCCGGGCCACTCAGACCTATATGTATGAATGTATGCATGTGTGAGTGCTGACCTGGCACACTTGGCATGACCAGGCATCTGCCCCCTGTCATCATCTCACAGAGTCGGAGTCGGAGCTCTCTGTGAGCGGCTTCCTGTCTGTGGCCAGCCACTCCTGTGAAGAGGACGAGGGGAGAGACGCCCCCCTTCTCAGCAGCCTCCGCCATCCCAACGCACTCAGGGGGCCTACCGGAATGTCAGGGGAGGGTGACCATGGCAACCAACCAGCCCAGTACAATGGAGTCAAGAAGCACAGGTGGGACATGCTCCAGTTATGATGTCATGCTTGTTTACTGGCTTAAATGATGGGAAAGAGACGTGTGGAAATGTAACGTTGGGCATGCTGAGTGCTCTCCAGACAAGCCATTCACTGTTTTGAGCTTTAATAATAATAATTATCACATCAGGTAGCAGGAATCAGTAGAATATAACTTTGCTGCATACATTGCTGAGCAGCTTAAATAAATATCGTACATGTGATTTTTTTGGTTTTTGTATGCGTGTCTGATGACAGGTTGCAGACCTCAATCAGCAAGTCGATAGGCAAGTAAATAGCAGAGTTGGTGTAATGGGATACCACCTTTCCACTCCGGTGTGTTTTTTGTCGTCAGGTGTTTTTTGTTTGAGCTCCTAATCCACAGAGAATAGCCTGTTTTGTTTTTCCTGACGGATCCAACTCTCCAAGCGAACAATCATCGTAGCGCTTGGTGTTCGGTGGTGGCAGTGGGGGTTTCGTGAAGATTTGACAATCTCTTTCATTTCCGTGGATACTGATTCTGGCTTGGCCCTCTCTTCCTTAATCCAACAAGTGATCCATGAATAATTTAGCATGTGCTGGCTCAGAGTAGGAGTTGGAGGAAAGGGGACTGACTGGCTGACTGGCTAGCTCTGTGTGCGTGTCTGTCTGCGTGTGTTGTGCATTAAAGATTTATGAGGTGTCTGTTTATTTGGAATTACTCCTGTCATTCAAAGATATGTCTGTCCCTGGTTGCCTGTAGTTGGGCTTAGGTCTAGTTGTTTAACATTTTTTAACACTCTTTACCTTTCTATGATGACACCTTACTTTAAAGTCGCCAAAAAATGTCCCAACAATTTGTTTTTGACTTGAAGGCACAAGTATACGGCAGTGTAAATGTCAATTTCATGCATGTAATGAATAAAAAGACTGATATAGTTGAACCATAGACAGTGTCTGTAAGAAATGCTTCACAGTATTGATTTGGCATGTTCAAAGTTATGGAAAATCCTGTCTCTCTTCCATGTTGGCTTGTGTTTGAGTAGGTTCTGCTGAACGAAGCAGTTTAGCTTAAAATGTATCTATATTTCAGAAAAACTGTAACATCTTTAAAAAAAGGGTATGATCAACAACCGAAAATTACAGGTCCCATAAATCTTCAGACATGTACAAATATAGTAGTAGAGGGCAATTACTTTAGAAAATAGAAAACCCCATTGTCATGTTTTGTTTTTGAAAAAGCCCAAGGAAAGAAATAGAAAATACATTTTGGGGTCGAGCCTGATGAAACACAAACTAGGCCAGAAGTATAGTCTGCCATGCATCACCGCTCTGCTCATCCTACAGATGGAGCAAACCCCCACCCCCTGCCTCTCTGTTTATTTAGCTGAAGTAATGGCTTTTATTTGTGTAGTTGCCTCAGCACTCATTTTTTAAACAAGGACACCATCTGCCTCCAGCCAGCATACCTGTAAAACAGTCGACACTTCAGTTGTTAGCAAGGCTGGAAGAAAAAGGCAAGGGAAGTTTCCACAATCAATCTAATGGATGTGCAAATGTAATGATTTATCTTGTGCTTTGCATATGCAAAAATACCAGTTTAAGGATTCTTATAACCAGTCTTGAAAACCAACCAACACACACACACACACACACACGCACGCACATACACACACACACACACAGTTGTACATCCATTCATGAGTATTGCATGAGGCTTGACCAGACCGGCTGAAAGCTCATTAGCTTACAGGTGTCAGATGACTTTGTTCCCAAATGGTGGTTCAAGCTATGTTGTCCTCTCTGCAGCTTTTAAAGCTCTCAGCATGCACTAGACAAAATAATCGTTTTAATGTGTGGTTTATCTAATTTGTGCTCAGTGCCATATTAAAACAGTAGATAATTATGAGTGGCATCAATGTTCGTCTCCAAAAAATCAAACCTGCATTACAATACGATGATTTCCCATGGATAGAGTTAAAAAAATATTATATTTACACCTAGATGGATATTGTAGCATATCAGAGCACACTGATTCATTCACGTAATTCTGTCCGATAGCTGACAGTGTTTCTCCCTCTCTTTACACTTCTGTCCCACAGAACATGTCTACCGGCTCCTATGTTCTCAAGGAATGACGTCAGCATCTGGAGTATCCTGAAAAAATGCATCGGCATGGTGAGAACAGCGTTTACACTTTGCTCCAATTCGCTGTTTGGAGAAGATGAACGCTGACTTCAGATTCTGTTTTTAAGCTGGTTTGTTGAGGGAAAAAAAACTAAACAGAAAAAGTTGGGTAATTGTGAGAAATTAGTTTTTGTACTTCCTCTTTAACTTACGCTGGCTTTAGGAGTATAGTCATTAGTATCAGTGTATTGGAGTCCTAAGGGATCGGAGTCCTCACTCAGCCCCTGTCTGGATTTAATTACATTTAATAACATCTATTAATGTTTTATTCCCCAATTAAATATGGCTAATGATTCGTGCATACACAATTCTGTAGACAGAAAGATGGATATAAAGAAACACATGGGATATGCATAAGTATGTTGATATTGTCTTTAACTGTGTCGTGTCAGTAAACTGATTTATATTTTATTAGTTATTAAGTAAGAGGAAGTTAGTAAGTTATTACATAATAACAAAAAACAATAACACAGACATACACACACTGTTGTTATGCAAGAGTCTGTGTCCTCACAATTTCTTTATCTTCTCCACTTCCTTTTCAGGAGTTGTCAAAGATTGCCATGCCTGTGATATTTAATGAGCCTCTGAGTTTCCTCCAGCGGCTAACAGAATACATGGAACACACCTACCTCATCCACCAGGCCAATGCCACAACAGACTCTGTCGAGAGGATGAAGGTACCACAAAGGCCGTGTTTACTTTATTACATAAAGACAAACACTCAGTAGTTCTATCTATATCAAATATTGAATTTCTTACCTGGAATTTGGTAATCAAAAGTCGATGCTCTGTAGTGTGTTGCAGCATTTGCTGTGTCAGCTGTAGCATCGCAGTGGGAGAGGACCGGGAAACCTTTCAACCCACTACTGGGGGAGACCTATGAGCTTATCAGGTAAGCAGCAGCAGTGCCTTAAATGCACAAATGTGTTTCATGAGCATGCCTAGACACAAAACATTTTGCATTTAGTGACACTTTATTTTCTCCTGCAATACCAAATACATCTCTGTTCTCCATCAGAGACGATTTGGGCTTTAGGTGGGTGTCAGAGCAAGTAAGCCATCACCCTCCAGTCAGTGCCTTTCAAGCTGAGGGCCTCAAGGAGGATTTCATCTTCCATGGCTCCATCTACCCCAAACTTAAGTTTTGGGGAAAGAGCATAGAAGCTGAACCCAAGGGACTCATCACACTGGAGCTGCCCAAGTGAGTGCACAGTCTTGAGACTGCTTTGTAAGTCTGATTTGATTCCCTTTTGAGCTTTGTGTCATCTTATGTTACTTAATGTTTTAACCCTTTGCTTCTTTTTTCTCTGCAGATATAACGAAGCCTACACCTGGACAAATCCCACCTGTTGTGTCCACAACATCATTGTTGGTCAGCTTTGGATTGAGCAGTACGGCAGCGTGGAAGTTATCAATCACAAGTAATCACAAGTCCTGTTTGTCTGCAAACGCATGCTCGCCCTGATGCATTCATGTGCACATGAGACTTTGGTGCATGAATATCTTTCTTTCTGCGCAGCGCAGTGGAGTCTTGATCTACTTTCAGATTCAGCTTATTGATCATGGGAGCAGAACTGGGACAGTTGCAGTTAGAATAGGAGAGCAGGATAATTAATGTTTGAAAGCCTCAACTCGCAGAAGGAGAATAGTGAAAGAGAATTGATAAACAGTCTGTCATTCTGTGGTAGGACCGGAGAGAGATGCAGCATGATGTTCAAGCCCTGTGGCCTCTTTGGAAAAGAGCTCCATAAAGTGGAGGGTTACATCCTAGATAAAAGGTATCTTCTTCCTTTAATTAGCAGTGATTTAATCATTCATCTGATGTTTAATATTGTCTGAATGTAATGTAAATTTGTCATAAATTACTGCATTGTTAATTACTTTGTCATAAATAACGTAAGACAGTTTATATCTTAGGAGTTTTTCCCATCGGTATTGTCAGAACAGTAACATGGTGATGATGTCTCGGAAGCTGTTGTATCAACATTTGCTTGTGTGTTTGCAGCAAAAAGAAGCTCTGTGCAATATACGGCAAATGGACTGAATGCCTATACGCAGTAGACGCTGCTACTTTTGACAACCACAAAAAGACAGACAGAAAGAATTCAGACGAAAAAAAGGGCAACAAACAGGTATTCAGTTTTATTGCTTTCAAAGTCACCCACGTCCTGTCTCCATTTAAGTTAAACTTATATGTGTGTGTGTGTGTGTCTCTGTTGCTCCAGAGCAATGTGGATGAGGAGCCAGAAGAGATACCTCCACCTGATGCTGAGACGGTCCAGGTCATCCCAGGCAGCGAGCTCATCTGGAAGATAACGCCTCGGCCAGAAAACTCAGCCAAGGTACGAGAAGACAGGATGTGGTGGAAAGAGAACAATTTGCACATCTGAAAAAGGCAAATCAGGCGTAATAGCTAGGGGATGGTATTTGTGTTATTTTGTCGCTTTCTCATCCTTGCACCCTCTATGACAGCCGAAATTTTGTAGCAATTTCATGCTCTCTCTGGCAGTTCTATGCATTCTCCACATTCGCCATGCACCTAAATGAGCTGGAGAAGAGCATGGAGGGTGTTGTTCCCACGACAGATAGTCGCCTCAGACCTGACATCCGGGCCATGGAGAATGGAGATATAGGTACAGTGTATGACCTTGATTTGAGACCTTATTATGCCACACCAGCTTAAATACACCATCTCTGGTGGCATTCAAGTTTCTATATCTGTGTCCTCATTTATAGATTTGGCAAGTGCAGAGAAGAAGAGGCTTGAGGAGAAACAGAGAATAGCCCGGAAAAATCGCACCAAATCAACAGATGAATGGAAAACAAGGTTAGTCGCTGAGTAACACGATGTAATGTCATCGCCCCATCGCTAATTTGTTTTACTAATTGCCTCACTATTGTCTTGTGTTACCAACTATGCCGTCCCCTTTTATTGTACTTGCGAAGGAATGCTGCACTCGGCCCAAGGTTTGGTTCAAAATAGTGCTTTTTTTTTTTTTCCTGTTCTTCTTTCTTGGTGTGAAGTGCTGCACTGTACCGCCCTCCTCAGGACAAAATGCATAACTGCAACTGTGCGGTACTGCATTTGTCAAGATGCTGGTACTCCTGAAGATACTGGTGTTTGATTGTGGATATTTAGTTTGAAGGCTAGCAACTTTTTTCCATTGTATTGACACCACGAGTGTGACGCTTTTTGTGTGCGCTTTGATTTGTCTTGTGGTTTTTTTGTCTCTTTGTTCCTAACTTCTGAATTCATATTAAATAAATCTTCTTTGTTGTCTGCAGGTGGTTTCAGCAAGGACCCAACCCTCACAACAAAGCTCAGGACTGGCTCTACTTGAAAGGCTACTGGGACAGGAACTACACTAACATGCCTGACATCTACTAAGTATAAATACACACAAAAAGAACATACACATGGTACAACACCTTTGGACTTTATCTGCTGTACTGGGGTTTGTTCTAGGGAACCCTATTCTTTAAGCAGTAGAAGACTGAATGAACCCAGAGGCATATATTCTTCAATAGACGTGTGTGAACAATAAAGCACAAAAACTCTCTTTTGCTTATTTATTGTGGTCCTTGACCACTTAAGTATGGTTATAGGCATGTATTGGAAAAACTAGAATGTATTTTAGAGATATTTATATTTATTGTATGTTAGATAGATGGAGTGTTTAAACAGCAAACTTGGTTTTGTTGTTGGTAGTCTGTTCATAATTCCTGCTGGTCATGAAAACATTTTACTTATCAGCTACAGTGCAGACATATATGAGACAACAACACTACAAACAGCTACAATGGAGTGCATGATGCATCCTGAGCATTTTGATCAGACACTTATTTAACTCTTATTCTACTTGTGCATGCATACTAATGCAGTGCAAAGTATTAAAATAGACTGTTAGGGAACATTTGCCTTTTTGTTCTTACTTTCTAGTTAGTACATGAATTAGTTTAACTGAGGGGGGTTCAAAATTGCTTGTTTGCAATTGATTGTAAATCTGTGTCTGGCTGTTTCTCTGCAAAGATGATGGCAAGTGAAATGTTAGCACATCTGACAAGAATCATGGCCACTACTACAACAATAAGACTTTGGTTTTTACAATAAAATAAATGTTTAAAATATCATTAAGCCCTGAACTATGTACTGTATAGATGTGTATAGAGACTAAAAGAGTTGCACATAAATCTACCTGACTTTGTTGATATAGTAGCACTTTTTTCTAACTCTGCTGAAGCAGGGACACTGGCTCTGCACTTATAGATTTGCGTGTGCGTGTGTGTAAAAGGTCTTGCAATAGTTCAAGTATAATTAGTTACATTCCTAGTGCTGTTGTTCGAATTGAAATCCTAACCATCACAATAAATGCATGTGCATCACTACAACTATGCAAGCCTTACCTCCTTCACAATCAAGCACTGAATATTTATTTTCTCATGTTCTGGATAGCTGTAAAGGTTTTAGTTGTTTTTTTTTCTGTTACCACTCTTTTGGGTATCAAAACGGAATTTCTATTGTTGCTAAATAAAAGCTTAATGTTAATTGAACTTTTTTTTTTTGGTTTTGTGCAATTTGCTTTTATTTTAAGAAAGCCTGCTTGTATTAGGTGGATGTCTGTTGGATTATGGTATTAAAAGATGAGCAGCTTTAAACATGTTTACATATTTTACTGTATCCCATCTACCACGGGACATGTCCTACTTATTGTGCCCCTAGTGACCCATCATAACATTTGTCTTGGCCTCCTATTTTAGTGATTTACCACCAACCTATGCAGACTGTTTCACAATTCATCCACAGATCTCTAAGGGATCAGATGGAAATTCCAGGCAGGCGTTAAATCTTTCCCTATAAAAAATGATTTCTTTACCTAGTTACCAGTTTATTAACCAAACTTAATGCAGTCTAATACACCAGTCTCACTATAAATCATTCCTTCATGAAGGTTATACTGTTCAGTCCTTGTTTAAACTGTTTTAGAGGTTGATTAAATGTTATGATCCTTTTGGAGGCTGTAGTTTGTGGTGCAGACACAAAATATTAATGTGGGGTACCTACTGTCTATTTGTTTAAAATTGTTGGAATCATAATTTATTAGCTGTTACAAGATATTTTTTTTGTTGCACAATGCAGTATATTTATCAAGGATACCTTTTGTGTCCCACACTATGTTACCTAATTAAGTGTAGTGGATAGAAAACAATATTCCATTTTACAATATTCATTTTAATTATCTTAAACAAACAATAAAAAGGAGAACCAGTTTACAGCCGAGAGTAGCACTGTGTGTGCATAGTGGCACAACATGATGTTGGCATATCTATTAAAACTTGTGTGCAAGACATATTTACACTGATTTAAAAACAACTGTGCTTAAAAAAGGGACTACACTAAAAAAACACTGTTTGTACTCATGTGTATGAATTAGCGAAGCCTTTACAGCACAAATGTCAAAGTCAACAACCAACACAGAGATGGTAAGAATATTGGCTTCTCAAAATCATTCACTTTGTCATTAATACTTGATATGTGCCATTACCCTATTTGACCTGATTTGACTCCATATCAGAGGCAAAATTGTCCCTCTGTGGAAGCAATATTACTGATGCTTTTCAAAATTAGTCCATAGATTTTCACCTGATTTAACTGCCATCAAGTTTTGGAATTAATGTAAACAATAAAATTCAAATGTATTAATTTATAGTAAATAAAGTAACATAATACCCCTATTGTAACTGTTCTCCCGTAAAACATTTACAGTATATTGCACATGTTTTAAAATGATACATTGGCTCAGAATATGAAAATAAATTAAAACAGTGTAGCATTAATGACCAGAATGATGGTGTGGCGCTCATAAAGACATTTCTTCCAGTTCTTTCTGAAGTGCAGATAAAATGTCAAGGCTGAGCTTCAGCCCTCATCGAGGCGAAAGCTGAATGAATACGAACATGGAGCCTGTTTTCAAAGTCGTAGCCGGAGTAGTCCTCCTGCATAATCCATGAAAAAAGACAAAACAGTGAGTAAAGTATTATTTTTTATTTGCGTTCTGCCTTCTAACAGGCTTTGCAGTCAGCACACTCCGGCTCGATCAATGCACTCGCTGCCCAATCGTTTAGCAGCAAACCCATTAAAGAAGCGGAGAGCCTGCTGCCCGGCTCCTGCTGTGCTCCTGTCAGACACCGCTGCATCTGCTCAGGCATGAAGAGTTGGCCAGCAGAGACTGTGAACTCTGTGCTCCGTCAATGTCAGCTGTCCATCCGCTAACAAAGTCAATGCTGCTGCAGCACCAGACGGCTCCAATGCTAATTCAGGAGGGTGAGGCTGCACCCAGTGAACTTCAGGTAATGCAGATACTGTTTACTGTACAATTTACTGTGCAGTGTACTGATGTGACCTCTTGGAACAGCCTTCATCAAATTTGGAACAGGGTGTCACCAGGTAATTTTCTGTTATTAAAAAGGTGTTCAGACACATCCTCTCAGCTCAGTCTGGATGAGGTGTGGCCTGCTTTGCCGTTTCATGACTTCAATGATATCAGACAGCACGAATACACATTACCTAAAACAGCAGGGTGAAGTACGAGGTCTCCCTTTCCCTGAGGGTGCAGAACATGGTTGGTTTTCTCAACATGGGGCAGCAGAGCAGGGGAAGCCCGATTCGCTGGCCGCTCTCCAAAGACATAGTGACAGGAACCTGGCATAGCTTCAGCCAGCCACACTCAACAATCTAAAGAACATCAATGCCTCTGTGCTTATGCCTGCAAATGAGCATCACCCCTCCATAAGATGCAGTGTTTTTGTTTTGGGTCAGCAGCAGGGTGGGAAACAAGCATCTCTTTAGATATGCAGGCTACATCCACAGCCGATACAGTTTGTTGGCAGCCATTTTTCCAACAACATCAACCCCTGATCCAGACAAGCCACTGTACTCAGTTCACTAACTTCAAGGGGAACCAAGCAGCAGGATTGCCGCTCTTTTATTGGGTGTGCTATTGTCTGATTAGGCAGTGAGCGTGTTGATCTGTCAGTGGGTGCACATCCTGAGAGACCTTGATCAAAAACTTTGACTGAAGGCAGGAATAAGACAAAATCAAAACACTTCATCTAAATCAGTTTAATAAGGCACGTTGCCTTCATAAATTTATTTGATCTTAGATCTTTTCCAGCTCTGTCAGATGTAAACCAATAATGAGGCCTGTTAGAGAAGAACTTGCTACCAACCACTTTAAGTTTATATAGTCAATAAGCAAATGAAAATGAGTGTTAAGCACAAATATGTAGAACGCATTAAGAAAAAAAGACAGACAATGAAGAAACCTACTGTACTGTACCTTGGCCTGAAGCATTAGCATTCTGCCCTTCGCTACAGACTGAAAAAGAGAATAAAATGTTTAGATTATGTAGACAAGGGAATCTCTCTCTCTCTGTTACACACACATAGAAAAAAACTTGCCTCTGGTGTGTTCAGCAACACACAGCCCAGTTCATAGCAGGAGTAGGGCTGCACATAAGAGTTGCTCAGACGACCCACCTCATCCCTCGCAGCCAGACGGAAATACTGTAAAAGAAATGGGAAAAAATACATAAATAAAAATCAGTTGACACACCAGATAAAATCAGTTATAGCTCTTAGTATACAGTATTGGCTTTTGTGTAGTGACTATCAGTCCTATAACTACAGTGTATCTTGCAGTGCCTCCAAGCCCCAAACATTGTATTATTAATTACGCGTGTACCTGAATGGCATCTTTGGTATTATGAAGACATTTGTTGATGGCACCAAGAAGCAGGTTTTTCAGGCCTGCACACGAGGCATCGTCAATCCCCTGGAGGACTAAAAAAGAAGAAGAAAGTTAAGCTACACCCAGTGACACAGCAATAAACGAAGGTTGCAAAACACACACACACACACAACCTTGTACCTTGTGTCATTGTCTGCAGCTTGGCGGTTGAGCAGTTGGACAGAGCCTTCCACAGATAAAGAATCTCGATCACAGACAGGATGCAGAGTTCTTTGGATAGACTGGTGCTTCTTAGCTTCTCAGCCTGATAACATGTGTACAAACATACTTCCCTGATTATTATTGTATTTTGCACCAAAAATTTGCAATATCAGCTGGATCCATGCTCACCCTCTTCATGGAGAACAACTCTATCTGATTGTTCTTGCGTTTGAAAAGTCTTTGAACATCCTTGAACACGTTGACGGCTCCCTCCAGGTCACCCGTGGCTCCTTGGCACACTATGTAACACAAAAACACATAATATGGATTAGAATCCAACACCACACTCATAAGAAATGCCCATAAAATGTATTCATTTGTACTGTTACCACCTCCAGTTAAATAGGCGTAGTAGCACTGGGACCACCGAGACTCAGTCATCAGTCGCTCAAAAGCTTTGAAGGCCTCTCTGTAGTTCAGTTCGATCATGCTGCACCAACCTAAAATGTTCAACAATCAGAAATTACGATGCAGACTCGTGCCGAGTATGTTGGTTTGAAATCTGAGAGGGGAATATAGTACCTATTTCATATAAACACACGTGCTGAATCTCCCTCTGGTCAGAGGCCAGATCTAAGGCATCGCGGAAGGACGTCAAGGCACTAGTGATCTGGCACTATAAAGGGGTTTTTGTTGAGCGTGAGTTATAGGCATTAATATTGAAGTCAAGTCAAGAGAATAGAGAACATAGATAATAAGGTCTATTCTTAACATGTATTTACCTCAAGGCGTTGAACTCTGCCTTTGAAAAACATGAAGAGGGAGGAGTTTGGATAGATAGCCTCCCTTTGTTGAAGGATGGATTTGGCTTCCATGAGGCCTGCCTGTGTATCTGCGCCGTCTAGAGCAAAGAAGGGCTGCACTACTGTGTGGTACCACAAGAGGGCCAGGCTGTAAGGGAAGCACAGAGACTGTAATAAAAGGGATTTTTTTGTAAAGCTGACACCATCTGGTACAAAATTAGAACAAGTTGTAATGACTTTTAACTTCATGCTCAGCATTTCACAGATTTTGTATTTGTAAATATTTGGTCAATCCCATATGGCTGAAAAGCTAATTAAACAATGAATGTTCAGGTAATTTTAGATCAGTAATTTTCATTCATGGCATGACTCATAGCAGCAACAAGACAGATCATCTCACAAAGTAATGATGCTTCCATTACTTTGTCAAATTGTTGTACAACTGAATTAGTTGGATCATGTTTCAGTTACAGCCAGAATACAGATACACAAACATACTCACTCACATACTCACGTAGCTAAGGGGGCCTTCATGTCTTTACTTTCACTGGCGTATGTGAGCGCTGACAGGCCTTGAAGGCGGTCGCCTGGGAAACCCAGCAGGTTGACGATCTTCAGGAGGTGCGGCGGCACCATCGAGATACAGAGGTGGAAGAGGCCGTAACCGAAGCTGACCGAACCTTTTAGCCGGTCCAGAGCCTCGGGGCTGACGCCGTCCAGTCTCTGGGATGGGCTCGGTCCGGGCGAGGAGGAGCGGCTGTGGTGGGACAGGTCAGAGGAGGAGGACAGAGATGGAGGTGGCGTTGCTTGCTGTTCAGACGCTCTACGTCTGCTTCCCTCCTGCAGCTGTGTGATGTCGCTGTAACATTTGTTGTACATCTTCCAGGCTTTACGGAGGATCCAGCCTCCTTTGATGTACGCTGTCATGAGATTGAAACTGAGGTCAGAAAATGTGCTATCCTTTGTGATGGCATCTGGTAATATTAAAACTCAGCTTACAGATCTGCAAAAGTTCAAAATTATGTGCAGTATTCATACCAACAACTACTAAATGTTCCCTTACATGACAGCTCTTGTTTGATGAAAGACAGCACTGCAAGGTAAACCTGGCAGTCTGCAATGATAATCTGCCTCTGGAGTCGGTCCACGGCAGCCACCCCCGACCTCTGAGAGTCCATCTGCCCACACAAACAACTCACTTATAATGTGACAAACAGACTAACAAGCCTGGACATTACAGTCCAACATAAAATGCTCCTTTTCAGGCAAATTGCATTTGTTCTATACGTCATTTTATTACATCTAATCAAATTAAGTGTTAAAGAAGTTACTCACGCTCCTCTTGATCTTGTTCTTAATGGTTTCAATGACACCAGTGTTTTCACTCTCACACAGTCGCTCTGTCGCTTTGAGGTCCTCAAAGGCCATCTGCATTTTCTCCTCTTCAAAGGTCATCATGGCGTTCTACAAAAACATATCCAGGTAGATAACTTATTACATAAAACTACGCTAATATAATGCTGGTGATTTGCAATGACCTTCTTTTCGAACCGCTACATGAACCCACCTGCACAAAACCAAAAAACACATGGCCACTAAAAAAAAAGCTACATTTAATTTTTAGGTGCGCATATGTATCTCTAAATTACAGAGAGTTGTCTTTAAGCTGAAGTGATCATGAAATAGAAACTGTAAATATCAAGTTAAATGTACTGCGAGGTTGAAAATGATAGGCAGACAAATGAGTAAATTAAATACAAAGTTCAAATAAATATTCATTACTTGAAGACAGAATAATAAGTAGTTGTTAATTGGCAGATTTAATGAACTTTTTATTGTTCTTTTTTTTATTTTGAGTTTTATGATGCATCGTTTACATGCTAGTTTAATTTAATAGCTAAACAGCTTTAATAGCTCTGAATTAATTCTAATTAAACACAATAAAATCTGAATTTATTCCACTGGCATTCTCCAGGCTTCACCATACACACACAAAGGGTTTTCTTTTCATATGTGCAGAGTTCTGAGGTTTCTTGTAGCCTTGGCCAACTCCAACAGGTTATGTCTTGTTAGGTGTTTTAAGAGATAAGAGAGAGACTGTACAGGCATCCATCAGTATACGGTACTGTGCTGAATGAATGATGCAACATTCAGTAAGAGTGACGCAACCATTCAGACTACACATAAGTTGCAAACAACCAGATACAAAAACTAAATATTATTAAGTTTAAGAAAAAAAGGTATATTTGTACCAAAAATATGTTTACTTCATCTGCCGACAAAGAAAGACCTCGTGATATGGTTTTAAAAAAAGCGAGTTAGGGTTGTTTTTATTTGGGAGGGTTTCACTTCCAACTTTTGATGATATCTTGTCTTTGTCTTCTATTGCATTTGAGTGCACTTATTGTAAGTGGCTATGGATAAATTAATGCAATTTAACATCATAAAGGGTGAAAACTCGTTTATAAAAACGCCATTCGATGTGAACCCTAATTCATGAACATCAAGTTTGCTTGTCACACCTTGTGCTAGAAGAAAAATAATGTCTGGCTCTGGCAGGGAAATTCCTTGAACCTCATAACGAAACAGAAGTGGTTATTAAAGGGCATTTTACAGTATTTCTTGTCAGCATTTTGGGCCACAAAGTAAATATAAAATTGCACAAGACGTTGACCCTCCACTTACCAGAAAACTCACAAAACTGGCCCCGAAACTCATCAAAGGACTGTGGTTCCTGAAACAAGACAAAGACAAAGACGGGTGACATGATTAGAGATGTGCTGTGTGAACAGACGTCATATCTAGAGGACATAAAAGGAGTTTGTGGGTGGAGCAACAAAAATGTGTTAAGCCTGTTAAGCACAGGGTTGATACTGTGGAACAAGGTGAGGCACAACATGACAGCCAGACAAAAATAACTTGATTCAATAGGAATGTGATCATTTTCAGTGGGTACGCATGTCCTGTCTAGGCCTTGGTCGGTGATTTAACGCACTGAACCCGAGTCACAAGCTGGTTGACAGTTGCTCTTTCACATCCCTCCATATTTTTTGCTGAGGCAATCAAAACAGGGTGACACCTAGTGCTAAAGGCAATTAGCCGAAGAGGTGACATTTAGGTTTTCACCAGGGGTCGGGACACATAGGGGTTTGCCCTTCTGTGGCATCAACATTCAAGTTGAAAGCCTAAGCCTGGAGATAATCAGCCCCTTATAATGACAGAACAGCATGACTTAAGGATGTATACACAACCCTGCAACCAGCGAGTGGACTACGGTCAGAGTGGTTCCTGACCTTTTTTAGCTTGTGACCCCTTTTAATGAAGTGATGTCTACTTGTGACCCATCAGTTTGCTTATTCTTTCAAAAACACACACAAAAAAGTGGAAAATGAGCATTACGTGTGACAAATTGGCTCGCACCCTTGACCCCAAAGGATGTGGGGATAACTTGCAAGTTTAATCTAATTAAATTAATCCAACAAATGCAACTAAATTTTCTATAACAGGTGCATCCATCCAATAGCTGACTTGTGGTTGTGAAGTGAAGAAACTACATGCACCAAGATGACACATTTAACTGTTCAAAGTTGAAAATTGAAAGCCAGTTGGTGGCATGATATGATCCCTAACCCGCTTAAGCACTTCTTCTTTCAGCAGCCACATATAAAGAGCAATATTGCCATAAGTCAATAGACTGTTTGTGCATCACAAGTCACATCCTGGGTGTAGACATTTGCTCAGGGTATTCAAACAAGATCCATCCTGCTTGTGACTTGATCATATGGTGCTTTGCAGTGTGACAGGGACGTTGAGGTTTTGTTTTGCAAACTAAGCAGGCAGTGCTGTGGGGAAATGATGGACTTCATGGTTCCTACTCATGTTACTTTAGAAAAATCAGCTACCCTTGTTATTACATTCATCAGCCCCCCTGTGGGGAATATTTAAGTATCCATCAGTGACACACAGAAGCAGAAAGATAGCTTAATGCTCACAAACCTGTATGTCCTGAAGAGCTCGTCGCTCTCCTTGAATCCATTGTTGAGCAGCATATTGATTCCTTTCAGTGCCAGCTCTGCGTCGTTGATACGGTCGGTCTTCTCATCTTCCACCCTACCCGGGGCTGGTTCTTTGGGGTCCGCCATTGAGATACCCGATACCGGAGGCGAGGAACTGTAGAAGGAGGGGAGGGGATGCGCTGTGCTGTGCCGTGTGTGTCGTTTAGTTTACTTACACTGCAGAAGACTCTCAGCCGGTGGCGCACTTTTGAGCAAACGCAGTCATATTTATAGTCTCACACGAGGTGACTAATAAGCGGACAGGTTCAAATAACTAACCGCTAACAACATGAGCGCGTGAGCTAGTCGTTAGTCCAACGGTCGTGTCGCTGTTCCGTATTCTGCCGCCTGACCGGTGGTTCGTGTGTTCCTGCGCAGACAGGAAATGTGCTGCCTTTCAGTGCTGTCGGAAATATCGCCTCTCTTATCAGATTACACATATTCTCCTTAAACACTTGATATTTTTACTGGTAAGCTGATGTTTTAAGGACATTTCATAACATTCTGTTCTATGTTTATATTTTTTTTTCACATACTTTTACTTTGATAGCTAAAAATCGTATATTTGTGTCAACGTCTATATCAGTGGGATTCATTTGTTCTTTACAGCGATTAGAACTGACAGTAACTAACTGCTAAGGTGGCATCATTTTAGTTGTTATAAAAATAAAGTATGTGATAAATATTAAATATACTTCAATACATAATTAGGTCACAGAATCTGATTGGTCAATAATTTTGGTGCTGCACCTGTTCGCACGACTTTTGCAACTTTTACACACGACTTCAAAAAAGTCCATGAAGGCAGCATCGGAGTGGGCGTGGTTGTTTCTGCAGTGAAGGAGTCAAGGCTGCAAAGGATCCACTAAGTTTATGTTACTTACTTGTCAGAGCCCAAATGATTTTCACTTAATTAAAACCATTCTTAAATAGCCAATTAGCAAAAATAAATAAATAATAAGACATTCCAATTACATTTGTAATAGTCTAAACGGGGGCGGTAGTAGCTCAGTCTGTAGGGATTTGGTTTGGTGGCTTGCTCAAATCCAGCATGGACCAAAGTATAGAAGGTGGGCTGTTAGCTGGAGAGGTGCCAGTTCACCTCCTGGGCAATACCGAGGTGCCCTTGAGCAAGGTATCGAACCCTTAACTACTTCCAGGGCACTTCCAGAAGCAATGCTGAAGATATGACTTGCTATGCTCTTTTTATTTTTAAAACATATTGTGTATATATATTTATATTGTTATATTTTTAATACTTGATTTTCTTTATCTTTCTTATATTTAGAGAATGTTTGTCACGCATCAACGACACCAAAACAAATTCCAAATTAGGATAAAAAGTGTGGTAAGAAAGAGGAAAATCCTGATTGAGAGTGTTATAACTGAACACCACTTAACCTCTAACTTTTTCTAGTTCAAGCTGAACCACTCTGCTACAAAAGTGTGGGCACAAGTGTGGAGACAAATGAACATTTTATACTGTATTCCAACACAGTAGAATCACAATTTCCTCACACCAATATTAAACATGAGACCTTTTCAAAAATTCCAAAAAATGTCTTAATACATATAATAATGTGAGTTGTTATGATCACCTAATTGTGGCACTGAGAAGTATTTATAAAGAACATAATTAATGAACAGATTACAAAATGGTTTACAAACCAGTGGTCACAAGACAGGAATGCATGTAAAAATCTATCCAATCGTCATGCATATATATATTTTTTTCTCATATCACACAATTCCACAAATGTACAAAGCAGGTAAGTAAACATTTTCTGGGGAGTTTCAAACACATCAAATACATTTTGGTTTTTTATTATATTACTTTCAACTTTGTGGGCTAAGTGGTCCCAAACATGACTGACCAGACTTATGAGACTTAAATTGGTTTTTCAACTCATAGACATCGCTCCATAAAATTCAATACATGCTGTTTTCTGTGTGTAACTGATGTCAGCAGCCACACAGAACATCCTCATGCATGAAAAAGGAATGCAAAATGGAAAATTGAGAATAACAGTAATACAAAATGGGGGGGGGGGGGAAATGTGAATTTCATGGCCTGTGTGAAGACTCCATCTCTGTTAAACCAGTTAAAATCCAGATTCTACATGCTGGCATGTGGATATGAGGCCTGAAATGTTACTGAACTGAGCACCACGGGTGTAAACTTAATTATTCTAGTATAAACTTCCAACAAAACAACAAAAAAATCAACTAATAATGTTGATCTCCATTAAAGCACCATCACAAAAAGGCATCATTTGTTTTCTTAAAGTGCTGGGTTGCTCAAATTGCAGCCCTGACCAATCACAAGCATATTCAGTAGCATTTGATTGTCGACAGGAAATGAATGGACCAACACATCAGATTGTAAAACATCTGTTAGAATACGCATTTGTGAAATGGTGCCGTGATTGATGATGATTTTATCACAAAATAAATACAGAAAAGTATAACCGAGCAGCTAATATTATGAACCTGTAAGCTGCTGCTCATATCTCTCTTACACATACAGTCTCACACACTCGCACACTGAAACACACTCCTCATAATATATACATTCTTACAAACAAACACATTCTCTGTCTTGGTAACAGATTGCACATGGTTGGCGGTGGACATGGTCCCAGGGTTTGTTTTAATGATGATGCAGTGAGATGCGCTCGTTCAGCCCGGACACTCTTTGAGGTTGACTGGACCGAACACACCAGACAGCCTGTCGAAAGAGACTGGCTCGCTGTTGATCCTCATGTCCTGGATGCATCCCACAAAGGACGATGTGACAGGGATCATCTGTTGCATTGACATCTCTGCAGGAGAAAGGCACATATGGTGAACTAGTAAGCGATTACATTGTTAGAGCTTATTTTTACAAATGTATTTGATATTTTTAGCTAATTGCACGTTAATTAACATGAACTTATGGGACATTTAAATCCTTGTCACTTTTTGTTTTATGAAAATGAAATCCTGAAATGCATTTAAAGTAAAGTATTGTGTTTTAAAAGTATTTTACATTTATATGTAGTTATATTTTAAAGATCCAGTGTGTAAGATTTAGTGATACCTAGTGGTGAAGTTGCAAATTGCAACCAAACAAATAAAATTTCCTCAAGCATTTAAGAAAACTCTGGCTGCCAAACTGACATTAAAAGCAAAAGGCCATGATCAAGGTGCGGTTTGTCTGTTCTGGGCTACTGTAGAAAAATGGTGGTTCAACATGGCGCACTCCATGGAAGAGGACCTGCTCTCACTGTAGATTGTAATTTTGTTTTCTTTTTTTCTATTCACTGAGCCTGCCCTGAAACAAATTTGAACCCCCCTGGGAAGGGCCGCCTCCCACTTTGAAGACCTCCGTCATATCGTATAATATTATTTTGCTGTGGTATTTTAATGTGTGAATAGACATATCTGAAACTAAACAAAGTAGATTAACTCACAGATTAACAGATTACTTACCAGGAATGCCACCCACATACAAGGAGTCTTTGGTCAAAGTATTAGGGGAAGATGGTGGTCCAATTTTGTAATTGTCTATTGTGTCCACATGCAGTTGTATGACATTTTTCCTCTTGATTACTAGAAGACACCAAGACAGTGATTTAATGCAAAAAGAACATTTATATTAATGATCTAAAATGTTCTAAATGTAGTTTTGGTCTTTAGTGAAGTGACTGTGTGCATTTTACCTGAGATTTTATGAAATATTCCATCACATAAAGAAGCTTTTGGCTTCACCGACACCATGAAATCCCCTTTTCCATTGTTCGCTTGTGCCACTACCTGTAAATTTTAGCCAAACACAGTGCGTTTAATCACACGTACAGGGATGACACTTTTAAATAAAGACACATTTTTACTCTAAATGATATTTTGGTCCGCAGTGCAATAAAATAGAAGACAGAGTTCAATAGTAGCACAGCTATTATTATTAAGACACTAAGAGCTGTGTTTTTCCAATTCAGAAAAGTCTCTATTTTCCAAAAACAAACATTTTGGGCTTAGGATTCAGGCCTCACCTCTCCACTGAGCATGTAGACACTGAGGTAGTGGCTCATCGTAATTCCATTTTGGCTCCTGCTGAAATCACCAACATGTAGCAGGAGTCCAGTTGGACTCCGTGGACGAATATTAAACAGCAGCTCAAAGCTGGGGTCCACAACAAAGGAGTCATCTGAAATACAGAACAGATATCATCATTGGCATTGTTAAATATCATACTTCAGACTGTAAGTATCAAAACGATGACAGCCATGAAAAGAACACATCAAGGAGAATCTTTCTTAGAAGGAACTGACATGTAACTAATTTCCTGGGAAGTGTCCTTGAAAGGACTTTCTAATTTGGTACTAATTATAGAGTAGCTAGAGACAGTGTTCTTTAATTAATTAGTTGCAATTAATATCTAGTGTGTAACTTGCTTCACTCAGTGCACAGCAGGTAAGTTGGATGTGCAAAAATATAAAATTCATTTTACAATAATTGTGTTTGTACAACACTAGCATACTGAAAATGTATCGTGTTAATATGTACACTAAATATTAAAACATATTCATACACATTCATATTTACTTGAATTAAACAGATCTCTGTTTTATTTTTCTAGTTATGAAGATTTTGGCAGTTTTTTGTTTTGTTTTTTTCAAAGAAATTTCTGTGAATATTCACAACTGCTTATAACCTCCAATTTTGCTCTTTTCTTAATGTAACTATAATTTCCATTTTCCCTCAATCATTCAAATAAATGTAATTAGTATCAAACTTAATTACTCATTAAGACATATTCCTTTTCAGGATATTTCCTAGGAAATTAAGAGATCACTGAAATAAGCCTTAATTAAAGAAATTAGGCTAAAACAACAGTTCTGTGAGAAATGAATGGTTTTATAGCTCAGTGTTAATACACATTCAGTCACTTACATCCCTCTTCTTGGATATACCTGCCTTTTTTATTTAAAAACCCCACTATGTTCAAATCTATTCTAGCAACTTTTCAGATATTTCTATAATACTACGACTTAGTCTTAGCATTCTGTGGTTGCACTTCCTCCTGATCCCCGATAGAAGCTGACAGAGATCAGTGTAGTCATTAGAAATGCTTCTGCATTATCATCACAGTGTTATCGCAGAGATGTACTCACTGATAATGACATGTGCTCCATTCCCTGAGAAATAGGCCCCTCTTTGTGTCTGTCCCTCGAAGCAGGGGCCAACACCATGGTTTGTGGTTGGATTTGACATTGCTGCTCCGTTCATTTTAAAATTGCGGATACAGCCAGACACACTTTGCTTTGGAAGGGCCTTCGTCTAAAAGTAAAAAAAAGAAATAAATAAAATATATGTATAGACATTATAATTTGCAAATTAATTGTTTGTGTGTATATTTGTGAGAATTGGCCAGTGTGTACCTTTTTGGCTTTGTTTTTTACCTTCAACTCCTTGTGGAGAGACTCTGGGACACTGCCGAGATACATAGGTGACACAAATTGCTGCATGGATGTCAATTCAGCATTTGTCAGCTGGCCATCCTGGGCTCTGATCCCATCCACAACCAATCGAAATTTCTTCTTCTCCAAACTGAATATGACCTACAGGCAACAGTCACCATACACATAAATAATAAAGTATTTAGCTTAATAATACATGTGATTAGTATGATATGAGTCCACTGACCGAGTGCCACTTTCCATCATTGTACTTCTCCCTGTTGAAGATCTCCTTCTGTTTGCCTACAGACAGTCTGATCCTGCCTTTGGATATGTATAAAGCAAGATGAGAGCGCCCCCCTCTGGTAGTTGCAAAGAACAGAAGGCCCTCAGGAGCTCGAGTCCTGACATCTAGAGAAAAGTGAGGTCTGGGGAGGTTGGGGAAAGGCATCATATTTAGTTTTTGTTTGTGTTGGCTCTGACATAAGTGTTGCATTGTTCTTGAGATGATAGACTCTGCCAACCACATGCATGCATGTGTAAAAAGGTGCCGTTTACTCACCTTGGTTGCAGGACCTGGAGTGGAAGGCTGTAACTCAGGCTGCTAACAGGGCCGCCCATGCGATAAGCATGTTGAACCAGGGCTGGTAAAGCACACTCTGATAGACTCTCATTTATCACCTGCATCACACCATCCTAAAACAGCACACACGTAAACAGAAACTCAGCACAAGGTTCAAAATTAACCCTGAAATCATTGTTTGTTCAGACATCTTTGGGAAGTCTCCAAAGGGGTTCCACTCTGTCAATAAATGAAGATGAAGGGGTACAACAATGTATAAGAATTACATAGTTAATGTATATAAAATACTACATACTGTTTTAAATTGCGGCTCCACAAACAGACAATGAAACAAAAGATAAGCGGGATGCGTTGGTACACTGAATAAATAAACACAGGGCTTGAACTAATTATTATTTTCATCATCAGTTCTCCTAAAGGTTATTTTATAGGTTAATGAACTAAAAGTTTGATCAATTAAATTTTAGAAAATGGTGAAAAAAGCTCATCACAAATTCTGAAAGCCTGAAAAGGCCTGAAAGTTATCTTCTTTAAATTACTTCTTTTGTACATCCAAAGGTCCAAAACCCAAATGTATTCAGTCTACTGTCATAGAAGGCTGAAAAAACCAACAAATATTGTGAACGAAGCTAGAAAGAGGGACCTTTCACATTCTTTGCTTCAAAAATGACTTCATATGTAATGTTATGTAGACCAGAAACGTCTCCAAAAGAGCGTTAACTACCAGCATGTAATGTAAGTTTTTAATGTTTATAGATGTAGGTTGGATAAATAGCCAGATATAACCTGGTAGTTATGATTTTATCACTTATGTAGTTAGCAGATGTTAGATAGATTAGATAGTAGATATTATGTAGTTAGTTGATGGTGGGTTAATTGGTGGGTCAGTGTGGATTCTGTATTTACAGCTACAAAATAATACATTAGACACTTTATCTGAGTTACATTGAGGTTTGTAACTACACCATGGAGTTTTTTTTGTAGTAGCACCATCCCAGCAAACGTTCTGCTTACTTAGATGTGTGTTTTGTTTCAACTAAGTCAAAATTTTGAGTTGTGCTTGTTAAACTGTTGAGTAGAGCATGAAGGAAAGTAGATGCTTATGTGATTTGAGTGATTTCAGCTGGGCATACACTCACAGGATAAAAGGGATGAAGTGCAGATATATATATTTTTTAATGGCTCATGAAGGCCTGATACTATAGAAAACACAAATATTGGATGAGGGTTGGCTTACATCAAAAACAAAAAATCACTTTACACACAGATATTACATAATAATAATCTGTAATATGAGAACTCCATGAATTACGACTGAATTTCTCGTAGTAGTGTACTGTGGCGTCAACTGACAATTGCTGAGCTCATGCAGCAGCTGGAAATTCATTAATTATTTGGGCAATCTATTGTGTGTCAGGGATAGATTGTGGTAGTGATATAACCTCTTTAATCAGATCCTCCAAATCAAATACATAGAACTTAGTGAATTATGATGGGCATGCAAGATCCACAGCGATCTGAAGAAGTTGTGTAGTCATGCTTTTGTGAACATAGAATTAAAATGTGTCTCAACCTTAATGCTGGGATCCCATTCAGAGTTTCAATAGATGGAAGACTTGGACTTGGTTGTTCAGCCAAGACAAGTTTATTTGCGTAGCCCAGTATTACATACAAAATCCCACAAAAGTTTACTGGCCCAGTCTCCATTTGATATGAGTTTTAATTTGAAATAATTAGACAAGTTTAAAATATATAATTTGTATTCCTCTATGTCCTTAAAAGTAGTATATAAAGGTATGCCAGTAATCAAATTACATGAATCTTGTCTGGTAAAACAGGACAGAAAATGCTGAAAACCTCAGTTGCAAATCCTGTTTTGTTTATTGAATATAACTGAAATGATTAGTACTTTGATTTAAATCATTATATAACCAGGCATGTGTGTTTCCATTAGGTGTGACAATAGTGAGTTAGACACGTGCTTGTGAATGATGTTAGAAAGTGGTTACATGAAAGAAAGAAAAGAGACGATATGAGTTGATTTCAAGCTTGTTATTCACAAGTTTGCAATTACTGGATTTTTAAATAGAATAGACAAAGATACAATACATTTAATACTTATTATGATTATTGGGAATGTTCATGCAACTTTTTTTTTATTTCAGTACACTGCAGATGAATGAGCGTGTACATTAGCAACAGAGCATTGTGGTGCAAGATGCCACTTTTTCATGTCAATATCAGATTCTTGTCAGCATCAGCGGGCTCCTTCTTCTTCATCTCTGGAAATAAGGCAGCAAAATATAATGTAAACAACGTTAACACACACTAACAATAGCATTCACTGTACAAATACATGAACATTACAAAGATTAAGGTGGGTATGACTTACTGCTAGTGAGTGGACTAGCGCACTAGTGGACTGAACAGTCAACTCACCGTATGTAATGAACATGCTAGTTTTGACAGTTACACCTTGACAAACAGTAATATCACTTCAGTCAAAGAAAACAGAACCACTTGCTTAGAAAATCAATCTTTGCTATGGATTACAGTATGTGTGGGCATGTACTACAAACACTCACCCTCTTTGAGCTGCGGTCCAGCATCTGTTGAGCAGGACTGTTTGCAGTGCACACATCCAAGAAGACATTCCCAGAAGAACCGAAGGTGCTGAAATCCTCAGCCTTGTACAGATTTGACCTGCAAACAGAGCAAATGACAGATACAATATAAATACCATACGTCAAAGTACGCAGATATTTGATACACAAACAATCAGTGTATGACTCCAACAATAAAAGCTGTACATTAAATAAATCTTGTAGTAATTATGCATCTATGTAGCGAGAAAATTACCGTCTTGTGTAGAGGTTGGAAATGCAGCCTTTGAACTCATTTTGTCCAAGGACCAAGGAGCCAGCTGTGTCAGTTGTGGAAGAGCTGCCGACGTGCGGCTGAGCCTCGTCTTCATCGTCGATAATAACCTCAGTCCTGTTTGGAAAAAAAACAAAACAATCATCATTCTATATTTGTTTGTAAACTATCATTAGATTCAAGCAGTTATTGAGTATGCCAGAGTGATTTGTTATATATTTGCAATCAATTTCCTCCTTCATACCTTCCAGCTCTTTTCTTTGCAGTCAAATAATGCCACTGGCCATCATTATATTGTTTGCTTGATTTCCACATTTCGCTGCTCAAAGTGACAATCACATAGCCATTTTGCAATGCAATATTCATCGACCCTTCACTCTGGAAAACAGAAGAAAAAGTTTAAAATCTGACCAATTTCATCCAAGAATCTGATTTCAAAAGTCACAGTTAAGTACTGTAAATGTTAAGTAGATGTGAGGACTGACCGCCTTTTTGTACTGCAGAATGAGACCCTGATTCTCTGTGCTCTTGAACCCAAGGGAGACGGTAACATCATTAGCCAGACTAAAGCCTGCAAGGTCAGATGACAGGGAGCTCCCCATGGTAAACTCTGCTTTACGTGTAATCTAGACAAGAACATGGACAGTTAATTAGATGACACACATAAGTCATATTAAGTGTGGTTTGGGTAGTGATATGAATGTTGGTAACTGGTTTGGGATATAGGGGTTAATGTCTTACCAAGGAATCCTTAGGACAACCGTTGCTGATGCCCACTTCCTCAACAAGAGTTTTATGGTTTCTATTCAGCTTTAAGTCCTGCATGCATCCTTTGAATGGCTGCATGGTGATGTTATCTCTGTGAGGAGGAACAGAAACTCAAGTTATTCTCGACAAAGTGTGAAAAGGTTGACCACCTAATTCACAACACACAATGATTGAGAGGAAAAGTAATGAGCACATACCTCTCCCTCAAATCTTGTGGGGCACCACCAATGTAGCATTCTTTAAATTTGCTGTAGTCGTAGGGAAGATCGAGGCTGACTACCGGTTTACTGTTCGCCCGGACTATTATTTTGTTATTGGAAGCATAGAACAGGATTTCTGTCAAGCCGTCCCTCTGAAAAAATGATAGTGGAGCAAGATGCAGTTGAATAAATGATTCTTTATTTGTCAACTGTTATCTGATTGAGTAATGTAAACTGCCAAGGAAGAACATGAGTGATTGCAGAAAACAAAAAAAGCTTCTTACCGGGAATATTTTCAAATTATCTGTGGCAGCTTCAAGCAAATTACTACGTAGAAAAATCATGCCCCTCTCCATCGTTAAGGTGAAGTAATTGCCCTATTTTGAAGAGAAAGAAGAGTAACCACTATTAAAAATGCCTTAAAACGTTAAGAGTTATAGAGTAACCATACAAAAAATAATTTACCTCATTTTCCAAGTATAAGAGCAGACCGTTTTCTGAACGAGTGTAGATAGACATACTGATGTAGAGTTTAGAATCTATTTTCATTTTGCCATATCCAGTGCCTTCAAAGTAGCTATCGCTCCCTCGTGATTTATATCTGGATAGAGAGGAGAAAAAGTCAGGAAATCACAGCCTTTGTTCATCTTTAACAATTTATCTCTAAACATGTTTACTTGAGCAGATTATATGTCTGTTTGTGTTAAAAAAATTACCCATTACAAAAAAATGACTACCCTTTTTCTATCCCCACATATTCAGGGTCAACTCAGTGGGGCTGGGGACCACTAAACCATCCAGTGGGCACGAAGAAGGGCAAAAGATATCACATAGGGCTAACAAACTGACAAACCAACCTGACCATTTGCAAAAGAAAGACTCAGGTCACTACAGGAATCAGGGTTGTATTAGATGCCACATAGAATGCACTAGTGCCAAGTTTAAAACCTTTGTTAGGGCAGGGATCAAAAAGGGGTGGGATGGAAATCTGTATCCATTCATGCCACAGGGGCGACATCAAAAACTGGGGTTGGGTGAGACTGAAAATGTCACTTGATGGCAATAAAATGAATAGACAACCTGTTTTTTGTTGGGGTTTTTTTTGTTTTTTTTTGCTTAATATTGAAATAGTATCACAGATTAGAAGCATGTTTTTAATATCTAGTTACTCTAGTCACTAATCACACCAGGACCCACCTCCTGCATGGAGTCGTAGGATTGATCTTCTCTGCATTTTTGAAGTTATAGAGGCTGATGACTTTGTCGTTAAAAGAGGAGAACTCAATGCAGCCATGGTACCCGGGGTAGTTGAGAGAAGCTGGTGGCTGAGGAGAAGCAAAGGATATTAATAAAACCCATGCTAGCTAAAACAATATAATGGTATTCCTGTTCTTATTTCCTTGTTGCTTACAGTGAAGCTGCTAGGGTAGCCTCCAACATAGAAAACAATATCGCTGGGAGTGACATCCAGGAGGTTTTTGTTCTCCTCTCCTTGCTTAGTATTCTCAATTAGCTGAGTGCTTGAGGATCTGGTGAGGACCATCTTCGCATCTTGATAAATTCTAAAATGTTGAAAAAGGAACAGACAGAGCTTTGTAGTAAGTCACAGAGTGAAAATAAAAAGTATACATACAACACTGAATACAACAGAATTCGGTTTACCTGTGAAGGTCCACTCTATCAAACTTGGCCTGCTCAAATTGAGATTCAGTGATGGAACCTGTTTTCATCTCCATCTCGACTCCGTTAAGCTTGTACACCCCGTACAGCACGTTTTTTCTTAGGACCATACCTATGTAGTTCTTAGAGGACTACAAAACACAGTTTGTTAATGCACTGTGTGGAATTACAAACTAAATCTTTATATCAAAACATTCACATACATAAGTCACTTACATCTCTGTTGCCAAGGTACAACACAAACATGTCATCTTTGACATTGGTCTGTCTGCGTCGGCGTCTTCCATCTCCCCTACCTCCACTGGTAGGAGGTCTCTGCAGCGACAGAGACAGATCTGTGTAGGCCTTCAGATCATCCAGATTCTTTGGTGGACGCAGCTCCACATGGCCATCGCCTGTGAACTTCATTGGGACCACAATCTGGAGAAGAGACAAAACCAAGGAAATTAGACATGGAAAAATAGAGGACAGGTCGATTTGATTGAGAGTGGGACCTTACCCTGTTAGCTGCATCCCGGGCTTGTTCAATGAGCTCTTTGATCTTCTTGATGTTCCCAGTTATGTTGCTAGTGGAGAACTGCGAGGTCAGGTTCTCCACCTCTGAGATCTTATCATCCAGAGATGGGATAGTTTTCAACAAGTCCTTCACTGAAAGTACAAAGTAAGAGGGAGAAAACAAAATGTAATTTAATTGGTTATTCTGTACCGTAAAGTACTAAAAAAGTATTAACTAATGTGCCTGTAGAGATCTGTTCAAAATCTCACCTGTCCGGTCCACACTGTCCAACACATTATTCAGGTTGGAGTCCACAGGAGTGACACTGATCTTGTCAACTTCTTTTCTGATGTCATTCAGTTTGTTCATGGTGTCAGTGGCCGTGCCATTGGCTGAAGCTGCCTTCCTCTTGGCTTCATCAATTATATTACCGATGTCATCTGATTTGAAGAAAAATGAAGAGAAATTATGAACTAGAACTACAGAACAGAACTATCAGTCAAATAGTCATGCTAATCCTATAATGCCTTGACTTGTCCTACCTCTCTTGATGTTTTTTAATTGGTTCTCTGCATCAAGCAGGTCTTTCTGAAGAGCTTTCCTCTTCTTGTCAGCGTTCTGCGTGCGCTCCATCAGGTCAGTAAGGTTATTTGCGGCGTCTATTTGAGAAAAACAAGAATTAGCGACTGAGCTATTGTGCTGTTTTAAAAACAACAGTTTAATAGTAGGACTGACTTACTTTTGAGGTCTTTCTCTGCCTTGTTTGCATTCTGCAGCAGGTTTTCGCCGTTCTTTTTCAGGTTTTTGGCTCTTTCTGTCAGGTTCTGTTTCTTTACATTCTAAAAGAAGAAAAAACTATTTGGTTAAAGTGAAAAGATATTCTCAAAGGTTATATTCAAACATTCAAATCGATATTAAATTGGACATCATTCCAAGAAGCTAGTACAGTTACTTAATGTTTAAAGTATCAAGTTTGTGGCTTACATTCAAGGCATTGTCTGCTGCATCTTTGGCCTTCTTAGCTGCAATCTCAGCAGCATTAATTGCATCTGTGATGTTCTTGTAGGCATCAATAGCATCTTTGGCGTTACGCACTTCACTGCGTCCACTTGCAGTCTTCACGGTACTGTAATACATGATAACAAGGAAGAAAATGAACCCAAGACACATAGAGAATGGACGCACAAAACATAAAAACACACATTTGAAAAGAACTGAACCAGAATCAACCAAATCCACTGATTAAAGCTTGTGTGTTTATTTATTGTATGCACAAAAGACTTACTCCTCAAGTTCCTTTGCCAGCTTGGCGAGGTTCTTAGCATGTTCCTCTGCTGCCTCCACAATGTCCCCCTTGGCTGCAGCCTTGGAAATCTCATTCACCTTCTTGGTCAAGTCAGTCTTGGCACCATCCATTTGTGCTGCCAGCTGTTCATATTCCTGCAGAGAAGAAGGGCAGATGAAGTTATATCATGAGAGCAGGAAATGCCATTTAACTCACCTCAGAGCACAAGAGGACACGACTCAGTGTGAGATTAGAGATGAGTCCGATCATTACAACATAGCTGCAGTGCATCAAAATGTTTTGGTTTATTTGGATGCTGAGATGCAACACAATATATGTTAAGTGTGCAGAGAATATTTTAGGTAAAAAGAACATGCAGGCTACAGTTTGTCAAGCGTACCATTTTGCTGTCGGATAGCATTTTCGCCAAATCCTTTGTTTTCTGCAGCTCATCTTCTGCCATGGCCATCTGGCTCTCGACTACCTTCCGCTCCTTTTTTAAGTCTTCGATACGTTTCTGCAGGGAGAAAGTCAATTTAGAGTACAACTGTGTAAATACTATGCTATACACTTTGATCTTATAACCATGTCATCATTGCTGTGCTGACATACATAATCCCATGTATAAATATGACCCTCATTGCTATTTCTTTCCTAACCATTAACCAACAAGCCCACGTGATTCTCATAACTGATTAACTACTTGTGAGTTAATACCTGCAGATCTCCCAGTGCCTGAGCATTCAGTCCATTCTGGGTGTTGGCTTTTTTCACCAAGTCTGCTGCCTCCTTGATAGCCTTGTCCAGGTCCTTCAGCTTGTCCTCATAATTCTTCAAAAGGCCCTGAATCTTCTTTGCTGCAGCCTCATTCTGGTCACACTGCTTGCTTACATTAGTTTTGATGTAGTCTAGCACTAGAAAACAGAATAGAATAGGTGAATGAAACTGTTATCAGCTGGTGTGCAGTGATCTTTAAATCTTTCGACATCAGAGATTTATGTATCTTACGTTTCTTGGCCTCGTCTCTTTCTTTGTCAGCAGCTTTCTTTTCAGGGGTGAAGTTCCTATTCTCCATCTCATCCACCATTTGCTGAGCATCTTGTAGCATTTCAGACAGGTTTCCACCGGGTGTTGGGGTACCACTTACACCGCCCTCGTTTAGTTGGTCCAGCAGCACTTCAAACACACAAAAAAAAACAAACACTTGTTAAAGCAAATATTTAGGCTCTGATAGTCAGTGCCCTTAAATTTTATTGGAAACTATTAGACTAAATATAAAGATCAGCTACGTATGGTGATGAACCAAACATAAATGCAGAAAACAGTAGAAAATGGAGATTAAGATAGTTAAAAACAAGATATTAAGTCACTACAGGATAGAGTTGTGCTGCTAAATTAAAGTTTCCCTTCACCTTGGATTTTCTTGAGAGTGTTTCGAATCTCTGAGTCCAGATCTTTAGCCCTCCTGTGGGTTCTTTCAACATCTTCCACAGCCTTGTCAGCCTCATTAGCCCTTTCATCTGCCTAAATAAAAAAAAGCAGACCGACAATACACATTTACACACTTATTACTATATGCTGATATTTTAATAAAATGCCAGGCCTCGTCTCCAGCACTCTACCTTGTCTTTGAGGGAGCTGATGTCATCTGAGAGATTCTCTGTGTCATCTTTCAGCTGGTTGACTCTAGATTTTTGGGTGTTGATGGTGGTGCTGTATTTGTTGACAAGAATCTGCAAAAAGCACAGTAGCAGGAAGGTAAATGAAGCTGCACAAAGTCATCTTCAGATGAAGTAGTAGTGTATCGGAGCTTGAGGCTGATGGGGGTCATTTTCAAATGGTGCTGTGGGAATTATATTTGTGCCTCATGAAGGCACACTCAAATGAAGTGGATGTAAAAAATGAGATTATAAGAGAACAAGAAGCGGCAGGTCGGTGTGACAAACTTCCAATGGCATCCAATGGTGTGGTTTCTAACTTGTGTCGACACACAGGCTGTCGGACAAAATTCACTGAGATTGCATATCGGCAGGAATCCCAAATGTTTGAACAAGCACACCCATCCTGTGCCATACTGTTTGTGTGTATGTGTCGGAAACATGTGCAAAGTTCAAATTATAAAAAAACAAACAAAAAACAACAACAATGGATCTCATTGTGCTTGCGACAATACATTTGGCATCGAGATTTGGCATCATTTCTTGACTTTTATGTCTACACAGAATCTATGACTCTTAAATATCTTTACACGCTCTTCTTCCTCTTCGTCTTCACACCTATCTTCAGCCTTCAGAGTACACTGATATGTTACCTTGGTGTCGTACATGGCCTGTTCCAGCTTCTTCAGCCTGTCCTGAGAGGACATGCTGGCATTGGCGTTGTCCAGTTGGCCCTTGATCTTTCCCAGCTCATCATCCAACTTCTCTAGATCTTGTAGTAAAGTCTGGGCACAGCTATCACACTCTGGAACACAAAAGAGGATTGGATTAGCAAAGGATCATACTCAATTCATTGTAAGCTGCATGTCACGACGGCGGACCTCAGTTGTTTTTAATCACCTTGGCAGTGCTCATCGGTGTTTGTGTCGCCTGGCTCCAGTGTGTTCTTGCAAACTGGAGAAAGAGTAAAAGAAAATAGCATTTAAATGAAATGTATGATGATATATAAGATTTTAAAAACAGTACAACTCAATTGAGCTAATTAAAAAGTGGATTCATGCATTGTTAAGTTCACAAACTAACCTCCAGTCCTGGGATCACAGTTGTTACCATTGCCATTGCAGTTACAGGGCCGACAACTTCCTCCTGGTGTCAGTGGATCACCATAGTAACCAGGAGCACAGCTATGGGAAAGACAAATAAGAGAGAGTGAGTGATAAACTCAGACTATTCTAAAATACACAATATCTGCACAGTTTTTCAACATCATTACTTGGCTTGTTAAACCAATGTGTCCACACTCACCTCTCACACTTGTCCCCAGTGTAACCGGCTCTGCATATACACTGGAAGTCTCCAAAGACTTCTCTGCAACCTATTGCAAAACTGCACATTGATAGAAAGATCATGATTTAATTCTTGAAATCTTTAATTCTTCTATTTAATTATAGTACAGCTGTTTGGTCGTGTTTTGTTTTTTGTTGTTTTTTTCACCCACCTGTTTGTGGCCACGCTGAATGGGCAGGGGCAAACTCTGCATGTCCTCTGAGCCGCGTTGCCATAGTAACCTTCCTTACAGCGTTCACATCGATCCCCAGCTGTGTTGTACTGACAGTTCTGAAAATGATATAATGTATTCATTAAACCACTTGTAAACCATATGTGAAGAATGAAGTGAGCGAAGAAGCAAAATACCAGACAGAGAATGTACAAAAAAAACAAAACTCAGGTACTGAGTGTGCACTGCGGCTAGCTTTTTCACACACATGCTGTACCAACTCGACCGAACATCAAGTCCTTTATTACACTGAAGCAGGAATGCAAACATCTGAAGCCAAAGAGGAAAAGACATTTCCCTGCCAATCAATCAAAGAGAGTTTGTTCAGCCCGCTTGTGTCCATTTGGCTTTGAGCTGCTAGGGTGTGGATCCATGTACTCATTACACACACACACACACACACACACACACACACACACACACACACACACACACACACACACACACACACACAGGCCTGGTCTTGAGTATGTTGCATAACAATCACACAACCGAGATGGCTGAGATTTTGAAGTACGTAAAGAATTATTCCCCCATCAAGGACAATAATGAGCAAGGGGGGCGCCATAACGGGAAAACAGGGAGCCATATCAAATAATGCTTTTGATGCGCTGATATAAAAACCACAAAGCTATGTGCCCACCGCAGAGGTCTAGACTCTGACTAAACTGTGGCTCACACACTGGAGCAGCTGGGCCAGGTGTAATCACTCTTGGTTTTAGGTGTGTGTGGGTGTCTGCACTGTGGGCCTGTGGTCATAATGCCATTGATAAGAGTGAAGAGTGAGTGTGTTTCTTACCAGGCACCTCCCTGTCTTCTCTTCACATTCATCAGCCAGGCCGTTGCACTGACAGGGCACACAGCGGCCCAGGAAAGGCCCACTGCGATCTCTGTAGTAACCAGGAGAACATTTCTGGAAAAGAAAAACATAAAATAAATGATAAATTAAATGAACTTTATGTTATTAGCACAACTATGATGCTAGAAGGGGCAATATATCTCTAGATAAAATCTGCTATCATGATCATGATATTATTTTTTTTGAAAATTACTACTGAGAAACATTTAATAGATTAAATAACAGGAGATTCTGTTTTTGGCTAATCCAGTGGATTAACAAATTAAATAATTAAGTTTGTTCATTACAATGATGTAAAAAAACCTGTAAATTACAGTATGAATGTGAATAAAACTCTCAAATCTTTGACTTCTATTCAAATGTACACAACACCAATTATCGCTGCAGTTTGTCAGACAGACTAAACTTTTAAAAGCCCAAACACAGAATCGGTTTTATTTTCCCTAAACAAAGCAGTGTTTCCAGAGATTTAGCCTTCACAGCGGATGATTAGAAACTACTCCCCCCAGACAGGGAGAGCCTGTTTGGTGTCAAGAAGTGTGAGAATCTGCCGAGCACAAAGCAGTGAACTTGACCTGAATTGAATGCCTGCCCTTTGCTTCCAGAGATAAAAGTCTTCAGGTCACCAACAAGCCACACCTGAGACGTTGAGAAATGTAACCTACAGCTACGGTAAAACAACATCCCTTCGACAACAAGATAAGTCACATCTTCACTGATTTTTACCTGAATCTGAAAACCGGCAGAGCTGTCATTAACAGAAGGAAAGAGAATTGTCTGTCCTCTGTCATGTACCGAGGGGTAGCGTACCACCTGGGTACCTTCATCGTTCACTGATGGATACTCTATCCTCTGAGTTCCCTGGTCCTGAAGTGAAGGGTACTGTATCCTCTGAGCCCATCTGTCATGATGCCTGGCATAGCGTTGTCGCTCCCCTCTTTCATAAGGCCTGTGTCCAGCGCAGCAAAGTTCAATAAAAGTCCAACATAGCAGGGTCTGTAACAAAACCCCTGTACGCCGCCGTCTATCCATACACGTATCTGACATTCCTAAAGTTTAGTCTGTGTGAAATAATGCTTCACACTCCTCTGCCTCAGCCTCTTAAACACAAATCCTCACACTCATGCACACGCACACAAATAGGACACGCCCCATCTCGTACCTGAGTCAGTCTTGCAGATCAGCATGAGTGTATGCAGGCACACAAGTACATACATGCAACTGTTGACATGCACTCTCTCAACTTTTTTCTCTCTCTCTCTTGCAAATACACACACACACACACACAAATTGAGACACATTCAGACAGTGAAATGGACAGGAAATCCACTGTTAGGACTTCTAAATAGAGAAAAGGAAAATCACAATATTGTAAATGCTGCTGTGTTTACTTAAAGCTACAGAGTGTGGTGATAAAGCCTCTACATGAAAATGCAAGTTGAACATTCAACAGTGGATTAATATTTTGTATATATGTGTGTGTGTGTGTGTGTGTGTGTGTGTGTGTGTGTGTGTGTGTGTGTGTGTGTGCGCGCGTGCGTGTGTGGTTTGTAACACTGTTTGTGCAAGCCAATGTGACTGAGGGGAAAGTCAGACATCCTCAGACAACAAACTCACGCCTGAATCACGCTCCTCAAACACACATAACAGACACAACTGGGTGTGTAGGCTGTACTTTCAGACACACGCACGCACTGTGGGTGAACTCAGGAGAACGCACTCAGGTTTATGAGTAACAGTGTGTTGCCAACTGCCACACCTTAATGTGTCAAGGTGAGGCACCTTGTCATACAGCCTCTAGGCACATAAAACTTCCTCTAAAACACTCCCAGTGAGATGATGGCTCATGTATACACAGGTAGGTTACCACATCTATGGCAACAGCACTCACTCAAGATAAACATTTCAAACCTTTCTTGATATTGCTGTTTCTCGCCACGAATAAAATGATCTCATACATAAAAGAAATCCCTTTTAATTAGTGGTTGCTCCATTCTCTTTCTTATTAGCTTTTGTGAGCTGCAATCATGTACAAACAAATCAGATATGAGACACACAAACACACTCAGTCAAGTCAGTACCATTCCCAGGATAAAAAGAATTCAAGTAAAGCTTTTCCTTAGCAACTACATCAGGGTTGTTTGCTCTACATTTCTGTGAGCTGTAGCTACGCCAGTGATTATGGCTGTATAATCACTAATATTATGTCTGCATGATTGTGCATCACATCCCAGCCTGGGGCTACACAATTTGGCTGTTCGTCTCTCTGGATGGTATTTTCCAGTACGTTCCTTAGATTATAAATTTTCCCTTTAGAAAAAGGGTGTGGTGCTTTCTTCAGGCGTGTCCAGACACCCTACCCTAAAAATATGAGGAGGAGGTCCAAATTCTAAAACATGACAAGATGCCTTTTCAACACCTTGCGTCACTCTGCTTGTTAGCTCCACTGCTTCTCAGACCTGACAAAATGACTCTAATCTCACCATATTTTCTCTTCTCTCACATTTTTTACACATCTTTATGGATACTTTTTTGAAGTCTAAAAGTTTATTTAGTCTGGAAGAGTCAATGAAGCTGTGATTATAAGCTTTTTTTTCTAAATCTGTTTGATTTGAAGATACACAGGTTTGTGAATAATCATATGCTCTTCTAACGTTTATCTACAAACCTTTACACCTTAGTTTTATTCAAGGAAAAATAAAAATGAGCAGTAATGAGGGATATCTGATCGCCTTTGAACCCCTCACCTCACAGGAGTCTCCGGTGTACTGAGGAGGACAGGAACAATCTTCCACAGTGTTTCCAGGACCACCGGTCCCTGTATCAGTCGCCCCTTCAAGGCCCACCTCGCCTAAGCTGAGCCGCTGAGTCTGAGTAAAGTACAAGGCTCGGATCCTCAGACCAACCAGACCGGCTAGGACCATCATCAACTCCTCTCTGGAGACAGGTCTGTTGGTGATAGCATGGCGCCAGTTTCTCTGCAGATAACAGATCAATTATTTTGTGACTATGTGTGACACATTCATTCACTAGTCCAACTTTCAGGGCATTTACCTCCAGGAGCTGGACTCTGCCCTGATACAGCCTGTCTGGAAGTGGGACTTGTGGAGCCATGTGGATCAGGGTCATATTCCGACCCTAAGGGGGAGATAATGAGATGGATAAATAAACTGTGTTTCTGCCAAAACAAAATAAGCAAGGTCTAATAGTATAGAAACTTAAAGCACTACGCACAGTCAGCACAACATCAGGTCTTCTGTCCAAGAGTGTCATCCCCTCACTGGGAATCCCAAAGGATTTGGACTGGTAGGTGAGGAAACCACCATAAGAAGAAACCTAAGACAAAAGGAGAAAGTCCAAATATCTGTTAGCTTATCTGAAAGGATTGCAGACAAAGAGCTTAACGGAAAACTCGGTATCTATACAACCTGGGTCTAATTTCACTGCTAGGAAGTAAGAGTTATAATAATAGTAATAATAATAATAATAGAAACTATCATTATCAGTTCATCAGTTATAATAGCATTTTAGGTTTTAGGGTGTCCACAAAAGCAAAAGAAAACTTAACAAAACTATATGGAAGTGAAAACACATTTTAAAGGATCAGTGTGTACCCTTTAGTGGCACCTAGCGGTGCAGTTGCTGATTTACAACCAACTTGCCTCACCCACTTCTTCATAGCACGAAGGAGAAACTATGGTGGCTGAAAAATGCCCCAAAAAATTAAAAATAATTTTTAATATTGCCTTTTATTTTGTAATAAAGTAACCATAACATCTTATCTCTGTAAACACTGCATCTGTTTCTATATTAAAACATACTGAGAACAGTATTCTCGCTGTCATGATGCTCTCTCCATTCTTTGACTCACTCTGTTTCCCAGGTAGGACGATGGTGCCACCCAGTGTAGAGTCTGAATTGTGGGAGGAAGCTCCTGGATGTCTGCCACCACTGTGTTACTGGCTGTGTTCAGCACAGAGGTGACCTCCTCCTGGTCAGGGCTTTCCAAACGCCAGGCCTGCATCCCAACAAACTAATAACGGGGAATATTTAGGGGTTAAAGTGAAAAATACATTCACATGCATTGTGTTCACAATTCATAGGTGATAAGTGACTCTGTGGGTTTATAACATATACACATACTATTACAAATAAATTAGCTTTACATGAAACAGAGGTGTATTAAAGAATGTATCCAGATCCCATCACATTCCTGAGCAACATGTTCAGCTTTCAATAAAAACATAATAAACACGTAACTGCTATCAGCCAGAAAGCTTTGCAGGCATAAAATTTCCAAAGGCATTCACAGACATGCAGGGGCACGAAAAGCAAACACACCTTCCCCCTGCGTTTGCTGGAGCTCTGACACCGGTCAGTTGCTCCGAAGCAGAAGCAGCTGGTACAGCCATGAGGGTTGTAAAGGTCAAAATAGAAGGAACCTTGCCGACATGTATCACACTTGACACCAGCAACATTTCTCTACAAACATGGCAGCAATAACAGAGAGACAGTCAGAGAAAGGGAAAAAAAACAGACAACAACAACAGACAACAAAAACAGATAAAAATGACTAAAGAGACGTTTTTAAATTTGATGAAATGAACTCACCTTGCAGAGACATCTCCCCGTGTCTGGGTGGCACACGTCTGGTGTGACACCACCTTGCTTACAGTTGCAAGGTATACAGTCAGGGAAGCGATAATAACCTGGAGCACAGTGATTGCACTGCCGGCCCCCAATCCTCGGCTTGCAACTTCATAAAAATACACAGAGTGTGATTTATAAAACAGTTATATGGGGTGCATGCATTTATAAAGTCAGACATGTCCAAAAAGAAGGAAAGTAAGAACCCAAACTACAGTTACACATCAAGATCAATATGAAAATAAAGTATAATCACATTTTATGCATTACTGTACAGTATGTTGCTTTATGGTGCTATTTGTTCTTTTATTAACAGAGACATCACCTGAGAGCTGGAGATGATTTTGAGCCTCAGAACATACATGACAGAAAAGACAATTTATATATCAACACGACTGGACTGTGAACTAATCCCCTCATTTATCACTTCAAGTGGTTTGGTGTCATGTTTCACTTTCACTGTTTAGAGGCTGCAGGCCTCACATTCCAGCCTTTTTCATCGCTCAAAAATTAGAGCACGAAAGAAAGAAAGTATTGGAAAAGGACAACCATTACTGCACTGTTTAATTTGCTAATCACACTAATAAACTCTAACTTCCAGTCTCAATAAGTGCTCAGCCTTGTTGGTAGGAGGTTACCACTTACCTGCATTGTCCGGTGATGCGGTCACACTCAGGCCCCGCGTTGGCTTTAATGCCGTTTGGAGAGCACTCGCAGCCCTCGCAGCCAAGCAAAGGGTGATAGCTGAAAGTCTGACTCTGACACACATCACAGGCTGGTTTGACTGTCTGAGGAGGGCAGATACACCTTCCTGTCACCTCGTCACACAGCCGGCGGCCACACTCACATGCTGCAGAAAGAAAGACAGAAGGTGGACAAATAAATTTGGATCAGAAAGATAGATCACATTCTAACCAGAACAGGAAGAAGTAACCATTTGTTATGGAATTTTCTATCCTTAGGTTACACGAGGTCACGTGTGGGCCTTGAGGTCCTCGGCAGTACTAATTGTTTGGCTTTGACTGGGAGCAGTAGGTGCCAGTCTATCTCAACACTGTGGTGGCCAAGGTCGAAGAGACTCTTGCTGCCTGCTTAGACATAATAGATAGCTGGCCGTTGACGTTCCAATTGGCAAAAACAGACATCTGTGTCTCCAGACTAGAATATGTTGACAATAACACCGTTCTTGGTAAAAACATTCTCTTTGTCTCATTTGGGGCGTATAGTATTTGTGGTGCTATCTTGAGGTTTAAAGTCTATCCACCAGCACGAGTTCGGGAGAATGTGAGACCGACTCAGGCACTTCTGATGCACTATGAGAGTGTCTCTAATTCTCCTTGATCAAGCGACAATAAATATTACAGCATAAGACATCAAAGGCTTCCGAACACTTCTTTACTCCTGACCTCACCATTGACCATTGATTCCAGCAATTTCTCCACAACACCATTCACTCACGTCTGCAGTACGGAAAGCCGTAGTATCCTGTGGCACACTTTGTGCACTGTTGACCGATGACGTGCTGCCTGCAGGGACACTGTCCTCCTACTGGGTCACAAACGGACCCTGTGGAGCCAGACTTGTCACAGTTGCAAGGTAGAGCGCCGTCATTATAGGCTGCTGCAAGAGAGCGGGCAGAGTCTCTGCAGAACTGTGAAGAAGCTCTGGGGCTGAAAGGGCAGAAAAATAATTTTTCATATACAGATGTGGTTTTATACTCCATCATCACAGCCAGAGGGCACCATTTCTGTGAAGTATATTGTAAAACTGCTGCACTGATGAGCACAGCAAACAAAGTATCAATATTTCAGAGATAATAAGAGAGAAGAAGAACAAAATCATGTCTGATCACATTGTCAAAGTTCAATTTCAGATGAATTTGAGTCCTTGTTTCACACATGGTGGATACCTACTCAATATAGAAACCTTCTCCTCTGCATTGTTGTATGAAATCTGCAGATTTATCCAGCGGTTTCTCTCTTAGGAGATCAGGAGTGTAACTGCTGTCAGGAACCAGCAAGATATAATCCTAAACAGAAGATAAAAATCATAGCAAACAAACATTCAGTTAAATTTGTGTTATGTTATCTGAAGATGTGAAAGGAAAGCAGGTGAACAAGAAAGCAAAGCAAAACCCAACCGGCCCCCTCCTTAAAGAGGTTGGAAGCTTTGCTTTTATAAAGCTGTGTGGGGCTGCCAGGTGGAGTACAGTCCCTTCATTGTTGTTGTTGGGCATATGGCATAACACTGAGGAGAGAGGACCTGAGCATGCCAAGCCCTGAACCTGAACAACTCTAATACAAAACAGACTCCTCAAAGCTGCGTAAAGCTTTACACAGAAGAATGTCTTATTTATTTATTTGTTTCACAATTCTATCATTCAATTCCCATTTAATTTAGTGGATTAATATAATTTGGACAGTGTTTGACTGATCACATAAGCCACTGACCAGAATAAGCGTCTTCCTAGGTGGCACGATCACAGAGATGGTGGGCTGCTGCCAAGAATTCTGGTCAAAGTCAAGGGCAATGCGATCATCAGCGATCACAACCTCTCTACAGCCTGTGACCGCAGGGCAGAAGGATGCATTTATTGAACCTGTAAGACAAGTTAAAGGAGTTAGAGTTGAGTAGAGAAAGAGAAAAAATGCCAGCATGCCGCACAATAATCCATTCCTCCTTTAAAGCCATGTAGGGAAGTGTGTCTAAGGTCTTTGATCATCTTGTCAAGAGCACAGGGACTTAATCTGCTATGAAGGAGGAGTCACCCCCTCTCTTTCCCAGTCACTGCCAGATAAACCATGCTTATATCCAGTGGGAGCCAATAAACTCTTTAATTGTATTTCATTAGACAGGAGTAAGCCTACCACTCACCCTTCCACTCACGTCCTGCGTTCACTCGGACCTCCACGGGGAAGGAGGTATGTTCAGGCTGGTGATAATGGACCACAACTACATACCTGCCCGGGAGGGGCACATTGGGAGTGAAACTTATCTCCGTCTGGGAAAAGAAATGAGGAGAAAGCTTAAGCTCCAAACTGTCAGTCATGGTGAAATTGAAAATTAATGTCAGGGCAGAGGTTGCTCATTAAATGTCTCCAACACCTAGCAGCAGGGTGAAATCCAGAAAAACTCAAATTATTCAACAAGGTTAGAAAGGGCAGAGTTTTTACCTGAGGGAATTTAAGCAGTATTCCATCACTCTGAGGTTCATGGACAGGGAACACCCCGGTCTGTCGTCTCCATCTGTAATCCTCATTCTCTCCTCGTTGGGGAGAAACAGCTGGTGCTGAAGATAGCTGTCCATCACGGGCAGCATACAAAATCCAGGCTGAGGCTGGCTTGTCAAATTGCCTCAGAATGCAGTGCCGACTGCGGAAACATTAAACAGCAACAAGATGTTGTTACCTAAAGCATGTCGATAGTGTTTGAGGTGTTTGCCAAGTGCTATCTTAACAGAGCAATGTGAGTTGTTAGAAGAGGGAAAACTGTCGCCTGTCAGAGGTTGCAACCAATGAAAGTACATTAATCTCCAATAATCCTTTTTTAAACCATGAAATCCTCTGGTTATCACACAGCCTTGCATCAATGTGCAGAAATGCTGACATCAGGCACTAAATATACACACACTACACAAGGAAAGCTTTAGTATTACAGGCTAAGTTCTTCCCATTTTCACTCCAATATTTGGTCAAACTCACTTCCCTGAATTTTCCTCTTGGCCAGATTTAGAAATTAAATTGGTACACAAACATGTCAATATGTTTCCTACTTTTAATCTCTAGCCCTAAAAAAGATCTTTAATATTCTGTAAATATGGACGCATTGTTTTGTAAAACAGAGAGTAAAAAAAAAACCATTTGACCCAAAAAAAACAGCATAGAAGCAGATAAATATAACAGCAAACATTTTAAATGCTCAGTAGTGCACAAACAAACACAGTTGACACACAGATTGCATATTAAACCATCACTGCATATCACGTTTACTTGTGATTTGTTTTGCTTAATTAACAATTGTAACTACCTCTTTGTTTACATGAATGACAGGACTCACTGACAGCTGGAATCACATGTGTAAATTTAACACGTAACGTAGTCATTAGGTACAAAGTGAGAGTAAATTTAGTGTGACAAAGAGAGACAGTTTGACCCATAGTCCAGCCTCAGGTATATGACCTTGCCCAGCTGGAGGAATGTGCATAATCACACCTGGAAAACAGATGTGTGTCTCCATACACAACAACACAACACAACACAGAGGTCTCATCTTGTAGCATTATCTTCTTAACTGCAGCTTACATTCTCTGTGTGACCATGTTATTAAAGGCATGCAATGAAGCTTATTAAAGGTGACGTACCTGTTTTCAGTGAAGCGGCCATGAGTGGAGACACAGAGCACCTTGGGGTCCACATACTCAATGGAGAACTCTTCTGCAGGGACTGCATACACTTTATACTACAGAGAGAGACAAATGTATATTTAAACTGCAAGCTGCTGTCAAGATATTGAGTTATTATAAATCAAACACTTCTCTCACCAGCAGGAATGATGCAGTGGACGTTTGCAGAAGGATCTCTGTCTTGTGAGAAAGCTGCAACATCGTCACCTGATTACTGCTGTCCACTGCCACACTCCGGCACAAAAAGCTGCAAGATTTAAGGCACACAACAGCTGAGAAACATTTAAATGTTTTAACTTTAAACACACAAATCAACAAAATATTAGTACAAGAGATGAAGAAGCAACAAATGTAGGACTCACCTGTAGGCACAACTGTAAACGTTTGCTCTGGCTGGGATGTGGCCACCTGACTGGCCACTGATTAGTATGTTGACATTCTGGACAGTGTCCACCTCGCTGGCGTACTCCAGGACAAGGGCGTATGGACCAGGATGAGGCACACGTAGACTCAGCTGGAGTTGCGACTATGCCAAACAGTTCATACAAAGTTGTTTTATTTCATTTTAAAGAACTTCAATAAAAAAATAAAAAAATAAAATGAGGTAAAAGATAGTCAGTAAAAAATTATTCTGGACTTTGAAACAGTTGATAAGAACCTCTCCAAGGACCTCAGTCTGTTTTATAACTTTGTGTTCAACCTATTCATGCTTTAAAGTTGATTCACTACAATATTGAAACCAAATTCTGGATCCAACAGCTCGGTATTTTATGTACACATGTAAGCAAATCCAGGCCTACTGCTGTACCTGTCTGCCACTGAGATTGGCCATCTCAGGGTGATCCGAGGTGGGACGCCGCACACGAGCTTGCCTCCTTCTGCGCCCGCTGCGACTCGAGAGTTTTCCTTGTACACCAAGTGCAGAGCTGAAGCCATCCATGGCTACATGCTTATACAGCAGACAGCTGAGACAGAGATACACAGGTACAGGCATAGTCAGCATGAACATATTCATAAAATGTTGCCTAGCAGACTCTGTAATGCAATGAATATTTGAAATTTATGACATCTATCGCTTTCATACACTAATGTCATGCATTTTACAGTCTATTGAAAAATTAGGCGACTTCACACCTTACCCTTTGGGATATCAAATCATCTGTACACCATGATTTATTACAGCTATAAAAAAAACATCTTAAAACACAAGAATAAACCCTCATATTTATAATGATTGGATCTGTAGGGTCTTGTTAGGTTTTGCCTAACCAAGCCAATAATTGCATGGATGGTATCTGTATAAGAAGAACTTAAGCAGTATGAAGAAAAAGATGGATAGCTACAAAAAAGAAACCTACTTACAGAATATCATGCATGAATGCTGAGTATGAAATAACCTCAAAACTACTGAACAGAAATCTTAAAGGTTTACTTTGTGTCTCTGTTTGCAGTCGGTAAGTATGTGCAGGGCTGAGTGATCTTTTCCTGCAGCAAAGGTGCCTCATAATAATCCCGGGGCAGCAGCACTAAATAGTCCTGGAGGAGGAGGAGAGTGACAATGTGTATTTAAGTATATGGTCTGTTGCACATTTGTTATTTTTCTCCAGTGATCAAATAACAAAGGAATGACTTAATATTAAACAGGAAGTACACAGGAATTCATGTCCTTTTAACATTTTATATGACTTCTACATCTTTGTCTTGATTAAAAACGCACCAGCAGAACCCCCTCTGCCTTTATGTGAATGATCCATTTCCCAGGTGTCAATGCAAAGGGCTCAGCGAAGCCTTCTCCTGGGACAGTGAGGAACGATGGGGAGGGACTCTCGGGGAATATTACTTCCTTACTCTGATCTGACCCTGCTGAACAGCAAAGCAGAAAAGTCTGTAAAGTTACACTGAGAGCGTACAAAACAAATGACGAGTGGGACATCATCAGCATACAGTAAGACACATCACACAGCTTACACATAAATGCAATAAAGGGAATGGGTTATTTATTTTATTTCTTTAATGAAAGGTTAAATTTAAAGAAATGATATGAAATGTACATGAAATGCAAGAGTTGATTTAATGTCAGAGGCAGCCTTACCTGCAGTGCCTCTGTTATTGGTAGCCTTGATGCTACCTGTCACACTGGTGCTGCTCGGGTTAGTGAACCGCAGAACCACACGGAATAAGTGCTGCCTCCCATCTTTTGGGTCAACATGCACTGTTACTCTGACCTCACTCTGCAGGGACAAGAGTGACACACAGCTGACTGCAATGGTACAGGTTTGAGTAGACGATGAGGGTTTAATGTTAAGAGAAAGGTTAAAAATCATGTCAGGTGGGCAGAGAACTTAAGCCAACAGAGCGGGTTAATCAACAGACGGCAAGCAAAGGTGAAGTAGGGAAAAACACAGCCAAAGGAAGGCAGACCCTTCACTTACAGTCACAGCAAGACTGAAAGCCAGCTTCGTCCACCACCAAGATCCTTGCTCTCACACGTTTTCTACCCTTTTGGTGGGGGGTGGAGTAGCGCATTACAATATGGAAAGGGCCAGGAAAGCCAGGGGTAAGCGTTAGGATCACCTCTGGCTGAAGAGAAATAGCATTAGTTCTAAGAGAGCTGTTGTCCACATTCTCACATCAGCTTGTTGGTTGTGGTTGTGTGCTTTAAGCAGGGACATCAGTGCAGAGGTAAAAGCAAAAACAATCACAGTGGCATCAGAACAGACTGAAAAAGGAAGCTTTAAGGTTACCAGTGGCAGATAGTCCCAAAAACAGACTTTTCACAGCCATACTGTCATTTATTAGAATAATAGCATCAGTGTATCTAATATATCAAGATACTGATGTGAATATGTACGAACCTGTGCAGGAGACATTACAGCATAACCTCTCCAGCTGAAATCTGGGAACTCTTGGGGGTTATAACCAAAGCGTACTGGTCTAGCATTTGGTGCGGTGCCATCTTCAACCTCAAACTTGAGTTGGTGTAGAGTGGGAAAATAGTAGCTCGGTGCTGGCCTAACGAGGTACGTGGAGATTTAAATCAAAACTAAACAGGTTAGTAACAGATTTTAAGAACATTGGAGAAAGTGAAAAATATTAGAATTTTGTCTGAATCTTAATAGATGGTGACATTTAAGATATCCATATCTTACTCGGTGCATTTAGGGCCAACTACATTCTCCCGACACTGACATTGTCCTGACGTCTCATCACAAGCCATGCCAACGGCACCACCTACATCACACTGACAACCTATCAGAAAGAGTAAAAGTCATTATTAAAGAGTAAGTTAATACCAGCCTGAAAATCAGCGCCTGGAGGTCAGCAAAGACAAGATTTTCAAGTGAACCTGGTTTAAAGCTTCTGTAAAATGTTGAAGATAATGGCCTGTGAAGTTATTCATTAAAGCCTATAGCATATTATCATATGCTATAGTAACATATTAACAGTACACAGTACATGTAATTGAGATGCAACGTTAGATGTTTGGTTAAGAAAGATATCTTACCTTCACAACCAAAATACTTCTTTTTCTGCAGCAGAAAGTAGCCATTCTTACAAGTGTCACATGCATGTCCTGATGTGTTAGGCTTACAGTGACACTTTCCACTTTTCTAGACAAACAGATAAACAGAAGAATATGAGACAAACAAAATAATAAATTGTGGCTGAGCCATGCAGTCATAACTCTGCATGATAAGATGTCTCTGAAGCACAGTTTGATTAATAGATGTATAACGGCCACAGAAGGTAGTAAAGAAATACTCACCTGTTCACACTCTCCAACACCACTCAGGGTGCCTTTCACATCACACTGACACTCTGGTATGAGAGGAAGACAGAAAGAGAGAGAGAGAGAGAGAGAGAGAGAGAGAGAGAGAGAAGAAAGGTTGTGAAAATATAAATCTACGGTGAATAGATTCTGATTACAGGATTTTGTCACTTTCACGGGTGAAACACAACAGCACAAAACCCCACAATCTCCAGAGATCTCTACATCAAAGGTCCGGAGGAGATTTACTGCCACTGCTTGCTTTCAACCCCATAAAAAAAACTTCCGCTTAAAGAACGTCTACAGTGAACCAGAGGCATTCTTGGGATATTAAAAGCTCTTTTTTTCCCCCTCGTTCTTGTGTCTTCAGACAGCGTGGTAATGACAACAAAGCAGAAGTGTAACATTAGACAAGTATCTTCTAGACAAAGCCTGAAACTGTTCTCTCGCTGGCTAGATAATGGGAGCCAAGTTATATTTCTGGTGTTAAGTATTTTCAGTGGATTAGGACGGAGTTATTTTTTGGTAGGGTTGGCAAAGGGACAAAAAATAAGTCCAGAGGTATTGTTTTTAATGTGCTGCTGTGCAGCTACTCATTACTACAAAATCACAGCATGAAATCTCACAGATTCACTTGCAGCTCCAAACTCAAAGCAGTTATCAGGAATTTGCCTGCATTTATGTGTTATTCCTCAGCTCCCCACTGAGGGACAGGAAGGCAGATCTGGCCTTGTTGACAGGGGTATGTTGACATATCCTCTGGGTAAGAGGGGCCAAGACCCATATCAGTGCCTTGTCAGACTGCTACTGGTGATTTAATGCAGTGGAAGAAAAATGGGGTCAGTGACCAGAGCTAATACATCTGGAGAAGAAAATGACGGCACTTTTGGCTGACAGGAGGTCAAGGAAGTACAACCTTTTTTTACAGTTTTTACAAAATGAAGTCCATAATAGTTTTATGTTCATGTTAGACTTCCGGTTTCTTACCTATACAGCCACGAGGGTTATTTGTGGCCAGATTCCAGTGGAGGGGTTTACACCTGTCACACAGGGTTCCCTCTACGTTTGGTAGGCAGCGGCAGGAGCTCTGAAACAACAGATAAGGAATCTAAGGATTGTTGAGAGTACTGTAGCTACTGCTGAAAGCCAGGTTATATTTGTTTACAGTCTGAAAGATGGAAATCAGCCGTAAGCTGTTGCATATTGTATTACAGTACCAGTTTTCTGAATGACTGGAACATGGACAGTTTTTTTTTCTTCTTTCAAACATAGTATATGGTCCTAAACAGAGGTGGAAATGAACCACAAAAAAAACCCTTCCAGAAACTCATTGTTGTTTTTCTTCCTCTTCGAAATGGAAGGAAGTCTCTTTTCCTTCATTTTAATTGTATTTACATGTCAGAAAAAAAAAACTTCCTTTTAAAACCTGCTGGAAGACGTTCTGGCAGCACAGCTGTGTTATCAGTTTTACAACGTTGAGGTAATGTAAATCCACTCGCAAAGGGCCAGACCTGCATTTAGACTGCGACCACTTCTGTTATCAAAGCTAATAATAAAAACATGATCAAGGCTGAGCTTTGGTAGACAAAACTTAAGTTTATTAAGAGTGACATACCGTTTGAGGATCAGCAAGCTGAGTTCCTGCTGGGTTGCACACACTGATGGGGGCTAGAGGCACAAAATGAAGTAAAACATTAGAAAATCAGTCCACAGTTAGTTTCTGCAGCTGACTTTAAAGCCAAACCCAAAGATAGTCAAACCTTTTATTTTAAGACTATCAACACATTAAACAAATTATATCCTTCAGTAATAGGATATTACTGACCCCTACTAAAAAAGACTGCCACCTGTTTAGTCCCAAATTGGCTTTATATATGTGTATTATTATTCCTGATGTGGTTACCTGAACAATGGGGGAACCTGAGTCCAGAGGCACAGCGGTCACACTGCTGGCCCACCACCCCTGGGAGACATAGGCATTGACCGGACAGTGGGTTGCATGTGCTACCATATGAGCCTTCCTGTGAACACTGGCAGGCTGGGGACAGGAAACAAGAACTTTGAATATAAGCCCATATCGTCATTTCGGTGAAGTGAATCAGTCATGAAATGTCTAAAAAGACTCCTGTCTTCCGAGATTCCCAGCTGTCTATTCTTGGGAATATGATTCCCTTGAAGGAAGATTTCCATATATGTCTCATGTTCCAGCTCTCTGTGAAATGTTGTAAATAAACATTGGACGTGGATGACAACAAAGGGTTTTACATGGTACTGTGGGAGAATGAGGATGTTTGTTCCACAGAGTCATGAGAAGAGGCCACAGTAAGCCCAGTGAAACCAGCAGCAGCATTTTCTTTTTCCCATCACCCCTCGTGGATCACATGGATCCCAACTGGTTTATCTATCATAGTTACCCTGTGGACACACAGGCATCAAGCCCACTCACCAGCACAGTCTGGGTATCCATAGTAGCCTGGTGAACATTCATCACACTCCTGCCCCCCATAGTTGGGAAAGCAAACACACTGGCCACTTGGACTGCACACACTGTTGGCCACACCAGCACCATCACAGAGACACGCTGGGGAAAAACAAAGACGACCGTGAGCTGCTGCTTTAACAAATTAGTTTTTAAGAAATTGAAGGATGCTGGCTCCAGGAAACTACTGGAAGCAGGTTGGTGCTGACAAAGAGACACTTTTGTGTAATAATAAAGACCTTTCTGTGTAAATGTCTGCAATAAGGTCAAGATATTACTACAGACGACAGACAGACTACTCTGCCATGTGGAAACATATTCCCATGTCCTTTTCTGGCTTGCTGTCTTACTCTTCATTATGCATCTCTTTCAAAATAAAGGTCATGTTTCATGATCATTCAGTCAACACTGATGACGTTGTGTTTTTATAGTCTATGGGGGAGGTGAGTGCTCATTGGCATGGTGTTTCTTTCTCACCCTGGCAGTTTGGGAAGGAGTGATATCCTGGTTGACAGCGGTCACATCGCTGCCCCTCCACACCCTGACGACACAGGCAGCGTCCTGAAGCATCGCACACCCCGTACGTTGTTCCTCTGTAGTCGCATATACACTCTGTGCACAAACACATTAGACATGTTTATTCTAACAATAAAAGCAAACAAATTAAACCCTAAGTAATAGAAATTCAAATGAGTAACCCCGCTGAACCCTGAGGCCTGCTTATAAATGAGTCTGAGCTCCTTTTTTTTTCTGGTCCAGCTGAACAACAACGAATGACAAATACTTCAGTCAGTTCAACTATTCTCATATTGTGGCACACAGTGGTACGGCTACACTGGTGCCCAGGTCTTGCCAAGCCTCTCCTGGTATTGCTATGTGAATAGACTTGGCGCAAAGACAGGACGGCAACCAGAGAGACTGCCACCAGTTTCTTTGCCCCGAAGCAACACTAAAATCAGCTTTTCAATCAGCTTCCTCAGTCAGTTTACAGAATGAAAGTTAAAGTTATTCAAGTTAAAGGAAAGTTAATGTTTGCCTACATTCATCAACAAATAATAAGACAGAAAATGCCATGGGCTACAGGATTTAATAAAAATGCAATAATACTAATAATTGGTTTCCCAGCTTGGAGGAAACTGGAAAAAAAGGCCTATGACTAAGAATAGACTGATTAGTTCTCACTGAACAGTCCCAACTGACTACTGCTATCAGGAGAGGACACTTGAACTTAAATCCCCACTGACGCACGTGAAACTCATCAGTGCGCAACAGTTGCAACAGAGATCTTCTGTCACTGAGCAGCAGATTTACTCATTTTGACCTAACCTAACAATAATATATTGCAAGTTCTACAAACATGATCTGACCTTTAGTTGTGTCCACATATATTAAGCCTTTCCTTGACCTCTGCCACATGTTCTTAACATTTAACTCTGAAGAAGTCAGACTCAGTGGTGCCTTAAATGGTCCTCTAAAGCCCTTGTAAAACAACCTGTGCTGCCTGTAAATAAATAGGATTTAGGTGACCAAAAAAAGTCGAGGACTGTCTTGTAAAAAAAGCTCTTCAAGAGGATACAGTATCAGCAGGGTTTGATTTAATTTAATTTAATTTAATTTAGATGTGAATGCAAATGAGAAAAAGCTCTAAAAGTAGTTAACATAGCATAGCCGTGTAAACGACCATATAGTAGCACAACACATCAAGTCTAAGCACACTCACGCTGACAGCTTGGGGAGCCAAAATAGCCTGGAGGGCAGGCAGTGGGCCCTTTACAGAAAAAAAAAAAAAGAAGAGTGACAGCATTTTAAATGATTGTTAAAAAAAAACCTCTGAGAAACTAAATTGTGGTATGAGACACAAATCTTGTTTACTGAACTCACCCACAATAGGTCCTGCAGGGGATTCGGTGGTCGTCTGGTATACGGGATATCCTGATTGCAAAGGAAAGGCACGAAATTCAGATCTCCACTGATGGGAAATTGTGTAAGTAAAACCTCAAGTGTCACCGTTATTTATTGCAGTGTGGAAATGCTTTTGCTGATTAGATTTAGATTAAAATGTCACATTTAAAAAAATACCCATAAACAACAGACAGCAATGCAATTTGCGGAAAACATTGCTGAAGAAATAATTTGACAATTTGGGCTCATACACGCTTTTGTTGACAGGTAGATGAGGCTGTTACATCAGTACTGCTGGAGCCAGCAGTAAATCTCCCGTTAAACCACAACTTGTCATTTTTTTTACGCTCTTGTTTTTGCACAGATTAAACAAACAAGGTAACATAACGTGTTCATTAGTGAGTTTTAGAGGTGCTCGTACGTGGACTTTGGTACCTTTGGACAGAGTCAGGTTAGTTGTTCCCCCATTATCAGCCTTTATGCTATGCTAAGCTAACTGGCTTCTGGCTAGTAGCAGTCCTGTCATTTCCTGTCCAGTATTTCCCAAAAAGGTCAAACAATATCTTTAATTCATATATTAAATGATCATAGCTGTCTACCAGCAATAAAAGTTATACAAGTTCATATAGTGACACCCAACAGAAAAGAACAGTCTCTTGAAACCCAGACGGCCTCCTAATAACTGTGTCAGCATGTTTAGACTAGTTTGTCAGTGCTAACAGCCTGGAGATGAGAGAACTGTGTTTTAATAATAACTTCTAGTAATAAGTGATTCTGTTACTCATAAAATGCCAAGTCTGAATTTGTCATTCCACAATTAATATCACACTTATCTGACATATGAAACAATACACCTGAGGCATATATCAGACTTGTTGTTGTTTTTAATGTATAAGGGTTATAAAAGAACAGATAGAAAGCAACATACATCTTCACATGGATAGAAAAAGTGACTGTCAGTGAGATGTTTATTCAAATTCCAGAAACGCTGGAATTCTGTAGCAAGTTCATGCAGAAACCTTGAAAAGCCTTACAGCATGTCAATCAGTCTGACAGAAGAGACAAGGAGAAACAAAAGCAAAACACAGGGAAAACAAAAATTACTTAAAAAGCCAAATGAGCTGATGAAAGACTTATCTCTACGTCCTCCTGAGCCCGTAGCCAAATCAGAGTGGGATAGTGAGATAAGACGGGGGAAATTTTGTGACTCTTATATCTGCGTCTGCTGTATTTGTTTAGATGGAGGTATGTGGAATGTGCGTTAGTCAGTACCTTTACCTTTAGCACTAAAGGCATATTTCTAAAGGTGGTCTAAAAGGGTTATATTTTTCCCTCAAGGTGAAAACTGACACGAAAGGCTAAAAAAGGGCAAACATGAAACTGAGTCCTGTCTTCAAAGGGTGGATTCGGTTTCAGCTCACAGCGTACACCTTGACACACTGAACTCCCAAACACAGTGATGTCATTTTATCAAAAAAAGTTTTCCTTGTTATCCGTGATTCAAACGGACAAAGGAAGAGTCAAATGTAGCTTTCTTTTAGACACTGCTTAACTTGTAGCTATCGCAGACGTTATTCATAGCACATGACACCAAAATGGCATCTCTGTTTCCCAACTGCCCATTTATTACTCCACTCATCCATTAGGTAAACGGGGCATCCAGTACGTGATAAAAAAAAAAAAAAAAAGAACTTACGAATACACTGAGGGTAGTAATAGTATCCGTCAGCACAGCGATCACAGTTTTCTCCAGTAAACTGTGGCTTGCAGATACACCTTCCAGACCCCATTTCACATCCGGCTGTAGTCCTTTCATCACACCTGCAGCCTGGTGGGGTCACATGTTTTGTTTTTATTAACAAATATAGACAGATGTGCACACATGTCAACAGATACATCAACATCAACAACTAACATGGACGTGCATACACATAAACAGAGCACATAATTATTGATTTATTTACTGTACATAACAGATCAGTACCAAGCACAGGAAGCTTTCAACTATCAATCATCTGAAAGTAATGATTACTGAACCTTTAGTGACTTTGTTTTTGCCAAAATGAACACCTTCCTCTGCTAAGCGGACTTAATTGAGTTTGTGGATTTTATGGTTTACTTTTCAAAGTGCTCAGGGCAACCGGTTTAATTCCACTACTTTCTAATGTCCAAACACAACTGGCAGCTATTTATATGCCGAGGAACAGCCATGGACCATTAAAGTAATGTAAACAAGAGCAGAGCCCAGTTTAGCAATAATACAAGCGGTGGTGGTGCCAGTGGAGCTTGCGCAATGGTGCCATTTGTGTGTCCGTCTCAAACATGACGCTGATGCCTCTCTTTGAATATAACCCTGTTTTGGCTTCACTTGTTTGTCATGCATACTGTATGTCAAATGCCTACATGGTGAGACACTATTGAGAGACACTATGGTGAGACCAAACTTATCTACTAGTGCTGTTTTGACAGATGGTAACACCAAAACAAGTAACATTTTTGTAATGTGCTTTCAATGTATTAATTAAAGCAGCAGCAGAAACTGATCTGAACTTGTATCTGAAGGATATTTTGTTACAGATTTCACAAAATGAAACGGGGAACATGCTGAGAACTGTGCATGTTTTCTCAATATCTATTTTAGTTTCATATTTACACAGTCTTTTATTTTGGTGCAGACCACCATAGCAACAAATATTCATCATCTACTGGAAATGTTTGCAAGGATGCCGCACACACATCTATACACTTACAGCCTCAATGGGTATTTCTACTCTCATTTGTTTAATACAGTTTCCATCTCTATATATTTAGAGATACAAAACACTCACACAGATCCTTGTCATGCAAAGTTCTTTAAAAAAAAAAAAGACAAATAAAGTAGCAGCAACAACACTCAAAAAGTGGAGGAATAAAATATGTAGAAGAAATTGCAACTCACGTATGCATCCAGTGGGTGACTCTGGAGGTACTCCGTAAGGTCTGTAGAAACCTTCGAGGCATTGCTCACAGTTCACACCAGCTGTGTTGTGCTAAAGATGAACACAAAAATCAAGTGTGAGCCATAAATCCTGTATAATTGAACAGGGACAATAGAATAAAAGACGTCCTTGAATGAGCACAAGAGTCCTCTGTAAAGGAGAATGTTTCAAATCCACATTGATGCATGTGACGGGAATGCTTTCATGTACTCTACATCAGTGCCATGTTCCAGAGGGATATTATATCAACATAATACTCAATACAGCTTTGTTTTGGCTAAAGAAAATGACACAATACTCATTTCTTGGAGTGGTAAGTGGAAAGTGTTTTAAAGAAAAAGGTTTGTTTTGGCCTTACAAGCCTGTTTGCACAACTTGCAGAGTAAATGGTGCAGTATCAAATGCTCCATGAACTGTATAAAGCTATACAGTATGCAGACAACATGGAATTTTTCTCCTTTTTTTTTTAATACCCTCCACCTCCCCTACAACTGCACAGTTGGATCAGTTTAGACTTGACATGCATTTCATACCTGGCAGTTGATGCACACTCCTCCTCCGTTGAACCTGCCGTAGGTGTCTAAACTTGCTCCCCTCCTTTCCACCTCTGGGTCGTAATAACAGTCAAAGGCATGGGAGAAACACTGGCAGGCTGAGGAGGAAACCCCCGAGACAAACACACACACACACACACACACACACACAGAATTATTCTATATGCCTCAGCAAATTACCTTTGACTCCCCTGTCTGTATTTAAACACCTTAAGCTACTCATTCTCCAAAAAGGGGTTGTGAATCTGGTTGTTAAGTATTAAGAGAAACTATAAAATCCAAACTAAATAAGATGGCTCACCCTCTTCCTGTATACCACCCCTGTCTCTCATTAATCTTTATGAATGGTTAGGGTGCATTTCCACTGTACTGTGCTCTGCACTGATTACATTACAAGTCCTCTCTGCTTTTGTGGCTTCTACAAGGTCAGGTTTCATGAAGGGAAAATTTGTCAACAGTCCAAAGCAATTAGATTCCAGCTGACACAGGCTCTACTGGCTGACTGGATGGCTCGCAGATAAACCTCCATGGGGGACTATCTGGTGGGCCTGGCTAGCTGACTCACTAGCTGGCTAAGATGACAAAAAGCAGTTATCCTGGAGCTAGTTATGCACTGTACTGTTCATTACACATACCATATGAGGAATGTCCTTCTCAACTCTTCACTGAGGCTCTCTACAATACCATATGAGGGCATCCACAACAGGGTTTGAATATCAGAGGACACTTCAGTCCACTCTGGGGGTCGTAATTCAAGGAGCCAGCAACACGGGGAGTATGAGAGTGTGGTTTGTTTGTACTTTGAATGAACCATTATACATGTACACTTACGTTCACACTCATTGGGGCTGTCAACAGTTGCAGCACGCCAAGGCTTCTGGTTAAATCCTGGGCAGCACCGGTCACATGACTCACCGCAGGTGTTGTGTTGGCACTCACACTGGAGTCTACAGACAGGAAACGAGACACAAGGATGCTCTGATTTGTAGTGAAAAATCCCAAAACTTTGTTTCAACCTGCATCAATACATTTTTTAACCGCTTGGTGACGGCAGAACAAACTTTAAACAAAGTACTGACATATTATTACCTTATAAAGTGATAATTGTGTGCATGTTCATCACTTAAAAACAGTGATTTGATCCATTGTTAATATAAAAATATTGATTGGAGGAGCTTTAAGACAATGGGAGCATTCATTTAAAATGCCGAAACAATAAAACACAATGTTGCCTTCATGAACACCATGTTGTTCTGTTGTTTATTTGTTCAGGATACAGAGATCAACAGTAATTCAAAGCAGGACTTTATCACATATCTTGCCCTTTTACCAACTATTTACAACGTCACAGCCTGTAATCAGAGTAAGTAAAATAATCTGCTGCCCTTTACAATGGTGAAGTCAATGTACAAACGCATGAGCTAACCCTCCCTCCAAAACAATTCACCATCATTCAAATCACTAGATTTGGCAGCATATCTTTGTTCTGTATCACATCATTTTCAGCATTAAGTCATCTCAGTATACTGGATATACACAGGAGGCCTTTGTACAGAAAGACTATTCAGCCACGTTAATGAATAAACAAGCGAGACAGATTTACTGGTGGAAGTTCAACTTCAAAGTCAACTTTTGAGCTTTTAGTTCCAGTTCAGTTTGTAATTAAGTGATGAAAAATCCTTTTACCACACAACTTTGTCAAATATTTATGCTGTGCTGAACATAAAGAGCGTTACTAACCTGTTTGGGTTGTCCTGGTTACTCGCCCCACCACACACCTGTGCATGCCCATGACAAACGCAGCGTCCTCCGATACTGATGTCTTTGATACTGTAGTAATACTGTCAACAAATGAGGAAAATGTTATCACCACCACGATTTCAAAGTAAGGGCGATTTTATCAGCAATTTTGCAACATCAACCACACCAGAACAAATGTCTGGCAGCAGAAGTGAGTCACACATGTTGACAAGTACGAACTTAAATCATGATCCATGAGCTAAGGCTAGTTTTATGGGGTGAATTGGTGCATTATGTATATAAAAAATAAGGTACAAACAGCTGACATTGCTTCTTTATTTTTAGAGAGTCAAATAAAGAAGAATTAACGAGCTGTTTATTGAATCTTGAGGATACATTTCTGGAATTGTATGTACTGGAGATTTACTTTATCCAATTTCAGGTTAACTAAAGCTGTTACAGAATAGACACTACTCAAACACAGAATAAGAAATGCTGGTTTTAGACTCATTACTTGCTGCAGGTTTCTCCTGCTGCATCATATTATATGCCTGCTGCCTGTCCTGTCCAAGACAGTCCTCGCTGTCTCTACCAAATGAATTACCATGAAGATTGGACAGATCTGGCATCAAGCCTTGACAAGGATGAATGTATGAGCAGGAGGGAGCAAGTCAGTGTGTTTGTGTCAGCAAAAAGGAAGCTTGAGGGTAGGTGGTGCAGAGTCATAAATTTGGCTTGCCCAAATGGGGAACAAGAGTCTGCCAGCATGACACCTCTGTGTCAGGTTGTACAGTATGTGCCTCACCCTGCGTGTGACGGTGGGATCTCTCTGGGCCTTGGAGATAAGGTGTCCCAGCAAGGTGCTGGTGCGGAGGAAGCGCAGGCGGATGTTGGTGGCCTTCGTGAAGTCTCGCAGAACTGGCGAGTAGGTGAAGTTTTTGGACCCCGGCCGACCATTGACCAGAGACACCACAATCTGGACAACACATACTTATTACAACAAGAATGTTTTAGATACCTCATCAAATATAGCAACTTGATATGATATTTTACCTCTCCGTTCTCCAGAGGGACGATCCGTGAGTATTCTGTGGTGCAGACTTGGTCATCATCACTTAATATACGACCATTGGGCTGCTTTCCGAACTTTTCAATACATTCATGCTTTGAATCTGCCAAAATAAATAAAACCTATTAAACTCTTACAGCATATTCCATTCATTTTTCATTTTAAAGTGATAGTAATGTTTTTATTGTTTTTATATTATTCATTTTATGGATGGCTTTAGCAAAGCTACTCTCTATCACCAAAAACACACCAAGGTTAAGGCTAGTAATAGTAGTTAGTAAAGTAAAGTAGTAGTTAATGAAACATGACAGTTGTTGTATTCAGGTGCTTGCGTGAAGCTTCAAGTCGGCTGCCAAAATACCTTGCATATACAAATCATGTTGTTGGACAATCAAACCCAGAAGGCAAACAGCAAATAAGTACCATGCTAAATGGATTAATCTGAACTTTAAACATGAGAATAAGTCAAATCTGTAATAAACAAAACATTAAAAAGGAGACAAAGCCTTCAAGAGAATTAAAGTTAAGTGAATGAATCATGAGAGTTAAGAAGTGGCGTCTGTGCTGGACTCTTGAAAGATCATTAAATGAACATCAGCTTGATGGCAAAAAGAAGCTCTGACACTATAAATCTGTTGAGTCACACTTGTGCCTCCTGGCAGTCTGTGTGCACAGGTGCCTCACAAACGTTAGTCATCGTAACTCAGATTTGCCAACTCAGCAAACTAAAGTGTATAATAAAGTATATAGTTCAAGTTATATAGAAATGGTATGACATAACAGGGTTTGCAGTTAAGTTTAAATTTTACTGCATGACAGACACCACCTGCTACTTTCTACACAGAATCCTGGATTTCTTTTAAAGCTCGAGTTGTCTGTTGTTGGTTTTGATTTATCTTTAATTCACCATAAACACACACACTTCCTGAGATAAATTCTTAAGCAGTCTGATCAGTGTGCCAGGATTAGACTAGGATGTTGAAGAAAATTCAAATACATCGTTCACAATGGCTCTTTTTCAGAGCAGGCTTGTCATAGCAGGAAAAACACAGGTGTTATTAATAAAGATAATAACGTTTCCATTCAGCAGTGCCAGTTCCATGCTCTGTGATTGATTCCAGGCATGGCATAGCAGGACATGACATTATTGGTTACATCTGTGCATTTGTGCTAACGAGTCATGGTTGTATCTAAAATCCGCTAACTATGATTCAATAACTGTTTATCACGAAGACACAATAATCCTCCACATATACGTTTTGGTGATTTTGTCAGGATTTTGTTAATGAGTGGTTGCTGCTGTTGTGTTCGCTCTGCTCTTCTAAGAAATATCTTTTCAATCTTGTTCTGTTTATTCCAAACACACTATTGTTGGATCTGAATAGAAAACCTGATACAGTACAAGGTGCTGTGACCAAAAAGCTTTTGTCAAGTGGAAGATGAGCTAAATCACTGTTGTGTTACACAGTCAAAAACTGAGAATAGCTGACATTTATCTGCAGGAAAATGAATTACTTTAAAATACCAACATGCATTCCAGATTCATCAGATTTACTTACAAATCCCTGACAGCTGGGGAACTTGTATATTATATGTACAAACAACTGGTTTGGTTTTACAGCCCATAATAAGAGCAACTCCAGAGGGGAATTCAATCATAATGTTTCAACATTTGAGTTATAGCACAAGCAATTAGGCAGTATGCAGGAAGTGAATTAAAACATTGCAGAATACAATCACATGGGAACTTACGTGCAAAATACTGCCAGGGGGTAAAGGTTCTCCCGTTGTCTACAGAGCGCTCCAGGACCCAGAGGTCAGGACGGGGTGAGTTTGCAAACTTGATGAGGACGTACGCCACATGGAAGAGCTAAAAACCAGAACACAAAGAGCAGGCAAAACAAAAAGCAGTCACTCCTCTGAACGGATTTTGGCATAACATTGTAATTTCCTGTACTCCCCTTGCACTATCAAGTAAGTGTTGGCCGGCAGCTCTGACAATACTCTTATTTCCTTTCTTGGGAAAGCCAGGCCATAACATCAGTTTGATTGTTGTATATCTGAAAATAATCACCACAGAATTACAGAATTGACTTTTATGAGGATGTAGCCATTAGCCAAAGCCAAAGCTTCCTGCTCTGAGCTGTTATTCGTGCAGCTTCTGTGTGTGGCCATATAGCAAAGTACAAACAATTTGCCAACATTTGTCAGCATGAAGTCAATAAAAGTGGTGCAGGTGCAGCTAGGTTAGTGAAAAGACATGAGCTAAGCCCACATGATCCGCTTCTGTTCTCTGAACTCTCTATCTCCACCTTCCATCAGAATATGCAGTCCATACAAGGGCAGAAAATGATGCCACTGATGGTTTCTGCCAACACTGAGCTTTCTGTCAGGCCCGTGACGCTCTGAGCACTATGTTTCCTTTGCAGTTCATCAACAATCCTCATCAAGCCCTAAAAGCGGGTGACTTCAGCATGATTGAACATTGTACAATGGAAAGGTGATTGGTGAAAATCAAAGCTCTCTTTGTTATGATCTGGAATGGACTTGGTGTGGCATGCATTTTAAACCCTGTGACACCAACCTGCACATGACATCTGCAGTGTCAACAAAAAGCCTCACCTATGCCTGGCCACCACACCCCTGTCTTATTTTTCTTAGGCTAAAACACACTTCATCTCAGTTCATTTTCAGCACTGTTGGGAATCCTAAAGCAACTTTGAACACGTTTTAAAAACACAGTACTGTAGGCATATTTGCTGAAGTTACAGTCCACGCCATCAGGATTGAGTGATGAATGAAAAGTATACCTAAATATTGTGCGCTATTTAAATAAAAGACATCTCTATAGACAGGCTTCTCTTTGAGAAAGATGAAGGCAGGCCCGCACTCGTCTAGCATCCCTCAGCTCCTTGATGAAAACCCCCGCGGGCATTTGAAACAGTCATGTTGCTATCTCTCCTTGCATGAAACAGGCTAGGCTAACACTCATATCAAAGCAAAGTAGAACACAGCACTGTCCTGGACTGTGTCAAGAAGGATCCACAATTATCCTGATGGATTTCTCCCCTCAACTCTAAAAAGTAATGGCCAGAAGTTCAAGTATTTCTTGGCTTGATAGATTGTGAGATAGTTCAGCTGGGGAACTGTCTGGCCTCTGAAAACCGTCAAAAATCACTAATAACAAACAACAAAATACGTTGCAAATTAGCCTTTCTGACTGTCCTTTCATCATCGTTGCCATTGACCAAAACAGTCACTCTGTATATAAATAAAGTGGCCTAGAACTCCTCTTTCTGGCCTCAACTCTGAATGGGGTGTGACTTGAAATTAATCAGAGAACACTTCCACCCTCATGCAACAGGATGTGCAAAAAAAGATGAATGGGGCACGCAAACAAGATGTGGGCTGCCATCCAGCTAAAAACAGAAGCAAGGATTTTCCAGATGAGCTGCCCTCTATCAATATGTTAGTTCTGCTGAGGACCAGGAGGATGTTTAGTTCACACGGGCCGCGATGACGTTAAGGGAGGGCCGGCAGGGGGAAGGGAGGCTGGAGAGTCAGATGGGGGGAGGGTAAAATGGGTATGGGTGGCTAGAGACGTGCTGGCTGGCATGCGGACCCATCTCAGATTCCAAACATAGCGCCACATTCCCCTTCCCTCCTAATGCCCCCAAAGCAGAGCATGCCACTGCTTTCAGGAACTTGTCACAGACAGCAGCGCACAGCAGTGAAAATCTTCTCCACTTGTCATGGAGATACAGATAAAGATGGTAACTACAAGAAATTCTCCCTTTTGCCAAGAATAACAACTCATAAAAACTAATTTGTTCCAGTTCTGGTCCAGCCTAACACCAAAATAAGTGTCCTCTGAGGATTTGTGGGGTTGGTTAGTGACACATTTGCATTAGCTCACCCGAGTGTTGTCAAATGTGAAAGATAATCCTACACTAACTAACACAGGAGTCTTCTGTAACTGTGTACAAGTTTTACCTTGTGGACTGGTGAACAGAGCTGGATATGAGTCAGTATGTTAACTATGAATATAACAAAAGCATTCACTGGTAAAAGATATGACACTGATACCAGTATTTTACTGTAATCAAAAAGCAAACTGAATGTCTGCAAATAGTAAAGTCTTGTTTGAAAATTAACCTCAGTTTCATCAGAAAACACTGAAATAATCCAACAATCCAACCACCTCAAACCATGCGTCTGTTATGATGGGGATTATAAGATTTTGCCATAATAAGATGGAGGAGCTAACAGCGCTAACCAGGCTACAGAGGAAGTATCGAGAGTGTAGCATCATGTGCCTCACAGAGATGTGAGGCACATGATGAACTCACTTTGGACTCGCTGGTAACTCAGGAGAGCAAAGACCAATTTCTTATCCACCTTGTGTGCACAAGCTGCTGTAACAAGTTAATTTCCCCGTTGTGGGATCATTAAAGTCTATTTTATATTATCCTATCTTATCTTTTATGGTTCCCCCTCACTTCTATGGAAACTACAAATTCAGTTATCTACAAGGTAACACAAAAAGTCATCAATCCAACTTTACTTCATTCTCATCAAGCCTGAATGTGGTGATGCCAATCACAGTTGTATCTGACTTGATGCCAGTAAGTGAGTGATGGTTAGAAGAATCCTCCGGAAACAAAACCAGTCAGAAACAGACAGCGTGATCTTGGAAGACGGGGCCTGTTCTGGCACGGCTTTCCTTAATTTCAGGCCTGTCTCTCCAACTGTGTCCTGCCAGTCTAAACACACACTCTTGAAATATGTCCAGCACCTACATATTGTTTGCAGAGAGCCTGATATATCATCATGGCATGCTAAGCACATCAGCACAGGATTCCAGTGGCGTACAAAGACATGAAACAGATTGACAAGCTTGTGGCAAAAACACTTGGAATAACACTTGAGAAGAGCTATCCTCTGCCCCGCCCTGCATCTGCAGGATTTAGAGAGTGTCATGCCAGGAGGTTTAGTGTAGGAGGCTGTGGGTGGGTGTCAAAAAAGGTCAGGGGTTGAGCTGTGACAGGTATGGACCCCCCTCTCTCTCTCTGTCTTCTTACCCCATCTCAAATTCCTGACCTTGACCCTCTCTAATAGTGTCACATATACAAGGTATAAAGTATCCAGATCTCCTCTAACCTTCTAATTAACACAACACAGCCAACACAGCCAACAAACTCCCTCATGACCAAACACCATTTTAACAACAGCATGTTAACATTTTTCCTTTCAATACGCTTGTAGCAACATGTAAATGCATTTCGACAAAACACACAGTCACATTCTTAAATCTGTTGACCCATGACGGCTCATGCCCACAGTGTGTTTTCGTGTGTGTGTTATTATTGCTGGATTATTGACCTGACAGTTCATGTTGTGTTTGTGTGTGTGTCAACTCAAGAGTGATAAATGTGCACCCTTAAGTGTGAACTGCGGTCTCTACACAGAAGTCCTCCCCTCTAACTTCATACATGCCTGTAATTCAGGTTATAGAGTGGAGCTCAGAGAACAATCAAAGATCTCAAAAAGAGGCCCGATTGCGTGACCCTTTGCCAGTTACTCTTGTTGCTGCGCTGCCACGTGGATCTCTTCAATTATAATCTCTTTGTGTTGATTAAATGAAGTGTACAGTAAAATAGACTGGTTAGGAATTTCCCACTGCCTTCTCGATAAGAAACTATAGTGTCTGCAGCGACTGTTCTTTGATTTTATAATCCATGTTTTTGATATTCTAATGCCTTAATAGTAGGATATGTGTGTTATTATGAGGAGCTGAGCTGTGTACAGCACATAACTTATGAAAATCCAGGGGTGAAAACGACTGTGTTACAGTATAAGTGAATGTAATTCAATCACTTATACTGTAACACAGTTGTTTTTTGTGTACTTGTGTACTTTTGTGAGTACAATAAACTCCCTAGTTGTTTGTAAGAGAGGAGGATGTCAAAAAACAGTGTGTTGTCCAGCATTAAAGCGCTGCATGTGTGTGTGGTACATGGTGTGTAAAACTGTGTAGCCTCCTAACATGTGTGTTTGTGGCTGCAGTCTCTGTGTTGTCTGCCATGGCGATCTTTTTATGCTACTGTTGATTCTATAAGAAGTGCCAGGTCATTTAATTTATGTGTCTTAAAGGTCCAGTACGTGTGGGATTTAGCGGCATCTAGCAGCGAGGTTGCACTTTGCAAGTAACTGAATACCCCTCGTCTCACTATTTCTTTCAAAGCGTGAAGGTGAAAACTATGGTGGCTGCGAAACTTACAAAAAATGCAAAAGCCCCTATCTAGAACCAGTGTTTAGTTACATGTTTGTTCAACATGGCAGACAGAAGAGGACCAGTGGCGTCTGTAGAGCTCATTCTAAGATGACAAAAACATAACACATCTTATTCTCAGGTGTTTATACATTAATGAAAACATGGTTATGCATATTATAGTCCATTAGATCCTCCTAAATCTCTCACACTGGACCTTTTATAATGCTTGTTGCACCATGTGTCTATAATCTTTTTATCCTTTTATGTCATTTTTGTTTTGTTCTGATTAATTCTAGTCAGGAGGAAGACGGTTGTGTATTTATAATCTGTTGTATGCAGAGACTGCACAAATCAAAATGTGCCTCATGGGGCTTTTTTAAATGTATTTACAGTTTAACTGTATTTAGCCTAGAGGTATTCTTTAATTTATCAGTAGTTGATTTAAACAACACATTTTATAAAAATGTAACACATTAGCGTTTGTACATCATAACTAATTTCCTTTTTACTTTTATTTAAGCACATTCATGCACAAGGATTTCCACTTTACTTGATTAAAATGTCTTTAAAGTAATAATTCTAGGCAGAGCAGCAGCAGGTAAGCTAGCAATAAGTAAAATTTCAGCAAGTGCAGTCAAGAAGCAGATATTGAATATCCCAAGCCCAAATTCCAACCAAAGGGCACCGCATAGCCAAGAGGGCTAAATCTTTGAGAAAAGAATCATGACAGATAGAGGCCATCTGAGCGAGCTCCTGAGAGGCTGATGTGAGATCAGAGGAATGCAATTCAAAGGAGAGGAGGCATCGCCTTCTGTTAGAGTGGATCAGCCCCACCAGACAGGGCATACTGGAGCCCTCCGGTTTGTAACAATGCAATGTACAACTGTTTGTCTGTGTGCAACAGGTGGGCGGGGGGAAGGGGAGCGGGGTGGTCTGGTGTATTTCTCTCTGTCTCCATGACAGAATTAGTTTTACGGTAACAGAGAAAGGTTGGGCAAACGTCACAAGACAACTGTAGGTGTATCAGAAAACATACAGTATAAGTTTCTGCTTGTCAGCACTCTTCACGCTGTAAAAGCTTGAGGTGCAGCTGCTTAATAATTGTTTGCTTTTCTGCATTGAACACTACATGTTTTCCTCTTTACGAAATGTCATTCTTAAACTTATTATATTATATTTATTATTAGAGAACCTTGAGAACTCATGCACGGTTCAAAATTGTCTATAACATACAGTATTCAGCATTGATGTGTTCAGGTTTTTAGGAAATGCTACGTGATTTTAAGTGATTTTATTTGTTAGCAATACTCTTGCTCAAATTATTAAATTAAATAGTATTATATATAAATTAGGAAACTTTCTTACAATTGGTTCAAGACCAAAAACTCTTCCTTATTCAAAGATCCTGAAATTAGAGCACAAAATATAATGTTTCTGGACACTCACATTTCAATACAGTATGTGTGGGATTTCTGATTATACTGATGCAGTATTTCCTTCCACCTCTATCACTGACCTCAATTCATATGGGTATATTACTATTCACCAAACACCCATATCAAATGGGCCTAGGAAAACTCCTGCTTTCCCATTGCATCAATGCCTGCGTCAGTAAACCTGTGGCCACCGATTAGCATTTCCATGTATGAATTGATGTCAAAGGCATTGAAAAGGTGACTAGATCCCCCATTAACGGGCCACAAGCTTTTCCACATCGGAGCTCCAGATTTAGGATGACCTGCAGTCCAACAGTCACCCGTGATGCACTCGCCAAGCCAGACTGCTATACTGCTAACTAGCATGAGGTGGCTGTAGTAGTAAATATCTGCTGGGTTGGCCTGGCGCCTGAGGCAGCCTGGCTAAAGACAGGCACTTACATCACCTCCATCGTCACCACAGCAATAGGGATATGTCAAACAGCCAGTCTTGTCACTAGGGTCGCACTGAGCCAGCTGCACAGTATGAACAAATCTTAACTACCAAGCATATACAACATGATAAGATTAGGATTATGGCCTCTGTTTGCTAAATACTTAACGCATGATTTGAAGAGATGCAGCCATGCACAATTAATCTGCGTACACAAAAGCATGCACGTATGCAAACATCATACTTGGCGTGAATGTCTACTTTGTCAGAGGGCAGATGTCAAGGGAAAATCGAATGTTTTCAGTCTGAGACTTGTGTGTTTGTGTGTGTGTTTTCTGTTTAAGTACTTTCTCACCACCAAATTACACCACCTCTCCATTTCTATCCATTTATATAGTGAAAATAGAGGACCAGGTCACTTTCAGTGAGGCTTAGAAAGAACCAAACCTTTGTGAGAGTCTGAGAGCGCAGAAAGGATGTCACACAATACCGCCTAGAAGGATTCTAACACAAAAGGGGGCGACGGCTGCAAATAAAACATTCAAACCAACTTCGGTGGGAGGTGGACCCCTGAGAGAGGGGATTAGGTTCCAGGGGAATGTCTCTAAAATTGAGTTCTTGGAAGCTTTGTCTCTTGACGATTGCAGAACTGTGTGCAGTGCCAAAGCCACTGCGTTAACCTGAACCAGACCATTCCCCGTCTTCCAACTTTGGCATTCAAAATCATTGTACTTGCACGTATTCACATTCCCTATAAAGTGAAAACCAAGTACACCCAACTTCACAGTCTGCTGAGCAAATAACCTATAAATCACAGATAAAAAATGAGATCCTGTCCATTTAAAGCCACAAAACCACCACACAAATCTCCATCATCAACACAACAAACACCTGTCACCCACAGAAATAATCCACAGCCTTGACCTTAACATAAAAATATCAGTTAAGTCCCTCGAACATTAATCCAGCAACTAATCAGAGCTTCATTTAAACCAGTAATGTCCAATAATCATTCAATGCTGGACACTGAATAATCAAAATCAGCACAGTCTCATCAGATGAGAGACAGACAGCGGTAAGCCCTGGTATGTTTGTCTCACATGGTCTACTCTGGGCTCACTCAGGCAGATAAGCACATGTGGTCAGGGCTCCTAAAATACATTCCCCAGAAAAAAGGAGTGACTGGCAGTCCAATGCATGGTGTTTAAATGTTTACCAGAACAATGGCTTGCCTACTGTGTCCTGTAAATAGTTTAACAAGAGCAAAAGTTCTTGGAAAAGTAGCCAGTATTTTGGTGTGGACAAATGTAGAATCAATTTATAATGGGATGGTCAAGAAATGCTTGACTTGTTCTTGACATCTGAGTGCATTTGTCTAAATAAAACAGAGGTATACATATACAGGGTAAAAGATATGATATGATCTGTGCTCCCATAAATATATACTTAAATTAAATTCACTAATTTGGGCTCAATTACTCTCAAGGTAAACAAAACATTTATACCAAAAACATCTTTATCCATACAGAAGCCAACAGAAGATCACTGAGGTCATTTCCTGACTAAGGGAAGGATTTGTTATGGGTCATGGGTCAAAAGCCAAGAAGTCACAAAAACAGGGAACATCTAACCTGCTCACATTGGCCTGTCTGAGACACAGGGCTCACCCAGAGGAGATTTCAGAGCTGGAGGCGATTTAGATAGCGATAACATCACTTTGAAGATAGAATGAAAACAACAGTCTACAGCCTAGCCAGCCACAGCAGTGCTAAGAGGTAAATGCTAACGTCAGCATATTGACATGTTGCACGCATACTTCACAAAATGAATAAAGAAGTGGCTGATGGGAATGGCAGTAGTTTTTAGTCATAAGCCAAAGTATTGGAGGACGTGAATATCTGTACCAAACATTTATGGCAATAAATGTTCAATAGCTGTCTGGAGACATTTGTCTAAAACTCAAAAATGTTCGTCCTCTGGGGAACACAAATACCTGTAAAAGATTTCATGGATATTCATCGAACAGTTTTTGATTCATTTTAGTCTGGTGGTCGATCAACATTGCAACCGCCAGAGCAATGCTGCTGGTGTGGCAAAATAGAAAAAAGGTACAAAATTGTATTTTATGCCCAGTTCTGGTGCAATTTGTCTGACAAACTATTGAGTTCAGCTTTAGTCAGATTAGTCTAGCTTTAAAGTAACTTCAAACAATCACCTTTACAGAAAACCCGGAAACAGCTCTGTCAAAAAAGCCTCTCTCTTTGAACCTCTCTATTTTAACATAAACATCAACGGTACCATTATCTAAAAAATCTACTGAGAGCCGTACAGATAACAGCAGAACAGCCACCTGCTTTGGTCTTAAAAGAAACCACAAAATCCATTCAGCTTGGTCTAACCCACATATTTCACTGAACACATCATTTTTCCTGCAGATTTAAAAAAAATCCTCAAAGCTATCAAAGTTTTACATGAACCAGTCAAACAACTTGACAGTTCTAGTCCTTCTTGGATAGGGTGGGGAAGAGTGATAAAGCACGCCGGAGGGCAAATGAAACACTTATTTGAACTCAGGTAGACACCTAAAGAAAACCTCCTTCCAAACACAAATCATAAGCTATCATAAGCAGGTATAAAGAGTGATAATGTTCTCTCAATTTAGACTCTTCCGCTTGCATTTTGTCAGTAAACAGGAATACTGAGTTTGTTTTGATACGAAGGGATTAGAAAATTGTTCTCATTATCACAAATCTGCTCCTCCAGATGCCAGATCTTTTTGCCTCACAGACTAACTTTTATTCACAGATGATCTGAGTGACAAAACACATGTATGCCCTAAAAATGCATTGGTGGCAGGTGAGCATTGTTTACACTCTTGGCGATTGCATCACATGCCATGAAAAGAAAGAATGTTTGTGACAGGTGTGTGCATGTGGTTGAGGTGTTGGTGTTGTGGTGAGGGAGGGCAGGGTGTTGTGTCAGAGATCTCGCCATGCTCTTTTTAGCACGCCATAATGCAATAATGCTACTTTCCCCCCCCCGCTCCCAAATAAACTCAGTATTACCACGTATTAAAGTCAGACATCCCTAAAGGCCCTGCATGTGTCCATCCTCTTGTAAGTACGGGCTATATTTAGCTGTGCAGGATCTTTTGCACAGCTCAGTCTGTCTAAAAACAGAGATAGAAAAGCCAACACCCATTGTCTGACACAGTGCCCACTGGAACCCAAATATGCAACACGTGTGGTGAGGAGCTCTTTTGTTGCTCCCTAAGTCTATTCCAAAACTAGTCAAAACCCTCCTCAAACAAGAGGTCCAGGCCTCCACCTGCACTGCTCCAATCTGATTTCACATCCTTCTGATCCCTAATCCCAAGACAGAATTCCTCTCTTTCCTCACATGGATAATTGAGCGTGAGGTGCAATTTTATGGGCCGTGAGCCAAACTCCTGCCAGAGACACGGGTCATGATGGAAGCATATTCGCTGGACCAATGGGGGCATGAATCTGATTCCTGGAAAGCAACCAACTGCAGCACATTATTCACATGATCAGTGCTAGCTGAGGTGATGACGCTCCTACTGAAAATAATAATCGTGTACACCTTTGGAATATTTTGTGAATGAAACCATAGGTCAAACAGGTTGCTTCCTTGCATATCCAAAACAATTGAGCAGCAGCAAAACACAGCGCTGAAGAAGAATATGGTGCAAAAAACATTTCCAGTTTCACACCAGCTCACACAAATGACATATCTCATCCCAAGACAGCAGAGCAAAGGACCAAAGCAGAAAACACTTTCCTTCTCTTCCCTCAATAACATCGAGGTGCTATATTTCACTGTCACCACACAGCAATCATTATTCAAACTGCAAGCAGCAGCAGGTAAACAGCTGTTCATAGCAGAGTAAGGTATGATAATCTCACCTGCCCAAGGTCCAGGGTAACATTCACTTCATTGTGGACCAGTCCCCTGGAGAGAGGAGGGCTCTGCCACCAACGCTCTGTCCCGTCGATGGCGTTGGTCACCGGGTGGGCTTTGTTTGGTTCAGCAGAGTTGCAGTAATCACAGAACTGACCCTAAATGTTGTGAAATAGTTGGCATTCAGGCACATATTCATTCATTCATACACACCCAAAAAATTGCTACAAACTGCATGTGGGTTTTATATTGGAGGCAAGCACTGGCAAATGCCTAACCTAATAGAAATATGAAAGACATGCAACCACAGTCTTAAGTTTAATAATGTAGGGCCTTCCAGAAGAACTCCTGAGGGGACTATAGACCACTTTTGAAAGAGCATTTCCTTTAGAAAACTCAACTACAATGGCATAACACTATGTTTGGCACTTGGACAAGTTGGTCGGGGCGGGCAGAGTTGTCAAAGCTTTTACAAAGACATATACAACATTTATAAAGGAACACATTCACTCAAAACAGCTAAATATGCTTTCTGATAACAGTGAATATAACCTAGGTTCACATGTATATATCCGACTAAAATCTGATTTCCTATTTCAGTTCCTGCACATTGCTGTTATTCGCATTTTACGCACGGACTGAAAGCTTCAGCGTAACCTCGTCCAGGTTTTTCTTACCTGTATATTTTGAGTAAGAACTCTGTTGGTTGGTCCTCCGACGAGTTTGCAGTATAAATCATTTCTCGGTCTCCCAGCCTCATCCTGTCCGCAGGTTGCTGTGGCGGAGATACTAGACCCGTGAGCGAGGTTGAAATACGGAGGACTCAAACTAAAACCTGTTAAGTCGTCAAAAGTTTCTTGTCCATCTGCGTCCCTGAAAAGTGTTGCTGAAAAGGTAAAAATTACAGCGAGGAGATGAGCTGCCCTCATCCCTCTCGCCATGTTCCACATTAGAGATCCCAGTAGATGCTGAGAGCAACCCGCAGCGCGCAGGTCTTGTCATCTATAGATCTCCATAAAATGCGCCTAATGGGCTGCGCGGGTTACGCGCGGGACTCCTTCAGTAGGACTAGACGTCAGAGACAAAGCTTTAAGTTGGTCTCCTGCTGTTGACGGTGTGCTCTCTTTCCGCCGCATGTTTCCAAACTAACAACGCCAGCTTTCCGTCTTCCTGACCATACTGTGCGCCACACTGGAGGTATCAGGTGTCAGGCTGTGGATGGTCTGAGCGCGACGCTAATCCAACGTGTGGGGCCAAAGGTCTCCCGTCACAGTGTACACTGCGATCCCCAGCAGCACATATTTTCTTTTCTTTTAACTCAAAATACTCTCTCACCTACAGGTTTAACACACACACACACGCACACACACACACACACACAGAGAGAGAGAGAGAGAGAGAGAGAGAGAGAGCCTTAAAGTGTTTTATGCGCTTATTATTTGTATAAACTTGTATATACGTATCCTATAATTTTACAGTCATCCTCACAGATGTTGTGTGTTATTTAAAACAGAAAGTTTTCTGCAATTCATCTGGTTGAAACTCGCATAAGTGACAAAATATGTAGATTTTGATTATGACATGAAATTTGTGTGCCTTAAACATGAAAGCTGATTAGGAAGCCTACTATATTCACATATACACTCTTTATATTCTAATTATTTTATATACATTAGTTTAGATTTTTAAAGTTTTGACATGAAAGTATAGCATCATGTCTTATAGCTGGATCAGAGAGGTCCCAAACCTGTAAAATACCCCACTAGTAAGGCTCCTTTCATAGTGATCCTGGAGCGACCTCTAGTGGAGCAGACACTCATCACATGAGACTCATTAGTGAAGGGGATTTTGGTGTCGCGCACGCGCACACAGCTGAACTCTCAGGTTATACATGTCACTTGGCCGTCTGTAATAACACCTCCCAGACCACGTTACAGGTAAAACGACTCCTCTCTGTTGTATTTTACTCACGCATGTTGCCCACAGCATCAAAAAACTCAATGAAAGTTTTTTTTTTTTTTTAATTCGGTCATTAAAACTTGTGTCGCATTTGAAAGTTGCACGACAACAATAATGTGTTGTGACTCACTGGCAGGAGGGTTTCTGTGTCCCGGCATCGTTGCCATTCCTGAGACTGGGCAGACCGCTTTCCTCGGCGCGTGTGTGTCAGTGCTGAGGGAGTGACAAGCAAACAGGAACTTGTTGTGCTGGGACGCTCGACTGGTAAAACGAAACAGACCGGACTGGGATCTCGACTTTGTTGTGGTTTTGAATTCCCACAGGACTCCATATGGAGCCAACAAATCTACAGGTAGGATGAATAATAATCAATGGGAACAAACCTACCGAGTGTTATTGTCTGTATAATCTGACAGGTTTCAGTTTTACAAAGTTTGATTCGGTTAAGTATTTCTCAGGGTATTGTGTGCTAAGTTTAAACTACTCCCCGTGTTTTATTAACAGAATAAGCAGTTCCTAGTTTGAATGCAGAACCCTTTGTGTCAGTATTTCTGTTGGGAGCTAAATGAACTCCATCATTGACCAAAGATAGCGATTCACATCAAGTTCACACATTCAATGTCAGCCTGTGAACGGATTCATTCACAGTTAATTAAATGTTTTAAGCAGGAAATGTGATCAGATACAATATACTATCTGTGATCTGAGAGGGTTACGTAATGTTTTTGCATGCATGATGGCAAATCAGGTACCCTTAAAGTGCTGAAATAGGTGGGTGCTCACAGATCAGGTGGACACATAGACCCTCTGCTACTTTGTTTCTCTTAGAGTTTTAGTGTTTGCTCTTACTTTGTTTTAATACACAAAATAACCATATAATAATTCAGCAACTATTTAGACACTGAAATCATTTTGTCATATAAAAAATGACTTGAACTGACAGTTTATCATTTATTGCTTAACTCCATGGCACAGGTTTGCCTCCCCATGGGGGGCTCCAATCAGTGTCAAGGGAGGCTCAGTGAATGGAAGTTTAAAATATATTATTATATATTATATTTTATTAGTTAGGAGATCACGTAGAATAGCATAAATGTGTACGATCTGGTTAAAGAGATATATTGAGTTTTAAAATAAGGAGGTTTTCTCACTTTCCTTGAGTAAGAAACTAAAAGGTGCCTTTGGACAAACCTTTTTAAGTATTTGATGTAGTCTGAAGTCAAACAGCAATATTAGGCCATCTTGGCTCAATTGCTGAGTGTCTGTGGGATCAAAGAACATAATCATGATCCCATTGGCATCCAGGCATTGAGTGAAAATAAGTAATTAAACTAACAGGAGGCGTGGGGTGGCATCTTTTTCCAAGCTTTGTTTGAGGGGAGGCCTGCAGTCTCAGACTTTGAACACCCCTGCTCTATAAAGTTATTACTGATAATGCATGCATCCATGAGCAAATATGTGGGACAGACCTTCTTCACAGGAGACATTTTGGCATTTCACAGCACAAAAAGCACAAGTGCAATTAATAACACTTAAAGGAAGGGAAGGCAAGGAAGCATATCGGGAGAAGCTGGAGTGAAAGCTCCAGGAAAACAACGTGAGGGATGTGTGGTCAGGAATGAGGACCATCACTGGATTCAAAGCGAGGGGGAGTCAGCCTGAGGGAAGCCTGGACAGAGCCAATGAACTGAATGTGTTTTTTAACAGAATCAGTGGACCTACAGGAGCCTCAGTTCACCCCTCCCTTAGCCACACAGACCCCACACCCTCTTCTCTCCCAAACCTCTGATGACCAGACTGATGACCCTGCATATCTCAGCTGTGCTTAATGACTATAGACCAGTTGACTTGACGTCTCATGTCATGAAAGTCCTGGAGAGACTGGTTTTGGCCCATCTGAGACCTCAGGTGACCACCTCCCTAGACCCGCTGCAGTTTGCCTACCGCCCCTCTGTTGGTGTTGAGGACACGATCATCTACCTGCTTCAGTGGGCCCTCTCTCACCTGGATAGAGCTGGCAACACTGTGAGGATCATGTTCTTTGATTTCTCTAGTGCCTTCAACACGATCCAGCCTACACTGCTGAGGGAGAAGCTCCAGGTGATGCAGGTGGATACCTCCACAATCTCCTGGGTAACTGACTACCTGATGGACATACCACAGTTTGTCAGGCTGAAGGGTTGTGTGTCTGATCAGGTGGTTAGCAATACGGGAGCACCACAGGGGACTGTACTCTCATCTTTCCTCTTCACACTGTACACCTCAGACTTTCAGTACCACTCTGAGTCCTGTCATCTGCAGAAATTCTCAGATGTCTCTGCAGTTGTGGGGTGTATCAGTGATGGGGGGGGGGACTGAGTACAGGGATGTGGTTGATCGCTTTGTGGCGTGGAGTAGGAGCAACCACCTTGTCTTGAATGTGGCCAAAACGAGGGAGATGATTGTGGACTTCAGGAGGACTAGGTCTGACCTGAGCACAGTTTCCATCATGGGTGAGGAGGTGGAGGTGGTGCAGGACTACAAGTACTTGGGCGTGCACATGGATAACAGACTGGACTGGAGATGCAACACTGAGGCTGTCTACAGGAAGGGACAGAGCAGAAGCTCAGGTCCTTTAATCTGTGCAGTAAGATGTTGCAGATGTTTTACCAGTCTGTTGTTGCGAGTGCAATCTTCTTTGCAGCCATCTGTTGGGGCAGCAGCATCAGAGCCAGCGACACAAAAAAACTGAACAATCTGATCAAGAAGGCTGGCTCTGTGCTGGGGACTGCTCTGGAGCCCCTGCAGCTGGTTTGTGGAAAAAAGGATGCTCCACAAACTGCTAAGTATTATGGACAACAACTCCCATCCACTACATGACCTCCTGCTTAAACAACAGAGCAGTTTCAGTTGGAGACTCCTGCAACTCCACTGTAAGAAAGACCACTACAGGAGGTCATTCCTACCAACTGCCATAACTCTGTATAATGACTCCCTCTGTGCAGAGAGAGGAGACTCATTCTGGAACAGTTGAGCTGATGGACATATTTTGCACAAGTTATTGCACGAGTCCATATGTATATTTTTCTTATGTATATTTTATAATGCTGCTGCAACGAAAGAATTTCCCTTCGGAGATAAATAAAGTACTCTATCTATCTATCTATCTATCTATCTATCTATCTATCTATCTATCTATCTATCTAAACAACTTCATTGCATTTTAGTAAATCTAAGTAATCTAACTGCCATTAGTATAACAACAATGGTGTTACATGATGTGAGCTTAAGGTTCCTTTACAGACCCACAAGAAACATAAGGTATGAAATATTAATTAATTTCCTGCTCTTTCAGAAAGCTATTGCTATAGCACAGAAGGCCTCACAGGAAGACCGAGATGGGAACTATGAGGAGGCCATCCGCTCCTATCAACATGCTGTCAAGTACTTTCTACACATTGTAAAACGTGCGTCACCTTGGCTGTAAAAGAAATGCATCTAATGTCACACTAAAACACCACACCAACAATAACTGACATTTCTTAATGCTCTATAGATGGGCGTCATGCCACTGACTGTTAGCATCTACAAGTGAAATTACTACTATTAATGTTTTTCTTTGTGTGTGTGTATGTACTGAATTTAAGTTGTGCCATCCTCATAACTTCTTAGAATAGATCATTTATAAAAGGTCCATAATGAAAATCAATAACATTACAAAGTGATATTGAATGAATGTTCTCCTTCACTTCCCATCAGGTGAACCTCAGGGTAAAGATGGCAACCAGAAGATCAGAGATCAATGTAAACAGTACCTGGACAGGGTGGAAGAACTACAGCAGTACCTAATGAATAAAGAGGTTGCTACATAAATTCAATATATTATTATTACATAGATAGATATTATTTTTTAATGTCATTTGTTCGCATGTTGTGCTGTAAGATGACTCTTTAGTTTAAACTTAATTCAAGTGCCCAAGAGATGATATATGTTAAAATGTTTCATGTTTGAAGGACGTTAAGAAGATTAAGAAGGACTATATTAATAGTTAATTTAGAGTCTGCTAGTGTTTTATTTTGGTAAACTTATATCTACCGTACATAAAGAGGTATGAGCTAAAGATACAGACCAAAGACATCACCATAGTATAATTAGACTGAGGTATTAAATTTGACACAAACAGGGGGCAAATACAGTCCCAACAATTGATCCCCAATGTTTACTTCATAGATTTAAAATAGACGCAGGACAGTCCCGGGGCTACGTCTTGACGTCATCACATTCCGTGCTCGCGAGTATCGACTGTTAATGCGGAAGTTCCCTCCTCGGTTCTTCGGGAGCGATCCAGAGAGACGAAAACAAGCCTCAAAAAACATCGACCGTCGACTTAAAACTCAACCTGTGAGGTTAAACTCCAAAGCAGTGTGTTTAAAAAGTGATTACTCGCGGCGGCGTTACATTCATTTCGATTATTGGACGAGTGATCAGCCCTTATGGCTACCAACAACAATTTACAGGTAAGTTGAGGACCAAACCCAGAGAGGAGGCTAAAGCGGATAACTTCACTAAATAAGCTCACAAAGTTGTTTACGGCGAAGACTAAACTGAGAAAGTATTGCAGTTGTTAACAATTGATCCGTCTGGTCTAGTTTTGTTGGGTGGAGTTCGATATAAACTCTCCTAACTACATTAAACAGCGTGACATTAGCTGCTAATTAGCATGGTAGGCTAACGCAGCTAACGTGAAGTCGACAGTTATGTTGAGCAGCTAAAGACCACCAAAGGGTGACATTGTGTCCAGTATGTGATACAGGTGGCTCCGTTAACCATTGTTACAGTATGCGCAGCTGTGGCTATTGTTATGTAACTATCGTGAGTTTGTATCGACGAACAAGTCAGCTAATAGGGATTAACTTTGTCAGCTAGCTAACTTTATCTGGCAACTAAAATGACATCCACTTCAAATAGAAAGCAAAATTGTTCTCATTTTATTCTGTTCAGATTGTGTTACAAGCTCTAATTGTGTCATAGTTGTATTTTATAGCTACGGTAAACAAAAGGAAGTGAAAGAAAGTGCCTTTAAATTTAGGTTTAGGCACTCCTACCTCGGTGTCATGTCATCATCAAGACAGGTGTAATATTCAGTCTGACCTTTCTATAGATTACTCTAAGTCTGTGTGTGTGTGTGTATGTATATATATATATATATATATATATATATATATATATATATATGAAAGGTGACTGACATATTAACTTAAGTGTTTATCACTTTGCTTCAGTTAATTTCATAACTTTATGTGGTTACATTTGTAATTCTGTTTATATGTTTTGTTTTAATTGGCTTAAATATGTCATGTCATGAATCATAAACATTGTTCCTCACCTACATCACAGTGTAACTAACTCTGTTCTGTGTCTCTGTCATCTTAGAAAGCCATCGATCTCGCCAGCAAGGCTGCTCAGGAGGACAAAGCTCAGAACTATGAGGAGGCGCTGCGTCTGTACCAAGCTGCTGTTCAATACTTCCTCCATGTGGTGAAATGTACGGCATGAAACAGCACATTGGCATTAAGTTTATGGTCTGTTTGTAACAACAGGAACCATGGACTGATAATAATCTTTCTTCACGTGGCTGTAGCTTGTTATGAATTCCTATCTCTCATATCTGTCATAGCAGTGATGAAGGCAAGATCGCTGAAAAGAGGTGTTAGATGTGATTTTTGTTCTGTTCTCCATATACCAATCACAGTACTAATGCTGAAATTTTAAGAGGAGGGTGATGATGCTGAATTAATTTTTGTGTATCTTGTGCTTATTTTTGACAGATGAAGCCCAGGGTGATAAAGCCAGACAGAGCATCCGTGCAAAATGTGCAGAATATTTGGACAGAGCAGAGAAGTTGAAGGAGTATCTAAAGAAGAAAGAGAAAGCTCCACCTGCTAAGCCTGTCAAAGAGTCACAGTCTGATGACAAAGGGTATGTTTATGGGTTGGGCGTTGAGCCATTCAGACCTGGATGGGAAATCAGTGTTCCTTTTGTTATATTTGAAAATCTAATAACGTTTTGTAGATGATATGTAGACAAAAGTTTATAGAGTTTCTATATTTATATGTTTGCGTTTCCAGGAATGAAAGTGATGATGGTGAAGATCCAGAGAAAAAGAAGTTCCAAAATCAACTCTCAGGTTTGTAATGTTGCTTTTAGGGAATATTAGGCCTTTTGCAGGCTTCGTATTTTTTTAAATCTGAACTGGGTCGTAATAGTTGTTGATTTCTTGTGAATTTGTTACATGAAATCTGACATAACATAAAATGACATTAAGGCATTATTTAGACTCCTCAGTAATGCATAGTATTTTTTTTTTTTTTTCCAGGTGCAATTGTTATGGAGAAACCAAACATCAAATGGAGTGACGTTGCTGGTTTAGAGGGAGCCAAGGAGGCTTTGAAAGAAGCTGTTATTCTTCCAATCAAATTCCCCCACCTTTTCACAGGTATTAAATCATATTTAATAGGAAGGCTACCTCATTACTTTGCTCTTAAATGGTAGAATTAAACATCTGTATTAAATGGAAAAGTTGTGTCAGAGTGCAGATGATTGTTTTTAAAGGAACAATATGCAACACTGACAGCTAGCAGATAAAAAGGGGTACTGCAGCCTAAATTTACAAGCTCAATATAGTTTATTTCGTGTACCAATCTTCTACGGCTGAGCCAATACTGCAAAATAGTGACACCAAGAAGTTTCTGTCGGTTTGAGACTGTTTGTATGAGAGAGAGACAGAAAGGAACCTCTGGTTGTGTAACATAGGGGATGACTGAGGAGAGGGAGCACTGATAGTCAGAATGCCTGTCATACAGGGAAATAAAATGTTGTTTTCTGATTTTTTTTTCTCAGCACAATCAAACACACCTCCACCCTCTGGTCATGGAGCATTTTAAGCAGGATTGTTGCCAGGGAGCCAGTATTTTAATTTAGCATGTTTCCTTAATCTCTATTCCTTTAACATGGACTAAATTCCTGTCTTGCTTGACTGACAGGGAAGAGAACTCCATGGAGAGGGATCTTGCTCTTTGGACCACCAGGTACAGGAAAGTCATATCTGGCGAAAGCTGTTGCCACAGAAGCAAACAACTCCACCTTCTTCTCCATCTCCTCGTCTGACCTTGTCTCCAAATGGCTGGGAGAGAGTGAAAAGTAAGTCATGTGCATATCATAACAGTAATCCACAAAATCAGCAGCAGCATGTTGCTGTTTAATTTCTTAAAAACCTCTCTTTTGCTTCCCAGGTTGGTGAAGAATCTTTTTAGCCTTGCAAGGGAGCACAAGCCTTCGATCATCTTCATTGATGAGATTGATTCCCTCTGCGGATCAAGAAGTGAAAATGAGAGTGAGGCTGCTCGTCGTATTAAGACCGAGTTCCTGGTTCAGATGCAGGGTAAGTCTGAAGAACTAAAAATATAAAATAAATGTAAAATAAAAATAGTTCTAAAAATCTGAGGGAGCCAAGGAAACACTGCTGAAAGTGATTTGGATGTGAAACTGATGTTTTATGCACTAAGGGAAGCAACTAAACAGTAAGGTGCTTTAAAGTCTGATACTGAAAATAATGAAACTTTTATCAGCATGCTGATTCTGGTCACACCATAAACAAATATGTGAGGGAAAAACACCTGCTATGACATCACTGAATGAGGTGTGGCCAGAAGTGCAGCTACAGCTACTTTCTTCTATTAATAACTATTTTAGCTCAAATAAATCATTAAACTGCATCCCTGTTTAAGTGAATAATGTCTACAATAGAGCTACATTTCATATGTAATACATCTATGGACCCAATATCATGAACGTTGTAAAACATAATGCATTCCATTATCCGGTGCAGTAAACTACATTAGTGACATTTGCTCATCAGTGAGCAATTATAACCTTTTTATCCGTTGTTATCATTGTTATAGTTATGTGTTACATGTTCAGCAGCTTTACTTCTTATATGTGCATACTCTGCATCAGGGCTGCTGCCCCTTAAATGTAACATTTGGTCTCAGATCTATAGAAAAGCTGTGGGGACTTTTATGTGTCAGTTAATGCAGCAGAGTGTCATTGTTTAAGATGTTATGTATTTAGGTAAGATGTTATGTATTTAGGTGTGTATTTACCCCACGTGTTTGTTTTTCATAGGTGTGGGTAATAACAATGAGGGAGTGCTGGTACTTGGGGCAACAAACATCCCATGGACCCTAGACTCAGCCATCAGGAGACGGTAATTGTTATTTCTTCGTTGAATGTTCTTAATAACTATATTGTCATTCACCTGCGCTCACTCAACCCCAATAATACTTTGTCAGATTTGAAAAGAGGATCTACATCCCGCTGCCTGAGGAGCATGCCCGCTCCTTCATGTTCAAGCTCCATCTGGGCTCGACCCCCAACAGCCTCACCGACTCTGATTTTGCCAGCCTGGGCAAGAAGACAGACGGATACTCGGGAGCAGATATCAGCGTCATTGTCAGAGACGCTCTAATGCAGCCTGTTCGAAAGGTCCAGTCAGCAACCCACTTCAAACGGGTACGTCTTTTTTAAAATGTCTTTCTCTGTTTTGTCCTTCAGTGTTGTAGTTGACTAATTTTCACTTTTGTTCCTTGTTTATGATTTAAATAAGGTACGAGGTCCATCGAGAGATGACCCCAACATGCTTGTAGATGACCTCTTGACTCCTTGCTCACCTGGCGATCCCAATGCTGTTGAAATGACATGGATGGAAGTCCCTGGGGAGAAGCTGCTGGAGCCAATAGTATGCGTGGTAAGAATATAAAATACTACATAGTATTATAAATTCACGTTAGGGCCCTCGCTTTAAGATAATATGACCATAACACTGTTTTTCTGTGTTTTCAGTCTGACATGGTGAGGTCTTTGGCCAACACAAAGCCAACAGTCAATGAACAAGACCTGGACAAGCTGAAAAAATTCACAGAGGACTTTGGACAGGAAGGCTAGGTGGGATGAGTGAACCAAGCCAAACCAAAGGAATTGTGATTGTCTCTCTTTACTGTCCTTGTCTTGTTTTGTTTTTTTCTCTCTGTCTCATCATAATCACTCATCAGGCCTTGTGGTTCGTCATAAATGGACAAGGTTACTGCTTTGTTTTTCCAATCTGATAACCACACAAAGAGTGGAAAACTTTTATTTTATATTCACAAATGTCCAAAGAAGTTTAAAACTTCCCACCTGCAGCTGACTGACTAAAGGTATTAATGAGCAGAACATCCAAGCAACTTAAGGAAAATGATGGCAGACATACACAACAAGAAGCAAATGAGGCTATTGAAATAATTTATTTAAAGTCAGGACTTGCTCATGTGTCCTTATTTCCAGTCAGCAACTCAAAAGACTAATAAATACCCCTCATATCTATTTTTATTAAGAATAAAACAAGCATTTTTATAGTGAATACTGTACTTTGTGGAATGTATAAATCTTGGTCTGGGGGAGTGAAGCAGTGGATGTTGAGGTGGTGGATGTTTAGAGACAGAGATACTCAGGATTAGAGCTGCATTAGGCCCTGTGGAAATGTTGGATAATTTAATGAGTTTACTAACAAACGACAGTTGTATTCGTTTACCGTTTTCTGTCATTTGAAGTAAACCCAATAATTAGGGTGGACCACCATTGGTGCCAGACCAGCATTATTTTTCAAGGACTCAATAGCGTTTTATTGCTTTTCACTCAGCTCATGGTTTGTTTTTCACAATCTACTGTACATATTTTCCATTACTATCCACAGGTTTTTCTGAATATCCTTAATACAAGCTGCAAAAAAACTAAGCCTTATACTAAGATAACGTCACATTGTGAGTTTTGATTGATAACTAGACTGAAGTGTTGAAGTTGGACACTGATGTCTCAGGTGGAGAGATCATCTTCTTGTATACTTTACTACATAGGAATGCATCTCCATGCATGAACTTTATGTAGCCATAAGTGGCAGTGTGCACCATGTGCCTTCTAGAAAAGCTGCAAAGTTATTTTTTTTATCATTGGTTTATTTTCTAAATTGGTCATACTGCATATATCCAGTGCTTTGTCACTACAACTAAGGCAATTGTATAATACTTGCACATTTCTTGTAAGCTCTTTTAGAGATTGTATACAACTGTACTCTTTTGCTCCAACGGTGTGAAAACTGTCTCTTTTGAGTTTCAATGGGGAACATCTCTCATTTTTCTGTAAATGTCTATACATATAGTCGCCTGTCGAGCCTTTTCTTTGTGAAGAGGTCAACCATGCATACGATTTTCTGTTTTTCATTTCCATAATGTAAATAAAAGTTATAGCTACGTCAAGAAAAGCTGTTTACTTTTGTTTAACAAATTCAAGACTTGTTATTGACTTGACAAATATTTACAATAGACATGTAGATTCCAAGAATAAAGATTATACAAGTTAAGATAGTCAATGTTTATTGTCTTTTAAACACAATGTTTTCTGTTTTCAGTGGTGGTCCAGAATAAAATTCTGTTTTTATACTGTTTTAATACATAATACATAAAGCAACCTAAAATTACCTCAATCAGCTGTTGCCACCGAGGCAAAATAATTCAGCCTTCTGCAAGTCTGACCTTCTCTCCAAATGGCTGGGGGAAGAGTAAAAAGTAAGTCATTCATATCATAAGAGTAATCCACAATCACGGGTTAAGCATAAAATATACTGAAGCCAGCTGCACGTTGTTGTTTATTTTCTCTGTTTAAAACCTCTCTTTGCTCCCCAGATTAGTGAAGAATCTTATTAGCCTTAACACAGGAGTTCCTGATTCAGATGCAGGGTAAGTCTGATGAGCTAACACAGTTATTTGTAATTACTGAATGTTGTGGTCAATGAAATTAAAAGTAACGCATGTCCCCGGTTCTAACTTTTTACTGGTATGTAGTTTAAAAATCTGAGGCGCTAAGGAGGCACTGCTATAAATGATTTTGAATTAATTCAGAATGAGTTAACAGCCTGTAGGATCAAGGAATTGATGTTTTATGTACTAAGAGAAGCTAAACGACTGCTGTAAAGCATGATCTTTACATTTCTTGTAAAGCTTTTTTGTTCACACTCTCTCGGGTTTTGATTGAAATAATCTCTCTTATTTTACTTTTTTTTGTGAAGTAGGCGCTAATGCATATGATTTTATGTTTTTCATCTCCATAATGTAAATAAAGGTTATAGCTACGTCAAGAAAAGCTGTTTACTTTTGTTTAACGAATTCGAGACTTGACAAATATTTACAACACACATGTAGGTTCAAGATAACACAACTTTAAATAGCTAATGTTTTCAACTTTAAAACTTTTCAGTGGTGGTCAAATTCTGCAGAATTGGTTACTTAAGATGAAAAAAATATTGTTTTTGAGCAAAACTAAGCACACACACAATACATTAAAACAACCTAAAAACTACCTCAATCAGGCTGAAATAAATATTTAGATGATTTTAGTAGAATCTTTAAATTTAAGATTTTATTTAATCACCAATCCATCCAAACAAACTGTGAACATATTAATAATTATTTAACTCCTAACAATAAGCAATTAAACACATTTAAAAAAACAAAAACAAATGCACAAATAAATGTTAAAAACTGCCTGAAACATTCAAAGGACACTCAAACATTAAACTTTTTCAGATGCTCTAACTACAGTAATGCATCTGCTTCAATTTTAAAACTCGATATTTAAAATGTCCAGGTGCAAACAGCTGACAAATGACGCCTTCTCAGCAGTAAATTAAATTTTTGACATATTTTCACAGCACTAACTTTGACCTTAATGCAAACAGAAAACAAACGGGTGCAGATGTGTTAACGTGCGTTTAATGTTCAGTGTTTTACAGGCAGCATGTCGTTTTAAAAATCTGCAGACGTGTCAGAGTTGTGCGGGCGTGTCAGTGTTATTTCATACCTGTTGGCTGGCTGGGTGGGTGTGAACCACAGACAGTATAAAGTGTGAACGGTCTAAGTGTGCCATGTACAGTACGTGTGTGGCGTAGCTAACTGAAACGGATACGACGAACGAGGAAGCGGAGCGTTGCATTGTGGGAGTTGCTGTTCATGCACACCCAGGAGACGTTAGGATTCCAGAGGAACGCACTCGACTTGAGAACTACAAGTACCAAGTGCACCACTCGGCCGTCCGTTTATAGTGCACAGTTCGATTTGTTTTGGTTTATGCAGACTGCGCTTTGTCACGGGGGAGCCAAAAGTCCACCGGTGGTACTTTAACCTGGCCGTTACACACCTTTGACTCTCTGACGAACAACTCCTCCTCCTAGCTCTGTGTTTCGCCACCCCCCTTTCAAGCCCACCGCCTCCCTCGTAGCTCTGTTATCGGACCCCAAAAGCTGGCCTGCTAGTTAGCAAATAAGCTAACGATTGCCTGATTTCACCCATGTCCTCTGAAGAAGGGTTGAGCTCAACGGTCACGGATTGGCTTTTCATCAACTCCTGGTGGCTCCTTCTGCCATTCATAATGCTTCTTGTAGTCGCTGCCTTCATTGTCGCTTTTGTGTTGCTGTTATACATGATATCGCCTCTTATTAGTCCCAAACCTTTGAAACTGAACGGGTCCCACGTCGTGGTAAGTGCTAACTTATTCGCTAACTGGTAACGGTCGCTAACGTCTACTCATGACTGTAGCTTTACCGTTAGCTTTAGCTGAGTTTACGTTATAAACTTACGGTACACAACGTTAGCGTTGACGTTACAACTGGTTATAACTTTTAGACAGAACAATATATTTTTTAAATATATAATTTAAGACGACAGACTGTCAGTTATAAGGAGTGACACGCCCACGGGGGCAAACAACGTTAAGTAACGTCACAGCTAATTAGCCAATGCTAACATCAAAACTTACCCTAGTCAGCAGTTTTTAGGGTACACCGCGATACAACATGATAATATATCCTACCTTCATGAAGGCTACAATGAGTTTTGGTGAAACAGATGTAGAGAGGGTTCATTTTTATATAGGTGTACCTAGTAAACTGTCAATTAAGTGTGCTTTGACTCAATTCATTACAGCAGAACTGACTTTCACATCTTTATTTTTATTAAGTCGCATAACATTTTGGATAACTACAGTTTCTACCTGTGCCACAGCTTATGAGTTGCAGATCAGCTACCCTACATGTGACCTTTGATTAATGTTCTTCCTACCCTTTCTTTCAGGTGACAGGAGGCTCAAGTGGGATTGGGAAATGCATTGCAATAGAGTGCTACAGACAAGGAGCGTTCATCACTTTGGTGGCACGGGATGAGGTCAGCACAAACTGCATTCAACCAATCATTCCTTTGTTATCTAACCTAGTCACAACGCCAAATCGTTTGATGTCAAGCATGAAGTGGATTTTACTCCCTGTCAATTGAAGGATGGACTCCATTCATGTGCAAAATGTAGTTTATTTTATATAAAAATGGTTTGCCTGCATGTGAGCATTTTACTTGTTTTTATTTAGTTTGTAGGTGGAACTTTCTGGCAATGTGTGCTTACATAAGATTAACTAAACACTTTTCTCCCTTAGGCTAAATTGCTTCAAGCAAAGAAAGAGGTGGAGAAGTTTGCCATCAATGACAAGCAGGTACTTATTTCAATGAAAGATGTTACTTTAAGATATTGTTTTAAAGCACCTGTTATGACTGTATACATGTTCATATAGGGCTTAACAACTGATGGCAAAAATGCATTTCCTTGCATAAAGTCACACCCAATTTCCTCCCTCAGGTGGTGTTGTGCATATCAGTGGATGTTTCCAGTGATTATAGCCAGGTGGAAAGTGTGATAAAACAGGTAATGTTACCCTCTTAGCAACAGTGAAACATCTCAGATTCCTTTAATAATTCAGTCGAAGTAATGAAGTGACTTTTTCCTGTTGTGCAGGCTCAAGAGAAGCTGGGCCCTGTTGACATGTTGGTGAACTGCGCTGGAACATCAATTTCTGGAAAGTTTGAGGATGTGGATGTAGACCGCTTTAAAGTACGTACCTGGGAGTGTAACCAAGACACGGCCATGTTCTCGTTTGTTTATGTTTCAAATTAGTTTAAGTAAAACCATACATTTGAAGTTTTAATGGGAACAATACTTAAACCACTCTCCTGAATCTTTCTTAAGGATGTGAGATTGCAAGCAATATTAATCCATTAAAATTGCCTTTTAGCAATAAAACTAATGTAATTTAACCATTTACTTAACAAAAACTAATCTATTTAATCTAGACAAATATACTAAATTGCCCCCAAGGATCACATAATTGGTCTGGCTCTATATGAGATTTAGTCACTGTCGGATAAGATAAAGAAGTATTTAAATTTCCAACTAATACTTACTGCAAATTACAACCAGTAGCAAATATTATATTAGGGAGATATGCAGTGTTACACCGTAGACAATCTCATTATAATATGCATGAATCTCTGCCTTGTTTCCAACAGAAAATGATGGAGGTGAACTACCTGGGCAGTGTTTACCCGACACGGGCCGTCATAACCACCATGAAGGAGCGAAGAATGGGCCGCATCATGTTTGTGTCCTCCCAAGCAGGCCAGATCGGCCTGTTTGGATACACTGCCTACTCCCCATCCAAGTTCGCCCTGCGTGGCTTAGCAGAGTCGCTGCAGATGGAGGTGAGTTTTTGGCCTTTGGCTTGAATACCCTTTTGCACAGATTTCCACAGCACACCAAGCAAACATGTTGCATTAAGTCAACTTTACAATGCTTCTAGTTAAATTAATACACACATATCTGTTATAGTTTTTCCACCACTCTGTTGAAGGATAATGAGTTGCTGGTGGGAAGTTCCTAGCTAGCTATTAATAGTTTATTTTGTGAAGACCTTTTTGTGTTAAACATTATCATCAAGGTCAGCTGGTAGGAGATGATGCTCAGTGACTGTTGTTGTCTCTCTACTCCAGATAAAGCCATACAATATCTATGTGACTGTGGCCTACCCCCCTGACACTGACACTCCAGGATTGGCTGAAGAAAATAAAACAAAGGTAATCACCTCTTAAATACAAGACATAGTAACATAATTACACGATCCACTTCCCTATTTAAAGCCTCGTCCTTCTTTGTTCTTTCCTCTGCCAGCCTCTAGAGACCAAATTAATCTCTGAAACCGCTGGAGTTTGCCAACCAGACCAAGTGGCCAAAATCATTGTTCGGGATGCAGTGGTAAGAAATCTAGTTCACCTGCCACTGAACCCACCGTGCTTCTTGTCTAGTTTTAAACATCAAGTATAAATCTACCTGCCTGTTATTTCCTTTACTCTTGTAGCAGGGGAACTTTAACAGCTCTGTGGGACCTGATGGTTACATGCTATCAGCCCTCACCTGTGGAATGTCACCCGTCACCTCCATCACAGAAGGTCTCCAGCAGGTAAAGCTGTCTGCATAATATCATCACATTGGCCAGAGTACTGTTGTGCAATCTACAAATTCCAACATCACTTTATTTTCTGTACAGATTGTTACCATGGGATTATTTCGGACCATCGCCCTCTTCTACCTGGGTAGTTTTGACAGCATTGTGCGTCGCTGCATGATTCAAAGGGAGCAGTCGAAAGCAGCTGACAAAACAGAGTAACAGCAGCCCAATGCCCCTCCTCCTTCTCCACACACCCCCATCCTAACCCCTCCTCCTCCAGTCTGTATTAGTGCACAACCGTAGGTGAGAAAAAGGCCAAGCTTTGAGCGCATTTCTGATATCACCTTAACAGATGGGATGAAAGAAAGTTGCAGATGTTTACTGTTTGCTTGTCCAGTGATGTAACTCACTTCATAGACTTCATAGACTTCGTAATTTGTTTAGATTTTTCCTCTCAGAGGATTCCAGTGACTTTTCAGTTTAATGTGTCCGCCTGCTTCTGTTTACGGGAGCAGCCTCACTTTAAGGGAATGACGACAGACTAAACATCCCACAGTCTGGTTTTAAAGTAGGTAGGATTTTAAACCACTGACACTGCAGATATCAGGCCTCCCTGTCTCCACTCACACAGTGCTGTTTTTTTTTTGTTTTTTTTGTGTGTGTGTGTGTGTGTGTGTTTTTTTTCTCATAGAGGAAAAGCGACAGATAGCCTGTCTGACCGGTTGTGCCAAATATGGCTCCTTCCCATCAGGGGCTAGAGTGAAAACCAGAACAGTGACTTTCAGCTTTGCATATTGTTTCATGTATCTCAAAAGTAGGCCCACCTTTATAAGAACTTTACAGTTTTCACTAAATAAGGCCCTCCCTCTTCAGCTTTTCATACCACAAGTCTTTGCAGGCAAAGCACCTTCCTGTTTGACTGAATAACCTCTGTGTGTGAAACCAGTCGTGACCCTCAGCGTTTTGCTTATGCTGTGGGATATTTTTGTTTTTGTGCTCTGCGTGTGAACTGAGGTGTGATACAGCTCTACTCTTCATTGATATCAGAGAGCGAGAAAGAGCGTGTGTTTGGTGTTTTTGATTGTTTCTTAAATTTTACTAATGCAAAAACATAATTTCCAGAAAATAATAATTTTAAAAAAATGTTAGACTCATTGTCAGGGCAAAGATTTTTGGGTGAACTGAGTGCAATGAATGTGTGTCTGTGTTTACTGTGACTGAGCCAACCCCTGGGGAGAAAAAAGCCATTAGATTATATTGTCTCGGGAATAAAAGCACCAAATTATTTTCTCATCTTCCCATTTTATTTGGAAAGCAGGTACTATGGGTCAAAGCCATTTGTGGGTCAAAAATGTGGGTGGGGTGGGGAAAGACGAGCACAGGTAATTTCACTTCTCACCTGTGAATTTGACCAAGTTAAATACACGTTTCTTTTTTCCCATTCAATGTCTGAACGGGAATCGTATCATTTTTACATACAGTTCTGTGTGTCAGTGCACATATTCAGCCTCTCCCTCCTTCAAGATCCAAGTAGGATCCATAATCTGTTGGGGTGGTGCAAGTCAGGGCACGGCAAGACTTGCTGGTTCAAGTCATGTCCCTGTAGGTCTAGTGGGGGCGCTAGAGATTTGTTTTACATAAAGGCCAAAATAGTAGAGGGACTAGCACGGAAGTGTGATCCTTTCCCCTCTGCTGTCATGCACAGTTGGGACTTTGTAGCTCCCTCGATATCGATTCCCTCCTGATTTCTGTCAAGCCTTTAAAAATCTTATTTTCCATATGTTTTCTTTCTTTCTTTCTTTCTTTCTTTCTTTCTTTCTTTCTTTATGTTTTGCATATAGTGGGATTAAAAGTACAGTGTTGAAAGTCTTCCATTGGTCCATCACAAATGGGGAGAATGTACTTTAATACAAAGCATACAAATCAGAACACAGGAATATTATTTTTAAATAGACCAATATTTGAATGCCAAAATGTGTTAAGACAATTTCTGTAGATGCAATTCATTTATTTGAGATTGATTTCGATGTTGCTGCTCTGTTGATCTTTAGAGTTAGTTCATTAAAGCTGTGGAGCAGCGTAGGGACCCATTCTAAGCCTTAAGATGCGACTACTGATGAAGCTATAAGAATGGGCCCGTCCACAGAACAATGTGGCTTAACCCACATGTTGTTTACCAGTTCATTTAAAACTTAATCTTTAATACTTTTCTGTGTAAAATGCCAGCTGTTTTTTTTTGTTGTTGTTGTTTGTTTTTTTTGGTGTGTGTTTTGTCAGTTTCCGGTCTTTCTATGATTAAAGAGAAGCCTTACTGAGATCCAAGATATGAAAGTGAGAATGGATGACTCGTGTTGGATGATGTTCTCATTTGATATTGGTTAAAGGCATACTGTCCTGCACTCAAGCTTTTCATTATTGTATATTTATTGCCATCAGAAGTTCTCTTTTACCTTGAGGTAGCAACACATAGTTGATAGAACATGTAGCCCATATAAAAGCAGTTTTATTTTAACCTTTAAGCTATGCAAATGAAGCCTATGCTTACAGTATGTTTGAACATACAGTCAAGATGTAAATTCTCTAACAGTCACGCTAGTTTCCCCTATTCAGTGGTGTCATCGTCAGATACTTAATGAGTTTTTAAGTATTGAACATGAAAGTCATAATGCACTCGTTTCATTATTCTTTCTTTGCTTTTTTACTTTTTTTCTGCCAAAAAACTTAACACCTTCACCTTGTGTGCCATTGAAAGAAAATGTGAGAAGTGGAACGTTTCTTTGTCTTATTTTCTTACATGATAAACTAAATAAATACCTGTGACGAAAAAACAAACTCCTAGTGTCAATCATTTAGTTTTGGGTGTTTGTTTCATCTTAAATTGACCCCGATATGCTTTGTGACAACAATTTTCCTCCTGTTATGTTCTACTTTATAGAGCTGCAGGGAGACTGGAGCGATTTAAGTATTCTGTTTGAGGAGATGAGAGTTAAATCTTCCATGAAGGAACTTTCCAAGGCAGCATCGCTCAGATTTGAAGATCACGGGATGTTAGATGCTCTTGTTGTCTTGTCAGAGAATGAGATTCAGGTTAGATAGATAAGATGGTCTATCAGAGAACACAGGGAAATTTTATACAGGTGCATCAAATCTTGTACTGCAAGGTTGGATCTCCATCCACAAGGGGGTGGCCGGAACACATCAAAGCAACCCCTCAGCAGCAGAATGGGATGCTACTGTGCTCCTCATGAATTACCCAGGATCCCTTTAGAAAAGGGCTCTCCCTGCACATCTCTGGGTGAGCATGGGTAAAGTTGTCTTGATTTCACTCATAAAAACGATGGTTTGAACACGCAATCATGACAATATGGGTTATTAAAATTTTTTTTAGTGCAGTTCTTCATGCGCACTTGGAGTCTCCGAGCGCAGCCAAAGGAATTACTTTGCGTGGCTGACGTCAGGAAAATACCTCACCAGCAGCACAGTGCGGCCAACTGGCGGTGAGGAGGATATGAGGAGCAATCGTGGAAGAGGACTCAGTCCGACCTTGTCTGGCTGGCTCACAGTTTCGCGCCTGCTAAAATAGTTGGCGGCGTTTGAAGCCGCTTCAACTTTAACCCTCATTCATGTTTTTTTATTCGCCACCCATCCACGTCTGGGTGATGTGCACGGGAATAGAGCAACACTACTCCAACCTCTTCCGCATATTGGATTTCTATGCAAAGAGAAGGTCGCCAATGTCCCTCCAAGGATTCGGGAAATGAAGACTGCTTGCGGACACGGACTCAGTGTTTTTTGACTTTTGAACCACATTTTACGCAGTTTTAATCAACTGTTGTTTTTTTTCAACTCACGAAGCATTTGCGTCCTGTGCGGGATTACTCGCTTGCATTGCTTATATTCAACATACAATCGCGTTGTGGATACGCCTGTGCTGTGCATTGAACACTGCACAAATTCGATCATAATGCATTTTATGTAGGATAACCTCTGTGTGTTCAAAGTGCCAAATCAAACCGGGATGGCGAACGAGCGTAACCGCAACATTGTGGAAAAGTATATCTGCCATAAACTCTCCAAACAGGGCTACGTGTGGGGGTTTGACGATGTCCGGGATGAAGATGCTGCTAATAACGGGTCAATAGTTGCTCCTCCACCGACTTTAGTCCGCCGGTGCCGTGAGGCCAGCACCGGGCCTGACACCGAGAGCATCCCCCACCTCTGCAAACGTCTCCCCCAGTCCGACCCGCACGCCGCCATCCACAGAGTCCTGCGCGAGGCTGGAGATGAACTTGAAAGACTGTACCAGCCGGACTTCACGGAGATGTCACGGCAGCTGTATCTCACCTCCACCACGGCGCAGAGGAGATTCGCCGAGGTGATAGACGAACTGTTCCGGGACGGGGTGAACTGGGGCCGGATTATCGCTTTCTTCGAGTTCGGGGGCACGGTGTGCGTGGAGTGCGTGGCCAAGGAGGAGATGACACCGCAGGTGGACAACATCGCGGAGTGGATGACGGAGTATTTAAATGGACCTCTGAACAGCTGGATACAAGATAACGGGGGATGGGTAGGTCTGATTCCGTGTAGTTGAGCGCTTTGCAGTTGTGTGCCACGGGGGCGCAAAAGTCCTCCTTTGCTCTGGTTGAAGAGGCTTGAATCAGTAAATTCAGTGAGTGTTTACATGATTAACACACATCAAAACGTGCCTTCTGATATATTAATACATCATAATATCCAAACAACAGCTGTAGTTGATCGTTAATAAAAATAAATCTCTAGATGCGCCCATTAGGGCGACAGCGCCAACGCTCGAGATGGACGTCCTCACTTATGTGCCGCTCTGATTGGATCTTCATGGTGGCTGTTAAACTTACTTGACCAATCAGATAGCGTACTGTGTCACACCTCCCGACGCTCTAAATAAAGGCCGCCCTGTCATCCGCAGACACAGTGGTGTCCACGCTGCTGTCATGGAGAGGAGGGGGATAGTCCAGTATAATCCAGGGGGAATTAAAGATCACAAAACATTATTTAATATCTAGGAAAAAAAACAAATAGTCGTTTCAGTATTTACCTGTAAATGCTGAAAAGTGCTCTAGTGCTGCTGGGATGTGATGTTTTAATGATTAGGTCATGGATGTACCAGGAGGGAAGAGGCCAGACACATGTCAGCAAACAGAGAACTATTGAAATAATGTGTTTAGGCCTCTGGGCATAGCTGGACAGGACTCAGCTATCAGCGCTGTTCGCTGCACATCTAAATGACACATAAACTTCAGGTACTAATGAGGAGCGGCACCTACACTCTGCCTTTACCTGTACTCATCCACAGAGAAATAAAAGGAGGGTTTAATAAGGAAAAAATGTGTGCAGTATCATATCAATTTTTGCAAGATTTCTACTTTTCTGCAGCCACCAAAGAGCACAGCAGTCGATTAAACCAATCTGCCATGAATTAGCCCCTAATTAGCAGAGGTGCTGTTAATGAGAGCATAACATTTGTGTTGCTGGGTTGCCGGAAGGTATCAGAATTAGGTGTGTGTGTGTGTGTGTGTGTATGTGTGTGTGGGGTAGGGGGTCATCAATGATTCATATCGAACATTTCATCTCAAAGGGAAGGACCGTTTAACATTCCCCTTGAGTCTGGCTTGCCCCTGGAGGTGGCAGGTTGTGCCACATATCAAAGGCAGGCAACAGAGGGAGGGCCCTCCAGGAACACAGAACACTAATCTGCAGCCACTGTGATTAACATACAGTCCTCCGTGCATCTAGGTTGGAACTCTTTTGTCTGTTTTTTTTTTTTTTTTTTTTTAGACCTGTGCCTTGAAGCTGGCGCAAACTGGGCTGCTCGAGGTCTCTGGAGCCTGTGCCCACTGTACAATAATGTAGGTCATCATAGTGTGTGTTTTCCAGCTGGGCGGAGATGACTGCATGTCTGCTGCTCTAGGTCCACTTTAAAGAGAGAGAGAGAGAGAGAGAGAGAGAGAGAGAGAGAGCAGTCTTTTAATCCAAAGGATTATTCAGGATTATTCAAAAGCGTGTGTTTCCAGTTTGGGTCATTTTCATGGAGCTCTGCTCCCAGCACTTAGGAAACCATATACAAATTATTTTTGGCTCAAACTAGACTCTAAAACCTAATACAGTACATATTAACACTGGCTCGTGTGAGTTTTTTGGGCTTCAGCCTAGACAGATAGGAGTCTAACAGACAATAGTGTTGATTTATATAATCATTTGAATGCCCTTCAGGTGGGGAATTTCCTGAGGTGCATGTTTGTGTTTCAGTTATTACCTGACATTTAATAACTGACACTGCAGACGCAGAGCTTTGTCTGCGCTCTCAAACGCTTCTTGTTTTTTGTTTACCTGCTGGCAATTGTTTGAAAATGTAGAAAACTCCCTGGATAATTCAATATGTGCTCAAAAAGGTAGTTTTACCATGTTGTTCGTAGCTACACTTGGACCTAAATGGTCTCATATATATACTGAAGAGTCTGGGATGTTTCTTTAGTGTATGGGGCAAGTAAAAGTTTAAGTTTTTTTGGTTCTGATTTCTTCCTGAATTATACATCCACACCCCAAGTTCCTGAGATTTCTTATCAGGCACTTCCCTCCTGAGTGGTCTCAGAGCTGAAGCCAGGCTCTTAGAGATACTGAGGTATGAGGCCCCCTCACCCACCAATACACCCACTCTAGGAATCAGTCTTGTCGAGTCATTTGTTCATTTTTAATTTATTTTTCTGGCTTTACAGTAGTCAAATTGAACTATATTGACCCTAAAAGTACTAGAAACAGTCAATTAAATACCCACCACATGTACATTTTTAATTGTAGAAGGTTAACACCCCCAGTTGCTCAAACAAATTCCCAGAAAAACCGAGGACGTGACCTTGGTGTCCTCAATGATAGCTACAATTGAGCCACTGTTTGAATATAATCTTGCAGCCAATCTGTTTTAGTGTGAAAACGTTGAGTGAATGACGCAAATGTGCCATAATTTTATGTCTAATCTGCTCATGATGGACTTTGCTGAGAGCTTTCCATCCATTTTGGGCTCACACATTTTTTGAAGATACATATAGGTCATAAATATTTTGTTCATTTAATCCATCATCTGTCAGGATAAAACAAATTTTTCGCTTCAGTCACTGCAGCCTTCTGATGAGGTTTCCTGTGAGGCCACACGTTATAATAATGAAGACACTGAATAAACCTAGTTATATGTGTGTTTGGACAGGTTGTGTTTATAGTCACATACACTGTCCATTGTAGTATTGTGTGCTAGAGGTGAGTCTTGTGTTTTCCACCACTTTTAAAACAAAGGTGGGGGCTAATCAACCTACTACTGACATTTTGACATGTGAGAGTGGTGTGGAAACAGCTTTCTATCAGCCACCCTCTGTTTCCTGTTGTTTTTGAGACAATTTGAGCCCAAAATAGGGGTGCCCAATAATCGTTGTTGAGTCTAGGCATCACCGATGAGTCAAATAGTTTAGTTAAATAAAACTATCTGCCCTCTAGAAATAACAAAGCAGTTACTGTATTTGCAAAACCCAGCTGAGGGTGTTATGGCTCCCATTCTGTACTGATTACTTCCCACACTCTGGTATGTAAAATACTGTCCTTCCATTGTCCTTAACACTCAGTTTCCTCCACCTGTATGAATTCATCCTTTGTGGTGGCAGAAATTGCACCCATCAGGGGGACAATTGCATTTAGGCAGCAGCCTCACCCACGTACGGTGCACCTGTGTTTATTTGCACGCTTTCACAGTAAATACCAAGTGATTGAACAAAGTGGCAGACGGCATCCAACTTCTGAAATTACATGCTTGACCTCAGACATTCAACCGGCTGAGGGGGTGGTTCGAAACGAAATGCCAAAATGTGCTGCAAGAGAAAAACAGCGGTTTCACAACTTTGGAAGACCGACTGTCAACAGCTCCAGATATGGTGTTGGGACATTAATTTCATTGGTCCAACTGTTGGGTGGATCGCCACAAGATTTATTGTCCCGAGAATATGAATCCTATTTATTTTGGTAATCCCTTTACCTTACCTGTAGTGCCACCATGAGGTTGGTTTGGTTATCTCTTGACTTTCCATCCAGCACCATCATCATGTCAACATTTTCATTTGGTCTATACTTTGCTTTATACCTTTAAAACGAATGATATCAGCATCTGTTGTCCTTTGTGTTTACCGCTGATGAACAAATGTTAGCATGCTAACACAGTACACAAAGATGGCAAACAAACTACACATACCTGCTAAACACCAGTATGTTAGCATTCTTACATAAGCATTTAGCTCTGTCCAGCCTAATGAACATATCTTTTCATGTAGCAGATGAGGAGAAGGAGTTGAATCTCATGTAAACCTTTTTTTGAAGTCTCAAACAGCAGGATCAGGTGTCTGAGGAATGCTGCTGGCCAGGTGGCCTATTTCTCTGTGTGTTACAGGTGTGTATGTGTGTGTGTGTCTGTGTGCATGCGTGTGTGTGTGTGAGGAGAACACAATGTAAGTTGGCTTGGGTTGGGTCCATCCTGTGGGGGATTCCCTGAGCACAGTCTGCTCGTCGGCGGGTGGGACTTGCATGTTGCTACGGTATTGCGGGCATCTGGCTGAGCCCCTCTCCTCTCTTGTTGAGGTTGAGTGGATCTGGGACAGCGAGGAAGTCATTAATCTCCATATAGGTGACATGTCTGCAGAGTAGAGGAGGGGGAAAAAATCCAAACAAACTCGCTCACAAAGGAGGCACATGAAGCCACTCATAAGGAAAATCCTGATGATCTCACTTACATCCAATTTGTGTCTCGTAGATGCAAATTCGGTCTGTTAAACACAAATACTAACCGTGGCAACGATCAGGAAGTATTCATGGCTGCTTCCCATGACTTTGAACTGTTCTTCCTACAAAAAGAAGAGTGTGTTGACAGTAAAAGCCAAGCTATGTTTGAGGACACGTGCTTTTACAGTGTGATGAGCCCTATAACTCATGATTGATCCCTCCATTCTGCGCTAGAAATCTTCTCTTTTCATTTGTGTGTTGTTACAATCAGTTGTTTCCTTTTTTTCATTTGTTAATTTGTAGTTGTTTATCAGTCTGGCCTCACAAAATTAGTGTGCAGGACGAACAGCAATCAGACAGAGGAATAAAACATTACTCATGCAAATAGCATCTTGGGGTTTTTTCCTCCCACCCATCATTTCAAAACAGAGACATAACATCATTTCACTGCTGGAGAAGAAAAACATCTGTAAGTTTGGGAGATTTTGACAACAATATTATCTGTTGATGTGGATTGTCAGCTCTGAAATGGAGCCTGCGCACCACAAAAAGAGCTCAGCGTGGAGAGAAGCAGCCAAGCCCCCCCCCCCCCCGTACTGAACTCTTTTGCTACGCAGTCCTCGATCGCTCGCCATCTGCCACTATGTTTACACCCATCAGCCCAACAACTGTAATCTCAGAAACATTTCCTACAGACGCAAGCAGCTCTGGGCTGTAACTTTCTGAATCAGTCTGACATGAATACTTTCTTTCAGGGACAGTCCCGAAGAGATATCTAGTCTCTCTCCTATCTGGGTATCTGAGGTACTCAAAGCACAAAGACCTTTGTTCCAAACATTCAGTCCTGTGTGGGGAAATACTTTGGAGAGCAGGTTTAATAACCATTTATAGTTTAGTAGGTGCAGTTTCAGTGACGATAAAGAGACTTTATGCTGAGATCAGTTGTATCTGAGTCACTGCCTGAATGAAGGTAGTGGTTGAGTGTTTCCATGACCGCTTTAACAAATGACATATGCCAAATTTGAAACTTTTTGTGGCCAATTTAACCAGAAAAACTATTTCCTTACAGCAAGTGCAATTTCTGCATTGCACATTTTGTTGCAGCTGGATACGATGCAATGAATAATTTAGCAAGTTATTCAGAATTTAAACTGGAATTCTTTTATTTTCTGACAATAAAATCAAGTCTATCCTCAAACTGTAGACGTGCTGTCAGTCTTAATTATAGAAACGTCTGGTATCATGAAGACAGCATATCACACTGTCTCTCTAAAGCTAAATTCAGTCAAACAAAGGAGTATTATCATACTGTTGACTAGAAGGTAAGGTCAGACATTCACTCAAACATGACACTCCTTGCTTTTTACCATTCCACACATACCGAACAATTCATGAACACGCCGGAAATGTGCACCTTTGTTATGAATGGATATCACTTTTAGAACAAAAATACACTTCTGTCACCGTCTCAAGAACATAAATCTGGTGCTTTGGGAGTGCTACGACCTCACCTCTCTCCAGAGACCTCCCACCCTGTCCTGTGTGCTTATTTCTGGACCTCCTCAGGAGAGCTGGAAGAATGTCTGCTGGGGAACAGCGACTGTAAATAAATAATGGAGACGACCTGGGTGTTTCTTTCCTGAGTGGCCGGTGAAGGGTGTGGGTGATTTTGTCGTTGGATGATCATTTCAGCTGAGCGTACTTCATTCAGGATCACCACTGTAGGCCGTTTGAGTGCTGACATCTGTGTGTTTTTTGTTTATTTAGTTTCTTGCTAATACTCTATGTATGTAGGTCTCTGGGCATATGTGAGCTTACAGATTGGTGTTTGTGTGTTCAGCCATATTATTGTGTTTCCTTGTGTTCTGTTCAAGTCAGTAATCACCTCAACCTGCTGTTTTCCTGTTTCATGAGGGACACGTGCCTGAGCTGTTTAAAAGCACTACTATCCCAGTCAGAACACACACTGATGAATAATATATGGAGCAGATAAACTCGGACACTAAATGGATGTCCCTCAAGTACAACCCCAAAGGCTGTCTGCGCTGCAGTCGAGAGCCTACCTCTTCTTTTTCTCGTCTTTTTTCACATCTTCTTTCTGCCTCTGTCTGTCTATTACCCCACCGCCATACACATATGCTCATTTACACGCCTACACGTGCCCAGTCCCTTCACAAACGACATGCTAATACCCTGAGACCTGACTTTTAGTGTCAGGTAACGTTCCAGATTCCTGAAAAATGCAGGGACATGTGAGAGGCCTCTAAATATAGAAGCGTTGCCATCACTGCTCCCGTGTGGTCCTTTAATTGTCATGTTACACATAAATCCCTGCCCTGTTTGCTTCTGTGCTATCATCGCTTTCACATCACAAGCCCCGCCGCCAATCTGCATGAAAAAAATGTCCTAATGAACCGTTTGAGACGGCAGATAAAAAGAGTTTTCCACCTTTCCTGTCATGGTGGGAGCTGGATAATGAGGAGCCTACTGAGACGCTAGTTGACTTTGCCACTGGGCACACCCTTGCAAGCTGCGCAGCATATCAATATAGGGCAAGGTTAAACGGTTCCTCCCATTGTCTAGCTACTGTAGATATTTTTGGGACAAACCCCCAAAAGGGTTTTTAAAAAAAGGTTTGAATTTCTCAATTAATTTCTAGGGCAACAATAAATACAGCTGGGAGTGTCTCCTTAATGACTTTCTTGTTCACAAAGAGAGAGCCTGTTGCATGCATAGGATAACACGTGGGAACTATTTGCTACTACATTGTTTCTGGGAAGAAAACATTGGTGATGAATTTTCTTTTTAAGCTGACAATAAATATGTTTTCATACGTCTCCACTGTATTGGGGTTGTGGCAGAAAACTCAGCAGCAAAGATTGTAAAGCAGTAATTACCAACGAAACTAGCTGTAAACTCAACATTGGCATAGCCTAGTGGCTATTTACACATTTAAACAAAGACCAGTATTTGCATTTTTCTGTTTTAAACTAATGGTTTTGGCAGCTTGGCAAATTTAGGTTCAATGTTCACTCTGCTTTTGTTTCCATTTTGGTCTCAATCGATGCCTGGGGGAAATATCTGTGTGTTTAGCTGTTGAATAATACACCATTCACCAGATAGTCACTAACTTTGTCTGCTGGATAAAGGAGGTTTTTGAGAATAGTGAGTTGGAGCCAAAACAATAAAGCTGTGGGTTATGAAACCAAAACAATGAGCTGAAAGTAGTCAAAATGCCCCGTAGCGCTAAGAGAACCTGTAGTTGGCTGATAATTCATAAAAATAATTTCTAAACCATTTCATGAATGGTTAATATAAAAAATACAGTCTATTATAGCTTTAAAGCTTTACATAGTGAAACTATCTGCATGGCTAGATTTGTGTGAACTGACCCTTTATAGAGTTCATATACACACACAGGCAAACACAAAAGCGGATGTACTAATGCTAATCAGTTCTTTGCTGTCTGCAAAATGGCTGTGTACACAATGACACACATCTGCATACACACATATACTGTGGCACATTCAGCGTGTACACACAGAAGCGGATGTGGTGGTGTGAATCAATAATGCTGTGTTGTCACAGGGTGACATGTGAGCCATGGCAGGGAGCAGATGGCCCCGGGGTGCCTAGCTTCCTGTTAGCCATGCCATTCAGCCTGAACACACACACACACACACAAGCGCATGCACATACACACACACATACACCACTACCATCTCCACTGGGATTTCCCAGTGCAACTAGCCACAGCACTGGCCATTAACAAACAGCATGCCATTATTGGCTCTTCTCTGAAATGCTGAGTACATGCCCTCCCAAAAAAAAAAAAATGACAACAGCCAGATAATGGTAAATAGATTTCTCTGCCTCGTCCATGGAGGTCTGGGGTAAATAATTCTCTGGACCCCCTCCCCAATGTGATTTTTGCCAGCAGAGCAAACAGCCCACAGGAAATCTGATCTGTTTCAGTGGCCCGCTGAGTGAGGTCAGCCATTGCTCAGATATCACTTTGACTATGTTGTATTGATTGAGCGTTTCCGATGGTTTATGTTGGTATATCCGAGCAAAGACTCAATTAACGCTGTGGACCTGCGGCTGCAAATGTCAGAATGTATATGAAGGTGATTTATTGAAATGCATGCTGTAGGAAAGAGTGTCTCTGTGGAAAGACCATGACGAGATGTTTTAGCACTTTTATGCTGACAGGCTTTCAACTGGTGTGTGTGTGTGTGTGTGTGTGTGTGTGTGTGTGTGTGTGTGTGTGTGTATGTGTGTGCAACCAGGAGCTCTCACTCCTGGTAAGACAGCACCACCCTGTTGGCAGTCACCTTTGATGGCAACTGATTAGGTTTGAAGTGCAGAGAAAACGATACTCCCCTGATGTTTGGAAGATAAAAGCTTTGCCAAGGGAATGTTACTGCATTGTTTCAGGGCAGCGTTCAGCGTTCGTGTAACTCCTCGCCGTCCTGAACTCTTGATGTCCACACAAACCTACAACCAAATTCTGTCATCATGCTGTAGCACACAGACGTTTTGTCGCCCTCACAGATAACCCCTGCTGTTTTCAGAGGACTACTACTGCATGCTTCTTCTGACGGGGACATCTCGCCGGCAGTGTTGTACCCTGTGCAACGCTATGGCGTTATATTACATCAATTTCATCGGGTCGGCTCGGAAGGTGTGCTGCCTTTAATTGGTTGTTGGGCTGTCATTACAACTTCAAATAATGACAGATACTTCAAAGAAAACAGGGAGAATTGAAAAAAGGAGAACTGGCAGCGATTCCTTTTCTTCTTAAGTATTTTGTTGAGTATTTTTTGGCATTTTTTGACACTACACTTGTGCTTTATGCCTGTGTATGTTCTAAGGATGCAATCATCTTGTGACTTATGTCAGAACTAAATTTTTATGATGCCTGGATTCAGTTATGTCAGGCGCCATTTTGCTTTATAGAGGAGTGTTAACTGTGACATGTCTAGACGAGTCTCATGTCGGCAAATTTAACCACCAGAAGTTTAATTAACTCTGCAAATTGACCTATGAAGTGCTTCATTTATCTTTCATCTTCATTTGGTGGTGAAAGACCTGTAAAAAATGAAGAAAGAAAGATGTACTTTCTCTCATTAAATCAACAGAATTGCACCATATCTTTTTGACTGTGCCGAATTATCAGCTGAGTTTGCAAACTCATTTTCTGATACCACCCAATCTATCAGGACAGGCACTCAGACCCCTCGACCTTCAATGTTTCCAGGTTTGAATTAATGAGAGTCCGCATTCCTGCACTTCTGGGAGGAAAGGGTGTTAGAAAATATTCCTGGATGAAATGACCAGACTTCACAAGGTGTCTTTGATCAGGAGGTGAGGCTAACAGGGTTTGGGAGGATGAGGAGGAGGACAGATGGAAGGGCAAGCAAAAGGAAGAGGCTTATAAACTCCAAAAACAGGCAGTCTAGTCCTTCTTACTGACACATGGGCAGCAGCCAGGTTGAGACGAGGTAATTGCTGGAAAAAGGTACGGATGATTGGCAAAGTACAATCAGATGCCCAGGGTTGAAAGACCAAAGCAAAACAGAGCTAACAGAGCAAATGATTTTGATTTCATTGGAAATTCATGTTGTTTGTAGAGAGTTGGAGAAGTAGGAATAGATTAGCTCACTCCATAGAAATTTACAGAGCAAACTTGGATAAGGTTGCCTGTTAAAGTCATCTGACTCAACAATCATCTGATTCTCAGCTGATCCATCTGCTGACTTTGAAACAGAGGAATGTACTGATGAAAACATCCACATGGGCATTACATAGCACAAAAAGAACATTTTTAACTGCTACAGCTTAATATAGGCCTATAGTATGTATACATTTTTCCATGTGAGCTAAAGTTTGAGGCAGTATCTTCTAATATTCACTGCACGGCAGCATCAAGCCCCCTCAGCTGACAATAGGCAGTCAGTGAATACCACTAATGACATTTTCCATGGATTATTCCACAGGGAAAATGCCAAAAGACAAAAAAAACCCTACTCTATTATGAAACTGACATGTACCTTATTAGCTTTCTGCACATTCTCACTGCAGACCTTCAGTGTCACAATAGGCAACTTATTATCATTCATCAGGTTGCCTGTGCTTGTTTCCCTTTGGTCTCTGCATACAGACAGGGAAGGTCACACAGCTCCGAGTGAGTCAACCTGCTCCAGATAGTTCAAACAATCAGCCATTTTTAAAGCACGCTGCTCAACATAGCTCTCCCCAAGGTCTCTTTAAGTCACACTGAACTCAGACCAAAGAAAGGATTAAGCACCAGGAATAGAAGTGGTGTCCACCCCCGCTTTTAGCTGCTTTATTAGGCTCAAATTACATGAATCTATATCTGAAAAAGGATTTAAATGCAGTTATTATATTACATAATGCAAGTGTATGGTGTAGCTAAGTTCCTTGCAGTCCACTTGCTTATCTCAAGGTTCATTCCTTCTCATATCAGGCTTCTCAGGCACACACAGTGCAGTTGTTTGTTTCCACACATCAATGCATTCCTCTCATTCCTCTCCCCCTGGATGAAAATCAGCTGGTTGCCTGAGAGAGGTCATTGAACTTTTCCCCAGTGTTCCCTGAGAAGAGAAAGAGAGGAGGAAGAAAAAAAAGTCTTCTCACCCCGGAGTTCATTCTGTGATTGCTTATAATAGAGCTGACAAACACAATGTATGCTGTGGATATACAGTCATGCTCAGCCGGAAGTTAGATTTTGTAAGAATGATTATTGCTTCCCCTTCAGCCCGATTTCAAAATGACCTCATGCTCCATGCAGGATGGAGAAGTTTTGTTGTGCATTTCACAACTTCAGCCCTCAGCCTATGAAAGCTCCTTCCCGTCCCACATTGAGTTTTGCTTTGTCTTCCAACACGGTAGCTTCTTCTTTTAATGCCTAAATATGACAGCAGTACACTGGGATAGAGGAAGTTAAGAATGCTCTATAAGAAGTAGAGATCCTGCATTTCTTACTTAACTTCTTACTTTAAGTGATGGGATCGTACATGACTTGGTTATTTCACACAAGAGATTTTAGTTTGAGTTGGGCAGGGCTTAGGAAAAGATGAAGTCACATATTTCTATTGCACCCATCAGGATAAATCCACACCCACACCGTACTGCAACTTAGTTGTTATACACAAAGTTTTCAGGGGCTTACAGAAGTATTATCAGCAATATGTTCTTTAAAGTATAAAAAGTAAAAGTACTCATGCAGAAAAAGGGTCCTCATGATTTCTGTATTAACATAATTAATGCTGATTGACATTTATCAATGGAGGAAGAGCTAGTTGTAACTACTTTACAAACTGTGTAGTAGTTTAGTCCAATCAATCAATTCAGTTTTATTTATATACCACCAAATCATAACAGAAGTTATCTCATGACACTTTTCATACAGAGGAGGTCTAGACTGTACTCTTTCTAATATTATTTACCCAACAGACCCAACAAGGCCCACCATGAGCGAGCACTTGGCAATGGTGGCAAGGAAAAACCTTACACACTGCTTGTATTTTATAGATTTATCATCAGGTTATTTAAGGTTTTAAGTAACTAAAGCTGTCAGATAAATGTAATGGAGTAAAAGGTACAATATTTCCCTCTAAAGTGCCATTAAAGTCTACTTACAGTAAGTAAGGTACTTGAGTAAATTCACTTTCAATCACTGGCAATAGATTCACTTTGACTTTGTGGAAAATTTTCATTGTGGTTCTCATCATTGTGCCTCCTCTTCTCCACCACTTCAAAGGTGTTCCTGAGGGAGCTGCACCTCAAACAGATTATTGTTGTCTACGACATTATCGGACATCTGAGATTGTCAATCTGCTCTGCTCACAGCATGCCCTGTCCCAGACTGCGGCCTCTCTCATTAACATGGGTACACGGAGAACACTGCTGAACCTGAAACCTGGCCCTGTGTACTCCAATCACGTAAACCGCTCCAATATCTTGTTGCCAAAACTGACAAGCCGACTTTACAAGACGTCTCCTGCATGAAAGAGGAGACTATGAGAGGCACCTTGCATCTAGCTTTGATGTTCTAATACTTTCTCCTTCGCTGACATGTTTAATTCTCTATTAGATGCTATTACACGCGATTTGTTTGGCAGTGCTTCCTAAATTACAAGGGCAACTTGGGTCTTCATCAAAGGAAAAACAACATTCTCGCTTTTTGTGATCATAAAAGTTGCCAGTGTGTTACAGTTTGCTTTTTCTTTGACTTGGAGCTAGGATTTAGGAGTCTGTTAATGGTTCCAAACAAATACAAATCTCTTAGTTACAGTGTCTAACCAACTGTAGCTCTCTGCTACTGCTCCCCCTCCCTTTCTCCATGGCATTAGTATGACTACATGTTTGGCTTGCCTCTAGTCTTTCCCTAGTTACCCGCACAGAGTCTGTGATTTAACCATACTTGGCTCTACCACAGAGAAGCCATAGTCTCAAACCAGACAGTGATGTCATCCCCACAGCATCTGGCACAGGAAGTGACTTAACACTAACTGAAATGTCAAGCTCTTTTACAAAGACCTCCCCAATCATTGCTGCCTGACAAACCCTTTTTTTGAACATCAGGATTGTGTCATTTTGTTACATCAGGGCTTGAAACAAAAAAACACTTTGACACGAGCTTGAAAAAACCACAACAAGCTGCGCCATTTCAAGAAAATTCGAGACCAGATGACTTCATATCTTGGGCAAGTTGAGAACAATCAACCCCCACACGTGTTGCACATCAAGTATGCTGCAGATGGTGTTCCCATTCATTACACCGTATACAGTAGTTGTTTTTGGCTCAGATCGCTTGGTCTATTTTGAGCATTGCTGCATTTGAGATGGTGGTTGTGTGGTCTCAAGGTCTTAAGGGGTCAGTGGATATGACTTTTAAGCCTTGAAGCAGCGTGCCGCCCCTGTCGCAGGAAATGAGCTTCTCCCATGGGCTCTGTTTGTCACAGGAGAAGCAACAGGCCACCTGGGAATCAGCTGGTTCCCACGGTCTCTATCAGAGGTTTCTATCTGAACCAATCAAGCAGTGCAGCTCAGCTATGAAGGGGGGGGGTGGACTCCCACGAGTCAGTGTTTTGCCAAAGTAAGAGGTGCTCTGGTTCCTGTATACAGCAATTCAAAGCTGATTTAAAGCTGATAGAGCAGCTTGAAATGTGAAAGTTCTACCTCTGTGTTTAATCATTAACCTAAACTGCAGGGTCAATGAGAAACATGGCATTGCTTTTTTTGTCAGCTGAGTGCCTCGGCGTGTTTTAAATGCCACAGATACTACTCCAGTTTACCAAGTGGCTCTTTGCGCAAGTGGCCCTGCATTCCTGAGTGCGAAATTTGAACAAAACACGATTATCTCAGGAAAAAAACACTACAGCATTCTGGTTTTTGCACATGCTTACATGGTTTTCTGAAACCACAAACATGTCACCAGAACAGTCGATGTACTATGCAAGACTCCCATGGAGAGAACACGGAGCTATTAGACAGCCAAGTGGCAGACATCCTGTCTTTACTGGAAAGCCACTCAAGCCAGGTTTAATGCACTCCAAACACACCAGCCTCCACAAGTGTGGACGATGACTCAGTGGCCCTTTTCCATTCTCTCCTTCTGTTCTTGCGCGTCATCAGTGGCCTTTTAAATGGGCCGAGCAGCGGTGGTGAGAGTTGTTTTATTAGACCGAGCAGCCCTGAACCAGGAGCTCATATGAAGTCTCTTGATATTTATAGCAGCACAACAGTCTTGCCACTTCTGTCCGGTTTGAGTATTGTCACTTCCTCCTCCGCTGAGGGGGCCGGATGGGCTCTGTGCAGACATCCTCAGACGAGTCAGACATCCCTTTTCAGCTGCATTGTTATCTATTTGAAAAAGCCATTGTGCCAAGTTTTGGCAACAGTGAAGGCTTTTGGATGAATTGTTGAGGCTGAAATAGTTTTCAAGGTCAAAATCACAGGACTGGCTTCTTTTAAACGAATGAAAGAAACATATTGACTGAGCTGTCTGATTTATCGTGAGAGAAAAGGATTGTCTCTCTGTGGTATTGCTTTGATGTCTCTTTGCTCTGCATGCAGAAGTGGCGGATTGCAAATGATACACTGAGCTTTAGTAAAGTGTGCAGAGGTGAAGATAAACCAGGAGAGCAAGTTAAAGAAGAGCAAACACAGTCTGTGTCCATCCACTCGCCCTTTACCTCTGTGAGGCTGCAAGGTCACCCAGTCCTTCATGTTGGATCAAAGCTGTTCAATACAAGTCGATGGGCTCAACAAGAATAAAAGTCCTGCAAGGATCACATAACTGCTCAGTCAAGGTTGAGAAAATAGATCAGAAATGTTTGTCTAATCAAAATCTGTTTGTGCTATCCAAAAAATCTCGATGCTGCTGCACAAATTGGATGGTTTAACTGCAGCGGTTCTCCTCCTCCTCCTCCTCCTCCCTCCTTCTCTGTCTCCTCCCGTCTCCTCCCGTCTCTTCCCGTCTCCTTGATGGGATAAAAACCAAGTGAAGCGTTATTCATCTCCAAAGAAACTAAAGTCTCATGTGTAAAGTTACAGTCCTCATTTATCTGGCGGTTCAGACAATGAAAAATGGAGACAATAAAAAAAAAAAGAGTGTCATGAGGAGTGTGGGTGATTTACTGGCGATCACGTTTCATGTTCCAGTAGAGCAGGCTCACTCCCACGGGAGAGCGTGCTGTTTTGTAAACACACAAATGCTGCTGCTGCTGCGGCTGCTGACGCAAATTTGAATATTTATGAACCTTTAGGGTAGCATCCAACGTCAAATCCATTTCTCCCGTTACAGTTGAGTCCAATGAAAGTACACTGCCAAGTGTGAAACCTGAGTCTTCAAGGACACCCAAAGCGAAAGCAAATTAAAAAGGTTTCGCATTTCCTTTGATTTGAAGTCCGCACTTACTTTTTGTTCCCTTTTAATCAGCCATAGTTACCATCTTGTCTAGCCATTTAAAAGGCTGTTAATTCCTTTGGTAAATTTATGGGAATACTTAAAGGGGCTGATATTTTAAAGGCCATATGTCATTATATGAACTGAAAATGTCTTTCAGTTTTGTAACTGTAAAGACAGAATTCATGGTTTAGTTAAAACAATTATTCATCTCACTACTGAGGTTTTCAGAAGCAATTTAATGTCTCCAAAGCCGGTTTAAGCTCTCTGTGATTCATTAAATTAATCATACATTGGATAAAGACTGCGTTTAATTATTATTTACATTATCAATAAATCTGCTGAGTATTTTCTTGATTAATTGATTAACTGTTTGGTCTATCTAATGTCACAAAATGCTAAAACATGCCCATTAAAGAGCCCAGAGCCCAAGGTGACATCCTAACTTAACTATTTTATCTGACCAGCAGTCCAAAGAAGAGTGAAGAGTTAGATGGGAAATTGATACAGATTTCTGTCTCTGAGCTAGCTAAATGTAAGATGACAGCAAGCAACCAGTTATCTTATCTTAGCACGATGACTGGAAACAGGAGTAAACAGCTAGCTCGGGTATCCAAAGATAACAAAATCACCTACCATAACCTCTAAAGCTCACTAATTAACACATATCTCTTTATTTTAAATGTATCTGAATAAAAAAAAAAGGTAGAAAAATTAAATTGTTTTATGTTTTTTAAGAGAGAACTACATCTTGACTGGGACCAGTAACTTACAGGAATCTCTGCCAGCCTGACAAACAAGGTATACCATGTTAATTAGTGAGATTTAAAGGTGCTGGTAGAGAGATTTTGTTACCTTTCCTGTGCCAGGCTAAATATTTCCCCCTGTTTTCATTTCTTTGCAAGCTAAGCTGGTGGTAGCTTCGTATTGAGCGTACAGAGATGAGAGTGCCATCAATCTCCTCATCTAACTCTCAGTCAGAAAGTGAATGAGCATATTTCCCAAATTGCCAAAACCATTTCTTTTGCAAACATGCAATTTTCTGTTGATCACCTAATCAGTAATAGACTATACAATAAACCAAGGACGCCTCTCAGACATTTAAACAAGCATCACGGCTTTGTTTGTCTGAGCCACAACTGAAAGTTTGTACATTCATTGGGTGTCTTTTCCAGATTTGTACAGCTTTCCACTCAGTTTGTCATCACTTGGCTGTGAGGTTGTTGTTTCCAAGTATTGCAGTATTGTCACAGCATAGTGAAGGGCTCAGTGCCCTCAGCTCCAAGCTGTTTGGCAGTGCTGACACAGGGGGATTCGCTGGGTAATGAGTATCGCAACAAACTCCTCCGTCATCTCATTTTTGCCAGGCAAGTCGATGAATGACACTCCAGAGATTTGATCGAATCTGACCTTGCTGCCAGACGAGTGCTTACTGTCCTGTCACCTATTGTGTCTGGAAAGAGGTTCTGTTTTTTTTCCCTGCGTCTGTGTATGCATTTAAAACAGATCGATTGCAAAGGACATTAATGCCTTCCTTGCATTTTTTTAATCTCCCATTACTCCCCTCCCCCCCTGGCTCCTGAAATGAGAGTTTTGTTTGACTTTAATTAGCTGCAAAGAAATCTGCAAGAAGCTCATTAGAAAATCAAAGAGGGGCGGCAGCAGCAGTGTATGCAATATTATATGTATGTTACCATGTGAATGCTTTGGAAATAAACAGAGCGTGGGGAGAAGCTCGGTTCAGGGGTGAATATAGCAGTGAAGCCACAACAGGCACTTTAATTACAAGTTGAACTTTAACCCACATCCCTTTCTCTCAGCCTCAGTCTGCCCGCAATTACCCACAGAAACGTCCCAAAACAGAGATGACTGCCTAATCATTTTTCTGTTTTGGTAAAAGCGCTGCTCTGGGTTTTAACTGAGCTAGTCAAGCGCACAAGATGACTCATTATCTTCCACACAAGTCGAGGGATCATTCCCGATAGTAGGGGGATACCCAAAGGAGTTGGCAAATGTTTGGTATTTCCTGTTGAATTTAAGACAGCATAAGGCCGGCCATCCAAGGAAAAGTGTAGAATCTCTTTGTGTCCATGAGGAAGACACTGAGCACAACCCAGAGGTCTAAATCATGTGAAAAACAAATCGAGGACAGTCTCTCTCCCGCTGGTGGGAAAAGCAAATCATGTGTGAAGCTTCCAGCCTGGGTAACCATGACACTCAGGGCAGCAAGTTGTCACCCTATGGCTGAGTATGGGATCCTCTGAAGTCCTTGCTGTTCAGTCTGACTCCTTTACTCTGTATGTCTCTCTCAGAGGGATTCTTTGTATGCAACAAAAAAGGAAGGAAAGGGAGTGTGTAAACCTGGCTGGGCATTTTCCCATTGGATTGTTGGCTTCTGTAGGGCGGCTGTGACCTTTAAAAAGCCATTGATCCAAAAAACTGAATACTGCAGAGAACCACAGCCTGGACTTTATTTCCCAGATGCACACCTGCTGTCAATGGCAGATGGTTCGCTGCAGGGCAATGAGATGAGTTTTTGAGGATTATAGTCTTTTGTTGATGTGATGAATGCAGATGTTTTGTCCTTACCTGTCCCTGTCAACCTTCTATGTCCTCCTTTGCCACCTGCTTATTGTTATTTTCTTCAAAGACTAAGGTTTTGATAATGACAGCAGGAGAAAGAAGAGAGGAAGGAAAAAATAGAAGGTACCAAGGTTTGTTTTTCACACTACTCACATGGTTGTGGCAGGGCTGCTTGCTAACGTGTGAGTGAAAAACTTCCCGTAGCTGAAGTGAAGCATGCCTCAGTCTCATGATATCCACCTGACACCCTCCCTCCCTCCCTTCTCTATCTCTGCTTCCCAGCCCTCCCTTGGGTCAGTCTGGAGTTATTACCGTCCATGCCCTTGTGGGATTCTTTCAAACATCCATCATCGCTCTTATGAACCTCTTACAGTAATTGGGCCGCTTTTGTTTCAGACTTAAATAGATGATAATCTATGCCAACTGTCTGGGACATATTGAGGACGCGCATCATGAATTTGCCATTTTGTAAAGCCTTGCTAGCGGTCAGTCACATGCACTTGCTGCTGAATCCGGTGGCTGGTTTGTGTTGTTGCCTCAGCAAACTGTTATTTTCCTAGAGTAGGTGGTAAAAAAAAAGAGATGGAGACAGTGTTTTTGCCAACTAACACATTCCCCTCAGCTGGAGGTTTGACTGTGGAGCTCTGTTCTCTAATTAATACCTGTATCCTGGAGAGAAGCAGTGGATGTATCATCACTAAGAGACCTGACTTGCTCAGAGTTATCTACAATAAAGCTACCTGACATTTTAATGTTAATTTTTAGCTATGTCAGCGTCATCAAAACAGGGATGGCAATGTTGGTTGGCCCTGTTTTAAATATCTCAAAGATGGAAACGTTTTGTTCAGACATTCATGATCCCCACAGGATAAATCCTGAGGACTCTGGTGATCCCCGACTTCTCCACTAACACCACCAGCAGGTCGATGTTTCCATTTATCCTGTGAAATATCTCGACATTCATTAGATGGATGGGCAGAACATTTGGTACAGACAGTCATGGTACCCAGAGGATGAATCCTTATGATGCTCCTCTCTTCTAGCGCCACCATGAGGTGAATGTTTGTGTTTTTGAGTGAAATATATATTATTTGATGAGTTTCCATGAAATTTAGTCAGATATTCATGTCTTAGTATGAACCGATGATCCTGTATAACCAAGCTTCCCAGCCTCAGCAGTAGCCTACTGTGTTTAATGCTAATTAGCACTTATTGGCATGCTAACATGCTAAACTATGGTGGTGAACGTGGTAAACATTATACATGCCTACATTAAACATCCTAGCATCTCCATTGTGAGCATGTTAGCACGCTGACATTAGCATTTAGCTGCAAGCACAGCTGTGCCTGTCTCACAGAGCCGCTAGCCCATGTTAGCATGGATAATTAAAAACGCTCAGTTACAACAAAGAAAATGCTATGCGGTTAAAGATATTGCTGGCTGATTTAAGAGCGCAATGTGTTTTGACACCAGAGGGCCTAAAGTCGGAAGAAATTGCTGATCCTTCCTCCTTTGTGACACCGACAAGCCCCCAGCCTCAGGAATGCGACAGGACGGAAAGGGAGGAGAGGGAAACAGGAAATACTTTTGTCTCCCCACAGCAATTCAGAATAGATGATTCCTTTTTTTAGTCCTGTGTGGGCTTTTGTTTGATAAAAAGGAAACTGTATATTAAAATGTGACACTTGTGAAAAAGAGTATAATGACCCAGTTTTTCTTCTACTAGATCAAGGTCGAATAAAACATGTGTACCCCAGTTAGAATTACACAAAACATAATTACTGTAGGTAAATTGAGTTAAATCATGGCAGATTAAAATAGAATGATAATACATTCCCATGGGAACTGACACAGTAATGTTGTAGTGAATTAAACTTAACAATTCACCATTGTTCACAGATAGGTCAAGTTACAGCACAAAAACAGGCATCAAAGGAGCTCAAGTGTACAGTTCGACAACACTGGTAATAATGTGGTTAGCGTCATAACAAAAGAGTTGATATTCAATAGGAAACTGTTGATATATCCGCGCTAAAATACACTCTTCATTCTAGTTCAAGGTAATCTTCTACTTGTGTGTGTGTGTGTGTGTGTGTGTGTGTGTGTGTGTGTGTGTGTGTGTGTGTGTGTGCGTGTGTGTGGGGAGGGGGGGCAGCTTAGCACCATGACTTCCTGTCCAGCTGTTCCTGCTGTCACTGCCTATAGCAGATGCCTTTATTTCCTCGTCTAAAGACACACAGCCGTGATTATTTTCTCCACAGATCTTGCACTCACATATTCTCTCCTCAACTCCTAGCTGCTAGCAGCAGAAAGCACCTCTGAGTAACAATAATATATTTATGCTTGAGTGCTGCGGCGCTCATCCTAAAAAAAACAACATCTTTATTCCCATGTTTGTTTAGTGTGTTTCTGGGCGTGTTGTGTGTCTCTTCATGAAGGACATCTGAGGTTGTGCGTAGGAGGGTGTGAGAGCCAATGGACGTTAATGGATCTGCTTGTTGAATGGGTGTAATAACACTCTATTTCCACCCATATTTTATTGGTGGTGGCCAAGGGATTTACATCCTAAAGGGTCAGTTCACCCGAAATACAAAAAAAAAACACAATGTTTTCTCACTTACCTTGAGAGATATCTAGCCATGCAGACAATTTTTGTTTTATTTACTCTGCTCTGGACATATCTGAGATTTTGCCTGCAATTCGATGGTGGAGTTTTGTTTGTGGTGCTCTCAGCATTTAAAAATTAGATTTGATAAATATAGAAACAACCTTTACTAAAAAATGAGTCCCGCTGTGGGTTATTGAAGAGTTAGCAGCATACTGTTGCTGGAATAAAATGTTGCTTTTAACATTATTTTTCATTAATGTGATTACCACAAATCCCATTCACCTCTATTGTCAAATATCAAAGGATCTCAAAATCTGGTGAAATCAAAGTGAAACTAGCTCTAGCTGTATGACTAGAAACCACTAAAAGAAATTAAAATCCCATGAAAAGATCAAAACCAAAAATGAACTCAGTATTGGATGTGTAGTCAAAGTCTGATATGTCCTATTCCTTTGTGCCAAAGAGCTCCATTGTTGTCCAAAAATATTAAAAACATCAATCAATCATTGAGCCACACTGTTGCACCAGATGAGTTCATTACAATGAACATGGAGTCAGTCCTACTTACTTTTAACTGTCCTGCTGCTGTAAATACTGACTGGAGTACAAAATGTGTATTGATCTGCAACTGTATATAATAGTCCCCAACAATTGAACTGTTCACTTCATAAATAATATAGTGCCCAGCCTTTCATATCAGTAATATAATATAATTGTGGCTTGTTTTTGAAGATATGCATCTCCAGGATCAGATGAGATGCCAGTCTTGGCCTGTGTGGTGTTTTCTTTCGACTCCACCCATCAGATAACCAACTGACGCAAGAACACACACATAGGTAAACACATATTCTTTAACAGCCCAATTAACTGTCTCTCTTTCTCTTCCCTGTGTCTCTCCCAGGATGCCTTTGTAGAGCTGTATGACAGACAGAGGGACTCCGTCTTCAGTTGCTCCTGGCCCTCCATTAAGACGGTCTTCGGTATGGCTGCGCTCGGGGCAGCCAGCCTCACCATCGGGGCATACCTTACACAGAAGTGAACGAGCCCTCGTTCTACCAGCGTGACTTTGTTTCTCATCCTCCTCCTTCTCCTTCGCCTCGTGCCTCTTTCTTTTTCCTTTTTAAATATACCCCTGACCCCTCCGAGACAAACCTTCAGACTCCAAATCTGGCTCTCTTCAAAGCCCTCTCTCAAGAAAACTCCCTCTTCCTCACCGCCTTCATGTCAAAACAGACACAAATCAAAACAACTGAAGCAACCAGATGAACGGCCCATACTGAGCAAAGGATGTCTTGAAAAGAGGCAGCTTAGATGTAATCACACTAAGCTGAGTAGAACTGAGGAGAAAGGAGGATTTTTATTGTTCTGCCTGCTTCTGTACTAGTTATAGCATGAATGTTGAGTGTTAGTGTAGACGTTGCATGTGTCAGAGCTCATGCGGGACCTCTATTTGGAGGCCTTGATGATGGGGGTGCAGGGACAATGATGCTACGCACTGGAGAGGAAACGGCCGCAGCCCCGCCCCTGCTTGTTAGGGCGAAGAGCCCCGTTTGAACTGTGGACTCCAGTTACCCCCCTCCTCCTGCAGCCGTCCTTCAAAGCACTTCCTCCACAGAACAGCTGCTCAGAATGTATAATGGAAACATCTTGCTACAACCAGCGAGTTGTGTGTCTACTGCTTTCACTCCTCAGACAGCTTCAGTGAACTCTGAACACACTGCACCATTATACTCCCCCTGGCCTTTAATGAGTAGAGAAAGAGCTGGTGGAAGACTGAGGTCTGCTGATCTTTATTTTGCAGGGGTTTTTTGAAAGCTCATTGATTGAGATTTGTATGTTGGTTTTAATTTTTGCAGCACGCCAAATCCTAAATTGTGTCGTGTTGCTGCAGAAAGAGACAATGGGATTTTTCTCAAGGAGTGAAAAAAAAAAAAAAACACGCAGAAGAAGCTTTGAATAGAAATGTCAAATGTTGGTGACAGTGCTGGGAAGAATCTTGAGCACAGCACAAAAGAGTGAGGTAGAAGTAAAAAAAACAAAAAAAACAAACAAACAAAAAAAAAACATTGCATTTTGCATTTTAAGAAGGGAGTAGGAGTATGTTGCCCCTGCAACATAAACGGACAAGATTTTTAAGTGTGCATTCCTCAAGCAAAGTGATGAACGAAACTGCTCCTCTGCTAAGAAACGACTCCCCTTTAAAAGCATCATCAGATTAGCACCAAACAAAACAAAAAAAAAGAAAAAAAAAAGAAGCTAAAATCAATTCTTTTCTATTTTCTACCTCTGTTGCTTTCTTACTCCGTTTGTAGTCAGATTGTTTGGGCTCACACAGGTTTCAGAGCTGACCCTGTCAACATGTGTCCTCCAGCTGCTGAGGCCCCACAGCGACTCTGTAATGCTAGAATCCACTCTGACAAAAGCGCCTGTTGACGTGGACTGTGGAAACCTCGCCTGGCCACAGATGACTGAGTGGAACACCACGGCTGCCGGGTTTTAGTTCAGGTCTAGAGCCAGTGTGTCCCGAATGCTGGAACCTGAGATGTCCCTTCTCTCCGGTCTGCAAATGCATTCAGTCATCGATTTGTTCCTTTCAGCCTGTTTTATTGATGTTTGTCTTGTGTTACAGTCTGATAGAAATTTTTTGGAAATGCTCATGGGCTCCTAAATATTTTGTTGTACACAGTACTTAAGTTGGTTATGGAAAAAAAAAGGTTTCTGTCATTAAAAAATCTTCTTCTTTGTTGCATGGATGAAAGATACTGTCGTCACACAACAAATATTCACCGTGTGTAACCATATTTATAAAGAATAGGGTAGAAGATAAGAAATAACATCAAAGGAGTTGCATTTTCTATTTATTGAGAGGTACCAGATCACAGATTTTTTTAACAGTACTTTAATGAATTTTTTTTTTTTTCACTTTTTTCTATTCTATGGAATCACACTGTAACTACATTTTTTTTCCTGGCTGCTATTATAACAAGAAAAATGTTTAAAAAGTGAATTTCTGTGTCGTATTAATATTGGCTTAAGGCTGCTATACTGTCGATTTAACTTTTACTTACAGCTTAAACTGCCACAGATTTACAGTATAGTTATAGAGAGCTGGAAACCAAAGTTAACTTGTATTAATCTTTAATTTAAAAAAAACAAACAAACAAAAAAACAAAAAAAAAAAAAAAGTAGCTTAACAAGAATACACATCGCTTCACTTTCTGATCTCCCTGTGGAGGGTTTGTCTAGTGTTACTGTACTATATCAGCTTAACTTTTGTCAACTTTGTGCTCCCATGATAACTCAGTGCTTATCTGTAAAATGTTGACCTGCCACACTTGTCTCTGATATCACTATAAACCATCTCATTCTCACTACAGGTCGCAGTGTGAGATATTCCTGGTGAGGTAAAGAGACAAACAGAGGGTGATTTATGAGCAGGTAAAGGAACAGTTTAACAGCAATATACTGTAATTTTTTTATATTCTCTGTGCATATATGAATGTAGGCATTCTGGTTGCTGTACTGTTGTATGTCTATAATCACAAACCTTGTAGCACTTAAGAAAAGTGAATTGTGTTCTGTTGTTTACTGCTATATTCCACGATAAGCTAGCGGGATCACATTGTTCCTAATAAACCAGATTTCTCAAGCAGCTGCAGTCCAAGTTCATGTTGCGTCTGCTTTTTTTTTAATCGATTCTCAGCTTCATCTCTCAGCTTGTCAGCAAGACAGAAAGAGAATAAGAGATGTTTAGATGGAGAACAGTGTATCAACCGTGCTCTTTTGATTATCTGTTATCTATCCACAGCTATGAACTGTAAATATGAGCCTGTGACAAGTCTCCTTGTGAAGGGACTGTGCATGAGTAGCAGCCGCACCCCATCAGACATCAAAGCTGTCCCCAAACACTGCACTTGTCAGCCTCCCTCTTCTGCTCCATACGCTGCTAAACACGAGTGCAAAAACCCAAATGCCCTGCGGCCAGGTTTTTTACACCCCCCTGCCTCTGTTCTGATCACACTTGTCTTCAAAGGCTACGGCACTCTTGCTGCTTGGTGGAATTTGTGAAAAGCATGATGCAGTAAAACTAATGTTGAAAGAGTTGAGCGGTGCGAGAAAATTAGGGGAGTGAAAGAAAGTGGTAGTGTGTGTGTATATATATATGTGTGTGTGTGTGTGTGGATATATCCCTGAGGAGACCAACATCAGCGGAGGGAAGTTCATTTGGGCTGGAGCCCCACGCAATCCCTCCTCTTCTCTCCCACTCGCCATGCATATAAAATGCATGACACGCTCTGAAGAGGAATTTTAAATCAAGCCCTAGACTTTCAAAAGAGAGTCCAGTGTGGGTGTGGATGGTGAATGTGTGTGTGTGTGTGTGTGTGTGTGTGTGTGTAAAAGAGAGAAAGATGGGCAGTGAAGAGAGGGGGAGAGGATAGTGAAGCCCTCCTGCCTCTTCTGCTTTAGGGCTACAAGGTGTAGAGGAGGCTTTCCCAGCGCTGGGTATCACAGGGGAGATTGGGAGATCAAAGCAGATTGTCTGGGGTAAGTCTGGTCCAGTTTCACCCCTCATTTGGAAGTCCATCAGATCCAGTCACGATACCTTTGCCTCATTTGGGGAAAACCTTCGCTGCATTGAAAAACTTCCTGCTGAAATCTAGCAATTTCCTTGAAAGAGAGAGGGAGAAAAAAAAGCACATCTCTTATATTGGAATGTAAATATTCAATGAGTAAGAGGTCGTTCCTTATTACACCAGGATGGGATCAACTGTAGAAACTGATTTTGGTTGAAGCCTTTTGCTGAAGGAACTGTGTACTACAGTGTCACCTTGTGGCCGATCCACAAATACCCCAGCAGGGTTTTAAAAAGACATCAGGCCTGCAGATTTCTACCTCATCTACAGGAAACGACAGCTGATTTCACTGAGCAGATCATCTTCAAATATAGAGGATGAACCATCAGCTGCTGTAGCGTTCAACTGAAATAAAAACCAGCCTTTTCTCAGCACACTCTGGCACATGGTTGCCTATCCCTGCACTAAAATATCCTCAGGGCAGCATGCCATGAAGAGAAAAGGCTCCAGGGCTGAAAGCTCAGCAGCTCACAGCTTTGGTGATGACTGTTCAGCCGTCTGTGGTTAAAAATGTCTAATGAAAAAAAATGTGTGAGACAAACATCTTAGATCTCGTGCAATATGGTAATAAGCAGAAAAGCAGACATGCAAAGTGTTTGGTCTAACTACAAACTACAAATCACGTCTGTGATCAAGTGATCAGCAGCAAACCCGTACAGACGGTGTGTTCAAAGCTGAGAAAACTCAGATAAAACCCTTTAATGCCTTTTGTGGAGTATGAAAGAAAATGCAAAATTATGAAACTATTGCAACACTCTGATGAGTCCATCATGAAAATAACTGAAGGTTTTAAAGGGTCATTGTGTGTTTGGCCATCAGAGAGACAAAAGGTTCTTGTAAAATATGAATTTTTTATGATTTATTATTATTTTTTGTTTAGTTGGTTATATAAGTTATATAAGGCTGCAACGATTATCTTTGTTTTTTATTAATATGCCAATTATTATAATTTGGTATATAAAATAGCGGAAATTTTAACAATTATCTTGATCAACAGTCCAAAACCCCAAAGATATTCAGTCAACGATGTAAATGAAAAGGTACAACCAAAGAATATTTGGCATATTCGCTAAAAAACAATTACTTTAAAAGATTAGTCGACTATCAAAACAGTTGGAGATGAATCTTCTGTTGATCGACTTATCGATTCGGTTTTATAAATGTATGCGTTTGGGGAGGGTCAAGGAGTTAAAATGCAGGGTAGTCAGGGTGCAGTTACCAGGGGATACGTGAATATTGTGGAAATATAATATGGAGTATATCCACATCTTTGTGTTCAGGAAGAAAAAGTAGGATTACAAATTTTGTGAAAGGCAGCTGTGAGTAATCAGGACATGCCTTTTTCACCCTAAGTGGTAGTTTGAATGTTGACCGAACAGATCACTAATTTGCGTATAAATTCACATGCCACAAAGCCACCGAAGGGTTATTTGAGACCATCTGACAGGGCTTGATTGGGAATATTGGGAACCACTCAGCTAGTGGAAACACTTCCTTTGACCGGTGAAACAAGGTACACACACAGTTAAATAAAAACTTACGACCACGGCTATAAAGTACATTCAGTGTCCATTTATTTTTCTGCAGCCAGAAAAATAGAAAAAAGTAAAACAAAGAACATTCATACTGCTGAAGTGTAGTTTCTCATGCTTGCACATTTACAGTACATGTTGATCTGATACAAAGTCTCTTTGAACCGGACATATTGCCACAATATATTTACAAAAATAACATTAAAACTGCAGTCTCTTTAAACATGTTGACACATTCATAAAAATAAAGTTTTATGTGACACGTTTCCCGAAAAACGATCCTATTTACAGTCAAAGATGGAGATGAGTCCTGTCGAGCTACAGCTGAGATAGAGTTTTTTTGATTTGCATGTTTGAGTGTCGGATTATCTGAAGCATCAAAACAACTGAAAATAAATGTAAAAAAAAACAACAACTACCCTTTCATCATTTTAAACATCTAAAAAGACATTTCTCGGTTGTGTTATACCGTTAAAAATAATGCTTAGGTCGCAATGACTCTAACCCCTCTGATGTAAAATGGTACTCACTCTTAGTTCTTGGCTGAGAGAATCCTGATTCATCTACAGGTGTATTTGCCTCTGGTGTTTTTATTCTAAAATGATTGATTTTAGGATCTTTCTAGAATGAAATCTATTGTTCGTTATGTTTCCACACCTCGGACATGGTTTAAAATCACCCCAAATACAACCAAATAAAGAAAGATATTTTTTCCAGGTACAATTTGCCAACTCCTAAAATATTACACATTCATATCTAAAGAAATTCCAAATAATTGCACTCGTTTGACAATAAAAAGTCAAAGGACATAAATACTGCCAATTGTAACTGGTTAGGGCAAGGCAAACAAAAGGCAAACAAAAGGCACAAATAAAGTTCGGGCATCAATCCCTCCATATTGGCACTGTTTTTCCTTTAATGACAGCAGTCATAAAATGGCCACATTGTAGGTGAAGTGTAGTTTTGCTACCAGACAATAAGTTGCATCTGTGAACGTTCACCTTTCTACATCAAATACTGAGAAGAACGCAGGTTTTCCTGGAGGTTCAGTATTGACTACGAAATGCAACTAAAAATAAACTGATGACAGCAGCGTGATCATAACTACACAACCAAAACAGTGAAGCCCCGATTTGTTCATCTCGACTTTCCCAACTTTTTCCCTCCGCTGGTGACCATCTCTTTGTATGTTTGCGTATGAGTGTGTGTGTAAATACAATACACCGTGTATGTGTGTTCATCTGATCAGTGTTCAAACAAAACAAAACAAAGAAAAGAAAAGAAAATCAACCCTCAGTGCAGGAACTCCACTTCATTCAGCTGTCTAGCTCTTTGGTTTCTAAGCCTCTATAGTGCATGAGTTGCAGGCGTCTCTGGGTCCTTCAGACTGACTCTGCTCAGCCTCACGTTCCCTACCTCAACCTTCAAACTTATTCACTCCCACCATGTCACCACTTTAGCTGAAGCTTCCCCCCCTCTCACTCAGTCAGGGTCTCCTCTTTACAGGCGTCTGCAGAGAAGAAGAAAAAGCACAAATTAGGACACAACAGGGAGAAAACCAATAAAAAAACAAAACACCACAACACAGGCAGGGTTAGTGTTATTTAACCAGCTGCAGGATCTCACCAAAAACACACAATTTAGGACTTCAAAACCAAGATAAATCTCTAGTTAGACATATTTTAATGCATTCTACCAAAACATTTTCACAAATCAATGTTTCAAGCAAGTTTTGAGAGGATACAACTAGCAGAAATGAAGTCAAAAAGTCAGAGTAAGCATCATTCTGCCCTTTTTTTACTGTACAACACGTAAACATGTCTGTCTAAACTGAGATTCCCGATTTCAAAACACAAGATTATTCATTCTTTTTGAAGCCCTGCCCCATTGGACTTGTTTAACGCCAGCTGCTGCAGACTGGTCAGTTTCACAAAATTGTGTTACGCACAAATATAAATGATACGCATTTCAATTAAGCCCGTGTTGAAAGACTGTGAACCTAAACCATGTGCAGGCGTGTTTTCCTTCAGATCATGTTGCTCTGCAGGCTGAACACACAGCAAACCTCCAAAACTGGAATCTCTAAAATGACCTGTTATTTGTTTTCGTGCATATCAATACAAATTCATATCAAAGTAGAGCTCGCTAGTGGCAAAATGCAGCTACGTTTACTAAAAGCCAAACATAACTAATACACCTTCGTTTCTGTTAAAACCGAACATTTATGAATTAAACCACTGTGACAACCGTTGTTGACGCTTTGCATTTTGTTTACCTGCGACCGCAGGTTTTCAATAAAGTGTAACTAATCTTGAGGGATGGACAGAGTTTGGGTAACATCCTGATAAGACCTATTCGTGAGTTTGAAATACATGAATGAATAGTTTGAATCAGCACAGACCAGTTTGACCTCAGTTCACGTTGTTGAGTTTGACTTTCTAAGCATCACGGCTGCCTGTCACATGTCAGCTCATCTCTTCACATTCAAAGCTCCACTCTGAACATGCTTGGTGTGACCATGCTCCTAACAAACTTTACACTACCAGTGAAAGCAACAGACGTGTTGGCCAAGTTGATTTCTCTCAATCTGTTTATCTATGCAACTATGAATAGACACAATTTCCTAATTTTTGCTGTATAATAAACAACAACTACATGACGTTTATATACCAAATATATTTCAATGCACTGCATTTGTTTGTGAACCATCAGCAGTGCCTCTTCATCCTAACACAAAAGGCCACACAGCACTGCTGCACGCAGCTGCAACCAGCAGGACAAACAGGACGTCAGGCATCATGCCATCTTACAGCCAGCTACAGACGACAACCAGCCGGGAGTTCAAATCCGTGTGTTTCCTACCCGGGACAGGGTTAGAGGGCGGGGTGGGGAGAGAGCTCAGGGTCCAGGACAGAAGGGGAGTTGAGGCTAGCGACGCTGAGCATCTATACCTGCAGGGCTGAGCACCAGAGCCTGAAGGATGTCCGACAGGGAGACGATGCCCTCGATGCTGGACAGCTCGTCCACCACCACCAGCCGATGCACCTGGAAGAAAACACGGTTACAGAAGAACTTTATATCAGTCCTGAGGTAATTTCTGGGTAATTAAAAGTATGTGTGTCTTTGCGTTATAAAAATCTCACTTCAGCTTTCACTATTCTGTCCACAATGGTCTCCATTGTTTCCATTTTGTGGCACTTCATGACTCCCTCGAAGTACTGAGAGCGATGTTTCAGAGCCTGTGTCACTGTGATGTCCAGGTTGTTGTATGTCTTCTCAGCAGCCAAGTTCTACACACAAATATAAAAATGTATAAATGACAGAGCAGTTTAAAGTCTAATCTTTGGCTTTTTGTCTTTTCTAAAACAGAAATTGTAGAAATTTCTACTTACGATCACGTCAAACTTGGAGTAAATATCCACGACTTTGCCTGTAAGAGCACATAAAGAACTCCATTATGTAAGTAGGTTAATTTATTTTTTTTAATTTAGCATTATTATTTTTATACTTTGTTGTGATCTCACCAGACTCGTCCACCACGGGCAGGGCAGACACTCGTCTCTCCACAAAGATGTTGAGCGCTTTGATGATGGGCGTGTCCGGGTGGATGAAAGCGATGTCGTGATACGTCCCAATGCCCAGCTCCCCGAGAGTCTGCTTCATGAAAGCTGGCTTTGGCATTTCACACATCTGGAGAACATAAATTCAACAATGAGGCATTGACGTGTTTAGTGTGACCACTCTCCACCCAATTCATTAATGTCACATCTTATTAATATCCACGGCGACCACTAGGGGGCAGCAGACAAGTGAAAGTAGGACAAGTTCTCAGTTTAATCAGCCATCATGTAGATTAAAATGCTATGCGAGCTAAACACTCATTCACAGACAGACTGGCGGTGAGTGTGTTGGACTCACAAAAAGCTGGAGGAACTTGAGGATCCTCTTGTGTGTGAGAATATAAAGTGCATTCCCCGTGACAGGGTCGATGACAGGCAGGCGGTGAATTTTGTTTTTGATGAGGGTGTACACTGCATCAAACAAGCTGCAACACAACAAACACAGAGACCGGTTACAAGAAGCACAATAACATCTGCACATACACATACACACAAAACTGTGTAAAAGCATCAAGATTCATTATTTATATGTCGGATAATGTACCTTGCATCAGGTGATATGTTGACCAGAGGTTTGAATGTAGCTTGAAGGTAAACCTCTGTGAAGAAAGAAATGAAATATTTAAGTATTTTATATTGTGCTTAGAAAAACAGCACTAAAATCTTACATTATGCATGTGACAAAAACACGACAGTATGCTCGTGATGCTAACCTCTCCACGTCTCAAGCTTATGTTCCTCTAATTCATAAATTTGCACCTGAAACACAACAAGAAATAAAAGTTTGTAAGAAGAAAACAAACACAAAGAAACAACTCCCATGCAACCCCATCCCAACAACATTATCTGTCAAGTGGACCCACCATCGGCGACTTATAGTATCTGTGTAGTATGATGATGAAATCTGTGATTGTCAGCATTCCTGCAATGAAAACAGGCATTAAAACATTGAACCTATACACAACATGCAGCACTGTGCCTGCAGGCATTGTGCAATTAGGTAGAAGAGACAGTGCTTACAAGGGCGTGCCCCCCTCCCCTCCCCTCACGCTTTATCCTCACGCTGACTTGGCATTCATTATTCATCACACGCTGACTAAACTCTCCGCAGGAAAAAAAAAAAATGACACAACAAAGCCGATTCACAGCTGGTTTGGCTTTTGACACCATCTGACTAACGGACAATTTATTTGTTTTAGAGCGTGCGCTGCTTTTTTTTTTTTTTCTTTTCTTGGTGTTGTTAAATATTATCTCCAACTCTCTCTAAGCACCGGTCAATACAGAGGAGTCATTCCTGTGCTTAATGGTTTATGGCGGCTCTAATGACTTCTGCTCAATATAGCACCATGCTCCACTAGCCATGACCAGCAGCATTGATACACAGTTTCCTCTGTGTTCATTTAGCGATGGCGCACCAGCAGAGCGGATATTTTCCATCTCTGTTAAGAGATATTATCGACCGAACACATGTAGACTGCACACTGAAGTCTCTACTAGTCAAATCTATAGAAGACGTAAGAAGAATAAAGGCATCAAAACATATTTCCTCTTGCTTTCTTTCTCTTCTTTGTCTGAGTGTGGAGCCTTTCCTTTTCCTCTTATTCGGTAAAAATACTTTCAAGTATTTATGACTAAAAAGGTCCATTGTGTAAGATTTAGGGGACTAAATTGACTTTAATATGCCAGAACACAAATTAACTGGCTCTAAATGGGGCCTGTCTCCTTTTTTTCGAATGTTTGTGGCCACCATAGTTTCTCCTTTAGGCTAGGATGGAGAGGGTGATAAGATGGGGTTGTAATCATCAACAACACTGCCACTAAATCCAACACACTGGTCCTTTTCAAACTCCATGAAAACATGCCTAACTTTGACCTGAGCAACAAAAATCAGAAACAAACTTTGAAAACTCTAAAGTATTGTAAAATATGAAAACTATATTTCCTTAACACTATAAGCCCAGCCATTTTAGTATGTGATGAGAGCAGACAGGAAAAGCCATAAAGCCAATTTAGTGACAGGTTTCGGGGTTCTTACCCACAAAGCTTTGCTTCTCTGTGTCCCATAGCGGAGCAGCTCGCACACCGTTGGCTACCAAGGCAAAGAACGCTTTCTTAACCTGTCAAGCAGCAGATCGATGAATGAAAAATCCAATTCGATTAAACACAATAATTCATAACAATATGTGAGTATCTTCTCTGGAGCTGAAACACACTGATATATATTATTTGATTTGCACACTTTTGTGTGTTTCATATGATTTGGAACTGAATATCTTTAGGTTTTGGTCTGTTGGATGGATAAAACATACATACATTTCATAAACTAAACTAAAATCTACAAATGTATGAGTAATTGAAAATGATCTTTGGTTGAAGCCCTCGTCTGATGACTTTTTTTGTTACATGCTCATGAGTAAAAGAGCCACTTGTGATGTATTTCTGATTAAGCACATTCTGGTCTCTTGATTGCTCCGTGTTGGCTTTAGTATTTCCGTTTCTTTTAGATAAGGACTCTTAACTCTGACCTTCAGTGGACTTAGTGGTTGAAGATCTACACATCAAAGAGGTCAGGCCTTTCCGGGATTACTGTTTAACAGCTTTATGACAATTTCACCACCCAACTCACAGAAACGCCCCTGAAGTTTATTTTATTGAACATTAACTCATGGTCAAACGTCTCTTTCAGCTCTCAAGATCATATATATATATAGGTTAGTCTGCTGGCATGATACTAACTTGGAGCGCTGTGTCGAACACAACCAGCTTTGAACTTGTGGGCACGATGTCGTAGCACTTGTGGGATTTCATAAAGCGCATGTAAATATCACTCTCAGGTTCAGCAGCTGTAAGAAGAAAAATAAAAAAGCAGGAAAACACTTTTAGAGGAAATCTCACAGGGAGTATATATATATATATATATATATATATATATATATATATATATATATATATATATATATATATATATATATATATATATATATATATATATATAATGAGAGCCTGGAAACAAAACACACTCTCTCTCACATGGAGCCTAAACAACCATTACGGGTCTGGACCACTTACAGCCACTTTAGTGCTCCATCTTACTGATAATTATGCTCATCAACGAGCACAGAAACAGTGGAAAAACACAGACAGCAAAGTACTGCAGGAACTTAATGATTACAGTATGTTTCCCCTCCCATCATTCGTTTACTGGCAAAAAGAAATTCATATTCAATTACTAATATAAAAATAAAACTTTTATATGATTTTAAACTTTAAAAAATGGTTGCTGGTCAGACAGATGAGCAATCTGAAGACATATCTCTGGGATCTGGGTACTTTTTTGTGATATATTACAGATTTAATGCCTATTGCGTCAAACATATTTCAAATGTTATTGTTTTAAAATCTTTAGTTGCAGCCTTACATGCAAGACAATAAGTTTAAAAAGCTGTAATTAATCATGGCAAACTGTAGACAGGAGGCCTGTTGAATATTTAAATGCAAGTAGTCTCCCCAGCGTTTCACAAATAACGTTATCTGTCATCATTCATCAGGACCGCAGGATCGCAAAATTAACTCATTAAAGGGTATTATTCAGATAAACAGGTCTGTTAGAATGACAACCCGGTAAAGTGAGCCGCTTTTAGAGGAAATCCCTCACATTTCTGACACAATTCAGATCGGATGTATCGCAGATCTCTGAGGAGAGGAGCGAGCAGACGCTGCGCACTACGAACACATCTTTAAAAAAACACAGATATCTGAAGCATGCTCCGACTATCCTTTGAGCTAAAATGCCTCCTGATGGAGTCACCTTTACATTACAATTGCGTTGAAGGGAATAAACACTTACCATCATCATCTAGTTCAAGTTTCTCCAGCATGCCTTCGAACAAACCGTAGACCTGGGAAGAGGAAATAACGCACAAGTTTGCAGTGAAGATGCGCAGCAAAAATCCTCACAACAATAAGACGCGGCAGCGCCACGACAAAACTTTGCTCTAAATTGTGAGTGATCAGCAGGGTGAAGCGACTTTTCCCCCCCCGGCGGCTCCAGCAGACCGTGATCACACCGAGTGCGGTGCGCAAAAACACCAAAACAACCGCAAAAGAGCAACAACAAAAAAAAAACGTCGTGCGCCACCGGTGTTTTACCGATGACACGAAAGTTCCTCCAGGTCCGCTAAATATACACAGGTAACGTGACAAAAAAAACCCTGTGCAGTGGAGCTGCAACTTTAGTGGCACATTATTATTAGACTACACACACACCCCTTAAAACTTGGAGTGGAACAGTCCTGATCCATTTGCTGCAGCAGGGGGGAACCAATGCCAAACACGCTGCCCAAACAGCCACTACCCATGCGCATGAGGAGTAATCCCAGCACGATAAATGAGCCCAATTCATTGTTATAGTTACAGCCTGCCAAACGACACTCACCACAGGAAAAGTCTCTCACATGAAGAGTGGGGAGAAAAAGCAGGAAGCTCCTGCGCGCTGTGGACACACCCCTCCATGCGGAGCAACCTGGCTGCTTCACCATATTAGGAAATCCCTTGCGTTGCTTAGCAGCAAGAAGCTGGGGTGGGTGGGTGGGTGGGGGGGAGATGCCTTGTCACATCCTCAGACTTAATTTCTTGCAAGAAAATCGAGCAACACAGATGAGCTCTAGAACAGCGACTCTTCTGGGACCCTCTCAGTGGCAGTGACATGGAAAAAAAACCCCGACATGTAAATTGTGCAATTTGCATCTTGCACAAAACACAGGCAGGCAGTTCCCAGCATGAAATATGCTGTGTCATGCGGAGATTTTGCCTACTCAGAGGGTGCTTGTTGATACATGATTTCCCTCGATGCCTAATTTGCAGGTAAATCCACGACAAGCCACTGCAGCAGTGTGAGAAAGCCTGCATACCTGCTCCGGGATACTAAACAGTCCCCAGTGTCGCCCACTGCAATGGTGACACAGCGCTTCTCTTGCCAAAAAACTACTACTGCGCTTTCATAAATCTGGCCTCGCTGCATCCCGGCAGGCACGCAGCCTGCTTTGACATTATAGCAAACTCCAGAGAGGCATACACAAATCCATTAATTTAATTGCTTCTGAAATTGGATTTGGCAAAAAAGTTAACTACAGCATCGGAAGATTATTTTATGAGCCTCCCTCCCTTATGATGGAGGAGGGATGTGGGGGAAGGGGCACAGAGGGACTGAAAGGCACTGACTCATCGCTCTTCAACCGTTTGCCATGAGTCCTTGGGTGTAATATCAATAGTATACAATGTTGGTGATGAAATATTGATTTATCCTCACTGGCTAGAATCCACAATCACTCAGAGCAGACAGGTCGAGACAGACCTTCAGATAATTATTCATTACATGGGCACCAGAAGTACTTCCTCATCAACTGTTGGAAATCTGGTCTCACACCCTGACTCAGACTGTGGTGAATCCTAAATAAAACCCACAATGAAAAACCCTTGAGCTGCTTTTGCAGTAACAGTCAGTTGTGCACCCACTTAGTCCGTCATCTAACACTGTGTGAGATATTGCCTCGATGCCGAGATAATATTTACACCCTCCGCTCTGCCACTGTTGCAAACACAGCCCTGCTGATACACAGTATGCTCAAGTATCAGCGCTTGAATGAAGGAGATTTGCATCATCCATGCTTTCTGAAGCACATGACTCAGACAGAAGGCCATTGTTGTGTAAGGAAATACAGTTATTAGTTTCAACATCTTGTGACCCATGCAGTATTTATTAGTATTTTATGACTTAGCATTCTTGATACTGAATTGGTGCACAGCTGCAGTCACATATCAGAGTACTATTTTAAGAAATTCACATGCATACGTTATTGCTGAGCCTCAGTCTTTACTTGTGAACTCACACCCCTCTCTCTCTGGAGAGGTGACCTTTAAACTAGATTTGTACCTGTGACGTGAAATCTCTCTGAAACAATAAGCGTTGCACTGACTTTGATGTTATGTCTAAACCAAGCAGCAATCCCTGTGGCTGAATGAACCCAATGTGAAACTGCAGTTCTTCGAACGGCCACTTGAGTCTGGCTACAAAATGAGTCAATCTCCATAAGCCTCCATATTAAAATGCCAAACTTAACAGCAGAAATAAACATGTTTACAGCCTGGTACAAACAGATTTGATCTCTAAACAAAGTTCCTTGATCATCTGATCTCTGTACTGTACTTGAATTTTCATAAAACTCATCCATTAAAATTATATAAGCTATGCATAATTAACAGCGCAGCTGCTTTGATTGACAGGTGGGTGCCATCACACACAGCTGAATTGAGCAACCAGGCTTCATTCAGCCAACCTCAGCTCCACTTATGATCCACGTCTTTGCCCATTTTTGGGATTAGCCGGGAGCAGGACTGCCAAGATAACAGCCTGGGCCACCACACTCTGATCCTCACCTCTTTACAAACCTATAGGTGACGTCACCGTTGACGTCTATTTGACTGAGTCATAGCCACATTTATTCATTGTTTACAAGCAGTGACTGAAGTGCCCCAAGGAAAATAACATGAATATTTAAAAACTGTTGGCATTCAACTTTAAATAGCTTTTTAAAATTTAAATTAGTTTGCAGTGTGACTCACTTGTTGTGAGGTAGAATAAGATGGCACAGGGCTCGAGGAAGGGATCGGGGGTTTGGCAGAGGGAAGGCTGAGGCGCTGTCCTGTGTCCGGAGGCGTGGAGAGTGAGCGGGATCGGGAGGTGGGCTCCAGGCGTTCGGGGCTGGGCCTGGTCAGCTGGGCCTCCTGGGTGAACACGGGTTGGCTGGATGACTGGGTTGGAGTGGTGGGTGGTGGTGTGGAGAGTCCTGAGGCTGCAGAGAAATAAAAAGATCCAGAAAAGATACCAAAGGTTATCTCTTGTTTTCTCTCGATGTTTGTCCATACTGCATTCTCAGTACGGATTGACCTGGTTGAAAAGCTTGCTGTAGTTGTTAAGGCCGAGGTGCTACAATTGTGACGGCTGCAGATACCATCAATGCTGTCACATGCTATAACAGAGAAGGAATGCATATCTGATCCATCAGGGACTGAGAGAGTCCTGGGTACTGAGGAACAACACAGATACCAGAGATAAAGCCTCAGCCCACTCGCTGACAGACAGGGATACATTTGGTAAACTGCTATCACAAAGACGTATACAACAGTATTAAAGCTACATTGCATTTGGTATTTTTGCAATTTAGGGCCGCCGGTTTCAGGTATCAATACTATTGTCATAAATATAGACAGTTGTACACGTGCATTTGTTGTGCATGATTATATTCCTTTTGATCAAATCTAGCGCATCAACCACATTGCTAACACAGCCAAACAAGTGCAACAATAGCAGCTAGCAGCTATTAGCAGCTAATGTTATTTACTAGTCCAACAGCAAGAAGCCCAGCTCGGCGTCTGTCTTTCAACCTTTTATTTCATAAAGCTCTCGCCAACGACTAAAATTCAGTCCCACATTTACTCATGTCCAGTGGCCTCTTGCTCGCTCACTCTTTTTTCTTTTCTTAGCTTCTTTTGTCAATATCCTCTTCACCTCTGCTATTATGTCAATAGATAGATACTTTATTGTCCTTACAAGGAAATTTGTTGCCTCAGTCTGTACAAAGCCTCATGTACATACATAAATACACAGGTACATAGAAAAATAGAAACACCACAACATAACCACAGAAATAAACATTATATAGAGACTGCAGATCCCGGTTACATTCCCCAGCTTCTTTTTCTGGCACGACACTGGTGGCACTCCCGATCAGCATTCCCCCGCTCCCTAAGTCTGAACACCTCCTCTTTCTTGCCAAAACACCTGTGGTACAAACACCAACAACCCCTCTGGTGCTCTGAGCTCACGGTCCAGGCAGCCCGGCTAACAAACTAACACTAGCTAACAGCAGCAAATAGATTACAGCAGTTTACTGTCCATCAGGAAACTGTAAATCACCAAGAGTTGAAGCAGAGTAGTCGGAGGACATCGGAGGGAAATCAGAAAACATTTTCTCCATAAAATATGATCCATTTTCACTGAAAGTCAGTGAAATAGTTGGTGGTGTGTGACTAAGTGCCGTAAAACGTTACGTACTTGTCACGGCAGATTATACCTGGAGCAGAAAGTTACATAGCGCAGAAACAGGCGTACAGCGAGAGAAGATTAAATGATCCATTAACTGTTAATGTTGTAAAATTGTATTTCATTATGTCTTTAAATGATCATTAAATCTACAAAATTTACATTTCAAAAATGCCCAACACGTGAGTATGTTTCCACTTAATTAGCCTGATTGGACTTCTTTTGATGACTGTGTGGATGTAATTATAAACATAGCGCCACCCAACTACAAGTCTGATTAACCAGAAGTGACTTTAATTTTTGTTAATCCTTCCACTTGTGTGCGTTCCAAACTTACACTTGTTTTGTCTCTCGTTTTATTTCATCTTTTAAATTAGAGACACTCTTAAACTCGGGAAGAGGTGGCTCAAATGCTGTGTGGACTCAGGGAGCAGTCCAGAGAGAGCTCCTGTTACGTCTCTGTGAGTTGGGACCTCATTAAAGTTTTAGTGTGACAAATTGCCTGCATGTCTTTATATTAAAATGTGGATGATAAAGACACTGTGATCACTAAAAAGCCTTATCATTTTAAAAGGGAATAATATTATAAAAAAAATATAAGATTGAATGTTTAATGATGGTTTGATTTTACTGAATATATTTATGTAAATGTATTTTTTTTAAATAGTTTTTAAAAATGTATTAAGAAATTGATTACATTTAACCGCTAACTCTAGGCTATAATAATTCCTGTGGCATATTCCTCAATAACACTGCAGTGAACTGACATCTGCATCACTCTGTGCTAATGAAAAATCCCTTGATGGCACTCCAGAGCCCGACTCATCTATTTGAATGCTCTAAAACTGATCAATAATGGATCAATATTGAAAAAAGAAACACAATGAATCACCTAGGTTGTCGTTTTCCTGTTCCTCCACAGTAACAAGACCGATTACAACATAAGCGGCCGCATTAAACTTAACCCTGGTGTAACAGTCAGCTGTCTGTGACGCAGCTCCTCCTGCGGCAGAGTCCGGTTGAAGGTGTCAGTCACATGACAGCCCTCACATGCTCTCTCGCATCAGGCATTACAGTCCTACGCAGGGTGACATGCGACACTCACGTTGCCCCGGCTCCACCCTGACATATTTCTGAGGCCAGACAAAGAGTGGCATGGGTGATGTGGACCAAATGTTTCACATCACAAGGCCTCCACTGTGAGACATCCAACACTGGTGTGACAGTAAAGCCAGATTATGTAAATGTTACATGACGACCCAACCACCGGCATGAAAATCCAAGAATCACTTGACTTGATTCAGTCATATGAAACAAACTGAGATCATTAATGAGCAATTTGAAGAGTATCATGACTGAGAAATAAATCATCAAGTCAACGAAAGGTTAACAGGTTGTGCATACTCCTAAATATAATCTTCATAAAAATATAGTTAGAAGACTTCATAAATTTATCCCCGTGTCTTGACTGAATATTTTTCTTTAGTCTGTCCGAGTGCTCTCCACACTATCTCTTGACATTTAGTTGGCATGCACCAGCCCTCTTTGGCGTACCCTGCTTCCGCTGTGTAGCCTTCTTATTTTAGCCACGCTGTTGTGGCACATTCCACAGGAGGAGATAACAGCAGGGCTGGGAGCCTTCTCTGCTGCCTGGTTAATAGGGGACAGCGAGACACCACCCAGGAAACAGGAAAAGGATTGGAAGCAGTCCATCTCATCTAACTTTACACAGATTTTTAAAAAAAAAACAACCATAGAATGCTATATCGTACCTTTACAGAAAAAGACAAAAGGTGCATTGATTTTTAAGGCTAAAGGGACAGTTCACCCCAAAATCAAAAATCAGATATTGGTCGTAAAGATGTCTGGCCTTGGCTTGTGGTGCTCAAAGTGCCAGAAAAACCCCAAAACATATTTGAATAACATCAATGTCTCTTTCCAGAAATCATAAAAGAAATATTATGTAACTATTTCCATAATTGTTTCATCATTTCAGTTATTTTTAAAGCCAAAAATTCTCTGGTTCCAGCTTCTCAAATGAAAGGATTTACTGATTTGTTTGTGTCAAGCTAAACTAAATATGTTTGCAATTAAGCAATGTAAGGATGACACTTATGGTGGCATTTTTAACTATTTTTTGACATTTGATACACTAAACAATCAAAAAATGTAGCATCACATTAACTGCAGCGCTATTTGAATCCTTGGAAAACAATGTGAGATGTAGGCAGGGATCCAGAGGTGCAGAGGCTTCTCAGAGGTTAGCAGATTAGCAGAAGCTAATCACACTGGTTTATCGAATTGTAATTTATTGCAGGCTTGTTAACGTAGCGCCCATAAAAGCAGATCCTCTCAGTTTGGGTTCCCCCCTGGGGAGTTGACATGGGGGTTTTCAGTCACGTTGGGCTACGGTGACTCTGGGAGCAATGTGAGCCTCCTCGGCTGACGTCAAAGAAGTAATGAGGCCCAATGGACACGTTGCTGCAGCTTTCCTCTGGCCAGCCGTGTAACACAATGAATCACAACTGTGCATGATTATGTTTATATAGCCGCACTGGTCAGAACTGATGTGTGGATTGTGACGCAGTGGGGGACAGGATAGTCACCGACTTCAATTAGCAACAAGGGCCTCAAACTCGTTTGCTAGGTACACCATAATGAAGGCTCTCTGCAACAAAGGACGTGACTGTGCAGCAGTTCAGTAATGGCAGATTCACAAACTGCACCATGGCAAACAATTGAAAAACTGACATACAAGTTTGAATATTCAATGTTGCTGAGAAGCACAGAGACGTCTTCTAATTGGCAACTACTGAAATTTCTCACGTAGATGTCAGCTTCTTAAAAGCGACACAGTTACGCTGTCACAGCGTAGAGAAGCTCTGGATCAAAGGAAGTGTGGTTTAGGCTGAGGTGTCACCACGTCGTATACTTCCTTTACGATGAGCTCTATATCTTATACAGCCACATATGGACGTACATCACTATGACAGGACTCTGCTCCTCTCATCTACTCCACCGAGGTCAGAATGGCTCTAAATCAGGAGCTGTAAAGTCTGCGATAAAGTCCCACTTGAACAGCACACAGTTCGCCTCACAGTTTATGATAACTGCATTAAGCCTGCATGGTGGTCTGTGCTTTTTGTTTGGGATCCATCTTCTTTTCTGTCACTGTTCAAGGCCTGCTTCCTGTCATGAAAACCTAAAAGGGATATTATGTACAGAGATACTGTCCCCACACATACACACACACAAAAAATGTCCCTCCTTCAGCTATAATTCTTCGTGTCAGTTTAGTTTTTAGTTTTCAAAATGGAGCAGCTATTCTGAAGTGACTCCCTCAGGATATGAGACAGAAATAATGACATTGAACTGACACTGTCACAGTCAGTATGAATCCCTTTTCCATAATAATAGGGTTACTACAAACAACTTTCACATATATTAATTTTGATTCAGACATTGCATTGACAAACCGCCGTCACAAACCATTGTTTTAAATAACGCAGCTTTAACACTGTAATAAATGGAGACACATTACTAAATCAGATGTATCTCTCTCATGAATTTAAGCAAAGTGATAGCTGACCTCCTGCTCCAGATCAACGCCTCACAGATAGCTTTACCACTTTGGTTTGTGTCCCACCACTTCATGCAGATGCACCGCATGCATTTGTGAAACCAGAGACCAGCCATGTAACCAGCACCTAAACTATATGGAGCACCTAAGGCCACAAGGAACAGCATTCAGTGCATATATATATATATACACACACACACACACACACACACACACACACACATACATACATATACACACACACGCACACACACACAAACACACACACACAGACCAAGAAGAAATTCATACTAAGAAATATTTGCCTGCTCTGTATGACAAGAATAACTTGCATTTTCAATCTTAACATATTCATGCAGGATTTATTGAGTTCATTTAAAAATATAACATCCTTAAAATGTGTTCTAGCAGTTAATTGCCTTCACTAGATATAAGCAATAGATACGTAGATCGGCCGCTGCAGGAAAATGTTAGCATAAAGGAGCAATGGATCAGGTGAAGAGCAAACACAGTTACCAGACAAACATGACGCCTCGGACTGATGCCTCCCTCCTAGCCCATCTTGCTCCTTCCGTTTCTTGCTCCTTCGCAGGCTGCCAAACCGCTTCATGGAACGCACTGGGTTGTGGGTTCAAAACTAAATTTGACCATGACCATCCGCATCACGATGGGGGTGCAGAGATATCTCAAATCTGTCCGGTGTGACAGTTAATCCATTTGCTAGATCAAGAAAGTCGTACTGAATTTGAGTTGAATAAGTAAATCCAATCTGTGTCTTGAAGCTGTTTAGACTTCTTTCAGAGAGAGATGTTCGCTGGTCACTCGTCAGTCGATGGATGAAGAATATATATTAATGCTGTTCTGGCTTCTACACAAGAAAAAAATATTTTGGCTGTTCATGAAGTTGATTTCACTTTTTCTTGGAGCCAGCAGTGCTACTTACAGACAAAATGAAAACTGCAGCAAGGCTAAGCTTGCATATCCAGGCAAAATCATAAAGAAATCCTCCACGGCCACGGAGCGAAGAGTCAGCAGCTGTGTCAGCTAATACATTTGATGGAGAAGACACGGAAAGTATGAAAGCGGTGAATCCCACAGAGCTTCAGCTGAGGCATATACCTCTCGCAAGTGATGCAAATAACAACTGGGACCGGAGCGCCTCCCCCCCTCTATGCCGGTGTCAGTGCTGTAAAATTGTCAGGTGCAGCTGTGGGTGGCGTCTCTTTAATATAGCACGCATGTCAGCAGCCTGTAAAAGGAGGCCAGTCTATGAGGGATACACCAGTGATTGGTTCAGGCGCCACATCTCCCCGCCCTCCCCTCTCTTTCTTCCACTGCCCTCCCTCTTTCCACAGAGTATAGTCAGCACAGGCACATCTGTCTCACTCTGTCTTCACACAATGTAACATACATACTCTGTCTCCTAATACAAAATGTCTTAATGTCTAATTTCTCTTAATTTGTAGTTTACATTTAGAAATGGACTACAAATAAAGACATAAAGGTTGTGATTTTAAGCTAGGAGTCCTGCAGCTCTGTCATTTGCACAGTCACTTGTCTGTAACTTTTGGGGGCCTGACCTTTAAGTGTGTTGAAACCACCCCCTGTCAGATGACAGCAGGGGGGACATCCCATGTTCTGTCAGCTGATCAGAAAGTCACCAGCCTCCCCTACCCTAACAGATGGCCCACTCAGTATTTGTTGGTCACATTAACTCCAGCACATCCAGTACAGATCTCAATTAACATGTTACACAAGTGTTCCCCTGCACTCAGGGGGTCAATGGCCAATATATGAGCGTGGGGCCGAAACATCAATGATAAAATCAGTCACCTCAAATAACCCGCGATGTTCAGGGTGATTAAGTTTTCATTATCCTGATGAAATGAATTAACTTGAGTTTGTATTGAAGGTTGCCAAGTTTCAGATCCATGAGGATTTCAAATGTGGTGTCGTTGGGTGTATTTTGTGAAGTTCTTCCCTAGTCTAGCTTAAAGTTCTGCCCTTGTAAGGCCTACATTTTGTGAATTTGGAAAGTCAAAACTGCCGGGTTCCTTTATTTACTGACAACATCAAGCACACAGTAGCAACAGAGAGAGACAGTGAGAGAGAGAGAGAGGGAGAGGGGGAAAAAAAAAAAAAACTCTGCATGGTTGTATGACGAGCTCCTGAGAGTCTGGTCACTTCCAGATAAGGATATGAAAGCGCTTCAGTTGCCTTCACTAGTGAGAGACTGACAATGTCCAGGCGATGGGAAAACACATGTTTAGACCAGATGAGGAATGAGGAAACATTCTGATCATATTTGTAGCAAACATGGACATAAAAGAACCTCAGAAATACCTACTTAAAAATATTAAAATTATACAAATCTGATGTTCAGGAATCTTAAAAATGCTTCCCTGTTTACTAAAATGGTGCTAATAAAACATACTGACAATAATAATGTAGGGGCTATGACACTGACAGCATGTTCAACACTAGTTGGAGAACTACTAGACTACTCGTATGCCTTCAGCACACCCTTGTGGCGAAAGTAGGGTGCCTACAAAAACATCCCACTAATAAAAATGGAGAAGATGGTATGCCCACTCAGCCGCTGTGTCACATTCATTTATGAGCATGCTTTGTTGATATTATCATTGGCCCATCATTTAAAGCCACATGATTAGTCAGAAAACGAAATGAGAAGATGTAATGTCTCAGACCACATCAGACTCAAGAAATCCTAAGCAGCTGGCAGCTGGCTGGAGCAGTCGGCGTGTTTTGGTGTGTTTTAGTTTGGTTACCATCAATAACAATCTCCAGAGGAAACAGAGCATGCTGACTCTTGAGGTCTGGCCCTAAAAGAACTATTCCATCAGCCGCTGCCAAAGTGACCCTCCGTGAGGAAACAGAAGAATGGGCGTATGTACGAGCCAAAAAACATATGACTCATCTTTGTGCTGTTTGATGCTGCTTCCAGCAGGGCTGTTTCCGTATAAAACAGGCTGGTTTTTGTTATGTAATAATCAGCCACACAAATACATGGAGACATGAGAGCTGAAAATCTGCCCAGGTCTGTTCTTTATAAAACAAGGCCTTGTTCTGCCTAGCCTGTCTCATTCCCAGTGCTTTACAAATGCCAGTATTGCCATTATGTCATTAATGACTTTTAATTTTAACATGGAGAATGTACTATGGCTGGACACCACCACCTGCAGCATGCCAAACCTGTAACTCAATCTAATAAACTGGCTTTGAAATGCACTGCTCAGTTTTAGGAGCTAAAAACTGTGACAATAAACAAAGCAAACCATTTCATTTTTCTAGAGAAAGTAGACGTCACCTCTTAATAAAGGAACATTTATCTGCAGTCTGAGGAAGCTTATGACCATATCAGTCTGCAGGGCATCACCAAACAAAGCAGTGGCCTTTTTTCCTTTCTCTTTTTTGTTTTACCATGAGGAAATGCATGCTTCTACTTCCTCCTACTCCCATGTGTTGAACACAGAAAATGCTGCAAGACATGTTTTTAGGTCAGTGCCGTCAAAAGCTTGAAATTATCTGAACTGGTGAACTCAATCAGGTAGACACTGGTTCCTGTGTGTGGCTTTACATCGCACATACAGCAGGAAACCCACATAATCTCTGAGATACCATCGTTTCATCGTTTGTGTCTCACTTCCTTTATAACAGTCTTCTCCCTTGATGTGCTCTTGCACAAAAACAGCAATAAAATCTGTCGTCAGATGACATTTTAATAATATTGTAGTCAATCTACAGACTGACATTACAACAATCACACTCCCAGTTTTACACCAACAACAACCTGAGTGTTCATCCTGAAGGGGCCACTTTTTTTGACTCACCTCTCCTGGTCCTGGAGAAGATTTTGATGCTTGTAGGTGAGGAGCTGGATGAGGAGCGGAAGATACCACTGATGCTCAGGCGACGGGGGGACTTGGGTGGGGAGTCCTGATGGGAGGGATAGGGGAAGATAGTTTTGGGTGAACCTGAGCTGGGCTTTGCAGGCACTGGAGCAGACTGAGGACATGGCGGCAGAAGGGCGCTGGCCGGGCTCCTCACTGACACTCCTTTGGTGGGGCTGGCTGAACGGATGCGGCGCTCCCCCTGAGGGACAATGAGGAGGCAGTTTTATTTTCTTGCAGTTTGGTAAATGTGTGGTTCTTGTTTGGTGTGTACCCACAGTGTTGTGTGAGATGGTGAGAGTTATGCTGTGAAAAACAGCATGTGCACATAAAAAGACCCAAACTAAAGGGCCACGGTGAATGAGAAAATGTAAAGAAGAGATTTATTGTGAAATGACAGCCACTGATTGCACTTTTTGTAGGAGTTTGCTATTTTGGTTAGCCTACTTCTTCTTTTTCCACATGTGAAATGCTGTTTTGTTTAGTTAGCCACACTGTAATTTTCAATAGTTTATATTTAGAGAATGTTTGTTGTGCACCAACGACACCAGAACAAATTCCTTGTATGTGTAAAATCGTACTTGGCAATAAAGCTTTTTCTGATTCTGATTCTGATTCTGTAACTCTTCAGGGCATCTCATAAAAAGTGAGAGTATGCGAGTATCGTGTGCAAAGTGCAATTAAGCAAATGTTTAGCCATGATCTCGCTGTTAAACAAGGGAAGGCGATAAAAGGTACTGAAAAAACAGCAATGTAATATAAGAAGAAGACAGTCCTAAGCAGAAACATCTCATTTTAAACAGAGCTGAACACAACTCTGCAAGTCAAGCTGCATTCATGATGTTAATCAGCTGACATTGTACAAAACCAGTCTTTCTCCATTTCCCCATAAGACATAATGCCATGCAGCACAATGCATTGACAGGGCATCATGTTTTATTGCCTCACCCTCAGTACAAGTACAATCAGGTTCATCATCAGACATTCAGCGCGTCTTTTAGTGAAACAATAGTGGCAATATTTTCCAATATAAATGTGTTTATAGGTCTGTTTTTGCAAGGTCAATATCATGTAAATAGACTGAGAAATCCTTCTCTATTCGCAGTGCAGATACCAAAACAAAACATGAGAGACGGCAGCCAATCTAGCTGGAGACAGAGAGAGCCTCCTCCCACCGCTGACTGCTGCCTGCTCTGGATGTGCCAACAACAAATCTTTTAACCATTTGTGGGCTCTGATACAGTGAAGCATTATAATATGCAGTGATTTTCAGCTCGGAGGTTTGTATTTACAGAAAACAATAAAATGTAACAGGAGTGTTTTGGTAACATTAATGGTGGATAAAAGCCTGCATAATAACCGGTCTCAACAAAAAAGAAGATGTTGATGTGAAGCGCAAAAAGAACCACTGCTGCTCTGCAGGAAAGAAAGTGCGCTGATAGTAAAACTGAATTTGTAACGATATAAATCAAAAAAGGGAAGAGTTGTGTTGTCAGTTTCCTCGACAAGAATGGTATTTGCTTAAGGCTGGCCCTACTCCATTCGCACATTTCTGTTTAAACCAATCCTGTGACAAATCTGAGGGAGCGTGAGCACACGCCCATCTTTTCTGTTTGCCAACAACTCTCACCCTCGTCATTGTGCAAGAGCTTGTTAAGGCAAGTGAACAGCTATCAGGGTTTTGTCTGGGTATAAATCAGCTCTTTCAAAACACAAGAGAGAATGCGGGTTTGTTATCAGCATTGCTCAAATATTACAGACGTAAACCTGATATATGTATCCTGGTGGATATGAGGTAATGATCAATGATTACTCCTATTCTAATCAATTAGAGCAGACAGTAAGAAGAGGCTGCTTTCTTTTAGAAAAATCAATTTCCTGTATGCGATCCTGCTATGCCTGGTCACAGTGGGCGTAATGTTTCTGTAAGCCAGTGAGGGTTGGCAGAACAGGAGAGACGGCCTTGTGTAATATTTTGCTCTCCCATATCCACGTCTAAATGTGTTCAAAGCCAAACAAACAAGAACCAAAGAGACAAGATAAATCATGTGCTGGAAAACAACAAGCTTGAGAAAACAAACAATTGGCAAGTAAATAAAAAAAAAAAACATGACAGAAAAATGATTAAATGAAAATTATTTCTGTACCGTCTGAGCACCACTTTTGGTTGAGCCACTCGTCTCCACTTGTGGGGAAGTAAATGTACCAAAGTCCTGCACATAAAAGGGATGTCAAGTGTCAAGGCTATCTTCCAGGAAATACAGCAGAAAAACAAAGTGACATGTCACAACAGGTAACAAGAATGCCTTCATAGTGTTAAAAATGCATAAAGCAACATGTAGCAGGCATTTTGCTTTTTCCATCTATAACCCAGAATGAACACCACCTTTTTCAGGCTTTTAGCATGTCAGTCAAAAAGAAGAAAAACATGTTTCGCCATGACGGAAGCCTTTGCTTAATCGTATGAAGGGTTGGGTTTTACATTCCACTTTAGACAAATGATGGTATGCATGCTGCAGCAGAAAGTCAGTCTAATTAAACAGACATAATGAAGTGACCATGCAAACCTGTTCTGTTATAATTTATGCAACTGTACTAGAGTTGAAGTGGAAGTTCACATGGTGGGGAAAAGCTCCATACAGCTGCACATGATTGGAGCATGAAAATAACCTTTGACTGCATTTTTTGTCAACAACGTTACAAAACAAATGAAGCACAGATTTGAACCAGTTCACAAATATGATGGGCAAACATGCCTTAGGTGGATCTGATCGGATGGCGTCCAAAAAATACATGCCTGTGAGCTACAGTAACATGGCTGTTATCCATGCTACAAGACAAAACAAATGAGTTGTCACCAAACTGTGCTCACAGTATCCAGGGCATGTTTTTGACCTTGAAAAACAGAAGGGTTAATGAAGCTTTACAGACCACAGTGGTATCATTCAGCCTGCGAAGCAAAGACAAACACAGTCCCAGACATTAACTGTTCAGATTGATGAATAGACGCAACTGTGGATCTGGGCTGAGCTACTGAAATGAAGTCAAATAAACAAAGGCCTTCAGTAAAGTGGCCATAATGAATCATCACTTGCAGGTTTGGAGCAGGTTTTTTACTTTGATTTACTTAAATGCAGAAGCTAAAGCAGTTTGGGGCTACAGTGATTAGTCAATTAATTGATTAGAAGTTAATCTGCAACCATTTTGATAGTATTTTCTCTGTTCTGTACCTCTGTCACCTGAGTATCTTTGTGGGGGGGGGGTTGGACTGTGGGGTGAACAAACCTCACCTTTGTCTTTGGGAATGATTAAATGCTCAATCGCTTAACCGAAAGAAAATAATCTGTAGATTAATCAATAATAATAAAATTTAGTTACAGTCTTATGCTAATTTTAAAGCAATGACATCACATTAAAGGGTTACTGCAGAACATACTGATGAAAATGCTTTTAAAGGGAGTCCAAATATACATTTAAAGCATCTTAATTAATATTTGTAGCAAACGTTAGATCAACTTGAAAAAAATAAACTGCATGCACTCAGTGTATTCAGTTGCAGACGACGTGAAAAGACGTGACAAACAGACAGCTGCCAATCATGCACGTTTTTTTTTTTTTTTTTTACGTCGCGTGTAAAGATGCAACCAAAACGGCTAATAACGGCTGAAAAGTTGACCGTTTATACCGGTCACACCAAGAAGTCAAATCAGTTGATACTTCACCGACTCACTGGCATGTTAATCCGCAGACTTCTCCTCTTCTTTGGCATTTTCTTTGAGCTCTCCTTGTTAGACTCCATCACCGTGCTTCCCATTTTTTTCTGTTCTTCAGAAACAGAAACTCAAAAAAAAAAAAAAAAAAAAAAAAAAAGTGTGGTAACTAACTGCTTTATCACGACTGCAGACCATCAGCAAACCGAGTCCACACCTTCACTTCTCAGCTACTGCCCAGTCTACTTACTACGACAACACTGAGGCGCTGTCTCATCCACCAGGAAGTAGGTTTGGCCATGAAAAGAGGCAGGGCACCCATCTCCAAATTAGTTTCGACCTCATGAGGACTGTATGTTTACAGGTGTTATGTCACAGTTTGCACCCCTGATAAATGTGTGTCCCCCTGCTGTGTTTTCAGCGCCGGAGAGAAAAAAGAAACACAGCATCACTCCGTCTTTTGTCCACACTAATCTGCCTACTGCTTCTTTAAAATGGGAGGTGGTTATAACCACGAGCTGTTGTTGTGTTGTATAAGGAAGTAAGGCTGTAAATTTGTGTCATTTTTTTCATGAGCGCATTTCCTTTCTCTGCCACAGTCATTTCCTTGTAAGGTGGCAAAACAAGAAAAGGCAAAGCGGAGGGCACACAGCCAGGAAAACACGTTTTTGAAAGGGAAGCTATATTTGACATAACACCGGGCAGTGTCACGTGTGTACAGATGCTTCACCAACAGATGTCAGTACGACTCAGAGTTTAACTGATTAACTGGACAAGAGGGAAATACACTGTAGACCTGCTGTAAACAAACTGGCAAAGAACATAATAATAATAATAATAATAATTCAAAACTACAGCACAATATACGGAGTCCCAGAGGAGTGCCACTAATATGCATGTAGATAGACTATGTGTTCATAGTTCATTTATTTCAATTTATATTTTTCTTAATTTAAAAAAAATAATAGACTAGAATAGACAGTGTATGCATGACATCACCCATAGGTTTCTCTTCTGCCCCCTGACTAATTTAAAAATTGGTAAAGACATTGATCTGCGAACCTGAGGTGGGCTGAATGAGTGCTCAAACAAGCCACCTGTAACAGCACCTACCTGTCAATTAAAGCGGCCGCAGTTAATTATGCGTAACTTTAAGCCTTAATATAATTTGAACAGGTGAGAATTCAGCCTCAGTACAGTTGTCATGAACAAGGAAATGAGCTATAGAGACCAAAACTTTTTTTTGAACCAGGTTGTAAACATGTTTATTTCTGCTGTGAAGTTGGACATTTTAATACGGCCGCTTATGGAGACTGACTCACTTCTGGAGCCAGCCTCAAGTGGACGTTTGAGGAACTGCAGCTTTTGGCACTTGTGCGTTGGCTTCATTTCCCAGCCACGGAGGTTGCTGCTTGGTCAAAGCTAAACAGAAACAGAGTGTGTACATCGTTCAATAATTTAAATTTATATATTTTTATATAATTTAAAACTAATTTATCCTAACAAATAAAATGAACAACTAATAATAATAATAATAATAATAATAATAATAATAATAATGATAAAGAAATGTCACTGCGAATTAAAATGTATGTTTTTTTATGTCAAAATTTTTAGATAATGAGCCCAAATGATCACTTGTAACAATTTTTTTTTACTTTGTTTTTAAGACATTAAAAGTACACAATGAAAAAGATCACAGTAAATGCATGGTCACCATTGGTATATATTTATTGTACTTCTTGATAACAGGCTTTTATGAAAAGACCCTAAAATGTACAGTTTACAGTAGTGCCAGTATCTTCTCCAGTGAAATCCAGTGGTAGCCAGTGCAAGGCGCAAGGATGCTAAAGTGGGGCATGTGACCAATTATATAATTATATAATTAGCACAACACTTGTGTAATGTTTATAAAATTGAAATATGTAAAAGCCATCAACAGCTGTGTTAAGACATTACTTTAATTATATAATTGGGTGTGCAGGCTCTAATGCAGTGACCACACTGGCAAGCAGTGTGTAATGAGCAACTGAGGAGGAAGTGAAGCAACAGACACTTCTATAAAGGCTGAGTCAGCAGCTTTCATTGAAATGAGTGGGTTCCTATGTTTAAAAAGCTATTCCTTTATTTATTCCATCTATGTTTTTCCAGTTCGTACAATCATATATGAAAATGAAACAAAAGGATTGACAACACAAGAGGACCCAAAACAGAACCTTGAGGAACTCCACAGTTTACCTCAGAAGGGGAGGAGGGTTATTCTTTTTTGGAAACCCACTCCAGGAACTGCTGTGGCTACATAATCTGAAATAAGGATATGAAACAAAGACAGATGGAGCCACTGATAGACTGTTGACAAATACGATATTGATAGCTTCTGGCAGTAAGAGTAGTAAAATATCTCGTTTGAGCAACTTGGGCTGCAATTTAGTTTCAGCCAGATTAACCTGATTTGCCCCTTTGGAAACAAATGAGCTGTAGGTCCTCCTGCACTGTACATGTAACCTGTCACCATCTAGTACAATGCACATCAGACAATATGTTGATTTAATCATACAGTATTTGCCCCAAAACTTGCCAATACTAGCTAACAATAAACTATGATCTAATGTAAGGTGTGCTATGTGTCATGTAATTTAAACACACACTGTAAGTACAGCTTTAACTGAAGTAAGGGAAGTCAATTACTTTTCTTTAAGAGAAGAGGCTGTGCCTCTGCTCTTTGCTCAAAGTGCATGTAAGATGTTTCAGATGATTTATAAATTTTCCGTCTTACCGTAGCAGTGTCAGGTATCTAGAGGCAGCAACAGTATTTTTAGTTACACTCAAACCTGCAGTGAGACTCTCAGGAGTGTTTCTGGGATGCTTGATAAACATCCAGGCCCAGCACACAGAGCAGACAGATGAAATTAAAGTTAAGGTTTAGTTTAATTTAGTTACATTGTATGTATCTTTGTACCTGTGGGGTCAGGACCCTCCACGAGGTCTCAAGATGAATCTGTAGCCTCTTATGACGATTGAATAAAACATAGTAAACATAGATCTTATACCAAAATATGATTCTCTTTTTTAAATATTTGCTTCTTACTTATGAAATTCAGATATTTTGACCTCACCAGGCCTCTAAAATCCTTCAAATGAACCAAAGTTTGAAGGGAAAATGGCTTAACTCTTCACAACTCATACCTACATTAAGGTGTAGAGAGAGAGAAGAGATAGCTTCATACAAAACAATTGGCAAATTTTGGTTCTTAAGGAGTTAGATCCTCAAAGTGAATATTTTCAGAATTTCTTATTCTTGCACAATAATAAACTTTGGGTTTTTATCTGTTGGTCAGTTAATACATGCAATCTAGATGTGTCAGTTTGAGCTCTGGGAAATCATAATGGGCACTTTCACCGTTTTCAGACATTTCATAGACCAAATTATTGATTGTTATAGTTATCGAATCGTTAGTTACAGCCCTAATAACGCTGGTAGAAAACGGTGGATGTATTTGCTTGCTCCTTGGCAATAAACTGCATCTAAAAGGTTGCTCAGCACTACCAACAACTAGACATGCTAAATCTACCCCTTTAAGATTTGTCACAGCACTTACTGCTGCACTAACGCATTCTCATCGCACTGTACCTTGATTGTTCCCTTCTCTGTAAGTCGCTTTGGATAAAAGCATCAGCTAAATGACTAAATGTAAATGTAAATGCTCTGTTAAATATATCAAACATTTCTTATGTAAATAATTGTCATATCCCCTTGATCTTAGCTTGTTTCAAAGTTGAATATTAGTAGGTATACAACACTATTTTAACCACCAATGCTAGGGGAAGATTTCTTATGGCTTAATTTCTTCATATTTATTTACAATTTAAAATGTGTAATTGTTGATATCACATACACAACTGGCTAACATGTAAAATAGTTTATTTTTGTAAATGTTTCTAAATTCAATTCCACAAACTCCAAACCTCATACTCTGTACACTTCAAAAGGCATTTTCAAAAAAAAAAAAAAAAAAAAAAAAAGGAAACAAAAGAAAGAAAAACAAAATCTGACTACACGACCAAGAAAATGTAGCACAAACACACTGGCAGGATGATGTAATATCATACAAGAGAAGAAAAATATCCAAGAAACAATTTTGTTACAACCATTCATTGAGAAAATATATACAATTGAGTCTTCGGAAAGTTAAAAAAATACATGCCATATACATTACAAGTTCTAGGACTGTCTCCAAAATTTTACAGTCAACTTGAAATTGTGCACGCAAAAACTCTTCCGTTTCTAAGCATGTGACTTGTGAAGTGTCAGTATAAGAAATATTTCTGATTAAGGAGAATGCCATTTCTGTCTAAAAAGGTAGAACAACCCCATGGTTTCCAAATAGTTCGCCATACGATTCTTTCTGTCACACACTGGTTCGTCTAACTCACATCATCATTAGACGTTTTGCACCTTTAGTTTAAAAGAAATGTAAAAACAAAAAACAGGTAAATACATGTTGGTGTTCCTATCTGTGTTAAAAAGTTAAAAAGTTGTTTTTGGGTTTCAAAACCTAATTCACAGTTCTTTAAAATCAAACCTGATTAACAGCAAACAGATCACACTGATCTCTTACTATTTGAAGAGTCTTTTTTTTTTTTGTTTTTGTTTTTTTTTTCTCTCTCGATTCTGTAACCGATAACCTGTTACGTTAGTCAACAAAAATATTTCTTTTTTGAGTGGTCAAAGTATGTGTAAGTCACAAAACACTACGCTACAATACCTTACTTTTAATACAACAAAAATACTTTGTGAATTATTGTGGTTATATTACAAATTCTGTACAGAATAATCATAATATATACTCTCAAACTGAAATAACGTCCATCTTAAATAAATTTCAATGACAAACAGAACAAAAACAATTTAAAAACACCCAAACATCAAGAAGGTTAAGGTAGTATTTGGTCGGTTATTCCTATAGTTTTCTTTATGTACATTTATACAAAAGTAACAGCATGTCTTCCTCAATCTTCAAAAACAATAGCAATCTAGCCTTCTTTAACTCAATCTCATCATTTTGAGAATAAAATTCATTCACTCAGTAATAAATACAAAACCTCTCGAATTCCACACAAATCACATGACAGAGACCTATGATAAAACTGACTCATGGAATCAAGTATTTTAAAAGTTTTCGTGTGTGTGTGTGTGTGTGTGTGTGTGTTTTTTTTTTATTTTCTTTTTTTAGTGCAAGTTAATATTCCCTTCGCAGTATTCATTGCTGTACATTCCTCATTCAGTGATGTCTACATTTAGTCATACGGTATACATTAACAGTATGAAACAAAAGGGCCTGCCCTTAGTAAGCAATAAGGCCGCACCCTGCACAGTGCTTTCTCATTCGCTGGTGGATTCCGCACCCCATGTACACCAAACACACGGATACATACAGACAGACAAACAGAGGCATCTCATACAACAGAGCCTCCCACATATGGCACAAGTCACATCCTGCTACTGTGTTACATTTCCCTTCCTCCGCCCAGTTGTTTTCCTTGCTCTTGATGAACCAACAACATAAATTCAGTCATCTCTCCAAAGGGTTCAGGCCTTCTGCTCATTCATAAAACGACTTTTTTTTTTTTTTTTTTTTTAGTGTGAAGCCTTTTTTTCCCTCTGTGCAGCATCCACACTATATAGCAAGGAATGCGTTTAGATTTGTTGTTTTTGTTTTTCCTCAGTTAATCCACTTCCTGCATTCGGGAGCTCCACAGTGGCAAGCGATCTTGTGCTGACCCTCCGCAGTGTCAAACTGGTAGTCGAAACACAGCTGGAAACAAAAAAAAAAAAGGGAAGGGAAACGTCAGTGTCTGAACACCATATTTACACTTCACTTTAGACACGTATGTTCATTCAACTGCGTGTGTAAGAAGTCTAAACAAAAAAAAGATATCCACCTCCTCTCCTTTTTCAATTCTGCGAATGCAGCTGATGATGATTTTGTAACCCCTTTCAAATGTGACCACCTCAGCAACACAGTTTGGGCCACAAGAGTGGTTGATATATCTGGAAAACAAAAAGAAAGAGATTTATTTCAGATTACACAACATGATATGCAGTACTATAAAGTAATTGTACGTTCAGTTTACATTTAAAAATCGTTTTCTTGGATATGAATTGCAAAAAACGTAAATTGTTTTGTTAATGGGCACGTTTATACAAATTAAAGAGGAATTTCACCTCTGTAGAGGTGGTCTTTTCATAAAACTGGGCAAGACAAGACAAACATTTTTGAAATTGGTGCTACATGGTCAGAGAAAATGGGCTGTGGTACTTTCTTTTGCTCAAAAGGTATAAATCCTACAAGAACTAGAATGCACTGGGCTGCAACAGACCAATAAATGTTCTAGCTGGTGGGTGACGTACTGCAAGTTGGGCAGTGCTTGGTCTTTTCTGTTTTCAAGCAGGGAAAAATGGCAGCCTGGTTGTACATTTTATTGTTTACAGCTAAAGAGTTCACTAAAATGTGTTTCTGAAAACATCTGAGGCGAGAAACAGGCAATGCAGTGACATAATCTTGATTCATATTTGAATTTCGTTTTGCGTCATCTGGCAGACATTTGCATAATTGTTCATTAGCATATACTACCCACACTGTAATGATAAAAAGCTGGTCGAAAATCAGCAAAGTTTCCATTCAAGTATGGCTGAAGCCACTTTTTGTTTTGTTTTTTAGAGAACCAGCGTATTGGATTTAGTGACATCAGTGGTGTAGTTTCTAATTACAATCCCTCACCTCACCCTCTTGTTGCTAGCATTAAAGAAAAACTACAATGGCTGCGACAAATGCAAAAGGCCCTATCTAGAGCCAGAGTATCTAGTTTGAACATTCTGGGCTACTGTAGAAACTTCAACATGGAAGAGGACCTGCTATGTCTGTAGAAAGGTCCCAAACATAAACATTATTTTGAGGTGATTATACACTCATTAAAACGCAGTTATGCTCACTTTAGTTGATTTCTAACTCTAAATAAAGCTCCCTAAATCTCACACACTGGGCCTGCTTGTAATTTATGGCTCCAGGAAGAGTGCCGGGCTGTGAGGCGATGTTGGCGTAGCAGAGTGAATGTGGTGCCACCTTGGAAAACAGTATCCAGTTTTTGTTTTGTTTTTTAAGATGAAAGACATTTAGAGCTGCAGGACCATGACAGACTTTATCCCACAAACATCAGCTGCAAAAGTATCATCACGCTTTGAACCATTATGTCCACTATACTGTATATTTAAAGGCTGAGTCAGCAGTTTCACTGAAATGAATGGGTTGCCATGTTTGAAAAGCTAATCCTTTATTTATTCTGTCTATGTTTTCCAGTTTGAACAATCAAACCTTGATTATATTTCATTATTATTATTATTATTATTATTATTATATTCTTATTTTAACAAAGAATGACACAGGACATTCTGCTTTTACGACTGTATTTTTCCTGATTGGCTGTTTGACTATATGTGACATCAAGATTTCTGCATATTGAATTTGACAATCCCAAAAATGTATCTATAAAAACACATGAAGTCCCACTATTACACACGCCCATTAAGAAAACACTTTATATTTAGATCATCCACATTTAAGAACATCAGATCTAATTAAGAACAAAAGCTAATGTTGTCAAATAACCAATTAAATCTCACAGTACCTTGCTAGCCCTCCAGTTCGAGTGGCATCAACAACATGTTCGCTGTCGATGCGGAACATGAACACTGCTCGGTTCTGTCGGGGTAAGAGGATTATTTACTTGCCGTTTGTTTTGGCAAACGTAACTTCACACACAAGAAATTTTAGCTAAAAAGAATTTCATTATAAATGAATAATTAAAAACAGACATTTACCTGAGATCTGTAGATCTTCTCCTTGCTGATGGCAACCTCATTTCGGAGGATGGTTCCATTGTACTCAATCACCATAGTTTGTTTTTCAATGTCTCTGGCAGCAAACAGCCCCAGGCCCTGTGAACACAGTATTCAAAGCAGATATTCATCATGTCCACAGAAAACGTCCCAGCCTTACTCTGCCAAAACTGAGAAATAAATCAAATAAATAATGTTAACAACACTGACCTGGATACGGGAGCGGGCCAGATAGACATTGGCTCTCCACTCACTCTTCATCCAGCGGTACTGAGAAGACCTCGGGTGCACTACTGGAGGCTTGCTATGGGGGGCACCACCTTCTCCTTGAGCTACATTCTGGTTAGACCTGGCACTGCTGCTGGAAACAACCTGTGGTTGTGGCCTTTGTGTTGAGAAACAACAAAAATATTAAAAACAAATGTTATGCAAATTAAATTAAATAATGTTACCCAAACAAAAGACCACTGAAGTAAGCTTTGGTCACAGTTACCTTATCACCAGTGAAGTGCAAGGAGAGCTGGTTTTTGGCTGGGCTCGGGCACAGCCAGCTGGGTTGAACATAAGAGGCAACTCTACAAGAGGGTTGCGTCCATAACGGAATGAGTACCTGTCACACGCCTCCACTCCTGGGAGCTGGAATAAATGAGTAAAAAATGGGTTATATCATGCATCCTCTTCAGAATATGCTCTACAGCTTTGTTTTAATTTCATAGAATTTCATCAGATTAAAACCACAAACAGCAGCTACAAACCGATTCAGTGATCTTTGTGACTGCAGGGACTGTGAGTCCAAACAAGTCCTCTCCTTTCAGGTAAACGGGGAAGAGCTTTAGAGTTCCTGATTCAGTTCTTTTCTCAGCAACAGGACCCAGAACCTTATCCCACACTCCTAATTACAGTGGGACAAGAACACGTGATGGTTAAAAACTGAACAGAAATGTGTGTTTAAGACATTTCAGAGTACAGAATCATTAAGGACAAACCTTTAGCAGAGGCGTCAGTCAGGACCACGTCTTGGTAGCCCTGTTCGATGACTCTGATGGTAAACTCTGGCAGTCCTTCTCGGTCCTCAACAGAACAGACGTAGCGGCAACGGCGGTTGCCATGGCGCATGCTCCAGTAGATGCGGCAAGCCTCATAGCCAACTGGAAAGATCGTCGTTGGGGAATGGAAGGCCGCCATTTGTAGAGGGGTTAGTTGGCCAATTGCATGTGACACCAGGCTGCCGACTCGAAAGGTGTAGCCTAACTCGGGCTGCCGCACAGCGGTGGCAATCTGCCGTACTTCGTCTCTTTGAACGTAGACACGACGGAAGACGGCAAAGCAACGCAGCTCATGCTCCAGTGCTTGTCCAGCTGTTCCCCGGGGCCTATGGGCATGACAAAGCATGGTCTTGTCCTTGAAGAAGGTGCACTGAGCTTGCAGAGCACAGGTGAAATGGTAGACGTTGGTACAGCGCAGGCGGTGGCAGCCACTGGTGGCTCCAGTCTGTTGGCAGTAGGCACAGCGTACCGTTTGGCCGCGACGCAGCGCAAGCTCGACGTTGATGAGGGCGCCAGCCTGCGTCTCGTACACCTCGGTGGACCACAGGGCACAGTTTAGGTGAACCCATACATCAAGATCTAGATTAAGAAGCCTAGCAGGCCCATCAGTGATCCCGTCTCCAAACTGGTGGCAGAAACAGCACCGCCTCTGGTCCCGGAGTAAGGCAGGAGGGCGCAGGGAGGCCCCGAGTTTCTTCAGGAGCTCATCAATCTTATCCTCATCAGGGAGTTGGGAATTCCCTCTTGGCACCACCACCTGGACGGTCCACTTCCTCCAGCGGAGTCCTTTCTGTCTCTTTCCCTGATGCCAGCCGTCATGAGACCTTGGCCGGGCCTTCAGCTTCACTGTCACTTTGATGGCATCAGACTTGGTCTCTGTCTTGGATGTCTCGCCTGCTGTGGGGAAGGGAATAGGAGGAGTAGAGGGGGGAGACTGCTTGGGCTGAAGCTGGGCCAGGCAGTGAACATCCAGTGATGACATGTTGTTGCTGTACTGGTGCAGAGTCTTATTCAGGCTCTCTGTTTGCTCTGAGGCAGGGAGAAGAGACACCGATTCCTGAAAAGATAAGATGAGATCCATGACGCCCAGCAAAAAAACCAAAACAGTCATATTATGTACATTTCATTTAGTGGCCTTTCTCTGTGTTACAGTGCTACAAACCTTAGTTTCTGTGGTTGATCTGGATTGCAGTGGTGATGAACAGTAGAGAAGGAAACAGCTGTGACTGCAGAAGACCAGGTCTTCTTCAGATTTCAAACGGCCTTCAGATTCCTAATGAAAGAAATCAGTAGTTTTAACAGACTGAATACAGAATGAGGTGTTAAACTAACCCTGGCCAATGTGAACTGCCTAAGCTCAACTGATGTTAAAAGAAGCTATGAAATAAACATCAAACACATACAATATTTAAATAACCAAAATACTCTGAAGACTGGAGTCATAGGGTATGCTGTTTAACCCACTAATTGATCTGAAATGCATTTAACTCCAGCAGGCAGGATTTACATAATCAGAGGATATAGTAGAATTACTGCGGCGCTCTGCGTATATAAAGTTGTGCATGGCCCCTCAGGCTGAAAGTAGATGATATATCCTCTAAAGTAAGTCTGGGCATCCAGTCATGACTCATCTAGCCCCAACTGTGAAATCGATGATGAAAGGATCCATAGTTGGTTGGCAGAGAAGATTTTTTATGAACAGGTATCTGTTTAAAACATGATGTACTTTATTAGCCTCAGAATCATATTTTTAACATCAAAGTGTTACAGCTGAAAGTTGGCCTGCCTACTTAAAATACCACCCTAACTTCTTCAGTGTGTTGTATTTAAGTCTAATTAATTTGGTACCTTCATGTGAGCGGGAAGATCTTTGATGGATTTCTGCACTCCATTTCCCAGAACTACCACCTTACAGTGGCAGCACCAGTGAGGTTTACATCCAGGGCTGGCGGGGGTCTTCTGGTCATGTCCTCGGGCGAGAGCTGCACCTGCAGCAACAGAGAAAATGTTTTTAAAAATGATATCAAGTACATTTTAGCTCAGATAATAAAACTATTTCAGAAGTAAAAGAAATAAGACAAGATAATTGAGGCTGGCCTTGGACTGAGTGTTCCCTTATCCAAACAACACTCATTATGTTTTTACAGCAATAAGCAGGAGTTTGTTTGCCACAGTGTCCTAAAAAAAATCATTTACTCTATTTCATTAGCTGAGAGAATCAGTGAAATCAATAAGGATGCCTGTCAGCACCTGGGCTATACGCTCAGCCCCAGACTAATAATGATATGCAAGACAAAATGGCAGTTTGTAAACACTGTTAAGAAAGATAATTGCTCCTGTGGACGTTCAAGGATAAACAATTGCATACTGTGATTACGTTTAGCTTAAATCAGACATGACATTTCAATTACAGGCTGTATTACAGTACTTGGGGGAATCAGAGACGCTCTTGTTTAATTTAGTTTTATTCCCTCACCTGGGCTGTTGGGATGGAAACGGAAATGATGTGCCTGCTGCTGCTGCATCATCATCGCCTGAGCTCCGATGGGCCTTGTCATTTGCCCCGGACGTCCGAGAAGCCCACCATTGTCTCCTTGTCCTTGGAAGAGCATGGGAGGCCGAGACTCCATGCCATGGGGGCCCACCCTTGGACCACTGAGTATAGATAGAGATCCCCTGTCTGGGGTGCTGCTCACCTCGTAGCTACTGGGGATCTTAACACACAGTAGGTCTGAAATGGCTGCCACTACACCCGTGATGTTCTGAGAAAACAAACAAACGTAAACAGTGAATGTGTTAGTTCATTAAATCTTTCATCAAAACTATCATGGGCAGTTCCAACAAGACTGGAATTTTGTAGTGTTACCGGCATTTACATACATGCTTTCTTTCTTTTTACATAATACTTCATAAGTTCATAAATTTGGTGTTTTTCTCACGTTGATATATTTTGAACAAATGAATTAATATGTTGCATGTATGCAAGAATGAATAAGATATGAAAGGCTGTAAAACAATGTGTAAAAAACATATTTATTAATTAACTTATATTGAATAAAAAACAAACATCATTTGCAATAACCGTGATAAATTTAGAGCAGCTATCATCTCATCCCTCACTGACTGCCCAGATTTTGCTCATTTTTAACTCGATGTTACAGACAGACAGCACTAGATGTACAATGTTTTCACAGAAATTCACCATGAAGTCAAGTATTCCTACCTCTGCTGCAGCTGGTCTCAGTGTGATAGCTACAGACACCAGCCCTTGTTTGGAATCATTCGACATGGGGCCAAAGGGGGAGCCGAAAAACATTGCAGAAGGCTCCGTTTTGATATCTTGCAGTTTGATTTCTGACCCTAGACAAAGAAAAAGGAGAACATTCATAAAAATTTACCACACTGTTAAGGCATGCTGGAGGCGTGTGTTCCAATAAATCCAATAAATTATGATTAAGTGTTGATTATGTATGCTGGAGGTGTGTCTTTACCTTTCCCATCAGGTGCAGGAAGCATGGGCAGGACAGGAGACAAGCAGGGGGACGGTGGTTCTTCCTTTACCAGAGACAGGTCTGGGTAGCGACTGATCTCCATGCCAACCACGCTCTCAGGAGATGAGGATGGAACAAAACTGTCAGGTGTGTCCCTGTCCTTGCAAGGCTCCTGTCCTCTATTACTGTTAACATTTTATGGAGAGAAAGAGACTCAGTCAAGGCTGTGCAGTCCAAAATGATTAAAGTAACATGATAACATGAATACTCAACACAAACAAATGTTATGACAGCTGTAAACGATGCAGTAGCCCTCCAAATGACTGATGCTGTTATTTATATGTTACCTGAGCTCCTCCTGGTTGTTGTGAGGAGGGGTGGGGAGGGAGGCTGGAACATCCACAGTTTTGGGTCCTTGTGCGATGGCCCGGGCTAGTAGATCTTCCTCAGTCCTAAATGGGACATGTAGTGGCTTTGGGACCAGGCCTTTGGACACTATATGAAAACAGGAGCACAATATTTATACAAATGCATGCCTGTAATGAGAAATACTGCATATCTGATTTGTGTAATATTCCTGAATCAGTCTTAAGATGGCAGTGTGGGGCATTAGGGGGTTAAATGTGACATTGCGACACATCTTCATGAATGTTTACCCATGGCAGCAGCTTTGCTGGCAAGCTCTTCTGTTGTGGCAAATCCATTGATCATTTTCTGGCGGTTCACAGGTGGCGGGGTGGGAGGAAGAGACGCAGGTGGTGTCGGTGGATTGCTCAGGTTACTCTGCTGTAGTAATCAGAACCGATGCAATGTCAGCACATCATGCTCCAGACACACTTAACACGCATCACACTGTTTACACGGCTCCAACTTAGTAAAGTAAGCACATCTCACCTTGTAGGCCAGCTGGGAGTAGTAGTCTGAGACGCCATCAAGTGAAGCGCTGCCAAAGGTACCAGACAGGAGGTTCTCTCCATTAAGCTGGCCGCTGCCATAGGGAGCGAAATGGGCAAAGTTGACCCCAATCAGTGGCTCCATGAGGGGCAGCAGGGAGAGCTGCTGTGTCAGGAAAAAAAAACAGAACCAGGGGAGGGGAGAGGAATGAAATCAGAACAAATGTGAAAGTATATTTATGATCAACCTAGCATACCCAGTATCATTTATCTTGGATAAAATGACGTGTAACATAATTTCACTCTGCAGAATGTGTAAATGTTTCCTTGTTTGAATGATCAGCAGAAGAAGAAGTCACAATTATCTTTATACAGTAATGCAGCAGTTGCATAAATTTATTTATTTATTTATTTTTTTTAAAAATCAAATAAACCTTTAGTTGTTAAGCTAACAAGCATTAGCAATTCAGAGTTTGGCGTTTAGGGTTACATTACATATTTCTTTTACCTCCTGTAAATAACTCAAATAAAGAAACCTCAGATGTAGCTAAATCATGTCTCAGTTGGTATCTCTAAGAATGAGGCCTTGAGTTTGAATACTGGAAGAATAAAGTCTCTGGTCCAGTTATCTACCTTGATGTAAATGACAGAACAATGCAGGTAAATGGGGGCAGAAAGCCACACAGTTATAGCCACGACTTCCCTTTTCCAAATTCATAAAATACTCGTGAGAAACTAGCACACTACAGTACCTGCTCATCTAGTTCTGCTGTGATGACGAGATGGTATTATACTGTATTTCTAATGAGTGAGTCAGCTTCATAAAGTTTAAATCAATAAGCCTCAATCAATGAGGGACTTGCAATATAATCATGAATCCCCTTCCATTCTCCCGAATAATAACAGCTTCTAATACCTGTGTGTGCAACTGTCATATAACAAGTGCCTAATTACAGTAATATGCTTATGATATGTGAAATAAGTGTCTGTGCACTCGGTGGAGACAATTTTCTATTCTGGCAGTAATTAATACTGTAAAATCCTGAATAAAGCATTCAGATCTCAAGCTACAATCTTTCCACCATCCTTTGTTCCCAAAGACAGGAAGCGGTGCAGCTCCAATCAATTTTGGGAGCACGTTATAAGGTGCTAAAAATCAATCTTACCTGTTTGATTTGGGTCATTACACTGTCAGGACCAGAGTGCATCAGTTGCCTCTCGTCCCCTTCCTTCTTCCTCTTCTTGTAGCGAGAGGCAGGTTTCTCCCCTCCTTTCGGAGCCCTCTTGTTCCTCCCTTTCTTCTTCTCCTGTTCAGGGAGCAGAGGTCCAGGAAAGTCTGGGATGCCATCGGAATATGCCTGGAGATGAGAAAAAGTTGTCACATTAATAAAAAAAAAATATATATATATATATAAAAAAAAAAAAAGCATAAATAACCTTCTCATTATTTGAACAGCAGTTTGGCTTCAAGTTAGATGTTTTTAAACACATAACTGTGAGTCATTCAACAACCTGACAGCTATGACTCATTCTAATTTAGCTATGATGCGCCTCCCATCTGAATCACTTAGCATGTCTATGACTCACTATGCTGATCACCCCCGTAGCGCTCTAACTGTATGACTAACACAATGACTGACCCCGTTGCTGTCCATGGAGCTTTGCCTCAGCAGGGATTTGCAGTCTGCGGGATCCTCCTCCTCTGAGCGCATGCTCTCCTCTGACCTCTGTTGGGAAAATCCAGGTGGAGGTGTGCTCTTGTTCTTCAGAAGGTGTTTCAATAGTTCATTGCCAGCCTCCCCCTTGTTTGGACTTTGCCCAGCGGGGAAGGGAGACACACTCCCTTTATTACCCTCTTCCTTCACAGAGCTCATTTCTGAGCCCATGTGCCCTTCTCGTGGCCCATGACACTCGCTGACATCAGTCTGCTCCAGCTTTATGTTGTTAAGGATCCTGTCATGTTCCTGAGCCTGGGTTCTTGCTGTGTCTGATGAGAGACCAGTATGTCCGGATTGGCCACCAGAAAGCTGCCTCTCCAGCTCCGAGTGACTGGGGGTGGAAGATCCCAGTAAGGGGGACCTTGACAAGTCCTGGTCACCGAAGAGATGGGTGTTTCTTGTCGGAGTTGAGGAGGTGTCTGAGACACATGGTGTGAGAGGGGCTGTAAGGTCTGAGTGTGGAGTTGAAGGTGTCTTGACTGAATCTGCATCGTCATCTTTCTTCTTCTTGCGGTTCCTCTTCTTTTTCCCTTTCTCGTCTGGGATGATGTTGGAGTAAAGTTGGATTAGAGACTGACCTGAGCCCGGAAAGTTTGATGGCAGAGGTGTAGCTGAGTCACTTCCAAATGGTGGACCCTCTCCTGGCATCTGAAGCATCATTCCTGGTCCACTGAACTGACGAGGTCTGGGCTGACCCTGGGGAAAGTTAGGTGCTTGTAGGGGAAGATTATCAGGCCCAAAGCTAGGCCCCATGTCACGGGGCATCATTCCATTGCCCATCATGGCTCTCCTTTCACCTTGCATAAACGTCCCTGGTGGTGAGCCCATACCAGGCTGCATGCCCTGCTGCTGGGGGAACATTGGTCCAAGTTGTTGCTGTTGTTGCAGAGGAGGCCTCTGTGGCTGCATGAAGTCCTGTGGCAGTTCTGCGTTAAAAAAAGGCATCTGAGCGAGTGGTGCCATGTTCCCGTCTGGGCCCATCATCCCTTGCTGCTCCATTTCCATACGGTGTTTCAGGGCTCTCTGTCTTTCAACTTCCTGCATTAGCTGCACCCGCTGTCTCTCCTGCTGCTCCCGAAGCCTCTCCCTCCTCTCGCGCTCCTGGAAGCCTTCACTGAATGGGTTGTTGTCATCAAACTTCACACCACCTGCCTGCATGGGTTTTGGACCACCTGGTGGAGCTGGCGTTGCCTGGGGATCCACAGGCATTTGTGCGTGCTGAGGTATGTTACCCATTGCCATCTGATGAGGTTGGCCTGGATTTACTACAGGTACCTGGGGGGGCATTATAGGTGGCATTCCTGGTCCACCACCAGGATGCCAACCAGGTGGTGGGTTGGGCATACACTGAGGGGCATTTGGCTGGCCAGGATGAAGTGGCATCTGCATCATGGGGTTCATTGGAGGCTGGACCATCGGTGGCCCACCGGGGCCTATTGGTGGTCCACTGGGGGCCATAGGTGGCCCACCGGGGACCATAGGTGGCCCACCGGGAACCATAGGTGGCCCACCGGGAACCATTGGGGGCCCACCGGGGACCATTGGGGGCCCACCGGGGACCATTGGGGGCCCACCGGGGACCATTGGGGGTCCACCGGGGACCATGCCAGCAGGGCCTGGCATTGGGTGCATCCCAGGCATTATGGGTGTCATATTGTTTTGCTGCTGTTTCACTCGGTACTCCTCTATCAGTTCAGCATGCTCCTTCTGTTGCTTGCGGATCTGAAACAAAACATGAGACATATTCACAAAAAATGCAATTGATGATCTCTATGAAAATTACAAAGAAATGATGTATTGCATGCAAAATATTTCATCACAATTACAAGACAAATTCATGAGGACACGGGATTACCCAAGGGAAGAAATGAAATATTTTACTGTCAAGCAGTAACTGAAGAATTTAACTTTAAAGCAGGAATTGAAAAGTATAATCAGCCAAGGGCATTTGTTTTAGTGCGCTTTTTTAGGGAGTCAAAGCAGGTTGACAGGTGCGATGTAGACACAAGGCTGTGTGTTTTGAAATCTTCAGTTTGTTTGGATATTTTTCATTTCTACTCAGAAAGAAAATAGCTAGATGCATACCTTTCAATGCAAACCCTATGCTATCTGTTAGATCAATTAGACCAATTATTTAATACAAAATAGGTCTGCTACAAAAGGTATGATACAGTCAAAGACAGAATCTCTGCTGCCAATAAAACAAAATCATCTTTCAAAAGTGTATAAAAGAATTGAAGGCAATGAATCATTTGTCTGCATCTTACCTTTACACCAATGACAGTTTCTTTGCAAATAAACTTGATGTTAGAAAATAATCCAAGTCTCTTTGGTTAAACAAAACTCATTAAATTATATATATATATTTTTTTTAGCACCACACTGTCACACAGTATGTTCCTAGGTACCCTGGTATTTGCTTTCATGTGGGGGCAACTACTTCTGGTACAGGGTCAGATTTGGCCCACAGGCTGTAATTTGCTGATACCTACTTTAAACATTAAACTCTGCTCACTGGACCAATGAAAGGACAATGCTTAGGGCAGCCATTGTGAGGAGAAGGGCTGAGATAGAATTAAGTGGTGGAGCTTGACAGGCCGAACATTTACCTGCTCCAGTTGTTTCTGCACTACACCCTGCTGCTCTGTGACATGTTTGAGCTGCTCAGCGTCCTCCTCAGGGAACTCTCTCCCTGCCTTCTTAGCTGTTCTCTGTTTGGCAGACAGGGCTTTCTTAGACTTCCTGTGAGCTCCAATCTTCTCTTCCAGAAACTTCTGCTGCATTTGAAGTAGTTGCTGAGTCTCCTGGAGCCACTCCTCGTACTGAGCCCTCTGAGCATTGTCTGAAAGAAGAAAAAGGCTCTTTTGTTAGCAATCTTGACAGCATAAAAAACAAACATCTTAACATTTCTAGGCCTGACAAACCTTCAAAACAAAAAGTTGAAGATGCATATACATTTTCTGAGAACTTACTGACAAATCCTGGGCCAAAGTTTGGAGGATTTGGTCTTGCTACTTGTGTCAATTTGCCATCCTGAAAGAAAGGTTGACAAATGTTATTTTTTTATTTGCAACTTAGATATTTTTCAATATATCATTTTGAATAACATCTAAGCAGATCAATGATTCAATTACCTGTCCAACAACTTGTGGAGGAAGCGGTGTGCTTTCAGGACAAGGTGGTACAGGACCAGGAGGAAATCTGTAACACAGCGATAATACGGCACAACACAGTTACACAGTAGTCATTTAATCAGTCATAGTCGCAATTCATTAATTATTCAAATAGCTGCACCATATTTTAGTGGCTGGTTGATTAGGTTGGTATTACAACACTTTAAAAACAAAATTAATACATCAACTCCCACTACCAGTATTTTCTACTCTGGAAGAAATTGTATTCAAGCAATAACAAAGTGAACTTTTTACCTGTTCATGGCCATTGGGGTCATTCCCATGTTGTTCTGAACCATGACTTTGTTGATGCCTTTCAGGGCAACCATTTTAGCTTTCATGATGGGATCAGTGATGGCATCAAAATCTGCAAATGACGAATGATTCACTCTCAGAAATAATCACTTTGCAAAAAGTCTGGTAATCTCAAACATGAACCTATACTGACAACTAGAAATTGGTCTAAAAAGATTTACCGATGTTGGGGAAGAAGGAGTCACTGGAGCGCTGTCGTATCATGGCTTGCATCTGCCTCTGCTGCTGTTGCTCCTGCCTCTCCTGGTCGAGGAGGTCCTGCAATAGGAGTGGCTGTTCCTCTAGCAGAAGAGGACGGTGCTGGCTGTGCTGACTCAATGCCTGGTTCAACGCTGCCTGCTGGGCCTGGGTCAGATTGCTCTGGTCCACTCCAGGGGGTAGGCCCACCTGGTGGTCTGCCCCAAAGCCAGCCATAGAAGCTTCTCCTGCAGTGGTGGCGTCAGGTATTGTTTGAGTCATTGTAAGTCCGGAGGTATGCGGAGCGTCAGTGACTTGGTTCTGCTGGGGCATGAGGTTACCTCCTTGATTGACAGATTCAACGATTGGATTTAATGACTGCTCTTCAGGCTGCTGTTTAATGAGTAAACTAGACAGGACCGGGGTGGAGTCAGAGAGCACTCCCTGCTGGTTTGCAGTTAAGGTGTTTCCAGCGGCTTGCTGGTCTGACACCTCAGGGGGTTTCTGACAGTCCTTGACCTCTGTTTTAATTTCCTGCCCAGGTGCCGAAGAAGCAGAGTCCTGACTCCCAGTGGCTTCTAGCTTGACTTCAGCTGAGGACTGCTCAAGTGAGGCCTCTGACTTTGCCAGTACAGATGCTGAACTGGATGAAGCCTCGGTTCCTGTGCTCGGATTTTTGTTGATGTCTGCGGTGTCAGCATGATCATCCATAGGATCACTGAGATCCAGTTCCTCATTAAACATGTCTTTCTTGATGTCATCTAAGTCAGGGTCTGTATAGGCAATGATGTCAAACTTCCCAGATGTCAGAAAGTCATCAAGGTGTAGGTCATTTGTCTCTAGATCTAGGTCTTTGCCATCATCAGGATCCAAATTTAGGTTTTCCAAGTCAGCATCCACCAAGTCTTTTACCTCCACGTCCTCAAGATCTTTGACTGCTGACTCTTCTGCATCCAGTTTCTCCTCCACAGCATCACTGCTGGCCACTGTCTCAGTCTGCCCAGCAGGGGGTGCAGTCAGGATCATAGATGCTGCCATGTTCTGGGTCACACTTGAAGCAGGCTGGCTCATGGATCTCATCAAAGAAGATTGTTTGAGTGTGTTGTTTCCTGACATTTGGGCTTGCTGATGAAGATTGTCCATGCTGGCAGATAGCTGTACATGGCCAGTCTGGCTGGCCATGGGGTCTACCATCCTAAGTCCCTGATTTAAAGGGAACCTGGAATCGGGAACTCCTGGAAAGCCTGGTAGCCTTTGACCCTGCATGTTGGGATCCATGTTGCTTCCTTGCATAGCACCTGGGGGAAATGGCATACGTGGCCTGTTTTCTGCTGTTCTGTGTCGCAGCTCTATGAAAGGCTGACCCATTATGTTGTGTTGCTGCACTGGCATACCACGTGGTGGGAAGTGCTGGGACAGCCCCATAGGGTTGCCACCCATATTCTTTGCCATTTCGGCAGACATAGACCGTCTCATTTGAGGAGGGACATCCTGCATTGGGTGCTGTCCCCGGGGAAAGAACTCTTGGGCCCCATGAGGTCCAAGAACCCCAGGTGGAAATGCAAACCTAGAATTTGAAGAAACATGTAAATAAAGAAGACGGGACTGTGCTGTCAATTACAGAATATGTGAAACACAAAAGGTGTAATAAAAATAATAATGTCACAACACAAACCTTGGTCCCTGATGTCTCAAATTAGGATCTCCAGGATGTGGGCCCCGGAGGATTTGTCCCTCATTAGGGAAAGGGACACGCTGATCACCTGGAAAAGGTCCAGGAAACCTCATTGGCCCTCTCATGGGTCCTTGGCCTGGATAAGGTGGAGGAGGCCGGTTGAACATTTCCCCCTGTTGCCCAAGTCCCTCCTGGGGCCAGGGCCGTGGTGTTCCTGGGGCCATGTTACCAGCAGCCTCCTGAGGGCCCCTCTCCTGTCGAATAGCACTCCTCTGTTGCTGCTGCTTGAGGATTAATTCTCTAATTCGTTGTCGCTACAAAACACAACAGGCATACAGAAATTTAAGCCTTTTCAGACACAAGGTGCATGAGCCATTCATAGCTTACAATAATACTGTATTTTAGCTGTTCAGAGAGATTGTTAGTTTATTTTGGTCAACTAAACTCCACAGCTAATGGGTAGCAGGTCCCCTTTTTTCCTTTGACTGTCATTGTATACTTTCAATTCTGCAAATGCACCCAAGTTTTCACTTCCTCTAACTATTTACACATATAATAGTAATCTGTTTTCTTAACAGGTGTATGTAGATATAAAGACTAGAAATTTAAACTGACATCATTTTTAACACCAGAAATAATGTAAACATGTTTTTAAATGTATGTAATTTTAGATTATTAAAAAGGGAAATATTCTTTGTCTCAGCCACCTAAGAAAGGGACATCTGTGTTTGACTGAAGCTGGCATGCAAAACGTGAGCTGTTGCTAACAAGCCAGGGGCAGAGAGTGTGTTGTTAGCTGTGGTACTGAAGAGTAACTACCACACCAGCATTTAAACGGAACCAAGTGAAATTTGCAGGTACATTTACATGGTATTTAGTTGGCTGCAGTTGACCATCTAAGTAGCTATCTAGTCTGCTAAATCTCTTTAGTAGAGCACTATTCCCAGGTGAATGTTTGTTTGGTGGCTCATTCAACAAGCTAAGGTGTAAGACAAGACTGTAAGTTAGATAAGAAGCAGGAATACTAATGTGGTTGTTTTTCAAAGCAGGCTGTTGTCTGGCTGCTAGACAGTGTCACTGTCTGCCTGTGACAGATTGGTGATGTTACCGCTTTATGCAAAGATTTGACTCTGTATGGCAAGAAGTTCTTCGTCTACATGTACTGAGAATAAACTTATTTTTTGAAATTTGTCCATGATTCCCATTTGATATCAAAACATTATACTTACCAACATTTCTAAGGTCAAGGGATGCAATGCCACTGAAGAATGGAGTAAAACGGGGTTTACAAGTTTGTTTTATATACCGTTTACTGTGTTTTATTTAGTTTCCTTTTGCCTGTCGATGTTTCATACCGGATAGAATCAATGTTTGTTTTTTGGTGAATATCTGGACAAATGTGTTATGTGTTGGTTGCAGGTTCAAACCATCCAAGAGCAATCGTCAGGTATAGAGACCAGTTGCAAAAAAACCCCAAAGTTTTTTTTATTTATTTGGAAAAGAAAAAGAAAGCAAACAAAAGTTTTACCAAATGTAGCTGCGTTAATTGTCCATTACATTATGGCAACCGAGTTCCTGGTCCAACTCTGACCAATAATAGTTGTCCACTCACATTTTTCTGCGGAATGAGGGATTACACCTGATGTTTCAGGTGGGCTCACTTAAGATCATCTGACTACTTGTGAATACAAGAAATGTATTCAAAGATCTCAATAACTGACTTGTTGAGTAAAATATTATAATAACTGATAGCAATGACAGTAAAAACTATGACCCAGGATGTTATAAGAAAACAAACAAACAAAAAAAACACTTATGAAATTACTTGAAACGAATGAAAACAAAATGTTAATAGTAACGTATGAATGATGAGATTTAGAATAAAGTATAAATAATGGTATTCATGTACCTGTCTGAGTCTTTCCTCGCTCTCAGCAAGAGCAACACCCTGAGCCTCAGAGGGAGCACCAGGCATTTGTGGGTTGTTGGTCAGTTGACCTGGGTCTTGAGGGACAGCTCCATTGTTACCCACACCTGACTGATCTTTCATTTCCATTTTGTCTGTTGACTGTGGACGAGGGGTCATGGGGGCCTGTTCAAATGGATCATGGCCAGGTGTCTGACTGGGTCTTCTCGAGGGTGATTGCGTAAATCCATCATCTGAAACACTAGGGTGTTTTGGTGTTTGTGAACCTGGATGAGGGAAGGGCTCTTGAAGCCTGCCTTGAGGCGGGGAGAAAGGATCTTGGTTTCCCATTGGTCCCATTCTTGGCCCTTGTCTAGTGAGCCCATCAGGTCCAGGCCGTGGGGTCCCTGGTGGCTGGGCGTAGGGGTCATTAAGCATGGGTCTCAGGGCCCCAGGCTGGGAAAACATGTCACTAGCCCCTGGCCTTGATGTCCCAGGTGTACTAGTAAAAGGCTCTATTGGTCCCCTCTGGCTACCTGGTGACTTGGAAAACCTCTCTCCCACAGATGGTCGTGGAGTACCTGGTGGCTGTGCATAAGGGTCCATTGAGTGTGAAGGTGACATCCTCTGTCCAGGGTGTGACTGATGAGCAAACTGGTTCATCCCACTGGGCCGAGGAGTAGAAGGAGCCTGTGAGTAAGGGTCTGAGGATGGGCTAGGGGTGTTTGAAGGCTGACCATAGTTATCATGTGGACGTGGGGTGCCAGGAGGTCGGGCATAGGGCTCAAAAAATGGGCGAGGTTGAGCACCGGGTTCGTTGATGGATCGTTGGTTACCTGCAGACTGAGAGAAAGGGTCAGTGGCTGGCTTGCTGGGACCAGAGGGCTGGGCAAAGGGGTCATATATGAAGTGGTCAGGCCTTGGCGTTGAAGGTGCATGAGCATAAGGATTTCTAGACATTTGAGTCATTGGTCCTGGCTGAGCAAATGAGTGCACTTGAGGGTGATGCTGGCCCATTCTAGGAGGACTGGTGAAGTTGTCATTCCCAGATGGTCTTGGAGTATGTGGAGGCTGAGCATAGGGGTCATTCTGGTGATTCTGGAACCTGTCAGTAGGGTGGGGACCTGGTCGGTTGAAGGGATCCTGAGCCTGAGGAGGGGGCATAGGTGTTTTGAACAGAGGGACTGAGCCAGACTCATTACTTCCAGGGATTGGTGCTAGTAAAGGCCTTGAGTAAGGGTCGGACAAGATCATCCTGTTCTGGGCCATGCGCTGATAGGCCTCATTTCTTATCATGGGCCTCGAGTATGGGTCTCTGCCTGGAGAACCCATTGGGGGCCTTCCCTGAGCAGCCTGACTGACCCTAGGGGGACCCATGGGCTTCAGGAAAGGGTCCATTTCCCCAGTTGGCCTTGGGGTGTCAGGAGGTTTGGCATAAGGATCGCTGCTCATGGATGTTGGAGAGCCAAAAGATTCATGAGCCGGAGAGGGCCTCCCTCTGTCCTGTTGGTCCATCAAGGAGGTGGGAGATTTACCAGATTCCACGGGCATTCTGCGACATGTATTTGGCCCAAGAGTTGGTGGTCTTGGGGTCCCAACCATCTTGGCATAAGGGTCCCACGGAGAAGAGGGTCTGGAACCGGAGGAACCTGGTGAGAATACCTGTGGGGACTGAGGTTGGGAGGAAGGGCCAGATGGAGGCGGAGGAGGGGGCCGTAAGAATACATCCTCTGGAGGACATGAAGTGGGCGTCCCTGGTAGCTGTGGTCTTGCAAAGCCTTCTTTAGAGTTGAACTGCTGCATGGGGGACATGCTGCCATTGCTGGGCTGGGAGGCTGGGCTCTGGTTACCACTGTTATTGCCATCTCCCTCTGACTGGCTGTTGCCTTGCTGTTGCTGCTGTTGTTGCTGCTGGAGTTGTTCATTCTTAACTTGCTCCAATTTTTGAGTGGCTTCAATTTTGGCTTGCTGTTTGCTTTTCTGCCTCATTTGCTGTTGGAAGAACACAGTACAAAGTGGGATTAGACATCAAAAAGGACACAGCAAATATCAGTCTCATGCCAAAAATGAACTGGACCTACTAACCACCAATGTCATCAGGGTTAATGTGGAGGATAGTGCAGTTGTTTAGGGAGCTTTACTAAACCACCACTTCTTAGCTGTCTTAATATAAAGTGGACCTGCCGCTGCATTCGCTGACTTCATTGCATACACTCTTACCTGTCTAAACTTCCACTCTTGTTCATGCTCTGACTCTTTTGGTTTCAAAGGGTCTTTAAACAGCAGTTCTGTGTCTAGTGGTATGTTGGGATCAAACACCTCAGGGGGCTGTTGCTGTGGATGGTGCCTCTTCACCGTCTCATTCGACATCTGGACTTTGTTGATGCGCAGGGCTGCTCGGTTATCTCTTGCCTTTTGCTAAACAGCAAATCACAATTTGCAAAAAAAGAAAAAACCCATAACATATCAGACATAAATACTTAATAAACAGATGATTGCAGAAAAATAAGGTTCCCCATGCAACAATGATTCACTTTATTAATTGTAATATTGCAGAAATTTTACTCTACTGCTACAAAACTAGTCTATGTAACATTAAATTCTCTTTCATGGCATTTGCTTTAATATCTCACAGTGATTTGTGGAGGGTTAAATATTGGCAGGCATGTTCATATCAAAAGACTTCCAGCTTCCCTCAAGAGTGCAGCTACCAGCCAGTGGACCTCATGCTCACAACAGCTCGATGCATAAAAGCCATGACATTCAAATTTCCCACATGTATGAGTCGCTGATAAGCATCAGCACAAACATCCCAAATAGATACAACCTGAAAGTGCTGGCTGTTTGTGAACATTGCTAAAGCTACGGCATCCACAAAGAGAAGAAAACAACTCTCTTCATACCATTTGTTATCGAGTAACAGGGGTTGTTTGGGATGGAGGTTCCCTCCTCATTGGCAAAGAGTTGATACATTGAGGATTCTCCATACCTAAGGCTAGGGTGGTTTGCTGTATATGCTACAGCATGAGCATGGTTTGATAAAGAACTCCATGGTCCCATGGATATGAAATTTACAATTCATATTTGATTTTGACTGATCAAAGCTCTATATAACTGAAAGTGTTCAAAGCATAGGTGCTCAATGCTGCCATTTAGTAAGTTGAATTACTGAAATACAAATATTTCTTCTTTGGCATGACCCTCTTGTACTGTATATGCAGCAAAGGATTGAGGTTTTTCAATAGTGGATTTATCATGAATAGGATGTTTAAATGGGATATCAAAAGAAAAAGCCATGAAAGAGAAATGACAACATGTAACTTGTGACAAAATAGCCTTAAATGCAGGGTACATTTTTAAATCAAGACTAGGTCTTTGAAACTGGCCTCTGTCAGATAAAATTACTTCTAGTGAACTTAATTACAGAGACCATAGTGAGTTCTAACACTGAGCAGGGCTTCCTATGTTAATTAGTTCATCTGTGAATGGCTGGATTTCAAATTGCATTGGCAAGAGGCAAGAGGCCAGATGCGATAAAGGAGTCTGCCTTCTGCATACTAATATGTCAGTGCAACTAGTAGTGACAGTTTGATATCTGGTATTATTGTACCATCATCTGATGGTTTAAATTTAGGCTTTGAGATAGGAAGAAAAAGAAAGCAAATCTGACAGTATGAGTGATCTTACCACATATGGGGCCCTGTCTTGTGAACTAGCTTTCCTCCAGAGTTTTGCAATTTGCTTTACTCTTGTAGACCAGTCTGTTGAAAGAATAAGAGGAGGAGTTGTCATGCCAACAGTCTCACAGAGCATACAAGGTATTTTTGTACTATGTGACTGACAGAGTACAGTGAGTACACCCAAACAAATATGCATAGATAGGCAAAAATAACTGAAATGATATCAATAAAAAGCATTAACCAAAATATATGTCAGTGCCATGTACAAACCTGGGTAATCTTCTTTGAGGTTGGGGAAATTGACATTGGTATACAAGACGGGCGCTACAGTTGCTAGCTCTCCAAGTGTCTCCTCCTTCTCCCACTTGAGTGTGCTCCTTTGGGCATTTGACATGGCTTCAGTCTCCCCTTCAGGCAGAGATCCAGGGGGTGTAGGGCCGGAGCCATGGGCAGGGGATGGCCATGGGCCAACTGCATCTCTAGGCATCTGATTAAACTTTCTATCCCTGTAATAACAAAGGAGACAGCTTATCTTTAATAACAGCATTCTGGTATTGCAGAGAAAAAAACAAATTTATCTAGGAATATTCAATAGTTTAAAGTAAGGAAGCAGTACATTACCTTGGATTGTCAGTGAAAGGCATACGGTTAAGGGGAGGGAAATTTTCTGGGATGCAGGGCCCTGCTCCTGGATTTGTAGGGAAGCGTTGGTTTGGTCCCATCATACCGTTGATCATTGGCATCCTTGGAAACATGGAATTCCCTACACACATGATTTAAAAGGTGAAGTAGATGCATCAATTTTCAAAAACAGTGAAATACCATCTTGAACCAACGACAAGGTAATTAATGAAGTACCTGCATTGGGATGAGGCATACTAGTGCCAGGTGTGGCAGGGAGGGGCCCTGGACCCTGGGGGTGAGGCACCTGTGGTGGTGGAGGTGGTTGGCTCGTGCTGGGGCTAAGGACTGCTGTGAAGAGGTCCTCCACATCTTTACCCTCCAGCTCTGTATTAGAGTGCAACAGCACAATGTTTTATACACGTGGGTATATTGAATATATTACCCATTATGGTAAAGCTGGATAAAATTAATAAACTGCAATGTCTGTATTGCATTTTTCTGCATAAGTTGGAGTGGAACTGGAGTTCACAGCCACAATAAACAGAGTGGAACACAGTGGTGGATCAAAGGTTGCAGTTTTGCAAGACAGGATGAAATTACAAACCTGGAATTTTGTAAAGTTTGCTGAGAATTGATTCTGAAATGAAAGAATTGGAGGAGAAAAAAAAGATCATTAGTCATCTTCTATGAAGTTTTAAAATAACAAATGAAAGTGTCTGGATGACTCATCTCCCACACTGACCATCAGTGACCATCTTGTCTAGCTCTGGGCTGAGAATGCCGTCCAGGGGCTCCTCTGAGAGGGTTCGAGGTGTCCTTCGCCCAGCCTGCGACTGGGGCGCCACTGGGGAACTGTCTGTCAGGGGCCCAATGTCCAGACCAGCTGTGGAAACACACACAGACATACAAAAACAAATCACAACACGCACACACATACGCAAGCACACAAAGCAACAACAACCCAACCAACAGACAAAGGGATGTGATCATAAATATAGAACATGTTTATTGTCTTAATAGCCTGTGGAACGCAATCAAACACAACAATATATGATTACAGCTCCTTGGGGGTTCCTGTGTTGTTTAAAAGGAGTGTTTTGGGAACTGTGAAGAGACAGACAGGTCATACTAATTCTCAGTATGGTAACACTTGAATGTTTGCGTAGGAAAATACTGTTAATATTTGTCTTCTGTACTAAACACCTATTCCTATAAAAAGGAAGCCATGCAGCCTTCATCTTCATCTTTTAAATAACGGATCCCATCAAGATTAAATCAAAGTTGTGTTGGAATTTCTCACGCTTGAACAGCATAACTATTGCCGCAAACAACCATTTTCCTACTCTTGCCTATACTTTCTGTTTCCTCAATACTTTCTTCAACACAACATTTCTATCAACATAAGAAAGGCTGCAGCCATTACTTGGCAATCTGTATTAAAACTAAATTCTATCAGCCCATGAGGCATTTAAGCTGAACAAAGTAGTTTTTAGAAAGAAAGAAGGACGTGTACTGCAGTGCTTTTTGTCATCCAGCCTTCACTGTCTTCAGAAACTGAAAGGACATTCGCCAAGGCCTCTTCTTCTCTAAATTGACAAGGACATCCTGGCATTCAAGAAATGAGCAGTTTAGAACCAAGCGTTTCTTTGCTATCCTGAAGACATCTTCGTTGTGGAAGCTATGACTATTATTGTTTTTATTCTGTCTATATCTTATTAATTAAAAAAATGTTTTGCCGCTGTGAAAACGTCGAGGAGGCTCACAAACAAAGACTGACACAGCATAATGCATTTAGGTGAATACTGAGCACTGGGTTAGGTTAGCACTAAGCAGTCTATGAGTGTTAAAACAATCTGAAATGGTTGAAAAAAGCTAAGTATGAAGCAGCTTATATACATGCACACTCAAATAGAGACACACACTGCAAGAGAGGAAGAATGCATTAAAGCAAGGGATTAGTAGGCCATAGCACCCTTACCAAAAGGAGGAGGTGAGCTGTCAACCTGGAAGGGGCAAAAATCAAGACCTACAAGAACCCAAAACCAGATAAAATGAGTGAAAAAATAGTGAAGACAGGACAAGCACAACACACTTCAAACAATGCAAACAAAAGATAAAACCAAAGATGAATCAAAAGTATTGTTAAAGAATGTGACTTTAAAAAACCATTAAGTGGTGAAAGCAAAATAAACTTGCTGTCTGAGGAAATTTCTGAACCACGAGGAAAAGATTTTGTAAACCCACGACTAGGTGACTATTTATAAATTCTTGCCACTGTGACTGCCTGTGAGATATATGACGCACCAGAGTCACTGCTTGGCTTTCCGAGCATTCCCAAGATGTCTGCATCAGTGTTCAGAACATCAGATAGATCAACTAATGGTTCCTCAGACGTCTCTGTAGATGGAGAAAAAAGGAAGAAACAAAAAAAAGAAAGAAAACCAAAAAATCATAATCAATGGTGATGTTGAACGGACATGAGAATATGATTTGGAGCCATTTATTTTAGATGCCATACGATGATTGAGTAAACAAGAGAAAAACTGCATATATTTGTACGTACTGCATATAACTGTACGTATCTATCTTAAACATAAAGGATTTATTCAATAAAGTCTTTCTGGGCTTTGAATTGGCCTCGGCTTCGAGCTTTGTGTCACTTTCTATTGTCAAAACAGGATTGTCTGCAGATTTTTCAAATTCACACTTGTAAAATGCGTCTGTCCTGTTCTGCGTCTGTTCTATGTTGTGTATAAAACAGAATTTCAAGAGTTATTTGATTAAAAGAAAAAAACACAGTCTGAAGGTCACAGTTGTCAGGGATTCTCTTAAACACAGTAGTGAACACAATCCCTCTAAATCAAATCTACTTCTGTTTAAGATACAACAATTTCAAGTACTTAACATCGAGAGCAGAAATTCAAATTAAAGAACTAAAGTTCAAGTGTCGTGACACAAGATATATTTCAAATTATCTTCTTAGCTTAACAACTAAATTAATGTTTTGTACGTTGGCCAATAAAGGTTTTAAGCTCTCTCCGGCTCTCTGACACTCATCTTTAATTCTATGAGGAGGTAAAAGTTTTGATAAGCGATTTAATGGAATGAGTTTAATAAGTGCAAGTATTTTAGCAACATGTAACTAAACCAAAGATTTCAAACCAGCTACTGGATCACCATCATCACCTTCTACTGCAGTTTAACTGCTGGATAAATAGAGTAAGAAATAATCACTCGGGTTATAATGGTTTTCTGCTGTCAATATACAATACATATTGGCTTTATTGATAGACTGTGCATCGATATTAGTCAGTGTTGTGTTGACAAACAGTGGCTGTGGCTCTGCTTCATTTGTGCTGTGCCACAAGTTGGGCAATCTAGCTTGAATAAGTGCAGGCAGCAGGTGTGATGTGAAGTCTCTATTAGCTAATGTTAAAACAGTAAGTGGCAGCAGTGTAGCTAAAGCTGTGCCTCTTGTTGAAGAAGTGATGCACAAAGTATAAAATTTACAGGTAATAATCATGTTCTGTAACATTTAAACCACTAGAGTGTATTCAATTTTCATTTAAAGCAAACTTCCAGTTTCAAAGTGTTGACGATGACAGTATAACAGCTTTTCCATTTGGAACCAGCCTCAACAAGCCACAGTTACTATTCAGTTTCAGACATATGGCATTTTTTTTTGTTTCATTCAGGGAAAGGTTTTTCAAGTAAAGTTGAGAGAGGGGTCAAGAGAGAGGAAGAGATACAGAGTGAGTGGGTGGGTAGAGCGAGCTTGCAGAAATTTCACTTCATTTGGTACTTGTAGAGTTGACTTCTGTGTAATTCTTTAGTGTAGGAGTAAAGTGAATGGAGCTGAGTCAGTGAATGCTAATGGCCAGAGATTAACCTTGACACCTTGACTTTCATTTAGTATGAATGGGTGAAATGTAGTTTAAACATGTTTTCAGTGGACTTCTGTCATTACCCATTCACTCCTGAATGAAAAGGGTTAATACTCTCATTGGGCAGAGATGAAGGAGAGAAATGCAAATGGAATAAAAGTCATTCTTATGAACCAAAATAAAAGTGAAAGATACCCCTGTTGTTACAGGCCTTTCCAATACCGGTGCTTTAATGTAAGCCGTTCTCACTTATGGTCACATCTAATATTTAGACCAGCAGGTCGCTTTCAATTAATGAATCATTACATCTCTCTCCTGGAGAACTGAAGCGTATACGTACGTCCTACTGCTGGTCTGGTGGGAAGAGATGTTGTTGATGCGCTGAGCAGAGGGTCTGATGAAGGGTCCAGGAAGCTGGTGGTGGGATGCTTCCTCTCTACTTGGCTTTGGCCCTCTTCTAATAAGCCTGATTCGACCCCCTGCTGCCTGCTTTGCTTGCTTTTGTCCAGTAGGTCCTTTCCAAAGAATGCCTCCTGAACATGACAACACAAAGCACTTGGTAAATTCTCTGTGTTCACACTTTTCTTCGAGCACTGTCAGTTTACCTTACTAACTAACAGTCATGTTGCTGCTGGCCTCGCTTCTGTCAGCACCTACCTCCCCCAACCACTTATACCCACAAGTCATCTACTATCCTCAACGACATGCAAGTGCAGCTCCCTGCTGCGCTGAGACATTAAAAGCCCAATGTGTTGCTGTTTCAATAATTAATGAAATGTGCTTCACTGTCTTAGATCTTTAGGTTATACTGAACATCTCTCTACTGTGGTGGCATGGGCTGACAGGTGCCAGTGCCCTATGCACACCACATATCTATGTTTTGGCCAACAAAAGGTGACAATGAGATACTGGCTAGAGACAGGGGGGCCTCGAAGTCACCTTCAGTTACGATTTTGTACATCAATTCACAGCCCAGACAGGAGCCATTTAAAGAGGATGATCACAGACTAGTATCCTCTGCAGTGAGCTCCTCTAGGCTGTTCTTCTTTCCAAAAAAAAAAAAAAAAAGCTCACAGAAGGGGCACTGTGCACCAAAGTTCTGTGAGTGGTTTCCAGGCAATGTACTTTGGATTCCCAACCTTCCCAAGGGTGGCATAAAATGCATTTTATGAAGATATGGCATGACAAGACCAGACAATCTGTGCATATGAATGGGAGGCTTGCATAACAATAAAACAAAAATAGATCTGCAATCGACTGATGAAATAAGCTTTATAAAGTAATGCAATATTTCTTTCTCTTTCTAAAAAAAAAAAAGTGCCACTTTAAAATATGCGAAAGTCAGAAATATGATACATGAGTTGCCAAAATGAATAAACTAAATAAATTAAGTGTTGATTATTATTAAAGCTAGTTATTTTTTAGATATTTCAAGTTTGGTTTACTACCACATGGCCAGGCTGGTGTGTATAAAATTAAGAAAGAATCAAATCAGTTGCTTCTTTAACACATTGACACAAGCTACAATATCACCAGAGTGGTTACATAGTTATATAATGTCTATATACCGATATAAAAATGTTATGTGCCTATTCTGTTTATGTGAAACGGTAAGAGTGTGCTATCAAAGGTGGCAGACCTGCAGGTAGGTGGGAAAAGCTTCTTCCAGTTTTGTTTTCTTCTTTCGGTAGCGTTTCTTTATTTTTTCTGGAACCTCTGGTCCAGGGGGTGCCTCCTCCACAGGGGTATCAGGCAGAGTCTCAGTCCATCCTACGACAAAGAAAAAAAAAAAGTATTCAAATAAAATCATAAACTGACCGATCAGAGGACATTCTAATGTAAAATAGATGTCTGTGTGTGTGTGTGTGTGTGTGTATTTTATTAATGTACAGACCCTCATCTTTTCCAACAGGCATCTCTGTCACAGAGCCAGAGGAATCCTTTCTGCAGAGGGCTCGTTTGGCTTTGCCTGGACCTTGACCGGGACGGTTCCTCTGGCGAACCATGAACCCACCAATGCCTTGAAAGGAGTAGGTATTTATTTGTTAGCAATAGGTCAATACATGAGCTTATAAAAAAAACAAACAATACAATCAGGGAGGGGATGTGTTTTGAGATGTACTGAGTTTGAGTGTGTGGTTCTACAGTCCTGTGTGTTCAGAATAAAAGCTCAGAAACACTAGATAGAGCCCTTTGTACATCAGAGGTCCTGAGATGGCAGTGCATTGCTACAGCATCGGGTATGTACTGCACCATTTTACGCTTCAGAGGAGCTGTCTCCTTCAATCAGGTGCCCTACCCGGCCTGTACGGTTTCCTCTTCCTCTTCTTGCCACCGTCGGCCCCCTTGGAGTCGTCTTCTACTGGCTCGCGCTCCAGGCTCGAGTCAGACTTTGCCTCACAATCTAGGAGCTCCGCCTCTGTAAGAGGGAGAGAGCGTTGATGTTGAGTGACAGGCCTGCAGCAGAGCAAACCCCGACCAGGCCCCTCAACACAGCACCGGGGTCAATTCTATCTGAACTCCACTCAGTGGCAGGACATTAGCCTGATTGAAACCCTTTCCATTACTGAGGACCTTCAATTACAGGGAGATTTTTTGATTTTCAAACACACATTTTTAATGGCAAGTTATGACATTTTATGTATTTTTTTCATTTTTTTTAAACACTTTTTCTAACTCCAACTTAAGAGAAAGAATTTTATCTTTATTTTAACATAAGCGTGCTGAAGCCTCTAATAAACAGTCTAAGAAAGAAGAAGCTTGTGCGGGAAGACAAGTACCTCTGTTGTCCTCCATGTCTTCATCACGAGAGTGCTCTGAGAGGGGGTCTACAGGAGCCTGCAGCACTGCCACACTGTTCTGATTAATGATCTTCAGCTTCAACTTGGGTTTGGGTTTCCTGCGGCGCGACGCTGTAGCAGACAAGCTCTGGAGCTGACAAAGCCCGGACTCTGTCAAGCAAACTCCATCCTGTGTGTAGGTCCTTGACAGATCTGAAGAGACCAAGAAGCAACCATGACTATGAGCATATACTGTATAAAGTTAAGGCAAATCACATTCTCATAGAAAGAAATCTGTCACTTTATACTGTGAACGTACCCATTTCTTTAGCCTTTGTGACAATCTGCGTCATAAGTACTGGCTCAATGGCATCTCTGGCCTTGGTCACAACTGCAACAGAACAAGACACACAAAAGTCATTAAACACAAACAGCAGAAACAGAATGGTCAAATGTCATAGCTAAGTCTATTCACTCTATAGAAGACACACACAAAAACACATTCAGAGGAATCACTGAGCTCTAACCTTTAGTGGTCTTGAAAGTTCGGCACATCGTGCAATCAAAGCTACTCTCCGCAGCTTTTTCTACATCTTCCTCTGAATGGAGACCCTGACAAGACGCATGGAACCACCTATGGATAGAAGAGGAAGTTTAGATGTTAAAATACAGTTTACAGGCCAGTTCCCCTGACCTTAGGTTAGGTTTTGTAGAATTGTAGACACACCTGTCACATTGGCGGCATTGCAGAATCGTGGTGCCTTCGTTGTAGTCCACCAGGCAGATGGGACATGTTGCAAGGCTGGCACAGGGGGCACACTGGGTGTAATTATTCTGCCACTCACACCTTAGGCCTGGGGTGGTGGCACCACACTGGGTACAGGACACACACCTGCAGGACACATGGAAGACAGAGGTCATTATACCCAGGTTATTTCAAAGAGGATAACGCAGGTTAACTGTACTGCAAGAATCCTGGCTACCCACTTCACTGCCCACATGCTGCAACTATTAAAATATTTATTAAATCTTAAATTCAGTTTGTACACTAAGACACTGACTCCAGATTTTTTTTGCACTGATTGTCAATTTGATTTTGGTGCACAGCTTAAGTTTTTATTATAACAACAAAGCAACAGTTCTTAATATGTACAATTTGTTTCATGCTTTAAAACCTAAACCTAAATCCAAATTTAAATAATTGCCTACTGGAAGCAAGGTTGGGTGAGATCAAGATAAAGTTACTCACCATTTACACTTCCAACTGTCCTTGGGCACGTTCTGCAGTGGAGGGTCCAGGCAGTAGGTGTGATAGCTGATGTCACAGTCATCACACAGCAGCAAGCGGCCAGGATCCGTAGCCTGGCCACAGGCCTCGCACACTGTACACTCCAGGCAACGCCAGCCTTTACTCAGCACCACCTTGGTGATCTGTGAAAGTTCAGATGAGACATTCATATGTCGGCCTGTGTATGATAGGACGGTATTTCTGCCACGTATTCAAGATGTACAAAATCAATAGTAAATGTACCTTTATGCCAACACAGAATGGATGGTAGCACTGGCCGCACTGAGCACAGGCCAAAAGACGGCCCTCAGCACCGAGGCCAAAACTCCCACACACCACACACATGTCCTAAAAGGAAATAAGACACGTAAACATGAGTTACCCCATTTTCTTGAGGCAGTTCAGTTCAGACAATATAATTCTAAAGCTAGAGTTAGAAACCCCCTCCAAATCTGATTTTCCAAGATAATATCATTTGTTTTTCACGTTGAAAAACAAAACAAAGAAACTAGTCAGTTGGTGTCAGTTTCAGTTGTGCAGTGCGCACGAAAGGACTTTCAAATCTTAACCTCAAATCTTAAACGTGGGAGACCACAGACATAACGTCAGATTTAACTGTTTTTTTTTGTTTTTTTTATCTTTTAAATCATAAGAACACACACACACAAGACTGTTTAGCGCACACACACTTTGAGTTTATACTAAATGATTTCAGAATGTTGATTCCAGAAGCTTGTCCTTTTTTCTACTGTCCATCTGACTCGGGGGAGAAAAGTCCTTTTCGTGTGGTTGGCAGCCATTTTCCTGTTCTGCACATGTATGCAACATCTGGTTGGTATTGCAGGTTAAAGCTCATTATTCCATTGTTGTTCCTTTCACACTACAGGTTCGATATGACCGGTTTCACTTAATGCCATTCAGTGTTCAGCGCTGTGATTAGCAGCTCCTCAGCTGTATTGTTAAATTGTTTAGTCACTTTAATTGAACAGTTATTCTCTAACAATACAGGGGTACCATCCCACACTGCTAGCTTCATTGTTACTGCTGTCTCTAAAACATTGATGAATATCTGACAGTGGCTATCAGTCAGCTGTTGTGTACAGAATTAAATTCAGCACAGGACCATTACTTTGAAGGCAGAAAGTAAGAAACAATAAAATTTCAATATAATCCTGTGTTATATAACCGACTGCATTTCCTGCAGGCAGTTGGCAGTTATCTCCACAAGAATTAATGATCTCCAGTGGGAGAGGTCTTTAAGCACAGATTTCATTTCAGGCCATCTAAGTGAATGGAAGAATTCATGGATGAGGACTTCAAATTAAATACATCAGCAAGAATTAAATAAACAAACACCTGTTTTAATGTGAAACTGTCATTGCTGGAAAATATGACCACTGTGTTGTGCATGGCGTTCTCCTCCTCCTCTTTGACTTGATATGGTGTTTCTATTGTGGTGACCTGGAGGTCGGAGGAAAGAAATACACAAACAAAACATATAATGTTAGCATTATCATTTTTCGCCATGAAAAGATGCGCCCTATGGTCATAAGAACTAATATTACTAGTTAGGACACATTACATAGGCATAGTTACTAACAGCTATTATATAATATTCCCAACAGCGGAGTCATTATTTGGAGATATTTAGGAACTGGCCCTCAAGAAATGTGCAGCCTTCACTTAGGTAAGCACAACTATCTAACAGTTCACACTGTCATTAACATTAATGCTGCTGACAATATATCAGCTGTGTCTTCAGCTGGAGGGAAAACAAACACTGCTTTGCATATAGTTCAATATTTGGCAAAGATGTCGAGATGTCATCCAGCTGACAGCACATACCCCAGGGTTGATACTGGGGCTCACTCCATTCTTGCCTCTGGCTCTTCCACGTCCAGCTCTACCTGACAGACCAGCCCCTCTGGGCCTCCTCCTTCCAGGGAAGCCTGAGCCTCGACCCTGTAGAGGCAAGACAAAATAATAAATAAATCAATCAATCAGAAACAGTGCAGTCTGTCACCTAAAGGGTGGGTGTATAGACACACTGTAGGTGGAAACAGGGCCACTCCCCATCTTACAGACTGAAATGGGCAGCTCCACTTGTTTGTAAAAGTTTGTTTCTCTCTTGTACAAGCTGAATCGTTCAAGTCATAGTTTGCTTAGTGGACAGACAAAGATTTACAACGAACCTCTCACCTCTTCCACTTTTTAGCTTTTAGGTCTGTATATATTCTTGACTGTACAGACTGCACAACAGGAAGGGCACTGTTCATGCAGTTCTAGAAAGCTAACGTCATTCTGCAGTGCTGTTTGCATGGATACAAGCTGCTCTCGCAAGTATAGGCTGCATGACAAGTGATTCACCTAATGCATTCAAGTATTTATATTGGCATTGCTATGGCTTTGAAAAGAAGTGTTAACAATTGGAATCTGGGTTTGCATGGTGTTCCAAATGTTAATTTTAAGTTCATTTTAAAAAAAGAGGCATCAGAAATCTGGCCATCTCAATAGTTTGTGGAAAATCCTGTTATTTGAGAAGCACACTGCAGTTTCTGCCAGACAGCCAGCGAGTGAGAGAGATAAGTAAGGGCGTCTGAGCTGTTGTTCTAGCAATACGAGTTCCACCGTGCCCTTGGCACCGTTCAGACAGGAGGCCTCTGCCTAATCATGACTGTCAAACTTAAGCGTAAATGAAGCTTCCAGCACCTGCCCCAAAATCCCTTCCCATTTACCCCACATCTGACACTGATCCCAAACCAGGGCCCCTCCCCCCCCTCCCCCATCCACTGCGCCTCCTGACAGACGCACTGTAAGATGGTGTTTTTTAACCTGGACTGGACCCCTGCCAAAGTGTACAAATTAACCCTCACCAAGCTTTGCTAAGAGTAATGGCTGTCACCATGGCAACCAACTGCCACAGACAGTCAAAATCACGGAAGAAGAAAAAGGGGGGAAAAAAAAAAAAAAGTACTTGAACAGGTTTGACAGAAAAGAAAAGAACATAGCAGAGTATGGCTGACAAAGAGGAAACAGAACACTTTTCATTAGTTAAAATTATTACCAAAATATTTGTGCAGACTGTGGAATGTATAATTACACCATACTCTTGGTCTCTCACTTCCAGAGCCAGAGCAAAGCCAGCACTGTCAGTATAGCCATATCTTTCAGTTTCAAGTCATTAGTTTAGCCATTGGTGTATAAATCTCTTCATCTCACTGTAAGGTGGTGGTAATTAGTTACTGTTAGTGCAGTCTATGATATACATCACACAGTGACATTCAGGAACACTCGGGGAGTGCACGTCACTAGGGTAAACAGAGGGCTAACAGAGGGCAGCTGCTGCCCTGCTGTCTCTGGTGAGCCACAGTATTTACCACTCTGATGCTCCAGCCGGGGTTGCCAGAGAACTGCCTGGTCTTTGGGACGTCCCACCCCTCTGGCTGGTCTGGTGACCAGGACAAGGGGGAGCTCACACTGCTATGGGGGCTCCATGCACCCTAAGGTAAGGGAGGGCGGGTGAGAGAGTGAGAGAGAGGGAGGGAGGAGGGCGACAAAATGCAGCAACTTAAAAACAAAGCCAGCGAAGAAACAAAACATACAAAGAAAGATGTTAGAGAGATGTGGTGAGCTTCTAATGTAGCCATTTGGGAACTACTCAATACACATCCATTTACGCAGAGCTACAGTATTAGAAAGCATCAGATGTGCAAAAATACAGTTATGAGGTTATGTTCTATGTTAAAGCCAATCCTCAAGGTTTTTCATGCGTGAGTCTAAGAGGCATGTTTCTAATAGACTGTTTATAAAAGGCAAAATTGGAAAAGCACAATTGTGTTAGTTGCATTTAACGCAGCATAATTTGCCAGGGCATCATGGCACCATACAGCAGCAAAGAGGCCGCGCAGCCTCTTGCCATGACAACCATGTACGTTTGGCATGTTGACAAAACAAGAGGAATTGCGTCAGCACGGCAGCACGAGCGCATCAGACAAAAGCATGCTGGACTAAAGAGGAGCAACATTTTAAATTTCTGGAATAGATTTCCCCAGGCCTTGTGGAACAAATTAGTTCGAGCCATATAATGTTTATTTAAGAGATGAGATAATGTGGGGGAAAAAAAACATTTTGCAAACTAAATTAGTCTTTCCTCACCAGCATCATTCATAATATATTATAGCCATGGGTGTAATTCAATTCCCATTATTATTTGTCTGACAGACTCTACTTTCAGTCTCTCTATTATAATTCATTTAACGACACTTGGATACTAATATTAGGAGATTAAAAGTTTCTTCAGTCATTAGTAACCCACTGCAGGTGATAGTGATAATATGGAGATAACTGGGACATGATAATGGTCAATGTAATTTGTAACTTATTGGGACAACAAGGTGGCGTGTGTAATGTGGACATGAGAAGGAGAGAGTGACTGATGAAAATGCCACTGAGGTGGATTATGGTGTGAACTGTTTCAGCCATTAAAAAAAACAAAAACATAATTCCTACTAAAAAATAATTAATACTTCATCTGAGTTCTGCATGAACACTGTGACTAACTGGTCGTGTGGTGACAAATACGTGAAGAGGGCACAGGGAAGCTGAGAGAAAGCATCATTAGCCATACTGTCCTCCTGCTATGCTTGCATAGTGTGCTGCAAGGTGTAACTCGACTGAAAGAAATAAAATAAAATAAATAAAAACATAACTGAAAAAGATATCCTGAACCATATAAGCTCCTTCAACCACCAAAAAAATCCTGATCCACCTTCACAGAGCAGGGCCCACAGGACACATACATCATTTAGGAATACACAAGGTATGAGCACCGATTATTGGCCTCTACTGATGGGTTTATTATTTGGGGACAGTGGGACAGCTGGGACAGTGAATAAGGCAGAACGAGCCAGACAGTGACAAAGTGAATCAGTGGTCTTCTGTGACATGATAATCCAGGTTCCTACCTGTTTCACTCGTGGCCTCCCAGGAGAAAACTTCCTCTTGGTGATGGCTGGCTTTCCCATTCCAATCTTAGGGGTAAGTGGTATAAGTGTGGTGGTGGGTATTACACTGCTGTGGTCAGACAGTGAAGGTAGGATCTGGGTCTGGGGTGGTTCTCTAGGAGATGTCCCTCGGCCCAGAGGGGAAGAGTGGGAAGGAGAGGAAACCATTTCAGCCAACCTTTCCACAGATGTCTTCAGTGGTTTCTCCTCCGAAGACAGGCTGGAAAGCGACAGATTAGGGTTGCTCTCCGGTGTAGTGTACATCTCCTCTGATGTACTGGAGACTGAGGGCTTAACAGTCTCTGCCAGGGTCCTGTGAAAAATACCCTCATTTCTCTCCTTGAGAAGTTCTTTTGGAGCAGTTTCCAGGAAAGAAGCCCCGACTACATCCATACTCGAAGGCTGGGGTAGTGAGATCTCCATTGGTTGGTCCGTGAAAGGTACTGATGCAGTACTTGGTTCTTTGGTGGTTGAGATGATGGCCTTAAAATCCTTTGTGCTGGGGTTGGCCATGCCCTCCTCAGGGCAGGCCTCTGTCTTTGCTGGTTTGATTTTTAATGTGGTATCCTGTGTCTGTAGTGACTCCATAGAGAGCTGGGCTGGAAAAGACTCAGACCCCTGGTTGGGAGTCGCTGAAGACGGGGAACTCTCTGTAGATGTAAGCTGGGCTCTTGCTGCTGGTTTTGTTTCTGTAGGAGAAGATGCACAGTGGTCAAAAGGACATATTCGAATCTCTTTACATCATGTACATCATTAACAGATGAAAAAAAGCAGTATAATGTTATGTTATGCTAATGGTTTGAGGTAATGAACCTCACATCAGACTTCACAAAAGCAATCACTGTTACATTAATGCAAATCAATACGAGGTTCCACAATGCTGATTCAGTTGTAAATATGCTGTGTGAACAAACCTGGTTTGAATTCTGTTAGAGTTTTGTTGACAGAAGGTTCAGTAACCTGTCGTTCGACAATGTCTGCTTCCACTGAGACTTCTGAAAGAGAAAAAATTCATTATCAAAAAGATTATTTACCAAAAAAAAAGGATATTTGTTCATTAATAGAGTCTGGAGAGACTGGAAACACATTAGGATAAAGTGGTAAGGGAATAAAACAAAGTGGACCATAGGGAAACGCTTGGATACCCGGCAGTCAAACTCACTGAGAGAAAAGAGAGATTTCTGCCTGTATCAGTTTTATCCCAAATTTAAAAAGTAAAACAAACAAGACCATGCTATGATGTGAATCCCTAAGACGTAGAAACCTTTTTCCCTTTCATAAAACCACTGAGCGTTTTTTCTATGAAAAAAAAAAAAAAAAAGGTGAGCGTGGGCGATAATCCTTTATAACCTGTAATTTAACACATAAAAAAAAAAAAACTTGTGCCTTGTGCCAATAAATGGAAAAGGCATTTTTATAAGGTTCAATGTTAGCATAAGTATAAAAAAAAAGGTTATACATTATACATATGGATGTGACATTAATTTCACTGCTAGGATTTAATGGACTGTTGCATTAGCCTTGAAAAGAATGGGACAGAAGACTTGGTGAAAAAGGATGTCTTTTGAGTAACAAGCAGTCACAACACAATGCATAAAAAGACAATGAGACAAGCCTTTATCATGGCTACATTTTAGCATTAATCCAGTGCATCCAGCCTCCTCTCTCCACTTGGTTTTGTAGTGTCTCCTATCCCCTCTCTCTCTCTCCACTTGGTTTTGTATTAAGGACATCAATACATTTGGCTAGTCTGGTATGAATAGAACTAGTCATTCCTGGCTATCAGGCATCCACACATCGAGCCAATATTCTGCCAGACAGCCTCTGACCGTACAGATAGCCTAGTCTTAACGAGACGCCCACCATTTCAATCCACAAGTTCCCATGTCACACTGATCCTGACACACACATGCACCTGCTAAGCATCTCTGCCAGGGAAAGGGGTAACCATGACAACCAACATCCCAGGGTCTGTGTGCTCTGGGCTCATGACTGTGCAGCTTGCAGGTGCTCATCCGGTGCCGATGCCAGAAAGTCAATTAGGAGATGGGCCTCCAACCATCTCCAGCCTTCAACTATTGACCAAGCTGAACACACATTCTCATTCATATTAACACCCTGCTTCCTATATCTCCTACAGTGAATAAGGTGATGGTTGAGATAAATACACGGCTTTGATTAATGCAGCACAGGCCTAAAGCCAGGTCTAACTTGCAGTCAGAGAATGGATTGAACAGCATCTGTCAGTTGAGTCACGGTAAGCCTGCTGTTAAACTCCGAGTGGTGGAGAATCCTGTTAATGACTTTAATTACATTACATGTGCAGGCGGTTGGCAATAGCAGCATAGTCATGATCTCACATAACAATGCCAACAATGAAGAATCTGGAAATATTTAAGTAAATTTCAGCACATTATTAAAATAATTTTCCTCCTCTCATTTAGTACAGGATTATCAAATACACTGCAAAAGATAAATTAACAATTTAACTGTTTGTCTACAACAATATGACACGTGTATAAGGGGAAAAGAAATAAGCAGGTAAAGCTCAAGTCAATCATTTTTTGGTGGTTCACATAAACCTCCTAGAGCTCCTCTTAAATATATACACAGATCTCATGTACACTCATCTTTAAAACCACAGTGGGAAAAGCATCGCCTTGCCAGTGAAATCCAAGGATGAAGCTGTTCATGACCACAGGAAAAAGCTTGTAAAATGAGAGCACATGTGTACGGTGAGCGAAGCAAGCAAGCTGTGCGAGCAGTCGTGAATGAGCCAGCGTAGCTCCGAGGCAGGTTTGCAGACGGGGGATCTAATATCATCACCATCATGCTACTCCTATCCAGTCTCTCCTGCCAGTGGAGTCTGCTGTCTAGACAGAGTGGGCAGCATGGCTACCACTGGCATCCCCAGCTCACCGTTAATTTCCTTCATACTCCACGCCACTGCAGGCAGAACTCACGTGGACTCAAAGCGGAGATGCAGCCTTGAGCTTCATACAAGCAGATACCAGCATCAGTGCTGGTACAGCTCGTACCACAGATCATCAGAGAAGCATCATGACCAGCAGAAACAATAGACACCTGTTGTGAAGGGTGAGGTTTATATAGGAGTACTTATGCTACTAAACAGGAATGCAACTATTATAGTTTTTCGATGGTATGAAAAATCCCAGCTTCATAAATGTAATGCATTAATTTCACAACCTTCAGGAAGTCACATGAGCATTTCTGTTTGTCTTTTTGCAGTTTTAGTGAAAATGAACAAAGAATTGAAAACATCTTTTATGCAGATGTTAAGCCCTTGAAAGGATTACATGCCGTGAGCGTTTTTAAAACTATGCAATGCTCCTTTTTACCGCTTTGGTTTACGTCGCACTGAATGCCCAACTCATAACTCACCACTACTTCATTGATTGTAAATGACAGAAACGCTCTGTGTAGCTGGCTGAGCCTTTCCAGTTACAAAACCATGACATTTTAAACCATGGTTAATGGTGAAATCAGTTAATGGCTGCATCCCTGCTCTTTGACATGGAGTTCGAGTTACGCCCCATGTCTCCATATTGGTTCTGACTTGAAAATAATATGGCTAGATGAAGAAATGTCACTGTAGATTAGTGATCCTCTATTTTGTCATTCTCTTAGGGTATAAAAAGGAACCGCAATTAAGCAACAGCTCTTCCGTTCTGCTCAAGGAAGTCCCTGAATCCAATAACTTACAGTATGTATAATATATGCACACATATTACAGACATGGTCACAGTGCCTTAACAAAATCACTCTCCGTTCAGTAGTATTAACACGTCTGGTCTAGTCTGAAGTCAAGAAACTTCAAGTCAAGTATGCGCAGCCAACTCTCTGCCTCAAGTCGCACTGTGCAGTTCCTTCGATATGCACTTAAGATAAATTAAAATAAATAAGTGCTCTCAAGTCTCAATTTGTCATTTATATAGACAGGCAGCACGTACTACTTCCCCATGAGACAAGAAGGAGACACAAAGTACTGTTAGTTTTCAAAACACAGAGTTACAAAGACAACAGAGTCCCTTTAATCTGTCGCTAGTAGGACACCATCTGGTTATTGGAGAGTCCTCAGAAACATCCTCTATATGAAAGAGAGAGTGCTTCTCTCTGGTCTCTCTGGTCCAAACAATCCTTTCATTGGCAACAACTGTGACTTTCAAAACTTCATCAGCACTGACACTATGCACCAAATTTCGTGTTACATGGCCAAAACTTTCAACTGCTTGTGCATAGCTAGAGGCTAAATAAATGAACCCCGAACTACAAAGATTCTCTTTCATTTTCAATCATATAACCTGGTACTTTTGTGTATGATTTTTTATGATCAAAAAAAGTTACATTCCTTGGCTCTACCTTGCAATAACAAAATATGATTAATATGCTGATAAAACAGTTAGTTTCTCAGGAGGGATGCTTGGCCATAGAGGAAAGTAAAGACTTCAAGATGAGATAAGGAAAGAGATCAGAGCAGTTATCTTCCTGTGAATAATGTAACCTTTTTGGAACAAAGACCCACCAGGCTTCTGGGCTGACGTGGCCAGCTTCTCCTCCTGGACGGTAGCCTGAACAGGCTCTGGATCTGAGTGCAATGGAACAGCGAGTAATTCCGGTTTGGGGTCATTGTGCATTTCAGGAGGCAGCTGAGTGCCAGGTTCTAGGTCCGTGTGCTTTTTAGCCAGCTGTAGGCCAGTCTCAGAGTCTGTGTGCATGGAGGCTGACTGAGGGCTGAGCTCTGGGCCGGTGTCCATATCCTCTGCCTGTAGCGCCTGCTCTGCAGCAGGAGACCTGCAGTTGGAACAAACATAGTCCTCTCTGGGGTGGATTTCTGCTTGGCCTGAGTTCTGACGCTCGCACTCCAGGTGTAGCCATCTGAAAGGAGTGCACAGGAATTTTAAAGGACTGTCCAACAGGGATTTCTGTGAAATCCTGAAATGTGACTTATTTATTACTGTGGTTTTCCTAGTGTTTTCCTAGTGTTACCAGGGAACATACATTTGCCACAGGAATTTAAAAAAAGGACAAAAAAATCTCTGACTGCATTTGAAGTATTAAGTTATAAACCCATGTTCCTTACCTCTTACAAGTGTGGCAGAGGAGTAAGTCTTTGTGATGCTCAGGGTCCAGGATGCAGGCACACATAGGACAGCATAGAGCAGGGTCCTGGTTTTGGACGCAGTTCTCACACAGCAGACTGGTGTGGTGCCATTGCCTGCTGGTTCGTGTTCCACATTGGATGCATACTCTGCAGTTCTGAGGAGCAAAGGAGGGCTTCTTTACAAACATGACACTGGAAACCATTCAGACCCAATGCAGTATGAATACAGCGTTTCTGCTATACACATTTGGCACTTAAGTCATGGAATGGGAAACAAGCATGAAAGCTGCCCAGACCCACACCGAATGTGCCATTTTTATGACCATGATTCTTTTCAAAAATCACAACATTTATGAGGTAGAGATGGGGAATGTAACTAAAAAATATCAATATTTTTAGACCTTGATGAAATGGATTCACAAGGACAATTTTGCAGTCAGAAGAATCTTTTAGACAAAATAGTTTTGAATAAATGCCATGAAGTTTAAAGACAACAGTACAAACATTCCATTGTTGAATATTACTAAGACTTAACTATTTTTAAGATTAAAATGAATAAAACATCAGCATCAAATTAATCACGTTCTGGCTACGTGGCTGCATGACAGGTTGCCACATCCTGCCAAGTAGTGTTACAAACAGCTGACACTTGAAATCAAAGCAGGCTGCTAATCAAAACATGGAGCATATCTATGAACTTTTGCGTTTTCCTGCTTCGTCTTAAACATTTTTGGGGTTATTTTTAAATAGATCAGAATCAGCTGTGTAAAGCCCATTTCATTTGCTATTTTTGGTCAGAGTTGTGTACACAGAATATAAAAATGGCCCACTGTTTTTCAAATAAACGACTTTGTTGAGCACACAGAACCACAAAGCAAATGGCAGCGAGCATATTTGACGAAATATCTTTGTGTTAAAAAAAAAATCACAACAATTTTGTTCATTCAAAACACTGTTTGGACGACTGTCTTCCTGTCTGCTAGGAGTGAAGGCTAAGAGGCTGAGACTCAGACGCTGCCCAAATTTTGCTAAAACCTTCATGTACAATTATTTTCCATGCACAAAACATCATAAAACATGATAAAAGATTAATGAAGAAAAAATAAAAGTTAATGTTTGGTGTGGGCTGTGTTTGCTTAACCCACATTTTGTTAACTTATTCAGCTTTCAAACATAATTAAATACTTTTATACATTTTTAATGCAGGGCTACTTTAGGCTAAATGTACTCTATGCAATTGTATCATGAATGCAAGGGGGAAAAAAGTCAATGGATACCATTATGATATTTTAGTCTTCAGTAAGCCTGCGATAAAATTACATAATTTTAGGAAAAAGCTAAAGGAGATTGAACATAATGATGGCTGTTTAATAGTCTTTATTTTTCTCCTAGTCATGGTCATAAAACCTGTTCATGAAAAGCGAACCAGCACTCACTTTCTCTCTGCAATTTATTGACTTCACTGAGTTGAGTAGACTAGCCAGCCACTCAGTTGAAGTAAGCTTGTTTTTCAAGCACACCCTGCCACTCTCTATCATACTCTCGTACATGATAAACAACATTTAGAAGAACATGACAGAGCACTGAAACTGGAACCATGACTTATTTTTCATTGACTTCTCCCTCAGCAAGATGTTTGCACTCAGAACAAAACTCCCATGTGGGCAGGCAGTGGGAACAGGGGTTGGTGGCAGGCACCGAGGAGAAGCAAGTGACAAGGATGTGTGTGGGTTGTGTTCCTCCTGTGCTGAGTCACATAGAGAAGCCAAGTGTGACCTTTCATCACCTGCTGGCTCTCTCTTGCCATGGCCTCCTCTTCGACCGCCGCAGAAAACTGCGTGGTGTGTTAACCAGCTGCCTGAGTGACAGGCACACCATTTACTGGTGATGGTGGTGAAGGGTGGAGCTGAACCAAGGGATGTGTCTACTTAACATGCAGATGCATGTACACACACACACACACACTGTGTTATCTTATGGTGCTAAAGCTGAACTGAGGCCTTTGAAAGATCAGCTGGTGTGAGTCATTTCTCAACCACAGGATGCACAAATACAAACCACAATCATATTCTCACAGGTGGTAGACCCAGACCTTATGCCAGAGCAAAGATTCATATCTTGAATATGTTTCCATTGAATATTAACATCCAGACACAATGGCAATTTTGTGTTGCCATTTGCTGGTGGAAACAATCTAGCCATTATGTACAACAGGGTGGCACTTGAATGAAAAAATATAGTATTTAAACACACCAATCTTTATTTTATATTGCCTTAAATAAACCATCCGGCATCATATGAAGGCTTTCCTACCTTACATCTCCATCCGTTGGTGGGAAGAGAGTCCATAGCAGGTTGCAGACAGAAGGTATGGTAGCCTTTGTCACACATGTCACACACCAGCATTTTAGTGTCCTCTCCTGGGTTCCTACAAAGACAGAGAGAGACGGTTGTGTGAAATGGGGCAGCGTAGAACTTTGACATACTGCACATAAACTGCAAAAGCTACAGAGGATTTTATTTACAGCCGTCACACGGACGATCACAGTCGCTGTGTTTCTCTTGTTTGAACTGTCATCTTAAAGAGGTTTCCTGAACAGAATATATTTTTTTACATAACGCTTTAGTTCTCTGTTGTGCACTTGTTTCCCTTTCATTTTCCAAACCAGACAAAAGCACATCAGGTGTTTTCTTTGAGACTTTTTCATCTTTTGTTTGAACTGATTTTTTGTTTCTACAATTCTGGATGTCAGTTTTACAGCAATCCTATTTGTTATCATGTTAATGAACAAATGAATCAGAAGAGAGATCCAGCCTTTTGCTTCCATAACCAATATGTGCTCCCTGTTCTTATATTTTAGAAAATGGTGGAAGAATTTCTTGTTTATGTTTTAGTGTACCTCTTGCTAACTTTAAAATATTGTACTTCTAAACAACAGAAAAATACAGTCATCCACAAAAAACACCTTCCAGCTTGCCAGACCAGCTAGAAGACAGCCTGAGCACACCGACTGTGCCTCAATGACTGACTACCCATTGTTGATAAATGCATACACAAGATGCATAACTTATAGAACATAAAGTAACTTGAGGGGTGCAGCTGTGCGTCACAGTGTGGGGGTGCTACATCTGTAATTGTAGGGTTGGCAATGAGTAAGGTTGAAGAATTGGTTGGGAAACAAAATGAGAGCTTGAAGGTTAACACACAAATGGCCATTACCTGTGAATCACTGGATGCATTTGAATTATTTTTACATCTTTAAACACAGGTAAGATGTAAGATTTTCTATAACATTCACAATAAAAGCTATACACGGGCAATGACAAATGAATTTGTGTTGTCAAACCTAAACAATTCTAGGGAATGGGAAATGGAAAATTTGAAGCCAGTCTCAGCTGCCATCCCATCCATCACAGTTTGGGACAATATCACATCATCGTCATATAATGAACCCCTACTCATCTTGAAAAACACCATGCTATGTAGAAATAACTGGTGGTACTAGGGTTTCTATGTAAATACAGCACTCAAAGCTCAATGGACATTGTTCACCTAAGGCAAACAGGCCTGGTTGCTAACAGAGCTCCTGTGCTGTTTAAATAAGGTCAGAAGTTACAAGACTGAGCTTCAGGGTACAACATCCAGTTAGCTCCTTGCAAAACCACAGAGGTAAACAAACCAGCAGTAAGCACCATGCCTGGTAGCTAAAAAGAAAAATACTAACAAGAAAAGTGAAAGAACAGATAGAGAGGACAAAAACATTCAGTCCGAGATTCGTTATTTAGGTGGGTAGGAAGGTGACTCACTTGCATGTCAGGCAGATTTTGCACTCAGGGCACTGCCAACCTGCCCTCCTTAGAGGGGTCACGGCCATGTCCAGGCATATCCCATGGTAATGCTGACCACAACTGGTGCAGAAGAGCTGGTCCAGTAGGTCCCCTGGGCTATCGCATAGCGCGCAATTTACATCATCTACAACTATGGGCAGGAAAATAAAAGAAAGAAAAGTTAAGCTTAAGTCAAGGAAATAAAAGAGACAATCGGCTATTAGACAGATCATCTGATGCAAAGTCAAGACTTCACTTATGTAAATGATTTTACTGTAGTTTTTACATACTATGTATCTAATTCTGCTCAACTTACATTTGTGAATGGCCAATTCAGTGTGTTCTGGGCAGAGGAGTGAGAGACTCCTGATATCCTGAAAAGTCCCAGCTGCCCCCGCACAAGGGTAATGGTAGAGTTGAGCACATCCTTCAGCACAGCACTTAATGGATGCTCCAAGGCGCTTACAGTATGCACAGTGCTGCAGAAACAGAGAGCGAGAGATCATTAAACATGCCTAAAATGTCTTTATCGGCCTCAATCAAAATTAATATATTCCATGAACAGCCAAGAAAACAACAAACTCTAAAATATGTGCATAACACATTTATACGAGTGACTTAGCTGATGTAAAGACAGACTTTATTATCTTTTTGGAAAAATGGTAATTTTATACCTCTGTTTTAGCTACCAGATGATCACATTCATTACAGAACCTCACCCATACCCCATTTCTCTCAGTTCTACGTGCATGCACTAATAGCCATTTTGGAGATGAAGTGGAAGACTTGCTGATGGGCTACACCACCAATGGGCTGCAAACGCAATCGGAGAGCTGTGAGCTGTGCCACTACTAACACTGGGAGCTAAGCTGCCATGAGAGCTCAGCCCTGTTGAGTGGCGTGACCTTTTCCATTTCACAGCTGAGAGATCCACGCTGCCGGGCCGACCTTTACCAGCCAGTCTGATCCATCAGCTTTGCCGTGCCTCAATGAAGCAGTCCCTCCCTGCTGCCCCAACACATTAGGATGGTGTTAACACCTATTACTCCACGGATGTTCTCCGCTGACTCACCTTTGTGCTCCCTGAGTCAATGGCTCTGTCCACATTAAGCAGAGATTGTCCCTCGCCCTCACAAACACCTTCGGACCACAAGGCACAACTCTGATGTGCCCAGTATTGCCCTAAAATTTGAAGACATAAAAGAATGCGACAATAACAACTTGTTAATTAAATAAAATACACCATCTAGAGCAGACTCTGCATCAACATATTGAGTGTTTACAGATGGTGCATTCTTGAATACTCTCCATTAAAAGTGCTAACAATCCCTGGTAAAAAAAACAAAAACAAAGTAAAAGTTTCTATTGCTCTTACCTGACTCAAAGAGAGACTGGACATTAAGATCTTGTGGAAGGCCGACATGAGAAAGCTCATCCCAAAATCGACTGGCTGGGTCTGGTTCTTCCTCAGAGTTTTCAGACCCACTAGAACAAAAGAGGTTTGCAGAGAAACCGGGTCAGCACAGGGTTTTTTTTTTTTTTGTTGTTGTTTTTTTTTTTTTTTTTTTTTTTAAAGCCAGCTTTAAGATATGCAATGCAAGAGAAAGACAGCCTGAATCAATTTAGGAATGTATCAAGAGTAGAGGCATAAAGGTAGTGGACGATGTGCAGTTTTTACAAAAGCAGAGAGATGAAGACCGAGAGAATGAGCTGGGGGAAAAATGTTAGAGAGCAAAAACAAAGCTGTGGGGGAGGAGGGAGGAGAGGAGAAGGAGGAGGAGGAGGAGGAGGAGGAGGAAGAGGGCCATCTTGTTTGGTGCGTGCACAAGAGGCTGGCTGTTCTGTCTCATAAAATCTGTTGAAAAGGATGCGTTTCCCCGAGTCCCTGGCTTGCACTAGTGAGCTGCATAGCATGCGGAAAATGTGGAGAGGGAGCATTAGCATTTAAAAAGGACTTAAGTTCCAGTAAACAAACCAACGGCCAAAATCAAGAGACTGGTTTCTGGAAGCATGATGGCACACTCATGACAAACAGCCTTGACAGCTTATTGTTTGTAGAACAAAAGTTTCATCACCAATTATGAAATGATCTTCTCCTGCTTTCTCAAATTTCCCCCCCACCCCCATCTGTCCACCAGCTCTGCTCCTCTGACAAATCAATACACGATTTCTCCTCCTGCCCTGTGCTCCCTCCTGTGCCTGTGTGGCACAACTAAGGAATGGCCCCAATGACCAATCACATGGCAACAGCACAACAGCTTCTGGTTGGCTTGGCATGCTGCCAGACCGATATTGCTTCCACTGCCCATTACGTCACCGGGAGCCCAGAGACGCCCCAACTGGTTCCAAAGGACCAAAACAAATTAGGCAGCCGTCCAAAAGAGTCCGATGAGGGTCTTTTGTTAGCACGGTGTACAAATATGTGAGTGGTCACACACACACACACACTCACACACAGCAAAGGTTCATATGCACCCTACACCTGATGAGGCATCCCTGGGCCTGGGGACACTGACTGCTGAGGCAAAGTGTTAATTTAGCCTTCAAATGCAGGATGACAACACAACCTGCTAACGGAAAGAAGCCCTTTAGCTTGTGAGGTTTGTGTGTTTGTTTTGTGTACATGCTTGTGCATAGGTAAATATGTATGTAGAAGTATGTGGCCATTTATTAACCGGCATGGTGATGGTGCTTACTGTTTTCTGGGGAAATGGGGAAAATGTAATTTCACCCAAAATGGAAGAATACTTTTTTTTAAAAACAGCTAAAAATTTGGTCACAATTAAGACAACACACCATCAGTTATTTCTCCACTAGTATCCGGTTTGCACAGAAACAAAAAGATCACTGAAGTGAGACCCTAAGCAAATTTTGATTTCTTACAACAGGAACTCATCACAGATGACTTTACTGTTGTGACTGAAACCGGCAGCTAAAACATTTGTAAGGACCGTGTCTTCCAGGCCTACTTACTTTGACTTTTCCCTCTGTCCTGAGGTGGTCTCTCCGGCCATTTTTGGCTGAGTGGTTTTATCACCATCACCGCTATCGCTCGCCGAGCCTCCTCCACCCTTGCGGCTGAAGAGTGCTTCAAGCTGAGGAGTGGTGCTGAATACTTGCAGATCCCCCTGACCCAGCAGGCTACGACCACCGCAGTAACAGAAGGCACAGAGACGCTCACTGAAACAAAGAAAATGGGTGGAAAGGGGTGTTTAATTATATATACCTACTGTGACTTAATACAGTGCCACGGATGTCACAATGAATTAAGGCCTCGTTCTTCTGGCAATGGGTCTGTCTGGGCAGCGGTATACATGAAAACACACAACGGTTTATTTGTGAGGCAGGCGCACACACACTGTCTACACATTTATTTATAAAATAAACCACTCAATAAATACACATAGTATACAAGCAGGAGGCCACACCTTTTCTCACATGTACCTATAAGATTAAATGTAATAGTAAGCAAAAGAAGTTTGACCTTACAAAGAATAACTGGACGTGGCAGTGTTGCAGATTTTGTGTGAGAAAAGGATTTTGGAGAGAGCGCAGTAAAGAAATACGAAGATAAAATAGTGGCTGGAAAGTTGCTAAATAACACGGATGGCAAATATTTATCACGTTTTTAAGGGATAAGATGGCCTTGTTAATAAGATCCCAGGAGATGCTGCTCGTCTGCTCTCCATCACTAACATCGATAGCAAAGACAGGCCGTGAGATTGATTACAACCTTTTACAGAGTGGCACCTGGGAGGTGAGTGCTGCCTCTATCAGCTGATGACTCTATTCCAATTCATCCATGCATGTGTACACAGCAAGGCTAACAGCATGACACATTGCACAATTGCATGCTACGGCTTGCACTTGTAAACATTCATATCAACACAAGGATCTTTATTTCTCAAACAGTTATGGTTCAGGGTAAGTTTAGTGGTTCTAACCTGCTTTTAACTTCTTTACTCGCTGGGACAGATGGTCCTGCTGAACTCTCAGCTGGAGGGCTCTGGGCCAGAGGGGAAGAGGGCTTGTCCTCCTCTGGCACCTCAGTGTTCACCACGTCCATGGTTTCCACTGGCTGGATTGGCGTTTCTGATGGTACCAAAAACAAATAAATAAATAAAATGATTAGTTGGTTAGTAAGAAATGACAGTGCATTAAATCCCTCCAGCGCATTTGAGAGATTGCTGCCCGTTCAACATTCGCCTCCATGCTATTAGGTGCTCTTCAATTCATTGCCAATTATGACTGTCAGCATGCAGCCTCTGACAGATACAAGCTGTCACAGGGCAGGTTGATTGTATTCTAGTCAGTTTCCTCCAGGTCAGAAACACAGCCTTTATTAGTGAGATGGATGGTAAAATATGGGGACCATATGCTCAAGCGCTGATTACAGTAAACCCACTGGGAACATCAAGCTCGTGTACAGAATGGCAACAACAATGGAGTAAGGGGAAAAAAAAAAAAGAATCACGATGTGACAAAATGTCTCAAGAAGAAGGGTTTAATATTACCGGGGAAGATTTTGCCTAAAATACAACTACACGTAATTCTGTTGCCATAATGAGCGTTTTTGATCTAAATTACAAAAAAAAAGGGCTCAATTCACTGGGCTAATCAAATAAAACAACTCCCAAACGTACCTCTCACTGAGACTTTGGGCCATGCAAAATTTTTATTAACATTTCATTGAGATGTAATTAGGCTAATACGGCAATGATTCAGTGTCATCCAATGGAATTACACAAGGACAAATTCAAGCTCATTACCTCCTAATAACCCAACATACCTGTGTAAGACTTCTTATAGTCTTGGGATGAGAGTGACGTGTTGGAAATTGAATATCCTCTTTGTTTTTTCTAACTAAATTTTAACAATTAAGCTTGTTATTCTGCTAAGCATTTAATATGTCACTATGCCGCAATCTTCAAGGCACACGGGTGCTTAATTATGTGGTTTGTGTGGTTTGCATAAAACATTTCAGTTACATTGTACAATGACACAAATTTGAGGGTCATTTTAAACCCATGTTTTGACCTTTTCACTGCACAGATATACTCTGCTTGACCTCAGCTGCACACACCTCACTTTAGGGACGAGTCTGTATGGAGGCTATATAGTTCATTTTGACATAAGCCTGGAGGCAGACAGAGCTACCGAGGGAACCGCTGTGGTTTTAGCAGACATAGAAGCAGACTGAAAAGGCAAAACTCAAGTGCATGCTCTGTTCTTTCAAAACAAAAATAGCAACAACATTTTGTTGAAATGCTCTAAAACACTTAATAATCACCTATTGTTTATGCAATATGTAACCACTGCTAGTAAAAGTAAAGCTAGCCACAGGCAGAATTTCATTCCCCAATATCTCCGGCAAAGAAACAGGGCGGCACTGAGATGTATGAGAATGGGAGGCATGGTCACATGATGTGATGTACACACATAAAAAAGCACATAAATGGGTCTGGAGAGACTGATGGGATTTTAAAAAGCTTTTAGAGGGCATTAGCCTTGGGCTCTTTCCCGATGCACCTCAATGCCAATCTCGGAGCAGAAGGAAAGATGGAAGCAGTAAGGGGAGGAAAAAAAATACACACCCACTGCAGCTTCACAGCTCAAGCTAAACCCTTTCAATTATAGCCCTGAAGTAGAAGCATGGGGTGCCAGAAAAAAAAGCTCTCATCCATCCTTCTCCAGGAGAGGGAGACTCCTCTACCTTTACTGAAATACCCTTTTGAAGCACTCTCTGCATGAGGCTGCCTGGATGAGCAAGTTCAAGTCATATATCACTCCCTACATAACCAGTGTGTACATAATGGATCAAAAAAGGGGATTGTGAAGTCTCACCTGTGTCCTGAGGGCCTATGGACTCTGTTATCTCAGTCCCATCCATGCTGTCCTCCTCATCCACAACAACCCTCCCTCTGGTGCGACCCCTAGGGTGAGGAAGAGACACAAACAAATAAATAAAAGGCAGCGAAAAAGAACAAGACAAGAAAAAGTGCCTGGGTTTGCCTCAGAGGAGGATGGGGGTGGTGGTACGGTCATGAATTAGTTAAATATAGTCACAGCTGTCACTGATTTTTAATGGAGGCACTCAAGCCGCTGGGCAAGGCGGAAGGGTGGTAGTGGGGGGTTGTACAGTACAGACTGGTAGTATGTGGAGTTTAAAGATGGAGGCAGGCCAATTGGGATAGCAATGTGATTCAGATTGGAAATTTTAAAAAAAAGACACTAATGGTTTTAATGTAACATCGTCCATAAATAAATGACTATGCCTATGTAGGATTATGCAGCATGATAACAAAACAACATTTATTGTTGCTTATACACCATAACTGAAATGTGTGTGTTCATCTTCAGAGCGACATGGAACAAATACCTTCATCATTGATAGCCCCCTGAGGGATGACGACTCATTAGAGTCCAACTGAACATGTTCTAATTGAATTTCAAATCACAATACAGACATTACTTATTATATGCTAATAGCTGTGTAATTTGAGACAGCAAAAACAAATATCTCATCATGAATGTGCATGACTCATGTTTGGTATCAGGCAGAAGTGTTGTTTTATGCAATCACTCATGGCTGGGATGTACAGTATATCGCATCCCAATAAAACGGGCATTGTTTATGGAGGCTTTGAACAAAACCGATGACGTGGAGTATACACAAGAAAGATAATTAAATTTACATCTTTGTAAATTATTATTATTTCAAAATGAAACGCACAAAAACACAGAACAGCACATTTGATTATTATGGTGCTTTAAGTGAATTCAATGGATAGCTACAATATCAATCCTACCGTTTTAATGATTACTCCAAATGCAAAAGAATTACCATGGATTACACACACAGAGATAAATCTCTGAATAGATGGTCGAGCCCATCAATAAAAAAATTAAAAAATGACACAGCTACAACCTCTTTTTATCATATATAATCAACTCGCTATTCTATACAGTATGTTGACAGGAAACTACTTATTTGTGTGTGAGAGAAAGCACACTGAACCTCTAAAAATAAGGCTTGGTCTGTCTCCACTTGAGGTTTAGGTCAGAAGCGTCACAGCTGGGTATGTATGTATGTATGTAGGTACATTAGAAAAAAGGTGATGGTTGCGTTTTCAGAACAGCGGGTTAGTGAAAAGGTCAACGCTCTGTTTCATTTTTCACTGACTAATGCAAAGAAAGTCGTCATTGGCAAGCTGCAAGATCGTCATATACAACACATTTTTGAAAGGCCTATTTGCAAAATACAACGTATAAAAAACTAAAAAATATACACATTTTGGTCCAAATTGGTGAACTACGCTTGATGATCCAAACAATAACCGTGTTATTAGTATAATACAGCTGTTTACAGGTAGGCATGTACGAAACATAACTTAAAAACATTTTCAAACCTCATCAGCACTGACCTAGTGTCTGGTCACATTGGTAATGTTGTTTATTTATTCTTTAATAAGAAAAATTTCCTTGTGAGAATATTAATTATGCCAATTTTGGATGATTTTTTGGAGCAAAGTCACTTTCGTTTGAAAACCTTGGCTTCTTATTTTAAATGTTAAAATGAATTTTGTTGAAATATTTAATATTTTTGAGAAATATTTTAGTAAAAATATCATTTTGGTAACAGTACCAAAAGTAGGTATTGTACTGGCAGTAGTGTTAAAATAATACCCAGCCCCATTGATTTATGAATAATTTTGATTTATGAATAATTTTGTGATAAACCTGGAGCAATGCTGACTTTTTTTAAAATTTTGTTTTAGAAGCTTTGTGCCCTGGTAAAACACTACAAAACATTCCTAACGCACAATGTACTGTAGCAAGCAAGTGAACCATGGCACAATATGTTGCAAAGATAGCTGAAAAATGCAGTAAAACTTAAGTGTGCAGGCGACCAACAAAGGCTGTCCAACACTCAACACACATAATGATGGACACAATGCATAATATATAAAACCATCCAACCAAAGCTTTAAATCTAGTTATATATTTCAATGCAGAGCTATTGAGGTGTCGGACATATTGTACAGTAGTAAATTCGACTGTACTTTGCAGATGTGGTTTGCAGGAAGACGTGGAAGTACTGGATCAGAACTGTGGATTGGCAAATATTCATTATTAAAAAGGACTTGGATTGAGATCCAAGGCAAAAAAAACTTGATCGGGATATCCCTTCTCACATGTCTACCTCCTGTTGAGTGACCCAAAAATATCTCATTACTGCTCCTTTTAAAAGATTTTCTCTCTTGAGTGCCATGTTAAATGTAAACTTAGCCTTTTCACCACTTCCCCCCATCATCTCATTAAAGACGTCATCACTATTTTGAAACAAGAAAAAAAAAACTATCCATTATACAGAAAGTGAAGCCTTTCCATATCTTACTGAATGTGCCCCGTCAGCATATCAGACTTCCATAGACTGCCGGTGTGCCAACTCATACAGATGCACACACACACACACACACACACAAGCACATGACTCTCTTTTACGTACAGTATGGAGAGATCTGTCAGTGTCAGCATCCTCCAATGGGAGCTCTGTTAAACTAATCTTGGAAGCTCCATGTGGAGGGGATAATTGTCATGGATACAAATTAAATAGCAACATCAATTGTTAGCATGCTAAGTGGGGAGAGCAAACGCAGGCCAAATGAGAGCAGCATGTCTCAGGGGTAACTCAGGAGGATACAGTGGCTTGGCAGTGAGGGAGGAGATGCAGTGATGGGGGTGGGGTGGGGGGTAATTTTCAGTGCCACTGGAGAGAAAAATCACAAATGGCTAGATGCCAAATCAACCCCTCCCTCTAAATGACTTCCATATCAAGATAAGGAACAACCCTAAAACCTAAGAATGACAGAAGAGGCCTCTAGCAAACCTTGGCTTAAACTTAATTACCTATAAGCCTGAGTCAAACATAAATATCTTAATAAGGTGGAAACAAACTCTAACAGCTAACCGCTTTCCTGTTACTGTGAAGGTGCAAACAGTAATTGCTGAGCCAAAGATGGGCTGCCTTACTGTATTTTACTGAGATATGAGCATGGGGCACAAGATCATTTCCAATAATAATAATAATAATAATAATAATAATTTTCAGTCTTAATAATTTAAGTAATTGGAATTGTTTTTGCAAAATTTTCCAAAATTTATGCTCATTAAAATTCAAAGATTTACTAATTTTTGAAGGTCTTTGTTCAGTGTATTACTGCTTACGAGAGGAGCTTGTAAAGATAAAAGTAAAAAGTACGTCTGATAAGACTAATTATATGCATTTTCTGTATGATACTACTCCTGATTAGTATGTCATATGTAAAAACTACAGACAGCTATACACCAGGACCCAGTTAAATGAGTTTACAGCAGCAGAGATACGAATGTTTTGAGTCTGTCTTGCAGGGTTTCCTTTACATGTTCGCAGCAGGCTCTTTTACCGTACACAGCTAATGACATTCAAGTAGTTTTTCATTCCAGAAGGCAAATCAGAAACAGAAATTAGCTCTGTGTGACATTTTCATCCAAAACCACGATCCGGTGCATATACACAAAGTAGCTGGTGGTGGTGACGTCTTTACCTAGACTGCTAAACAATGTTCAGCTGTAATTATATATAACTACACTAAAGGCATCAAATTTCAGCACTGACACAGTCAGTTATTTCACTGACAAACGCTCAAGACTAACATTCAACCCCATACCCTGCACAACTTATCCCCCCCACAGTCCCACCACAGGGAGAGAGAGAGAAAAAAAAAGAAAAGGTGAAAATAATGCTGTGGTAAGTAGTCCCAGCTAGCACGGTGCTGCCTGGAAAACCCGGTAAGGATCATGCTGCTCGGAAATGGATTCATTAGCAGATGGAGCGTGGGCAAATCTAGTAAATTCCAACAACCAGGTCTACAAGAGCGATTTCTGACACATCCTCCTTTGTCACAAGCAAACTGGCTTTTAACACTTAACATGGGTAATTTTAATATTTATACACACTGCTCATTTCCATTAGAGGTGGAAGCCAGTTGGTCTGAACACAAGATCGTTCTTTGCAGATAATTAATTCACAGCTCTGTTAAGTTGTTGTGCTCTCAAGTGTATGTAATTGAGATTAGTGTGTCACCTATTACCCTACAACAGTTACTATAGTTTGGTTTTCTAATCTGCCAAACAGGTAGTGTCAACCAGTCACCCATTTGCCATGACCAGTAGTGAGATTACAAATTAGGGTATACTGAATTGGCTGAAGGTCTATCCACAAAGCTGATCACTGAGTCAGTGGAGGAAGCTCTATGGAAAATGAACTCACTGTAGAGGTTTCTTGAGGTGCAGTGGATCTATTTCAATGAAATCTAAGATGGGATGTATAATTGTGTATCAATATTGAGCAAAGATAGCTGTAATTATTTTAGCTCTGCAGCCCTACATAAGCAACAAGATAAATAACTGTAAGAAGAGTAGAAGATGAAGAAAAATTTCTGATGATGGTACGTTCTTGACCAGTTCATTAACATGAAGCAATTCAAGTCTGTCCCAGTTCATCCTTCCACTGTGGCATTAACGCATCGTCTGGATGCTTGCAGATTAAACGATTCATTGGGAGCAGGGTATTATGATTGATTGAGAGGACACTAAGGAGAGAGTTAAGAACCTTGCAGGCATTATATTACAGAGCAGAGGTCTAAGCTGCATTATGTTGCTATGGAAGTCACAAGAAGCCCAGACAATACCTCACAAGACATTTCTGTGCTGGCATTACCTGAAATCAAGCTGCCTTTGAACTGTTAAAAACTCCTATATGACAATGACTTTCATTAAAAATCTTTAGCTGTTACCAGCTAAATGACCAGAATGTGACAGGTTTTGAACTAGCAATTGGTTTTTGAGATTTTCCATTCAAACACAGAGATATTTTAAAAGATACTTCTTTGTTTACTTGACTATTTAACAATAAAATGTTTAAAAATCTAAGCACCTTTTGTTGACCTACAGTTTAATGTAGTTTATAGTAATCAAAGAGTCACCACAACTATATTTAAAATGTCATGATACATCAGTCTGATGGATACCTGTCTCTTATATCTTTGTGGGTCATGCACAAGGTTCAATTCATTCATTCATTTTAGGTAAAGTGTCTTCATGACTGCATACATGAATGGGCCATCTCAATGGTTCAGATGCACCATTGCCTACTCTTATACCTAATGGACAAAAGTGGGGACAAAGCACCTTGCCACATGATAATGGAGACTTAAAAATAAGTCTCCATATTGGCAGCACCACCAAGTTGCATCTAATCCAAGCAATGAGACAATTCCCTCTGGCATTAAAATACAAAGAGATTACGTTGGATGTCAGGGGTAAAAACTTACTTCTTCCTGTTCTTAGATGTAGATGAGGGTGGGGCCTGGGGTAGGATGGGAGCAGCATCCTTGCGTGGCCTGCCACGTGGTCGCTTGTCTGCGTGGGCAGGGCTTCCTGTGGATGTGGCCCCTACACTGCTTGAGGGCGGTGAGGGTCCCTGGTCAGAGGGTTCCACAGTCTTATCCTCTGATGACATTCTGAAAAAAGAAATGTCAGAAAGATGAGACGATGATAGGTGTTACACAGTAAGCTTGGAAAATTAACTCAACATTTCAAATTTTGAGAGAGAAAACGGGTGTTGAACCCCCGTGCATCCTCTTAGTAGTGAAAGAAATCCAGTTCTGATCATACACAATGGGAATGAATCATCTTGGATACAGTTTATTTGCCTGGGGTGCATTACCGTTTTCCCTTCCCCCACGATCCCTGCATTTCACCTAACATTGAAAAATGTCCAACTCTGAGCATAGAAATGTTCATCAACTCAGCTTTTGCTGATGTGAGCAGGAGCGGTAGCAATTTCCACTTCTTACTCATAGCATTCTGTCATCACTCCACATCCAGCCACTCCGGGTTTTCTATTTGCTGCAACCCACCCACTGAAAGAAAACCCACTACAAACCGCTCAATGGTAAATATGGGGAATGCTGCCCTTTAGTTGCATATTATATTGTGAGGAGAAATGAGGTGGCATGAGTGCACTGTTGAAACAAAGGCAAACAGCAGAGATGGTGAAATGACTGTATACCAAGCTAAAGATCATCCTATACCATTTTACCGATGTATCTATGCCTTTAATTTCTCTGGGTTAATTAGGCCATTGTCAGAAATGGTGCAAAATCAGTGAACAAGGAAAAAAGGGGAAAAAAACTATTTGATTCACTGGATACGTCAAAAATGAACATTTTGATCCACATTTTTACCTAGAAACAGTTTCTATATATCACATTATTTAGCAATATTGGGCTATAAAAAATTCCTATACTGTGATAGATTATCATCATCATACCGCCCACCCCTAGCATGCACTCAGGCAAAGACACATCCACAAACTCAGTCTTGTTGAAAACATTTGAAAATTCATGGTTATCTTCCGCTGTATTTCCAAACTTCATTAATGTACAGTGGTAAAGGCAAAAAAGAAAAGGGCCTAGTGGAAAATAACCTGGTGAGCTTTTAAAGCAGTTTGAATGACTGTACAATCGGCGTAAAAATATCCATTGGCTATTACATCCAAAAAACACAAAAACACTCCAGCAGTCAAATTCCTACAAATATAGCCAGACAAAACATTTATTCACAGTTTGCTCATGAGACGTAATTGTGCCCTGAAGTGACAGAAAACACTCTGCTTTTAAAAAAATGTCATGTTTTACACTCTGCACCTCTCACATACCCTAGTCCAATCAGATATCTGAACAGATACAAGCATTTCTTCCATTAGATCGTTGGGGAAAAAGGAAAATTGAGGAATGGTTTATGTTTTTTCTTATTTTGACAGTGTGACTGCTCTTCATTTTAATGATCTATGTATGTCTAACACCTATCTATTCCTTACAAGTTCAGTGACGAAGAGTTGTTGTGGTTAGAGGAAACCACAAAATCACTGCCTTCACAAAAATTAAAAAAAAAAAAGTCTTGCAACTGCATTGCATTTTCAGCCACTGATTCTATAGATGGTTGTAGGGGTTGATCGATGCATCATTTTGGCAGATGAATCTGCGCCAATGGAACGCTGTACAACCTATCGTTGTTGGCGAAACTTGGTTCTACTAGTGGCCAATGGCTGAACAGCCTCCTTCATTCATGCAGGGGCATAACTGTGGGGATCGGCCAAACACCAGTCAACTGAGGGATTATCTACACTGGCATTTTTTTTAACCAAAAAGGGCGCATCTACTTACCAGTGGAAGAGGCTCAGTATATCCTGAGTGTGATCGTCCGTAAGTTTGCCAAACCCTGGCAATAAGCCAAAAAGGCTGTAATTCATAGTTAGGGAGCTGACAGCAGAGCACTGGCTGGACTACAGGAGGCAACTCTGGAGGTGTCTAAGCTTGTCTATTAGACGCAAGAGGCATCACTTGGGATTGTTTTTGTTGGCCAGTGGTTGTGTGTTGAGTCTCAGGCTGAGTATTTTTGTCTGCTTCCTGAAATCCTGAAATCCCAAAGAGGAGGGTTTTTTTTTTTGTTGTTGACAGAAGGATTCATTTATTGTTAGTTTAACTGTGGATTTTGTATTATGCACTGACTGCATAATACACTGAGGTGGACTTCAAATCCTTGTGTGTTTTGTGCTTTTTATTGTCTGCCAGTGTCTTTTGAAAAACCTGGTTGTTAGTGATTGTTACGGGGTCAAGTACTGAAAGACATGGGTTGACTGGTACATAACTAAAATTTCTATCTTTGTCAGACTTTCTCTGACTGGCACCCTGGCTCCTAGTCAAACCACAACTACACATCACCATTTTACATCCTATCATAATATCAGGGTTCAGGATTAATTGGCTGACTAATTGGCTATCAGCTTTTCCTGCTCCAAACTATTGTTATTATAATCTGCCTTTAAAAACTCATTTTCATGTTCTTGTTGGTGGGGAAACACACTGCTTTCTTTTCCACAATAGTTTCCGTCCTGCATAACTTTGAAACGTGTCTTCAAAAGGTCGCTTTGCTTTTTGACTGTCAATGAGAAGACTCTTAGTTAACCGAGTTTCCATTGGTCGGTTAGTCGCAGAAAAAAAAAAAAAAAACATCCATCATTAGAGCCAGATTTGACACACATTTCAGAGTTTGCTGTTACTGCACCAGTGGGAAGCAATGAATGCACTAAACTGTACCTCGACTGCTGGAAAGAAGATGACGAAGACAAAAAAGACGATGAAGAATGGGGATGGTTGCGCAGACCTTTTCTCTTGTAACATGGAAGTCAGACCAGTGAAGTCCACACAACTTTTGTCAGAGTTACAGTATTTTTCTATTTACTAACTTTTCACTTGTTAAGTACAAAATAAAATTTAAAAAGTGTTTCTGTTTATTTGATAAAGATTGTAAATGTTAGACCTATGTTATACTATGTTGAAATAAAGAAAATGTTCTCTTAGCTGGTTTTTCTGATACATTGAGAATCATTACCGCTTTTGCCATTGCCACTGTCGTTTACATGCAGCTCACTTCTTGTACCCACTTGTAAAATGTATGTTTTACATTCTTTCTCAGCACAGTGGCAGTAGGGTTATGGCATGGGTCGGTATAAGCTACAGACAACAAACCCATGGGCAATTTATTGATGGCAATTTAAATGCATACAGATACAGTTACTCGATCCTGAAGCCCATCGCCTCATGCGGCGACATGATAATGAAAAGCCCCATGTTGCAAGGATCTGTCACAATTTGTGGGAGCTGAAAATATCCCAGTTCTTGCATGGCCTGCATACTCATCAGAAATGTCACCCATTGAGCATCTGGGGTACTCTGGATCGGTGTGACAGTGTGTTCCAATTCCTGCCAATATCCAGCAACTCAGTAATGATGGGTCATGATAGGTATTTGAAGGACGGTCAAATGGGTCACAGGTATTATTGAATACTATATTTGCTTAAAATGCCCATTTCCTACATCTTGGTACAGCCACTGAAGAGGAGTGGGCCAACAATCCATAGGCCACAATCAACAACCTCATTAACTCTTTGCGAAGGATATGTGTCACACTGGACGAGCCCAAGGAACACCAATGCAATAATTGGAATGGAAAACAACAAAACAATTGTTGCATATATATTTTCATTGAGTGTATACTTAAATAAATAATATCATCAACTTGCTAGTCGTCTAGGAAAATCTTTGGTCAATGGCTGCCCTAAAAACCAACCCTTACTCCAACTTAGGAGTGTTTATGGACCATTCCAAGGTGGCTATGCCTAGTGCTAACCTGGAAGCCATGCAGGATAAATAGCCAAAATTACTATTTTTGTTGGGCCTGTGTAGCAGTTTGCTCCCAAGTGAAACCAGATTGGATTTTATGTTGATGCAACTGTGGTAGCGCATTTGCAGGCATTTTGCCATAAGTTTGTTACGTGTCTATAGTTCTTTACACAAAGTGGGAGATATCTGCGGTGTCAGAAATTTGGCTGGTCCAACTTGGAATTACAAGTCGGAGGCTGATGTGAACAGTTTTTCCCACTCGGCTGCTCATAATTACAGTTAGACGATATGTCAACATGATGATGAGAGACCGCACCTAATGTTGACTATTGGCCATTTCCTATGGATTTCTTACAGTAAGCAATTCCATTATGAAAAGCTCACCACTGCAAGTAAAACCAAAGATATGTGCCAAATTTAAAAGAAAATAATAATAAACATGTCATAATAAGATGTTGGGCCACCATGCGTTGCCATAACAGTTTCAATGCTCTGCTTGGTCTTTCGAACTCAACTGGAGGAAAGAACACCATTTTTACAAAAGATATTCCTTCATTTGATGCTTTGCTGATGGTATTCAACTGGGTTGACATGTGGTAAGAGAGCACAGGGTGTGATTTGTTTAATTTTGATGCTCAAACCATTCAGTGACCGCTTGTGCGATGTACAAAAGCATCTGTATTTGTTATGTTTCTCCATTCATTCTGGTTTTTATTTGAATTTGTTATTTGTTTGTATGTTGTTTGTTAATGTGTTGCACAAGTTGTTTTGAAAAGTGTGTTTGCCTGCACATGTGTGTCTTGTCAAGCCTCTCTCAAAAAGCCAGTGCTTTGACTGTACTGCATAGAAGTGATGCAGCACAAGTGTTTTCCTCATCACTGACAGCTTAACTATTGCACATTAAAAAGTTTGTACAAATAAAGATAGATCTTTTTTGTTTTCCAGGCTGAAAGCACTGTCAAAATGCTAATATCACAGGAGTACTGTGCATGCATCTAGTTCAGACAAGCAACGGCTGACTGCAGTTGCTGCTGTTGTGCTACTTTTACTATGTGACCAATGTACACAAGGACAAAGTTAAAAGGACCAGTAAGTAAGATTTAGTGGCATCTAGCCGTATAGTGGCTGATTGCAACCCCATCTCCTCACCCTTTCCCTCACAACAAGACAAAAAACGACATGCTAAATGCCCCATCTAGAGCCAGTGTTTAATTTGTCTGTTCTGGGCTACTGTAGAAAGATGGCGGTTCAACATGGCTGACTCCATGGATGAGGACCCGCAACATCTGTAGATATAAAAGGCTCATTCTAAGTACCAAAAAGATAATGAATCTTATGGTGATTGTGCACTTATGAAAGCATATCTATGCATATTATATTCGATTTCTGCAACTCTGTAAATATAGCCCCCTAAATCTTACACACTGGACCTTTAACAAACAGTTTAATCTAGCATCTAGGTATCTAGCAGTTGGTGGAAAAAAAACAAACAAACAAACAAAAAAAAAAAACCAAGACAAGATAAGACTGAATTTACATTCAGTAACATCCAATGGGACGTTCATGTTGGTTTATGGCTACTGGACATGTAAACAGGTCACTGTTTGCTAACATAATAGTTAACTGTTTGACAAGCCCATATTGATATGACGGCTGTGTTTCAGTGAGTTTATTTTCTCCCTCAAACCTTTTTGGATGTGACGTCTAAGATTATACAGTCAAACATACACACTTACTACACTTGATGGTGAAAATTTTGAAACATTTTTAGTCCATGATATCTAATGCATAATGAATGTAATATTTTATGATTAAATGGTGATGCAGTATATCACTATATAAATATATAAAATATCACTACCCTTAGAGCCTAACTGCGTTGTGATAAACGTGTTTCAAAAAAATCTTGTATGAGAATGAAAGTGACTGAGATCAAACATATATTTTTCATTTACTTACTGAAACCTAGGTTCACATCTATGGTATGATAATAATGCTTGATAAGATCAGTCACAATACTGCTTATAACAACCGCTTAACCTTTCCAGGATTAACCTGAAAATAAAGAAGGAAGATAGAGTACCCCATTTTTATCCACATCCTTTTTTCAAAAGCAAAGTAGTGCCATGTTTTCACCCAACAGTAATACTGATTGCTCCTTTTACGAAATATAAATGCAAAAAAAAAAATCTCACTAGCTTGTTTTTCTGTATCACAATGCAATTACATCAGACTACATTATGACTATGGATGAGTCATGAGAAAGTCAACTTTGCTGATTTTCATTTTCACGTTTGCAGTAAAGCAGTTTATAAACCACAGTGGGCCGGATTTGCTGCATAACAATACATGCTGTGTAACTTATTGCACATCTGTAAAATGTAATGTCGATGCTGAGGTGATATGTCATCTAACTTTACATTATATAAATGTGCTTTTAACATGTGCTGTTGTCTTTAACGTTATTTAAAATCGCTGCTATAGGGAACTAGTCATGTGCTGTTATTATTTCAAAAACTAAAAAGGGATATTTTGTAGAGGTCTCAGCTTGTGCTGTTAGATATTGTGGAACTGACACCATCTTTCGCTGCCGATCTGTGGTAAAATCTCTCTTTCTCTTATGTGTATATTGGCCTCCACCAGCCTCCAGGCTCTATGGACAGATGGTGGTCCAATAACACCAAACTCCACAAGAAATATTAGTCATTACAATGGGTAGGCTGTGTGTACAATTATTCAGAAATTATGAATCTGAGCTTAAATCCTTGGATGAGAAACAGAGACTTACACTGTTCCCCCGAAAAACTGTAAGTGACCAGTGATGTAACAAAAAATTAGCTGGATAAGGACCATTTTATAACCAGATTTACAACCAGGTAAGCCTGAACGGAAAGTAATGAAGATAACGTTGATTGTTAGGGCATGTGAGGGTTAGGATCCGGTGACTACTAGGCAGTCACGACCACCACAGGCACAATTGGAGGCATGCTAACGTTAGCTTTTGTTAACTCAAGCTTGGGCACAAAGCAGTTGCACACAGCTAACGATAGCTAGCCTGTTGTGTTGAACTCTGTCGCCTTTTCTTTGGCGACCACAGACAAAAAGTAACACTGACATCGTCTAAACGTGACCAAAAAATGCAGAAATAAATGTATCAATCTTTCAAAATTAGCTGGCAATGGCTAATTGGCTTGGGCTTAGAGATACATTAGCCTGTAATACAACTTTGAAAGGGGCTCACATAGCAAACAGGTTACCTATGGTTGCAGTTAGTTGGCCAACTCATCGTACTGGCTTGTAACTAACGCCTACGCCAAAACACCAAACATTATAGATAGCTAATCACCTAATGTTTAATATAAAAGTCTAGAGGGGTGATGGCAAACTTAACGGGTAACCTTAATGTACGCTGTTCGTTAGCCAACTTACAACTGGGTACGAGGCAATGGTGAGCCCAACACATACACACACACAAAGGCTCGGTCTATTCAATGAAACGGAACTGTTCTAGGGAACTACAATGCTCCACAAAAAGTGAAAATGATACCGTATACAATTACGTAAGCCCTTATTTCAGCTTTTCGGTGCAAACTAACGTTAGTTGTGTGTGAGTATCGATCGTATATGACGTGGTAAACCGTTAACATTTAACGTTACCTCTGTATTTGTGGTTATATAGCACCCCTGAGCCTTTCTATTGAATGTTCCGTTCCGTTGAATAGTCTGAGTCATGAAAGCCAAGGCGGCGACAAACCCCCAACATCAGACTGGAGGTGGATAATGTTGGCTCAGCTTTACTTCACAAGGTGAATACCAAACGTAACCAAGCTTGCACGATAAACACATTTAACATCTCACTGTGGCTTACCTTCCAGCCCTATGAATAGCGAATTATCCTCTTCATGTCCAAAATAATGGGGGATGAAACGTCGCACTTTTATCACCCAGCTAGCTAGCGAGCTAATTTAGCTAGCTAGCCTCTCTCCAATGAAGCAACACTGCAATTCTCAAAAATGCATAACGCATATCATTATATTCCAACGTTGCAATGTTATTCCCAACTTTGCCCATTTGATGCAAAGGCAGATGATGTAAATCCAACAGAAAACCGCTTCACTGGCTCACGCATTTGAGGGGGATCACTTTCCTTTCTCCAATGACAGCTGTCGTCGCACGAGTTCGGCTTATATAGCTAGTTGGTGTTAGCCACCCAAGTCTACGGCCAACAATTTTTACCATTAAACGTATAAACAAATCAAAGCCGAAGTCCAAGCGGCTTGCAAAAGTCAACTCTCCGTGAACGGCAACTTTAAATGTGGATCCTCCTCAACGAATGTACAGCGACGCGCAACGCAAATGTTGGTTGCCGACCGCTTGGTTGGCAACTGGTTCTATTTTCTTCAGCATCGACAAGCTGCGGGACCAAGCGGCCAGTTAGGAGACTCTCGCAGCCAGCCTGCCACGCAGTAACAACCGCCTCCCAAGACAGGTAAAAACAAACATCAGCTTGCCAAAAATTACATCCCGCCTGCCACAGTGGCCGAACAGCGAAATTACTATGAAATATCACAAAATTAAGTTGAAGATGACGCTTCGGTGTACTCTATAACGGTGGCCATATCTAATGATAAGTGGCACCGTAGCACAGCCCCTCTAGGCTCCTCAAAAACTAGATCCACCTCCCCCTACCGCAACAACGGCACCCAAATCTTTACAAATCGGTGTGGCCGGTGGTGAAAGGGATGTTTCGCGAGTGTGACAAACGTTTTATAACATCGATAACGAGACATAAAGAAAATATCACGTAAATCGTTTGACAATTTCTTCAAAATACTCTCTGACCCTGCGGAGGGATATGGGCATTTGGTAAATAAAATAATGGCTAAGGATGGCTCGAAAAGATGGAGTCTGGATTTGAGACTGGCTGGAGCGGGATTGTCGACCGTTGGTGCTCCAGCTCATGCAAATTTTGTCCAGCAGCAGCAGCTGTGGTGACTCCAATAGTCGTCAGCCTTCTCCGGAGAAGGAGAGGAAACACACAGATGGATTAACTTTAATACGCGAGTACAGTGGTGGGTGTTCAAGGCTCGCATCCATTCAGATAAGACCACGACTACATGGAGCTCCACCGGGCTAGCCCATGACAACGTCCCCCCTTTCCTGCTTTCTTTCGCTCCCTTGCACACACACACACACACACACGCGCGCACGTAGGCTGGTGCAGGCATTGCGTTGGGTGTTGGGTAGTAGAGGTAGCTTTGCAAATTGGCAGACATGCTGTACACGCAGGGGTTAAATTTCGGAAAAGCCCCCAGGGGTCGGCTTCCAGCAGCTACACATAATATGTAATGTAGCCGGTGGGTGTTACGTATTTACGTGCATTTTGCTCTTTTGGGGCGGTTTTAGTTACAACTTATTGAGTTTCTTCGAGTGAAGCCCCTGAGAAAATTAACTGGAAAATAAACACAGCCCTGTCCCTTTCAATGGTAAACCTTTGCACCACTTTCCTAGACCATGAGCTCCCTCTGCTGGCTCAAATAACCACAAGTTACACAGTGCAATTTATTATTATTTTTGTAATTAATATTGATAATTTGGAGGCAATGCAAACAAAGCAAATAGCAGCATACAGATGAGTGACAAAGTAAAGGGGAAACCAGAATAAATCAGTGCAAAAACATGATAAATGCAGAAGGTATAAATATAAATATTATCTGGAGAATCACGTTATTTTACTATATTGCATTAATGGAGAGATGCCAGAGTTGTGAGCACTTAGGGGTTCGGTGCCTTGCTCTGTAGTGCCCAGGAGGTGAACTGGCAGCTTCTAGTCCACGCGCTGTACCGACTCATCCATGCTTGAACCAGTTCCCAAACCAAGTCCCCACAGACTGAGCTCTTGAATCTTATGCCATGGCTTTTACAGTCATCAGATCTCAACCCAAATGGACACCTATGAGAAATGTGGGAGCGATGTGTTAGATAGTACTCACCACCACCCACCACCACCACCACCAGATCATCAAATGTGGGAATGGTGTTCATCATCCCTCCAGTAGAGTTACAGAGACATAATCTATGCAGCACTGAAGTTGTTCTGGCAATTCATAACACCTTAATAAGATCCTTGACAATACACGAGGGAACCTACAAACCAAAAATATAATAATAACAATAAAACAAGCAAATATAACTGAGAACAAAGTGAATTGTACCCTACCAAACAACAAAAACATAGGAAAGAAGGATAGAGGAAATATACATAATTCTTTATACACATATCAAGCATCACATTCCAAGTCCTACAAAAAGTACAGTTTTCAAGCACAGATCAGGTATCATTTCCACACACTCAAAGGAGCACAGACAAAAAGAACAAGATAGAACAATATAGTATAGTGGAGTAGTTACTGTCAGCAAAAGTTGTGTTTCCCTTTGAGAAAAGAAAAATATCTTCACCTGCGGTTTTGAAGTTTAACAGGAATGACGTCAGTGAAACTTGGATTTTAAATAAACAAAGTATATTAATCTATATGTCAGTGAGCAGGATGGATCTTTGGATGTACGGTTGTAAAATGTACTGTCAGTAAGGTTTGGTGGTTAGTAAAATTTGATTTCTGGGCAACTTCAGTGGCCACTTCAGCTATTTTGCTTTGGAAATCAATGGAATATGCGCAAAAAATATTTATTTATTCATCAAATAATTCATCATCAGCATTGCTTCATGATATGGAAAGAACATAAGTAACTATGCAGACTTCATCGACATTTCTAAAGTATCCATTGCATGCATGTGGCACCAAAAGACTCATTTTTGGTCAGCAGTGATGCTTGATGTCAGCGCGTGAGAAACCGTACGTACTGGTGTCACTTTCTAAATTATGAGCTTTGAGCTGGTGTACGTTTACACCACTAACCATTGACCTAATTAACTTGACCCACGCGAAGCTGCTGTTTAGTGTTGTATCTGTGATACTCTTGTACTCTGATACAGACCTGCTGACCTAGACTCAAGACGGTAATTACTACCAAAGGTGACTGTATACTTAAATTTAAAGGGACTGGATACTTGTATTTAAAAAAAAAAAAAGTTTTATACTGGAACTTAATATAGATAGATTTATATAGAGTTGTCTCAGTTATATTTGTTTTAATTTATATTAAAAATCATTGTAGGCCTTTGTCATGGACAGCATGTACACATGGACTTGATTTGTATATAGACATGTGTTGTTGGTCATTGATTCAGTTTCTATGAATTTATATGCACCTATTTTGTATATATGGTATAGAAGCTCTATGTTTATGTTTATCTTTGTTGTCTTTGTTTTTAGCTGTATGTCTATTTATATATTTCTGTAAATTGTTCTTTGTACTGTGTGTAAAGAGCAACTTTAAACCGGTGGAGTCAAATTCCATCTGTGCGAACACATACTTGGCCAACAAAGCTGATTCTGATTCTCGAGTTGAAGCATGTTGGTATGTTACAGACAGGGGGCAGCATGGCTCTATTTTATACAACACAGGGAATAGTAATCAGATCAAATTGCCCATTACAGTTCAACATGAAAAATTCAGTCTGCTGTTTTTCTGACTGTCCAACATCCCTCCTTTCTATCTCTTTTTGTGTTTGTTCATCTAGTTCACCTGTTCGTTACTTAAATATTCTCTGTTGTGAGAGATTTCACTATCAGAAATGAGATGAGCTCTCTTGTCAAGAGGATTGTGAGAGCTTAGAAACTCAAAATGCATACGATATGTCTTTACTGACCTGACACAATATGTTAATACATCTCACCATTTGTTGACTGACGTTCAGGCACCTAGTGAAAGGTAACCCCAACTGATTATATTTAACCTATACATAAATATTTCTGTTTAAGACTGTTTTCATGCTCATCTGACTCTCTATGGTGTAAATTTATGATGTAGGTTGGTGTAATTATTAGCAGATAAGTGTGTTTTAATACAATAAGTCATTTGGGCAAAATAAAATACAATTACATGCTGAGTGGATAAATGCTTAAGGAGCCCTTTTCTGGTTGTTGAGTTTAATTGATGCCCTTTGGCTATCAGCATTAAGGACTCATTTTCAGGAAAATACTAAAGCACTCTGAATAGAGATAAAATAGGCTTTTTCAAGGCTAATGACCTACACTTTGCTAGCCATGCGAACCATCATGTGGGTGTTAGGTCTTGAAATGCAGTGTAACTACTCTGCTGTTCCTACAAAATAATTACCTTCTGTTTATGTTGTTGGTTGTTTTCCTTATGGTAATTTGAAAGCATGTCATACATGCAGTATGTTGATGTGCAACCCTGAAACTGTTATGTGGTGCATTCATAAAGCAAGGGAAACCATAAATATCCACATGTATAAAAGATGTACTGTATAAAATATGCTATTACTGATAAAGGGGATGTAAATCATGTAGACGGACTCAAAGGTGTCAGAAGAAACATTAGATCATTATTTTGCTCCTGCAACAAGAATAAAACTGCTGATAACATCAGAGTTTCAGGTTGACAGCTGCCGTACTTTTCAGGTTCCCTGCATATCTCTTATAGGAGGCTTTTAGAGACAAAGCGCTGATGCTGCTCAGGGTAGGGCAAAAGGCAGCTGTATAGATAGTTGCAGAATAACAGGACAGACAGCTGCCAGGTGAGCAGATGGATGTTATTAATATAATAGAGTAGAAACTTGAAACCAAATGCTGGCCGGGCTCTTTGTCTGCAGAAGAACAGGTGTTATAGAATTCAGCTCATATTAATTCACTTCGCAGACAGATAATTATTTTCTGTAGTTACATGCAGAACACATTTCAAAACTTAAGTATGTTATAAAAATTAAACTCAATGTGAGTGCACAAACTTCAAAAGGCTTCAGGATAGGGAATCTGTTTTAATCTTTTATTTCAAAGAGATAAAATGTTTCAATATTTCAGGGACAAATTTGCATCATAATTTCATCTGCCAACAGGGAGTTTTAATGACTGTTACTCATCACAGCCTAACTAGAGAACAAAAATTCTAATTTTTAAGAGCAAAACTCTGTGAAGGACTTTGTTTGATTGGGGTACATCAGACAAGCAAAATTGGAAAAGTGTATATGAGGGAGAAGGAGAGAATGAGTATGTCTCTTCTTACCGGCTGTATCTCAGAAATCAAGTCTTTGGTCTTGACAAGCTTTTAGTAAAGTGGAAAGTTTTCAATTTTTTTTTAGGTTTTAACCAAATGTGCTTAGATTTTATCAGACAGTACAAACACTGGTAAAGGAGAAGTCAAAATCAGTCTATTAATTATCACCCAATTGATGCAGAGACACAGAGTGGACTGAGGGTCACGTACTGACCCTGACCCATTTCAATCAGGTAAGGAAGCCCTAAAATCCTAATGTATATATATCTTGATAATTGACTGCATTTATTTCAAAAGCTGTGCATATTGTATTTCATTACTTTGTACCACCTCCTGTCCTCTAATTCTGTGTGACTTTCAGTCATATGGTTGGGTTGACCTAAATAGTCCTTTTGACCCATGAAATTGATTACACCGAAGAATTATTTTTGAAGTGATATAATATAAGAAAATGAATCCCTGCTTTACAGGGGGAAATTTTTAATTGAAGCAGAGAAGGGATTTGCTATTCTTCTGACTTTTGCACAAGCTTTAATGTATAAAGGCCTCAGAGTGCAGTCCCTACTTGATGAACAATTCTATTGCCCATGGCTGGAGGAGCTAATTAGAATCTATTTATAATCATAGGGGAATATATCCAAAGAGCTGAGAGAGTGAAGAGAATAGAGAAAGAGAGAGGGGGATAAAGGAGGGGTGGTTGTCATAAAACCAGTCAGCAGGCTGTGATATCTGAAACCAAGACGTTCACATCCAAGGAGCCAGACAAAACCAAATTAACAGGTTTGCACAGACAAGACAGAGTTTCCTTTTTCTCCTCTCTTCAGGGTGAAGAAGAAAAGCAGTAGCAGCAGTTTACGGGACACTCTTGAGTAACACACAGGTATAAGTGGAGCGATGAAGAGGAATAGCTTGATCCTAAAGTTTCAGAAACTTCTCGTAACAGCTTTCGGTATTCATGTCTTATGTAAAGCTCTCTGGGGGGCCAGTACAAAGAGACCCCTCTCATGAGGACAAGAAGATGAGAAAATGAAGTTGCGAAATGTGTTAACCCTATGATCAATCAATCACAACTCGTTTGTCAAAATAATATGAAGACACTTTTGCATATTAAAGAGAAAAAAAATCTAATTCTGTTTTGCGCATCTCTCTATTTAACCTTCATTTGCGCTCGGTGGTTGCATCATCAAAGATACCAACCAGGAGCCGGCTGTGCTTCAGTACTTTGTGGGGAAAAAAACATGACCATGCTGTCAGCTCTCTGCAGCCGGGCACTTATGTTTATGCAACGATATGACCCAGAGCAGACGCAAAGCACCCAGTTCAATGTGGACCACCCATCATCCACTTACATTGAGGCATTAACAGGGTGTTTTTACTGGACTTGTGAATCACTAAAGTACCCAGCCACATGCACATAGACAAAGTAGGACACAAGCATGAGCAGACAGGTCAATACACCATGCTTTAGTTGTTATTATATTAGGTTTTTCTCAGCCAGAGTTTATTTAAAGCCAAGGATACAAAAATAGTAAAAAACCTCTGATCCACTTCTAACAACATGATTCGCTCCACATTGAGAAATCATTGATTAATGCGACAGGGTGAACACATGTGACCAGAATCTAAAATGTGACATTTTTATTTATTACACTCAGGCCTTTCACTATTCCTCTCTGTTGCATCATCTCCGTGTTGTCATCTTTTGTCTCCCTTACTCAAACTGTCCCTTTCTCCCTGCCGTTCCACTGAGGCGAGACTCAGCTCCCCTCCACTTCTTTTGAAAAAGCAAAGAACTGCTAGACAGTGGACTCCTTTACAGGCACACCCAAGAGGCCTTATTAAAGCCAAGGTTAAATCCCACCCTGCTCTGTCTTACACTTCAAACTAGTATCCACTTTAAGAGTTCTCTAATATCCTGGATTCTCTGCTGCACTCTAACTCCTCAGAGACACTCAAAGCACGGTACAGGATGGTACAGTAATCCTGGTAGTGTTACAATGAGCCAAGGTGAGATACTTCACTGTTTCTGCTCTGAATACCCAAAGGAGCGGAGAACAATAGGCCATCTAAAGCTTGTACTGCTTGGGTCAGAGATTATTTCACCTCATTATATGTTATTAGAAGTTGTTTTTCCATTTCACGCAGCTTTTTTTTAGATATAAGGAGACAAACAATGTTGTTGCAATCCCACATGAGCCTTCGACATTGTAACCTCTTCTGCAGCGATTTGCTCACTCATAAAGAAAACTGCAAAACAAGAAAACCTTCAGTATGAGATGACTTTGTTATAGCATTATCTCCTTTATCTTGGAAATTTTCACTTGATCATATGGCACCATGAAGCAGCTTCTTTGCTCTATAAATCAGCTGTCTGACTCAGATAATGTCTTATGGAATTTCTCAAGCTTGCTGCAGCAATAGAGGAGATGAATTCATAGGGCTCAAGTTCCCATATAAACCCGGGAGAAAAGGTAGTGGGCCGTGAGACACCAGAACTGATGGTCTGTCCTCAAGTCATATGGGGGATTGAAGTGAATGTGACAGAAAAGATTGAGGTGGGCTTTAGATGAGATCCAAAGCCTGTTGACATATAGGGCTCACTCATTCCTTGCAGGGGAGAGTAGAGAGGGGGTGGACATGGTTGAGGGTGAGGCCACACTATCTTGTTATCTTCTTCATGCAGAGACTTATGCATCAGCATATAGATAATGTGATGTGTCACAAAACCACAACAATAAACAGTTTATGAATGAATTCCCAGCTGTAGTAGAGCTTATACTCCTTTAGCTCAGTTGTCATCTGTATTTGGGTTTAAATTACCACATTTAAAGGATTACCTTTGAGAAATTCAAACTAGAAGTGGCTAGCCTACGTTAGCGTTAACGTTTTCAGTATCTTGTTAGTTTAATCCAGCTCATAACTTGTCAGTTTTACATTTTAGTTTGTGTTCAGAAATTAGACTAAATATGTTAGTCAGTGAGTTTTAGAGGACAGAGACAGAGCCAGGCTAGTTTTTTCCCCCTGCCTCCAGTTTTTATGCTAAGCTAGGCTAACTGCCTCCTGGTTTTATCTCCCAAGTGAATGCATAGTCACGAGTGTGGTATCAAACTTCTCATCTAACTCTTTACAAGAGAGTGACTAAGTGTATTTCCTAAAATGTTGAACAAATTCTTTAAAAGTAAAAAGAGTGGATTTACAGATCAGGAGGTGATCTGTATTGATCAATAAAACATATTTGATCATTATAATAATCAAATGTGATTTGAACTGTAATTTTGCTGCTCTTGGATTTATTCTTTGTTGTGTGTACTTTCTTATTGTGCTTAATGAGACGAATCAGATTCCATAATGAGATATTGATCCCCTTAGACAAATTATAAAGGGGTCCATATATATTTGATAACTCTTCTCATTTGGCAAAAGTTTTCAAACTGGATATTCATGAACACTGAAACTTGATACAACATGTCCTCTCTCGTATGAGTCACTGCATATTTGTATGACAAAATGATCACAACTGTCTATTTACTACTATTTCATGTTCACTACTTTCTTTCATTGTTTATTTTGTTACTCCTTCCCCAAGGTCAAGCATTAAGTTGCTCCAAACTGCAGGTTTATTGCATAAAGTTTATTAAAAGTTAACTAAAAACGTCCAAGCTTGTAGGAATTTGAAATAATACCACACAATTTAGCATATTACTGTATGACAGTCCACTGGGAAATAGTCAGAAAAGTCAATTCATCATAACAATATGAGACATATTTGTGTTTACAATGTCTGTTTTCCATGACAATGAGCGGCCAAATGCATTGCCTATGCACTGCACGGATGCTTGTCAAAGCTATTGGAACAAGGCTATAATATTATAGCACAGATCACACTTACCCCAATATCAGTGTTCCAAAAAATGTCAAACCATCCTTCAATTTACTTCTGTTATATTATTTTCTTTGCCTAGAAATATGAATCCTGGTAATAAGGGAGAAATCTGTGACAGTTTGCTGCAAGTGTGATACTCAATACTAGACAGGAAATATAGCCACTCGTACTTTGTGTTATCAAGCTGTCATGTTGTTTGTTTACATAGCGATGTGCTATGATGAAGTGTGGGTAGTGTTTTGGAAGTGATTTACAGGCAAACATATTTCCCCTCATTGCTGCTCTTCACTGGACACTGTCACATGTCATAAAGAAGATTAATAACTAAATTGTTTGTATAAAATTGGCAGGTCAACATGAATTCTGTCTAATAAATTTCCCTGAGAAATGCAGCATAAAAATGTATGTATCCCTTCCTGTTTCATGATTTAATAACATGGAATATGTAAATGCCATTGGTCAGTATTCTGTGGGAAGGACAAGCAGTCAAACAGGAAGATCTCAGTATCCATCCATCCATCCATCTGCTTGTGGATGTTATCCCTGCACACATTGGGTGAGAGATGGGGTACATCCTGGGCAGGTTGCCAGCCTACCACAGGGATAACACAGACCTCAGTAGAGCCAATTAAAATCTGTGTGTTTCTGTGGTTCACCAAGCCTCTGCTGAGAGTCGTAGCCACAGTTTTAAAGATGGCCTTTTACATTTGAATAATCTACAGTTTTCCACACAGCTTTGGTTCCACTCTGTTATCTGATTAAATGGTTTTCCTTCTGTGTCTGTGATGGAACATTTGGATTTAAGATTGTAATGAACTCTGTGAATTTTCCAAGTAATAAAACATCAGAACCCAGTTGATTAACTAAGTGCATTCAGACAAGTTACAGTATGTAGTCAATAAAACTGTTTATATTGCATTTAAATAAATTAAACCAGTAATAAAATGACGTCAAAGCAATACAAAGTTCTGTATTTTACTGTAGATAACAACACCCTGGAAGCCAGGGATGGGGAACAACATGCAACGTCAAGCAAAGCCAATCCAGGTTTGTATTCATCCCAGGTGTGGCAAAGTACAAGGTCGGCAATGTCTGTCTTTTTGTCTGCCAATGTGTTTGGCCTAGACTGAAATAGTTCAACAACGATTAGATTGATTTACATTTTGTTCAGACATTCATGGTCCCCAGAGGATAAATCATTCCATCTTTGGTAATCCCTGACTTTTCATCAGAAAAATTAAACTACGGGCTAGATTGCCATGTTATTACAGACATTCATGTCTCTCTCAGCATGAATTGTAACTTTTGTCATGCGCCATCATCAGGTCAGATTTTTTATTTGCTCCATACTTCGGCTTACAACCAAACCTCCGTTGTAATTTGTCTTTCGAAATAATTAGTAAATGTTTGCATGCTTACATGTTAAACTATGATAGTGAGTACAGTAAACAATACACCGGCTAAAAACTTGCATTTTAGCATGCTGATATTTGCATTTAGCTTAAAGCACCACTGTGCCTTTATGCATATCCCTTTTTTAAAAAATTAGAGTGAGTTCAGTGAACACTTCCTCTTGTTACTGAAGGTGTGCCAATCGAGAAAAATTTTGATTGCACACAGACCTGTGGACCCTCAGCCAACCCTGGCATGGCTCCCTGTTCTTCTTGCAGGTTGTTGAAATCTTTCTGAAGTACGACCACAAAGTAAGGAAGACATTTTGAGGGAATTTCATTAAGTTTTAAGTTTTTCATTAACTTTTGCTCTGTCTGGTTATAGTCTGATCCTGTTCCATTGTGGGTCAGAGCACACTAATCAGCCCAGCCTTTCACTGACAAGTTGACAGTTACAGCTGTAATGAGTGTTAAATTATGTTTCCACTCGTCTACATTTTGTTAACTTTGCCTTTCCTTTACTGATGTACTGATGTAAGGGTCCAGATGGATTTCTTCCAAGGGGAACAAGGCCACCTTCAAAATAGGCCAGTTTTTTGAACCAATGCATCTGATGCATTTGATGCATCTATCCTAAATTAAGTCTGAACTCATAGGAAATTAAGTTTACATCCATTGTACATCTTTCCTGCTACTGTAATCTCAAATCACAATCCATTAAATTCATGCATGGTAGGTGAGAAATAAGGAATTTGCAGCCAACTGTTCTGCAACATTGCTACAAGTCACCATTGTTTTAGTATTTGTTGTTTGTTTTACACAAAACTACTTTTCAAGGTTGGTCTCAACAAAGGTGCTGAGGTCAGCAGCCCAACTCAGGAATCCTTATGAAAAGGAATAGATGTTGCTTTACTGTTCCTGAAGGCTATACGACGTATAAATCATAGATTAGTGTCTGCCTATTTGGTTTAAAATTAAAGCTACATGCATCCTTGAAGGTATCTGGAATTATCAAGGAGACTAATTAGGAAAATATACAAGCGGTCTACGTGAGGTCACTTTGGGTATTTGCACAACTCTTCCAAAGATCCAGCCAGAGGACCACAGAGCAGACCTTCATGTTATCATATATTTTACAACAGTGTATTTGACAGTCCAGGGAATGATGCAGTGAACCAACATGAAATGAGTGAAAACTATCCCAAATTCAGGTGCTGGGCTGAATGTGAGGGTTGCTGAATAAATCATGGCATCCAGGTCCATTAGGGAATTGACAGAATTCTCTTTGCTGGCTACCATGGGATCACTTCAAAGTTTGATGAGGTAGGCGATGAGACTGCAGGCGTTACAAACCAGACCAGTGTTTTTTCTCAGTGTTGTGAAGTAATCTGCACATAAGTAAAAAGGTATAATGATTGTTTTCTGTTCTGTTTTTATCGCCTTATGTACCCACGTGTGGAATGACAGAATTAAATGTGATAAACACACAAAGAAAGTTTGGTACCTATGTGGGCAGCTGTAACCCACAAACAGAAAGAGAGAAAGAGACGGGGCTTCTCAGATTCTCCTGCAAAGGTGCTGTATGTTGCCTGAAAGCAGTGAGAAGAAAAACCCTGCAGTTTGGCAGATCACAGGCTCTTTGAAATGTTAAATATAATCTCAGACATAAAACAATAAAGGTCTTCTCTAATCCTCAGCCAAACAGAGTGGTTATCAGGCTAAAAATAGTGCATGAACAGTGTCGGGAGTAAACAGTCTTTGGCTGAGGTATATGTAAACCCCAGGCAACTGATTCAGGTGAAATATCTTTGTTCAGCCAGCTCTGATTTTATGTTTGAACAATACATGTTAGAAACAGTGGTTCCCAACCTTTCTGACTTATAGCCATTTAAATTCAGCTATGCCTACTTGCAACTCCTCTCACATATAGAAAGTCTACAGGTTGGGCTGTCGATCAGCTCAGTTGGTAGAGCATCCACCCCATGTACGAAGGCTTAGCAGCGGCCCAGGGTTCGAGTCCAACCTGCAGCCCTTTGCTACATGTTGTTCCCCATCTCTCTCTCTCTCTCTCTCTCTCTCTCTCTCCCCCCACATTCCTGTCACTCTTCAGCTGTCTCTATCAAAAATAAAGCTTGAAAAGGCCAAAAAATATTTAAAAAAAAGAGAAAGTCTACAGGTTCAGTTATTTTCATTGTTTTATTAGAACATTTTATAGTCCTGCGGAGAGTTTGTTTGTCAAAGACAGGCTCTAAAGTGGAAAAATTAGACTTGTTTATAGTCTCCTAAATTATATATATCTGGTCTCAAACAGCAAACATCTTTGAAAATAATTCTATAATGTGTTATGGTCGACTGCAGATTGAATTTGAAATTAGTTAGGGCAATCCATAAATATTAAAAGATGGAAGATTTGAGTTAAGTTTGCAAAGTGAGATTGAAAGAATACAGAATTTGTTGCTTTGTTTTGAAAATGTTTTTACGCATTGCTGGGTTAAAAAGACAGATTGTATTTGTTAGAGAATATTCTTAAAAGATGGTGGTAATATTATACACTTTGTGCTCATGTACATCTCTCATGTAATTCTTTTAAAGGATGACAATAATGATTGCATACTTGTTCCCAATGGTGGAAAGCTGGTACTGCCCCTCTGACGAAGACAAGATAGATGAAACTATTTGGCGAATTAAGTTTGTTGTACTGGAGAGATGAGTTGTGTTTTAACTTGGATGAATTTGCCTTCACACTGTGCATGTGTGTGTTTTCAAATTTAAACACTGTGGGTTCCTGAAGAAGTAAAAATGATTGAATACAAGAGACAAAAAATCAGCACAACTTTGTCTTGCAGAAATATGTCTCTCTTAAAACTCATGTAAACATTTCCCAACCCCCTCAGATCTGTCTTGCAACCCCTTGTGGAGGTCTCAACCTCCAGGTTTGTGAAGCACAGCATTAGAACGCCCCTTCAAACTTGTTTGTTTGGGCAGCATGATTGTGATCGTGAGTGTGGCTCACTGATTAATTATAACAGCAGTAAAATGTGGTGCAAGGATACTGATCTTTGTAACAGTGAACAGTGTTATGGAGCACCAACCCTTTTTTTTCTGTGAAATATTTACACATGCAGGACAGGTTTGTTTTCCAAGCCCAAAGAATCATAAATCATAAACCACAAATCATCACCATCTGAAAATCAAAGATCCAGCAGCGCTGACTGTGGCTGAATATGCTGAGGTACAGTACAGTGAAACTCACAGTGTCTCCCTCCATTCATAGTGATGAATGGTCCCTCTCTCTTTGTCAAAACAACAAAGCACACAGAGACAAAAGGCTTTGATGATGAGTAATTGTTTTTGTGCTGGAATATGTAGACCTTTGTGTGTACAGAGTATTTCTGTCAACGTGAGATATTTGGCTCACTTTTCCCTTTATAATCCCTTCTCATAAAGCACATAAGGCTTAATGTGCTGCCAAGGTGATACATGAAGGTGGGTGTCCCCAGAATAATGTGATGGAGCAACACTATCTGAATGATCATTTCCTTTCTACTCAGATCTGATTGGAGTGTAGAGAAAACATCTTGACCTCTTGATGTCTATAATTGAGAGCATTTCAGAGACATTGTAACAACGGAAAATTACTGAAAATGCAGCTCGGATGAAAAAAATGGAGAGATTTGTCTGTGCTGCATGTACCACATATGACAGCCACTTGCTCAGAGTGCATGCACCTAATGTTGTTAGCTTACCTCTTCAGTACAAAACACAATGTTGTGAGCCCACTGAAATCTGTCCAAATCAAATCTCATGCTGGCTTATTTTGTGTACTATCTGTCTCCTTTCATCCTTATGTTGACAAATTCCGTAATAAAATATGACAGTTTGCACATAGACCGTGGAGGTTATTGAATTGTTGGCTCATTTTGGAGATTAATCTGGGCCAACATATTTCTTGTGGCGTTTTGAAAGTGCATAGCCACTAATGGTATGATTTATCCCTCTAATACAGCCACAACACCGACTCTGGGTTGGAAATTTCTCACAAAGATGTGAGATTGCACACCATGTGATGAATATTTACTGTACAGGGCACCAATGATAACTCTGACAAAATCACATAAACAAATTTCACTGTGCCTCAAAACAAATGGACATACTGTATGCAACTGAGCATCTCTAATGTCCCCCAGTGACACAGATTTCACGTTACAAATACATTTGTTCATGTGAGTTGTTTTTCTGAGCTTTTCTTACTCCAAACTGTTTCTAAGAAGTAATTTTAATACAGCCCATCAACTCTGCAACAAATAGCTTATACAAGAGGAGAAGAGGTTTCACTATCCGCCAGGCGCCAGAGAAAGATGAAGATGCACAATTCAAATTTAATATACAGATAGGATATATGGACTACCTTCTGCACAGCCTGCATGCAGTCTGTACACACTGTTTCTATGTAAATTCTGAAAATGTGGCTCAGTTAGGTTCAGGTGTAATTACGGCATGGATGTCAGTGAACTGGTAAACAGAAGCTGCATAGACCTGCATGGCTGAAAGACAATCCGACAGGAAGTTGCTCTTGACCACAACCTGAGATTAAGTGGCTGGAAGTCTGAGACCTGCCCCTGAAAGCTGATGCAGTGCTGTGGGTCTTTGCAAGTCTGTGTGCGTGTGTGTGTCTTCTTGTATATCTGTCTAAGTGAGGACCAAGTTTTAGATCTTGGGAGTGAGGACGTTTTGACTGGACTGTTTTAGGAAGACTTGGGTGAAGAGTTAAGGTTGTAATTAGGTTTAGGGATAGGATTGGGCACACTGAATGCGTTGTGTCTATGATTAATTTTTGTAACTGATTAAAGAAATAGTCTGACCTTTTGGGAAATATGCATATTTGCTCTCTTGGCTGGGAGCAGTAACTTCCTGGAGTCCCAGCTGGTTGCCTGGCAACCTCACAGTAATCACAAGACTCCAGTTAGTCACTGTTTCCTACCAAAAAATAGTCCAGCACATGTAAAACTGTAACTTGCTGCTTTTTTTCAGCTTGGTGTAAGGATGAAACAAATGACATGTTAATTGGTGAGCTTTAGAGAAGCTGGTAGGTGAATTTATTTTATATTTTTAAACAGAGCTAAGTAAAAAATGGTCACAAATATCTTTCTTTTTCATTTTTGTCAGTCGGGTCATCCATTGACTACAAAGTATGCAGTTTGAGTTTCCCACCTCCTCCTGTCCACATGCCAAAGAGTCCTTGGCGAAGACGCTGAACCACAAATTGTTCTCGATGGTCAGGCCCATACTTTGCAGGGTCTGTGAGTATGTGTCAAAAAGGTTGAATGAGTGGCAAAAACCTTTTAAAGTAGTTTGGAAGTCACTATACAAATGTAGCAATTTATCATTTATGTCTTGAGTAGGAAAAATGGACTTGTGGCTGAGACACGTAGTTGGTTTGGGGCTTTTAGTGAGATTTGTTGACAATAAAGGTGTATTTTCTTGCAAATAAAGTATATTTGGATTTGAACAGTTCAAATAGCTCTTTTGGCTTTGCAGTTGTTCCTCATCTTTGTTACAAATAGATTTTTGGAAAGTGGCTCAACCTCTAAAGTGCTCCTCACTAATAAGTCAGGCACTACAAATGTATTTTAGAGCTGTCATATGACCCGTGTTCCTACAGGCAACTGTGTAGTAATTCCAGGCGAAGTGGAAGAGTGAAAATGAATGTCAAGGGCCGGGGTATTGCTGCTGCTGTCTGTATTCAGTCTTATGTCACTCCAACCTCATGTCAGCCCTTCAGCAGCCCACACATCATTAAGTGGAGGAGGTTTTTAAGCTGATAGTGGTGCTTCCCCTGGTCATTCAGGTCATTATCACTACAGGGCTTGGCTTTCCACATGCTGCCAGACTTTTGGAGATGTGTACTTCTCCAAAACGTACACTTCCAACCCCTGAGATTCTCAGGTCCATTAAATCAGTGGCGGCTCAGAACAGAGATTTATTTATCGCTCCACAGCCCATGTGGTCAACTTTGTGATATTCTAATGTGGAAAGAGGAAGGCCAACTGGGAGAAAAATTGGATTTCCAGCAAGAAGTCTATGATTTATTTTGCGTCTAGATTGCTGTTTCAGAGGTGGTGATGGAATAAATAAGTCATATGCAAATTTGTAAAGCTCGTTTTGAAATAAACATTTGGATTCTTGCCTTGTTAGTATTAAAACTGTAGGAACTTTGGATGCTTTCTCCAAAGGCAGAAATCCCAAAATCGTGTTAAATCAAGTCAAACATTTTTGTAAGTTTTCAGACGATATAAAAAGCAATTGCTGCAGCAGATTACAAAAGATACCCCAACCACTTAAGGCTGACCTATATCCTGCCATGCTGTATGTCTATTTTTTGTATGTCCCAAGTGAATTTAGTTTAATCTAAATAAAGTACTTATAGACCACAGAGACTGAAACAAGATCTGAAAATGCAGTGCAAGATTCACAGTGCTCTCACATACCATCTGAGAGGAAATGCTTTATTGACAACAGGATCTTAGGAACACTGATACTTACTAATGGTCAGCTGATTTCTTGTTCTAAAGATGTAATCCAGTACAGGTAATCATTCAGCTGACTTGATGGCATAGAGAACAGAGAGCACAGTAATTATAAATAAACTCTTCACCATTATTTCCACCACAGTTCTGCCCCATTTGTGCAGAGAAAGTACAGAAATAAACAATGAACCAATACAGGAAGAGATTGATTTGTAATTATAGTGAATCTTTCTTTTCGAAATTGGATCACAAGTTTAGTTTTTGAACATTTTATGTTTCCAAATGATTTATCACACCTGCAGATTACTAAAGTGATACCAGACTTTGGAGAAAGTTCACTGAACGCTGTCTTCTTCTTCTTCTCATATTGTAGGTTTGTCTGTCTGTTGTGATGAAACTACACAGCTGGGTCATGAGTGCATACAGAGAAAGACCACAACAAAAAAAAGCAGCAGAACATCATGAAGCATATTTGCCATGCAGATTTCCCTCATTCATCCTCCCCCACTCTATTTCATCTTGCTGATTTCCAATTGATTTGGGTTCAGTGTAGCTCCTGGTCCAAAACCTCCACTCCACTTGAGCATTCCCACAATGGTATAACAACTGTAATTGGTCTCCTGTGGCTTCAGAGCCCCTCGCCTGTTTCTTCCATTAACACCACCACAGAGCTGCCAGGCTGCTGTCCATGGTGCTGATCTGTAAATGATGGCTTTGTGATGGAGGATGCCTCCATGCTGCTCAGTCCTCTGTCACACACACAAACTACTTTATACTTTTTCCTGTCTTATGAATAACTGCTTTTGTGGAAGTCACAAAAACATGTTACAAAACCATGAAATGATCTTTTGTAGTTATAAAAAGGGAGACAGAAAGCTTCACCTGAATGTGATCCAACAATAACAAGAATGGCTGTGGCGTTCTTAGCAAAATATTGACGCACATTTTGAATGATTTTTAACAGTGAAGTTGAATGGACTTACTACACACTATACATGTCCTCTTGTATACAAAGTGCACAGATATACCTGGCTTTGCTGTTTCTTTATTATCTGCCTTAAAGGGAGGAGATATGTGTGTTTTGTGTTGCCTCGTTCCTATTTTCGCCAACGCAGCCCAGTGGGGAATTGTCATACCTAAACTGCGTGTCTTTGGGTATTATACACTATATTTCTACTGTTCAATTATTTATGGCCCTCACACCAGTGCTATGCGGCAAATAAATAAATAAATAAATAAATAACAGCAAGAAAGAAAGTTGGAGGTTATACCACAATGTCTTCCTATATTCTCCACAGAGAGCTGTGTCAAGGTTGTCTTTACTGTCATCAGTCTTGTGGGTGTTATGTTTGATTTGTGATCATAACACAGGTCTGCAGGAGAAAAGAGGAGGGAAGAAGTGAAAAAAAAACTGTTCTACTCTTGTATTTAGTCAAATGTCTTTGACTAAATATCAATCAAATTGTTCTCATTAACAAAAGACACGTCTGTCCTTTGTTCACTTTAATTAGCAGCTGCAGCTGAAGTTGGAAAAAACTCCCCAGCCCCGGATCATTAGTATTTGCCAAATGCGCCGCCACTTTGCTCCCTGTGGTTTCACCAAATTCACACTTTACTCTCTGTAATGAACTCTTTTGCATCTCTACCTCATTAGGCTTACGGAAAATATATATATATATTAACCGCTGAGGGGCCAGAAGGTGACATAGCCTCGCCTTTGATCACCACCCACCCTTAAAAGCGTCTAATTGCTGGCTTGATGCGGAAGTTTCTGACCTGAAACAGCGGCAGAGGGCAAAAGACGCACAGGCTTTTTGGACACGCTGCTTTGAACTGTATGGACTGATTGTGTTTGCCCCTCTTAACTTGTCACAACCCAAGCTGAATATGTTCTGACACACTGAACGGGGCGTGAACGTTTCAAAAAAGGCTCCTATTCAACTAAGTGGATTCAAACTGGAGAGATAAAGGTGGAAACCGAAGGGATTGCAGCGGCTCCTCACTCCTGGGAACTGAGACACATATGTAATTTGCTGATAAAGCTGCAGCTTCACGTCTCCTCTCTTTTCACTTTTTCTTCTATGAATGCGTTATTCTGATTCAGAGCACCAAACTGGCTCATTTCAAGCAACACCTCTGCACAAAAAAAAGAACCAGAAACTTTCTGCTTATCATCCATCTTACTGGCTGTCGGCGCGCAGGCACAAAGCGCACAATGTACAGCCCAGCATACTCAGAGGCTGCGCCTATAGCGCTTTGATTCACCATTGGACAACTCGTTTACATAGCTTTACTACAGGTGGGTGGCGTTTCATGTCGCTCGGTGCTGGAATAACTCTGGAGCTCAGCCGCATGCAATTATGAGAACGTCTCCACATGAGGCTTTTCAACTGGCAGGTTTTAGGAGAAATAAGAAAAAAGCGCAGATATTCTCGTGGTTGTGTGTGTGTTAGAGAGAGGGAGTGTGTATATGAGGGGAGAGAGAGAGAGAGAGAGAGAGAGAGAGAGAGAGAGAGAGAGAGAGAGTCAAAGTTGTGTTCAGTCGGCTTCAGGTGAATATTTCTGTATTGCAGACCTTTGCTATATGGGACCATGAACTCATCAGCAGGTGCAGGAAACTATCGCAGGGGATCCGTCAAAGGAGAGAAGGTAATTTATATTTTAAAACCTCCTCTTTTCACTTCTTACTCACATACAGCCGGCATCTCTTTTATAAGCATGAGGTTTTAAAAATCCACCGTGGCCAGTTGGCACAGTGTTATTGGAGTACTTCTGAAGGAAGACGATTTTATCTCCTTTGGCCAGGACTGAAAAGGGAGACGATCAGAGTCGTGTTACGCGTTGTTTGGATGTTGAGGTGTTGCTGTTTTCCGGGTGTTTTATCTTGATTTTAAACTTTGAGGCACTTTCTTCTGATTAGATCAAGAGTTTCCTTTCTGTGTCTCATTGCACAAATGTTTCAGTATTCTGTATTTAAGTGCAGGGTCACTTTTATCTGGGGGGGTTTTCTGGAGACAATTAGTGTCACTGTTCTGCAACACATCCCTCTGCTTGTGCCAAGGCAGAAAATGTGTCTTCCTTTGTTGTTTTCCACTTACTTTCAGAAGTTAAGGCTCAATAGACCAAATCGTTTGATGCGATTGTTTTCATGGCCTAAATTGAGTGTCTGTTTACAGCTTGTTCTGTCAAGCCGATCAGGTTGTCCTGATAAGAGCCTGGTTATCATTTTCTATTCCCTTACAGCTCTGACTTGATGTTTTTACCAACTCTGTACATCTGCCAGATTGTGTATTACCTACTCGATGTTCTCACAGAGAAACATCATAAATCAACCCATAGGGGTACAAAAAAACAAAACAAAAAAAACATCTTGTCTGCCAAGTAATGCCCCCGCAATAGCACTCCCATAATACCATTTCCGAGCAACACTCACATAAAAGATCCAAAGTTATCTTGAATTACTCAGGCAGACACATCGATTGCGGTTTCAATAAGGGACAAAAATATGGTGAAGCATGAATCACTTTCCCTGCGTGCATTAACTCCGTATGAGGAGGAGATGTGAAAAATTTAAATTGTGACAAATCTGTCTGCCTCTAGGGGGCATGTCATCCCCAAAAATGCTTTCAGACTTTCAGATCCCAGGCTGTATATAGTAGGCTATTTCTAGGTGTTTCTGTCAGCTGAATGAGACCTGTAGAGCCACATGCACATTTCACTTTTTAAAAACATATTCTTTGTTGTCTTAGATAAAAGAAAAAATATCTCCCTTGTCACTAATGTCCTGAGAACAAGTAGTTAGGATGTAGAAAGCTCAGTGTTTTGCCTCATCAGTGAGTTCATTTAATCATATTTGGATCACACAGTTCTGTTGTTATGTTATGTTTGGTGTAATAGTGTGTCATTTAGTCTGGTCAAATGAGAATGTGTGGCTGCTTTCTGTGGGGATTCACTCATTTGTCAGTGCAACTGTATTTGACTGACTCTTGATCGTCTTATCATCCCATGCTGGAGTTAGTTTGCCCTCTGCTGGAAGCTCAAAGTTGCACACTGACTGGAGATCAAGCTTCCTTCTTTTCCAGTTTGTCGGCATCTTGACAGGTTTTTCTCTTCTTACTTATAGGCTTTACAAGCCCCCAGTCAGTTCTGTCTGTACATTCCACATTTCTGCTGACACCATTTACATCTCAAAGTTTCTGGGCTGACGGGCACAGCCTGTTAAATTCTTGCATGATATGTGGTCAATTTGCATAGAAAAGAAATCATTAAGTCTGGCTGTGGATATCTAAGCTGCCCTCCCTTTTCAGAGAATAGAGCAAATTTGGAGAAAATGCAGACGTGGCTTCACTAAAATTCATTACGCCTGATTGGATGTCATGATCTTGCCCCTGAGAATGAGAGAACTCTGACTTACAGAGACTTACCAGCTGAATCTGCATGGATAGATTCATGGATAGTAACTGCAGCAACTTTGAATAGGTTACAGTTTGAAGAATAAAAGTTAATTTTTCAAGTCAGTTTTTCAAGGGCCTATCAAATAAGGCATCTCTCTTCTTGGATGGGGAGACATGCAATGGATGTTGTGTGCAGAATAAACCAATAGAGTAAAATTACAGTAAAGACAATAAGGATGACAAAATTAAAGACAAATCATAAACATATATGAGGAATATAATAGCAACTTTGGGTATCACCAAACAGACCTGAGCCAAACAACCTCCTCTCCAACATGGAGACTTTGAAAGAGGACAGATTAAGCAAACACATAAGAGTGAATCTCAAGCCCACCATTCACACAGGTAGGAGAAAAGAACAGACACACAGAGGGAGGGAGAGAGACAGAGGAAAGGCTGAATCCCCTGGAGGACGAAAGTCTAGATCCAAACAGCTGAGGCCCCGACAGCTAGAGAGAGATCCCAGGATGGCTGATGGTCCAGCACAGAGAAACCTGAGTGAAAAGAGAGGCCACTGAAAAGGAACTAGGGAGAGGAAGAGAGAGATACCTACTGTTTTTCTCACAGAGATCTCAAAATCACAGGACATTACAACAATTATGGCATTTCAAGCTTTTAATCCCATCAAATCATTCTAATAAACCACCACATATCACTTATGCTCAAACATTTTTTTAGGAGTTAAAATGATGCTTTGGTAATTTATAATAAGAAAGATGCAGCTTTAGCTGGGAGATGCACTGAGTAAAGTACTAACTACTTTAGATTAGTGGTTGTTACCAGAACTTACCATGTGATATACTGTACACTAAAATGTGCATGTTCTACCTGCAAATTGAGGTACATTGAGGTACATTACGGTGTCAATGACTGTTGTCCACAATTATCCTGCATTTAGCCTTTTGCATTGTTTGTTGTCAGATTGTAAGATGCTGCTGCTGATGTTGTGAAGTGTTTCTGATGTTTTCTGTGCTGTGTCAAAAGTGCTCTGTGGAAACCTGTATGTTTGTTGTTTCTCGTATCTTGTAGTGGTTTAGGATACTGTACCTGTTTTAATACAACAAACTCCCATCAACAACCTTTCATCCATCATTTTTATTCATAATTCAAAGTGCATTTTCCTTTTACGATTTTTTAAATGCATTTAAATCAGATGGAAAGGTTACTCTGTATCATTTAATCATATTTAGACATACCCCAGATTGAATCCGTGGCATCCATTTGTACTTCCTATACCACAGAGCAGAAAATACACTTCATATTTTGCCTCACAGTGACTTGTCTCATCTGTTGTGGTGGCTGCCTCTGGTGTTGCCCATTGTCTGATGTTTTCGAGGCCAGTACCTTTCTCCTGAGTCTAGACTTCCATCATTTGCATTTACTAAGAAACGGAGAGGCTGCTGACAGCGCTCTCTGTTTCCAAGTTACGGATGGTATTGTTTCATTCTCTGCAGATATATCCACATTCCAGTTACTGTCTAAAATGTTCAGGCACTCAGTTGTTTAAATCTTTTATAAGTGTGTCTGTGGGGTCATGATGCGTGTTCTTATTCAAGTATATTTTGTGTGTTATCAGGGAACACAATCATAACTTTGATCTGTTTGATCAGGTAAGTTTTGAGTGAACCTTTATCAGAGCTGTTTGAAAGTATGTGTCAAAGATTCACTGGCACCCTGAGCTGAATGTTAATGTTCCCCTGGAGTAGAATTGTACAGACAAACTTTCACTCAAACGATTTGTATGCAGCAGGAATATGTACGGATGAAATGCCTTTCAAATGCATTCTGTATTCATCTAGTGAGCTTCTGTGTTTCTGCATTGAACCATTGCACTTTGAATCGGCTGCTTAAAATGTTTGTATTGCTGCCCACAGCCACTATTAGCCGTGAGAAAATTACTTTCATTTTCCTGGTGTGTGCACACACACGTAGTACGTGCACATCTCGGTATCATCTGTTTATTTTATCCAATGACCGTATTGAGAGTGATAATGCAGTGACGAACAATAGCACTTTGTTCAATGAAATGAAATTCGGAGACAGAGAAACAAGCAGGGACACACAGCAGTAAGGGACAGGACCACTCAACAGCAGTCATTCGTCACCACTAACTGCTGTGCCTAGGGTTTGGCTCTCCGGGGAAGGTTTGCTGTAGATGAGAACTATGTTTATGAAAGCTGTCCAGGTTTTGCGGCTTCTGGTCACCCTGGAGCACCTAAGGTTCTTCATCCTGGACACAATCATGCTCTCGCATTGCTCCCTGGGGTGCAAGGTTCATCTGTAACTGTCAGTGGTAACAGATGACCCGATAGAGCTCTGTCTAGAGTGAAGCCACTTGCATCTTGCTGATAAAGACACATCATCGCCCGATATCCACGTCTTCCTGGACTCATTCCTATTCCGACAAACAGCGTTGTGTTCTCTATTCATATCTTTGCACCACTGCACTTCCCTGAGCTCAAAGAGGGGCTGGTCTGAGAAGCATACCAAGTACAGCAGTGTGAATCTTTGGGATCTACAGGGAGGAGCACTGGTGGAGGATTCTTGGGGCCTTTGAGTCAATTAGGCAGGGAGGGTACTGTGGTCTGGCTGAAGGTCAAAATCAAAGCTGGGCTGAGGACATAAAGGTTTGGCGGTGTCATGGGACATAAAGTTATAAACTGAGGTGAGATTATACTTTCATGCTGTACTGTAGCACACAGACAGAAACACTAATGCACATTTCTACACATAAATCCTTTGAAAGTCCATTTGGGTTTGGACCTTAGACCCTATAAGTTTACCTAATCTTTGTATTCATTATCTATTATCGCATATCCTTTGAAAGGTTGCTGTGGGCTGGAGCTGATCCTAGCTGACATTGGATGAGAGGTGGGGTACACTCTGGACAGGTAGCCAGTTCATCACAAGGCTGAGACAAAGAGATAAACAATTCATGCTCACATTCACACCTACAGGCAATTTAGAATAACCAATTAACCTATTAGCCTGCATGTTTTTGGACTTTGGAGGGAAGCCAGAGTACCTGGAGAGAATACACGCAGAAAGGTCCCAGCCACAGAAAAGCTGGTGGGTTCAAACCCAGAATCTTCTTGCTGTGAGGCAACAGTGCTAACGCAGTGTTGCTGCTCACAGGAAAAAAGCAATAGCAACACTCCATTAGGGATGATTTGCTTCTTGCAATCCACATTGAGCTGTTTGGTATTTACCAGCCTTATTTATTGATCAGATTATGATTTATCAGTTTAATTCAGCAGCTGTAGACACCAGTTAGGCAGATGCTCTTAGATAAGCCAAAACCTAAACTGATGATTTCATTATCCCTGTGGTATCTGGTAATAAATCCAGCTTTCTCACTGGAACTTCAGAGCCATATGTGCTTTAGGCATTTCCTTTGAAAATGCTGATATGCATGATTTAAAAAGACCAAAACACTCGCTGTCATTGGGATATAAACCAATATGTCTCCTTCAGTTTGTCCGTGCTATCGATCATATAGATTTTATTAATGGCGTTGTTTTGACATCAGCTCTTAAAATGCTTTAATGGCAGCTCACGTTTTGCAAAATCAGCAGGAGGTGACAGATGGAAGAAATTAGTAAACCAGTGCTCTGTAGTATAAGTAAAGAAATCTGAACATGCATTGTTAATCTTCTGTCAGCATGATAAAACACCACATCACCTACATGCTTTACAGCAATAACAGCGCTGACCTTTTGCATTAATTGCAATTACAGTGACTTACTGTGCACTGGCGATGTTCATAATCATACAAGTGTATGTCATGGCTGTAAATGTGACAAAAATGAATGCGGCGGATGACCAATCAGGGGCTTGTTTAAGGGACCTTGGGAAAATGCCATGGCACAAAATCAGCTTGTTAACAGCAACAGCTATAACCGCAACCACCACGTCCTATATTAACTCAGAGGACCAGTCACCAGAGCAATTATTCTCTCAGATGAAACCTTATCTCCTGTGCTGTGCATGCAAATATGAACTTTAGCTCATCTTTGTCCTTGATGTAGAGTATGGCTTTACATGGTGGTCAGGCTATCATTAAAACAGCTCTAAACGTGTAGCTGTTCTCTTTTGTTTTTGTGTTTTTAATTTCAACTTGTCTCATGTCACCTGATTACTTTTAACTAAGTGTAGCTCTTTATCAACTGCTGCTGTCATCTTGGGTTTCTTGTCTGTGTGCATATCAAACATGTAAAATATGAGCTGAGACCCGGCAGTCATTAGTGACAAACTGCTGCAGCTGAAGGGGGGAGATTCTTGCTTCAAACGGGTCCATGAGTCACAGTCAAAAAGAATTTCAGCTGACTTTAAATATAAGTATTTATGAAGCGCCATGAAACCTCAGACTAGTTCCTGCCACAGGGTATAAAACATACCTCTGTCCGTGAAATGAGAACATAGGCATTTCATTATTTTATTCACATTTCCACTGAAGAACTGGCAAGGTCATTTTGAGATAGTGCACATTTTGCTCATGAATGTGAAATTAGATACCGGCTTTCATAGCCGTGAAGTGTAAAACTTGAGGCACTGTTCTGCGATGTGATGTGCTTTAATGACCTTGCACCTCATATGTTCAACATTCACACTGCCTGAGCATGTTGAGTTCACACACAAGCAAAACGCTGAACAGCAGCATCAATACGAGCCATGATTTAGCCCCTGAGCCCATATCTGACCGGGGCTTGAGTGTAGGTAGCCTTGAGATTCACTGCTCTTCTCCTCAGTGCACCAGTTTAGTGAATGAGTTATGAATGCTTTCCTATACGAGCTGTCTGTGCTTGTCTTCTCAAGGTTTGGTGCTTCTTCCCTCCGGCTTTTGTCATATCCACTTGAGCAGATTAAATTCAGAAACAAGAGGACGGTTTGGATTTCCATTGAGAAATATGGCCAGTTTTCTAAAAGCTATTTCATTCCCTCTTTCCCGTGGCTCCATGTTGTGGTTTGGTTGTATAAACTGGTAATTCACTCTCAGCTTTGGGATTCAATACACAAGGCACAAACGCTACATAAATAAAGAAGCAGTGTGGCTCATGCCAGACTTCTGTCCTGTTAGCATGGCTTGATGGGTGTGTGTGGGTGTGGGTGTGGGTGGGTTGTATTTTATGATGTGGTAGACAGGCAGCATAAATATTACTCGCGCTTAATCACAACCCAGCTGCAAAGACGACTGAATTGATCCATCTCTTGGTAATATGTGTGCACACTCAGATTGGAAAAACACACACCTACATACACACACTCAAAGGGAAAAATGCCTAGCAGGCAGTATTGGTACTGATGTGCTGAGAAACAATTTGTGTTTATTGTTTATATATACAGTATATATGTGTATATGCATGTGTGTGTGTGTGTGTGTGTGTGTGTGTGTGTGAGGGACTAATTTACTTACTCTATTGAACTCTTGCTGGGAAAAGTCTTGTTGAGATAGTTTAAGTGTGTGTGAAAAAGAGGGAGCTTGCGAGCGAAGGGGGTGAGCCAAGGAGGGAGGGAGTAATAAGGACGGGAGAGATAAGTAGCTGTTTGGAGCAGCCGAAGAGGATGAGATGCACCCCGCCACCCCCCCATCACACACACCTCCTATCCCACCCCATCGCCCCCCTGTGGAGGCGATGCCAGTCTGTGTGATTGATTCACCCTGAGAGAAGAGAAGGAGGCGCTCTCTTGTTGGGCTACTGGACCCCCGGGTCATCCTCTCCCTTAGCTGTAGGGGAGGGAGGGAAAGGAAGCGGAGGAGTGTGTGGGATGTGTGTATGTGTGTGTGTGTGTGTGTGTGTGTGTGTGTGGACAGGGGGGTGGGGGGACTTCTCAGACACCTCCAGCAGCTCCAACTTCTCAGCACAAAGGTGTGAGCACAGCGAGGGGGAAAGGCAAGTGGCACTTTTCACCATGTCTGTCCTCATAGCCACCCAGCTGAAGATAGACACCAGCACTGCTTCCAGAAGGGTAAGGGGCCCTTTTAGCATGCATGGCACGCTGTGGGGGAATGTCTGTGTTTATGGGTGAGTCTCCTGCTGCTGACAGAAAAGGCTGCTGGCTGTTTTTGATAGCAACTGGACAGGCGGGAAGGGAGCGGTGGGTCCCGACGTCCCTTCTAAGGATCATGACAGACAAATGCTTCTCGTTTTAATTTCAATCTCTGACTTCTGATGAAGGATTGGTTGCATAAGCTGCGCAGAATGCTTAGTGCCTCATTGTTATTCTTTGTGATGAGTTGCCAGTTAATGACTTGAGTGTGAATTAGGAATCGTGGGGGGAAAGTTGGATAGAAGTATGTATGTATTGTTGTTTGAGATATTTTCCAAATGATTGATTTGCACTGCTTGCTGGCATGTTCTGAATGCAAACACTTTGTTTGCTCTTTGTTTATGTGAAAATCATTTTGAGGTCAGCTAATTGCTCAGCATTGGCTCAATGCTGACTTAATGCTGCGCTCATACTTTCATGCAAATGAGCTGCGAAAGAGATTGATGAGGAATTAGAAGTTTAGGATAACTTTTAAATTAATTAGGGTCATGTAAAATGTATGAACAGCCACAGTCTGTGGGTAATTATTGAAGGTTTTCTTGTTGTTATTAGATAAAGGAATGGCTTGCGGCTATGGCTCCAAATCTATCTCTTGCAGAGGAAGTATACTCTAACACAAATATTTTGACATTTCTCAGTGGTTGGGATGGAAAGATTTATGTATAGCCAAATGGAATATTAAATGACCAAAAGGGTGTTACGGTATATATTGAAGCAAAGAAATCATGCCCACAAAGTGAATGAAAAAGAGCGAGAGGGTAGTTCAGATTATGTCTCCCACTTCTCATGCAATAACCACCGTCATTTCATTCATCACAGCCCCCTTTCAGCACTTGTTTTGCTACCCACGGTATCTATCCACACACACACAAACACACATGTGACAATAAATTCTTACTGACACGCTCTCTTGTTCGGGTCCTCCGCTCCCTATCTCCCCCTTCCTTCCTCCTTCTCCTGCTCATCATCTGCTGCTGCCACAATCCACAACTGTACTCTGCTGCTCCCCTCAAACGTAGCCACAGTCTATTCTACCACATCAGCCAGCATTAAACTCCATTTCCTCAGTGACTTATCTGCTACCATTTCAATTTGGGCTCAGTACATAGCTTCCCTTCATCCGTAATGTATTGGAAGATTCAGCGCTTATTATCTGTAGAGGATAATAACGTGCCAGTTCCAACAGGCAACATGCTCAGCTGGTTTCAGTCCAGCAAAGCAGTTAACAAAGTTGGATTTTACACACGGCTCAGTGGAAAATGAGTTTAGAGCAAATTCGAAATGAGCATTTACTTGAATGTTTACCATAATGTGAATTTATGAACATTCATGAAATGGATAATTTACAAGAGAGTATGTGTTTATGCTTGTTACATTAGCATATTATCAGGTAAAAAAAACTGAATTCAGCAACTGCCTCCGTGATTTGTGGAGGCTTTCTGCTTTTGTGCATCGGGCGGGGCCACAATTGTAATAAAGTGCCATGACTTGCAGCACACAGTAATTGAATTTGCATCCTTACATGGGCCAAAATGAAACAAGTGCTGTAATATAATGTTAGGGTGTAATTCAGTGATAAGGGATGTATTCCTCTGCTCAGCCATATTGACACTAGGCTTCAGTGAGGCATAATTAAATTTTGATAAGACACTGACAGAGGAAGATGTTTCTATCATGGAAGTAAGAAGTGTGATCTCTAGACATGTTTAATATAACACTGTGAACCCTGACTTTTGTCACCATTAATTTAATAAAGGAATACAGACTTCTATCTATCTATCTATCTATCTATCTATCTATCTATCTATCTATCTATCTATCTATCTATCTATCTATCTATCTATCTATCTATCTATCTATCTATCTATCTATCTATCTATCGGCTGATGTAGAGCTCTAATAAAAGGCTCATTCAAGTAACAAAAACATAACAATTCTTATTTTCAGCTGATTATACACTAATGAATACAACACTAGTGATGTATATTATATTCCATGGCTGCCAAACTAAACTAGAGCCCCCTAAAACGTACAAACTGGACCTTTAAAGCAACATTAAGATTTGGTATTTTTTGTGATTTGGCACCTCTACAGTTTGTACTGTACTTTATTTATACACAGCTGTCATAAATATGGACAGCTGTCTTATTACATTACTTCTCATCAAAAACTAGCGACAGTCAACAGCTTTGCTAACACAACTAAACATCAAACAAGTGTAACAACACAAGAAATAGCAAGCCTGCTAACATTACTTACTAGACCAACAGCAAGAAGCCCAGCTCTGTGTCTGTCTTGCAGCCTTTATTTCACAAAGCTTTCGCCAACAACTACAAACCAGTCAGAGATTCACTCTTGTCTGGCAGCCCAGTAACATTGACTGCCAGATCAGATCCGGTTGTGGCTCAGCAGGAACAAACTTTCATTCCATCAGAATACTCTGTAAATCACAGAGTTGATGAAAGGACTGGAGGACATCAGAGGGAAAACCAGAAAACATTTCTTTGTAAAATATGATCAAGTCTCACCAAAATTGAGTTGGTGTGTGATTTAATGCCATAAAGTCTTACCATAAACTGTATAAATAAAAATATACGTTGTCTCTGTGATGTCACCCATAGGCATGAAGCCCAAAGTGTGGTGGCTCTGGTCGTTGCTATATTGGCAGTCCTGCTTTTGCCGGCTCCCAGCTAATCTAAAAATGGGCAAAGACACGGAGCGTGGGTGGAGCTGATGTGGGCTTAATGAAGCCTGGTTACCGAAACCAGCCGCATGTGGCACGTGTAAATCAATATGGCCAAGTCCACAACCTTAATCATGCACAACATTAAACCTTAATATGATTTGAATGGGTGAGTTATATACATTTTCTCCCCACGTACAGTTGTTGGGTTTAAATTAGCTATAGAGACCAAATTCTTTCAAACATGTTTATTTCTGCTGTGAAGTTGGACATTTTAATATGGGGTTTTATGGAAATTGACTTGCTTTTGTAGCCAGCCTAAAGTGGCCATTAGAGGAACTGCAGTTTTTGGCACTTCACTACATTGGCTTCATGCACTTCCCCCCCAGGGGTGCTGAGTGGATATGATAGAGTCACCATTCACTATTATCCATTTTGAAGTTATCATTTTAAGGTACAGGGTTTAAAAGCTACAAAATGGGGCTTTAATTCATCAAGTAAATGTGAAAATATTCCTACTTCCTCTCTGGTGACCTATTTCTTGCTCTCTCCCACTAACTGCCGTTAGCAGCAGTTATGACCTGGTATATGTTTCTTTGGAGTATGAATTCAACAGGTGGAACATATTGCACCTTTAATGGAGTTTGTCACTCCTATTATTATTCCCTGACTTACTACTTTTTGGGGGATCATTTTGCTCTAAGAACTACAGTTCCCATAAATTGGGGTCTCTAAACAGGAAGTGTAATGTTGCCATGGAGTCAGTGAGTTAGCTGTGGGCTACAATTTGAGCCCCATTTTTTAAAGCTTATATTTGTTCACAAATGGGCAAATTGGCCCCATAAAAAATATGCCGAATTAGCTATTAGCAGTTGTTGTTTGCAATTTATACATTCATGTACAGACAACTATCAGTGGATAACTTTGATACTCAAGAAAAGTTTAAAACGTGGTGATTCTTAGGGAAGTTCAGGAGTCATAAGCAGCGTCTTGTTTCAACGATTTCTACGTGGATTTATGGACGTTTGTTCGTGAGATAATAATATCATCGGAGAGTGTAAGTAACTCTGAATCTAAAAATGTGTGTATTGTGTTTCTCTGTTAAAATGTGACTGAGTTGTGTCTCTGAGAAGGAGTACGGCTTTTGACGCAAAGTGCAGCCATGAGCCTTACCGGTGTTTCGGTTAAACGAGTGACCGTGTCAAGTGACGATCTTTAGCCGAATGCGCCTGTGGGTGTTGTAGTTACAATGGCTTGAAACAGGAAGACGATGTGTAGCTGTCAAACGAGACAAGAAAGACAAGGAGATTTTTTTTTTTTGTCACTGTAACGTTTATGAAAGTAAATAAATACATAAACTAAGAGGCTAGAGTCTTCCTATTTTCAACGCCTGTCGTAACTATGACAACCATAGACGCATACGACTGTTAACACGGTCACTCACTAAACTGAAACACCGGTGAGGTTTTCAAAGTACTAACTGTATCACAGCTACCTCTGCTGCTGTTGTTAACCGAGCAGGGCCAATTACAAACTTCCAGAGCATGCACCTGCTCCTTTCACCTCATGCAACATCTCTGTCTTTGCCCCACTCCTCTCCCCTCTTTCTTCACAGTGTGAAAACCAATGATTTAAAGGGGTTGTCATGATGTATGGTGTGTATTTCCTGCTGGAAGTCTGGTCCTGATAATTGGACAAATTTGATGTATACAAACACAGTTTAAGTGAATTTATGACGTCAATGTGAGAGTGAACTGTTCATGACCCACTAATGGACTGTCTTGAGGACAGATTTAAAATGAAATAGGCCTACATATGTCCAGTCCACATCAAAGCAGGGGCATATAATCCGACACAAGAATAAAAAAATAAAAATTTTTGCCTCAGTTGGCTCTGCTCAGCATCAACGGAAATCATTACTGTGCACCTAATGCCAAATGGAAAATGGTGGGAAATTATGTAATTATGGTGGGCTGTAACTAAATCCATTCTGTTACATGCATGTAGAAAGGCGCAGTAATTTCCTTTTCTCAGCTGAGTGATGTTCAGAGGAAATTAGATATTACTGCACTCCCACCAGGCATTGATTGATTGATCTGTTTGCTCTTCCAACCAATTAATTTGTGTGTCATTTTGTTGTGGTTGTGCAGCATGCTGATGGAAACAAGTTAGCCTGTGGTGGCATTTAAGTTAATGCAAACATATGAGTGTGTGCATTACATTATATATAATGTATGATACTATGGAGCATGTTTGTGATGCAACAATGGGCTGAGCCTCGAGCTATTTGACCCAGTTAACATATTTAAGGCTTTATTTGTTACAATATACCAATTGTCACTGTGTTTTCTCACCATTTTTGCTTCTCAGGTTCTAGTTTAGTCTTTCTTGCCAATACAACTAAAGTGAATCATTTACTCAGTGGTGGGATTTGACCTGCAGGCTGCCTCAGAGTATTCCTGCACTCTGTGGAGCATGTGAGCACCAGTATTTTGTGATTATTGCATTTCAGCAATCAAGGGAAAACAAATGACTTCCTTCTGGCCCAGTTTCTTATATAATAAAATAACATCTGTGCATTTTCAGTTCAATTCTTTGTGTATAAATCCCTCACTGGAATCAAAAGTGAACTCACCCAGGAGAGATTTATGGCACCCTAACAAGTCATCACTCACAGCATCATAAACTGCATCATATAATTCAGATTAAAATGCATCTGTTATAAGCTTGAAACATAATTACAGTGCCCCATATTACACCAGAATACATTTTAGCTTGTACTGGCTCCAACAGCAGCGTTTAGCTACCCACAGAGATATTAGGTATTCTGCAGTGATCATCATCATTATAGCTGTTATTACATGCCTCTTCAATTTTTTGCCCCTTATAACACAGAGCTTGACTCCAGCAATGTTTGTGAGAGTGGGGGGAAGGTAGTCAGCTGCTGTATCTGCGAGGAGGCGATAGGGGAGTCAAGCTGAGCCCAGGCTCCCCGGCACGGTCCTGAGGGGAGCGTTAAAGCAGCCAGGCGGTTCACAATAGCTCCCCAACAAGGTGAGGGAGATTGGAAGACATCTATCAGAGAGGCTGGGATGGATGGCAAGTGACTCGGACCTATTTCCCCAGGCGCGCACAGACCCAGGGAAGGCATTTATGAAGTAGAGAAACAAATGATGACAGGGACCAAGGCAAGACACTGTATAAGAGGAAGCTGCTGGAAGCCCACATATTCAGCCCACAACATAAATCTCTGCTGCAATTAAAAAGCACGCAAAAGCACCCAGTAAAGTTGTGGTTCAATTGATTTATATTATACTCAAAGGGAAATTGATTCAAACCAAAGAAAAAAAAGGAAGTATAGGGATGAGTTTTAATTAGGCAAAGGCGGTAATGTCCTATGTCCTTGTTTTTGAATGAATGTCCAAACGTTTGAAATCAATATCTGTATTCCAGATTCATATCCTATTATAGAGGTTGCATTTATAATTCAAGCCATGAATCAGTGAGCCTCCAGCAGTTCTTTCAGCGTTAGAATTGCCTCACCATTTCTAACAAATAAAAAAATAACAATAATTGAAATTCACCTTTTGTTCAACATCAAATATAGAATATTTTAATTTCTGCCGCTTCAATCAGTCAGCCTTGATTACTCTTTAAAAACAGTTACAGGATAAATGTACAAGAATTTCATGTTATGATAACTGTCTCTGAAAAAAAGATTTCATGGTATTACAAATTGACCCTGAAGGACAGAAAGCAGAAGTTTTTTTAATAACTTTTTAATATTTTTTAAACTTTAATACTGTGGATACAAATGAACATAGTATGATAACCACAAATGTTCTTACCATGCTTTAAAATAAACTTGATTTGACTGAATGGGAGATGCAAAACAGTGCGTGGGGCTGTTTGGTGCTGTGCTTTAATGCTGCTTTTGAAGTTGTACCCCTGTGAAGATGACCTATTTCCAAGAAATACAGCTCGGCCTGGTGGAGTGAGTTTGAGCTGTCACAGTGTGAGGCTGAGGGGTGTTCGCCTGTGGCATTCATGACAGGGGTGGCAGAGATTTTAACACTTGGACTCAAGAGCTTTTTCCCCTCCCCTTCATCACATATAAGCCAATATTCTGCATTTACCAGAAAGCTGCACTGCTTTGGCCTCTGTGAGAACCTCAAGCATGAAATCACTTGCAATGTAGTGTACGAGCTGAATAACAGTTATGGATGTGGACTGACTGGAAATATATGATTGAAGGAGAGGAACTGCATAAATTACAGGGAGGAAGAGGCACTTTCATGGTTTAAATTATGACTGTAAGATGGGGTATTGGAGTAGTAAGTATAAGACTTGTAGATGCAGGAGAGAGGTTCGTATAAGTTATCTTGTATGAACACCAAAAATAAAATCCTTTTTAGACTTTTTCAGGGCTAAAATATTGTCTGCTTGTGTTTTATTAGGGAAATTGAAAGAAGTTATGTTTTTTTTTTAGCTTTATAAGATTAACTGAGTTTATAAGAGCTGAATCTTAGCAAACATGAACAAAAACAAGAATATTTGTTGTTTTACACCTTAAGTAGACCTCTTTAGAGGTATGTGGTCAGCCTGCTTTAATCCAGTGCGCCACAGAGAGGCAGTCTAGCTCCGTCTCCGGACCAAATACAATCATTTAGGAGAAATAAAAAAAAACATGACCCCGTTCATGAAATCATAAATGAGTACGAATTGTTCGTTCATCAGAGGGTTTAAATGAAGGTGAAAACAGGTGAAACTTCTGCAGTGCTGGCGCATGGGTGCGCGTAAAACAGCCACCCAGAGAAGTGCAGTGACAGTAACAGCTTCTCTCTGGTCACTTCTCATGCAGAGCGCGTCTGCGGAGAGTACCGCCGGGGCTCTGTGCGTCCTTCACACTCTTGATACGTGAGGACAGTCAGCCAAAAAAACAGAGCTGAAAGTGTGGAAACATTATCTTTTCGCTCTTGGTATTTTTGTGGACAATCGCCCGGAGTGTGGTGGTGATGGAGGGAATCGAATATCTGATCGGAAACTCAGCGCACCCGGCTGCTATCAGGCTGTAAGGAGGCACCAGGAAACTGAAGAGGGGGGGGGGGAGACAACGTGTTGTGAATACAGATGAGAGCAACTATTGACACCTTCAGCCCACCAGTCTGCTGCGCGCTTGGACAAAGCTAAAAGGGACATCGCTGCGAAGGATCCAGCTTTCTATCGGTCTATCAATCCAGGCTGTGAGTCATCCACTATCCATAGATGCTTATTTACTAGCTCAGTGTCTTCACCTTATCTTTTTTTTTTTTTTTTGCTCCATCCCGGAGGTGAAAACTGGCTGCCTGCCATCGGTTCTCCTCGAAGCGCGCAGAAAACCAATAGATCTGCCCCCTCCAAAAAAAAAAAAAAAAAAAAAAAAAAAAAAAAAAAAATCAAGCGAGACCCGTCTGTGGCTCTGACATGCTGTAAGTTGTTTTCATCTGGACTGGACCTATATTATGGCTTCGCTGTATCAGAGATTCACTGGGAAAATCAATACCACCAATTCCTTCCCGCACCCACCTGAGGCCAGTCACCTTCTCGGTGGGCAGGTTGCAGACGAGGAAAACGCAGCGAAGACCCCTCAGCAAGTCGGCGACGGCAGACCTCACGTCCAGTACCGCAAAAAATGCTTGAAGGAGGATGAGGATGTAAGACACTTATACTTTATTTGCCAACATACCCCCACCCCCCAACCCCCCTTATGAAAAATCTCCTGATGTGTAGTTTAGATGAATTCCCATTCACAGACACACACGCACACACACTCAGTCATAGGCCTGTATAGTAAATCCCTGGAGATATAGAAGCTCTTTACCGGTTCACTGGTTTCAAGAAAGTTTGTCTTTTATTCTATGACCACTGCACTCTTCCTTGAATTTGTGTTTTGTTGCATTGTAATGTTTTAGTTTAGTTTTTTTGTCATGCTGTCTTCAGATTCAGTTGGATAAACACCTAAAAATACCTTTTTTTTAGAGCATTGGCAGATGAACATGACGATGAAGATCATCATTGTCTGATGTGATTCTGATGTGAGCTGTCCGTGGTGCTGAAATTACAAACCTGACAAGGTTTTGGTCAGGAGTCTGTGATGTTCTTTTGATTTTTTTGGTTTTGTGTGCTCGTCACCATCTTGGCAGTTAAGGTACCAGAGCCAGATAATCTAAATTTAGCCAAAAGGGGAGATGTCTATGGGAAGTAAGGCCCCTTTGATGAGTTGCGAAATTGTCTCCAGCAGCCTTTGACCTACTGTACAGCTTGTATTTTGAGAGAGGTTTCACTTTTTTTGGATAGGAATCTTTTTATAATTTGACATTTTTGGAGCTCCTATCAAGCAACAATGAGAAGATCTGCAGCTTAAAACACTTATTTTATGTTTTCACTTCTCAGAGATGGTGGCTTTTCGCTTGGTGTGTTCATGTTGTTGTCTGTACCTTATTGTCATTATAGTTGTTCAAATATTTGTCTTCAAGTGACACAAAATTGAATTCCCCAATTATATGTGAGGTAAATAGTGAGGGCATTGAAATGAAACACATAGAACAACTCTTCTTTGACATATAATGCTTCAATCTCCAAATGTTTTTGTCTTTCTTGCCTTCTTCATGGAGGTATCTGGGAATGTTTGCTGTTTCTTTAAACCATCTGAAGCAGATATCCTCTGATTAGCCCATCTCAAGCCAAAGAGGAGACACCAATCAGTGAACCCAGCTGCTTTAGTCTTTGGTTAACCTGATGACACCAGTTCAAACCTACAGCAAACACCACCATACTTGACTGGCCTTTAATCTTTAAATAGCTGCCAACACTGTGATGTTTCTCTGAATTATTGATGTCTGTCACATCAAGAATGAAGTGATAAGGTTGGCAACAGGCTGAACGCTGACACTGCTCGGGCTGTCAACAACAACACCTATAGGCTGGACTCAGCGCTCGCCGTCATCCCTCTTTGCCTTTAAAAGCCTCTGTGTTCATTTTACGAGGCTCTTCATTGCTGGAAAGTTCCAAATCATGACTTTCTCTAGCAATTAAACGTCAGGATCACATTTTAAGAGTGTGACCAAGAGCTGTTATTATACTGCTGGGTTTCCAACATATTTATAAGGTTTGCACTGTTAACCTTGAGGTCACCTTTATTTCTGATGTCCCCCTGAGTCGTGCTGGAGCATGAAATTGCCTTTAGCCTCAGGAGATGGGGAGACCATTTCAAGGAGTGCTATTTCCGAACCCCTCCTGACTCAGTAAAAGTTTGAATACGCTATTGTTTGTGATTCCATTTATTTTGCAGACGAATAGGACAAAAATTGATTTGGAAATGTCTTTTGGAAATTAAATTATCAATAAATTATCCAGATATTTACTTGCACGGGTGTTCAGCTGATTTCTAATATCCCTCGGTTCCAGAATCAGGTTAAGCCTCTTTTTTTAATCCGAAGCTGGTAATAGAAATGGAAATAATTAGTTTTTTTTTGTAAACAACTATTTAATTCGTTTACTGCTGCGTTCTCCTGAGCTTTTAAGCTCAAAAAATGCAGGAACTGCATCTTTGTTTGTAGGAGAGATGTGTGTGTGTGTGTGTGTGTGTGTGTGTGTGTTGTGGGATTGATTAATTGTTGCTGTGCTTTGTGTGTATTTTGTGGCAGAGTTTGAGTCACCATAGGGAGACATCAGCAGTAGTTCTTTCTCCTCTTCACTACCTTTTACTGCAAATAGAAACCCAGGAGTGTGTTTAATTGATTGTTGTTGTATGTAAAGCTAAATTACGCTGACATTTTACCTTCAGACTGGAGCCAAGGGACACTTTCATGACCTGGCCTGTATTGATTTCTCAGCAGAGAAAATGTAAACATTCCTCTCTGTTTGTGTAACAAAAGATGACATGTGAGTCCACACAGTCTAAAAATGTATATCGAGTAGTTATTCATGCAGGTTCTCTTAGCAGTGTGGACACGAAGGCTCACCTCTTCCTCAGGAAGATTGACAGTTCTTGTAGGTTTGACTTCATTTTGTAATACATGTTTCAAACAACTTAGAAAAAACATAAAGATAGAATTAAAGAAATAGATGACAGAACAATTTAGTGCACAAATAACGAAGGCAATAAACATAAAATACAATAAAAACCATAAAAATAGTTGGAATATTTACTTTGAATTGTGTTTCTTTCTTCATATAAATCAAAATATGATATTAATATTTTTAGTTTTTACAATGACAGATTTAAAAGTTGTAATTCAAAGAATCAATGTCCATCTGACTCTTTCAGTGGCAGGGAACAATCATCAATCAGTGCCAGTAAAGGTAGTTTGACTTCTTGTTTTACAACATCAGATTACAAGTATATTGATGTTTATACTGCTGATCATCAGAGAAATTTATGTTTTATAAGCAAACATAAAATCTTTACTCCAAGTACCTGAACATTCCTGTTTGCTTATTGTGATTTTGTGATGGCTAATCAACTCTGAGCTCTGGGCTACCTTAATCTGAGACTGGCATGCTGCTCTATAATGTATTAGTAAATTCTTCCTGTGTCTAGGCTACAGATTTTTTTTGATTAAAAGTACTGTAAAAATATGTTTTACTTTTAATGAACAGCTTCTGCTTAAAATTTCCTTAGCCCACAACAATGGCAAAGCCATGGCTTTGAAGCATCAAGGTTACCCTTTGGGATGAACACAAAGAGCTATGAGCACTCTGAATTCTCTTCAGATATTAGCGCAGTGTTTATATCGTGCAACCATTGTATTTCAGGGTGTATTCTTGGCTGGATGTTGCAAACCTTCAGCCTGTAAGGCATCATTACTCCTGAATGGCTGTCATCTTTAAATTAATTTGATTACATTTCCCACTGGTGAAATTGTATTTTATCAAAGGTAAATTCCCTGTCTGCATAATTGTGTTTTTCTATTTTGGATCACAGGAAATTGAAGTTCAAAAGGAGTGAATCATAAATCACAGACTGTGTGATTTAATTCACATTGGATACCACTGCCCAGGGCACACGCACACACACACTCATCATCACACAACATCCTGCCAGCCCTCATATGCACTTAACTGTGCCTTCTACTTAGAGATACTCCAGATCTGAGTAAGACAGTTTGGCCCTGTTCCCGAGTCTTAGTTTAGCTCTCTGCTTCCTTTGAGGTCCAGGCCTCAGATAAATCAGCCAGACGGAGCTCAACAAGAGCAGCCAGATAAAAGAAAGAGAGCAGCGAGATGTGATAGGCTGTCCTAATTATCTCTGCGCAAGGCTAACTGTATGTTTCAGGTGACGACTGCTTACTGAAGGCTGCCACTGGCTTTGTTACCTGCTGCATTCACCCAAGATGACCCACCCCTCCCCTCTTACAACACAGTCCAGTGCTGTCAAAGCACGTGTTCGGGGACAATTTTATGGCTTTATTAGAGTCAACAGTTGGGAGATGAGAGGAAATGAAAGGAGAGAGATGCAACAAAAGACCATGGATAGATTCAGAACAAGGACTTTGCTTTTTATGTGTGGAAAAAACAAAACATTACAGTTCTTAAACCCGCATTACCTGATCTTGTATGAGTACTAGTGATGCCACAACTCTTCTCACATAACATGTATTTATTCTATCCATTGTCAATCTAAAAATATTGATTATAGCAGCTTTAAAGTCTTGGCTCAATCTAAAAAAAACAAATTTCAGCTAAAAAGCAGGATGCAAAAGTGTTTATTTTCAGAGCACTTACCAAAAAGCGAGGTTACAAAGTGCTTCATACTAGTAAACAAATTAAAATCCAAATATTAAAAGCTGTTTATAGGTAAACAAAAGAATGAATGACTAAATGAAATCAATCATAAAATAACTAAATCAGTTAAAAGAATGACAGGTTGTTGACCGTCCAGGCCTATATGAAAGGGCAAACAAGGCAAATGTGCTGTCACCCAGTGCTGCTCCTCCCCTCAGGACAGCACAGCATCCTCAGCAGGACCTCTTGCTCGGCGTTGCCATGGTTGCAAAGGTGGAGAGGGTGAGGCTGTAAGCTCTGGGAACACACACACACACACACACACACACACAGACACACACACTGCTACTGGATGGTGGCTCTGACTGCCATCTGGAGATGACGCAGCTCTCACATGGCACAGCATGAGTCCTGTGGTCGTGTCATGCAACATGTTACGTCCATCGTAACAAGCTGGTTTGTTTTCGTCATCCTCCATTTTAAAAACAGCCGTTCCCCTTTTGGCTCCTATATTATATATTCAATCAGCCTCTACTCCTGCTAACAGACTTATTCACTATCGACCTGTTTTTTTTTTTTTTTCCTTTGCTCCTCTGCTCCCAGAGGGCATCTCAACAGGTCATCCATCCCCCGCCCCGCACCTTGACGCTCTGTTGACACGCCATCGATCATACCCCACCACACTGCTCTCCCCCCACCACCTCCATGGACCTGTCAACAGAGCGTCAGCAGGCTGCTGCCTTGCTCTGAGACTGTCCTTCTTCCTCTTGATGATTTACTGTATTATTACACAAGCTGACAGTGGGTATTAGTCAGTGTTTAAATACAGAGAAGCCTTATTGCTCCCCGATGAGACAAGGATCGTGTAAAATGGTTGACTCTGAGCTTCAGTCTCTTGTGGTAGATTTTCTGCTCTGAAGATCATGTGAAGTAACAAGCACATGATCGGCTGTCATTAAAACTCCATGCAGGCATTTCGATTTAAGTTTTGTTTATATCACATATTAAATTCCCTTCCTACTTTTCCCAGATATTTTCATTTTAACAGTAGCTGTGTGTTTGAAATTTAATCCATTTAAATATTAATGCAGTTAAAAAAAAAGACTCCTTTTGTGAGCCTTCGTTTTTTGATCTTCTGCTTCTTGATGACAGTCACGTCGCCTCTCTGCTTTACACCGGAGATTAGCTCATCCCACAGATGTAACTTCACTGTGGATCTTAAAGATTTCTGCAGCTTTTTGGAACTTTATGAGTGTGCAGCTAAATATAACCGTCTTTTAACTCAGCTCGTTCCCATTTCCTTTCCTCCCTGTGTTCATGTCTCTCTTTTTTATTTATAAATTGAGACGTCTTTCAGGGCATCTTTGCAATGTTTGTCTTTTGAAGATTATCTTTATTAGTTGCGAGGTTGATAATCAGCAGTGCACCACTTTAGAGCAAATATTGTAGATCAAGTGTTTGTTGTTAAGGTGACAGTTTCTTTCAAGTGGACTGTGTCAGTTCATTGATGTTTAAAATGCCAAGCACATGCAGGAAAACCATTTTTATTGCTTTTCCGTGTACTGCGTCTGTTTTGCCACTAGAGACTGTTGTGTTCCAATCAATGCACCGACTCCACACTGTACTGTACACATACTGTACAGCAGGTGAGCTCAGGCTTTGTTTCTAGTAACTCACACAGCATATTTTCCTCTGCTGCGCCGTCAGCACCAATAAAGCCCAAAAATCCTACTTGTCCCAAAAAACAAACAAAAACCCAAGTTGCTATGGTTTCTAGCTTAACTAAAACCAACCAGCTGCCACAGATAAAAGTGTCTCATCCAGATCCAAGAAGAGGAACGTAATGTCATCGCTCATTAGGATTGGAAAGGTTATTTGGTCACCTTGATAAATCAGCCACATTTAGGGATTTCTGACCTGTACAAAGTGGCATCATCAGTGCCATCGCTTAATTGCAACATTTAGTTCAAGAGGGGGAATATATCAAATTATCATATCAGCTGCAGAGGCTGTGTGTTGAAACCAGAGGGTGCATTTCAGCTGCAGCTTTGTGTTCTGTCTTAGTGTTTTTGAGCAAGGCGTCGGACCTCTGCTAGAACTGAGACTCCATCTTTTGTCACTGCACAGCGGCGCTTCATGTCTGTTCGTTTTCCTAATCAAAAAATAAATAAATACGCAGTAGATCATTAATAATGAAGGCAGAACTTTAAAGCAAGTGAAGCAAATTTCTTCTATATCGTTTCTGTCAACTAGAATTAGAGCAGCAGACTGGAGCTGCCATTTCTCCCGAGTCCTCTCGCAGTCTCTTTCTGGGCTGAGACCAGGCAGCAATAATCCGTTGTGTCACACAGGCAGATTCCTTTATCGACCACGCCATGATACAGCAGCGACGCACCCCTGGGAGACACAAAAGCACACAAACACATCATTTAACTGGGACACACAAAGACACAAAATGGCCAAAGAGAGGTAGCACTGCAAAGTCAACAAGGTCATACTACAGGCAGCGTTGTAATTCCTGAAGAGAAACGACAAAAGGAGCAACAAGTAGCTGTAACTTTTATACATTTGTAGTGACAGGAAAAACATACTGAAATAGCTTGTGTTAGTGTTTAGAGCTCTGTCCCGATGCTTAAATATTGAATCATTCTCGAGGCTGAGAATAGCTGGTTAAATCCATCATCATTGTTTTTGTTTGGAGCAACACCATCGGCCCAACTGACTCAGACAGATGGAGAAACATGGTGAAACTTCTTTCCTGCCTCTGTCCAAAGTTTAAAAAATCAGCCTTGCAGCACCTCTAAAGCGGATTCATTAGCATGTTATGCTATATATACGCTCATTTTTTATTTACTGTTGAACAAGCTACCTGAATCCCTGTTTATGGTAAGCTAAACTCACCACCAAGCTATCAGCTGCTGGTGTTATCTACATACTGACCTTACAGACATGAGTGGTTAACTCTCTGCAAGAAAGATTTTTTTATTTTTATTGATCAAAAGATTTCCAGTTTTTAGCACTTCCGCATTGGCTTTGTTTCTCAGCCACGGAGGTTGCCGCTTGGTGAAATATCAAAGAAGTATCAAAAGCAAATGTACTCATTGTGCAATTACTTTATATGTTGTTTCTGGATTAATATGTGTATGTTACATTTTACTGCTGTAGTTTCTAAAGTCATATTCTATATGCTCATCGCGTGTTTGTAGTGTCTCTGTCCTGTCAGAATCACATTTTCTGTTTTCAGGTGTGTGACAATGTCATTTCCAGCTAATTTAATATGTTTTAAATTGTTCATCTATTTTATCTATTATTATTATTATTTATCTTTTTTTTTTTTTTTTTGACAGTACAGTACTTACTTTTGTTGAATGGTGACATCTTGAAGACGTTTTTCACATCGGTCACTTTAACTTGTCACTGCAGGAAAAGCACAGGTGCAACTAATAACATTAATGATGGCTGCGTTCCATTTAGGTGTGTCAGTAATCCATGTCATTAAATTAACATGTTGATACACCTACGCCCTGAAACCAGAAGCAGCCATCATACACCTGTGTTTGACAAGTCAAAATGTGTGCTGTGACACAAGTCTGTTGCTATTGGGTCACTCACAGAATGATGCCACGATAAACCTGGTCCTGCCTCCAGGCTCTGGTTTAGTCTTCTGATGAATAACACATGAGGTAGGTTTTCATGTTGCATCCTCGCAGGACCTTTCTGTGCATTCTAGTCTGTGAGGAGCGGCAGGAGAGAAAAGTTGTGTTCCTCCAGCCATGAAGGTGAGTTTGTAGATGGTGCTTCTGTTAGAAAGCTCAGCATGAAGGTGGCCGTTCAGACTCGGCATGGAGTAACAGGTTGTTTGCTCTGAATTGGAAGGGTTTGTGTGTATACGTGCTAACTTACCTCTTGTACAGTCATGTGTAGGTCATTGTCATGGTGGAGAGCTTTTTTCTGTCTGGCACATCCTGTATTGTGGTGCTTTTCCTGCATGTACATCATCATCTCCAGTCGATATTTCTCCCATGTTCCTCTAAGCCAAGAGTCAGAAGTATGAATGAGCGCCAGAGTTCCGGGGACGAGGGAAGAAGATTGCTTTTCCCTGAGCTGGGAGTCGAGCGCTGACTTCTGTGATGCTCGTTGTGGTGCTCATGTGGAGCAGAACAGAGATGGGGGAGATAATGATTGTTTGGTGTAGCGGAGGTGGAGAGAATGGGGGATGCTATTGAGTGATTCACTATTCTGGAGCTGGCAGCCTGTCAAATCGTACCCCACCAAAGACAGGAAAGCTGAAACAGCAATGATTGATGTTCCTCCCCTCGCTAGATTGGCTCTTGCATCATGGGAATACAGAGACTTTAATGCTGAATGTGTTTAGGAAGACGTCTCGCTGTGCTGACATTATGGTTTATGTGTTGAGACAAACATACACACCATATCAGCTTCACCGAGATGTTTGTTTTTCTGTCAGTCAGTCTGACTCTGTCAGTTCGATATCTCATAACATGTTTTATTGTTGTGTAGACCTCAACCTGAACCACAGTTGATTCAATGCATCTGAAAATCAATTTTTATTTACTTTTTAATTATTAGATTCAGCCATTTTTAAAGTTTCTACAGCTATACTTTGGGGTAAAGAGAATATTGTTTGAATTTGCATTCATTGTTTTCTCTTGAGGTCAGCACAATAAGCTGTAAATACGACACTGGCATATTATCACCTCATGAAGGTGTTTAATATGGTGAATGTGTTCACAAACAGTCGCCTATTTACTCATTAAGCAGAGCCGGAACAACATTAAGATTCATCTGAAGTAATTTCTGGCCACTTGATGAATAAAAGTCCAATACTCGCTCTCTTTTATCTCGTTTTTGTTCTCTACAAACTCCTGAGGGAAACGTCTGGTTCTTTAACAGCTAAACTCTTCAGTATGTTAACCTTCTACTAGTTAACTTGTCTGTCACTTGGTGCTGGGCGAGTAGCGCACGGTGTAATTGTGATGAGAATGATGAAACTGAACCAAATCAGTCAGCTGTAAAATCCAAAATAAAGAGCTGAAAGATGCTAAAATGCTCCGTAAAGCTGAGGGGAACTGCAGAGTCAGAAGACAGTTATTTGTCAGTCTGGCTTTATGAGCATCAGCTGTCATGTTCCATATATTTCTAAGATATTGTTAAGATAAGGTAGACTTTATTGATCCCACGTCAGGCAAATTCACTTGTTCAAGTGGGTCACAGTATACAAGATGGATAAGAAAAATACTCGAGGCTCAACTGGCAGAGTGGGCTCCCCACGTACGAAAGGCTAAGTCCTGTGCTGCTTTAAGTTATATGGATGACTCTGCGGGTGCAATGTCAGAAGTTTGTGAATCCTGAATATTTCTTCGTTTTCCAAAACTAAAAAGCATTTTCTACCTTCAAATTTTTTTAATCATTCATGAGCAAAAGAAGCTCAACAGGGAGAGAATGTAGCAGCTGTGACATTTTGACACTGCAGTTGGCATTCCTGCAGAGCCTTGAGGACACAGGTAGTATGTGTACTGTGAAGTGACACCTTAGGTATTGGCGTCACTGGGTCACAGTCTTCGTCTGTTTGACCTCTTTGAACCTTTATGAAATTCTAGCCTGAATCAGCCTGTAGCTGTATGAGGAGTGCTTTTATCAGTTCAGAAAGGTGCTGTTGTGGGTAAATTGCTCCTGGGAGAAAAGTAGAGGGAAGACAGGATAAACAACCCTGGGTAAAAAGCGCCATAAAGTGGCCCAGCTCTGTGTGTGGTGTGTAATGCTGATCTGTGCTGAACAGCAAGATGCAGCTAATGGCCCAGGTAAGTGGTTCAGTGCTGATTGTTGCGAAGGGGCCGAGCGCTTTGGCTTCATCCCTCCTCGCTCCCTTACTGGGGTTGTGTTTCAGAGATTAGTACTGTTGTCAACAGTTGTCGGACACCCTGTCTGATTCTCCCTCGGGGCTCTGACGTGACCTCCTCCGGTATGACGGCAGAGGTGTCAAGTTCTTGTTGGCATTCTGGGGACTCCTTGATGACATGGTCTTTACTTGAAAAAGCAGTGCAGTGTTTCAGTTAGGAAAAATCCGTGCCAACACCCACAGGCACGCACACAGACCCACGTGGGCACTCACTTCAACTTAATGTGTGGAACTTAGTGCTGAGATGCTGACTATGGGATTATTCTGACTGAGAGCTGAGGTGTGTCTCGTTTATGACTAGGTCATTATTCAGCGTCTCTCCCTGCATCTACATCACTCCTCGCTCTCCCCCTTTCTAACGCTGACACTCTATATGCAGCCACTCCGTCACAATGCAAACACGCAAGTTATCCCGGGTGGAGAGACTGTGGAAGGTGAGTGTGTTGAATATTTTCAGGGACACGTGTAACGCATGTTTGCCAGTTGTTAAATGTTTGCCATGTAAAGCTTTTTAGCGTCTTTCTTCTCTCCAGTTATGATTTTAATCAATCTGTCATTGAGCACGAAGGACATTTTCAAAAGAAATTACAAGCTGTTTCTATGCTTGAGGAAGTGTCAGAGCCGTTTATTTATTTATTAAGCTTTCAAACTGCCTGATGTTATAATGAGCACCTCAGATGACAGCCCGCGTTGTAAGTTGTTCGAATTTGCTGCAAAATCATAGTCATTATATCTAAAATCTTATCAGCTGGTAAATTTATACACTGGGTTGTCTCTGGGGATATTCTGAAGGGCAGCTATAAACATATATTAATGTCTGATGGAGTGAAATAGATTGTTGGATCCACATCTATCTCTACATGTGTATATAAATGGAATTTAAAATGTGTTGTCTTACTTGACGGCTGCAGTGAGTTGTAAAGACTCAAACCGGACACACAGGATCCAAGACAGAAGTACCTTAATGCACTTTCCTTATAGGCTTTAATTGTGGTTAAGCAAAAGCTGCACTGTAATGCACAGAGTGCTTCGCCAGTCCCATCGTGCATTATCAGCTTTTTTACTACTATACATATTTAATATACACCCCACTAGATAAAGTTGGACCACAGAAGCACAAACATTCATTATGAAACAACTCTCGATGGGATTAGGCAATTCGACTTTGTAATTGATGTTTCGAATGAAAATAAACTTTTGTTGAATCCTAAAGCATTCGTTTATTTAAATATCGTTGCAAGCTTTGCTTGTTTAAGACATACTGAATGTAGTTTTTGAGTACACTAAAAAAAAGTAGAGGCTGCAGAGGGGTTTAAGAAACTGATGATGAAATCACAACCGTCATGATTTGAGTCCAGCCAGGGACCTTTAAGCGACCCTCACCTCTATATTGGTGAGGGTTGCAGTATCCCACAAAAGATTCTTGAAGGTGCAGTGAAACACATTTTCCAATTATTTATTTAATCTCTCTTTTGTGAATATTTTCATATCAGAATCTCTGTCTTGCCTCTTCCTGTAAAATGTCTATAAGTATTTTTGATGACTCATTTTGAACTCAGGGGCGGTTACAAACAATCAAAATCAATTTAGGGAGTCTAATTAACCTCGCCCGTCATATAAAACTGCAATTTCCTAATATATTGACGTTAATCCTTATCCCTTTCCTGAGTTAATAACATGAGTGAGGGAAGTTTGTGTGGAGGTGAATAGTTTACATTTAACATACATTTAATTTACATCCCTCTACAGCGATATGTGAGACAGTACACTTATAGATTTGTCACATTACAAAAGTTAAAGATGCTGCCCTTTCACTGTGACTTTAATCGAAGTCAAATTTAAATCAAATGTCTTGTTTGTCTATAAAAAATTTTAAAAAAACACCTTTAATGGCTGTAAAGCGTAGGCATAGCTGCCACTATGACAAAATAGCCATGAGATATTAAAGGCTTTTTTAAATCTCTTCCCTCTTGAGTGCCTCGGGCTTCTTCAATTAAACAGCACCACAGCAGCACTCCATGCAGACTGTTTTTCAAATGAAAATAATGAATTTGTTTACACATGAAAGTGTACGTGTGCATTTGTGGCGCATTTACCAATAATACCTTGTTAAAGACGTAATACATCTTCTTGCTGGTCGGCACTTTGGAGCTCAGAAGGGCAAGATGTTTCCCTTGATGCAATCAGCGTCACGCAGGGAGCGGGAGGCAACAATGAGACACTGTCTGACTTTGATAGACTCGGGCTACAGCTTAGCAGCTGATACTGATCTAGCTATGCATCCCGAGGTTTTGTCCTTGTGGCTGCCTTGATGCCTGAAATATGCATTCGTTTTGACATGATACGAGTTTGACGAGACTGTTTCAAAACTGCATCCAAATCCCCTGAGAGGCTGAGCTCTGGCAGGGAGCTGACAGTGTACAAGCTGTCACAATATTTGCACATTTCCTGTTTTTCAAAAATACCACTACTATCGTGATTACTGCTGATACTACAACTACAACTACTACTACTGCTAATAATGATATATGATGTATAGTTTCAGTTTTAAGCCACATTAGAGATGTTTCTCCAGGAATGGTAATGTCAGTGGGTTAGTTGGTCCACCACTTTGGTCCAGATCAACTATTGGATGGATTGTCATGAAATTCGGTACAAATTACATGTGATGAATCACTTTGGCAGTCATCTGACTTGTCCTTTAGTGACACTGGTGGTTTTGTGAAATGTTTCAAGACATATCGGATGGAACTTTTAAACTAGCACCATCAGGGCAAATTTTAAGTTGTCCAATACTTGTGTATGTTTTATGAGAAAAAATCTGCGATACAAATGACATTCCCATCAGCCTCAGCTGCCCAGCTGCTGAACATCATCATGCTAGCACACTCGCCTCACAAAGCCACTACTATGGCTGTAGACTCTTATGGTATGTTAACACAGAATGCATGCTTTCACCTTGCATTACTCGCTTGAGTGTGCTCACAGGATCATTTCTGTTTACTTGTGCCTGTAAAGTGAGTAAACAGAAATGATATTCACCAAGTGGCTACAAGTGGAGGCCACACCTCCATTGCTCACTGCTGCAAAGATAAATCTACGGCTGCAGATCAGAGCAGAATCCGGAGTGACTATGAGGGTTTGTTCCTCCAGAATCTGCTGGGTCTGGGTCTCTCCTCCAGGGCTCTCTGGCTTTCAGCAGCTGTCTGTCAGCAAAGCAGCAAATCTGTCCCTTCACCCAATGCTCCCAACACAGCACTCCGCAATGCTCCGCAATACATTTAACGCGAAATGATAAAATTCACACCACCCAATTATATATAATTATTTATATTTAATGTCATTGCACAAGACATTGCTTTGTTTTCTGTGTTTGCATACTATTAGTCTTAGTTACAGTATTTTAAATGATAAAGTTAATTGTTTCTCTCCAATTACAGAAAAAACAAACATATTCTCTCACCTAGTGTTGTCTGGCTGTGAACATAGTTTTGGTTTATTGGTCCAGATTTTGAGATATCTGTCTCTGATTTCTGCATTCACTCCTATACAATGGAGGTGAAATTAATGTTTGGAATTTTGATTTTTATTTAAACCAAAAAAAAAAAATACATTTGAAGAAATCAGCAGCATCTTGTATTTTCTTATAAATCTCAGAGACAGATTTTTATAAATCTGGGGGGCAAACAAGACCAAAACTATCTGTGTGGCTCGATGCTAGATAGATACTCACGTCTAGAGGTGAGTGAGAAAACATTTTTTGTCATTCAGGTGAGCAGGTTCATTGATGGAAAGTTCAATAAATGTTTAAATGATTATAATTAGTCTAGAAAAGCTTTTATGTTTAGACTGAGTAGGCAGATGCCTGGATTTCTGTCTTTATCTGTGTGTATGTGTGTGAGAGAGATAAAAGGTAGTGTGCGTGTGTGTGTTTTTTTTCATGTGTGTGTGTGTGTGTGAGTAAAATGCCTCATTTGGGTCTGAAGTACTGATAAAGAAAGATATAGGGAATAATTAAAATAAACTAGATTGGATATTTTGTGTTAGATGGCGGGGGTCCTTTGAGACGTGGAGTAGTGTGATGATGAAAACCTTTTCAAACCCGCCGTGAATGGCTAACGATGAAGCACTATTCATTCAGATGCTTCTAATTTGCTTTTAATCACTCCCCTCTGTATCTGTACTACTCCATTCTTAAGAAGAATAGAACAGCACTGATATATTAATTATACTATCCTTGTATGTGATTCATTATCGTTCACATTTTTACACCTGTGATTTTTGTTTATTTGATGATTTGTCACTCCCTGATCTGAATTTACAGCCCAGGTTGCTGCTCATTCATTGTTTATTGCCCATGTGGCTGTGCTTTATTCCTAATTAATGTCCATAACAACTTGCTAAAATGCAGTGTTATCTTTAAACTTTGTTCTCCTTTTTTTGTTTTATGGCCCTCTTGTAAGCCTTTGATGAGTACACATAAAGTTCATGAGGCTCCTAAGTCTCTGAAATCTAGATCAGCAGATGGGTTAATGCTCCGTAAATGCATGCTGACTCACCCTGCTCATCTCTTTTTTTGCATATATTCCAGCTGCCCATGTGCCCAACTTCACTGTTTTCTTGTTGACATAACAAGACTGATGACTACAAGATGACTAATTAAACACAACAGCGAGAAAACTATCATATCCACTTATTAGAGCTGCACTCAGTTTCCGATTGCTTCATTCCTTTTTGACCACAGTTGCATAAAGTTGCCTTTGGGTGTTTTTGTAAATTACTGCAATCATCAAAAGACACTTTCATGGAGAGGAAACTGAGATGTTCTTTTAACTTTCCCAGAAGTACTTTTAGTAATAATTTATATTTATTACATGTTTCATGACCAGCTCAGCCCCCCTCCTTTCCAAAATGTGTTTTGCATATTGTTATTGCGTGCTGTTTGACCTCCACTGTGCAGAATGATCCATGTGTAGTGTCCACTAGACCCATTGTGACATTACTGCAAGTTTGAAAGCCAGTATCGCAACTGGAAATGCAACTTACACCAATATAATATGGACACTTAAGCCCTCCAGTGGACATTCACAGAGATGTGAATTAAAAGATTAAACTGATACCTATGTTATTATTGATTCTGCTTATCAGTCCGATTCTTTATCAACTCCCTTATTGATTCCTGAGCAGTTTTCTGTGTGGAAAAAGGTCTACACAGGTTTTCAGCGTCAATGCAACTGGGTTCTTTTTTTTTGTTTCTGAGTCTGAGCACAGTGTAGAAACAGAGCAGAAACAGAGCAGGGTGGGTCGAGAGCGAGCTATAGGAAGTAAAAATGGATGAAATGAGAATATTTGTACAGTATTCGTTTCCATAGAGTGTGGTAAGCCTGCCTGCATTGGGCTTGTATTATTCATGTCCGTACCAGACATGCTGTTTGGTTGAGAAGCAGTTGTGCGTAATATCGTTCTTTGAATTTAGACCCATGTCATGTAGAAAGATGTTTCAGCATATTGCTGGTGTTTCCACCTTTACTTAATGATTATTTTGCAGACATGTATTAACACTGTTGTCAGTTGTGTTTGTGAAATGAAGCCACACTTTGGACTGTTTCTTCCTCTACTTTGTTGCAAGTTTACAGCAGTGTAGATGAACTGATGTTGACATTTTGCAATGTGCAACTGTCAGAATAAAACATGCGTTCGCGTTAGTTAAAAAGGAATTGATAAGCTTGGAGGTGATTTGGAAGTGATTCTCTACTGGTTCTCAGTTCACATCCCTATACATACACTGAGATTGGACTTTTCAGTAGTAGTAGCAAACATTGTGCGTCAAGCAATGAAACCTTTGAAGATATTTGCATATAGAGGGAGAAGAGTTGATGTAAGTTTAAGATAATTGAATAAAAAGATACAAATCATTAAAACATGTCAGGGGGGGTAATTTTTAATAAGCAAAATATGATATGTCAAACACACAGTCAAACCCAATAAAACCAGTTTAAATGAACCAGGACAAGAAACCTGTGAGATGTCTGTGATGGCTGCTTGTCTTCTGTCCGTGTTGGGTTTTGTGTCTTGTTTACAAGCAATAGAGTCCTAAATTTAAGAAGATTTTGGTCGCAGCCTTAAAGTGAGACTATACTCTATGTTCATGGAAACCTCTTGTGGGTTAGGGTTTGAAGGTCGTATCAATGAATTACTGAGATCTACTGTGAAGGGAAAACTGAGACAACATTTTTAAGCCTCCATTATTGGCTATCTGTAATACTGTTTCCCTCAGTTATTTTCTGTTTTTCCTTGGAAGAGTCTCATTTTGGTCCCCAAGGCTGTCAGACAATGATCTGTATGGATCTCTTATTACTGTTTGAGTTTGGAGGCATTCACTGAAAAGCCTGCTCCGAGCCTCTGTGCGTGGTGTTGTGCAGTCGATAATCTTCTCAGGAGAGAGTCTCGGGTTGAAAGTTGTTGTTTAGGCTCCACAGGAGGAAAAAAAAATGGGGTGCACAATAACACAGTAGACTTTAGAGCATAAAACAAAACAACATATAATGAAACTGGGAAAAAGAAACATAAATTTCATTTTCTGTGGTCTTGTTTCTCTACACTCAGCACACAATGTGATTTAAGTTATGAGAATATGATGTGCAAAGCGTCCTTTTTTAAAAAAGCAACTAAAAAAATGAAAATACTGTATTAAAACAGTGAATGCATTTTATTTAATAATCATAACAGCAAATAAACTACAATCTGACAATCTGTAGAAATGCTCAACGTCGTTGGAGGATTTGAAACTTTTTTGATCATCATTTGGGAATCAGATTTGTGGCTTGAAGGTGTAATTAACTAATTTATGTTAAATTGGATTTAGTGTAAATGTCAGTAGCCAATTGAAGAAAAAAAAAAACGTTCCTGCATAGGCAGGTAATTATTATAAAGTTATAAGTTGGAGGAAATAAACAAATACAGAATAAGAAGACAGTGATATTACTGTAATACAATCACTGCGCTCTGTGTAAAGAATATGGCATGTTCAGCTTCAAATGAAACTGACTCCATGGTGTAAAAATAAAACCATAAAACATTCTTGACTTGATGAAAATTTGAATGAGTTGAGTTGAGTTATACTGTACTGATTGGTTCTGTTGTTATAACAAGTCAGTTGACCAGCGGGGCAGCCTTCCCAGAAAAAACAGTTAAATATTGATGAGGGTCAAAAAGTGAGGTTCAGAGGCGAGGGAATGATTCAAAGTGAGTGTAATTTTTTATAGTGTGTGTGTGTGTGTGTGTGTGTGTTTGTGCGTGTGCGTGTCCAAACAATTCCAGACAAGACAATGGTAGATTAATTGTTTCCCCCTGAAAGTCCTCTCTTGGTAGAAGACCAATAATGAGTCTGATTAAAGACTTGAGGACTTGTTAATTACCCCTCTGTAATGTCCAGACAGTGAAAAACTGCCTCTGCCTGCAGTCTGAAAACCTCTCTGCCTTTCATCACTCTGAGACTTAGGTAGGCGTGTATTCGGAGGCCAAATTCATGACCTTTAAGTACAGTAATGATCAGTGATGACCCGTGAGGCGCTGCCCACATGCTGGCTCTATCCTTAACCTGTGATTTACAGCCGCAGCACTGCAGGCCAGAGTGGAGATGCAAACAGCAGTATTTACACTCGGAGAGGCAGGTGTGCTGGCAGCTGGACAGCTAAAGGAGTCATGGCAGGCCAGAGGGCGAAGGGGACGGGACCGATGATTGAGTTGGCCGGGTTGACAGCTGGGAGCACGGCTGAACGGAAACAGCTTGTTCCTAAATCAGCAGCCAACGTTGATTGATAGGGTTTTATTGGCATTGTGCATGAGGACAATTTAAAATTAAAGTCAAGCTGTTTTATTTTTATTTATTTTCTTTGCATGTTTTATTAATTTAGTGTTTCATTTGCATCATTTCAGAGGGCCAAACGCTGTCTGAGAGGCAGGGCTGTAGCCAAGATACTCAAAATGCTGAGGTCCAAGTCCCCCCTACACAAACCCCACCCCTCAGAACATTTTGATCACTAGATCACTAGAAATAAAGTGTTTCCAGTGTTTTAATTATTTATATCTGTCGGTACTTGATGCAGTGTCACACAGTTACTGTGGTAACAGCAAGTGCACATTTAATGCCACAGCAAACACTTATTTAGCAGCAACTCTGTCAGAAATACAACAAAAGAACAACTGGTACATAACAACCAAACAAACTCATGTTCTTTTAATAAACATGTCAGTCAATAATATAATTAGAACCTTGATCTGAATTTATGCTGCGAGCACCATGAGAAGTTCTCCACAGGAGAGCAGTGCACAGTAAAAAATAATCCGCTTTTAAGAGATGACCATTTTGTTTTACAGATGCATTTGTGCTGAACGATTCCAGCCAACAAAGTGAAGAGTACATCGCATTTCCTGTGACTGCTTTACAATAAACGCTAGCCCAGGTTTAGCCAGTTGAATGCTCTTAATGTGAAACAGCAGCGGTAAGATGTTCTCTTTGCATTCGCAGCAATTCAATATGGCGGAGATACAGCTGCGAGGAGAGTGAAGAATAAACAGTGAGGATGTTATCGATGAGATAAAATTACACTGAAGTACATGCGTGCACTGTTTTTCTGTGAATCCCTTGTGTATTGGTAGGTAATCTGATTCCAGAGCGGGAATGGCGGACTCCGCCACCACCAATTAAAACTACTTTATAGAGAGATAATAACTGAATTTAAATACATTGAAACATGACACATGATTACATGTTATGATTTGATTACATCTTCAAACTGCATGACACATTACTTGCATAATAAACATTATTTACTTACTATTCTCCTTGTATACTACTTTTAATTGAACAAATTATAGGAGCTTATGGAAATACATTTCACCATGATTATACCTTCACTTTCACTATGATTGAATTCAATCATACATTTAAACTCATCATAGTTTAATGGTGGTTCAGAACCTTCTCCACGCAAGCAGTGATAACATTGTGGTGGGGAATACTGGAATCAGCCGCTAATATACTGTACCCACCATGTTGGTGTTATTTTCATTGAAGTGTGTAATTTTCCTCGGCTGCTAAAATCCCCAAACTCCCAGAAGAAATACTGAAAAAATGACCTCGATGGTAGCACATGCTCTGCCAAGAGGCGTTCCAGTGCCAAATGTGAAATACACAAAGTTCTCTATGTGCAAAGGTCAAATTTTAACATGCTGACAGTTAGTTCATGATATTGACCATTAGAAGTCAAATCCAGAAACGTGGGTTGCTGATTAATAATGTATGAAACATTAACAACCCCACTAGAAAAACAAAAAGTACCACAAAGTTGACTTAGCACCTCTCTGACACAGTTTAAACTAAATGCGGAAATAAGCTGGTCTTTATTGCAAAGCTGTTGTATTGAATTGCATTAGATTGCACAGGTGTTGATGATATTACGTGCGTCCCGTGCTCATCACCGTAGCATTATTGTGCTGTGTGTGTGTGCTGAAAAAAAAAAACCCTCAGGGATGCATTTATCCAAAAAACATGGTGGATAATGGTGTGCTGCCTGGCATTGTTGGTTTTAAGTGGCTGTGGCTGTATGAGGCTTTCTGCTCTTCTGTTTGGACTGTGGAGTGAGAGCAGCTGATAATGATCGGTTATCAAACAAAACTGTCCCGGCCTTTGTTAGGTGTCCTCGTCGCTCTCTCTTTTTCTCTTTCTCTTCAGTCTTAGCTGACAGGACTGATTCAGGCTCACATATCCACAATCTCCTTCAGAAGAAAACATTTCCTGCCCTTTTTTCAAAGGATATTATTTGCTTTTTTTTTTTTTTTTTTTTTACCACTGCGTGGCTGCAACTACTTCCAAGTTAATGTCTTCATTATGAGCCCAGATTTATGTCTTTGTTTTGTAATAAAATAAACACAAGCCCTGGAGTGCAAACAATTAAAAGAGGAATTGCCTGGTGAGAAATTTACTGAACATTTAAAAAAAATTTGACCAACATAAAGATGTCAGACAACTAGCGATCACTGGGGGGAGCTAGCATGCAGTTGAAGACTTTCACACAGTTTATTGACAGTTTAACAACTGACTGCTTGTTGGTCCCCTGGAAAGAAAGAAAGAAAGAAAGAAAGAAAGAAAGAAAGAAAGAAAGAAAGAAAGAAGAAACTTCAACAACAGTGCACATTCATTGCTTGTTTAAGGGCCTTGGAAGACAGGATTTATTTGACAGGTGCTGCCTAGAGATGCTGTCTCAGGCAGCATATTATTTGCTACATGATACAACAGAATATAAATGAAAATTATGTCAATTAGCTGATAAAAATGTAGTTTAAAGTGGAGCGTGTGTTGTAAAAACAAAGGCTCTGCTGGCACACTCTGACCCCATGTGGCTGCGTTTTCTTTTGCTTCTCCAATTAAGCCTGATTGTCTGCTGTTTCTTTGGAAGGTAATTGTTGGCAGGAACCTACGTGCATTGTGTTGTGATGATCAATCATTGTACCCCTCGCTGTGTTTGGGTTTCTTCTCATGTTTACAAGAGCTTGGCTGGCCCCTTAAGCTCTCTCCATGTTTGCTTTTTGTTTCATGCAGTGTTTATCTTGTAAATGCCGCCTCGTTGCCTTAACCTCCCTTAAAACTTTTTGTGTGGCTAATTGTCAGGAGTGAGGTGAGTTTAATCTGCCATTGAGCGACTGTGGAAAGCACATTAGTTTGAGGGAAAACAGATAATAGGGAGAGAAAGAGCGACTTGCACATTTGTGGATCTTAAATTGGGAGATTTGTTTAATTCAGTGCTGTTTTCTTTGCTATCTATGCAAAACAGATCCATTTACTTATGTTTCATATCTGCATTATTTTGTAAATTTGTCCTCATGAAACTGCTCACGTGTCACTGGATCTGTCCACAGCAGTGGTGCTGAAATGAGTCTTGGCAGTGATCTGGTCGTGCAGCTCCCTCAGGCCATGTGTGGAGCTGCACAGTGACAGCAGTGCCAAAGTGTTGTGTTTGGTGCGGTGTTTGGTGTCTTTTTAAAGTCAACTCACCCTGCCACCGACGTGTGTGTGTTTCATCTGCAACAAGTGCAAAGTGTTATCAACATCAAACTTCTTCTATCGCAATACTTTCTCCCAATATAACCCTATATCAAATCTGTATCTGTTTGATGGATATACTATATTAAGCATATTTTCATAAGCAGCTCCTATAGCAACAGAAAGGCAGGTCGTTCGGTACAACAGCTGTCAGACTCTTTAACACCAGCATGAATTTATGTAACACTACTAAGTTACTCAAGTACTTAAGTTAATTATATTTACTGTCATATAGGCATATATGTGCATTATACAAATGATCCAACATGCAAATCTGTACACTTGAAAGATGTATATAGTGTATATAACTTTTTACTTATCTTTATTTGATATCTTATTCTATATTTTCTGTATATCTTATTTTCTTATCCACCTTGTGTATTGTGAGCTGCTGTAACAAGTGAGATCAATAAAGTCTATCTTATCTTATCTTATCTTATCTTATCTTATCTTATCTTATCTTATCTTATCTTATCTTATCTTATCTTATCTGTATAATTATCCTCTATTATTTCAAACATGCTTATCAATGGGCTGACAATATTTTGTTGTTGCTTACATGACATGACTTTTTCTGTCTGATACTGATTCAGTACCAGCGCTCTCTTTCTCCACAAATTTTAAATTTGCGTACCTCACTGTGAGGAAGATAAGATGAGATATGACAGAACTCTATTTATCCTGAAGGAAATCGTGGCGCCGCAGTTGCAGTGCAAAGTAGAGAACAGGTCAAAATTCAAGATATAGTACACAAAGCCAAAAAATGTAACCAAAGATTAGTATTAAGGATCATAAATGGAAACTAATGGCATTTAGTGTACATTGGTCACGTTATGGTTGATACCAGATTAATTTAATAATTGAATATTGGTTCAGATGCCAACTTGGCAGATTGGATCAGTGCAGCCGTACTTAACGTGGGCTTGAATGGTTAAGACATCTCGATATGCCACTTTTTATTTCAAATTAGACAAGAAAGATTATGTGTCTCTGTACATAAACAAATCTTACCTTTCTGGCATGCAGACTGAGAAACCTGCAATAGTTTATTCATGGAAGACAATTAAACCACTTAGCTGACTTTGTTATGTATGAGCCTAACAGTGATGACGTTGTGAACACAAGAGTAAGTGCATCCTTACATATTCGTCTGAAGAAATCTTTCAAAAACAACGGACAAACAGGAACAAAATTCTGGACTGGTAACAGTTACAGTTGTTTTCCTAATCTGACTATATGATCTGGCTGCACTTCATGTCTTTATTCTCATAATTCCCAAGCAAGCAATGAAGCAAAGTGTACTCTGAGAATGAGATAGATTGCACAGTTTAATTTCCTGCAGCAATCAAAACATTTCATGATTCACTGCATAATTTATTATCATCATCATGCACTCTTATGATTTTAAGATAAATGGGAAATTTCACTCTGAGGCTCAGAGTTTGCTCTGTTTATTCCTGTTAATTTATAGATCTGAAGTGGCTCTGAGAGAATATGCCATCATGTAACAATAATTACCCTTTAAGATGATAATAGATGTAGTGCTATGCATTAGACATTATACATTACTGTAACAAGGGAATCTTTCCTCTCGTGCTGATGCCAAACACATCGTCCTCTCAGCCGGTGACTCACATCATGGAGTTTCTTTTTTTCTTATCTGAGATTGCTCAGTTCCTTTCCCTTCAACAGATGACTGGTTCAAAAGGCCAGGAGCTGTGCAGAGACTGTGCATGACTTCTGAAGAAGAAACGCTCTCTCTAGAACCACACTGCTGTGAGTGCGCACGTGTGTGTGTGTGTGTGTGTGTGTGTGTGTGTGTGTGTGTGTGGCACAAACAGGCAGACAAGCTGTGCTAACAAGAGTGTGGATTGTGTGTGCACAGAGATGTGACATACGGTGAGAGAGTTACAGCACAAACAGTGTTTTGTTAGGAACTGGAACTATTTCTGCTCTATGTGGGAGGACGGTAGTACCGCTCCTCAAGAGCCAGGCCAGCAGCAATGCTTTGTTTTATTGGCAGACAATACAGCAGCATTGGCATACAGTATAGTGGAGTAAATATGATTTTTATGAAATGGGTATAGACACACTATGCAAATATTTTCTTCCCTGCTCTCCAAACTGCCATGCACGGACCATTATTAGGCATGAATGCGCTGTAACTTATGATATCACTATAAATCCTCCCAAAAAGAGCTGCACTGATGCCTAAAAGTATTTTGTTCTACTTGCATTGATTCCTGTTTCCATTTCCTGTGTAATGGACTTGCCAGTAATGAGTGCCCATAGTGATCTGATCCAAACTGACAGGTCTCCATATTATCAGTTGCTGCGCTCCTGAGCTGAGCGGTGGGAAGTGGAGCCTGGTACAACTATATATAGGTCCAGGTGGAAGGACAAAGTCTTGAGTACTCCCTTTATATTATAGTGGATGGGGAGAAAAGAAATGGAAAAGCTTTGCAGTTTCAGAAAAGTCTGAGAAGACTTTTTTCACCACCTGGAGCTGCTATGTTTTGTTAACGAAGTCAGTTTTTGCTTGTTTTTGGCCTCATTCTTCTGTTTAGGTTTGATTTTTTTATTTGATTTTTTTTGTAGTTTTCACGTTGCTATAAAAATATTAGTGACAGAAAGTCTGATATGCGGCTGCCTCTTGACATTTGTATTCACTGCTGAAAGGATGTCTAAGCCTTCCATCTGTGCAAATAAGTGCACCTCCGTCATAAATAGCGCAAAATCAAGATAGAAAAAAAAAAAAAAAGATCAGGTAGAGTTTTGGGCGCACATGGAGCTGTGGGGTGCTGACACCATGAAAGGCAAACTGAACCTCCCACATCGCAGCAGCAGCAGCAGCAGCAGCAGCCGTCCACAGCTTCCTGCACATCAGCTGAACCCCGCGCTGTCTGCACCCACGATCTCTTCATTGTTTCAGCAAATCACTGGATATCCTTGAACACTTTGTACGCCTCTCTCTCTCTCCCTCTCTCTCTCTCCCTCGGGTCTGCATCTCTCTCCGTTTCATTATTCTGCACCTGTCAGCAGCGGACGCCGGCTCTCTCTCTCTCTCTCTCTCGCTCCTCTTTCCTCCTCTTCTTCCTCTCTCCTCTTTTTTTTTTTTTTTTTTTTTTTTTTAATTCACCGTCATGACTTCTGCAAAAGACGCAAACGGGCCGGTGAAGGCGGCTCAGCAGCAGGATCAGGTAGGACTTCAGACAGAGATGTTCCCGTCGGTCTTTATGTTATCATGTTTGACCGTATCGCTCACATCATTTTCATTATTTTTTTATTTTTTATTTTTTGCAGGATATCCATAAATATCCAGCTCAGGTTGATCTCCATTTGAGCGATTTCTTTTTTCCCCGGCTATAAATGGTCGAGTGCTGCAAATTGAACGTCAACAACAACTTGTAAACTTCTGCTTAAATCTTTAATGAACTCGTATTGTAACCTCAGCCCACAGGTGTAGCATCTATACCGTAACACGCCTGTGTGGTGTCCTGTTTTCATGAGCAATTTGAGTCGGTGTAAACAACTTGTCCTTTTGATGAACAGTGTTTTTAGTTTTTTGGTTTCAGGGATAAAAAAAAAAAAAAGAACAAAATCTCTTTAAAGATAAAAGTTTTGCACAGCCACAGAGAAAGACAGAGAGTGGGTGTTAATTGCTTGTGCATTGTTCTGTCAACTCACTGAGTTGAAATTGTGCTCTACATGAGGCCACAGGGAACACTCTGAAGTGATGTAATGGCGTGTAGACACATGATCCACTTCTGGCTTTACATAACTGAGCTTCTGGCAGTGGTATGATAATTCAGGTTTAGAGGTGCTTCACTGAAATAAACTCATGTTTGCTTTATGAAGTGGGAACATCTTGACTATAAATCCACTTGGATAACAGTCTGTGTGCATTTGGCGCCTATAGTGCGTTTTTAAAAGCTGCACATGAATATGCAGACAAAAATAGTCTGTTTCATAAGTTGAGGTGATGGTTCTTCATTATATGTAATTGTTGCATGGGCAGGATGTAATTAAGTTTGATATTTGCCAAAGTGGGAAAGCAACCTCACCTGCACTTTCCTGTTTCTTCCTACCTTCTTTCTCAACTGCAGGGAGATTTCTCTCTCTCTCTCTCTCTCTCTCTTGTGTCTTTTGAATATTTCAAGTGTAAAGTGTTTATTTTTTCGTCTCCTATTCATACATTTATGAAAGCTGGAGTGCAGAGTCAACAGCAGTACAGCAGATCCTTAACCATGTTCAGATCACAGGAAAAAAAAAGAAGGGGGAGCATGAGCTCGTTTGAACGTTGGGAGAAAAAACAGATGTCAGACTTGACAGATGAAAACTCATAGAGAGAAATGCACACATGTTCATCTGCACATGTTAGTGCAGCATAACGCAGCACATAGTTATCAGTGTCCACATGCAGCTATTGTTTCACCTTTGTCAGTGAGAAGGAAGAATGCATCTTCATTCCCTCCAAGTGATACAGCCTTGACTTCTTTTCTTTGGCACAAACAGCATTTCCCGTTGGACGAGGAGCTCGGAAAAGATACTCCCCCCTTCCATCCCTGACGCCGTTGCCTCAGCAATGACCTTGCTCATTGCTAATATCAGTTTCAAATGCGAATGCCAGGCTGTGCGTCTACTCCTGTAATGATGTGGAGACAGAGGCAGAGAGACGAAGATATCATAGCACAGGATGCACATCTGAGATTTGAACTTCAGCTTTCTGCTGCTGACAGTGGTGGTTTTGGGCAATGCGTTGCTCTCGACTCTATCCAGCTTGAATGTGAAGATATAAGAGAATAAATTCAAGCTATCTACATTAAGGAATGATGCTGTCTTCATTAGGGCAGTCACTACAGGCTCAGGAAATGCACCATATTCTTTATCTAATACAGCCACACTGTATACAGCCTTCACGTTGTTGCTGAGTGTGGGGGTATAAAGGCACTCAGATGCTGCTGCGACACAGTGTTTTGTTACTCTTATATTCAAATTGTTGCTTATGATCACGTCTCCCCCATTACTGTACTCGCTGCTTTTCAACTTCAGGTCATTGCCTTGTTCAAGGTAGCATCCACTTTTACTGTACGCCATTTCCAACAACAGGCTACTCGTAGACTCTCTTTTAAAACACAAGAGTCCATCCAGACTGAGGAGATCAAATATGAGTCATGCAGTGTAAAAAGAATTGTTATAAAATGGATGCAATGGGTAGACCTGAAGCACAACCAACTCTGTTGTGATTAAACTCAATTAAAAAAAAAAATCCACACATAATTACTTTGGAAATATAATAGCTCTCTTATCTTTGCTTTGACTCAAAATGGATTTGATTTTCAAGGACATTTTGAGGGAAACATTCAACAGGAACAAACAGCAAGGGTTACTTCCAGCTGATCCATTGAGTGATTCAACTTCAGGCATGTTGTTGTGTGCTACATTATTCTGATGATTAAGAGATACTGTTCCAGTTTTGTCCAGAGGCAGGCGGTAATTTATATCCTCTGAGGAAACACTTCTTTTGCTCAGCTTTGCCTTTTTTCCTGTTGATAGAGTCAGCGGGAGTTAACGCCACCTCATTTTTACTTTTCTCCTCCCCCCTCCAGTTTCACATACTCGGTACGACATGCTATTAATTCTTACAAAGACCAATGAAAAGCTGCACAAAGCCCAGAAGATATCTACTGATAACTCCACGTTTTGTCTTCTCTTGTGACAATGACACACATTCCTCACTTTTATGGATGTCTTCCCGCAGATTCTCAATCCTGATCTCTGAAGCAAATGCTCATATATTTCTTTATTCTACACCGAGCGGGATGGATTTCCTCCCCATCTGTATTTCAAATAATTAACTTCAGAAAGGGTCAAGCAGGAAGATGATAAACTTTCAATTATGGCAACACACTATAGCAATTACACCAAGCCTGTTATTGTGCTTTATTTTGGGATAACAGTACAGATGAAACTTTAGAGTTGCCAGATCACAGGCTCATGAATGGCTGTGTGTGTGTAACCGCTCAGGCTGCAAATGTTACACAAAGACACTCAAGAAAGCAATAATTTGGTGTTTGTTAGACTAGTTAGATTTTTTTTTTACTGTGCCAGTAGCTCAATGATTACGTCACGAGATGGTGAGATTTCTAGGTTGTCAAACTTGCTTCTGCTTTGGAAGAGAAACTCTTTATCCGTCACCCCTACCTGCAGCTAAATGTTGGAGGACAGTGCTGCTGCACAAATGAGGCGCTCGCTTTGGAAAACATGTTGAAAATAACAGAGCTGTGTTGTTATATTAATGTCCCAGTGCTTTATAGTAACGCAGTTGTTTTTGTTGCCTTGCTGCTATAATTACTGAATTATTCCTATCTATTCTGAAACATTAGTGTTTTTAATGTCAAACAGAGGATTTTATTTAGCAGCATTTACCGTAGAGTCACAAGCTTTTGTTACTAACACTGGAGACAATATGAGAGTTATTACCAGCCAGCTGCAATGCAGAGCCAATTCAATGTCTTTCACATGCAGAAGTCGTATGCTTGTACAGTAAACATGTCACACCGTGTAATGTTGTTTGGGACATTTTCTATGTACTAGAAAGCTCTCTTCGCGTTACAAAATGATTTGTTACATCTGGAGTTTGTTTCTCTACTGAACTGTACTTACTTTTCGTTTACTGTAACTTATTGTATATGCAGTGTGTGTGTGTGTGTGTGTGTTTCTGTATGTTTATAATATCACTACTGACTTTAGTGTTTCTGATGTTTCCTCCAGCGTCATATCACATATCTATAATGTCTTGCCCCATTTTAATTTGTTCTTTGTTTTGTGACTAAAAACCTGCAAAAATAATGACATTCTCATCAGCAAACACACACACACTCTTAGAGTATATGGAATAGATCCCTTGGAGCGCGCCTCCCACTCCTGTCTGGTAATATATCCGTTCTGACAATAAGACGAGTGCGGCACTTATGGTATTTTTAAATGAGACATGCTGACCGGGCGTAATTTAATTTAAGATTGTCAACATATAGAATAGTGAAGCTGACTGGAAGAATCTGAGTGTCGGAGCCATGGAAGAGAAAAAGCATCTCATCAGATATTGAATAATTTATTCCCAGGTGAAATCAGATAATGGCATAAAAGGCAACAGCCTAAATCATTTAATATTATTTTGACTTGTTGTGAAAGAACAACACAATGCACTTGTCTTCTTTGCACTTCCCCTACTGATATATCACTGGTGCCATCAGTAATACTACTGCAACTACTACTACTACTATTCATTCAAAAAAGTTTGGTGGAGTACAGAGGTTTTGAGGAAGTAAGGAGTTGCTTATAGTGACAAACACACAGAGAATTATTATTTGACTCTCCAGATCCCTTCAGCTCTGTGGAGAGTTTAAGCGTCTTTCAGCACATTGTTTTGGTTTTTATGGCCTTCGCTCTCACTACTCTCAACAACCTATTTTGTCTAGCAGCAACAGGCAGCTGTTTTCAACAAACAACAACAAAGTTAGCGAATATCTGGAAAACACAGCGCAGCATTAAGCAGCTTAAGAGACAGATATTTTCTTCAGGAGCTAACAGAGACCAAAAACAGATTCCCAAACATGACTCAAATGAATGCGAGTCTGCTGACATCATTCATCATATCAACGTTATAAAGTTAGAATATATTCAGCAATTAATGAATTCAAACCTTTGATTTCCCTACAATCAATTATAATGTGACTAGAGCTGGACTCCAAGAACCTACTACATTTGAATAAGAAAGATTGTCTTGTGAGTCTTTCTGTAAGCTCTGCAAAAGGATATATAAGTATATATATATAAGTGCTCCTTAGCATTCCTCATCTCTTAGACAACTGTACAGAACACCACTGGACCTTTAACGTAACTTTATGTAACCTTATTCTCAACTTACACGTTACATGAGCAACAGCAACCAAACTCTCTGTCTCCTCTCCTATCTCTTATCCTTCGGTTACTCCACTACAGCAAAAACATGTTATAAAGAATACATACCACAGGATCATGTGTCATTTACCATCTTACAGTATTATTCCACACACGTTTCACATGTGATCTGTGTGATTTGGTTTACAGTACACCCTACAGAGTCTGTAGAGGTGGCTTAGCATGTTGTTACTTATCAGAGGCCATCTCTTATCAACAAATATGTCAGCAGGTCACATGTCTCATCCAAACAATATTTAGTTTTCTGTGTCTGACCTCAGTTCGGTGTAACCTTCACACTCCACATTTTCCAAAGTGGACAAAGACTGGACAAACAGAGACAGCCTGATGCCCGACTATCCATGAACCAAAAGCCAGCTGGCATGAATTCTTAATCTCACTCATGAATGCTCATAATTTATTGATGCTGTTCCAGAGGAAAGGTTTACCCTCGTGCCCAAAGGCTACTGCTTCACTCTCGAGTTTGACTGTTGTTAGACAGCGACTACGTTACAGTGGAGTGATATATCGTGTGTCAAGTGTCCGGTGTCTTTAGACAGCTGAAGTTTGCTTTTGTTTCAAATGTCTATATTCCCTCGTGTCATATTTGAGACTGCCTTGTTTTCTGACTCCTGAGTTAATTTTGTGAGCCTCCAGGGCACATTTCCCACATGACACTCAGCAGTAATATTAGTCCCCACTGTACTGTACAGCAGCCGGCACCATCTTCACTGCAAATCTGACTCAAATGACTCTCTTGGTTCCCTTGGAAACCAGGTGCTCAGAGATCAGGAAAGATCCATTTCACACTTCAGCAGCGAGACAAAGAGATGGTTAGACAAAGGGAAAGTGGGAGGGAGAGCGGATTAAAGAGAGAGAGTGGGGGGGAAATAAAGGAAGCTTGACCTTAAAAGATGCTTCATTCGTATACGTCTTTTGTCTCCAAATAGAATGAAAATAGAAACAAATGAACTATGAAAATGCGTTGTTTCCTCTCATGGGATTCTCTACCCTTTAGAGTCGTCAGCACCAAAATGCACAGGGTTTGTTTAGATGTGTTGTCTGTAGAGAAAAGGGTGAAAATGGCTCCGGTTGTCATTTATTAATGCAGCTTTTATTGTTATCAGCTGTAAGGCATGCATGCCTGCTCTTCACGCAGACTAACAGAAGGAGACGGCTTAATGCAGACAGCCCAGTAATATTTCACCATGTCTGAAAACACTGCCAAAGGTCAGGATATCCTCTCGCACACAGATGCACTTTCGCCTCGTTAAGAGCTCTTCAGAAAAGTCAGCATGCGGGGATAGCTAAAGTTTACAGCTGCACAGTTTGTTATGGACTTAAACACACCGAACGTCAGGGAAATCAAGTGATCCACATGAAGTTAGTTTCTGTATGTATCTTCAGGGTTTTAATTTGTTGGAAACAGCAGAGGTGTTGATGATTTTCCTACATTTTATATGAGTGAATTCAGCCTGAGTTTGAAGCTCCCTGTTCAATTGTGGTTGAGTAGGTGGGCGAAATGTTCCACATTTCATACAGGGATGAAGCAGTCTGCAGGGATAAAGCAATCAGAGCTAAGAAACCGTAATAACAGTGGATTGTCGGTGCTATTTTAAAATATAAGGTGCTACTTTCGAGTCTCGTTTTTAAATACGTGGATTCAGTGTGGGTGCAGGATGTTATGTATCAAGAAAGACAATGCATTAATTAATTAATAAAAGAAAGAAGCCTTGATCTAAATCTAGGTACTTGATAGATATGGATTTAAGAGGCATACGAAGGTTTAACCAGCGGAGCTTTCTAAAGTTTTTACTGACATTGATGGGGTATTTCATCATAAAAACCTTCCACAGACATACCAGCTACGTTTTCAAACTCATTACTCATGCTTTAAAAAAGAATTAAGTGTGATAGTTGCTACAAATGGCTGTCATTATTAGAAAATTAGGTCTTCACCATTTTTCCTTTACCAACCCAGTCTGCAATTATTTTAATGTGAGGCTACATGAAAATGATCAAAACCAGAAAGTCTGAAAAGCCTGAAAGTTGTGTTTAATCATAGCCTTGTAAGATTTAACTTCTTGCTGAAGATAATAAAACACATGCATACATGTTCATGGTGGAGGAGTAAGTCAGTAAATGTAGTAATTTAAAAAGCTCTATTTTCAGAACACGAGCACTTTATATCTACAGATGCCATGGGTCATCTTCCAGGGAGCAGTTTTCCAAAACTCCTTGCTGCTTGTCAGATGGTCGAATAGCTTCTGTCTTCCAGTTTTCAGTCTTAAAATTATCTTCATATATCACGTCTCCCACATCTCTTTTCTTTTCGCCCATTTTCCAGTGTTGCCTTTTGAAACAGCTATAAACACTTTTGATTTCAGACGCTGTTGGACAACACATTGTGCAAACTGTGTTGTGTTCGACCATAAAGTGACCCTCAGGTGGTTCAACCATCTCTATCTGCCACTAATGTGGGTTTCAAATAGTCTAGTTAAGAGGTGGTCATAGAAGGACTTATTTTGTAGCCTTGTAGAAACTATTGTCAAAACTCTTTCTTTCTTTCTTTCTTTCTTTTTTTCTTTCTTTCTTTCTCTGCAACGGCTTTTAATTGAGTGGGTGGTTTAAATATCAGCGACAGCTGTCCTGACGGCTCTGTTGACCACAGCTTAGCTTGTCACAGGAAGCACGATAAACATCGATCACATCATTCTCAAGTCAGTGTTATGTATCCAGGAATATTGACAGTGAAGGTTAATGGTCGTATCCTTTCCAACTGGATGATGTTTTATTGAGGATTTTCACAGTGGAAAAGGCAAACATCCAAGAGTATTTGATTGTCTATTGATTTGAATTGTGGAAAAGCTCCCTGACCTCTGATTGAATAATCGGGTGTCTGTTTACAGAAATGCCAAGCACCAGAGGGAAGCTACTCCTGCTCGTCAAGTCGTCTGCATCCTACATTTCTGTTGCCTGAATTAGCCCACAGGGCCTGTGGGAGGTGTGTTTAAGATTCGAAAAGTAGGCTGTCTGAAATCATTTTAACTTGGGGCTCTTCTGCTTCGGTACAATAACCATGGTGAATTTGTCACGGGTGGAAAAAATGAGTGGAACTAAATATTTACTCACATGCCTCCCAGGCTGGCATCAAAGTGTCTGGAAACATTCTGCTGAGAGACACATTTCCTCTGTTTACGTGGCGTGGATCCAGCTGTCACATTTATGGATCTGTGCCTCTCCGTCAGGTACAGACTGCGCTGAACCTGGATACCGGACAGGGCTGCATTTAAATCACCTGTCTGCACTAAACGGTTTGCCAGTTTCTGTGCAGATATACGGGGAAAACAAGTAAGCAGATGCAGAAACAAGACTCTTATCTGCATGCCTGTCAAAGCATCTCATTATTTTATCTCTGGCTCAGTCAGAGGTCTGACGTGATTGTTGACATCAAAGGCAACTTCGGCCGCATGTATTTCCTATTAGAGTATGATAACACAGGGACATTAATATCTTATGAATCCAGTATACAAGACCATACGCCTTATCACGAAAAATCCTTACCTCTGCAGCAATAAATCAGCCTATTGATGTGCCTGCTGTTTTTCTATGTGTACTCACTGCCTTCGGTATTGATTCACTTCGCTGTGAGACAAACTCTGCAGAGACAGTAGGTGTACACACACACACACACACACAGGTACACCTTAAACATTTAAATGGAAAGTAATTTACACCATAGCAATTTAAGGTCTTTAAAGATATATAAAAAAAAGATCATCTCTGCCCAAGATTTAAGCCATCTCATGTGTGCACACCCCTCATTAACTTGTAGATGGTTCATTGAGCTGCTGCATGCTGTATAACCACTCACTGTAGGCAGCCAGAGACCAGGTCTAATTGGTAACAAGGATATCAACAGCTGGACTGATATGGGTGGCTGGAGCTACTCACATTCCTTGCAGACATTAACGTGCGTGTGTGTGTGTGTGTGCACACATGTAGTCTGATATGAATTACACCTGAGAGAAACCCTGATTTCACTCATTCATAAAATATATCCTCAAACATATATAGTGCTACTCACATACTTACAGACAAGTCTGACCTGTGCTGAAAATAATATACGAGAAATGTGGCTGAGACCTAAAGTGGCGGTACCACAAGCCTAACAATCAAGGGAGTGAGAGTCAGCCCGGAGTTCATGAGATTAACCTACATCCACAGTTATTCCAGAAAACTGTCCGTTCCTGTTGCTTTTGTGTGTCAAGGACTGGATAATGGTGTGTGTTTGTGCAAGGCCCAGCAGTTAAATCATACAGCAGAACTCCCAAAAAATGCTTCTTGATCAAAAAAGTTTAAGATCTGCGTGTTGGAGTATTGTGCAGTTTTCAGAGGCCACCTGACTGCTGCCTCCCGCACTTTTGCAGTTAAAATGTTTTGTATGTCCTGTGGATTTTTGCAGTATGCGTGCTTCAAATAGCGCTGATTAGCCATCTACCATCTGCTGGGTCGTGTGAGGAGAGTGGCTCATTATTCTGCCTGTTGTGTCTGCGTTGTCCGTTGCTCCACTCCAGCTATCAGGCAAAGCTGCAGGGACTCTTCGTATGTGAGCAGCGGGGAGCAGCTGGAGGATACAGTGTTACTGCACACAAGAAGCTGAGTTGTCAGCATCTGTCTGACAGAGAACGAGCTGTCCTCTGGCCATTTTCAGGCTCCAACTGTGACAGTGCAAAATACATCTGTCTTATGTATGACATGATCAAATGCTGTGTATGCATTCTGAAAGTTCTATAATTCAATGAATAGATCCAGTCTGTCGAGACAAATCAATTAATTACTTAAATGCTCAAAAAATTTTCCCCTGTTTACGTGTGTATGTGTTTGTGTGTGCGTGCATCACTGTAATGTAATGTGTAATTTGTTTTTCAGGACCTGGTGGGAAGTGCTCCGCCACAGAGGAACTGGAAAGGAATAGCCATCGCTCTGCTGGTCATCCTCATCATCTGTTCCCTGATCGTCACCTCCGTCATCCTGCTGACCCCTCGTATGTACAGCACACACACACACACACACACACACACTCACATGCACATATGCTATCAGTGTATTGCATTCCTGCAACGATGCACAATCCTCTCGTGTTTCAGAAATGTGCGATCCGCATGTAGATCTGTATCATTCATACTGAATGATTTTTACATCAGATGTGCACGTTCACCGCCAGTGCTTGTGTGCTTTTTATAGAGCACAGCAAAAAGTAAGGGTGTAGCACATCCAACTGTCATGCAGGACACCGGAGTTTGCTTCTTGTCGCAGACATGCAATTAAAACTTCCCTGAGTGTAACCACAGTCTTTTCCTAACCAACCAAGTGTTCTTGTTGCATAATCTCAACTTTACCTTAAGCATATTAGCCACAACTATAATCTCCCCCTCACCTTAACCATACTGTGGTTGGCATGTTAAGATATTGTGGAAAGCAAGAATTTAAAATGCTGGCATTGGATGTAAGCCAGGGTTTTGCACATTGCATTGCAAATTGAAGACCTTGTCTGGCAGAAGGGTTGCAGAAAACTTGTTTTTAATATTCATGGGAAAACTGCTGAAATGGTCAGAAATGCTCTGTTTTTCAATCTTGCAGGGAAAATCCTCGACTGGATCCTCACCAAATACTGATCATAGTAACTTGGGACATGACCTAATGCTCCACCAGATTTCACTGAAATCTGTTTTTTTTTTACAATTTCTGACAACAAACGGTCAAAGAAATGAGATATAAGACATGATTTCTTTGGCAAAGGTAACAACATGCTCAATATTCACTCACTTGCACTGTTCAACAGTTCTCTGCCTCAGGAGTCATAGTAGGGAACATTTTAAACGCCTTAGATGAAACTCCAGAGACCACAGACCTCTGCAAAGACAGCACAATCATCTCAACTAATTATTTTAAGAGATTTGTGATTTATGTCTCGATCTGGATCTGTAGCAAAATGCATATAGTGCTATAGACATCCATGGGATACAATATGACAAATGTTGCACACTAGAGAATAGTTGTATGAGAAAATAGGAAAGTTTAAAACACTCAAACTCATTAAAATAATATTATGGATCCTCACCAAGAACAAATCAGTCTGTTCTTGGACCTTAGCCTGGTGTTTCACCAAATTTCATTCAAAATCTGTCAAGTTTTTGAAATAGTCTGCTAACAGACAAACAAATGGGACATAAAATGTGAATTTATGGCGGGGGTAGCACATACACCTGTTTGGCTGCTCTCTGCCTCAGTATACATGTACTATACTACAGTTAGTGCTAGAAGGTCATGGGATGTACCAGATGTTGCAGATGTTTCATATTGGATCCATGGGAAAATGTTGAATATCTTGCAAAGAAATAACTTTTAAAAAACTTAATTAAAAACTACTTGTGCGTTATAGGTCATGGCCTAATTTCAGAACAAAATTTGCAAGGACTTAGAGACTAACAAGAAGACTAAGAACTATCAAACCTCCTTTTTTCTCCTGTTCTGCTTTTTCTCGCAGCGCAGGCAGCTATTTTAATTTGATAACCTTGTTTCAGGGGGGCAAAGTTTTACAGATGACATGGTTGGTGATGGTGTACAGGTTTTACACAGAGGTTGGGTCATCATCTCACTACATAATGGGCCTTTTTATGTGTAATGCCATTCAGGCCTGTTTAATGGAGATGATTATGCAGTAATAACTCCAGCCATTTGTCAGATTGGCACAGCATCAGAGCTACCATTTGCCTCGTTTTTGGAAATTAGCTTTCTCCTCTAACTCTGCAGCTTTTCACCAGACAAGAGAATTTCACCCAATTTTTCAAGTCGATAAACACTTTAAAATGTCTGACATGATATTTACACACTTAGATCTCGCCACTCTGTCACAATGTGAAGCCTGCAATGTGAAGAATCTGTCAGTGCACTGTTTTGTACAGTATCGCCGGGCTGTCAACCATCTTGACAACTCGTGTCTAACGGTTGTTTCCTGAGTAAATGTGTGGTAGAAGACCGTTATAATGCATCTCTTTTCTCACATCCGCACTAACTCACTTGTGTTCCCCATGTCGTCTGCTCCACCTGCAGTTCAGCTGTCAGCTTCAGATCTCATTTTGAATTTTGGGGATGGAAGTAGTCGTCCCCCTGCTGCTGAAAACGAGGCAGGCAGATGTGAACTGATGCTCTCAGATCAATAGTGCAATACCAGGGGCTTCTTTCTTGTTTGTACCTTGTTTTAAATTGCTCTACCTACAGCAGTGAATAGTGGTTGGAGGTGCTATCTCCAGAGATAGAAGAGGAGTATAATTTAGTGAGTTGATGGCAGTCTCTGGTATGGAGGCTGCAGCCCCCTGAGCAAAACAACATACTGATAGGAAAAGTCAAAGGATTTTTCTTCAGTTGAGTTTTTTTAGTCTGAAACCAGTAAACTCACTCGCTTGAAATGCTAATAAGTCTCACAAGACTGAAGGCCGACTTCTTGAAGTTTCAAGAGAAGCTTCCAGAATCACATGTAAATTTACACATGAGCTGCTGTATGTCACATTTAATTTATGCATGTCTATGTTTTGGTGATGCACTCGACAGGTGAAGATGACAGCCTCGCCCTTAAGAAGAAAGTGACTGTAGAGGATGTTTTCGGTCCAGACCTTCACATCCATGATCCTGATGCCAAATGGCTCAGCGGTGAGTGATCAGTTTGGCATTTAGCATCTGCCTCCTACTTTAAAAACGCAGGACATATCCAGACACATTATTTCAGACATCATTCAGAATATATCATCAGTATTAAAATCTGACCTGCTGTCTTTGAATTGTTCATTTGAGTTGATTGTGCCTAGCCCATGTGGACTTACAAGAGACCAAAAAAAGCACAGTGCAGTGTTGAAAACCATTTGTCAGAAAAGAACACAACTCATTACAGAACATATAACATTACATTGCAAACAAATCTTTTCCTTTTCTTATAATTATCCAGCAAAAAAACCCCCCAAAAAAACAGAGATGGACATTTTACTAAAAAGTATAGCCCTTGAATCATCTTAATAACTTTATTTCATTGGGTTATCTCATTGAGATAACATGAAACATTCATAGTCAGACAACCAGCCTACAAAAACAACAGCAATGAAGCTTAAAAGAGTAAACAAAAATATCAGATATTAAGCTTTAAAGACTCTAGCTTGAGGGCTGTAATATCTTTAACTAGTTTTGCTGACATTGACGTACATATGGAGTATCTAAGGATAAGAAGTTATTGTATTAAATGAGATAATAGTTGAATAGGGTGAGAAAGAGCATTAAAACATAAATTTCACTTTGTCTCACATGATGATATCACACAGCAAACAACACATTTTCTCTGCTATTAAACCTACTTGCTGTATATCTCATGGTAATGTACCTCAACTGTGAACAGATATTAGACGTTTGGGAAATTCTTGTTCACCTGAAGTTCTGCATCAAAAACATTACAGTTGTGAATTATTCTTAGTGTAATTATTCTCTTTCAGAAAGACCACAGATGCATATAAACCCACTGTGTTTTTAATTTCTTCTGTCTCAGACGCACCAGTTTTCAAGCTCATCTCGCATGCACTACAAACTCAGCATGCTGTGTGCTAAGCGTTCAGTAAGATAGTCTAAATTGAACAGATGTACAATAGAGTGGGTTTGCTGTGGCCTCCGTAACCTTGACAAAGTAGCGAGGAAGCTGCCACCTGAGCTCATGAACATCAGCTGACTCAGTGCCCTCTGGTGTTCAACAGGAAGAGTACTTGAAATATTTTTTCAGCTTCTGCATGACAAACTGAATCAGTGATACTTTTTAAAAGCATAATTAGATTTTATTGTGAACTGTACAACAGTCTGAATCAAGGGCATTCTGAGCTGGCAGCAATTATTATTATTGTATCTTTTATTACTTATTAAAGGATTAAAATAACTCTATATTTGTCTTAAATCTTAACCCAAAGTCACTTAATAACTATTTTTGGTGCTTTGAGTTCAAAATGTGTCGTCAAACAACTGTTTCCAACTTTTAGACTATCCAGTGCTGGTGTTTTTTCTGCAGTTGTACACTAATATTTAATACACAAGATACGCAGCTGCTCATCTGAAATCTGATGCAACAAACAGAAAAGATTATATAATAAAGACTAACATTAAATGTATAATGCTTCAACACTAACTTACAACAATCTAAAAGTTCAATTTTAAAGCTCTTTCTTCAAATGTAAGCGTTTTTATTGACCTTTTTTTATTGAAGCACTAAACATTATGGATCCAGTTATACTGTTTAAAAGAGCTTTTAAATATGTGTTATAAAATTGTGCCACTCTGTCTGGAACCACTAGCTGGTTGGAAAAAACATGCCAGACATAGTTATTATGATCATCAATGCTAGTTGCTATTATAAAAAGTTTTTGTTGAACGCTAGAAAGTGAACCAAACTTCAAATCTGTTCAGACTGACACGTTTACATACAGACAGTTTACACATGAATTCGCCTGCTAACTTGCATACATTTGAATACGGCAGAAAAAAATCCACATCATCACCCGCACACGTGCAAACTCACGTCTCCTACTTGCACAACAGACACGTTACGACCTTACATCTGTCCTTTTGTTCCACAGTGTCGACTGTTCCCCTGATTACTTACATTACCGGCTTATTAACGTATAATTAGTTAAGTTCCCGTGTTTCTGTGCCCTTCATTCACGACCATGATGAAAACGTCCTCGGCACCTGACGAAACCCGGCAATCAATTGTGCGACATTGCGTCTTGTCAGTTAAGTTAATGCAATCAACTCCCATTTGGTGCTAATGACCTTCTGATAAGAAACCCAATGGGACAGCCTCACACTTCAGTAGTCCTCATCAATATTTTGTGGGCTTCATTCACAGCAGTGCGTAATTGATCCCCGTTGCTCTTTGATCACCGCTTGCCTCAGTAGTCTTTGGACTCTCCTCTGAGTTTCTCACACTGTCAAAGACAAAGGATTCAACCTTCAAATTGAGGTCTAAAACAAAGAGCCGCTGCTGTCTGCCTGACGCATTCATATTTTTGAGATATAACAGAATATGATATTGTCCAACAATGAAAATGAGTTATCACCAAGAAACATCTGTGGCTAAATCTACTCATAAAAATCTGCTTTGACAATAGAGGAAACAAAACAACCATCTTTGGTAACTCAGTCACCATCACTTTTTTTTGTGACTCCCAGAGCATCTTCTTATGAAACTGCAAAATTGCAGTTTCCATCTTGGACTCTACATGCACTGACATTTTCAACTCTCGTCATTAAAAAAACTGGCACTAAAGTGAAACAGAACAAACTGTGCAGCTCTACAAGATGAACATTTTAATATCACTAACCAGTATTACTTTTGGCTACAGTGCCATAGCCTGAGCCAGGCACCGTAACAATCACATTTACTGAACATGTCTTTTGTCATTTTAAAGAAAAATATTTATGTTTCAGTACAACACAACGGATTTAAGATACTTCTGAGGAAATCTTTGGGTTATAAGGTTCAATCTGACGAGTGTTTGTGTTCCAGAGAGTCAACAAACACCTAAGAACAAGCTCTAAAAACATGCACAACAGTGTTGTACCTTGTCTTTCAAAGCACTGGCTTTTTTATTGCTTAGGTAACCAGAGAAACCAATTCTGGCATTTAATGGGATCTTCTCATAAAAGATTAGACTGTTTTGTTGTCTAGAGTGCAAGATGACAAGGACAACCACATTATAAGACTCCACAGGGCAGAAAACGCTGTGCTGTGTGCTACCAGAGCCATATTATCCACTCTTAGTCTTTTTTAAGACTTGTCTCCCTTTGGGAGATGTTTTGATTATAAACGTGAGACCTCACGATGGACATAGCAGGTAGCAAATTGGCTAGCATCAAACAGAACAGCAAGGGTTTGGGTTTGAGGTAACTGTACTGACAATTTAAGTTAGCACTGTTTTTAGCCAAAATGCTCAAAAATTAACTGAACGTTGTCTGCTCAGCACCAAATGACACAGACAAAATTAGCAGCTGGCTGGCTAACATAGTGGAGCATTCAGCAGGTAAAGAGCCAGATATTTCCCTCAAGAGCTAACCAAACCAAGCTAAAAGAGAGTGAATATCTGACAGGTCATCCACCATCCACCTGACAGGTGGATGTGTGCTTGATGTTTAGATAGATAGATAGATAGATAGATAGATAGATAGATAGATAGATAGATAGATAGATAGATAGATAGATAGATAGATAGATAGATAGATACTTTATTGATCCCGAAGGAAATTCAAGCAGCTAAAACCAGCAGCTAATATGTTATGAACTTAAAGTCCATGTAAAGTAAGAATAATGTGTTCTGAGTTTGTGGGACCAAAGAAGAAAGTGTTATTAACCACCCTACCAAATTTCAATAATTAAAAATAGCGACAAGTTTATGAAATTAGGTGTCAAAATCAGGTAAAAATGAGCAGTATTCTCAGCTCCAGGACTGTGGGGCCGTGTCCGCTGAATGAGCTGAAGCCACGCCCACTCGTGGGAGCAGTCAAACAGCAATTTTGAAGTGACTGAAACGTGTCAGATGAGTTCATAAAATGACACGACTAACTTTGAAACACTGAGCGAGATTAATTAATCTCTGTCTCTCTGTTAGGGGTGTAGGGTTATGCTCAGGGTGGCCTCAGTGTGTCATCAAGCCACCCTTTAGGACCGCCCAAAAAATCCTGGACTGAAAACTGGTGAAAAACTGTTTTAACCTCTAACTCCACATTTCAGTAATTTATTGTTCAAAGTCTCTTCACGTGTTTTCAGCAACTATTTTCCAACATATTTAATGTATTTTGAAATAAATTTCAGAATTGCCTTTACACTGGACCTTTAAACGTGATAATATGTCAGTGTTGTGTTCACAGCTTACTTCCACTGCCCCAAAGTGGCCAAAAACATCAGTTAGTGTACATTTAATCACACTTTGGTTTGATGAAGAAGGAGGTCAAGAAACTATAAAGACAATATAGAAGGACTAAAAACTATATGAGTACAGTTTGTACCGTCTCCCCCTCTGATGTTTATGTGTCATTTACAGGCAATGAGCTGCTGTACCGTGAAAGAGATGGAGATGTTGTCAGGCTTAATGTTGACACACTGGAGAGAATTGTTATCGTGCCGAACCAGTTGTTTGTGAGTATAATCTTACTTCGGTACTGTATTTGCATCAATAGCAGTACTGTTTACTGCTGTTGTACTGGGTGTGTCATGACTGTGAGTTTGTTTGTGATCCCATCCAGGACAGATCCAGAGCTGCCAAGTACCAAGTGTCCCCTGACATGCAGCACGTGTTGTTTGCCTTTGAAGTGAAACCGGTGAGAAACCCATCGATCTTGCACTGTGTCATTTTTTTTTTCAGAGGTTGTCCTTCTTCACTTTAATACTGTTTGTCTCCGCAGATTTACCAACACTCCTATCTGGCCAAGTACATTATTTACAGCCTTGTGACACAGTAAGAGCCATCTCTGATTGTGTTTTCTTTTCATTGTCTGTCTGCCTGCCTTAGTTCGCTCATAGATCTATTACCAGACAACAAAATGTCCTCGGCCTGACCTTATGTACACAGTTCACTGACGTCAGCCCCATTTACCTGTTTTCGCTGCCACTTTGTGGGAATGCATTTAAGTTCAAATTTGGTTTTGTGCTCTGCATCCAGCCTGACCTGTTTTTAGCCTTTCATCCATCTATGTCTGCTTATTTCCCTACTGTTCTGTATTTGTAGTGAGCCAAGCAAAGTCAGCTTGTGCTAAAAAAAGGATGGGGATGATTGATGAAGCCTATAGTTAGGGAACAAGCCAAAAAACACGACTTCTTTGCTCAGACTATGCATTTGTACTCAGACATACGCTGTGTTTTGTACATGTTGTAGTGCTCACACAGACAAATGCTGCATTGATTCTTTTATGTGTTGTCTCCACAGGGAGACTTGGCCTCTGAATCCCCCTGAAGTGCATGAAGCTGTCCTGCAGTTTGCTGGATGGGGACCCCGAGGCCAGCAGCTGGTAAGGAGGCCGTACCCTCGAGATTACACTCATTGAACACTGGCACACTGTTGGCGATCTGTCAGGATCATCCCGGCATCGCAGACGAGGCACAATATTGATTTATTGTTTGTCACACAGATACATTTGTGGTGATAAGAGGTTTATGTGCACCGTAATGACCGCTTTAAGGGTTCCAGTGTGAACTCTCCTTGTTTTGACCTCCAACCATGTCGCTGTGAAACCAAATAACTTTTTGCTTTCACAATTTCGTCCGCAACATGTGAGATGGTGCGAGCCACAGTGGCAGATGGCAACTCGGCGGCACAACCTGGGGCTTGGACAGTCTGGGGTTGCTGAGAGGGAGAAAACACATGGCACTGACTAAAGTGTGTGTGCGCGCGCGTGTGTGTGTGTGTGTGTGTGTGTCATTTGGGGACAGATTTTGTAAAACGCACCAATTGATTGGAGACAGTTTGTCCAACTGGGCAAACAAAATAGTCGTCTTCAATTTGGTTTCAGCGCAATTCTATTTGGCGCTCATTAATTTTTTTGGGGTTGGTATAATCGTTTATAACATGAGAAATAAACTGTATTTATACAAACTCAAATGTTTTTGCAGCTTTGAAAAGCTTAAAGAGTGCAGAAAAAAAAAGAATAGAATATAAAGCCCGCTGAATTATTCGCCTGAAGTTCTTGGGTTCAACACAGTTCTTCTATCCAAAGAGTGACTTTTTTTGTTAATTATCAAAGCTGCGCAGAGAAATTAGTTAGAATAGTTCAAGTTATTCTAAATTCAACAGTAGCAGTAGACCAAACTATGTTTTGGTGAATTCAATAAAACATCATTTTAAAGTTTTAAATGGACTCCACTGGAGGTCAGCTACATAGCGAACATAGCGAAGCCCACTCTGTAATTCTTTTAATCACAGAAAGTACTGCATGTTCACATGAACTGAGAGGCGAAAAACATGCAATTTTCTGACTGATTCGAATGTGAACATGAAGATATTTCACTGCCCATGATCTTTTTTTTGATGCAAACAAACCTCTAACCCCATCAGATAGATAGATACAAGGAAATTTGTTGCCACAATCTGTACAAAGCTTCACATAAATACATACATACATATACATTAAACCCCACGCTATAACCACGAAAATTAACATCCAGTACAGCACAGTTTTTCCACACATATCCCATCCATATAGCTCTCAGCTCATGGCATTTACCAGGGTGTTTTGTTAAGGGATGCTATGGCAAAAGGGACAAATCTCCTGGCCTGTAGCGTGCCCATCTACAAGCCAGGGACTTGTATCTGCAACCGGGTGGGAGCAGTGTAAAGGATGAGTTGAGGGGGTGGCTGGGTTTGTGTGCTATACTGTGTGCTCTGCGTATAATGGCTTTACTGTTAAGGTCTGAGAGGTTGGGGGTGGGGAGACCAATGATTTTGGCTGCGTGAGAGCTTGTTCAGAAAAAATGAATAACTAAAATTTGTCCATGGTTTAAAGCACGTGTCAGTCAATGTGGGAGGGAGAGCAGATTTCAGTCCTGTGTTTTGAGTTTTGGTAGTTGAATGGCATTTTTCATTCGAGACTTTCCTCTCAAGAAAAATGACTTTAGCGAATGGCCATTAATCACATATGTTTAGGTTAAAGTGACAAAGACCTCTAGCATCCAAAGGCATGATGACACTCATCCATCAGGAGCAAAAGAGTAAAGCAGTGTTACGTTTGCCTGGGTTCAGACCATCAAATCCACCCACTCCACCAAGTTGGCAATTCTGTCTGATATCAGGCAAGTATTACGTTGTTAGAGAGCCACAATGTCTGCACAGGGAGAAGGGTGGGGTGAACAAAACGTGACTGCAATTGATAAACACAGAGACAAAGGTCCTTAATATAGAGGCTGTTTTAACCCAAAGAGCAACTGGACCACAGTGTTGTCACATCAGAAAAATGTTTTATTTTTGCAAACTTGATTTGTAACAAGGCGTCAGATTAGAAAACAAATAGCAGTGTATCTGTCATTTTGTTCAATAGCTGGTAATTGCTTGGTGTTCATTATTAAAATTATGCAGTTTTCTTGTTGTCAAAGCAATAAATTCATCCTGTGTAGCCAAAGCTTGATATAGCTTATTCCTCTGTGTCTGTTACCTCCATTATTTACATTACAAGCTGGGCAACATGTTCTTTCATTACGATAAACAATGTACACTGTAGTTTGTTTTGAGTTGATCCCACTGATGTAAATACTGACTAGTGCACAAAATATATATTAATGCGCAGCTGAAAATAGTCCCCAAACAAATGTACTATTTACTCCTGTTTGAGTAACTATATACTGTATGTGTTATTTGTTTTTATTATATAACTGTTTTAAAAAGTTTATATCTCCAGTAGAAGCCAATGGGTTTGGAGCTGCCACAGATTATTGAGAAACAACCAAAGCACTATTAGTTTTGGTCTTTTCATGCGATTTGTTGACACTAAGAATAATGACAGCTTTATCCATTAATGAGCTTGGAAGTACCATTGACCCGAGCATTGATGATGTCTTGTTTTATTCTCTCCAATGCAATACTCCACTTTTATTTTTACCTTGTTGACTTTAAATTAGTTTCTGTTTGGATTGCGGCGCTTAGACAACATACAGCCCCATGTTTCATCAGCTATTACTTCAAAGCTTTCTCTTCCTCCATAATTGCTCTTATCGCATCATTTGCTTAAATTACAGATACATCGCTGTGAGAAAATATTAACATTTCAAGTGTGCGATGAGACTTTGCCTGCCGAGGGAAGAAAGCAGATTAATTTGCATATGGTAATAGTGTACCTGATTGTTCCTTTCCAGTGCTGTTACTGTAGCACCGTGTTTAACTAAATGAACAGCTGAGGTGATGAGAGAAAAATGAAGTGAGCTCTCATCTTTTGTCTCTCTCTGACCTGCCGGTGTCAAACTTTCTTCTCTCTCTCTTTCTGAATATAATGATTTTTCAAGTTTATCAGAATCGGGCCAATTTATCATCGAGTGCTTCATCAGCACATAAAGATGGGAGAGGTGTGTGTGTGTGTGTGTGTGTGTGTGTGAGTGTTTGTGGCAGTATGGCTGTGTGCAGCGAAGCGTCAGATATACAGTGAGAGGAGAAAGAAGATGAATCCTGTGACGCTCCCTTCATTAAACAGTGAGCAATTACTTTACCGGGACAAAGTAATCAGTGAGGCTGGGTCAATACACACATACGCACACACGCACACACGCACACACACACACACACACACACACACAAAAGAAGTTATATTAACACAACATGAAGTAAAAATATGAAACCAAATGCAACTATTGTGTCATGAAATTGAACAATATTTCACAACTAAAAACACACATGCACACACACAAACACACCCACCCACCTGCACACACACACACTGAAATAAGGACCCCCGCTACTCGAGCTTCACAGGTATCTTTGATGTTACTTTCATCTCTCCACCCGTTTGAAATGACTCTTCTCTAGCCTTTTGCTCATTTTCTATTTTCTCTCATCTAAATCCCACAAAGATTGAAAAGTCATCGGATAAACACGCTTAAGTCAAGAGATTACCATCTGCTGTACAAAATATTTCAGTTTTCAGAGGCCATTCAGGATTATGTACTGTATGTCTAAATGCTATAACTGGTTCTTTGCTGACAACAAGTCCTTTGAACCCGCAGGGTTTGTTTTGAGGTTGAGATTTGGCCAAAGTGCAATTCATAATAATTACAATACTGAGAATTCAATTTTTATTCAACTATTTGAAAGCCGTCTATGATTTTTCTTATTTCCTGTGGCGGTTTTGCAACATTCAGCAACCACCAGCTTCCTTTGCTTTACACAGCCCTGCATTGATCTGTTTTCCTCAGATGTTGATCGCACAATATAAAACTTAGATTCTCGCAACAGCCGCCATAGGTCAGAGCAAGAAAAAAAAAAAAAAAGAGCCACATCTTTCTCTTTTTTTTGATTCTTTTGTGCCGGCGATTTGAGAGATTAGATTTAACTGAGAGGGTTTCAGCTGACAGCCCAGTCACACCAACACGGCCTGAGCTTCAGATACAAATCAATCCCACGTTCATCTCCCTCATACTGGCACCAGACGAAAGCAGCGAAAACACTGGAGTGGATTGACAGAGGGTTTTAAGTGTCACACACTCATCTGCCAGCGGTGTGTCTTAATTCCTTCAGGCGATGCCATCACTGCTGCTGACTGAGAGCTTAAATCAGCAGTTGAACCTGCAGTTTAGCTCAGCCATTGCAAACCCCACAGCAGACAGCATAATGTCTCAATAAACACAAGAGGGAAAAATGGTGTGCTTGTGCATGACTTCAAAGACGTGTGTGTGTGTGTGTGTGTGTGTGTGTGTGTGTGTGTGGTGTGTATGTGTGTGTGTATGGTGTATGTGTGTGTGTGTGTGCCTGCAGGGCCTCAGCCAACTCCAGCGTCTTGATTAGCAGTAGAAAAGGTTTCATACTGCTTTGGAGAGGAATCCAGCTCGAACTGTAATTAGGCAAATATCTGTTAATACAGTGCTTGAGGCAGGTGTTGACTGAGACTGTATTAGCGTATAAGTGTCACTGAGTGGGAAGCTGTGTTTCTGTCTGGATTAAGATGAAGTCATGTTGAGTTAAAAAAGCCACAGGTGGGTTTGGTGCACAGAAGATAGAAAGACGTGAGACGCAGATGCTGAGAAAAAGTAGTCCCAAGCACCACAGCAATACACATTCCAGGGTACAGTGATACAGAGACTAATGATGGCTCCTCCTTCTGCATTTCTCTGTCTAGATCTTCATATTTGAAAACAACATCTACTACAGAACAACAGTAGAGAGCCGAGCACTCCGCCTGGTTTCCACTGGTAAAGAGGGAGTCGTCTTTAATGGCCTTGCTGACTGGTTGTATGAAGGTAAGACAACCACAAAACACAGCCTAGGATCACAAATAGTGGACTCAAGATAGAGTAGGAACATCGGCCCCTTTCAGAGCTGACAAAACTGAAGGGAGTAAAATTGGACTAAAGTCTGGAGTCAAAACCAAAAGTATGGCCACTTGGGCATTAACATGCTGTTGTAACACCCTTCCACTCTTTCCACGAGATGTTGGAGCCTGGCAGGGTTTTGTTACCATTCAGCCACAAGAGCATGATGAGGTTGGGCAGTGATGTTGGGGGATAAAGCCTGGCTCGCAGACTGCGTTCCAGTTCATCTCTGAGGTGTTAGATGGGGTTGAGGTCAGAGTTCTGTGCAGGCCAGTCATGTTCCTCCGCACCAAACTCAGAAAAACACATTTCTTTTCAGACCTCATTTTTTGCCGGAGGGCAAAAGATGTTGGAACAGTTAATGTCCTTCCCCAAGACCAACAGCACATTGTGGTCTAAAATATTACTGTTCTCTTAAACCTGCAAAAACTATATCAACACTGACATGTAATTAAAATTTAAATCAATAAAGTGAATGAGTGCTAGCTCTAAGCACAGTAGAGCTGGAGCAGCGTTCATTCGGAGTCATGTTTCTGTCTTTTAGCTCTGTTTTTGGGTTTGCCAAGGGAAATATCTAGCTCTACCTGAGCAGGTAGCATACAGCATACAGTTCTAATGTAAATGACCACTAAGTTAGCAAACACTCCCGCTAAATTCAGTTGTTGTTCTTGATTTCTGTTTGATGCTGGCTAATTTGCTAACTGCTAGGTCTGTCTTAACGCCTCATGTTCCACCAGCTAGTTGCTAATTTTGTTTGTCTGCTGTTTAATGCTGGACAGGTAGTGTATAGTTGGTTTGAGAACAGTGAGACTGACATGAAAGAGTAAAGATGAAGGCCCAAAAACCAAAATAATACGATGAGAGACGTTAAAATGTGATCCACTGTTGAAATAAAAAAGGATTCCAACAGCACAGGCAGTGCCTAGACCAAATCATGAAAAGGACAGTGAGTAACTACAGTGTCCACTCGTCTTTGTGTCCATAAACTTTAGGACATATAGTATATTTAGACAACTACATTTGGTCCAATCTTTTGACACCACCCGCACCTGGAGGCATGGCGGGTGTTTGTTTGCATGATTTCATTTGAAAGGGCACAGCTGGTGATGTTTCAGTGCCCCTCCTTCACTAGACTTCCCATAGCTCATCTTTGTGTTCAGGCAATTTTAATTAATTCATGTCTGCACTGCTACAATCTCACTCAGCAGATGTTCAAAAGTCGGCATACTTGTAATTTAATATGAGACGTTTTTTGATTACTGCATATGTGAGACAGACATTCCAATTACATACCACTTGGATATGACTTTGTTTACAGATGTGCTGCCATGTTTGAGATTACTTTCTCCACTGTGAATTCATTTATAATAAAGTCTGTAGGTTTCTTATTTAGGAAGTCAAAACTTCTGTTTCCGGCATTATCATAATTATTAATTTTTGAGTCATTCAGAGTGTGGGTTTTGGATAAAAATTGCAGTGTAATTTTATAATATAATTGCAAAATGGCAGTTATTATGAGAGGAATTCTCTTAGAGTGCACAAAGTGCTTCAGGGTCGGCTCTAATCGTTTTTTCATTAATGGGATTATTTCTTTGTTGCAGACACAGAACATGATGTGAAAGAAGTAATCCATTTTCAGTGCTAAATAAAGATTTGTCTTTCTCTGTTTTCCTGCCATGTTTCGTGGATTTATCATTGGATACAGTGTCTCACAAAAACACAGGTTATTTACACACTGCTTACAGCGTGTTGTCGAGGGGAGATTTGGTGAAACTTGTGTGAATATAGTTCAAGGTGAGGCTGCCTCGTTCCACTCAGGTCTTTAGTGTTCTCCCCAAACACGAGTGAGAGGATTTAAACTTTGAGCAGCGAATGTTTCCATCAGAGTATTTGGTCTGTTTTTAAAGAGGTAAAACAGGTGATTTCAAGCATTTGGATCCACACATTTTAGTACAATTTAGATGTGTTTCATCTCTCTGCCATATATACACCTAGAGGGGATCATGTGTTTGGGTGTGTGTCCACAGCTCATCTCACGTACTACAGGACCCATCAGCCTAATAGTTTTTGTGCACATTTATGACGATGTACACTCATGAACCTCTTGTTGTTGCGGTGATTCACATTTTTTTTTTAAACCAAATTTTTTGCCCAATTGCTGACACCTCATTCCTCTTAAGCAACAACTGCTTCAGTTTATCTTCCTTCCTTTAGGGCCCACATGTGTGGCGGCCATGTTAGTCTTGGCAGATTCTTTTGTTGGCATTTTCACTTTAAATATTTTAGGTCGCTGGTCGCTTTTGAAATTGTTCCTGTCCAGATTTGCACCTTTATAATGTAACCTGCATATCGTCTCCCGTTAATTACACTGCTCTCGTGCTCTGGACACACAGCCTGTGCTGTAATCCCTGTTCCCCACCCACATGGCCCCAGACACACCTGGCAGAGATCTGCACTCTACTGAGTGCAGTCTAGTTTCTGCTGCAGTCATCGAATACCCTAGAAAGGCTCAACTAATAATAAATTAAAAATGAGAAACTTCTAACAAATTAAAAGTTTGTTCTGAGCCTCTGAAACTCAAACATTTTCTTTACATTTCCATTTACATCTATGAAAGTGCCACACGGTGTATAAATTTAGAATATGCTTGTTGCACAGTTCATTCAAGTTACTTGTTATATCATATAGATATTGTTGAAATATTCAACAAAGTGTTTCTATGGCTGCACTGTTACATCAAATGGAATATTTTAGAACACTTGTGTATCAAGCGATTCACATCGAGATCCCAACTAAAATTTTAAAAACAGTCCTCAGGGTTTGAACAATACTTGGCCAAAAAATATATATATATATCTGTTCGGCTTTGATGTTAATCAGAGCTAATAATTATTCCTCAGTTGTCATAATAACACACCAACAAACATGTGAGCTCTAACTTTGATCAAGAGATTTAAAGATAGCCATGGGATTGAAGTTGGGATGATGCTTACTGTAGAGCAGCGCGTTTGGGAACTGGAGGAGATGAAAGATTTTACAAAAATACAACATGTGAGTTCAAACACGTGTTTGCATGTATACTTATCTGTACATGAGGGTTTCTTTGGGATTTAGTCTGCATGTGCCCTTTCCTCGGCTGATGCAGGTTTAGCGGTGATTGTCATGGATAGGAGACATCAACCTCAAAGCCGAGCCATGAACACTGATTCTTCAAAGTGGATTGGCGAGGGAAGGAATCAGGAAACCATCTCATCTTTTTGTGCGGCAGTATGAATACTACAGTTGATGTAAAATGTCAACAAATCTTTGAAGAGCAACATACCAGGAGCTTCATAGAATAATGGATAAAATACATTTTCTGTTGTTATAGAAGAAGTTGTGTTGTCTGATGTTTCATGAGCACAGTCCTCGAAAATGTTGCTGCACTGCAACAAACTATTTGGCCTTAGAGTGAGAACTCAATCAAATGTTGAGAATTCAACACTGAATAGTGTCCTCTCCCTACTATAACCCATCAGCCTGTGCATTCACTGGAATGGAAAAAAAATAATTATAGCCTGACAACATCAGTGATGAATCACATTCCTGATCAAGGTTGATCCTTTCTGTCAGGAAAAGGTTGTTGTTTGGATCTTCACATTTATGTACAGTAGTGTGTGCTTTTCATAGCGCTCTTCTGCCCCCTGCTGGATGAAGGTCACAAAAAAAGGGAGGGAAAGTGTTTTTAAGTACAGAGCTTTTCAAAATAATCAGATTTTTGTTGGAAAGAGGAATTTTTCCAAGATTTCTCCAAAAATGTCAGCCCATTCGGTTCTCGTTCAAAGCCTAGCTTTAACTCACAGGGAATATTTCAAAGCCGTGTTTTCCATAATGCAGAATGACAACTGCTCCACCTTCATCAGAGCATGCGCATAGATCTAAATGTACAGACATCAAGGCTGTGTTTTCTTTCACTAACAATTGGAGCAGACAAAGCAAAGAAAGCTGTGTTTGTATAGCATTTTTCATACAGAGGGGGGAAAACTCACTTTGCTCTGCTTAAAAAATAAAGAAGAAGGGAAAAATGCCAGGACAGTCTTTGATTGATAGTAATAGTAATTAGAAGTAATAATATATGTATAATTATTCATATTAAATGTCATTATGTGATTCCCAGGCATCAAATGTACATCAATAAGGTGTATCTTACTGCAATGAAAGCATCAGGTTTCATGTTTTTGGATGTCAAACTGTCAAAGGTGAATATGAGTAATTGATTTATTTTTCTGCGGTGACAGTACAGGGAATGGGCACCATAAATCACACATGCTATAAATATTAAACTAGTGTCTGTTTAAATGGTGAAATATTGGAAATGTCTTTATCAGTGTCAGAATATTAAACACCAACTAATGAGAAAGCTGCAGATTGAGTAATGCAAAGTTTTTATGTGAAACATTTTAGGAACTTGGTAGTGTCGTAGTCGAACACTTTAAGTATCAGGAGCCAAACATTTGATTTTTAAATCAAATCAAATTTTTTCTAGAATACATCCAGAAAGTCAGTCCAGTTTATTAAGTTAAACACTGAACTTATTTTGTTCCACATCTTCAAATGTTGTATTCTTTCTTCATTCTTCACAGTGTGTGTAATAACTGGTTGTTTTGTTTTACAGAGGAGATCCTGCAGACTCATGTAGCCCACTGGTGGTCTCCAGACGGGCTGCGTCTGGCTTACATGACCATCAATGACACGCTGGTGCCCAAGATGGAAGTTCCCTTTTTCACAGGAATGCCTTACCCTGCCAGCTTGGAGTATCACTACCCAAAGGTAAGTCTCCAGCCACAGTCTCACACATATGCTTGTGCAAATTTAAAGCAGCTTACAGAGCTGAAAAATCCTACGGATAATTATTACCTGATTTTGCAGAGCTTATTTAGTGAGCTTCATCTCATAGGCTAGCTGGCCAGTCAAATTTCATGTTTTGGTCCTCTCTCACCAGTCTCATAATGTCATTTTTGGCCACAGCAGACAGCTGCTTTCAGTTAGGAATTTTTAAAAACCCACTGGACACCAATCCCAAACAGCAGACAGACAAAGTGAGAGATTAGCTGGTGAACAAGGCGGTGCATTTAGCAGCTAAAGAGCAGCAGATCATAGAGGCCAAAACAGAGAGGCCAGAAACACTAAATGAATGATGATGTTTCTCTGTAACTGCAGGATGTGTATCCCTGGTTTGTGCCTCTCATATAGTTATTATCAGTTTCTCTAAAATATATTGAATCATCAGTGTTTTTAAAAACCCAAAACGTCAGGTAAGGTAAGGTTAGAGCACTGGTTGCCAACCTGTGGGTCCCAATGCCCATTAGGTGTCATCACAGGGGAGTCACAAGGCCAATGACCAAAAGCCAGTCCCAGGTTTACTCTTGTTTGGCGACTTCTTGCTCGGTCACTCTTTCCTTTTCTCTTCTTAGCTTCCACCATCAACATCCTTTTCGGTCTATTTGCCTCTGTCATTATGACGATAGAGGCTGCTAAGTCTGGTTGCATTGCCCATTTTACCAGCTCCGGTTCTGGCACGACACAGGTTCGGCTGCCTGTCAGTATTCACCCACACCCTGGGCGTGAAAACCTCCTTTTACCTTCCAAAACACCTGTGGTAGAAAAAGAAACACTCCCCTGGTGCTCTGAGCTTACAGTCCAGTTGTGACTGAGTGCTGTAAAGTGTGCAGAGTGGGAGAGACAGAGACACCATTCACCTTCACAAAATGATTTTAAAGTCTGTTTTATGGTATAAAGTCACACATCATCGTGTCCACAACTTGTTTCCGCTGCCCCCAAGTGGCCAAAAAGAAAACAGTTATTGCAGGTTTAAATATTCTATTATGTTGATGTTGTTATGCACTGATGACTTTGACAGATTGAAATTGTTTAACTCTGAAGACAATAGAAAAACAATTCCTCAGTGTCTTAAACTGAAATCCAGTCTGGCCTATCTAATTTCCACCTGGTCCTTGCAGGCTGGGGAGGAAAATCCTGTAGTGCACCTGTCAGTGGTGAGCCTCAACGGTCCCTTGCACACTGTGGTGATGAAGAAACCTGATGACCCCCGAATAGGGTGAGTGACAGCCCAAAGGTGTCTTATTGTGTATGAAGTAACTAACAAGCAAGGAAGCCAAGACACATGTTGTCAGTGGTGGTGATGTATTCTCACCTTTTGATTTTCCAGGAGAGAATATTATATCACCATGGTGAAATGGGCCACCAGCACCAAACTGGCTGTCAACTGGCTGAACAGAGCCCAGAACAACTCTATCCTGACACTGTGTGAGGCAACAACTGGAGTCTGTATTAAGGTGAAACATTAGCTGTGGACTCTGCGGTCACTGTGTATTTTGTGTTTGTTAAAGGATAAATGTGGTGATATCTTAAAAATCTTTAAATCACTTTTGCAACACTGTTGCACTTCATTAACGTGAACATGGGTATTGTAGTTTGTTTTCAGTGAGTCACATTGTTGTTCAACATTTTGTGAAATATTCCTGTTCGCTTTCTGGTGTTAGATGAGACAATCAATACCACTCTCATGTCTCTCCATTAAACAGTCTGGCACATAAAATACATTTTTGTATGGATTAAAAAAACACAATGCATTGTGTTAGTAAGTGAGCTTTAGAGGTGCTAGTATGAGTATTTTGTTACCTTTGGCCCGGCAAGACTAGCTTAGTTTCCCCCTGTTTCTGTGTGTTTTGTTATGCTAAGCTAACCAGTCTCTGGCTGTAAGCTTATATCTAACAGACACATATAAGAGTGTATTCTGTCTTCTCATCTAAGTCTGCACTAGAGAGCAAAAAGTTTATTTCTTTCAAAATGTCGAACCTTTGATTTAAAATTTACATCCTCCATAGAAACGATCCTTGGGGCTCAGGGCTGAGAGCCCTCAACAGGTTATGAAAGTCATAAAGTATTTAGAGATGGACTAACTTGTTTTAGGTCTTTTCATATGATTTGTTGAAAAAACTAACTAAACTTAACTTTAAATGTCTTGTGATTTGTTAGACTCTTTTAACTCTTCCTCTCTTATTATTCTCAGAAACACGAGGATGAGAGTGAGAGCTGGTTGCACAGACAGGTACGTGATGAAAGCTTCCCTGTTGTTGTGCTGCAGTTAGTGAAAAAAACAGACAGGTGTTTGTTCCGTGTGTCTGAGCTCGAACAAGTAATAGACAGAAACAGAAAATAGAGAAGCCCTGCAGCCCTGCACGTTTTGGGACACAAACAATGTACAGACATGCAGATGTTTTTCTCTCCTCTCTGCAGAACGAAGCTCCACTCTTTTCCCAAGATGGACACAAGTTTTTCTTCACCAGAGCAATCCCTCAGGGTGGGAGAGGAAAGTTTTTCCACATCTCTATGTCCACCTCTCTGGTAAGCAATTGCAGAATTATCCTTATGATATTTTTTTGTTGAAGGTTTGGTGTTTAACGTTTAATTTTCTTCTAGCCTAACACTAGCACAGACATACTTCAGTCTCTGACCTCTGGAGACTGGGACGTCACCAGCATCTTAGCCTACAATCATGAAAGGAACCTCATGTGAGACATTTTGAAGCTTTTGCATGCACGTTTTAACATCCATTGCTGCAAAATCTTTTTTATTTGATGGTAATGTTTGGATGTTTTTCAGATACTTTCTGAGCACAGAGGATGATCCCAAACGACGGCACTTGTACAGGTAGGATTTTAGTAGAACTTATGAGTACTACTGTGTTTTCTGCAAGTGCTATTTAAAGTACACAATAATACTTAACTCTCATCCCACAGTGCTGACACAATCCCTCCATTCAACCGCTGCTGCCTGTCTTGTGAGTTCAACTGCGGCTATGTGGATGTTTCATTCAGCCACAACATGCAGTACTTCTTACTCTACTGTAAAGGTGAGCGTCCTCGACCCTTCTCTTCTTCTCTTGAGTCATGGCTCTTTTTATAGCAGCACGCTGAGTGTGTTTTACATCCCAGCCCTCCTGAAAGTGAAAGTCTTCTGTACAGCTGAAGGCGTAATTGAATTAGTGTCAGGGTGAGAGCTTATATCGAACTGGACATTAGCAGATAACCTCAAACTGCTGCTGATTAGCCACAAACACAGTCATGCGAGCACTGCTTCCTGCTTTTTATTTGCCACATGAAAATGAGGCCCGGTGGTTAGCATTGTGTTGTTGTTCAGTGGATGTTCTTTGTGCTCCTCAGAGACTCTCTCATTGTTTTGTTTCCTTTTTGCCCTTGTGGCTTCAATACAGGGGCACACCATTGTGGTTTCTATGGAAGTTGATTTGTTTAGGCGGCTCACTCCAGAGAGGAAAAGTGCCAGTGGCTTTCTTCATTAATTGGATCTTTGGAGAGTCGCTCCATTGTGAAATAATAAGCTACTCTCTCGTGGGAAGGAAGTAGATTATTAACTGTAGAGCTGGCTGAGAAGACGGTTTCTGAACTTTGAGATGAGACAGGGAGATGCTTCTGTTGCAGAGAGGGATTGGGTTTCAGAGGATTGATTACTGGTATGATGGAGGCCTTGTTTCATTTAAAGTTTCAGCTTCTATTATTGCATTCATGTTAACTGATGTCTTTTTTTCCCTGAACTGTTCTGTGTAGGTCCATACGTACCCAGTGTGGCTATTTATAGCACGGCGGACAAACAGAGTGAGTGTCGTCTCGGTGGTGTTGTCCTCCTATATCAACATGTTCAATAAATTCTCTGCGAATATGTTTTCATTGATAAACAGATTTGTCATTGAGAGACTGTAACAAACAAAACCTGTTTAATCTGCTTAACTGCAGAGGTGTTTGACGTGGAGACGAATGAAAGGGTAAACAGCACGTACAACAACATGCAGATGCCCAGAGTGGAGAACAAGACCATCACCATAGACGACTACAGTACGTGTTCACGTCAAAGTTCACATCAAACTAGAGGATAAACAATTTTCAATGTGTACATCCTAATACTTCCAGTCACCTTGTATTATAAGATTCACATTAACCACATCCTGTCTGTTGTAGCTCTGACAATGCAGATTCTGAAGCCAGCTGGATTTGTGGATACAGCTCATTACCCCTTACTGCTGCTGGTGTGAGTATGAATTACTCTGTTTTTATACTGAAAAGCAACATTTATTTTACATTCAGTGATTTTTCATGAGTTGTATTAAAAACTTGATTTACAAGAATTAAATAAATAAATTTTAAAAAAAAACAAAACAAAAAACTACATTTCCCATAATTCAACACAAAGGTGTCTCTTGTTAGAGCCTGCCTGCCTGGTTAAGGCCTATGTGTTTCAAACTATGGCATCCATTTTGTAATGTAGGCTTTCCCTTAAGAAATATTAGTTTCTGAGATAACCCTGATGTCATCACCAGGATTGACGAGCAATCCGATGTTAATGTGTGAAATCGGTGTCCCTTTTAATAACCTGTCATTACCTTTTTTCAAGTAATAGATTGTTTGCGCTATGAGACCTTAAAATATAGTAAATGTTGCCTCTCACAGTTCCTAAGGGCTCAAGATGAAGTCTTCAATTTATACTTTATAATTTATACAAGCAGCAAATATTTTACATTTTGGCTTAATAAATCACGTAATTGACTTTTCCCTTTTTTGTGTCACTTTGGATAAAAGTGTCAGCTAAATGACTAAATGTAAATGTAAATGTAATCTGTCTGAAATGAAATTAACAAATGGACGCATGCATTTGTTGCAGCACTGCCAGAGAATATTACAATATAATATCTAGAAACTAGAATATCCTGCACTAGATACAACATTTGTAAATATTGTAGTATTAAATTATTTGATAAGATTCTGTAAAAGATAAATTAGTTCAACTTTACGGTTGTTCTGCCTTTATTGGCCTGCATGTGTTTATGGACTGTACTTGTAAAGCGCCTTTCTAGTCTTCCAACCACTCAAGGCACTTTTACACTACATATCTCATTCACCCATTCACACACTGACAGCATCATACACATTCACACAAGGACACTTCGGCATGCAGACTGGAGGAGTCAGGGATCGAACCACTGATCATCTGATTAGTGGTGACCTCCGAGCATGTTTTCATGTCCAGTGACAGCCAAAGATAGATTTTTATTTTGTCCACCTCTTGTAGCTGTCTTGTAATTAGTTCAATAAATGTGTGTAGGTGACCTTTTTTTGTACAATTTGATGTTAAACCCTCTATTTGTCCACTTATGACACAATACTGAAATAAAAAATCCCATCTTGTCTGTATTTCACACAGGGACGGTACGCCTGGCGGGCAGATGGTGTCGGAGCAGTTCCGGGTGGACTGGGCCACAGTTCTGGTCAGCAGCTATAGCACCATCGTTATCCGCTTTGACGGCCACGGCAGCGGCTTCCAGGGCACCAACTTTCTCCACAAAGTCCGCAGGAAACTGGGTAAACTCGAGGAGAGGGACCAGCTGGAGGCACTCAGGTAAGACTTCTGCTTTAACTGCAAGCGTGACAGTAGCCACGGCCTCGAAACACTACGTTTAACCAGTTTTCTTTCATTTTTAGGTTCATATCCAAAGAGCCTTACATTGATAAGACTCGAATGGGAGTTTATGGAAAGGTAAGGAAGACGCATGCTCAAAGAGGCCTCTGTAATTCTGAGTTAACTGCATGTCTTCAGAGAGACACACATGGAGATAATTATCATTAAGTATAATTAATTTGACTTCATGGTGTGTTTCTGTGTGCCTTTGTTCAGGCCTATGGAGGATATTTAGCCACGATGCTTCTGAGCTCTGAGGAGTTTAACCAACTTAAATGTGGAACAGCAGTCTCCCCTATCACAGATTTTGAACTATATGGTATAACTTTCCAGATATTCTTCTTCTATGGATGTGTTAAAGATTATGTGCTCTTGTCTAAAGACGCCTGATCTATCTTTTCATCTCTTCCAAATGCAGCATCTGCATTTTCAGAACGATACCTCGGTCCAAAGACAGATTCCCGAGTATATACGGTAAAGTTTGAACGTTTCTGTCTCGTTATCCAAGATGATAAAGCTAAAATGGAGGTGAGGATCATTATTAAGGATGTTGATAACTTACTGTACATGGTGGATTTTCCTCTTTCTCTTTCCCTAAGATGGCAAATTTAGCACACAGAGCCGGTCAACTTCTGCAGAAGCAGTATTTGATAATTCACCCAACTGCTGACGGTAACAGACATGTTTTATATTTTATTTTATTTTTATAACACCGCAGTGATTAAAACACTAACTGTGATCACCTGACGCCTAATGTGTCTCTCCAATCTTATCTTCCCCGCGACCACAGAAAAGGTTCACTTCCAGCACACGGCCAAATTTATCAATCATTTAATCAGCGAGAAGGCCAATTACACTCTACAGGTGAGCTGCAGTTTCCTGACAAATCCTAACATGAGTCTAATGTAAGTGATGGACAAAATCCATAGATGTCATTCCCTGCTTGCTTGTTGTAGCAAAAATGAGGATTTTATCCTAAAAAGAGAGAATTCAAGATGGAAGATACCATCTTGATATATAACTCAGACTGCCGAAGCCTCATATTAGTTGTGGCTGAACATAAGATTGTGTTTTTGCACAGAACATGGACTGTGGATTTCGATTTAACAGCCAGTTTGGAAAGGAGGAACAATTACGACAACCAAAAACTGTTCCTGTGTAGCTTGCAAAACTTTTTCATCCATTAGTAACAGTTCTGTTTCAGTCGTACCTTGGGATCGTCCTCGGTAGATTAAGTTTTCCCAGTTGTCATTAAATTGTAGACGTTCAAATTTCCTTTTTTTTCTGAGCACTTTAAAGACTTCCTGTCCATGTTGGCTTAAAGTTTGAGTTGTGCAGATGAACTCCTGCTGAGAGATCATGCGACACAATCAAAAACTTTGGAACAACTACTGATGGACTTTGTCACTGGATTGTTTGCCAACTGTTGTTTCGAAGACTTTGACTCTAAATTACAACTACGAATTACAATTATTCTCATTATCAGTTAATAAGCAGATTATTTTCTCAGTTAATCGATTGATCTATAAAATGTCCGTCACCAACCATGCAGAATATTCATCTTAATTAGCTTAATTAATTCGTTTGTAAAATAAAGAAAAGCAGCAAACTGTCACATAAGAGAAGTTAGAGCCATCAATCTCTTTTGGCGTTATTGCTTAAAAAATGACTTGTATTATTAATCAGTGACCATAATTGCTGCAGATTAATATTCTGGCTAACAAATTACCAATTTGGATAACTGTTTCCGTTTTACAAATCTTTGTAAATTTAATATTTTGGGGTTTCCTCTTGTTGGTCAGACAAATAAAGCAATTTGATAACGCCGCCTTGGATTCTGTATTTTTTTTTTCCAATTTTCTCACATTTTTAAACTAAATGGTTAATCAATGAACAAAAAAAAGAGTAAAGATGAACTGATATTGAAAATATTGTCAGGTGCAGCCCTGTATAAACCCATTCCTGGGTCTTTGTTTACAGATCTACCCAGATGAGGGACACTTCCTACACAGTGATGGGACACAGCAGCACCTAAGCCAGTCCCTGGTTAACTTCTTCGAGGAGTGTTTCCGAGTGCCGGAGGTACCGACGGAGCAGCAGGAAGAAGAAGAAGAGGACGACAGTTAAACCCGCCCCTCTGAGCAGCCCACAACCAGCTACTACAGCACAATATGCAACAGATATTTCTAACCCACCCAATCAACCCACACCACCTGCTGTCCAATCCGATTTTAGCTCCACTCTGATGTGCAGCACCTGCATGTGCAAAGAGGCCTCGGCCTACACCCCCCTCTCTCTCCTCACCTTATGATGGCTGCTGGCAAGGAAACCAGCCAGAAAGACAGAATGAATCTCAGACATGAGCAGTCTATATCTCTATCTCTGCTATTGGAATATATGGACTGTCACTCCCTCTGGTGGACAAATAGAGGATCAACCTAACGTTCACTGAGCAACGAGTCTCTAAACGAGGCACATTAATCGAGCACTTTGCAGCACAAAATATCCCCTGTGATGATCAGTTCATTATGTTGAGATTTAACTTTTGAAAGGCTAGTTTCTGATAACCTTGCCCACCAACTTACTGATTATTGTGTTCATGAGTATGATTACTGCTACTTGTTTCTCAGAATTTCTCTGTTCAGTGTCGTGTCTATGAGTGGATGTCTGGCTGCATCAGTTCTTAGTTGCTTTACAAAACGAGGGCACAACGTTTAACTTGTGGTGTACTCCAAAAAACAAAGTGTCTATACAAAACTGGTATGAAATCATATTTTCCCTCCTCATATTTCTGAATTGAACTCTTGTTCTTTTAGTCACTGTGCCTTACTGTGGGTGAAATGTTCATGTTAGGAGCCCACATGACACTGAAAATGGGTAAATATGGTTAGGCCATGTCTGAACTGTGTGTACTCTGCTGATAACTCAAAACCAGATCATGATTTCATTTCCCTCAAACGACAGCCAGTTTTTAGTGAGGGGTGTTTAGATCACAAGGTGTGGCACATTTTATCTTAAAACATGGAAAGAACCGAGTACAAAATAATTGTATGTCTGCTTGAAAGACTGACAAAAAATGTAAAGTATTTAGTTTGCAAATGCAGTTCTTGATATTTACCGTACAAACTGGCATACTGGTGAGTTAACTGCTGAATTTTCATTATTTTGTGAATTACTTTGTGTGTTAAATGGCTTGACTCTCTCCCCATGTCACTTCTGTTAGTATTGTCAGTGGTTTCTAGTCAGCTGATGTACAAAGTGTATAAATCTTATATTGTTTAAGTCTTTATGTTGTATGTGCAACATGTATATAAAGCATTTTGAAATGTATCTATACTCTGCTTCATTTGTCACCTTACATTAGGGTGTGACTGCCCTCCTGTGTGCAGTAGAAGTATTGCAGTGCCATGGAAGGTTCAGATTGTTTTTTACTCTAAAGAAGCAACTGAAAAGGTTTTTTTCCACAGCAGACATTTTGACTTGTCATAGTGGGAAAATCACAGCTGTAAATAATATTAACAAAGGGCACGCAGTGTCCCAGGAAGCCATGATAGTGTGACAGTGAGACAGCATGCACAACACCAGGAACCTGAAACCAAAGCAGCTCATTTACGCCTGTGCTGTTCCTACAGCGGTATGTCAGAATATCCTATTGAAAGGCTTCAACTTGACCAAGACTGAATACTTTTAATTCACAAAATGTATCATAGTATTGAAATGCTTTCCTTGGAAAGAAAATTCAAACCACATACATTCAGGTGAATTATTTTCCAATTCCCAGGTCATACATTTGCAAAAACATATTTAGTGGTTTTAAAATTTCAGAACACAAAACATAAAATGTTCAAATATGTATTCAAGTTGCTCTAAATCAGTTGGTCCTTTTTGAGATGTACAAATATACGTCAAGTCCAAACATCAGGCTGTGTACATACACGGATCAGTGAAATCCAGATACCAAAACTTAAGGACAAACAATCAACCCTGAATCAATCAGACGTCCTTCCAGAAGTACCTAAAAAAAGTGTTCAACTGACTAAAAGTTTTCATGTTTTACAACATTGAATCAAAGTAGATTCAATGTGACACTGACCAACAGGAAAAAGTGAAAACAAATCTAAATTAAACATACAAAATACATCGTCTGAAAAGCTGCATTAAATCAAATTTGATTCAATGCAGTCAGATTATAAAACTTACAAGGGAGGTGTATAGAGAGCCACCAACATTAAATATTCAGTAGTGATCCAATTAAATGATGTCTTTATTTGCCATTATACTCCTGTGATTCTTTTCTACAATGCAGTAAAAATAAATAAATAAACAAACAAACAAACAAACTCGACCATTTGCCGTTGACAAAATTTATTTCCAGTGTTTCAGGAGTCTGTGCACACCCCTCTCACAATCAGAGGAACACAGCATTGGTACAAACGATCCAGCTCAATGAAGTGTTTCCTCATGCAGGGTCCCCCTCTCCACAGAGAAGTACCAAACTGCCCACAACACCCACACAGGCCACATGAGCATCATTATCATCATCATCATCATTATCATCTCACAATACTGTACTTAATCCTGCAATCTGATGGAAATGAAAAGTAAAAGCAGCTAAAACATGGCATTTATATGTACATTTAAGTTACTTATTTTACAAGGAATATTTAAAATTCAAGTTCTGTTAAAATCAAAAAATGAAAAAACAGGAGAGAGAGAGAAAAAAAAAAATGTATAAAACATGTTAAGACCAGAGTGGAATGCCTAAGGAATGGAAGCTCGGCATTTTGTTACATAACCTGTAGGATGACTGAGAGTCGACAATAAAAATGTCATTCACAGTAACATCTTCGTGTGTCTCAACAAAGACAATATGGCACCCTTAACATTTCATTGTGAGGCACTTCCTATTGTGAAGAAACATGATTTTCTGATTTGATTTACCCATTTTCTTTTTCTTCAAACGTCCTCTTTGCAGTCTGACCTCCACTCGCTGACAGATGTGTGAACCACGAACACTAAAACACAGCATAACGTAACTGCATCAGAGGGATGTTGTTCACTGCTCTTTAAACCACATGACTGGGATGAATAAGAACTCTTTTTCCATTTTGCATAAGTCCAGTGTCTCCTCCTCATCACCTTTGTACCTTTGGAAAGGCCCCTTTGACAGCAGAGAGCTCGTAGGCAGTCCACACACAGGCTGTACCAAAAACACAATTCAAGTACACAGAAAAATAGGGATATGTACACTTTAGAGTGAAACACAAGCATCTAAAGCTTTTAGTCAGTATTACAGCAAGCATGTCTGTACATTCTTCATTTGGTTACTGAGAGACTCACTGACTTTGAACATCGTAACTTTCTTGACACAAAAATAGTTCCTCTGCAATACTAAAAATCTGAACTTTACTACTTCCTATTCATTCTAAAAGTCAGTTAATCCTTAAAGCCACATAGCTAAACCTTTAAACGTAACTCGAGTGTCACCGTACACACTTCCTTGCACAGACTTCACAGACTCATTGTTAAATGAGTAACAGGTCCTCTCAGTCTTCAGCATAACAGGGATTTGTATTAGGAGGGAGGAAATCCTCCTGCTCAGCTATCCCAAAGTCATTTGTCATTAAAAAAAACAAAAAACAAAAGAAATTAAAAATGGTATAAACAACATTTTGTTTCATGCCTTCTACATGAGCCTGTGTGCAGTAATTCTCTTTTCACGAGCACACACACCAGTTACAGACACACACTCCAGACATTTTTTTATACAACATGCTCATTCACTAACATTGGTCACACAACAGACATTATACTGACAGACTCCCAAGTACGTACACATCTCACAGACGGGGAACATACACAGTCACGCACGTCCAGCGCTTCTCACAGGTACTGATAGAAGCGCGAATGGACCACCTGGGAACTCGTGAGTTTATGTGGGTGAGCGGTGGCCGAAAGGCTCAGATTTTTACTCTGGGGGACGTCCCCGTTCAACACCTCAGCTGGACGATGTGGGAGTTCAGAAGAGGACGAGGCTCCGAGGTTCTCGGAGTTTGCGCCGCACAGCCCCCCCTGCTGTTCAGAGAGGTCCAGGCTGACCTCGGGATTGCTGGTGCGGTGGCGCTCGCGGGCAATCCAGTCCCGGATGGAGAAGTCTTGAGAGCTGCACTTCGGCTTCAGCTGGTCCACAGCTGATAGCTCAGACCGAGAGCCTGAACCGATGCCGACCTGCCAGTCTCCCAAAACAGACAGCTCTGCAAAGTCCCTCTGACCGCCCATGGTGTGTCTGCGTCTGATGTTCTTCTTCTTACTGCGGCCCTCCGGGGACCGGCTCCTCTGGCTGCCCACACCAAACATGTCATCCACAGACGTTCGCAGACGCACCTTCAGCCTGTCGGTGATCTTCAGCTTCCACGCAGGCTCTGCTTTATCCAATTCGCTACGAGACGAGGAGCTGAGGCTGCCTGTGGAGCGACCCTTGACTGAGCCCAACACTCGTGTGAACCTGCTGGAATCTTTATCACTCCAAGCTCCTTCCAGTGAAGACTCGCTGTTTGTTTTCTGCTGAGCAGCTTTCTTTCTGGAGAGCGTGTCACACTCAATGAGTCTGTGGGAGGGTAGGGGCCGAGGAGCTTCCTGCAGCTCTCGCTGATCAGTTTTTCCAACTGTAAACACCGACAGGTCGCTCTCGCTGTCCGTCTCCATCGCCCTTCCTTCACTAATGAGCTCACTTCTCTCGTCGTCTGCATCGTCTCCACCCCTGCTTTCTGCCACAGACTGCACTTCAGGACTGAGGGTGCTGATCTCAGCTCCAGTCAGGAACGTCATGGAGGAGGTGGTGGAGTAATCGGAGGTGATGGAGCAAACCTCTGCACCCAGCCCGCTGGGGCCTGCTTCTGGACCCAGAGCCACCGTCCTGCCCCGCCTCATTCTGGGCACCGACGCCTGAGAGCTGGTGCTGTTCATCGTACCGAGGTCGGACACTGTGTCGTCGTAATTAGAAGGCGGGTCTGACAGAGAGGACTGGTGGGCCATCGGCATGCGGTAGCTGAGGTTTGGGGAATGGGAGGGTGAGGTGTAAGGGGAGCCGGTTTGAAGGGCAGAGGAAATGCGGTCTGGAGGCAGGGAGGGAGAGGGCTGCAATATCAGGCTGCTCGAGAGAGACTCCTTCCTGTTGGCTTGGTCAAACTCTGAGCTGTTCCTGTGCTTCTCTTTCTCACTGGTTCCATCTGTCTCCGCCTCCTCCTTGGTCCGGCTGTCTGGGGACCACTGAGGCTGCTGCTGGCTCTCCTCCGGGAGCTCCTTCTTAGAGAACACAGCGTCCAGGTCGTCGTCTGAACTACTGGGATGAGCTTTGTCCTTGGGCTTCTTACGCTTGCGGCTGGCGAAGAAGGAGGAGCGCAGCATCTCTTTGCTACACTGATCCTTCCCTGACCCCCACAAGCCCTGCTGATACAGAACCAAAGCAGCATTAGAGACTCGTCAAGACTTAAGAAACTAAAAATAGCAAAGACAAAGGAATGAAGGATTTATGTGGAGGACATTACCTTTGATTTGGAGGAGTCACTACATGCTGAATCTGTATTAAAGAGAAGAGAGTCATTAGTAAAAGTCCACCAGCTCTCTGACTCGCTAAAAACAGTCAACAATATAAATAAAGAGAATAGACAGAAGTTTGTTCAGAGTGAAAGTGACACACGTGATGAGTATGACAGCAGCTGAATGAAAGCAGACGACACATTTTCAGCTCAGAGACAGAGAGACAGCGGGACGAGTACCACACTAAGCAGTATATGAGAAAGTGTAGGAAGCGTTAGACGAGGCCTGAGATGAAGGATGAGAGGAAAGGAAGTGAAAACCCAGCAGTAAACCAAGACACGGAAAGCAGCTCATGCTCATGTATCGATGGAACGACGGCACATCACGGACAAACACGTCAGTCACAGAGCATCACATGTAGCCACCAACCAGCTGTAGGCATTCTTTCCCAACTCAAACACATCACAGAGGAGAGGGAGTGATGAGTTTTGCACTGACTGAGAGACTTTAGGGGCCTGAGCTGAACAGATCAGTGAGTGTGTGTTGTGCTCGATACAGCTGGTGCAGGCAAGCCTTAGTATAACGGAGAGATTGCTCTTACTCCAAGCTAGATTAACTCCTGCGGGAAGCCCTTTAACATGTAGCCTGACGTTCTCAACAACATAAAAAGGTAAAATAAAGAGTTCACCAAAACTTTCTCGTCTCACTTCGCAAAAGGAGAAAACACACAAACTGCAGCTAACAGAGAAGCAGACTAATAGCCCACTTTGAAGAAATAGTTACAGGAACCACAAGAGCTAAATTCAGGAACTCAATCCTCGCGTTTCCATCGCATCTGAAACACCCTGAAGATTTATCCATTAACGAATAAAAACCGTAACGTTTGAGATTTGTTTGCATTCACCGTGTCTGGAATTCAAACGGGTGTAATGGGCAGACGGAGAGGTGAAAAGGGAGCGCCTGGTTTAAAAGCAGACAATCTGCAAGCTGAGTTTGTTTTTATACATTTCAGATTCGAAAACAAGTTCAGAAAACTTTCATTTTAGACTCATCAGGAAGCCGATGGCATAACTTTTGTGAACATCAGACAAGAGAAGAAGTGTCCAATCTTCATCCTACTATTGTTACTAGTAATCCAGTGCATCCTCATTGTTTGAGTAAAGCTGTAGGTTAGTTGCATAAGCAGTAGGGTCGATGAATCAGCGACATTCTTCACTGCAAACGCATCAGAAAAATCTTGACACCAAGAGCTACTGCGAAGAAACTAAATTTAGTCACTTGATTTTTTTGGTTGAAACGCATATATAATTATTGAATTCCTGAAATGGTTTGTGGACCCCTGAAAGCATTCCTGCGGTGGAAACAGGCTATTAATGATCTAAATATAATGTGTGTCAGTGTGTAAGGCAGGGTTGGGTAGGGAGACAGTGTGAGGGACATTTTAGTGACTGATGTACTGTAGGTCTTGTACGTTATGTGGGAGATGTGGACGTATGTGGCAATGTCTGTGTGTAGTTGACAATGTGATGTTTTTAATGTTGAATGAGGACAAAGATTTGGAAATTAGGACACCACAGACAACAAATCGAACAAAAAGACACAAGAGGAAGCACTTGAAACAAAAAAAACAACAACTACCTGTCGCGGCAAATACCACTACATCTACATGCTTGAAGTCCCGCCACAGTTATCTGACTGCATGTGTGGCCTCTGCATCAACAAGTCCCTACATCTGGCACGTGGTTGTATGTGTGGGTTTGTTTTGAGTGTAAACGCATGTGTGCTGGTGGAACATCCAGCTCAGTCCCACCACTACGACCCCACCCCTCAGACATCATGACAGATTATGCCACATGACCGGGAGAGAACCTGAGGTTGACCGTACCATGCTACTTGTCCTTGCGATCAGCTTTAGAGACAACAAGAGACAGCAGAAGGGCTTTCAGAGAAAGTACAGCAGCATCGCTCTGTATCCCCTCAATTTAGGGTATTGGTTTAAATATGAGACGTGCACACCACAGGAAAAATGACAAACATCGACTTCTCTTTCTTTCTTTTTTATCTTTTTTCCTCCTTTCGCCCAAATTTAAAAGAGCTGCGGGTTTCTGCAGACTAGGCAGCTACACTGGGCACAACACTCGTCCTTCTTCCTACAGTCCCAGCTGTCCATCACTGACAAAACAGAGTCCATCAGTGACATCATCGAGTGATAGACGCCGCCCACTTGGCCTGTGTCAAGATTGGGTAATGTGTGAGTGCTGGACAGGGATAAGGGAGAAAAACAACACACTACACACAGAAGGGCAGAGGTCAGAAGGGTTAAAACTTCCATCGTTTCTTTTTGTCTGTTAGATTTCCTTTGGGAAAGAACATGCCGGGATTGTGTGAGAGACGAGGAGGAGGGGAAGAAAAGAACTGAAAGAAAAGGAGTCGTCGTCTCAACACAGGTAAAGCACAGGGAGAAATAAAACTTGACTTGAGCAAGAGGAAATAAAGAGTAAACGCAAACAAATGAACGGAAATAAAACTTGAGGACAATTTTATCTCTTTGGGCAAAAAAAAAACTAAACAAACCAAAACAAAATGTCAACATCGAAACAAAACAGACTTTTATCCAAAAATAAATAAACAAATTTAAAGAAGGCTTGACATACTGCAAGGTGTTTTTCAACAATTTTCCAATGGTTAAACCAGAAAATGTATTCATTGAAAAATAACTGAAAAATCTTGCTTTAACAAAAACAAATAAAACTTGAAACACTTGATGCATTTAAAATTATGGAAAATAGGCATGATGTTACCGTCTTAGCATTAAAACTGACACACTGCTAACACATAATCTTACGGTAAGTCTATAGCACAAATATTTCAAACAATTTGATCTACTGTGGTAATATTAATGCATATATTATTGCCGTCATGGTAATATCTTTGCTGTGGCGATGCTCGAGTGCTGCTGCTAAGAGAAAACTCTCTCGGATTTACCTGAGACTTCGCCCGGTGAAGCTGCGGTTCGCCCGATGTTTGAGAGCAGGTGGTCGATATTGGGCACAGGCTGAGACTGCACTGTGCTCTCCTGCTCAGCTGTGGTCTGGAGCCGCACATGGAGGGAAAAACACGAGAACAGAAGAGAACGCATTGGGAAGATAAGTGACTGAACACATAGAAGGGACATAGATAACCACAAAATAGGCAGGGGGTGAAGTTTGAGTTGCATTAATTGATTAAATGTAGAGAATAATTAATTCAATTAGCTCTGCTCTGGTTTCCAACAACTCCTGAGAAAAATATCTGGTTTCTTAGCTACTGAATGCACTATGTTCACTAAAAACAGATGCATGCTGGGGATGGAAGCAGTGAGACTGAACCAAAACAATAAAGTCACAACCCTTAAAATCAAAACAACGAGCTAAAGACGCTAAAAGGCTCTGCGCAGCGCAGAGTTAGTGATAATTAGTTCCTCAATACGATTGACATCCTTCACATTTGAGCCATTGTTTTTTATAAATAGCCATACGTATAAACAAAACATCACAAGAAGAAGATTGTTCATCTTTAACAAGAGTAGAAGAAGGAGAAGTTGCCACATACAACAGGATCCTCGTCACAGTCATCAGTGAAGAACCAGTCATATTGCTGGATAAGGTTCTCAACTATCTTGCACTGGTCCGGCATGTGATTGACCATGTTGGCCATGTTGTCCTCAGAGGTTCTAACCAGCGTTGGACCAAACACGATCGCCAGGTTACGAGGCTCCATCTAAACAGATGAGGTTGGGATAAATTGGGTTTAATGGAATAATCCTCAAAGGGACGCTGGATTTACGAAAGGATTGGAGGGTGTTACCTAATGACATTAACACTGACAGATCCTGTTAACGTACCTTATTCTTTTCACAGTTGTCAGAAACCTTCTTAAGGTGAGCACAAAGGAATTTCAGTGTTTCAAAGTGATGATCTGGTAATTCCTGGATCTGCAAGAATCAACAAAAAAGAGACAGTTTCAGGATTAAATCGTACGCCTGAATGTAATGCCATTCAATTAATTGCGTATCACATTTTTCACTCACCAGCCTCTTGAGCTCCTTTAATCTCTCCACAGAGTCTTCTGTTCTGTTGGCTTCAATAAAATCAGCGTACTTTTCTGTGAATAGAGCAGGAAAAGCTTTACTTAGGATCACAAAGGGAAGAACCAGACAGAAATCCAACATTACTTCAGGTTTTTTCTGCATCAGGACTTTGAGTTTATTTACAAGATCTCACCATTTGTAAACAGAGGTTCTGGAAGTTTTCGGAAAAAGGACTTCAGTAAACTGCTGATGACATTGAGGTCCCGCCATTTCTGCGCAGAAGCGAAAAGATTGAGAGAGCATTACGTTAAAGCGGTCCCTTACAGCACAAATCTGTCGCTGCTTATCGATGTTGAGTGAGTAGCACAGCGTCCTGTGCAACCCGACTGTCAGTCACACTCACGTCTTCCTGGATGTCGATGTCAGTCATGCCTTTGCTGTTGAGCTCCTCCTGCATGTTGGAGATGGCGGCGTTGTTCCCGGGCACCCTGTAGATTCCTGTGTACTCCAGACCTCTCTCCTCCACCACCTTACAGCACACCTCCACGATCAGAGGAACAAACTGCAACAGGAAGACGTTACAAATGACAAATCACTCACTACGTTGAATCTTGAATTTAACAAAAGAACGGCATTGAGCACAGGCGTAATGTGCATTCAGTCGTGTTGTACACATCAGTGTCTCCTACATAGCGAGAATTAGTGATGGTTTCGGCTGACAAGTTGATGCAGAATCAATATTTTATGTGTGTACCAACATGCTACTCTTGTCATCTAAATGCTAAACCACACAGCATTTTCTCTTAAATACATAAAAAGGGGTTGAGACACACCCTGTTAGTCTGTGCAGGCGGACAGTCATCAAGCCGCACACCAAACGTGACGCCAGCTGGAGTCTTCTTTTCAAAGGGCTTCCTCATGATCCCTGCGATGCCAATTTTCCAAGCAGCTCTGTCCCGGGGTGGACTGGAGTCATCTGACAGAATAAATACACATATACATACATAAGCCATCTGAGGGTAGAAATAAACTCTGACCACATGAAATTGAGTTGTCGTCCTTTACCTTTTAGCGCCCTCCGCTCCTCTCCCGTTTTGGGCGAGTGAGGGCTGTGGATCCTGCCGTCTGCTTTACCTCCCAGGAAGGCTTGTTTGATGCTGAGGGACTGGCGGGAGGTTTTGGGGGAGGGTTCAGACCTGCTGCTGGGTGCACTGAGCAAAATACACAAATATTAACATTAGGCTGGCATACCATTAAAATAGGTAGATGTGTACAGGGGGCAAAGTCCTGCATACCTCATCATGTTGTATTCTTTGATCTTTCGACTGATCAAGTCTTGACTTGTTACAGCAGCATTCTGTAAAGACAGCAGAAACACAAGGACAGTCATTAAATACTATTTTAAGTTTTTGTTTGTCTCTATATGCCCTGTGATGAGCTAGCGACTTGTCCAGGGTGTACCCCGCCTCTCGCCCAAAGTCAGCTGGGATAGTATCCAGCCCCACCTTGACCCTGATGAGGATAAGCGGTTACAGATAATGGATGGATGGATGGATGGACTAAGTTTCTCCAACATTAAACACAGCAGAATTTAGATTTTCATTTTCATGTTTCAGAAATTGTTACTTGCTTCATATTACTTATAAAGCAAACTAAAAAAAATGTCTTAAGAGGGCCTTCAAAGTCAGTGATACACAAAAGCAAATTTCTTTAAAAAAAATGTGGCAATCAGGAAATAGTCACTGACTGGCTGACTGGGACACAGCCCAAAGATACAAAAATGATAGTAATGTGCAGGCGTGATATCAGTTTGCTGTCTGAGCCCGCTATCCTATAAAACCAAGAGTGAATATAAAAAAGTATTAACTATTAACTTAACTAAAGTAGACTGTAGTAGTCTGTACAATCATAAAAACTCAAAGCATGACAAAGAGAATGTGAAATATTAAAAGACCTAATGACAAAGACTACACTCGTTACAGACATGATTTGAAAACATCATTTTCTGTCATGCAGAAAATATTTGTTATCACTGGGTTTCGTGTTTTAATCAGTGGTAAAACTGGTTTGTGTTCATAACAGCATCTTAAGTATCTCAATAGATGAACTTATTTTTTCCAAAACTATTCCAGTCCTATTTAATCATGTGCTGCCACCCTCTATCTCAGAGACCTGAATGAATTCCTGTCAGAAGATATCATTTAACAGAGTCAGGCAGTTTACGGCTTCGGCTTAGTCTGAAATCAATTTTTTCTCTCACACTCAAAGACAGCCAAGATGTGTCACCTGTGTTTTTTTGCTCGGCCCAGGTAGAACACGTTTCCAATGACACCTTATTTTAGCTTTTGTTAGGCATTTTATGAATAATGGCTGTAATCCTCTCCATTTCACTGACGCCTTCATTGTGTTTTATTCAAAGACAGACTTTGGTTCACTTTGTTGTTAACCTGATGGGTGTGCCGGTGCTGATGGGTGGTTGTTCCTTTCAAAACTGCAGTGAAGTCTGGTTTAAACTTCCTTTTTCCCAGTAACCATCAACAACTGACCACAAGGGATTACAACTGACCACAAGGGACTTAATGACTTCTGACAAACAGATTTAAATTTTTCCAGATATCAATCATTGTAACTGGAAATTAGGCTACGAAAGTGCATCATGTGGTTGTAATCTTGGCTTTTCAAAGAGCATGAGTCTTGCTAGAACAGACCTCTTCATCTGGGTTACTGTTATCCTGGATGACTCGGATCCAAGTCAGCATGTCGTCCCTCCCTTCAGCCTGGAACAAATACTCGCAGTCTGAGGTGGTGAGTCGCAGCACGTTCTTGCGCCTTGTTTCGCTATAGGAGATGTCAATCAGACAGGCCTTGATGCTGATTCGCAGAGGGTCCTCGTCAGATTGTGTGGAAGCGTGAGACAGTGCATCCTTCCTGTCTTTGTAGAGGGCGAGGGTGTGACCTTGTAAAACAGCATACATCTGCTTCCAAGATCTCATTCCTCCACCAACACGCTACAGAGGCAAAGGAAGAGATAAAAGGAAATACTTAAACATTGGTAATATACAGTATATATTTGTTAAATCAAAGCATGAGTGTACAGGCATACCTTGTTTTTATCTGTAGTAAGTTGCCTAAAATTGAGAAACCCTTCTTTGGAAGAATCAGCAAAGATATCCGAAGAAGAATCCCTTCGAGATCCAGAATCACCAGATGATTTATGCCCGTCCAGAGCCTGCAAGTGTGAATTTCATGACATTTTTTCTGGCATTACTGGCTGAGACTAGAGTGTGACGTGGAGAGAGTAGAAAAGGAAGACGACATGCCACAAATATCTCTGAGAAGACTCAAGCTGGAGATCTCACAGTTACATGGTCACCGGGACATAAAACATTCGTGTCTGACTTCCCATGGAAGCCAATGAGGTTAAACTGAGAGAGGATTAAAGCCTGACTGACCAGAAACACACAACATGTCAATGATATTAAAAGACTACTTTAAATCTATGGGACCTGTAGGCTGTGTTATAAAAAGAGAAATAAGTTCCTCATAATCTGATTGTCCAGTCAGTTCTATTTTGGTTGTTAAATTAATGGTTACTTCCTCACATATGCTCAAAACATCTGTTGAAAGTTTCCATAAAGTAAGACCAAATAATTTAATTTACAAATGGTCATCTTTAGCTTCTTATTGACCATCTGCTCAGATGTTTGTGGCTTGCTATCTGGTCATTTCTGATGCATTTCAATGCAAGGTAAAGTGGAGAATCTCTCAGAAAATAGGACCAATGTAAAAAAAAAAAAATAAATCAAAAGTTGCCTAATGACAAAAGAAAACCCAGCATGTTGTGAGTAGTTTTATAGTTCCTCACCTTTCTCAGGCCCCTGAAACTGGGCATATGTTTACTGGAAGATCTCCTAAAGAAGATGAGGAAGAACAGAGGCATATTTCAAGTCAGAGACGAGGTCAGACTGCTCCACAACTCCAGACAAATAAAGAAATAAAGCAATGACCTAATCCTAGTATGCACTCACCCTCTGCCCTCCTCCTGGTAGTTATCTAGACCCTCATCGTAGGATTTGGACCGCTCTGTTTTGCTGCCTGATTCAGACTCCAGTAAAGCACTTCTTAGGGACTCTATACAGGGATTTAAAAAAAATATTAAATTATGTTATTTGTAATTTATAACCAAAGTTATTAGAGTTGATAAGGTTCATATTAAGCTCTCATTGGTGGCTTGGGTCTAAACAAATGTTAAAGAAAACCAGTGAACTTGAACACTTGAATGCACTTTTTAATAAATACATTTTAAGAGTAACTAAATAGTAAAAAAAAACTAGACCTAAATCAATGAACTGATTAGTTGACTGAAAGAAAATCACTCTATGACAGGACGTTTATAAACATTTAAGAAATGTAATTGAAATATAAGACAGAATTTCATTAATCTGTACTTTGTCCTTTCCAAAGGAGTCATTTAGAGCCAAGCCCTGAATGACACATCTTTCACCCAACTAGCCCAATGCCATTTACCTTGGTCATGTGACAGTTGACGACGAATGGGAGGGCATGGTGAGCCAGGGCTGGAGGGACCTGTAGTTATGGATGGTGCAACAGATATCACAGCGGAGGGTGGAATAGGAGCGGCCTCTCGATCAACACTGGGGCTGGTTGGTTCATCTACGATGACAATACAACGTTCAGTGTGAGCACAGATGAAACAGAGCTTTTGTCCACATTATGTCTCTGAATGGAAGAATGCAGGCCTGCTCAATGTTTATCCCTAACATCTGTATATCAAAGACAACTTCATTAAAGCTGCTGGATTTAGGAAAAAACAGTCTCAAATAGCTAACATGCCACATCACAGCTGAGACTCGAAACAGATCATCTTTGACAGAGAAAGAGGGAGAGAGGAAGTTCTTAACTCTTCAGTACCGCCCACTCCTGGCACTTCAAGCCTGAAACAGCTCAGAGTACAAAGCTGCTCTCTGCAGCCGAGGGGCTTTTGGAGCTAAATTTAAAAAGGCAACTGTCCTAGTTCCAGCCTGTACCCAACTTTCAAACGGGGCAAAAGAAAAAGGATGTCACCATCTCCCTAAAAAGGCCTGTTAGGGTACTTCACTGAGGTGAACATGATTTAATAGAAACAACTTTAAAGTCCCCCATCTTTATTTGCTCCCTCCAAAATATGCGATGACCAATCTCTTCTACTAAACTCTGCGTACATCAAAGTCCATAACATGCATGCAGTGGAACTTTTGTATATGAGGCACAATACATGAAAAAGACCAGAACAACTTTTACTTCAGCTGCTGGGTAAAGACTCCTGACAGGCCACACACCAGGCAGCTTGCTACAGCAACATCCCCTCCGCCCCAAGCCCAAACTGTTTATCATTAACATCCTGAAGCAGACAAGACGTGCTCACTCTCTGGTCCTACGTACAGCTACATCAAGTATGATCATTCTTAGTGTAAAAAGACACTTTACACAAATAACACTGCCGCTAAAAGTTTCAAAAAGTGTATCCAACATTAGACTGCATAGTATAATCAATTAAAATTAGCAAGCAAGGACCAAATTTCAGATACATGCAAAATAGAGTGAAAAATACCAGCCATCGAAAGAAGATATAAGATTAAAGATATATGACCTGCCTGTAGATTAGCTAAATAAAACGATGGATTGGACTGAGGCCTAGACTGCTGGGCTTTCTAACCGGCCATTGATGGAGGCCGAGCGGCCTGCACAATCAGGGCACTGTTCTCCTGGGCCGGGGCACCAGGCCCAGAATGGTGGTGTTGCGGCATCATCACTGTCACTGCCTGCTTTGTCTGCACCTGGCCTGTCAGGCCTCCTAAAAAACCAACATTACATGGACATCTGAAGGAACGGCAGAAACACTGTTGGTAAGCTGCAAGTGTAGTGATCTCACTGCTACTCTGTACATCCAACTTAAAATTGTCACATGTTCCCTTGATTCAAGACCATAAATGTATACCTCAGGTGTATTTAATAAACTGGGATACTAAATGTGTAAAATTAAAAGAGGTGAACAGGCCTCTGAAGAGAGATTTGTCAATCAGGAACTACTTTCAAGTGAAATTTATTTTGCAACATACATTAAATTTATCTCACACTGAACTGCTTCAAAAGACCCAAATTTAACTCAGAAACTAACTCTTCTCCCATGGGTCAAACTAAAACTCTCCAGTGCCGTCACTGCCAGTGACCTAGTTCCTCCATACAGGCTACGTGCAAAGTACAAAAAGTTTCCTTTATGTCCTTCCAAAACATAAGTAGATCAGACGTTAAAACTACTGACAATATGCTGACTTGGGCCTTTCAAGGTAAAAGCAAACAGGACTAAAGTTTATTTTCGCTCAGGGACAGACCACTTCTCTGAAGAAACAGCCTAACCAAACAAAAGAAACACTAAGACCAAGACAAATACAGAGAACTGTAAATAACAGATATTCACTCTCACAGAGCTCTTACTTTTTCATTTTACATCACAGAAGGAATGGTATCCAGACAGATGAACAGACAGACACCAATAAAAAACATAATACAGATATGTAGAGAGACAGAGAGAGAGAAACAAACTGAACGATATCTGAACATACAATATTTGATACATTCTCAATCTGACTAGATTTTAAATGACATGTAAGAAATCTAAATGGGTCGCCCATCTGCAAACTTAAACTCTTGCCCACAGCAATGTTACTATAGCTACGTTCTCAAGGCACACCAAGATATATGCTGAGAGTTCCCATCAATTATGAATACTGTCTAACTGCTGAACTGATTACAACAGATTCTCTATTTGCTGCATTGCTTGTTATGTGCATGGTAAGACAGTTTTTTTTTTGTGATGACACCAATTTAATCAACAGGAAATGCATTATGGGACTACTGAACCATAAATGCAATCCATCCTGAAGCGAGACTATTGAAGAAAACGGTGTATTAAGAGGAGAAACATGATATATTCCAAAAGGCTTAAGCCATCCTTCACTCTGCCCCAGTTAATCTGAATATCCCACAAAACCTCTCTGAATGCCACAAAACCTAATTAATAACATCTTCCCAGGAAGATTAATTTATTTTTGAACATCTCCCCAGCACTGTATATACGCACACCAGTAACATGCTGAATCTGATTAACAATGAAACTGTAGAGGTCTGCAGCTTTCCACCCATCTATTTTGAATTGATTTCTATTAGCATCTATCGTGGAAGCCCTTCAACTAGCTACAGTATCAGCACTGCCAGTGTGCCTCATGTTACTACTCATGTTACTAAGCCTTGCCGCCCGTCGTTGCCATGGCAACGATGGGCGGCAAGGCTTACAACTGCTTATTCTCTTACCGATGAATGGAATGGAGTCCAGAGACTCATCCAGGTTGCTGGAGCAGGAGGTGTGATGTTGTTCCCCAAGGCGGCGAATGTGTATCTCTCGACGTGCATCGTTGGGAAGCCAGCATGCCACCACATCTGCCGTGGAATCTGCTCCGTCGTCGGTTACAGCCAGGATGTAGGAGGGGTGCCGCAGAGGGCTGGGGTTCTTTCCAGAGGGGGGCTTCTCTCTTAGAACGACCCCGCTATCTGTTGGGCTACGCCCGTTGACCTGACTCTGGGGGTCTGGGGGAGGTGGTTTGAGGATACTAGGCCTTTGAGGCATCAGTTTTGGGGTTGAGCAAGAAGATGACCTGTGTCCTACCAATGCTATATCTCTTCCTGCCTCAACAGGCTGCATGGTTTCAGCACGCATCCTGCTGAGGCCTTGTTGGGTAGTGTGGGCTGCCTGGTTTCCTTTGACCGCAACTCTTTGGTCAGTGAGAGAATGTTCAGCACTTGAGCTCTTTCCGAAATGCGAAGGTCTGTCTGAGAGCATGGGTGAGGAGCGAGTCTGAAGAGAATCTGGACCTTTAGAGTACAGAGAGGGATTGGGTGCCGCCCTCACTCCACCGCTATATGCAGCAGAAGGCCTGTAGAGCATGGCATGTCTAGGGACAGACTGTCTGCTGGGCCTCGTACCTTGGTCCGCCCTTCCGTACCCTCCTCTCCTCTCAATGGGCCGAGCCAGCTCTGCAGGGTCAACATAGTCTGTGGAGTGTGCCCGGGCTTGGTGCAGTAGGCCATCTTGAGACACGCTTCGAGGAGGCCAGTTCCTGCTTTGGCTCATTCTGTCCGCACTGCTCACACGGTCCTGTGAAGCACTGCGTGGGGCAATCTGAAAGTGGGGTGGAGGTCCTTGGTATGACCGCTCATGGGAGGTACTCCTCCGTCGTATCCCCTTAGGTCCCCAGTCTCCCCGGGTAATGTGATGAGTAGGACCAAAAGAAGTCTGACTGGTGGCTCGCAAATTGTCAAGCCTCTCCTGGATAGTCCGACTAGCATGGGAATGGATTCCTTTGTTGTCAATGTACTCCCTGTACGTTTGGTAAGTGCGCCAATCAATGTTTTGATGGTTGGCCGTGTAGTGAGGTGCCTGACCTCCATATGGAAGCATTCCTGGACCACTGGGATAGACATCAGCCTTTCGAGGGTGAGGATACTGCGCCAGTGACCCAGGCCTCCCCCTTGCAAAGACAGGGTCCATGTAATCTATCCTATGTGCTGGACCCATGCGTCCCATGTGGGCTGCATCAGGAGGAACCACCACAGTCCTCACACTGTCGTTGCGCATGCACACTGCCATCTGGCTTTTTGGATATGACGGAGGAGGAGGAGATGGGGGCACGGTGATTTCCTTGCGATACCCATGGTCAGGGGGTGCGGTTGGCCCTCGACAGACCTGCTCTGCTGAGTCTGTTGCCTGGGCCATGCCCGTAGGCTTACAGTCTACTCTGGGGTAGCATACTGGAGGTGGTTCAGGAATGTGACGGGCATTTCCACTGTAGCTGCTGTGGCCACGGAGGTAGGCATCCTGGGAGTAGGCCTGGAGACAGAGCAACAAAGCAGTGTTACAATATATACAGTACAAGCTGCATTTCCAAGTGTGTGTAATATTCAACAGTGTACTACTAGATGCTTTCAGAGAAGTCAAGCGTGATATTACAAATGCTACCGGATGCATGTGTGTGGGCAGTGCATGTTGCAGTATGAGTGAGCGGAGGCGTTAACAGTTCAGGGGTGTCAGTGGTCTTCATCTGCTCCTTATTTAGAGTCCTCATGGTAATGTTCACTCTTCTATGACTGATGATAGTAGTCAAAATAAAAAGATTATAGACTTAATATGGTGCCTCAAACAAGATTTTTATGGTACGGCAGTCTTTCTCCATTATTCCCGCCTGTGTTCTCTCTGTGTGTTGCTACCCAACAACTGTGATGTTCGATGTGAGGAAAAATGGAGGAATGATCATCAACTGTAACTGCAAACACCATAAATAAATGTGGAATGGTGTTTATTTTTACTGAACTCAATATTTAGCCTTCACTGTGACATTTTCAGCAAAGGCTGTGTAACAATCAATACACGTTCGATAAGGCAATCGTGTGGACACACATATTGAACAAACATGGTAAAATAAACGTGTGGTAAAAATGTATACAGATGTTGACAGGTGACGAGTATCTTTTTTTCCCCACCTCAGACTGACAGACTAACCTCGGACAGACAGGGGGTCGCCCATCCCTCATAGAAAAGTGCTATATTTAGCCTGCCTGATTATCGTCCGTGGATTGGAAGCCTGTACATTTCCCTGAAGATGCTAATCAAATCCTTTTCAATAAATACGATAATTAAAGCTAGATGAAGCTATGAGCTTGTAAGCCTCACTATATTTATATTCTTTACTCATAACATACTGTACATGCAGCAAGCAAAAAGGCGTGTGAAGGTATGAGGACTTTGATCCTGCTACCTGGTGTCAAATTACAATCTTACATAAAGCTGTGTGTGTGCCACAGCAATCAGTGCCAGGCTCTGTTCCTCCCTTTGTAAGCATGAGTGTGTAGGAGAGTTCAGAGGTCACTGGCCTTTATCACACTAATGACATCTGGCAGGGAGGAAGAAGAAGGGGCGAGGCTTTGCTGAGATGCCAGCTGGACGCCAATTCGAGTGCTCAATCTAACAGGTACTGCAGGCACAGTCCATCGGCCATTTCTTCAGTCTACACATCTTGAATCACCGACACAGAGCTGACCGTTAAACAGCCAACCATGGCAACTGAATAGCAATCATGTAAACCCTGAACACCACATCCTGTAATGACGATGCTGACATGCATGACATATGCAAAATGAGACGGCAAGCACAACATGTCAACGTCAAGTGGCTACCCAGTCTGCTGTTTGCTTACCAGATTAGTAGTTTCCAGAGAAAAAGGCTGCCGTTACAGCATGTGAAAACATCAGTGTTAAGAAATCAAGGGGAAAAGATGCCAGCAGAGCAAAATGCACATATTGTAAAAAAGAAAAAAAAGAAACAGCCACAGCCACAGCAATGCCTGGGCTTGACATGCTAAAAATATACTAGAGCTGCAGCACCAGTACAGAGGGATGAAGAAGCAGAGATGTAGCAGGGGTTGCCACGTTACGACCTGCCTGTGCCAGTCTGTCCTGGGCGAGGTGACAGGAGCAGGAGCTTGTCCCTCATGCTGCTGTTAAGTCTCCATGTTTCTATCCATCTTCAGCCGGAATATTACGCTAACTGAGCAAGGTGCCTCCAGTCTATGTCTCTCTCTCCCTCCCTCTGCTATTGCTCACATGACAGAAGCAGCAGCTGCTGATTATACATTCAGCTCTGATGGTACAGCTCCCCCTCCCACTCCTTCCTCCTCTCTCCTTTTCCCTCAGCATCAACCTGTTCAAAACACAGGGCAGTCAGCTGATTTTATCTGCTGGTTTCAGCTCATCATTCATACTGTTCCCTCTTTTTTTTCCCTGCTCTGTATTTCCTCCGCTTTCCTGGCGTACAGTTCCCTCCCTTTTTTTTTCTGCTCCCTGAACGTACACCCTCTCTGTCTCTTTGCTAAGCAACTGCTGCCTGTCTCCAAGCAGTCAGTGTGTGCTGCCTCCTACAGTGTAATGTCATCCTGCTAGCATCGCTAATAATCCTCTTGTTCTTTAAGGACAGCCTTCATCAGTTTGCCTGCCCACATCAATAAATATTTTTGTGTGGCTGCTGGCCATTCACTGTGCCAATACGGTGGCCGGTGTTATCACAACACACGTGTAAGATACAGCCGACTGTGTAAAAGGGTACAGAGGAAAACATGGCAAGAGAGGGGGAGGACCTAACAGGGCAGAGGGGTGGAGAAACAGTCCATTGATTGTAAGAAAAGAGAAAATGGATTGCTAATAAATGTAAGAGGGTTGTGTGAATGTGAACAATATTTTATTCTTCTGTGACAAGATTATTTTTTATTGACTCATGATAGAATGTTAGAATCAAAAAAATAAAAAGCACTGACACCATATTTCAGACAAATGACTGCATATTTGTGACAGGGTGTGGTGCTTAAAGAGAGACTACTGGTTGTAACCACAACCCATATTGATATTGTAATTCTAGATGCAATACTCCTAAATGATTAATTGATTTACCTATAATTATGGGGATTCAACGTGTACATAAAAGGGATCCACAGGGGAAAATTCCAGGTACAACAAACAGCCAGGCTCTTTCATTATATAACTTGTAAACAGACTGTCAGATAACAATAACCCCTTGGGAGAAGATTCATGAGCATCCTGACAAAGCACTTAATGTGAATTACTATAGATATGGAACAGATGAGTGCACAGTCGCTTTGCACTGAACGTGCAGAATGCACAGTGCAAACAGCTGCCTGCAGCTCGCATAAAAAGTTAATGAGAAGATCTAAAGTGCTCACAGGTACAGACGTTTATCTTACTGAAAATAGTATTTGGGGACGTGCAAACTTGAACTTGAAATTAAATTTTCACAGTTTTTGAGCAAAGCAAGGTCAGGATAAAGAGACAATTTAGAAATGTACAAATAGCAATTTAATTATACTGTAATAAAACTCAACTTCAGTTTTTCACATCCCTAGTAGTCCATGGTAATTAGACATGCTTGACACCTAAAATTGTATTTTTCTTTTTATGAAATACACACGTTTCCAATGATCAATCAATAGCCTCAAGATTCAGAATCTCGTGAACACTTCTCAGGCTATTTTTAAGAAGTCATGAAAGTTCTGCGTCATTGTCACTTCTCTTTCTGTACTCTAACGTCTTCCAAAAAGTGTATTCGCCAACTGCTTCCTTAAAATCTGTCATAGATACCACAGTCATAATGGAAAGAGCATGTCACTACACAGTCACCTGATTAAGACACAAGCATTACACTTACAAGAAATAGAAGGGAAAAAAATCTAAATGTCACTGTTGGGTTTCTATCGAATTAGTTTTGGTAAAGGAGGTCCAGTTAAGGTGACTTACAGTAAGGCTTACTGTACGTCTGAAATACATCCGAAATGAACTCCCTTCAAACTTAATTCGTTCTTTTGGTAGTTAACAATAGTTAGCAGTAGTTAATCCACCACAGGTAACAAACAACTGAGGTTGTCACTTGTAGTCCAGCATGTGAGGCAGGATCACCAAAGCATGTTGAGGACTCGAGGACGCAGCCAAAGTAATAAGCACAACAACTTTTCTTCAACTCAGCTGTTCGATGTAGGTCTATTCCGTACAGACATAAGTTTGAAGACAACTTTTTAAGAAAAAACTGTCTTACTTTTGTGCCTTTTGTCAAAGCATAACATAACCTATGCAGATATGTCAGTATGCATTTTAGTGCTTGATCTACCAATCCAATTAGGCCATTTCGGCAGTAGTGTCAGCAGCTGGTTGAGGACAGAAATGTTGCTCTGGCCTGATTAGGAGGCCTAGATAGAGAGCTCTGATGGGATAGGCGGGCTGCCTGCATCTTATGACTATGTCCCAACACCTTAAACTAGAGCAGCTCTGTGAGATCAGATAGAAATGATTGTGAGACTGGAGAAACAGGGAACAACTTCTGCTTTACAAACACATTCAAAACAGTGTTTTGGTTTTAAAAAGTTTGGAAAATGTTTAAAGTAAACCCCATTTAGAAAATAAGATTGAGAAACTTACCAGCTGCAGTATATCCTCATCTTTTGGCATCACACAAAGTTCAAGAAAGTCACCGCTGTCTTGGATCAAGGATATAACCTCACAATAGGCTTTCCCGATGATGCTCGCTCCATTCACCTTCACTAGTCGATCACCTGATAGGTGTTAAACAACAGCAGTAATGACATTAACAAAGTGAAGAGTATCATACATACAATAAAAGTGCACACAAAAGGCACTTTCCTACAACTACGTGGCCTGGCTAATGTTTTGCTTCACAGGAGGAATACTGTCAGAACACTACTGAAAACTGCACGCCTTGCAGTTTTTTTCCTTTTTGCTTGCAACACTCAAACTTCAGCACAAGAGGAGATAGCTTAGAGGAAGTTTTAGGCTCTGTATGACGTCATTTACAGCGTTATTCCTGGGATGTTGTAATCTCATGACATCCAAATGCTTAATCCCCAGTCAATGTCTAGTTGGTTTTGGTTAATGAAAGAAAAGAGACCGATTGTTTGATGATTGATTATTACCTGTGCAAAGCCCAGCTCCATGAGCAGGACCACCTTCCTTCACTTGCTTCACAAAAATGGTGTCCATCGGTTCTAGCCTATTCCTTTGTCTCCCTGATGAAAAGAAACAAACCAGAATAAATTAACCACAAGTATACAATACAAATACATAAAATCATATAAGATGCAAAGTAAATCTGTTTGTTTTACCTACTTTTTAAAAAGAGGTATTTGGTTTACAAAAACTACAAATGAAGCAAGAAAACCCCAAATAACGACTTCATATTCTGATACAAGAAGCCCTACACTGAAGTTTCATTCACAACCTGACTTGCACCCAGGCTGAAACTGAAATGTGGAAAAACAACAACTACAAACCTTACCAAGAGTACCAGACTGTGCAGTAAATTGTTCCATGACATTTAGGTGAGAAGAGAGAATGGCTGTGTTTGAGAATGAGAGAAACTGGGAGGATTGTCACAAGATTTGGAGGCATGTGAATCAACATTATGACAGCAGAACAGACCGTGGTTTGGCCAACGCTTGCCCATGTTACTCCAGTTTTGAATAGACATGATCATTAATTGGTTCAGAGAAAAGACCAATCTCAATAGGGGGGAATTATGTGGTTTTGGGGAGGTGGATAAAAGCAGCTAAAGAGAGGAAACCTGTTTGCTCATGCTGCTCCTGTCTCCTAGCAGCTGCATGGCTGCAGAAAAAAAAGGAAAGAAAAGAAAGAGGGAGGGGGTGAGAGAAAGAGAGACTGGGAGAAGGTAGAGTGACAGTGTGCTCAGCTGCACAACTCCCACTCTTTCCTTATAAACTGAGAAATAGCTCTGGGCACAGCCAAAGAGTGGCTAAAATCCTTCCTCAGTAGTTAACATTCTGGTAGTGAGTCAGCACACGCTCACAAACTACAGTGGATAGACAGGCTGGTGTGATAACACGTGTGATAGTTAAAAATATATAAAAGTTGTTTTAAAATCTTGGCATTCTCAAAGAAAGAGTTTTATCCTTCTTGGTGTCACAAAATCAATGAGAAACCCTGTGAAAGACTATTATCAGGTAGTTTTGTGCTTTAGGCATTGGCAAAGAGAACACATGCAAACAGATGGCTTAATATGACCCTGAGGTTAATTAATCAATAATTAGAAGAAATAATCTATAAACCATTGAAAACCTCACAACACAGACACAATTGTGCCTCCATTTTTCTATCTTCCACACACGAGATTACTCGCATCAAATCACATCCTAGGGACTCGCATTATGTAATACTGCAACAGGAGTCCCATAACTACAGCAGCAAGACATGCTCCCTCCTGTGGCGTACTACAAAACTGCATCACCATCTCCATAATGAGGCTGTTCATGAACCCATACATGTACTACAGTGAACATTTAAATGTATAGTGAAAGCAACTCACTGTTTTTTTAATTTGCCACCTTGAAGAACATGAGATAGTAAATGGGGACATAAACATTTGTGCTTTATTGCGCTGTATTCTTTAACATTCACAAGTACAATGTGTACAATTGCGCTTTCTTACAGTACTCTAATTCATCCGACTAGATTCATCTTTGTTCTATAAGACTGCTCTGTGTAATAGAAATGTCTTAATTCTTTATACTCTGAAGCACCGCCCAACCATAGATATCATAAAATCATTTTTAAAAGAAACACGCCCAAGATTTTGGGAAATGCTTTTGTTTGCTAGACTGTTCAAAGTTCACAGATCAATATCAATTTCATCTCTGGTTTTAAAAAGGAACACTTTTTGTGTCTCTGCACTGAACACACAAAGAGAAACCTGGCAGAGCGAATTAAAACACTGCCAGGTTTCATTTGCACTATTTTATCACAGCGAATACAGAGAGATAAGGCTTGGTAAAGAGCATGAAATGCCTAAAGGGCCTACAGTTGACTCGTGTTTATGCTCATTCACTGTAAAGCTAATGAAGACTACTTCATTATTATTGCAGAATGAACAAAGCTTTTATTAAATTAGCTTGTTTTAAAATGAAATAAGCACTAAAAGCAAAAGACAGGCTAAATGACAGCTGTGATTGAGGTAAAAGATTGCCTTTCTCAATGTGAGAGAGTGAAGAGTTGGCAAGAAAATATTGGATCACAAGTGCACTCAAACTTGACCCCAGAGTTGTGACAGAAGAGCTTTGTCTTGGGAGACAGCAGACTCTAATACAATAAGAGAATTGATAGTGGTGCGGCACTATGGTGGGATGACAGCGTAACACTTCACTCTCCATAAATCCATGTTTTGGCACATATTGGCTTCTTCTGATCTGAATTATCAGTTGTGTCAAAGGGCAATCAACATAATGATGTCATTAATCTTTCCAGCAAGCAAAAGTCAAAGCAACGGTCTATATTTTGTTCCCATGGCTTAGATACTGTTCTAAAACAAAGATAGAGCTTGTTGTTTGGAGGAGCAATATTAACTGAACATTCTAAGAATATTTAGCACATTAACAACCCAAAAGCAGTAGGTCTGAATATACACAGGAAACTTTATAGGCAACACGAAGGTAAACTTTTCTAGAATCTAGATGCTAACTAAAGTTAGGCTGAAGGACAACTCGTGTACACAGACTGCCAGTGTGTTGGGAGAAAAATCTAGGTTGTCCTGTAATACTAAATATATCATACAGATAAAGTGTATTTTTATTCTGAAGAGGGCAATAAGTGCTGAAAAAACTGATTCATGAATAAAAAATCTGAGGTATGAGTGGGCGCTTCTTCACTCTCCTTTTGATATCTGCCTCGTAGCCAGTATTTTTATGTGTTTCTGTGTGTGTGGTGCTGTGAACAGGCTAGGCCCTTCTGGACTTCAAATCATCCCAAGTTGTCTTTTTTACCTTCTTTAATTCTGGCTTGCTGCCTATGAGAACCTGTGTCCAGCATTACACAACCAGGATTCTTTAATATTCTCTGGCTTACTCTGACTGAAGCAGCAAAGCCCCACCTAAAGGCTCTATGTCTACAGTGATTTAGTTTTTGGGTGAAATATAAATCATGATTGCTTTAATGGGAGCTGGCTCTCCTGTACGGTTACATCAACTTTAAATTTGGACGATGAGCAAGCTCTCTTTCCAGCATATCCCTGTTGTTACCAAAATCACAAAGGGGTCACATTAAACATGAAACATAAGTAACTTGCACTGTTGAGCCGTCTATCAAGATAAAAAGCTATGTTGTGAGGTTAACTGTGATGTTCGTGTCTGTGCACATCTGCATGATTCACCATGTGCATTCATCATATACAGTCCATTCAGGGTTTTAATTGGATGAAAGCAACAGTGATCATTAGTACCGGACTGCAAACGAATCGAAGCATGTGTTGGCAAGTGTGTGCAGATGACAGTGTGACTCTGTGATGTCTGCTTTCTAATGAGTCCTGTCTCCATGTCATACTACACACCAGCCCACATGTTCTGCTGCACCAAATAGTTAATCAGCCCACATCTACAGCTGGGTGATTGAGTGTTATTACATCCATACTGTGATACATTACATTACATCCTTTACAGTAATACTGCTTAGTGTTTATGACTTAAAAAGGCTCCTTCATGATCACGTGACATAAATATCTGAGCTTGACTGACTAGTGTTGTGTGTGAGTCATCTATTATAAATGCCTCTACCTGTTAGAGTCACCATATCACATTACAAATGTTTTCCTCTATCAATATTCGTGAGAAAATGTCTTCTCAAAACCACCAGTAATCCTACAATTAAATGTTGTCAGTTAATACTGAAGTGTTCTGTAACTGTACATGATGAGCCCTGAGGAAGATTTATAGGGTTTCCCTGTTTGTAATGAAACAAAGAGACTACTTGGTTCAAATAATAATTCACTTCCTTAACATGTGCAAGATGAATTACAGTGTTGCTTTCCTGTACAAATAACTGTCTAATAGAATTACTGGCTGTGAAGCTGGATGACTTCCAGTGAAAGCAACATCCTCATGGTCAACAAATGGCAACAGACTAAACAAAGAGTTAAGCCCACAAACAAGCTACTTCCTATCAGGACAATCTAAATAAATATTCTTGGAACCCCCCACTAAGTACAGTCCATCTTTTTCTTTCATGAAGAATCTCAAACAAGATTTCAGTGTTTAAAGTTTCCTCCTTGGCAACCAGACAGGGTTGGAAATTCAATTCAGGCTTTCAAACATAAGACATAATTCAATTTTGGCATCAGACGTGGCACTGGTCAAAATTAAAGTTCACAGACATATTAATCAAAACGTATCACCCTCATATGTCCTCTGGATTGTTAATCTTCCAATATTATATGTTACAACTTTTATGGGTCACTTTCATGTATTTCAGGGCCTTTACACGATTTGAGGAACATGACAACAGGCTACAACTACTTTTGCTTGTGTTCTTCTTGTGAAAAATGACAAAATGAGTGACAACAACAAATCACCGTTAACTTTTGTCAGGAGTTTCATGAGAGGTTTGTACATAATAAGAGACAAAATAGAACGGCATGAGAATAACAAGGGGAAAGAGGGTCAAACACACACAACCCAGTAAAATTGAGGCCATCTCGTTCTGACAGCCTTTTTATGGTGAGGGAGAAAAGCAGCAAGAACAACAAAGTGAAACAATATGAAGAGGTGGGTCAGTGCAGGACAGAAACAGGTGGTGCTGACCAAACCTTTCATGCATCCACAAAGGTCAGTGACACACAGGAGCGACATTGTTCTCATTGCATAAGGAAGCAAAAAGAGCCGGAGAGTGCATGGATTAAGAGTCATTAGAAGTCAGAGGCACTGCTCTGACTCAGCAGTGCATGAAGAGGAAGAGCTGAGTTTTTCTGCTTACCTCTGCGGCCGTGATCTTCCTCCTGTTAAAACACAGAAATACTCAAGTGACTTTGTTGTTCATATAATCTAGGTATAAGGCTTTTTGTTGACTCAGTGTAATCTAAAGTGATAGGCAAATAATACTCAGGTGAGGTGCATGAAACTCAGGAAAGCTTCTGACAAGTTTAACCACATATTTACCGGGAAGCAGTGCATGGTGGACTCCGGTGGGTACACGATGAAGTGGCGCAGGGTGAAGCCGAACCCTTGGGAAGTTCGACGCAAAAGCACGGTTTTAGGTCTCGGCCATGCAAACTCCTCGTCTGTTGGGTATTGTGCTGCAGCAGAATCGGCCAAGCCTCTCCACTCTGGAGATTCATTCTACACAAAGAGACAGAGATAGAGAAAGGAATTGAAATTAAGTCGTCGCTTTTACTTCACTTTCACATTGACACAGAGATTTAAAAGATATCTGCTAAAAAATGTAACTCTGAAATCTTGAAATTGAAAGTATAAATCCTGGAAAACCCCAAAGCTTAAATTCAAAAACATGTTACTATAACTACATGACAAAAAAAAAACCACATAACCAAAAAATGACCTTTTCAGTGAAGTACATAAACAGACAGTCATTCATTAAAGTTAGACAAAGTTTAGGGGAGAGTGGGCTTTTGGAAAACATTACTGGCTGTACAGTGTTTACAGTCAAGTCATGATATCCTATTTTCACAGCTGGAGAGTAGAGCATGTCAGGCTTCAGGGCTTTAGACACCCACCCCTGTGTTTACTGGCTATTTATAGCCTCACACCTTTGTGATATCGTGTGTGCAGCAACACCCCCTCTTTTTACTCAGATCTCCACATATCATATTCCCTCTTCCAGTAAGACTTTCAGGAACACCTATGTATTTTTTTTCCCTCACCCAGTCTCAAACAAACTCTCCCCCTCCCCCCATGAAGCATAGACCATCCCCACAATGTGAGGAATTTGATGAGCTTGCATTCACGCTATCTCCGCCTGGGCAGATATGTTGAGTAAAATGTCATAAAAATCAGAGTGAGTTACCTCCGTTAACATAAACAGTGCTGAACTACAATAAACAGAGATATTTGTCTACTTGTAACTACTGCAGTTGCAAAAACCAAACAAAAAATCTGACCTGTATGTTTTGATAGAAGAGATATAAACAAATTTGAACAGCGGTCCTACTTGATCCAGCTGTTGCAGGGAGTTACGAATGAGCCAAACCACATTTAAAAAAATAAACATGAGCAACACCAACTTCAAACCACCGACATCCCGTGCAATTGCTCTGCATGTGTCACAGGCTCAACATTCAACCTCACAGTCAATGCTTCATTAGAAATAGATTCTGTGCCTGCCTGGAGGTCTGGACCAAGTTAAAGCATGTTTCAGTGTGCTCTTTGCAGAATGTTTTACTGCTTTCTCAGCAACAAGAAACCTGCTTTTCAATCATATATTCCAGAAAGAGGCAGTAAATTACACATTGATCAAAGTGTATTTTAAGTGGCGTCCAGAGCTGTTGGATAGATAAGTTAAAACATGCATAGTGTAGAGGAGTATGGTCTCACAGCCCGACACTGGCTGACTGGGAAACAGAGCTGCAGGTGCAGCTGACACCCATGCAGTTTGATGAAACTTGCAAAACAGGTTTTACTGTGTATAACCAAGCTGTTCTGTGATACAGGCGCTTCCATGTTGTAGTCTGTGTCTGTACTAGCTCTGGGCGCTTTAACGCAACGAGAAACATTCAAATCCATCCCCGGAAAAGTGCTTTTGGTGATATGACAATAGATCAACTGGATGTTTGAAATGCCTGCGCAGCTCCCCTCATGTCTCCAGGTCAAGCCGATCCCAGTCTACTGGAACTGATTTAGCAGCCAATGCACGGGGCAATTTCCAACCCTCTGATCTTTATATGTGGACGACAGAAGGGGGGTTGGGGGGGGCCTCCTGACGGACACATGCCAAGCAGTGTTATCATTGCATAGTTAATGCTGCTGTGACATTCCAGGTCAATAAATTCCAGACCAGCATTTCCCTTATGGTTTCCCTTTCGCCTTAAAAAAAAAAAAAAATAATATTATTAAAAGGCTGGAGAACAAAGCGAGGATCCGGTGTGAAGCTGGTAGACCAGATTAATGGCGCATTCAAACAACAAGAGGTCAAAAGGGAGTAAATTATGAGATTACTTGTCTCAAAAGGGGCGACAAAGAGACAAACATTAAAGGAACACCCACATCAAAACACACACCTATCCTCTGCTGCCCGCAAATGAATGCCTCTCAGCCATTTATGAATCACCAGAATGCTAGACTGATATTTGCACTGGGTGAGGCAGCTGGGAGAGAGTTCTCAGAAGGCATTGTTCTGTAGCTCTTGGATTCAAGCAGTGACCAGGCCTCTCAGTGTGTGAATACTAATTTTTAAACCATCAGATCCAAGCACATCTGGTGATATTTTCTTTTTGTCAATAACTCCTCAAGAAACAGCAAAACCAACAATGAACCGATCCCTGAAACAATCACCCTTTATAGGAAAAAGCCTGATACACTGTGGCTCATTCCTCTGTGCCATAAACATCCATTATTGTCCAAAAACTATTAAAAATCACATTAACAAACCAGTGCAGTGGTGTGCTCTGGTTGACATGTTCCTTCATTATGATGAACATGTGCACTGTTGTTTATTGTGTAAATCCACTTAAACCATCCTGCTGCCATAAATATTCACTAGAAGACTGAATGTGAATTAATCCACAGCTGAAAATAGTTCCCAGCAAATGCAACATTTACTCTTCTGACATTTGCTAGAAAAAATACAGTGCCCAGCTTACTGAGCCCCTTTTCTCTTAAGTGAAAGTATGCATTAATGATCTGTTTTTAAGGATTTACGTCTTCTGTGTGAATTAATGAGCTTGGGGCTGAGAGTCACAGACAGGCAGGGAAGTTGATTTGTCGTCTTTTCCTGAGATCCGCTGAGTTTTATCTTGTTAACACATCCCTCAAATAATAAATGAAGACATGATGGCACCAATACAGCATTGTCTATGGTTGGTGTTTATCAGTTTTTTGCTCTTCTTCTTCTTGCATGGTTATCATACAGTTCCACTGAATTCTGTGAGATGTTTTCTTGCACGTGTTGCACAGCACAGCAATGTTGAATGAGCTATGAAGACAAATCCGAACCCATTGAGACTGAAGCTCTTCAAAATCTATTCCTGTTTAACAAATGGTACAACGTTTGTACTATCATATTAGGTGATATGTTAAATCCAGAGTACATGTGGTCATTTTCTGAGAGATTGTAAGGTGACTACATCTGTGGTTCACCCACCACAGAGATTAGAGAGTAGGCATACCAGTACCTCCCACTAACATCAGACATTTTAGTGGAAACACTGAACATGCACAGCTGTTTACACACCACAAATGTTGATATCTAGAGGCTGTGTGCAGACTGAAAAAGAAACTGGAATTTCCACCTTGTTCTTTTTTAACAAAATATTATGAAACCAGACAGCATGGCATGTATGCTTTAAAAAAAAACCCCTCTGCTGACATCACCAAATGACACATTACAAGGACCACATGACATCAGCTCTAAAAACATCAGTACACAGCCTTAAAATGTGAGGAAACCTAGTTCTCTGTGGGCTGCTACATTCTACACCACATCCCGTCCAAACCAAGCACTTAACTGTGAAAAGCCTAAGATAATGATACAGAGGGCCACTGGTGCGCCCTGGGCGTTCCAGTCTTGTAGGCAAGGTTAGGGGCATCATTACTCAGCCTATGTAGACACGTGGTGCGTTTCTTGCGTGCCACACTTCCAGTTGTAACGTAGAGATAGGACACAGAACAGTCCTGTGGGTACAGCTCCTGCAGGATGTCTTTCTAAAAATGCCTTTTCATTAAAAGTTTTCAAGCGTCATTCTCCTGAAAAGCACTTTTAAACTTCTCCGGTGGCTCTGTAACAGTGGAGAAAATGACATGTATTTTGCCAATTGTAGAGTTGGGCAATAAGCAGTTTCATTCTAAAACTGATAAGTACGTTCATAACTTTTGTTTCATGTTGGTACAGGCAGCAGACCTCAATAACTACAGTGAATGGACACAGTAGTAAGAAAAACCTGCCCAATATGGTGCAATCTAACACAGTAGGTCAGAAATATTACCTTTCTGACACTTACATAATGTACCTTTATAATGTGTCAGACAAAGACTGATTCAACTCCGTGACCATTTCTTTTCCTGGAACACTTTGTACTTTTTGATCCAAAAAAAGTTTTTCATAGGAAAATACTCAAAGTAAAACTGTGGGCTAAAACATAAACTGATTATCTAATTATCCTTTGTGTGAATAAACACAACATTTTTTAAAATTTATTGAGATATCTCAGAAAAAAAGTCAACCCAGAAGCAGCTGAATAAAGCATATGGATGACACACTGCATCTGCTGGAAACAGTATCACTGAATGAATTAAAGCTGTGCATCATCCCTCCATACGTCTTCAAGCAGAATAAAATTAAATAAAAACCAAAGACACCAGCAACTATCCCTTCTCAGGAAGAATTATTAGTGCTGTAGTGACAAATCAACTGTCCACAGCAGCGTTTAACCGTGAGGCTGGCCTGCTTAAACATCCCACTTTCATCTGTGGGATGAAATTACTATTTCAGAAACAGCTGTTTGGTAATTTCTCTCACAAAGCTTGGTCAAAGCTTGAGCACGTTGATTGGAAGGAATGAATTGGATATTCTTAGTGAACAGAAACTGAGCAATGAGGAAAAACTGAATCACAAAGCCCATCTCTTATGGTTTCCCCTGAGACATCACAGACACAACCATAAGGCCACAGGAAGTAACAGACTTCTTCTATCCAATTGAAGGTCAATTTTCCCTTCCGATTGCCATCAGTTTGCCATGCGATGCCTGCGCAGGGGGTTCTGTAAAAGGCAGCCAATGAGATAAACACTGAGCTTTAACGAGGCCAAGATTGTGGGGACAGCAGGGTCTGTTTGTCAATAGCTCCCATACAGTGCTAAATATGGATCATGATTCATCATCCCAAACGAGTAAATTCATTTCACTCCACTCTCATTTCTGTTGGATAACAAGCTGATGTGCAGGTATTACAAACCATGAAAGGTTTGTACTCATCATACAGACGTATAACAGCAGCAGACACAACAAATCTCTACTGAAAACTCAATATCTGACTAGAGGAATCAAGTAGATGAAGGAGACATTAAGCCAACTCTGTCTGCCATTTGGACTCAGCTGCAAGGTTTGAATACCAGGCACTATTCAAATGATAAAGCAGACAAACACTCCAGTGTAGAGGAAAAAACAAACCACCAGATAAATTATTTCTCTATCAGGTTGTTGCCGGCACAATATACGCAAGCATTATCTACCAGGCCAATCCGTTGTAAAGGTTGTGAAAAGGTCAAAAGAAAAGAAAGACTGCATGACTAGTACAGTATCAGAAGAGAAGGAAGGCTAAATGTTGACTTACATGAAAGTAGCTACCAAAGGGAGACAATCAGGACACACGACCAGACAGCTCATCATATATAGATATTTTCTAGAAAGACCTGAAGTGCCAGTTTAAGAGCATTTATTTACACTTTTTTGTTGAAGATCTCTCTCTCCACATTAGAGACAATAACTCATCCTCTTAATGCAACACGGCCACGCTTTCTCTGATTAAAAACAAAAGGCACACCCATCTTTAACATGATGATCAAACTCTAGTCAACTGAGGACATCACAAGTTTTGTTTTCTTGCAACGGCACATTTGAAGAAGTGATTAAAAAACATCTACTTAGGAAACTTTTTAAGTCATTAAATCCACAGTGTCATCATTTCCAGAAAATCCCAGGACCAGAGACTCCAGGGGGTTTCCGGCTCAAAATTAGCACATGAATTGGTTAGTGTGGTAGCCTTATTAGAAGGACTGCTAAAAGGAGGATTTCCACTGACTGCACTGTGCTGAGGTTTTCCCTCACACAATACTAACATTTAAAAAAGGAACATCTAAAACATGTTTCTTGTGTGTGTAAATATTTTACGTCATGTAATTTAACATATTTTTTCATAGTAAATACTGACACCTGTATATTGCCTGGAGTTATGAGCACATTTTCTGCATCAGAATCGTTAGGTGCCATTACATTCATTCATTAAACTCAGTTACAAGTTAAGAAGCTGTATCCAGATGGTCGTAATAACAAAGGTAAGCACATCATCTGAGTTTGTTATTTTAGTTGTGACAGTGAAAACGACAAGGATTCAACGCAAGCTGTCTCTGCAGGATGACTTCATCTGGATGAGCTCTGACTATGTTTAAACACCAAAAATTTATTTCCAGGGCTCTGGAGAGAAACTCATGAATATAAAAAAAATAAAAAAAAAAAAACCTAATACTGAGTCTATTACTTGCTAATTTGATATTCTGTTGAGTCTGCTCTATTTAATGACCTAAAAATCAGTCAGTACATTTTGTCTGTTAAAGGTAATAACATAAGGAGCCTTACATCCCTCATTAAGAGACTATACACAGAAAAGCAGGGAGTCTTAAGTGGAGAGCTGAATATTAGATTAAAGGCAATGGAGGGAATGAAAGAAAACTACATATTCTATAAATAGGTGCCCTTCTATTTCAAACACGATAGGTTGCTACCTAGTTTACCATGAAGGTCTTCATTCAGCCAAACCAGCTTTCAGAGGAGCAGATGGTGTCCTGTCTGGTATTACAGGGGTCACAGCTTACAAAATCTGAAAGACGGGTCTTGAATAAACGGGTTCAATGCCATTGTCTCCTCCCATTTCCTCCAGTGATGAGTTTGATTAAAATTTCAAATCTAATTAAAAGCTGTTCTGCAACAGAAACCTGTCTTTTGATCTCTTCATCTGTGATGATCAACCCAAGAAAAAAAACAAGATCATGGACAAACCTAACTATAATGGCTAAAAGAAGCAAAATAAGGATCACTGGTGATTTAAAGAGCTAAACAATCCAACAGTTGTTACAAGCACAAACAGCTGGGCCAAAGTGTCAAACACATTACTCCCCCCACCAACACCAAACTGAGAGAAGACCAGAGAGTCAGTTGCCCTCAAAAATCTCTTTCATGATCACCATTTGAAACATTTCATTCAACATTTTACAAGTGATGTTACAAAGTGTGAGGTCTGAGTTGTTGTTTACCTCACAGAAAGAAGATCTTGCTTGTTGTCTCTCATCATCTTGGACCCAACGTGATGCCATCATTCAACTAGACTTAAAATCCTGTAATCCGTGAACGCCCACATCGAAAAAGGTAGCTACAGCAGGATGCAAGAAAATATGTTCCACTTTGTCTGTTTTACACCTCCATTCGTGCTTGTCTTCTTAGTCCATCTGTTACAGAGAGAGAAAGGGGGGGGAGACATGTGTTATTGCTGTATTTAATTTTGTTGAATTACAGGCTTATTTTTAAACAAATTACTCAGATATGACACCTCACACTGTTTAAAGGGTCTGTAAAACACGCATAAATGGCTCAGTTGTTTAACACATGTGACAGTAGACCATCCGTGTTTGATTTTGGACAACCAACATTATGCAACAGGTGCTGACATGAAACTTTCCACCTGATGTTTGCGTGACTTAACAAAGCTTTACACTAAGCTGTGGCTTTGATAAACTATGATATAATGTGACCATATGTTTGATAACAAGTACTCAAAGCTAAATGTGCACTTATTTGAGTAATACCGTAAGTTTTGTGGACGTGAGGACAGCGATGTGACAAACCCAATCACCACCGCATTATTCACGCAACAACAATTTAGGCTTGTTGTCGTCAGCTCGAAGCACAACAACGTGGATAGTCAACACTGCATAATGAATGGCCAGCAACAAGTGGACTACAGACCGGAGGCAGGGCGAACATTCACGTTTGAAATTAAGTTACAACACACCTATGTAACCACCATTATAAACCACAAGTGACCTCATCTGATGATACTGTTTGTGTTTCGATAAGAAAACCACCGCCTGTGTGATTTAAAGATGGTGAATTTGAATTTCTCTTGTCTGAGATCGATGGTCAACTGGAACAGAGCGTGCCGTGCTGTTGTTCTCAAGCGACCCACAAAAGTACCTTTTCCTTTGTTACTTTCAATAAAATACCAGCATGAAAAAGTAGAAAAGTGCGACATGAGACGCCCTATCCACCCTCCGTGTTATATACCCAGTGAACGCTACCTGTGGAGCTTGTAAAGTGGGCAAAAGCAACAACCTAACAAACTGCGGTTAACAGGCTGCTAGCGCTGCGGTTAGCATCCGTGCTAACGGCTGCAGTTAAAACAAAGTTACCTGTGTGTAGTTGTGAAGAGTCACTACAGGCGGGCAACGGCGGCGGCGGTTGTCCAAAAAAGCGACAAAACAAAGTGAAATCATAGCGCGGGAGCTCCAAGATAGTCAGGCGTTGTCATAATTTAATATAGTTTGAGTACAAACGGCTTCCCGGTGATTAATCCAAACCCACTCAGGGGAGGCGCATGGTGCAGTTCTGTAGCTGGAATTTTTTTGCTTCCAGCGTTCCCGACTCTCTGGGAGTCCACCTTCGGTCAACAGGACACTCTCGGCCAATCACAGGCGGCGTTGTATTTGAGCGGGCCAATCAGCCGCGAGTTTACAAAAAAGTCGCCGCAGCTGCAATGTTAAAAAGGTGGCGTTTTCTAACCGTTCCAACGGAGTTCAACAAGTCGAGGAGGGCACAGAGACACACTCTCTCTCTCTCTCTCTCTCTCTCTCTCTCTCTCTCTCGGGATGACAAAGTTTTAACAGTCACTCTATGAGAGAAGTCCACATGTCATATCTTCATATTTTAATCACATTTACTCGTGTTCGTTTTATTTGAACAACAAGGCTGAACGAGGAGTCACATGGCCTGGTTCAAAGTGAGGTCGAACAGGGCTGGCATGTGGATGGCAGTGGATGTGGAATGCGAGTTCACACATACCACACTGCATATAATCTCTTCTCTCATCTCATGCTGCTATTGTACACGGCCCAGAAGCAGATTATTCAAATTAAATGCTCAAACACCGACAGTCCTTTACTACATGCAATCTTAAACAGATTGTAGCTGTAGACTAAAATAAATCCTCAGAGCCCTGACAAATGTCCCTTTTATTCCTCTCCAGCATAAGGGACCACCTGTTCTTGGGATTGGCAGCTTTTGTTGCAGAGGTCAGTTTAGGGAGGAGACTTTCACAAAGCTGTCCTGTCCAGCCAGTTCTACTTCCAGTGGCTCTACTGTGGATAAAAGCCTTGGAAAATAACTTGTAGATGTTACATGCAATGTGTCTGTGAACTACTTCCCCCCAAAGTACTGTAAATAACCAATTTACCATCATTCCTTTTTGAGATACTTTGTATTTGATTGCATTTCAGGGTTAACTAACAAATTTCATAAGCAAAACATAAGATCAGCTTATAAAAATGATGTATTGTTACAAATTAAACTATCAAACACTTTCAAAAGTAGTTGAAATCAGCTACAACTGACCAGCTACAACAGCCAATCTACTATATACTACTAAAAATTAATACAAATATATAATAATATACACAAGGGCCAATTTTCTGCACACCCTATTGTCATTTTTATAGTTTACATTTTCCTAATAATACTTCTTTACCTTTTTAAGGACTTTTACTCATGATGGCATATTTTTACAGTGCGGTAATGCTACTTTTACTTAAGTAAAGGATTTGAATAAGTGTTCCACCTCTGGCAAAAAGTATTTAGTAAAACCTAGGATGGTAATAATGTGCAGTACTTCACAAAGTCTTAATGACTTTGGAGCTAAATTCTGTTAAAAGGTCAGAGTCATTCACTGTAATCCCCAGCAGACCTCAGTATCAAGGGAGGAAAAAACGGTTTTGTCTTTATGGCACTTTGTGTTCCCTGCTTAAAGACTGGGAGTCATATGTCAGGTGTATACAAAGAGGACAGCAGCTCAACACAACGGACTCTCTTTTGTTCCTTTTACTAGTTTTTTTTTTTTAATACTAAAGAATGGTAACCTGATGTTTCAGGATGCGGTTTTGACCGGTTTGAAAAACAGAAAGATACAATCATACATCCGTTAACAAAAAGGTGTGTTTGAAGGAGCCATTTAGTTTTTGAAAATTTGTTTTCTCCAGTACGCACAACGGCCGAGCAGCTTAGTACGGATTGTATAAAAAGAAATGATTAAAACGTCATTCAACATTATGTGTCGATGACTCAGAGCCTTCCTTTGTATGTCATTAGCCTAAGAAAAACATGTGAGGTACACAAGGTTTTTCTTTCCAATGAGCTCAACCAAGACACTTTAAACAAGTTTGATCTGGAAATGTATTTCATAAGACAACAGAGAATGTAAGAATAAAAACATAGAACTGTTAAAAATACTTAACTGATATGTTAATTTACAAAAGGAAATACAGAAATGACAATCCCACTACACCTCAAATACTAAAAAACAGAAAGAGGTAGTTAGCACACTTAGTGTTTACAGAACTACTTTGTTTGCTCCTCAGCATTAAAAGGTGACAGCAGGAGAACTACTTAGAGAACATCAAACAGACCACGAACAGGTGAAGAAATGTAAACTACTATCTCAAACTTTCTACTAAAAACAACTCCCTTTTCTTTATCTCATCACACACTGACTTAAAAACTCACATTCATACAGATTTGTCATGATTATCAAGGTCTTTACATTGCATACAAGTAGTAAGAAGTAAAACTGAGATGTCATTTGTGTTAGAGTCAAACTAACAAAGGCAAACAGTGGCAATAAACAGTTTCCAAGTAAATCAGTTCTGTAAACACGAAGAACAAGGCTGCAGAGTTAAAGCGTGTTCCAGCTTTGCTAAAACTAACAATTAAAAGTCAGTGTCTATTGTTAAAACAGATAAATGTCTCATAGTAGGAATGTTATAACAAAACTGCTTCCCGGTGATTGAGATCAAATGTCACGATAGCAGCTGAGAGTGAGTGGCATCTCAGGGAAAATGTTCAGGCTTGCTGTTAGATGACATCTGTGTGACAGTTGCCGCTTTTGTAATACTTTTTTTTAAATCTTGTATTTAATCTTCCCACTTTCGCTGATCACGCAGATATGCTAAAAGAAAAAAAGGAGAACAAAACAACAGTCAGAAGGCAGAATATATCTTATCTGATGCATGTATCATGGTCGGTGTTACTGGACACCCATTATGAGCTTTTCCTCTAAACAGAGTGACTGACTAACATAACAGAGTGACTTACATTTAGATCTCTAAAATACTCATTGTAGTCTAAGGCATAGCCAACCACAAATCGATTGGGTATCTCAAAGCCGACATCTGAAATCAAAGATAAAGAGGAACATTAACTGTAAGTATTTCCATAGTCCACTGACTCATGGAGTCTAACAAGCTGCAACAATTGTTTTAACCGTGAAAGAGGCAGTGAGTCAAATATATAAAAGGGTGGGTCAGGTACATACAGTCAGGAAGACATGCCGAGTTATGTGGTACTCTCTTCACCAGCAGTCTGCGGGACATAAAAGCAGACATTACGTATGATCATGCGATATCCTTTTCTACTGTTATATAGGACATCAACGGGCAGTATTCATTTTAACAACAGTCACTTATTCTTTCTCTTTCGGGTCTAGACTGGAAGGAGGAAATTGAGTGATTCACAAAGCAAATCAACTGGGCTGGTTTTGTTTTTGAGGTCTTTACAGCCATAACCTACCCTGCTACTTTGATCATTTTGGGCCTGAAGGCTTCAACATGCTTCAGGAGAGTCTTCATTGTCTTTCCGGTACCTACAATGGCCTATAAAAGGGAATGAGAGAAAATCTAAAGTGAGAAAGCAAGAGATTGCCAGTAAGGGACTGCAGACTAAAAACAGATTCATCTCACACTGTAGAAAGAAGAAGTTGGTATTACATAACTGTTTGAGGGCTTTCTCTAAAAATTACTTGACCAAAAAAAATAACAACTGTGATGTTTTATACAAGACCGTGACCTCTTGCATTAAGAAGAGGTACAAGAAGTGGTGGAATGAGGCCACAGAAGTTTGCTTTGTCATGTTGATAGGTAGGTAGGTCAACATGCCCTTCTTCATCTAGAATTGACTGTCCTTACACACTCACACGAAACATTTTTCACTTGTGACAGGATATGGAAGCAGGTGAGAAGAGCACTGGAGTGTCCTGTTACTCATGTAAAGCTGGTTCTTAACGTAAATGTAACCCAAGTATGAACAGCTAATCAAATAAAGAAGAACAAATGCAGCTCTTATTTTGCTCTTTGTTTTGTTTTTAAATGCTGTTCTGATGAATTTCTTTGCCATGTGTAAAGCACTCTAAGCTGCCTGCGTTTGAAAGTTACTACACAAATAAACATACCATGACTCATATATGGTCACTTTTCAAAAGACAGTTAGTCATACGGATTATAACCACGTCTGTATAAATACACTCTAACCTTTATTCCTCTGAAACACAGGGAAGATAGTCAGTACATTTTTTATAGGAAACCTTTTGACAGCTTGTCCTATTGAGGAAAAGAGGCTTAAAAAAACAGAGAAAAGACAATTTATCCTGATTGTGATGTGTAGTTGTCTTCCATCAAAAGCAAAATAACTGATTTTAAAAGTATATAAAGGTTATTAAATGATAGTATTTAAAGTACTTAAACTTGCATTATTAGATTTTTTTGGCCACTTGGAGGCAATGTAACAAGCTGTAAACAACTTAAGCATTTATTCAGAGGGTCTCTGTGGCTCTATGTGGCGTAGCTGAAAGCAGCTAAAAAGCAAAAGGCTGAAAAATGCAAGAATACATCTGCGAATCTCTGTGAATTCATAATTATGAGTGAACCCTTTTACATAAATTTGTTAATTTCCAATCCTTGGTAAAACTGCAACATTTAAAAAACATTTTATTTGATACTGAATGAAGAATCAAAGAAAATATAAAACAGATTCATCTGAAATTCCACATGAAGAAATTTCCATTACTTACTGCATGAGCAGCCATAGTCAATGAATAACAGCAAGGCTGTAATCACAGATGTCTGAGCACTGAGTAATCAGTGTTGTTTCAAAATATTTAATCATATGATGTCCACATATAGTAAGGAACAATGACTGAATGACTGTATTGAGTTCTTTCCTGTAAATGTCTTCTTCTTTCCTCATGTACTTACTCTCACTACAATACTCAATTATTGTGAAAGTTTATGATCATGTTGGAAAAAACAGCTCATATTCCCCAAATATAGGCCAACCAATTAAAAAGTTTCCTCGCATTGAACTCCTGAAGAAGAGAAAAAAAAAAAAAAAAAAACTTGAAATGGCTCCTCTTGACCTGGATAGCCGACCACAGCAAGAAATACAATAGGCTCATTTGGTGAAGAGGAAAAACAGAGAGGGAGGAACATGGTTGACTCACCTCCACAATCAGTACGTTCTTATGGGAGCATGTTGGGGAGCAGAGAGAGGGAGGGAAGCAAACAATTACTCTTGGTTAGGAACAGATAAGAAACTGCTGTATCTTCTGATCAACCACACGCACATTCCAAGATAACAGTCGCACAGACATATGGAGCAAAAAACAAACAAACTATATTGCTGATAAAAGAAAAGTGACAAAGTACTTTTAAAACAAGTTAACGTACTGCATTTTTTTTGTTGTACAGCACAAGAAAACTAAAAAGGAAATTGTCTTCTATAACCCTCATTGACATTTGATATCTCTTACAGCCAGTCTTTGAATGTCACAAATAGCAGAGATTCTGTAAATGTTTATCTAATCAGCTGGAGACAACTGGCCCCTATTTATATTAACAGTCACAATCTAAGCTTCAGTTCATCTTTGCTAGGTCAAAATAAAAAACTTTTAAGTACCATGTAACAATGTAGTCTACTTTTCAAACAAAGGATTTAGCCAAGCATGTAATCATGCTTTGTTTAGGCCTCATTAATCATTCGGATTTATTTAGAGTGCAGTAAACCCCTGAGAAATGTAAAAGGAATAAGCTATATATTAAAGTCCATGCAGAAAGGGGAAGCTACTGTCTGTCAGACACACTGCAGGGAAGCAAAGGCGTAATATGAACTGTGTAATATATTCCTTGTCGCACAGTTAGTTCACTTCTTCCAGCAAAACATCGCAGCATTCTGTTACAAACAGGCGACTAAATTTAGTTGTACATCACAGGGAGCTCTGGGATTTCACAAGCACACTTAAAAATACTGTGAGCAAAGCAGCCGGCAAGGACTCAAGCTTACTACCTCATATCCTATTCATGTTTCAGGCATTTATGCCACGCCTGGCTACAGTGCATATTAGTGTGTGTGCTCGGCTAAAGGTTGTGTGCGTGTGTGTGACTGTCAGTGTTCAAATCAGCTGATTTATATTACCTAGAAACACTCAACAATTTTTACTGTTGTAGTGGTTGAGTAATTCATCCCTGTGAGTGCACACACACACACACAAACATAAACAGATATGCACAGATGTGTTGTGAGAAAAGGATGAGCGCGTGTGTAGACATGCACACTCGACAAACAACCTGTAGATCTTGTGTCAAAGCGTGAACGTCAGGTGTGTGATAGTTGTGCTTGTGAGCTGAAACGATGGATTAATTCAGGAGAATGATGTTGCCGTTGCTTTTTTGGTGTTTCTGCCTTACTGAGATACTGACAGCTGGAGAGAGACTGGAAAGGAGAAAGTGATGGGATGACACGCAGCGAAGTGGCCAAGTTGCTACAGTAAGGATTAAGCCTTGAAACCAGGGCATCCTGTAAAACTATGTGTGCAAGTAAGAAACTATGTTGATACTTAATAACTCAATAATTAATCGTTTAAGTCATTTTCCAAGCAAATATTTAAGTATTTTCTGCTATTTACTATTTTATGTGACACGCAAATGAGTAGCTAAAGTGTTAAGTAATTAGTAAAATGAAAAGTTTAAATAAGTATTATTAAAGTATTGTTTTGGACTATTTGTTGGACAAAATAGCAATTTGAATACACCTCGGTGGGTCTCTCGAGTATTCTAGGATGGGCATTTTTCACATATTTCTGACAGTTCGGGCAATTATAGAACACACATTCATCTATTTATCTAAATAACATTAGATGGAGCCTTAGGGCAAAAGCAGGGCAAGTTCTTTCATTTCAAACATTTTTTAGAAGCCTCAAAAGATAAAACTGTAAAATATTTCACTTTTTTTCTTGTTCTAAACACACACACACACACACACACACACACACACACACACACACACTCCAGTCCAGTGGTTGTACTGATTTTGATTACATGATAAAAGCAGACGAAGAGTGAGTCACAACTCGACGAGTATCATCCTCCTCATCTACTATGAGAGCAAGTACATCCTCCCATTCACACAGATTTTCTCCACTGAGATAAAGTGGGAGAGGCCTTTAAACAATTACATTACAACGGTTGGTATCTGATCACCGCTGGGTTTGTCAGAAACTGCCATCTTTGATCTCCATCACGGAAGCACTGAACCATTTCCTCAGGATGGGGAGGGAGATAGCACATTAGAGGGAAGGCTGCCCTCTTGAGGCTGCCATCTATCAGTACCCCTCATCTCCATGTCACTTTTCAGTTTGTTTTATTGTAATAGAGATTATAGAAATGTCCCACTGGGCTCAGACGTTGTTCTTTATTAAAAGTCAGGATGCTTTAAATGGCATAGATAAGAAGAATATTACCTTTCCAGCTAAAAAAGACAAATCTTCTGCTCCGAGTATGTGAAGATCCTCCGTTGACTGGTCATTCTGAGGAAATCAAAATACAGAAAAGTGAAAAGAAAGATGTTTTTTTGTTTTTTAAAGGGTAAAAAATGTGAGTATATTCACAATTTAAAAGAAGTGATTCCTTATTTGGTACAATGTCAAATAAAGTTAAGCCATTTCGTGTTATTTTTCATAAAGATTTCCATATTTATAGACAGAAATCGCCCCTAAATTTGAAACAAATAATACATTTGAGGTCAAAGTGTATTTTATAGCACAGCACAATCACATAATATCATCACTATACTCATTCGTTATTTGTCTTCATAGTGGCCACATATAATAAATTCAAGGCAAACTTACACAAAGATACCACTGTCATAATGTTGTACAAAACGTAACTCACACATCTTCTGACTGAGTCATGGGACTCATAACCATCACAGCTGATAATATGAAGTATGAAAGAAGAGGGCCTCTCAATTCTCACACACGGCACTTAAGTCAAACTGTCAGCATCCGAGTGCTGTCGGTGCAGAAATGGGCAGCAGCTCACCAGGTAGCTCTTGAGACGGATGAAGTGGACCCTCATGGGGATTGTGCGGTTGGAGTTTCGGCTAAGAGCCTTGATCCTGTCCACCAGGTCGGCACAGAACTGGTAGCCTCCTTTCAGCACACACAGCACCACGATGTCATGGTCCCCCAGGTCATCCATGATGTTTCGAGCCAGACGTTCTGTCCTGAAACAAAGTGAAGAGTGAACTTCCTCTTTAACTCTCCGAAGAAAAGTTGCGTGTTGTCATCTAGCAGTTCATGTTTGTAGGCTGACATATCCTCCAGGAGTATCTGCCATGTTTTATTGTTTGTATATTAGCATGTTAGCTCAAAAACAAACAAACTGCAGGGAGATTTGGTGGAAGGTTAGGCTACAAGCTAAAGAATAAGCTGAACAGTTTTTGGTGCAGATTTAGGAATCTTTTAACAGTTTCTTAACAATGCAAAACATGTTTAAACATTTTCTCAAGAACTATTTCACTGCAGCTGAACTGAATAATATTATTACAATATGAATGTTTTGTATCATTGTTTTACATACTGATGTAGGGCTAATGATTCATTCTGAGTGGAACCATGAGTCTATTGACAAAGTCATTTATTTGCTTCCAGCTTCTCAAATGTGACAAAGTCATGCATGATAGTAACATGAATCTATTTGGGTTTTGGACTTTTGGTTGGGCAAACAAGACATTTGAAGAAGTCGTCAGGGGATGTGGGGAAGTATAAACAGCATTTTCCACTATTTTCTGACGTCCTACAGCCAAAACAATTAATGGATTAGTCTTAGAGAAAATAACAGATTAACTAAGAGTGAGTTGGTCAGTGAGTCAGTTAGTTGCAGCCCTAATTATGAGCATTATTACACAAGATTCTTTTAGATATGTGAAGAGTTTTGTAATTTCTAACCCTAGAAATTGATTATATTCTGTGTGACACACTGTGCAACTATAGAAAAAAGCAGTAATTTTTCATATCAATTTCAATTTTGACTGAATGCTACTCTACCTATAGGAGACTGTGTGGCACAGCACTCACAGAATGCTTTATAGTCGTCTACTTGTGATCATCTTATAGAAGATATACCAAAGTCGCAGCACTTTCATGCAACAAAATACTGAGATTGAGGACAAATGATATCCCCTAAATCTTCCCAAAATCCTTCAGATGTGTCAAAAGCCACGTGTAACTTTTGCGCAACCTCAGAGGAATCACAGTAGAAACATCTGGGCAGTTCAAACATGAGTATGATTTGAGTTATTAGTCTGGTGCTGTACCTGTCCATAATCACGCCATGCGGAATGATGACACTGTCTAAATCTCCGGAGTAGTGAGCTGGATAGCTGAAGAGGTCTAAACTGTAGCCTGTCCAATCATCGTTAATCTGGGAGAAAAAAAAAACAGATAAACGCACATATTATGTTGCAGTTTGCAAGCAGTAAAACACCAAACACGAGTTGTATCACAAAGTTGCAAGAAATCAGTCACAGAGACACGTGTGGCGTTGCAGGAAATCAATCTACAAGGTGGGTAAAGTTGTTTGAACGCGCCTGTGCATCCACGAGTGAGTTAACTTTTCTCGCCATGCAGCACTTGTCTTGCATTCCCTGTCGTGTTTTTTTTTTTATTAAATTACCACAATCCCGCCGCTTCTTCCTTCGGATTGGACAGCAGCGTCTGCCATGTTGTTTTCTGCCGACACAAAAAGCCCCTTGTCTGAGGAAAGTGGTAGTGCGAGTTTTCAGGAGGATTTGGCACCGTGAGAGGAGAGAGGAGGAGCGTCGGAGTGAAGAAACGCTCCCTGTAAACACTACATTGCCCCCCTCTGTGGTGTGTTATGCAGCTCTGCAGCCACCAGGGGCAACATAAGACTTATTACACATGTTGGTTTTGTTGTACTTGCCACAGAGCTGCCAGTTTCCACTGTCAGTTTCTGTAGGGGCCAGAGGGGTCAACAGGCGGGGTTAGGTAGTTAACACATGCTGGGTAGTGATGAAAGAAGTACTCAGATCTTGGACTGAAGTAAAAGTAGCACTTTACAGTGTAGAAATACTCTGTAGTATTACAAGTAAAAGTCATGTGTTCATCTTTTTTTACTTAAAGGTACAGCGTGTAAGACTTAGATGCATCTAGTGGTGTTATTGCTGCATTGCAATCTCCTCACGACCCTCACATTCCTAGTGTAAAGGAGAAACCACACTTCAAAGGCCCTGCCTAGAGGCAGTATTTAGTTTGTTTGTTCTGGGCTACTGTAGAAACATGGTGTTTCAACATGGCGGCCTTCGTGGAAGAGGACCTGCTCCCACTGTAGATATAAAAGGATAATGTTTAAGTCACAAAAGCAGAAAATATTCTTATTTTCAGGTGATTATACATGTATGAAAACATAGTTATGAATATTATATCCCATGTCTGCTTTATTCTGAAAATAGAGGCCCTCAATCTTACACACTGGACCTACAAGGTGGAAGTACTCATTATGGAGAATGTCCCCTTTCAGAATAATGTATATTATCCTACTGGATTGTAATTATTGATGCATTAATGTGTACATCACTTTAATGCTGAAGCTGGTCAATGTGAGGGTAATTTTAACTACTTTTTTAGAACTACTTTATGTACTTTGTTGTTGGGCAGCTTGTGAATTTCCCTCTGGGATCACTGAAATCACTTTTATATTACATATTTCTTTATTTATTGATTATATTTTGTATTATTAATCTGAATTTACAAAGTACTTAGTGACTGAAATGATCAAATAAATGTAGTGGAGTAAAAGATATGGCATTTGCTTCAAAGTAAAATACAAGTATCTTAAAATTATACAGTACAGTATTTGAGTAAATGTACTTAGTTACTTTACACCACTGGCTACAATATAGAGAAGAGTACCAAACAACAAGAAATAGTCCTGCATTCAAAATTTGAAAGGAAAATGGACAAAAGCATTAACATTAAAAGTTACAGAGTTTTATTGATTTATATATTATTGGAGTATTATTACTGAGGCATTGATGTATGAGCAGCATTTTAATATCATAGCCGCTCAAGGTGGAGCTAATTTGAAAGACCTCACATACAACTGTTAAATAGTTACATTTTATAACAGTACTTAATCTTTTAGAGGCTCCTGATGTTTTAGATTCACAATCTTGTGGAATAAATTTAGTTGAGTTAAAAAGTACTAAGTACGTGTAGTGTAGTGGAAAGTACCACAAAGTACCTCAAACAAATGTATCATTCAACTATGACTGTTTTTCAAAAATAGAAACAGAAACCAAAATGTGAGAATGAGAATTATCTGAACATGCACACACAGAGAAGGAGAGAAAAATAGGGAGAGATCATAATGGAAAAGTCCAGCAGAAGAATGTCATCACCCCGGGGACGTAATGGATGTTTGTAGAATTACACAACACAGAAAAGCAGAATAGTTTCAATTCGGTGCCAAAATTTCCAGTAAACAATCCTTAAACTTACACCTCCCACTTTAATTTCTTTGTCATGTGAATATGAAAGCTTTGAAACAAATGTTTTAACATCTCGCCATCTTGTGGACAGAGACAGACACTTCTGGTTTGTGTGTCTACTGCTTTTGTTCTGGTCAGATCATTTTGTTTGTCATTTGATTTAATATTCCCGTACTTGCGATTCATACATCCTCTTGAAGTGATCTTATCTGCCAAAACAAGAGAAAAGAAAGACTTGACGGGCTGTAATTTAAGAGATCCAGATGCCACACCCAGCCTCCTGTGTACAATACAATCTGTGTGACAGTGTGTAAATAAGTGAATTCAGGATGGACTGCCCATGTGGTCAGTTAGTCCAGCAGCAGCAGCAGCAGGATCTGGGCTGCTGTGTCACTGCACATTAGAGCAGTGTGCTGGGCTCTGTTGAGAGAGGGGAGACAAGGTGTCTGGGCCACCCACCCTTTCTCATCCTCGGCAGCTGTAATTATAAACAGTGGTACAATGACAGCTGGGGAGGCAGATGTCAACAGCAACATTAGATTTCAATCAGCCCGCACAGTGTCAACACTCCTGAGGAATGAGGAGGTGTAAAAACCACGCAGCATGACAAAATCCCTCAAAAATGTCAGAAAACAGTTATTATTCTCTGCACAACTCATTTCACAAGATGTTTTTTTTCTTCTTGTTTCCGATGATAATACAGGAGGCTTTGATGTTGTGGTAATCATGAGCGTCCAGCACTGAGCAATGCTGCACAAGCCAGAAGATGAAGTCTTGTCTGATTGTTTTTGATGCCCTCTCTGTTGGTGAGGAGCAGGCCGGCTCCTTCGCTGCCCTCCAGGCGCTGTGGAGCAGTCTGGCTTTGGCATTTCACACTCGCTCAGCAGTCAAGGCCTGTGACCGTCCTCAGACTCTACAGCCAACTGCTCCCCTCATACCCTGTTGTTTGGCCAATTATGAATATTCAGCTGCTATGAAAGTAATTCTGTCAGACATGCAACTGTCTAGCCAGATAGTGTCAGCAGTGTTGTTTGGAGTATTTGAAGGGAGAATACCACTGGGGCGTGTCTATTCTTCTCCCTTTAATATCAGATTTTCGTAAGATGACCTAAATACAACATATTGGATTTTTCCTTGTCTCACCAAATTTTGATAAAGATTGTATCTGAGATGGACCTCCTTTGTTGTCAAAATAAGTATTCACAATGGTCGTGAGCATGGTTTAAATAAATCCCATATTCACCATCGTCCTGCTGTAAATACTCACAAGAAGAGCACCAAATGTGTATTAATCCACAGCTGAAAATAATCCCTAACAAATACAATATTGAGGCTTGTTTGAGTGATTTTTGCTAAAAACTACAGTGACCAGCTGTGTTAGAAATATATTTTTTGTTCTTTTCATGTGATCTGTTCACCATAAATAGAGAATATAATCAGCCTTATCCTTTAATTACAGTGAATAATATGCTATATCACGATGGTTTTTAAACATATTCAGTAGAAAAATGTTCAGATAAAAGGGTTTGGATCGGTTTGTTCACTCCTAAAAGTAGACAGATGAAAATATGAGAGCTTCTCAAAAAGCAGCTATATCTGTCCAGCTGTTAACATGAGAAATAACATGAAAAATGTTGTTTTTAAGTGACTTTCTTTTCTTCACTGTGACATGAACTGGATTTCTGTATACTGAGCATTTATTTCTGAGTGCATGTACACTAAATATGTTGGATAGGAGCCATAATGGAAGGGAGGGACACGCAAAGCCATAAAAGGGTTGACGTCTACTGGCAGTCACTAACCTTGGTTGACTTTCAGTTATCACACAACAGTGACTGCGACCAACATCGTGCCACTGGTGTCTTCTCGTGAAGCCGAGCAAAATGGGGAGTCTTTGCTCTCTCGTAAAGTCCATAATAAAAGATGCTGATGTATGATCTCGCTGTATTACATATCATTTTTAATGTGTTGAAAACCCTTTCCAACAAAGCAAGTCAAGCACAATGGTGCACATAAACACATGTTGAAAGTTCATGAGCTAATTCACGAGAGTAGGAAAGCAAACAAACAAAAAAAAAAGTAATAGCCTAACATTAAGCATACCATTAAAAAAAAATAACAAAATACAAAAAAACAAAAAACAAATAGGCCACACAACATAAAAAGTGTCTATAAACAAGGTTAGACTGCTCAGAAAACACATTATTTGACATAATGACTTGTCCCTTCTTTAGTGCTTAATGGGTAACATTTACAATGCTCATAAATGTTTGATACTGAAAAAAAATCAGTTTGATAGTACTGAGACAAGCATGAATTCAAAGGTCTACATTTGTTTTGGTGTCAATTCTAGGGTTACTAAAGCAGTACCAGAAGAATAAGATATTGACTTGAATGATTTATATGGAAATAAACGCCCAGGACAGGACACAATTCATCAAAATGTGGAACGCAACATTATCTTTACATCAAAGTGCCCTCGTTAGAGCTCAGCAGCAGTTCAGGTACATCCAGATGCTTCTTTCATGGCAATGATCAGTGGCTCCATGCTAAAGCATCCGTGGACCTGTGCTGTAGATTCAGGAGCAAGGATCCACTGTGTAAGCATGTAAAACTCTATTAACATAATGACTTCCCTGTTTAAGTGGATTGTGGTTCATGTATTGAAAAACAAACTCAGTTACAGATGTTCTTGACAAACTTTCGTTTCTGTCGGACATGATATTTCTTCTTTTATTCCTCTCATTGTTCGCTCGATTGTAGCACCAGAGCTAAATGACAGAAGATGGTGGTTTGAATGAGTAGAAAAAGACATAATGCTGTTTATATTTGATGAAAGAATATATTAGAACTGACTTTATGATGGCACATTTTTTTCTTGACAGTTTTGTTTTGATTACATCAGCATTTTGGCATTGTCAAAAACTTTTGTTCTGTGGTGGTGGTGCTGGTGGAAAACAATACAAATATCATAAAGGATTCAAGTAAATTAAGCAAAAAAAAAAAAAAAAGTTCTCCTTGTCCAGCATAGATCAACAGAAAAAAGACTGTAATTCTGTGACTGTCACTCTACCAATATGCTGCAGAACCAAAACCAACAGAGTGAAAAATAATTGGTTTTAAATTCGTTGATATATCCTCCATCTTAATGAATGATGTCAAGCTTGTCCGATTTGATGACAAGTATTTATTTATTGTTTTACAGATAACATACTTCACAGGGTTACCTTAGAGGTAAAATCTCCTGACAGAACTCTGTTTTGACTTGTCGGAGACAGAGAGGGGGGAGGAAGATGAACATACTTTTATCAAGCACACATTGTAAACAACTGAGCAATATTTAAGTCTAAATGGCGTACCATAGAATAGGTGAGAGACAACAAAATGTAAGTAAGAAGATGTGCCTCTTGCTTGCAAAGACAAAAGTTTCATTTTTACAAAACATATAATGGTCACTGACATTTTTTCTACTTTTTTAGTGGCTGAGAGGTAGAATGACGTATTTTCAGTTAAAACCAATGATTTGATTTATTTACTTTATCATATCATTTCATCATTATGAGTGAAAACATTATGAGTGAACAAGTAACCCCAGCCCTCTGAATATAATGTGAAATCTGTACAAACGTCTCCATTGACTGCGGTATTGTTTGAATTTTTATTGTGAAACTTTTTATTTGTATCCCAAATGTCCAACGTTATAAGCAGAGGAAATATCATTTCTTTTTTTTTGTCTCGTTAGGATTTCACAGTACCTCTCCAAACTGTGGGACAGAGAATTCCTTTGTTTAATACTGTGAATAGCAAGGTCAGTCCATGTTTTTTTGTAGATGAGGCGCAGAGATGGATATGTTCAGTTGGAAGTATCCGAATGAACGCTCCCGGGTCCTTCTGTGGGCGATGTCACTGACGAAGGAGTCGGAGCATCTTGCCAGCCACCATTTGTCTGTGTAGATAAGACAGGAAATAGTTTAGCTTCATGGTCACACTATGATACAATATTGGCATAGACGTGTCTTTAAAGATAAAGTTCAATATTTTTCTTACTAGCGGCAAATCGCATGAAAAGAGCAGAACAAAGACTCAATTGATCCTGATAACTATCGCCTGTGTAGCTAAGGCCTGATATATCTCATTGATATCTGCACCATAGGGCTCCATTGTTGTCCAAAAACCATTAAAAACAACATGAATGAATGAACGTGGGGACTGTAGTTTATTTTGAATCAATCCCACATACATTACACTGTCCTGCTGCTGTAGTATTCACAAGAGCACCAAATGTATATTAATCCACGGGTGAAAATAGTCCCCAACAGATGCACTATTTGAGTAATTTTAAATATATAAATTACATCCCATTTGAACAGATTTATTTACATCTTCAGGAGGAACAATTGGGCTTGAGAATAAGTGCCACAGACAGAATAGAAAGTATTGAGAGACGGACTAACTTTCTGTCTTTGTTGACAATAACATAAATATAGAATATCACCAGCCTTATCCTTTAATTAAAATGAATGAAACAGGAGTATATTCTGCATATGTGTATTGCTTTTGATAAAATATTAAAACCGTAGAAAGCAAGCTTCTCAGATAGGTAGTAGGTTTATTTTGGTCTTTACAGTCATGAAAAAAAAACGACATAAATCCATATTTCAAATGCAAATATGAAAGCTACCGCGCTTCTTTAACAGCAGCAACTGCTACTTCACTTTGAGAAACTGACAAACACTGTTTTTAAGAGACTCTTCATTAAAAACATTATAGCGCCACTTCCCTCATTTTCCCCTTCAAGTGGCTGACATAATGTGAGATAAACAGGAGAGATGAAATACAGAACATGCAGACCTTTCATATATCTCAGAATATACCCCTGAGATGGCTGATAAAAGAATAAATTATCACAATAAAAAAATAGCTCTTTAAAATGGAGGCCTTCTCAAATCATGATAAAAGGTTGACTAAAGACCATTTAGGACATTAATTGCAATTTCCACGCTATTAGTGCGAGCTCGAAACGTGCTTTGGCAGCCTCTTATTTCCAAACCCTGTTATTTCGCGTAAAGACTGTCTGTCATCTTATTCAGAGGAAAGAGAGAAAAAAGAAAGAGGGAAAAAAAAACATTTCCAGCCTGTGAGAGAGGCAACACCCACTAGCAATTTGAGGGGTGTAATTGCTGTTCAAGGATAAAGAAGGAGAGGTGAACCACGAGAGTTCAGTCAGTAGATCTTAGAAAAAAAAAAACATTCTGAGCTAAATAAATACAAGCACCAACACTTCATTCACAAGCTTCAAGTTGAAAGTGTATTTATTATAAAAGAACTAGAAGAGACTCATCATCATCACCAAAATGCACTGAAATTGTTTGTATTATTTTGTGAAATTTCCAATATGCAGCACGTATTTCTGCCAATGATGGTAGCCTAAAATATTTCAAACTAAACTCTCACAAATCATTTCATCACGATACATGCATTCTGTAAAATAATTAAAACTAAAAAACTAATGATAAAACTATTTTTTAATAAATCACTGCATGATATTTTATAATACAAATATAATATTTATATTATATTGTCTCTTTTCTGATTTATTTGTCCTGATTATTATAGTATCACTGGGACTGAACTGCAGACTCACTGATCGGTTGAACTTCTGGTTCTATGCCACTGGTTGTTGTTGTGTGTTAATTTTGTTAATTACATAAATTCAGACCTATCTACCTGTCTATCTATTCAGATCTATTATTATTTATATAAATGCAGATTAGTAGGGAATTTATTAGCCCTAGTTTTTGCACTCTTGAATATATTAACCATTACGTCCGACTTTCTCTGTCATCCTTGAAGAACCCAGAAGGTCGTTTAACAACACATACGGCTGTTCTCAAAGTAGTTTCAGACCCCTAAAAGAGTCTTTTAACCATCTGGATGAAAAAATACTAATAAATATTTTTAACATACTTCGCAAGTTGCTCTCGACGTACACATTGAGCAAGATGATATTTGATTTCTGGCTGCCATCTTTGTTTGGATTGGGAGCAAACTGAATATTTTTATCATCATGATGGTCAGACGAACAGTAATATGTTTTGTTAAACTACATCACGGCACAAACTGTTGTAACAAATCTATATTAAATCTATACAACTTCCTACTACCACTTAGTTTACTTTTGTTTTTCGTAAAAAGAGTTTTGTCCATCTTACACATCTGAACAGCGTATTGAACACCTTTTTCCAGCTGATCCTGCTTTATGTTGGAACTGGCTTGATGCCTCCATGTTCTTATTTTAGCACGAGGAGTGTTACAGCCTTGGCTGTCAGTGTCGCTGTTCCTGTGGATGAATGATCTGACCAATGTGCTTGGACTGTTAGCCCAAAGCTCCACTCTTTCTGTCCCTGTGACTGTCGTATTGATTCTGTTCAGCCCTGCGCGGCCTGTCGCTATGGATCTACATGCTAACGCACTGCCTCCAGTGTTGGCTGTCCCGCCCAGCCCAGCCCAGCCTAGCAGGGAGACCTGGAAAACTGGCCCAGCCTTTGACAAGCTAGTTAAAGAGTTATTTTAAGAATTAGCAACTGGGAACTTTTTTTTGTGAAGTCAGTCTTGAAAGGTGACGGGAGGTATGACTTGTCCTATGGTGCCAGCCTTGGGAGGGAGGATGACACCTGTGTCCTTGTTCCTGTCGTCTGCAGGTGTCTCACTAACGCTAATATCCTCCGACAGACTAGGAGCGTGTCCAGCTTCTCAGCCTGGTAGCTGCCTCATTGCCTGCCACCTAGGGCACGACTGGATCAGGGGGGCAACTGGCTGGACAACAGCCCAACCCTGGCAAACTCTGCTAAGTGGCATCCCAGCGTGCACACAGAATTACACAACAATAGACACATCCTGCAACTGGGGAATCATTGCACAGTAAGACAGCAAAGAAAACGTTGAGAAGGACAGAAGGAGATTGTTTACAGGTCTTACGTTGATGCCCTGTGGACTGTACATCTGGCTGGCTGCGAGGCTGTCACTGTATCCTCCGGTCTGGCTGATAACATGGCGAAGGGTATCCACCTGGAACAGCGGGGACACACAGACAAAAGGCCTGGTCAGACAAAAGCTCTGGATAACAAAGACAGCCATGCACAAGGAAAGGTCAGTCTGATAGTAAAAGGGTACCATAAACAGGAAAAGGTTACAAACGGCGAATCACAATGATTTGGCTGCTATTACAAGCTTGATAACAGACATCGCAAAAGGACGAAAATACAAGAAAAACAACAAGAGGTGACTAATTGTGGATGTATTTGTAGTTGTTCTGAATAATCAGACACAAAAATCAGACATTAAAAGCAACTCATTCCACTAAATGTAGCCGCACGCTACTGACAACGTTTTTTACTGTTTATGCAGACTTGTTTTTGCTCTGATGAATCTTCACATCGAAACATGTTCACCCAACATGGCCAATAAAAATATGGTGCAACTGAGGTCTTGCATTATTTTCTTCATAAAAGTTTTATTGGAATACGGCCATTTCCATGTTCTTCACAGATTCACTGGAAGCTGCTTCGTAGCTTTTGGCAGAACAGCTCGCCAGGTTATGCATGACAACACACCTGCCATATGGATTTCACAACAAATAGGACCAATTTATTCAGGAGGCCAATTTAGTCAAAGTTGTACTTTCTCTTTCCTTTTTCGCTTTCTTTTAATTGTACAGCCTTGAGAGTGAGGCCGTTCTGTTCATTCGTTTAGAAAAAAATAACCCTTTTAAAAGAACATGAATTTTACTAATTAGAGTCCGACTCTGAAGACCTCTTTAGGGTCGGGTCTTTTGCATATTCATGAATAACCTAAAGCGTTTTGAGAGCTGATCTGAATAGAAAAGGGTGGCGGTGGAGGGAGAAAGAAATTATGCCAAAAGCACTGAAACCAAATGAGAATATCACATCGGGTGGTGATTCCTTAATCTAGGGTGAGAGTTGTAACACTCAGAAACACTGTGCTGGTCATCACTGTCCACTGGGGCAAGGTCAGGGAGCTATAGTGCACCAGTGGCTATGTGAACTCTTGTCAGGAGAGCTGATGAGTGTTGCACCGTTTCCAAAACTGTCTGCAGTCGTCTACTCAACTGTGGGTTGACAATGGCTTCTACGTTAATGTAAAGCTTCAGGCAAAGGATAACCTCTGTTTAACTGTGTAGGTCAACTTATTGTAAGCCTCTGCACTTCCACACTGGACAGCGGTGTGTGATGTGGGACGCTAAACTTGAAGAGGCGCCTACCTGGGATTGTATGTTGGCCCCAACCTGCCCCCCTTGGTACGAGTCCCCATTGAGGGACTGCACACTCATGAACAAGTCTCCGGAGTTTGACATGTTAAAAGAGCCAGCAGAACCTGAGAATACACAGAGGCAGAGGAGAAGAAGAAGAAGAAGAAGAAGAAGAAGAAGAAGAAGAAGAAGAAGAAGAAAAAAGAAGAAAGAGAGCAGGGAGAGTAGGACAAAGATAGAGAGGAGAGAGAGAGAGAAAAGTAGCAGGGAAGAAGAGAGGAACAGAAAAAGGAGTTAAAATGATCATGCATAAGCAAAAGTGCATTAAGTGGGTTAGTTTGGGAGAGCAGCTGGCATTATGGAAAAGGTTTTTTTCTACAAACCTGCATGCTACTGATGCAGAACATGCACATTAAAACATCACAAAGCATAATTTAAAAGGAAAAATCAGCCAGCAAGAACAATGAGACAGATAATCATCATAAAACTGTTTAAGTCCAGTTTAAACAAGCCTTATGGATTATATTATAGTTAAACGTCAGTGCTGCTAGTGTTTCATTAAGGAAGTAATAATTGATCTGCAGGAAGACCCAAAGAATCGTCTTCGTCCTTTAATGGACCCCAGCTCCCCAGATGTAAAGAGACCATCGCGTAACTTGATTTCAACACCCGGTCCTAATCCAATACAGTTGCGAAGTCTCTATATGACAAAAGACTCCGCTTGCCCTCTGAGCAGCTTAATGGCATGCACAAGGTCAACCGGACAAGAGGCAGGAAAAATTAACGTCCGCGAGACCAAGAGGTCAATAACAGAGACAGAGAGAGAGAGAGAGAAAGAAAATGGGTGAGAGAGACAGACAGCAGAGAAGAAAGAGAGGGAAAAGAAGAGCAAAAAGGCCACTCTGTAATACTGGGTTAGTTAAGGAGAAGAGGGACCTCCTGTTAGTCTACATGAAACAGCACCAGAGACTAAATTCTTGAGTCGGGGCTCAGGTATGAGAATGTTATTGTGCTCTATCTTGTGCATCTATCTGTATCTGCTCTGGTCTAAGAAGAATACTCTCTCTATAGAGCTTGTGTTAAAATAACCCAGAGGTTTGTAATCAATTTGTGACTGAGCTCACCTGCTGAATTGGGAGTTGATGGGGAGTTTGCCTGGCTGCCGTGAGCAGACACACTGGTCGCAGTGACCGCGGTCCTCGCTGCATACATGTTGGCCTCTTCTTGGAACTTGCCGATGTTTTTCTTGTATCGGATTCTCTTGTTCCCAAACCAGTTTGATACCTGTCAACATAACACCGACAAGATACAGGAGCTGAATTACTTCACTTTTAAGATTTATGCAAACAAAAAAATTCACATTAATTATAACTTAACCTTATTAAACCTATTTTTGATTGTCGTGGATCAGACCTGTGGGTAAATATAACTATAATACTGTTTCCAAACAACCGTATGGAAATAAATCTGCAATAATAAGTGCTGCTTTATTTTCATAATATTTCTTTATTGGCAATTATTAAGTAAGATGCTGATTTATAGTGATTAGTTTTTGTGAAGATTACTGTAATATTCCCATTGTGCTCTGCTTGTTTTGGTCTTGTGCACTCTGTAAAACACTTATTTCCTCTTGTACAGACACCTTTTCATTTTGTGAGGAATCAAATGTGAGGATGAATATTATAACATATATACTGTAAACTTAAGCTGCTGCTTGGACAGAACCCAAACTAAACTCAATCTTACAAAAATAAGGATCTATTATGAACTGAAAAAGTAATGTTTGGTACTGTATCACAGGTATAGACATGTTGATATTTAGTGTCATTGTTAATAACTCTACTTCTATAACACTCAAGCTAATGTGAGACATGCTGATGACAGACAGCACTGTTAACCCTAAAGGTCACTGAAACATAAAATATTGCATTTCTTGTAAAACTCAGCTAATAGTAAGTACATATTGATTGAACCTCCAATCAAAGGTCTAGTTGGTGCCACATATTTTGATTATGTTTGACCAAATGAAGAGCCGCACAGTCTAAGTAGACAGCTTTGTTTATTCTGGTTACCTGTGACACTGTGATGCTGCATTTCTTGGCCAGCTCTTCTTTGGCCTCCTCGCTGGGATAGGGGTTACTGAGATGGGAGTAGAAGTACTCGTTTAGGATCTCTGTCGCCTGTTTGTTGAAGTTCCTCCTCTTTCGTCTGGGCAGAGAGCAGATAAGAGACAGGCAGATTAGAAATTTATTTAAAAAAAAAAAAACTTGTTAAACAAATACATTTATTCTTCACTTGCACCAACAGTGCTGAAACATTAAAATGCATTTAGAAAATAAATGAATCAAAACTTAAGGTAATAAATTCAGTTGCACAATTGAATCTCTCTAACTGACGGCAACAAAAATAAAAAAAAAAATCTTTTTTAAACTATATTTTGGAGCACAATGGGTTAAAACTAAAGGACAATGTTGTTAGATTTCGTTGCCTACATGGACACACACAGACCTGGCGTCGAGGAAGCGTGAGCGCAGGATCATGACGGCCTCGCAGGTGCTCTGTTTCAGCTGCATCTGGATGGAGCTGAACTTGCGGTGGATGATGCCGACCATGCGCTCGATCTCTTTGGGCGAGATGGGTCGTGTTCGAGACTGCTCCCTCAGCAGGTTCATCACATGGGTGGTGAACTCATTGCACGCCTGGATGCACAGACAGACAGGATTCATAAAAAGAATAACTATCACGGAGGCTGGACAGCTGCAGACAGAACAAAAAGGAATGAAATTGGATTCTGGAGAGGCTGCACCTTCACTGGTAAGGCCTCGGCCTCGTAGAAAGCGGTGCTGACACTATAACAGCAGCAGCGTTAGAGGTAATAAGAACAGTCAAAATTAAAGCAGTAGACACAGTGCGATGTTTCACGCCAAACAAATGCGGTGGTGGAGTCATACAGTGGAGGCAGCGAGACTCGCGGTGCTCTGAATATTAAAAAGACTTCTCTTCAATGGAAGAGAAAATGTGACAAGTGAAGAGAAATCTAAAATGACAGCAGGCTTTCAGTCCCGTTAACGTTCAAGAGGTTTAAACTGTCTCCCTCTCTTTTCACTCCATCTTTCAGTCTACCTCGTTCTCCCTCTGTCTGAATCAGTCACTGGATATGACTGCATTCAGAGTCAAGGTGTCTGTTGCTTGTCAACACCAGGGTTACGTCAGTCAAAGTGATGCACCGAGCAAGCCGTTCTGCTTGCACACACACGCCAGACACTACTCACTCATACGCGCGCAAGGTGTACGTAGTGCGGTGACACAAAAATGCTCAGGTGTGTATTGACTGTGACAGTTAGCGATGACTAGCCTTCCTCGGAGAAGATGACAAACCCAGAACGCTTTGACTTTCCGAGGGAATGACAAGACGTTACAGTCTTTGGAAAAGAGCTGGTGTGTGACTGATATAATGGCTGCTTGCCGGCTGAAGATAACATCTCTGAAAGCTTGGCTTGTCATGAGTTGGCCTGTGAGAGCTGATTTCAAGAGAGTTATACTTAGTTAAAAAAAAAAATCCACCATTTACACCAACTTATTCCTATTTAGGCTCCCAGATGGAGCTTTTTCCATCATGCATTGGACAAAGAGCAAGAAAACAGACTCGGATACATTTCCAAGCAGAAATGGTAGTAAAACATTTAGATTGGCCTGGTCACCTTAACAGGATGTTTGTTCGCCATATAAGAAAACACAGGATCAAGTTCCTGTGTTTTCTTAACACAGGAACTTGAGGGAGAACATGTACACTTCACACAGGAAAGGTAAAATCTAAATCCCTCTTTATTTTTCTCGCATTTATTAATTTTATTTTTGTTTTCCTAGAAGAAAATAATCTCTTTCTACTTGCTTCTCGGTACAGGAAGGGGTCAGAGGTCAGGGTTAGATATTAAACAGTGTCCCCTGGAAGTTGTTTGAAAACATGAACCACTCAAAAGCGCATGAACGCGAAATTTAACATCCACTTGCAGAGTGGCATATGAGATGCACTTTTGTATTTACTGATGAAATACTCAATAAAATGAATAAAAAATAAGTTACAGGAACTGAGCTGAATAACCGAGAATAATTATAGCTGAAAAATGAGAGCTGGTGGTACAACAATATTCCTCCTCCCCACCTGTTCATACTTCTCCAGCTCCGTGTGGTAAATTTGTCGGATCTGAGTCAGCTTGGCCCGGTAGTCGGAGTGTTCTGCTGAGTTGTCTGCACCGACGCCACCGGTGGCCGCCGCTGCAGCCGCTGCAGCTGCCGAGCCACCGCCTTTCTCCGGCCCGGCCACGCCCTCCGCCAGCAGCATGTTGTCCAGTCGCATGAGCTGAGGATCTGGAGGCTCTTCCTCCTGGGCGCCACGGATACTGAGCACTGTGGAGGACAGGAAAAGAAGATGATGTAAAGACAATGATACATTTCATTTTACTATGAATAAGAAAGAGTCTTGCCTGCTCTGGCCTAACCAAGTGAACTCCATGAAATATGGCCGTCGTTTTAACAGTTCAAGTCTGAGCCATAAAAACCTGCAGCCTCACACTGGCTGGCAGCTCGGCAGGACCATAAAACTATAATTTTATCGATTCTGGCTATCATTTCATGTAAAAAAAAATTAACACAGCCTTCCACCAGAGTTCATCTTTCATTGCTCTCCTTATGCTCAGACTATGTTTAGTTTCTGGCTGATGGCTTTATTATCTTGTCAGATGCTATCTAAACAGAAAAACAAACTAATAACACGAGTTAGACACAGCATATTAATGCAAAGACACCTGGCTCAAATAAATCAGTGGAGGAGATTACAGAACTGGAGCTAAATCAAGATGAAGACACAGAAAATGTGATTACTTTAATCGGAAAAAAGTATCATAAAGGTAAAAGGTATAATAATCATTTGATTCGTGATCATAAAGGTTAATTATTTTCACACTCTGAGCAGTGATCAAACAACATTTTTGTCATCACACAAACACCCGCTAAATTACCATTCTAACATCACATCTGGAACATCAGTGCAGCGTTCACAGTGCTGTAATCTTATTTTAGCAGGATGCTTTTACAACTGACACTGAGGTCTGTTTACACACTTGTTTGGGGGTTTGAACCTGCACGTATTCACACACCTACAGGCACTCTGCTCTCAACTGACGCTCAGCTCCCACAGTGTGGAGAGTGAAGTGTAAACACAACAAAGACAGGCCTGCTGAGATGGACATGCACAAACAACATACACACAAAAATCAGCCTGATGATACACATACATTTTGCATCAGTCTTGCATGCACACATATATTCTGAGAACTTGGCCAAAAACTATGCAGTGGACTATTTGAAAAAGTCTATTTTAACGATGTTCCCGAGAAAAAAAAAGAAGAAAAAAAAACGCACAGGTGTTTCACCGTGAATTTTTATTTAAGGATCAGTTGCACTGCCCTGCCTCTTTCTGCCACCAGAAGGCTCCCTCGGTAAAGCAGCAGAGCGTCCTGCTTTTCTCAGAGGTGCTGAAAACAGCCGACCAGGTGCAGCCCTCCGTTCCATCCACTGTCTTCAAGGACAAAGACAAAGCTCACGCTGCCACAACATTTTTCATACACACTTTAATCCACGCATCTATCAAAATGTTTCAGGAGGACGATCTAATACTACATCCTGAATGTCTCTTCCATGATGACTGTGGACAGTGAGGGTAAATGACAGGCTGTGTGACAGAGCAGTAAAGCCATATTGTAGCCCACAGTCTCCGGTCACAGCGACGGCTCTTTTGTAATGAGGATGTAAGGTTGAGTCGCCCTGTGACCTTTGCTGGTGAGCAGGGGGGTCCAGATGGATTCCCGGGGGCCACATGGGGAGCTTGTCTACCCTGGTCGTCTTCTTTTCAATCCACCCCCCCACACACACACAAACACACACACACACTCTCTCCTGTTTCCTTTCCTCTCTTTTTCTCCTCCAGCAATAACATCATCCATTCCCATCAGCTCCAACACGTGAGCAAGCTCAGCTCAAGAGGCAAATGTCAATGGCTATCAGACGGCTGGAAAAGGTCAGGAGTTCAGATTGGGAGCAGACGCGTGTGCATGTGTTTGTGTGTGGGCGCATGTGCACATGTGCTGGTAGATGAATATGTGGATATTTTTCATGTGAATCACACCAGCGGGAAATTATAACACTCGCCAATTTAATTCTGACAAAATAGTGGCACATCCCAACCAGAGGGGGAATCTAATGAGCCTAAGAGTGATTTATTCATTCCCTCCAAGTCCCAGAGTGCACAACTAAAAGCATGAAATGGATTAAATAAATACAATTAATAAGGAAAATCAAACAATTCACTGTGCTGTGGTATAATTACCCTAACCACAGCCATCAGCTTTATTTATTTCTGTTCAGTAATAGCAATGAAATCGATTAGACCTCAATGCCAGTCAGAGTGCTCGTTGTGAACTCTGCAACCATGGCCTATACATTAACATAATCACCTGACAGAGGGAAGCGCCCTCTATTACAATACATCACATGCTCCCAACAGCAGAAACCTTTTATACACACTTTCAAGTCCATTGTAGCAACAAAGGCATGGAGTCCATACTGCTCTGCGATTCCCTTATTCCATGGACAGTCACAGATTAGTATCTATAAAAGGAAGATGGCCATCATCTAATCTTGATCATTACCGACAGACTTAATTGAACAATGAGAGGACACAATTCCCCTCTCTGTCGCTTCCTCCCTCGCTCCCTCCCTCCTTCCTCCTCTCTTCTCCTTTGTGCACGCTCTTGTATAATTCCCTTCCCTGAGATGTGGGGCACTAAACCCAAAAAGGAAAGAGCATAAAAATGAATACGTATCATAAACAATTCTCGAGCCTCTTCCTGAATAAATAATGGAATTCTAAGAATAAGCCTTTGTTTTGTATATTGACTAAATTAATTTCTGCTGTTTTACTTCCTTAAGAGCTGGCTCATACCCATCGCCACACTGCCTGCTGTTTGCAGACAACAGGAGTGTAAATAAACATGACGATTAAGCCGCCCACTCAGACAGGGAGAATCAAGGTGTACACACACGCAAACACACAACGCAAACATACACTTTGTGCATGAATTTAAGCACTCACTCACACACACACGCGCAGGAAAAATACACAGCTATGCACATTGGCAGATTACCCAGAGCACCCAGCCTGGCGCCCTGCAAGTGCTTTTAAATGAAAACATGTTTAATTAATGATGTTGAAGTATTCTGTCACAATTAGGAAGATTTACGGTCAAACAAGGGAGCAGTGATGTCCCTGACAGCCATGATGAAAGTTTACCCTTCTTGCCTCTGACTGGCAGCTAGCAGCCAACGCTGGACTGGATCCATTTCCCATCAATACAGTAATGCAATACACCGCAGCACTGTAGTATATATATGTGTGTGTGAGTGTGTGTGTGTGTCCTTCCTCGCCTAGCTCTTGTCCACATCACATGACCCAAGAGAGGAGCAGGCAGTGGCTGTGCTCTCTATTGATTGTGTGGGCACACGTCATCTAGGGTTTCAGCAGTTAATAAATCAGGCCTGCTCCTGACACAACCGTGTGTGTGTGTGTGTGTGTGTGTGTGTGTGTGTGTGTGTGTGTGTGTGTGTGTGTGTGGGTGTGTATGTGTGTGTGTGTGGGCCTGTCACAGACCAGTCAGCAGGAGTGAAAGCGACAGCCACATGATAATGTAACATCACCACCATTCATCCCTGCCACACAGCATTCTGAGACAAAACAACAACAACCTAGGAACCTGAAAAAAAGCAGCGTGATTTACAGCAGACATGACAAGTATCACTAATACAAATCCTCCCCTCCCCGCTCCTTGAAGGAGTTCAGCATCCTGCTCTCATCTGCATTTGATACAAGCCCAATAAAGCAGTCCTCATGCGACGCAGCACTGTTACATATTTCATACTGACCCACACACTGGAGGTAAACTAGAGTGCTAAGCAATGCTATTATCATAACTGTGAACACTAAATGAATATTATGTTGCATTACATCCAATTTACTGTATATGTGGTCATTTCTACTGAATTGAATTTGGATTTTAATAAAGAAAGGACGATCATTATGACAATAAAATCGTTTCCTCCAAAACAATTTTAAATACTGTGTTATTCAAATAGTCTTAAAACGTTCTTTACTGTATTTGTACTTAATCTGTTGAAAGCTAGATTTGTGGTGCATCCATGAACTCATGGGGCACTTTTTCAGGTCCAAAATGTTCTTTCAAAGAATAGATAATGGGAAGCTGTTAAAAGAGTGCTCCACCAACTTAGCATTACACTCCAGTGTAACACTTAAGAGCAAAATCGATGCAGCAGAACCAAAGAGATCGTCTGTTTTGTCATGCCTTCTTCTCCTTGGCACCTGCATTACCCATAATGCAATTTGACCACCCACAGTTCAGTTGGAGATTTTGGTGCGATATACTAGATGTGGCTAATGTAGCCGCTAGTCTCGAGAAGAGATGAGGAGCAGACTACAGAGGTCCGGTCACCTCCACACCTCAGGATTTCTTTCATTTTTCAAATTTGTAGCCTTGCCTCATGTGACATCACTTGAGGTCAGATTTCCCGTACAGTTCCTCTAACGCCACAAAAAGCTTTATACAACTTTAGTCACATGTGCAGTAGTACTCCACAGGACCTGCAAACAGACGATATGTTCACGTGTCCAAACACAAGCAGCTTTACCTCAATAAAAAAAGCATAAAATTGGCAAAAATTAAGATTTCAAATTACAATTTCTTTTGGGATTTGAGTTTAAGAGAGCACACACAGCGAGGTGAAGACTAGTGTGACCTCTATCAAAACATGTCACAGTCATTTCAAAGAATAAATAGACCTTCAACTATTAATCGTTACCATTACTGATTCATTTGTTGACCTTTTCTTATATTAATCCACCAGTGATTTCGCATTAAAAATGTCAGAAAATTGTAAAAATGGCCATCACATTTCGGTGATTCCTTTTGATTGTTTGTTTTGTCCAAAATATTTAGTTTGCTATAAGACACAATTTAGACAATTAAAGCAGAAAAAAAGAATCACATTTTAGAAGTTATGACTAGGTTTGTTTTGCACTTCAGCTCTAAACACAAGTATGAATCTGAGCAAACATCCAATGACAATACTTCAGTTTTCAATACTGAGAGCTACAGACATATTTCAGATGGTACCCAAAAAGTGTTGAGGTTCAAGACGGAGCGCTACCAATAAAGCAATCATCATAAAACGCAGCATTGTGCCATATTTCATATACTGCCACATATAGTAGAGGCAAACTACAGTGCTAAGCAATGCTATTATCATTACTGAGAACACTAAATGAATATTATGTTACATTACATCCAATTTACTGTATATGTGGTCATTCTACTGAGTTGAATCTGGGCTGTAATAAAGAAATCATCATTATAAAATTGCTAATTGTAGCTTAAGTCTATGCCATGAAAACTATCGTTCTAAACATTGTGTTGTTTAAATAGACATAAAATGTTCTATTCTGTAAGCTGAAAGATAGATTTGTGGTCTATCCATGAACTCATGGGAAACTTTCTCAGGCCCAAAATGTTCTCTCCATCACCAGATAATGGGAAGCTGTACAGCCTCAGTACACAAGGGCATAGTCATAAAGTACCTCTAAAACAGCTTTATGTTTTATCAGCTATCTCGAGTATCATGTGCAGAAAGGGGGCAGAGTCGGGGCGTTGTATCTGACACTGGGTGGGGGGATGGGGGATACCAAGGACAAGGAAAAACACCAAAGAAATACTGGAGGGACAGGCAGAGACGAGGAGATGTGGACGGTTCAGGCAAGGAGGGAAGAGAGTGATGGAGGGAAAATGAAAGGCGAAAAATAGAAATGGAATAGGAAAGCGAGGTGTCAATTAAAAAAATGAACCCCAGTGCATTTGGGAGGTGACAGCTGGTGGGAGACGAGCTGACAGGCGTCACATTAGGCGGATTTGGTGGCCGCTCCCCTCATCCCCTCCTTTTTTTTTTTTTCCTCCTCTCCCTCTGTCTCTCTGGCTTTCTCCACTGGCGATCGGTAGTTTCTCATGCGGCAGTAGTGGCGGCAGCAAGCGAGGCAAGAACTCAGCTTGGTGTTTTTCAGAACAAGTTCCCCCTGCAGCTACTCCTAATAACGGTAATTATCGTCATCATCTGAGGCTTAAGCAGGCCAGTTTGAGGCCTGAGGGGCTGGCCTGATAATGAGGCAGCCAGCGCCAGAGGAGAAGACCATTCAGAACACCGCCCTGCCACCAACACTGAGCACTCCCATTTAAAAGCCTTCATTAAAATAATTCATTATTCAAAATAGGCAATACATTAGCCCCCTGGCTGTCAGTCTTTCTTAAGGTGTCTTAAAATATATATCTTCTTGATTGAATCAAACTCATGTTCAGCCCGTGCTCCAGGCTGCGCTGGAAACTCGGGTGGCTGAATAGCTGAAGAGAAGTCACAAGCTTGTGGAGCTGCAGTCGACCTGCCAGCAGAGAGACAAAGACATCTCTGTGGAAAGAGGACCATGCAACCGAAATCACAAAGTACACAAAATCATGCTAACTTTTTGATAAAGAGTGGGCACGGCTTGATATTGATAAACAATTTCTGTTTTTTTTTAATTTCACAATAGACAGGTGACAGAAAATGAGGGGAAGAAGAAGAGGGATGACAATCAATAAAGGTCCTCAGTGTTCAAACCTGAGACTGTCCGCCCAAGAAGAACAACGGCATAAGTCGTATCAGCAAAAAAAAACCAAAACATGTTCACGCTAACATGACGGAGCCCTCTAGCGGCTGTAGTAATTAAGACGGGAGTAAAGGAATAGACTAGAGTGACCAAGTCTGCAAAGGGAGGAGGTCAAGTTGAACAGACGGGTCAGCAAAGTTTCATGACCAGGATCGTTTCACAACCTTAACCACATATTTGTTACACCATCACAACAAAGCTCAGCTAACCTTAGTGAAATGGCCCTTTTTAAATTTAAACGGTCGTAGTGTTGTCACCATGAAACTTCATAAAAGGGATTTATTTTTCAGCAGTGATTTGTAACAGCTTTGGAAGGCACAGACAAACGATGTCAATGTAGCAATGTATTTATTTTGTTGTTTAATTTAGAGGACAAGTACATGGTCAGTGTCTTTAAGGCTTCAACAGTCATTTGGCCAAACAGCTCTGGAAACATCAGAACTGGAGAGCTGTGTTCAGAAATTTCTGTAACTTTCCCAAACCAACAATCTGACATTTACACACACACACACACACACACTTCACGCAGCCATTGGCCAGGTGTGTGAAGGTGAACTTCTCCCTTAAGCCTTCTTTTACACAATTATTTCTGTCACTTTTCCTCCATATGAAAGCCAACTTTTCACTCCGCCTTTAAGTGTAGCCGTTCAAAACAGCTACAGATAATTTTGTCTTTCTGACATGACGGGACAAGACATTATATGAACTGGTTCTTAAGCATAATCCAGTCCCTAAAGCCCAAAGGCCACTATGAAGCCACTTATTTCAAATGTATTTTCTGAGTTTTGGTTCTGATAGCACATTTTTCATCGTATTAAGGAACATAAATACAGTCTAAACTTAGCAAAACCCTTTAGACCAGGGTGCATTTGATGAAAGAATACATAAACAAGATTCTACGGACACATTGCAGTCAGTATTGCAGTTTGATACCCAGTCAAAAGCTAGGAAGGTTCGTATTTAGTGTAATATTTAGTCTACATGCTATAGAAACACTTAAAATAGCTTATTACTGCAGACAATCTTAACAAGATTTCCTTAATGTATCAAATTTGTCATCTACTTTTCAGCAAATAAATGCCAGCCTCTAATCGAATGACAGCCAGCATAGTGATGCTGTCCCGGGCAACAGTTGGTGAGGAGGTGACGTGTGAAGCATTCGGAGCCAGGAGGAGATGGTCCATGACAGTTAGCGTCCTGCCCTAACTGCTGCCCTACAAGCCCTCCCTACGCACCAGGACAAGTCATGAAACAAGAGGTCCAGTAACACAATCCTCCTCAAGTCCCCGTGGTGTGTGTTCCTGTGCATGGCACATTTCATAAGGCTCCGCTCTTTGACTGGTGATGAGTTTATGCGAAGGTAATTAACAGTAATTAATCCTTAATTACAGCAATTAGCAGAGTCGCAGTAAATTAAGCCACATCTGGAGGCATGGAGCAGGGCTAGACAAGTAGGGGTGGGCTTTTTGACAAGAGGGAGTAGCGGAGAGCACGTGACAGAGATTGTTTAGATCTACCTGGGATGTCCAGGTTGCCATCCCTGCTCCAGGCCACCTGGCGGGACCGGTGATACACTGTGTGATCTCAGAGGCGGGTGATGGGGCAGGGTCTGATGAACACAGAGGGCTGAGAGGGGAGGTTCATTTCTGAACAAAATTGCTTCATCTCAGGGAGAAAGGCTCCCTTAAGCTACTACGCAAGGACACCCACCATATGGCTGCTCATAGACAATAGTGCTGCTGGTTCTGCTTCGCTGTGCTCGGCTTCTCTCGACAACATGTGAACATGCATTTTATACAACGTGGCTGGATAGCAAAACTTGCTCGCAGTTTGTCTCTCTGGAAGAACAAAATCACACCCGCTACGTACGGGATGAAATACAGAGGACAGAAACACACACAGTGATGCTGCTGGTTCATTCAGAGTCACATGGTTCAGTCTGTACGATACTATTAAAAAATATTCTGAGTGGTTACTTAGATTATCCCATGATGCATTGCATCTCCACTGGGACCAATATCTTCCATGATGACAATGCTCCTCTCCATAAAGCACAAGTGGTCACTGAGTGCTTTGAATGGCATGATAATAATGTTAGCCATATGCCAATGCCTCATCTGTAAATAGATATGATCCTATTGTCTTTTCTATATATAGACACGATCCAAACTGAGCATCTATGTATAAGTAGATGTAAGTAAATATCCTTCTAGATGAACAATGTGAATTGACAGGTAATGTCAGCTGTGATAAATGTTCAAATCTTGTGTTCTTCTCAGCTGCTCAGGAGTTTGCTGGTTGGTTGGTTGAGCAGTGATATTTCTGTACTGCATCTTCAGCTTTACCTCTTTTGTATCGGAGAGTAACTCCGGTTAGATAACTGGCAGACTCTTTAGCTTCCCTCATGGCTGTCATACAGCAGAAGCCCTGCAGCCTTCCACAAGTTCGGATCACACTTCCACCAAACTACAAAGGGCACTTTTGTTGTCCCATGACAAACCATGGAAAAGCTAAAAATATCAGTACACAGTCAGGGTGGTGGGCAGAGTGACATTCCAGGATTGAAAGAACCGCTGTGGATGTTTACTGCTTTGATTATTGATTAATCTCACAATGTTTTCTTTGATTGATTTATCAACTCACTGTTTAGTCCGGGACTGCAACTAATCATTATTTCCATTACTGATCCATTTGCAGATTATTCACTCAACAATGCTGATCATAATGTCCCAGAGCCCAATGTGATGTATTTAAATGTTTCCTCTGAGATAAACTCTAAAACACAAAGACATTAAGTTAACTAATCACATGACATAGAAAAATATTAAACACATTTCAAAATACGGCCACCACAAGAGCCGTGAAGGGACGTCTGCAAACTGCTTGTTTTGTCCAACCAAGAGCACAAACCCCAAAGATATTCTGTTTCTATACAAAGTAAAGAAAAGCAACAAATGCTTACATTTCAGAAGCTGCACACAGCTAAAGTTTTTTGCTTGATCATTAAGTCAATCGATTAATCAATGAATCAAGTAACTGTTGAAATAGTAAACGTCATGCACTGGGCGGCAAAAGTGGCCCTAACCTCAGCACAAAGTTGCAGCGCAGAATCTGGCAGGTGGACGGATGCCATCCGAATGTTTGATAGGCTTTGAGGGCCCATTAATATTGTAACAGTTGAGAGATTTGCTCCGGCTGGAAATACAATCTCTCCCTGCATTTATCAGGGAGCTTCCCATTAAGGCACACTAAGTCACATCGGCTTTGTTTTGCTGCGTGTGCAGTTTGTTCGGACGCTGTCACAACTACGGAAATCCCTGTGAGGTTTACTGTTTTGCTGAGGCCTGGTGCTCAAAAGACTAGTGATGCTTACTCTGCCCCTAGCTGTCAGGAGAGAAAAACAATGTGAGGGATCACTGTCCATTAGTGAGACCAGCTCCAATTCATACGCTCAGAGACATTTCTTGGTCAGATATCTTTGTTAACATCCGCTTTCCAACTCGCTCGGAGCACCAGAGAGGTGACAGTTTGTTATGGATAAAAAGAAATATGTGCCATAAATTTTACATAAACAAAATAAGCACTTAAAAGACAAATGAAGGTAGTTTTTATGCATGATGCCTCACTCAGCACTACTGAGACTATCCTAATGCAGAAATGATGCAAATAATATTTGACTATTGTTTGTTATGACAAGCTGCAAAGCAAAGGTTCATGCCGATGCTGTATGAATGCATGTGTGTGAGCTGGAGGGGGTCAACTTGGGACAAAGGTTTAGAGCTGTAACAATGAATATGACAATACAATGCCTGTAGGCAGGAGAGAGATCGACATAGGCAAAGAGAGAGAGAGTGTGTTTACAGCAGAGGTAGTGGTCCAGGCAGTCTAAGTGGCCTGGCTGGCAGGCCTACCACACCACTAGCGGATAAAGCCTAGTCATTAATCACAGGCCTGTGGGATCGTCCCACTGTAGCAGAATAGTGGGTCAGCTGGAGCTCCTGCTGTCAATCAGCGCTCAAATGTGTGTCTGTGTGTCTGAGTGGGGTGGGACTGTAAGCGGGGGAGTGTGTTTTTGATGAGAATGTGTCATTTTGCCTCCAGCTAAAAAAAGCATATAGTACTGAGGAATTAATGCATTAATGCAAACACCAGTGTGCAAGTGCTAGATGTCATTTACATGAAAAGCATATCGAGTCATCCATTGGGAATGAAAGCAGAATTTTCTGCCCTAAAAGCTGAAGCTTGATCTTAAAAAATAAAGACAACACCGCTCTCTGTAACGCAAAATACTACTATACTATGCAGACAGCCCTGTGGCATCAGCAGCACACGCCAGAAACACTAATAACCCATTCAAATGAGACAAATGTGTAGGATGAGGGACTACTGAGCGCATGTTCAATTAATCAATCAACCAACCAACCAATGTTTGACCCAGTTTTTTTTTCATGCTTCTGTTGCAGGTTAATACACTGTCACCACCGTTCACTAACACTTCAGTCTGCAGCTGCAACTTCCATAGATTTTACTTCACAAAAGCACAAGCTGACCCATTCAAGTCAAAAATCAATGTAGGTTAGCCGGAGTCACCGTGATTGGTCTGAAACATTGTCATTGTTTTTAAAAGTGTGTACTTTTAAAAACATATGTGTCCTTAATGACATACATTTGGTATATTTTGGTGTTGGATTTGCCCGTTTTCATACATTTTGGGATGCTTCTGTACTCTTCTGCAGGTGGTAGACATTTTGTTCATCCAACAAGAGAGCCTGTGCTCATCTCAACCCATCAGAAGACATGCAGCACATTGCACTGATGCTGTGGTCAGCTCTGTCAATATGGTAAAGTGCATAATGCAAAGATAAGGATGTACCTGTCCGGTTGTGTTTCAAAGATCAATAAAATATATACTATACGTTTATAAAAAGAAGTCAATGAAATGTAAAACCTCAAATAAGATCAAACCGCAAAACACCAATGTAAAGAGTCATGGAGGAAGTATTTACATTCTTTTCTTATGTAAAAATGTACTTAAAGTATTAAAATTAAAAGGACTCAATGCTGATTAATGATTAATTAATATAATAATATTAATATAATACATATACATAGTATATGTAGTAACTAAAGCTGTCAAGTAAATGTTTGGAGAAGAACGTACAATATTTCTGACTGAAATGTAGTGGAAGTAGAAGAAGAAGAAGAAGAAGGTGGTCTATTATAGATTGAGTCAGCAGCAGAACATTCAACAGTCAAACGGCTGTAACCATGGAAACAGCGCCAAACGTTCAATCAGTTCATTTTAACCAAACACTGAAAAACAGAACTAAAGTTGCATTAAAGTTATTTTTAATTATGAGATTGTGTTCCTATATATCCTCTTGTTTTGGTAACATTATTTTCTTCTTGCGTCTCATTTCTTTCACACCTGTTAAAGAGGGGAAAATGTAAATCTTATTTTTTTTTCACTTCAACTTCAAAGCAAACTCATTTAAAGAAGTATATCTCTACTTTAATGTCATAATTTCTTTTAAAAACTGTCATTTCAAAATAAAAAACTATTATTCAGTGTCAAGGACTAAAGAAATGCTTTCACAGGGGCTTTTCTTTCTTGATCAAATCCTTTGCTTTTCCAGCTGTGCATCACTAAAACAAAGATAATGGTAAGCGTAGTTTTTTTTTCCCCACCAAATTTTAATTTTGTCACATGAAAGCATTCAAATTTCTGATGTGGGGAAGGTTTTTTGTAGTCACATAACTATTAAAGCTAAGACATGCCTGTCTGTACTTTTCCACAGTATTCCAGCATTATCAGATATATGTGAATTTAACTTTACATTATGTTGAAGTTCTCCACTTTTCCAAACTAGATCGAGCCACAGCCTCTCCTCCTTCCTCCGGCCCCCTGGGTGAGACAGCAGTCGTATTCTGTCGGTCAGCCTCTACACACCTGCATCCCCAGCTGGACCTCTAATCCTCCCCCCTCCTCCTCCATCCCTGCCTCCCCCCTCTGCTCTACAGTGCTCTACTCCCAGCTGCCTGGGCTATTTATAGGCCCTGTTTCATTTCCACACCTGCAGGGAGGCAGAGTTGTCACAGTGGGCCCACAGAGCCTCTCTGGAATACTGCATGGGAATGAAAATGCACCTTGCTGATGCAGGAACTTATTCTTGTCACTCTCTCCCGGCGGACTCGCATGATACTATTTTGTTGGGGATGTGCAGTGCAGTATGTGGTGCAAAGATAACGGATAAAAAGGAATCCATGTAAATAAGATTCCCCTGTGAGGAGTGTGAGGTATATTGACATGGATTACACTTTTTGGATAATCACGTGTGTGTAGTCACACACACACACACACACACACACACAGCTGGATATGCTATCCGTACATTTTCTCACAATAGGCTGCATGGATATCACCCCTTTATGAGCTTGATTAATTAGAGCCAGAGAGGTAATGCTAAGTAAGTGCAACAACACATAAAAGTTCCTATTTTCCACCTACATTTCCGTTTTTTTCCTGTCATGCTTTTCTCTCTGGATGTAGTGGGCTGTAGGATCCAGTCAGCGGATTACATTATCAGTCTGACCTAGTTGCCAGCTATCTCCTGAGACCTGAGGAGCCAGGCTTTCTGCACAGCCTTCCGCTGCTACAACACGCACACTGTGTAACTTTAATTTATCAGGGGGAAGAGGAGGGAGAAATGTGACAGGTTGACAGTTCTCTTTGCCTGCCACTCCGAGCACTCCCTCTCCCCACAGCGTGCCGGTTAAGGGTCCTCGCTATGGAACAGTGCATTACCGAGAGTGACTTTTATTCAGCGTGCTGGAAACTCATCAGCAAGGTTGGAACCTTCTTATTAACGTGGACATTTAAGGAGAGACTTGCAGAGAATTATGTGATTCGGGATGTGGGCGAGCAGCTGAATTTCAGTTTTCTCGGTCAAATTTTTTACTTGGCTAAAACACCCAAAGAAGCAAATACACTGTTGTTCGTATTCATACTCAGCCATCTCCAGTAGTGGAAGAGGCATTCGGGTAGTTCACTTAAATAAAAGCAGCGATGCATCAGTGTAAAAATATTCAGTTAGTAAGTAAGTAAAAATACAGAAGTATTTATGGCTCCTTTCAGTGTCCTATTACTAAATTATAAATCTGTGATCTGTACAAAGTAGCAAAAATTATAAATATTAAAGTAAATTACAAGCATCTCCAAATTGTACAGTACTAATGTATTTAGTTACTCAGATAACCACTGATCAATACAAAGTCATATATATACAGTAGATATATATATGATATACCAGTAGGCAGCTTTTCAGATTTTCTTGAGAAATAGAGTGTCCATACTGGGCAACAAGTGTTGAATTAAATTCATAAAATCAATCATGTAGCAATTAGTCAAGGAAAGGCATAATTTAGTCGTTCAAAAGAAACAATGTGGAGCTGTATTTTGGGAAAAAAAGCACAAAGGACTTAAAATCACAAAGCAATGGCAGAATTAAAATCATGACACACTCAGTCATGTGAAAGGCAGTACGATGCCTATACTATGAGAACAAAAGACTGAACTAATCAGCCTGTGGATTAAAAAAAAAATGAAAGTGGAGTTTTACAACAAAGGCTGACGTCCACAAAAGGAAAAAGAAAGGTGAGTATAGAAGTGACTCTGTACAACTCAACAGAATAAATCCTTCAAAGTAGAAAGAAGAACATGTTCAGCTTTAGAGCATTTATACTCCACGTCGAGTATATGGTGATGGATGGATCATCCAAAATAGCAAAACAAGCTGGACTAATTTTACACCTGTTAACGTTCACAATCTGAATCATCCTGATACTGTAACTCACATCCAATTTGACAGTTTAACATCAACAGTTCACAAAATATTTAGAGCCGAGCAGAAGCAAACATGCAAACGAGAGATATAGGTGAAACACTTGAGTCTTTTTGGGTTATGACTGTTTCCCTCAGTTGGAGAAAAAAATAGCCAATATGGTTTTTCTGTGAAAATTTCAGGGGGGGGGGGGGGGGGGTGGGGAGAGATGTGCTGCTGCCAGATTAGGCTCCAGCCTGTGCCAAGGTTATAAACAGGCTGTTATCAGGCCTCCAAACAGAATAATCCTCCCTGTATCAGCGCCCAAACATATGGGGCCACACAAAGCAGCAGCAGCCCCTGACAGACACCCCCTTTTAATTACACAGAGGAGGGGGGCAGGACCTTTCTCCCTGTGCCTTTCCCTTCTCTGCTTTAGTTTCTCTCTGTCTGCCTGTCTAGGACAGACATTTGATTTTAAAGGAGGAACATGTAAAGATTAAAGCTACTAACTGTAGCGACCTTGTATCACATCAGCATTTCCAATATTGTAAATTAGAGCACAAACGACTGGTCGATTAATGTATTGGTTATTCGACAGAAGAAGAAAAAAAGCCATTATTGTTTGATAATCGGTTAATTGTTTAAGAACACAATTCAACACCAATACAAGTTTCTAAATTGTGAGGATTTTCTGCTTTTCTCTGTCTTAAGTGATAGTAAACTTAATATTTTGGGGGTATTTTTGTTTTCTTTATGAAAATGTGGGGGACAGTTTTTACTATTTTTAAAAAAATTTTTATAATCTATATTTTCTAGACCAAGAGATGAAAATAACCAGCAAATTAATCAATAATGAAAATAACTGCTGGAGCACCACATTTGGGTTTTGGACCTTTAGTAACACAAAACAAGTGATCTGAAGATGTCACCTTGAGCTCTGGGAAACAAATTTTTCAAATTTGTGGACTGAATTTGATTAAGCGATAAATTGAGCAAACCTAATTATTAACAAAGAAGTTGTTTATTCCAGCCCTCATTTTATTCCTGGGATATCTTTTTCATATTTTTTGACATTTTATCGAGAAAATAATTGACAGATTAATCAATAAAATAAATGCGTCCCTATTATAAATTAAAAATATAAAAAGAATGACGTGTATACAGCGAATACATCTATTATAAAATATACTTTTAATTTTAGAAATTATTTGATCTAACAAAACCACGTCAATCTGCTCCACTCAGGTCTCAACTGTTGGGGGACTCTTCTCCCATCTGAAAGAAATAAATTCCTCGATCTTTTATATACTGCCTACAGATTTTAAAGTCTTGTTCAATAAAGTTTAAATGTCACAGAGGTGTAATAACGAGGATCATATAAACGCTGGGCTTGGAAAAGCTATGCAAAAATGACGGCGTCCCTTTCCGCATGTGCTATAAAGTTTTATTTGGCTGAATCGGCCAATAAAAGTGGGTTTTGAAGGTTGTCAATGGGGAGTAATTGGTCCGTTTTACAGGAGCGATCATATATCTCAGAGGCTTTTTTTCATACGGTGAGAATGAGTCTTGACAGCGTCACAAGGAGATTCTTCTTGTTAGAGATGTGACTTCCTCGCCAACCTTCAGCTATAACAGAAGGGCATATATAAAAACTGTAAGAAGGAAAAAAAAAAACATCTGGAAAACCAGTACAGTGTAGGTAAATGACACCACAAGATGAATATGCAGGTCTGCTCGTCGAGGCCTGCACATGCACGATGGAGACACACAATAACAGTCCATGCTTTTGGCAGCAGCAGAGCCCATTTCACACACGCCCAGACAGCAGAAAGAGTGTAGACCTTAATGACGTCCAATCTTCTCTGTCACGCCGGGCTGGAGGCTCACCAGGGCAAAAATCGACCGACAGCTCAAAGTGCTGTTAACCGGTTTTGAGGACTCCTCGCTGAAGCACAAAGCTCACCTTTATTTCGAACACGGGTCACAAAAAGCTCCGCCGCCACCATCTTTCCCCACGATTTAAGTTTATACATCCATTCTGCATATTGGAAAACAAACATAGATTCCCAAACATTCAACCACACTGTGGTGTGAACACAGCTTTTCAAAATAGGATGTTTGGTCTGAAGACAATTCTTGGTTTTGATGAAAACATATGTGTTTCATTGTACCTACTGTAGTGAGACATAAATGTCAACCACTGTAATGATTTGTAAACCAAACAAACAGACCAAAGGCGATGATAACCTCGAAGAAAATAAAAGGAGGTATCTTTATTTCACCGTAGACATTCACTTTGAAATCTGAAAGCTTTTTGTCTGTTTGCTTTCAAACTATCTCTGTCTGAAGTCGTTTTCTCTTTTTGATCAAGACTTGAGTTTTGAACTATAAATATGTTACGGTGCAGCTTGTAACATAAAATGTATCACTACAGCTGTGATCCTTTTAATTAATCAAAGTCAGAACTACCCTTGATGAAACAAAGTAGTGATGACTTATCACCTTAAGATCATTTTTAATCTTTATTTTTGAAACGTCAAATAACTGAATTAATATCAGAATTAATAACAGCAAAGGAGAAGTCAAGGAGTCTTGTTTTTGTCATCAGGTCTGGCCTCGCTCTTTGATTTGATTTCACAGCTGGAGAAGCATTTGGTAAGGAAATATCCGAGTGCAGCTGTAAGCCAAAGTGTCAGCGTCTATCCATCCCGGTAAGAAAGGCCCAAAATAATAATCAAACACTCTTGCCTCTTTGGAGCAATGCTGCCAGCGCCACAGAAAACAGACAGACAAACACAATGAGTGTCTCCACATCCCTGCTCTGACAGGAGACGCTGGCAGAGTCGGGGTAAACGGACGGCGCGGTGCGGCACGGCGGCCCCTAATGATCTCCCCTCTGTTTCAGCGGACTGAGAAAAGCCATTACCTCCCGCCACATTACCCTGCCATCCCTCACATGGTGGATGGCTCCTCTCTCCCATGAGCACCTTGCTCCAGTTATGGCTGGCAGTGCTCACCTCCTTACCGCCTCCTCCTCAACCCCCGTCCACCCTCCTCCCTCTGAAACCCCCAGCTCTATACATCACATTTAACACTTTGACACTAACAGTCTATAATGTTTCTATTCTACAAAATCACTCTGCCAACTCCAGGATAGCAGAGCAGAGTCTGAGGAAAATAAATACCACTCTCAGCCGCTGGCATTAAATTCTAAAGGAAAGAAGAAAAGTACAAAAAGAGCCTCTTATACACTCTGCCTCCTCGCCCGGCACCTGAGAGGTCCTCTGGCTGCAGTGGAAGCGAGGAATAATTTCAATCGATACACATTACAGCTTCTACTGACAGCAACAGCTCACACTTTACATGGAGGATTGTCCGCGCCGTATAAAGAAGCCATATAACCATATTTTCAGAGACGTCAACACTCCTTTGCGAGCACTTTAAAGCTGTATGAAAGAAACATTTCACTGCATTAAATTATTAAAATCAAAAAGTGGCATGAATAAATAAAACCAGCCTGAATAAGTGATGTGACAAGACTGACTTGAGGCATGACCTTTGAAAGTGTCTCAATGTGTCAGCAGACGAATGAGAGGGACTTTAAGTAGGTGGCAAAAAAAAAAAAAAGATAAAAATGAGAATGAAATAAGCGAAAAGCGGCCGAATTGTAGGAAAAGAAAAAGAGCAGAGAATTAAAAACAATAAATGAAACATGTCAAGACATATGAGTCTCCTCAAAAGCAAAGAAGAAGCAATAAACATGGAAAGCGCCCACACCTCATTGCATTACAATTGCTTCTTTTGTCTCTCTCTTTAATATAAGTGTTTACTTGGGCGAAATCCAATCATTTCATTCTCTCCGAGCGTATTTCATGTATATAAACAAACATTTGCTCGACCTCACTGGAGTATTAGCTTTAATGTATCGTCAGCAAGCCTGGCTTTGAGAGGGCATTAATTTCAATTCGCCGATTTAAACACTCCAGTTTGTCGCAATCCTTCATCGCAGTACGCCACCAAGTCAACACACACAATGGGCCTATTTTTCAATCTAATGGTGGAGCTTACTTGCCATTAGTGGAAAAAAAAAAACAGCTTTTGCCTTTGAACAAGCCACTCAAAATGTAACCCTGCATTTCAAAATGAATTTGAATAATTAATTGCTAAGCTAAAACAGACATGAACCCCAAGAAACGGGGGCTGGGGAAAGGAGCTGGAAAATGTATTTTTTTGCCCCGAGGCCAGAAGATCTCTCATCTTAGAAAGCTGGAAAATCTAGTCTTTGAGGATAGAGTGTGTAATCTCCAGTGAATCTAATGAAACAAAGTAAAAGATAACGCCACATTTCATCACATCGGAGACAGAGTGCTTCCTCTGGCTTGCCCTTGAGGTGGCAGAAATCCATAATCTGAGGAAATCATTCTTTTTATGTAGTTGAGGTATCACAAGCCCCTGTTTGACCCGACTCTCAAGACAATTGATTTATGAGCAGACTTGAAGCCAAAAGTCTACACCTCTCCCTCAAATGATTTATTTATTTCTTTTAAAAAGATATTTCTGGGGGGAAAAAATTTGAAGACGTACCACTCTCACAAAGAAATTTAAATGTGGTTTAATTTAGCAGCGTGCAAAAACAATGACTGCATACATGGATATATTAACCATTAATGTATGTTTGGTGATGGATACAGGATTTTCTGTCACCGACTGTTATTGCAATATCGCATATTTGCAGCGCTGCATTCTAATATATGTCAACATCAGACATTTAGAGAAGCCACTTCTCCAATCTGACTCGTCCTTGGCCCATTCCTTTGCAGTGAGCTTGTCTTTATTATTTAATTAAGCCACTACGGCCGTTACATTAATAATTGAGTGTGAGAGGAGACCCAGGGCAGCCGCAGGCTCTGGCGCATTGGGCTTCCTGGTGAGGAGTGTATTAAAAATGTGTGTGTTTATGTCCCCAGGGCGTCTGTCCTGGCTGCATAAAATTGAATTGGTTATATCTAATATATCATCCCCTAAGGGTGGGTGGGTGGTGGTTGGGGTGGGGGGTGGTGGAGGGAGCTGAGATGGTCGCATCCTGCCAGCAGGGAATGAGTCGGGTCTTAGAGATTCAGAGAGACGCATGAGGCCGTGACGTTAATGTCCCTCAGAATCAAATCGATGGCTGTCCGAATCCTCAATGTGCATGGCCTTAAGCTAGGAGCACAAGACAAGCCCAGAACCAGATTAAACCCACTCGTTACCGCAGTCTTTGTTCACTTCTGGTGTCTGGTGATGCATTCAGTGCATCAGTGAGAATGGGTGGAGGATTTCTTATGAAAACGGATTACAACCAGATACCAAATACAGGCAAGAGGAGGAAAAAAAAGCTTATGGCATTCATATAGATACTAAGAGGATGAATGTTGGTGACAATGTGAGTGTCTGAATGTAGAAGCAGGAAAAACATCACTCATGATCCCTCCTTTCACACACTGAGGGGCTGACTGCAAATACACTCTCCCCTCTCTGTCTTTCTCCACCTCTCCTCTTATCTGCTTCTCCCACCATCCCCCACTCCCACCTCTACATCCACGCCAGCTCCGTGGCTTTATCCAACTCTGCACCTTTAAGGCCTCCAGACTCCAGAGGAATGAGCGTTTTAACACCACCATTAAGGTCAGGGCCTAAATTATTGATCTGCCACCTCTATCAGCATAACGGTCACGTAGCCAGTATCACAATCTAACCCTGCCGCCCTCGGCCAGCTCGCTGCAGCTCCCTCAATTAGGGAGAGATTCTCATTACAAAGAGAGACGGCAAGAGTGAAAGAGAGCAAGGTAGAGGAGAAGGGGAAAAAAAGAGAGAGAGAGAGAGAGAGAGAGAGGTCCATTTCAGACGGGGGGTGGGAAGAGGGACAGCAGGCATTCTTTACACCCACCCTCCTCCCCTCCCATCCGCCTCCTCCTCCCCCTTGAAGTCTCCCATCATCTCCCCAGACAAGACCCAAAGATGACAGGTCTTATCCTCACCAAAATGCGGGTGATAAGGCAGCTGTAAAAGAATAATAAAAGAATAATGCATGGAGGATGAAAGAGGAAGGCAGACAGGGAGGGAGGCAGAGAGAGAGAAGAGAGAGAGAGAGAGAGAGAGAGAGAGAGAGAGAGAGAGAGAGAGAGAGAGAGAGGGGCAGGCCAGGGAGGGGGCAGCAACATAAATAAAGATGCAGCACAGTTGTGCTGGATCTCCTAATGAATTCGGAAGGTCCCGGATCAATAACATCAGCGCGCTGACGACACATCACAAATGCCAAAGGAGCTCTCCGCTTTGAGCCCGGCTCGAAGAAAAACAGACATTTACTGCATCCTTCCGCTTCCACGAAAACGGACTGAAAAATGACCGAACGCATAAAAAATCGTCTTTGCAGATTGAGTAAAACGGGGGACGGTGTGTGTTTGTGTGTGTGTGTGATGCCGCTGCGAGGAGCATCAGGAAGCAGGAAGCAGCCTTGATGCTTGGTAATGGGGGATGATTTCCACCTAGGAGATGCCGTGATAGTGGCCGTGCTATCAGTGCTATTAGTGATGCTGATGACAGATGGTTTCTTTGTCTCTATTCGGATTTATTTTCAAAGCCGTCAGAGAAAAAAAAAACACACAGAGTACATCATTACCAGTACAAATAGCCTGAAATGAAACAACCTCTGACATGACGGTCGACCTGAAGATCTATGAGTGAAAATCTACAGAATATATTGGAAAATGTTTTGGCAAAGAGGCTCCTAGAAGTGGATCAAAGCAGACATTGACTCGGGTCTCTGAAAACGTGCCCTCTCTCCCCATTCGCTCATACACAATCATGGCCTAATGGCATTCCATTAACATAATTGCCAACATAACTAGTGTTCCGTGTCTGAGAGCCATTCCCCAACTACACGGGGAAAAAAACAAAAAAAAACAGAAAGATGAGAGGAGATGAAATCGAGCCAAACTAGGACCATCCCCAAAAAACATATTGTGGGTGTTCAAGCTGGATCCCCCTCCTCCTCCTCCTCCTCCTTCCTCCCTCCTCCCTCCTCCTCACCCGCTTTTCAAAGCTACAACGCTTTGTGAAGACCCCCTGGGAGGGCTCTGGCATCTCAAGGAATGTGATGCCAGAGTGTGCGTGCGTGCATGCGTGTGCGTGTGTGTGTGTTCGAGGGCACACGCACACATGTTTGTATGCAGCACAGATAGCAGGTGGAAGAGCAGAGCTTCCTTCACATGTTGGTTACTGCCTCGGCGTTCAAAGATTGGGCCCCGGCGCACGCTTCACACCAAACACAACCTGCCAGGCGAAATGAAATTCCCATTATTTTTAATTAATCCCTAATTAAAATATATTACTCCACAGATTCCACAAATCTCTCTTAATATGCAAATGTGGCCAATTCAAGGATATTTACATATCATTAATTAAGGCAGGCACATTCTCTTAGTCTAATGAGCTGTGGCCTGGGTCTGCCAAGGAAAACTAAACGCTGGGCTCAGGAGTGAGTAAGCACAGCCACGGGGGGATGCCGGCTCTCTGTTGAGTCAGGACTATCAACCATTAACGCCGGGGTGAAGTAGACAACAACAACTCTGCTAGGCTCACAGGAAAAATCCACCCTGAAACACTTTAACATCATTAAAAACTGCTCCCGGCGACGTACCTCACATCTTTGCGCCTATTGGGCCGGGCGGTGTGTTTTTCTCATTGCTGAAGATCAGCAGGCAAACAAAGAGGATGTGACATCATGCAGAGGTGTTTCCTGCAGAGCTACGAAAGGGTCTGATATGTTATCACTGTCACTACCAGTATTACTCTGCCGTGAAGGAAACAAGTCCATGCCCTCCTCTCTGGAGACTGTCGAAACGACTTCTGTGGACAGAAGGAAGTCATGAGCTGAAACGAGGCGAGCGGAGGGTAAGCCCTTAACATCCACTTTTCCCCTTTGGTTTCCCCTGAAGCACCTCTAATTCGAAAAAAATCCTCTTATTCCACATATTCTGACAGTGTCACGTATATTCTGTATCCGTTTGTTCGAACCCATCTTTTTGATGGCTGCACTGTTTTATCAAATTGAAATATTCTGGTTGTCTTGTGCATCATTTTATCCATATTTTCCTCAAATCCAGCCTCATGTATTTTATATCCTTCGAAACTTTGCAATCTCTAGAATCTAGAAATAGAAGATTTGTGATTGTGAAATGAGACTGGGACAACTGGTTGAGAAATTAAACAAACTATATCATAAAATGCACTGAAAATCACAGAAAGCAACGACTCAAGTACAGTTCTGAGCTACTACTACGTCACGTGAGTATTTCATCTATATACTGCAAAGCATTTCATTATCGTATCTTCCTTCCACTTACTTTATTTGACAGCTATATTTACTAGTTACTTTGCAGATTAAGATTTTAAAACCAGCATATAAAATATAATGCACTGTTGTACAGTAGATCAGTGGTTCCCAACATGTGGGTCAGTGCTCCTCCAGTGAATCAGAGGAAAACTCTTAAGGGTCTTGAGATGATAAATGAGATGGGAAAGCTGCAAAAATGCTTTTATTTATTTATTTATTTTCAATGCTTCTCTAACTTATGAAACAACTGACTCCGCTTTTACCTTTTTTGGCTGCTAACACTTATTCAAATCAAACAAAGTGAGATGTTTAGAGGGAGAAAATCGCTCTTTAGTGGAAGTGGATATGTAACATGTGCCAAGGGGAAGGAGAAGTAGACACATTTTAAAGGTTACAAGCCAAGAAAGGCTGGAAACAAATGCAGCAGTATATAAAATAGATCAAATTAGCTCCAACTGGACCAGCTACAACATTAAAATGCTGGTTATATATTAATCTTTCAGTAATAATTATCTAATAAATAATACATTATAATATAAATCTAACAGGGAGTTTAGTTACCTTTAATTCTTTAAATGCAGTGTGCAGATAAGACTTTAAAAAATCCAGAGAAGTAAAAGGAGTAAAGGTTGTTGCACTGCACTGTACAGAATGTAAAGACCTTAACTTTATTTTCAGTGCACATCACTGCACGAGTAACAATTTACTAACTGCAGTAACAGCTTCTTAATCATTAATACGTGGAGTGCATCCAACCATCTTTGCATAGTTGTTACATAGATACTATTCATGAATATCATGTTATATTAGGTGCTTTGAAGGAGAGTGAGGAAATGAGGTGGGGTGAGATGTACCTTGTCCATCTCCTTGTTCTCCCCTTTTCCAGCTGCTCTAATTTGACACCTTGAGCAGTGGAGGGGGGTAGGGTTAACTAGGTGGGGGAGTGCAAAGACACAGTGGAATTCATTAAGAATAGAAACCCCTCTCTCCCTTCAACCTCCCTCCAACGCTAATGACATCAGAGGTTAGCAGAGAGCAGACTAGGCGAGAGATGGGAGGAGGAGGAGGAGAAGAAAGATGGAGCGAGAAACCAAGAGAGAGGGACGCATGAAATTGATAATATTTAAAATAACTTTTTTTTTTTCAATGGAAGCGAGTGAATGCGCTGCACTCCGTAAGCGCCCTGACTGGACAATCTCACCGAGGCCTTGTTTGCCTGGTTTGATCCGAGTGTATTTCTGCATCCTTTTAACATTCACATGAAATGAAAGAGGTTTCAAAAACTGCCATTTTGCGTCTGACAGTCCTAATGCACTATGATGACATACCAACAACCGACTTCAGACCTTCGAAAAACCCATTTAAGCCACACTTTGTAGGTTGGATGGAGTGCAATCAGACCTTTTTCAGCATTGTGATTACCACGTACTGGCACAGTAATCTGTGGCTGAGGAATTGGCTGGCTAATGGCAGTTTCACATCAGCCATCTATAGGGACCTTGAAGACAGGTAAAGTGGTAGTTCCAAGATATTGAAATGGCCAGTGCCACCTGGGATGAAAGGCCTTTAAAAAAAGTATTAAGAACTTGTTTTTTTCTCTCTCGAAGCAGCAGCAGCAGCAACACTGTGTGTAAGATGAGCAGCTTTATCTTTGCAGTCACTTAAAACATCAAACACCTTGCTTTTCCCTCACAGCCACTCTGAAGCTGCTGCTTGATTTTAAACCTGGAGGGAAAATGATAGAGGGGCAAGATAAAAAAAAATGTTTCCAAGCTGAGCTGAAATCCTCGCTGAAACAGTGTCCCGAGACCTTTCAAATGCTCATTTCCATTTATCTACCAGTGACATTTTTCATGACGTACTCTCTGGCAAACTATCTGACTCATAAATCCAATTCAAGCCTATTACTGAAGAACTTTTAAAGCTATCCTTCATTAATGTTAATGGGGTTTTTTAGTGGAGGCCAGTGGTGGTTAGGACTACATGGCTGCTTTCCCAAGCTTGTTTAACAGGCTCCAGACAGAGATGGATGCTTCTTGCAGTCCGATAGGCTCTCCGAGCCATCTATCACCCGGAGGACCCACCCACAGAGCTGGCGTTCCATAACAAAGGGCAGCCAGGAAAGCTCCTGATTGACAGCTTTATGTGTGTGGTGGCTAGTCAGACAGCAGAGAAGAGACATGGTATCTGTTTCTGGCCTCAGTGCTGGCCCTCTCTCTGAAAATGAGTTGTGAAGAACAGAACAAAATAATGAGTGAGCAGGGGAATCAATCAATATGCCGACACATGAGATAAATGAGAGAATCAAACACACACACAAAAACATCCCTAATGCTGCTGAGTAGGTACAAAACTAATCAGGCAAATGAAGCTGCCCGAGCAACGTAAACTGTGAATGGAGAGCAGTGTTAAGGCATAAACAGTTATTATCATAAAGATTATTACCCTTACACCTCCAGACTCACTAATTAGCGCAATAAACAGCCATATCTAAAATGTATGGCTGGAGCGTGCAGTAAAACCGGCTGCAACATGTAAATACAGATACTGCACACACACAAGACACAAATAAAATGGATAACACACTGTTCTGCAGTCACTAAATTCCAGCTCAAAAACATTAAAATCTGCACAAACACATGTACGAGCATGAAGTGCTTTGCTTCTGCCACAGCTGTAATCATTTCACAAGAGGCCACAGTTCCTCTCAGGGCTGTATATATTCTTGAAATGCAGACAAAAAGGAAGAGTGGGGGGAAGGATGTTTCAGAAGAGACACACTAAATTTGGACAGTAAGTAGTATCACCCCGTCGGCGCGGTACACCGCACATTCGCAACGCCCCATTTAACCGCACACGGCGCTTCCCTCTACTGCCTTCATTTGCATACTTCAGCGGGGCCCTGACGGATGAAGACGGATGGGGCAAAATCAGCCTCACTGAAACAACTGTTTTATCAAGGTTAAACTATCCAAGAAGCTCTTAACCCCCGCGCCTTTATCACACTACAGCTCTCCCAATATCAATCTATCAATATGATCTTATCAGCAGGGAGGGGGCTGAAGACGCTCTTCATAAACTCAAGTAATAGGAACATAAAGGAATTTTATGTGTTTAGGGGAGGAGACTGCTAAACATGGTGCTGAAGGACATGTCCAATAAAACAGGCTACAAGGTGGTGCCAGCAAGCCAAATAAAATATAATAGAAGAAGAAGAAGCTCGCCTGCAGGCGTAGGAGGCATGTGTGTAGTCGCAGGGTCGTCGCTTCAAATCTCATGAACGAGTGGTGAAAGCATGAATAAGAAAGCCTAATTTTACAGGCTCAAAGTGAACTTGAACAAGACACTGACACTGACACTGACACACACACACACACACACGCACACACACACACACACACACTGCTGCTCCAGTGAAGGTGCCTTTTATCTAAAAGCAAGAAACTATACTGGACATCTGCCATTTTTATAACGTCTAAAAGTGTCTGAAGCAGGTCAAACGTGTGCTCAGTCTATTTTAATAAATAAAATAAAAAAAGATAAAACACAGCAAAAGTTTAACAGGATATCACCGGACGTAAAAAGAAAAAGAAAATATTTTTTTCAAAATTAAGATATTATTGTTATAAAAACCTTGAATAACCCATGTATGTTCATTTAGGGCTACAAATTTAATTTGAAGTTTACTTGCCTTCTTGTGGTTAGTACAGGAAAAAGCAGCAGTTATGAGTAACGTCAGTGATTGTGCAGACAACCACATAGTGCATGTTTATGATTATATGTGTGTTATGTGCTTTTTGGTCAGTTGCAGATGTTCAAATGTGCAGATTATAAAGAAAGCCCATAACAAACCTGCATGCAAATTTTCAACATTAAATTGTGCTATTTCCACGTCACACCTCTCAGTTGTTCTTTGTCAGCAGGTTACTGCCTTTTAACACACATAAAAAACACATATGCATACACACACATATACATACTAAGCGATTAGAGCGGATTTCCATAAACAACGGCGGATTCACAAAACAGCATAAAATCAGAGATAAATATGACAGCAATAAATGGAATGAAAAATTGGGCCATGCTTTGGAGAGGATTCCTTCATTTCCCTTTAAGCTTGAAATGAGGCGTTTTGGTTAATTTGTCCATGTTAATTCTGTAAATTCCTAAAACCTCTAAAAAAAATAAAAGATTCTTGTTATAATATGATGCCACAAAAACGGCCTCAAACAATCTCTCTGATCCGAAGGCAACAAAAACTTACAGCCTTTTTTTTTTCTTGCATAGCATTTTAGGTGTTAAGATTATAGTGTTCAAGCTTTGTGCAAGGTTTGTAAGTAGCAATTGTATAGTTCAGGGTATTAATACAAACATTACAATACTGAGTTGTCATATTTTTGTTCAAACTGGCACCATACGTGCGTCCGCTCAACATTTCATGACACAATACGCCTAGTACAATGACAAACTGTTGATAGCATACATTTGTGCACATAAACTCACATGTATGCACAAATCATAAGAGCAAACTACATACTAACTTTTGATCTTTGAAGGGTAAAAACTCTGTTAGAAGTGGCTCTGTAATAAATGAACAGAAGTATATAATTTGCTGATTATGCTCAAGTAGAAAAAAGAAAATGACAGCAATTAACATAATTTCAGTTGGAGTTAACTGTCCAGAACTAACACCGCCAAAGGCAAGCTGGCAGACAGACGGCAGAGAGGAAACCCACAGCTTTCACTCTTTGGGTTGGGATACGGATATCTACAGTACAGGGAACCAGCAAGGAGGCATCGCTGTTATTATCAATCCTCATTGCTGTTACTGTGAAAAATAGCTGACATATTACACCTTGTTAGACGCCAGAATTAAGGCTATAAATTTAAAAGTTTGGTTTGTTTTCACACTCTAGTAATGAGGCATTTAATATATAAACATAAAGTAGATTTTACATAATAATAACAAATTGTCTAATAACAAGTTAAAACAGCTGCTGAGAAAACCTACAGTTTCTGATCCAATTTAAGTTTAATGAGAATTTGCATGATGCAAGTTACAGTAATTTAAACAGATTCACAGATCTTAAATTATCTCACCCTAATGGCAGCTTTGACTTGCTAATTGTTTTTTTCTTTTTACAGTCACCGCTTCACAAAGCAAACAAGATCCACATTACAGTGCCTTTTGTGGTTATTTTTTTTCTATTCATATGCTGAGGTTTCCGTTTTTCCCAGAATGATCCGACGCTACCTCAGAAGCACATTTAAGGGCCCTTATCTGCCTCTCCGAGATGGTCTTTCCACTGCCAGGCAGCCAGGCCAAGTGCTGACCTCTGCTAACGCTCATGCTCTCGCCCCACTGTGCTAAATGCTACCTGTGGTGTCACATCTGCCCCGGGAAGTGATCCAAAACTACAGCACCCCGTGTCTCTATAGGCCCCACGGAATTAGCAGCAACAATCCCGAGAGACTGCCTGCCTGCCTATTTCTGCCCCTCCGACACACACGCAGAAACAGTAGATGCCACACACCACACTGAAGATTGCCAGCATGAGGCTGTTTGATTTTGCAGCCACAAAAACAACTCTTTGTGTGGCTAAATTTATCATCGCTCTCCGCCACAGTATTTGTGTCTTTCTCTACAGTTCAATATCTCTTCTCTCTTTTTCTCTCTAAGTGTGTGTATGTGTGTGTGTGTGTGTGTGTGTGTGTGTGTGTGTGTGTGTGTGTGTGTGTGTCTGCATTGTTCTTTGTCTACGCCTTCCCTTCCAGTGAAGGTGCCGAGGTTACCAAGGCTCATCTGTGGCCCCTTTGTCTCTCACGGCAACAGCAAGGTTTATTAACATAAATTAGAATAGCTCACCGAGAGAGTACCTTGTCGCTATGCGTTACCCACGGCAACCTCTCCTCCACTCTCAATCCACCTGAACGTGTGTGTGTTTGTGTGTGAAATAAAGAAAGAGAGAGACAGTGAGAGAGAGAGCACACTCCCCTGCATCTAAATGTGAAACTACTCTGAAACGAGGGAGACACATCCACACCCATCTCTCCCCCTGTCCTGATTAAAATAAATGGTGCTATCTGCACTGCATGACTCACTACACCATGGCATTACTATCAGTAATTGAAACATCCAATCACTACTGAGCCATCAGCCTCACTGCTCTTCCCCATCTGACTTTGTGGCACCTGATTGAACACCCCACTGTATGGGAAGTAATACAGGATATGCCTACGAGTTTATATGAAGAAATGCTGAGGAGAGGAGCAAAAATACTGCATCAACAAGGGTGCAATTCATGTTTTTTTGCGTGATGTATTTGTCTGAATGTGTCTGCGTGTACAGGATATATTCAAGTGTGCGTGTGTGTGTGTGTGTGTGTGTGTGTGTGTGTGTGTCCCACTCAACATCCTTAGCAGATATCCAGGGAGAGTCGGGTAGCCTCATTGATTGGTGTTGATTCCATCTGGGCAGCGAGCAGCGACTGACAGTGGATCTAAGCCGCTGCGAAAGGCAACCATTAATCTTGGTCCTGTTTAAGCAGCATGTATTAATTTATGTCATTTTTACTAAGTCAGCCAGGGAAGAGCGCTTGCCATTTTATGTTTGACTGTTCATCGAAGTCAGGGGGGTTCCTTTGTACAACCCCAGCATGCTGCCAACACGCCACTTACATCGTAGTGGCAGGGTGCCAGAGAAATGAGATCCCACACCTCGAATTAACAACTGCCAGGGCAACCACCTCCATCAAAGTGCTCAAGAAAATCTGAATGTGTAAGATGCATTTCTGATATAAGAAAGGATATGTCAAACACAAGAGGGGAGTAAGGTGACGTGTACATGTAACCGATTTAAAGCTATGACAAACAGAAAACTAAACAGTGTAATTCAGAGGTAGTTGGAGTACACAGTTGGAGCCCCTTGAACATATCAGTAATAAGATCTGCAGGTGTTTCAACGCCAACAATATGAGGATATATACACGTCCAGCGGTCCTACTGCGTGAGGCAATTCCACGAGACTGCGGAAAATCCAATCAAATCCAAACAGCACCAATAAGAAAAACAATGGCTGAGGCAATTGCAACTGCAATAATGTCACCAGAGCTGTTTTGTAGACACTAAAAGCTGCTCCAGAGACAAACATCTGATAAAAAAGAAACTCCACTCCGCCATAGAGCAAATTTCCTCTCTAAAGCAATTTTATATTCGATAAGTGGGAAGGCATTCTTAGCGTAATGGATCTGAATATGATCTCTGTCAGAAAACTAAGAACACAGGCTTGTATAAAAGCCCGGTTTGCAGAATGGCCAGTATTGCTGCATCAGATAACCAGATTGAGGAGTGCAGGAAACTAAAGATAGTGATGCAAAGCATTCATATCGCTTATGAATAGGTGAGCTGATAGATCTCTGTTTCTCTGTCATTTATGCTGTTTCCATAAAGGTGAAATGTAAAAATACGTATGCGGAGGGAAAAATAGTTCCTGGACACACACTTACTCGCACTCATGTAAAGATATCAAACTCAACTGATATGGCAACTTTGATTTGTTCTTTGTTTAAATGCTGGAAGAGACACAAAGTAGCCGCTTAAAGCGCCAAAAAACAAACACAAGACACACCTAGTGACCTACTACCTATGCCCTCACAAACAAACACACAGACACACACACACACACCCTTCGCCGCCACAGATTATGACCATTCTACAGCCAGATCTGTTATCACGGCTAATTACTACTCCCACCTCAGATATACAGGGCTGTAATTAGCCTCTTAAAACATGATTAACATGTCTCAATTAAGCCAGTCAACATTTGCATAATATATTAGCTGTCCTAATTGCGAGTGAGTTTATATCAGAGGACAGGGAACAGCAAAAATGCACGCTGTTGCTTCTGAAGTGCACTGATAATGTAGTGAATATAAATATGAATATAGAGGAAATGTCAGTGGGTAAAGTGGAATCCACTCTATTTATGTTTGATATAACTCACTTTAAAAGCAAAGATAAACTTAAAATCAGCACATCCCTGCTCAGACTGCTTATAAAAATATATTGCATGTTTGTTATTATTCACTTAGAGGAACGTTTCTGGTAAGTGGAGGAAGAGTTTCCTATAAACTCGCAAATCAAAGCCCGGCAACGTTTTCTCAGGAAAACTTCGCACTCGTTTTGAAGTTATTTATTTGAAGTCATTTATGGGAGAACAGACAGAGTCCTGTTCGGCCTTATTTCCGTGGAAACTAAAACATGGGGGGATAAACTGCTGCTTCGGCACTTCCAAGCCGGGGACAGATATACAGTCTCCCAGCTAGCGCGGGGAAACCAAGGACATAGCCATTAGTTTCAGGACAGCGCCACATTGGAGACTAATGCCTCCATCTGTCACTGGAGATGAGAGGAGAGTAACAAAGAGAGGCAACACTAACCCCTGAACTCATCATGGACAGCCATGTCAATTAAATACTGAAAAACAGCAGCACTGGGGGCCATAGTGACCAGTCTATCCACTGCTTCATGTGCGCTCAACTAGCACCTCCATCAACGTTTAATGTTAATGTTGCAGAAAATAACATGAAATGTAATTTGACATTTTACCACCGTGCATCTTTTTTCAAAACTAGAGCCGAGATGATCGGCTGATGTAATAAAAAATATGAAAAAAATGAATTTAAAGCTACTTGATAATTGATTTTTCAGAGCAAAGGGCCAAATGTTTGTTGTTTCCAGCCTCTCCAGTGTCAGGATTCACTGCTTTTCTCTGGTTTATATCACTGCAAATTCAATATATTTGTATTTTGGACTGCTGATGAGATAAAACGGAGGATGTCATGTTGCCCGTTTTGCCACCGTTTTTCAAATTATGGACTAAACGATTACTCATTTAAGCAGGAAGGTATTGGCAGATGAATCAATAATGAAAATAATTGCAGATCAAAAGAAACGTCTTTGTGTTAATGATGACTACGTCTTGAAAGTGACAACAACAACACCGCTGTGAATATCTAAAATGTCTAATTAGCAGTGCAAGTTTGGGGAGCGGGTGGCCGCAGTTAACAGGACCAACTGATTCAGCAGGTCTTCAGCTTTGATAAGTTCAAGCGGTGTAATGCATTATCCGTCTGATCACATTAGTCATGCAGGAGCTCTCCATCTGACCCGAGCCTGCAAGGGGGTAATGTGAGGCTGCTGACACAGAGTGGCCTGACGAAACAGTCCCAGGCCCACAGATAGACAGACACAGAGCGGGAGAGGGAGAGAGAGAGTAGGCCTGAAATCTGACACCCAGAAACACTGACTTAGTGTCTGGCTTCTCTTACTTAGTCAACCTGTACGTGCCAGCTTCCTTTGCAGTCATGGTTCCACACAAACAAAGACGCTCTCCAAACCCTCTTCACAGGATGTGAAGCAAACACAGGAAAACTAATTCTAAGTGCTCTCAGGAACTGCAGAAACAATGATGATAGCTTAAAAAAGAAAAAAGCAGAGAGGGGCCAGCAGTTAGGGAAAACATTTTCGTGAAACACAACACTGGCGGCCAAAAGGAACGTCTGTAAGAGGTAACACAAGCCTCCGCCGTTGGTTTTCCATAACCCAGCATGCGAACCTGAGCTTGTTTAAGCCTGCTAAATACTCTCCCGCCGTGACACGGGCCCGACCCCGGCACAAATATACAGGGAGAGGGGCGGGGCGGGGTCATCAGTTAAGGCCTACTCTGTCCACTGTTGGCATGCGCTGCCGCCTTGTTTGTCAGCTGCTTGCCAATGGACACCTCGCTGCTGCAATGTCCCATATTTCTGCTGTCAACACTCACACCCACTGATGTACCATGGAAAGGAGGTTCGTGCGACACACACGTGAATAACTACATGCAACACATGATATACGATCTGAAGAAATGCTTCCTCCCTTCAGCAAAAGGTCGAGGAGAAGGGCTGCTTCAAGTCTGAACCGCTGTACTCATCTCCTCCTGCTCGCACTACTTCTAAAAGACACTCTGACTGCAACAATGTAAAAAGCAAGGAGAAGCTGACTCTTTATAAAGAATATAAAAAAGACCTGACAAATTACAGGCTGTACTCCGCTCGCATACACTGCACTCAGCACATTTGGCTGTAAATGCCATGGTGAAGGTTTGAGTCATTTTCTCTGTCACTGCAGTGAAAGGATTTTCAGTTTCGTCTGCACAAACCTCCTATGGGCGAAGATGAGCCGCAGCTCAGCTCTTCAAACGTAGACAGCGAGGACACAGAGAGGCAGCCATTAAGCCTTGATTCTCTCATAAATTTGGGTTATTCTTAACTTTTAAATGCCTTTCTGTGTTTATGAAAACAATGTAGTTATTTAGAGCTCGCTGATTTGTGCTTTTTCAACCACACTTTGGGCAAAAACAACCGAATCAATACATCAAAAAAAGGAGAAAATATAAACCATGTTGAATTATGTTCATTTCCAAACTTGGTTGTGAACCGAGGGAAAGAGAATTTGCAGGCCGAGGGGGAGCCTCTTTCGTCAGGAGCTCTGTGAAATCCCGGTTGCCAAGAACGGTGGGAAGAGAGGAGAGGCTGGGGGAAAAGCCAGGAAAAGGTCCAAGTCACTTTGTTCTTCTTTTTGGAAACGAACTCTAGTTGAACCCAGGGAGACGCCAGACAGTTTACAAAGAGCCAGGCATTACTCTCTCACTTTTCCAAGCCTTGCAATTTAGAAACAGGGCCCCAACCTACTATAGCTTCCTCCTCACAGATTGCACTCTTTAACCTCTGTAAATCTGGTGAAAATCCCAAAGTGTCTGCTGCTTCCTTCTACTTTATTTTTTAGAAAATCCTGTGCCAAACTCTGACTCATAGGAACAAAATGTCTGTGAATAACAGTTCATGTAAAATTAAGGAAAATGGCATTGCCTCCATACCAGCTCTGTGTTTATTTTCACCTGTCATGGCTGTGAATGCAACAACGCCAGACAAAGTGACAAGGCTCTCTCGATAATCACAAAGACAGCTTCAAAGTTGTGTTCACAAATAAGGTCACATTGGATATTTAGTTTCATTTCCTCAGCTCTCCGCCACCTCCCTCACAGAATATTCACAGGCTTTCATCATGTGAGCCGCTCTTCGTTTAATCTGCTGTTAAGTGAGTAATAATTCACACATTCCTTTTCATGACTTTGACCCTCATCGCAAACATAAACAGAAAATCCCTCTGACCTGCCTCTGCGTTTTAAAACAGCTCGCTTTCGGCCAAAGAAAACAGACAGAGAGGGGGGTGAGAAAGCCCAGGCTCAGAAAGGCCCAAATGTCGGTATGAAACCACTCCAGTCCAATGACAGCACCTCATCTGGGGCCAGCACTGCTCACATGCATGGCGTGTGACGTATGTCAGGGAAAACATGTCATAAATCAGAAAGAAAAAAATGCCATGCAAAATGAATTTACAGTGGTTTGAGGGAGGAACGTCACGATGATCTCTGCTTTGTACAAATGATCTATATTCTTATAAAAAGTCTTCAACAAAACAAGATTCAGAAAAATAAAGACACAAAGTGATGCTAAGATAGTATGAATACACAGTTAGACCATAAAATGGACAATATTCTCAACAGTATCATTGGTGAGCAAGCAAAATCCAGCAAACAAAAGAAACTAAAACAAAACGTACCTGTTTTCTCCTTTATTTCACACAAGACGTTGAAGAGAGCAGGTTTCATTCTGTGGCAGTTCAGTGCATGTTTCCTAAAAAAAGAGGACAGGACATCACTTTCCACATCAGTATTCAAACAAGTGGCAACAGTAACAAAGCCACTTTAAAGAGTCTCAGATCACAAAATATCATTGATTTCCCCCAAATGTTCCTGCTGCTGGCTCTACTGCAAGAAGTGGGCTAATATATGAAACATGCAGGAACCAAACAAATAAATATGTTATTAATATTAACGCTGAATTCATAGAACATTAAATTGAATCACTGTGTCGCATGAATGCACAAAAAGAGACTTAAAACCAGATTTTTCTCACATGCAACCAAATCCAGCCAGTTACACCACAACTGTAACACACCTCAAATGTATTTGTCATTATATTTTTTATGATTACTGATCATGCAATGGGTCAAAACAACAGGAGAGGATCTGCAACATGTTATTATAGGCACAGGATTACAATGTAAGCTCCTTTGTAACAAGGTAGAAGTGTCTGTGAAACTGAGTGCCAACTGCTCCACAGTTATAAAACCTCTCAACAGATCATCCTGATCTACAATAATCGCACAATAATTAATAGTTTGGAGGAAAAATATTCACTCGAAAGTTGTTTGAAATAATCAAATGTGAAGTTTTTTACGGTCTTTTGTCGCTTTCGCGCAGTCACGGCACTTCAGTGGGCGTAATTGCTTTCATTTACAGGCAGTCTTGATACGAACCACAGTGTTATTATCTCCCCCCTCCATCACCAATAACACTGCCCTAATATTTCCGCTCTCCGATTAATAATACACGTGTTTTTTTCTTCTTCTATAGCCTCACCTCGCCTGTGCTTCGTCTAAGCTTTGGTCTGTGATGGTCATTATTTGTTGTAATATGTCTCCGATGTCCTGCTTCCTTCCCTCTCCGTCCGTCCCCGCCGTGCCATCCTGCATATGCTGCGCCAGGCCGGGGTGTCCGGCCATGCCTACCCCGTGGGAGTGCATCAACCGAGGCTGCTCGTCCATCCTTGACCACGGTCCCTGCTGCCTCGCCTCCAACTTTTAAATTTTAATATCAAGAAAGGGGAGGTGGGGTGAAAAAAATAAAAATAAAGAAGGGAAAAAATATCCTCGGAAATTCCTCTGGATTCCTCTGCGTCTCTCTCTCACCCCCCGACACTCCTCCTTTTTCCTTGGTAAGATTTTCTGGATTTGGGAGGAGGGAGACTGACAAACCCTCTCTCTGCTCTCTCTCTCTCTGCTCTCTCTCTCTCTCTCGGTGTCTCTCCCAGCTGGTTTAGGTGAAATCTGATCTCAATCGCTGTTTTTGGCTTTGGCCACTCCTGCACAACGCTACTGTAGGGAAGAAGAAGAAAAAAAAAACACAGGATTGAACATTAAAGGCTCCTAATCTGATTAAAAGTGGAGCGCGTTGAGCTCCTTCTTATGAAAACCTCCGATATAACACGAGAGCTTGACGCGCTAAAACGCGCTAAAGACTCAACTTGCCTGTGAAGGTTTTTGGATAGAAAGTAACCACCAACTGTTATTGTTTCGCTTATGTCTGGTAACTGACTCATAATCAGAGTATGGATGGAAAAGCCTCCGCCCCTCGAGCCACGATTGGAGAAGAAGGCGCGCGCAAGTCCCACCTCGGTCCTCTCCGAAAACGTCAATCATCCTCCTCGGGAAGGTGGGACACCGTAATAAACATAAAGAGATGTGACCGGACCGGGTGGCCACACAGTGATGGATAGAGAGTGAATATGTAGCCTAATAAATAATTGTGAGTGGCAGGGTAGCTCTGACCCAACAGGACGGCATGGTGGTGCTTGGAAAAGACACTCTGTCACCCAGACTATATATTTTACTGCTGAATATTTACATCCATGTAATCAGTCAAAGGAACAATAAATCAAGATGAATTTATTAGAACGTGCAGCAGTTTGTGGGGAGCCCTTTTACAAGCCTTATGTTGTAACACAGGACCACAACAGTTGTTATAACAAATTTACTGATTCCTCAGTCTATTTAAACACGCAGACACTCCCCTGCATCAAACAAGTATTTGTTTTATGTGATTACAACTACAATGATTAGTTAAATGACAGAAAATTAACAGGCAGTTATTTTGATAATTGATTTAAGCGCTACGCCACTTATTTTGCACGTCAAAGTCTGTTTACAGGTGTCGGAAAGTATATATGTGAAAAAAGTCATATATTTGTGGCTCCAGAGGGAGCTGCATAAAAAAAATTTAAAAAAAGAAGATGAACTGCCTCAAGTGATGTCACTCGAGGCTACATTAGCCGCTGCTAGCATAACACATCCAAATATCTGGTGGTGGTCAAGTTGTGTAGGCTCGAAGTTTTGACCAAGCGGCAACCTCCGTGCCTGTGAAGTGAAGCAAACAAGGAAGTGCCAAAAACTGCAGTTCCTCAAACGTCCACTTGAGGCTGGCTACAGAACGAGTCAATCTCCATAAGCCCCCATGTTAAAATGTCCAACTTCACAGCAGAAATAAACATGTTTACAGCCTGGTACAAAAAACAGTTTTTGGTCTCTACAGCTCATTTCCCTGTTCATGACAACTGCACTGAGTCTGAATGTCTATTTAACTCATCCATTCAAATTATATTAAGGCTTAAAGTTATACATGATTAAAAGCATGAAAACATGATTGACAGGTGGGTGCCCTTACAGGTGGATGTTTGAGCACCCAGGTGTCATTCAGCCCACCGGCGATCCACGTCTTTGCTGACTTGTAGATTAGCCGAGAGACAGAAGAAGCAGGAGTGTCAAGATGGTTACAGCCAGTGCTACCACACTCTGAGCTTCACATACGGCTCTGAGTGACGTCACAGATACGACATCCATATTTATACTGTCTATTGTTTTAACAGGGAAGAAGAATGTGTGGAATAAAGAAGACAATATTTCTATTAGTTCTGTTGCACCAGTTTTGGTCCGTTTTCTCTAAAAAAAACAAAAAGCTCTGTCCATTGTGAGTCTGACATTGTAATAGGAGTTTAATGCCAAACCAAAGAAGTCCTTTTTTAATCAGTGACTCGCTTTGTTAAAAAGCAATTCAAAGAATTCACTGGTTTCTTCAAATGTAAATAGTAAAAAGAATATTTTGCTCTTTTTGTGACGGTTGGTCAAAACAAGCAATTTGAATGTCAGCAAGGTCTTTGGGGGAAATTGTCAATTTATAGACCAAACAATTAATTAATCAAGAAAATAGCCAGCAGATTAATCAATAATGAAAATAATTGCTAGTTTCAGCCCTTAACAAGACCTGTATTTAAATATCTTACCACTCTCTGCATCCAACATGTAACACTTGTTATTGCATGTCAGTCATCTCCCATTAAGACCTAAAAAAATATAAATCATATTATGTATACGCTGCAGCTCTGTGCCTCAGAGTCTGAGCTGTGCTATATCCAAATGCTTACTTCCCTTCTTTTACTGGCCGGACAGAAATCGATCAGTCAGTTTTCTCATTACGTGCTGAATAGGGAGGTAGGGCAGTAATTGTCACAAGGGGCAGGGTGAGGTTGAGGGTAGTGGTGGTGATAATGTCTGACACTCAGGAGCTGCAAGACTGCACAGCACAGCCCTGAAATGGAAGTCTGCAGTCCAACAGCCATTCTGCTTGATTTTATTCCCTATTTAACAGGGTCATAATGACGGAGGATTATCTTTGTGTTGTAGACCTTACAAAGGAGATGGTGGTTCAGTTGTAAACATGCATACTCTAAAATGTGAAAAAAAATATTCATCAGACGCAACAAATGCTGAGTTTTTCTTATATTTTCAGTGAATATTAAATCACACTCTGATGTCAGGTCGGTTCATCAAATCTCAACCTCTCACACATCAGTCTTCTTAGGTCTGATTTAAAAATCAAAGGCTGCATTGATTAGTGTGAAATGTGATTTAAAGAGCTCATTCTTTTTGGTCTAAATTCAAATTTATTCCACTGTAAGCCAATAGACAGAAATGACCGTATTGCTCATGGATGCTTTTGGGAAACTTAACTCTGAATAGAATAAATAAGACCTTGTTTGTGGCTCTGTTTGCTGTAGAAAAAGTGGCAATTGCAGCTTTAATGAAAGAGAGAGAGGGGGGGGATCATCTGACATAGCATATTTTCCCTCCATTAAAACCAAATGTGTTGTTGCAGCATTAATAATCCTGCAAAAAAAAAGAGTAAGTGGGATTTGATTATAATTGCAAATGAATTTTGATGTAAAAAAATATTCTTATAAATAGTAGATGTTTTTCTCCGGAAGTTGCAGAGTTGTTTTTCAGAGACGGAAAATGTTAATGCCAGGCATGTCGGTATTCCCACAAGAAATGTGAACTAGTTGAATTTGTTGAGTTGGGTTGTGTTTACCATCATCCAGTGAGGCTGCTCTGATAAATATGGAACAAGACAGCGTGTACCATAGATTATAATACATTTATGATCGAGAAAATGAGCCCCCTAAACTAAAACCTACCTACTTTAACATTGATAAGTAGTATATACATATTTGATAAATGGTGTTAGCAAATATGAGAACATTTTAATAAGGTTAGATTATTTTGTTCCATTTCTATTTATGTAAGCCAGTAATACTGTATGACATAACTGTATAACACATCACCTAACTTATTAATGTCTAGTATTAACTCTAGACATGTATGTGCAAAAAAAATTAATTCAGTCTATGTGTGCTTTATAAGGGGGATAGGTTGACAAGATACACGAATAAACACTTAAAATTTCCTTATATCTGCTTAAACAGCATTACAATGTGTTATAAATCATTTATTAAGTGTTTATAATACGTTTATTATCTGTGTTAATAAACTCCTTACGAATGCTGGGTGTAAAATAAAGTGTTACCAGATATCAGTACTCAAACCATGTAAACCAAACTTCAATATTTCACGCTTCATAACAAACTCATGCTGACTCCACAGCACATGTTCGCCTATCTGGACCAGGGTCAAACAACTCCTCCCAGAGAGAGCTGCGGGTCAGAGCAGGGTAAGTTATGTATGAGCTAGGAACACACTGAGGGAGAAAGCAGCAACTGCATGGCACATCTCTCCAGGAAGTAACCTTGATGAAAAATTCAGTTGTTTGCAGCTCCTGGTGTCCCTCAGGCATGAATAAAGTGAGGCCCAGACAGAGAGAAAAGACCTGGGCTCAGCTTGAAACTACTCACCGACCCACTGCTGGGGAGCACACACATCGGCTAGCATTAGGAGATGGGCACGAATTAAACTTTAATCGCACCTCAAATAGATTAAACGACAGGAGCCAAGTCAGCATTTCCAAGCCCTCGCTCTGCCTCTGTTGACCATCCTCCTTTGAACTCCTGCTAAATTAAATACCCACAAGTCCCAGTTTCTTTGCACCGCAGATTAGCTTTTAAGCAAAAGAGGTACTTGAAACAAACCTGAGGTAGGAAGTCATTTATGTGATATTATATATAAATCATCTCATTAAAGGGTTGCTCCAGAGATATACAGTAGTGCTGCACTTCTGTAAAGCTGGGGCACTTGCGAAAGACATATTCATCAATAAAAGTGATACAGCAGAGGTCGAGATATCCTTTCAGTCCTGTATGCTTTATACTTTAGTGTAGGTCAAGGTCCAAAAATATGCCGGATCCTACAATAAACCTTTTCCACTAGAGACATGTCACAGCAGGAGGCACAGGTGTAAATAAAGAAAGTAATGATGGCTGTATCCCATTTAGCTGCTTCAGTTTCAGGGTGCTGGTATTGTGCATACTGGCCATGGATGTATCAAGAAAACTGGACTAGGTGTTCCAAGTTAGCGCTCATATGAAAGTTGTTCATGCATGTGGACAAAAGTTTTTTAGGCTCCCATGGACTTTTTTTTAGTCCGTCTTCCTTTTCTTGTAGGTTGAGAGACTTCCTCTGGCCAAGATGGCTGACTCTCTCTTGGTTCCCCGCTCATGTGAATTGCATAAAATAATTTAATTAGATCGCCTATTTTTTTTGACATTGAACTGAATGGAACAAGTTCTGACAACAAAGAGTTTGTGATGCTCAGAAAAAAACGTATTCATTGCCGTAACTTTTGTGCATGCCACATGATCCTGCGATACCAAGCGTGGTCACTATGCCAGAACTTGATGGTGGCTCACTGTCACACTGCAAACGCATACCTCAATAGAACAGAGCCATCGTTATTATGCCATAACGTGTATTTGTCCCACTGTCTATCTCTATAATAAAACTAATTTTTCATTAGACTTAAAGGCCTCAGTTTATATTGCAGAAGAAGACATACAACTGTTTTCACAGTAGCCCACTTCATAATGAATATACTTAATTTTAACATTTAAAATCTGCTTCTGGTAATGAGCATGATGACAGTTTTCTCAGCAACTTGAAGAAGTTTGTAACTTTATCTTTTCTGAAACTTTTTTTTAAAATAAGATTTTTTTTTTCTTGAAAACAGGTGCCCCTGTTTTTTCACCTTCATTTAAAGAAATCCCATTTGAGCAGTCAGGAGTAGTCTGGTTAAGATGGAGATTTTATGCAGTGTTTCCTTGTTAGTTTGAGTAAACAGACTCCTGCCTTTAACCTAGCAGGACTCGCCTGTATCTTGTAGCTAATGATCATTTTTAGTGTGCAGGAGCTGGATGTGTCTTTGTGCAGCTGAGGCTGGGTCAGGGTGAAGGATGACTGATATGAAGGGGTTGACCTGTCACATAGCATTTGACTTACCATCCTTGGAACAGGATAAAAGGGAAGCCAAATGTCAAGTGATACAAGTGACGCATCCTCACACACACATGTATACACACACAGAGAGGGTTGAGGAGATGAATGTTTCATAATAAAACCTAAAACCCACCAGCCATTCTGTGGATGGCATGTAAAAACAGTAAGCTTATCATTTTCGTGAAAATAATAGTCACCGGTGGCACTCGCTGTGTGTGTCAGCCACAGGATTTCCATGCCCTTTTCTGTGAGTGTGTCTGTTCTTGCTGTAGGGCCCCTGTAAGCCCTTAGACCTCTTGGCAAAGCGTGGGCTGTGCCTGGTGGGGGGAGATGTGACGGATGCCGGAGCCTCGGAGCCCGCTAGCTGCTCTGTGAATTTTCCCAGACTCATTTGCATTCATAAAGAGCCTACCCCTTGTCACAGAGTGTTTTCTTTTTTAGTCTGCCTCCAAAAATCCTGCGCGACTCCTGGTGGGAGTGCGCCGGGAAAATCCGACTGTCAAAGACGACAAGACGAATGAATCCCTGTGTCAGACAAGTGTGGCTTCAACGATGACAGATGGAGGAGAGCTGTCCCTCCGTCGATCCGCAGGCTTCATTTTGGAATAAATAAATCTGAATTTCACCCCCTCCCATAATTACAAGTGTTGCTTTATTTGACAGCTCTCTGTGTTTGTTGATGGGAGTGTGTCTGTTGATGTGCGAGTGTGTGTGTGGTGGGTGGTGGCACTGACCAGGTGACAGCTTGATTTAATTCCACATGGGAGTGAACGCCGTGTGGTGCAGTGGTTTTCAATTCAGGCTTTTCAATCTAGCTTTTTAATCAAGCACCGGTTTACACCTGAAACAGCAGGTGAATGTAAACAGGCAATTAAATGCAATTAATTTCCGAATTATCCAACATGCATCTGCAATGGTGAAGTGTCCTTGAGCAAAATGCTGCATCCCTTCCATTATTAGAGAATTATTCTTTATGCAGACCTGCACTCTGACCTCTTGTAGAAAAAGGGCAGTGGCGCCTGAAGGAATAATTTGGGTTCCCACTTCTTGATGAAATGAACCCCAGTGGAGTGTTTGTATATTTCCAGCTGTGGTTCCCTGAAGTCATCAGCACTTTCACCTCACTAGCAGCATGCGCTCCACTGGGGTCATGCAAAAAGATATTTAGAGAATTATGATAATCTTGTGATTAGCTGCACAATCATCTAATGCTTGTGTTGCTCTAACTCTTTATTTGGCAGACGCTTCTGATCTGAAATCATCTTACTGTGTTCAAACTCGACAGGAAGGAGGTCAGTCTGAGGATAAAATTTAAAGCGGCTATAATTGATATTTCTATAATAGCAGTACATCAAATGGCAATGTGAAAACAATGTGACAGTGTGAAAGGGGTCGCTCGTAGTGATGACTCTGCAGAGAATTATCACCTGAATCTGCAGCTCCTCTAACAGCCTTACACATCTTTATAGTGAGTTAGCAACTTTACTGTTTTGACACTGCTCTCACAGTGTCTTTTATTTTAAAAAGCTCTAAAAACCTACTGTTAACTACCAGCACACCACCAAACAGCAGACAGATCCGGTTAGTGACTAGCAGGTGAATATAGTGGAGAATTTAGCTGCTAAATGGCCTGATATTTAGGAGTGTGTAGAGACCAAAAACAGAGCTAAAAGAGAGTAACTATTGGACTCAAGGAGGACACAAAAACTGTGAGTGCTAATGCTAATTTTGCATAACTGCTGAATGTGTAAATAAGCAACTGTCCGCTAACAAGTTTGCAATAAAGGGTGACGATATGTCAATGGTTCACGACTTGTTTCCGTTACACCCAGAAAAAAATCAGCTGTTGTTGTTTAAGACATAGCGAAATTAAAAATACATTTCCTATAGCTCTATGTTGAACGTATTTTTTATTATTAACTCGTTGTTAGTAGCCAGCAAAGTGTTGTCTTGCATCAGAGGTGTGTGTTTAGATCTCAGTCAGCAAACAGTGTCGTTCTAATTAATTCTCACACGTCTTTCTCTGTCAACAGTCTGTCTTCACATTTGTTAGGATTCTGAAAGCCGTGCCACCTTTTGAAAAAAATTATAAAATCTGAAGGATTTTTTTTTTTAACTATGTTTCTCTCAAATATTCTGCTTAACTCAGAAACACATATTACAGAACATTACACATTACAGAGGACAGAAATGCTGGAATGTCCATGTCACTGTAACTTTAAACGTGTTACCCAATGTTCTGTTTAATGCTTGTTTTATGTACTGTGTAAGTGCAATTTGTTGAATTTCCCCCCTGATAAGAGTAGTAATTACTCATTAGTACCTAAATAGACAACAAATGTTACCAGTTTACACCCGTTACAGTACCGTTACAGAAAAAATAAATGGATGAATCACTGAATAAATAAATAAAATGCCCCAAATGAATGCCTTATCATTATTTTCTCCTAAAATATAAACCACTGGACAATAAACCTCTACTACTGGAGGACCCAAAACATTAATTTCACAGATTTTTTTATGTAAAAGGAAAAAAGAAGCTATGCAAGAGCTTGTCATTTCTCCACAGAACAGCAGAAAACAAGTGAGCAAGTTGAATGTGAGCGACACAGATTCCCTAAACCTCAAAGAACACGGTGCAAGTGGAGGATGATAAAAAAGGAGAACATCTGGTGAGCCGAGCACAGTGCCAGGACAAGACAAAGCCATGTGTCTGGCAAACACATACCTACTACACACACATACCTAAACACACACACACACGCATGCACAAACATTTATTCATGCATGCACACTCAAACCCGCCTGCCCCCGAACTTGCAAACAAGCAAAAAAAAAAAAAAAAAAAAAATCCCCCCTACACACACAGTTACAATCACACACATACATGCGCGTTAAACTCATTGTGCCGGCGCTCACGCACAGCAGGATGCAGTTAGACAGAAAGAAAAAAGAAAAAGCAAAAGTAGGATGTGATTGGAGGGTCCACTGTTCAGACAAGACTAATCTGCATACTCAGAGGCTTAGAAGTGAATATGCATGAGGGAATAAAACGATATGCCTTCAAGCAGACCACCCGCTCTCTTTGGATTACTGTACCCACCTCCGAGCCTTTTATCTTCTTGTTGGCATGCAATCAAGCTGATTTAGTGTGCAGTGGCTGATGGTTTCACACAATGGATTGGACCTTCAGAGATGTTAACCTGTTGAGAAAGAAAACACTGTCAGCAAATCAAAAGGAACATTCGAAAAAAGGGTTTATGTTTACAATTTCACCAAAATATGTACTAGAATTAGTACTAGAAGGTGTTTTTTGTGCATATTTTTCAGGCTTGATTTGCTGAACTGTAAGACGAAGCAACCGAGGACAGAGAAGCACAACAGAATGAGAGTGAATATCTGGAAGTACTGCTCAGTATTAGACACAGAGCTCTGATGACCCATCAAATATTGAAGAAATGTCTGCTGGAACCATGAATTCATATTTCAGACAGACTTCCTCTAAGACTGTCCTCGCCAATGAATGAATATTTCATTTCAGAAAATAGAGTGGCCCTGAAAGGCACCATTACCAAACCCTAATGTCAGGGGGAAAACATTCTCCACATTTAGTTGAAAGTTAGGGTGAAATGATAAGAGCTGTCCATGCGTAACACAATCTGATGGGGTAATGCATTGGCATCACATTAGCATGACTGTATTTGACTGCATGGAGGCGTGTGTGTGTGTGCTCGCGTGTGTGTGTGTGTGTGTGTGTGTGTAGGTTTTCTCAAATGACTCACTTGAAAAACTGGGGAACTCGGAGCACAAGGGTTTTTCAATTTATCATCTTGCTCATCTGCTGAGAAGGAACAAAAGTCAAACATGTTTAAAAACTCAACTACACACACTCAGTGCATTAACGCAGAGCAATAAGATGACACTTTACAGTAGTGATCTAATTTTAGGCTGTAAAAGTAGGTAGTTTTTTTTCCTTTTTCAGGCTAAGAATATCCCAGTTAATACAGTTACATTCCTGCTGGAATACCGGGCACAATATGCATACATATAATTAAGGTTTTTTGCAGGTCTTTTATGTGTGCATGGGAAAGGCTCTTGGTCCACAAAACAACATTTTTGCAACTAATAAACAGAAGACAAGGCATAGGTTTGGTTACAGGGGCAGGCAGTGGTGTAAAGTACATATTTATATATTTCCATTTGATACAACTTTATACTACTCTACTACATTTATTTGGCTACAGTTCCTTGGCTGAAGATGGGTAATATTTTACTAACTAAACATATGATCACCTTATAATATACAATACATTGCAATTGAATAAACTAACAAACAGCATACCTATATAGTAGTTAAAAGTGGCTTCATTTTTTGGATTAAAACGCTGCTAACACAGTAATGTATTAGTGATAATATTCCATGCAATGATAAAATGTTAACAGGAGCCATATTCGTACAATATCCACTTTATTGAACAATAATATGTACAAAAACATATAAACTAACTTCAAAATAAATAAATACAAAGCATAATACCAGAAAGTTAGAATGATGAAGCTATGTAGCTGAAGGTTATGTCAGACAAAGCAGTCTTAACTCAAGCCGTCAGTTCAATGTGCTAGCTGGGTGGCTACGTAGAATAGAAATTGACGTTAACAACATCAACAGCGAGTGATATCGTGATATTGATTCATGCATGTGCAGTGAGCTTACACACACTCACTCTGTGCCTATAAAATACATATCAGAAGGGATTGAACCAACATGAACATTTGTTTCATCTTTGTTATCACAAGCCATAATATTAGTGTGTTTATTTTATTCTTCCTGATATATTCATATCACCCCTACTGTACGTAAATCTTTACCTACATGCAGCAAAAATGAATTGTTGGTGAAGTAATGTCCTTTTTTGAGGGTGTAGGAGCTGATACTGATTACACTGCAAGTAAACCGGTGTTTTAGAGTAGTCAGACTAATGCGACACATGCAAACACTTTATTTGATTTCCTGCTTTCAAACTGTTTTTTAGTGTGTCCATTAAAAAAAAGGAGTCACTGACACTGACGTTATAGTGACTGTCTATACTAAGAGGAGCAGGAGAGGTCACCCCTGAGTAACAACACCTGCAAAGCCTCTGCTTCTCTTCCTCCCTTGAATTTTTCCCTGCACAGAAAGAAAGACAACGAGACGGTGAGAGCTACAGACAGAGATGTCCGTGGTGTGGAAATAGTTAAAGCCATAAAGACGTACAGTACCTCAGCCCTGACCCCTTGCCCTCCTAGGTATCCCCCTGCGCAGAATTCTTATTCCCTACCAAACTGACAAAGTGTTTTTAATCTTTTCTTTCCCTCTCTCCTGGAGATTGGGGAAACAAAAATCAATAGCTCCTGGCAGGCGATCTAGCAGGCTGGTGAATTACAGGGTCTGCGCTGCAACCAGAGCGCTGCATCACAGGGGCCTTGGAATGAGAGACCTTGGGAGAGGCATCAGAGACACGGAGGTTGCAGGGTCACTCTGGGTCCGCAGTCTGAGGAGTGGGGTATTTACTGCCTCGGCCAGCTCGCCGCAATGAAAAATAACCACCACGCAGCACAGAGAGAGGGATGGCCGGGGTGAGAAAGATGGCGAGAGAGACAGATAAGACAGACATGAAGGAGGAGAGTGAGGCAGAGAGAGAGGTTGGTGGTGCATATATGAGCAGCTGAAGTCTTGAGAGAGTTTGCTGTGATTTGTGTGTGCTCCCGTCATGGGCTATGTGCAGTACAGGTATGATGTCAAGCAGAAGACTAATGTTTTTTTCTTTCTCTCTCCCAAATGGGAAATGATTCATTAGCGTTTGGTTATTTAGAACGTGGCAGTGCTGGCCGATCAATATGCATGGGCCCATCTGTCAATACATGATTTCTGCTGGTAATTAGCTGATGTGGGCCAGTGGTTGTGAATATTGCCTGGCAACTGACAGCCTGGTTGTTTCTGTCATCACTGGGGGGTGCACAGGTGGTAGTAGCTCACTGACGATCAATAAAATACTGTGCTTCAAGGCCCAAACCAGGTTCATAAAGACATCCTTCATGATAAAATATGGAGTAAAGAGGCATTTCTAAATTTTTATTCATCTCAGCATGAAGGAGGGTTTGGATTTATGCTCAAAAACCAAAGTCATTCAATCATAAAATCATAAATTATAACAATGAAAGTCAAAGTTTTACATAAACTTTGAACAGCCATTTCTGTAAACATACATTTGCTCCAGAGGTGGAGGCTGCATCTCAGGCACCATTGAGAAAATGTGCCAGATCACTCAATTATAACAACTGGAGACAGCTGGCAGCGAGACAATTAGGAGTGTGAAAATGATAATGATGATTATGATGAACAAAATTTTTAATTGCTTTGTTTTCAGAGCTAGCAGATATTAACAGGCTAGTATGCAACCTCCAGTGTGTCTGTGGCTAACGTCAGTTTCAGCACTGGTTCAGTTCAACAAGTGGACTGATTTTAACAATTATGAGATAAACTAAAAGGTTAAATGTTTCTTTATGGGATGAGAAAATCATCTTACTTCTAAGGTAAACAACTGAATTATCTGAAAAAATGTGTTGTCACCACAGATGGATTACTAAGTGGGCCTACCAGGAACAGGCAAACAGAAGAGGCTCTCGCCCATGGGCCCCTTATCCCCTTGGACAGGGGCCTCTGTTTGAAGTGACAGTTAACATTTGTTATTGGAAAGTCAATCAGGCGAATACAAAGTGACACAAAACGACCACAAAGAAACACAGAATGACCATATAGAGATACAAAACCACCATGAGGAGATGCAAAACTACCACAAAGAGACAAAACACGACTCAAAATAAATACAAAACAACCACAAAGAGACACTTGACGACCACGAAGAGACACATAACGACAACAAAGAGAAACAAAGCAATGACAAAGAGGTGCAAAATGACCACAAAGAGATGGGAAACAACTGCAAACCACCGTGTCAGTCTGGGTGTCCTGCTTCAGTGTAGGAGGAGTGGGGAGCCTTTTACATATCTGTGTCGAGGAGGCCACAATCAGCGGTCACAAAGCAGAGCTTTTCTTCACCATCACTCCATCCAGTCACACCAGCAACATTTGAACCTTTTGAACTTCTTACAGTTAATCAACTAAACCCAGACGCCAAATTAGACATATTGACTTTGTTTTGTTTCTATTTGTTTTCTGTTACGCGAGTTACAGCACTATAAATAGTTTATTGAACTGCACCATCTCGTGTCAATAAAACAATGCCATTCATTGAACTCTAAACATTAAATCCAGTGAAATTTGCCTTTACTCGAAAGCAATTTCTCTTCGAGTGCTACACCTGAGCCCTTAAGTGTGTTATATTCCTTAATTTTATCCTCATAAAATGAGTCTAAGTTCATAAGTTCACTCAAAGAGAGAAGGCAACAAGCAGAGGTTGTGTAAGCGCCTGCAGAAGGATGCCTCTCTGTCTCTCATTGGCATTTGCATATTAGAGTGTTTTCTGGGGAAAATGAGCTGTAGAAATTAATTCAGGATTAATTGGTGCCTTTATCTCGTTAGGACAATCTAATTTAGGGGATGATGGAATTGTTTAGACTCCCTTTTGCATAATTGGATTGCGGTGAATGGCTGTCATTACCGTCTTTTTAGCATCGTCTGTGGGCCCCCTCTCTCTCTTGCAGGCCCCAGCCTCATAAAGAGCGATGATGTGTTACGCCAGTGTTTTGCTAACCCCTGAAACACACCAACCATGCTGCAAGAGGCAAGCATGTGGCTAACCACGCAACAGTGATTAACTCTCTTTTCAGAGCCATTAGCATTACAGCGAGCAGCACGCTGTTGTGGAGATTTTATATGAACACATAAGCATGTGGCTAACAACACGGCGATCATCGACTGTTAGAGACTGCGATTAGTCTCCGCCGCTGTCATGCTCTGTGGTTTGTGGTCCTGACAGCATAACCTGACCCCCCAGAGGAGCTGGACACAACATCTCAAAATTTCTCAATGCTTTTTGAGAGGCTTTTATTTTATTTTATTTTCTTGTCCAGCACATTTCCGACACATTTCGCCCTTTCATTACTTCCACAATATCTCTGAGACAGCTTGCAGTGGGCTGTTTTTTTTTTTGTTGTTGTTTTTTTTTTCAACGTGGGATGAAAATCAATAGGAGAAGAGCAAAGCTCATGTAAAGGATCACTCACTGGAATACCTGATCTTCTCACTTCAACAACATTGATGTAACTATGGAAACAAGTTCCCAAGATGAACAGGGATATGCCCATCTCCTGACAAAAGGCTTTCTTATATCTCTCCCAGCCAGTTACCCTATAGCACAACGCAGGAGAAGCTTATATCTGCTGCTCCCCGCTATGATACCATCATCATTTTTCTGAAGGCACAAATTGTATAGATATTATTCTGCGGGCCGCTCTCTGGTAAACAAGGCAGAGTGAAATCTAATCTATGGTGCTGATACTCAGGCTGTGCCAGGCTAATTGAGTTGATGTAGTCTGTCCCTGGAGGAGCTGGACATACAGTAAAGACAGACTCTATCAAGTCATATAGCTCATGTACTGTACTTACTGGAGGTGACTTGAGTTTATATTGTCACAGCCGTCAATGGTCGGCATTGCGCATGAAAGTACAGGTTTCCACTGATTAGCCGCATGCTGTTATGAGGAATAAACTGCAGAAAAGAAACAACACGCTACTGCATCTTTTCTTATGTCTGCCGTCATTCTCTGCGCGCTCCCTCCCCATGTTCGTGATGCATACTGTGTCATGCTTTTGATGCATTTTGGCCCCCCTCTTCTCGTCTAGTGCCATTTCCATTCTTTGCATAAATGCAGTCTAACAGTATTAAGTATTCATGCGTGTTGTGGAAGGTGGTGCCTGTCCTTCAGGGTAAGTGTCAGGCCTGCGTGCGGCACAAGAAAAGCCCCGGGGAGAGGAGAACATTAGGATCCATCAGCCTGACAGACAAATCATTCTCTCATGTAAACATAAATATGAGGGTATGTTTCCACCGCCATCCCACTATCTGTTGCTAGGCTACCTTGCATTAAGCAGTGTAGCTGTCCCTGTTCATTTTGCTCCAGGGATTCCAGCAATACCATCATATAACCTGCTGAGTCTTAATGAGAAGGCCTGCTCATATGAGTGGATATGAACATGGTGAGATGTGAAATTTATTCAAAACACAGGAATTCAGCTGTCTGTCAGCGTAGAGTAGCGGCATGGAAATGTTTATGAATTTGAAGTGTTTTGGAAAAGAAGCTTTGAGGGAAATATTTCTCTGCCTCTGCACAAACACACCTGACACAAGAAAAGGTCACAATGGATCAACACACACACATACACACACACACACACGCATGCATGCATGCATGCACTGATGCAACACACACAGGCTTATACACTTGCTTAGGCACGCACACACACACACACACACACACACACACACAATAAACAATATGTGACGCTGAGCTCCATAAAGGTCATTTGTTGTTGAGAAATCACTGATCCCCAAATGCATTAACAAAGTCAATTAACTATTCTCCGCGACAAAGAAGAAAGGAACCCATCTCCAATAAAAATAGAGCACCGAGCGTCGTCCAAGCACCCCCACAATTACAACAACTCTGCGTCCCCAGATAATTATGTGAGCCATAAATGGGGAGAGAAAGACAGTAGAAGGCAATGGTCACTGAGAAGAAAGAGCAGGGAGATGAGGGAAAGGAGCGCCAACAGCTGGTTTGAATAGATTGTGTGCGGGATGAATTAAAAAGTTGAACCTTTCCCTGGCCGTATTCAGATGTCTGCCTCTGGGTGATTAATCATGGCCGTCAGGACCTGTAATCCTTTTCAGTGGGAAACAAATGCAGCCACTGTCCTCTCTTCTCCAAAAGCGCCCAGGGCCCAGGGCCACCAGCCCGCCTGCCTGGTCACAATACCTGAACCACAGAGAAGGCACCCTGGGGAGCAGGAATATGTGGACACACTGTAATCTGCTCCAAACATGAAGCGATGAACAAAAACGCCGGATTTCAACAAAATTGTATGGCACCCTTTATTGGTTTTGTACATCCTTTTTGTATCTCGCAGTCAATAGTTGAGGCAGGTGGCACAACTGCAGGTCCAACTGGTGAAATGTAAATGGGAGCAGCTACGGGGAGAGAGAGGAAGAAAAAAAAAAACACCTTTTGAGCTGCAGCATCCTTTAAAGAAGAACGGATTTAAAAGGAGCCTGTGAATGGATTTCAGATGACAGAGGAGCTTTCTCTCTCACTGTTATCAGACCTCTTCTGCTTGCAGCTGCTGTAGTCAGTGAACTTCATGTCACGTTCCTACATGGTGGTAAACAGCTGATCCAGTTCAGAAAAGACAGTGAGAAAGTCAAGAGCCAGCAACATTGAGAGCCCGGGAGAAGAAAGTGTGTCATCAGCATAAAAATAGAAGCCTGCTAACGAATTCCTAATCATATCCCCCATTTCCTCGAGGGGCTATGCTAAAGAGGTTAAAACACCAGCCGGTGGATGAGAATATGTGGCACATTAGCTCTAGAGATTATTTCTTGGCATTCCAAAGGTTTTCCCTGTTATTGATTGCTAAATTCACCATTATCTCCACAGAACTACAAAACATGACTACTCTCTGTGCAGCCATGTATCCTTTCTGCAAATGTTAAAAGCCCAATAATGGAGGGTAATTTCTCCTCAATTTCTAACACTAGTGAGGATATCAGGGCTGCTTTGCGCCTACTTTGTCAATCAATCAAGTGAAAATAATATCTTAAAAGCAGAATGCACCACTTACACATCAAAGGCAAGGGAAAAGCATCAATCTTGACTTAAGCTCGACTGAATCAAGTAATGCCTGTGTGGCTTTTACGAGTGAATAAATTGAATGCCCTTCAAAAGAGAGCCCCCATACCGATTCTAATGGTGTATATGGCCTCAGAGTAATCACCTAAAAAAACTTAGTATTAAAAAATCCTTTGTATCCAACAAAAGGCAAATGTCAGTGTTCCCACTGAGTGAAAGAGTGCTTTTATATGTGTGAAAGGTTGTGAGGGTAGTAATTTAGCGCGCCTGCAGAAGGTGGTGTATGTTGGCAGCATGGCAGACTGTGGAGAATGGGCCATGGCCAGCCGTTTCCAGAGCCTTTGTGTGTCTCTGTTTGACCAGGCGTCTCCTGGTCCACAGGAGCACAGCTTCAACACATCTAGCAAAGGAACAAAGCAGCCATTATCAGCCCTATCTCATCCCCACCCTGCCTCGACTCACTGACACCCAGGGACAAACAGTGGCAGGGCTCAGCTGCTCAGCTTTGCTGGGGGACTCTGAAGCGGACACTGAAGCGGACTGGGAGGTCCATTAAACTCATAGGCGACACCTTAGCTGTGGACAAACATCAACACAATAGCATGCGGCGCTGGTTGCCACGGAGATGGGAGAAAACAGAGTACAGCGCCAGCGGTGACAAAGAAAGGGAGGGGTCAGGCATCATGGGCCACTGGCAATTGAAAAGCCTCTGCAAACTGCCCTGCGAAACACAACACCCTTTTTATGTTGTGTCACAAACACTGTATACTTAAAGCATCCATTCAGTTACACGTAAAGAATTTCATTAGCAACAAATCAGCTGCATGCAGGATCTCCATCAAGACAAGAGTCTACAATAACAGTGTTTGCTAACAAGAGTGAAAAAGACTGAAGCATATGTGCAGTTTCAAGCTTGATGTAACTCTACTTTTATACTAGACGCTTTAAATATCAGTGGATCTCATGTTAGGTAATAAACACTGCACATTCCTTCAGTGAGTTAAAACATGCCTGCTTTGCAGCAGACTTACTGTAAACCCGATAGAGCAGTGATTCAAACACTTCAGCATGTATTTAAACATTTACATTTCACTTTTCTGACGTCACCGGTCAGTGAAGACCAAGGACCCTTAGATTTATATTACATTTACATTATGGTATTTGTAAGTGTTCAGATAAATTAAAATAAATAAATTATAAACACTCCTATGGGTTTTCAAAAGTACCACACGGCATCACAAGGCAAAGAGGTGCAAGATGAAGAATAATAGAAAATTAATTTCATTCAGGGTTGTGCTTTTCTGTCGATATGATGGAAAGCTGAATAAATTAAATATTCGATGATTTTTTTTAAAATCCAATGGAAAAAATCTAAATAAAACAATTGTCAAACTGCTAAAAACAAGGCAGTTTTTTTTAGACAGAAAATACATGTCGTGACCACTGACATTATAAAGAATGGACAGCGCATGTTTGACGTCACTCACAGGTTTCTGAAGAGCCGTTTTGAAGCTCAGAGTGTATTGGCTCTGGCCGCCGCCATATTGTTAGTCCTGTTTCTGCCGCCTCCCGGCTAATCTAAAATCTAATCTAAAAACGCCTGTTTGCTCAAACAAGCCGTCTATAACAGCACCCACCTGTCAATCAAAGCGGCCATGCTGTTTAATTCTGTGATTGTTGTGTTGTGTTGTTGTGCTGTGTAATTATGCGTAACTTTAAGCCTCAATATAATTCAAATGGGTGAGTTAAAAAAATAAATAATTCGCCCTCAGTACAGTTGTCATGAACGGGCAAATTAGCTAGAGAGAGTTTTTTGTACCAGGCTGCTTATTTATAACATTTTATAACATGTTTATTTCTGTTGTGAAGCTGGATATTTTAATACGGCCGCTTATGGAGACTGACTCACTTCTGCAGCCAGCCTCAAGTGGCCGTTTGGGGAACTGCCGTTTTGGCACTTCTGCAACTGGCTTCATTTCCCAGCCATGGAGGTTGCCGCCTGGCCGTGACAAACACACATGCTAATGTTGTGCCATCAGTCTGTTAACAAGAGTTGTTTTTGTTTGTTAATGATGGATGTCGTACATTTCCAACTGCTCTGACTTTGTTCTGACCACAAATGCAGCTCAGAATGTGATCGATACTTTCCGATTTTATACATAAACTGTTAAAGTACAAATGAGTGCGGCGAAGACAGAAAAGCTCAAAGCCATTTGCAAAAAATTTGTGCACACGTAGCGTTTACATGTTTCTGTCATTACCTTCAGTGTGTGTTTGATTTGAATGTTTCAAATTTAGATCACTGAATTACAAAACCTGACATTCTCACAGACAGACATAAACTAAATTAAAGGCTGTTTGTTGTATATTTGGTGTCATAACATTGTGTTGGTTGTGTTTGTGTAATGTGTTTCATGTTCAAGTTTACAAATCACTTGGTCACTAAGGTGGGTACTTGGATTATTTGCAGATTTCACGTCCATTAAATTATTAAATTTTCTTGCTGAATCAAGAAATGCCAGTCATGATATCAATATATCATGAAGTATTTACACATGAATGTAGTTTTGGTTTTGCCTTTAGATGATCATTCCAACTGTAAATCCAATTCAAAAGATGTGTGGGCCAAATTAAATTGGACGTGTTAGCTGAGAAAGCAAATATGCTGGAATTGATGTGAAAATTGGCCACATATTCAACGTTTCATGCTTTTATTCAGCACAAACTGAATGTGGTGATTTATGGTGCTTTTCTGCATCACAAGCTTTTGCTGTTCAAGCCTGCTTTCTTTCTCTTTTTCACTTATGACCTGCAAATAAAACCCATTGATACAATCATCACCTCTAACCTCTGAATCTGACAGCATGTCTCCTAAACGCTTATAAGACCCTTAAAACCAAGTCGGTTTCTCTCTCTCCCTCTATCTTTCTTCCACCTGCACTGCTTATATGCACAGCTCTTCCTTCTCTCCACCTGCCTGAGCTGCTGTGGCCTTGTCTGAATCCTCTGAATTCCCAGTCCACTGCAGTGTATCCGCCTGGAAACACCACAGATGCCAGCACTTGGTATGTTGCAAAAAAACAAGGAACGTGATGGGATGAAGATGTCAGTTATGGCAAATAGAACTCTGTCACACTCTTATAACATCTCTGTCGCTGATTATCAGACCGGAGACTCGAACACACACACTCACTCACACACCAACAATGTCGGGCTGATAAACAGAGGCGTGAGAGGAGCTCTGAAGGAAGCAGATGACGCAGACTTGGAAATTAAATATGATGTTTTGGTGAAGAGATATTGCCCTCTGACATCATAAACACAAAAATAAGGCAAACAGTCTTTTTGAGTTTTCTCAACTTTGAGGCCAGCTAGTTGTGTTCGGACATTGTCAGACTCAGAATTGATGCAGCAGAAACAAAGATATCGTCTTTTTTTATTGCATGCATTCGTCCTTGTAAAAATCTGACACCTATATTACCCAGGATGCAACTAATTCGCTGACAGTATCATCAGAGATTCGGGTGTGTTATAGCGGCTAATGTAGCCTCGAGTTGCTAGCCTCAATCAGAGATTGGTGCCGATATGCTCACGTCTTTCTACCTCAACACCTCCAGATTTTATGATGTGTAAAATCTGGAACTTCCATTGAAGTTTTCTAACATTTTATTATGATCCAGACTTGAAAACTAATCTTATTTTCAAAATAAACACCACTACAACTGCACGTGTTAATTTGTCAATTCAGTTACAGCGGATTCATTAAAAGGAGAGGGGGGTCTTACTGAGGCTGTGTGTGCACATGGCCCAGATTTCTGTGCTACACCGCTGTGAAGAGACATAGTGCAGAGTGCTCTGAAAAAACAACAACCTAAGGACCCGGCATTGATTTCATATCTAATTTATTTCAGTCCAGACAGGGGTTTGAGCGAAGGGAGGGTCTTAAGCACTTGGGTTGTTTTTCTTGAGTCCTTCGGGGTGGGAGGGAAGGATCATGGGGTGAAGAGTCAAGGGGAGGACAAGGTGACTGATTGAGCTGAGGCATTAGGTCAGCGTCGGGCAGCTGAATCAAACCCAACCAAGACCCTCCTCACAACTAACTATGATCAAATACATCATCCGGCTCTGTCAACACATGTGTCCAGCTGGACGCTATATCACTTCCACATGTGCGTATGGACTGAGCTACACAGCAACACACATTAGCGGGCTTATCAGCATGCAGCTCAAAGCAGAGCACTGACAAAAGCAGCGTTTCGACAGAATAATGGATGCATGAAATCAATCAGTGAGTTTCAAAAGGTCGTCATGTGCAAAGAAACCATATCATCTCTAAAAGGGTCCACAGAAAAGAAATCCAACAAGAGGACATTAATTGGAAATGGGTGAACACGAGTTAAGTTGTTTTAAAATTCAAAACGTGTGTGCTTTATACATTAGCCAGATAATTAATGTGCTGCAATCATCACTAGTCACTATTGGGATGAGAATTAATCTACACCAATAGCTCCATTTCAAAGAAAATGTATCACAAAGTGCATTTCTTTTCAGTGTTCTTCCAACATTCATCCACAGTATTTTCAATACAGAATTCAATTATGCGGAACACCTGAGCAAACAATATCTCACAGCCAATTATTCAGCGCCTTGGAAACCATTGGCAAACAAATTAGCAATGTTAATGTGAGAGACTGTCTTGATATTTTTGGCTGCGTGTGCTTACAAAAGGCAGCAGCACAGCCCCCCCCTCCTCGCACACACACACTCCAGCTTTTTGCGCTATTGTTGACTGATGAATTAAACAGATTGGACTTGATTTGAGAATAAGAAAGGAAATTTCAGGTGTCAGTCTGCCCCCTCTTCCTCAGACGAGAGTCATCTTCAGACTGCGATCACCAGTTTCCGCGTTCATTATTGTCAAAAGCTTCTAGATCATAAAAAATGATGTTTTTGACTACAGACAGCCATATTTCAGCTTCAGTTTGAGCAGTGCTATTCTGGTTGACATTTCAGCTTCCAGATAGAACAATGAAAAGCTACCATGAGATATCTTGGCAAGGCTATTGCCCTGTGTATTGATTGGGCAGAGGCCCAACATCCCCTCACTAAAAAGAGATTAAAATATCAGACTTGTCTAAGACATTTATGGAGTCTGTGACCTCAGCCAATGCTAAAGTGGAGTACATACATCATAGTCCATCTCTGTGAGCTACACTGAGTCTTGAGTAGCACTGACAGAGAGAGGAGAGAGGCTGTACATTCAACTGCACCTTCATGGGCTGATGCAGGAGGGATTTAGCTACAAATCGTGGGTGTAAATCAACTTACTGTTGCTGTTTCATTAAAAATTCACACCACGTCGTTGCATGTAAATGTTTGACACTGTGAGCTGTTGTCTGGGATGCTTCTCTTACACCTTCTTTTTTGGTTGAAATGGATGAGATAGATTCTGTGGGAAAGGCAGGGAGACAAAAGCGTGAAAGATGTGTGTATCCATTCACAGCTCCAGAGGACCTTCATTACAGAGCAAGCAGGTCCTGTCAACGTCTTTTCATTACATGGTCCCATATATCCACCCCTGGTGTCCAAACGGTCCGCTCTGTCGCCTGTCAAGAAAAGGCACTCTCGGGGAAAGTCCTCCTATCTCCCCGATCCCCCTCACCACGCCTGATTCCAGACTGCGAGGCGGGAGAGGCCAGGCAGAAAGGGAGGAATCGTGTTTGCCATCAACAGCTCAAGAGAGTAGCATGGCAGCAAGATTGATGACACCCTCCCTGAAAGTAACAAAAGAACTCCTGTGCACGAGGGCCCGCTTATGGGGCTTGATAGAGTTGTCATCCTCTTAATAAACAGCTCTGATATGTCAGCGGCAGTGGCAGCAGGGACTACACCATGCTCACCCACCAAGCCATGGGCAGGACCACCTACTGGCATCACAGCACACACAACCATGGGCAGTCTCTCCATGTGGAGGCCCCTGTGGGCATTAGCAGGGCAGTTACAGGAGAAGAATGAATAAACGTCAAAAACATCCCGGTCTCTTCATTGTTGTGCAAGAGAGACTGAGAAAAAATCCTGTTTTATCTGCGTGAAATAAACAAGTGGCATTTTTTTTATTTTGAACTTCATGAATACGAGAGAACAGAGTCGGCTCCAGATCAAATTAAACAGGCAGACAGTAGGCTGTGTGCTCACAATACAAATAAAACCCACAATATTCTCAGTTTACAGCAGGCATGCACAAGAGTGCTACTACTGTAAGCATGACAAGAACAAACAGGACATTACAAGTTGATTGTACACAATACAAAAAACGTAATCCTAAAAACTTAAACCTAATGTCCACTGAGATCGACACACCAGCAACAAAAAACAAAACAAGAATGACTAAAGTAACTGTTAAAGCAGCATTATGTAGTAAATGGTATTTTTGCAATTTAGCGGCTCAAGTTTCAAAGTGTAAAACCACAGTCATGAATATAAACAGATGTACACGTCCATTTGTTATGATCATATTACTTATGATCAAAAACTAGCGAGTGGACAAGTTTGCTAACAGTCAAGCATCATTGTTGAGGTAATCGTTTACTACCTGGGGACTGTGCTAGGTTTATTTAACTTGACTGATTTGCACACACTCAGAAGTATTTTTGTTAGATTAGGTTGCTGGATTAGGAGTGCTATTTAACTGGTTTTTAATTAAACTGATTTAATTTCATTAAGATAGCTTAGACTCTGATTTTTAAAGAGTCCTCATTTGGTTATATTTATTTGTTGGTTTGAACAGCAACCGCCCTTTGTTCCTCTTGTAGATACCTCACCTCTTTTTGCTGTTATAATTGATCTGAAATCCAGAAAATAAATAACTTTGTTTAACCAAGAACAACTGGTTTACGTTACAAGCTGGGGCGTAACACATACTCATGGAGCTGTTGCTACATTACTATCATAATACAGCCTGGTAAGTGACCCAAGCTTATTTAAAATGCTTTGATGACATAGCTTGAAATTTTACGTCAGTGGTTAACGTTAAAAGCTGAACTAATCAGACAGCTGACAGTTACTACATTTTTTACTGTCAGATCATAATGTGATTCACAAATGTGTGCTGTGTTGAAATGCTCATTCTAAAGAACCCGAGGCGCTTAAAGTTTGACATGTTCACGTCTCTCTGGTCAATATGAAGCTGGAGCCAGGAAATGTTAGCTTAGCATAAAGACTGAAAAACAGGTAAAAAAAAGAAAACTGTCCAGCATATAATCCACAGGCTAGCTGTTTTCATCTGTTTAGGTTAAAAACTATGAAAAACCTAATCATATTAATGTTGTATATCAGCTTTTATAAGACCATTTAAATTTCTATTTTAAACTGTGGTTCATAGGAGCATCTGTGGATCGGTGGATACGAATCTTAATTTAAAAAACAAAAACAAAATAAAGGCAGCAAATTTTATCAGCTGTTGACATCCCGTATGAATTCAAGAGACCAGCATGACACAAACACACAAATTCATGCCAAGAAAATGGAGCAAAAAATCATTTTATATAGTCTGCCACTTACAATATTCACTTATTTTTCACCAGAAACGTTGTTGTCTCTGTCACGATTCAATCTGCAGCACACTCCCCACACGCTGTATAATACCTAGTTAAAGCCAGCAGGGTGTGAAATGGTATTTGGAAGTAAATGAAACTGACTATGAAACAGTGGAGTTGGGAGATATTGCCATGTCAAGATGACAGACAAGTCCTGGAATGGAGCAAAAAAGTTATTATCCCAAAGAAGAGCAAGGCTGGATTAAATATAACCCATGATGCCTCACGCTGCTCTGCCTTCATCCTCGCTGATACCGGAGAGAGAGTATAGACAAAAATCACAAGAAAGGCAACAACCTGAGCTGCAGCTCGTGCTCCTGCTGATTTTCATTTGAACAATCAATAGTATTTCATGCTGCCGTGCCAATAAGTGTTATTGCAAAGTGTTTGGTTATTGATGCTCCATATAAAGTGTTTTGAAGGAGCTTTAGAGGAACGCAATCCCTCGAGGCTCCTCCTGGCCTGATTTACAGCTGAACCGATGAGTCACAGAGGACATGCTGGGCATTGAAATAGCGACAAGTATGTTGTCAGCCTTATTAATTTTTAAGGTAGAGTGTTGTCCTGTGGTTTGTAGAGGACATGATGATATATGACGGCCAAGGGATCGCAGGGGTTAGGGTCTAATTGTTAAAGGGTTGAATGGGGTAAAAGCGAAAGATGTGCGAAGGTTTATTCATCAACTCTCTGTGCTGCAAACCAGGAGGTGAGTTTTAAAGTTTGTCGTGCACTTACTCAAAATCCTTTTCTGAGAATATACCGTTACACAATACAGCTCCAGTGGAGGAGTCAGAAACATCCTTCATTTGTATATTTAATTTCAAAAATCCCTCCTTTCTACATTGTATTGATATCATTGCTAAAATAGCACCACTGTACCCTGCACTGTCTGTTCAGTTTCCTCTGGAGGCTTTCAGTCATGATTTGACAAGTGTGTGGTGAATAAATATACTCTACTGTTAAATCACAGGATTTCACTATAAATGTTGGTTTTGTATGAAGTTCTTTAGTTTTAATATTTCTCTGTTGGGTGGATGTTGAGTCCAATAAAGAAAAATGTACAGATTAAAGGGGGGAAATGACACTTTGGCTGCCCAGTGGTTCAAAATAGAAAGCGTGGAGCTTCTGTCAGATGAAGTCCTATGATTGGTAGCTGCTGCCCTCTGCTGGAATATCGAGAGACTCTCTGAAACCAAAAAAAATCTCTGTTTCACAACAATACCAGCATCCCTGTTGCATATTTCAATCTTTATCTGTAGTTTTAATTAATAATGAGACTAAAGCTACTTAACCTGTAGCATTGAGAAACCTGTAGATGGTCAGTGTTTCATAGTGTTAGTGAATGTTCACATAGTTCAGTGATTAGCCCTCCAACTACTATTATATTTTACATTATAACATACTCACATTTTTTTTTCCTTATCTTTTATTTTACTGTGTACGTGCACTGAGAGAGTGAGAGTCTCCTGAGCACGTAAACATTGAATTTCATAGTGGCACTGATGAAGAAACTGTATTTAACGTGGATCGGTCACATCATGGCCGATACCCGTTCCGCGCCATCAGGTCAGTGTCAATGCTGATATGAGTCAGGTGGATCAGATTATTGCATGTGCAGTTAAATTTAATGAGGAAGTCTTTTTGGAGAAATCCATCCAGGCATCCATTTTCTGTGACTGTGACCAGTTCATCACAGGGCTCGAGAAAAACAACCATTCAAGCTCACATTCACACCTACGGGCAATTAAGAGTCACCCGTTATCCTGCATATCTTTGGACCGTGGAAGCAGAAAGGCCCAGGCTGGGGTTTAAACCAAACTTTGGTTCAGATGTTCATGTTTCCCATGAGCACGTGAATGCACCAGCTAGGAAAAGCTCCTAAAACAGCTCCTGCTCTCATAACCATGTGACGATAATGTAACCTTGATGAAGTAAAAACTAATACAGGATTTCTCACTGTTGTGGATGGTTGCGGTTTTTCAAGCAAGTTTCAAGGTCCTGCATGTTGATTTTCATGTTGTTAAATGATCACGAATAAATGGCTTCATGGCACGAGGGCTGGAGTGTACAACCAGGCTAATTGACTTGAGTGAATTAGAGGTTAAATATAATTGAAAAATAAATATGTTAATAAAATGTTTGATAAACAATCTGTAAAGTGATTCATTAAAACTGCATTCAAATCATGCAATGCAAAATAAAATATCAGTAAAAAGATAATAGTAATGATGATTAAATTACCAATAAATAATTCATGACTTATCTAATTACACAATCAGATGTCTTAATGTCTTCTCATCATATTGCTTTCATGGTTTAGTCACGGCTCTGTTTACAGAGGGTGTCACATTCAAAATAAATCAATGTCCCACCCAGAGATGTAGCAGGAGCTCTTTTTCTGTCCAGTCATCCCTTTAAATGCTGATTAAATTAGAAAATACTGCATCATTGTCGGCATCAAGAGGACTCTCTCATGAAGCCACTCATTTTCTTTGTTATGTTTATCTGCTTCATGATAATCAGTAAGATAAGGTGAGACGGGGACAAATTCATTGCAGGAAATCTCCTTAGAGTCTTTTCAGTTTTATTATGAAATGAGTGTCATCGTACTGATAAGACTTGTCACATCAGACTCCTATAGTATCAGCAAGTCTCACACTCTGTACTGACACATTCTGGTTGAAATGTCTACAGCACATTACATTATCCTGAGTTTGAGAGATATTTCAGAGTGTAAAAATGTGATAAGTGTCTCAGCTTTATGACGAAGGCTGGTTACACACACAGCAAATTATCCTGTTGATGTCATTTTTACATAAATAGCCACTCACACCCTTTAAACCCCACCGCTTACTGTTATCTCCATAAGCCCCCATGGTAAGATGTATGTAAGAGTATGTAAGAGTCTCGTCTCTTTGGTTACCAGTGGTATCCTCTCTAGTCCACAATTCACAGAAAACTCACGACAGACTGGTGGAGCAGCTTGCATGGTGCCTTCAGGCAAATGTGACAATGATGAAGCTGTGAAAACTCAACATGTTTTGTCTCAGAACGACAAGTCGCTTAATATGAGCTGTGATTTCATCATCCAGCAGGAACACAACCTGACACTTCACATGTATGTATTTAACAATGTGTGCTTTAGTTTCAAATGGAAGGACAAACTAAGATCAGATCAGATGTTGAATTTTTGTTATGTAACAATCCAAAATCAATGTTTTTAAGAAGATTGTAATGAGAGAGTCATTAGAGTTTTTGTTTGACATGTTTGAAGTATTTGTGTAATGTAATGCATACAAGTGTAACACAGTTTACCACATTGAAATTAACTTAATTTTGCCAAATAATCTCAACTCAAAGTATATTTTAACCCCACAGTCAAACAACTTTAATTTGCTTCGCCATTGTCTCCAAAACACATATGCACATGCGAGTAAACACACATGTGCAGTGTTGTCTGGATCAAATACTAAAATTGTATTTCAATTTTGCATTTATTTCTTTTTATTTTGGGGCGCATGTTTTGCTGTTTGTATGTTAAAAATGTCTGCTATTGACAGCAAGAATTGATAACTTGGCAACAGTTACTGGCAAGCCCTGTATTGATGAGCTTTATGAGAAATAAATATTATGAAACTTTCCATCAACCGTACTTTGTCTTTTGGTCTTACCTGTTTTTGTACAGAGCAGGCAGAGGGAACATCCTCTTCCAGTCCGGTCTCCTGATGATCCAGTGTTAAGGATGCCACAGAAAGCCTGAAGAAGAACTCCATCTTCATCTTTGTGTGCTGCTCTGGAGGCCATCAGGTGGTGCTGTACATCCACTGAACTGCAAAACAAAACAGCAGCAGACGGTTGCTCAGTTTATTTCAATTTAATGATGTACTAATTTATATTGTTACAGAAAGCAACACATGTATTCACATTGGTCACAAAGGAATTAAATGTGATTCTGTGTCAAAGTCAATATTGAAATAGCGTAATATTTTGTCTCTGTATTCACCTGGCACACATCCTGTTCACCAGTTTGAATCCAGGCCACAACGCTACAAGAAGGTTGTAGAAGGGTGTTTTACAGTTAATTTCTGCCTCTCATGACTCACAACGACACCACAATACACTACAACAACATTCTTGGTCAGAGCCTGCTGCTTTAGTGCTTTAGAGCTTTAGTGGGGACATCCTCTGTCATTAGAAGCAGGTTTAAACCAGCTCCTTCCACCGGTCCCAGATGGTCCAGCGTGGTATTTTAGCCCAGGGACCCAAAGATCAGACAAACCCCAGTCAGTGAACATCCTGGGGAGTTCATTGTGAACTAGGACAAAGTCTGAAATGGGAAGAAAAGGAAAACATGTGGAGGAATCTCTGTCCCTTGATCCAAGCTTCTTTGATATAAAAGTGTGTGGGTCACTGTGAGAGAAATGTGTTTTCATTGATGCACTGGCATCAATTTCCTTAACACCATAGGCTGATGTATGTCCCTTTACTCCTGGTGGTCCTTGTCCCTGTCAAGAGTAATTTTAAAATGGCCATGTAGCAGCTGGACTTTCAAAAGCAGGAAGCTTGAGGCAGAGGTGAAGTACAGACCAACCAGGTGTTTATTTCACCCACAATGACATGAAGACAATACTCACTACATACTTTTCCATGTAAACCACTGTGGTCCACGGACAAAGTGTGCCCCTGACAGCAGCAGCTTTTGTTGGAAACTGGCAACCTTATATAACCTGCCACTGGCAATTGAGTTTAGGGGAATATGTCCCTCACCTGATATCAAAACTTCACAAACACAACTGGCAATTAGCCTGCATGATTTTACTCTTTGTTAGGAAATCACAGAAACCCTAATCAGCAGATTAAAGTCCACCCCCACCCCCACACACACAATAATTAGCACATGGTATCTAGGAACCTTTAAATTAGCGCTCACGTACCCTGTGGACTCTTTCAGGCCGAACACCCTGGAGAGGAGACACAAAAGAGGTGAGTGACCTGAACACAAATATTGCTTTATTTATAATATTGCACAATCAAACCACGGTTAACACCATCATGTCGGTTTAAATTTACCACAATGAGCACATTATGCTAAGGTCACCAAACTAGTTAAAATGACAGGAGCAGCACAAAATCTACAAAACACACATGCAACAATCTGAATTAAACATTGACCCCTTTGCTTTGTGCCTTATTTCTTTTAACAATTACTACAAAATAGTAGTAAAGAAGTAGACCACAACAACAGACCTGTTCATTCATGCCTCCCTGCAGGATCACCCTTACTTAAAGTTATCTAAAAGTCAAAGCAAGCTTTATGCCACAAGGTTGATGGTTCTCTTGCAGAATAAGGCCGGAGGTGACCGTCTTTAGCATTGATCATTTCAGGTTGCTCTGCAGCCACAGAAGGTATCCAATCGGACCGGTGCCACCTTTAAGCTTTAGATCTCAACTACATCTGTCTCCTTGCTGCCATCGTGAAATGAACCAGTACCCAAATCTTGTCTGAGTGTTTTACATCCGCTCTGTACAAGAGCTGGGAAAACAAAACACTAAGAGGAAGGCTCACTGCAAATCCATGATAGTTTCAGGGGAAACATTTCTACCCTGGTGGAAGTGGTCTCCTCAACAAGCACCAGGCACTGAGCATGAAAGTAATGTGACTCATATGCCATGGCCTTTACAGTTACATGCTCTCAACCCACTTATGGATCATTTTGGACCTTTGTTAGACAGCACTCCATCATCAAAAAGCCCAAATGAGGGTATATCTTTTGGAAAAATGGTGTTCATCCAAACAGAGTTCATAGACATGAAGAATCTTTGCTAGGAAGCTCCGAAGTCATCTGTACTGCCCTACCACAAAAAGCAAGCGTTCACTCAAAACTGAGTTAAGACCAGATGTTTGGTGATGTTTGTTTTTACCACATGAAATATTAATATTCCACATACTTGCATGACTTCAATGTAGAACTTGACAAAAGTTTGTAAAAGCTAACAAGCTAAAGATAAGCTAGCTGGTGAGACAGCTACAGCTAGCTGTGGCTAAAGCTTTTTGTTTTCCTGTAACAGAAAACTATATTTTAGTAATTCTAAAATGACATGGGACTGTTAGTGTGACTGTAAATCCAAGTATGACAAAGTTAACAGCAGCTAATCTGACTGTTAAAAATGACTATGAAAACCACCATTAGCCTCTGACCTCTTAAAGCTTTAAAGGTTTTCTTCTGCGTCCTAAACATTGCGCAGAGGTTAAAGGCTTTAACTTCACAATTTATGTACATAATTTGATTTATCTTACTGTTACATAATTTGTCTAACCAGCTTTAAACCATAAACTTGATTTTTCTTTGGTTACAGAGCTGTCTTTGTAGGGCAGTGTGGGCCTATATAAACACACTGAACACAGTAAACAATTATATTTAACTGATAAAGTGCGATAATTGTGCTATTAATAAATCAAACATATTTATCTCAAAGTCACATTCCTTGTGTGTGCACACATGCCTAACCAATAAAAGTAATACTGCACACTAATGAATATAAAATCACACTAATTAATGACGAAGATGATTGTTGGTTGTTGTTATGGATGCATGTTGGGTATAATTTGCTCACGTGGTCATCCATGCCAAAACCAACAGCAGACCAGTGGGATTACATAATCTCTCCCCTTAAAACCAGTACCCTCTTGCAGTAACAGTTTCCGCCACCAGGTGGCGTCTTGCACCGAGATCTACCTGGTGGTGTTTTTACGCTGCGGCGTGAAGATGTTGTACATTTTGTTCCACACGGTTGAGTCCGTCTCTCCTCCAACAATGAAGCACATTTGCCAAACGTGCACCCTCATAAGCTTTAATTGTAAATCTTCATCCCATTATTTGAGGATGAGGATGCACACACACACACGGACATGTTGGAGAAATCATCACGCATAGTTACAGGCGGCTGAACTCCTGCTAGAGGGCGTTACAGCTCCATGTACCAGCCCCGTCCAATGATAAGTCTGCATGTGCCTTCAATCACCTTGAAGTAGATCTCCGACCAATCAAAAAGGCGACGTCCCAGTTCCTGCTCTTATAAATGAGGCCAGATACAGAGTTTCGGTACCGGAGAATGAGAGAGACACTAGCGAAGCATCAAACAAGAAGACACTGGACCCAGTCCTTTAGTTTTTATTTCAATTTCCTCGTTTCTCCAGGTAATTTTCTTGTTTATTTCTCTTCTTTTGTTAAAGAGCAGGAGTTCATTCTGTCAGACTTTTGTTACAATGAGCTCTTGCTTAACGTGCGTTTATGTCGATCATCTGACTTCAGATGGTCATTTTGTTTGTCTTTAGATGTTTTTAGATGTGTGATTCTTATGTTTTAAAAGGGTTTTTAGTTTAAGGAAGTAGGGTGATGGGTTACAACGAGGAAGCATATGATGTAATATTGCCTCACTCTGGTGTTGTAACCATGACTACAACAACAGGCGTTTATTACAGGATGTACTCTAAAAATGCTTCTTCGTCACTGTTTGTTTTCCATGAGGCATCTTTTGTGAGCTTGCTCGACATTTTTACTCTATAGTAGCCATGCGCAAGCGATGGCAAGTTGTTTTCCCCCTTTGTTTCCAAGTGGAGAAAGGGAAAAGACTGGAAATGTCTCCTTCTTTTGCATCCTCAGCGTGTTTTTCACCCCCTTCTTCTTTCTGGAAGAATAGACAATGGAGCTGTTTTTGTGAGGGTGTTTTTTTTTTTTGCGCCCCCATCCCCCTGTTACGCAACATGTGATCCAAAGAGCGCAACGTGGTTGCAGCGTCTCATACCTGTATCTCCTCTCTTCTGCTCCCTTTCCTCTCTTCAGGTGTGTTATAGTAGGAAATAAAGATGGCCACGTCCGCCAGTGCCACACTGAGTAAAGCTGTAAAGCAGCAGTACATGGACCTCCCTCAGGGAGATAAAGTCCAAGCCATGTACATTTGGATTGATGGGACCGGAGAGGGGCTCCGATGCAAAACCAGGACGCTGGATAGTGAGCCAAAGAGCATCGAAGGTAAGCAAGCCGCCTCGTTAATCTTACTGAAACGCTTTCTAACGATGAGTGCTACAAATTAAATAAATCTGACCCTCCTTCTCTTGTAGATCTGCCCGAGTGGAACTTTGATGGCTCCAGCACCTACCAGGCTGAAGGCTCCAACAGCGACATGTATTTAGTTCCTTCTGCCATGTTCCGTGATCCATTCCGCAAAGACCCGAACAAGCTGGTCCTGTGTGAAGTGCTGAAGTACAACGGCAAACCTGCAGGTAACACAAGCTCACAATCAGCTATTTAAAGTGTAATGAATGGAATAATTAGCAGCAATATATAAATAGTAACACTCTCAAGCTCAAATGTTCCCCTACAAAATAAAGTAATATGACAGAACAAACTAATTTTAGAGATACTGTAACTTAAGTGAAGAAGACTTGACTGGATCTAGAAATGTGTATTGCTATGAGTGTAAGCTGCAATAATCTTGAATAAATGATTCATTTTATCTGCTTAACTTGAACCTGAGCCACAGTCTCAAAATGCATAGTAAGCTTAGATGTAGACTGTTAATTTCCATGTTGAAAGAAGGCAGTTGTATGCACAAATGTTAATGAACAGCCGTGCATGTATGTGCACTTATTTGCACATGCATGCACTCATTTATTCTCATGTTAATGCACACATAGGCAGGCATTTTAGAAGGTGAGAAAAGTACATGTTAAAGTAAGAGCTGCATCTGTAAAGTAGCCTTTAATCTAACAAAATTATGGCAACAATGAACCAAAAGGATGGACATTTACGCTATATAACTGGCTAATTATATTAGTGTCCCTCTCCATCTTACAGTTTTTGTCTTCAGGGGACAGCTAACCCTTGCACAGCTCTGAGACCGCTAAAGCAATTTAAATTGTTGCATAACTTCCATGAGGGAGACCAAAGTACTTTTTATTATTAGAACGTTTTCTATAATTTGACTTGCTAAAACTGTCTCAGCTAACTGGACTTGACTGTACTGGTGTTGGTTGTCTAATCTGGGGTTTTATTCCTGCAGAAACCAACCTTCGCGTCACGTGTAAGAAGATGATGGAGATGGTGGAGGATCAGCATCCCTGGTTTGGCATGGAGCAGGAGTACACCATCCTGGGCACAGACGGACACCCATTCGGCTGGCCATCTAATGGGTTCCCCGGACCACAGGGTAAGCAGCTAGTTCAAAGGTTTTTAATTGAATGTGCATGGAAACATGCATCAGAAGATAGTTTGTCTAACTGTTAACATATATACACAGGTCCATACTACTGCGGTGTGGGAGCTGACAAGGCTTACGGTAGAGATATCGTGGAGGCTCATTACCGAGCTTGTCTTTATGCTGGAGTCCAGATTTGTGGCACAAACGCAGAAGTGATGCCTGCTCAGGTAATGATACAAAGAATCTGATTGATATTTGGACTTTGCACAATTTTTATGGTTTTAACATCCAGTTAAAGTGATTGTAAACTTATAATGGTGAATTTTTGTCTGTCCAGTGGGAGTTCCAGGTTGGACCTTGTGAAGGGATCAACATGGGCGATCATCTCTGGGTGGCACGCTTCCTCCTGCACCGTGTCTGTGAAGATTTTGGTGTCGTTGCTTCATTTGACCCCAAGCCAATCCCTGGTAACTGGAACGGTGCTGGCTGCCATACAAACTTCAGCACAAAGGAGATGAGGGAAGATGGTGGATTAAAGTGAGTGTCAAATGCATCATGGTGTTGACTTGACTGATCTAATAATGTGGTGTTTTGCATGATTGATCTTAAATTTCTGACGGGGAATCTTATCATTTCTGTTTTCAGAGCCATTGAAGATTCCATCGAGAAGCTCGGGAAGAGGCACAGCTATCACATCCGTGCCTACGACCCCAAAGGGGGGCTCGACAACGCCCGCCGTCTCACCGGCCACCATGAAACCTCCAACATCAACGAATTCTCAGCCGGTGTGGCCAACCGCGGCGCCAGCATCCGCATTCCTCGCAACGTCGGGCAGGAGAAGAAGGGCTACTTCGAGGACCGCCGCCCGTCTGCCAACTGCGACCCGTACGGTGTGACCGAGGCCCTGATCCGCACCTGTTTGCTGAACGAGGAGGGAGATGAACCTGCGGATTACTAAATCCACAACTCATAGACTGACTCCCACTTCCCTCCTCACTTTATCTTTTCTTTTAAACTAGTACTGTATTTTTTTTTTTTTTCTTCTCCCACTCAGATGATTTTTAACCTGCATTTTAATGGTTTAAAGTTGGCTGGTCAACTTAAAACATGACAAGGTAATGGTAATCCTTGGTAGTTATGAGCTGGTAATGGCAGGGTACGTCTTTCCCCTCGTCTTTAGAAGGGATCGACTTTTGTAACACTGTTTTATAGTCCATGTCATATCTTTCCCTTTTTGTCTGTTGGTGACTAAAATGAACTAAAGCACACGGACACTGATGAGTAGAGCTGCTAAGGCTGGGCAGCGTGTGTAACTTAATAAATCTGACTAGTCCATGTACTGTTAATATGTTGACCTGCCTTTACAAATATCCAGTCTTCAATGTTACTAATTCTTTGATTTTAAAGTGTCTATTTTTAAATGGCAAACGTTTGATGTCTTCAGATTTTGACACACTGGGTCAACTTGTATGGTACACTTTTTGTAGATGTCTGTATCCAGACGTATGTTGTTCAAATGTGGTTGATCTGTCCATAATGCCATTTGTAGATTTCCTCAAGGAGTTTTATCCTTTGTTAACTGCGATATTGTAATTTGGTAAAACATCATGTTTACTTAAGCTGGTGTTTTTTATTGATACATTTTAAAACTTTTATTTTTATCACAACATGGCTGTATGACTCTTGACTTCAAGACTTAAAAATAATAGTTGACACAGACATTTTGAGAAATATGTTTGCTCTCTTCCTTGCCAGTAACAAGAACAATATGACTGTCAGGGGAAATATAAGGCTACAGCCTGTTAGCTTATCTTGGCTTAAGGGCTGAAAACAGCTAGCCTGGGTCTATCCACTGGTAACAAAATCTCCCAACAATCACCTCTTAACCGCACTGAGCCAGGCTAGCTTTTCCAGTCCTAATGCTAAGCTAACAAGCTGCTTGCTCTGGCTTAAGTTACAGGACTGAGTGTGGCAATGCTCTTATCGAACTCTCTAAAAGAAAGCAAGTAGGTGCATTTCCCAAAATGTCTATTGCTTTAACAACGTAATACAATGGGACACGTTTGCTTTGCTTGCTGAGTAGACTGGATGATTCATAAGACTCAAGATCAACACTCAGTAGTTTTTTCAGCACATGACTTGATAATGGAGCAGACAACGCATAAAACTCTGGTGCTAATTTCTTACAACTTGATCTGAACACTGTCATCGTGTGAACACAATAATTAATTCATTAACAAATCTGCAGTTTCTAGTTGGCTTGCAGGAACATTTGAGGCTAGGCTCTAGCCTAAAATATAAACGCTCACATTTGCACAAGCTGTTCAAACAGCTGGTGACACAGCAGTTTGCTGTAAGCAGTAAACATAAAAGACCCAGTTAAAATGAAGTGCACCTAAAGGTAACTCTAGTAAACGCTCTCTGGCTGTGCTTTCTTTTGCCAAATGTTCTGATGTTTCAGTCTGGCTGATATCTTGGCAGGAGCTCAACGACAGCTTTGTTCTAGCTGTTTTTTCGGTCCTCGTGGGAAGTAACTGGAAACTAGTGTACTCACGAGACAGTTATTATGCTCCTTCACTGCAATGGCCTGAAGCCACAGTTCCCAGAAGTGCTGTGTCATAAACTATACACTACCTCTGATTGGTGTGGCTGAGAACTAGACTTACCTGGTCTGGATCCTGTTATTAACTTAAAAAAACAAACCTGACAAGCAAGTTGACACACAATAAATGCGCTTATTTTTCTATGTACAGCTGATGTACAACTGTGTGGGACTTCTGAAGACGGAATATAAAGTTTAAGTTGAATTTCTATTCATTTTCATCCAAATTCCGACAAAATGTAACCATAAAATGCTAATGCAAATATGTCCTATTTATAGCGCCTGCACATGATGTTTGCGGCCAAGCTTTTGCAGTTTGTCAAGAACAAATGTGACAATTCAGCAGTATTTATGTCAGAGCTGGCTTTAGGAAAGAGTTGCGAGTCAAAATTTCACAAATACAAACACAATGAAGGAATCCTCTGTTTTCCTCCGACAGACAGAACAAAGAGACATTTCAACCTCACTCCACAAGAAGTATCAAAGCAGCAAAACATCCTCATTTCACGGGACATAAACATTTACTCCTGGTGTACTCTTTCTGCACTTGGGGGAAGGGTAAGTAAGTTTGTTTTGAGACCTTTCCCCTACTTCCTAACTGCCCTCACAACAGAACATCAGTCAGCTCACTGATTGGCTTTGCCAAGAAAAAGTTAACCAATCATAAAGTTCAGGGCAGGTTCAGTTTTAGAGGATGTCAGCTGGCCTGAAGTCAGCACTCTGACTTTGTTTTTGGTCGTTTTATTTTTTTTCAGTTTTTTTCTGCAAATCTGCAAACTCACTGCCCTTTAAACTTTGTTTTGTACATGCCTTTGCGAGTTTGCAAGGGTTTATGTTAGATTTCCAAGAAAAAAACTGTTGTGCAGAATGCAAAGAATGAAGAACAGCTAATAAAGAAGCTGTAAAAAGAAAGAAACAGGGCTAATCTGGCACAAAAACTATACAGAAGCTGTTGTGTAGTACAGCTAGAAAATAACTAATAATACTAGCTTTATTTATATAGCACCTTTAGTCTTAAGGATCAGAGTTTTGAAGGAGGATGCTGTCTGAGATCTTGAGGTTTGGAGTTCAACAGCTGAGTGGCCTGAACAGCAAAAGCTTTTGTTCTTGACTGGTGTAGAACCACCAGTAAGGCCCTGCCAGAGGATCACAAGTAGCTATCAGGCTCAGAGTGGTTAGCAAAACACCAATATAAGCAGACAATTCAAGGCTTTAAACAACTGCTTTGCCACAGTAATGTTCATTGCAATAGTGAAGTTTGGAAGAGATAAAAACATGAATGGTTTTTCTAAGTCTGTAGATAAAATGAACGGCCTGATCTTTAGCAGGGCTGCACCATTTTAGTCGCCTGAGCATTAACACCCAGGTTGCAGGCCTATTTTTGAACATTATTAGATACGGAGTTAGTACTGGAGCTACAATGGTTATAATTAAATCTGATTCAATTGCAGAAAAACTTTTGATAGCAAATTTCTGCAAGGCAGGACTTAATGCAAGATGCAGCAGGGGTGCTATGCTTTATTTGGACTTAAAAGCAGTGTCATGCCTACTCATGATTTGCCCCTGATATATTTGGTAAATGTGCTTGGACCCAAAATAGATCCTTGGGGGACCCCACAAAATAGAGGGGCACAAGTGGAGGAGGTATTTTGCAAGCATTACACCGAAGTACCAATTTGACATATAGGAGATTAACCAATTCAGAGCCATGTCACGAATGGCAACACAGTTCTTCAGATGAATGAGTATGGTCCACTGTGTGAAAGGCTGTGCTGAGGTCAAGGAGAATTAAAATGGAGTACAGGCTAGTGTCGGGTGAAAGCAGTAGGACATTGGTAAGCGGAGCAGTCTCAGTCCTGAGTGGAAACCAGATTTAACTCTGATTGTTATTCATAAAAGACATCTTGAAGATGGATCTAATATTATTTAAAGCAGAGCATTCAAGAGAGAGGTTCTTTAAAGAGTTTAAACAGTGACGTGTTTAAAATTGGAGGGGAAATACCAGTAGACAAAGCTACTGGGGATGCAGTCTGAAGGGCAGGTAAATGATTTTAAAAGTGCAACAGTGTGTTTCAGGGTTGACAGAGGCTCTCTGAGTTAAATGTTAAAGTTCTGCAGAAAGTAATTAAGAAATTCTTGACCTTTATTCACAGATGGATTCAATTGCCTGGTTAGGCGGGAGAACAAGAATTTACAGTTTAAAAAAGGATCGATTGTGACTCAGTTTAGCACTTATTCTGAAGAATAGGCATTCCTTGCTTTGCTTCCACTGATGAGTGGACATTAGATATTTTAGACAAGTCAGGGAGACACTGTGAGAGAAGGGTGGGGAAAATGCTAAGTTAAACTCCCTCCCACACACTTGCAGCAAAAACAGAAACAAAATTGAGACCCTAAAAAGACATCACAGACCCACATCCAAAACCTCCAGCTACCAAATGCTACACACAATTATAGAGGAATTAAAGTGGCCCACACATGCTGCATTACAGTCCATAATTTCCAGTAAAACATCCTACATTCCCAGAGGCAAACAAGGACACAATGTTCCTTTCCCCATCCCACTCATTCATTCCAATATTTTTCTATATTCTTATGGATGTACAGATGGTTAAAACATTACCAAAAGCCAACATTTTAATGGAAGTTTACCTCAATAAACTGTCTTTTATTGATATATCATACATACATCAACATAAAACTGTAAGGATCTGTTGTATGCAGCTCATGATTGGGCGTTCTCCTCCTCTTCTTTAACACTTGAGTGTCGTAATGCCTCTGCAGGATATGTAACCACCTCCTTACGATCTGTGAAAAGCATCTACTGACATTCAGTCACCATTTAAAATCCCCTTCCACTTCCTTCGCTTCGACGCTCAATTAGGGTGTTTTCGATTTGCATGCAGAATCCAAATCACCTTCCGCCTGGGAAGCTCAAACGAAGGGGAGACACTGGACAAAGGATGGAGAGGGATGCTGCCCTGTTGCCATGACAACCACCGGAATGTACAGGCTGGATCATGGCGGTTCTTGTATGGAGTCGGAGAGAAAAAAACCCCACATGTTATGTAAGGAGGGGGAAAAAAGAGATGAAATGGGGTCTCATAAATGGAGCTGCACAATAACCCCCTGGCCAAACACAATGTTAAGATGCTAGTCAGTTAGCATGCACTCGCACTGTGGCATCAGGCAGTGCAAATGCCCTCAGACTGCACATTTCTTCACAAATTATTAAAAATAATGACAGACATTTTGGTCATTTAACATAAAATAACACATGGAGCTGTAACAAAAACAGCATGTGCACTCAGAGACTAAAGGTTGCGGCTGTGCTGTCTGTGCATGTACAGTATGATCCTGCTCACTTGTGCTGTGTTGTTGTGTAACACATCATACTAGTTCAAACCAGTACTGCCTCTTTTTTCTACAAAGTGCAACAGTAGAAGGGAACTCTGTGTGAAAGCCATGATTAAGGGCCGATGGGGGAATGGTGAAATTTCCAAAACAGCTTAGAAAGGAAGCTGTAGCTCGGTGTTTGTGCAAAATACTGCACATGAAAGCTGCAAGTGATGAAAAAGAAACGTCATTTGAGGACAAAGTTGTCTCATGACTAATTTCTTGGCAAGAAGCATGTATAATCCTATTAATGAGAAGAAGAGGATGAGTTTGCTCATATCTGTGAGGGTTTTGAGTGCCCTATATAATAAAATGAAAGAAAATGGTGCTGTTTGTGTGACTGTTGTCTTTTCTGAGAACAGATCCAGCATATCTCTCCCCACACATACGCAATATTCACCATCACATGTATGTACGCACAAGAGGAAGCTGGACACACGTGCTCACATTACCTTGCGGAAAACACATGTGCTAACACAGCCCTGTCTGCAGGGGCTGAGAATAACAAGCTGCTGCATGTTTAAATCCACAACCACGCATTCACACGGTTTGGTATTTTCACACACAGACAGATGCTGTGGACTGACCAAGACCTGCCCTGACTGGCTGAGGACTCTGGTGTGATTGGGCTAATGCTTCAGCTACTCATGCTTACCTCCGTCGTGATTGGCCACACCATTACGTATGACACAGTGACACAGTTTTGACTGCACTGCTGCAGCACAGATAGGTGCCTTGTTTCTTTGAGATACATAGTCACATGAGGTAAACATGATGTTTTTTGCACTTGTAGAGTTGATGACAGTGAAATAAACCGAAACGGAAAGTTTTACAGAAAATGATTCAGGGTATGAAATGTGTTTGCAGCTTCCTTTTCCAAATAACAACTCTGTAAATGTGGTTAAGAGTACAGACATGTTTTTTATTTCATGTTATTTATAAACCAAAGTAATTTCAGCATTATAACCTGAAGGATTATAACCCCCTGGCAGGAGTAGCACACATGTTTTCCACAGTCATACTTAATCTACTTGGATTTCTGGGTAGAGTCTGAATTAAAATTCTTTGCACATAATTAAATACGTCTGTTGCACAAGTATCCAGAAATGCTGAACATTTTTTACTTGTTATTTGAAGAATTGTTCATCCACACTCCTCACACAGAGGGACACTCACAAACTGTTCCGGACATAAATAGTTCATGCTCAGTTTTAAGCTCAAACAGTCCACATTTCCATGACTTGAATAATTGGGAAAGTGGATGTGGCTAGAAGCCAGTGCTCTTTCAACTCCAAATTCACAAGAAGTTCTCCCCTCCCCCCGAAAAAACCTCCTGCTGATTTATCTGCAGGAGGTTGTCCCTTCTTTAATACACAAAACAATGGTTGACCCACTCACCCCCACAAGTCCTCTTTCTGTGTGATTTTCCACAGGACATGCAAAAAGCACCAACGTTTTAGGATGGTGACAAGAGGTTTTGATTGTGCACTTTGTCCTCAGTCAAACCTAAATCAGATATAATATGAAACTTTATATCTTTATGTGGGGACGCTGGATCACTGCAGCAGCAGACAGTAAAAAACTAAAACAACAAAAAACAGGAGGTGGACACTCAAAATGTATTAAACATTTTAACATTTACACAATGAAAACACAAACATATTCTTATTATTGATTCTTATTATTGATTCTATTACATACATAAAGATTTGTAAATATGAGTTTCCTGAGTTTGACTGAAACTTGATCACACGTGGTGTAATTTCAGTTAGTACGGATTCGGACAGAATCCAGTGCTGCATCAAAAATGTGTGGGTAGTGTGTTTCGGCTGCGGCGGTGTAGCCCACAAGACCCAAAAAACACAGCGACCGGTGGCGGAGACGTTGAGCCAGAGTCAGCTTTTGGCAAAACACACCCTGATGTCACACTATGGCAGCCAATCAGGTGATCAGACCGGTCAAACTGCTCCACAGTCAACCTGAAACTAACTGAAAGTTAACGTTCATGCACCAAACTATGATACTCTGCTCTGGCATGGTTCATCTTCTATCTGTGTCTGGCTTGGTTGCAAAATAGTGACATGAAGAAGTTTCCTTTAGTTTGTGTCCGATTGTTTGAGAGAGAGAGTGAGCATTGGTAGACAACATAGACAGTGAATGAGAGTGAGGGAGCACTGGCATCAAGAAAGCCAGTGAATCAGCAAAATAAAAAGTTATTTTTTGATTGTTTCATAGCAGTTACATTCAGCACAAATAGACACACTGCACACAACCCTGAGGTGTGTGCCGCAATGCTTGATATGCGCCTTAAGTGTGTAGGATTTAGTGGCATTTAGCGGTGAGGCTAGAGTTTTTGTAACCAACTAAATACCACTCCCCTTTCAGGTGTGTATGACAAACTGGCTGTGAAACTCACAAAAAACAGAAACCTAGACCCTATCTAGAGTCAGTGTTTGGTTTGTATGTTCTGGGCTACTGTAGAAACATGGCAGTTCAACATGGTGGACTGCATGTAAGAGGACCCGCTCCCTCTCTAAATATAAAAAGGTTTTCTAAGGTAACGAAAACACAATGATTCTTAATTTTAGGTGATTATACAATGATGAAAACATGGTTATGAATATTATACTCCATCTCTGCCAATAGATCTCCCTAAATGTTACACACTGGACCTTAAAAAGTATAGTATATAAGTATGTTTTAGCATATAAAGTATGCAAGAGCATTTGTGCATGAGTAATAAGATGCATGTTGAGGTTTTCAGCAGAATAAAGAAGTCATGTTTATGCTGCATGATCCTAACAGCTGCCTCTCACATGGCTGTCATTATACTAAAAGTCTGTTTGTTTAAAAGACTGGCCCACTAACAGGTCAACGTTTTGGGTCAACTTCAGCACTGAATGGACACTTCTGCCAAGCAGGCGCTTAATGATCAACACCACCGTGACGTCAGTCAGCCGTAAATTCCTGCACACAAGGAGCTCCTTCCCTCACACCCACTCTCAGTGTTAGTCACAGCTATACACACCTTTAAATAAATCAAAGTTGAATTACATCACAGCAGCAGATAGAGATCGGTATAATTCTTTAAAAAAAAACTCAGGACTAACTGAACTCATTGTTTCCAATAAAGGGCAGAGGTGGAAGAAGTATGTAGTTCCTTTACTTGAGTAAAAGTACCAGTACAGTATTACAAAAATGTACTTTAGTAAAAAAAAAACAAATAAATAAATAAATAAAAGTAAAATAAAAGTACCAAGTATTAGCAGTTTATCAACATTTCAACCATACGCAAAGTACACAGTGAAACAGGCCAGCGTTTGCCAAGTACCATCGTGCTATATGAAACATAAAACATAGTGCAGACAGGACAACATTAAAGTGCACACACATTACAACACAAAATACAACACAGGCTACATAAAGAGCTGACACTGCATAAAGTGCAGTACGCTTTGTAAACAGTATGTTTTGACAAAAACAACAGACAGACTGTGAGGTGTACGAACATATGCTACATGTGGTTATATGTGAAACTATAGTTGGTATATATACAGTAAATGTACCATAAGTAAAGTAAAAGTACTTTTTTACACCTGACTGACATAATATATTTTAATCATTTGATTGTTCATAGTGATACATTAGTGTATAAGTTGAATTTTAGTGCTATAACTAAAATTAATTGAACTAAAATTGAATTGTGGGATGTTTTACTTACAAAAACTACTTTACTACATATAGGCAAGTTGTCTTCATTAGATATATTGGTAGTTTAGTCGGTTGTTTTCAAAGTAAGGGGTTAAGATAAATCTGAGGGGTTGTGAGGTGATTAACGTGGTAGAGAAGAAGAAAACAATGTTCTTATTCACAAATGTGTTTTTGTTTCTTTCTTTGATTGTGGTTTCTTGCCTCTTTGGCCCTAAAACCATCTGAGAAATTTCTGTTTCTGGGAAACATCTTTGGTGTAACTGCTAACAGCTCACAGACATCTGAACTGTGACACTGACATAGACACTGCTTTTCTATGAAGGGCCACAAGTCAAGATTATTGAGAACCACTAGTTTAATATTTAACAATGCATCATGTTTTTTTTTAGCTTGTTATGTTTTTAATAGAAGTGGAGTGAAAAGTTCTCAAGTAAAACAAATGTACCTCAAAACTGTACTTAAAGGACCAGTGTGTAAGCTTTAGAGGCACCTGGGGGTGTAGTTGTTGATTGCAACCCCCTCGCTTAGCTATCTTCTCAATCACGAAAGGTCCTATGGAGCCAGTGTTTAATTTGTCCGTTCAAAGCTACCGTAGAAACTTTGTAGAGGAGGCAAGTATAAAAGGCTCAAAATAATGAAACGAAAACATAACAATTCTTATTTTCAGGTGATTACAGACAGAAAACATACCTATGAATATTATATTGTATTTCTGTGAGTAGATCTTCTTAAATGTTGAACACTGGACTTTAAACTCTTACCTCTTCTAGAAGCTGTAAAATGCAAGGTGGTGAACTTAGACACTAAATATTGACTTTTACTGATGAGGCTTTAAATATTTAGTTGTATTTTACACAGTTTTTTTGTTAAACGAGACCACAGAGGTTGTCAGGGACAGTAAATGTCATCACAATGAACACTTAAAGTTTAGTGGTGATCATGTTGAAGTCATTCAATCGTCGTTAGTTTGTTTATAGCCCAGTATTAGCTTTATGATGAATATACTGCATAAATCCTAGACACTGGAGGCAGATAGGGGAAGTTGTAAAAAGGGAGTAAAGCTTAGTCACATGTAAGATGGAACAAAAACTGCATGGCTTTGTGTTGTGAAGGAGGAGGTAGGGTGTCATGTCTGTTGCAATCGGTCACCATTTAGATTATTTTTTTATTCTGTCGCCACCAAACACCACACACACACACTTCAGCCGTTCACAGGCTTCAAGTTCCTTTTGCTGCCGTCTGGTCGTGTGTGTTTTTCAGTCTGTCCTTCCCTTTCTTTCCAGGTCCAGCACGCTACTATAATATGGAGGGAGAGTGATTAGTCAACAGGATGCGGGTGTGCCAATCACTCTCACCTGGCGCTGCCCTCCTGAGCCTTCCCCACAGCTCTCTCCTGCAGCTGATGCACCACGCCCCCTCCACAATCCTGTTTTGACCTTTTAACACACAACTGTCTGTTAACTGACCTTAGTGGAGACATGAGACATGTTTTAATACACTGACACTTCTCTCTAAGATGAGACCCATCAGCAAATGTAAATATTCTCAAGAAGCAAATGATAATTATTTCCATGTGCCTTTTATGTGACCCTGGCTGATCAGGAGCCTGTCAGTATGTGCAAATATAAAGTAATAGCAATCATGATTATACACTAAAAAATAAATACATTCTGTGCATCTCATAAGAGAGTGGGTGGCTTCAGGGATCATTTAAATACTCTAGTTGTCTTGTTGGACAATATGGGAAAACAGCACACCCAAGAAAGTACAAGGTGAATGGCTCAAAGGAAATATTGAATCGATTTATTGATTTTGGACACAATTGGTTGATATAAAGATGGGAAAATAACGTCCATGTCAAAAATAGCAATTATACGACCTGATCAGAACAATTTCCACATCGCTGTTTGAGATCAAATGTTAATCTCTACCCTTTATATGTCATATTTCTCTTCATAGGCTGCCCGAATGTGTGCCTGCTCAGTCAACGATCTTTCCTGTCAGACAGCCTGTTGCACAATAATAGAAGTGACTATTGTCATGTCTGAACAGGTCATATGGACTCTTATTGTAATCTAAATCTGAGATGATTTACCACCTGAACAACATATACACATATTTATGGAGGTAATGAGCAATAATCTTCTCATGGTCGAACATTTCTTGCTGTTTCCAGGTATGATCATGATAATAAGTGCTGTCAAGGTATTAAATTGTTGGTCATGTGGATTTTTGTCTTCATATTCATGCAACAAAGCATCCAGACAATGATACTTTTGATTATGATCATTTCTGGACATAGCAAGAAATGCAGAAAGAGTCTGTGTGTGATCATCAAGCACTCTGTAAGGCCTCTCTTGACTGAAATCGTTGAACTCTTCGCTTTGCAGTGACTCGCAGTGCATTACAGAGCACTGGTAAAAGGACTTGCAACATCTTCATTTTCTCTCACGTCAAAAAATAAAGTCTGGACTCTAAAAACATGAAAAAAAGATCAGATGAACGTACATTGTGGTTGAAGTACTTCAAATTAAACTAGTGTGAAGTTCCTCTTTCCTTGAAATGAAAGGACTGCCTTTCCTTAACTTTACTGATCGTATTCATTACTGAACTGTTATATTCCACGATGTTTTACTAGTAAGTCTAGCAGCTTTTTAGCAGACTATGTAAACGCTTTCACTAGTTTTTATGAGAAATTTTTGGTTGCGTATGTGTATGTTTTCAGTTTTCTACGTGGATGAGTTTGTGTACATGAGAAGAACGTTTTATTTGTATGTATGAGAACTTTTCTGTCGTTTTCATGAGAGCTTTTTAGTTGTTTATGTAAAAGTATTTCACTTACGCGCTGTAGCAGAAGGGCTGATGTGTAGACTTTCGATATGTGTGGACATAACTACAATTAGGAAATGACTATGGTGTGGTTGCTGGTATCTGAATGTTCTGTGCTCTAACTTATTTCTATTGTACTTCCCCTGACGTCTGTCAAAGTTTATGAGGAAATAAAACAAATGGAAAATGTTACTGTAGCAACAAGGGAACAAACAACATGATGGTGCAGTTATATACACTAAAAGATTCATAACATCTGGGTAAGGCTCTTAAGAAATGACTTCTGAAAATGACTTCTGAAATAATCTGAAGGGTAATCGGGCAATATGTTGGTTGTTTTCTTACATGCAAATGATCAAGGGCATCATTTCTTTTGTACAGCTTAACTCCAATCGTACCACCCGCTGACACTGGTGTTGGCACTGGCACTGCGCTGCACAAACAACATACCACGTCCTGAGGATATTAAGACAGGGCTGAACCCGGCATAGGGAAACCTGGGTAAAGTCCATTGGTGGTTATGGTGAACAGGCACAGAGAATGGCAGTGGGACAGAGAGTAAAAACACAGCTGCTTTGTCTTTCTTTGTTCATCCATCCATGTGCTTCTAGTCCTGACCAGCTAAGACAGGAGAAGCCCGTTTGTCATTTTTCTATTGAACACCTCTCACTCCATTGTTTATCTGTCTAACAAAGGGAATGCTTATTCCTCCAGGATTCACAGTGACCTAATTCTCACCTCCCTTTAAGCACACACACACACACCGGACGTTATAAAGCACACACATGTCTGCAGCCACATTGAGGTGTGTTCATTAAAGCTCATTAAAGGTTTTCTAAACTGAGGGGACAAACCACAATGTCAAAGTGTTTCCTCATCGTTAAATAACATTATAGAGTGTACCTGACCTGATTCTTGATAAGGCACATACCAGTTAGATTGAAAACAGGAGAGATTATATGTTATATTAATTTAATCTTGATTCTGTTTGTTTTGGCCTTAAGACTCAGATACGGCAGGTTAATGTTACGTAAGATGAACAAATGACTGGGTGAGGCAGAGACGTAGCTGACGTGACATTGCAATGTTTAATGTTCAATAAATGTTCATCAAACTAGCCGCCACTGAATAATCTTGTTCGGTCTAACTTTTAATTTTATACTTTTTATACTTTTAGTTCAGTCGCTAGGTCCACCACTTTGCTCCAGATTGAAATATCTCAACAGCTAATGGATGAATTGCCATAAAATTCAGCAGACACACTCATTGTCCCCAGAGGATAAACCTTAAAGAACCTATATATCCTTAGACTCTTGATTTGGATAAGAAAAACTGACCTCAGGAAGAGCAGGTCAAATTTTTAACCATCAAGTGAAATATCTTTATATCTACTCGATAGATTGACATGTCATTCATTTTCCCCTTTTTGGTGATCACCTGACTTTTTTTATCTCGCAGCATCATCAGGTCAAAATGTTAATTTATCCAATACCAATACTAATGATGTCACCATGAGCCTCAATTGTGAATTATGTTTATGCTCATTAGTAGATATTAACACATTCAACTTTAGAGGGTGAACATGTTAGACATTATATCTTGTTAAGCTTGCTAAGATTAGCATTTAGCTCAAGGAACCACTGTATAGCTTCACAGAGCTACTAGCTTAATCACACTGCACTAATTAAATAAGTGTAAAGCAGTAAAAATTAAAATACTCAACTAGAAGTACATCATAAAGTAGAGACACATAAAGTTCCTTGTTCTAAGTAACATAACTAATATGCAATGCATTCTTTCTTTGATAAACAGGCAGCAGTTAAGCAATAGAGAAATAAAAATCATGACGAGGTCTCAGAGGGCTCCTCCCTAGTTAGTCATAGTGGGGAAGATAGTTCAGGACAAGATACATGTCCTGATAGTCACGCCAACTGGCTCAACAAGGCTGAAAAACACAGGCGGTCTAAGAACGGCCCACAGTGTGAACAAAGACTGAGTGTTTAAACCTCAGATAACCCTGTGGGGTAAACAGGTGTGTAATTGTTAGATTAGTTATTACAAAAATAAATGTACTGTGAATCATATTCTGCTCATTGCTTTCCATAGGTGATGGTGACCTACACTGGGATTATGTAATCTCCAGGATGTATGGGCTCAGTGCATGGGTGTGTGTGCTACCACGCATGAGCAGATTTTACACATGATTGGCCATGCAAATTACACTGACCCTCTGTGTAAGGCCGCTGGATTTGTACCCATTCACATAATTAAAGAGTCCCCCGCCATTCATGTTTACATAACAGGAAAAATAATAAATCAGCTGTTCTGTAATTGCTCATGTGTGAGACGGCATAAAAAGACAAAGCTCACACAATGGTTATAATTTGATGATTACATAATGATCACGCTGAAAACAGCTCATTCTAGTAATTAGTTTCTGTTACTGGAAGTTACTGTCAGTGTGTTTGTCTCATCCTTCCTGTGTGTGTGTGGCGTTTGTCTATATGTGTGGGCTATGTTTACAAATTTAATCCAAGTTTCCAAACATAATAACTAACATTTTCTCATTTAAAAGGGGCTTTCCATCAAACGTGTCACTTCACTGGTCATGGCGTGAATTACGCAGCCTGTTGTGTAATTTCCTCTTTTGGTTGAGGCTTGGTAAGTCTACGAAAGATGCAGCACATTTTTAACCACGCTCCCTCTAGTATTGGTAATGTCTGATGATTAGTTAGTTGTTTTGTCAGACCACCACTGAATGACTTATCAAATATTCTGTTAGCATGAAATTTAAATTTTACAATGCCAGTACATGAATCCCAAGGACTCTGATGATCCTCTATCTAGCGCCACCATCAGGTCAACAACAGCTGTGCTGATTCAAATCACAGAAAAACACTGGTTGCTGTTGCATAATTACCAGCAGTGTGTCAGGATAAGCAAGCCATCTCAGACAGACAAAAGCTGAATCTACACAAACACACACATACACACACACACACACACACACACACACACACACACCCACTGGCATGCCAATGCAGTCATGCAACTTACTACATCTTCTTTTCAGATTCTTGCAATCTGCCTGCACAACAACAGCGGATAAATTGCTCGCTGAACATTTGAGGCCTCCGTCTAAACCAGAGATTTAAAATTGATTACACGAAAGCAGCGCCCTCTCCAACCCCCCACACCCCTTTGAGCTCTTGTAAGATTAAGAGCTGATCATGTATCTGATGGTGCCACAGCAAGTTTCCTACTGCCTTTAGTCGGTTGCAAGGATCTAATCCCAGCAAATCCTTTATTTTCCTTAGTACATCCAACACACACATACACCAGACTTAACTGAGACACAACAACAAGTAGGGTAATGAGTGAAATAGAAGCAAAGAATAAAAACGGCTGTGTCGCTACTCAAAGGATTGTCGTCATGGTGAATCGACTTTCTTCTAATCCATGACCAGTAATCAAAATACAACGATGCATAGCAGAGGGGAATGACGCATTTACCCATGAGGCTGTGTTCTTGATGTCTGTCTGTGACCTGTCCAGTGTAATAAGATCACTGCAGTTAAGGGCAGAGGTTTTAGGGAGGTCATGGAGCAGTGGGGGTGCAGCAGGCCGCTGAGAGACAACTGATTAGACAGATGAATGTCTAGTCCTCTTTGAAGCTAAAAAAACATGTGTCAAGGCATGTGTGGAGAAAACGAGAGCTGCGCGTGCAAAAGACGCTCTGAAGCCACATTTTGGCAATGTGAGTGAATGTTATAATGTGAGATAACGGTGCTGTTAGACATCAAAACGTTCATTATTGTTTTAATGTTATAAATTCCCATTAATGTCATAACAATCTGCAATTAACCGTGGTCCTAATAATATACTTCACGGTTTTTGACAGCAAAATACAATTGCAGAATAACAATATAAAAACTAAGGAAGCACAGATAAGGCAAATCATGCGTAAAATGCAATAAACTATAAAAAATAAATGAGCTGTTAAATGAGCTATCTCTGATTAGTGTAAAAATTTACTTTTAATGTGATTTTTTAAAATGCCAGTGATACACAAGCGTGTATTAAACTTTGAGTCTTCTTAGTTGTTTTTAATCATCAATAATAATAATAATTTCACAGCCAAGAGGACGAGTGGAGGGAGTTTCAGTCTGTAACTACACCTGATAGGACTGAGGCCCTGCCTCTTCCTCTTCTCTGTGTTTCCCTGCTGTTTCCCCTCCCTTTTGTGTCATGTGTCTTGTCTGTTTCTCTCTGTTTTTGAACCTTAACCTTACAAACAAAAATAAAGAATTGTCATCTTTACTGTCATAATGCTCTATGAGGCAGGCTTTAAAAAAATGACTGCTTTCCCACCACTAACTGTGCCTCCAAGTGAGGCACTAACCTTGAGGGCTCCTCTGAATGTACTGTACACATTCAGGGCTAGTCTTTGCAAAGTAAATAAAGTGCATATCACATTGATAATCACTCTTGTGAAAATGCAGGCAGAGCAGCTGTCTCTGCAAGACAACCTACGTCAGCAGCAAGGTGAAAATACTGAGATTACAGGGTGGATAGACGGACCATAATCTTTCCCACAGATGTTTGACTTTTACCAGCTCAAACAGCACACTCAGGAGACGGGGACATGTAACTCTACCCTTTAGATAAAGAAATGTTATCAGTTTATCATTTTTATAACACAAACATTATAATGTTTTCATGTCTCATACCAGTAGTTATTGCTTAAAGGCTAATTCACACATGAATCGCACATACCACACATACCAAATTTGTTCATGTTAATTTCATTGGACCAAAAACTTTATTCACACTGAAAACTCTTCAGAGCTGCAGGACTGATAAAAAAGAACAGCAAGGGCTTGTTTAATCTATTTGCTCCCCAGAGGCGGGTTTGTTGTTGCACCTGTTAGTTGTTGATCTGTCACCAGGACATCTCAAAAGATTTCCATAACATTTGCTGGAACAGTTTTGCATTTCTGCCATCCTTGTTCCCAGCTAGTTAGTTCACACTGTCATGAAATAAACTAAGGTGGACATGAGTGCACATACCGAGGCCACATTTGCATTAAAATATTTTGATTTTTATATATTGATATTTGGGTGAAACAACAATTTCAGACCCACTGAACCTGCCAAGGCCAACAGAGTCGTCCCTCTGTCCATCTGGGTATACAGATACACCCAAATATTATTTATCACGCCCAAAGTCAAAAGCAAACATTTGTCTACACAACAAACATGTTGGAGACACTGTGGGGCAGTGAATGTAGACCTGTAAGTAATTTTGTCCTGTGATTGTACAGTTTTGGGGAGATGTTGACATGGCTATTGTTAAGATCCGGGCTATAACATTCCTAAATTAATTGTAGTGTTGTAGAAGATACTGTACAAAAGGAAGATGTATATATGCTAAAAATCCTATTGGCAGCCTGAAAATAGGCTATTCCAAGGAGGTGGTTTAAAACTGAAACACCAACACAACATGAATGGACACATAAAAGATGGAACTGTTGACAAATATAAGAACTCAGGAGGAGAAGTAGGCGAATCGACAATGTTTTTCCAGGTCAGTATCAGCACGTAACAACAGGACAATGAATCAGTGACATAGAAGCTGATTGGCTCTGTGGAGATACAACGTTTCATTCTATCTTTTTCTTTTACCATCTTTTCTTTTGTGTGCATGTTGTGTTGTACTTTTATACTAATGGAAAATCAATAAAAAAAAATAAAGTGAGATATAGAAAGGTTGATACATATAGAAAGAGATCATCGGCATACGATGACAATTTGTTCCCAGTAAAGAAATACCCTCAAATTGCAGCCAAATAGCTAGTGGTTCAATGGCAACTGCAAATAATAAAGGGGACACTGCTGCCTTTTGCCACAGTGAAACTGCAAGGGAGATGAGATTATATTGTTTGTTTGCACTGACGCTACTGAGGTTGAGTAAAGCAACTTAGCCACTGAAAGCAGGACTTACCTCAAATCTTGCCATTTCTTCAAAAATATATTTATTTTTCAGCATCCCGCGACACTACCACAGCCCAAACCCTGCAGGATAAGTCTTCTGGTGTTGTGAAACCTACCCAGTCTAATGAAATGATATGTTGATATGTGGAAGAACATGATGGAGGCAGAAGGAATCTTTAACAGGATCTTGTAATTTAGCAGTGATGTGTGCCTGCAGCTGCTGTACAGTAAGGGATCCTTTTCCTTTTTTCAATAGTAGAGCAATCATAACAGTTGTCACAGCGTTATTTTACATCTTGCAGAGCAAACCTCTTGTAGAGTTCTATAATAAATCTGTCTGGACCAGGTTACCCGCCAATTTGCAAAAACTTTAATCGCCTCTTCAGTCTCATTAGCTGATATTGACTTGATCTTCCACAAGGTTACTGTGAATTATAGGGAATTGCATCCAAGATATTTATGCTGGCTTGAGTGCAATCAGAAGAATATAAATCAGAGTCAAATTTGGCAAATGTTTCATTAATGATTTTCGCATCAGTAAAAACAACAGTACAAGTAATAAGCCTGGCATGCTGAGCCAGAAGCTTGCCAGCTTTGTCTCCTGATTAAAAAATGTTAAGCAACTCTAATTCTAATTTACTTCCAGTTAAAAAGCCAAACTCTTCCTGGAGCAGTTGACGTGTTTTGAATTTAAATTGTATTTATATTTTTGGGTGTGAGAGAAATGCTTAGTGTTGGCAGAGGACCCTCCAGATGGATTACTCTGGTAATAGCTTCTCAGTGGTCATTTAAAAATCTGTCCGAAAGATTTGATCTTTAAAAGTTAGGTTTTCTGAATGTTTTTATATAAACATTTAATGCACTTGTTTACTCACCAGTTCAATGCTGTTGCACTTGAGGACTAAAGTGATATTTTGGCCAAAAAAACAACTGACTGGTTGGAACATATTGAGCAGTGAACAAACAAATGAACAGTGGGGAAGTACATCATGTTGCATGAGAAACACTGAGAAACTCACTGCTCATTCACTACAGTAAAACACAGGCTTGTGACCTTGTGACAAGAGTGTGGCATCTCTAAACAACATATTCATGTCGATATCAAATTACTTTATGTTTGTCTAACAGCTGACAGAAGAGACAAACTACACAGAGGCTCCATTTTAGACTTAACCACCCTGTCAATGTTCACAGAACTTATTAGAGTAGAAGAACACTAATGTGGTTAAAACAACCAACCAAAAGACTTTAAATTTGTCTTGATCCATTTTATGCACATTCATAATAATATGCTTATTATTGCTACAAGTTAGTAGTGGGGTAAGGAAGAAAATATAAACCTTTAATTAAATCTGACTTGATATAAATGACAGCTGCATTACACTGACAGATTGTGGTTTTCACTTTTCTAAGAGTTTACAGATCAGAGCTGTTGCTTGCTACGAAATATTCATATCGTACCTGACGGTGTTTGGAAAATACAAATTAAATATTAAATTCAAAAAGTCTCAACAGGTCGTCTAACAGAGCACCCCTTATTCCAGGACTCAAACTATTCATCATGCTCAACTCTTTCCTCTGAGGTGCATAATTTGAAATCTAAAGTTCCAGTGAAACCACTGTGAACTCTGAAGCTAGGGATTGCCCTCCAGTGGCCAGAGGAGAGGGGACTTTGCAGAAAGAGGGGACAACCTCAAGGTTCGATGTAATATTCCTGAGCAATGCTGTATAATGGGACCCAACAGCATTTCATGCAACGTCAGGGCATAAGCAGTTATAAAACTATAAAGCAAACCAAAATATAGTTTAATGAGCTATAACTCATCCTTTTAACATGTGTATATATATTATAATATGTTGAACAGTAGAATACTCAGATAACAAACACAAGCCAAAGACTAGAATCAGTTTAAACAGTTTATTGAATAAGAAGATATTGTGCAGTGGCAGAATGGGAGATGTGTGCAGGGATGGTGGTGGTAAAACTCCAGAGGGCAGGTGCAGAGGCAAGACAGGGCTGGACGTGGGGTGGGGAATAGTGGGCAAGGTTCCTCGAGCACTGGAAGATCAAGGTTCAACAGAAAGATTTGAGCAGGTGGTGGCGTAGGTGAGAAAGAAAACCGGAGGCCACGCCCAGCAACACACACAACCGAGATAGACAAGACAAGCCAGACGGATACACAAGGGCAAAACGACAGGAAACACCAGGGAGGGAGGAGGCCTGAATCCTCAATCATGACATGAACTATTTAACATTACAGTAAAGTTTATCAGTCATTAAAACACAAAATATGTACAGTAGCTGTTCTGGGGCATCAGTACAGAAAACTTCTTGTCCTATCTTAAGTGTCAAAGATAGTAAAACTATATTTCTATAACAGAAACAATTCTTCCTGTCTTGTCTTATCTCACACTTCCTGTCATATCTTAACTTAAGAAATTCAAACTCTGTGTCAGTGGAGGAGAGTTTCTCCTAGCCGGATGTTCAGATGAATTTGAGCAGATCACCCAACAATCAGTGTTTCCCATGCAACATGATGTACCTCCTGTGCTCAACATGTTTCACCGGTCAGTTGTGGGGGGGGGGTTTCCGCCAAAATGTAGGCTATATACAACTGGCAGTGTTAAAGTTTTTCCCCATCTTCAGACCTAACAACAGCAGCGCTGACATTTTTAGCAGTTCTTTTGAATTTAGGACAGGGCAGGACATGCAAAACCAAAAATCATAACTGCTATCCAGATAAGATTGAATTTCAAACTTAGTTTCTGTAATAAGGCCCTTGGACTGTACAGCACTGCAAGAGATCAAGCTAGAAAACCTGCCAGCAGACGTCTGTTGTAATTGAAAACCGCTGTACAACGTTTTAATATTTCAATATCATCTGGATCTTTTCTGTGGAAATTTTCTCTGGTACGTATGAAACCAAATGTGCCTTTTAGCTTCCATGGAACTCCAATGGAAAGTGAACATTTAATTAAATTTCATGCACAGTTTTAACACAATTAGTTGATGCATTCAAGAGTTTATTAACTCCGTTGATGTTGAGTCAACTTCAGAAGATTTACAAATCCTTCCAATGTAAAGTTGCCAAAAGGGAAATTCTTTATGTTCAACCTTGAAACAGCCTTGAAACATATGTGTGGAAAAACACACACCTTGACCAAGATGAACTTTTTTCTCATTTTCTTTGTCTGGACCAACTTCCTCTGCAGCATTTTCACATCTTCTTTGTCTTTTTAGGTTCCCAAAGAAGGTTTTCACAGCAGCACGCCAAAAGAGTCATTCATGTCCACCTATAAAAGCTTCACCTCTCCTTTGAACTCTCATTGTGGCTTTTTAAAAAAGGTGTTATTGTCTGCTTTTTCCCTTTTTTTTCCTTTAAAGTTTTCTACTTGTTCTCTGGGCATCATTTATCATCAGCTCCCTTGCATGCTAGGCGGCTGCAGGTAAGAACATATTGGTGCTCTCTTACACCATTAACCCGCACAGTGTGTCCCAGGTTGCTCACCGTACCGTGGGAACTGTATCTGTGGAGAGTTATGCATTGTGGCACAGGAGCTGTCAAGAGGGACAAGGGGATAAAACAGGAATTGTCCTTCAGAAAGGACCCAATTCATTTAGCTGGCACACAGCGGCCTGTTCGTGTAACATCACCCGACTCGCCCCGAACCGAGTCAGGCTTAGAGGCATCTGATTGTTCCTCTCTGGGGTGTAACACTGAGTACAGACTGAAGGCACTATTCAACTTTACAGTGCAGAACATGCACACTCTGACGGAGACATTTAGCTGGGACATCTTAATTAAAGCTCAAACACAAAGACAACAAATGGCCCCTTTATGTTTGGAGAGCAGTGAGTTTCTCTTGAACAGGAAACACGGTTAAAGTTTACTCTCTGACACCTGTTTTCTCTGCAGGGGTTGAAACTTTGACAGTATTTTCACAAATGTGAAAAAAGGCTTAATTTAGAGCCTTGTTTCCAGTTTCTCTTTTATTTTCACCTCACTCTCCTTAGTACATTGAGAAGATGATGATTAACTTTGAAAATGACTTTGAACTTTGTGAGACCACTTACAAAATGTTGTTCGGTTGTAGATTCACTCTCGGGGAGATATATATCTATATCACTGATAACAGATATTATATTGATAACATCAAGGATTATAAGTGAAGCTGATCTGAGCAGTCAATTAAGTCCATCATTACACTTGTTTAGTGAAGCAAAAATGGCAAACACTGTCTGGTTCAGGCTTCTCAAATGTAAGTGTTTGCTGCTTTTCCTTGTTTTATATTATTTTAGTTCAATATTTTTGGGTTTGGGACTGTTGGTTGGACAAAACAAGACATGAGAAGATTTCTGGAAGTCGACATTCAATAGTCTAAATGATTAATCAAAACAAAAATTAAGCAGAATAATCAATAATGAAAATAATCATTAGTTGCAGCTCTATTTGGAGGTTCAATCATCTCATAATTCACACAGTCAACTGAGGACAGTTGTGCACACAGTCAACTGAGGACAGTTGACTGTGTGCACTCTGGTTGACTTGTCAAGAGGTCAAGGAGAGGTGAACAGCATGAAAAAGTGGTGATAGCTGTATAGGAAACCTAATCAATAACTTGGTCTTGGCTCTTGGACTATTGGACTAAGCATTACCTGCAGGATGAATGACGACCTTGTGGTCATTGGACTGTACAAAGTGTGCAGAGAGGTGCCCCAAAATCCTATTATTGCTTTTTAACACCAGATCAAACTCATACATATGTCCTCGCTTAGATGCATCATTAGCAGCTTTGATTTCATAACTATATCACGCTTCAAGGCGATGTCACAAAATGTCCAAACCCCATCATAAGACAAAGTCCAAACCAATTCTGACACCATAAAATTCAACTTGGAAACCTATTGTTTTTGCGGCTGTATGATAATTAGAGTTGGCCTTGCGAGCGGTTTATGTAAGAGGAGCTTGTTTATTCATAGTGAGTTCAGTTTGTGTGAAGCCCCCACTGGATCTCAATGGCTCCATTATTAGGCGAGTGGTTAAAGCCTCTTTCAAACTTCAAACATAAGAAGCCTCCTACTCGGGCACACTGGTCTGGTGATCTGCAAAAACTGAAATGTAATCACCCTGCATATCTAGTAATGTGCAGCAGCTTGAGAAAATCTGAATACATGTGGCCTGTTCTATATTATCGTGTCCCCCATTTGTTATGCAAGTTCTTTACCTTTGATGAACATTCTGCAAAACACCTGAGTGCACTGCATTCCTGATGCAGCATGTGTATGCATGTGCATGTATTACACGACAGAAATATACAGACAAACAGCTGAGGACTCATTGCATATTCACTGACCTGCTAACAGAGCTTTGTGTATGTTCTACGACACCAAAGAAAAAATGGCCACACACAGCTGAGTCATTGTTCTTGACAGGGGGTCCTAGCGTGTGCAAAGCCTCATTAAGAGCGGATGGCTATAAGCCTCTTTGACCGTACTCTCTGCACCGGCAGCGAGCACAGGCTGCACGGTAAAACCAGAAAATTGCATGTTCAAATCCTGGTTTAAAGGGGGGGGGGAATAGAGACGGATATAACTGAAATCTTTAGCACAGAACATTCCAACACCAGATCAATATATTAGCTTTATTGTTGGGCTCTGTATGGAGATGGCAATACCCATCCCCTATTCATCATAGCGAAAGCTGGTGGAGATTAACTCCATGAGGAAATTTAAAAAGTCTTTTCCAAAAGCTTCTTGTGGACACTACTCTTCTCCATTGAAATAGGATGGCACAAATAGGATGGCACTTCCATCCTATTTCCCTGTGCAGAGAGGACACTGGTTCCCAATGGAGTCAACTAAATGCCAAAACAGAACATCACACAGTGAAGAACAATGTCCTCAAACAGTCTCATTTTCTATGCATGAATCTCTCAGAATCATTGCTGGTGCATTTTATCAAATCAAATTTTGTCATGTTGTCAAGCTGTTTGACTTGTAATGTTGTATATCTGAAGATGAAATTACAGCTGCTTGTGTGAAACTAGTGTCCCTTTATGGCTTGATTACTCTGATCTCACCATCATGCTGGTTGCGTCACATGGGTTGCCATATGCCAGTCACAGGGTAAGCGACACGGACACTGGGCGCAGTTATCCTGGCATCTTGCAAAGCCTTTGAACTCAGCTGACAGGGAAAGTGTTCAAAACTAAATCTCATTTATACAATTATACGAAACTGCAGAAAACTCTACAGTACAATACAAAAAAAGTTTGCACACTGTGTAAAACGTAAATAGAAATAAAATGTGATCATGTGCAAAACATTGAAACCCCATATTTAATTGAAACAAGGCAAAGACAACTTATTAAATGTTTAAACTGCAAAATGTTTCAAAAAAGTTTGGACAATGGCACCAAAGACTGGAAAAGTTGTGAACATCTGGTGGAACATCTCCCAATTAATGAGGTAAACTGGCAACAGGTTAATAACATGATTGGGAAGAGTATTTCATAGAGGCTGAGTCTTTCTGCTGTAAAGATAGGAAACCCCTGTATGCAAGGGACAAGGCTGAAAATCAGTATTGGACACCTGTGATCTTTGGGCCTTCAGATATGTGATGACCAAGATGGCGGTGTGTGCACAACCCGAGGTTCAGCGTCTCTCCAGATTCTGCAAATTAGTAGCTATCTGCCTTTTTGTTGCAAGTCTGTTCTCTCAGAACAGTCTTGCACATACCACATACGGTCAACAAGAATCTAATCTGTTCAGATGATACTGTATCAAAAACAGACACAATTCTGTCATGGACATCACATATACATGACGTCACCCACAGGTTTCTGAAAAGCTTGGAAATCGGCAAAGACGTGGATCACCAGCGGACCTGAGGCGCATGAATGGTGCCTGGGTGTTCAAACATGCCATCTGTAACAGCACCTACCTGTCAATCATAATTTAATTTTTAATGATTTGAACAAGTGAAAATTCACCCTTAGTACGGTTGTCAGGAACAAGGAAATTACACTAAATGAGACTAAAACCGTTTTTTGTATCAGGCTGTAAACATGTTTATTTCTGCTGAGAAGTGAGATAAAATCCATTTTATATAAAATTCTGAATCTGAATTTCTTTACAAACTTTCAATTTTTCAAGCCTTCAAGTGGCCTTCGTACTCCCTTCCCCCTTTTAAGGTTTACTCTTGTACAGTAATGACAACTGCAAAGACGTAAAGGAGAAAACCGCCACCTCTCGTGTCTTCACAGTGCCAGACACCTTAGTAAGCAGTATGTTAGCATGATGCAAGGGAGGGGACTTTGTTCCTCATGAGTCAGCTGTGTCAATGCCATGAATCAGGGAAAGTCAAGGAAACAGCTGCTTCCTTGCGTCGCCTGACTTTTTTATTTTCACTGTGAACGACGTACCATGGCAACCCTTTAAAGCAGTTGTAAAGCTATATTTTGTAAAAGTCTTTCCAACACGTAGGACCATGACCACTGACTTATAACGCTATGCAACATTCTATGTCTTATAGAGATGATCAAATATCCCAAAAAGTATTTGGGTTGACCTCTGTTCAACACTCCCCAGGTGTTAAAACAATAGTCTATTTAGGTTTTCTGTCTGAACTTTGACTTGTTTTCTTTTGCAGTCTAAGCTAGATGTCCTAATGTGTGGTTTCCAGTTTCACGCTCTCTTTCTTTCCTTCTTTCACTCAGTCTTTTTTCAGCTCAAACACCGGCCAGTGAATACATGTAATCAGATCAGGAAGAGAGGAGGAGTCAAGTTTTGTTCAGTCTCTTCAAAACAAATTTGAGTCCTTGATTTCACAACTTGTTTTTCAGATATGAACTTATCAACTCTCTTGGTTCTTGTATTCCCTATTGTTTGTGCACCTGCCGGTGAGAATGTAACTCTCAAAGCAAAAATGACTTTAACCAAAACGTCCAGGAACATCATTGTCCCTTCAGTCTTTTTGTCTTTATGTCCATAGAGGCTGCTGAGACCTGAGATCACACTAGCTGCTTGTCCAGCTCCCAGCTCTGCTCCCCATCCTCATTTGCCTGCGCCCTGGGCCTGAAAACCTCCTCTTCCCAATGGTCCAAAACATCTGTGGTGCAAACACTAACACTCCCCCAGTACTCTGAGCTCACAGTCCGGGCTGCTCAGCTAACAACCTGAGCTTACATTAGCTAACAGCAGCTATAGTTCACAGCTTTACTGTCCATCAGGAAACTCTGTAAATCACAGAAAGTTGATACGCATTAGCGAGAGGACATCAAAGAGAAAACCAGAAAACATTTTCTTCATAAAATATGATCCAGTTTCATCAAAGTCAGTCAAATAGTTGGTGGTGTGTGACTTTGTGCCGTAAACCATTGCATACTCCTTGTGGGTGATCGTACCTGCAGCACAAAGTTACATAGTGCAGAAACAGGCTCAGAGTGGGACTGACAGAGACACGTGTTGCTTTAAGCTAATATCGTGGCAGATCATCCATCCAGGCATTTCACATCAGTAGTCTTCATCCTCTGAGGAGCATGAAATTTAATTTCCATACCACTAGTTTGGGTAAAAATACTGAAACCTTCATGAAACTATTCATTGTTAACTTGCCTATACACCTATTAAAAAACAGAAAAAACAAAAGAAAACAGATACAGTAGATACAACAAACTTAACCAGACAAAAAACATGTATATAGTTAATTAGTTCATCATTTTGTCATTTTCTGGGTTTTTTATTCTGGGTGAAATCCAGTCCCGGGGCATTTCCCTGCATGAATTAGGCAGATCACAGATCAATCTCCTGGACAGGTCACCTGCAGCAGCAGACATAAGGTGACATTTTGTTTGTCAGTTGTCAGTATTACTAGACAGCATTGCATATTGTGTGACGCCGGGGTTTTAAAGAAAAGACTAGACAGTGTACCTGCCCTCATGATTGGTTATAATATACACAGGGACACACACACACAGCAGGCTCAATGAGGATTTATAGCTAGAGTGGAGATTAGATTTTATAACACATGTCATCACTGGCTGTAATCCACTTTAACAAGGCTGTGTTTGCTGACATCTTGCAGATAGAAATGCAACTGAAAGAGAGAATTATTCACTCAAAGTCATGACTAAAACTTGACCATTGCATCAGTTAGGACAACACATTGATGACAGTAATGTAGATTTGGATGCTGACTCACAACACGTGCAACACGAGAAATTATCATGTATCAAACCAGCAGTTTAATGCTGACGAAGCCTGTTTTGTTCCTTAAAGGAGTTTGGTGTCATTATGTGTTTTCTTATTCTCGTGATGAACAGGTGACTCATCTGGTGTACCCAGCCTCTCACCCAGTGTCAGCTGGGATCGGCTGCCGCCTCCCGTGACCCTGATATGGATAAGCGGTTATAAAAGATGAATGAATGAATGTTTTCTTATTTTTTTTAACCTGAACATTATTGTCTTTTAGTTTTTTAGAATTAATAAATACTTTTATACACTGATCAGTCAGTCGTGGAAATATGTTTGGCTCTTGCTCGCCAAGTTTTAATGTACTTTGCATAATTTAGAGGAAATATTGATCAGAGATCAAGATCAGAGCAAATACTAGCCCTCAGACTCAACATATCTGAATCATTTAAATGTACCTATTTATGGAAACAACATGGTAATCTATTTTTATAAAGTTCCAGACGATAAGTAATCGATAAGATGTAAGTAATGTTAGGTTTGGAGCAACTATTGTTGACATTGCTTTCCTGTTTCTGTTTAGTAGAAATGTGTATATCACTCCATGTACACCATTACATTGGCAGTGTCACAGTCAATAGTCAACTCCAACAAAACAGATAATCCTTTACAGAAGACTTTTTGGACGGAGACAGTTACCATGTGATCATAGTAAGCCACTTAAATTACAGTTCTGGATATTTACTTTTATAAACCTGCCAACAGAAGATCTAAACAAGAACAAGTACCTGGAAAAAGACTGTTATTAGATTACATGTGAGGGAACACATTGCGTCATCTGTTTTCTTTAAAGTGGACATCCACTGGCTGAGGGTCAGGGTTTGTTGGGGGAAGTAGATGCACAAACCCTAATTTGGGTTGTGGGGGATTCGCAACGTGACCGTGTGTTGGATCCAGAGGAACAATCAAACCGGGATGAGGGAGGGCGCTGTGGGGACAATACAGAGGCTGTCCCGAGTAGGCCCCATGCCACATAAAGACCTGATTATTCCCCCCCTCCTCCTCCTTGTTGGCTGGCCTTGCAGAGTGGACAGACAGTGGACTCAGTATTTCCTTTCCTCTGTTAAGCAGTGGGGACTCTCCTCTAGTCTCAGCCATGGCACAGCAATTTAAGGGGTACTGTTGTTTTGGAGAGCCACTGTGGGAAAGTCATTAAAGTGTAAAGCATCTCTCTTTTATTTATTTCTAAAGGACTCCTGGAAGAGGCATCCACTAAGGCGGTGGATGGTAATGAGTGCTGACACAGACCGGCCACCCCCACAGTGCCGTGTGCGCCGATAGCCGCTGCCATGGCAAACCGATTCTCTGCTGTGAAACCGGCCTGACGCACGGCAAGAAGGGCTTCCTCTTTTCTACAGGTGGCCAGTGTCGTCCAGAAAATCACTAAATCAGACCTTTTCTTCCAAAGGGGAAGCCCAAAGAGACCTATTGGCTGTTGGTAGTGGGTATTCTGCCATGTCTCCATAGATCTGCCTGTCATTATTTATTTAAAGGAGACTTAATGAATACCTGATACGCAACACGTGGCTCTTAGGGATGGTGAGATGAGGCCTTTAATTTAATCAAGGGTCATTCCTCAACTGTCTCCTCTTACTGTTCATATCATTATTATTCCATGCAATATATATTTAAGTGGTGAAGTGGACGGTGCACAGATAAGTACAAAACTACCTATCATCCTTTCACCTGTGAAATGACCCACATGACAGGTCATTATCGTAGCATTACAAAACCACAAAAAGGCACGTAGGAGCCTTCTGGGACAAAGGCACAATAAGTAGCTATTTGCACTGCATTGTAATGACAGATGATTGCCTTTGCTGCAGAAACACGTCACGCGAGTTTATGCAACTTTATGTGCAAGTGCTGCATATAAAACAATAAGAGGTGAATCACTTCATAAATGATCAACAGGTAAACCATGATCGGCTCACTGTGGTGCAGATAACAGCACAGAAAGAGCTGACAGTCTAATGTTGAAGATCAGAGTATGACAACCTCTCAAATGTGGAGCACAGAAACCGGTCTGAAGCAGTCTGCTGTGGAAAAGTGTTTTTTCATTCATTGTCCCTGTATTTCTTTGAAAAACGGGGGCCTCTGCTGGAATCGAGTGGTACCACATGTTGTTTACCAGCCCTTTCGCACCACAGGACATCCCGATACAGCATTCAGTTGGATCATTTTGTTCTGTAACCATGCAGCTGTAACCCTAACCCTTCAAACATCATTTAATAAGTCATAAACATGCTTGTCTTTACAGAATATCCTGACCTGACAACAGGGATGTAACATTCACAATCGCCTAAAATCATCATGACCCTCAGTAAAGTTTACTGCACGCTCAAAACAAAATATTATTTTGGCTCATTGGACTCAAGAGTTGAATATTTGACCAGTCGTCAGCCTTAACTATTGGCACACCGCCTTTCTATTTTCAAACCAGCTATCGATTTGCTTGGTTAAACAGTGGGCCACATGAAAAAGTATAACATTCACGGAACAGGTCAAAGACACTCAGTCGAGGTAAAGAGATACAGGCCAAACTATCCACACAGAGTGTGTATGGTAGCCAAGCATTACTGAAGCAACATTGATCGGGTTTGTTAATGGCTGGATATAGGAAAGAGTGATTGATTTGACCGGCCCTGCATTAATGCTATTCACATCAAGCTGGTGGTCACACTGTTATTTGTTTTCTTGTGCTTTTATATTTTCCCGGAACCTCACTGGGATCCTCTCTCTGTACACTACTGTGTATGTTTCCTTCTCCCAGGGCCCACATATAGACTTGTGAAAAGCGAGGTTATGCAACAGCCCGGCCACTTGAATAAACTGCCATTTACTGAGGGTGAATGGAGGAGTTAAGAATGGCAAGGGACCCATTGTCAGCTGTCATTGGTATGCAGGGCAGTGCAGCAATACTATTAGGACCCTCAATGGTTCTGATCAAAATCTGCTGCATCTTTACACCCTGATCTGTGGGGAGCCTTCTTCTCCATGTCGCCCCCAAAGTGCTCCTGTCATAGAGACCAACAGGAATACGAGGCCCGCCAATGCATGGCACATTGGAGGACCAAAACATCTCTATCTAAGTCAACATTGATATGTTTTCTAATCAAATCATGTGTTCAAAGGTACACACCAATCTTGAGTAAACATTTCACTTGCAGGGTTTCAGAGAGAGCCTGGAATATATTGCTGTAACCACCAGTGCAATGAAGCAATAACCAAAGGTGGACACTTAGTCAATGACAACAAAATCATTAGCATTTTCTCCTGTGCTGAGTAAGTCAATGCTTTTATTCTGGCAAAGCAATTTGTAACCTCCTTGCTGACCTGGAGAAACAGTGTTTCAATAAGAATTTGACGCCATAGTCATCTGAATCAACAGCACATGCAGATAACCAAGCGGTCTGGTTCATTTTACTCTAAACACAAGGATTCACCCCATTTGAGTGAATCCTCCTTGTCCTCCCTCCCAGCCTGTCTTTAGAAGCGGAGTGAACTGGGTTAGGGTTATATAACCACTGTCTGCGCTCATAGATCCTCAGCAGCTCGTCTTCCCTTAATCTTTTCAGCTTGATTACACCCTCCATCCCCCTCCTCTGCCGACTCATTCAACTGACAGTGTTCTCACACACACAAGCACATCCACACAGGGGCACATGAACAGAGCGTCGGGATCCGCCACGCTCCGGTTTAGAGCGGATGGGATGCTTGAGGTTGCAGGTGTCAGTGTGTGTTTGGATGCAGTTGGGTTTTTTTTTTTGTCAGTGTGCAGCATCTTGTCATGACAAACAAGAAGACATGCGGTGGCCTCATCTGAGGTTACCTGTGCATGTACAACCTCTAATTTCCAGACCTTGTTGTTTACACTGTATCTAAGCATCACGTACAATCAGCCTCAGTCATTATTGCAGACTGATATGTGTGTGAACAACAACGATGTTACAATCTGCTCAAAATGTCAACAAAGAGAGACTTTACACTGAAAATATTTGATGTACCTACAGCATTGTCAGTTTTGTAACACAGTCTTGCTGAACGAAGAAGGCTGATACTGAACGCGTTCCTTCAATTAATATGGATGCAACATGCAAATAGAGTATCAGCATTCACTTCTGCTTGTTTACAGTATGTCTGGCATGGCTGTGTTCCTCTTCGCTACAACTGTCAAACAGAAATTAAACACTGCTCTGTGACAAAAGTCAACATTTTGCGGTCACTGGGTGCATTTGATAGCTGCTGTGATAAAGGAGAATCCAGGTTAAAGGCTCAGACGGTGTGTCTGTGGTTTATTGTCACACCAAATAAGGTTTCCAAGAACTGTAACTTTATTTTAGCAATAAGGAAGTCTCCTACTGTGGAAAACAGTCACTGCTAAACCGGATGGACAGGCCAAGGGATAGTGATCTTTTGACAGTGCCAGTACTGTTCTTGTGCTTTTTCTGTTTAAAATGCTTATAAAAATTGATTTTAGGACACAGTGACACATGGAGACTTTTTCTTTGTGACAAGTAAGCTTAACTGCAGCGGTAAACCATGACCCCTCTATCTGACCTTTGCTCACCCAAGAGCATAAACATGTAAATATTCTCCTCAGGACGCAGCTCACCTACAAACCTGTTCACCTCCAGAAGGCAGTAAATCTTCCAGCCTCCAGCTGGCTAAACATTTAATATGTTTTATGAGTGTCTTCAGTGAAGGCCAACAGGCAGAAGATGCAGGGAGTAGGCATGTTTGACAGCCGCCCAGTGGGAAATGTTTTGTGTAATGCAACATAAACCTGGAAGCAGTTGAAAGGTGGACAGAGAGAGTGGGGGTTTGAGGTGGAATAGCGGTCCAGTAGTTTTCATGTTTTCCCAAAATATTAGCTCCTCTGGTGCAGGCTTAATCAGAGAAAATCCCATTGTATGCTGCCGATATGTGACAGCCTCAGTGTCTTGGCTGAGTTCCCCGCCTGGCTCATACAGTAACCAGCCTCAACCCACCATCTGCTGCCTCAAACTCCTTTACTGTAAACTTATGTAAAAATGCATCAGACAGCATCAGGACCAGAACAGAGACACAATCTTGTTTTTATTATAAAACCGAAGTAAACAGGATTTTTATATTGTCGTCTTATAAATGAGCGCCTCTAAATCCCTCATTTCATTTCTTTAATTTCATAATCTTTCATTTTTTTTGTCCTCCCTAGCATAACTGGTGGATGCCAAAATCATGCTGCAACTATAAATTTCGACTTAAATTCAACTGTAAAATTGAACGTCAGTAGTTTTTGAAGGCGCTCTGATTCCCCTTTGTCATCTGTGAGCTGCCTGAGAAAGTAGGGCACCACAGATCTGTGCTTTCACTATCTCATGAGCACAAAGGAGCTTTATCAGCATTTTGGACAATCAAAACGATACTCTCATTCATTACTTTGATGTACAGTAATTAGTGCTATCAGATTAGATTGCCAAAGAAAAATGACTCTTACGTGTTAACAAAGTGATAAGAAATCTTAAAAATAGCACGTAGACTTCTGACATGTTTGGCACGTTTATCTTGCAAACTTCAAAACACAGCAAACGGTTTCTGATGAATTAGCACACCAATAAACAATATGCAGTTTACAATGTCACTAAATTCACTTAAATATAATCTTCTACACCATTAGGTCTCTGACAGCATCAACAATAGCCAACAGAGGTTTGTTATGGTCTACTGACATCTATTGGCTTGATGTGAAACGCCACATTTATGTAACCTCACTTTGCCTCATAGATGGGGCTCTGGCACCCTCCAGTGGCATCAACCATAGACACACCTAACCATATTGAGGTTGTCTATCCATCTTGATGTGATGGGTTACGGGATACATTAGGGGATTTCTTCTTCCCCTCTTCGGACCAGATTTTTAACCATTCAGCCTTGGATTTTCAGTCAATTAACAGAAAATTAATAATCAAATATTTTGATAAATGATTGAAAAGAGTTATTTGTAAAGAAAAAAACACAAAAAGTTTGCTGATTCAGGCTCACATATGTGAAGATTTGCTGCTTCTCTCTGTTTTATAGTCCCTTAAATTGAATATATTTGGCCTTAAATTGTTTAAATCAAATGATAAATCTATTATTTAAAGGAAATAATCAACAATTCGTTGCATCCCTGGATGTGACACTGGAAGGAGCCTTGCCTCAGGTGGACAAGATGCTGGTTTAGCATTGAAAGAAAGACTGAAGTGTAAAGTTTTAAGGTTAAAACCTTCTTCATGACACATCTGGGGAAATATTTATGTTTCATGTTGAGTCTTTAAAGCCTCCCTCTGGGATAAACAATGCCTATAAAGACTAGTATCCTCGAAGATCACACTGAACTCTTCAGAAATGTTAATATGTAACGAATCCAGTTGGCCGTTTTTATTCATTTCACTTCATGATGACACAAAATGCAATGTTGCAGGAACATGGTGTCATGCCACGCATACATAATGAGCAACCTCATGTTCTACTGAAAGAGCCTTTTTATTTATATCTCTTGAAGAATTCACATTTGGATCAGTTACTTTTAAAATAAACAAATTATAATCTTCACAAAAATATTCTATCCTTTTTCCAGATTTGTGCTACACAAATTAGAATACACAGATTAACACCAAAATACTTCACAACAGGGTGTTTGCATTTCCATGAGTCAGTTCTCTGAACATGCAGAAATAAGATCAGCACAAGAAAGAGCTTTGACAGAAAAAACTGGTCCCTCTGAGGAGCTGTATCACTAATAATGAAGGTTAATACTGTATAAGGGAACATTGTGGTCACTGTATGCAGGTCTTCACTCTGCTACTCCATAGAAACTTCTGAGATGATACATTTAAGCCATTTGCATGCATTTGTTACATCCACAAAAAACTTGTTGATGCGTTCCAAATATGGAATAGAAATCCAGAGCCAAACAAAGGCTTTCTGAAGAAAAATGCTATTGTGCACTTCTATTATAGCCCTCATTAGTTTGATCCTGATATCTCAGTCTAAGGCAACTTTCCTTTCAAAGGAAATCAGGGTTTGAATGTCTCTTTTGACCAGTCAAGTTCATAACTGACAAGAAGACATCACAGTGATGGGGAACAGATTTCTTTTAATGCAATCTGAATATCTAAACTCTGTAAGACTTCTTGGCTTGTCCGTGTTGTGTATATTAGGTCCAGTGGAGGTTTACTTCTGCTGAATATGACGTCAAAGTGTGTGATAGCAGACATTAAAAATGAGAATTCAGTACTGTGAAATTCACATGTTTAAAACAGTGACAGAAATTCAGTAAATTCAAATTCATGATGACAAAATCATCAAGCCTTACAGGGAGGTTAAGTCCCACCTGGATCATGACCTTTACTGCATTAAACTGTATATAAATCACTGAAAATATCATGATGAACGTGACCTTAAAACCTTTTTACCTTCATGAATGTGGTGAGAAACATAATATTCACAGTGTTACTGTTGGTTAACTGCAGGAATAATGCTTCCACTATCCAACAATGTACACAGTTCAACGTAAATACGCTGTAACACACTGTTCTATATGCATCATTGTCCATTACAAATGTATTGGCTGTAGACGTAGTAGTAGTGTGCAATCACTTCCTTGTAAAAATGCCAAAGAATTTAATCTCAAGTGAGAGAATATTGCTTTGGGACCCCTGTGACCTATAATATTTTATGCCCCCAAAACAAGTTCAGCACTGAGAAATGGCACACAAAATGCCAAATGTCACTACAAATGTACCTGCACGATTCACTAATGACCTTTCACATCTAATCTTTTACGTTTTAAGAACAAATCAACAATCACATTCTTCAGGCGAGCCCTCTCGAATCACTGCTGACAGCTGAGAGTAACAGTGTAAGATAAATGTTTATGGTTTCCAGACACTTTGTTGGATTTCCATATGAAAACTCTTCATAATGCCCCACGCTAAGAACAAAAACCTGTAGGAAAACAGCACAAGAGAGGTAGGAATTTGAATTCCAAAACCTAATACACAAATACTCGGATGTTTCATTAACTTTGCATGCTAATTACCAGTTGGCTGCACAGCAAGAAAATCAAAAGCATAACCATTGACAACTTGTCACGACCAGAAATATGGCACTACGTAAACTAGAGGACACAATCACACTCAGCAAGCCCTCAACCTAGACGGATATTTACACTGCTAGCACTCCGGCCTTGGTAGAGTTTCTGTGCTGCTAGGTGACCACTTCTTCACGTGGCAGGTTGAGCCTCACCTCCCCTCCTGCTGCTGTGGAGGCTGAGTAGACTGCGGTGGCGGAAACAGATGAAGGGCCGTTGGTCTCCATGGTGAACAGCTTGCAGGGCCCTGGTAGGGTCGCATCAGGAACCTCCTTTTCTGGACTGGACACCTGGGATGATCCAGGGGAGGATGTGGGGCTGAGCTGCACAGCTGTGGTATCCTGTAGTGTGTGCTCGCTGGTTTCTATTTCAAACGCTGCCCCACCGGCCAGCCCGCCATGTCCCATCAACCCCGAGCCCCTGCCACCCACCTTAGACCTCCGAGAGCTGTGGGGTGGAGGGAGGCGGCTGCACACGCAACAGGCCCCAAAAAAGGAAAAGGCCACCAGCAGTAGGATAGGTCCGATGATGATCGGAGGGTTGGCAGAAGGCACCAGTGTGCTGAAGGCGAATGCTCCCACCAGGGTGATGTTGAGTCCAGCCAGCATGATGCATAGGCCACAGGCGCAGCAGAGCGCTGGAGAGGGCAGGCCATGAGGGCGAGACTTCCTCCTCGTCTTCTTCTGGGGCTCCTTTTTAGGTACAGGGGTGCCGTTGTTTCTATCAGTGATGACCATGTCTTCACCTCCAGGCTGTTTCTCTCTCTCTCTCTTCACGTCTGTGATATCAAATCTCCCCGTGACTCAGTCGAAACTCTTCCCCATAGCAACGTTTAAATAAATTCACAGCCAGGAAACATTTTTGTCTGTAAATGACAAAACATAAGACATAACAGCTGTAAGAGTTTTTTTATTTTACATAAACTCTGCCTCTGATAAGTGAACCGCTCTTGTTCTGTGCACTGCTATCACTGGACAGATATCTGATGATCACCGTGGGCAGAGTGAAGTGTCCTCCCTCAGAGTTTCTGTGCAATCCATCAATGAGCTCTGAACATTCATCACTCTGCCATGCTTCTCATATATATGTGGATGCAGTTAAAGTTGATCTGTGCTGGTGAAGCTGAAAGAATACAGTCCTATATTTATTGAACAATAATAATAATGCAACAGTTGAGAGGTATCTGTTGCACCTTTAATGGGGAATTCAGCTCAGTATGAATGATGCATCCTGTGACTCTTGTGGTTTTTTTTGTTTTTTTTTTAAAAAGTCCTTGAGCTCTTACTCAATGATTTAAGCTATTTATATGATCTTGTTATGTGAATTTAAATATGTGCCATCGCACTGCAGCTGCTTCATTCGTGCCAGCTAGGCCACTGGGGGAAATCATTTCAGTATTTAGTTGCAATCAAATCAGCTATTTCATTCCAGCATGCTCTCCATTCAGGGGAAAATGAAGAGATGAATGTGAGGAAAGGATAATTTTTTTGTGAATGTGTGAATCAGTAAATGTGTGAACCTAAATATATACCACAAACAGCACGTTTAAGTGTGAATTATGCTCCATTTAAATGCATGCTTACTGCCCTGATGTGTTGCATTTCTATGAAATTAAAGCGTGAATAATGATCTTACCCTTTGTGTCGATTCACTGAGGGTCTTTCCATTGTTTCATCTGAAGATTTTTCACCGAGATTCCCCGCTCTAATTACCAGCTGTAATTACTGAGAGGTTGAAAGGACGCATGAACGCCAAAGAACGAGGGTTTCTCATCTTGGTTTCGTGGCTTTGCGGTCCTGAGGGCACAAGTCATGACAGCCATTCAATCAGTGGCCGCGGAAAACAAAGCAAAAGCGATCCGACCTGCTGAGGAGCGTTAAAAATCCGAGGGGCAGAGAGGGAAGATCACTTAGGTGAGATGGCATTTCCTCTGAGTTGACACACACAGACGCAACACGGTGCGCTGCTCCTGATGTGCACCGAGACGCATGTAGCACCTGACAGGTCGTCATGCAACGGAAATGGAGGGAAACCGCTAATATATGCGAGGCATCTCCCCGGGAGTCGGTGTGAGGTCGTCATATTTTTATTATTTCATATTTGATGTGCCGCGCAGAGCCTCCTTTACTCCCTCTTCTAGTCTGTGGACATCTGGATGCGGCTGTCCTGCCTCCTCCTCACGGATCCATCCTCATCCTCCACCACGAGAGCTCAGCCTGATGTGTCTGTGTGTGTGTGTGTGTGTGTGTGTGTGCTCACCTCTATCTACTTGTTGCTTTACATTAAATTAAATGTTAATTGTTGTTTAAATGTTAAATTTAAATGTTATTTGTAATCACCATCAGCCTATTCTAAGCCCTTAAATAATATTTATGTAACTGTATACAGTGTCAGGTGCACTCCCTGTGCAATCACCCTGTTTCAAACATCCAAATTATTTATTCTCACTGTTTTTGTTCTTTAAACATGTAAATGTTACTGTTACTGTATATAATGTGTACTGTCATATGCACCTTTCCCGTGTTTATTTTAGCATCCTTTGCACTCTGCACAGTTGCACCATTGTCTTGATCTGTCTACAAATGTTACTGTTGTTTATATCAGCATATTTACATAAATTTGTATCTGTACATACTGTAGTAGTTTAATGTTTATGTTTACCTGTCAAGCTCCTTGTTTTCAGCTGTATTTATGTGTATATCTATATGTGTACACTGAGAGCAAAGTGAAACAAATTCCTCATATGTGTACACATACCTGACCAATAAAAGTGATTCTGATTCTGACATGAGACACTCTTTATAAATGATTTATAATTTGTAACTAGTGGCCTGAGGATTGCCAGGTACACACATGAACAGTATCTAGACGCATGCCTGTATAGAGAGATGTGACACGACCGAGCAGTTATGGGTTTGGTGCTTAGCTCAAAGGGCCTCTACGGTGAGCTGGCGGGGTCATGTGTTTCTAACTTTTGAATGATCCAACAGGTTTGCAGTTAGAAGTCATTAATAAACAGTCAGGCCAGCAGCAGAGGTTTGTAAGTTGTCTCTTAGTTAAATGTTAATAAATAATTAATAAAGGGTTCAGAGGGTCAGAGGTCAAACTATGAGGTGTCATGACACCAGTACTGATGATAACCGTAATATTTAAAACATGAATTATTATAAACATTTCATCATAATTCAGTGCCTCTTAAATACTTTCTGTTCTCACTTTGTTTTTCACACTCACACTTTTTGTACACTTTGGTACAGTTATGGTTACAGACTCTTCACATCCCTTTGAGTGTAATTAAAGGACCAGTGTGTAGGCTTAAGTGGCATAGCAGTGTAGTTGCTGACTGCAACCACTCTCACCTCACACCCTCCTTCCTAGTGTGAAGGAAAAACTATCACGGCCATGAAATGAAGTGGAGCCACGGTGTCTGTAGAAATAAATTCAAGCTAACAAAAACATAATAATTCTTATTTCCAGGTGATTATCCACTAATTAAAGCATAGTTATGCACATTATTTTCCACTCCTGCTATATTATAAAAAAATAGATCCCCTTAAATGTTACACACTGGACCTTTAATGTGCCAAAAAAAGAGACAAAATACCCAATAAAAATGAAAAAATCAATTACTTATAGCATTTTCTTTTTTCAGAATTCTATAGATATCACAATAATTGGGGGGGCTGTGGTTCGGAGGTAGAGCGGGTTGTCCACTAATCAGATGATCGGCAGTTCGATCCCCGGTTTGATCCCCTCCAGTCTACATGTCGAAGTGTCCTTGGGCAAGATACTGAACCCCAAATTGCTCCCGAAGGCTGTGCCATCGGTGTGTGAATGTGTATGAATGGTTAGCTCCTCAAACTGATGAGCACTTGGCACCTTGCATGGCAGCCAATGCCATCAGCGTATGAATGTGTGTGAATGGGTGAATGAGATATGTACTGTAAAGCGCTTTGAGTGGTCGGAAGACTAGAAAGGCGCTATATAAGTACAGTCCATTTACCACTTACCATAAAAGCATTGTCGTGAATTCTTTCGGCCACAAAGTATTATCATGTAGTAATTAGTATCATGACAGCCCTCAAACAGTTTTTTGGAGGGGTCTTCCTGATGATTTTAAAAAGGTAAAGAGACAAAGCAAATGTCCTAAAACACCACCTGACCAAAGGTTGTTCTCATTAAGTGCTGACTCACTGTATAAGAAAATGGCACCATGCCTTAAAAGCTAAAAAAGAGAAAATGATTATTCTTGACTTTCCTTAGAAATGATCATAACTTAAGATGAACTACTACCTTTTTCCCTTTAAAGGTCCAGTGTGTAGGATTTAGTGCCACCTGTCTGCTCAGGGCTATTGTAGAAAAATGGCGGTTCAACATGGCAGACTTCATGGAAGAGGACCCGCTCTCTCTGTAGATATAAATGGCTCATTATAAGGCAATGAAAAGATAAGATAAGACAGACCTTTATTGTCCCACAATGGGGAAATTCACACAGCAATTCTTATTTTCAGGTGATTATACACTACTAATTGATATTATATCCAATTCCTGCCAATAGTTCCTCCTAAATCTTACACACTCAACCTTTAATGTATTGAAAATGCATTAAAGCATTGCATTTTAACTGTAAAGACCTGCTGACAAAACAATCCCAGTACAAGGTTACTACTACAAGGTCTCACTACAATGCTTTTGACCATAAGACCATGAACATGTAATGTTGGCAGATTAAAGAGTGATTTTTTCCCACTTACCGCTAGTGGTATCTTGATTAGTTAATCAAAAAATTCAGAAATTCATTTTTAACTATAGGAAGTCTGTGGATTTTCACATCTGAATGTGTTTTTTCAAATCACATCTATTGCATTGCACAGTGACACACTTCTCATGGATGGACATCTCAAAGCTTTTTAAATTTAACAAAATAACATGTATGTGGTTTTATCTTTAGGCAGGGTACCTGGATAATGTGGGTAGTTTTTTTTGTGATTTGGGTGAACTGACCCTTTAAATCTTCCCAGTTCTGGTTTTAAGGTGAGATCGAGGATCTTTCACTGCCTTTCTGACAAGTGCATGCAGTGATAGGTAACTCTGTGTCTTCTAAGTATCCATTGTTTGGTTCTATACAGACACAGAGGGTTTGTGTGATTGTGATTTGAGGCCTGACAATCAAAGTGCTGGTTGTCATCAAGGCGCTGCAGCCTCATTGGGCTCCCGTCGCCTGCATTATTCAGCCTCACAGCACGGTTTTGTCAGAGCACAGCGTTCTTCACCACGCCGCTTCCCATGCAGCAGCCATTCTGCCTGGGCTGTCCTGAATATCAATGTATTATGTTTCACTGCGGGGGTGCCGTTCACTGTATGCAGGCAAAGGAAGTAGCTATTTGTGTGCGTGTATGTGTCTGTACACATGCATGTATTCCCATTTGCTTTGCTCATGACAAATACAAGCAGGGGAACTAGAGCTGAATGGTGTACGAGTCCCTTCATCATATAACGACCGTAATAATTCCTTAATTGCTGGCTGAGAACACTGTGTGATGATGAGATGAGCTGCACACAAGTGAGACTACTGGGCTTAATTTGCTTCACAGTGTCAGAAAGTATGGAAGTACTTTGACAACAATTACAACTGAATCTTTGGAGATGTTTATTACACAACATAAGAACATCCTCATGAGGTGATCTCAACAAACGGGACAAGTTCAGTGGGTATAACAATTAAACAGAAAAACATAATGAATCAGAAAGATTCAAATCAGCGTCTTCGGCCCCACATTTGAAAGAAACCTGATGAAGAAGAGTCGTTGAATTAATATTGGTCAGGTCATGTGATGTTGTCATGGCAGGTCCTGATCAGAAGGTGACTGCTTAAGTTTCCGTAGGTTTCCGTCGAGCTAAGACGTCCGGCATGTCTGCAGATGTCCTGCAACACACCACAGTATGACTTAATTAGTGCGGCTAAATCTCAATGGATTTTTTCGGGCATTGCCTAATTAACCTGTTAGAAATGAGTCCCACACAGTTTATGATCTTTTTGGATCACACCTGAAGCTGACACAACCAGTAAGGTAACCAACTTTGGCACTGCAATAAACATGACCTCAATTGTCGAGATCAAGAATTTTTAACATGTCACTCACAGGTTTGTAAAGATGCATTGAAAATGTTTTTTTCAAGGACAACGTATGTATGCTCAGTTTCATAAATGGACAAATGATCTAATCTGACATATTTGAAACCAATCCAGTATCTTGGTTATCGTAGCAAAAACATCTAATGTGACTGATGAAAAGATGGTGACACCTTGTAATGTTCACGTCTGAAAGTCCTCTTGTTTCCTCTGAATGGTTTGCTCTTATGTGAGGTGTTTTGTTGGCTATTGTTCTAACATATAAATGATGACAAAAATGTCTATATCTCAAATACTAAATTTACTGCCACCCTGTCTTTATCTCATCAACATCAGTTTTGTCTAGAAAAATCTCAATCTCCAGTCAAGATAAAGTTTTTGGAACCTTGGGATATTTTATGTCACCAAATCACATCATCTTCTAAACTATTGCATAAAAATGGACATATCATAAACATAGAATACGATTCATTAGCCATCAACTCATACAGATCAGTCCATACGAACTCGCAGCAACTGCCTCAAATACAAAAATGAACACTGTGAGATGAAAGCAGAGCCACACTGTCGTTTCAATCTGCTTTGAAGTGGCACAGAGTCTCTGTCTGGCAAGTCATCATAACCTTATAAATGAAATAAAAGCATCACTACTGAACATTATCCTAAAAAAAAATCTCTGTTGCTATAGTAAGTAGCAGTGATTGTTCCACTTGGTGAGTGTAGCCCAGTGTTCACACGAAGCTTTATGGACTAGAAAATGTGTCTTTGAAGTTTCCTTTAATTAATCTCTGGGCATTTGCATGAGACTTTGTGATGCACCCGAAAACAGTCCTGCAGTGTTTGTTGACAGATAGCATAGACTGGTGTGTAAAAATAGTAAACAGTGCAATAATCAAGGGCGAAACAAGAGGGGCTTTGGAAATTGGGCCAATTATGAGGGTCACAGAGCTGTGAAGAAACAAAACCATTTCAGAAACTGTTCATATTTTTTTTATCGATCACTGCAATGAAACAAAGCTTGAGTTCTAGAAAAGAAACACTGCTTACAGCACGACTACACTTGGTTCAGCTGAGGCAAAGAAGCCTGTCATGGTTTAAAGAAAACAATGTGTCTGTAAGAAACAGACACTACGTCTGCCTGTGCTCCTGATAGACAATGCTCACATTTCACACGGCCGCTGGAAGTTAAACATAAACACAGAGAACAGACAACTGATGCTGATCTGGTCACGTTGCACAAATAAATGCTAATTCTGTATGAATGTGAATTCATACTGTGGATGAGAAATGGAATAGATAGCATGTAAATTGAGAAAGAATTAGGCCAAGCACTGACTACTGCTGGGTCACAAAGAGCTCTAAGATGGATCATTTACTCTTACTAAGACCTGCCAAAGAGACAGGACTTGAATTAATAATAACCTTTTGTTGGGCTTTCCACTTTGTAATTAGGGAAACACTTTTTACTCACATCTTTAAGGTTAAGGAGATGACTGTGTTTGTGACTTTAAATGGGATGTGAACCCAAGTTTCTGCTGTTAAAGTCAATCCCACCTCCCCATCCTGCACATGTTTACCTTTCTAGCCCTCAGTGAAGGTCACAACCACTTCTTGTGTGTAAATCAATAATCCACATTATTATTATATTGGTTTCATACCCCTCATCTGGGTTGGTCTCGCCCACTGGTCCGCCTTCCACAAAGGTTCCCATTCGACTCTTAGTACGTTCCAGGTTTAGTTGACTCTGAGTCGCTGCCAAGAGCACAGGAGAGCAGATAAACACACTGCACCATTCAGCATAACATCACATGTTTCACCAACCACCAACAGCTGTACTATGAAGGTTGGCAGGAGAGAAAAAAACAACAACTAAATCTCAAGGAAAAAGCCAAAACACATACTAGGATTGTCCATTATATAGTCAGCTGTACTCACCTACCTCCTAAAACTAGATAAAATGAAAAGCTCTTCTAAATGACTGTATGAGTGCTCAATGAGAGTGCATGAGAGTTCAATAGCCAAAACAGAGGGAATGGACTGGTTAAACAGCAGAAAGTTTGACTTGTCAAAGATGGAAAACACTGGTGGAATTTTATTTTAGTATGGCACCTTTCACAGAGTCACGTCACAAAGTGCTTTACAAGAGAAAACTGTAAAAAATAAAACTATGAAACATAAAAAACAGTAAAACATAGACAACTGGACAGCACAAGGCGAGAGAAATACCAGTTTGAATAAATGTTCTAAAATGGTCTTCAGCTGCTTTTTAAAGGCTTCAACAGAGAAGGCAGATTGTAACATGCACCTTTTATTTTCAGTTGAGGGACAACCAGTAAGCTCTGGTCAGCTGATGATATGAGGATAGAGCAGATCAGCGATGTATACTGATGTCTGACTCTGCAGTGCTGAAAATGAATCCTGAACTCGATGGGGAGCCAATGTAAAACAGATAAGATGGGTAGGATGTGAGTCGTCCTGCTGGACCTAGTTAACAGCCTTGCAGCAGCCCTCTGGAGTCCAGAGATTACTTGCTGAGGTGAAAATGGAACAACAGCCCTAAATTTGGCAATGTATAATAATAGTAACAATGGCTCAGTTCCAGTTCTCCTCTCCTGCTATCATTAATAAGTCTCCTGCTATGAAAAGTCAAAATGTCTGCTGTGCAAACAGTCCATTGATCAAGTCAGCCACTGTCATGGTGACGGAAGGAGAAGTTTATATCCCATAGTTCTTTACTCCTAAAATACTAACTCACAATATCATACAGGCAGTGAATTTTGACAGGAACATCTGGGTTTGATAATATTAGTGCATGTTTTCTGTCAATAAATAATATAGAACCAGCAGTAAATCTGTTTATTACATATTCTACAAAGAGTTCGGGAACACTGGAGAGTTAGTGCTTAATTATGCATGTTAGATTATTCCCAAATAATAAAATGAAATTCTAATACATGCACAGAGATCTCTCTTTTAGACATTATCAAGTGGAGTTTACTTTAAAGGGAATCTCTAAAATGAATGCAAACTAAGTGTACACTTAGTTAATAGTTAAAACATGATTACTGATTCATGATTCATGGTTTGATTTGGTATTCTTATTTTAGTTATTTTCATTGGAGCATTAATATGAAGCTCTTCTTTTCAAATGTTAGGGATGTGTTTTCATACTTGTATGGTGAGCTGCTCGGTATTAAAACTGTGTCCTGTGGCTGTATAACGCTTATATAAAGTTTATTTTGGCCTTGATTTTTTTTTTTTTTGATGACCTAACTGTGTCTCTTTTCTCTCTTACATCTAACCTTGATCTCATGATGTTTTCCATTCTAGGTTATATAAAAGAAGAAAGCATGCCATTTTTTGACACTATTCAGCTGCATATATTAGAGAGGTGGCTGATGCTCTGCAGTAACCACCTAGACATGACACCTTTCTTACTGGTGTTAACTATTAGCTCTCCAGTGTGCAGACTGGTGTCAGCTTTGTTATCAACAAAACAAAAACAGGACGTGGACGTGATGACTCACTATCAAGTGGAAACTGAACACAATAACTTTGTACGTTACGTGATGTCTGTAGTAGCTTGGCAGACTTTGAGGAAAAGGCCGGCTCACACATGTACTTACCTTCTCTTCTTAGTGTCTCTATAGGTTGCTCAGAAGCAGGATTGGCAGGTGCGGGGTGTACTCTGTTTCCTATATTCATATTCATCACAGCATGGCACATGTGATGACACAACAAAGACTTTAAAGTGCAGTTCAGTTTAAAAACATATATAACTGAATTTTCAGAGGGTTAATAAAAGTGTTTAAAAAGTTACCAAAGGATGGAAGAATATGGTTGATGTTCACCCAGGCTTTTATGAAGGGGTAGATCGATATGAGCAGGCCTGGAAAGCAGATGTCATTATTAATTTTATGAATGAATATAAAGACACAGCTTTTACTACAGTTTCCTAGTCTTTATTGGTTGAATAAATGAGAATTAATAATACACTCTTGCCCATAAAGTTGGAATAATTTTCAGACACATTAATTTTCACTGTGATATTTGCCCAACTTTATGGGCAACTTTATGTGTAGATTAAATGCAGTGTTGGTGTGAATATTTGTCAACAGTCATATTTATTATTTGCCCTTAAGTTGCACTATTAGACTGAAACAAAAAGTGGAAAAAAATATTGTGAAGTGCAGAAATATCTCATACTATTATGATATACTATTATGATACCAAATGCTATGTATTAAAGCATAAAGCTAATCAATTGCATGTTGTCATTTATTGTAATCTGCTGATTTAATTTGGTTTTAGTGACTTAGATTTCTTCTGTGCCACACCAGAAGGTATAAAAGCTCTTGATGTTTCTTCCTGTTCAACTCAAAGTATTAAGTAATATCTAAACCACAGGGCTTGTGTGCCTCACTGTGGCACTCCGGACCAATTCAACACAGTTATTGATTTTCCCTTACAAGCCACAAGAGCTGGCATTAAAACCCTGGCAGGTCCTGAGGGTGGCTGTGATGCATGCATGTGCTTAAAATGTCATGAAACTGCAGAAGGAGTGAAAAGAATCTGCCGAGAACACGCTGTTCATACTCATTAGTCAGCCTATGTGTTGGAGGAGGCATCAAGGCACACAAGCCCCAAAACAGCACAGCATGAGTGCTGCCAGAGCGAATGTGTCACAGTTTAGATTTGGCAAATTCTTGTATACCTTAAGAAGTCCAATTAATTATTGAAAGCTGATCAAATATAGTTCACATTAACATTGCATGCTGATGTTGTCTTCCTGCGATCAAAAGCCCTGGCCTTTGCTCTCTCTCTCTCTCTCAAGGAAAGCAGTTTATCTTGCCGGTGCAACTCCTCAGGCTGTGGGCTGGTTCCAGTTACAACGTTGTATCAAATGATCAAATGGTGTGTTCATCCATCAGATACGAGTGAGTCCTTCTCAAACCAGACAGATATATACGCATATGTGTTTTCTTCTCGCCTTATTAAAACACAACATGTAGAATGCTTGCACATATACAAAGAGTTGTTGCATCAAATGAGGAAATACTTCATGTTTTATGGGCTATGCATGAAAAAACTCACCCACAAACAGATAATTCCCCAAAGATGTCTCAAAACATCTTTCAAGTACAAAACATATGAGAATCCATACATGTATTTAGTCATGTTTTACAACTGAGACTACAAACAGAAGTCATGTGAAAATTGTGTTTAATCTAACCTGTCATGAAGTAAAAAGATAAGAAAACAATGTTAAGTATGTTTTTTTAAATCTTTTAAAGAGGATCAGGGCATCCAAACAGAATATCATAGTTGATACTCTTACTCAAACTAATAGATAAACTAATTTGTAACAATCATTAAGAATATTCCCTAAAAATAGGTCGGTAGTGTCACACAAACTCACCAAGGCCCCCTGCTCCCAGGAAGATACCTCCTATAGCATCAGCATCACACTCCCTGGACACCCCAATGAGGATACAGCCTGCTACAATGCAGAGCAGGGATGCGCCCACCCGTAGCCCATGGTACTCCCCGACGCTGATGGGGTTCATTCAGCAGGTGGAGGCCCCCCCACCTGCCCTTCATACACACACAGTGTACTCTGCTGTGACTTGTCCTCACTGCCTCTGGAAACTTTACTGTCGTCTGCACAAGCCTCGCCCCTCCTTTTCTTTTACTCTCTCTGACACAGAAACACTTTCTCTTGCGATGCTTCCATCTCTCTATGCTCTGTTGCTCAAGACGTCTCATACATCTTTAAAGATGGAGCTCTGGTTTCAATTGCCACTGAAAATTAGAACACTTGGGGCACTGACTCTTATGACAGCGATACTTGTGCCACAAATCTGATCACAGCCCTCTTCCTACCAGCACTGGCATCTAGTATCATGTTTGCCTAGAGTGTAATTTAGGAAAAATGTACACTGAAACACCTGATGTCTTGGACATGTGCAGTGTGTAAAGGACTTGACTACAGGGGCAGAGCAACACAGAGACACAAAGACAGAAGGGGGGACGGCAGAAGGACGACAGTCAGAGAGACAGAGTTGGAGTGTGTGCTACTTGTGTGATTTGTCTGTGAGCTTGAAGGGAATGTGTAATGAAAGGTTCAGAGAGTCCTCTACGGTGGGAGCCCGAGGCCATCCATAAAGGCCTGCAGTTGCCATAGGAATAGCATATCCATGGCAACAGAGGGAAAAAGAGGGTAAGCAGGATAAACACCGGTGAATAGGATAACAAATGAACTTACTGGGAGAGGAGAAACAGTGACACTTTCCTGTTCAGAAAGTAAACTCCTCTCTCTCTAACACATGTCTAATGCCGCATCTATTATTTATCAGTGATGGTGTTATGGCATGTGTGTGTGTGTGTGTGTGTGTGTGTGTGTGTGTGTGCATGTGAGAGAGACATACCCAGCACATACCTAATGAGTTATTGTAATCTTTGTGACTTCAAACGAAGCAAAGGTGTTTACATAATGGTTGGTTTCCTTCAACCACCGCACCTTGAGTTATGAGTATGGGAGGATGAGCCCACTCTTTACCTGTGAAGCAATAACCACAAATGTTAGTTAATGACTTATGGACTAACATTTCTCTTTTATAGTAACTGTTTTATTCTATTCTTACTTTATACAAGTTTAATTTGTTTTCTTTACATTTCTCTGTTTATCTGTACTTATTCTGTCCAAAAACTGCTGTTACACTTGAATCTCCTGAATCTTATCTCATTAAAACAAAAAACCTGATGACATCGCCGCATAATTTTATTCCAATTATTGCCATCTCTATGCGACACTTCAAATATCAAGTATCACTTGTTTCCCCGCACTTAATTGTTCTCAGACTTAATTGTTTTCTCATGAAATAAGAAGCATCTAACTGTGCAAAAACATTAGCACTAACTGATTCATATTTGTTGTATTTGAAACAATTTAGATTTGATTGCTGGCTTCTCGTTTATCTAAATTAACGACATTGTTGTTTTTCTAAATTACCACTGTGCTGTTTACTAGTGCATTATAATATACACTAAATTAGGTACACGTGTACAATCCAGTGTGATCCAATACAACAACAAGTGTACTTAATGAAGTGGCCAGTCGGTGTATGCACACAGTGCATGCATACAGTAAGTAAACAGCATGTTTGAATATGTTGAACAGTTACATGTAAATATTACAAGATATCATTAACAACTACAGTTCTGTACATATACAACAATTAGTGAAAATATAATGAGTGAATGGGAAATGAAAAAGTATTTGCGTTGGCCGGGAATCGAACCCGGGTCAACTGCTTGGAAGGCAGCTATGCTAACCACTATACCACCAACGCTTAGTAAGCGTGGATAGGAAGGCACCTAATCCGTGTGATCTGATACGGGGTTGTTGTGGAATTTATGGAGACTAGCTCCATGCTCGAAAGAAAGTCAGGAGACATGGGACGAAAGACAAAAAATACACAGTATGTAGAAAATAACGTAGAAGAAAAAACATCTCTCATGAAGCTGTCAGTCGCATCTGTAACTTATTATAATAAGAAAGCACTAACAAACCGATTAGACTTAGACTTAGACTTAGACAGACTTTATTGTCATTCAAAGCACATTTTCAATGTACATTGAGCGAGATTACGTTGCAAGGCTCCAAATAAAAGCTGAAGACAAGTAAAAACAGTATAAATATAAAGTATATAAAATATGAATAGAATAAAATATAAAACAAACAGAATAAAACAAAAAATTGTGACTTATTTACAGAAATGTAGCATCTAACAGAAAATTATATGTAGCAGCAGGATGTATTATAACAGTGAATAGACAACATGAATAATAATAATAATAATATGAGTTATGTGTGTTTAAGAGATTATCGAAAAATAACAAAAGGATCTGTGGCCCGTACGGGGATCGAACCCGCGACCTTGGCGTTATTAGCACCACGCTCTAACCAACTGAGCTAACCGGCCATGTGTGCCGCTGTGGCTGTCTATATGTCAATATCACAGTGTACATGGAGCGTTCCTCGAACACGGGTCTACTATTAGTACCATTTGTAGATTAATTCATAATACCATGTACTGAGACACAATACGTTTATGCCTGTACGTCCACCTTCCCAAGTCATACCACTGTTACCACACCGTACCACACCACCGTTTTTACTCATATATCCTCTCCACGTCCTACATGTTTCAGACCTCGTGGCGCAACGGTAGCGCGTCTGACTCCAGATCAGAAGGTTGCGTGTTCAAATCACGTCGGGGTCAGTCCTTTTTACACAAGTCCTTCATTCAACAGGTTTCAGACTTTATGTCATGACTTTTCCTCTATATATTTCTAATTTATGAGTATTTCTTGTGTATGCGTGCCGCTGTGATGAATATATTTCTGGGGTGTGGGATCATTAAAGTCTCTCTTAACCTTATCTTATCTTTAATCGCTGTCCTCTTTTTGTTACATACATACAATGAAATTTACTTTCATGATTTTATTCTGAAATACCACTTTCTTAATTCTATTTTATTTTATTTATTCATTTGGTAGTGAACCATGTTACATTTAAATATATACATGCAGAGATTTATTTTCAGCACAATTTAAGCTTTTTTAACTCAATGATATTCTATGTTAAACTGCATAAACTAGATAAGATAAGATAGACTAATAGATAGATAGACTAATGATCCCACACAGGGGAATTTCACTGTTGTATTAATACAAAAACACAAACATTAATGACTGTGAGAATATGTACAGTGAATAAACTATACATATATGATATGTAGTATGGTCAGTATAGTTCCCCAGCATATCAAGTAGCCCAACAGACAGAAAGCACAATGATTAATGTAGCAGGGCAACAGGTCAGTCCAGTGCATACAGATCATTCAGGTCAGTACAGGATCTTATGCCAAAGGGGGGCTGGTAAGGGGGCGTTAAGTGTTCTGACTGCTGTGGGAAAGAAGCTGATTTTCAATGAATATGGACTTGCAGCGCCTTCCAGGGGAGAGAAGCTGGAAGAGATGGTGGGCTTGAGGTGAGCTCCCAACCTTTGTACTTTCTGTTTTGTGCAGGCTTTTCTCTATACTCCACTTTCCTTCAAACGAACGAACAAAATAATTTATTTTATAACAAAGAAGTGACAAGGGAAGAGCAAAGTCACGAATAACAAGTACCGAGAAGAAAAACTGGGCTCGTCCGGGATTTGAACCCGGGACCTCTCGCACCCTAAGCGAGAATCATACCCCTAGACCAACGAGCCGCTCTCCATCCCCGCCGCCCGTAAGACTCCAGAAAATCCACGACTGCTCCAAAGCTTCATAGGTTATGGGATATCTCACTGTACATGGGTTACAAACTATTATTTTAAAGTACCCACAAACACAGATCACAAACTAATGTCATTGTAGATCGACTGTACAACATTATTACAAAAGTGATGATGATGATTAAACCTACAATTACCAGAAAAACACCAACAAAACCCTTTTCTACAACCTACTGTCTTTTCCTGTCATTACCGTGGTATGTTAGCTAGAGACAGCATGACTTGTAGGGTATAGCATAATTTACTTACTGATAGCTAAATGTTTAGTAAATGGCTATTCTATGTTAGCAAGATCACATACCTAACATGAGTTTGTTCTTTGGGGTCGAGCCGCGACAAAACCTACAGCCACTTATTGTGACTACAGCGCAAATTAGCGGCACCATTAGCCAACTAACATACGCCTCACATGGCCATGTGGTGGCATTGGGCAACACCAGTTGACACCAGCTACTACCCATTATTGAGTTATTTATTATTATTATTATTACTATAAATAATATAATATATTACTCCGGTGCTGGAAAATGAAGCCAATGCAGAAGTGCTAAAAACTGTAATTCCTCAAGCAGCCACTTGAGATCGGCTGCAGAAGTGAGGCAATCTCCATAAGTGCCCATATTAAAATGCCCAACTTCACAGCAGAAATCAACATGTTTACAGCCATTCAGAGCTGCGATGTCAGAAGAGCAGGAGAATATTACAACTGCAATGATTTGATAAACTAGACTATCCTTTTGTTTTCTCGAGATCTCAAATAATTATGGCATTATCTCAGGAAAACAACATTTTGTTATCTTAAGATTTTGAGAAAATGATCCTGTTATCTCATTATAACAACATTTGTTATTTCAACTTAATGACATAAGTAACTCAAGATATTGAGAAAAGAAATTAAATTAACTCATTATCACGAAAAACAGAGGAAATAAAACGTATGAATGTATGACCGCTTGGGGCTTCCGTAGATTGGCAAAAGCAAGTAGCTACATTAAGAGCAGTTAGCTGAAACATCGAGGCGACAGCTCAGCCTAAAGATAAATGTATTGTATCGTAGAAAGGTCTATCCATCTCTAAATAAATCTTTTATAATAAGTGATATATTATTATATATAAATATTATTATATTGATGCTGAGGGAAATTTAAGCATCCAGTAGCTGCATGAGACACAATAAACTTACATTAAAATTAGACCTATAAGATAAATGTGAGTTGAAACCTGTGCAAAGATTTTTACAAATAAAAAACTATATAAAAAGTAAAAAATAGAAATATTTTTATATAGAAATAAGAAACAGAACTATAAATAGAGATAAAAACTGTAGAGGTATATGCTTGAGATATAACCAAAATTGCCATTTATATTGCAAATTTCATTACTCATCTACAGCAGTAGTCTGTACTGTGATTAAATATGTGAATAACCATATAAATATTCAGAGGGTGTGTATGTAAAGCTTACATTGTAATGTGTACATGAAGGGTAAGTCCAGTCCTAAATACTTCTGATGTGTAAAAGCAAAGTAATACTTTTATTTAAATGCATTTTATGTGCCATGGTTTGTTATTCCCGAGTGTACTGTGTGTACACTGTGGCGCATATAACATGAGAGTGATACATACAGTGGTAATATTCACCTCGTTGCTCGTGAATACGTAGCGACTAGTCAGCAAATCTTTGTACTGCATACGGGCTTTTATATCTGATGTCATGTGACTCGTACTCAGCCATCTTGTGGAAAACGAAGAGAGAGAGAGAGAGAGCCCAGAGAGAGCCACACAACTCGCATACAAACCTTGTGCTGTCAGAACAAGCAGAGGTAAGACAGCCAAAGTTTAATACACTAGCAGAGAAAAAATCGTACATTTAAGTCAAGTTGCCATGTCAGAGAGTTATAGTCTGACGAGCTGGGATGCTTGGGACTGTTGTTAAACCAACATGTTTACTTGGCCTTGCAGCACCGGACTCCAGTAGCTCTCTGTGCGGGTCCGGGCCGTGTGAAGTGCGGCACAGTCTGACAAGGAAATGTTGTTGTGGGGAGCCTGGCTGCTCGGAAGGCCGCGTGTAGCTAGTTAGCCAACCTGTTAGCGTGCTAGCCACAAGTGTTGATGATGGGGGATTAACTTGCGCCAGAGCAGCGTTACATTTGTTATATAGGTTACATGGCAGCGGGTCTTTTTGGTTGGTAAACTAAATTAGAGTCAACGTTAGATATGTGGATATATTTCCACGCATGACAGGCGTACATTAGCTACGTGGGGATAAAACGATGCTAGCTGGCTAGCTGACGTTAGTTGGCCAACTGCCGTTAGCTAACGAGCTAGCATAACCGCCGTTGGCTAGCGAGAATAACCTGGTGTGGCACCCAGCGTGTAGCAAGTGGGACTTTTAACTAGCTACAACTCTGCTGCCCCACCTTTCAACTTAACTATAACTCCTGTGTCAACTTTAATAGGAAATATGTAAGCTGATGTCAGTTACCAACGTCCGGTGGTTACGTTAGTTAGCCGTTGTAGTTGGTTGTTTATTAACGTTAACTTGCTACGTTAGCTAGTCGGTAACCGATTTCCACTTAACCTTCCCGAGTGACCAGCACAGCCCAGGAGGAAGAAGCACAGCGAGCTAACTTTTAACATGAATCAGTAACGAAACTAACATTTAGTTTCATTATGGTGTAAACCGACAGAACGGGTCTGTCTGGCTAACGTTAGGTTAGCTGTATTAGTCCCCCGCTTTGCTGTTAGATTAACGTTACACGGTGGACTCAACGCTTCACGCAACTCTCCGGGCAACTTTGCAAGAGCATAATGGACAGTCATGTTTTTCCGCTGACTTAAGCCTTTTCACCCCTTATCAAAAATCCCAGTCTGACGTTATCAAGCTGATAAAAGTTGCATTGTTGTGTGTAGTTGCCGAGCTTTGCCCTTTTAATAAATCAAACGAGTCATGTTCAGTTTTATTGAGCTAATGTGCGAGGCGTGCAGGAGAGTTGCCACAAATGTCGCCAACTTGAGTTGCTGTAGTTATTGCGTTAACTACCAACTTACACGTGGCTTATCCCGGCTCCCATATGGTCAGTAGTATTGTGAGTCGCCTCTTGTGTGTCGTGATATTTTAAGGGTGAGTGTTTAATCCCCGGAGTCACTCAAGTAAACAAAGATTTGTTTGGAGAACATGATTTATTTATTTATTTGTATCAGTTGAAGCAAAAGCACCCTCCAAGTTGTCAATTACAGGTGTCTGACATACCCTCCTTCCAGGCTGGGAGACGTCCTAAAATAGCTGTAGCAGATTGAAATTGTACACTGCGTGTGTGCTGGTGGGATGGGCTGTATATCCTGAGCAGTGTGAATATATTAAAGAGAGTGACAAAGTATTTTTATAAATTGTGCTTTAGGTAAATGCCTCAGTGAAGTAAAACATTTACTTGATTAAGACACTGATTCTCCACCTTCTTGAAATGATACTTGGATGAATCTGTAATAAATAAAATAATATATATATAATACTATCAAAGTACTACAGGTTTTTTAATTTCCTGTAATAGTTTGTCAATCACAGGTCCTGCGAATACGTCCATGATTAGTTACGAGCTAAAATGTGACGATAACATAGTGAGTGGAAGTAAAATGGATGGTTAAAAACTGCTGCAGTCGTGGCTCTAAACAGGAAATATTACAAGAGAAATGTGGATCAGGAGTATTTCCACCAAATAATCCCTGAATGGTTCTTGAGTCAGTTCTGTTCATGATTCAACAAAAGTCAACAATAAATAATCTCATTATTAGGAATTAAGCTGTTTCCTGTGTGAACTGTCCCGAATAAGGTCGGATCACGCTGCTTTATTTTAACATCCGTCATGAGGGTGGTACTTGGACAGATGAATATTCTTGTAGGTGGTATGCAGAGCTAAAACTTTAAGAAACACTTGGACTACGACATATTTGTTATCCTATTTGTATATTAGTTATTTCAGTTATCCTGATTTCAGCAGGACAAATTGTTTGTTCACGTGACGTTTAGTAATTACAATAGCCTAAACTTATTTTCCTAGTCAAAACATATATACACGTATTTTTGGAGAGGTGCAAATAATTAATATAATAATATACAAACAAAACAAAAATCACAGACTGCTAACCCCTCTGGGCACGTCTCTGTCACATCTATTTTTTCTTTTTTTCCCTGGTTTATGTGCGTCTAAGTATGGAAATATGCTACATAGTCAAATTGTTTCCCTTTTGGCTGTTTTTTTTTTTTTTTTTTTTTTTTGCACAGGGTATTTTATTTTTAAAATTGACTGGACTCACGCTGTTTCTGTGTCTGACTCTGGCCAGCTCGACTAGAAGAACTGCAGTATGCTCTGGTGGCTGCAGCGCACACCGCGCCTGCTGGATTCGGCCATTATGCTAGTAAATGTTTGTTTAAACATGCTCTAAACTTTTCTCTCCCCCTTCTGGCAGAGAGAGTAATGACACAAAAACTGTCAACGCGTGTTTATGACATTTTCCTCCACCGTTCTAGCGGCTGTAGCCTTCTCCGTCCCTACACGTCCTCCGCCCTTCAGCTTTGGCAGACCAATCACTGCTGGTTGACGTGTCACTACTGATGCGGCAGCACAGACACCAGATTTAAAAACTCTTATATGTCCTGCAAATGTTTAACAGGCGGTGATTGATCAGCATTGTGGCTTGAATTTAACAGACGTTCATCTGTATGTAAAAGTCCTGCACTGCAGCTTTAAGCAAAACACGCTGCATAAGTAAGTTGAGTGAAAACTGCATCACAGTGGAGATGTATACTTTTATTATCTTGCCTTTGGTTTTTAACAGCAGTACTGTCACACTAAAACAGCGTGAGTTATAATAATCTTTTTTCTCTCTTCTCATATTTGCAGAATTTCAAGGAAGAATGGCCGAAACCCAGACACTTAACTTTGGACCAGAATGGTAAATGAGCTGACATGACTTCTTGATTAGTCTGAGAGAAAATGATTTGTAGGTTGTGAAACTGGTTTTCTGTTGAGGCCCTCAGTGTATGTTTTCCATACATGTTCAGACATGCAAATTGCCACCTCAGCTTTTAGCGTCGTCTCCCCTTACTCTGTCCCTTCGGCTTTTTACCACCCCTTGTCTCTCTCTGCAGGCTCCGTGCCCTGTCTGGAGGTGGAAGCAGCGGCGGCGGCGGTGGTGGAAGCGGCTGCGCGGTTGCCTCTCCACCCCTCTCACCTGCATTGCCAAAGTATAAACTTGCAGACTATCGCTACGGGAGAGAAGAAATGTTAGCACTTTATGTAAAGGATAACAAGGTAGGTGAGCCTGTAATGTCTGCATCATAGCTGTTGATGCAGGCTTGCAGTGATTTGCATACAAATGACGTTACTGCTGAGATTAGATTTACATCTTCTTTACTCTCAACAATGAAGATTGTGACTGTTTATTTCTCTCCTGCAGATCCCTATAGACCTACATGATAAGGAGTTCCTGCCCATATTGCAAGAGGATCCCTTGCCGCCTCTGGCACTTGTGTCTTTTACAGAGGAGGAACAGGTAGGAGTACATGTCACAGTACAGTTTCTGCTTATTGTCATCTCTTGGTTTATATTTTTCCAATTAAACTCCCAAATAGAGAACAAGCAGATAATAAAGCTGAGAGCCTGCTTTCTGTCCCCCTCACTCCCCTCCCCCTGTTTGTATTTGCAGAGAAATTTTTCCATGTCTGTAAACAGTGCAGCTGTACTTCGGCTGACAGGGCGAGGAGGCGGGCCGATAGCAGGGGCACCAAGAGGCCGAAGTACCTCAAGGGGTAGAGGTAAGAATTAAGATCATACATGAATGTGTTATGTTTCCTTTCTCATTTTAAGGATAAGTAGTTGCAAATATGAGCTTTTATATTAGCTGTTCTGTCCGTGACGTTTCAAAGTCTGAACAACTGCAGACCGTTAAGATGCCTTTTGAAGAATCCCACTAATTCAGCCACAGCTTGAGACAAGCGGTGTAATATTAGCGCTCTGTAGGTGATGTGCTTACTCGGCGTACTCTTCCCCAGCTGCTTGAACTCATGAGTGATGTGCCTCAAACTTGTTTGAGGCTGGATGGCTTGTGGTACACACACACACACACACACACACACACACACACACACACACACACACACACACACACACGGTCTGACACCTACACACATCCTCCAGTCAGTCAAAGCTGCATACTGTCGGTCAGCAGTGTTTAGAGAGGTTTCGGTATGTAATGACGCTAGTTTAAAGGGTGCTACAAGCTGTGTGTGAACCTTTTCTGAGCTGCCTGAGTTGAAGTTTGGTTGAGAAACCTACATGTTACTGTTAGAGGATATAAATCACGGAGAGGATACATGCATTTACAAACCACAAATGTCTGTTTATTGTACATCTTCTGGATGAAAGGGAAAGTACAGCATCATGATTCAGCAGATTTGTGCGTGATGCTAGTTCAGGTGTGTGTGTTCGTTTGGTAAAGAAGATATTTAAAATTCATCGTTTGTTAGCTGCGTTGGTATAGACCTTCTCATCTGTTGTGAATCTTAGATGTTTTGTTCAGCCTTCTGCTGATGTTTGAACCACATTTGGTACTCCACTGCACAGTGATTAATATCCTACCTAAGCCTTTGCAGATGCATGCAGTCATTAGCAACCAAACCTCTCTGGGTCATATCAGGTCATGTCAACCTGTGATTGATTTCCAGGCCGGGGAAGAGGAGACGGAGGGTTTTACCAAAGAAGTTTTGATGATGTGGAAGGTTTTGGTCGTGGAGGGAGGGAGATGCATCGCTCCCAAAGCTGGGAAGAAAGGTATTTTAATACCTATTTGTGGTGTCAAGTTTTGTTGCTACCCATTTACACATGCTCAATATGGGTTTTTGCTAGACTTAACATAATGTGTGGTTTTGTTTTCTCACCAGGGGAGATAGAAGGTTTGAAAAGCCAGGTCGAAAAGACCCAGGTTGGTGTACAATTTTGTTGCTTAAATAATAAATATATGCTGGTTCTCATTGGCAAATGCACTGGCTTATCTACTATTTGCTCCGTCTATCTAGTCGATGCTGCTCCAGGACATTTTCAGATGAATCACGGTGAGTAAAAGTTTAGTTTCATTTTCACTGTATTCCCTACAGAGGCACAATAACACGATACAAAGTTATACAAAAAGGAGCGCACGAGACAGGCAATACAAAGCTACTCATCACAAATGTATGCCTGTCAAATAAAAGCAAGTTAAAAAGACCATAAAGTAAAATTCAAGGTCATTGAGTACAGAGCTGAGCCGCCTTTAACAGACTTTTTAAAGTTGTTTTTTTTAAAGTGCTGATGGAGCTGCAGCTCATCACATCGTCAGACAACGTTTTCCACTGATTTGTGGATTTTACAGAAAAGGCTGACTGCCCAAATGCTGTGCAGCGAAATGCTCTGTTACATTGTCGTATAGAGGATATTCTTGAGGATCTAATTGAATTTAGTAGCTGTAAATGACATCTGAGTGAGTTTGCTAATCTGGCTTTAATATCAACTATCAATATCATGATGACAGCTTTATCTTTAACCATCCCTCTCCTACACTACTCTGTGCAGCCCGAAGCAACTATGAGGACGGTGTGACAGGCCTACCGAGGAAGCATGAGTTCACGCGTGCAGAGAGTGAGAACTGGCGTTCTTCCCGTGACGATCAGAACGGTGAGGATGATGAGGGGGGCTGGCGCCTGGCGGGGTCTCGACGGGACGGTGACCGGTGGTGCCCCCCGAGCCCAGGTGGGCGCTGCACTGACCACATTACCAATACGTTTATCTTTGATACTCGGATAAATGTACTTGTAACCTTGTCAAATAAGGGCACATTTTGAACTGAACACCTTAATGCACATGTTCAAAACTTGTGGAGTCATTTTGAGAAGTTCACAATCCCTCTTGAAGCTACATTAGATCATGAGATTAAGATCGGTTGTACAAAGCTAACTATTTCTGCATTTTCCTCAGACGGTCCTCGGTCAGCAGGGTGGCACCCAGATCAGCGTCGCCGCTTCCCATTCGATGCGAGAGAAGACGAGCGTGGCTACAGGAGGCCAAGGTCAGGCAGCGGCAGCCTGGAGGACGAGAGGGACAGCCTGCCAGAATGGTGCCTGGAGGACGCAGACGAGGAGGCGGGCACCTTCGACTCGTCAGGGGCCTTTCTCTCACTCAAGGTAAGACAAGAGTGGAGGAAGAGTTTTGAATGAATCAGGGAAGTATTGATGTGACATGTATTTATATAAATGCATGTTACTGTAATTGTGTTTTGTGTTGCGTCTTCAGAAAGCTTCCAAGGAGCCAATCCTGGAGGAGGCAGAGCTCGACTTCAAACCTTTGGAAGAGTGTGAAGAGGGCTTGGAGGAGGAGGACTGTCAGCCCAAGGAGACCAAAGAAACAGAAACTGAGGCCAAGAGAGAGGCTGAACGAAAAGGTCAGTAACTTCGATAGATAGAGAATGTGTAACCTTTTTAATGTTGTTTGATAGGTGTGGATATAAAGTCAGATGAGCTTTGTGCAAGAATCTCTACACACTTCATCTACAGAAAAGCACCACTGTAGCTGGTATATAGTATCTTGCTAAGAAACACCTAATGCAAGCTGTGACTCAAATGGACACATCATCAAGGACACAAAAAGACAGAAAAGATTATAGAAGATAAAATATTGATGACAGTTTCTCTATCTCATGTCTTGCCCATTTTATTTTTGTCAGAAGAGGCTCCACCGGTTGCTTCACCTGTTGCTCCCCCAGTCTCCGAGCCCTCCGCCCAGTCTCTGTCCCAGAGCCAGCCCAGCAGAACAGAAGAGTCTGAGAGGCCAGCTGAACGGCAGCCGCCCCTGGAGCTCCCACCAGAGCCCTGCAAAGTCCCCCTGCACATCCCTATGTCTAACAGCATGCTTGAGTCCCACATGACCCACATTTCTACCACTCTTGCAGGTACAACTTAGGTCTTCTGTTTCATTGTAGATAGGACAGTTGCTGTGATTCGGTACCTGGAAAATCTCTTTAATATCTGTTATTGTTCTGTGCAGAAGTATCAGCTCCATCGCCCAGTGTCCAGCTACAGCAGCAGAAGCCCATGGAAGTTCCTGTGGCGATGAACAATCCTTTGCCCTTCCCTACAAGTTTATTGGCACCTATCGGCAGGCCCACCAGTCTACCACACGACACAGATGAAGACGAGGGACTGAAACACTTTGAGCAGGTAAGTTAGACTTTTAACATGAAAATCGGTCATGAGATGGTCAGGCTATCCCCAGCTACAGCTCTACAGTCATAAGATCTTTTTACTTACTGAAGAGAAGAGCATGTTGTGAACGTTATGATACCAGATATCTGACTACCCTTCAAATGAAACCAATAAAACAAGCTGTAACACAATCTCTTTCCAGTAAAACAACAGCAACCAATTAAGTGACTAATGTCAGATTGTATTTCTTTAAACATGATTATAAGTAATGTAATATCTTTTTAATGTGCCCCAGGAGGCAGAAAAGATGGTAGCATATCTACAGGATGGTGTGGTGGATGACGACAGACTTACAGCAAAGACTTCAGAGAAGCCCAAACCTGCGGGGCTGCCACTCACCCACGAGGCTGCTCTCAAGTGGTTTTACAAAGACCCCCAAGGGGAGATACAGGGTGAGTTTGGAAGAGGTTTTGTACCCTATACTGTAATGTAATGACCGTACACTTATTTGCCTCTGAATCTCCTCCTCTGCTCTCAGGTCCATTCAGTAACCAGGAGATGACTGAGTGGTTTCAGGCTGGTTACTTCACAATGTCTCTGCTGGTCAAACGAGGATGTGACGAAGTATTTCAACCGCTTGGAGAGATTATGAAGTTATGGAGCAGGGTACCGTTCACTCTAGGCCCTGCACCTCCACCTCTACAGGTGTGTTTGCTAAATGTGGCCTGTTTGATTCCTCATGTCTGGAGATTTGCTTTGTAATCAGCACTAGTTGCCAGTGCCAGCCATGACCTGTAGGTGGTGTGGTAGTCCACTCTTTTTACCAGTAAGATGCCTTCATTTACCAGTTAAGTCTTTCATTGCATTTTGTGGTTTTAACTCTCGAGACTTTTTTCTCTTTCCTGCAGATCTTCATAGTCATTTGAAAATGTGATGTTTTCTATCTTGATTTGATTATGTGACCTGAAGCAGCTCTGCTGTTATCCCCCATTTATACTCTCACTGCATGTGTCTTGGGCACGTCAGATAACTGTCGAACCAATGCTGCGCTCAAAGTTCAGTTCACACAGATTAAAATGAACTAGTTCACGTTCACGCCCGGTCTGTACTCTTATCGGGGAAATGTTGAATCAACTCCTACCATAGTGTAGTGATGTCAAGATGCAATCTATGGCAACAGACACTCACTGTCTTATCTTTCCTAATGCAGACATAACGTGACCTGCCTCTGTCTTTGTGATAACAGCAGCTAAAGTTACACTGAAATTAGCCGTTTGTTCTGTGTCTTTGAAGCAACGAGGAAAAAAACACTGCAGACATTTCTACACATATAATCAAATACAAGGCGCACCGAGCTGCTGTAGAGTCAACCAATGAAGAAATTATTGATCTTTGTGTGAGGGAGCAGTGTGAGTTACAGCCTGTGAAGATGAGAAAACTTTTGTCTCAGTCATAGTTCATAAATACAATCCATTCATGTTCTAGGCTGTGGATAGTGGAAAGTTATTATTCCTCTGGCAATCTGTCACTTACCAAACAACTTCAGGTGCATTACGACCTGTTATTGCTAGATGTGAATCAAAGTGTCTTAAAAGTCATTTGGACTCTATCTGAAGACAAGACAGCAGTAGTATTAGCAGATGGAGAATCCTGCCCCTATTTTTATTTGAATAGAAGTTGTAATACAACAATTATTTTGTTCCGACATTGTTCTGGTGATTTGTGGATTTGTGTTTGTTCTGACTGATTTCAAAATAAACTTTTACTGATCTGTGTCAACTACAAATGAAAACAAACACAAAACAATCATCTGCATAACTGAAGTTGATATCTAGTAGATGCTCCTTTTAGTGGTAATTGCAGCCTTTGGTTAAAGGTGAAAAGTTTAAACTTCTGCAGAAGTGGATGCTGCTCCAACTTTGTCACATTACTCAGAGTGGGTGAACAGCAGTTTTGAGCTTAGGTATTTCAGCTCAGATGTCCTGTTCTCTTTGCTTGACGTCACATGTTTGTAGCTCTACCTTTTGCTTGTTCGACTGCTATGATTTATTCTGACTGTGTCCTCTTATGTAATGCAGGGGGATGGTGATCAGGAGAGGCTGAAGAGGCAGCAAGAGCTCACTGCTCTCAACCTTTACCAATTACAGCAGCTCCAATATCAATACCTCCTCAGGTACGTCCGGATCACATCTGTCAACGTTAATGTTCATGTGTCATGATAAAAATATCCAAACACACACATTTAGTTATTTATTCCTTACAATTAAAACTACCCTCCACCACACCTAATACAACTGTAAAAAAATATCTAACATGCATTGTGTGTAATTCAGACACTGATATTTATTCAAATGTAACTTCTTTTTCTTGTTTTTCTCTCATTCTTCCATCCATATTTCTTCCACTGTTCAGGCAGCAGTATGCTCAGGCACTGGCCCAGCAGAAAGCTGCAGCTCTTAGCTCCGCTCCTCTTCAACAGCAGCAGCAACACCAACAGCAGATCAATCTGCTTCTACAGCAATACCAGGCTCTCAAGATAAGGTGAATAACACACACACACAGACACACTATAACACAATCAGGTCTATCTCTAATACATCGGTGTCTGTGCTTCTGTGTAGAAATCTTACTGATTATTCTTGATGTTTTTGTAGAGCGTCTGAGAGCCTCCTACCTCCTGTTACTCGGTCCCTGTCTGTACCAGATTCTGGTTCTGTGTGGGAAATGCAGAACCCGTCCTCTCAGGCTTCCTGCACACCAAACCTCCAACAAGCTGCTCCAAGCAGTGAGTTTCTGCCTTTATTATAAATAATTCTTTCACAGATTCAAGAAAAGGTCTGTATCTTGTCATAGCAGGTGTAATGCATCATATCTTGTCACACTCCACAGCGTGGGATGGCAGCAGCGTGTGGGATTTACCTATAGACTCCATGGCACAGGCTCCAACCATCGAGCAGATGCAACAGTTAGAAAAGTCAAAGTCTGCAAAGGTAATCAGTTTTTCTGCTCGCTCCTCTGTCTTTGTCGTCAGTGTAAAATGGTTTTGGTAAAAATCACAATTTGTCTGAAAAATGTCAGAATTGTTTATTTCTACATTATCTTTCTGTCATGAAACTGATTTCTGTCTGACATATTAGGAATTATTTCCTTCACCAGTGGCTGTTTTAACACAGATAAACCGTGTAATTCAGACACCAGATGTATTCCTTCATATTTGAAATAATTTGGGCCACAAAAGAATAATAGTTAAATAATTTTTGGGCCCTCGGCAGTCTACTTACATTGATAAGTTTAAACTGTCATAAATACATAAATTGTCAGTTACCGAGAGTAACCTTCAGTTTCTATTTTTAAGTTTTAAGAATGGCTTTGAGTGACAAAGCCATGTCGCCTGTTAATTCCAGCTTTTTATAGACATTAATCTGCACTGGACACTGAAACATAAACCTGCTCCTGTTTTAAATCTGATGCTAAGCGGCCAGTTTCTTTGACTTGACTCTTTTTTAAGATGTATTTTTGTCTCTTTCTGCTCTTTTCAATTGTCAGTCTGGTTGAACCGTTTTGTTCTTGTACAAAACATTACTTTTTTTTGCAAACCCTTCACACAAAATACCATCTATCTGTAGAGATTACTTTCTAGAACCTGAAAGCATGAAAGATCGTTTAAAAAAAAATTTAGAGCAGTCCTCAACTGCACTGAATCAAGCTTTTGTGGCAGGTGATCTCAGACTTTTGAACGGTAGTGTACGATTGGTCAGAATCGTTCGACTCTCACATCTCTGCGAATACCATGAGTGTATTTTATTTTCTCACCCGACAGTTGGAGTTGGAGAGACGTGAGGCAGAAATGAGAGCCAAACGGGAGGAAGAGGAGAGGAAACGGCTGGAGGAGGCCCTGAGGGCCCGACAGGAGGAGGAACGCAAACGTTTGGAAGAAGAGGAGCTGGCACGGCAAAAACAGGTGGAGCGTTTTAACAAAATTGATTTGAAGCACTGAAAGGCTTCGAGCTTCTGTTTCATTGTGAGTCATTTCTCTCTGATGGTATTGATACTGACCTGACGTTGTAAATCTTCAGGAGGAGGCATTAAGACGACAGCGAGAGCAAGAAGAGGCTCAGCGCAGACAAAGAGAGGAAGAGGAGAGACTGGCACAAGAGGAAGCTCTCCGTAGATTAGAGGAGAGGCGGAGGGAGGAGGAGGAGAGAAAGAAACGGGAAGAGTTCCTTCGCAAACAGGTGAGCTAATGAAAACATGTCATATACTTCACCACCTTTCTGGACTTGTGAATTGTCTTCCTAAATTGCCATGCCCTTTCTGCCTCAGCAGGAAGAGGAGCGCAGAAAGCAGGAGGAACTTGAAGCATTGAGGAGGCGTGAGGAGGAGAAGCGAGCAGAGGAAGAGGCGGCAGCTGCTGCGGCGGCAGCTGCTCTGGCTCAACAACAAGAGGAGGAGCAGAAGAGGAGAGAACAGGAGGCCCAAAGACAGCAGGAGCGACAGAGGCAGCAGCAACAAGAGGCCCTCAGGAGACTTCAACAACAGCAGCAGCAGCAGCAGCAGCTCGCTCAAATGAAGGTGAGGACAGAGGATTAGTCAGCAAAAATAAATGGTACAAAATGTTTTTAAAGTTGACAAAACACTTTGTCCTACTCTTTAGCTTCCATCGTCTTCAAAGTGGGGCCAGCAGTCGTCCAACTCTATAAACCAGACTCAGAACGCCCTGTCACTGGCCGAAATCCAGAAACTGGAAGAGGAGAGAGAACGACAGGCGCGGGAGGAGGTAAGGACAGCGAGCAGCGGTCAGGCTGGTTGTTTGGCAGTGCCACCACCAGCAACGTTTTAGTGCCTATCTCGAGTTAAAATTTGACTAATTGTTGTCATACAATCCTCACAGCATCGACGTCAACAACAAGAGCTCCTTAAGTTACAGCATCAGCAGGCCTTACAGCTGGCTCAGCAGCCTCAGGCCAAGCTGTCCGGTTGGGGTAGTGTGGCCAAACAGCCAGCTATTACCAAATCTTTGCTGGAGATTCAAAGGGAAGAGGCTCAGCAGATGAAACAGCGGAAGGATCAGCAACCACCACCACAACAACACCCAATGGTCACCCAACAGATCCGCACTCAAACCAGAAACGTACGTGACCTTTTATGATACTGTGTCAGGCATGGATCTTTTTGTGGACTCAGCTCTACAGCAGCATTTTCACATTAGAAGTGTTATTTGGATGTGGAAATTCAATTTCTGTGGGCAGTTTATAAATCTTAGACTGCTATATGACTGTTTTTAAACAGTTTGAACAGGTAAATGTCATTGTTTTTCTGATGAACTCTTTAATTCTAAAAACCTCAAGTGATCTTTAGCGAAAGAAGGATGGCTGAAATGATTAGATCAATCCCTTGTTCCAATTTTGTGATGATTTCATCCTTTTCTGTGATCGAAAACTGAACATCTTGTAGACATTTAGGAAATTGCGATGAGTATTCCTCACCATTTCCTGACATTTTTACAGAGGAAACGACTGAAAGGAGTTGACAGATTAATCAGTAATGAATAAATTGTGTTATGTCAGTAACAGTATCTCACTCTCGTCACAGACGTCTCTGAGTAACTCGGTGTGGGGGTCTGTGAACACCAGCCCCTGCACTAATTGGGGCTCAGACTCCAGCAGCATCTGGGGTGACACCCACAACTCTAACATGGGCTTCTGGGACGAGGCTGTGAAAGAGGCTGTGCAGCAACCTCCCCAACCCCGGAAAGCTAGCACGCAGAAGAACAACAAAGGCAACGCCAACCTCAGGTATTTATCAAGAATGCCGAGCTAGAAAAACGTCTTAGTCACAACATCCGATGAAAAGCACGACTTAACTCATGAAGGATGTGAGTAATAACTGCAGAGTTTAATGACTTCTTTTTTTCTTTGTATCTGTTAAAAGTAACTCCTTGAGTGGGCGGGCCAATAAAAAGGTAGAAGAGGAGGAGAAGCTGCTAAAGTTGTTCCAAGGGGTCAGTAAGAGCCAGCAGGACACCTTCATGCAATGGTGTGAGCAAACTCTGCACACCCTCAACACAGCCAACAATCTAGATGGTAAGACTTTAAAAATATGTTCCTCCCACATCTATGAATGGTCTATTTCTGGAAAGCCAAACTTACAAACATTCTTCCGTCCGCCTCCCTGCCAGTTCCAACGTTTGCGTCCTTCCTGAAAGAAGTGGACTCTCCATACGAGGTGCACGACTATGTCAGGGCCTATCTGGGGGACACTCCCGAGGCCAAGGACTTTGCCAAGCAGTTCCTGGAACGTCGTGCCAAACAGAACGCTAACCAACAGAAACAGGCACCGCAGAACCAACAGCAAGCCGTCAAGCAGCAGCAGCAGCAGCAGCAGCAGCAGCAGCAGCAGCAGCAGCAGCAGCAGCAGCAGCAAGTGAGTGAGACTGTGGAAGCGGAACCAGTGAGTTAAAGGCTCGGCATATGGGCACCAAATGTTTGGGTTTCATTTTTGCCTTGCAGAAGCCACATGCGTCTTGTCATGTGATCGGAAAGAGAGACATCTGTCCCTTTTCTGCACCCTAAAAATAGTTTTCCCTCTCTGGGGATTTTCTTCTTGGCATGTTCAAACCGTTCAGAGGAAGTCATCTGACGTCGCTAATGCCGTCACACTCCATAGCCGCTGATGTTATTTACATTTCTAGTGTGAATCTCTCCTGCGTCACCCCTTTGGATCAGACCCAAAGCATGTCACTGCACTGCTTTTTTTTTCTTTTTTTTTCTTGTTTGCTATTGACCAAATCTGTCCATGCCGCAAAACTGATCTGACTTACTGAAGCTACGTGTTTATCTTCAGAGTGCTTTTCTTTCACTAATAATGAAATCAGGTCATCTCAGAAAGTGATGTCATTTATTAAATGAGCTACAATTTGGAATATCAAGAACACAATGAGGTTTAACTTCACATAACTGCACACAACAAAAATAAATAAACCAAATCTATAATAACTAAGTAAACCAGAATAAATAAAATATTAAGACCAGTTCAAAACACAAATGTCTGAACTCTGATCTGCTGATAATTCCTGAACTTACAGAGCTGCACACGTGAAGAAGCACATTATAGCAGAGCTCAAGAGCTTTGATCACACTCATATCATTAGTTATTACTAGTTAGTTATTGGTCTGAATCCGCAGTGAGAGGCTGATTGAACGACTCGGACTCATTAATCTAGTCGACACATTCGCTTGATGTCTTCGTGTTTCCACAGACAAACCCAACTTCAGTTCAACAGTGTCTGGACAAAGTTTGACGCTTACCTTCGTCCATTTTCACTGTAACTAACCAGGAAACACTCCACACAGTGGACCAGAGGCACTTCATTAGCTTAGCCCAATAGCATGCCACAACTGGTCCACTGCCAAAGTTCTCCAGGTAAAACTCGCAGTCTAGAATTTCTGTCCTGAGAGTACGAGTGTGTGTCTGTGTGTATATTTACAAAACACAGCTGGTACCACAACACCGAAAGACGGAACTGCGACTTGAGACCATGGACGTTTGTGTCGAGGTATCAGTTTCAGAGCCGTTACACCCCGTCCTGCTCTGTGGTCCGTCTCCCTTTTAACATTTCAGGTTGTGCTAACGCTTTGTGCTGCATATCACCGAGGACGACCTCACGGCAGGATGAGATCACACACTGTGTGAATCACCTATACTGTTATGGATGATTGTACACATCACCCACACCTGCTGTATGTACTGTTACTTCAGAAGGCGGCATTGTCTTTAACTTCAGTATTATGACTACTTCATCTCTCTTCAACCATCAACCCTTTCTTTTTGATTGGCCTGAACTTAAAGAATCACCTCAACACCGCGTAGTGGCCATTTTAACAAGCAACGAGTATGTGATGTATATAATAATATGTAAGTATCAACTTACAGCGTCATAAAGGTGATCTAAAATAAATCACAAATCTCAACCCAGTCCATCACTGACTTGATGCTCTACCTCCATGTTTATCCACACCTTTGTCTGTGCACTCAAAACTGCCTTACAGCATTACCAAAGCTGTCTGAGACTGCAACAAAAACTGTATTACAATGACCCCAAACAGAACATCAGCAACTAGAAACATAACACGAGCTTCATCCACTATATTTAGTGGACCACATTAAGTCTAGTGGTAACTGAGTTTGCTGGCGTCAGACCAGATTATCAAAGAATAGCTTTTTCCAAAAGGTGAATCAGTTTTTTTTTTTTAAATCCACATTTCTCTCTCGTCCAGGACTCTGTATGGGGTGGAACAGGATCTTCGTCGCTGTACCAGTCGAACCATACGAGTGGCCAGCAGCAGCAGCGCTTCGAGACAGTCACCTCAGGGAAGAAGAAAAAGAAGCAGAAGATGGTGCGCGCAGATCCCAGCCTTCTAGGTGAGTATTACTGGGACCACGTTTAGACCCATCTGTTAAATGTGAAGACGATGCGTCACTTCTTTTTAAATCTCATCTCATTGCATCTTTCCTTATTTACTTCTTCAGGTTTTTCTGTGAATGCATCATCTGAGAGATTGAATATGGGGGAGATTGAGACTTTGGAGGACTTTTAAGGGACTGCAGCCAAGCAAACTCCACTGACTGTATCCGATTTGAACAGCAGCTGTTTCACCCGAACCCCTGCTGCGGCCCCTCCACTGCTTCCACAACTTTCACCTTTTTTATTTTCAGTTTTCCATTTATCAGACATACTCTGGTAATCCCTCATGAATTCCTAATAGTGAACAAACGGTGATCTCTGAGGCAGGGTGTGTTTTCCTGTTGCTTACGGACCTATAATCTGATGAAAACCCTCCAGAGGAGACGGACTGGAGCAAACTGGCCAGTGAAACGAGCGACCAGCCAAGAGAGCCAATCACCAAACAAACTCGAATTTCTGGAGAAAGCCTGCAGAGGCATCGACGTATATTCGGCTACTTGGACCCAAATCACGTCCTGTTGTCAAAACTCAACAACAAATTTCAAATTTGGCCTCCATTGTATGGGATTTTTTTAAGTGTGGATATATGGGTGGGGTGGTTGGGGTATTATGGGAAAGGATAGAGATTCTATCCATTGTTTTTGTTTTATTTATTGAAAGTTTTCACCCCCACACTTTAACCCTCCCGTTCTCTTCTCCCTCCCTGTTTTCTGCTGGGTGTTCATGGATAACGATGGCAAAATAGAGCCCAAGGATTCGTGCCCACTCATGTCCTGTTTTAAGGACATGTTCAAAAGCTCCAAGTAGTTATCTATTTCTTGTAAAATACTAGGCTGTTTAAAGAATAAACTTTCAATTCTGCATCTGTATTATAATATATGAAAATGATCTGCTGGAGTCATACTTTTTTATTGCAGTAAGAAATAATAAAACAGTCTTATGTGTGGGCTGTTCACACCTGTGTCTGAACTATTCAGAAAAACCGCAAATGTGCAGAATTCATTTGATTCACACACATTCCCAGTCACGCTCGGATAAATCACATTTTACAGAGATCCTGTTATGAGCTGGAGATGTATAAATGAAAACGAATCATTGGCAGGTAATTACAGAGACCGTGAGAGCGAAGTGAGGCATCGGCATTCACAACGTTAATGAACTAAACATTTTAAATCCTTTAAATCTGACAAGTTGGAGACAAAACTTAAAATGAGTAATCGTGTCACATGCCTTTTTTCCTGGTGGTGTGGTTCAACCGAAGTATTCTGTTGAATTCTGTTGAACCACACCATGACAAGAAGACAAGATGCTTTTTTTTCCTTTTTTTTTTTGCAATAGATCAAATTAGAAACTAACCGTTAAATTTTAACGCGCAGTCTTTAAAAACGCAACTTATTTTTAGGAAGTAAAAGCTTATTCTCTCACCACATGGTTGTAGTGCATATTTGACTGAATTAGTCATGGTTTGTCAGTCCGCAAAGAGGAAATGAAACCCACTGATTCCTTTATAATGAAACACAACAGCATGTTTCTAAGCACGCACACAGATTATCACCATATTGAAACAAAAACCTTATAAAAAATCTGTTATTGTCGGTGTTGACGTGCCAGGACCTCCCAAAACATTGAAGTGCCTCTTAGAAAAACACCAAACCCTTATTTTTTATTTCAGGCTATTTGCTCTTCTCTCAAATTCAAGCCAGAACGTATACTCAGCTAACTTAAAGGTCCGGTGTGTAACATTTAGGAGGATCTATTGGCAGAAATGGAATATAATATTGATAAGTGTGTTTATGTTATTGTGTAATCATCTGAAAATAAGAATTTGTGTTTTTGTTACCTTGTTGCACCGCCATGTTTCTACAGTAGCCCAGATCAGACAAACCGAACACTGGATCTACAACAACAGACTGCAACATGTAATCCTTTGTACACTAACAGTGGTTGTTTTTGCCGCTGACAGGCTCAGATAGTTATTATAAAGTCTGACAACACTATGGAAAGGAGACGGAGATGGACGCATTTGTTAAAGAGTATGATCCTTTCTTTATTTAACCAGAAACAGACGTTTTATCTTTCTGTTCAAAGCCACCAGACTCTGATAAAAAAAACACAGATACATCAGAGAACATGGGAGTTGCTGGACTAACGCTGCCCCAGTTAGTTAGTTTGTGTCACTGCGTCACTGATGAGTTCAGACTAACCTTCGTTCAACCTTTATTTACATTTCAAGGAATCATTGAAGGTAACTCCTCATTTTGAATGACGTGCAGAGAACCATTAAAACAATAAATACACTAAAATATTATAAATAACCAAAAATATCAGAAAACGGTTACATTCAAGAATGTGGTAGTTTGTAATCGGTTTAAAATTGACGTATAGGTACACGTGTGCAGATGTGTGCAGCATAAAATCTAAAATGTTTGTGTGTTTGCATGCACACAAACAGAATGAGGTTTAGATATTTTTGGGCTTTTGCACCTTTATTGGATGGTGACAGCTGAAGAGGGACAGGCAGCAAAGGACCACAGGTCAGAACAGAACCTTGGGCCGCCGCTGCAAGTCCTGAGCCTTTGTACATTGGGGAATGCTCTGGCAGGTGAACTACCGGGGCTCCCCAGCATTAATGGTTATATAAATAAATAGAAAACAATGCCACGTCTTACTGTTAGAGATATACAACCAGAGTTTACACATTGTTACACAATAACACACAAACTAACTGACTGAGGCAGCGGTAGACTAGCAATATCTTTGTACCATATAATTACTGTTTTTTTCAATGGTGTCTGCTGGCTTTGAATAGACTGATATAACAAACATCTATCTCTGCAGGGTTTCTTCTGTAATGTTGTCACACTGATCAATAAGTTGAGCCTGTAAATGGCTTTGCCCTGAAGGATTACACATTACAGCCCGTTTCTCTGCTTCGGCTGCAGCACGTTTGCTCAATACTGGACTGGACTTCCAAAGATTATTGTCCCCATTAGTCACTTAGACATAGAAACATGGAAAAATATGGTCCAGGTTGAAATGCTTTCCTTTTAAAGGTCCAGTGTGTAGGATTTAGTGGCATCTAGAGGTGAGGCTGCAGACTGCAAGCAACTGACCACAGCTCCAGTTAGGTACATTTATGTCACTTTATACTTTTATATAGGTAAATATTATGCTTTGTAAATGTAGTTACCACTTAATTTAACTATCAAAACATATGACCAGGACTTCCATTTATTTGAAACAAGTGTTAGTTTACTAATGATGGAGAGAGACAACAACAATTTAATAATTTCTTCTGTGGCTCAGAAGGAACTTTGTCAATCTGAGAATATAAATCTGATGATGGTTTGAAAAAAACACTGTTCGCATTACATCCTGATTCCAGATATCTGAGTCATCACCCACATTTCAGATTAGTTCAGCCGTTTATGTAGCTCTGACGTCTTTCCTTTTTACAGATTATAGCAGCTTCCGTGTCGACTGAAAAAGATATCGGTGGGATGGATACATCGCCTGCTGCTGATTGCTCCCTGATCCAACAAGAAACATGAAAACAAAGTCAGGCTGAATGAATGAAGTGGAACATAACCTGAGGCCAACATTCTTGGAGATTGACACTGCGGTCTAAAAGTCAGAATATCTCAGCACCTCCACCTTTGATTTACTCATACTTATTCTAATCATTGGCAATTCACCCAACTTTTTTTAAAATAGCAATACTACATATTGATGCATCAGTAACAATAATCCAATAATCCAGTATGATAAGTCATTCAGTACCATGAAGTTTTGCATTTTATTGCTAAGAATTCTGCTGCTTCAGAAGACTATGTGTCATTAATTGGTACTTTTATTTCCCTCATGAGCAAAATGTCCAGCAGAGACCTTCGTGATGTGACCTGGCCAAGGTCAGCGGCTACCGAATGTTTACCCCTCACACCCAACTATGTGTACGGAGGAGTTTGGGGTGGGTGTGCCCTGCGATGATGTGCTCACAAAGTCCACACTGTCCAGACAGTCTTGTGCACACCTAGTCCCCACCCCTTCTCTCTCAACCCCCTCTGTTGCCTACCTCTCCCCGCGCTCTCCTGTACTCTCCTCCTGCTCCTCTCCCGGGGTCAGTTACTCGTTTGAAGTTACCACTCGAGGAGTTTTCGGAGAGACTCTTGGTTTGCTCTTGTCTGAAGCTCATCCCTCGCAGCCATCATGGTCCACAGCAGCAGTATCTGCAGATTCCTCCTCCTGGTGCTCCTAGGCCTCATGGTAGCCTTTGTACACACAGGTAAAACCTCCTTTTGAGTGTGATTGATATTTTTATTTCATTTCGCTGTGTGCTGAATTAATTATGGTAGAAATGTTGCAAGAAACAGAACACAAAGTCTGATTTATACCAGAAAACATTGTGAAATCAAAGGTGTGACGTGAGGAAAATCATTTTTTGACAAATAAGGTCACTAGCCTCTAAAAATTAGATCACTTTAAATAATTGCTGAGCTTTTTTGCACTGTCTTTACATTTGAGGAATATTTCAGAACAGTTCGATTTAAGTTTTCATATCCTAAAACCTAAATCCTTATGTGTTATATGTGATTCATGGGCTGATCCTATGCAGGTATCAAATCAAAGATGTGTGTATACGTGTCATTTTACCCCTCTTTTCCACACACACACACACACACACACACGAACACACACACACACATTCAGAGGCCTGTATGTGTGCGTCTGCAGCCAGATCTAAATGATGCAGTTGTTGAGGCTCTGAGAGCTGTGAAAGCTGCTCTTTGACAAACAGGATGACTCAGTTGCTTTCATGATGCCTGCCATGATGTTCATATGAAACTGAATACCTGCTGCCTGACTCGATTCTGAAGTGATTCTGTGTAGTATCACTTTGGAGTGGAAATGTCCACAGGTGTGGGTTTATTTTATGTGTTTGCACAGATTAAATGATCCTGTCTTCTTATGTGAGGCATTTCTTGTTTGTAGGAAGCGTTTACGACCGAGAACTTCTTCTCAAGATGAGTGCTATTTAAGACTTTACAGATTAGCACACACTCACTGGTCTTTCTTTCACTTTCACTTACTTCTGTCTGTTCTCTGTTCCTCTTGGCTCTCAGATCAACTTGGAAAAAAAAAAGCTCTGGACATAGTAGAGCAGTTTTCAGGCCCGAGGGTCAATGTAGAGGTCGGGGGGGGGGGGGGGGGCAGCAAGTTGGCAATGTCCTCTCTGTCCTGTGAAAAAGAAACATAGCTGTGAACTGTCACCTTTTACATGAGACACAAAACCTACTGTGAGGCTGTGAAAAAACTCAACTCACAACTCCTCTTTTAGACTAGTCGTCTAAAAATATCTTGCGGCCTCTTCTAGCTTTGGACTGCGCAAGTTTAAGACGGAAACTATGGAAATTTACATTTCCAGAGAGTTTAAACAGCCGAGAGAAATGTCCTGCATTCTGCTTGGCTGTACACAAATTCTGCACTTTGTAGCTGCCTTTTATTTGTCTTTTGTGAGTTATGTTATTGTCATGCACAGTTTCTCAAGTACTGGTACCAATCTTGACCACCAACACCAACCGACTAAGTGACTGTACCAGTGTGACACACTGATTGAATCAGCTTGGGAAAACAAGATGTGTGAAAGAAAAAAAAAAGCTAAAGCAACAAAGTGTGATAACTGCTCACACACTTTCTCCTTGAACTTCCTCAAAATTATTTTATTGTGTGTGTGAGAAACTCAGAGTCTTGTACAGCAGTGGAGAGAAGTGTTCATCACTTGTTTTGACTCTCGCAAACTTAACACTCCACTCACGTTGTTTCGGAATAAAATCCAAAACACACCAGACGTTTGTGAACAAATATTTTACATGGAAAATGCAGCCACCACCTGTGGTGGTTAAAGAGGGTGAAGCAAGGACACACAACACCACCGATGTCATGTTTGGGCTGTGTTGCTTGTGGTTTTCAATGCTTGGCCCGGTTGCTTTTCACACACACCCGTCTGCGTGCTTTGTCATCTCTCCGGCTGGTGCGAAATCCTGACCAGAGAGGCCTGAGGTACCAACAAATGGCCTTCTGTGTTATTAGTCTCTGAAATGAGCCTTCCCTTCCCTGCCAGGCTTTTATAAGTCTGGATTTGTGTATAGAGAAAGGACGACTCGTGATTGACACGTCTTTTAAAGTGCTAAACTAAGTAAAACTAACTAAACTCAACAATTCATTTAAATAAGATCCACAGATGTGTATTAAAGAGGAAATTAAACAGTCAACTATGATTACAAATTTGGTGCAATACTAATGTAAACGCTGGTTACTCTTCACGTGAACTATAAACTTGACTTTTACTGAATTAAAGTACTTTCAGGCTGTCAATGTACGATACATCACCTCACGGTTTTACCTCATATCACTCCACCAGTCTTAACCATCACTTAGATTACAGGCAGGGTGTACCATCAAATATAGTTTGTTTTAGATCATACAACAAAATCCATCCATCCATCCATTATCTGTAACCGATTATCCTCATCAAGGTCACGGTGGGGCTGAAGCCTATCCCAGCTGACTTTGGGTGAAAGGCACAACAAAATACAAATAGTTATTAATTAAATTATACCAACCAATAAAATAAAATCTTCTTACATCCTCTTATAGTCATCTTTAATAAGTTTACAATAACCAAGCTGCTAGACCTGAGTCAGTCTCAACACATTGACATCAGAGGAGAGAAGTTAACATGGTTAGCTAGTAATTGATAAACAGTAATAGTTAGCTAAAAGTCATGAAAAAAGAGTTGAAAGAGTTAAAAAATAATAATCAGTTAGCTAAGAGTTCAAACTGATAAAAGTAATCGATAAGTTGGAGCATGAGGGATGGTGTCGATGAGTTAATCTGATTGGGCACCACCGAGTTGGGAACCAGCGACTTGGTGGCTAGCTGTCAGCTGAGAAGAAGTCTGTTATTTCTAGACGCTTCAGTTATGTTAATTCCATTAAAAAGAAATTTCAAGCTCGAGTAAACCCCCTCCCTTTGGAAACAAACACCAACGGAAAACATCGTGTTATTATTTTTTGCCTTCTTCTTAAATCAAGCTGTCCAGAAGGCCCAGCCTTTTACACACAGGGACTATTTAATAAACAAGTTTGTTTGACATGCAGTGCCCAGCCGGTGCCTGGTTTGGGCCTGGCCGGTTGTTACTGGTTGCAGCCTGTCGCCCTCCATGACCGCACAAGCTGCCTTTTGTGCCCTCGGCTGAAGGCCTCATTGATGGCTGAGCTGGCCGGAGGCCCGGGCCTCCAAAACCTCCAGCCAGCTACAGGACAGGAAGCTGCACACGACTCAGAGTCAACACAGCAGCATCAAAATACTCACATCAGAAGTGCATATCAGAATATAGATAGGAAAAGCTGCAGCTGACGTTTGAAGACTTGAGATGATATCAAACACACTAGATTCTTCGTAATTGTGTCATGTTTTCCACTGAATTATAGAGATTAATATGTTTCTCTGATAATGACTGAGAGAAAAGATGTGAAACGGTGAAGGAGTTTACCGAGTGCGTCAGAGGCTACAAAGTAAATACGTAGCGTTAAATAAACTGAGTGTAAATATGTTTGGATTACGGTTTTGTTGGTATGCATAGAGTTGCGGATAGGATAAGTGAATCAGTGAGTGGGTGGGCTTGTGGATGAAGAGTTTGTTTTTTCAGGGGTGATGAAGATTAAAATTTCCCCCTTTTTTTTCCTGTGGATTTCAAAAGAAAAGCCCAAAGAGCCGTTCAATTACCACCAAGACGGCAGCAAACCGCAATCACGGAGTCGTTTTTTGGTGGTTTAGCTTGAATTGAGCATTTCCAGAGGCTCGGTTCAAAAAGTGTGTGTTAGAAAACAGAAATGTGGCCCAGAAAGAGTTTCTCTGGCTACTGTAGAGGTGTGAAAAGTCTCAGGGCAACTTCATGCTCAGTTGGGAGGAATGTCCGAGGACAATTTGGGATGGAAAGAGAACGGACGATTGATTGGCAGAGGACAAGAGAAGCAGAGAGTTGGACAAAACCTGAGCTTCGTGCACAGCAAATCACTGCCTCTCTTACAAGTTTGTATTTCTGTTTGTGCTGAAGCATAAAATATTTACCACTCCCCTACAATAATCAAGCAAAGGTTGGTTGAAGTAGTTTTTTTAGACAATAGACAATCTTGGTTGAGGTCTCAGGTAAAAGAGAGACATGTTGAGAGGTTACCTGTAGCTCAAACGGACAAAATGTTCATCCTCTACAAAGACATCCTTATGCCCAGGCCTGAGCCGTTAACCCAGTGAGACAGAGAGAGGCTGTTGGGAGTCATTACAGACGCAGCCATGTATGCAGCTCTCTCTGCATCCCAGAGGCCTCAGCGTCCAGAGAAAAGTCAAACAGAGCCATTAGCGAAGCTGAGCGCCTCGTCAGTGAAATTACTGCCTTAGGAAAACACGCAGTCAGTACTGCACAGCAGGCCGTCTTTGTCAGTGTCAGGGATTAAGTGACTGTATGTCTGCTTCTAGATGTGCACAAGCACAAGTTGTAAGTTGTTTTTTTCTTGCTTCTCCACAGAGACAGTGGCGGACCCCGCCTCAACAACCAGAGACAACCAGGACACCATGTCTGGAGATGCACCCGGTGACGTTACCACCAAGGACCCTTTCCAGGACATGACGGAGCAGTCATTCACCTTCGACTACGAGGACACCACACACTCTCAAGCCATGGACGAGGAAGAAGGTAAAACTGACACACGCATTCAGAAACTTATATCAAACTTATATATCGAATGATTAAAACTATCTTTATCTCTGTGTGTATGTGTTTGTGCAGGGGTGCTGGGACCAGGAGCCATCACAGCCATTGTTATAGCAGTCTTCCTGGGAGCGTCCGTCCTCCTCGCCCTCATCGTCATCACGCTCAGGAAGTTCACCGCCTCCTAGAGTGAATACATCCCACCTTGTGTGTGTGTGTGTGTGTATGCATGTGTGTGTGTGTGAGTGTGTGTGCGTGCGTGTTTGTACAGCATGAGTGTTGTGTGCGTTTCTCTTTTGCATCTCATCTCAATCTCTCGACTCTGCTCTTTCAAAGAAAAAGTTGTTTTGTTTTGGGGTTTTTTTTGTTTTTTTTGCTTCGCTTTAGATGCTGAAAAATTGTGGCAGGTCCCTTGACTGACTCTTTACAGATTTACTCCTGTAAACACGCTCTAACTGTTGCTCCACTTGTTACTGAAGGTGTAATGTTAGAAACTGGCTGGCTCTTCCAGTGGAAATCGTAGCACGTCCATGTCATTTTAATTTTGTTCAGCATTTTTCCAGATCACACATGCATGCTCTAAAGGTTTTTTTTTAATGTTTGTGGGTTGTTTGCTTCTTTGTCTTGAGAGTGTGATGCATCCTGCATGTGTTTGCTTTTATTTGTACGTGTGTGTGTGTGAGTGTGTGTGTGTGTGTGTGTGTGTGTGTGTGTGTCTGTACCTTTTTTCCTTCAAAATTTATGTACTTAGAGGTTTTTATTAGTCTTTCACAATTATTTTTACCTTGTGCCAAATCATTCCCGTCATTTCTAAAATATTCCCTCGGTGTCACCCGTGTACAAGTTTTCGAGTTTGTATTGCACCATCTACAAACATTTGTCGAGTCAAAATAAGAGGAAAACATTTTAAAAAGAACGTCTTCGATGAATGTAAACAGGGTAGTCGTGTTGTTTGTTTTACCTGCAGAGCAAATATAAAGTTAGAGCGCGGACGAATGTGTGTGTGAGTGTTTGTAGTTTTTTGTTGTTGTTTTATTTGGAGAGTGGGGATTTATTTTAGTAAAAATTATTTTGTCTTTTTCAATACACCTCAGAGTCCTCAGCCATACAGCTGGATGTCACCACGGCAATGTCACTGCCCAGATTTAGGTTGAATAAATAAATCCAATAAATCACGTGACAAACGTCTGACTACAGGGTGTTTTTCTTTAACACATGACCACTGAGTCAACTTTTTTTCAAATATTATAAGCAAGTCTTTTTTTGTCGACATTTCCAGTTTGTAATGCCAGTCTTGATTAAGAATAGATTGATACAAACAAGCAATCAATTTACTCTGAGCCAGTGACATACATAATGGTACTTATAGAGTTGCAGAGATATACTCTATTCACTTTGAGTTTGTCATTTTCGAGCAGAGGCCGAAAAAAACAGGCTTAAGAGGTTAAGCACCTGGCCAGAAATAAAGTTAACACCAATGTTGACCACAATTCTATGTCTCTTTCATATAATATGGTGACTAAAAGTTAAATACAGAAAACAAAGAAAACTGTAAGACACTAGTTGGCGCTTTTTTGCCTGTTGCTAAAACAAATACATTATTACTTTACTATTGCTATTTGTTCTGTTAAAATGTATTTAAATACATGTATGTAAAAAATCAGCAGCACATGTTAATCCTAAAAAGATGTTTGTCTTAAATAACTACAAAAAACAAACCAATCTGGGCTCTTGTGGTCCTAAAACAGAGAGAAAGTGAGTAAGTGAGACTACCAGCCTCACTTCAGTCTCAACAGTAGGTGGCAGAGCAGCTGGAAGCTTCATTTACATTTACAGAGAAACAGTCTTTGGTTTTCCTGAGAATAAAGCAACAGCAACAACAAAAAATATTTCTCCTGATGAGAATTCAAGGTATGCGTCCTCCACAAACATCATCACTAACATTTTATTTCTGTCCAAAGTTAAACTTTTCTCACACCTTAAATACAGTTAAGTCATCTCAGCACCTGAAACCAGGAAACCCTCAGACATAATCACAGCCTATCTGACTGTCAAATCTGTCTCTGCAGCTTCCCATAGAGAGAAAAAAAAAAAAAAAAGAAGACGCTGTGAAGGCTGCAGCTTTCAGTCTATCTTGATGAAGATAAGACATGCTCAGACTAATACCGGTATTAATCCAAGTAAGAATATAGAATCCACAGTATGTCGTGAAGGAAAATAACTACAAATAAACTAGTGTTTTACCTAAAAAGTCCAGACATACATGAATATCCAGGCCCTTTTCTTCATACATGTTTCAACATCCATGTCCGTCCACACATTCAAGACAGACGGTCAAAAATAACCATCCCAACACTGAGTTTAGCAAACACCTACATACAGTGAACAATCACGATCAATGTGACCTAATTTTTTTTATATAGGAATGGAAACTCCACTCTGAAGAAAACCCACAGTCTGACATGAGTGCTCATGAGACCTGTGGTGTTAGCCAATACTTCAGTTTCCTCAATGTTATTTCATTTCATCCTGTTGAGGTTTGTATCAGCTTTTCACATTTGGCTTTTTAGTCTTCCAGCTCATCTCTAGCCACGCTAGGCACGCGGTTGTTGGTCAGTCTGTCGGCACACCACTTCAGCACTTTGGTCCAGACTGAAATATCTCAACAAATATTGGATGGATTACATTTTGTACGGACATTCGTGGTCCCCAGAAGATGAATCTGACTGACTTTTCCTTCAATTCATCCAATACTTTGGTTCATACCTGCAAAACAACCCATCAGCCTCAGCTGTACTTTGTGTTTAGTGCTAACTAGCAAAAATAGTGAACATGGCAAACTAACATGTTAGCATGCTGATGATAGTATTTAGCTCAAGCTACAGCTGTGCTAGCATAGCTGTGTTTTTTTTAGTTCTGCAACTAACTAATTATTTTCATTATCAATTTGTTTTCAGATTACTTTTGGATTAATTTGGTACTTTACTAGTTACTACTACTAGTTACTTACTAAGTTTACAACAATATGAAACTGGAAAAAGCAGCAAGTCATTACATTTTAGCATTAATCAATTAATTGTTTCAGCTTTTATTATTGTGTTTTTATGCTGTTAAATGTCTCTTTTCACATAAAAAAGACAACAACATATTTATCAGTATGAGTACTACTTACATAATGCTCATTTCCTCGGGTGTTATAAATGTAAACAAAATCCTCTGATCTACCAGTTTGCAATGATCATGTATGCTTTTATTTTTAAAAAGCAAAACCCGATGGACAAGTTTACTTTTGCGCCGATTTTAAACTGATGAAATACACATCTGAACACACTCATGATGTATAGCATGACTCAGGAAGTGGTGTTGAAACAACAAAGGTAGGAAAGCAGAAGTGTGTCTGGCACATTGCAGACTGTCAGTCAGCCGCAGTGAACATGACTGAGAGACTGGCATCAGAGTGGTAAGAGCACAATTAGATTCCTCTGTATAAGATAATATTAATATTAAAACACTGTCAGGTGAAACTTTTTAACTGTTGTAGTTAAATGTTAACAAGGAACCAAATATGTTTGTAGCACTTTTGTTTAATTATTTAAATTACAAGTCAGACCTTGCTGTTTCTGCAAATACTCTTAAATAAGAAAATAAAAGCAAAGGAAATATTTTAGACTATTTATTTAATTAATCTCATAAATCTCATTCCAAAAGCCCTTGATCTGAACATTATCTTGAGTCGTGCGTTTAAACATCCGGGTGGTGTGATTTTTGATTCTTTTGATTGTCTTCTTTGCACACTAGAACCAAGAGATGTTTGTGGTCTCTCTCTTTAAAACAAATTTTCACGAGTTGGCATTTTTTGCTCCAGTGATCACTGCAGAATCAAAGACCTGATTAACCTGGTTAATTGTGTTTAAGGCACTAAACTCCTCAGATCCTTATGGGGTTCTTTACAAGAGTTTAAATTAAAGACAGGTGCAGTGAAAAGGTCAGACAGCAATGGAAGTTAAAACCCGCAGACAGTGAAACACAGAGCTATGTTCCTGCAAGTGCCGTGTCTGATAGAGGAAGCTGTTTCCTTTAAAAATCGTTTTAATTTCCAGTTTCATCAAAACTCTAAATAACTTAACAATTTACTTCAATTTATATCGGACTTATTCATTCTAATTTAAACTTACATTGAGCACACAAAGCATTTGATTTAAACTAATATGGCACATGTTTTCTTAGTGTGTTTGGCATCTACATCAGAAAGCAGATACAAAAACAAGTTCCCAGCTTTGAAACCCACACGACTGAGAGGTTTCAAGTGGCTTGGCACAGCGGCGGATCTAACAGATGTTTCTGTGTGGGAACAAAGAATAATGACAGGAAAGACATATTCATTTTGAAATTGTGACAGAGCTGATGAAATTAAATCAAATCAAACCAATCCTTTTTGCAGCAACAGCAGCAGTGGCAACATGACAGGCAACTGTTCATTTGAATATGTGGACGACCTGATGATATATCTGGAGCTGCTCATCTACATCCCCATATTCATCATTGGTTTGATCCTCAATGTTGTAGCTCTGTGTGTGTTCTGCATCTTTCTGCGAAAATGGACGGAGTCAACTATCTACATGACCAGCTTGGCTCTGATGGACCTGCTCCTCCTCTTCCCTCTTCCCTTCAAAATGCACGCCACCAATCACTGCTGGCCTCCCTCCCTCCAACCTCTCTGTTCGATCTTGGAAAGCCTGTATTTCGTTGGGATATATGGCAGCATCTACACCATCATGTGCATAGCTGTGGATCGATGGGTGGCTATCTGTCACCCATTCAAAGCCAAGCAACTCCGTTCACCCAAAGCGGCCCTGGGGACCTGCGTGGCAGTCTGGGTGCTGGTTCTGGCAGTGCTCTTCCCGATCGTCTGTCGCTTCAGGGATACCGGGAAGAGTAAATTTCGCTGTTTTCACGGGTTTTCATCAGATAGCTGGCAGCCTAAGGTGATCATCTGTCTGCTGGCGTTTGGGTTTCTGGGGCCTGCGTTGGTGCTGGTTTACTGTTCGGGCAGGACTATCTTGGCACTTCAGCGGTCCGGCCAGAACAGCCTGCAGAGCCGGGCCTGTGTGAAGATCATCTACAGCAGTCTGAGTGCCTTCCTGGTGCCCTTCACCCCCAGTCACCTTGGCATCCTCCTGCAGTTCCTGGTGAGATCAAGTGTGCAAGTTCATTTCAAACAAACTGAACTCAAAAAGTGAGAAGAGTGAAGAAGGTTAAAGTTAATGGTAAATAAAGGTGACAAAACAATCGCACCTCAAGGCCCATTTAGTAGCTGTTCTATATCCCGTCACATGATCTTCATCAGCAGACACAGTTTGTGCAGCAGTCATCAGATTGTAAATGTTTACATTTTTTCTGATCACTTACATACAATATTAATAAAAAATGTATCATGCAATGACATAAAAATCATAATTAATCTTGAAATTAACTATCTAAATTACTGTCATGAACAATATTTGCCAAGCCGTGCATCAGGAGTAAATGCTTTGTGTAACACCGTGGCCACAAGTAGTGCTTCCTGTTTTTAAACGAAATCAACCATACTACTTATCTGTTGCAGACGCAGGCATACAGTGCAGGGTACTAGAACCTGTAACCAGGTTTTTAGAAATACTTTAAATACCATTTTGTGGGTGACTTACTTTAGGGTTTTAGGGTTACTATTTGATCATTTACAAACACAGTTTCTTAAAAAAAAAAAAAAAAAAACTTGCATGCAAGCAAAGAAAGCAGCAAATTTAACTAGTAGATGGTAAAGCATATAATGCACTATTAATGTGATATTTTATTTTAGTATCAAACATAGCATCTGTTTATTTCAGCCTCAAAAGGGCCATATAGAACTATAAAAGATCCATAAATCCTGGAGCTGAAGCATAAATTAAATAAATAAGTCAAACTAAACAGTGACATTATCCTGACACAGCTGACGTTTAGCGCCTGTTTAACATCAAATTGAAAGTAACTCATATTAACGGACATTTTTAAACAAGGAAATGCAGAGGATAACCACACTGTATGGTAGCTGCATTGAGGCAATCTGAAAAAACAAAACAAAGTCTGATAAGAACATACAAAACTGAATACTTAGTTCACTGCTGGGTTACGTCTTGTGTTACTGAGTAATCTTTCTCTGTCCTCTCTTTCAGGTGCATCAAGGAGTGATTGCGGACTGCAGCAGCAAGAAAGGCATCAGCCTGTTCATACAGGTAACTTTGTGCCTGTCTAACATCACCTGCTGTCTGGACGCTGTGTGCTACTACTTCATTGCTCATGAGGTGAGGAACACCAAACACACCATCAGGCGGTCACTAACCAGCCAAAGGAGAGCCACTTTCAGCACTTCAGAGCTCTGAACAGGGGACAGTTCAGGTTAAAATATAATTTGTCTTCAGAGAACTACTGGTAGAGAATACAGTGACTGACTTTTTGAGCAGTGAAACTGAAAAGGGGGCCAGTATTGTTTCCAGTGGCTGAATGGTGAACGTGATGTGCGTGACAAAAGTAGTTGGAAATGAAGCAGGTCAGAGTGCAGAGTCTCAATTAACCACAAAGCTGAAGGTGAAGTTAAAATGCAGCATGGGAAGATTTGTCAAGCACTGATACATGATTTGATCCAATGAGAGGAGGCTGCTAGGCATCTACATAACCTCAAAGAGGTCTGATACCCAAAGTGTAGGCTGCAAAAATGAAATCTACCAATGAGCCACATTGTGACATATTTCTAGAATAATTTAAGCACAAGCTTGTCATCAGTTCCCACGTGGTGACAATGGGTGAGAAACTGATGTGATTAATTTCAAAACAGTAAAACTGGGCACAAGGAGCTCAAAGCAGTCTATGCTTAAGAAGTCAAAGATGTCTAAAAGCGGCTCTTATTGTTCTGAAGCCCTCATTGAAGACAACAACAAACATATAAGACTGGCGCTGATACATTTCAGACCACTATGATTCAAAAGATAGTTAGTAAATTGCGAAACATCTCATAATATATCTAATCTATTGAATAATTAATTAGACAATAAGCATATGTTTTAATATATAGTAACATGTATGAAATGCAGATTTAAAAGTCAGTCTTAAACAAGCAAATAATTAAAACTGACGAAAATCTTGTATATTAATAAATTAAAATCTGTAAATTTTCCAAAGACACCAAATACCAACCTTGAAACACATGAATGTAATTAATTATTATTCATTAATAATGATGTAGAATTACAATCTTAATGACAACACATTTTTACCAACCTTAAATGATGCATAAAACTATTTTTATAAATATTTTAGTTGTTGACTTTTTCTTAGTTTGGTTTATTGGCACTTATCTTATCTTAAATAAATAAATACATATGACTTGTAATACAAGTAAATCTGTCTTTTATTAGCATGTAACTATAAATATAGCATCAGAAATCAATTTAACTAATAAATTCTTTTATGTGGAGACAAGTTACATTGAAATTTCCATCTTGTAAATTATTATATATATGTATAGTAGAGTGGCAAAGATTTTCTACTTTCTAAACTTTAAATTTATCTCTATAATGCAAACGTAAGTCATTTTCAGGGGATTACACCCAACACATTTCTTACAATTGTCATGATATGAAGGAGTAGGCTGAAAGTTTGATTACTCGCAAACAGTTGGTTTGCGAGTCTGAGACTGGGTGTTTGTTTTTTTTGTTCCTACTTCTTAACTTCCTCATCACAATGTATATAGACAGTAGTCATCCTGTTGGTTATGACGTGTACAAAATATATGATTTTATACGTACTTTTTATTCGTTTTTTTTTTTTTTTCATTTTAACAATGTAGCTTCAAACATGTGCAATAATTAAAGTTGTTTAAAGCCAGTGGGGCTGACCTGTGTACTACAAGACTGTAGATGAGATTGTTTTGATATTAGTTTGTTTACAGCAGGACATTTGATTCATGTGAATGCAATGAAAGTTAAACCCAAATGGAAAGTTGCATACAGTGCATTAAACTGCATTCTGTTTTATTTCACTCATGCTGTCACCTTGTAATAAAGGTGTTCATACGTCTACACAGCAGTCCATTAGAATTTCCTTTATATTAATGTTGTTTTTTATTGTATATAATATAATCTCTCTTCTAAAACCGGAAACATGACATGAAATCTGTCTTATTTGCATTACGTGTGTCTGAGTACTTTCATTTTGCACTCACCTTGTTGAGTTTCAATGCTCAATTCCGTTCAGTTTCTGTTATTTTAATTTCTGTTTCTGTAATTTTTTTTCCTTTTGTGATATTTGTTTTTATGAAACTATGGAGCTTTTTTGATCTCACTGCCAAGGCTTGCAGGTCTGATGCTTCTTTGTTTTTCTGTAAATTAAAGTAAGCTGATATAAAAACATGATGATGCAACATGATTATATATCAGAGCAATACCCTTGACGAGGTATTTTATGGGGATTTTGTTGATCCACAGGATCTTTTTTATACCATTTCTTTACGTCTATGTTTCATGTCTGTTCTGAAACTTGAATTTCAGATGTGTCTCACGGCATGACACGTGAATCAACTTGGCCGATAAAAAATACCAAAAAAAACAAACATTTCTCAGCAAGTTGAAACTAAATCATCTTCATAAGAATGATGTGTGCAACATGTGACATTCACCACGATGACAAGGCAGTTTTGTGTTATGTATAAACAATCGTCCACAGATCCTTAGCAACACATTAAAATATGGGTAGCCTGCACTGATCAGAGCTTAGTATTTTAATTAAGTCTGTATTGTGAGGAAGTTAGCAAAGGAGATATATAATTTGTTTCCCTTTGTAAAGACCAACTGCCCTTTTACAAAGCTTAGCATAATCTCCATTCATTCTAAGCCATGTATGCTTTAATCAAACTGATACTGATGAATATTCAAAAGACAATAAAAGTTTGATCATTTATTCGTAAAGCAGCAAGATATTACAAGAAAAATCGACTGTACAGCGAAATAAGGTATCCAAGACGATGAATTATGAGCACATATCACAGGTCCCTCTCAACAGAGACTTATTTGCTCTAGGTTGTACATTAGAAAGACACCCCAAATCTTTTTTTTTTAAGTTGGGACGAACCAACATTATAGAGATTATAATGCCAAGATAGGAAGGATTGGGAACTGTCAAGAGCTAAAGACAACAGGCAAATCCAAGTGAAGAGGAGGAAGAGCAAGACAAAGTGAGTTTTAGCCTTTGATATCATCTACAGTAAAAAGCATTCTTTCTAAATGTTTCATGTATCCTTAACGCTAAGCATAGCATCGCTGACTGCAAACTTTGGTTCCTTCTGTCCCTCTAAAGCACTGCTACTAATTACAGTCTAAAGCCATTATAATCCAAGGAGTAGGAAAAGTGATACCAAAGGAATTAAAGAGACAAACCATAAAGAAATGATTGTTCACAAAACAAGTCGATTTCAGATAAAAATCTATGCATGTAACAATATGTTCAAAATCAATTTACAGTATATATTGCTTAGGAACAATCAAAGTTATATACACCATTCATTAATGATAGAAACCAGCAAAGAAACATTTAAACTACATGAGGTATGTTTTGCCATTTTCTGACATTTAAAACAAAATAAAATAACAAACAAAGAAACAAATATTAACTTGAGTGCACAGTGCAAGCAGCTTCCAAGTATCCTCACCACCACCACCACCACCCACAGTGCACTGGCTTACTAACTGATAAGGACATGTCTAAAATAAAATTAAGTCTTCTGATGATAATGTCACAAACTGACACACATTAACATCTTATGCACAACTGGACAAGCTACAGATATATCCAAAGACATTTATAACACCGTCCAAATATACAGACTGTCTGAATAAAAAAGACATAGTACATGAACAATAAAAGAGCATTTCCAACTTGAGACGAAAAAACAAACAAACAAACATTAAAACTGAAACTAAAAACTGTTGGACAAAGACTTGCTCTTAAAGTGCAGTTAAAAGCCTAAAGAATTCAAGAGGTATGGTTTGAAATTGGCTTCAGTATTGGATGGCTGTGATTTCCGCCTCAGATTTAGACCCTGTCGCAGATGACGGTCTCAACCACAAAAGTGTTCTCGAAGTGACGAATGCTGTGGCACTTCTTTGTCTCACGCCTGTCAATACCTGGAAGAAAAAAGAAGACAGATTTAGAAAAGTGGAGGCTTGCAATGTTCATAATAGTACCACTATCGTGCCTACAAGCATCCATTTTTAATCACAAGCGGTGATCGCGGCAAAATCACATCCATATATGTACTCAGGGGAAGTTTGTTGCATCATTTCTAAAACCCTCACTCCAATCAAAGGCAGCGACGACAGAGATATCACTCATGTGCATCACTACCTCCTCCATAGTGTGTGGATGTGTCCACTGCACTACGAATGACTCACACAGCAGGAAGTTCCCAGGCTGTGCCCACACACACATACACTGACATGATAATCAGGCTTCTAGGCTGTTAGAGGAGGATTTTACACTGCAGACACACTGTCTGTCTGAAATGTCCATTAGGAAGCCCCTATTTGGTTCTGGTTGTTTCTGCATGGTCACTCCGCTCTCTGTTTGCTCCTACACACCAAAACTGAACACCGGATTTCCCTGTGACTCACTGGAGGAATACTTTCCTCCTTGAGTGCAGGGAGAGATCGCAGTGACCCAGCACATGTCACATGACTCAACATCTCATAAGAGTTGGTGTGAAAGAGGGTGATAAATCAGCGGAAGTGACCCAACACTCATCACTCATTATGTAGCATCACACGTGTATACTTACGTCGGCGCTGGTTGCGGCGTCTGAGGCGGTAGGTTTCTTTGCCGTAGCAGAGCCTGTGGATGAACGGGCCCAGCTGCCTCATGTTCCTCACCCTCCCTGTCACCATCATCTCCTCCTGGATGATGTAAGTCTGAGGAAGGTACGTCCCTCTCTGTGGCAAAGAGACACAAATGAATCACTCAATCTGTCAGTGGGAGGAACACTGCAGACAGGAAGATGGGAACATGCTGTCCTTCACTCTCTCAGACAGCCATTCATCTCTAACAATGCTTTTACGACGGCTTCATCAGTGACGACATGAGCAAATAATGAGTGCCTCACCTTGACATTGACGAGCAGCTCCCACAGGTTCCTTGGAGGCATCACCAAGGTTGTGTTCAGTTCGGTGATGTAGCATTTGTCCAAAGCAATGTCGTGATAAGCTGTGAGGCCCTGGAATACATTAAAAGAGAATTTAATACCTTACCCAACAAGAAAATGTAACAAGAGCAAACCAGCGGACATGTGGATGAATTAACCTACCCTCTGAAAGTCGTGGATGATATCAGCGGGGTCGCTGCCTCCAAAGTGTGGCACGGGTACACTGATCTGCTCGTAGTTGTCGTCAAGGTAGATGCCGACATTCTCCTCGAGCTCTTGTCGGCCCCTCAGAGGAGCGTACACGGAGTCCTCATAAACAACCCGGCAGTGAAACAAGCTGTCTTCTGGGATCTGCTAATGGGGGGGTCAACAGAGCTGAGTTAGCATCGACAGTTACTCCAGCTTGTATTTATTTATTTATTAACATCCTGTGCCACTGGGTTCAGGATATAATGCAAGAAAAAAGGAGGCAGACTGAACTGACCTGAGGTATAAAGTAGTAGCGATAGACGTAGATAGAGGCCAACACCAGTCCTGACATGAAGATCACCAGGCCAAAGGTGAGGCAGCAGAGACCGGTTGGAAAAGGCTTTTTGGGCCTGACAGGAAGAACCAGCTGCTCCTGTTAAGAAAAAAGCAGTTTGGTTAGAAGACAAGTTTTCCAATAATACAATATATTTGCAAAATGATGGACATGTAGTGTTTTCTGTTTCATATAAAGTGCAGCCAACAAAAAGAAAAAACTATTTTAATTTATCTCTGAAGCCACTTGAGAGAAGCTTTGTGAGTAATACTGGCAACACGGCATAATAGTTAACTTGAATATTAATCATATCTACTCGAGTATCAGTGGACGTAAGTCCTTTTACACTGCCATGCATTAAAATAAAATACCAAATCCAGATCGTAACAGAAATAATTCTGACGAGAGGCGACTGCCAAGTCGTTAGTCAGGGGAGGAGATCTGGTAGACGTAAGACTGGAATGAGACATGCCAGATGCCCACCCACAGTCTCTCAGTCAACCTGCTGCCTCTCCCTACTACTGTTGCTATGGAGAGCGGAAGCAGGGAGAACAGATTGTGCCAGGCTCTGACGAAGATGCTGGCACGTGGACGTCTGGGTCTATAATTAGAGGCCTACTTCCACGCTCCATATTTGCAGTTAGCTCTCGCCCTCAGTGGGAGTCAAAATGAGAACAATTGCGTGGAGCAGGAGTCCCTCAGCAGAGGCGGACATATTAATAGATCTACACACATTGGCTCTGACGCCTAGCCTGCTGTTGCAGCCAATCTGAATCCACACAGACTTTGACATCACGTCTTATTCTTCTCTTGACGTAACAAACAGGTGAAAGGTGTTTGAGGAAGTGATGGATGCGTCATCATTGTGTACATTGTGTTAGGGGGGAGAAAAAAAGACGAGGCTTAGAGAGGCGTACATCTATTGTGTGCCAGATATCTAATTAGGTTTAACTCGTGGGAGGAAGTCCAGAAAGGAAGCTGGACATATTGTGCCTGACTGCCTAAACATTTAATTCAGATTTCAGCTATTTTACAATGACAACTCAGGAATGACATGATCACACTAATTTAGGACCTAAACAAGCAAGGTAATACATGCATAATAAGCTACCATATCTTTCTGTCTATCTTCTGTTATAATGTTATTGAGCCCTGTGTTTGAGAAGTGGAGCCTAACAACGAAAGGATCGATGCTGCAGATTAGTTCAGGGAATCAGGTGCCATTGTAACACAATGAGATGTCAGGTCATTTCTGACGCGCCCAGTCCTTCAAATGAACTCAGGTCTACTCCTATTCATAGGCTACAGGAATATAACAAACACACTAAACCTGGAGAATTTTCTATAATTTGTGGTCCTGACTTTTGCATCCTGACAATCTTGATGAATAATAAGAAGCTTAACCACCTTTAGACCATGCCCACTGTTTACATACAACACACAGTAATCCTGGAATTACCACTTTCACTCACAGGGTCACGCTCTCAGGCGCTACCTGCAGGACTACTCATTACGTCAGTGGTGACTGGTGCAGTGACCTTATCTAATAGCTCTGCTTTACCCATCCTGACAAAAATGGCAGTATTATTTATACACCTGATGTCTATCTAAGAGAGATGTTTGTTATATTTCTGGACCACCTCATAGTAATTGTGTCATATTGTGCTGAAGGCACACACACACACACACACACACATGAGGGGCAGCCATCTGCAGTCTGTCCTCGAGGTGGCCAAACAAGGTGACGTAATGTCAACATCCCCAGGCTGGGATGGCCTGCAGTGTTGGGTTTATCCCCTTGTTATAATAACATTATTGCACAACATCCTTTAGAAATAATGTCCTATAGTAAGTGCACCAGCAAAAGCAAGATAACAAACTGCAGTACGAGTTAGATTTTCATTTAGTTGCATGAACAAATCAAACTTTACAGCTAAAAAATAAACATATAAACGTCATTATACTTAACTATAACACATGCAAAAGGAGTATGTGCAACTGAAAATATACTGAGACAAAAGACAAACGCCACAACATGAAACAAAGAGAAACAAAGTGTGCAAACTCACGTGAGCCTGAGGTATAATGATCTTGTCTTCATCGCTCTCCTTTTCAGGCTTCTGCGCCGAAACTGTCTGGAAAGTGATCTTCACCATGCTTGTTGTTTAGTTCAGTTTAATTATGACAATATTAATAATTGTCTTTATCTCGTATCGCTGATTTCAGTGCGCTGCTTTCATCCACTGAGTCGGGAAGATTATATAGCGGAGAAGGAGTCTCGCCCCCGGGACTCAGTGACATCAGAAGAGCGTCTTCTCTGACGAACAAGCACTGTGTGGGTCTGAAGGAAAAGCCGCCTCGCAGCTGTCAAAATAAGAGTCCGTATCCGGTTAAAACGCTTAGATGTAACACCAAGTACACACATTGTGTGCTTTCTGGTATGCATATAAACATATTTAAATCTTCCGAGTTGTTTAGGGTGAGAAAACCTATTTCTTGTCTCCTGTTTGCTGATATTAGACAACGCCGTGCTTTTATTGTGAAGGTGAGTGCCCGATATGGTAGTGCTTTCCGTATTTTATTTAAAGCTGCATGTCCTCTTCTTTACCATGTTCTCAACACTATCATCCGGAAATGTAGGAATGTTTCAAACTCTCAGCCAGCTACTACACTGCAACAAAAGTGGCTTTAGGTCACTACTACTGACACTCATAATCATTATAGTAATTATTAGTATTACAACAATGATTATACCAACAATAATGATAACTTTGTGCACCCCTTTGTTGGGTTATCAAGGAATATAAAGCATACAGTAATGCCTATAGTACACTGTGTACTGTGAATTATGTGTGCCTTGGTTTATTTAGTATTTAATATAATATAATGCAATGTTATCTGAGCATTTAGTATATTATAAACCTTTAAGTGGACCTTACATTTCTAAAATAGGTTACCGCATGTGGTTACAAAGTAAAGTATTAGTATTAGTTCTAGATCATTTAAATATTTAAGAATTGTTTTACAATATTTAATTTCTAAAACTATGAAATGTCATCGTCAAATGATCAGATGTTGTTATTTTTTTATTTTTAACTAAACTAACTTCATGCCCCAACAAAGAGCAGCCAGACTGAAACAGCACAGCTCAAACTACTAAATCTTCACCACATGCTAATTACACCACACATGCAAATTTGCACAGACATGCACACAGCTCTCGTCACCATATGTGAATAGTCATGTCAGAGTGTCTGTATGACTCACTGCAGACATAAGCAACACAGTGTGTTGAATTTGAATAATATAGGAAATATGAGTTGATTATACAACAATAAAAGTTTCAGGGGGAAAAAAGAGCTCTAGTTACAAATTATACCAGAAAAGAAGATGGAAACATGTCATCATCATATACAATAGAGCCAACACTGTTTGAGGCTGCTTCAGACTGAAGGCTCTTTACACATGAGAGTACTGTACTTGACAAATGGCTCATATCGTCCAATTCACATTTTACAGAGGGAGTGGAGCACTACAGTACTAGTCCTCATAGGTGGACTGATGGCTCACAATCAAGCATGAAATAGGCCTGGCTGACTAATGATACAATGTGAGAATTGGCAGATATATGCACACATTAAATGAGTTAACATTAAAAATGTTAGATGGATGGAGCTGAAATAACCTACATGTAAAGTGTTTGTTGTCATGCATTTATATCCAAGATTTTTTTATTACTTCCACTGACTGGTTATATCGTATTTGCTTCAGACGTGGCTGTGACCATTTTAAGTTAAATTGTGGCCTCAGCTGTTCATGTTTTCACTCAGTGTGTTTAGCCTCAGACTGAAGTTTGGGACAAAAGCTAACAAGACCACTAAAGATTGGTGAGCGGGTACGAGCGTTGCGCGTCCTCGCTGTGTCCTGCTCTCGTAGCCAGTTCACCCATTCACATGTAAATGAACCGTCATATATATTAGTACATGCCCCCTCGGAGAACCAAAGGAGCCCAAAGTCTCTCTCTCCCTCTCTCTCTGTGCAAGCTTTGTTGGCCGCTGGGATCGCCCGGCCATCTGTCCCCCCCATTGACGAGCTGTAACGGCTCTCTGGATTACACACCACCAACCTCCAGTGCAGTGGGCTTCTGGCAGCGCCTGGGTTAAACTTCAACAACATGGCCCCCATCCGTAACAACACAAACGGAATGGACAGAGGTGATAACTGCAGTGGGATCAAGTCTGACAGAAAGGTAAAGGCCCGTGTGCGCTAGTAACGCGAATATTTGTGTGTTTAACTCGGTTCGTAGCTGACAAAGTAACTCCATTGTTCTTACTGTTTTTGGCAGATAAGGAAACCTCTGGTCGAGAAGAAAAGAAGAGCTCGCATCAATGAAAGTTTACAAGAACTCAGAGTTCTCATCGCGGATGCAGACGTAAGATAATATGTTTTAAAATGTTTTCAGGCCTCTGTTTTATGTTGTGTTGCCCCTCAAGATGAACTATACTCAGGTCTTGTTAAAGCTAGCTTGTGTTGCCATTAACTTACGCTGTTTCTTGTCACCCGCTACAGTTGCAATCAAAGATGGAGAATGCCGAAGTGCTGGAGATGACAGTGAAACGTGTGGAGAGCATCCTACAAAACCGGGCTCAAGGTAAACTAAATATGTCTACATCTACATGAACCAACAGTTTATTGAATATTTATTTGAACCAACAGTTTAATAAATAATTATTAACCCAAACTAGTATATTAGTATTAGTATGTAATTCCCCCGCCGAACAATGTAGTTCTTTAAAACTAACAGACAAATTAATTTGTAACGGTTAGCGCATTAATATCCTAATCAACTGTACTGCGGCCACAGGTGCACGTGTGCATCCTCGAACGCGGCTCAGCCAATCAGAGCGGACCTTTTCGTAACTGACCGTTTGTAGTTTAGCTAACGGTTGTGCTCCATCTCTCCGCAGAAGTGGACGCCGTGAACCGGGAGGCCTGTGAGCGGTTTGCTGCCGGCTACATCCAGTGTATGCACGACGTGCACACTTTTGTGTCCAGCTGTCCGGGTATTGACCCAACAGTAGCCGCGGAGCTGTTGAACCACCTCCTGGAGAGCATGCCCCTGAACGACGAAGACCGCCTCCGGGTGATGCTGCCGGACACGGTGGCAGAGTGCCCCGGCAGTAACAGCACTTGGTCCCTGAATGAGAGCATGTACACGGCTCTGGTGTCCCCAGCACCCTCCACCACTTCCAGCGATGACCTCTGCTCTGACCTGGATGAGACAGACTCAGAGCAAAGTCATGTTTCTTCTTCAGAGGAGGCTGACAGCCAAGATATGTTGAGCTTGCCTTCTTTAACTTACTCCAAGTCAGTGTGGAGGCCATGGTAGATGATTTAAAAGAGGAATAGCATGTTTTTAAACTACAGTAGATGATTTAATGCGTTGTGTTGTGATGTTTTGTGGGGTAGGCCTCGGTGCATGACAGAAACACTGCTGAGATGATATCTTTGAAACTTGTTGAAAGGCATCGGAGAAGCTCTTTGTGTAATTATTGGGGAACTACGATTAAACTAAAATGTATTTAATAAATAAAATAATGTAATTAAATCTGTTTCGCAGAGGTCAGAGACCTGTAGGGTCTTCATTTGGAAGTGTATTGGCCTCATACGGGCCTGCCTTCAGTGAAGGGGTAAATGCATATGTAAATATTTACTTGTTGAATATGACTGGGCTGTATAGAAGATAGGCATCCCATTAGGAATACATTGTAGTTGTGTGTAAATTATTTTTTATTTAGGATGTCTTTTAACTTTGTATTTATAAGTGTCAAACGATTGTTAGTAGGCTACCTCACCTGATAAGTTTCAATAAATATCTTTTTTTGACAAATCACTTCTATTTGTGCTGCAGAGTTTTTCAAAAAAAGACACATTTCACACACAAGGATCCCACTATACGCCCACGCACGGCTGTTTCCAAGATATTAGTTATTACTCTGCAATTGTGGGCCATTTGTGTGCTCTCTCTTTCTCTCCAAGATCCCTTAGCACATCGTAGGCATTTGTGAGGTGTGAAATGAGTAATCCACTCACTCCTTATATAGGCTTAGTTGAGAACTTGGCAAATGGGTTTTATAACTCTACTTGACTTCAGCGTTTTTGGTATTACAGTTTTAAAATAACATGGGAACAAATAACTTGCTCGCTCATTGGATTGTACTCTTGGCTGACAAAGCCACTACTGTGGAGTATTTCTTTACTATAGGGGGCTTTCATGAATACGTGGTATTCTATGCATTTATTTACTCAACCATCTACACTAGCAGAAGAAGGAGGTGTCCAAAGAGTCCCATGCTAATTCACAGAGACACATTGAAAGCTTGTGTCTGGATCCTCAGACATGACCTCTGTGTTCCTGGTGAGAGCCACAGACACTGTTCTGCCGCAGCACCATCAACGACAAATGAATACGAATAGACAGCAATCCTGAGCCCAGTCTCTTAATCCATCTCCAGTCAGATGCCTCCTCTGGTGTTCCTGTGATGTCCACTCCAAGTGTCACTTCTTACACTGTCCACGGTCTTAAAAACACCCATACTGAGAGAGATCTTTGGTAAAATGACAAGAGAAAAGATTAACAGAGAGAGAGAGAGCCTTTATCACATTGAACATTACATATCTCCAGCATGGGAAAGTAACTAAGTACTCAAGTGCTGTAATTAAGTACGATTCTGAGGTACTTTTGTGTACCTTTTTATGACAGCTGTAGTTATTTACTTTGCAGAATAGTTAAGCAAAACATACCTTTTAATTTTATTATCATAGATTAAACTTTAAAGTAGTTCAAATGAGTTCTAGCTCCTTGACTTTACTTGAGTATTTTTAATCTTGTTCTTTTTGGTCCACTACAGTTATCTTACAGCTGTAGTTAATAGTTACTTTAAATATTAGAGACTTTTGAACATATGCAATGTTGCCAATAGTATTGATAATCCAAAAATATAACGTATGATAATATAAACTTTATAAAGAGGTACACATTTTAGATTGTAGTGTTATTACTTTTACTTACTTTTTATTAGGCCTACTTCATACAAGCTAAGAATGTTATATGTATTATCCTTTTAACTGTTAAGAAAGAAAGAAAGAAAGAAAGAAAGAAAGAAAGAAAGAAACTTCTGCTTATTCCAGGATGACGACCTTGATACAGTCCGCTCACATCGTGTCTGTGTGGTGGCTAGACCGGATTTGCGGGTCCGCAGAGGTGCAAATGACCGCTGCGGGAGGGCAGTTTGTGAATTTTAAGGTGTGAACAGTGGAGGGACGGAGGGGAGTGAGGTCGCTTTGATCAGGGCCTGCTGAGCCGTGCCCTGCAGGATCTGACTGTCTGTCTGCGGAGAAAGACACCAGGATACATCTCAGCTATTGTTTCAGTGGTCGGCCAGACATCCGTTTGCACCGGGAAGGTGAATGTCATGACTTCAGGAGCAAAAATATAACGAGTAATTGATAAATACTTTAATTTTTAGGCGAGTTTGAGAGTTTATACCTAAATATATGCATCCTCCTTATGATCTGTCAGACAAGCATCGATCTGTCTGCAAACAAGCAGTGGTGTCCTACGTCGTTTATACTCATTAATTGGCCCATTAACAGCTTCAATCTTCGACGAGTCTTGTCCAGTTTAACCTAATATGTGCTGCTTGTGTCATACGTTCATTAAGGCCTGTACGAGAGGAAGATTTCACAACACACTTCACTGTAAATAAACATTTTATTTCAAGTTTAACAAATATCCTCCATTAAAAATAAGAAGAGAAAAAAGGGAAAGAAACTAAAAAAAAAAAAAAAAAAAAGAAAGTGCGTTGTTGTCAGTGTCTGTTCAAATAACAGAAAGACAAATGACAAATTCAGGAAACGTTCAAGTTGCCAACAAGAGCACCGTTTCAAATTACAGCATAAGCTTCAAAGTGAAGGAAAGCACTCCACACAGTCACTTGACATCTGCTTTATACCCGTGCAATAACCCTAAACTTTGACTTCTGAAGTGACCACATGTTTGTTCTGAACAGAGATGAGCTTCAGTCACTTCCACAGGATGCTCTTTTCCATATTTATGAGGGGCCAACATCAGACCATTTCAAGTGTTATGTGGCACACTTTTAAATCAATATTCTCCTCACTTTATTTTTATCACCCCATCATAAACAGCACAAGTATTTTCCAGTCCATGGTGGGAATTGTCCTATCGATGATTACACAACTCACATTTCTTTTTTTAAAATAGTATTTACAGTAAATATTAATAATCTTCGTCCTGCGTAAGATGGATTTTCCATCATAACTTAAAAACGCTAATTATTGTATGTAAAAAATATATTTATATATCTGCTCCGAGTCAAAGACAAACATTCACACGAGCGTTGATATGAAATAAACTTTCTTTGAATGAAAGGCATTTCAAAAAGTCTGAAAGTTTCACAGCTGATACCGAAAGATTAACAGAAACAGACACAGAGAATAAAAACTGCATTAGGGAGCATGTGTCAGGGGCAGCTCCATCACAAAGAAAATTTAAATTTTGAATTTAAATTCTCAAAAATAATATAACGAGTAAATGTAGCTTATAGTATGTGATGCTACATCCAATTTTTCCTCAGTGCAGTCTCGAATGTTTACCATCTCCACCATGGTATCAGTCATATATACACTGGAGAATTTACATTTCATGCTACTTTATACTTATAAAAGTATATTTTACTTTTTATTTCCCCTCCTAGTGACTATATGCATCACCAGAAACAAACACATGTACAGGAGACTGATTGATGATTCCAGTGAAGCCCACAAAGTGCACTTGTGCTTGATGACAGAAATGACTGAAACCAAGTGTACTTTACACAACCTGTTCTTACCACATGCTGACATAGTAGTAGCTGTTGTTGCTCGTCTGTTGTTGTCACTAAGGAAATTGTGTCACAAAATACTGAATTCATTCATTAACCGCATTCAGAGCACCACTGAGCCACATCCTGGTGAGTAACGTAAGTAAGTACGGTGTTAAGGTAACTATAGGATCTCCAGTTGGTTCATGTTTGTTTGATCTCCACCCTGTCGCCCGATGTGTGAGCATATACTGTATTTCCCTTATTGGGTTCCTAATCAATGCCTTAAAGGCTTCCACTAAGTACGCAGAAACAAATGAATGAACATATGTAGTCAGAGAGCCCAGCAACACATGCAAGCACCAGATAAATGTTGCAGCTTATAAGCATATTAAAATAAAATAAAATGTTTGATGTCATATATTAACATATGTTCACATTCTACATGAGTCTTCATCGTTTGAGCCAGTTTTATCCTGACATCTAAACAGGTTCAACATAAAAAAAATAGTAATGCAGAGACAGTAATGAAGAGTTTTGAGTGAAGAGCGTAACATGTCTTCACAGTCGTGCAGAACAAGAGGTCGATGGGTAATGAATGTCACTCTGAGAGTCAGTTTATTGTCGAGCCGGTTGCGTCTGAGAGCTGGAGCCAGGAGAAGTTCCGTGGCAGGAAATGACGTTAGTGTTTGTGGGTTCTTCTCTGGGCCTCCGCTGGCAGCCGACCTCCCCCGTCTCTGTATCACCGATGTCTATGTCTGGCTGCTCCGCTGCTGCCGCCTCTGCAGAGCTGTCACAGCATGAACATACCTGGACAGCACAGACATATTCAGATGAGATGTGAAAATAAGAAAGTGCAGCAGAGATGTGTGTGTGTGTGTGTGTGTGTGAGAAACAAGGAGAAAGTTAAGGAGTATACTGGTTTAATATAACTTAATGATAGCTGTTATAAAGAGAAAAATTCAAAAATAAAGGGTATATGAAGCAAGAGGATAAAACTATCTTGACTAAAACTGTACACCAATGCAAATAAAACAAAATGCACTAAAATGAACATTTCAAGCATGTATGTAAATGACTTAAACTAAGAAATAGTCATTCTACCTTGATGTCTATCGCCTTTGGGCAGACCTCCCTTCTTAATCCAGGGGTGGACCTCGATCAGCTCCTTCTTCTGTTCCTCTGAAAAGCGTGGCTGACTCTTCTGGAGCAGCCTCAGCTTCTCTCTATCCTCTCTGAGCACTCTCTGGATGTCACTGCAGACACAGCAAACACACAAACACGGCCACGTTCAATACTCGTCATATCTGACAAGACATTTATGAGATATTTACAATGTTGGACGATGACTAACGGTAAAAAAAACATCAGTTTTGAGTTTTGTAATTATCAATGTTAATTAATGGTAATCAAAGTGTGTAAGCGACAGTGCTGATGACCTCAATGTCAGTGCCTCTTAACCACTGACATCTAGTGGTCTAACACAGTCACTGCAGTGTGAGACATGCACTCTTGTTTGTATCAAAAGAAGACCACAATAAAAAGTGTGCTGTATCTAATGCACAAACATGGCAACGCAACTTCAAGGAAACACAACATGCTGTACAACAGTTGAACCTTCGGATGTTCGCGCAGGACAGCAGGAGTAAGTGGGGGTCTTTGAAGGTTTGAAAGTCTATTGCTGTATTGTATTGCTGCATGAAGACAGTCCAAATGGAGTAACAGTAGTATGATCACATTTCTGAAGCTCACAGAGAGCTTTCCCAGCGACTCCTTTTTGAGTGTGTGCAGCCAGGGGGCAGAAAACACACAACAGCACTGAGGAGAGGAGTTGAGGATGAGCTGTTGTGCAGTAATCTACAAGGAGAATGTCCCTTCAAGCACGGAGACCAGGTTTACATATTACTTGCCCTCATGCTTCTGTAGGATACAGTAGGTCCATATATTGGGGATACTTTGGCATGAACCTACACCTGCTGAAAACACAGACGGTGTTGAACTCCTGTTGCATTTCTTTCTTCACGGTTTGTCTTTGGTTTAATTGTCACAAGACAAAAGAGGTTGGAGACCTCCTGGTTGTTCGTTCTTTACACTGGATGTCCCAAATTGTAAGACAGACATGGTCAGAGCACTAGATTTCTGAATGATTTTGTCAGAGAAAAAAAAGATGGAATTCGCAGTCTTTTAACAGCCTGTCAGGCTCCATAATCAGTGCTTTGTGTACTGTAAGTTATGTCAGGCTCTTTAGAGTTTCAGTGCAGTTTTGTTGTAACTGCTACAAGTTGCCATGACACCTTTCTGATGTTTTCTACCTCCTGGCTGCACACACATCCTCCATTAATGAGGAATAGGTTTGCCTGGATGCATTCTTACCCTTGAACTTCCATAAGAAACTATCAAACAGTCTACACTATCCTACTCCTCAATGCCCCTGTCCTCCCACTCACCGAGAGGGCAGCTGATAGGTCATCATGACCTTGTCATCTGTGTTGGCCATGAGCAGCCACAGCGGTTCCTGCAGTACATACTTGATGAAGTGTTCGCTCCGCTCCATCTCCATCTCCATCGGCCTTCCCTCGCCGCTCAAATGACCATTGACCTTCTGGCTGTTCTGGGACGAGTCCACGCTGCCAAAGTAATTGCTACTGTTGTTGCTTCCTGAGAACACCCAAAGAGCACAGTATTATACGCTTGAAACAACAACAAAAAAGCAGCATACTAAAGGACCAAAAACATGTGACCTACTGCCACTTGTATTCAGTTCATGCCTGCTCATTTACCCTTAATGATATGTGAAGTGAACTTCATCTCAACACATACAAGATGTTGAAACAGACCTGTTCCACTGCCGGAGGTCCCGCTGGCTGAGGTTCCACTGCCTGACGTCCTGCTCTTCGATGTCCCACTGTTGGATGTCCCGCTGGCTGAAGTTCCACAGCCGTTGGACCCTGAGCCCATGGACCCTGAGGTGGCTGAGCCAGTACCCGAGCAAGAGTCCTCATGGAGAATAATGTCCAACATGTCGCTGGACGAAGAGTTGACGTCGCTGTTGTTTCCGTCGCCACGTGAACTTGCCTGGGAAAACAAAAACATTAAGGCGGTACCATTAAAGAGGAGCTTGACTTCATAGTTCTGGCCAACAGACTGTAGCAGTTCCTTCATCTCCTGCATCTTTATAACACAGGTGTTATCGGCAGTGTTGCATCTCGCCTCTGCTTTTTTTTTTTTTTAGACTCAACTGCTGGGAGTATATTTCTGCAGTAAGCGTGGAAAAACTGTCCACCTCAAGGTTTCCCTCCCTCTCCACCTGAAGCTGATGTGTGGCGAGAGCTTTGGCACAAAATGGCTGCTGTGCATCACCCAGAGGGGTGCTATGCGGTGGTAGCAGAGTTTACCCCCCCCCCTTCACTGTAATAAAACGCTATATAAATGTAATACTTTACTTTTTTGATTATTATCCACTATTATTATTAATATCATCATTATCACTTGGTACACAATGAGGCAGTGATCTTGATCCTTCTGCAGCTGATTTAAAGAAGGGAAATCATTTAAATCTTGGCAGATGGTCGCCCACCATGAGTCGGGTTCTGCTCCAGGTTTCTGACATTTAACGACATTAAGACGTTTTTCCTTGACACTGTTGCCAAGTGCTTACTCATGGTGAGATTGTTTATTTTCTGTGTCTCCTCAGAGTACAATCGAGACATGCTCTGTATGAAAAGATTCTGGTATGATTTGGCGCTCTACAGATAACTGACTGAATTAAAATGGAGCATGTATGATTCATTTATGAGTTTGGGAAGAAATCATTGCATTCATATGTAACAGATGCAGTTGCAGTTGTTTCTGGTCACATCTCAGTAACAATAAAATACCTATATTATATTTAATAGAGTGAAAACAATAATATTTCTCCACTGTTTTCTTTTAATGATTGGGTTCAGTCTGGTTCTTGCATGCAAAATCAAAGTGTGTATGTATGTGTGCATACAGTCATACATACAGTACAGGTGTGTACTATAAATCTTTTATAAGTAATGCAATACATCATCTGTTTATCACGTCTTTTTGAAAAAGTTCTCATGCTTTAAAATCAATGTCACTCTTGGTGATATGGTTTACTGCAGAGACAAGAAGACTGCAAGATTAAAATTGCTGATCATGAAAATAAGAGAAAGCTGTTACAGTTATAATTGACATATGGAATCGGGGAGTAATGGGATTGGAGAAGTGTGGAGGTTTTCTGATGATTCGCCTACCTCTTTGCTGCAAGCCCTCAGTCTAGAGCACACTTTATCCCAAGACAAACGCTCACAGACACAGGGCGTGCCCTCGCAATACAAGGGTCCAGGTGGACCAAGGAGACTGAGAGATGGCTAAAGGGTGTAAGGGATAATAACATCATGTGTTAACACCCTGGGCCACATTTCAACTGAGGAGTCTAGACTGATTTTGACTTTACACATGGCATAGCAATACACTGTAATGCACGTTAATACAGTGAATAATGTGGAGGAATCACTGTGACGATGGCATTTAAATCCTGAAAGGCTGAGAGACATATTAATCAATGTCTTGGGGGGGGAACATGCCACAGCCTACCTACGAGAGGTTCAAACAACCCACAATGATAAAGTTCAGCGAGGCATTGACATTTTTATCCTGGCAATTTAAGAATGTTACACGTGAAGATATGAGTCACAGGCATTAGGGGGCTTACAGGAGGGAAAGGAAAGATAAAAAAATCTAATAAAAAGGAGGTTTGTTTCCTTGTTTACCTGCTTCAGCTCCCTTTCCTTGGCCTGGTTGCCGCTTGCTCCTTTCTCCCTTTCAGCATTGTTATTCCCTTGTCCTCCAGAGGAGAGCGCTGTGCTGTCTTGCCTGTCCACAGACAGCTCCAGCTCCAGCAGGTTGAGGGGTGAGCTGCAGCGAGACTGGAACAGGGGCGGGGATGCCGGGGGTCCGCCTCCTCCAGACAGCGGGGTAGAGGAGCGAGACTGGCCCTCCACGGGTGCCTTTGGGGTTTCAGAGGATGGAGGGAAGTAGAACGAAGGGGTCAGGTAGCCCGCTTGAGGAGCAAAGTGGTTCTGGGAGTTGAAGTGGTTCTGGGAGTTGAAGTGGTTCTGGGAGTTGAAGTGGTTCTGAACATTGAAGGACGGTGGAGCTGCAAAGGGGACCTGGCCTGGAAAGGCAGCTTGACAAAATGGCTGCGTTTGGGTGGGGAAGCCAGCAGTCTCTGGGCGGTACACTGGCTGCGGCGGTGGTGGCGGCATCCCGGGGGCCATTTGTGGGTACACGTAGTTGGGCAGTACTAGAGCCACAATCGGGGTGACCATGGGGGCGGTGTAGGAAGCAGGATGGATGGTTGATGGGCAGGGAGGGGCTTGGTTGCCCTGGTTGTCCCTACAGTCTTGTAGTGTGGCATCTGCGCAGGGAGCAACGGATGTGGCTCTGGGGTAAACCTGGAGGGGGTACCCTGGCATGACAGAGGGGTAGGCCATGGGAAAAGTTGACTGTGAGGTCTCAGAGGGAGACCAAGAGGTTGGGTTAAGGCCATGATTGAGACGAGGAGGCCGTAGCTGCTGCTGTCTGTGATGGGACACCGTGCTGTCCGAGGACTCGATCTGCTTCGCTCGTTTTGACTTGGTCTTCTTAATCCGCATGCCCCGCCGCGTGGTGGGCTCAGCACTCGGCTTGCAGGATCGAGCAGCAGGTGCAGCTGGAGGTCAGAGAGGATAAAGAAGAATTTATTATTATCATTACAAATAAAAGCTATAACATACAAAATAACAAAGTTGTGATAAACTGGCATTGTCCTTTAAAGGCTTTAGATATGATATGTCAGTGTGGTGGTCAGAGGTACCATCGCTGGCGATCTGTTCTCTCTGGCGCTCCAGGTACTGTGAGCAGTTTGCTTTGAGTGCTGTGAGTCCCCGAAGCTCTCTGAAGCGATACAGAAAGGCCTGTTCCTCCTTCTGCGTGTGGGCTGCCAAAACCTGCTTGGTCAACCCCAGTTTCTTGTAGGACTCCCTCTCCTGAGTGGGAGGTGAAACAGCAGCAGGAGGAGGCGCCCCAAGGTTCTGGCCGGATTCTACTGTCTCTCCTGCTCCCGGGACGTCCTCTATGATCTCTGCACGGATGACAGCAGGGGAAAGAACTTCAAACATACTGTAAATCAATGTAAGGTGAAGTTTTATGTAATAAAACGGCTCAACATTGCAGTGACGACGACAACAACAACTAAATTGGAACATAAATGGACGCCATTAATAACAAAATAAAGATGGAAGAAACTGTCAAAGGATCACACATGGGGACCACAGGCCTTAGCTCTTAAAGGGGTTTACCCTCTTTCAGGGCTATCGGAGGCCTGTGGTCGAATGACAAGACTGTGAAACAACTGCACAGTTAGACACAATAGTTGTAGTATAACGTAGATATGTGGTTGTTCATTTGGCCTGGAGTCTGGCTCACTCACTGGCTACAATGATTACTACAGTGCCTATTGAAGGATTTGTGTTTTATATATGTATTTGATATGTTACATAACTGTTTGTACAGATTTGTTTTGTCTTTCTGTTCATCGTTGTTTTAACTTTTAACTATTTCAATGTGGTTCAAACGATACTGACGCTTTCTATCAGATCGTACAAAGTGCCCTGAATTCTGGTTGCTCACTGCATCATGTAAGGCAATGAGTACACAGCTGTGGGCCTGTGGCACTGCAGTAAAGCACTATATAATAAACGTAACTTGAGACTTGTATTGTTATCGCTTATTATCACTGCCAATTGTGTACAACTTCATTACTCGTGTACATAATACAGTATGTATCGGACAAGACGGGACCCAATAACCCTGCAAACGTTCGTGCTCATTGAAGAGTAACTAAATATTTTACATAGTGGGACGAGTTGACTTTTTTCTGTGTTTGAGATACAAACATCCACTGATAAACTACACATACATACACACACATACATACACATGCACACAAAAACACAGAAAGAAGTGAGCACACATACAAGTATAAAGTTTCATTTACAGTGCTGTGAAAAACCATTTGCCTCGTTCCCTGATTTCTTCTGTTTGTGCATATTTGTCACACTGAGTACGGCTTCAAAATATTAAATTAGACAAAGGAAGCAAAAGGCTGAAAAAACAAAGTAACGATTAAAATCTACAACTGTGTCTGAGCTGAATTACCTCACACTAATCTGCTAACTTTTAACCTTTTTAAATGGGTGATAACGTTAGCTTAAATAAAGCTGGAGACTTAGAGTTACTTATCTGACCTCTTCGTATAACAAATATGCAACAATGGAGGAAATCAGGTTGGAAGGAAATTATTTTTCACGGCACTGTACCTGACTCTGGTTGAGGTTTCTTGTCCCCAACGTGCACTATGGTGCTACTGTAGCTACACTGGCTGGTTATGGACACCACACTTTCTGGTTTGTTAGGTACAGGTAGGGGCAGCGAGGTGCCCACTACCGCTGTGGCCGCGTCACTGGACTTTTTGTCTCGAACATCCAAAGCGGAGAGACCAGACTGATCCTTCAACAAGGCTGGTTCTGCCAAAGAGAACAGAGAACAAGAGATACTGACAAGGAACTGGCATTGTAGTGTCTGAGAGAGAAGTTTAAAGGGCAGAGTGTGAAGGCCTCAAGAGGCTGTAGCTTTCTATGATGAGGTGACGATAAGTGTCTGCTATCCTTTTGTTGTAGGAACTGAAGTGGTGAAACATACCTTCAGACACCTGCATGCTGTTAGAGCCTTTATGTTTGCCGTCGTCCGAGTTAGAGGACGTGGTGTTAGAGGAAGACTGGCACTTCCTCTTCATGGTGATGGGGACATTACAGGTCTCCAAGTACCTACAGGAATCATAACCACACACTGATCAGTTTTTGAACTTTCTATAAATTATTGTCAGCAAGAAATGTCACAAAGCAAGTGGTGAAGCTTATTTTGGGGTTTAGTTTTCTGTTAAGGTCAGACATGTTGGTCGACTTACTTGGCATAATACAGGACACGAAAATGTCCCCCTTAACATTATTAAAGTATGCAGCTAATAGAGAGGAAATGAAGTTTGCCAGAACCTCCATGATAAATGTCTTCATTAAGTTTTGTGGAAAAACACTGGCTGGAAATCTAATTTTTGAGTCAAATATATTCTTTAGGTCATTTGAAGGAAACCTTACTTTTGCAGCATTTAATTTGTTTTTATGGCTCGCCTGTACCACACTGATTGAGTGTTACAAGGTGGATAACCTTTAAAATTGAAGTGTAAAAGGTTGGGTATAAAGTGTGTCCTACAAAGGGTAACATTCTTCAAAATCACGTCTGTACCTGACAACACTGTCCAAACAGCTGATCTGCTGGTAGGAGTAGACAGTCTGCTCATTGAAGGACATCTCCTCCTGGAAAGAGGACCTACTCTCCTCCATAGTGGACCCGGTCTCCCTCACATTAAGAGGAGCTGCTGAGTCTTTGGGTCGCACCACCACTGGGCTCTTCTGTACAGACTCTACTGAAGGGAGACCCGGAGTTAGACACATTTTCTCAACTATTTACACACAAATATGCAGCTTGTTTTCAGTTAGACTTACTGCCGTTGCTTTTCTTGTTGTCTGGTTTGGTCGTCTGCTGCTCCTGGCTCTTCTGAAGATGAATTCCCTTACAGATTTCCTGAAAGGTTCGCTGTGAAATAGAGACAGAACATCTGTTAAAGAAACTGTGACTCCAAAGTCTGTTGTTGTATCCAATTTCAAATATGTTGATAGCACATTTTATGAACACTTTTCATGCAATACACTGGACCAGAACAGTCAGGTCAAGGTTACTGTCCTGTACAAGCAGGACCACTTCAGATGTAACACACTGCGCTAAACTGTAAGTATTTGGGTTTACTCACAGGTCTGGCTTTGCCGCTCACTTCCTCCTCTGCTTGCTGAATCTTGCCCCTGTTGCCGTTGTCAAGGCTCTCGCTCGAGGAGGTCATGCCCAAAAGGTGGTCGTTTCTGCTCAGACTACCGTAACCACTGGACCCACTGTTATGAACCGGCTGATCAGAGATATAGAGAAGGGAAGAGGGAGATTAAAAAAAGAAGTGCGCAGCTGTGGGCAGAGTTAAGAAGACAGAGATGACGTAGTACTAAAATAATCCATGCTCTATTTTTCTTGTTAGATGTTCAGTTTCTTTTGTGTCCTTAAGGTCTTAGAAATGTTTTCACAGTTTACACCCTGTTGTGCTCTTTTACCAATCTGTTTTTTTGGGGGGTGTAAGATGTTGCTCAAATCCCTTAGTTGTATATATTAGCATTTGTATCTTTTCTTTGAAAAGCTTCTATGATTTATCATGGCTTATTTAAAATCTAAAAATAAAATCTCTTCTTCTATAATCAGTACAATGTTACCTTGATTTCTATTCCTCCCTATCTTCCCTCACCTGTAGCAGGAGCCGATGGATCTGCTCAGTGACCTCCTGGATGTCAGAGTCCATTGTCTTCATCTCGGCAACAGTGGAGGCTGGGGCCAAGAAAACATCTTCATTCACGGGGCCCCTGATAAACAAAAAAAACACAACAGCAGATCAGCTACTGCTTCATCAAAGTCAATGTCACTCGAGAGAGTGACTTAGTGACAGCCACTATGACAGACCGCCTATCAGATTCAATATTACAAGACAGTAACACTCACATGCGCACTTTGTGTCTTCCGATAACAAAGGAGACCTTGCGGCTCCAGGGGTTGACAAAACTGGACCAGCTGGTGTCGAGAATGATGTATTCTCCGTTTCGTGCACAGAACCGGATGGACGAGTGATCAAACGGTTGCCCTGCATACTGAAGAACTGCAGAGAAAGTAAAAATAAAATAGTCAGACGATGAAGGGGACAGATTTCCTGTGCAGACTCAACAAAGTCTGTTATCTTTTTTTTATTCTGTGGACTCACTCTTTCTGTGAATGGCCAACATAATCGGCCGGTCGTTGGGATGCAGGTGGAGGAGGACTGGCGTGCCGATGAGGTCTTGTGGGAGGTAGCCGAGGAGAGGAACCGCCCTGATGCACAAAAAAACATATGACGGATCACTTTGTTATCACTTGTTATTATCCTCCGATAGTTGGGTGATTTGTGGGGAAATACTCACAGTATTTTACAGTAATAGTAAAAACACACCGCCACGGCTTACCTCTCATCTACATCCTGAAACACACAACTCGGAGTGTGTGTGGTGGTGAAGATACGTTTGTCTGTTGGTATTCTGGGTGCTTTAAGGAAAAGATAAGATAAGAATTATTAATTATTAATATCTATGCTCTCCCAAATACTATTGGGAAGAAGTTATGAACCATCAGCTGGATGGAAGTCCTTAAAAAAAGTTTTTAATACTAATTTTAATACTGTAAACCCCTTTTGGGCAAACTTGTAATATGTAATATTGGGATATATAAATGAGACTGACTTGACTAAACAGACAGATCTTAATTACTTGAGAGAAAATGACAATTTCTGAACATGTGTTTAGTTCAATTAGATATAAGCCATAAGATGTTGAACAAAATATTTTGTTCATGCTTTTCTGTGATTTTTGTTGGAGTCATTAAATTGGTTTCTCAAATCTGCAGTCCAGGTCTTACCATCGTAACCAGAGTGAACTCTCTCAGCCAGCAGGAGGCAGCAGAACTGGTCCTCAGCATGCACCGTGTCTTGGACCTTCATCAGGTAGGGCGTCATGCGGAATGGATAGTACTGCAGATCACCCTCACACTCCTTGCCACCGCTGAAAATTAGATAGAAGAAGAGTTGATTTTTAACCACATCAAATAATGATAATAGGGATAATAAGGATCTTACAAGGTTTTCTAAACAAACTGTGTACAGGTTTACAAGCTATTGAACACAAGGGGGCAGTGTTTAGCTACTTAGAGATAGAGATACACTCAGATTTCTGCTCTTGTGAGCTTAAGACCTGAAAGTCAATGTATAGTCTCAACAGTACAGTAAGGTGTGTGTGTGTGTTTTAAATGTATGTGGCTCTTTGCCTATATGTACAACACTGACCTGGAAAAAGCATCTGCTTACAGTTTACAAGCATATGATGTCACAAACTAATTGAAAAACATCTAGAGTGGAACCAAAGTATGAATATAAACCACAAACATGGACGAGCGACAGGTGGTCTGCCACCATGTTTCAACCAACACCCACCTGATACGACAGAAAAAGGACTTCTCCTGCATGCAGTCAGACGGGGATGACTCTGAAACGGGGAAATTAAAATATTTTAATTCAACAGCAACATGATCCAGCCGAATGCTGATCAGGGTCTGGGCTCCAGCAGGTGATCGAGCTTTGATTAATTCCATCCAAAAACGTCTATGAGCGCAGGTTAGCATTTAAATACAATGAATTTAAACAGTCATTTTGGACTAACACAACAGATAAGGTGCAAATCTAGGTCTGATGTATAAAAAAAGATTAAAGGTAACTGACCAGCAAATCAGTCTGGGTATGACCAGTTAAACTGTAATGGATATAATGAGCTCTCTGAGATGCTGAAACAACAAAATGAAGCCATTTTATCATCTGCATCTTTTATCTTGCTTTCCTATTTTTCAATTCAGGATCCGTCTATTCTGCCCAGCTTAGTAAAAAGAGACAAACAGCTTCAGTTTTATGAATGACAGATGAAGTCAGGACAACTTGAACCTAATGTGCCGTGTTGATGGCAGCCTTTGCTTCAGTGACTCGTTGCCTAGCAAAGTTGTTTTCCATGGATTCATTCAAAGTAATTTATTTATTTATTTTTCCATTACATTTTCTTATGAATGCAAAGTACTTTAGAAATAATTTTAGAGACTGTTTGAATGATGTTCTGAGATCACAGTCATCCACCTTAAAGACTGTAGTGATCAAGGATGTGCTCCTCTTGAGTATAAAAGTAACCCTGCGTCTGTAGAGAGCCGTGTGGCTGTTATATTTGTACCTGCTCCGGTGCACATGCTCCAGGAGGGCAGGCGGTAAGGCGTTGTGAAGCTGTAGAACACGCTAACATCCTGCGGCGTCAGGAACTCCACAAACTTGGTGTTCTTGAACACATCTCTTTTGCAGTTGAGGATGGACGCAGCCTGATCAGAAATGTAGACTATTCTTCCCGTGTTGAGAGACACCGCTACTGCGAAAATGTCCTGTGGAGACAAAATCCCAAAAAAAAACAATCAGCGATGGAGGTGTACACAACACAGATTTATACATTTCTATTTTATTTTAGATAAAAAATAGAGATATTTTAGATTTTAGATAAGATAATTCGATGACTCACGTTATTTTTGAGGGTGTATTCAGAGGTGATGCTGTCTATCTCCTCTATTGTATACGAGGATACATCCAGGCCTGAAGGTTGACTGTCATTGATCATCAGCAGCTGGTAATACTCCTCATTGGCTGCAAGACAGTGATTTTAATAAAGTAAGTAAAATATGGTATGGATGGTATGCGGAAACAGATTCATCCTGAAGTCACAGACATTTTTGAATGATGAAAAATGTCTCAGCTCTCCGCTAAGATGCAAACAAACGGTACTGTTGAACCACTACCATCTGTAAACATTTAGACAGGGTATAATTAAACCTCTGCAGACCATTACCCATGGACTATCAACAAAACATTCCCAAGTTATGTCCTATATTTTTGGATCTCATTTAGCTACTATGCTTCCTCAATTTGAGAAAAAGAACACATTCTTCTGGTACAAATAACCGCTAAATTCATGGATTTACTCGAATGTGGAATGAATTACGAAAGTACAGACAGGTTTTTAAAAAATCAAGTCTAAACTATGTCCATAACAGAGGAAAGCGTGTGGAGAGGTTGGCAGTAACACATAAGACATAAGCCAGAGAGAGAGGAGAGAAGAAGAAAAAGCTCTTTACCTTCCACTTGTTTGACGCAGCGCAGTGCATATTTGAGGGTGTTCAATGTGGTCGACTTGTTATTGTGTCTCTTCTCAGCAGGCAGGTGAAGCTTCAGCTCTTTCAGAGTTTTAATCACCTCTTTCTGGGTCTTGGCTTTGGCGGACTCCTGACTACTGCAAGTTGCACAATCAAACACGTGCACAGAGGCAAGTCAGACATTGCAAAGAAAACAGTCGCTGAAAAACAGATTAAATAAAAGGAACCAGCAGATAATTGGTGGTTCAGTAAAAATGAGTAACAGTGGTGGTCGATGCACTAACCTGCAGCCGCTGGTTGACGGGTTGTCCTGCTCTGAGCTCAGCAGACTGAAGGCGTTTGAGCTGCTGGGAGGAGACGGACTGTGGGAGTTTGAGCTGCAGGGGAGAGAAAAACAAGTATTGAGTATTTCACATCAAAATAGAGCATTAGGAATTACTCTAATTACCTCAAAGAGATACACAAACAAAGCGAGAGAGGCTTGCAACTGATTCTGATCCAGTCAGACTGATTTTAACTCGCCATATTTTATAGTTTAATAATGATACACAACCACAGTAGACAGACTGGGTACAAAACGTTGCCATCTATGTCTGAAGCACCAATTTCACACACACATCTTCTTCTCACCCAGCTGAGACACCTGATGTTGCCAAGGTGCTCAAGTTACCTAATAATAATAATTTAAAAAAAAACACAAGTATCCTCAATTTCACAACATGGGTGCTGTCAATGTGAGCCTAAAAAAATCTGCTGGTTTCTGCCTTTGTGGAAGTGAAAAGGGCTACAACGTGCAGCTTCACCTCTCATTTAGCAGCGAGGCTACAAAAGAAAGCGCACTCCAATGTCACACTCACCTCCTGAAGGACCTGTGTCTGCAGCTCAAAGGGTGCACAGCAGGAAAGCACCAATAGAGCAAGAATTAGGGGCCTAAATACAACTAGGAGCAGGGGCACAGCTAGAAAATCTGGGACTGCTGAAAATGGCTCCATTGGTTGCTTGAAACAGTATCATCTGTACTTGGACTGCTGGATCCATCTGTACCTGACTCTCATTGAACTGATGCTACTTGTTCCAAAATGACAGTTTTATGGTAAACTTTATGTCTGTGGTGCTTTATTTTAAATAAAACTGTACCGGGTACAAATATAAAACACACTCTATGGTCTAATTTCCTAAAAGCAATATACTAAACCATAAAATACACTTGAAAATGATATATACGTGAAAGTTCATACTTAGCATCAGTAGTTTCCTACATTACAGCTTACAATGCATCTAATGACCTTCCACAGTTGACAGTTTGCTTTTGCGTGACGTAAAGTCTGTACCTCAGCTGTGTGAAGATGGCTGAGTAAACTAACTGCTGAGAAAGGCTGTGAGGTGGCTTTGAAAGTTCTGGACTTGACATGTAGTCGTTTTAATACGTCTCAACTTTCTCCTGAATGTTTCTGTATCTGTATGTCCGTCAGATCCATTCTAAAAGAAAGACTGGTGTATTTTTGGTGGGAACATAATGAAGTAAGACTGTAATAGAGACCTTGCATGCAGCTGAACAGTGTGTCTGTGTCATCCACATTATTAACCTACAAGCTTAACACACAGCCAGAAAACTGATGAGGATGACTGAGGGATTATGTTACCAAGTTTGGATTTTATCTACAGAGACAGATTTATGAAGAAGGCAAACAACAGTTTGGGTGACCAGATGCACCCCCGCATTCAAACATCTGGGCCTACCTACTCCATCCATCAAACTAATGGACTAAAATGACTCGCCACAACTCATGTTACTATGTATAACCTGCTTACCTGGCTTAGAATAGAAATCGCCTTTACAAATAGCCTCTCTAAGTCAATCAAATATAGACTTCAGTTCTCAAGAATGCAACAGCAGTGTTTAGTCCGTGCAGTCTGGACATTTATTAGTGAGAGAAAAACAGCAGAATAATTTACAGCGTGGTAGTAAGTCTGTGTGCCACCTTCTGTGAACATGTGTTACTAAAAGAGGGTTGTTGGATGCATACATACATAAATTGAATTAATCCTGGCAGATGGACTGATTTGATGTTTTCATTGGGAACACTTAGCTTTCTCTTTGTGAAGTTCAATTCACGCTCCACGTTGACGAATATCAGCGCACATACTGAATCATTTCATTGATATCTAAGATGTAAGTGATAATGTAGTGATAACGGCTGTGTTCTGTCTAATTGTTTCATTGTGGGGCTCTGGTACTGTGCATCCTGGATCACAGGCACACCTAATGAAGCCGTCATTTATGTGATTGGTTACATAAATTTGTACATCACAGATTGTACATCTGTGCTGCAGAGAAAGGCGTTTCTCTGACATGCTGTATGATTTACAGATGTGATCTCGCCTTAACAAGAGTGTTTTTGTTATAATTTCTTCCATTTAGTTTAAAAAATGACAACTTTACTTTTATAATCTTACATTTTTTAATGTAAACGATGTCCTCTACAGTAACTATCAGTCATTATTTCAGTATAGTAACTAAAATAGTAAACACAGAGATAGAGAGAGCCACCCATAGTTTGAATTAATTTAATCTAAATTAATTAAAGGCAAGGAACTTGTGCATGTGTATCTGTGGTAGTAATACAACACAGTTCAGGGTATGTGTGTATGTCGTCTACTCTCTTAGCTTACAAGCTTATTTTAACACCATTAACACCCGTGAGATACTGACTCTCCTGAGCTACATCTCAGGGTTACTGTGTATAACCCGCTTACCTGGCTTAGAATAGATAACACCTTTACAAATAGCCTCTCCAGGCCCAAGAAGGTTTCTAATTGTATCAAATATAGCTTTCAGTGCTTCAACAGCTGGATTTAGACTGGGCAGTCTGAGCATGTATTAAGTGTACAGTAGGCTAATTCACACCGTTGCAGTAAGTCATGGAAACATGTTCCCAAACGAGAGCTCCCAAAGAGGCAGAGGAGTTTCTGCTTTGGTTTCTCTTTGTACAGGATGTTTCTCCCCTCAAGGTGAAGATCAGTGAAAGGTGGCTCCGTTTAGAAACCTGTGGGAGAATTTGACCTCTTAGCTCATCATTGGGTGTATGCGTGGATATCTCGTTACATGTAGAAGAATAACAACCTATGAATAAGGCAAAGAGGAGCTGCGGTGGTTTGTTTTTCCGTACTGTATGATGACGGTGCACATCCAATAAATAGTTTTCTTAATCTGAACTGAAGCCACGGAGAATCTGGTAAAGTCTTTTGTAGTCGAGGCTTTGATTTCATAACACTGCAGCACAGATGAGCGTGGCACACAGTATTAGCCTACAAGCTTATCACTGCTTGAATACACAAACATCAGCAGCTCTCAAGAGATACTGAGTCATCTTTAAGATGTTGCCATAAATAACAGGCTTAAATGACTTAGTATAGTCACAACATCCATAAATACCCTCCTAGTACAACCTGAGACCTAATTCTAGCCTGAGTCGTAAGTTTATAAAAAGGTATAACTGCAGTTTGAAGCTGCTCAAAGCTCTGTAAAATTGTATGGAGATCTTTCAAGTCTGGCTATAACATCTGGACTGAATTGAGATCTGGCCTCTGCGTTGTTTTGAATCTGTGTGTTTCCTTTAAGCTCTCTCGCTCTCTTGCTGAAAAATAAAATGTTGCCAAAAGTCATTTTTCTTGCACACTGCAGCAGATTGCACTCCAGATTTCTCTGCATTCACTGTGTCCTCTTGTTCCATACAGTGAGCATTCAAGTACCCGCTGCAGACAAGCATCCCCGCCTCAGCATGACGCTATAACTGCCATGCTCCACAGTGGGAAAGATGTTGTGCTTCTGGTATCGTGCGGAGTTTGGCTAACAGCAAGTATAGTGCACAACGATCGCCAGAAAGCTCTCTTCTCGTCTCATCTTCTCCTACATGCCTTCTGGTAAATGCTAGAACTTACGTCATGTCAGTTTTCTCTGTCGCGCATCATAAAATGCTTCATATTTGTGCTCATATTTGGATCCAATTTCACAATGATATTGACGCACTGTTTCTGCTGGTAACTGTAAAGAGAGACGTTTCTGTCCTTACAATCTTCGTGGGAAACACGTCACAAGCAGAATGCACAGACAAAATGATTGATCTTCTCATGTGGCTGTACATGGGATAACAATCAGCCACACAATGTGAGAGGTACATTAACCTACTTTGTTCAAACACTGATATGAAGATGAAGCTGTTTTCAGGTGAGTGAGACTGAGCGAGAGAGAGAAAAAGAGAGAAGGAGAAAAAAGTTGGAGTGAGAGTGTTGAGGGAGTTTCTTAAAAAAAAAAATTAGTACAAAAGGTTAGGAGTTCAGCTGAATAAAGGGAGGAGTAAGGGAGACAAAGAGGAGAAACAATCGTCCCATGAGCAGAAGAGGCAGGCAGATGGTGTGTTAGATCAACGTATGATACAGGCAGGAAGAAGGAGTGGTTTAAAGAAAATAAAGAAAGAAAAGCTCTGGATTAAAAAGGAGTGAGGTAAGAGAGGCCGGAAGTGAGAGAGAAAGAATGTGAAAGTGCGTAACTCTGCTTACTCCGCCCCGTGATAAACAAAGACAAACAGAGTGTCGCTATGGCAATGACAAGGAGCTGGAGAGCCTGACACACCCCATCTGGCATTAAGAGAAAGCCAGCCTCCCTGAATGACATCAATCCCGTCTTCCCAATGGGAGAGACGGTCATTTTATTTTTTTCCACTGTGGTTGTCTAAGGGCCGCATTGTGTCCGGAGATATTTTTGGTCACGCTATGGTCACGTCCAGACAGTTTTGGAGAATTTTGGAAATTGTTCATCATTATGATTCAACCACAGCTCGCTTCAGTAGGAGGTTTTGTCTCGTCTGCCATAGCAGCCCTGAAAAAACCTGTGACACTGCTGCAAGCTGCAGACATATAAATGTAGACACAGAGATTTTATGTACGTCTATATCTGTATGTTTCTGTGTCATATTGGCTCCCTCTGGGACATTCATTTTAATCAAATGGCTACCTCTGTCATGGAGCTCATATGCTATACATCTAAAGACTGGAGGGACGGAGCGGGCTGACGTGTTCAGAGCTATACAGTTCACTTTGGAAATACTCTGTCACCAATAAGTCTTCCAACAAGTGTTCTCAACAGGCTAAATTAAGTTTATTCCAAGCTCAGTTGAGTAAAGAAGTTAGCCTTTAACATTTAGCACACGCACAAGATGAAAGTCTTACTCAGCAGTAAACAATACACGAAGCACACCATATCCCCTCACTCACACTCACTCCAGTTGGCACTGTGTCAAACATTCCTGTGTGATCTAGTATCGCGATGAAGATATATAACCTACCAAGCACTAAAAACTACCACCAACTGCCTCTACCACACAGAAAACGTCAGGAAACTGAGTGAGATTTAGATGGAATAACTTATGGACTTGTATATTTATGTTACGTATGTGACATGTTTGTGTAAAAAATGGAATGATGTTGACAAATTCAAAATGGCTAATATCATGTCTGTCGGGCATGTTTACTTTAATGTCACTCAAGTGCTCAGCTGCCAGGAAGCAATACAATTTAAAGCTATTATTCAAATCAATCTACATTCATGTTTTTCCTCATGGCCAGAGGAAACAGATTGAGTGGGTTCACTCATGTTTCAAACTGGATGGCCATCACTGCAGTCATCTAATGACATTCAACACGGACGCTGATGGCTATATTCATTATGACCAGACTGGTGGAGGAAGGCAAAGCAGACATGATTTAATGCATATGAATATGTCAAGGATAACTACAGGGCCTAAAGGAAGGGAAGTGAAATGCAGCAGAATTTTAAGACAGCATAAGCAGTACAGACATGTACATCAGAGATTGGACAGATGTTTATCAGCTACAACACATTTTTCTGAGCGATTTCCTGTGTGGCTTTTTGTCGTTTCTACTGTCAGAGGTCTTCAAAAACATATTGGTACTGACACTGCAATGACATCAATGCAAATACCCATGCATATTTAATGCTCTATACTGCTTATATGCTTAAGGGCACTTCATGTTTGTGTGGCCGAGTCTGCAAACCTCACTTTACATGCAGCTGTTTGACCACAACAAGGACAGTACTCAGCTTACAATACAGCTTTCCTGCCAGCTATGTAAACTTTGTGAGCCTCTCTAGTTTGATCCTGTTAAGTAGATGAGTGTGCCAACCGTTGGTCATCACCCCATTCAATATCTCCTGTTGCTGACTACTCATTTTGACTGACCTGTTCTTGTTAGCACAGTGTGCAACGGCAGATGTCCTCTTTCACACTCATAACTACAGTAAACATGACATTTTATCATTTCCACAACGACCACTGACCTCTTGTTGCTTTCAGAGGATTCCAGCAGTGCTGAGTCTTTACTGTTGCTATTGGAGCTGCCCATTGACTCATGGCCATGGCTCTCATTGCCGTGACTCTCATTGCCGTGGCTTTCATTGCCGTGTGATTCAGTCCCACTGCCGCTGGACCCACTGCTCTTCATCTCCACGTCCTCCTCGGGGAGCGATCGGGAGCGGGCGTTCTTGCGATGGTTGTGCGGTGTGGCAGGAGGGTCCTGCCCGCTGCTGTCACTGCCCTCCGAGGGGAGGCCTAGGTCGGGTCCACCTTGGCTGTAGCCACCCATCCGGTGCAGCTGTGCCATGGAGCTGCACCCTGAGGCCCCCCTTGGCATGGAGCTACATGAGGTGGACACTCTGCTACCTGATGCTCTGTCCTCATCCTCCAGCACCGGGAAGCAATAGGGCTTGGAGTCTGAATCTTCTGACATCGGGAGAAGTGCTTGGGCTTGTTCCAGTTTAGTTAAATAGATGAAATAGATGAACACAATTACCCCATTTTCACAAGGGTGTTGCCTGAATGAATCACAGAGGAGCGCAGATTGATCTGTTGAGAGAAGGAGATTATACATGTCAGTAATGAAGTAATGCTTGTTCACTGCAAGTAATGTTTTTTTTTTTATATTTAGAAGACGTACAGCATTCAAGAGTTGTGTCTATACTCTGCTACAAATCCATACATGCTCTGCCAGGACAGGTAACAACATGTTGACTCAAACAAATCTCCTACATCAAGCAGCTTTAGGTCTCTGCAAGAGCATTTTAATGCCTCACTGACATGAACTGAAATGCCTGGAAGACAGGAACAATATAAACTTCATAGCATGCTTCTGAAAATGGTCAACAATCTGCAAAGTCTCCATGATTGTATTAAACGTAAAAGCATGCAAAACCACTGGCACTGATTCTTCAAAAAAAGGATGTATTCAATCATTTGCATGCACATACACACACACACACAAGCATGCACAAAGAGATGTGAATCAATGCTTCGCCAGTCCTCCTTCAAAACGGCGTCTGTTGTGTTATCAGAGCACATGGCAGGGTTCAACACTTGACCTCTTGAGAGCCCTGCAGGTGCTTCTCTGATGTACAGTGAAAAAGGCTCACTTGCACAGACAGTATGGCCTTTACAGATCAGTGGGGCTGTCCCATATGAGCCCTCCAACCCTTTCAAAGGATCATCCTCCCTGGGACACATAAAACGCCAGACAGTGTTTATCTGAATGCCACCATAGGTTGCTAGCCAACAGTGTGAGACTTTGGCCCCATTTTCTGTGGCTTCGCGTAGCCGTGTGATGCTGCAAGCAGGGTTTTAAACTCTGCCCTGTACAAAACCAGAGTCATCTCAGGTAATGATCCTATATAAATGTGACTATGATATATAAAAATGTCATATATGTAACTATATGTTTATTCTGTGAGTACATTTCTTCAACACAACTGCCAAAAGATGCAAAATGAGTGTAAACTGTGAGTAGAGGTGGATTGTATCGTTAATGCTAGACTTCAGCGTAACGAGAAGGAGGCATATGTAAGTCTGTTAAAACTGCCCAGTGTTGGGTAGATCTTTCCTAAAAAGGAAATTTCCTCTGGTTACAGGACGAGACATTCATTACTTTTTTGGGAGCATCAACAATGCTCTGGTTGGAATAAAGACAAGGAAAACTGGAAAGAAATCGTAATCAGAGAAACATTTTCAAAAGATCTACTACGGAAAAAGAGATTACAGTGCAGTGGCGGGGCTGTCGTCCAATAATCACAAGGAAGCGCAATGAGCAGTGACATCAGAAATAAACTAAGGAACCATAGAAATATCTGAGAAACCAGGAGAATCTATCTGGCAAGAACCATATAGAGCGTTACTAAAGTGAAAGACCATCTTGTTGAGACAAAAAAAAAGGTAGTAGGTGGTACTTCATCCCATAATGATATAACATTATTCTAATTATACCATAGTGATGTACTGTAACCCATGCTTCCTATGATTGTCTCTGTGTGGAGTACTTTTGTGCTTGAGCCTGGAATTTTCGCAGTAAAGTCAACCAAACTGAATTTCACATTTACTTCAAACTAAACTGACACAAATATATATTTGTGTAATATATATTTGCCAGACCTGATATGTATGGTCAAATTTGAGATTTAGAGCACAGGAAAAGAAAGTATCATCTCCCACATAATCCTGTTTCTGGGCAACGCGTTAAGGTCACAAGAAAGCCACAAGCCCGTCTCCGTGTATTAACCTCCAGTCTGGCCTCCTTCCAGGGCCAACCTCTCTAAGCGGCAGCATGGCATGCCTGACCTGCAATGGAAAAATTCCTATTTTCTACTCCGACTGAGGACACACAACTTTATGCCCTCTTTAATTCACCTGATCTCTATAGGGTGTGTTTATTTAGTCTGACCAAATCAGCCTTAAGCATCAAGCCCATGCAAGCATTTATTCACGCAGGCGGCGCTCACATTGTGCTTATCTGCTAATGATCTGTTGAAAGCTGCGAGTTTGACTTTGTGTGCACAGTATGGGTGCATGTAATGTCGGAAAAGTAACGTCACGGCAGACAAATGTGGCTGACTGAAGGGGAAATTTAAAGCCCCATAGATGGCTTTGATGGAAAATGTCTTATGACCAAATGTTCAATGGTGTTTCCTCTCATTATGGAGCCACAGAAGCATATTAAAATATTAGATTTGACATTCTTATTATGTTTTTATTAAACATTTTATAGTATAATGATCATATGCTCTGAGGCATTTGTGAAATCCCAGCTGCAGCTGATGACCGGTATGATCTGGAAGTCAGTGGCCCTGAATTATGCAACATGATTCATGATTATGCCAAACTTTTATGGCAAAATGACAGAAGTAAAATATTTTCATTAATAATTAACCAGCCTGTCTGTCCTTTCAGACAGCAGCAAGTTCACAGCCACCAGTCTGCTTATCACTGACCTCCTGCAAAGTAATTTTTTCCATCATTCATGCTACTGCGTGAACTGGGTCAACTTGCTTTGAAATTACTATCAAGATATAAGTTAGCAACTTAAGCTCCTATAGTTTGCATAAGATAAATCTGAGCAGTGAGTTTGTGAATGATTTGTCTTGGTTACACAGTGCAGCACTTGAGCTCTGCATTGTGGTTCAGCTATTTTCAGCAAAATAAGATAAAAAGCTACACTTGAAAGCCTCCTATTGCAGATAATAGACCACTACTACTCTGCCAACATACTGTACATACTGAACATTCTCAGCAGACCGCTTACCGGGGATTTTGTTGCAGAGAGAAGTTTCTTGGCAGCTGCTTTAACTGCTACACAAAGTCTGGTTCAAAGTTTAAGAGCTGACTGCCAGTGTGGCCAGTATTCATAAAGTCATCATAAAGTTCACACGAGCTACCAACTGAAGTAACTGCTAGACGTTCACCTCATTAACTCGTTATCACGCCAAATCTGTTGGCTCGATATCAGCAGACAGGTCAGAGAAAGATAAAGAAAGACTATTTAAACGTGGATCCTCCAGTGATGCTGCAGGTCCACCAACACTACCTGGACCTTAAGAGAGAGCATCAGCTGAGGACATCCAATCGGTAATAACAATTTAATTGAGTGGCACATAATGAACTTTTTGATGCTCTGAAGTTGTTTGAGTTGTTTCTTTATGGCCACATTATTTCATACCAATAAAAATGCACTGAACTAAACTTGAACTGATTAAAGAGAGAAAGAGTGACTTAATTAAAAAACACAAGGTAGAGGAGAGATTTGTGCAGCCGCAGACTAACAGCTCTGGTGTGTGTTTGACTGTACAAAGTTCATGATGTTCCTACATTCAGAATGGACAATCAAATATTTACTCTAACAACAGTGAAAGTGAGATGGTTTCATACGTTTATTATAGAACATTTACCTACGTTCTTCTGATAAATGTCCAATTTACTTCTACAGTAAGGGTCACCCGAGGTAACTTCAACAAATGTGATTATTCTCTTTCTTTTTTTGTTCCTGACATTACAAATTTATTTCATCCTGCAGGCAAGGAAGTGGAAAAGGGAGTAACTTGGATTTCCTGTGTCCCGCCAAGAAAGCAGTCATAATTTTAAACAGAGTTATCTCGCTGGGAGCTTGAGCTCTTCACTGGCATGTGATTCAGTAAACAACTTTCACTACTTTTGTATGAACCTTAAACACAAACCACGACACATTCAAACGTCAGAGGTGATTCTTTTTTTTAGACTGGTAGCAGATCCAGGAAGCAGTTACTTCCAATACTGAGGTTGGTGCAACGAGCAACAGGTGGCTAACAAGACAAGATGAGAAACATAACACAATTACAGGTTATATATTCCTCCTATTGACCTGGTGGGAACATGTTGCTCACTTGGCCTTTCTGAATATGTCTAAGAGAAACAATTTAGAGACATCACGTTTTCAGAGTAAAAAGGACAGAACAGTCCATTCTCACATGGTTCGGGTAAAATTGTAATCAGGGAGGGAAATTAAAACTTGATTATGTTTGGTCAACATGCAAAGTCTAGGCACTGCTGTTGTGGTGAACACAGTTTATGTAAACTGGTGGAAAGACAGCCTGTGAGCCTCGTTCTTGGTTCCCAGCTTGTTGCTGTTCTCAATCAGTAATACCAATGACGACTTCCAAGAAATACCAAGATGTATGTGGATTAGTCATGCCATGTAAGAGACCGCTAGAGCCACAGTCTCTCTAAACAGAACATCTCTTGGTTAAAATATGTAAGATTGGGTCAGAATTACAGTTCAATAATGTTAAAAACTGACATTATTAATAGAATGTAACACGGTAAGAGCTTGTTGCAGAGATACTGAAATTAGCCTACTGAAATATTAGCTTCGGCCCATACACCACTTGAGGTAATAGTGAGCCGCTGTACATCTAGTCTGCCCGACATGAAGATGAAGACGTAGCGTACTATGCGGAGGGGAGGAACACAGCTGCTGGGGTTCCCGGAGTCATGTCCAATAAACCTTTTTCACAGCAGCCATTTTGACATGAAATAGTATGGTCAAGCCAGGTGTTTGCAATGATACTAAATAAGGTTCCATTCCATTTAGTGCAGCAGAGCTTTTCCTGTGAGCCGACATGCACCACAGCAGCACCCCGACTCTGTTTGACCTGAATGGAACTGAGCCTTAATCAGTATCATTGGTAACACCTGTGTTTACTTACTATTTCATGTCAAAATGGCTGCTGTGAAAAGGGTCTTTTCTGCTCTGATCTGGAGCTGTTTGCCAGAAGGAAGGAGGCCACTTTATTTTATACTATTTATTGTTTACTGTGGGTGCCTGGAGCTCTATGATACAATTTATTTCTACAGAGACTGGACAAAAGAGGAGATTGCTTGGAGAAAAGCAGGACTAAATGAGCATAGCTCTTTTTTTTTTTTTTTTAAAGATATTTTTTTGGCCTTTTTCCAGCTTTATTTTTGACAGAGACAGCTGAAGAGTGACAGGAATGTAGGGAGAGAGAGATGGGGAACGACATGCAGCAATGGGCCGCAGGTCGGATTTGAACCCTGGGCCGCTGCTGAGCCTTCGTACATGGGGGTGGCATAGCTCTTTTTGACCACTGTTAAATGTTGACTGCTTGACGTCAGACAGACCTGACTTTTGCCATCATGAAGTACTTATTTCGATATCCTTTTTATTGCAATCAAAACAGAACAAACTCTGGGTTCAAACACTGTAAAGTTAGTAAGTGGGTTCAGATGTTCATGACAAATAATACAAATGATTCCATGGTCATAATCTGACCACTTGGCATTACTATTATGAGAGTTTGGAATGTTTTTTTTTTAATACTTTTGAGGACATTGCACTTTATTAAGTCCATTTAGCATTTTATGCAAGTTTATTAAGCGTGTCTAACTGTGAACAATCTTGAAGAGTGTCTTGCACTGAGAGTGTGAGGAAGTGAAATGCTGCTAACTTTTTTGCCCCTTTAAAGGCTGAAACCTCAACAATACCTGGGCAATTTAAATTTACAATGTTGCAGGTCCAATGTGTAAAATGCACTGGACTAAAATGAATAAATAAATATCTAAAATATGTTAGGTAGTTATTTACATTTAATTATTTTACATTTCCGTCTGTGCTCTAATAAATGTGTTCGTTTTTCGATTCAGTAGTACATTCTCAATATTGGCCTCCTGGCTTCCTGAGGCTTTCATGGATCAGTATCAAAGAGTTACTGAAATTAGGTATCACACATTGAGCCCTGAGTCCTATCTTGCTCACTACATTTCCTGTGTTTGATTTTTCTGTAAATGATCTTTTCCAGAGGAAACATTGGGACAGATTACACAACTGCACCAAATACAAGAGACTGTTTTGTGAGTTACATGTACTAAAAAGCAAGATATGTGTAATATATTCTCAGTTTCACTGTCTCCTCACAGTTTGCTGATCATATTATCTAATGTGTCAGCTCCAACCATCTTATACAATCATGCAAGAGAGGCTGCAACTGTATATCATGTTGGAGGCATTCATTCTGTTAATTACAGTGTGCAGTCACCATCTTGACGACTTACATTTTACAATGAGAGTACACTTAATATATAATAGAGGCTAAAAGGAGCAACACGTGTTCATGTGAGCCAATTCCATTCACTGAGATGCAATTGAAAGCAAAGCTAGTAAGTCTTACTGGAGTACTAATGATTACTAAACCCAAGTCTTTGAAAGGATTTTCAAGTGTGTGTAATGCAAATCTGTTAATTGACCTGTAATCTGGTGTTTTATCAGTCTATAGCAGCACTCTTTGATATGTTCCCTATATAATGAGATTTCTTACAGTAATCTGGATTCTTGAATGCAAACATAGCTGTTAATATCCAACCATTATGCCAACAAGTTTTTTTCATGCCCAAACGTGCCTTAGTATGTTTCCTTATTCACTGACCTACATATATCTTCAATGATATCTTAAATAGTTGTAATGGATCAGATGCACATGACACACTGTCCTGCACCATCCAAGACCATCCAAGGCTGTCTATAAAAAGAACAGACTAAGAAAGAAATGTTCCATTACAGAGCGAAGATCACCATTTTAGTCTTCAATCTACAGACCGCCAGAGTACAGATAGTGAACTTTACAAAGAGCCACCAACAGACAGGAAAATAAAAAGCCAATGTCAACACAACTGCTGCACAGATGGTGTGGCACTCTTCCAATTTCACATACGATGTTTAAAAATGTTTGTTTAAGACAAACCATAGTTACGCTGCAAACATGAAGAAACATGACCTGATCTGAGGACACTCAGCAAAACCTTGATTAAAGTTCGCCTGACAAGGAGTAGGCGGAAAAAAAAAGCACTCCTCTCCTCTCGTGCTGCAAGTATAGGCGGGGAGGTTTGTACTTGGCACGTTGCCAAATGTTCCACTGATTGCTACAGTAAGTTAAACTGGTATAAATGACTTCTCCCTTGCCAGCCTTACATGCGTCACTCACCCTATCTCCTCCCACTACACTTGCTGCTGATATTCTCTATAGTGTTGAATCACTTAATGGTCTCTCACACACAGATTCATTGTTAATTTAAGCTCCATGTTTCACTGCTAATTCTGAATGTTTTACCAAAAATCATATTTAATTCTGTCAGCTTTTACACATCTTTACAACTTTTTCTGTCACCAATACCTGAATTCTGGATTGCTTCTTCCTTAATCTTTAGTCAAGGTTATAGCCAGTGGCCTATAACCATTCACAAAAATGGTTTGAACTCAGGCTGGCAACAGCTCCATTTAAAGGTAGACCATTTACAAAAGTACAGTTAGAGGTCAGATTCAGTCAGGTGTACTGTTCTCCCTTGTGATGGTTGAATTACAACATATGATACAGGTACATACCATGAGGGGATTTATGACCTGCTGCACAGGTTGAGAAAATGTTTTTAACAAAAGACTTTACATAATGTAAAAGATGTATTGTGTCATCAGGATAAAAAACTGTTATCCATACGAAGTTGACATTTTTGGAGATAACAAGATATTTCACTGATATCAGCATGAGGAATCAACAAATTGCTTGTGGGGTTGTAGCTACAGCTGACATACTGACATAAAATAAATGCTCTGTATCAAAAGTATAATCCAAAAACTGCACTATAGTAGTGGACTAATAGTACTTAGTTACTCTCACCTCTGCCATGGACAGCTTACACAGAACTGTCAAAACAAATCACAATGAATCAATGCTTCCAGCATGCATTAGATTCTTTATGGGAGGGTTTTCCCTTCATGGCCAACTATGCAGACCGCCTGACTCATTCAACAACAGGCTGACAAACTCCTCGGGGATAAACCTCAGCTCACACCCCTCTCATTGGTTCAGCATATGAACTTCTGCCATGTGCTACTGCAGTGGACTTTTTATGTAAGGTGTTGCATGCCGGAGTTTTCATGTCACTGACACCAGCTACCACGTCTACAATGCACCATATGTGACACTGACAGCTCCACCAGTTATTTCTGTCGACTCGACACTTCTAAACAGCCCAGCAGCGTCATCATATAGGTTACATTTCATTGCATAATGCATTTAAGTGTCGTTTGAGCACGTTTAGTATTTCAGTTCTCAATAGGAAAATGTTATTTCCTCGCTGACTGAGTCACGTCCCCGCTGTCATGTGGGCAGGTCTAGTGGCCTGCTGTAGTCTACTGACCGGAGCTGACCCTCACACTGACACAGTTATGCAACTTTTCACGCATCACGCTCGTATAGTATGTTACATATTCAGAGGACGGCTCACTGTCACATTGAAAGACGTCTTCACACAACAACACCGATATAACGCACGTAACGCACATTAATAAAACTCCACCAACCTTACACAAAACGCAGATCCTCTCCTGGTCCAAGGGTGAAATAAAGCCTTGTTGTTTCTCACACCGCTTTATGGTTCAAAGACACAGAGTGCGGGCGCTGACGGTCCTGGTACGCTGTCACACACTGCTCTCTCCCCGTTCAGGTTTCCAGACACACCGGCTCTCTCTGCTCTGTAGCTCCAGCTCAGGCAGTGACCTCATTTCGAGCTCCTCCCTAAGCTCCTCCCGCAGCCCTACGCCTATTGGCTCACAGCGCCGTCCGTCTCGACCTCACCGCGCTCTCAGCCAATAGGCGCTGACCGCCTTCACGGGGGCGATGTCGCTAAACACCGCTCCGCGCTGTGATTGGTCTCCAGGGCCTTCACTCTTTTTACATAAGGGTGTCATCGCTTTCACGTGGAAACTCACGGCTATCTCCGGCGTGAGAGAAGCGAGAGCAAATCACTACGGCGCAGCTGCCGGTGAATGAAGCGGTACCGATGGTTGGCTCACAGCGGCTCAGTAGACCGACTGTTATCTAAACGGTTATACAAGTGTGTGTGCAGCCAATGTGGGTGAACCGTTTGGTGCGTAAGCATAAAAGTTCTTTGAGAAAAAAAAAAAAAGTGATATAACACAATGTGTCTGATCGTGGCTCTAATTTATATAAGTCACCCTTATATAAAGAACAGTGCCACGTTGCAGTGATGTTGTATTGAGTCTAATATATGTTGTGATACATAAACATATCACACTTTTTGTTATTTAATTCTTATTTGGTTTCACACCCCAAAACATTAAGATATGTTGCAGAGTTGTGTCCCATACCAGAGCTGGGTGCCTTACAAGAAACATATAGAGATACACATATGTACATCAAATACATTTCTCTTACAGTTTTTTAATTAAACTTCTATTAATGTTGTAAAATAAAGAATATTTAAGCATCAACTCTCTCTCATCTGAATGTTTGGGCTGGCTTTGAATTGTTTTCTTCTGAGTCATTTTGTGATTAAAAAATGTTATTTGGTTTCACTCTACAATCATTCAGATATGTTGCAGAGTTGTGTACTGTCCCATACAGGAGAGCTGTGTGTAATATACTATGAGTCCAATAGACAAATATACATAAAGACATACAGTACATGAGCACCTTTACACTCAAAGCTCTGTTTCATGTACATTTGTCTTATAGTTCTATTAAATTAAAGTTTTATTAATCCTGAAAATGCCAAAATAAACTAGAAATAATAAAGACTGTACATACATAAATAAAATGTTTATATTTTCTAATTACAACAATCTGATTATCACATTGACATCTGGATGCTTGGGCTGGTTTGGAGTTGTGTCCTTCTGAGGAGTCAATCAAAAGTGAAATTGTCCCCCTAGTGGCTGGGTTTGGACTCACCATAGCTGCTGGTCAAAGCAGTTCTCTGTTAAATTTATGACCCAGCTTTGGCACCAAAGTTTTGGTGACTGATGCCAACACTCATTACCCCAATTACACAGTCTAATAATGCACGATGAAATTTATGAGTTTGACATTCCTCACTTAATCACATTGTCTGGTTGTGTCTACACTTGGATTGTGACATTATTTCCTCATGTCTTCCGTTTGTTTTAACATATAATACATTTTATTACAAACATGCAGTAAGGGGAACAGTGCTAAGACTGAAACATGTCGCTGCTATACTAGCTCTGTTTTTTTGTTCTCTTTGCCACTAAGTGCTCGTGAGTTCATTTAACTAAAGCTGGCAGCTTTTCACATTCTTCCTTTTGAGGCTTGTTGACCTAGTGAGAATCCTGGTCCCATGGTCGATACAGATTACAGCAGCTTATATATTACGTTGATTTTATCAGTACTATTTTCACTTGGACTTTGGCTAAATTCCCATTCAAACAATGAATACCTTTTAGAGGGTTTCCGGTATGTGGAAGAAACATTGATCAAATTTGACATTTGATATCAATTCATTTGTTTCCCTCTTTTGTCCAAAATATCAAGGTCTACACCTGAAATCACAATCAAAACTACTGCGACAACACTATGCTGTGTGCTCTTATTTTGGTGTTCTGTTTCAACTATTTGCAATTACAGCAAATTAACAATGTGGATTAGAAGGTAAATCCAGTTTTGTTGTAAAGAAGCAACCTTTTAAGCATAAAAGGGAGTGTCCATTACTAAAAAGTCAGATTTTAGGTGGAATAATCATCAGTGATAACTTCAACTTGCACACGTGTGTGAAAACTCTAAATCAATAACACACAGTGCTTCATAAAAGAGAGACCACACATTAAAATTAAATAAGCAAATGTCTCTACCTCCCTCTATCCTTTTTCAAAATCCATTAGGCAGGATCAGGAATGCCCTGGATAGGTCTAACGTGATTAGTTATACAACCACATTTACACTCACACTTAAAGGCAATTTTAAGTCTCAAACAACCTACATTTCAGGACTGTGTGAGGAAACGGGACCGCCTGAAGGAAACCCACAGAGACACAGGGAGACACATGCAAACCACCTTTCCACAAAGGTCTGGCTGGCTGAATTCAAATCCAGGAGACATTTTTAAGCGCTAAGTGACCTTGCAGTCCTCCCTCATAGTTCTACCATAATAAATACAATTTATACAGCACTTTTCAGTGTGCAGACACAGAGAGGTTTTAACTGTAAATATACAGGTATAAAGGTATAACGCACGACCTAAAATTAAGTGTATCTTTCCTTTAACCAGTCGTACTTCCACCCTGACACACTCGTGAGAAATTAACACATCTCTCACACTATATTGACCTCCGTTCTCACATTTAGAGAGCTGCTATGACACGGTCTTACCATCTGGTCTAGGCAGAGACGCCTTGCATCAACTGAAAGAGTGTGATTAATGGAAAAGAAATGATCACCACAATTATCACAAAATGCAAAAAACAGTTTCATTGGCATTGATCTGTAAATGTGATGATTTTCCGTGTTGTAACCCATGACAAAACGGTTATGAACATGTGATCTGTGTGGCTGTGAAGGTCAAAAATATAGAAACTGACTCAACGACTACATGAGCGCAAAAATCCTAAGGAGCATACTAAATTAATATAAAACAACCTCCAGCATCGGTGATAGATTTTGGCATTTTACTATCAAAATTCTGTGATTCCAAAAATAATCAAAATGGTTGTCTTAACTCCTTCATCATTATCCGACTGATGGAGCAGAATCTGTAGTGCGAGCTATACTTGCATAGAAAACAAGTCTCCACATAAGGAACAGAGCACCAGATGGTAGAACGAACTAACCAGTCTTGGTTGGTGCTGGTTGCCTTGTGCTCTGCGTCAGCCTGAGCCAATGCAAAGAGAAAAGGTGAGAGAATGGGTGAGCAAGCCAAGCATGTGTAGCCCCAAAAACATGTAGGATGCACATATGTTTAGACTCCCATACCCTCACATCCTTATTCACATATACGTGAGATGAACAGATTGATAAAAATATATATAGACGGGGTATAGACAGCATTTTTATAGCATTGTAAAGAGACACTGCACATGTGAGGAAATTGTGTTTTTTCTGAGCTTGCTTTTGAGTTTATTTAAAGTGACAAAATGATGCTGAATGTTAAGTAAAAATCTGTCTTCAGCTGACACAAAATACATAGCAAAACTAAGTTGCTATGGCTTCAACTACTGAGGCATTTCCATATTTTATTGGATGTCATGAAATCTTACCAAAACAGTAATACTATACAGGCTGAAAAGGGCTGATTCTGAGTACACCATCAGATTAATAAATAAGATACTGTAACAAGACAATTGGAAAGTCATGTATACTATCAGTACTCTGACTTCTGGATGGAGTAATTTTTACCTTTCATTTACTAGCAGAGCCTGATATTTTTAAAACTGGCCCATAGCATTTAAAAATCCATCAATGCTACATAAAATGAATGAATCAGATCAAAAAATGTTAAAACTAAATAAAAACAAACCTCAGATATCTCCAGCTACTTCCCCCTTGCGCAGTCAATGACGCAGATGTCCTAATATGTCACTGAACGAGGATTAATAATAGCCATTGATGGCTCAAAAATACGATGAGACATGATGATGCAACTGAAGTATTTTCCGCATCTGAAAGAAAAAGTGTGAGGGTGACGCAAAACAGCCCGGCAGTCCGTCAAGGCCTCGAGAAAAAGAAGGGCATCCCTGGTATGAAGGGGTGGAGTAAGACAGCTACCATATTATGATCATCAGTATCACTATTAGCATCACACCAACTGCATGCTGAAGGAAACAAACAGTGAATTGGGCCCAGTGTCTTTCTTGCTTAGAGAGACTCACGCTCCGGAGATAATACTCTGAGTCTGTGGAGGGTACTGACCGCTGGAGTCATGTGGTGAAAAATATTTTGTGGTAATCCATGTGTGAACAGATTAAAGCAATTTAATTTGGTATATCATTGTCAAATAACTAGAAAGCACTCAGAAAAATGCACCAACACATCAGTCTTGTATTGACCTTCTGGTCAGGGTGCCATAATTGGGCCAAATGATCACATAGCGTTATAAGTGCTTAATAAATGGCCATATGGTGACAATATCTGCATCAAAAACGAGTCAGTTCTTCCTTGGCTTTGGTATCCTTCTGGAGGATTTTCTTTGAAATCTGTTGTATTTAACCTTCTTGGAGTCAGTTCTTTTGACATTTTTGAAACATTTAAAACTTTATATTTTATTCAGAGATTACGGTGACACCCAAGGTCTCAATAAACTATAACACAGTAAGTATATGGAAGCAAAAGCATATTTCTTTTTCCAGGCAGAATACCGCTAAAACTGGAATCCCAATTTAAACCAATATAAGTCATATTTTGACACTGAGATCTTGACTAAAGTGACATAAATTATATGGTTAGTGGTAAAATCTGTTATCATTACTCCATGATATATTGAGTTTCTGCATGCAGTAGGAGAAAGAGATGTTCACTCCCACAGAATAAAAAAGTCTGCAGTCTTCCTCCCACTCATCCCACATGATGTGGTGCTCATTTAATGAGCCATTAGCAGCTTCATCGTACCGGCCGTGTGTACTTAGACTTGCATGGCTTAATCTTTGTGGCAAGCATATGCTACTGGCAGCCAGGTAGCCCTCTGGTGCCGGACTGCACGGGAACACAGGGGCAAGGACAGGATAAAATTGTTTGCAATCTTCCTCCCACTCTTCCCACATGAAGTGCTATTTCCACAGTAACAATAGTTTGAACTACGTCACTAGTAGCAATTCAGGGACTGCTGCCAGATAATGTGGGATTCTTTCAAGCTACAGATATTATAAGCACTATGGGGTGGATTGATGCCAGCTCCCGCTCTTTCTATTTTTCAATGCAGTGCTCATACTTAAAATATGAAAAACTGTAGCTGACCTTTTACCAGAAACGTCACTTTTCAGAGCCTTAATGATGACAACACTACAGAAAAGTTGACAGATTAATAGTTAAACACACATTGAAACGTGAAATGATGCCTGGTGACAGTTTTATCACTGGGCATGTGAAGACAACAAGGACGAAAATACAAACATTAATCCAGGTTTGACCGTCATGGAAAAACTCAAACCTGGATAATCTGTTTAACAAGAGTTCAAGATTATGTGGCAACAGTGCCTGCCTTGAGGGCATGACAGTACGTGGGTGGACAGTGCAGAAACATGCATTACACTATTCCCTATTCCTGTCAGGAAAGTTACAGTAAAGTGACAGATTTCTTTTTTTTTTTTTTTACATTTTGATTTCTCTCAAGCAAGCAAATTTAATCTGGGGACATGCTGAGGAAAGAAATACCATAATGGCACATGACACGTACACCAAACAATCCTTCTCCCCTGGTTTACTACAGCAATACTGAAAAGCACTATGATCATACTTGATCATAGTCATGCTTGAAGGACAGTGTTCAAAATCAGTCACTTTGCTTTACTCAGTTACACAGATCATGTAACACATCTATGGTACATCACTTCTGGTTGTAAAAGCAGAACATAAAGCGCCTGAATGTGGAAAAACTCAGCAAATTAAGCCAATGGGGAGACGGGAAGTCAAAGTCAAGTGACACATTTTAAAGATCTCGTCACCCTAGCAGCACCATGCCAGCAGTTTTCAGTATGTTTGATTCACACACAAATGCTCAGCTTTCAATGTAGTTTCCATATTTTTATTTTTTCAAAAAGATGCAGGTTATTAAACAGTGTGTAAGATTTGGAAGTATTCTCTTTGCAGGAATTGAATATAATATTCATTTGTATGTTTTCATTAGTGTATAATCACCTGAATGTATGAATCGTTGTGTTTTCGTTGTCTTTATATCTACAGTAAGAGCAGGTCCTCTTCCATTGAGGCCGCCGTTGTACACCATTGTTGTACAGTAGCTCAAAACAGACAAAATACAACTGATGTAGATATGAACTTTTGCTTTTTATGTGATTTTCGCAGCCAGAATTTTTCCTACATGCTTGCAAGAAGATGGTGAGACGCGGGAGAATATCCATTTCATTACAATCTGCAACTTCACTGCTAGGTGCCACTAAATCCTACACACTGGACCTTTGCATATTCTTATATCTACCATTTTGCTGTAAAGTCAGTGTACAGGTACACGGTTAGATCACAGTTAAAGTTATCTGACAGTCAGTGAAAAAGAGTTCAGTGGCAAGTAATAACACTTTATATAGAAATATTTCTCCAAATCCTTCAATTAAATATTATATTTGGGTTCATGACGAGCTTGGACGTGGGTCTCAGGTGTCTGTGTTTGGGTTCCCATATCCGTTATGACAAATGTGACTTAACAGATATGGCAAAGCCACAATATGATTGGCTGGAAGAACAAATTCGCCGTATTCGGCCATGTTTCATATTGTTTATTGAATATAATCCACGTGAGCTGTTGGTGTGTGTCAGTGCTTGTTGCCTTTAATTCAGTGTTTTCATTGACACATCGTCCATTGTATTGAAGATAACTTTTGCATTAGTGCCCACTCTCTGTCAAGTAGGCACTAATGCATCCCCCATTCAACAACAAATAACTGACAATACTGTTTTGTACCACTCAACACAAGCACGAGCCTAATAAAGGTCCATAGACAGATACTGTTCTTCACGCTTTTCATACATCAGCAACTCTCCATCCCACAGCCAATCAGTCGGAAGTGACTCAGTTCCCTTATCTTGTGGGCATGGAGGGATCACCTTCAAACTGACACCTAGTTCTGTAGAGAAAATATGGGTGTATTTGATTTATGAGCGCAACAAAATTTTGCTTTGCGTAGGAAGTGTGTAGGACTGCTGTATACTGTATTCAATCTTTCATATTTTAACAGGAGTCTAGGTTACTTGCATGACTGTGAACGTGGTATCCCTTTATAGTACTTGGAGACTGCCTCCGCCTGTGAACACACTCCCTCCCACATGCAGTTTGTCAGTGATATGTAGGCGGGTGTCAGTTCTCCTATATGAAAACTTGTGGAAATCTGCCGAAAACGTGACGTATGCCACAGATGGCGTTGTCTCTTCGTCAGAAGGTAAATTGTAGCTGTGGCCCACTGCCACCAAACCCAACTGCCAATGATATTTTGCATCAGCCAGGTTATCTTTCATGCCAAACTCAGCCAGCTTATACACTAGACTGTGGAAAGTGGGCTATGTAGCCTGGTATTAGGTTTACTGATCAAAATCTGGGGGGTCCTTGTTGGTTGGGTGGTGCTGAAGTGGGATGAGGGACAGACAACCACCAGGAGTGGTCTGAGACACATGTCAATTGAGCAAACATTCCCTTTTTTAAGCCATTGGAAGTCTTTTTCAGCATAATGGTCCAGTGTGTGAGATTTAGGGGCCTGTAATTACAGAATATGGCAGACATTTAATAACTTTACATAAATTTGTTTTTATTAGTGTATTATGAAAATAATAAATATTATGTTTTTGTTACCTTAGAATGAGCCTTTTAAATCTACAGGTGCCACAAGTCCTTTTCCAGAGTATGCCACACTGAAGTGCCATGCTAGTTGCCACTAAATCCTAAACAAGGGTCCTTTAAATTGTTGTATTTAATAGATATGATTGATATGAACGAAGGTCAGCAGTTCAGAGTAGTGATTAAGTGATTTCATTTACTTAGTTCCTTTTTCTAAACTAATGGTGAGTTATTATTCTTTGTAACACTCCTGGAGGCAGACGACAGGATGTCCATGTCCCTTTGATATCTCAATTCCTCCAACTGATCAGTGCATGTTTTCATAAAACATGCAAATCAGAATCATTTCCATGTCCAGATTCTGAGGATCCCAGTCCCAACATGGTAGTCGGAAAGATGTTAGTCAACAGACACCACTTCACACCTCAAACTGCCCTCCTGTTCAACGCCACTTCCATTACTGATGATGACGCATGTAAACTATTATAATTCACTTTCCAATGCGATTGGTGAGGCTGAATTAATGCCATCCATTTTGCATAACAAAAGCGAGGGTGGTTTTGAATAAAGTGCTTTTGATCACTTCACAACAACAGTTTAAAGTAAGACTAATATTTTCTGAATTTATTATTTAAAACGGCCAGCTGTTTCTACTTCTTCAAAATTGGTACTGAAGGGGAAATTAATGTCTTGGGCACATCGAGAATACTTCTTATTCAACTACTATCTCATATAGATACTGTAAACTTGAGTATAAAAAAATCTTCCATCTCCGTCCTGCCTCCAAGTCTGCCTTGGATAAAAACTAATGCTCCATCTATTTAATTCAATATTTTATGTTGTCCATTTAAATTGAGATAAAAACACTAACACAACCTGCATTCAAGTATCTGGTAACACTGGCTCCTTCTCTCACAAAACACAAGCACCAATCTAGCAAAGGCCACAGTGATTTTAATATTCAGAGTTCATTATGCTTTTTCCGACAGCAACTCTCCCTCTCCAAACCAATCAGCAGCCGGAAGTGATTCAGTCCCTCCATCTTTCCACTAGTTGGCTTAGACGTAGAAGATGGATAACCCTTAATCTGACACAAAAAGCTGTTCTGACCATTTGGCCACATCTACAGGTACACTACTGCTTATTTATCATCCAAATAAAGTTTTGTCTTTTAAAATGTGTAGATAACAGTAAAGATTCAGTCCATTATGTCTTAGATGGCCATGTTTCTTAATTACCTGTGAATGTGGTATTCCTTAATAGTACTTGGAGCCCAATCTGCCTCCATCTGTGAACACACTCCCTCCCACATGCAGTTTGTCAGTGATGTGTAGGCGGGTGTCAATTCCAAACTCATGGAATTTTCTCTAAGCAAACGTGACATATGCCACAGATGGTGTTGGCTCTGTCAAGTACAGTGTCGCCATTGCCTACCACACCGTTCCTGTGCCACATTATATCCTGCTTCATTCAGGTAGTTTATAGGTAAGAGGTGAGAGGTTGCTTCATTTGTCAAATGACAAAGCAGATTACGTGGATAACAACTACCTACAAGTCTACAGAACAACATATTCTCCTCTACAGAACTGAAAGGCGGATTTATTAGGAATGTAATTCAAGATTTTCCAGCCATGATAATATTGAATTTCATGAATATCTTCCTGTTTGGAGGTGCTGGACTAAAAAATAAATAGTATCTATGTGCACAGTGTGAGTATAAAGTTTTATGTATGAAACATGAACTTTGCACCTTTACTGAATCTTTGTTATACTTGAAGGTTTCTTCCTTCCTAAAATGAGCACACAAAATTTCATCCTACCCACAGCACTGATAGCCGGCATAATTTCTTCTCCTTTAGCGAAGTAACAGGAAGAAGCCTCACATACACACATATTTACAACAAACCGATTTTGTGCCATTTATGACACACAAACATAATTATGAAACACTGTCCTGCAAACAAATATTGAATAGTGAAATATTGTTCAGTCCAGCATGAGAGCCAATTAACAGGTCAACCAGTACTGGTCTGTGCTGAGTCAGTCATGGTGAGGCAGCAAGATTTAGGTTTATTTTTAACTCCCACTGGTTCTAATATTACAGTACACCAGCAGCCTCGCAAAGCCAGACTTGGAAAAGCAACCATTAGTACAGCCATGGTACTGAGCTTTTATCTCCCCCTGCTGGCATTCAACAGGCATGACTCAGGTGTACCTAAATAGACCAAACTGGATACAATGATTTGTACAATACATGACTCATTAAGAATTATTCACTAGCAGCACGTTATTCAAAATAAAATTGTAGGAAAGCAATCTGAAGGAATACAACAATTAAATTTATTTATGTATTAACATGTACAAAAAGTCAAAGTCCACAATGTTCAAGAACCCCCACCAACAGTAACAGTATTTTAACAAATGATATACTTCTTACTGATGTTAAGAGGAAACTGCAAGGACCTTTCCTCCTTTCTCCCCACAAAATGTGCAACTTTGCATGCCACTACATCCATGGTGGTCATCATTTTCAGAAGTAAACTTGAGGACAAATCTATTTTCCCATGTGTCATAATACTTCAAGGTAAACTTTCAAAATTTAATTAGAAATGCAAAATTTGGGCATGATTCAAGTATAAAACTGGTCTGTCAGGTCTGATACTGTGGTCGACAGCTTAAATATCAGTCGAGTAAGTTGGTGGTCCCTTTGACAAACAATACCAGACCAGGGTGGTTGACAGATTAAGAGTTGATAGTAACATTTTAGAGGTCAGTTGTGACCACAGGAGTGACTCCGTGAATGAGCAATGTTGGGCCCAAATCTCGACTCAACAGGTCCAAGTGGTGTAGGTAGGCATGGTAACGGCTTAGGTCTGCTGGTGGGCGTGGCAAATACAGGAAACGCACAGCAGGCTGAGGGGCACCGTGTCTACGAATCAGATTGTTGACAGCACAGATATATTCATCGGTCAGCTGAGCAGCATTACTGGGAAATTGCTGGACACCATCTTCCTTGTCAGCGTCCTCTTCGTCTTGTCTCTCCTTCCTCTCTTCATTCTGTGCGGACTCCAGATTTGCACTCTCCCCTCCTCCTTGTCTCTGCCAGTGCAGAGCCACCACCTGGTCCCACGGCACCATTTGCACCTGAGCTGATATCCTGAGCTCCTTTAGCATCTCCCGGAGCTTTGTCTCCTCTTCTTCCTTTAGACCACAACCAGCTTCCACACACAGGAATAGGCGGAGTCTTGCCTGGCTCCAGGCACGGGTCTCATGAAGCACGCTGGCCAGCTGCAACATAAACAGCGAGCAGATGTCCACATAACCGCGACTGTCTGGTCGAAGTAGATTCAGAGGCCACACGTCAATAAATGGCCCTGTCGTACTTCGGTTGCCCCTGAGCTTTCTTCCTGACCCCAAGACCTCCTTCCGGTTGAACTGGTTGAAGTAGCGAGCCAGTGCCACGTTCTTCCCCATTTTTACAGCATCCGCAATCACTGACACATATTCCTCTTCCTGAAGGTCTTTAGGTTCCTCAGCACCCCGCACACTGGGGAAGAAGGGAGACGGTTGCTCTTGGGGCTCTATGGATGCACTTGATGCATCCAAACTGGGGCTTGTAGATAGAATGTTACTCTGGAGGTAGTCTTCAGGGGTGCAGTCATCATAGAAACCCAAGACAAGGGTATTAGGCCTCATTCCGCCTAAATACAGATGTAAACAGAGTAAATCATTGCACATTTTGCATGGGAGGTGTAAGATTTATTAAGTAATACATAATCATAAATGATGATTCAATAATGGAAAACCAACATCAATCATCATACAAGCAACAATGTAAACTTGCCTACCGAAGCCTGTGATAAAAAGCAGGTTCTGAACTCCGTGTCGTACTGAGTCAGCAAGTGTAAGGTTGACAAATGCTTTAATGTTTAGATGGTCCACTAGAGACAGCCATGAGTCATAACTGTTTTGCAGAGGATCGGAGGGCAACCCATCTGCAGAATCACAAAGACAAAATGTCAGATTGTTGGAGAGAGATACAGCTCATTCCTTCGAGTACAGAGATGTGATTTACACTGCAGGAGGGTTTAAGGAGTTTATTTGTACTTTTGACACTCTTCCCCTCATTGTGAAAACTTGTCAACAGTCGGAATAATTGCAACTGATTGCAGTGTTACACTTCTTACCTAATAAACCCAGCTTCACATGTCCCAGTACATAAAGGCCACTCTTCTTCAGGTCATTAATGAAAGTCATAAGACCTATACGGCTGCGAGGGTTTGCCACCATCAGCAGCACCTGGGGCCTCCAGAATTTCACATGATCTTTGCGCACATCCAACAGCAGCAAGTATTTGCGCACCTGAGGGATTAAAAATTGGGTTAGAAAGATGTGATGACGTAGCAGTTTATTCAAACTTACATCATACTGTTGCTTCATGTGAGACTTTTTTTTTTTTTTTTTACACTGTGCACCTGGTGGAAGATAAGAGCCTGGCTGATGTAGCCCCAGTTGCTGATGGGACCGAGGTAGTGGATAAGCATTAGGAGCAGCAGCATAAAGGCTATGCTGGCGAATGCATAAATGGCATTGATGAGGAACATCATGACGAGGCAGCCAAGAATGCCCAGAGTGCAGGTATGCCATGTAAAACAACGAAAAGAGGGTCTAAATGACAAAGACAGAACATGGAATGAAAATCACCTTTGATTGAATGAAATATTTTTTTAAAAAAAAGAAAGATTGCAATATCTCACACTGTACCTGAAGTTTGGTGCAGAAGCCCATTCAAGAGCCAAGCAGGCCAGGTTCACAGCAGCATAGACCAACAAGAAGAAGATAGTCACAACACTGGCAATCGTGTTCAATTTACCAGCAAACAGCACCACCTAGTGGACGCAACAAAGAATATTCTTACTTACATTCTATACAAAACCTCTTAATATGTAGAATAAACCAAAGGTTCTCAAACACCAGCCTGTAATTGCTGGTAATTTAATTCTGTTAACAATAGAGACAAATATCAGTTTGTACTGTGTGCTTCTTATTGATAATTAAATTATGTAATGAGTAAGCAATAAAAGCGAGCAGGATTTGCACACGTTACTTTACAGTTACTGAGGAAAATGTATACAAAGAATAAAACTGCAGAGAAGCTTCAGACTCCTAGCTGCCGCTTGACCCAAATACAGCTAAGCCGGTTTGAATTACAGCTATACTACACTTGTCCATAACTTCACTGAAACAGTTCAAGAAATATAAACTATAACAAACCATCTAGCTAATATGCTAATAATAAGTAGCATGCTAGACAAATAAAGAGTTCACTTACTAGTTTAACAGGACAGTACCCTGCTCTGTCTCCCTGGCAAAACTTTTCAAGCTTTTAGTGCTCTTCGTTTGACAAATGTTTTGTTTTGTCAATCCAAAGCCGATCACAATGATGCACAAATGTTTTTGCACTGCTGAGTGGAAGGTTATACATTGAGACGTCAACTGCTAATTTATTTGCCTCCATTTTGAACCTTACCCTTAGTTTTACCTTCACTTTAGGGGAGTACTTCAGCTATCAATAAGGGGTTATGAGTAGCTGTCAATGCATGATTTAAAAAAAACAAACAAAACATTCATTTGGAAGGTCAACAGTCACATTTCACTGGCCAAAATGTTGAACTGGGTCACTGATCTAACATCTGTGAGAGCAATATGAACAGGAAGGGGCTGACAGTGAGGGCAAGGTAAGTGACTGAGCTTTAGTAGACTTCAATGGAGACTCTAAACTTTATGCACAGAAGAAACCGTAACCTCTTCTCATATTCAGTATACAGTGTACTATCCTACCTGTACAAGCAACCAGGAGACAAGCACTGAAGCCCAGGGGTTCCCATTTCGAGATGTTTTCCTCGTCACAGACAGGACACCACCTGTAAAGATGTAAAACATAAAAAAAAGCAAAGTCACTGTTATTGCTCATGGTCGTAAATCAGAAAAACAACTGAGTCATCCTGCATTCGTTCTTAGGCCAAACACACAATGAGAGGATTTTTTTCTTCTTCTGAGAAAGTCAACACTGCAAGCCATCTGTTATCAAACGATGCTTTCCAAATTAACATGCCTCCATTAGGAAAACGAGACATGATGAAATTAATAACAAGTGTCAATTTCTCACATTTGAGATGGATGCCTCTTTCAACAGATGGCTGGTTATTAAAATGTTGACTCAGCTTTATAGAAGACCAGCTGGATTTGATATGCTTTCATATACAGAAATCATATCAGATCAAATCAGAGGACAGGTCAGCTAAAAGCCCACTCTGTCAATAAACAATGTCATAATTTGCTGCTCTTTGAGTGTAATTCTCAGTGTTAGAGACAACAGGGGAAATTACTGAATCTCACCAAACAGGTTGTCTTTGGACAGAGCATACAGGATCCTGGAGGCACCGATCAGGTTACTCATGGCAGCAGACACGGTGGAGGAGTAAACCCCAGTTGTCACCAGAGGGGGCCATATATTGATGTCTCCCAGGAAACTGTAGTCTCTTTGGAGAAGGCGACTAAAGATAATGGATAAAACTCCAAATATGAAATGAGTCGAAATAATTATTTCAGCAGATTAACTGTGTCAATAAAACCGCATTATTTTTAATCACTTATATCACATGTATGTACAAATGGATACAGATATTCTATCTGGAATAAGACAGCAAAAATATTAAAAAAAAGAGAAAGTGCTTAAATGCAAAAGCAGCTTTTGAAAATGTTTTTAAAATACTGACGTGACTACTGTGTTTCTCGTTTATATTTCAGCGTGTTTGACTGTGTTTGTGTGTCTAACCGGTCACAGGACCACGCAGCCAGCAGACTAAGCAGATTGTATGTAGTAAAAGTTGTAAGAACAGCTGCAAGCGTTCCTCTTGGGATGGAATAGCTGGGATTTTTCAGGTCGCCTAGAAAACACACATGACAGACATCACTATTAAACAAAACAAAATGCAGCAATACCTTATTAAAGTTCTGTCAAAGACACATGGTCTGTGTCAAATCAGGAGCTGGATCCACGACAGTCTGTGTAATCGGTTGTTAAAGGCTCCTCTTCACGTGTTGCTAAAAAATTCAACTATCTTTTTTGAAGTTTGAAGAATTCAGTTGGTGTATCATTTTCATCCCAGAGTATCTCATAAAGCATAATATGTGCTGGCTCAATTGTTTCCTGGCGGATCAGGTGATTCTCTTCCATTTAACCTGATCTTCATCTGAGGAAGGATCATGTTGTATAATTACAAGGTTTTTCCTTTGGGTGGTCACTGGTAAGTACGTCACAATAAGTAGAAAAACTAACTAAAAAGGCATAAAGTACATTTAAAAATTAAAATGTCAGCAGTCTGAACATGTGGTTGATCAAAGGAGGTTAAGATTCAGCTCGGCCGTCATGTTGTGGGATCCAGCCCCTGAATTAGGACAAAGTTAAGGGTTCTCACCTGACATATTGGAGCCTGCCATGATTCCAGTGCAGCCATTGAACATGACAGCGAACACGGTGGCAAAGCTCATCATGGTACCGGTGGTGTAATCTATTGTGTAATTAGCTAGGAGGAGTGACAGGAGGCTTGATCATTCATACAGATCAGGGACCTGAATTAACAAATCAGAGCTTATAATACAAATGATGTTTTTTCATACAGGTCAAATGTCGTTTAAAATGGGTGAAAAGACTATAAAATGCCCAACCATGACATCAGACAACATGACCAACTCACGCAATAGGTTGCTCTCCAGAGTGTGCAGCTGGAAGCCAGAGTAATTGGCAGTGCTCAGGCCGGTACCATTTAAACCAGACCTATCTGGCAAAATCACCACAATGGGCCGCACAATGAAGAAACTAATGAAGATAGTAGCCAGGACTGTCGTGACTATGATGAAGATAATAAAGGTGGCTTTGGCATAGATGTGGGCTCCCACCTGTAATAACAAGCCAAGTTAAATTTAGGCCCAAGACAAGTTAAAAAAGTACCAGGCATAGATTTGAATGATTCTCAATGTTGAAATCTGAAATCTTGTTGTTGCTGCAGGTGTTTCTGAATATGTAGTGTTCATGTAGTGTCTTGTAATCTGTCTTGTCTTGTGTTTTTATACTGCAGTGTTAATTTTCTTATAGTGTTAAGAGATGTTTTTCTCTGTTCCCTGCCCAGGGACTACATTAAAGTAAAGTAAATTAGCTCATAGTTAACTCTGGCGCACTGTCCTTGTCAAAAAACAAATAAATAGATTATATTCGACAACACATAACACAGCTACACAAAGCTTTCCTCTCTGACAACATGTAGCAAAAAAGGCAACTTTGTACTCAACATCTCTCTGGCTAATAGGCAGATTGCAATTAAAATAACTGATAACTTTTTTCTTCTTCTAATTTTTCATTATTCTTTCATTAAAGGCAAACTTTACATTTGTTCACATTTGTAATGAAAGTGTATTTCTAACAAAAGCAACATAAACTCAGTGCTTTTCTATCCAACTCTTGTTTTTCTCTTGTTCATTGTGTAGTGTAATCAACCATACAGCCTGCACAGGCGACCAGGGAGGGATTCAGATTTAGCACTCCTTTTATTCTAAACGGTTATGTATTTAAATGTAGGAAATCACAAAATTGTCTCCATTAGTATAGACCACAGATGAGCTGACGGAATGTATCTCAATATTAAAAAAAAGGAGGAAAATGAAAACAATGGAGTCTCACCAAGCAGACAATGAAACACAGGAAGAGCAAGACGGTGCCATAAAGCAGAGACCACCAGTATCCCGAAGGCAACACCTGATGGAGATTTGCAACACCGTCTGAGGGACAGTCAACAGGGTTAATTAATATAGCAGCACACGCTGACATACATATATTCCCACAATGTTGCAATGGACCCTACCTGCTGGGATACCAAAGGAAGACAGGATAGCTTCAACCAGACCCAAAACGTAGAGAGCACTGCCACACACATTGGCAAAGAAAAACATTATGCCAATGCTGCCGCCAAACTCTGGACCCAGGGCTCGGCTTATCATGTCTGGGGATCAGAGTTGAGGAATTTCTGACTCCAAATTCATCCACCATTGCAGACTGGACAAAAAAAATCTCACCTCAATAAAGACGAATAAAAAGATCATGAAATAAAAGTTCAACCTCTGGTCAGATGTATACCAAGAAGGAGACCTTGGTCATTGGTGGATAAAGCAAATCAGAGCAGGTACAAATACTTTTAAACAACAGTGTATGTCTCTCTGAGCAGTAAAGGATACAATAGGCACCTCCAGCGTCTAAAGCCCCATTGGTGGAAATGGCACAGACAGACAGCACAGTCGCCGTGATGATGAAGTAGGCCACCAGAAACATTGCAATGGATTGGTAGAGTCCTGCTTGACCCACAACAAATCCTGTAAGAGGGTAGGAGGAAAAATCTTATAACATGGCCTGAGGTTTACCTCAGGTCTGCAGCGTTGCAGGAACATTTTTCTACTGATCTATTACATTATTTACATTACGGACACAACGTATAGACTATAGTAATGTTAAAACAATGTTGAAATTGTTATCAACAGTTTGAGAAATTATTCATTGTTAGTCAAACATTTCCTGTTCCAGTTTCTTAAATTTAATAAATTTGTTAATATTCACAGTTTTATAAATCAATGTAAACTGAATTTTTTAGAGTTTTACAGTTCGCTGGACCAAACAAGCAAACTAAACAGATCATCTTGAGGACTGGTAAATTGTGATGGGCAACGTTCACAAGACATTTTGACTCGACATTTAATCAATTCATGCTAAAAAAAATTATCAAAAGATAATTATATACAGTAATAATGTTAGCTACAGCCCATGCCAAACAATAACAAACCATAATAAATGTTTAAATTGTAGGATTTGAGATACTATTTCCATTTTTATCAAGGCTCAACTAGATGATTCAGGAGCTGACATGACTGGATTGTTTCATCCACCTGTTAGCATCATCTGCTAACCTGGCACACATTGAATGGAAGAACCATTTTTATAAGATTTATTTACTTATTCGTGTTTAAAGTTTACTTTGGGACAAAACTGTGGTAGCGTTACTCACCAATTCGCAGGAACACAACGACGCTAAACATGGACAGTAAAGTCGGTATGACCACGCCTAACAATACTCCGAGCTTCGGGGCGGTTTTTTTCTTGGCTCGTCGGCCGCCTCTCCCCGCCTTGTGCCGGCTGTGTTTGGACACATCTCTGGGCTCGGTACCGGTGCTGCTGGTCAGTCGATAATGTAGAAGAGGAGACTTTTCTGACATGGCGGCTAAAGTTAACGGTAACGGCCCGGCTCGCCAGGCGTCAACGGAAAAAGCACAGCTTGAAACCGCACGCGCTCAATTTGAGTCTGACGTCCGGTCTGTAACTATGGTGACACGTGCTAACGTTCGAATAGCATTTAGCTAATGGAATGGCCGCCATTCACCTCCTCACCACCTCTACACTGAGCCCACCTCACCTGGCGCAGGTAAGGTTTGTTAATGGGGGAAAATGACGTAAGTGACTCAGCCAATCAGTGAGTTTCTCCTTGATTAATCCACCTGCTAATTTGTTTGCCTAGCTAAAATATCAAATAACTATCTGCCAAACTAACCAAATAAATGAATGAGTAATAATAAAAAAAAATAGTATGAAGTCAGAGTTTATTGCATATGATATTGCAAAGGTTTTGTATCATAAACAGTATTTGTATCAATATAAAGTGTAGCAAAAAGTTCTCTTAAACGCAAAATCTGGGTATTTATATTTATCTTGTACAGTCTATGGTTGCCTATATACACAAACAACTTCACAAAGACACCTAAGGTAGATTTCCTGAATTGAAAAAAGCAAAACATAGAACTGTGCACACATCTACAGCAAATCAATAACCTTTAAAATAAAAATGTAAACAGAGAGAAGATCTAAATGTGCAATGAGAATAAAATATGCTTACTAAATTCATACCAGGAAGTTAAAGCAACACTTACCAGTCCAAGTGTATTTTTCTAACCACCTAATGTGCAATGGCTGTCTAGACTTATTAAGCAGAATAATAATAATAAGCAGAATAAAATAAAAAATAAAACAATTTTGGGACTAGATATGAACTGTAAGCAAAACAAATCTGGCATGAAAACATGAATCCAAACAGGCTGGATAACAGCAACTTTTGACGTGAAATTTGAATTATATATTATAATTATATAATTATATGGATAATTGTCCATCCAGTGGAGATTTAGTGAAGCTGCCTGTAGGCTACATACAAAAAACAGAAAAGATACCTGCCTTTTGTCAGATTGCAGGTTCCAGAGACGCACAACTACATTTAAAGCGTCCCTATGTTTATATAGAACGATAAAAGAAATGCCTTCCTACATACATTCATTTGTTCATAATGTCCATTATTGCAGTCACATTGCTTTTTTCCTCTACTTTTCCAGCTGTAGTTCTTCTTAATGGCCAACAGAGAAGAGAGTGAGTCTATGCATCATACTACATAAAGGAAAGTAGACTTCTCACAAATTTTAGCAAGGCAACAAAGGTAAGGAGAGAATGCAGATCACTCTGGCTGTTTTGCTCTGGTGAATTTCCATTCTTCTTTTATTGACCAGGGGTTCCAGCTGAGCTTATCCCTCTTTTGGTAAAGAACAATGGATCCAAGGAAGTTGTTTTTGTATCATTGGGAAGGGCAACTGTCTTCTAGGTCAACCATGAACCGCTCCAGTTTGCCTGAGATCAGATGGTTGTAGTTCTGCAAGACTGTGCTCAGACTGCTGGTGTTTCGAGGAACACAAGACAGTGCTGGACTCAACTCTGGCCCCTGCTGGTCCAAACAGAAAACACAAGAACGTAAATGGTTTTAGAAATGAATTGCAGAAATACACATGAATAAAAGTTAGAAAAAAGGAAATTATACTAAAAGGTAGGGTGACATAAGATCCAACACAGGGCACTATTTACTGATAGAAACACACAAAAACTGATTCTTGCCAACAGAAATCCACAAATAAACTTCCCAATTTTAGGATATTATGTAAAACATGGATCACAGGACATTCTTTTTGCACTCTGTCTCACTGGGAAAGTATGCACTGCTATCTTCTTCTTGTCCTGAGGAAGGAAGACTTGGGGTCACGCAACATAACATCATAACATCACACTCCCAGGGCACAGCTATTCCAGAAAGCCAGAGATTTATGAGAAACCAGGATATTTCCACACCAGAGGAAACTGATAATGCGTCTAATTCAGATTCAAACCAGTAAGAGAGAAGCCCATCAACACGTTTTCACTCACTTTGTGTGAATGTTCATCAGCACACTGATTAATTTTACTTGGCTTGGCTGTTTCTGTGTGAGTGAAGAAGACAGACGGAGGTTTGATTTGGTTATTTGCAGGTCAAAAGGCAGACACGTTAAAGTCAGTGAAACTTCCTTAGAAGCCCAGGTTGTTTCAGAAGTCTATATTAATGTATATTCAGGATCTTTTAATGATCATATGTATCCAAGCCATCCACAAACTTTTGAAGCCACATTTAGAGTGACTTTCACCAACAAATCACCAAAATCAGTGCTTACTGGGAGTGCTTGCATGTTTGTTTGCATGCAGTTTATCTCTGTGACAGCTTCTTACACTCAGCTGAAGGCGTACGACAATGAGCAGGTAGTTGTTGATGTTGTTCTCCAGTCTCTGCAGTAGCGAAGCGGCACATCCTGGCTGGCTCTGGGCCCTCACAACCTTCACACTTTCAATAAGAAGCCTCAAGGACGCAGCTATATCTCCTCTCTTCTCCTGATGCTGGGGTAACACACACACACACACACACACACACACACAGAAAGAAAGGTTATGTGTTTTTGAGGATATTATTAAGGGCAAGATAAACAGTAAGTAAGCAAGTAAGAACTCCTTTGTGGTAGAGGATTTTGGACTCATACATGTGCTAACATACTGATTTGTTTTTCCAAGATGCTACATGAAGCTCGGTGCAGGGTAGCTGAACTGGTGTGGAGAAGGTTGTGGAGCCATTACAGTTACTCTGGAAGGGACAACACATGGAACAGACAGATGACTACAGACAGACTGACTGGAGACAGGTAACAACACGCAGACAGGAGGATTAGATATAGCAGGAGAAAGAGAGACAGACACAGTCATATCCTCACCAGTGCACTCTCCATCTCTGCCACAATATTCATAGCCCTCCTGGCGCCTTTATTACACATAAATCGTATGGGTTTGGTCTCAGCATCCCACACCTCAGAGGCTACCATACAGAGCAGCAGGAGACCTGGACAAATACATAAACATACATATTGAAGCTGAAGCACCACGAGCCGCTTTGTTCAGCTGAAAAATCCTGATAAGTCAAACTTTTTAGGCTCTCTACTCACTGCTTAACGCCATGCCCTGCTTGGCCGCTCCTGTTGAGTCCACATTTGTTCCATTAAGAAATGTGCCAGGTGGAAAAAGCCCTGTGTCCACTGTAGAGGAGCAGCGTGTCCTTTTTGTCTTCTCACCACTTGATTTCCCACCTTCTCATTCAGTAGTGGGAAGTGCAAGTGTTATCTATCTGAGAGCAGGATGAGCTCCAACTTCCCTGCTGCACAGCATAACAAAATGTTATAGACTGAAAATGGCATTTCATTGATATTAGCTGGACTGTTTTTTTGCCTCTCGTGTTCAGGGGAACAGCACGCTTACCGACAAATAGGTTAATGATTTATTATTGTGAAAGACTCAATTTACACAGCTGACATCCATTCACTACTGCTGCAGGCTATTTACCTTTTGTCAAGGTTTTCTTTGGCCAATAAAGGTAGCAGCTTGGGTTCAGAATAATCACGAACTTGGTGTCCGGTGGAACTACACAGCCCACACTCAGTGTGTGGGTGTGTTTAAGCTACATGTGGGTGTGTGTACTCTGTTTGTGGTGACTTAACTTTGTCTGACATAATGCACAGTGTGTTTTTTTTACTCTTTCAGGCACCCACAATCCCATGTAGAAGGATGTTAATGTACCAGCAAGCTGGATTAGTTTCATATTTTGTGCCAAACATTTGTTTTGTATTTTTTTAAAATAATAATAACACTTAAATTTAGACTTATAGGCATGTGGTCTTTGCAAGGAGGACAAGGTGAAATCACTGCCAACATGATTAACCATCCGAGGATCGTTTAATAGCTTTTTTTTTTCGCTGTATTTATCACCCAGGAGGAGAGGTGAACAAGCGGTCTCCACCGGACACGTTGCAATCATCCATCGGGTCGTATTGCCTGTGGGGCGCAGCTGGAAGACGCGGTGTAGCTTCAATTCAATTGCCATGTGGGGGGTTGAGGAGGTATAATAGCTGTCAAAGGCTTCGATAAGAGAAAACATGGGGGAATGCACCATTCATCTTCATTTCAGACACACGTGTCCACCCTTCATCACCCCAGCCTGGACAGTGACTGAGCCCCTGTCCTCTCCTATTTGCGCCCAAGCTGCAATGATCAAGGCGCATGACGTCTAATATTAGACCCTAAAGTGTGTGCGTGTGTGTGTTGTCACATACAAGGAGAGATAGAGAGGGGGTGCAGGAAAAAAGAGAGAGAGGGAGAGAGAGAGCATGAACACTGAACACATGTTTTCTTTTCCCCCCTCAAAGCCTCCTCCTATCTCTGCAGACAATCCCGCCGCCGGTAATTAAGACGAATGTGCGCCGCGGCTCCGCAGATAATGACCGGAGCGCCTGGATTTCTGCACACAAGGAGAAAACTGCGGGCCATGGCACTGGCGGTACCCGCATTGCATCACGGACACGACACCCGGTATCCCGCTGTCTCCCTCCCACCTCAACTAGAGCCGATGAGGAGACTGTAGCATCTTATCACAGAGTTTCTTTGGCTCACAATCCCATGCAGCCGCGCTCTCAGACGGCTGGCTGTTGTCGCTCCTGGTCTCCAAAGCCAGCCAGCAGCTGCCTGTTCCGCTGTGCGCTGCTCTGGAGGCGCAAAACCGGTAATTACGCGCCGTGCTGACAACTTTGGCGCGGTGTTGTATGGATTGCGCATCAGCAACAGGCCGGTCTGTAGGATCTACTGAGATTTCCCTGGGGTGAAGTGTGATCCCGGCTAGTGATCTGCTTCCCGATCGCATCATCGATTAAGCGTGCGCTGCAACCTGTAGCTGTGTGCCCTTTTTTTTTTATTTCAGTCATCGTTCCGCCAAGGCGCAATGGAGGAGAACAGCTGACGGTTTTGAATCCGTAGCCCGAGGAGGAGATAAGAAAAAAAGAGGAGGAAAGCAGACTCAGGGGAAACCGTAAGTATCCTGCGTCCTGACAAGATGGATCACTGTCTCCTTTCTCTTTCCAAAGTGTCAAAACCGTGTGTGTCTACTGAACTTTGTCCATATCTGGCTCAAGGGCAAATGGTAATTGAAGGTCTGATTGTGTTGTGGTGTATTTGCTGGTTTTGTGGTGCGTTTTGTGGTTATTGCCGAGACAGCCATAGCAAACAGGAACAACAATGACAATAGAGAAACTTGCCACACAAAACAAAAAGGGGTACAGGTGGTTGCATATCGTAATGTTGCGCATCAAGGACTCAAGGTCCTTGTATTACTGTAGATGAAATGCAGTAAAATCTAAATATGCAAAAAAACAAAAAAAAATGCACACATTCATGTATAGTATGTCAGATTAAATTATTTTTACTGTTACTTTTAGGCCCATTATTTTAAAAAAAATGAATAATGAAAGGTGTGAAGTTGTCTGGGATTTTTCTTCCGATTTCTCTAAATTCAAAAAATAACTTTTCCTACAATGACACACAATTTATTATTACACTAAATCAAACCTTCACTTCACCATCCTAAATGCTTTAAACTATTTTTATAGGTCTGGAAAATCCATGCCATTTTCTCATCATGTGGACGTTGAACCACTGATCTTTCTCTTCACTGTCACGCAGGACGGGAGACATGTTGTTTTTCCTCTTGTATTTTGGCACCAAACTGGCCTCCGTGCAGGAATGGATGGTATATTTCAAATTTAAAGAATCCTGTGGAGATAGAGAGATGTGGGTCAGTGTGCTGGTGCTCGGGGCTGCAGAGCACCCAGTTCCTCTGCTACCGGGGCCACACCACCCCTGTCTGTCTGTGGCTGCCAGTTCACTGATAAAATGAAGTTGGTGACGCTCTTTACCCTCAGCTACCCGAGAGAGAGGGAAGATGTGACCGCAGGCTGTAAAGGCCCATGGTGCATATTAACCTGAACAGCATGAATGATGGGATTTATGAATGAAAACATATATTTGTGGGAGTGTGCAACCCCCCCCCCCCGAATCCCTCAGTGGTCTCAGAGGCCCTGGCTCATTCTGGTGCCTGTGGTCCAATGCTTTGAACTGGTTGCCTTGCCAACAACCAATCAGCTGCAGTCTTATGCAGGACTGTTTTAGCTGTCAGAGGCCTTGACTCCCAGAGGAATGAAGTCTTTTAACCTGTAAAGGATCAGAGAGTTTGATATTCAAATGCATGCTGGCCTGTGGCCAGTTGAATTGTTTAATGTGATGCCATTGATATATCTTGAATTCATTAGTGACCCGCTGTTTTGGTGCTAGAGTTTCAAAACAATGCTAGGAATGGGGAAGGTAAACGTATCTGCTTTGGCATGTGAAAGTTCTGAACCTCCTGAATTTCCCATCCAACTGAAGGCATAACGACAAACATGAGGGATGTTTGGCTCCTGACGAGACAGCAGTGAGTCCTTGGAACAGCGGTTATCTTTCAGGTGTGAGTCTCACTTGGCACTGCATCTTTCCACGCTGTAGATTCCACTGCCAGTGAGTAGCACCTCCGCAAATCCCTTTAGCGAAAGCCCAAAGATACAATACATGTGTCATCTGAGGAAAGGAAATGATGTGAGAGAATCTTCATGTGTGAACTGGATAAAATCTCTTCTTCTGTAAACACACAAGTCAGCTTTATGAGCCTCACCTGTGATTGTTGTGGTGCCCATGAGCACGGCGCTTAGCTGTGAAATGCTTCCTTGTAGGGCTGTTTGGCAGCCATTACTAGAAGACTGTGGTTCCCCTGTTTGAAATACACTTGAATATGACGCAATGCATAAATCTTGAAAAAAATCTGTAGTGATTAATTAAGTGTTTTAGTAAGGTGTTGGTCCATGATGAACCTGTAGCACAGCTTCAGTGCTGCTTTGCATACAGCTCTCTGAACTCTTTTGATGATGATAGTGGAGAGCCAGTTCTAAGATATCTGTCCACAATCTGGAGTCTGTGAAGACCAGTGCATGTAATTCACATCATTTTCATACTCATTCATTGACCCTTTGTGACCTGTGGCTGGGAGGATTTGCTGGAAGAGACCACTCCGGTGGAGAATGATGAAAGCCTAAAGAAAAGGATAGAGAAAAAGAAAGCAAGAAAGTAAATATGAGTCAGTTGTTTAAATTTTCTTTTTTTGTTGTCATTCGTGCATTCATTTATCATTTATATTGTCCCCTGAAAGCACTGAGAATTTATTGCTTCCATCCTTCAAAAAGAGTTACTGTCATTTCAGTTTAGATTGCATCGTAATGAGAATGATTTTTACACTTGAAATTCAAAGGAGGTTTTTTCACAGTCTGAGAAAAAAACCCTGATGATGTCAACACATTCACTTGCATTATGGGAAATATAAGATCCAGTTTCTGGAGCTTGAGCCCAGCGCCTGTTCCGTCCAATGAGAATTCCTCACCTGGTACAAACATCAAAAAAGTTTTCTAGTTTTACGTCCTGGTTATCCAACCAACTGAATATGCACAGCAGTGTCTGTGATGATGTCACAGATTTTTAAATCGCTTTTATCGACTTGAGGAAGGTTTTGCAAATATAAAACCTCCATGGCTTAAAAATTCATCATAGAAAGAGTCATGTATATGTCAAGTATATGTCCTTTTTTTTGCAGTTGGAGCTGTCCTGTCAAGAGTCTCACAGACGGCTTTTATAATGGTGGTCTATGGAGAAAATGATTTTAGGAAGGCAGCAAAATTTTTATCTGTAATACCACAAGTGGCCACTGGGCAAAATTGGAAGCAAGGCTGAGCAGTGACACCATATCCAGGTGTTATTATACTACACATCCATCAGCCTGACCCATAGCACCCCGGTTTCAGAGTGCATTGAATACCACTGTCTTAATATGGACAGCTGTACACGTTTATTGGTTATGATTACATCACTTATGATCAAAAACTAGCAAGTCGGCCACTTTGCTAACAGCTGAATATCAAGCAGGTGCAACAACAGAAGACATAGCAGCCAGCTAATATTACTTACTAGTCCAACAGCAAGAAGCCCGGCTTGGCTTCTGTCTTTCAGCCTTTTATTTCATGAAGATCTCGTCAACGACTACAAGTTAGTCCCGGATTTACCCCTGTCTGACGGCTTTTTACTTGGTCAGTCTCTCCTTTTCTCTTATTAGCTTCCTTCATCAACATCCTTGTTGGTCTCTTCGCCTCTGTCATTATGCTCATAGTGCTGAGCTTGCTTGCCGAGCTCCAGTTCTAGCACGACACTGGCTCTGCAAGCTGTCAGCATCCGCCCACGTTTCAGGCCTGAAAACCTCCTCTTCCCCGGCGGTCCAAAATGCTTGTGGTACAAACGCTAACACAGCCCCGGTGTTCTGAGCTCACAGTCCAGGCAGCCCGGCTAACAAACTGAGCTAACATTAGCTAACAGCAGCTATAGTTCACTGTCCATCAGGAAACTGTAAGCAGCCGGAAGACATCAGAGGGAAATCACAAAGCATTTTCTACATTAAATTTGATCCAGTTTCACCAAAATCAGAGAAATATTTGGTTGTATGCGTGGTGTATTGTATTCAAACATAAATAATGTACTAATGGCAGCCAGAGATGCTCAGACACCTTTCTTTATTCCCTCACTACAGGAAAAGCCTGTTATGGGGCTGTTGTAAAGATTTCTTTATGACATGGACAGAGCCATATATCCGCCTAACACAGCCTCACCCTTGTGAATTACTCATCACACTTGGTCCATCCAGTGATGACTCAAATCAGGAGCAAAGGACAGTTCAGAAATACCACGCAAGAATTTAAATAAATAAATAAAATAGAATCACCCGGCACGTCATAAATTATGCAAACAACCACATATTACACCTGAACACACCTCCGCATATAAAAATTTAAAAAAAATCCCGAACATTATCAAGTCCGGTAACTCCAGAGAGAGACAGCAGCACAGAGTGGAGGAGGGAGGCGGTGTTTTGCAGTCAACGCTGCTGCGAGACGACATCCAGCTACAGCTGCTCTCATCTGGCACACACACACACACACATATCCACACACACACACACACACACACCGCGGCGGCGCTTTGCATCATGCGGGAGGGCTCATCATGATAAGGAACCTGTTACACACGCTGCACATGTGATGGCAGGCAGCCGCGCCGAGTCGCCCTCCTCATCTTCCTCCATCACCTCCTCCTCCTCCACCGCAGATTAATTAGCGGGCGACTTACACTCCTGAGAGTCTCGGGTGTCTTAATGAGGATATTGCGGCAATGGTGAAGGACAAGGCCGAAAACCGGACGCTTCAGTATCAGCAAACTTTGGTGAGTTTCAGATGAGGTCATAGATTAACGTCATGTGTCGGTGCATGTTCGTGGATGCTTGTTCAGCTGTGCAGCTGCCGGTTGCTCAGCTGTGTCCTGTATAAGGACAGAGAGGAGACTGTATGTGTGTGAGTGTGAGGCTTTTTATTGAACATTCCTATGTATAAATCTCAGATAAAATAGTCTTTTTATTGGCTTTTGTCCTGCTTTCCGTCAAGTTTCTGCTCACTATCACCCCCTATTCCCATTCACCGTTCATTCACCTTGATCCACAGGTGTTGCATCACTCTCAGTCTCTGTCTGGCCCACCATTCATAATTAATTCTTATCAATTCGGATTTCAAACCATGTCAGATTCATTTGTCTTGCCTGAAGAAATGCACGTATGGCTATCTCTGATCACTTTATGTACGGACTAATGGGTCATTATTAAGATGTTAATATCCTTGAAATATAAGATTAGAGTCTCCCTCCGCACACTGAGCTCTAATATATTTTGCTCACGTCCTGTGTCTTCCTTATCTCCTCCTTATTCTCTTGCAGATCTTGTCCCTCCTCGTGCCCCCTCGATCTATTCCTGTGTCATCTTCCCCTCACTCCTTCCTGTTTGCTAGAGCAGCCCCTTCTACTTATGAATCAAAAGTGGAGTGTTTCTGAATATTAATTGCCTCATGCACCAGTTTTCCCCACTCGTGTCATTGCAGGACTGACAGTGATCCCCTGGAGCACTTCACACAGATATATATTCAGATATTCAGGCACACAGAGAGACGCACAGGCAGGCGAACCAGTGGCTTACAGTGTCCTTCCACCCTGATTTGTATGCCTGAGACTTCCTTTTCTCCCTTCCCTCTCTCTGCACGATGTGTCGGTCGGTCCGTCTTTCTGCAGCTGTGTCGGGACCGAGTAGTACAGAGGTGTTTTTTTTTCTCTGATCTTGTTGGTGTGAGGATCGATGCTGTGCTGTGTGTCTCAGTGTAAAGATCAATAGTAATGTAAAATGGCAATCGGTGTCTCTGAGGATTGGAACGTGCCGTCTGCCCCCTCTCTCTCTGCTGACCATAGCGCTCAGATCAATGACTTTATCATTTACTCTCAGCATACCGGTCTATTATCCAAAAATAGATACGCATGTGTGTGTGTGTGTGTGTGAGTGTTTCTGCACATGAGAGCAATTGTACAGCTCGTGTCCAGTTACTTTCTGAGTACAAAGTGGCAGCACTATTCATCAAAAACCTCAAAAAACTGACTGACACGTAGAGATAGATATCAACCACACATTTAAATCAGATAAGTGAAGGCTCACAGAGTTTCTCAACGATGTGGCTGCAGTCTAAAATTGGATTCTAATGTTGACAAAAGGATGCTCTGTGTTTTATTGTTTGCCGTTCACTGGAGGATTTTCAGTCATGTGGTTGCTTGAGTTTTGGCAGCCAGAGTACCACGGGTGCCGTAGCAGGACTGAGCAGATGACACAGAGCAGATAGAGAATAATAGAGATCTGTCTGATAACTTCTCCAGGAGGGCGAAGCGGCACAGAAATGTCATCTCTTCATTCACAGCTACTGTGCTAAAAAAAGAAGGAAAAAAAACACATTTCCCTCCAGTATTTATACATTCGTGACAATCTTTTTATAGAATCAGCAGCTGATTGACTGTAGTGTGTTTTCCAAGACGATGGAGCAAAACCAACCCTTTAATTTATGGCTCCTGTTGGTGCTCGAGTTTTACAGTCAGTGAGCATTTTCTGTGACAATCCATTAAAATAAATTGTGGTGGGGTATCATAAACGTATCATATAAATGAGCTAAGGACTCAATAATTGATAATTACATTCCAAGTGGCCGTGATTACATTTCCCTCTGTGCAAAATCAACCATAAAGAAAACAGTTATTTGATATGTAAATGATATCCATCGCGTACAGCGGCACTGATGCTGCATTTTCATCCGATGCACCAAAAAGATTTCCTAGAAAGCACTAACCTCTCCGAACTCATTATCCAAAGGGGGATAGTGAAGAAGAGAATAAACAAGCTATTTATAACCATGAAGATATTCTCAAGTCGAGCAGAGTGTACAACTTAGGAGGCAGATGTTATTTTACGGGTCCTGTGTGGAGATGCAGGAGACATCCTTTGAGCGATCGACTGACAGTTGGATAGCAACCAGGGTCTGGTTCATGGGTCACTGACTTCTACAACTGCTGTCAGATGCAGTGCATGCTGGGACAGCGGGCAGTAGTTGTTTGCCTCTAGTGGGATGGAGAGATGGAGCAGGTAAAGCGGTAAAGAAGATGCAGGTCAGAGACCGAAAAGAAAACAGACAGAGACAGACGGCGTTGTGGTGACTTGGTGTCGAAGTGTTGCAGCCTCCAATCTGAAGCTTTTTCAAAAGCTTTTTTTTCTTCCAGTGATGTGGGAGGTCTGGATGTGTCACAGGGTTTTGTGTGTGTGTCTTCTCTCTTCATAAGCGTGGGCTACACAGGTCTTGCATTCAGTGGTTGTGTGTACTGCACCTACGCATATGTACCTGCCCACACAATGGCGCTTAAATGAGTGTGCGTTAACTCTCTGTCAGAGCAGATGCTAGAGACGGCATGTTCATGTCCTTCCAGCAGCGGGAGCCTTGAGGATTTAGCTGCTGCAGGGATCAAAGCCATCATCCACCTGAAGTGGAAAAGCCACCACCCCACACCTCCCTTCCCCTCAGCCTCTCCCCGCCCCCCACTCCAACCCTCGCCACAGGGCACTGCAGCACCGCGGAAACGATATGCACAGTACACAAGCTGCAGGTCTTTCTAAATATATGCATATATGTGTTTTGAGCAACCTGCTGCACTGACTGTCAAGACACAATGCGGAGAAGATCCAATTTTTACTCGACCATATGTCTGTGGTTGATAAATATTTAAAGCAATGCTACTGCAACAAAAATGTATGTAAAAATACACAAATAGTGGTGCAGGAGAGGAAAACACAGTCTTATATTCCCTCACTGACAGAGAATTTGAAGGAAAAATGCAAAATATGTTTGCAGGATGGATACATTTTGCACATACTTCTGTTAGTTAGCAATGCAGCATTCGGACACAGAATGTCTCAGTGAGAAAGCGCTCCGTGAGATCTGTTGCCTCGCTCTTCTCTTTTGTATTGTTTGTTGTAAAGTGTCATAGACCAGTTGGATTGGTAAATATGAGCATGCTGTTTGCAGTTTACTTCACATCACTTTGAAGGTTTTTGAAATTACACGGTGTTACCGTACAAACTGACTGCCATTTGGCGCAGCTACTTTGAGAAGTTTATGAAGAAAACTCACATATTTGTCGATCATACATATATCTCTGTTTCTCAGCATCTTTCTCTCCCTCTGTTGCTGTTACACACACACACACACACACACACACACACACACACACACACACACACACACACACACACATAAAAGCGCTGTCTCTTCAGGGGGGTCTAGTTCCTCATAGTCAGCATTTTATCTGTTCACCCACACAGAGGCTGGCGCGAGTCCACTTCAGGTCCTGTCACTTCCAAATAGTGCTGTTACCTGCACACCATTGAACGGATCACTGCAGAGGCTGCAGACAGGAAAAAAAAAAATCTATTTTAATTCATTTGACTGTTAAAGCAGAACACACTTACTGTCCTGTGCAGAGCTACATTTTAAAAAATGGTCTAGCTGCCATTTAGAGAAGACATTATACTCGGTTATAAAACCCCTTCAGAGGATGAAGGGCCTAATCATTTGTAATAGCATTACAACATTAGTTGACAAACCCAAAATTAATACGTAGTATTGTGAAATAAACAGCAGTGGAAGAAGCACTGAGATCTTTAGTGTATGTAAAAGTAAGGAAGTATTATCAACAACACACACAGTAAAAGTATTCCCGTGATGAACTGGCGACTTGTCCAGTATGTACCTCTGGCCCAAAGCCAGCTGGAATCGAGTCCAGCCCCCTGTAACCATGATAAGAATAAGCAGTTACTGAAAACTGATGGATGGATACACATTAAAAGTATTCCTTCTGCAGAATGGCCCTTTATTTGGAGTATTACATATGATATCATTGTCGTATTATTGCTGACTATTATTGGTATTGATGTATTAACAGGTAAGCAGTATTTCAATGCTGAAGTGTGGAGGAATGCTTTATACACTGCAGGGTAGTTGATTCTATAACAATTCATTATATTTAATAAAGTTACAATATATTTTTTATGGAAGTAATTGTTGGCCATAGCTGTTAGCTGGGGCTACCACCATTATTCTCATCACTGATTAATCTGTGCAGAATTAGTTCATGAAAAATCATCAACAAAGTGTCAGAAAATAGTGAGTTAGTTATTATCGTATAAGACAAAGAAAAACAGAAAATAGCTGGAAAATGGAGCCAGAAAATGATTAAATATAATTAAAACGATTAATCAAGTTTCAGGTTTATTTATCATATGCAGGTGAACACAGGGTCAGCGGTACAATGAAATTAAAAGAGGAACCAGTGAGCTCAGTGTTAAGTGTGTAACAGATAGAGATGAGCTAAATAAGTAAAATACAAAAATACTATGAAAGTTTAGGTAAAAAAGTATAATATAAAAATATAAATCTGCATATAATACAAAAAAATACTAAAAATAGAATACACAATATACTGAAACAGATTATGAAATATATGTTTGAATCTACTATACATCAATTATTATCAATTATTAAAATAGTCTGCAATTAATTAATGAATAGATTGATCATCTGATAGGTTCAGTAAAAAAAGAGTTGAATATTTTCTTGTGAAATAGAGCCGCTGTGGCTCAGGAGGTAGAGCAGGTCATCCATTTAATGGCAGAGTTGGTGGGTTTATGTTAAAGTGTCCTTGAGCAAGGCGCTGTGATGGAAGGCGCTGCCATCAGTGTGTGCCTGTGAATGAGTGAACGAGAGGCAGAGTGGGTAACAGCAGTGTGTAACTGAAATGTAGTGGAGTGTAGGAGTATAAAATTCTGAAGTACCTCAAAACTTTAAATTACAGTACTTAAGATTGAAATCGCCACAGGACAGAAAGAGAAATATTGTCATCTCTTCTTTAAAAACCACAGACAGGCTCTCTCAGTTTGTCTTTTATCTCTCCGCTCGGACTCCTTTTTTTAAACCTGTTGCAATCGTAATCTCTGTGGATGAGTGTCATGATGTACACGACACCAACTGCTCACCCCTCAAGTCTTTTTCTGACAAGCTTGACATCATCTGCCATCACCCCCTTCTTCAGCCCTCCCCCATTCGTTCTACTAACATGATCAGTGTGTGTGTGTGTGTGTGTGTTGGTGTATTTTGTCTGGGTTTCACACGCGTGCACAGGTCTGCTTCGACAGCATCAAAGTTTTTCATATTTATTTCACTGTTTGCGTGAGAGAGAGAGCTCTGACTCATAGGTAACTATTCTAAAAGCAGCCTCCGCTACCTATATTAATGCAAATGTAGACAGCCCGATGAGTCAAATTTGTCACTTCCTCCTCTAATTCAATTTTCAATCTTGTCCCTGGAGGGTTCAGGACTCAGATTAGCCCAAGTGCTTTAGTCCTCCTGTTATTACCCCGGTCTCATCAATACACACTCAGCGCGCATTTAAGTAATCACAACGCCACAACAGCATGTAGGAGTTTAAGGGTTTCTCTCTCTCCGCAGTGATGGCTCCCATCACTCTCACACACTGCAAAAAAAGAAGAGATTAAAATCGTCTTATGAATATGTATTAGTAAAAAGTTTTAGATGTTCAAGCCTTCATCATTAGAGTGTCTTTGTCAAATATTTGTCCTTGCTGTCGCCTCACAATGATTAAATTATCCCGCGGGGTCTTGGGAATTGCTGAATAATAAAGAACTTTTTATCTCATCTGTTGTGCTAGGCTTGCACATGGTCTGACTCAGAAAGGTGGCAAAGTGAGTGATGTAGCAGTAAAGTGGGGGGTCTTATGCAGTACAGAGTTGGTGGACATGTGGTGCTCTCTCCATGTTACTGGAAAGTTTTCAATCTTGTAAGTGAACCTGAATGACAAGTAGACTTGTAGAGTGAAATGTAATTGCTGTAGGAGAGCTGGAAGTGATGCAGGTGTGTCCTTTGTAAAGGGCAGTATATGCACAGCCGGCGTGATACTGGATATTTTAGGCAGATAGTGCTATCATTTCAAACATAAACACAAAAAATGACAAACAGTCTTGTTGCAAATACATTCGATTTGTTTTTCAGCAGGCATTTTGGACATTTTACAATTTTAAAATCAAGCTGTCAGTGTTTTCTGGTGACAAAACATAGTTAAGCTGCTACTTATCAGCTAACATATACACAAATACTGATGTATCTGCAATAAGCTCTTGCCTACTGTGCATACAGCTTGTACATGTGAGGCGGCTGTGGCTCAGGAGGTAGAGCGGGTCCACTAATCAGGTAATTGGTGGTTTGATCCTCCTCCAGTGTGCATGTCGAAGTGTCCTTGGGAAAGACACTGAACCTCAAATTGCACCCATCGGTGTGTGAATGTGTATGAATGATTAGTTCCCAAGTTGCAGTTATCCTTGCATGTCATCCACTACAGTGTATAAATGTGTGTATGAATGATAGTATGTAGTGTAAAAGCCCCTTCAGTGGTCAGAAATAAAATAACTAGAAAAGGAGAATCCAATGAATTCAGATGTGACAAATAAAGGTTTTTCATCACACTGATGTAATCCAGTATTTTCATAGTTATCTAGTTTTTTGTCGACACTAGCCCAACACACCAAGAGATATCAAAGAGCTAAAGCTGCCACAGTATAAATATCTTTATATTGCACCTCTACAAATGATCATTGGCAGTATTGACATGACTTCTCATCATTATTGTGAAAATGCTGAAATAAAAGCTGAATGTAATAATCTAAACACATTATTTATCTCTAAATATGTACATGTAATGTGGGAGAAATGTTATTTTGTGAAATAGTAGAAGGTGTTTGTACTGCCGGCACTACTAAATGAGTTCACAATAATAGTGTGTATTTATCTGTTATCTCAGTAGAGATGGTCCATTGCCTCATATTCCCAGAATATCTAAATGTAAAAAAAGTCTCGGGCTGCAGTTTCTCACCAAATGCAAAGTCAGTATTTTTTTTTCCGCAAGGGACTTAATAGTTGAATTTATTTCTGGCAACTATGAGAATTATTGTTCAAATATTGAGGAGAAGAATGTTAGCTTCTGCTGCTTGCTCATCACCCCTCTACTCCACTAATGCTTCCTCTCCTTTTCATGGTGCTGGCCGTCCACTTGAATTAGTTGGGTGCATGTGAGTTGGATCATCTTTCAGTTTTTGACACCAGTTTATTTGTGATAAACACAACTTCTTCCCCTTGTGAAACAATTTTACACCAAACTGGAACATTACACTCAGCAGGCATGACTTTCTATGAAAAACCAGTCAATAGCAGCCAGTGGGAGGCAGGAGTTGAACTGGTGTAGAGGGCTGTGATGTGGGAGGTAAACTGACTAATGTCGATACAGAAGTTGGTCATGTGGGAGGTAAACTGGTTACAGATAACAGCTCATTTAACCCACAGGGTCCCACCTGCTGCTCTCCCAGGGGGCCGTGCTCCAGATGGCCAGTGATTGCTTTCATACAGGCCAAAGACAGAAACACTAACAGGCCCCGCTTATACTCGTAGTGGGTGTTTGGTACTGGTTGTGGGTTTGTGTGCGTGTATACTGTATGTGTGGGTGTATGAAAATTCACTTGCAAACGCACAAGATTCAGGATGAAAGTTGTAATTCAGTGTAGATTTTAATATCCCTGCAGAGATGATAAACTGTAGACCAGTAACTGACAGGAAAACCAACAGTATCTGTCACTTTTCTCCATGCATTGCTTTATTGGGCAAGATCTGTAGAAGTTTACAGTTTCAGGAAATTTAGGAAATACTAACATGACCATAGTGGAACTCTTTCTGGTGAAGAAGATGTGGCAGTAATAATAATAATAACAAAGTTTATGTTTATTAACCAAAATAACAACAAACTTAAATTGGCATAACTTGACAAACTAATGAAACTATATGATATGTAACGAGATGAGATAATAATGAAACATGATAATAAATAGTGAGATGGTCAACAGAAAATATTGGAGCCTGTCACCCTCTTTGTCTAACCACAAAGCGCACAGGTAAAAACAAGGTGTAACCACAACCACACACTCTATGCCAATTACCATAAATAAAGGCGATCTACAAAACGTGTGTGATCGAAACAAATAACGCAAACTATATACGCACGTTTTGGCTCCTACAAGCACCTTTCAAAACACAGTTACAAAGTACTTTACAATAAAGCATAACATCCATTTGTGGAAGACAGTTTAGCAAGTTTCCACCATTCTGGAAGTGATGGGTCACAGCTTAGATAGATTTGGGTATCGTCTGCGTAAAAATGGACCAAGTGGGAGCATTTAAATGGAAAACAGAAATGGACCTAGCACTGAGCCCTGGGGCACCCCACGGTGAACAACAACAGATAACCTGGCATCAGCAATTCCAATGCAGTAACGCCTGTCTTTTAGGTATGACCTAAACCATTTGAGAGTAGCCTGTAAACAGTTGTCATTTGGGGGGTTTTAGGTTCTGTGTAGATGCTTTTTGTATTGAATTTGGCAGTTTTACTTGCAAAATTGAGAGTCTTACTCATTAAAAGCTTGCTGAAATACCACAAAAGCACAACAGCAGTCCCTGGAGGGGACACAACATCCTTTGTTTGGCTCTGACAGGAGATCTTTGCTGCTCTCTTTCCCTGTTTCACACATCACTTTCCAAAAATGGCAAAAAGCCAAAAATAAGCAAGAATATGTAATTACTAGAAATTTCAAAATTACATTGTTGGCACATTTTAATGCCTTACTGAGTTTTTAAAATAATGCTGACCAGCTTGGTGTGAAGGTTGTGTTGTCTTTGCATTAAAAAAACACAAAGCTGAGATGAATACTTCATTTTTTCCATTGCAGCTTTTAGACTCAACAGAATCCACTTCATAAATAGCTCCAAATAAATGCAGACAGATGGCTTGAAGGCAAACATTGTCAACATGAGAATCTGCCAAAGTTCTATTTTATACATTTATTTTTATGTAAGAGAGACAAGAAGATCCACATTTAGGACAAAGTGATAAATAGGTAAAATGACTGAAGAGCCTGAATAGTATCAGTTTTCACTGTGCAACTGATTATATTCTTTGTTTTCCCCGATATTAACATGCCACACATGCAAACTGCTGCTGCTCTGCATCCACCGATTTGCTTTAATTGACAGTGGCAAAATTTCTCATTCCACTGACATGTTTATGCATGTCCACACAGCAGCTGTTAGTGTTTGTCAGCACCTATTGGCTGATTCCTCTGAGATTTCACTGTGCGGCTTATAACCGAGGCTGCCATCTAAGTGTGATGTATAGCTTGTGTTTTGCTTAAATGCCTCACAGCAGGTTGGAGGTTAAAGTGGAGAGAGATGAGCATCCTGACAGCATGGTCCTCCCTTTGCTCGTCAGACTGAACCTATACGGCTGCTCCGCTTTCCCTCTGCACCTCCTGTTCATGCGGGCAGAAAGAGCAAGTCTGGTGGAGTCGTGATGCCCATCTCAATGAGGGGAGGGGGGGGAGAGGAATTGGAGTGGGACAAAAGGGAGGCGGTGCGCAGAGCAATGGAGGAGAGATGTTGCAAGTTGTAGCATACAGAAAAACCAAGAGACGTTATCAAAAAATAAAGAGTAAAAAGGGAAAAGAGCAGTGAGCCTGGAGGAGTCGTGATGTGCATCTTAATGCTGCATGCTCAGATTTGAGAGGGGGAAGTAAAAATAAAATGTTTGAGTCATGTTCCTGTCACCAGTGCTGCAAAACTGTAGAGAAATGTGCCTTAACTAGAATTTTACATGTAGTACATGGATGTATTACTGTTCATTTTACTATATAGTCATGTTTCAGTTAGCCTTGCAAAGTAGCCAGTTGTAACGCAACCTTGTGATTTCTCAGCACAAATCAGGAAGCAGGGTTGCATTACTTGCTTGACCAGACTGCCTGTGCACAAAATCTACATCAGCAGGAAGGGAAAAAAAAAAATGAAGTGAATGACCTTCAAATACCAATTCAGACAAGACCCAGTTGTAAGCATGAGCTTTTAACAAGCTTTTATTAAAAGTCAGGGCCAGATATGGCTGCCAGTGGATTGTCATCTCGATTTGGTGTTGGGAGTAGATGCAGTCTTCTGTTTTGTCATGATCACTTCTCCGCTTGACACAAGAGTCTGCCGATTTGAGGAACTTTTACTCACTGCAGCTCTTCCTGCAAGAGGATGGAAAGCACACCTGTCACCCTCAGATTTGACAAGTTTTAGCAGTTGACAGACACTTATCAGATAAGCAATTTGTTAAGTAAAAACACTGCCTGGTTCTCCAGTCTGAGGATTTGCTTCTTGTTGGAATGTTTTCCATCTTATAGAATATAGGATGTAGCCTTTAGATGAACCATGTAACCTATGACCTGTAGGTCATGGTCAAGGCGTCCTGTCTGGACAAGCAAACCTAGTATGGAACTGGCTTAGAGCGGTATCCCAAAATGATACATGATAGTAAAACACTGTATAAAAGCCAGTAATAATGCATTCTTTGTTCAGTCCTAAATCGCATGCAAGGATGGATACAAGCTCGTATTAAAATGCCTTGAATGTCTCTTAATTGACACATCTACTACAAAGAAATCATTACACGTCTGATAAAGTCATGGCATCTGCAGATACCTCATCTAATAATTGATTTTTAACCTACCAAATTTCAAATTCATATACTGACTGTGTGGAATTTATGTAAAGGTAACACAAGGACAGGGACTGTGGTGCCAACAACCTATTTGGCAGCCTGCCATGGCTTAATGAAGCTCATAGCTGGAACACTGAATTTAATGACTGATGACGAAACCATTGTCTCAGGCATTGTTTGACATTTATGGACTAAATTATATATAAAATTAGTAGCCATATTTAACTGTTAAGAGCTACTCACGTTGCCGGTGGCATGGCTGCTCACAAGAGTTTGCGCTACTGGGATAACACACTGCTGTAGCACAATGGATGTACACCTGTAAGAGTTAAAGTGTCAGATTTGGTCAGGGAAACTACAATGTGTGTGTCACTTAAGAACTAATGTGAACTATACCGAATCTTTGTGAGTATTGTAGGTGTTTTGATCCACAAACGTAAACATTTTAATAATGAAACGTTTGTAGTGCGTTGGGTAAGGGAGCCCAGAGGAGCCGCCCACAGGAACCACTGTGGACAAGTAACGGTCATCTTGGTAGGGACACCTGGAGCCAAAGAGAGCTCATGTTTAACAGATTACAAACTGAAATTTACACAATATAATTAAATGCATGTTTTTATATACCCGTCAACCAGAAGGTCCCACTGTGGCAGGCTGTTAGGACTGGGGGTGGAAGTGGCCCAGCAGTGCTCCAGGTTCAGGATGATGTTTGGATCAGACCTCTCCAGGATGTTCACTTCAACATAGACTGGTTCCCTCAGCACTTTAGTGATCGGGTAGTCTTCTGGAGTGTAGAAGGAGCTATACGCTGCCTCTTCTGCAAATAACAGTTTTAGTGTGCACAAAAATTCTGCACTAGCTGACATCTTTATACGGCTCCTGTGCTGCTCACCTTCCACACAACCCTTTGAGTGACACTGTCCGTTGCCGATTTTCAGCTCCACTCTGAGGAGTCCCGCAGCAGCGACGGGCACAGGTGGAGGAACGCCGTTCACCTCCATGACAAGAGCCTCCACCACTGTGGCAGAATAGCGACACTGGAATAATAACCTGTTGGGAGAGAGCAGAGGCTTTTACCTCTCAGGAAACCTCAGTGGGTCACAAAAGCAATCAGGGAGATCGATTTTACAGAAACTCACTCAAAATGGCTGTCCCTGGTGATTGCTCCTCGGGGGCCAAGTCCCACTTCATACGAGGAAGACATGTGGTTCTCATACACCACGTAACCCTCTTCCTCCTGCAGGCAGTGTGCTCAAATGATGATTTACAAAGCAAAACAGACGTTTGTTTCAAGCTTCAAAATGTGAGAAGAGAACTTTAGGTTTATGTCAGCAAATTGACCATTTAGTCATCATGGGCTGGCTCAAGTTAGCATTTATAGCATAAATATTTAGTCACAGGGTTTGAACCATGATCAGGTTGTTGCATGATAGCTAAAGCAAAGATTAACCACCTTAAATGTAGTACCACATGCAGTCACAGGGAACTGAAAGATGGCAAAAGCAGAGGTGAAGTCGACCGGGGTACAGGAGGGGTCGTTTGTTTCTAGCAGGCTGACTGAATCCACATCTATGTGGGGCACAGTGGCAGCACGAGCTACGACCACCACAAACTGGCCATCCCTGGTACACTGCACAGTCACTGCATGAGAAAAAAAATAAATAAATCTCTTTTGTAGTAGATATTTTAACACTCAGTGTGGAGCATTTGCATGAGAAGCACTAGATACTACTCTAGAGAGTACAGATACCTGCTTTCCCATAGTAGCACTGCCACCCATCAAAGCAGCAGTTTATGTTTTCACACTGCTCGGCAGTGATATCTTGAGGCCCACACTGGATCCTCTCACCCCCGTCCACCTGGCATTTATCAAAGGGAGCTGCAGGTGGAGGGACCTTCGGCTGTTGCGGAGGGAGTTGAGAAGGATGAGGAGGTTGGTGCTTCTGCACAGGCAGCATCCAAGGACGTTGCGCAGTAACATCACAAGCCAAAACAACAACCACCACAACAACACCAAACAGACACTTGAAAAGCTCCATTATGGTATTAGTAACTACACACTGGCCAAAACTGCAACAACTGCACATACGCCTCAGCCACAGGCTTTATACATGATTGATTGCGTGTAGTTTGCTAAGCACTCCGCCTCTCATCGTTAGGAGTCAACAGTGTGGCAGCCCTGCAGAGTTAATCAGCTGGGAGCTGACAGGTGGAGCTTATTGTCTGCTCATCTGTCTGAAAAGAAGTCATTACAGACCGTTGAGTCAAAGCTGAGTAGATTTCTTTTTCCTAAAAGAGACTTGAGAAGAGTCTGGCGAGAAAAGAGTTGCAGGCAGTGAATTTTCTGACACCAGCCCCGAGTTTGAACCTTGGTGTGTTTACAGAGGCTGAGTAGCTTTACTGTGACCCAGCTGTATATTTTCTTAAGTGAAAAACTTACTGCCTCCCACTGACATTTCTTTCACTGCCTCCCACTTGCACCACCTGTATAATAGCTGTCTTTTTCTGTCTTTCATATACACAGATGTATGGGCGGTACACCCAGGAGCTGGGGGTGTATGCCAAGGAGGAAGCGGCCCGCCTACGAGATGGAGGAGTGCGGGATGGTGGAGGACTGCGGAGGAACACCAGTGTTCGTAGTCGTGCTGCAGATCTGCTGGAGTACGAGAAAGACCCTTGTGCAAAGTGCCATTGTAAGTGATGATCGTGCAACAAGGCCTGAAATCTCTCTTCAGAGTGTGCTTGCAGGGACAAAATGTGCAGGTAGTGTAGTGCTCTGACATGTTGTGAAGGTCAGACCAGAGTGGTGTTCGGTGCTCATAAACAAAGTGGATCTGATGTGTGTGTGTGTGTGTGTGTGTGTGTGTAGTGTGTGCGCAGCAGATTGTGACGCTCCACCGAGTGTGAAAGTTGTGTGAAAACACTGACTTCTTAAAATCCAGCAGAGCAGGTACCTTACACAAGGGAGCACAAGACGATTCAATGTGGCTGATCGGAGCAATGACCTCCAGCCAACAAGGGCTGTCTCAATGTCAGACCAAGACAGCCCCCTCTGCTGGCTGCCAGTGGCCCACCGTGTACACATCTGTGTGTGTAGGTGTGTGTGTGTGTGTGTGTGTGTGTGTGTGTGTGTGTGTGTGTGTGTGTGTTTGTGTGAGCAGAACTCTGATCTGAACTGTCAGATTATTTTATGTCTCGTCTTCCCAGATGACTGCAGATAAGGGAGTGGCACGAGAAGAGAGCTCCACTTCAGACTGATGTACTCAACAATAACAGAGTGATAGATACGTGCTGCATCCTCCAAATGTGTTTGCTTTTTATTTGTTCTTCACTTAAACCTTCATCTGTGCATGTTTCTGCAATCAAAGGGAATTTTTTTCAAGTCAACAGAGCAGCAATGCATTTCTTAAAGAGTCAGTTCACTCAAATTGAAACATTAGAACAACTCCTCGCTGTGGAAATAGTCCCTTAACAAACGATTCACACACTAACATGGACACTATTTTTGGAAAGACACATTGTCACTTGACACATGTTACAAATTCTCTTCACCTGCATTGTATTGATGTGGTGGATGAAACTTAGAGATATATATCCATCTATTTTCCATAACTGTTTATCCTCATAAGGGTCACGGGGCGGGCTGGAGAGGATCCCAGCTGACATTGAATTAGAGGCGGGGTGCACCTTAGACAAGTTGCCAGTTCATCACAGGGCCGACACAAAGAGACAAACAACCATTCGCGCTCACATTCAGAGATGTATATTTTAAAAACCTAATTCAATAAAACCAAATTATCCACCTAGAGGAGAAAATATGTTGGGTGTGTGCTATTTTGGTAAGAGCTGAAATGTGTAGTCGATAGACAAAAAATTAAAATTAAAAAATCATTTGTTACTGAATAAGCAAAAATTGCAAAGGTTCACTGGTTTTAGCTTCTTGAATGTGATAATTTGCTGGTTTTGTCCTCTATGATATTAAACTAAATGTCTTTTGATTTTAAACTATTAAATCCACTTAAAAATCCTAAAAATACAGGGCCCCTGGTAGCTTACCTGGTAGAACATGCACCCCATGAACAAATTTACGCAGTGGCACGGGGTTTGTTTCTGATCTTTGTTTTTAAGTTTTCTTCAGTATCAGAAAAATCCAGAGATAATTGTTTGTACGTCAGTAGGTACGTTGCAAACTGGAACTGCTATTAGCTAATTCGGCATATTTTTAATGGTGCCAATTTGCCAGAATGTGAGCAAAATGAGGCTAAAAAGACGGCTTAAGTTTTAACCCACAGTGCCACTCACTGAATCCACGGTGACGTTATACTTCCTGTTTACACCCTCCCAAATTATGCGTCATGTTGTCATGTTTAAAGGCCTTGTTATGGACTGAATGATTAATTGAGGGGAAAAAAATAATGATTGTTACGTGCACACACAGATGTGATTGAACAGACTCTTTAGATTAGAAAATTTAATGCATAAAGTCTTATTACATATTTGATCATTTCAGTAAAAGTGAGAAAATGAAAAAAGATGAGAAAGGCAGAGCGTTTGTTTTCACATGTGCTTGCACAAGTGAGCCGATGTGGCTGTTTTCCAGGATCCGTCTCCGCCTCTTTGCCCTTGTGACTAGTGATCTGATTAAAGCTCAATAGATTGCACCATAGGTGAAAGCTACACTATATCAGCCCGGCCTCGCTCGCTGTAATGGAAGCCATTTAAAACAATCACTCTCAGATCAGGAGCCAGTCGGAGTGATTTGTGCGCTCGCTGTCTGTGCGCCGTGTGTGCTCATAGATCAGGAGGTGTTTGTATTTTTAGACTTGTCTTCAGATAGACGCTAAGGCTGGACAGGTTCTGTTGTTGCCCTGTTAAGTAATGTGTAAGGAGAGAGGCTTCGGATTTGGTGGGAGTTTTTAGTGTTTTCCTCTTATGTATCTGTGTGGGAACATCATCATCTGTGGGTGATGGACTACGAGTGTGTGCCTCGGTTCAGATCAGTAACTGGAGCCGCAGCTTTTGAACAAGGCAGCCTACACTTGCTGCCAAAGGCTCTGCTGTCGGTCGTGATGGAGAGCTAAAAACATGCACTGCCTCACTGTGTTTATTTTGACTCACAGAGTGAATCTTCCTGCAGTTTTCTAGCTGACGTTAGTCGCTCAGGTGACAAAATCTCCAGTATTTTTAGTGTTATTCTTGATTGGCTTCAGGTGATGCAATACAGGACTAACAGAGGTGGAGAAAATATCTGGCGTTGGGTGTGTGTTTTTTTTTTTTATGATGAGATCAGGAGAAGACATCTGTGAACGCTACTGAGCCTGCGGATGTGAGCTCGAGCCAAGATGCACACGGAAGTATGTGGCTTTGCAGGTGCCAGACAAGATATCCGTGTGTGTGTGAGAGTGAGAGAGAGAAGAGAGAGGAATAATGAAAGAGGAGCTGTGGGAATTTAAATTTCTGCAGCTTCTTCCACACGTGAATGTCCAATGAACTGAAATAAAAATTATGGATCCTGTTAGGTTCACAGCAGTTTAATCTTTAGATATTTCTCTCTCTTTTTTACTTGCCGTTTGACCACTGTGTGACGAGTGTGTCAGCACATGGGAGTGTTTGTGTATACGTTGCCATCCAGCAGAAGGCCTGGTTGCAGGACACCTTGCCCCGTCATGCACACTGTTGTTCTCTGGAGACTCAGCATCCCCCCGTGACCTGAATCCTGCACCAGAAAGACTGCTGCTATTTATTGTATTGTCTATTGTGTCTATGTGGAAGCAAGGTCATTCAAACAAGAACATTTTGTGAACATGATCATGAAGAACATGAACATGAGTTTGTCCTTATTATTATAAACACATTGAACAAACAGCAGTCACAGATTTGATTAACAGTAGAAAAAAAAGAACACAGAGTTACATCAATTAATGGATAACAAAAATAAGATAACCAAAGAGAGATTTGTGTTCCATTTTATACATTCCTTTGATTTTATAAATGGTTTGGGGGGTGTTGGTTAGCTCAGTGGGTAGATGTACAAAGGCTCAGTCCTTGCCGCAGCGGCCCAGGGTTCGAATCTGACCTGTGGCCCTTTGCTGCATGTCATTATCCATCTCTCGCTCCACATTCCTGTCACTCTTCACCTGTCTGTATCCATTAAAGCTTGAAAAGGCCCAAAAATATCTTTAAAAAAAGAAAAAAATGATTTGGAGTAATTCTTTCATTTTTAAACCTTTGAAACAAGTAAAATATCCAGACAGAAGAGTTTTAAAAGTAGACAGATATAGTGATAAGTAGAAATATTTTTCTCTCTTATTATCAAAAGATCCCATGAAAACAAAACCAACAATGTGTTAATCCCTCTCTGAATTTTTTCTTACTTCCTGTATTCATGGACTAAACTATTGTACTCTACCTGTTGTGTTCTGGCTGTTTATTTCATGTACCCAAATGTAAATGTAAATCTGTATGTGCCTCCCAATTTACGCTGCAAAATAGTGGCACCAAGAAGTTTCCTTTTGGTTTTGTCCGATAATTTGAGAGAGATGGAGAGAGCATTGGTTAAGAGACATAGACGGTGAATGAGTGTGAGGGAGCACCGGCATCAATAAAGCCAGTTAATCAGCCAATTAGAGTTATTTCCCGATTGTTTCACAGTGGTCACATTCAGCACACGTAGACACACCTCCAGCAGCCCCTCGCACACCGCCGGACAACCCTGTTTGTTGCGATTCACCACGGTGCTGCATTCTGTCTGAATGCAACTTTTACAACTGGTCACAAATATATAATTTCATTAAACAGCTGAGCACTGCAGTTTTTGGCAAACATTACTCAAACAGGAGTAAATAGTGCATTTGTTGAGGACTATTTTCAGCTGTGTATCAATACATATTTGTTGTACAAATGTGTATTTATGGCAGGTGTATTTGTACGTGTATGCTGTATACTTAAGTGACCATGTTCACTGTATGTTACCAGAGTTGCAATGATTAGTCGATTAATGAGATCGACAGAAATAAATCAGAAGTAATTAATTTTACAAGCAAAAATGTCATTTCATCTTCTCAAAAGGGAGATTTTGATGTTTGAAAATTGAATATCTTCTTTTTGGGCTTTTGAAGCGACAAAAAAAGTGACATTTATTGATATCACCTTGAGCTCTAGAAAATTGTGACAGGTCATTTTCAGTGTTTTCTGAGCTTTCCGATTAGTTAAGAAAGAGAGTCTTTAGAGCTTTTTCACTGAAAGCAGCTGATGTTAGGAGGTGAGACTGAGCCAAAACAGTAGAGTTGTGGACCGGGCAGCTAAGCAATGAGCTCAAACTCGCTGTAAAGCTCCATAAAGCCGAGGGCAGGTGGTAAATTTCTTTTTTTTCTCTACACATTCTTTCACATTCTCATTTACCTTTATAACATTGATGTTATAAAGGTATTGATTCTAGTCGATTTAGAGCAGAAGATAAACTCATAATAGTTTTGGTTGAAGTGTGTCAGAGATTTGTGATTCAGTTTTATCACACTGCTCCCCACACATTATATCCCTCCAGCAGTTTGGGGACAAAATAGCATCTGGCAATACTGCATTGGATGGATTTTTGCACCCGCTGGCCACTGGACCAAAAATATCCCCAAAATCAACCGACAGACATCAACCGAGTCTTCACACCCAGTTTTTTCCTGTGATGTACTGCAAAAGGTTTAATGTTTCCAAGAAATTGTGTTTATTTATAACTCATTTGCAACAGCACGTACGTGTTAATGATGTGATAATGAGGAAATGTTACTAATTAAAATATCTGGCAAGTTCCAAAAGTATTGCTACTGATCAGTAAAATGTTCATGAACAATATCTAATTACTGCAAATCAAATTAGATAAGTGATGGTGATGGTGCAGCGGTGTAGCTCATTAATGTGTTTTTATGGAGGTTTATGACACAGGGGAGTTCTGTCTGGCTTTGACTAGGCAGGAAATGCTCACAGTATTTAGTCGGATTAACTCATTGTTGGTTTTGTTCTTTTAATGTACAAAAAGAGAAATCACCAACTGTCTCTTCCCTGTGTCATCCACACATCTGTTGCTCTCTTGGTTTCGCCTAATCGTTTTCTCAGTGGCAAACGTCATTACAATACACGAGTGTATGTGAAGACTGTAGCGTTTTTAAGAAAATATAGATCTGGTAAATGTGTTAGTAGCACATTTTTAGCTTCTCGAGGGACGGGCACATCTATGAATGCTCTGAATGTTGAAGTGAATTCCAGGCTTTGGCAATGTCCGCAGACAAGAAAAGAAGAAATGAGTCCAGTGATGCTTCTTTTAGCTGACCTAGCTCAGAGTTATAGATTATAATGTAATGGTAGCATTTATAACTGTGACCTAGCTTTGTTTTGTCTCATGTTTGAGGTGTAATAAGATAAAGTGATGCTCTCAGTCTTAACACATAATAACCTCTTTTAGTTTATTATTATTCTTTCACAGCTACCTCTCGCCTGGTGAACGGATAACATCTCTCTGTCCGACTCGACTCATTGTGTTTATAATTTTTCCATTCTTCTTTAGTGTTTATGTGAAACTGGATCCTAGTCATCAGATGATGTCCTGCCATGATAAACCCTTGTTGATGCTTTTATTTTCACCATGTTGGTCTTTTCTCAGGTATCATCCCCCAAAATCTGTCAGGAAACATCAGCTAATGCAGAATGATGCAGCTCCGTGTTTCTCAGACTTTTTACACCACGTACCACCTCAGAAAATATTCGTCTCTCCAAGTACAAACTTTTTTGACAGACATTGAAATCCAGCAGTGTAGAATGACCGTGATCAGCTAGAGATAGTTCACATAGGAAGCAGGTTTATTCCTAAGAGGAAGATTATTTATTGTTTGCTGTTGTTGAATCCTGAGCAGAACCAGAGCTTATTTAGTGTTAAAGGGATTCTCCTGATCCTAATTCCTAATATTTCCTGTTTGGAGCCACAATTGCAGAGGTTTTGAACCATTCATTTCACCTCCCCTTACTGTCTCACATCAGATTTTAGTAATCATGGATGTATGCACCATGTGAATCAACGTGTCTACGTGTCAGGCTCAACAAGATATCTCAGGAAATTACCACCAGTGTTACTCGTACCGCAATTTGAGAACCATTGATGTAGCTAGAATAGAACAGACATCCACTTTTTTACCATTTTGTCACAAAGAAAAGAAAAAAAGAAACAACTCTTGACTTTGATTTGATGTTTAAATCCTGGCTAAAAAATGATGTCCTTCATGGCCTTTGATGGAATCTTATAGACCCTCTCCAGCCGTGTTTTAAGACATAGGGATACTCTTTTTTTTAAAAAATCATAATATGTGCCAGTTGTGTTACTGTGCTTCTCCTCTTCCCGCATTGTAAAACTCTGCCAGTATTTTTCATTTCACATCTTTAACTGTTGGACACAAGATGTCTCTTACTTCACTGAAAAGTCTCAGCGTGTTTGTGCTCATATAGGAGTTCAACTCAAGTTCAAGGTGAGCACAGAGAAACCTTCCCTCCTCAGCAGATGAATGTGAAAACATCCCTTTAATGTCAAACTCTGCACATACATCAATCTGCATGGTGAAGCTCAAACATTCGAGTGAAGTCACATTAAATACAACACATGACTGAGTGGAGGGGGACTCTTTCCTATTTTTCCTTTTAAATTTATCAAAAATATAAGTTATAAAGTATTAATTGCCACAAATCCTTCAATCGTCCATTCATTCCTGTCTCCTCTGTCATATTCACTTTGTTCTTTTCCTTCCTCTCTGACGCCGCTGATTATTTTCAGTCTCACATCATCAAATATCTCTTTTCACACCGTGAAGATTCATTTCAGAGTTTGTTGTTTTTTTAACGTTCTCTCCGTGTGTCCCTCAGTGTGTGCGTCTCGCTGCCAGAAGTTCCTGATCTCACGGGTTGGGGAGGACTGGATCTTCCTCATTCTGCTGGGTCTGCTCATGGCTCTGGTCAGCTGGGTTATGGACTATGCCATCGCTTTCTGCCAAGAAGGTAAGAGAAGAGACAGAGAGCCAGAAAGAGAGAGGAAAGTGTTGCAAAGAGAGATGGATAGACAGACAGTGAATAATGGACTGGTCTCACAGGGGCAGCAAAGTTGTAAAATTGTTAATCCATGAGGAGTCGTGTTTTATAATGAATGATCAGGTTTGGTATGAAGTAGATGGTAAAATATTAATACAAATTGACCATTAGTCTGCTACCAAGTTATATTGATCTTGAACTGAAGCTAACAAAGTGGCTTTCATTAATATTTAAAGGATCAATAAATACGGTTTGTCCTCCCACAAAGTATCAAATGAACCATTTTTAAGACTTGAATTAATTCAGCTGCTGATTTAAGATTTTCAAAACTAATTTAACTATAAAGAAAAATGATGAATAATAAAATCTCTGAAGTTGTTTTACCCTTTAACCTTTTCAGATAGCCTTTTAGTTTAGTTTTAAATAAAATACAAATAAATAATGGAAATACCACAGCGCCACAACTGTGAGTCTTTGAAGAGAATGTACACCCATGAATATATTTGTCTGTTTGAACAAATTCAAGCTGTTTTTCACTGCGTGTAGTGTTTTGTTCAGATGTGTGCTACAGAGATAAATGGTAACAAGAGACAAGAGAGATTTTTTTCCCTCCATTCTTGTAGAGATTAAGAGCACTTTTTACATCCAGACAAGCATCAGCTAAATCTGAAAACACAGGAAAACAACAAGACTGTTCATCCCAAAGAAAATCTGGCAAAGAGCGGTTACTCTGCAAAGTTTTATCTGGTTAGACTTCAGTTTAGTCCCCTGTGATCACCTGCACTGTATTTTAATGCAGCTAAACTTGTGATCTTCTCGTCGTTCTCATCTATATATTTATCTGTTGTCCAACCAGTGAGCGTAAAATGATTGTTTGCTTGTGGCTCAGAAATGCTGCTAGTTTACCAGGCGAAGGCATCTCTCAATTTTACTCCAACACCAATACAAACCTCACTTTTTTTTTTTCAAATTTGAGTTACTCGTATTTTTTCATTGTTACACTTTTCTACTACAATTCAGACTTTTTACTCTTTACTACATTCATTTGACAGCCATAGTTCCTAGTTATTTTTACAAGTTTTTACATAAAAACATAATACGTTTATAAAAACAATGAATACTTACTGATTTAAAGCCCAAAGATGTAAAATGATCCAGTATTTCACATAAAAGCAAACAATAGAAGGAAAAACAACAAAAACACACACAGAGTTATATAGTAAATGGACTGTACTTACAGTATATAGCACTTTTCTAGTCTTCTGACCAGTCAAGGTGCTTTTACACTACTTATCACATTCACCCATTCACCCACACATTCATACACTTATGGCATTGGCTACCATGCAAGGCCATGCTCATCAAAAGGGAGCTAATTCATTCACACACATTCACACCCCAGTGGCCCGGCATTCGGGAGCAATTTGGGGTTCAGTATCTTGCCCAAGGACACGTCAGCATGCAGAGTGGAAGAGCCGGGAATTGACTTCTGGTTAATAGGGGGCCGCTCTACCTCCAGAGCCCCAAATAGTACAAATCTCTGTTGAAGAACTTGTTTTTTTCTTCTTTCCTACCTCATTAATCATCTGTCGACCCCTCAGATTTATGTTGTGACCCTTCTTCAAGGTTGTGCACACTGGACTGAACTACCAACTGTGTGAAAAATAGTTAAAACTAACTTCACCTCAACCAGCTGCAATAGTCATATCATAGTCATATGATAGTCATATGTCATATGATATTATACTGTAATATACTTTAACATTTGAGGCTTTAAGTGTATCTTTTTGATATAGATTTAACTGCTAATAACAATACTTTTTTACATTAAGTAGGATTTTGAATACAGGGGTGATTTTATGTTGTTGTGTTGGTACTTTTACTTAACTGAAAGGTCTGAGCATTTCCTCCCGCACTGTGCTGTTTTCTAATTTATCCTCTTAGGAGAGTGTTTTAGAAACTCTCTGCTGTTAGGTATCAAAAATGGCGGCATAATGTGGATGGGGAGCAAAAACGAGAGAATGGTAAATTTGATAGTAAGAGAGCTAAATAATAAATGAGGAGGTGGAGGCGACTGAACTGCTAAAAGATGAAGAAAGATGCGGTGGTGAAGAAAAAACAGAGGGAAGTTTAATGAAGAGGAGAGGAATCAGGTGACACATCTTGATCGATGAGGAAAACTTGTCGTGCTTTAGGTTCCTGCTGCATTATACTAAGATGAAGTTGTGTGTTTGTGCGTGTGTGTGTGCAGCACAGAAGTGGATGTATGGTGGACTGGACAGTAACCTGCTTCTGCAGTACATCGCCTGGGTCACCTACCCTGTAGTGCTCATCACTTTCTCAGCAGGATTCACACAGATCCTGGCGCCTCAGGCTGTGGGTAAGACACACACACATATTTATGCATTTATACACAAACATATGGATTCATATCCTCAATTCACGGTCACATTTCTGTGTGTGAATAATGTAATTGGCTCCATAATGAACCATAAGGCCTCCAAGGACATGTTCTGTGTGTCTCTTAGTGGTCACGTCTGCAGGAGATCCATAAAATATTCCTCTGATGCAATGTGCATACAGAAAACTATATGAATATCAATCAGCTTTTCCTCTCACCCACCCTCCCCCCCGCTCTTCATTTATTCTCTGCATCCCTCTCTCTCTCTCTCTCTCTCTCTCTCTCTGTAATTGCTTTCTTTCAACTCATCTTTTCTCTCCACTCCATCATCCCACCGGGCATCTCATTCTTTTCATTTTCCAGGTTCAGGTATCCCTGAGATGAAGACCATCCTGAGGGGGGTGGTCCTGAAGGAGTACCTGACTTTTAAGACATTTGTGGCCAAAGTCATTGGTCTGACCTGCGCTCTGGGCAGTGGGATGCCTCTGGGGAAGGAGGTAGAGGTTTAATTTTTCCTTCATCTCCTCCCATCACAGTCTTCTCGGCTGTTACAAATTACACATGACGGAGTGCTTGACAGTTTTTGAAGTTTCCTGTTGGGAGGATATAATAATCTTGCCTCTTCGAGTCTCATTAAAGTCATGCCTGGGAAAATAAATAAGTGATTTACTGCTAATGACGCCTGCATTTCTCATATGGATCAGAGGTGTTATAAAGTAGTTCGAATCTGAATCCGAGCAGGGTTTAATCTCGCAAGATTTTTGAATAATGCCCCTGAACTTGAGTGCATCATGTTCCACTCAGTGATAAAATGAGCTTTCATTCATATCCTGTCTACTAACATCCTAATCCGTCTCCATCCTCTCTCTCAGGGACCGTTTGTTCATGTTGCCAGTCTGTGCGCCGCTCTCCTGAGTAAATTCATGGCTGCTCTGTTTGGTGGGATTTTCATGATGAGAATGGTAACTATGCTAAAAAAAAAAAAGGAACCGCCGGACACACCGTTGCACACATTCAGACTTGTTTTTGAGTTCTGAAACCTTTGAGGACTTTCACGGATTATGTTTCTAACCCCTTAATTAACACTGATCAGCCATAACATCATGACCACCTGCCTGATATTGTGTAGATCCCCCTTTTGCCACCTTAACAGCCCTGACCCGTCGAGGCATGGACCTCTGAAGGTGTGCTGTGGTATCTGGCACCAAGACATCAGCAGCAGATCCTTTAAATTCTGTGTAAAGTAAGAATAAATATGTGTTCTGAGTTTGTGAGACCAAAGGAGAAAGTGTTATTAACCACCCAGTCAAATTTGAATGATTAAAAATATTGACTAGTTTATGAAATTAGGTGTCAAAATCAGGTAAAAATTAGCAGTAATCTCAGCTCCAGGTCTGATCCAGTCGATTGGATTGAGATCTGGGGAAATTGGAGGCCATGTCAACACTTGTCAACACACAACGCATGCTTGTATTCCTCAAACTTGTGGCAGGGCACATCATCCTGCTGAATGAGGTCACTGCCATCAGCCCCATACGCAACAAACTGCAACACTGTGTGTTTTGACACTTTTCTATCAGAACCAGCATTAACTTTTGCAGCAATTTGAGCTAAAGTAGCTCGTCTGTTGGACCAGCCATTGCTCCCCACATGCATCATTGAGGCTTGGATGCCCGTTACCCTGTCATTGGGTCACTGCTTTTCCTTCCTTGAACCACTTTTGATAGGTATTGACCACTTCAGACTGGGAACACCCCAGAAGAGCTGCAGTTTTGAAGATGCTCTGACCCAGTCGTGACCCAGACATTTTTTCCTGCTTCTAACATCAACTTTGAGGACAAAACATTCACTTACTGCTTTGTATATCCCACGCACTAACAGGCGCCATGATTACAAGATAATCAGTGTTACACACTTCACCCGTCAGTGGTCATAATGTTATGGCTGATCGGTGTGTCTGTATTTTGTGTTTGTGTATGATGAAATGTGGTGAAACGCACTGAACTGTTGTAGAAATGTTGAACGCGTTTATCGGGTAATGCCCGTGTCCTGTTGACGCACAAAATATCTTCAGCTCAGTCTTAGTGACGCTGCACACAGACGACAATCCTACGTCATGTTAAACGTTGCAGTTTTCAAGGAATAATTCACCATTTTTAGACATTTTGCTTGACGTCCAAGAGTGAGAATATTGGTATCACTTTCATGACTATGGAGTTAAAACACAGTGATATTTCTCTGGTCACTATTTTTCAGACTGTTTAACCTTTTTCACAGCCACTTCACAACAATGTGCCTCATCTACATCTACTGACACAACAACCTGTTCTTAACTTTTTTTTTTTTCCAAATGATTGAAAGTGAATTGCGCTTGTGGGTGCGATGACATGCGACAGAAATCAATGCAGTTACATGGTATGGCATACAGTTACATGTATTAAAGCACCTAGTACAAACACAGGGTGGCTGTGAGTTAAGAGCCACCTTCAGGGGACTATCACGCCTCAATCTATCAAGCTTTATAAATGATTGTTTCTATAAAGACATTCTTTTTGTTGACCTGGAGGAAATCATGACGTTTACCACTGATGATTTATGTTGAAAACTTTCTTGCAGTTGAAATTAATTGTGAAATACTGTGAAAATAATAAAATAAAATAACATCAAGCAGCAAAAAGTGCCCAGGATTTAGATAAATATTACTACTGACAGCTTGTTTTTCATTTTTCTCTAAACCCGTACACTTACTGTGAACCTGTGGAGTAAATAGTTGCAGGATGGACAGCATTTACCTACACGGGAGGATTTTCTTGACCTTTGTACATTTTCCTTTAGTCCTCATAGGTGTGGATGGAGCTGCAAGAAAAACAATCACAGTTTTAAAGTCGTTGATGTTTCCTTGACTTTCTGCCATTCCCTAGGAAACACTCACCTCCACTCATGTGAGACCATTTCTGCACTGGACAAGTGTGCTGTGCTTCTCCTCCATGTACCAACAGCACCAGCAATCACCGTCAGTACGAAGGACGATGGCAGTGATGTGGAGGAAGAAAAAAAAAAAAAACCTCTGTCAGCACAGTTAGACAGACTGAAGTAGTCCAGGGGTCGACTGTGCAGCTGTTAAACATAATCAATGTGGGAAAATATCAGTACAGCTCACTGTGGAATCAAGACTGTGTTTGCTGAAGCTCTTTCTCTGCTTGTTTGATTTTGTGTGGTATGGATAATAAGTTGGATGTCTTCCAGGAGAAGAAAAAAAAAAAAGGTAACTTCTACACTTACACAGATCGCACTCACACATATTTCTGTCTATTTTTTTTTTACCTTCACTGCTAAAGGAAGAGCCCTTTGAGGGAAGCAAGGTATGAATGCACGAGTCAGATAGTTTCTTTTATTGCCAATTCCATCAACATTAATAATCCATGCTGTCCATTTCAGGAGCTGATATAGATTGATGCCTTTCCATTTGTCTGCGCTGTATTTGACTCTGTTCAGTGAAGCGTCGCAGCGAGGCATCGATCTGTGCAGACCTTTGCTTCTATACAAACATTTCATTCCATGATTTCCACACTCAATCCTGGGTTTTCAATTATGGCCTTCCATATGCCGCCGCTCTTATATGTAATCTCATCGAGTGTGAAAAGATACAGCAGCAGCTTTACAGCAAAACTGTTGCATTTGTAAACAGTCGGTGACTTTGGTTTTTCATGAGAAATGCATTTCTTGTGTGTGTTTGTGGCATTTGCACGTACACGTACTGCTCACCTGTTGGGATTTGAGTGTGTGTGTGTGTGTGTGTGTGTGTGTGTTGGCTTGAATGCATGGCTCTGTGTCTGTGTGTGTGTCTATTTGTGTGTATATCTGATTCTTGTCGGACAGAACGAGCTGAGGAACACTGAGATGCTGTCAGCTGCCTGTGCGGTGGGTGTGGGCTGCTGCTTCGCTGCCCCTATTGGAGGTAAGAAAACATGGCGGCAGCCTCTGATTGAATGGTATCTAATTATTGTTAGATAATTGCGGGAGATAATTAGATGAGGAGAACATTTACCCCAGTAGCAAGAGAGTGAGTCAGTCCAATCTTGGTCAGTGCATCCATCTAACTCTGATTTAGACTGGCAACTGTTAGCCAGGTTATATTTGGTATCTAACCAAACACACTTAGAAAATAGCTGGAGATGATAGTTTAGCTGCTGAAGTCACAGGTAAAGATCAAAAACAGAGCAAAAGGGAGCATAATATAGAATAATATAATATAGAATATTGGACTCATAATCACCAGGTGGAGACAAACACGACTCCAAGTGAATGATAATGTTGCTCTGTATTGTTGGAAGTTCGTAAACTAAACGTAAAAGTTGGTGATAGGTCAGTGTTGTGTCCACAGCTTGTTTCTGCTGCCCCCAAGTGGCCCAAAAAAAAAAAAAAGTTATTTTATTGCAGGTTTAACTACTTTGCTGTGGACATTTGTAGCCTTCAGAGGATGAATCTTGGTTGGTGGTGTCCTCCTTTTTTCCTTTAATGCTGCTATCAGGTCAAAATTTACCCCTCATCCAGACTTAAGATAACAAACTTGTTTGATGTAGTCGTCTGTGATCTTCAGATGATGAATCCTAATTGAGAAAAACTGTGTCACTGTGGTGGAGCTTTCAAATGCAGCACATGCTCTTCCTCTGCAGATGGAGTTGATCTTTAAATTTCCATTTTTTTTCATGTTGGCTTAAAGGCTAAGACTGAAAGTTCTTTGTTGACCTTGAAAACAGAGCTGTAATGAATCCCTATTTTTACAACATATTTTCACTTTGTATAAATGCATAAGTTGAATGGAAAAGCCATGAAATCCAGTCAATACATTCATGCTCCCTGTAGGACGAACCTTTTCCATGTAGGTCATATATTGATGCCTTCAATGGGATAAACGGCTTCCATTTTAATGTCAAATAAGAGTAACAATAAAAAAACGACTTTTTGTATTGTGGGGTTTAATGTAACCATTGAGGTTTCAGGGGCAATAAGCAAGATCTTAGACTGTAGGTCTTGTAATATGTGCGTCTATTCTTGCATGCAGAGAATAGGTGTGAATAGCATGTGAGCTGTTAGAAAATGTTTTGTTGGCTCGTTGCAAAGCGTGATACATGTTAAAGATGATGGCAAAGATGTGTTTGTAAATGTGGCAGACTTGAGAACTATGTGTTAAAAGCTAATGAAGCAGTCATGGGTGTAATGATACTCTATATATTTGACTAAGATTAGATCAAAACTGTTTCTTAGAGTCTGTGAAAGAGTGTGAATGTATTTGTTTTGTGTTTGCTTGTGTGGTGCAGGGGTGCTGTTCAGTATTGAGGTCACTTCGACATTTTTTGCTGTGAGGAACTACTGGAGGGGCTTCTTTGCTGCCACCTTCAGTGCCTTCATATTTAGAGTGTTGGCAGTGTGGAACCAGGAGGAAGGTAAAAGTCCTCATTCTACTTTTTTAAAGCAGCATAGAAGTTTTTTTTAATTAAAAACTAGCGAGTTGATAACTTTGCAAACATCAAGTGGGTGCAACAACACAAGACATGGCAGCTAGCTAATATTACTTACTAGTCCAACAGCAAGAAGCCCAGCTCGGCGTCTTTCAGTCTTTTATTACATGAAACTGATCAACGACTAAAAGTTAGTCCCAGATTTATTCTTGTCTGGCGCCCTGCGATCACTCTCTCTTTTTTTCTTCTTAGCTTCTTCCGTTAGTGTTCCCTTTGTTCCTTTCGCCTCTAACATTATGTCCATAGAGGCTGCTGAGCTCGGTTACATTGCTCGTTTGCCCAGCTCCTGTTCTGGCACGACACCAGCTCCACTCCCAGTTTGCATTCCCCCTTATCTCGGGCCTGAAAACCTCATTATCTCAGTGATCCAAAACACCTGTGGTACAATCACTAACACCCCTGATACAGTCACAGTTCGAACAGCCTAACAAACTGAGCTAACGTTAGCTAAGTATTTCACAGCAGTTTACTTTACTGTCCATCAGGAAACTCTGTAAATCCTCTAGAGATCATCGGAGGACATCAGAGGGAAAACCTGAAAACATTTTCTCCATAAAATATGATCCAGTTTCACCAAAATCAATGAAATAGTTGATGGTGTGTGACTTAGTGCCGTAAAGCGTTACGCACTTCTTGCGAGTGATCTTACCCAGAGCATTAAGTTACATAGTGCAGAAACAGACGCACAGGGCGCAGAGTGAGAATGACAGAGACACCATTCACCTCATTACAAGTCAGTGCGCCGATTTAAAATTTTGAGAAAAGTTATTCAATGTTGCTTTTATGACAGTTTTCTGTGTTTGTGTCTTTACCTGTCCTTTGATGCATTTTTTTATTGTCTGGATTGATGCTGTAAATTAGATCTGATAAATGATCTATATCTATACCAATATAAATATTATTTTGTGATTATTTTAACATTCACTCCCTTTCAAAAGTCATATGTGTGTATATATGTAATTTATGTACATTTCTGTGACTGACATTTTGCTGTACAGTCTAAACCGAATGAGAACAATCCTCTTTCTTTTCCTCTTTTTCCTCAGAGACCATCACTGCTCTCTTTAAGACCCGTTTCCGTCTGGACTTCCCGTTTGACCTTCAGGAGCTGCCAGCCTTCGCCATCCTCGGGTGAGTGAGTTTCTCAGAACTGACGCCACATTAAACTGATCTCAGAGCAGTTTGGCGCCTGATTTACTGAAGCGATCGGAGCCCTCATCTGGCCTCCTTCCCTCCCTGTAGTCTCGTCCTAGTCACATTCACGTTGAGAATTTGAAGGTTGATTTGTGTTTGATGAACGGGGCATGAAATTAAATTTTTACTCTGCTGATTACAAGTAGAAGCTGTATCCAGATCATCACATGCCAAATTTGATTTGTTTGCTCCCAAAATGTTTTAATACAGAAAAACAAAGAATTAATATTTGTTGGCTTTTTGTCACAGAGTCTCAGAAAAGTGACTGACTGCAGTAAAGGTGTATTTTCATGAAGCTGGTTTTGTTTTGTTACAGGATGATCTTCTGTCTCTGCAGACCTAACAGGTGTGTCTTTGTCCATTTGTAGGATTGCCTGTGGGTTTGGTGGTGCTCTGTTTGTCTACCTGAACCGGCTGATTGTGGAGTGCATGAGGAAACAGAAGACTATTAACAAGTTCCTGCTGAGGAAGTGAGTATCTGATGCCTGACGTTACACAGATCCTTTACACCTTTGTGGATCGACATTTTGAGAAATGCATTTATAGTTTTTTTAGCTGAGAGTTAGATGACAGCATCAATAACAGACTGTACGGTCAGTGCAAGGCTATTGCCAGGAAATGATTAGATTAGCTTAGCATAAAGACTGGAGTGACACAGCTAGCCTGGCTTTTTCCGAAGGTGACAAAATCAGCCTGCCAGCCCCTATGAAGCTCATTAATTAATTAATTAATTAATTAATTACCCAAGTGATTTAATTAGTAAAATTTCAATAAATATTATAGATGCATCTAGAAAAGATAGATTTTAACCTGTTAAACTTTAAATAAACCCAAGACAGCTTCTGCTCATATGCCCCATAGCTTGTATTTAACTTTAGCTTGGTGTCTTGTGTCACAATGTTAATGTAGTACAGGGAAATGTAGGTAAAGTCCTTGCACGAACTGGGTCGGTTTCACACATAACAGGCAGCTATTTATAGTTCTTCCATCCTCGCCACCCAGAAATCAAGTATGCACATACAGTGTGACAGGCACACCCATTAATGACCCCACAGTCCCTCTCTTCCTGTCAGACGGCTGGTGTATCCCGCACTCGTCACCCTGCTGGTGTCCACACTCACGTTCCCTCCAGGTTTCGGGCAGTTCATGGCTGGACAGGTGAGAAAATACTTTCACGCTCTTGTGACAGTATGAAAGCATGCCTTCACTGTTGGTGGATGATTGATGGTAATTTTAAATGAAGTGAGAGTTGATGTCAGGTTGTGGGCATTTTGTACTCTGCTTATTCGACGGCATAAACTGGTCAATGTCGTGTTTCCTGATATTTATTACTATAAAAACGAGGTCACAGTCAAGGAGCATGTGTGCAGATATTAAAACATGTTTTTTCCTCAACAGAAAACTGATATTTATTGTCATAGTGTTAGTATCATTTTATATTTAGGCATTTCTACCCAATTGATGAATGTCAAAATCTGCTAAATACAAAACACTGCAGTATCTGAGCATTGTTCTTCTTTAGATGAAGTGGTCCCAAACACACCACACTGCCATTTGAAAAGTTTAACAACTGACACAACAAAGTGAAACGTAGTTTGAAGCTTTTTTTTTTTTAGGCAGAGATGCAGAGCTAACCATTTTTGTCCTGCATAACGAGCCGTTGGTTTCATTTTCCTCGTCTCAAAACAAAGCAAGAAAGAAACATCTCTGTTGTCCTCCTTTTCAGACTGTAACTCTCATTTATGGAAAAATCCTGACACACAACAGAAGAAGACAGGTTGCTGCACCGGCATCAAGAAAGTTAGACTTGTTTCTAGAAAATATTTGAAAGATGTGCACTTCTGTTGTAAAGCTGTTGTAAATGATGTCACCCTGATAGCAGATTTCATTCTCATCAGAAAATCAAGAATTTCAATAATCAAAAGTCAAGAATGCACAAAATTACCATTTACAACAGTATCTTTGCAGTGCACACATTACAAAAAAAGATTCAACTCGTTATCATTTATTTCACCAGGATATCCATCTTGTATAATTGATGCTACCATTAAATGAGTCCTCAGAAACAGTGAAAGTAAAATGCAGCATTTCCAGGAGATGTAGCCTTTGTCGCTGACCTTGTGTGACTTTTAGAGCTTCCTAAACTGATCTGTCAGGTATGAGGGGGTTAACAGGTGGACAGATGCACTGACAGATGTTATCTGAATGTTGCACTCCTCCAATGGACGACGCCTGGCTCTGCCACCCGTATGCTCAGGGCAATCCAGACTTTTTCTCGCCTGTTGTTTCCCCATTGCTGGAACATGCTACCAGCTCCTACCAGGGCAGGAGCGTCCCTCTCTACCTTCAAAACACACAGCTCTTCAGAGAGTAGCTTCTCACCTAGCACTAACAATAACTGGACATGCTAAATCTATCCCCCTTCGAGAGCTGTCACTTCATTCTTTGCGAGTAGTACTTACTGGACTAATATGTCCTTGTCACACTGAACCTTGGTTGTTTCTGTTTTTTTGTAAGTCGCTTTGGTTAAAAGCGTCAGTTAAATGACTAAATGTAAAATGTAAATGCAATGAATGTTTGTTTCCTGTCAGCTGACGCAGCACGAGTCTCTGGTCGCGCTGTTCGACAATCGCACGTGGTGCCGTCAGGGCGTGGCGGAGGAGTTCGACTACATCAGCCACCACCACGCCTGGAAACACCCCCAAGTCAACGTCTTCATCACGCTCATCCTCTTCATCATCATGAAGGTAGGCCATCGACATACGGATGTCTATAAAATGTGAAACATTTGATGATTTTATATTTGTTACACTAACCATCGTCTCTTTGTCTCTCAGTTCTGGATGTCCGCTGTGGCCACCACCATGCCTGTTCCCTGCGGGGCCTTCATGCCGGTTTTTCTGATCGGTGAATAAAATCTGTCTTTTCTAATGTTTCTCAGTTTCTCCTCCAGTGGTATGAAACCCTTAAAACAACTTCTCGCTGTGTCTGTGTCTGACGAACAGGCGCAGCATTTGGCAGACTTGTTGGAGAGATCATGGCGGCCATGTTTCCTGATGGCATACATGCTGACGGCAGCGTGTATCCCATAGTTCCCGGTGGTTATGCTGTAGTTGGTGAGTTAGCCACCGTACTTAAATTGAGCATTTTGTGTCTAATTTGCCTTGATAACAAATTTTCTGGCCACTTTTCCTCTCGCCTGTGTGATTGAAATTGACATCGCTGCAAAGCTGCAGCCATTTTTATCACTTCACACCAGCTTTTAGAAGGTGACTGATGAAAATTGAACGTAAAAAAGAAAATCGTTGAATACAAAATTGCTACGGTCGTGACTCACTGGTTAGTGTGACAGGATGGCATTAGATGTAATGAATTAAAATGACATCCTGCAGAAAAGCTTGTTTGGATTTGCTGTCTTGCAGCAAACTCTTCTCTGATTAATAACACACAGATAGTTTGCAAATTTAACTTCACATATTGAGAAGTCTCCCTTTTAATTCCTGTTTAAAAATATGCCTGATCTCACACTAAGTCCTCCTCTATTAGCTGTATACGAGTGGATTTAAAGAGACTAGACAGAAAAATGATTTTTCTTTAATCCACTTCCCTCCTACGTAGGTGCTGCAGCGTTGTCTGGAGCAGTCACCCACACTGTATCCACAGCAGTTATAGTGTTTGAGCTGACTGGTCAGATCTCCCACATCCTCCCTGTGATGATAGCTGTGATCCTGGCCAACGCCGTGGCCCAGTCGCTCCAACCATCGTTGTACGACTCCATCATCCGCATCAAGAAACTTCCTTATCTGCCTGAGCTGGGCATGGGCCATCACGAGTGAGTCTTTGTGTGCAGTGACCCCTTGTTTCTGTTATGTTTTCATAATTTCGTGCTCTCATTTCTCTTTTTAATCTCCATTCTTCCATATTTCAGGAAGTATAATATCCGTGTGGAGGACATCATGGTCAGGGATGTGCGCTTCATCACTCTCAACTCTTCCTATCGGGACCTGCAGGAGATGCTGCTGACCGGTCAGCTCAAAACACTGGCCCTGGTTGAATCCAGAGGTAAAAAAAAAAAAAGATCTTAACAGGTCTTGAGGGTTAAGTTGATGCTCGTGTAGTAAAATTTCAGGACTACAGCTGGTATTGTTTGAAATGTTATGATGCTAGTGCTAATATGATACCTGCTTCTCAGTACAGACACCGAAATCATACTAACAGATCTCCTTCACAGCAGCCATTTTGGCATGTAATAGTAAACACAGATGTCACCAATGATACTAATTAAGGTCCCGTTCCATTCAGGTCAAACAGAATCAGGGTGCTGCAGGGTGCACCATGCATGTTGGCTCACTGGAAAAGCTCTGCTGCACTAAATGGAACTGAACCTTAATTAGTATAATTTTCTACAAAATAAGCTCAAGTTATCAAATGTTAAATGTTGTCACGACGCAAGAAGTCAAGATAAAATGTTTTTTGTCACATTTAGTTCAGCTCAAAATAACAAAAAGCAGCTGAGGAGTCATCCAATAACCCAAGATAATTCCAAACAAACCAAATCCAGAGCAGAGAACATTAGGAAGCATAGAGACTGAGCGATTTACACAGATGACCTGACAGGTGAAAACCAAGATGCATCCGTCCATTATCTGTTGCCACACAGAAAAAACCCAGCCGAGATTCGAACCTTCTTGCTGTGAGGCAACGGTGCTCCGCCGTGCCGCACAAAACCAAGGGACACAGGAACTAAATACACAAGCGAAGACAGGACAACAAGACACAGGCGAACCTAATCAGGGTGGAACAGACATTGAAAACTGGCGGGAAACTCAACAAAGGCACGAAGTAAAGTTACAAAATAAAACAGGAAACACTAAACAAGAAAATCAAAACCATGACAGACGTAGGAACTGAACCAAAAACCTGATACTTGACTATTCAGGACAAAATGAAATTGTTCCATTGAACTGATAAGATTCATTTAAAATATTATGAGGGAAATTATGATTTTAAACCTGCAGTACACTCAGTTGGCAGTTCATCGAGTACACCTACTAAAATTAATAATACAGCAATCCTGCAATAAAGCCTACCTCCATGACAGCTGATCCAATTATTCCACCACATTTATATCAATGAGTGAAGACTTAATGTGAGAAAAACACCACAAACTACATCCTTTTGGAGGTTTTTCTTAGTCCCACCTTTATCTCATCCCCTGGCACATTTCCTGTCACCTCTTTTCTTCCTCTGCCCTCCTTCAGACTCCATGATCTTGCTGGGCTCCATCGAGCGATTGCAGCTCCAGTCTCTGCTCTCTCTTCAGCTGGGCCGCCAGCGGAGGCTGGAGTACCTCCGCCAGCTGGCCCAAGACAACGGCACCCAGGATCACCTGCCCAGCCTGACCTCCGACAGCACACCCAGCTCCCCCTGTGCCCACACCCACATCAACGCCTCTACCAATACCAACGCTCGCCAAGCGGTCCGCTTCCTGGTGAGCACGCAACAGGTGTGAGGCGTCCGGGGGCGCCAGGGCTGGGCTGGGCTGGGGGCGAAGTCTGGCTTGGGATGGGGTTGTAGCAGTAGACTTAAAGTGGATAAGACACAGCATGTGTGAAGCATGTAGCAGTAGGTAAAGGCACAGATGGAGTTTTGGACAGCTGTTGTGGTAAGTGTTTACAAACTGTATAAATGTCCTTATATTCTTATATTTACATTAACATATTTCTTCTGTGTCTCTGTCGTCTGTGCCCTTACCTGTGCTGTCCTGTTTGTTTATGTGCATGTGCTCGTATTTGTCTTTTGTGTGTGTGTGTGTGTGTGTGTGTGTGGCGTGTGCGTGTGCGTGTGCATGTGCATGTGCGCTTGTGTCTGGCTTCCTCTGTTAATATATTTTCCATGTAGATCTCCACAGAGGAGTCTTCCTCCTTCAGCCCAGTGGTTTCCAATGTTCAGCTTCCTCTGAAATCTGCCTTGAAAACTGTGTCTGCCATCAGTGACACGGAGACGCCAAATAGTATGTACTGCAAAGACACACAGAGGAACACTGATGAGAACAAACTGATTTATAAAAACTCATGTTTAAAACATAAATTCAACAGAATTTTATTTTTATTTTTCTCCCCGAGGCTCTCAGACTCTCTCCTGTGCTGACCAAGACAAAGAGCTACTGGAGGTGAGAAGCAGCAGAGCAAAGTGTACTGTATGAATGTGACGTGCGTCGTATGCGTGGGTGTGTGTGCTCTCTCTTAGTCCACGCATATGCCGTCCACCTCTTCCTCCTCTTGCTGACAGGCAGGATCCACCCACAGACAGCAGGGTTTTGCTGTGTGATCTCACGCTCCCGATTTTTGTTTAAAAACTTCTGTGAGTCATTGCCCCCTCACTACAAAACACTGCCAGTCAAATGCTTTTTGAGCATCCTACATTTGAGCATTTTTGGTTATGTTTTATCTATCTTTAACCCCTCAAACATCCATGACGCACAGGTGAGTCGGTCATTATAAACTCACGCTGCACAGCTAAACATTGTTCAAACTCACAAAACCATATCCTGATTCTCAGGAGATCCAAAAGTTTATAAAGATACCAAATATGTCTGGATCAATTTTGAGGAAATGCATAAAACCTATTTACATTTGATGGAGTAATTGTGTAACATACTATATATCACATAGTTCCCAAACTTTTTCTGTGAGCCAAAACTATTTAAACCCCCCTCATCCTCGACCAACAACATTGAGTAAAACAACAATCCTAACAAAAGGGGCCAATTTGAAATTTGTTGAAATAACATTCAGTAATTGTGTGATTCTCAGCTATCTGTTGTGTTAATGTACAACACTAAGAGTCTAAATCAGGGGTGTCGAACATGCAGCCTGAGAACCAGCCGCCAAATGGTCCAATCCAACCAACCTGGATTACTTGGAGTTTGTAAATTTCAGAAAAGTCATTAATTCCAATTTTTCAATAAGATGTGCTGCTATTGCTGACTTGGTCAAAGAAATAAGTAAAGTACTATCGTGTTCAGTTCAAAAATAAATGTGACTAAATGTTTGTAGATCTGGAAATTGTAGAGCAGATATAATGACAGCAGATTGAACGTGGAAAGACATATTGTTGAAATTACTTTTGTTAAAGCTATATTGCGATTTAGCACTCCCAGACGTGACAGCTGTACATGTGTATTTGGTATGATTATATCACTTATGATCAAAGACTAGCAAATCGATATCTTTGCTAACAGCCAAACATCAAGCAGGTGCAACAACACAAGATGTAGCAGCCTTACTAGTTCAACATCAAGAAGCCCAGCTCGGTGTCCGCCTTTCAGCCTTTTATTTCATGAAGCTCTCGCCAACAAATAACAGTCAGTCCCAAATTTACTCCTGTCTGGTGGCTTCTAGCTCAGTCACTCTCGCTGTTTCTCTTCTTAGCTTCTTCTTCTTCTGTGTCCATAGCTGCTGTTGAGCCTGGTTACACTGCCCAGCTCCGGTTCTGGCATGACACCAGCTCCACTCCCTGTCAGCATTCGCCCATACTCCGGGCCTGAAAACCTCCTCTTCCTGGTGGTCCAAAACACCAATACTCCCTCAGTGCTCTGAGCTCACAGTCTGGGCAACCCCTCTAACAAACTGAGTTAACATTAGCTAACAGCAGCTACAGTTACATCACAAAACTATAATTACAGGTTAAGGTAGAGCAGCCATAAACAAAAGTGGTGGGACATGAATGTTTGAACAAAATTTAATGGCAATCCATCCAATAGCATTTCACTAGAAGCCAATAATCATGGCTCTGTTGAAGGAACAGTTTGGGAACCAGTGACATACAAAGCAGCTTCAATGAACAGCTGGAACAAGCTGATTTAATAGCACGGTGTGGAATAAGACGATTTTTTTCAACTTCAGGGGACATTTAAGGGGAAACATAACGGCTCAAATTGGCTAACAAAAATGTTAAAATCTACGGTGTTCAAAAACCTTTCTCTGGCCGTGCATATACCATCCAATGTTGTATGAACATTGGGTTTCTCGTGCAGATTTTGTGCCCTCACCTTCATCTGTGGTGTAGTAATTATACCCTTTCAGCAACATTGTGCTCACATCACAAGGACTTCTCCCAGCAGAAGTCAGACTGGGATCCAATGTTGCCGTAACTCCATGTAAGGGGGTAAAAAATTGTCCAGTTTCGCTGATCCTGTGTTAATGTTGTGCTGTGTTGATGCCTTCTCTCCCCGACTGGAAGAGCCCGGCTGGGCCGGCTCCTCCTGAAAAAAGAAAGCCCAAGCCCAAACGAGTGAGGATCTCCATGGCGGTAAGATTGTCTGCCGCCTAGAGACTGTTGCTTAGTAACCGTTGCCTTGCGACACACACGTAGTGAGTACTGGACCAAAATATTTGTGGTGCACCAACCAAAGCGTTAGAGTGGCTTTGCAGAGAGAGCGAGAGAAAGTGTGTGAGAGAGCAAGTGTTAAAGGTTTAATTGTCTTTTTAAAATCAGTGTTAAACCAAATGTTTCATCAGCTTTCACTCTAAACTGCTGGTAATGTTCTGTGACTGTTTGTTTTGTGTTTTATTTTTAAAGTTGTTATTGCTGTTTCTGGGTACTGTGTGCCCTCAGAAGCTTTAGATATATGCGACAGATCCCTGACTATGTATATTTAGTGTACAATCTTACCATATGTATGTAAATCTTGTGTGTATATGCAGGGACAATGTAAGTCTTACTCCATTTTGTCTTTCAGGACTCTACTGAAGTAGAAGATTGCATGACCCCATCAGAGGTGAGACCCACGCTAACATAAAAGATACAAAAATGAGTTTCTACATTTCAAAGTTTCTAAGTTTTATTGTCTTTGTCGTCCTTCTCGTTGCAGATAGCGGAGTGGGAGGAGCAGCAGCTCGACGAGCCGGTGGATTTCAAAAACTGCAAGATTGATCCTGCCCCGTTCCAGCTGGTGGAGCAAACATCTCTGCATAAGGTTATTATAATATTAACAAAAAGCTCAGAGAAATGAAATTTACATCTGAACCTGAAAAGTAACTAAAGTTATCACAACCATGTAGTGGAGTAAAAAGACTGTTGAGTAGAAGTGTGAAGTGGCAGAGAATATAAAGATACATCAAGGAAATGTTACTTTCCACCACTGTTAGTGTGTCATAGTGGAAGACAATTAAATGCAGAATCTGGGATGTCTCACAATGCCCTGAAAAATGTCTGAAACTATTTACCATGATGTCGACCCATAGTTCAGTTGTAGCCATCTAAAATTGCAGGCTGGGCTGTGACAGGATGCAGGCTCATCCCTGCTGGGTCCCTCCCAGGTCCCTGCTGGGTCCTTTGCTGAAATGAGATCCCCTTTTCGATGACATAGTGAACACAGCTCAGCACCATCATCGACCCAATGCGCCTGAAATCAACTGTTCTGATCATATTTGACGTGAATGAGGAAGTGTGTTTCCCTCACAGAGCATACTTTTTGTCAGTTGTCATATCATAAAGTCATGGAAATTATGCTCAGGCTTTTTGTACATTGTTTTTATGTATTAGCTAACATAACAGAGAGGTTGTTCAATTTTACAGAGCAAGCAAGCGAGCACTTAACTGTGCAGCTGGGTTTATGAGCTGTTAACAAGGCATATAATTTATCTAGACATAGAGAAGCTTACACAGCGGTACAGCAAACAAACTGACCCTGTTTATACCAATGGGGAAGAGAAAAGATGGAGCCCACCTTCAGCTCAGTCACCTTGATTTGATTTGATTTGTTTCATTTTCATTTTCATGAAACTGAGTACATACATGGTTGTTTGATGTCCAAAGTGTAGTTTGCCTTGTCTTTTTTTTTAGATTATTTTTGATTTTATTATATAGGAGCAGGTGAAGCTTGACAGGAACATGGGCAGAGAGAGGTTGACATTCAGCAAAGGGCAGCAGGCTGAAATTGTCACGTTTAAGTTCAGGAAGTGGGCCTAAAAGCAGACAAAAAGGTGAAGTGGACAAAAGCACGGCACACAAAATAACAGAAGTCCGGGCAGAAAACAAACTGAATTGATAAATTCAAAAGTAGTCTAATAAACAGAAGTCCAAAGAACAGAATTCAAAACAGAGAACGGGGAGGAACAAAGGACTGAAACATATACACAAGACAGATAACTAGACACAGGTTAAACTAATGAGTGACAGGTGAAACTGATCAGGGAGGAGCAGATAATCAAGAGTGGCGAGAAAGACAAAGGCAGGAAGTCGAGTAACACATGATACAAGGAGCGCAAAACAGGAAACACAAAACCATGACAGAAATTGAACCTGGGCTGCTGCAGTAAGGACTCTCCCATTGTACGTGGGATATGTGCTCTATCAGGTGAGCTACCAGGGTGCTGACACAGCGACCACCTTGAAAGGCAAAAATATCATGTTGGCTGGTCCTGGTATAACAATGAACCATGAGCCTGATCCAAAATGCAAATAAAACCACTCCCAGAAGTGCAGAAGGAAAATGCAATCCCCATTTTTAGCAACAAAATGCACCATCCCCTCACCATCCTCGAGTAGCTTTCGTAGTCTGCCTGAGTCATTGATCCTTTATCTGACTGGTTTGTGCAACATCAGTAGCCTCACTGTGTATTGATAAATATTGATAAATCTTTGGCGTGTCAATGCTGGAGTAGTAGATTTGTCTCGCCCTTCTGTCCGTTTCATCTTGGATCTATAGTCTCCCCTAAACTTTATACTATAAATACTCCATTCTATATGGTACCTATGTACTCTGTACAGTAGGGTCACCTTCAAGAGCAATGTGTAGCCACAGAAGACCGAGAGGATTATAGAAATATTGTAAGTACAGGCAGCCGTGTGACAGATATACAGACATAGTTTTTAGTGTACGGTGTGGGTCATCCCTCCTTAAAAAATAATAAATCACAGACTGAGTCTGAATCCAGGCTGTGACCCATCTCTCCTCCTCCACAGACCCACACTATCTTCTCTCTGCTGGGTCTGGATCACGCCTATGTGACCAGTATGGGACGTCTGGTTGGAGTGGTCTCTCTTAAAGAGGTGAGTGTGTGTTTAAGTTATTTAAGCTTCTTGTATGAGGATGTTTTCTGATCATTAACACTTCCGTTGTCTCTTTCTTCATTTGTTTTCCTGCTGGCTGTGGTTCTCCAGCTGCGTAAGGCCATAGAGGGCTCAGTGACAGTGACTGGAGTAAAAGTGCGCCCTCCGTTGGCCAGTTTCCGTGACTGTGGGAACAGCACGAGCGTATCCGAGGTAACAGAACTACACAAGTTGTGCATCCGCCACAGGGGGCTTTCGTTGCCACGAGAACCCAACCCTCCTGACGTGGAAGACCAGCCAGATCTCCCGTACAAAGAGATCCCTGTCAACTTCTCGGACCAAACGAATTTGCAGTTTGAAACCAGCCCCGGCGACGCCACAAATCAGTCGTCGGAGCTCCAGGAAAGCCCGTCCTTCACTGAGGACCAATCAGAGTATACTTTTGACTGCAGCCCCTCCCACACTGAGGAATCAGAGCTGGCCTGTGACTATGACCCCCCGACCCAAACTCCGGAGCCAGACGAAACCGAGCAAGAAGAACAGGGGAGTCCATCTCTGAACAAGGACCTATCAGAACCTGAGGGAGAGGGTAGCCCCGCCAACACTGAGGATCAGTCAGAATGATGGGAGGGGATCCATACTGTCGCCTCATGAATGTTGACGTTTCTTACATTTGTAGAGGTCACTCTCACCTCCAAGTCCAGCCTAGATACCCATGTTTCTAACGTTGTTGTAGAGCGAGTGAGCGAGTGGGAGTGAGTAGATGTGACATTTAGTATTGTGTTATTGTGCAAATGCCTGGATAAAGCGTGTAGTGATGGATAAAGCTGGTTTTATTCTATATTTTTTATCATCAACAAAGGAAAAGACCAAAACCAACAAGAGGTTTTTATCTTAACACTTTGCTCCCGTCTGTAACTCACTCCTGCTGAAGATAGTAATATTTAAAGATGATTTTACAAAGTCTGTCACAGGTCTGTATGTGTATCAAGTTGTATAAAGATGGAGCTGTGCAAAGTCTGATAGATTGACAGCATCAGTTGAAGACTACAAGTTTGAAAATGAAAAAATCTGGAGGAAAGAAGTCATCTTACCAGACCTCTGTAGCTCCTCATCTCTGTTGGAGGCTACACTAACCGCTACACATCTTAATCTGAACAAAGAAGAAGAAGACGTGGGGTAAAAAAAAGATGATACCTCTGGTTCTGCTGCATCATTTGTTATCCTCTTATATGAATAAAAACTGACTTTCATAAGTCAGACATATGATATCGTGCAGTGGAAAACTCTTTTAGAAGAATTCAAATCTGGGGCAACTGGACTTTGTTGCAGATCCGTGAAGACGTTTCACATTTTATCCAAGAGGCTTCTTCAGAACCAGAGAACGGATGAGAGGTGAAATGTCTTCACGGGTCCAAGCCCAACAACTAAGTCCAGTTGTCCCAGATTTAATCCTCTCAAAGACAGATGACCTGGACGATTGAGAACCTTCACAGATTGGAGAACTGTTTTAAAAAGAACCATACTGCTTAAACAGTTAGCCACAGCATCCCATTGATAGCTGTTTTTGGAGCTTTGGATCACATCACATGATGTTCATAAAAAGATGGAGTTTGCTCAGTTGTCATGGAGATGTAGGCGTTTAAACACTTCTTGCCCAGGTTGGCTTAAAGGTTTGATTGGAACTGCGGTTTCCAGCGTCAAGAATGACCTTTAAAACTCAATTTCATGACAACAAAGCAAACATCTACTAAATGGACCTTTAGCTGAGATTATTTCATCAATATATTTTCATTAGAAACAAAGAGCTGCACACTGTCGGTGAAATCACTCAAACAAGAATAAATAGTGCATTTGGTGGGGACTATTTTTTTTCCTCAGCACAAGGACTTTGTATATGAGATGTTGCCTGTATAGTGTTCAAATTAATTTTGGTAATGTCACTCAAACACAGGGTAATAGTGAATTTGTTCATTATTTTCAGGAGCCAGTACAACAATGTGGCTCATTTATTTATTCACTTCTTCAGAGAAGAAACTAGAGCATGCTTTGGCTACAAACACAACACTAGTTTGGTTCATGGGAATTGTTGACAATCAGAAAAATAATATATAATATCACCAGCTTTATCTTTTAAACGTGTGTGTGTTTGTATATATGTGTGTGTGTGTGTGTGTGTGTGTGTGTGTGTGTGTGTGGCGTGCGTGCGTGTGCGTGCGTGAAAGACACTTTTTGACACTTTCCTTGCCATGCTCAAATCTGGTCCATGCCAAAATAACATCTTGTAAAGACTTCAAACATTACAAGGAGGGAAATAAGTCACGGAGGGCAGAAATAAACGAGAAGAAAGCACAGAAGATGTGGAAAATGATTCTAATGAGCACATGATACTACCTATCCACTAGCACTAACACATCAGAGGGCCAAAATTAACGCCTAATAATATGAAGATATAGCACTGTTGGTTATATGTTGGTTGATATGCAATAAATTTACAGTAATAATGCAGTAAAAGGTGATTTAATAGCAACAGCGTCATCACTAATTTGTCCAGACTCTGCAGTCTCGGCCGAGTTACACGTGATTATCAGAATATATTTTTTATGTATTCACCCCCTCCTCCCCAAAATCAGCTGTGATCTTCTGTTCACACGACGACAGGCAGCTTCTAAAGCTTAGCACAGGGCTCCAAACAATGATGAAGCACATTGTAATTACCATGAGTATAATTTACTGCACATGTAGCCTCATTTGGCTTTATAGGGGCTGATTCAATAAGGGCAATGTAGACTTGTCGGTCTTGTCACTTGAACTGCCTCCACATTTTCTGCTGTGTGAATTTACTGTGTTTTAACGTGATAAAGGACACTTGAGCTCTGAGTGGAAGGGAAGGAAGATGCTGGTTGTTGTACAGAGCACACAAAACACACACACACACACACACACACACACATGCACACATGTACATGTACGCGGCCTGTAGATATTAACACCGTGATATGTTACACGTATCTTAATCCAGCCTGGCCTCTAATGCAATGTTGAGAAATGTAACTACTGTATGAAGCACAGCCACAAGTTCAAAAACTGTCGTAGAGCAAAGTGTGTGTGAGTGTGTGAGTCCTTGTTACGACCTTCAAATGGATGTAAGTATTTTAGCTTTCATGCAACAATTTTGAGCCATATTTCAATCTTTTACGTGATATCATCGCAGCACATCACACTCTTGACTCTGGCTCATATTTTTATGTCTGTGGAAACATTTGTGCAACGATTTATTAACGTCTTAACTTTTCTGTTTGCATATAGAATGTGAAGTAGTGCTCGCCATATAAGATAACATATAAGGAGTTAAATGTAGAGAGTGTATAAGCTAATTTGCAGCGTATCTAGTTAAGCAATAAGTCTGTAGTATCTCCCTTTATATGGCACTGGCCTGTATATGCTTTGTACATATGAAAATACATGGATGAGATCTACGTACATGCTACTGTACATAGGAGAATTATGCATTTGAAATCCAACAGCCATTGTTATTTTTCAGAGAACATGAAATTGTTTTTGTACATGAGTGAATGATTAAAATTGAAAAAAACTGAACAAAAACACCTTTAAAAGACGAGCTGAGACGTTGTGTTTCTTCCTTGTATGTTTGTGTTCGTGCAGGAGAAAGAAAGAAAAAAAAAAGACAAACTGCTTTGAAAAAAACTAATTTTTTTTAATATGCAGGACATTCAGACATTCAGTATCAAACATAGCCCGACTCACATGACACAGCATGACCCAGAAAAAACAACACTACAAAATATCCATAGAAAACCAATGTAATAGCAACACATGACTCTTCACAAAAAATGTACAAAACTCAGTTTGAACAACAGCTTTACATTCTGGTTGAACTCTCCAATATATATATATATATTTATGTATATATATATACTGTTTACAGCAGCAATAAACGGTGGAGTGCTTGGATGAGAGACAGAAGGCAGCGAGAGGAGATGATCAGAGGGAGAAAAGGAGCAAGAGGAGGAGGTGGAGAGAGGTTAACAGTGAAAGCAGAATAGATTATGTCATATTGAGAATCAACACAGACTCAAACAGACATAATGATGGACAACACATCACATCAAAAACTCTTTCTCCTCCTTCTTCTCCTCCTCCTCCTCTTCCTCTTCATTCCTCTCCTCCTCTTCATCGAACGATGCCACTCCAGAGGAGGCCCGGTCGGAGAAGAAGCTTCTTGGGCTGCAGTGCCACACTCGGACCTCGTGAAACACGCTGCCTTCCTCCTCCTCGTCCTCCTCGTCCTCCTCTCCAGGAGACTCGGAGTGAGAGGTGGAGTAGCAGGAGTCGAACCTGCTGCTCCTGGCCCGAGGCCTCCACTCGGGCTTGTTGTGGATGCAGACCTCGCTCTGCTCCTCCTGCGAAGGATCCGGCTGCTCTTTGTGATCATCCAGCCTCTCCTCCTCCTCCAGGAAGGGACTCATGCAGTCGCTGGGTAAAGTAGGTGAATTGGTCTGGGATGAATGTGGGTCATTGTGAGACGCAGGCCTACCACTGAGCAGACTGCTGCTGCTGCTGGAGCCCAGGGGGCTTTCGGTGGGCGGCGCCTCGCCGCCATCAACCTCAGGCTGGCATGGCGCTCCTGTGATAGGATTGGATGTGGCGGTGTCTGAGGGAGGAGCAAAAAGTCAGAACACCTGGAGATGGATGGATAATTGGGGGAGGGGGTGGGAAGATGCGGCGTTTTGTCAGTGATGATGCAGTAATGAAGACGATGAGTGAAATGAGATGAAAATGAACAAAATGGTGGTGACCGTAGATACCTGAGCTCTGGTTGGAGAAGGTGTGAGTCTGTCCATTGGTGTGGGAGTCCTCATCGTTGGAGTCCTCTGCGTCATCGTCATCTATAGACGCCCAGGCACGCAGCTTGGCCTCAGCGATGGCAAACTGCTCAGCTACTCCTAAAAAGAAACACACGTCCAATGAATTTATGCAGCAACTCCTTAAAATGAAGGAATGATGTTTGACTTTAAAAAAAAAGCAAAGGTTAACGGAAAGTCAAAAAACAACAAAACATAAATCCTGTAGCAAATATGTGTTGTTTTTTTCTGTCATTATATCCTGCTAATTGTCCCTTGATGCCTCAGATTTGATGCATGACTCATTAAATTGGATGGAAATCACTGATTTATTAAATCAAACAGAGTGAGACCAAGGAAATCTGATTGTTCCGGAGTTTTTATCAGTGCATCAATAAATATATTAAACAAGGTTGTAGAGGAGTAACACTGCAACCCTGTTTATACCTCTTTTTGGAAGTTAATTTGTTTTCATATTGTCAGTTTTTACAGATGAGATATGTGACATTGTTTTAATTATGTCATGCTTTTTTGCTCCTATACCATTTTTAATTAATTTGTCGTCTGTAAAATATCAGAAATTGTGAAAAATGCTTAACACAATTTCACAGAACCCAAAGTTGCATCTTGAATTTGATCATTTTGTTTGACCAAAATGCAAAAATATTCAGTTTACAGTGATATACAGCACTGGTACTCAATGTAGCACTGGGGTACACAATGTCCTTGTAGTGTTACTTATAATATCTGAAATAAAAAAATGAATTATAGAATCATTAAAAAACAAATTATACTATACATTTCTTTTGTTTCGATATCAGCCTGCTTCATAGTCAGACTCATGTATGTAGCATTTAGCACGTGCATACATCTATGTTTAGCTAAAACTGTGATGGCAAGTTAATAATCGGAGGTGAAACGAGTGACTCAAAAACGTTTGCCAACTTTGCTCCAAATTGGAAATATTAGGAAGAGAAGTACAGAAGTGAAGTTCTTTTCCACCATATTAGCTCTGCTTCTTGAATCAATTGTGTTCAGGATTCAACAACAGTCAATACAATAAACAATCTTCTTGCGAGGAATAAACCCGCCTCCTGTGTAAACAGTCTGTAGCTGAACAGGACTGACCTACACTGCTGCTTGTATTTTAACACTGGGAAGAGAAACCAAAATATTCACATATAAGAAGCTGGTGTGAGCAAATGTTCAGCGTTTTTGCTTGAAAAGTGACTCAGATGATGCGTCGATTATCATTACTATTTTGTCCATCTACTAATCGACTAATTGTTTCAGCTTTTGTCGCCTTGTCAGGAAAAAGATGCACAGTCCACTTTATACTGTACGTGATGTACGATCACTATGTACTCCCCCACCCCTCTCTTTCATTCTCTTTCCTGATCAAACCACGCTGATGTCACCAGCGCCAGAGAGGATGAGTCACAGCAAAGCAACAGGAGCTGTTGTACCGTTGGTGGGCAGTGAAGTGTTCTGGGAGAGTGTCTAATAGGCCACCATCTGCTGCCAAGACAAGCCATCACCCAAGAGACAGCATGGTAGGCGGGGCAAGCCGCTGACATACAGGAGTTTTAGGGGATTAGGTGTGCAACGGAAGGTGGGAGCCGGCCAGCAGGAGATGATGCTGATGATGATGAGGAGGAGCTAAACCGGGCTAAGTAAGACAATGTCCAAACAAAGAAACATACAAACAAACAGCTAGTTATGTAGACAAAGCTGGAAATAAAACATATCCTTGACTACCTGCAGCAAACCGAGCCTCCTTCTCTCCTTCAGTCAGATGGCAGTAGGAGCTGAAGTGGGAGTGGGCGGCTGGCGTGTCCACAGGTTTGGGCCAACCTTTCCACTCAATGAGGTGGGCGACCCGGCCCTGAGCCAGGGAGGTGGGCTTTGTCACATGGTCCCTCACTGCCTGAGAGATACCTGGAAACACAGAGAGAGAGAGAGAGAGAGAGAGAGAGAGAGAGAGAGAGAGAGAGAGAGAGAGAGAGAGAGAGAGAGAGGTAAAGGTCAGAGTCTCGAGAATGTAACACATTTAATCATAAATAAAGTGAAAATGTTATTACCACTTAAGGAGGATCGGGCAAGTGCTGCAAACTCATGGATGCCGACACCTTTCCTCGAGTCTGCTGGAGATTTTCCTGACTTTGGAATCATTTCACTCTCCTCAAATTTCACCTGAAAGACAGAGTTTCGATTTGAGATCAACTCAAATCACGAGAGCAGCAACAAAAGCTCCAGTAAATGTTTACTTTGCCAATATTTCCCCTATCCAGTGTTGTGAGAAACATCCTAATAGCATCTAAATGAAAAGCTCTAATTCGAACATGAATCACAAGACAAACAAACGGCTCTGCACGGTCTCCAGCGCCAAAATAAATGCTTCATCCCCCATAAAATAAAGACTTTTCCTACCTCTTCCTCTCTTCGTCTCTCCCTTCTCTGTCTACTCCTGGGGCCCAGCCTCATTGTGGACATGCAGAGATGTTGTCACAGCGTAGCAAACCAACACGACTGAAAGTCACAGCTTGGGTTCACCAGTTTAAATCACCGGGCTGACAAACAAACAGCTATGCCCTACATTTACTGCACAGATGCTAAAGCCACGGTAAGCCGGCAAAAGCGGTTTGAATGGTGTTGGGGTTGAGACAGTTGAAGGCAGTAGTGAAAGCCTCCATGCGATCTGGCAAACATATGGTGTGTGACCAGCTTCTGGTAAGCAGCTCCTGCTCACTCCAAAGCTGCTGATCCCTGTTAAAAATGATAGTGCTAGCTAACTAACTCCATGTCCAAAAAATACATATATGGCTGCACCCAGTAGATTTGGTGGGTCAGCTAAATCTGTGCCTGCAGTAGAGGGGAGCAGCTTGAAATATGTCTTATTTTTAGAGCAGGTGAGTGTTTTAACAAGCAGGAAACACGCCGCCTGATCACAACTCTGAGCACGTGCATGACTTGACAGATATCCTTAAGCAGATTGCCTCCCAAAGCAGCTGAGGAAGAAGAGTTGAGAGCTTACGTCAAAGTCAAAAATGACAGTGAATGTATGTCAGAGGCACACAGGCAGGTAGGAAAGCTGGGAGGCAGTGATATGAAGGTGCAAACAGCTCTCACAGCCGGGCTGACGTTCAGCACTCCTCGGTGGTGAGTTTCAGCTGCAAAAAACATCTGCGAGTGCCACATAAGTCACTCATGCTCAACACTGATAAACACACAGTGAGGGGCTCTGCAAGGCTCCCCGCTGAGGCTAAACACCACAGACGACTCAACTCGACAAAATAAGACTCACTTCAAGGAAATCAGGTTTTATTTTGAACTAAATAACAACTGCATGTGTGTAACAGCATTTGTCACCACCTTCCCAACCTCTTAAAAACAAACAAAGTATCCCTCGTCACAGGTTACAAATGTCTACGAGTTCTGCCTAATGTTGATGTTCTTTTTAAGATATTTTTTGGGCCTTTGTTTGATAGAGACAGCTGAAGAGTGACGAGAGAGGCGGCATGACATGCAGCAAAGGGCCACAGGTCGCAAGCAAACCCTGGCTGGCTGCAGCAAGGACTGTGTCTTTGTACATGGGACACACACTCTATCAGGAGAGCTACCTGCTACCCCTGAAAATTAATTCACATAAATCAGACAAAAAAAAAGCCCAAGCACATTGTACAGACGTGTGTCTGCTGATCAAAGTTAAGATGGGACAAATGATCTGAACATATTTATACACGTTGTCTTTTTTTGAGAACTCTTTCCTTCCTCTGTATTGGCTCTTTTCTATCCAATTAATCATCTTGTGACCCAATAGAGGGATCACGACCCTTAGGTTGGTATCCACTGCTGTGAACAGAGGGTCGTGCATGTCTCTCCTTTGGTATTCGTGATCTCTTGTTCATGTGTTGATGCAGTTATCTGTTGTAGTGCTGAAAAGATGAGTCATTTATCAAGCAAAAACACCAAATATTCAGTAGTTACAGCTTCATACGTGTCCTGTTTTTGGCTCTTTCCTATCCGATTAATCATATCATGACCCAAAAGAGGGATCCCAAGCTCTAGGTTGGGATCCAGTGCTGTGAACAGAGGGTGTTGTTTGGTATTTGTGGTCTCTGTTTATCTGTTGATGCAGTTAATATAAAGTGAGAAGTCATTTATCAAGCAAAAAGGCCAAATATTCAAGAGGTTCCAGCTTCATGCATGTGCTGTTTTTTCTGTTATCTATCATTTTGAACTGAATCAGTTTTTAATTTAATTTTAAACCAACCAATAAACCAAATAATTTCAGACATCACACCCAAAAATCTGATGAATATCTTCACTCTTTTCTGTCCTTTATAGACGAAATGATTTACAGATTAATCCATATCTATTAGTTGAATCTTTGACACTGTCCGCCCCCCACCTTTTTTTAACCCAGTGCACCTGCACATGATTTGGCCTCTGTGGATCTGTTAATTGTGTGATGTTGCTTTTTTTAAAAACTCACACTTCAACATGCTGATTACCAGCTCTCTCCTGCAGCAGACAAATGCTGCTAATTGGCATCCATCCTGATACAACAACCGCAGCAGCGTTTGCAATTGTAATGAAGTCCCCTCCTTCTCTCCCTTTTATTTTTATTAATGAGGTGTCTGAATTATTTTGTCCACTCACTGCAGAGACAGATCGATGATCGTCTCACAGAGTGATGTGACTTTATGAGACCAACAAGTGGGATTGAGTTTTGACTGCAGCCAAACATGAGGCATGAATCTGGTATGAATGGAGGAAGCTGCAGTGCTTTTTTTGTTAATTTATTTTTCTTCTGGTTTAATTCAAACAGAAGCGACACGCTGACGGCTGAATAACATCACCCCGCCATTGATGGGTGCAGGCCTGTAGCCTGCAATTATGGGGAAAATAACGCACGGATGCAGCAGCGGGTCTCCTGGCAACCTCTGAAGTCTCCATCTGCATACCAATAGCTTCATACCTGCATTGCATAAACAGAAAATGCCAAGAGCTCCTCTGCCCTTTATGTGCACCTTCGCAGCTCTAACGACGCTTGTTTTTATGCCTCTCTCTCTCTCTCCTTACCTGGAAGTCAGACCGCGGCTCATCGTAATGCGCTTAATTATCTCCAATCCCATCAACAGATGACACCGCGCGGTTTGTCCTCCTGCTGCAGCTCCTGCACAAGATCATTAATGCCACACAGTCGGCGGAAACATCCTCCAAACTCCAGCATTAGGTCTCCAGCACAGACGCACCATTTGTTGCTCGGTATATGGGTTACATAGGCTGTCCAAATGTCTCCCGATGGCGAGCGTCATCAACGCAAGGCGGTGTCACATCCAACCCTCCCTCTCTCCTTCCCTTCATACACCCCCCCCCCCCTTTCCTCCTCCTCATGCAGCCAAGATCAAGATGCTTTGGCCCTTCAGAAAAACACTGCAGCTGATCTCAACTTGTCATTTTATTGTTTTATGTTTTAGCCCCAGTCTTATAAAAAATGATTCAACAGGGTGGAACAGAGACTGACATCAGGACAAGCTGCCTTTACATGTGCAGATATGTGACCACAACAACAAACAAGAGGTTAATTGAAAATAATCAAATATTCATGTGTGGTTTGTGCAGATAAGTTTTAGGTCACACTTTACTTTATCCTCTTTATTTAGAGTTTAAACACTTCATTTATAACATGTCATAATTAAGTTGTAAGCAGATATAAGGGCGTTTTATTTAACGTGTTTATGTTTAACATTTTACTGTCTTTTTATGTTGTCAGTCATGACATTACTGGTGGAGTTAAAGTTGTTATTGCTGCCTAAAACTAAAACTACATTATAGCATATAAACCCTCTTTAACTGATATAAATGTTAAATAAGGTTAAATGTGTCAAATTTAAAGGGCTTCATTTACAGTAAATTGCAGGAATGAACTATATTATAACTATATTTTTTTTGTGTATAATGACTCCATGAAATGAATCATTGTGTTTGTTACCTTAAAATGAGCCTTTTATCTACAGACGGCACTGGTCCTCTTACACGGAGTCAGCCATGTTGAACTGTCATGTTTCTACAGTAGCCCAGAGCAGACAAACGAAACACCGGCTTTCGTTTCATGGCCACTCGAATTACTCCTTCACATTTCACAGTGTGAAGCGAGGAGGTTGTATTTCAGCAACCACACTGCAAGATGCCCTGAAATCCTAACCACTGCTCCTTTAAACTCAAGTGTACAGTGACTATTAACTAATATAGTATTGTGTGAAACTCTCTCTTTTACTTCATATTTGTTTACACAGAGCATATTTCTAAATAATTTAGTGTTTAATTGAAATACACAAACTAAATTAACATACAACAAAACAGAGGCCAGATTTCAGTACGGGTTGTATCTGGGACATTAATGATGATTAGCTCATTTTCAAGCAAAAAATGTCACTGTCGTGTCGTGATATTTCCACCATTTTAATGTTAAGATATGCTTGTTTTCTCTTTATACCTGTGTATATTGAACACCTTTAGCTTTTCGGGGTAAATTTAAAGTCATTCTTGGAACTTGTGATGAACATTTTTCTTCACAGCAGCCATTTTGATTTGAAATAGTCGGTAAACGCAGGTGTTTCCAATGGCACTAATTAAGGCTCTGTTCTATTTATTGCAGCAGAGACTTTCCAGCAGCACCCAGCACTGTTTGACCTGAGTGGAACAGAGCCTTAATTAGTATCACTGGTAACACCTGTGTTTACACTATTTCATGTCAAAATGGCTGCTGCGTAAAAGGTCTATTGTTAGAAACAGCCCTACATGGAGGGGGCCTGCTGGGTTACTCCAGCCATGATACGACCTACACAGACACACCAGTTGAACTCTTCCTCTCCAACACTGACAAAAAGCAGTGATCTATTTACTGAAACTATCTACACTTCACTGCATGTTACTCTTTAGTAGTTATTTTAATGTAAAGTTAACAAGACCCGTGATTGGCCTTCTGTGACAGAAGGACGGAAACCGATAAACGTGGAATTCTCTTAGAGACCTTGACAAACTTGTATTTAATGTGGTGACATCGTGGCACTCTCAGTATCGGTGCAGATACTCATCCAGCTCTTACACAAACCATAACCACAGCACACACAACCACACACACACAACCACACAAAACACCGCTGTATCCGACAGATTTATGCAAAACTCCGCTCAGCAACTTAATAAGTCCTTTATTTGCAATGTTCCGTTACCTCAACTTTCCAGTTTCCGATGCAAAAGAAGCAATAATTTCTTAAATAAAGAAAGCAAAAAAAAAATATATTTACAAAATTCCAATACAACTAATAATCAATGGATTATCTAAAGCACCTCTCTGCATCCGGACAACTGCGGTTTCTGTTGGAAAAGGACACACTGCAATTACATCAGCAATTTATCGTTTCTGTAAAATAAAACTGAGAAAAAAAAGTTTTTGTAATTATTATCATTATTATTATATATTTACAGAACGCTCCTGAAATAAGTTTCCACTTAAAGTAGAAAAGGCTTTCGGATCATTTCTGTGTTGTTTTTTTTTTTTTGTTTTTGTTTTTTTTAACTTTATATATCGCATTTCATCAAGTCAATTTTCTGTAGATTTCAAGTTTTAACGGTGATTGGGTCATTAAGTGTCCTCTACGACAGCTCAGGTTTAAGTATAGAAGAGGTAACGACGAAGAGTCAGTCAGTGTGGTTCACTACTGGGGATGGGAGAGGATGGCTTAGAGGAAGCATTAAGACCACCCCCTAGTAGTCACAAGGTCAAAAGGTCAACATCAGTCCTCCGTGTTTCTGTCCTTTGCAAGTTCATGATGGGAAACAGGAAGAGAAAATAGACGACCTTTGCTTTAAAAACTCCATCCGTCAAATTCATATTAGTTCATGTACGTTTATCTATCGACGTTTCGTCCACAGTATCATTAATAGAAACACACTTCAGTCATGCTGCACACTCCAGTAAGGGACAAAGACATAAGAGCTGAGTTTGGATCGAACACACATGGTGGCGTGACGACAGCCACGTTATCAGGGAACCCACTACACCACACGCCTGCTGTTTATTCTTGCAGATCAGATCGATGTTAGGCATCATCATTATCTAGAACCATTTAAAAAAAAAAAAAAAAAAAAGCAGCTGTTGGTTTTGTATTATTGTGACCAAAAAAGAAGTTTCGTAGTGATGTGGGATACTTCACACCTCGTTAACAAGCAATCCTGCTGAATCAGTTTTCAAGTTTATTTGATGAGGACACTTGCTGTCACAAGCAGGTGGGGAAATAATGAGGAAGCAAGAGAGGGAAAGTAGAGAGAAATGATTGTTTTCTGAGTCCGTCCCTCAAAGAAAAAGAAAACATAATAAACATTTATCCTCATTGAGGATTGATTTCGAGTCTGCCTCTCTCTGGCAATATTGTCCATGATTTCTCCGCAGCAGCCGCCTGCAGAGCCCCCGCCTTGCCAAAGGGGGGCGGCAGCTTTCAGTTCAGTCTTTTTTTTATTCCTTGTCAGACTCCTCCTCAGCCTCGCGGAGCCAGGTGAAGAACGCGGTGACCGATTTCAAGGCCACACCTTTGCCTGTTTGCTCTGCGGGGTCTTTGCTGGATTCCCATTTGTAGAAGGCCTCCTCCTTAATAACGTCCTCGTCGTACAAGGCGTCGAAGAACATCCTCAGCAGGTCTGCAGAGAGAGAACACACAGGTCATTACTGATCGAGGATTGGTAATGAGAAGACGGATGGTTTGCTTGTGCTCAGTTATACCCACAGTTTGCTGCAGAGGAGGAGAATAAAGATAACAAACCTTACAATACAACAGCCTTGAGCTGCGTCACAGGCTTCATGTCAGAGGCTTTTGTTAAATATCCTATTAAGTGTCCTTCAGTCAGTGCAAAGTCATTTATGCTAATGCACTTATCCTGTGTTTGGTATGAGCCTTTTCAGCTAATTTCAGCCTTTTTCTGATCGGGCTGAATTATTTCACAGTTACAATTAAGAAAGGAGAACTACAGTTAATCACAAAAATAAAAAGGCAGCTGCGCTGGTCAAATCAAGCGCATTTATAGGTCCTTAAGACAATCTTTCTAAGATCAGTTCAAATGCTTTTTCAAATTTGAAAAAGCATCTTTTCCTCCTCGTTTCATCCTCTCCTCCAGCCCAAAAAAGAAACAACTACCTTTCAAAGACGAGGACGTGAGCCTGCACAGTCACAGGTTGAGGTCAAGTTCAGAAGTTTCACTGTTGAGTTTCATTTTTAACGTCAACACAGCTGATCACACAGCTGCTGTCATTAACTTATTTATTAATGTTGATTATGTATTCTGTTTTTTTGTGTTCAAGTCTTTTCAAGCGGGCAGAAGTCGACGAAATTGCCCTGAAAAAGCTACTGACTGTTTTTTTATACAGTGCACTCACATATTTAACTAAGCTGTTTTAATACAACCACAAACTATGGCCTAATTATCAGAAAATGATTAGCTCCATCAGTGTTATCATTCATCACAGGGCTTTTGTTTAGCTCCGACACATTACTGCTGTTACCCTACAGGCGGATCAGTAGCAGGACACTCACTTGCTGGCTGCTCCATGTGCACCATCAGAGCCTGGAGGGCGTAAAGGGCCTGCAGCTCCTTCTGCTCGTCACACAGGTATCTCTGCAGCAGACTGGCCCTCAGGTTGATCTGCCGTGCGTCCACCCTGTACGGGGTGTCACCTGAAACGAGGAGTAACAAACACTCTGTCAGACAAACCATGTCTGATGTTCACTGCATAATCAAAACATTATGATTTACACAAATGAATCATGGGAGACGATCACTATCTCAGGATTCAGGCTACCGCTGTGAGATGATGGTGGTGACTAACAGATAAAGATACAGGATGAATTCAGCCAAAACCAAACAGCCCCGTATTAATCATACTTACATATGATGGCAGACTGACATACTGATGTCATCAATGCTCGTACAAACTGGTTGGAAGCAGTTTGCTGCTCTTCCAAGTTAGCCTGGAGAACAAACATAAGTTACTCATGTGACTTTGATGTTGAAAAAAATAACTTTGCGTTGAATATTCTAGTCTGAAAACACAAATAATTGCCAGTACGGTCACACACACCTCGACCCAGTCTCTAATACGCTGATTGTTGGCCTTGTCCTGCATGAGTCTGTCCAGCTGTTTGCTGATCTCCTCTCCAGTGAAGACCTTCTTTCCGACTTCCTTCGACTCCATCTCCTCTCCTGTGGTGAACTCCACCTTCTATATTGCACAACAAGGAAAATTAAAGATACTTGTTAGGTGATCAATTTGGGAACTGTTTTGCTTTAAATTCTGTAAAAACTAAAACAAAGTTCTATTTTCTTTTTTCAATTGGGAATAATGTGATAATAGTATTATAATATTCATTCATATATGTCATTTTCTATTTTTATCTATTTATTTCATCTTTCTTCTCCGCTCTACTTCTCTTACAGATGTAGGGCATAAGAGATAAAAGTGGGTTTTGGCATTTGTGTTGATATTTTGCTGCAATTAAATATCTTTATTTTTATTGTTGGAATATTTAAGACAGATTTAAGATTTAAAATACAATAAATTCAATGCATCCAGATCATGAACAGCTTCAGCTTTTACAGCCTACACACCTGATGAGAGACAAACTTGTTGACGTCTTCATCCTCTGGTAAGAAATCGCTCCAGTTCAGCCGAGCCTCTGTCCACATGGCTCCGACTTTCTTTGGAGTCTGACGGGGAGGAAAAGAATCCCAAACATTCAATGTAATGGATCCAAAATGTCAAACTGCACAAGGTATTTTGTTTATGTACAACAGGATGTAATGAAAGCAAAGCACTGCCGTCCAGGCATTTGTTGGACATACCATTCCTTTGCAGAGCAACTTGAGGATCTGTACCAGCAGCATGCCAGCCTTCCCCAGAGGCACAAGAGGCTTCGAGATCTCCCTAAAGACACAATTACACTGAATTAGACTTTCCACTTAATTTGAACTACATTACTCAGTTGCTTTCTTTATCAACATTGTTGACAAACCCATAGGGAGGTTACATGAATTAGCCAAAATGTATTAAATATATCCATAAATCCTGCTCAGGGAGAGTGGGACCCTCCAAACAAACAAAATGGTGGTTTAGGTCTCACTGGCAAAGAAATTAAGGATGTTAATCTGTGTATAAAGAGGATCCGATGCCATTTAAGTTAAGTCAGTCCTTAATTAAAACTTGTTTAGATTTCCCAGCATGTTCTCACCTGAAAAGCTGTCCCATAGGGATGCCTCCCTCATGGATCATGGGGGTTATAAGTTCAGCCAGGTAGAGCCAGATGTGAGGTATATCTATGGCGATGTCTTCCGCAGCCTCCAGGGTCTCCTCTAACCTGCAGTCCCAAAAAAAAAAAAAAACACAGCACTGAATCTAAATCACACACCTTTGTTAGCTTCAGCCTGTCAAGAGTAAAATAAAATAAAGATGCCCTAGAGGTGACACTGAAAACACGGCGCGATGGTGTTACATGCTCACCCTTTGTAGTACTGCTGTGTGGGCAGAGTCCCTGCCTTTACAAGTTGGTGCAGCAACAGGCCCACGTGCTCCCGAGCGATGGTGCTGCGTTCAAGTGTCGACTCCACGGCGTTCCGCACAAACACATAGAGCAGCGAGGCACTGTTGAGTTCTGCCACACACTGCAACGCCTCCTACAACACCAGAGGGAGAGGACGCCGGCCATCAGAGAGGACTCATGCTCCAAAATGTGTGCGTTTAATAAGGAAGATTTATTTTCTTGCATTTGAGTGTGCACAGTGTCATGTTTGTACCTTCAAGTCATTGATGTGGAGGTATTCTTCGATAATGGCGTTCGACTTCTTTTCCACCTCCTCTTCAGTCAAGGTCGGTTTTGGAAGAGAAGGAGGAGGAGTGGGGGCGCTCTCACGCTTAACTGCAGAGGCAGACAAAAAGAAAAAGGAGAGAGGACAAGTTAAATATTACTCCTCTCACATCTGTCTGTACAACTCACACCATCAGTCTATTGCGGGGAGATATTCACCTGGGAGATCTTTGCTTGGAACCCTGTCCCGGCTTCCTCTGTCTCTACTTCCCCGGTCTCTGCTTCCTCTATCTCGACTTCCTCTGTCCCTGCTTCCCCTGTCTCTGCTTCCCCTGTCCCTGTTGTCTGTCATGCTGGCCACGCGACGCACGGGCTCGGTTGATGCCCGGCCGTCTCCGCCCTGCGATTCTCTGCTGAAGCTTCTCTTAGTGATTTGGTTCTGGCTGCTCCTGTCGTCACGCCCTTCCCGTCCTTCGCTGCGGTCGAAGCGGTCAAACCGATCCCTGTCGCGATCACCCCTGTCTCTGTCGCCCCCGCGCTCACGGCTGGAACTTGACCTAAAAAGAGTTGTGAGTAAGACAAGGTCTGATAAATATGGCGTCTGGTGAAACAGATAAAGCATAACACATGGACAAAAGATTTCACAGGAGAGAAAATGCAGCTGCTGAATACCTCTGAGGAACTCTGCGATCAGAGTCTGCTGTGGACAACAACGAACCAGACTGCTGCAGTGCCGAGAAGCGGTTGAGGGTGCTGGTGGCTGGACGACCAGAGTCTACAAGGACAAAAAGGTCAGATTAACACTCCACCCGCTAAAAACAACTTCAAAAACTACACTCGTCTTTTTGAAAGGTGGTGTTTTTACCCTGCTCTCCGCTTGCTGGTTTAGCTCCAGTTCCTCCACTGCTTCCTTTGCCCCAGCTACCCCACATGCCTTTTCCTCCTGGAGCCAACAGCTGATTGTTGAAGTCCAGAGCGCCAGGCTAAAAGGGAAACACAAGAGTGACATTTAGTCCCAAATCACTGGCTTAAACTTCAGTTTCTCAATGCTCCAAACAAATGTGAAAGAAACTGAAATCAAGAATAAGAAAACTAGCAGCTGGTAGTTTCAGGCAGCAAAATTAAACTGTGAGAACTCCCATGTTCAACTTGAACTTCACCTTTGTGATCTTGCTAAGGCGGGTGGTGTCGATGGGTCTGTTCTTGGAGATGGGCACCGTGTTCCATCCCTCATCCTGAGGCTGGCTGGTCCTGCCACCTCCTGGTGTGTGAGGGCCCCGGCCGCCCATGCTCCCTCCCATCCTGCCTCCTCCGCCTCCTCCTCCACCTCCGTCTTTCTTGGACATTAGTTGCTGGACTTTGATCTGTTCCCTGTGCTCCTCCATCTCCGCCTCCTTGTGGATCTGGTCGATTGTTTTAGGACCCTGGTCTCCTCTACGAGGCACCCAGTTATTCTGTGGAGGAGGGAAGACGGTTATAAAACAGCGTTAAACCTGAACAAACGCTTGTTATGGGTAATTGTGTTATCTTTTCATAGATGACTTCATATTTACCTTTCTGAGGTCCAAGACGTCTTGCAGCATGAAGCGGATTCTGGATGAGGTCTTTCTCTCTTTGATGATCTTGTCCATCTGGTTGAAGTACTGATCCATACGAGGCTAACGCAGAAACAAAATAGCTTTTATGATTCTGTCTCACAAATAATTCAATGGCATAAAGACTTTTTTTTTTTTTTTTTTTATAAAAATGTTTAGAAAACGATTCAAGTGTGCTCCATCAGTTCCCCAAAACCATCATGAACACTCAGTGGCCCAGACACTTGGCTCCTTAATACCATCACTAATAATCAGTAGACTAGATCTGTGGCATACAAAAAAACAACTGAACAATCGCCGACTTACCTTGGCCTTCTCAAAGTCCAGGTCTTTGCCAATCGTGGAGAGCAGCCTGCAGAGACACTCCAGAGACTCTTCATCATGATTCTTAAGTAGTTTCACTACGCAGTCGTGCATGATGGGCTCTGTCAGCATCTTCAGCTTGAAGAGCTCGCCTATGAACTTTATGTTGCCCAAAGAGCGGCGGCGGGCCTGGTCTCTGGCCTCCTGCAGCTCCACTCTCAAGCGCTCTTGCTCCTCTCCCTGTGGGCAGATACAAGTGGGTGTTTGTGAGTTGTGGGTGGTGTAAAATGATCTTTTTGTTCTGAATGAAACAGCAGAATCTATGGTGGCTGAGACAGTGACAGTAAAAACAAAAAGAAAAGATATTTCTTACATCTTTGGCAGCTTCCAACTCTTTTTGCTTTTTCTCAAAGATTTCATCATCATCCTGGTCCTTCTCAAACTCTTTCTGGCAACGGTTGAGCAGCAGTTTGCGGAAGTTCACATGATTTCCCGGCTTGTCTGAGGTGGGGACTTTCAACTGAAGGAGGAAAACATTAACAACTGTTACATTTTTTTTTAACGAATATACATTTTCAATCTCACAAATAAAGGCTTGTTTATGAAAATGTCAAACAGAAAATGAACAGTGACGCAAGTGTGCTCCATCAGTTCCTCAATACCATCATGAACATTCAGTGGCCCAGACACGTGGCACAAAACAGAAGTCATCATTGGAGCAAATGATAAAAACACAAGATCTGGACTGGTCACACAGCTTACCCCCATAAGGCAGCGGCACATGTTGGCGTAGGCCACAGAGAAGTTGGGCTCTGAGATGGCCTTTTCAAAGATGAGGTCGATGGCTCCCTTCAGCCTCTCCTCCGTGTCTATCGCCAGCTCCGTCACCTGCTTCATCAGCTCCTGAAACTTCTGGGGGGTCAGCTTGTTGAGGATACTGCGCAGACGCTTGAACAACTCTTGTGTCTTAGCCTGTTCGGGGTCGTCTTCTTCGGGTTCATCGCTACGGCTGCGAGTAGACTTCTTGGCCTTGGGCTTCCAGGCCTTCTCGGCCTTGTTGAGCTGCACATCATCGCTGAGGGACATGCTGCTGATGATTTTCCTGGGCTCCTTCCTCTGACCCTGCTGGGAGCGACGTGGCCCGGGTGGCTAAAAAGAAAAGAAGGGAGGCATGTTTAAAAAAAAAAAAAAAAAAAAAAAAAAAGCCTTATTCAACAAAACAAATAGACTGAATTATGATGATTGCCAGAAGGGAAGAGACTTACTGGGCCTCGTGGTCCTCCCACTGATCTGCTCCCAAGGTTCCCCAAATATGAGGGAGTAAAATCGGGACCAACATTCATCAGTCGAGCGGGGTCAGCAGGCCGCAGTGGAGTCTTGTTCGCCTGAAGTTAAAATAAATGACCTCAGTGCCCAAGACCAAAATACAAAACACCGACAAGCTTCTTCCTCATGAATGATCAGAAATACTTTTACTAATGAGGTCAAAACTTTAGTAAAATAAATTATTAAAATTAAAAATCCACGTATTTATCATAATGTCACACATGAATGATTTTATTATTGCACTCCACAGCAAAATGATGCGAAACATCGCTTACCTTATCCAGCACCACATCACTGATGATGGGCAGGCCCTCGGGTTTGTGCATACTGGCGCCGATAAACTGGCAGCCAAGGAGGAATTCCCTATCGTACCGCTTCTTCTCTTCTGGGTCAATCGGCTTCCATTGTTCTGAGAGACGTACGAGAGAATGCAGAGGACTCAATTTAAACATGAAAGAGCTCGGCGTTAGGTGTGCTGCTTTGTAGCACTGATGACGGCAGGGAAAATGTGTCTCCAGTCTTGAATGGGACACTCCGAGAAGGCTTGACAATCTTTATGTAGGAACCTGCTGCATAATAAGTAGATCTCGTGATATCCAGCCCGATATTCTATCCTTGTAGCATAAATCATTGAACATATCAAAGGAAGTACACAATTCTGATCTGAAATAACTTTGACATAACTTATGAACAAAAACATTCAATTTTTTCTATGTGCCTCTCGAATTTTAACATCAGCTGCATGTGCACCTAAAAAAACAGCTTCAAGTCAACATCAAAACAGCTGTTACAGCAGTTCAACCACAAACTTTTCTTGACAATTCTAACCACAACCTACCTCCTTTGTACTGGTATTTCTGCCCAGTTGGCTCAGGTGTGGCTTTAGGTCTGTCGGGTTCTGCATTCTGCTTGTCCTCTTTCTCCTCCCAGGTCTCGTCTGCAACCTCAGCGGGAGGTTCAGCTGGCGGTTCAGCCGGCGCAACAGGGACTGGGTCGGCCTGAGTGGACGAGGGTTCAGAAGTGGGCTTAGCGCCCTGCTCCTGCAGCAAACAAAACAGGAAGAGATGAGTTACAGTGTTATAATAACCCAGTTATTCTTCAGGGATTGTAAAATATCCTAAGAAATATTATTGATACAGCTGAAACCGCGAGACGCTTTAACACCACGATCGAGACACTCAGACTTCTACACACCTCTGTGAAGGCATCCAGGAGGTCTCCAATGGCGTCCTTCTTATTTAACTCCTTTATGTTCTTCTTCTTCTTTGGCACAGACGTAGCAGCTTCAAGAAAAAAAAGACACAGACGTTAAAATCTCACATGACACAGAGGACGTGCAGGCGAGAGTGGACTCCACCCTACCTTGCATAGTAGTAGATTCCTCTGTAGGGCAGCTAACAGTGGTGGGAGGGGCATCCTCACTTTTCTCCTTCTCTTCCTCTTTTTTCTCCACCTCCTCCTCGTCCTCCTCCTTCTCCTTCTCCTTCTCCTTCTCCTCTGCCGCCTCCTGGGCTGGCATTGCCGTTTTAGCCACAGGTGTGGATTCCTGAGATTGAGAAGCGTCAGGCTTGTCAAGGGGTGTAGTGTCTGAAAATGTCATATCCTCGGAGAGTTCCTCAGCGTCCTGAGGGAGACCGTTGGAAAGGAGCTCTGTTGTTTCAGCCGGTGTGGCTTCAGGTTCGGGGGCAGAGCTCTGGGCAGCGCTCGGGGCAGCGCTGTGGGTCGGTGGAGCAGCAGGTTCCTGTGCAGAGGGTGGAGGCTGAGAGACTTCAGTTATCGTCTTTGTGGCAGTTTCTTCTTTCGCCACGATAACGGGGGTAGCTGTCGCAGCAACCTCAACTGCAGGCTCCAACTTGGCGCTGGCCACCTGCTCCTCTTTTTCCAATTTCTTCACTTCCTCCGTTTTCTTTTCTTCCTCTTCTGGTGCCTTCTCAGCTGGAGCTGGGGCAGCTTGCGGTTCCTCCATTTTGACAGGCGCCTCTTGTGCTGCAATTGATGCTGGAGGGGCAACAGGAGCGTCTACTGTGTCACCAACTTTAGTATCTACTTTATTTACTGTCTCAGCAGGAGGAGTAGTAGATGGTGCTGCTGGAGGGAGGGGAGAGGAAGACTGCTGGTCCTTTATTAATGGGGTTGGCACCTCAGTAGCAGCTGCAGGAGCTACAGATTGTGTGGCTAACTCAGCAGGTGGTGTAATTTGGTTGTCCGTTTCCTGTTTGGCCTCCACCACGGGCTCTGTACTAGCTGTTGCAGGGAGTGGTGGGGTTTCGGGGCTCGCAGGAGGCTCCACGTTTTCATCTGGGCAGTGAAAATCATGAAATAATCACAATAAGGAAAACGTGGAACACAACCATCTTTCTTTTTTTTTTATGTAAAACCATAAGTGGGAAAACGTACTCACCTCTTCTTACTGTAGTGACAGGCTGTGTAACTTCACCATTGGTCTGTGCAAGACTTGAATCTGCTATGGAGGCCTGCAGTCACACACAGATGACATTTTTACCATCTTTATTAAATCATTTTCACACTGTAACTCAAAGACATGATTAAACTCTTATTTTGAAGGCTGTAGTTCGTCCTGTTGTTGAGTTGGATTCCATTTTGTTTGAAAGTGTTTTGCCCAATCCGACTGCCAACTCCATGTACTTCAATGTCATGGCAGTCTAGCCTAAAAACATAACCACAGCTCAAAACACCGGTGCACATTTGTTTGTATTTGCTTCGGCTTTCTGTTTGCTCAGTGAAACGGTGTTAGATTTGTACTACGCTGATAAGATGTTAGCACATAGATGTGAAAATATGCAATCACCTCGATGAAAAATAAATAAGCTGGGAGCCGGTGGGAAAGTATTCCTAAACCGTGCTTTGTTTTCTCTGACAATGTGTCCTTTGTTAGTACAACGCGACCAAATGTCACTGCTTCTCTACAAAATTACAACACAGCGTTGGTCTGCTTTGCCTGTACGTTCCAAAAAAAAAAAAAAAAAAGAATTATACTCTTATGTGTAATTAAATCGTAAGACACTGAACTTTAAATCATACATTTTTGTTCTACTTTTGGAAAAATTGCTACATTCTCAGACAAGCCAACTACCAACGTAGACAAAATAAAAGTCAGAACTGGAGACTGAGAAGTCTTTCACAACAAGTGTTCAAACACTTTACTTTTCCACACTACAGTACCTGACGTCAGCACAGAATAACTGACAATTTAGATTTTCTAAAATAAGAAACTACTTTAAACCCAGAGTTACACAAACATGAGTCATTATTAGCACTCAGGACTTACAACCAATAAAAACAGTTCTCTATTTTCAATTCTGTCTTTCACTATGTCCAAAATCAAGCTTGTTTCAGATCAGTGTCTTTCCAAAAGCTTCCTTACCTGTGGGGGAGTTGGTGTGGTGGTGGATCGTCCACCTGACATGATCTCCTCTGTGATATCGCGCCCACCCTGGTTAGGGTCTCGTATTCTTATCTAACAGGACACAGGGGAAATACTGGTTAACATGTAACTCACATTAAAATACCGACAGTATGTAATGATCCTGTCGCTGCTGATCTATAGCTGACATTATAAAGACTATTGTTATTTTCAGGTAAAAGAGAAAGTTCCACATTGAACAGACAAAACAATTTCTGCCCATTCAATTTCTTTTGACCTCAGACAAGAGGCACGGTACCCTTTTGTTGTGACACACTACCGGTATGCGTTCCCTCTTTGGTGGGCCTTGTGCCTGTGGTTGCTGAGGAGGCGGGGCTTGTTGCTGTTGTTGTGCGGGGTTGATCATGACCTGTGCCGGCTGGACAGACGGAGAGTACTGCGGCTGAGCTGGATAGTATGCTCCTGCTGTAAGGTAAAATGAATACATGAAACGAAAATAAATAATAAGACGAAGCTTCACACTAAAATAACCAACAATTCGGATTACCAAGATTATTTTTTAAAACTGCGCTGTGTTGTCCTGAAAACCCTGCAGGGCTTTATGTGGGCTTTGTGGGTGTACGTCCTATTGATATTTCGACCGTAACACCTAATAAATCTTGCAATAACAGAGTGGAGATTCCTGCAGGAACACAAAAACAACAATCCACAGCAAGAGCCTACATGAGGTGGGTGAATCATGATATAAACGATACACATTTTTAATATATAGGCTGATCTGAGGCCTGATCGATGTGTCGTACTCAGTTGAACTGAACAAATGAAACCACAGACGCTGAGGTCAGCCATCGGGCCCTGCTGCAGATGAAGGTAGCCTGTGCGCGTGTTAAAGTTACTCAAATTTGGGGCGGCGTTTAGCTCAGTTGGTAGAGCAGCCGCCCCATGTGCGAAGGCTCAGTCCTTGCTGTGGAAGCCCAGAGTTCGAATCCGACCTGTGGCTCTTTCCCCACATGTCATTCCCCGTCTCTCTCTCCCTGCATTCCTGTCACTCTTCAGCTGTCTCTATCAAATGAAGCTTGAAAAGGCCAAAAAAAATAATCTTTAAAAAAAAAAAAGTTATTCAAATTTTGAAAAAAAAAATAGTACGAAATTGGTTATGACGCAGGCTTTTGTAGTGATGACCTTCACATCCAGATTGTGAAGGTCGGACAGAAGCTGCATGTTAAAGTCCCGTCCAGTAAACTTATTATCTATGCTTCTTCCATTGTAAATCACATGAACTACATCATTTAATAAAAAGCCATACATATGAAATTATAAACGTGGAACTGTGTTTAGAGTACCCAGCGAGCAAGAAATCTGTGGCAGCAGCCATTTTGGTAAGACTTCCCTGTGTATTCATGACAATATTAATGTTTTTTTATGTGACCTTCACTTTGTTTATTATTTGCACATAAGTACACGTGTGTGAGTTACCAAAAGAAACCAAAACAAACATTTACGACACTATTAGAGACAGGAAGTGCAACAGAGATTTTTGCCACTAAAGCCTGCTGACCGACACACAAGCACACACACACACACACACACACACACTACTCACCAGGGTAGCGCTGGGAGGTGAGAGGAGCACCGTGGAGAGAGAGACGGCCGTTCTCTCGGCCACCCCCTCTCCCCCCACCACCCCGCCTCTCCCTCGCAGCAAGAGAGGGCTCTGAACCAACGCAGCAAACGAGAGGAAGGGAGTGAGGGACGGGAGAGAGGGAAGAAAGAAGGAGAGAGAGAGAGAGAGAGAGAGAGGGCAGGAAGAGACAGATGCAGAATGAGTTAATGAGAGGAACCAGAGGAAGCAGGGTGTTAAAAAGGTCCCATGAAATGAACGACGTCGTTTTACTGGATTCTTACCTCGTGTTCCTGGCTGCATCTTATTCTAGTCTCTCTTTATTACATCACTTTATGTAGAGATCATGTTTGTTTATTAAACAAAAACTCAGGGAGGTACGTTAGCCAATAAAATTGGGTGTTTTACTTTCACCGTATAAAATTTTGATTTGTGCTTAAGCAGATGAGTTTTTGCAGCAGTAACACGGGTCAGAAGTGTGTTTGGGGTGGAATTTTAAAAGACTATGTTGAAAAGTGCACTGGCGGCGACCTTACTTAACGCCTGCCTTACTTTTCTTTGTCCCTCGTTACATTAAATCCCACCCCAACGTCATGTTTTACATGGACAAACATCCAGTAAAAGAACTAAATACTTGTCTCAAAGCCATTTCATGGAACCTGTAAGGCAGTGTCAGGTGAGACTGCAGATAGAAAGAACACAGGCCAAAGCAGAATCAAGCCAGACCAACATGCAACTGGCAGTTCACCACATACAGAGGTGTGTTTTGACCCAGAAAGACACTGAACACACCAACCAGCCAAGCAAAACCACAGCACACCCACCAATCTCTCACGGGTAATGGACATGGACTCAAACTAGATTCTTCAACTTAAAATCTCAGTTAAACGTCTTGTCGTTTGAGATTTCACCTTCATTTAACTGATAATCTTCCATATTAATGGTTGTGCTTGGTTGTTGTTGGCTTTGGGCAACAACCCTTACCATAAGTGGGGTATTCAGCAGGGCTCGTTCCTGGATAGAAGCCCGCTGTGCCACTGTTCACAGGATACTGCTGAGTGGGAGGCATATAAGGGGCCCGGTACTGCAGAAACAAAATCAAGTGTCAGAAACAGCAACAATAGATTGAACGATTACGTTGTGAGAGCTTCAGGTCAATCTCTGCCGCCTCCACAGTAATGTACCATACTGGCCCGAATGAGACGACCCCCTTTTTTCCTCCCCTAACGCCTGAAGACCAGAAACTCCTATGTTTGTGATGCTTGTACACAAATGCGGCTAATTCGTCATTGTGTCCGTGAGTCACATGCTCTCACTCTCCTGTCAGCCTCTCGGAAGTACTCACAATGATTTTCTTGGGCTGTTAGTCTTACTATAACATGTGTGACTCTGGTAATTGCTTGACAGATTATTTAGTCCATGAAACTCCAGCGGGTTAAACTGGGCTTCGTAATCACAAGGCTGCTTAAGTCTAAACCTGCTAGCCTAGCAACATCAAGGCTACAAACAACCCATGGTGCAACACTCTCTTAATGTTATAAGCTCACTCTGTGGGAGTAGTATGGTATGTGATTTCTTCATAGAAATATTGACGAATATTCAGGCCAGCATGGTAATATGATGAGCATTATATGGGCAGGTTGGCAGACAGGTATCATAATAATATGTAATAATAATGAACTCATGATTACTAATGTGAACCAACCTGTCCAGGGGGGATGAAGTAGCCCTGAGGGGAGCTAGCGAAAGAAAGCTGCTGCTGGGAAATCATCATCATCTGGGAGCTGGGCGGGTAGACGTGAGTAGGTCCGACAGCTCTTGGGCCACTACTCGTCTGTACTCTTGGAGCGTTGGTGGCCATGGCTGGTCGGTTCTGATAGTAATTCTAGAGGACAGATGAGGGAGAACGAGGGAAGAAGGATGAAGAGGTTTATCGCAGCACGAGCAAACTTATTGCTCCGTGTGTACATTTAGTGTTTCAGGTCCTAACCCATGTGTTAACACTGTTGCAGCTTGTGTCTCTGTCCAATCTCACAAACACAAGGCCTAAACTCAAAGTGAGAAGCAATGCACTGACGGCAACTGCCAATTTGTAGAGCAAGTTCACTTCTTGGGTTACAGAGTCTAAATGTCTCCCTGCTACACTGAAGTTAGCCCAAGTTAAAGAGGGGGTTGGGGGGACAGGGCGGACGAAGAGAAAAGCGGTTACCTGTAATGCTCTGTATCCACCCTTCAGCCGCGCAACACATGAGCAGAGAGCAAGAGAGGGAGTGAGATTTAGGTGAAAATGAGGACAGGAGACAATGTGGAAGGTTGCGATTACGTAAGTAGGAAGAGTTTATGAGAAGCAGCAGCAAGATATCTCTCTAAGCTTTAAAACAACCGTAGGCGAGCATGCAACTCTGTACAGGTCGGGCATAGACGTTAAAGATCCCCTGAAGTCCTCTGGGTCACAGTTTTGAGCGATCAAAGAATCATTTTACAGGCTACAAGCACATGCAGGTGGTGAAAACAAATGTAAGAATGCTGCAGGTACCAAAAAATAACATATATGTGTTAGCTTTATTAAAAAGGAAGACAAAAGCCTTAAAAAAGATGTTTGAAGCACTTCACATTACAGTCAGTTATTCTGTCATTATGACGGCAGGTTTAGGATGATGTCTTGCAAATGTGGAGAGATATGGGGGGAAAATAACTGGGGGTGTACGCAGATGCAGGATGAATTAAGACGACCTGGTTTTAAAACATCATGACTCAGCAACAACTTAAAAAAAAAAAAAAGGCACAACTTCCTATATATAGAAATACGCACCTGAGGAAAAGTGAACTCGTCTCATAAACACTACAGCATTATTCAACATGTGGAACTGAAAGCATGCATTAAACTAAAGGAGACAGGGATGTAGGGAACAGTGAGGGGTGTTAGTACCTGTTGGTGTAAAGTACGGGGCCCTGCAGCAAACTGGGAGGACAGCAGAAGAGAGGAAAGAAGTCAAGATTCAAGGAGAAAGATGGCAAATGAGCTTTAAAAAACACACCCACACAGAGATTTAGCCAAAGCCGTATAGCAAGAGAAGCCATGTCAGAAATCTTTGCGAAAGAGAAGGGAAAGGGGAGAGTTCTTACACGAGGCAAAACATATCACATACCTAACACTGAAAAAACAAACGTGCTGTAAGCAATACCTGTCTTGGCTGTGATGCAGAGTTCATTTGTGGAGGTGGAGGGGTGGCAAAAACAATAGAAGGGGGTTGTCCAGGGCCGTAGGCTGCCTTCAGAGGAGAAAGGAGGAGAAAAAATGATGTTACCAAAGTTGTATTTACCAAAACAACCTCGACACTACAAGGTCACATCATCTCACCTGTGTCAATCCGGGGGAAGGGGCAGGGTTTGGGACAGAAGTGGGTCCCGTTATAGGCTGTGGTGGTTTGTTCATTTCACGTTCTTTTATGGTTCTGCATTAGGGTGGCGTTGTGTTGCCAGCCTTTCTGTGGAAGAAATAAAAAAAAAACAAAAAAAAAAACGTGTTAATCAAAAGGCAGTGAAATGAAACCGCTTTTAATTATTTAATCTCCACTGAGCAAGATAAATGCAGCCATACAGGTTAGACATCAGACAGCACTGTACGAGGACCTGAACCTTTTTAGTGTGCCAAGATCTAACCAAGCAGCGAGGGTGTGGCCTGTGGTTTCGCCTATGATAACACCACCAACTCCCACAGCGTTGTTCACTTACATATCGCATGGTTCATACACAGCCTCATGAGCAACTACTGTTAATTTGAGGGTTATTGCTCAAATCGTGTGTGTTAACCTCCACCCAAAACAGTATGTCGGCTAAATACAAAAGAAGGTTATGAAATCACTCCAAAAAAAAAAAGATGTGACTTGTAAAAACAATATGAAAAACACAATATTAAATTATCATGACTTGTCCAAACAGCAAAAAAGGGACAAATACTAACAGTGAATACTTATAAATGATTTGGAGATCTACTTTCAGCTCATATTTGATCACCACCAAATCATCTGGACTGGTCTGGTGCTGAGTGAATTTAAGAAAATGGATACCTCAGGTCAAAGTTCATTTACTGTGTGTTAACAGTGGCTTCAATGCCCCCTGGTTGCGATAGCTACATGTGCAAATAATCCACTCACATAACGTTAGGTCGATATTCATTTAAAACCTTACAACAGTTATCTCACCGTGAAGTTAGATGATTGTTTTAAATGCGCTACAACAGCTGAGAGATGACAGGATTAATAAAAAACCGGTTAATACTCCTCGCAGACGTGTCATGCTCCATCCACCTGCTGACACAGGAACTGTCGTTAGCTGCTAGCTCGGTGCCATGCTTCTTTTAAGACTGGGCATCAATGTACGAAGCTACCATATGTTTCTGCTGGGCAGAGACGGCTAACAGTGTTAAGAATCGACATTAAAAGCGACAGCGAATCTAGGAAGACTTTCATAATTGTGTCTCAGATTGATTATAGGGGTTGAAAGCATGTTTAGTGGCCCGCTAGCGAGGCAGCATTCCCGGCCGAAGCCAACCGCCGGCTAACGTTACGTGTCCTACTATCATTCAGCTACGCTACGTGGCTGAACGTTGGCTCCACATTTAACCTTAACGGACCTCAAAGTGTGATAGTTTTACTGTGCTAATGACAGATATGATCGCTGATACAAACTCGAAATAAACAGCAAATAATAAGCCGGTCCGAGCGACAATGTTGCAACACTTTAGCCACCGATTAGGTTACAGTTAAGCTATTGTCGGTTAATGTTAGCGGGTTAGCCCAGCCCTGTCCTACGAGGTGTATTTAATTACAGGCCCAGTGAGCTAGGCGAGTAAATGAAACCAACAATCTGACATTTAACTTCAAATAATATTATGCGAGCAAGACACGTTGTCACCGGCAAAGGTTCACCTCTAAAATGCTGTTTTTTGTTTAAAAACATGTAACATTAAGAGCTAACTAGCTTTACCTCACGGTTATAACCAAATGAAGATTAGCCACGAGAAGCGAGGCTGTCATCTCAGCTAATGTGAGGTTAAACTTACAGCTAAGCAGCTCTAAGATTAACACAGTAACCACGTTTAAACTCTAACATTTAGCATTTAATTTATCCGTTTTAGTATTCCGGACAAGATTAGCTCGCTAGCTGTGAGAGTGTGTGTGGACTGACAGACAGCCGGCGGGGCCTGTTCAGCCAGCTAACATCAGCTAGCCCTGTGTGCCTTTGACAAACATGGAGCTCCGGTGCACTTGAAGCCAGATGATTTTATTCTTACCAGGAATCAATAGTGAATATGTTGTAAGATGGGAACTCGGGGAGTCAGCCTCTGTTCAGTCTTCTGTTAGTGAAAGTAGCTGTGTTGCAGTTTTCCTTGTCCTTTTACTCCAAAAGAAAAGTGATGCCCTTCTTGGCTATTGACTTAGCGAGCTAGTTAGCTAACCGGCAGATGGGGTGAGTGCTACTACTGTCACTTCGGTTTAAATCCCCGGGCGTGCACAAGTGACGGTGCTCAAAATCAAATAATATAGTACTTCGGGAGTACTATTGACAACTCCGATGGCCCCGAAAAAAGCCTCTGGACCGGAGGTCCATGATCAAGGCGTCGATGGTGACGGATTGCCGGTTAGGTATGTACACTGCTGTCGCATCAGGAGGCTCACAGAGAGGCCATAATGCGATGTTTCTGCTCTACGGAGCCGGTGCGCCTCCAAGTCGCATGGGTAACTTCCGGGGAAATTAAAATTTGATGCCGTGTCCTTGGTCACGTGATACAGGAGCGTCAGCTCAATTCACCAAAACACGTTTCATAATAATCCAATATTAAAGGTGGAATATGAGCTGAAATAAACACAATATACTCCTGACAGGTATTTAAAAATACTTTGACAGAATGTGGCTTTACACCAGCAGACCAATATTATTTATTGTATTCATATTAAAGGAACAAGATAGATAGATTCAAGATTCAAGAGATTTATTGTCATTTGCAAGTAAAAAACACATGGTTTATACAGCAACGAAATTCTTATTTTGCCGTCTCTCTTTACACACAACAACAATAAGAAAACAAAATACACAACACAATAATAGAAAAATAAGAGTAAAATTAAAAAAATTAAAATATATATTAAATATAGTTTAAAGTGCAGAGCAGTTAAAAGTGAACACCTGAGTTAAAAGCTGAAAAATAGGGTGCCCTGTGCCTCACAGTAACAGTTAAAATGACATTACATTACAGTGTGATTGAATGAGTCTGGGGGAGGGTGGTGAGAGTTGTAGATAGATAGATAGATACAAGCAACCACATACATTCATTCTTTTTTAATCATTTATTATTACTATTGTTATTATTATCATTATTATTGTTACTCTCATTTAACCATGTATTTTGCACATATGTTTAATTAATTAATTAATATTAATAATAATAATAATTAATAATAATTAAGCAGATCATATAATTAAGTTAAAACCTGTTAATATTAATAATATTAATATTAATATTAAACCTGTGTAGAGAAATTGAACCTGTGCGAAGATATTTACAAATAAAAAACTATATAAAAAGTAAAAATAGAAATACATTTTTTTAATAGAAATGAGAAATAGAACTACAAATAGAGATAAAAAAAAATATGTACAATTAAATTAGGCTGTAGCAGTGAATCAAGGTCCCAGCATATAGCAGAGGTAGTGCAAATGGAGTCAAAAATGACAATGACAGAATGTCCAGGAATCAGTGCAGCAGAGAATGAGATTGTCCATTTGTCTGTTCATATGACATATGAAAGATATTTACAGTAAAAAATCATAAATACCAGGCTGTGCCATCAGAGATTAAAGAAACATGTTCAACTGAAATACGAGCTTCTTGACAACAATACTACAGCCAGTATGTTTCTTCTTTTGATATTTGCCATCCGCACCGGACAGTCTGTTTGTGTTTTGTTCTGTGTCATCCAGTCTGATCCCGAACACTGCCCATGTCGACGCTTCGGGTTGCCACATATGAAACGTACTCTAGCCATGGAAGCAAGCAAACCAAGTATATCACCGGAGTTATCGTTAGATTACTCAGAGTCCAGAAGGAACCATAGCACCTGTTCAATATTTCACTATATTTTTAGATAACTTTCAGAGAATCAAAACACTGAAAATAAAGTCATGAACTTTGTATTTCCTTTTTCTTTCTTTTTTTAAAGATTTTTTTGGGCCTTTTTGAAGCTTTTATTGTATAGAGACAGCTGAAGAGTAACAGGAATGTGGGGAGAGAGAGATGGGGAATGACATGCGGGAAAGGGCCACCAACTGAGCTAACCGACACCCCAAACTTTGTATTTTCATTTAGGCTGTCATCAATAATCAAAAACATACATTGTAGCATTGAGGTCATTCTTATTTGATTTTTTTCAGCAGGTTTCTGCTGTAAATCAAAAAATATCTCCACCATCGTCATCCCTGACTTTTTAATCTCATGGATGCAGAAAGATTCAGAGAAAAATAGAAATGTGAACATTACCATGACAAACTCCATCTGCTGAGGAAGAAACGTCAGATTAACCATTGAGTGTAATTTTGTGGTGATATTGTTTTTGTCTTCCATCACTCGAGTTTTGATCTTTCCAACTATAGAGTCTACTGAATTTTATTGATTTAAATTCTGTTTTTATTAAGCAACGACAAGGTCCAAACATCATAATCATATTCCTGAACATATCGTATCATATATATATATATATATATATATATATATATATATATATATCCTTCTGTAAATCTCAACATAATAGATAGTACTCAGAATGGATAATCCAGAAACAAGTAAGGATCGGCAAAGTAAATAAAGATAAGATAAGATAAGATAAGATAAGATAAGATAAGATAAGATAAGATAGATTTGTCACAGCTGCTCACATACACAAGGTGGATAAGAAATTACTCAGAAATAAGAAATACACTGTTGCCCATAAAGTTGGAATAAAATATTTTGACCTCTTCTGATGAAATGATTGTGACAATGTGATTTATTCTCGATAGATGAAGTGTATCTTCTCGAAACTTTATTGATAAATCTCTTCCAAACATATCACAGTGAAAATTAAACCACAATTAACCTGATGTGTATAAATAGGAATAAAAAGAGTAATGTTTATGGGCATTATTTAAGTCATGAAGTCATGCTGGTGTTAAAGAGTCTGACAGCCTTTGGGATGAAGGACCTGTGGTAGCGCTCCTTCTTACATGGTGAAAAAACATACAAGAAAAAACAATTACAATAGATAAATAAATAAAAATAATAATGATTGTGCCTTCATAATACTACAAGATAATAAGATGTTTAGATGAGGTGGTCCATACGTTATGCACTTAAGTACAGCTCATCTCATTAGTGGATATTGGAATACTGACATCGAAAATAATTAGGGTTTTCATTTCAACTAATCTGACAGTTATTCTCTTCATCAGTTAATCTTTCTTTCTGTAAAATGTCAGAAAATAGTAAAAAGTGTTAATTATCACATATGACTAGAAAAGCAGCAGCTGGAACAAATGAATGTGGCAGATTTTTTACTTGGAAAATATGAATTCATTCTAAAAAGTTATTCAGAAAATTTGTTTGGGAATGTTTTACTAAAAATAAATATCAAATAAAATGATGAAGGCTGTAAGGTGTGTCCTGCATTATTACCTGTGCAGTGTACATAATTCAAACATGGAGGATGTTTCTAAATAATTTTAATTTGAACCAAACGACCACAAACAGGGTCAGCAAGAGTCCAAAGTTAATTTTTGCCCTGCAGTCTGATAGCGGCAATGTTTGAACATGCCAGCAGCTTCAGTCAATGAGAATGTGTTTGTCTATTGCCTAACGTTTGGTATTGCAAATACATGATCCACACTGGGTCCATGCACTGTGAAAACTTGCTCTGCGATAGAGCATTTTATGTCTGCTAGCGCAGGATTTGAGCAGATTTTGGATTGTGAAGAGCTTTAATGGAGGAAAGAGTAAAATTGTGATTGTTATCTTAGTGATTATTTCATTATAAGAAATGTTGGAGCATCTCTTATGATATTTACCTCCTTTCAGACTGTTTCTGGCACTGGAAACAAATTTGATAATACTCCTTCAAGGCCATATTACTATGTATGTTTTTAGAGATACTGAAGATTTCAGTGTTACAAATCAAACCATACTGTCACCATGAAAGTGCATTAAAAAGGCTTTATTTGAGAAAAGTCAGGAACGTGTGGAACATAACATTGATCCAATAACACAAGCAATGTAACATTATGTTTCAACAGCTACAGTAGGACATGATTGATGGTGGAATAGTTGAACTGTAGGTTGTGGTTGGTGTGATATGTTGGTTACAACTCCAAAAAAAAAAACAGGTCTACAGCAAGATCAGTAGGAAAACACACCAGGCAATTTTTGGGTCTAGTGTGGGAAGTGTGGCTAAGGTGCTCGAATCACTGAGGGCCGAATGAGGCACCACATCGTCCATCGTCGGCACTAGGAAGTGCAAGATTCCTCCAGATCTGTTGGGAAGAGAAAAAGACAAATTATTTTATTTGTGGTGCAATTTTAAGGTGAATCTGTTGAATTACAGCCCTATTATTCTTGATATAACCCACAGCAGTACAAACCTGGGGTGTAATGACTGCACTGCCTGAGAGTTTTCATGGCAATCACGTATTCTGTTCCCAAAAACTTGTCATAGGATGTTCCTTCTTGAACCTTCTGGAGACACTTGGTGGAGTCCTTGAAGAGGAGGTTCTTTCCTGAATCTGACTTGAACAGTTTGAATTGATAACCGCCATCAGGACCAAACTTGGCCTAAAAATTGAAAAACACAAGCTTTAAAACAGACTTATTAATTTTTTGTTTGTTATTTAAACATTTATATCAATACACAGAAATTAACTGGGTAAAAAATGACGATGACAGTGAGCAAAATGCTTAAAAGTCGTGAAAATATTCCGCTAAATAAACGATAAACTAGAGAGGAAACAACTACACACAGAACTTGATTGAGTAGAAATTGTAGGCACAGCTTGTGTGAGAAAAACATTTTATCATCAATAATGTAACAAACAACCAAAAACAAACAAAAAAAATCCTCACTGACCTGCTGGACCTGGAGAATACGGACCACCTTGCTGTGGATCTCTGGACGAGTCACCACTGCGTGTGCGGGCACAGCACCGAGGTTGCAAGAGGTGTAATTAGTGATTGGCACTGGACCCTTACCGGGGCAGATCAGCTCGTAGTCAGTAGTGTTGCCTTTGCCAAAAAGAGGTGGCATGGAAGAATGTTTTAATTTAGCAGGAGACAACACCAATGTTGTAGAGATGAAAACAGGTCAATGTCAGTCTCTTACCATCACTGTTTTCTGGAACAGTTGTGTGTTTGATGAAGGCAACATCGCCGGCACCCTCCACAAGACATCTGTAATGATATGCAATTCATAAACTTGAGCAACATGAAGATGAAGTTTCAGGGTGCTCTGGTGGAGTAATTCAAGGAATAGTTTGATATTTTTATATATACGTTCATTAAATTTGTTGTAGATGAGAAGATTGATACCACCCTCATGTCTGCGTGTTAAGTACAGAGCTGGAGTATTTATGTTCTCGGGGTGCTAAATTCCTAATAATCCTATTGCTGTGGGAATATAGGAACCTGTGAACATTGGAGTGACCCTAAACTGGGAGGCCAGTTAGCTTAGCATAAAAAATGAAATTGGGGGGAACAGCTAATGAGCTGGTTCACTCAAAGATACGCCAATTAGCAGCCCTGAATCTTACTAATTAATATGTTTCTCCTTTGTTCAAGCCATACACAAACAGACTTGTTAGTTAAATGCTGTAACTCTTTCTTGGTGCTTGGTGCTGAGTGGATGTCTAAATTGTTTGCCAAGGTATGTTACCATGTAAGTCCCCCTAAAAATATTTTTACATTTTAATCTGTACATGAATTAATGGTCACTTTCTTCTTTGGTCTGACAAACTCTATTCTTACTTTACATGGACTTTAAATGAGGTACAACTTGTTAATTAGTGAGCTTTATAGATGCTTATTGAAGACAGCCAAACTTGCTGTTACGGTCTTTGTGCGAATCTACCTCCTGCTTCAAGCTCCATACAGACATGAGGGTGGTATTAATCTTCTTTTCCGGTTCTCAGGAAGAAAACAAATGTGCGTATTTCACAAAATGTCAAACTATTATTTTAACATAAATGCACATAAACATTTTAGACAGAGAACAATTGCACAGTTACATCCTACCTAAAGGCTCCAGCGTAGCCATAGTACCGCTCATCAGCACTGGCTTTGCACTTGGACTCATTTCCGTTTCCACTGCCGACACACTGAGTACAGAATGGAGAGGTGGGTTCTGATCCGGGGGCACAGCCACTACTGAAGAAGTTAGCTGAGGAGGAGGACGAGGAGGAGGAGAAGACATGGTCAGTATGATGTGTTGGTGTTGCACTCAGAAGTGTGGTAAAGGCAATCACGTCTTCAACAGCACAGAAGTTGTAAGTAGGTGTTGGCTGTACACAGCACAGAACTACAAAAACACTTTGCAGTTGTAGTTAGTATCATATAAAAGAACACTTACTGAAGTTACAGCTGTTAGTCTGGTTGTGGATGTGGCCCATGGGCATGTTCCAGCCGGCTGTTTTGCCAACGCCTGTGTGGCAAGACCTCTTGCCCTCCAGGGTTTCCCAGGTCACCCCTGAACCCTTCTTTACCACAGCGACGGCATAGTAAGAGGAGGCAGCTACAAGAGTGGAAGAACAGAAGGAGATGGATCAGAAAACTATCAGATAATTATTAGTTCTCGTTCATTAAATTTAATAGTTAACTTTAGAGCAGGGTGATACACAGATATGTGACTCGATGGGTTTCCTGAAAATAACTATGTAACCAATTACATTTCTTTTTGCTTTTTTTCTATGTAATTTTTAGGAAATAATGAACACATTCAAAAAGGCTCAAAACTCAAAAAGACAGTGATATTAATATTTTAACATTGAGTCTATATCATTAAAATTAGAAGAAGCAGAAATACTGTACTGGCCATTACCTCCAGAGGTGCAGCACAGCTCTGTGGAGAGACACAGAGATGCAAATATTGTATACAAAAGGTATAAAGGTAGAATACAACACAGGATTGTAATGTGATGTTTTTTGTGCTACCTCATACCTTTATCATACTGCTCCACCATAGCAGGAACCAAACCGCATTTCCCAGCAGTGTACACCTGTCCTCCATCCAGTGCCATCGCGTCAGCCTCTTTATCCTGCAGGAAAATTGAGACAACAGATAATCAGAGAGACAAACGCAGCACAATAGCACAAAAAAGAAAGAGATACATTCAGTGTTTTACCATAATCTTCTTCAGGCATTCGTCAACTGTGGAGGCATTCTGGCATTCAATTTCGGTCCCGGAGCTGTTGCTCCATGTGTCACACTTGGCCGTCTCAAGGTGGCCCACAGCACACCATTTAATGGATTCATTGGATGTAGCGGCTGGGGTCTGCTCTAGGACTGAATTAAACTGCTCTGCAGTTATACGTTTAATATTTAGAGGTTAAATTAAGTAAATAATAATGATTAAAGTGCTTACCGAGGCATCCAACAAACGCCACTAGGAGGAGAGTCTTCATGCTGGGCGGCGGGGTCTCCAGGTCAGCAGAGCTGAGTGTCCGGCCGCTCCACGGCCTTTTATAGCAAACCTCTGTGACACACAGTTTACTCAGGTTTCTTACTCAGGTGTGGGTGCGCGTGCGCGCGTGCACCGGTGTACTTTTGAGGTGGTACAGCGGGAGATGGCAGAGAAACAGAGAGATTACATATCCGAAATGTCCACATAATGGAAATTCACAGACACTCTTTTGAAACTATTCAACCATTGTTTGCACTAATCTGGAGTCATCCTGGAAAACAGGCCAGAGTCTAACATGACACGATTCATCAAACAACAAAAGGTAATTCATGAGCACAGGATATATTTGTCATGTCCATGTGCTTTGTGTTTTATGCTGTGCTTCTGTTGGACCGCTTCTTCAGCTGTCCTTTGAGGATAAATAAATTGACAGATTGATTGGATTAATTGTGCATTAAAAATGTATATAATGCAGTAAAAACCACTAATAAGCTAGTCTTTGCAGCGTTACCCAGTGATGGAAGAGGTATTCAGTTACTTTACTAAAAAATACTTCATTAGAAGTAAAAATCCTGCGTTCAAAATCTTACAAAAATTAAAATTTCAGTATGCAACTTGTATTTCAAGTATCAAAAGTAAATATGGAGCCTAATGGCTCCCATCAGTATTATATGATTATATATCATATTATTGTATTAATTTTTATATTTTATTAATGTGTTAAATAGTATTTTACTCTTAGTTGATGGAGCAAATCTTTATATCTTATATATTGTTTGAATTATAGCTGTTAAATTAATGCAGTCTAAGTACAATATTTCCCCTCAGTGGTACTTGAGTAAAAGTACTTAGTTACATTCCACCACTGGCATTACCAAACAAACACATGCTGTCTGTAATTTTCTGCTGTTTCATGTCCTTCTCCTAAAATTATACGATTTGACAACGAGACCTGCTGAACCCAGACATGACCTGGGAGGGAGCGCTGCTGTAAGAAGACAAGGAGAAGTTTTGTACGATTATTTGTAAGTAATTAAAGTACTGAACTTGATAAAGTTGTTTACTAGGCTGCGCTGTGACCCACATAAGAGTCGTGTTTACCTATTGTTACCCAAAACAAGAGCAAAGGTTTCTGATCTGCTTCTGATTTAAAATTGAACTGGTAACACATCATTCTTTGTTCTCAGCTGTCAAATATTAAGACCTCACCCAATTCCTTTCCCAGAATATTCATGTTTCACGACTCAATGATACTGGACGAGTGGATCGGTTACATTCTTCATTGAGGATATGAGGATACTGGCACTGTATTTGAACCGTTATCTACCAAATCCTTTTATATTTTTAGTTTACAAAAGACAATTCAAGCTTCCTTGTCTGGTAACCAGAGGACTGCAGCATCCAAAGCCAAACACTTGACATAACAAAACCACTGTTAATAAAAGAGGCTTTTGCTGAGAGTTCCCATGTCTTTCTTTTACACTGTACCCTGTTTCTTTGAACTTCTTTATATTTCCTTATGTGCTATTGTGTCTGACACTTCAGTAACTTGCAGTTTGCAAACAAATAGAATAAAGAATATTTGTAAACCAGTATTAAATAAAAGTATAAATGAGATTCATCTTTGCAGATGGAGATATCAGAGAATATGAAATCTGCCTGCAATTATTACTTTTTGCCCTGTAATGCAAATATTTGCACATAAACCTTGAGTGGAGTTTCCCAACAACAAAAATTGAGCAAACTATAAGAACAAGTGAGCCAACTGAACCAGAACCTTTCATTTATTCTGTGCATGTTTCTTTCTTTTTAGGGAAAGTGATAAATAAATAAGAAGCCACTAAAGATGACCCCATTATTATCCCAGCCTCTGGATTAAAGGTTTATGAATGTGAGTTTTACTGTCAGCTGATTATTCTGATGCTGAGGTTAAACATACCTGTCAACATAAGGAAAATATATTCAGTTAGAGGTTAAAATGTGTCAGACATGCAGCTTTATTAGGAGTATCGAATGGCATAGAACTGAACCGGAGAACCGCTAATATTCAGATGATATGCTACATAGACTTAAATCAAATACACCCTCTAGTCAAGCTGCAGGTGTCATGTCTTGATCATGTTTTCAGTTCTCCTTATGTCTCACCTGTCTTGTCTTTTAGGTCTCCGCCTTCCCCTGTGTGTCATCCCTGCTCCCTGATTACCTGCCTTCCTCACTTTGTTTCACCTGTGCCTGATTGTGTTTCCCCTCCCCTTTTCCCTCTGTATTTAGTCTCTGTGCTCACTTTGTTTGTCGCCAGTTCGTCCTGTCTAGTGCAGCGATCCAGTGTTTCTTTGACTTGTATTTCTCGTTTTTGATTGACCTGATTATTGACCTTGTGCCTGTTTTTTGACCACGATTCTTGCCCGACGATGTTGTACCTTTGCCTAGACATTTATTGTACTACCAAATACTTGTCTACTAAACTTTTTGAACCTCTACCATTGTCTCAGAGTCTGCATCTCGAATCCTTCTGTGTGCCACCTGATAGTACGAACTGGCCACGAATGGATTCGGCGGACTCAGACCCTGTGCACTCCACCATCCAGACACAAGGACAGAGACTGCACAGGCAAGAGGAGGACCTGTGCGCTCTACGTCAGGAGCTCCAGGCCACGAACGCCCGGCACGAGCAGGTGCTGGCTAAAAGTTTGGTGAGCAACTCACCTTTTTGACAACTCACGTTCAACAGATGTCTCACGATGCCTCCCCAGGAGCCACAAGCGGGACTCCTGCGCCGGTTTCAGCCTCCTTACCGTTCTCGCCTGCGGCCGAGAGACCATAGATGGTTCCAGTAACATCACAGATCCCCATTCAGCTCTCCCGACCGGAGAGATTCTCCGGGGACTCAGGACTGTTGGCCATTCCTCACCCAGTGTGAGCTTCATTTTGAGCTTCAGCCAATGTCCTTTCCCTCTGACCGAGCCCAAGTTGCCTATGTTATATCCCATCTGTCTGGTAGAGCGGAGGCATGGGCTACAGCGGAGTGGAGCAGGAGATCTCCGGTATGTGACACTTTACAACTCTTTACAAACGCGTAACCAAGACTTTTCAACAGATCGCGCCGGGTCGGGAGGCTGCCCGTGCGTTGCTAAACTGTTTGATGCTTTCCTGCACGGACTATCTGCAACTCGCGCGCACGCATCCCTGTTCTGCTTGCGGAGATCTCTGGTGTTCCTTCAAACATTGACTCTGACTACCCCAATCTCTCTAAGGTTCCCCAGTGTTACCTAGACCTCAAGGAGGTGTTCAACAAGTCTCGTGCCACCTCCCCCCCCTCACAGACCTTATGATTGCGCCATAGATCTCCTGCCCAGGACCTTCCCACCCAAGGGAGGTCTTTACTCCCTTTCTGCACCAGAACTACAGAACATGAATGATTACATTAGCACTTCTCTGAAAGCAGGAATCATCAGACCATCATCTTCCCCGGCTGGGGCTGGGTTCTTCTTCATGGACAAGAGGGACGGCCCTCTTCCGCCCTGCATTGACTACAAGGGTCTCAATGAAATCACCGTCAAAAATAGGTACCCTCTCTCTTTCATATCCTTCGCATTCGAACTGCTACAAGGCGCCAAGGTATTCACCAAGCTGGACTTGTGCAATGCCTATCATTTGGTGCGCATTAAGGCGGGGGATGAGTGGGGAAAACTGCATTTAATACCCCCAGCGGACACTATGAGTATCCGGTAATGCCTTTTGTTTTGACCAACGCCCCTGCTGTTTTCCAGGCCCCAGTGAATGATGTGCTCAGAGAGATGTTGAACAAGTTTGTTTTTGTGTATCTGGATGACATCTTAATCTTCTCCCCAGATGAGACCACTCACCGGATACATGTTCGTCAGGTTCTGCATCAGCTCCCTTCAACACCAGCTCTTTGTTAAAGCAGAGAAATGTCAGTTCCATGTACCCACTGTGTCATTTCTAGGATTCATTGTGTCTGAGGGGAGGATCCAAATGGACCCGGAGATGATCAAGGCATTCGCTGAATGGCCCATACCTGAGAACCGTAAGCAGGTGCAACGTTTCCTGGGATTCGCAAACTTCTACAGGAAGTTCGTGCGGAACTTCAGCACTGTGGGTGCTCCATTGCATGAGCTGACCTCCCCCCAAAAACAGGTTTGTCTGGTCTTCCCTGGCAGACCAGGCTTTCAAAAAGCTGAGACTGGCCTTCACTACGGCTCCAGCCCTTGTGCTCCCAGAGCCTCACCGGCAGTTTGTTGTAGAAGTGGACACTTCTAACATTGGGGTGGGGCCCATCCTGTCTCAGAGGTCAGTGAAAGACAATAAACTTCACCTGTGTGCTTTCCTCTCCCTTAAACTGTCTAGCTCAGAATGGAACTACGACATGGGGGATCGCGAGCTGCTGGCCATGAAGGCTGCCATGGAGGAGTGGAGACACTGGTTGGACGGAGCAGAGCAACCGTTCTTGGTCTGGACAGACCACAAGAATCTTGAGTACATCCGCAGAGCCAGGAGACTCAACCCAAGACAGGCTAGGTGGAATTTATTTATTAACTTTGATGTGACTTTTCGTCCTGGCTCTAAAAATGCAAAACCTGATTCTTTGTCTCGAATTCATGATCCTGACACCCCTGAATCTATTCTGCCTACTACCTGTGTTGTGGGAGGGGTCTCTTGGGAAATCGAGGACCATGTTCTACGGGCCCTGGAGAGGGTAGATATCCCTGAGCACTGTCCCACGGGACGCCTGTTTGTGCCTGACTGCCTGCGTTCACAGGTTATTCACTGGAGCCATTCCTCCCAATTGTCCTGTCACCCTGGGGTCAAGAGGACTTTGTCTCAGGTCAAGCTGAGGTTCTGGTGGCCAGACATGGAGACTGCTGTAGCCAAGTACGTGGCAGCCTGTCCAGTTTGTGCCAGGTGTAAGCTGTCCAGACAGGCTCCGGCAGGACAACTTCTACCCCTCCCCATCCCTTCACGCCCTTGGTCTGAGATCTCTTTGGACTTTGTGACTGGGCTGCCCACATCCGAAGGTAACACCACGATACTCACCGTAGTTGACCGTTTTTCTAAAATGGTGCGCTTCTTCCCCCTACCCAAGATCCCCACTGCCAAGGAGACGGCTGTGGTGATCTTAAACAATGTGTTCCGGATCCATGGGTTCCCCAGGGACGTAGTGTCAGATCGGGGGCCCCAGTTCATTTCAAGATTTTGGAGGGAATTCTGTGGGGGCATGGGGGCTAATGTCAGCCTCACTTCCGGATACCACCCGCAGTTTAACGGTCAGACTGAACAGCTAAACCAGGAGCTAGAGACTGGTCTTCGTATTCTCTCCTCTCAGAACCCCTCCTCATGGTCTCGACAAGTATTGTGGGTTGAGTATGCACACAACACCCTACCTTGTGCCTCTACTGGCTTGTCTCCTTTTGAATGTGTTTTGGGGTTTGACCGGCCTCTGTTTCCTGCCTCTGAGGGTGAGATCTGTGTGCCTTCTGCTGCGGCCCTAATCCGGAGGTGCCGGCGCACCTGGCTTAACGCTTGTCGGATCCTGTTAAAGACATCCAGCAGTTACAAGAAGGCTGCTGACTGCCGTAGGACCCCAGCTCCCACCTACTTTTGCGGCCAGAGGGTGTGGCTATCCACCTGTGACTTTGCCATTCCAGGGATTCCCCGTAAGTTGACACCTCGCTTTTGGGACCTTTTCCAGTGTCAAAGGTCATTAACCCTGTGAGGTTACGTCTTCCCAGGTCGATGCGCATCCACCCAACCTTCCATGTAAGCAAGGTCAAGCCTGTCAAGGAGAGTCCCCTGACCTTTTTGTGGAATCATATAACCCTGACCTTAGCCTCACCCTGCATGACTAAAACTTTATCCCCCGCTTCTCCACCTCGCACACTGAGATAAACCCAGACACTGAGTGTACATAAAGGTCTTTCCAGTGTTGCATCGCACGAGTAATTTTAGTGACAAAGGCTGTCAATAGAGAGTATACAGACTAACTGTTAGAGGAGACCATGAAGGACTGCAGTTACTTACTTTTACTTAATTTTATTTACTACTGATAATATAATTGAATAAAAGTGTGACAGGCTGTTCACAGTTTTTAACATTCCTCATCTGTCCACCATTTGACCTCAGTGTGTTTTCCACCATAGCTCCTCATATGTTTACACTTAGCTAAGTCTGTACAGTACCACTTTTCTAGATTATCTTTGTTCCTTTAAATTTCCAGCCCAGTTTTTGATCCTTTCCTTCCCTTTCTTGTGCTGCTGATGTATCATTGCTCTCTGGCCGATTAAAGAAGGTTCTGCCTCTAATTATCTGGCTTGTGTGAGTGGATTTGAGTCTTTATCCCTGTGCCAGTTTCCTGAACCCTCACAGATGACTGTGTCTTTGTCAATCTGTGCTGACACTTCAGTCAGCAGCATTACTTGTAATGACACCTCTTGATAACTCAGCGGGCAAGCCAATCACATCACTGTGCTGTACTCAGAGCGGATAAGCTTATCATCATTGATTGTTCTTCTGAAACCTGCAGAGCAAAGGGTTAACAAGGCATTATCGGTTGGACATTACACACAAGCACACTTTTAGTCTGTGACTCGGGGCTCTGTTTGGTGTGCTGAGCCTCACGTATGAGGAAAAATCTGTTTTGTGATAAACATTTTGAGCAACTTCCTTTCCAGAAATCAGAAATGTGCAACTACATGAAAGAAAAGTGTTGCTCAGAGAGAAAGTTGTCTATTTTACACTTGGAGTATAACTGCAGGAGTGACTTAATGATCCACCAGTGATGATTCATCTTGATACATTTCCCTTTAAATACATCATAGGATGTATTATGTATGAAATTATAACTCTTAGAACAGGGGCAGCTTTTATAAAAACACATCTGGCTTGTTAATCGGGAAATACAGACACTGCTGGTCGGTGTTTTCTCACAGTGACAGCAATGGTGAGCTTTTACCACACCTCTGCAGCGGTGGAGGAAGTACTCAGATACTTTAGTACAAGTACCAATTGTAAAATTGGTTTAAAAAAAATACAAGTACAGTTACAAGAACAAGTAAATATGCAGAAGTACCATCAGAAAAATGCACTTAAAGTATTAAAAGTAATGGTTCTGTGGAAAAATGTGTGTGATTTTTTTTTATTACATTACAATACTTTAATACTGATCAATCAATGTATAGGTAGCATTTACTTGTAGCTGGTGGAAGTGGAGCTAGTTAGGCATGTGTTAACAAAACATAATATTGATCCAATAACATAGGCAATGTAACATTATGTTTCAACAGCTACAGTAGGACATGACTGATGGTGGAATAGTTGAACTGTAGGTTGTGGTTGGTGTGATATGTTGGTTACAACTTCTAAAAAAAAAAACAGGTCTACAGCAAGATCAGCAGGAAAATACACCAGGCAATTTTTGGGTCTAGTGTGGGAAGTGTGGCTAAGGTGCTCGAATCACTGAGGGCCGAATGAGGCACTACATCGTCCATCGTCGGCACTAGTTTTTTTGTTGGCAGCTATGGAAAGAGCAAGATTTCTCCAGATCTGTTGGGAAGAGAAAAAGACAAATTATTTTATTTGTGGTGCAATTTTAAGGTGAATCTGTTGAATTACAGAACCTATTATTCTTGATATAACCCACAGCAGTACAAACCTGGGGTGGTATCACTGCACTGCCTGAGAGATTTCATGGCATTCATGTATTCTGTTCCCAAAAACTTGTCATAGGATGTTCCTTCTTGAACCTCCTGGAGACACTTGGTGGAGTCCTTGAAGAGGAGGTTCTTTCCTGAATCTGACGCGAACAGTTGGAATGAGGAATCACTGCCACCAGGACCAAACTTGGACTGAAAATAGAAAAACACAAGATTTAAAACAGACTTATTCATTTTTTGTTTGTTATTTAAACATTTATATCAATACACAGAAATAAATGTGTAAAAAATGATGACAGTGAGCAAAATGCTTAAAAGTGGTGAAAATATTCGCCAAAAACAGACAAATCAGTGCGACAACTGTAACCAATATTCCATTGTAGTAGTTTTACAGAAATAGACGATAAACTAGAGAGGAAACAACTACACACAGAACTTGATTGAGTAGAAATTGTAGGCACAGCTCGTGTGAGAAAAACATTTTAGCATCAATGAAAAATAAAGCATCTGCTCCACTAAAAAAACAAAAAAAAACTTCAAACAATGTAAACATGAGCTGGACAATATTGGTCTGGTGGAGTTTCCATAATAAAGAGAAATAAAATATTAAAGAGAAACATAAAATTTAAGCAAAAGCACATCCTAAAAATCTGATAAAGTGAGGCAAAAACATCTTTTACACCTCCTGCATTGAGCCCTTAGTTAATGTAATGGAATATTTTGTAAAGCAAACAACCAAAAACAAACAAAAAAAATCCTCACTGACCTGCTGGTCCTGGAGAATACGGACCACCATGCTGTGGATCATTGGACGAGTCACCACTGCGTGTGCGGGCACGGCACCGAGGTTGCAAGAGGCGTAATCAGAGATTGGCACTGGACCCTTACCGGGGCAGATCAGCTCGTAGTCAGCAGCATGCACAGCGCTAGCCCACGATGGACCGCTGCCTTTGACAAAAAGAGGTGGCATGGAAGAATGTTTTAATTTAGCAGGAGACAACACCAATGTTGTAGAGATGAAAACAGGTCAATGTCAGTCTCTTACCATCACTGTTTTCTGAAACAATTGTGTGTTTGATGAAGGCAACATCGCCGGCACCCTCCACAAGACATCTGTAATGATATGCAATTCATAAACTTGAGCAACATGAAGATGAAGTTTCAGGGTGCTCTGGTGGACTAATTCAAGGAATAGTTTGATATTTTTATATATACGTTCATTAAATTTGTTGTAGATGAGAAGATTGATACCACCCTCATGTCTGCGTGTTAAGTACAGAGCTGGAGTATTTATGTTCTCAGGGTGCTAAGTTCCTAATAATCCTATTGCTGTGGGAATATAGGAACCTGTGAACATTGGAGTGACCCTTAACTGGGAGGCCAGTTAGCTTAGCATAAAAAATTAAGTTGGGGGGAACAGCTAATGAGCTGGTTCACTCAAAGATACGCCAATTAGCAGCCCTGAATCTTACTAATTAATATGTTTCTCTCTTTATGTTGCTCTTTCTTGGTGCTTGGTGCTGAGTGGATGTCTAAATTGTTTGCCAAGGTATGTTAGCATGTAAGTCCCCCTAAAAATATTTTTACATTTTAATCTGTACATGAATTAATGGTCACTTTCTTCTTTGGTCTGACAAACTCTATTCTTACTTTACATGGACTTTAAATGAGGTACAACTTGTTAATTAGTGAGCTTTATAGATGCTTATTGAAGACAGCCAAACTTGCTGTTACGGTCTTTGTGCGAATCTACCTCCTGCTTAAAGCTCCATACAGACATGAGGGTGGTATTAATCTTCTTTTCCGGTTCTCAGGAAGAAAACAAATGTGCGTATTTCACAAAATGTCAAATTATTCTTTTAACATAAATGCACATAAACATTTTAGACAGAGAACAATTGCACTGTTGCATCCTACCTAAAGGCTCCAGCATAGCCGTAGTACTGCTCATCAGCACTGGCTTTGCACTTGGACTCATCTCCCACAGCTTTTCCACTGCCGGCACACTGAGTACAGAATGGAGAGGTGGGTTCTGATCCGGGGGCACAGCCACTAATGAAGAACTTAGCTGAGGAGAAGGAGGAGGAGGAGGAGAAGACATGGTCAGCATGATGTGTTGGTGTTGCACTCAGAAGTGTGGTAAAGGCAATCACGTCTTCAACAGCACAGAAGTTGTAAGTAGGTGTTGGCTGTACACAGCACAGAACTACAAAAACACTTTGCAGTTGTAGTTAGTATCATATAAAAGAACACTTACTGAAGTCACAGTCGCTAGTCTGTTTGTGGATGTGGCCCATGGGCATGTTCCAGCCGGCTGTTCTGCCAACGCCTGTGTGGCAAGACCTCTTGCCCTTCAGGGTTTCCCAGGTCACCCCTGAACCCTTCTTTACCACAGCGACGGCATAGTAAGAGGAGGCAGCTACAAGAGTGGAAGAACAGAAGGAGATGGATCAGAAAACTATCAGATAATTATTAGTTCTAGTTCATTTAATTTAATAGTTAACTTTAGAGCAGGGTGATACACAGATATGTGACTCGATGGGTTTCCTGAAAATAACTATGTAACCAATTACATTTCTTTTTGCTTTTTTTCTATGTAATTTTTAGGAAATAATGAACACATAAAAAGATAGTGATATTCATATTTTAACATTGAGTCTATATCATTAAAATTAGAAGAAGCAGAAATACTGTACTGGCCATTACCTCCAGAGGTGCCGCACAGCCCTGTGGAGAGACACAGAGATGCAAATATTACTCATATAGAAAAGGTAGAATACAACACAGGATTGTAATGTGATGTTTTTTTGTGCTACCTCATACCTTGATCATACTGCTCCACCATAGCAGGAACCAAACCGCATTTCCCAGCAGTATACACCTGTCCTCCATCCACTGCCATCGCGTCAGCCTCTTTACGCTGCAGGAAAATTGAGACAACAGATAATCAGAGAGACAAACGCAGCACAATAGCACAAAAAAGAAAGAGGTATATTCAGTGTTTTACCATAATCTTCTTCAGGCATTCGTCAACTGTGGGGGCACTCTGGCATTCAATGTCGGTGCCGTCATCAGTCACAGCGCTGATGCTCCATGTGTCACACTTGGCCGTCTCACGGTGGCCCACAGCACACCATTTAATGGCACTGGATGTAGGGGCTGGGGTCTGCTCTGGAAAGCAACGTAAAACATAACCATGAGCCGGTGTCTGCTGTCTAATAAACGCATTTGTCTGATGGTTTTATCTGCCTATGTTTACTGTACCTCTCTTCAGGGAACTGACAATGTCCATGTATTCAGCACCCAAATACAGGAAGGAATCAGTGTGTGGTGGCACCTTCACCAACCTCTGTGTTGAGTCCTTGAACATCAGGTTTTTGCCAGATGGATAGCCCTCTGAGGAGAAGAGGTCAAAGCCCTGAAAAGTATGAAAAGTTATGTAAGTTACATGTTTTAATGAATCCTTTAAAATCATGAATCACTGTACTGCTTCATCATCTCTATCAGACAATCAACTTCACTACTGACTCTTTGTACAGTATAAATATCAAGTTTTATACCTGCACTGAACTGAGGCTTGTCCAGATTAATTCGGCCAGCTGGTCGTCCTTGCGGGTGACAACAGCATGAGCTGGTACTCTGGCCAGGTGGCAGGTTTTATAGCTGTCGATAGATGCTCTGGTGTTATCCTTGCACAGCAGCTCGTACTTTTCCTTTTCGGCAGCTGAAAGTGGACCACAATAGTGATTTAGACCTTTCTTTCTTCCAGTCTTCCAGTTCTAAAGAAATGTCTTATCCATCCTCTCACAACTGTATTTTGTTAAGCCGATGTTTATGGTTTAGCAAAGCAGTATTTTGTTCATATAGACATATTGGGAAACATATCGTAAATCAGTGAATCTGTGGTTAAACACAATGGACATGACAAAAACAATCAAAAGCGAGGAATAACTGCTGTAGCAAAGGACAGCAATTACTTGACACCGACAACAAATAATTAGTGATTGACAAAATGGATTTTAAGGTGAATTTGTATAATAAAAACTGGAGCTGGTTTGCTTCTCCATCTTCTCTAAACTGTTTGTCTTTCTGCTGAATGCTTTCCTAATCATCAAGGGGTAATTTCATGCATATTATGAGGAGCTACAGAAAAAGTTACATAATATTCAGGTTGTGATGTAGATGCCATGATACATGGCAACAATGCTGTTGTTTGTGTGAATTAAATTAATTAAATTTAATTAATTTAATACTAGTTTGAATTTAAAAAACAAAAAGGAAGATTTTGGCATTTATTGAAATAAACTACTGGCCAGCTTACATGGCTGCCGAGTTACTAATTCAATACATGTTAGAATAGATGATCATGTGATACTCACCAGGTACGGTGAGATGCTTCACGAAAGCCACTTGTCCAGCATCCTCCGCCAGACACCTATTACCAATCCACAGACACATCAGCATTACAGGTTTGTTTGTTATCAGCAGTGTAGTGAAGTTGAGATAAAAATGTTGCAGGATTACAGACTGAGCTGTGACAGGTCATCATGTTAGGAAGAGAAATGTGGAGAGGTTGATAGAGGACAGTAAAAGAAAGGCTGATACTGACTGGAAGGCTCCGTCGTAGTCATAGTAAGGCTCCTTGTGGGACCTGGAACAGTCCCCTTTGCACAGCTGACACAGTTTGCTGCCTGCTGCTGCCCCCGGGGCACAGCTGGCCTGGAAGTAACTGGCCACCGCTGCAAAACAAAAAGCAGGTTAAGTTATAGTTGGGCAAATACGATTACCCCCCCAGACTTGCAGACTTGCTAATCAGGTGATGTCTAGAAACATCTACCAGCCACCTAATGTTTAGGCCTTGGTCTTGTGACACGCTAAATATGTGCCCTTCCTGCCTCCTGTGTGTCCTTTTGTTTGCTTGACTTGAACTTTGGGTCTTAATGCAAATGCCCCCTGCCCTTTGTTACCTACCCCACAGTACCTTCCTTTACCTTTTGTTCCCTACCCTTTTACATATTCTTTGATCACGATTCAACACACACCACCACAGCAAACACCTCAACTTGGACTCGATGATTTTTTCGACAATGGTAAATATGAAGATTCGCTTAGCATCAGAGGATAAACAGCTAGTCTGGCTCTGTCCAAAGGTAATAAAACCTGCCTAGCATCACCTCTGAACTCGGAATTGAAGTATTTAAATGTCACATTGTTTTTACAACTTATAATATAATATAGCATGTTAATTAGTGAACTTTGGAGGGGCTGGTAGGTGGATTTTGTTGCCCTTGGACAGAGCTAGACTAGCTGTTCCGCTCTATATTTCATGAACAGATGAGGGTGTTGTTCTTCTCATTTATCTTTCTATGTTTCTCCAAATGATCAAACTTGACATGCTGTGTAACTCACCTTCCTCCACAGGGCTGTCTTCAATGCCTGACCACTGGATCAGACTCAAGGACAGCAGCGTTCCTATGGGCACATTCCAGCCTGCAGACTTCCCCAACCCAGTGTGGCATGTTTTCTTCCCCTGGAGGTCTCTGATGCCAAATATAGTGCCCTTCTTCACCACAGCAACAGCGTAGTAACAGGTGTCCGAAGCTGGATTTATACGCAAGAAGTTAGAATGTGTAGCTCATTTAAAATGTTCAGCATCCTTGATTTCATCAGTAAAGACAGCTGATTACGTAAACATACTACTGCCGTAGTCCTCAGCAATAATGGGATGCAGGTCGTAGTTGTTCAGTCCAGCAGTGTAGATGTCTCCTCCATCCAAAGTAATGGCATCTGCTTCACCAGCCTGATTAAATAAAACACAAACATAATGTTTGATCTCTTCTAGAGATCAAAAATATTTGCAGTATTTACAGATTGTTCTGTCAGTCTCAGGGTAGTTTTGATGCATATTTTGTGGTGGAAATGATCAAACATACTCAAGAACTGTACTACTTAATTTAATGTTACTTTATACTTCACTACATTTTAGAGGGAACTATTGTACTTTTTGCTCTTCAACATTTATTTGACAGCTCTAGTTGGGAGTTTTTCTGCATACACAAGATTTTACAAACGCAATTATTATTATATGTCTGTATATATTTCTATACATGTTGGTAACACACATACTTGGATGTCTTGTACTTGTTTTGGGGTGTTTTCACATTTTGATAGTGGCAGAAGAAGCACATTTACTTGAGTACAGTACAACTCTGACGTACTCGTACTTTGATCCATATTACTTTACAGTTAGAAATATTCATTCTTTTAACAGCTATAGTTACTTTGCACATTATGATTTTTCATTCAAAGCACACTCATGTTCTGGTATTAAATGACTAAACCACAGGCTATATTAAGTAGTCAAAAATGACAGTTGAAATCAACTATCAGCAATAATAATTATGAGATTACATAATAATTAGATAATATAAAGGTCGTTTGGTCGCTGGAAATATTTGATAATACTTGTGCTTATGCAGCCAGGACAAGCACTACTTGTAATAAATAAATACATATCTTTACATTGAGGTATTTATAGACTACTTTTACCTAATTAAATGATCTGAAACTTTTTCATTAAAACAATATTGCAATATGCATTGATTGTAGATTTTAAAAGGTGAACGATCAAACCAAACATGAAGATATTTCTTTTATAAATTGAGCTCATCTCAAGTCAGCGTGTTACTCTCCTCACCTTGATTGCGATGATGCAGTCGATGGTGCTTTCTTTCTTCACGCAGGCGAATGCAGGAGCTTTGGCTGCGAGGGCCAAACATTTCTGATGTTCTTGTTCCGATGTGACGCACCATTTCACCTTGCTAGCGGGGGCCGCGGATACGGCGGCTGCAAGTGCAGATGGACAAGTGACAAATGCAGTTGTACGTTTAATATTTAGAGGTTAAATTAAGTAAATAATAATGATTAAAGTGCTTACCGAGGCATCCAACAAACGCCACTAGGAGGAGAGTCTTCATGCTGGACGGCGGGGTCTCCAGGTCAGCAGAGCTGAACGTCCGGCTGCTCTGCGGGCTTTTATAGCAAACCTCTGTGACACACAGTTTACTCAGGTTTCCTAATGTGTGGGTGCGTGTGCGTGCGTGCGCGCGTGCACCGGTGTACTTTTGAGGTGGTACAGCGGGAGATGGCAGAGAAACAGAGAGATTACAAATCCGAAATGTCCACATAATGGAAATTCACAGACACTCTTTTGAAACTATTTAACCATTGTTTGCACTAATCTGGAGTCATCCTGGAAAACAGGCCAGAGTCTAACATGACAAGATTCATCAAACAACAAAAGGTAATTCATGAGCACAGGATATATTTGTCATGTCCATGTGCTTTGTGTTGTATGCTGTGCTTCTGTTGGACCGCTTCTTCAGCTGTCCTTTGAGGACAAATAAATTGACAGATTGATTGGATTAATTGTGCATTAAAAATGTATATAATGCAGTAAAAACCACTAATAAGCTAGTCTTTGCAGCGTTACCCGGTGATGGAAGAGGTATTCAGTTACTTTACTAAAAAATACTTCATTAGAAGTAAAAGTCCTGCATTCAAAATCTTACAAAAGTAAAATTTCAGTATTATCTGCAACTTGTATTTCAAGTATCAAAAGAAAAAATATGGAGCCTAATGGCTCCCATCAGTATTATATGATTATATATCATATTATTGTATTAATTTTTATATTTTATTAATGTGTTAAATAGTATTTTACTTAGTTGATGGAGCTAATCTTCACTACTTTATATATTGTTTGAATTATAGCTGCTAAATGAATGCAGTCTAAGTACAATATTTCCCCTCAGTGCTACTTGAGTAAAAGTACTTAGTTACATTCCACCACTGGCATCACTAAACAAACACATGCTGTCTGTAATTTTCTGCTGTTTCATGTCCTTCTCATAAAATTACACGATTTGACAACGAGACCTGCTGAACCCAGACATGACCTGGGAGGGAGCGCTGCTGTAAGAAGACAAGGAGAAGTTTTGTACGATTATTTGTAAGTAATTAAAGTACTGAGCTTGATAAAGTTGTTTACTAGGCTGCGCTGTGACCCACATAAGAGTCGTGTTTACCTATTGTTACCCAACACAAGAGCAAAGGTTTCTGCTGATTTAAAATTGAACTGGTAACACGTCATTATTTGTTCTCAGCTGTCAAATATTAAGACCTCACCCAATCAATTTCAATTGCAATCAGTTTCACAGAATATTCATGTTTCACGACTAAATGATACTGGACTAGTGGATCGGTTACATTCTTCATTGAGAATATTGGCACTGTATTTGAACCGTTATCTACCAAATCCTTTTATATTTTTAGTTTACAAAAGACAATTCAATGTACCCAAATTATTGATTGATCCATCGGCTACCTTGTCTGGTAACCAGAGGACTGCAGCATCCAAAGCCAAACACTTGACATAACAAAACCACAGTTAATAAAAGAGGCTTTTGCTGAGAGTTCCCACGTCTTTCTTTTACCCTGTACCTTGTTTCTTTGAACTTCTTTATATTTCCTTATGTGCTATTGTGTCTGACACTACAGTAACTTGCAGTTTGCAAACAAATAGAATAAAGAATATTTGTAAACCAGTTTTAAATAAAAGTATAAATGAGATTCATCTTTGCAGATGGAGATATCAGAGAATATGAAATCTGCCTGCAATTATTACTTTTTGCCCTGTAATGCAAATATTTGCACATAAACCTTGAGTGGAGTTTCCCAACAACAAAAATTGAGCAAACTATAAGAACAAGTGAGCCAACTGAACCAGAACTTTTCATTTATTCTGTGCATGTTTCTTTCTTTTTAGGGAAAGTGATAAATAAATAAGAAGCCACTAAAGATGACCCCATTATTATCACAGCCTCTGGATTAAAGGTTTATGAATGTGAGTTTTACTGTCAGCTGATTATTCTGATGCTGAGGTTAAACATACCTGTCAACATAAGGAAAATATATTCAGTTAGAGGTTAAAATGTGTCGGACATGCAGCTTTATTAGGAGTATCGAATGGCATAGAACTGAACCGGAGAACCGCTAATATTCAGATGATTTGCTACATAGACTTAAATCAAATAACACATTAAAACCTATGTTTGACTCTAAAATAAATCAAAAGAGAGTAAAACTGTGGCACCACGCACCATCTAGTCCAGCTGCAGGTGATAAAAACAGATTTATATCTAAAATATTCAAGTAGAAAGAAGAAAATATGTGTCAAAGTGTCAAAGCAGCTAAATTTCTCCTGCAGCCGAGTGAAAAGCTTTAAAAAAGGGGAATCAGCACATTACGCAACACTGTATTTGATCTGGTGCACATAAAGTGCCCCACACGAAAAAATGACCTTTTTGTGGAATCATATAACCCTGACCTTAGCCTCACCCTGCATGACTAAAACTTTATCCCCCGCTTCTCCACCCCGCACACTGAGATAAACCCAGACACTGAGTGTACATAACGGTCTTTCCAGTGTTGCATTGCACGAGTAATTTTAGTGACAAAGACTGTCAGTAGAGAGTATACAGATTAACTGTTAGAGGAGACCATGAAGGGAGTGACTGCAGTTACTTATAGTAGCTTGATCTCATGTTTGAATGAATTTTATTTACTACTGATAATAAAACTGAATAAAAGTGTGACCGTTTGACCTCAGTGTGTTTTCCACCATAGCTCCTCATATGTTTACACTAAGTACAGTACCACTTTTCCAGATTATCTGTGTTCCTTTAAATTTCCAGCCCAGTTTTTGATCCTTTTCTTGTGTGTCCCTGCCTTCTTGCCTTAGCCTGCTGATGTATCATTGCTCACTGGCCGATTAAAGAAGGGTTTTGCCTCTAATTATCTGGCTTGTGTGAGTGGATTTGAGTCTTTATTCCTGTGCCAGTTTCCTGAACCCTCACAGGTGACTGTGTCTTTGTCAATCTGTGCTGACACTTCAGTCAGCAGCATTACTTGTAATGACACCTCTTGATAACTCAGCGGGCAAGCCAATAACATCACTGTGCTGTACTCAGAGCGGATAAGCTTATCATCATTGATCGTTCTTCTGAAACCTGCAGAGCAAAGGGTTAACAAGGCATTATCGGTTGGACATTACACACAAGCACACTTTTAGTCTGTGACTCAGGGGTCTGTGTGGTGTGCTGAGCCTCACGTATGAGGAAAAATCTGTTTTGTGATAAACATTTTGAGCAACTTCCTTTTCAGAAATGCGAAATGAAGAAGAAAGAAAAGTGTTGCTGAGAGAGAAAGTTGTCTATTTTACACTTGACTAAGATATAAAAGTGGAGTAAAACTGCAGGAGTGACATAATGATCCACCAGTGATGATTCATCTTGATACATTTCCCTTTAAATACATCATAGGATGTATTATGTATGAAATTATAACTCTTAGAACAGGGGCAGCTTTTATAAAAACACATCTGGCTTGTTAATCGGGAAATACAGACACTGCTGGTCGGTGTTTTCTCACAGTGACAGCAATGGTGAGCTTTTACCACACCTCTGCAGCGGTGGAGGAAGTACTCAGATACTTTAGTACAAGTACCAATTGTAAAATTGGTTTAAAAAAAATATATATATATATATATATATACAAGTGCACTTACAAGTACAAGTAAATGTGCAGGTGTACCATCAGTAAGTACCGACAGAAAAATGTACTTAAAGTTTTAAAAGTAATGGTTCTGCGGAAAAAATGTCCTGTGTGTGATATTTTATTATATTACAATACTTTAATACCGACCAATCAATGTATAGGTAGCATTTACTTGTAGCTGGTGGAAGTGGAGCTAGTTTTAACTACTTTATTTACAGTTTAGTGGTTTGGTCCAAAGAATCACAAGAAATCTGATTTGTGAGATCAATAATGGGGAAAAACAACTTAAATTCTGCCAAATAAATTTGTATTCATATTTTGACTATCTTCCAATTAGTATAATAATACAATCTGAGAGGTTTTGAGGTAAATCTGTGTTTACTTTTGCAGCTATCAGCTCATAGACATTGCTCTTCTGTAAAGGATCTTGAGATAATAAGGGTGCTCAAACGTTATTATAACCTTTTTTAATGTAAAATCTTAATCTGAAAATTAACTAGTAGCGCTGTGGTAGTGTGAAAAGTAAATCTGTACTTCAGTGTAGCACTTAAATAAATGTACTTATATATGTTACTTTTCACCACTGCACCTACGTGAGTTGAAGCTTGAGAGGAGGGCTGAACATCCTTCTCTTTTATATATCTTAATAAACTCATTAACAATGTCTTAAGATTTTGTTTATTAGGTGTTTGACTTTGTTTGAGCACAGTATTGACTTTGGGTACAAAAAATGATTCTTTATTTATACTTAACACCCAGCTGTGTGTTTTTGCAGGATGGGAAGGCGCACAAACAGATTTCACCGGCCTCTCACCTCATCACAGTGATTCACATCTTCCATCCACAAACGTGCTACTCTAAACCGCAGGATCCTGTCATCTGTGTACATTACAGGTAATCCAGTGATATAGTATTGCTGTCATAATGCTGGGGAACGAACAAGAGACAGATAGAGATACACTGAATTTTAGCCTCAACCACTGGATCCTACATTTCCCAAAATGCAACTTTCATCAGACCTCCTTGACTCTTAATTGCCTGTTTTGAGCTCTACAACTGCAGTTTGTAACCAAAACAAATCATTCAAACATCATTTTTTTTTCAGCCTTTAGAAATCTCCTCCTGAGCCACAGAAGACATTACACAAAGTGAACTCAGCCGCCACATGGCTCACTGATCACACATTAACTTCCATTGACTTCATTCTGCGAACTAGCTGAAAGGTCCATGGATGACTGGGGTCAACATCCTTCTTATGCAACAGACAAAAACCCCAGAGAAGCCAGATCTGACTGCTGTCCTGGTTAGCTCATTAGCCATTAAGCAGTGATGAACACATTTAGGTTTGAGGAAACATTTGACCTCTGCAACGTCCACCTGCAATCTTGATATTTTAACAGCTGGGTCCGAAAAGTTTTTGTTACCCCAGAGCTCCGACATCGAATAAAGATTGTGTAAACTCTCCATAGTTATGTATATGATGATATGGTGACATTTTGACCTGTGTTTTTACAAAGTCCAGACTGTATCGTATAATTAATAGATAGGTATCTCATACATCTGCCTTATTTCCAAGAATTACCTGGTCTGTTCTGTTTTTTTAAAAGGCAGCTGATCCGAGCAAATACAGCATTTCTGATTTTATTTGGAGGGGGAGATGATTTACTACTCTACTACTACTTATTCAGCTAACCTTAACCCCACCACCACCCCCGCCCCTCATTTTGTCCATGAAAGCAAAAAACAGGTGACGAAGGAATGCCGCTCATGCACTGCAGCACCCACACAACGAGGACAGTGAAACAGTCAGTGTCCTCATCTGTTTGTACAGCTGCAAGTCCTTTTCCTTCAACTCTGACCATTGCCCTGCACAGACACTGTTACTATTATCAGTTGGGGCCCTCATTCGAAGGGAAATATAAAAAAAAATGAATTTGATCCTGACCTATTATCATGTTGCTTTAATCCAAGGCTCAACACTAAAAACACAGATAGGAATTTTGTTTTTCTAAATAGTGAGGCACATCTTGTTATTTTTTTTGTTCTTGTGGAGCTTCACACCTGTTCTACCAGACCAATATATTTCTAAGTGGACGTGAAAAAGAAAATGACCCTATTTTTAACTATTACCAAGAATAATCGCTCAAGGTTCAATCCCATATACCTTACAGACGTATCTTTATCTAATAATTTAGTTGTTAAGTTATACCTCTGCAACATCGAAACAAATCCTTGAAAGACCTGTGAACTTTAACTGTGTCGCTTATATTCTGATTTTAATAAACTGACATGGCAGCACAAATCACCTCCATTCTTCCAGGACTGAAGCGTTTGGTTTAAAAAAAAACAAACACTTTTAAAACACAGAAACGTTGAAAGGAAAAGGCAAGCAACATGACTGCACAGCTGTCTTCTTATGATTTTGTGTTAATTTCCTATTTCATAAAATACTTGTAAAGCTCATTTAACCCATAATTATTCACACTAGTGGTCTTTATCTTCTTCACATTATTAATTGAAGATTTGTTATTTGTTGCCATTGAAGGCACATTACTGCCACCACCTGTCCATATGGCGAAGTCTTATTAAAATCTGTGGTATCTATTTTGATATCGGTTTGGGTTGTGACCTCTGACATTTCATGACTGTGAGGTTAATTTAAAAAAGGACAATCCAGTTCATTACAAACATGTAACAAAAGATCAAGCAGAACCTCTCTTGGTTTTGGTGGTTATATTTCAACATCAGCATATTTTCTTGGCAGCATATAAAAAAAAGGAAAGGAAACAATGACTACAGCTAAATATCAGTCTCTCTAACCATCTCTGTACAGTGTAGGTCCGACTGATGAGATGTACCACCCTTCATTCATTCCCTTCTGTATCAAAAGTTGAAATGCAAAAACAATCTCCTAGTCTCTAACCAGCCAATAGAAACTTGAGTAAAAATGTGCAGATTAACCCGAATCCTCTCAGATCTACACAAGTGTCACAGATGTCCGACACATTTTGTTGATTTTTTTTTCCTCTCGGTACCCGCTGCCTTCCAAAGAATTACAATTGTTCAAACAATAACCTTCTGAGAGACCAAATTTGGGTCCAAATAAACAAAGATGAACCTCCCTTTACCTGTCCTCAGGTACAGAAAATAACAAGAGCTAGAAAATAAACTCTGACATTTAACAACCTTTCTGGGAGGTAAAGGTCTTTTGTACAAGTCCCTGGTGCCTCATCATCAACTACCGATCCATTATTTGGGTTTTGTTTTCTTTGAATATGAGCTATATCTTTTATATTCTATCCTGATGTGCCTCAGAGTTCAGAACATCAGAAAAGAATAAATCACTTAAAAAAATTAAAGAGTGCTGGCATCCGTAACACCTTACTGGCCAATTGTAGAGCACTACAAGGGGATTAGGCTGTCAGTAGAGACGTCAGTATTCAGACTAGTGGAGTGGCGGGTAAAAGTGGTCCATCCACTAAAGAGTTGTCTTGGCAAAAAACGGGGGCCTAATTCCAGGAGAACAGAAGGTTATGGGATCAAGGCCAGTAACATCGTCCCAGATCATTGGTGAAAGGGTGAGGTCTATTAGAGAGATACAGACAAGCAAAAGTGAGTGTGTCTGACAAGGCTAGTTCCTCTCCTGCACAAATACAGTCTCCTGTGGACAAAGCCCCGCCTCCTGCAGCGTGATGTCATAGTCCAAGTGGGCGAGCTTCCTTCTGGGAAAATTGGTGACGAGTTCGAAGCGTTCATTAGGGTAACCTTTGGACTGGACGTGTCTTACCAGGGCCTTGAAATGAGAGAGTAATACAACAGAGATGAGACATTTTAAATAACAAACAGTGTTCATGTGAGAATATAAAGATTGATTTTATTTAATAACTTTTTTAGAAATATACTCATTGGCTTTGTTGCAGACTGTACTTATATAGCCCCGTTCTAGTCCTCTGACCACTCAGAGCGCTTTAACACTACATAACTCATTCACCCACTCACCCACACATTCACTGTTGCCATTGGCTGCCATGCAAGATGCCAACTGCTCAGCAGTTTTTGGGAGCTAACCATCTATATGCATTCACACACAGATGCAGACAGCCTTCAGGAGCAATCTGGGGTTCAGTATCTTGCCCTCCTCACAAGGTCTAGAGAAGCATCGGATCATAGTGGACGACAGGCTCTACCTCCTGAGCCACAGTTGACCCTGAAGGTAGGTACAACACTTGTATGGTAAATTTAGAGCTAACATAGCTCTGTCCAAAGTAAAAAATAAATAAAAACCACCTACCAGCACCTCTTAAGTTCACTCTTGTTTGTTTAATTCAGGTTAAAATAACAATTTGATGCTTGGGGAGTTCTGGACCGAACTATTTCTTGGCCAGCAGCAGTAACTTCCTAGAGCGTGACCTCGACTAGTGCAGACCAACAAACAGTCTGACACATAACCGCACTTAAACTGGTGAATTATTATTTTACACTGATGAAACAACATCAGTGAGCTTTAGAGGTACTTATAGGCATATTTTTTTATATAACTTTTGGACAGAGTGAGGCTAGCTGTTTGCTTCCAGCTAAGCTAAACTGAGCTCCTCCTGGCTCCAGCTCCATACTTATTGTAAAACATGAGAGTGACCTCGATCTTCTCATCGGACTCTCAGCAACAAAGCAAAGTAAACTACTCCTTTAAAATAATGATGGTAATTATTATTATTGTTGTTGCTGTTGTGTGGTCTCACCATAAGTTTTGCTTTAGAAGACAAGGAAATCTGCTCTCTTTGTCCATCTGGATAACGGAGCATCAACCTGGCTTTGGGACCTTTGAGGAAAAAGAAAACATGGTGATAAATATTTTTCAGAAATGATGCAGCTGTTGTTTTAGCCAAAAAGTTAACCAACCAAACTCGCTAGGTTTTATAATTCTGTCACCTTTGGTCAATCAATATAATTCTGGAAAGAATGCAGGGGCAATTAAAATCTGAATTTTAGTGCAAGAGAAGTGACGCAAAACAAAGAGCATAAATTAACGATTGATCTAATAACTGAGCCATAGCTCACATTCTTCTCTATCGTGCAGAGAAGAAATGCAAAAACAAAACATATAGTCATAGAAGAAAATTGATTGTGTGTGTGCAGACTGATTCTTGACATTCCACATCCTGCAGCGGGTTTACTGATAACTATCCACACTTAATATCAGATAGACACCGTTCATTACTATTATGTTATGTTATGTTGTGCTCTGGGGAATACAGTACAAATTCAGCAGTATGTAGCTAGAGTAGTAGTAGTGAGATCTCACAGTGAATGTGATTATAAACATGCAGTCATGGTGAGTGGAAGGCAGCTATAGCACCGATGTCTAGTTCTGTTAGTCGTATCACAACAACACATGGGCATGCTCAAGCTCTCAGAGTACTACTGAATGCTTTAGCAGAGGCTGATCTGTACACTTCAAGTGCTCATTAACTGATGGTTAACAAACATTTTGAGGGTCTTTTTGCAGGCTGGAGATTAACTCAAGGACATTCCCTCATACCAGAACCCTCATTATACGCGTTTCAGGGTTCAAATTACCCTCTGACGTACCATTGTCATCAGGACAGTCCACGTCACAGGGTTGGGCAGTGCTGGTCTTGGAAGGTCCTGCGCTTTCGGCTGCTGGGGTACAGTGGTTCCCTCCAGAATCTGCTTCGGGGTGAAGATGACGAGGGGCAGCAGCTGAGGGCTCCAGGTGGTTCTTTTTGCTCTCCTCTTTCTTGTGACTGTGGTTGTTTTCTTTGTACGGAGACTTTCTGTGGGAAGAAGTTGAACTATCGGGATGCAGACGCTGCTGAGCCGCAGTGGCCGGGGGGAGCTGGGTGTGTTTGATGGTGGGAGTTTTCTCTTCGTGGGGTACGGGCGTTTCGCTGTCTGAGCCATCGACGGAGATGGGACCCTCGCTGTCAGAGAAAGGCTCCGCGTCTGATTCGTCGTCTGACCGGGGGGAGTCGGGGGCTTCGGGCGCATTTGAAGACTCGTAGTGGGTCTCCTGCAGGGAGGCTCGGATAGCCGCCTCCAGCTGACTGTCTTCGCTGGCATCAATCAGACTCTCCTAGAACAGAAAACAGAGTGTGCAGCTGTAGACAACAAATCAAAGAGTCGGGAAAAATGTGGTAAAACTTCAAATGCTAGCTGCCGCTGTGTGATACCAACAAAATCAACTAGATTTTGAGAAATTATCATTCGCAAGTCTGTAATTAAGCTTTTACAACCAGGAAGAGACAACAATGAAGTTGTATCGCCATATACAATAACCAGAATATCAGATAATAGCCCTACAATTCATAAATAGTGACAGTGGAAATTCCAACAGAGTCACACAGAGAGTGAGAATTAGAGATGACACATGAGATGAGAGACCCACAGAGCGAGCTCGTTTGGCAGGGGGCGCATGGCAGGACGGCCCATCGAGCTGCCCGTGCTCTGCCAGGAAGCCGGTCGCCTGCTCCAGGAACGATGCCACGTCCAGCTGGTTCCACTCCACCATCTTTTGACCTGAAGTGAACAAGTTTTGAATGATGCAGGTCAACAACAGATACATCGATGTCAACAGCTGCAGTGAGACATCGGCTCCCTGACATCAACAACACCGTTAATATGGTTACACAGACGACAAAGCAGTTCACGTTTATCTTCATTATTTATTTAGTGAAAAGCCTATTGTCGACCTCTATTGATCTCATCACTTAATCATGTGATATGTCTCTTAATTCAAGGACGGTTGGCTTTAAAATTCCTCAAATTTTTACTTCCCATGCTGCTGTCTTGACCTTCTAAATGGTACGCACATAGGAGGGATATGTTGTCCCCTCTTAAAAGTAACTACACCCAAAAAACATTTCACTGTGTCTTTCAACATGTGACTGGAGATCAAGCATCAGAACTGTGGATAATGTTGTGACTAACTTTCCACTCACCTGTGCGGGGATCGAGGATAGAAATATAGGGGAACTTGTTCAGCTTATAAAACTGGATGTATCTTTGTCCCTCTTCACTGTCATGATATACCTGCAATGAAAGAAAATGCATGATACAATACAGAAATGTAACACACACCAGATACGCCTGAATTGAGTGACATGTATGTGGATATTAGCATTATGAGACTTCAGGACAAAGTGGGATTTATTGTGCTGATTGCAAGACAGTAGAAGGAGTGGGTACAGCGACATCATTGTTTCAGTGGAAAACCTGAAACAACTGCTTTACCTCCAATTTTTGTTGCCGTACCATCTGTGGTTTCTATTTTTGCATCACTGACTAAATGAATCTCTCTTCCCATCAAATCAGTTTAGCAGCTGGACTCAGTTTGCAGGAACGTGAAAGCACCACGATCACGTGTGACTCTGGGATCTGAAACTGCGTACCTGCCAGAATATAAAATGTTCTCTGATGATGGTCTTCACTGCGTCATTACTCCAAACATCCCTGTTCAGGCACTGGCAGGCGAAGTCCTGAACATTTTGAATGTTGATCATTAGCCACTTGTTCTCCAGTTGTCCACAGTCTTTTGCCTAAAAGTAAAATAAGAGGAAATCAGAGAAAAACACAGGAAACCAATCTGCATTTAGGCTAAACGATAAGATTGTTTGGTACATCTGGATGAAGAAGAGAAGTAAACACGTGTCTTTACGAAAACAATCATAAGCATCGACATCATATTTGATGGCATTTCCTGGTGGGTGTGCAGGTTTTCATTTTAAACACTGCAGCAGTTAATTTTGTAGATGCTGTGAGTGTACATTCAACCTGAGTGGGAAAATGCATCATCACAAACGAAAACCTGTATGCCCCTGCGCTTCCATACACGACACACTTGGTTTCCCACCTGTGATCTACACGGTCGCCATCTGAAATTTCACTGAAAGCTCACACAAATTGAATAAAGACGTGAGGTGTAAAATGTCCGGTGAGTGACTCACCGTCTCAAAGCTGCCTTTGTGCATGAGCTCAATGGGAGGACGGAAAAGGTCTGCCAGGGTGCTCAGTTTCTTATCCACTGTGCCACCGTTACGCAGCTCCTGTTCCTGCCGAACTAGGAAAAGAACATTCATAGTCGTTATAAGAGGTGAAGACGGTTAAGATGGAGAGAAAAGCGACAGATTATCTTGTTTGTTGTAATTACGCAGGATTAAGCTGTAAGCTTTAAGTGTGGAAAGCTTGAATTCACTCACTTGTTTCTGTTTGGAAGTCTCGGAAACCATCGAATATAGATCGAGCAGGTCTTCTTCGCTTTGGCACTGCACGTGTAACAGACACATCAAAAGTCACATTTAGCAGATGACTGAAACAGCACCGCCTGTAACAAAACTTTAGTGCAAGATCTGTGAGGTTGTATAAGAAAAGAAGCACCATAATACCTCCAAACAATGGTTCTGGTTCCACCAATATATCCTGCTTCTGGGGAATGGGTGCTCGTACCTCACTGAGACATAAGACAACATGTTCAGTATCATTCTAACATGCACAGCAACCTACAGCAGCCCAAATCACAGCACCGCCCTAAACCCCAAACTTTCCTCCCAGCTCGCCATTAACCACAACTCTAAACTAGGAAAGAAATTTAGGAGCAGTATAAAAAAAAGTGAATGTTTAAGATACTAAAACATGACAGAACAGTTTTTGTGAACAAGTTTGTGAAGAAAAATATCAGCTTACTCTGAAGGGGGAGCTCTGCTGCTTGAAGCTGCTGAACTGGAGCTGGTGCTGGGCTCCTCTGCGATCCCGCCTCCGTCCAGAAACATGGTCACTGCCATCTCCAGGTTGTTGTTGCATGCTTCCAACATATGTTTTCCTACACTCTCTGTGGCCCCTACAAGAGTGTAACACAGAGGCGTACTGATTAAACAACTGTAATGCACATGTGTGAAAACACAAAGCTTCCTTGTAATTCATAGAAAAATGAATCTATGATGGAAAGCTATATCTCAGCAGTCACATAAAACATTTTAAAAGAACTATAATGATTTCTGCATGTTGTAGCTCATTTACTACAAATCATGTATCCATGATCTTACTTTTTTTTTTGCACGAGAGCGCCCCTGAATTCAATTAATCTTACTATGTTGTTGTGTTGTGACAAAATACTGGATTTATGGGGTGAATAGACACTTGAGGGTTTAAAAAGTGATATATCGGGCCATATTTGTTTGAAAAAATATTCAATAAAGATCCTATAAACTGGTTTGTGACCAAGAATCGTGACCAAGCTATATTCAGATATAAAAACTCACTTGTCGGTGCTCTCTGGGGAATAAACTCTGTAAATGGGGACACTGTTTTTTAAATAACTACAAACACAGTGTATCTTTGTCATTTCTTGTTACTTGTGTGTTACATGTGTGTTACATGTGCCAACATGTACAGCAATAACGCTGCATCATGTCAACATCAACATCTGTAACATAGTACACACGTGTATTCTTTTAAAATACCATACAACTTTACATGTATTGCAACCTGTTTACTACGTATCATGTATACACACTGAAACCTGTTTTTATTGTTTGATTTCTTGCCCATTAGAGGGACCACTACTTTTCATTCATTTGCACCCAATTAAAGCAGACTTGTCAGATACCTAAGTCCATGTGAACATACTGTTTGGTATGGTTTGTTCAGAATTATATCCTCATTTTTGTGTAAATGTAGAATGAAAGTTTCTAAACATGTGATCCTATGAACAGTGTAACTTAATCATTCACAAATATGTGTTGCCACTTATTCTAAAAAAAGTGTGCATGTTGACTGACACTGTGCTGAAATCAATGAAACTGCCTCAAAGTTACTATAGGAAATAAATACATCCGGTTTTATATAGTAATTGTTTGCAGTGGGAAAATAGCAGGTATTAGCTCACGTATGCTACGTGATTTGTAGTTCAAACATGCAAAAAAACAAAAAACAAAAACACCAGAATTGTTCTTAAATGTGTTAAGGTCATGACTCGCCGCGATGCGTGAAACTATAAAGATGTTTTAAATGTGAAAAAAGACTCAAACTGAGGGTTAACTTTGCTCTTTTTTTAAGTGTACAGCGCCGTTTGGCTACAACGATCTTTCCGTGTGTACTGCGCATGTCTGTTTCACTTTCCAAGTCTAGCAGCAGCCCCCGAACTGAGTCTCCTGTTTTTTTTTAAACCGTTAAATAACTTAAAACTGAAACACTGTCCGTCGTTTCAAAGCACACACAAACTACCGAGGACATATGAGCGACTCGTCGGTGACAGACAGTGCTCCTCTCAGTGTTTGTTAACATCACAGTGAGAGTGAAGATGACAGTAACACACACGGAGCCTGGCTGGTGATGAAGAAGGGAAATGTTGTACAGCGGACGTCCATTCCACATTATCAAACAACATGCAGGGCAAAGAGGAGCAGAAAATCAGCTCTCGGCAAGCGAGGTGGTGTTTGCAATGAGCACCACAAAGAAAATCAAGATATTTTTAAGTGGTTGTGACAGATTATGTCCAAAGCTGGTGGTTTTTATTGTCCCTTTTCTGAGTCTTTCACTTGAGTTTATCAGATAACTGGCTGTGGTTTTTCCCTCTGCAAAGCATTGACAGCGTAGGGGCCAGAGCAACACTTAACATCCGTTTTCTTGTCTGCGCACTAATTTCGTGTTTTGTTGGACAAGGGAGCTATTCCTGTTGGATAACCCAAACATACTTAATAGATCAAACGTGAATTAAAATGCTATTTTTACCTGTTATTGCTGTGAATTGTTGTATTAACCCATTCACCCCCGGAGCTGAGGTGTCTCCGAGCGCCGCCATCTTACCGCCACAAACAACAACATAAATGTGGCGCATGCGCTACGCCGTCCTTTTCCCCTCTTGCCTGGCGCGGCGCGAGCCCCATGCGTCACCACATGAATCGTGTTGCATTGTGGGTTATGTAGTACAGTAAATACAAATATTATAATTCATTCAAGAATGCGAGTATTTCATAGTTTTTAATGCAGTTTCTGTACGAATCAATCAAACCTTTTTGTATAGCACATTTCATACAGTTAGTTTAGTTCAAAGTGCTTCACAGATAACTGAAAAGCCGTGAAATAAGAGTGAAATAAAAACAGAATAACGCCTGTATGCCTGTAGGTTTCCTTCCGTTTTTAAATAATTTTACACTAAACATTATTTTTTATAGCAACCATTTTATTGCTATTGGTGTCTGTACAGTGTAAAGCTTTGCTTTATTCAATAATAAAACAGCATTTAAGTTTCTTCAAGATTTTACATTAAATTCCCCTATGAAAGGTGAAATTCAGACTCTATGTGTCACGTGTCATTAATTCAGATAGATAAGTTCATATAAGTTCTTTTGTTTTTTCACATGCAGTGTTTTATCAGTATGAAAATGGGTGTTAGTGCAGACTGACATATTTGATGTGATGTTGAATCTTGTGATCAGTGGGTTGAAATGAGTTCCTATGTAATAAAAAATGATTACATCTAAATAAAACCTGGCTTTTATTTAAAGTGCCTCATCATTTACTGCCAAGCTTTTAAGTCTTGATCATCCTCTCATATACATTTTCGTGTTTATTCACCGAATAGATTTTAATTTACTTTCAGCATTTTATTGGTTTTATTGTTGCAGTTTTTATGTCTTGCTGAATTGCCAATTGTTCTTAAATTGTTCTGCAAACCTTTTAAAACTTTTTCTTTTTTCTTCTTATTGGCTTGCATGTATTATAACATTTTATAATTGTATGGCCACATTTTATTTATGTAATATCTGTTTTACAAGATTCAATTTAGCGTTGTCTATTTCTGTTTTTTTATTTGCTCTGTAAAGCACGTTGGGCTGCATGTTTGAATGCAAGTTACAATATAAATAAATAAAGTAGAGTTTAAAGTTGAATTCAGTTGTTGATCATTCTAGAGAAATGTCACATTCACACATGAACATGAACTGGCACCTTAATTAAAGACATAAAGAACAAAAAGGCTAAGAAGACTTTAAAGAATTTGAATTATATTGAAATTACTATTCACTCCTCTGGCCTTTATAAAGTCTTCTACTATTTTTGAATCACTGTTGTTGTACATCTTTGTTGTAAATAAAGAAAGTTAAAATAAAAGATTACATTACAAGATTACAGTTTGGCTATTCTGTTCCAAAATTGTACTGGATCAGTTATGACAAATATTATATCTAATGAATTAAAACTACATAGACTTGCTGTGTAAGTAGTGTCATTTTATTATTTGCATAATACATTCAGTTTGAAAACAGCTTCAACCAAGCCTGAAACCTGAAGAATCAGTTCTAACAACAACAAGCTACAAGCAATTTGAATAATTGCTCATCCAGTGACCAATCAAGGCCAAGTCAAGCTCTTAATTACAGTATCTCACACAAATCTGTTGTGCTGCCTGGCATAAACAAGGGGGAAAAAAGAAAAAAAGAAAAGGTATTTCACTTTACAAAGGGAAGGTGATGATGGCACTGACTTTCTACATTATGATATGTCCAAACTATATTTACAAATGCACAAAGTGGCACTTCTAATCCGGCTGGCCAATTGTAAAGTAATTATAGTTAAAGCTTCATATAAAACAAGATTATAATCAAGTTTTGTTGATAGTCGATTTGGGCTCATAAATGTTTGACAGCAGTGATTTGGTCAAGATCACTAACCATGAAGAATTTGATTTAAAAGGTTCCTTTGAAAAGGAAAAAAAATTGATAGACAAGACACCTATAATACAAATCAGCATATTAAGCTGTTGTTTTGTTGCCTACAAAGGGAGATTCAGTACTAACTAGACCGCTTTAACGGTTACTATACACCCAGATGAAAGGAATTAGGCGATAATGTCTCTTATGTTGCACAGAAAGCACTTAGTTTAGCTTTCTCCATGTAAACCCAGCGACGTGCTGAAATCTGATGCATCTGTACCATGTCCACACGTGACCTTTCAGCCCTGAGGTGGGGAATAATTTTCATATAAAAGACATATCACTTTTTGATTGTAACAGGGAGTAAATCAAGTGCACTCAAGCATTATATACAGGGAACTATAAGAATAGGTCACTTAGTTTTGGTTGAAGGTGGTCATCATGAATATTTATTTTTAAGCAATACTAAAGGCCAAATGAGAATATTGCAAAATGTGTCACTGTGGTGTCTTTACATAATCCTTATCAATTTTGAACCTTAAAATATGTTTTTTAAAAAATTGCCTGTGCATAAAGTAATTTATCTTACATTAGTTAACAACACTTATGTGAGACCAGTCCTGCCATTAAGTAAATTTACTTCAAAAAACAATCTACATTTTACTGTTTTACATTTTACTGAACAAGTCAAGGGAGAACTAAAGGCTGTGATTAGTGATGTGTTCAAGATACAAACAGAAAAGAAAGAAAAGAAAGAAGAGGGGGTTGATGTTTATAAATCATATTTATGGACACGTGAGCTTTATTTTACTGCAGAGGTCACTCTTATTAATCAGAAAATGGGTCTATGAGATCTAAAATATCTGGACAAGGAATAGACGAGGCTGCTGGACATCAAAACGTGCCCTTCATCAGCAATGATACCAGTTTATTAACACAAGTCATGAGTTTCTGAGGTTTTCCTTAAAAAGAGTTCAAATTTGCCACTTTACTGGACTCATCTAAATCTGCACGGCGTCACTATGGCACATTAATTTGAGATGTTTCTGTGACTGTAGAGCCAGGACGGTTTTGAAGCGTGTTGGAACCAAAGGAGATGATAAGAAGTATTCTGATCATTAAAATATGTAAATTATATTTTATTATGGACTTTCCCTTTAAAATTGATGTTATTTTACCCACTGAGTAGTGTGTCTTGAAAGAACAGTCTCATCTTGTCCAACCAAAAGGAATAAACTCACACCAAAATCCCTCAAATAGTACGAATGCCAGCCTTTCCTCGTGTGTGATAGCAGTGCAACTTCAACAGCGTGATAATCATTTTCCTGATGGGGTACGGCATGATGGAGGAAAGATGTCTCCATACTGTATCCCTCATGCAAAACAATAAAAGAAGTGCAGAGGAGAGGTGAAGAAATGGGTGCAGGGTACTTTTAGGGGAATTCATTTTCACAGTTCAGATCCCGCTTCATAAATAAATAAGCTTTCCGTACAATAGCATAGATCAAAGTGTGAATGAGTGCATACATGCATACATGTATGTCGAGTGAGCCATGGGTGAATTTAATGTTGGAATGTATATCTGTGTATGTAGTGACTATATGAGGCCAGTGTGTTTTGAAATGAAGTTTGTTCTGTAGGTAGGGCAGGCAGGGCGGTGAGGGCGAACACTGAAGTTGGCAGGTGAACTGTAGGACTGCAGTTTAGAAGCGGATGAAGGTAGCGTCGATCTGGCGTACACTGGGCAGAGCCAGCATGATCTTTCGCCGGTACTGCGGGTCCTTCTGTAGAGGGTTTCTTTCGAGATAGACCGTCTCCAGAGACTTGGCATTCTTCAACTCATCGAGATCTGACCAGTTATCTATCTGATTATCGTTCATCTGGTGAGAGATTGAAAAAAATGTTGCAGTGTTTAAAAAGTTGTTACGTCTCTCTACATTTTTTCTGTTATATTTTAAGTTATTTTTAATGATCGGCATATTTCTAACACCAAAATTACAATTCTTCTTGCTTATGTTCATTTTCTTTTGTTGTTATTTGTTATTTCATACTCGCTTTAGCTTTAGTTTGTTTCCCATGCCAATAAAGCTTCTTTGATTTGAAATGAAAAACAACACAGCTGATATGATACTTGCAACATACATTATGGAAGATGTGGAGACCATTCAAACAGTAACTGATGTTTACTTGGTCAATAAGAAAAGACTTTAAAAATTAGTAACTCCACCTTTCAATCAAGAGATCAATAATAATTCTACATAATAATAAACATAATACAGAACTTTAAGTCATTGAGCATTCATTGGGATTAATATAAACATTTCATTAAAGGGTTTATGACACACTATAATGTAGTTGTTTGTAGTAATGTAGTCTTTTTCTTTTCCATTTCTTGACTGTTGTTATGATCTGTGCCTCTGGAGTCTTTGCTGATGCACCATGGCTTTCAAAAAGGCAGAAAATTGTAATTTCTGCCAAAACAGGGCCCCAGCGCGCTGTGTAAACAGCAACAGAGTTCATAAGGACTGTCAACAGGAAACTGGATTTCTTTCCCTTTTATTCTCATATTTTTTGAGGATCCAACTTTTTTTAAAATCAGCACTCTCACTTAGACCAGTTCTTCATTACATGATTGTTTAGAGATCAAATTAGATTTATTTTGTACCTATTTAGTATTTCATTCATCAACCAATAAAATATCCTTAATTAGTCGTATGCCATTGCAGGACAAGCACAGGCATAATTAATCATTTAATAATGGTTGGACCAGATCCAGAGCTCTGTTATTGTGCATGCTGGCTCTTTGGCTCACTGAGACGTCAAGTCAAAACATCTGATATGAAAAGATGCATTGGTACAGCTCTAGGTGGTCTGTAACAAAACATTTAATAAAATACCATGATATCATATTCTGATTTAACTTCACAAATGATCCGTACCCAGAACTCCTGCAGGTCTGTCAGATGGCTGATGTTTTCAATTTTCTTTATTCGATTGGCTGCGATGTCCAGCGTTGTGAGCTTTTTCTGTGAGAGAAAATAAACAGTGTTTGAATGCACAGCAAAAGCTTTGTTGTTGTTGTTTGAACAGTTTGGCATTCAGTTCTTTCAGAAATAACTCACATTGTTTTCCAATCCCTCGATGACCTCAATGCCATTGTGGCTCAGGTAGAGCTCTCTCAGGCTGACAAGGTTCTGTAGACCCTCAATTTTAGTAATCCGGTTACTCTGCAAATAAATGTTCACAATGTTATCGACCTGCTGTTTCCAGAATACACACTAACACTCACGAAGGTGTTGAAGAGAATGTGTGCGAGGATACCTGAATGCTTAAAACAGTCAGGTTGTGTAAACCTTCCAGATTCTGAAGCTTCGTTATTTTATTGGTGCCAAGAAACAAACTTTGCAAAGAAGAAAGTGTATCCAGGTTCTCTATGACCTGTGAAGAAACCAAAAGACATGAGCATGACAGGATGATTTCACCAATGTTCCATTAATTTTTCTATATTTTTATTGTCTAAGTCATACCCGGATGCGATTGGAGCCCAGCTCCAGCATCTCCAGGCCCGTCAAGTGCTCCAGGTTGGCAATGCTGCTAATTTTGTTGTGAAGCAGAAAAAGTTTCTTCACTTGAGTCAACTGCTCCAAGCCCTCCACCCTCCTCAGAATGTTGAAGGACACGTCGAGCTGCCTGTGGACCAGTCAAACAAACCAACACAGCCCAACAATCACTTGATAGTAGTGTACGGAAGTTGGATTTATTGATACGTAATAATGATACAAAGCCCAGTGTTTTCTTCAGACTTACTCCAGCTCTGTGAGGTGGTGCAGGTTCTCCAGTTTGCGGATCTGATTGTCGTAGAGATCAAGTTCCCGCAGTGAGGTCAAGCTGTCAAGGTTTTCTATCTTTTTAATAAGATTCTGTCGTAAGGAGAGTGTCTGTAGAGAGGGATGAAAATAAAAAGAACAGATATCATCAAAAGCTGTATTTTAATACTGACCATAAATCCTTCACATTTCAGATATGGTTATCTAAAAAAAAAATAAAACAAATTGTGTTTACTTTTCTAGTAAAAGTTTAAAGGAATGACCCCAGATTGAGCATAACAGGCTGCTGCTACTACTGGTAACTTACTTTAGCCTTCTGTAGCACCTCCAATCCTTCAATTTTTCCAATACGACAATGAACAAGATCAACATCCTAAAAAGAAAAACAGGCAGCTTAGGATGACATACTGTCTATTAGTAACAAAAGTAGTCATTAGGCTTTGTGCCCAGCCCACACATTGACTTAATACACACCAGAAATACATTTGCAGCGGTGAAACATTTGTCAGACCACACCGAAGAACTTGACATTCATTTTTTTAACAAATAAAGAACTTTGTGTCACCTTCCACTCCAAAATCTACAAATAACCTAATCTACCACATAATAGTCAATTCCCCAAAAGAAAGCTGTCCTAACAGTGATTAGACACGAAGGACATTTTACTAAAAAGCATTAAAACATAAATTTTGTGACAGTAACCAAAGACAAACAGAAGTTAAGTTTCTAGGCCGTCCTCTAACCTCTTCCTCTGGGTCCAAGGTTATGGTGTCCATGTCAACAGGAGACTCTTCTTTACCTTTAATGAAAGTGAGAGTAAATCAGATACGACCACGACACCGAGGTAGAGGATTATAACACGATAAAATGCCTCCAGGTTGTCGTGTAGATAGACGAATTGCTCTGTGTCACACTGCTGATTATTCATGTTGAAATGATGTGTGTTGGAGATGTGATGATTTACTTGTGCCTGTGGGCTGATTGGGGTCCACGTCGCCATTGATACTCCTCCTCCTGGTCTCATCATCACCAGACTCCTCAGACTCACCCCTTCGGTCCACTGCAGTCAGCAGACAAAGAGAGAAGAGAAGAGATGCTTAATTTCACCATGCGGATGCAGAGTTGTTGTCTGAATTATGGATCAGTGGCACATTTAGCTGATGCACGTGTAATATGATGCGACGGTCTAGGCCCAGCTCCACCTTCATGTTCACTGAGGAGGCAGGGGGGGATGTCATGTGGAGCATCCTGCCTCAGTCCTGCTTTACAAACCATGACTGTGAACTAGATCATGTTTGTGCGCCCTGCAACATGTGCGCCGACACTACATCACACATACCGCTGAATTAAATCGGACAGTTTTAAATACTGTTGTTGTATTTCTTATCTTACCAGGTGACAGCCAACTCATAAGCTAAGGTTAGCTTTCTAACATTAACACACAGGCTAACACTGGCTAGCTGGTTAGCTCATTGGAGCACAGTAGGCACGTTTACGAGCTAAATTTGGTGTCGTGTTATACGGGCCGACAATTTATATTAAATGTAAAACCCAGTGTCAGTCCTTTAGACTAAGCTACGCGGCTAGAGAGGCTGAAATGAGCTGTCGCTTAGCGGGGCAGCATGAGTTGACGTTAACTGAATAAGGTCAGCTAACGAGGATTGTTGTTAGCCTGTTAGCCTGTTAGCACAGATGAAGGTCTGGTTAGTATCGAGAACAAACAGCCGGATGTGCTCATATAAAAAATAGACACGTTTCTCTGGATTAATGCCAGTTCTCCCAGCTAATACAACCAAAGCTCGGCTTCGTCTTCACATATTTACTCACCTTCCATTTCTTGGAGCTCTCCAACAGACCGGGAAGCCATGTTTCCTGTAAACAGTCCTGACAACCGCTCAGCCAATCCGCTGCAGGCTCATGCTGCGCACGGACACCAGGGGGCGCTGCAGCCTCGCACTAAAAACTACTTGTACACATTGTACTGTGTATTTAATGTACCATTCAGGGGTGAAGGAAGTATTTAGATCATTTACTTTAGTAAAAGTACTACTACTACACTGTAACAATACTCTGTTACAAGTATAGGCACCAAGCTCGTACACTGTTCTCCTTGTTACCTCCTGGCAGCTTTTACTACCAGGCCATCAGATTTATTAAAGGTCCAGTGTGTAACATTTAAGGATATCTATTGACAGAAATTAATTTATATCATATTTATAACTATGTTTTCATTAGTGTAAAATCACCTGAAAATAAGAATTGTTATGTCTATGTTGCCTCAGAATGAGGCTTTTATATCTACACAGTCCTCTTCTACGCAGTCGAAGCACATTTTGAACCACTTTGTTTCTACAGCAGCCCAGAATGAACAAATCAAACACTGGCTCTTCACTGGACCTTTTGCTTTTTACAAGTTTTGGCCACTGTAGTTTCTCCTTCATGCTTGAACCAGAGAGGGAGAGAAATCAGAAACTTCACCACTAGATGCCACTAAATTCTACACACTGGACCTTTAATAGGACTGCTGTCTGCAACCATGACTGCTGCTACAGTGCTAGGACTTGATTTTTTGTGTGCAATTCTTTTATAAAACACCTGTCACTTCACTCTGTCTGCAGAAATGTAGTCAACCAGGACTGCTGCTATAGTACCATGACTGATACTCTGTGCACAGTACCCCTGTATGCACTTGTCACTTTACTCTTACTCTTAATATTTTAAACAGTGTAGTACATCCTACTTATATAGTTATATAGATACCTCTCCAATACTTGTATATACTTGACACAACCTTTTCACATTTGTACACTGTACACTGACTTACACTATACATACTTAGGCAGTACACTTAAACATATTTATATTCAATTTTGTTATATTTTATTTTTACCTAACTTAAAAATATATAATATTGTAATTTATTTAAATCTATATTATATTTTTTATTTTATTATTATTATTTTATTTACATCTAGTGCTGTTACCACAACTAGTGCTGTTAATGCTGAGCTGACCAGTTCTTCTCATCCAACACATTTTATTGTACTGCTGACACTGTGTTAACTTGAAACTGAAAACTGAAACTGAAAACTGTGTATGTATATATATATAATAAAGTATTAAAAGTATTGAAAGTAAAAGTACTCAGTGCAGAAAAAGCCCCCCCGTGACTGCTATATTATTTTTTTTAAATTTTATTTATTTATATGTTTTATTTATTTTTTATTAAGGTTTTCTGCATATATACAAACATACATACATAACATATAACATCATACATAACATTATCGAACTGGTCAGTTGGCTGAGGTGGAGCTCATCTTTTTATTTAGTTTTCATCAATAACAGTGCAGCATATACATTTCTTTCGTTCTATTTTAAGCTGTAGGCAACATTTATACAAACTATAGTCTAGTTATAAGCAAATAAGACAAACAAAAACAACATGAATATTCACTCCAAATGAAATGTAAGAATATACATAATCAGACTTTCATACATATACATAGACACATACAAACGAGTAACCTTCCCAGATCGTAATTGTCCACTCCACAGTATAATATTGTATAAAAGCGATGGGGTGTTGTGTGAAGTATGTCTAAAGAGGGGCTATAAAAATGTGGAGGACTGATCATCATTGCCTGATGGGTGGAGCTCATTTTGAACTATAGGACTGTAACAAATGACTATTTTTGATATTGATTAAATTGCAAAATACTTTCTCCAATCATTGTTTGGTTTGTAAAAATTCTGAAAATACAAAGGTTGTCACAATTACCCAGATCACACATAGTCCAGCACTGATAACAATACCATACAGCTAACACTTGTTATATAATAATACCACTACTCAAATGCACTTATAGTACAAATTTGAGGAACTTTACAGTTGTGTTATGTTGTACTTAAGCTTAACTAAATACTAGAGTGCACTGCACTTCTGACGCCACTAGATTCATCTCATAGTTATAATTACTAGTTACATTGTAGATTAGCATTTACATACAAAACATATGATCAACCAATAGCAATCCAATGCGTTGTTATTGGTTAAATTATGCTACAAAATGCTACAAGTTAATGCATCAATGATGAAGGTCCAATAATATACAGTGATATATTCTGCAAGGGTCCATTCTGCATTATGAGTAATTTTACTTTTGTATATTGAACTGATAAAACTGATTACTTTGTGTAAAAGTAAAAATTTGAAATGTAGGTCCTTCACTTGTAAACAGGTGTTTTACACTGTGGTATTACAAGGTTTATGTGTATTTCTTCCATGATTAAAACTGAGAAAAGGAACAATGACAATAAAATATATAATAAAATATTTAAAGAGTAATATTAAAGATAATAAAGAGTAAAATCCTTCATCACCACCATCCACCATCTATATTGTATTTTCTAGGTAAAACTCAAGGTTAGTAGATCTTTTCACATTTTTAGTACTTAATTGGACCACGGACCACTGAATCACTGTTTCTAACACAAACACTCGACACAGAGAACGAGAGAAACACATTATTTAAAGAGAGCAAGAATACAAGCTTGGGAAAACATAGTCTACAAAAGTGTGGTACATGTAGTTGTATTAGTATATATAACTGTGAAGCAAGCCAGGACGCATAAAAAAGCTGGACTCCTAAAATCCCCTCTCTCTGTGAAGCTCGCTGCACTCACTGCAGATTGTTTAGACAGTCACTTCCTATCTGTCTTGCTTACTTTCCTTTTTAAGAATATGCCTGCAAAAGGCTTAGCATAGCATGACATAACATAACATAGCTATGCATAGCATAGTATGTAACATTTTACACACACATATGCAACAGACAGATACTAACTCAAAGTATCTAATCATTACTAGGTTACTATGTCATTTGTTTCTGATAAATATAAACTCTTTGCATGAAGTATCAGATATGATAAAAAAAAGGGGACATACTGTTATATTTGGATAAGCAGACTTAGAGACACAGATTAACAAAATGTTCCTCATTATCAGACTCATAAAAACAGACTGTGTCAGCCAGGATAACGATGAGAGAAAGTTTAAAAGTTTTACTTTCTCACCAATGAACAATGATTGACACCATGCAGGATCATGCTCAAAGCATGGAAGCTGCATGTCAAAGAATCATTGACGAGGCAGTTAAATTTAAATTTTAAATATTAAATATAAACACCTGTATGGGAGTAGATAGAACGACTAATGTATTGATCAATCTAAAAAATAGATTCATAAAGGATGATAATTGATGATGGTACAGAGACTTCAAACATACCTTAAATTCTTTGATATTTGTATTTATTCCTGAGGAAATATTAAACAGGTAAAGTCAGATGAGCAACAACTGAGATACGGAGTGCAGGGGCCCACTCCACAGTGTGCTTCCCAGAAACTCTGATTTTCTGTGAATGATTTACTTCAACTAACCCCAGGACTTTTTGTCCCTCCTGAATGGGGTTCCCCGACAATTCTGATGAGTCACGATGAGTCATGAATGTGAACCCACTGAGGTGATATACTGTAACTGGGCCTGTGTTGAAATGGCCATCAGCATGCTAAAGATGGATGGATTCACGGGGCTCAAACAGTACTGCCCTCATGCAATTAGTGCTATTTAATGGTGCACAGGCAACAACAAGTGAGGACATTTCCTTTCCAGCTTTTTTGGCACAAATAAATCAGACAAACAACAAAGCTTTAGCAAACAACCTTTTCCTGTTATACACTGGAGCCTGTATAAAGAGATACGATCTGGGCTATTCACCAAAATAAAACAAAACCATACCAAGTATCCAATAAACTCTCAGACTGAAACAAAATTTTAAATCTCCTTGAGAAAAATGACACACACATTGTTGTGTCAGATAAATGTAGGGGCGACTTTAAACTTTGAAAGTCAACTAAAGTAACAAAATGGAAATACTAAAGTACAATATGTACAAGTAAGTCATTTAATCACAGTTTTTATAACTGTTTAAGCCATTTTAATGCAAAGATGCCAAACATTTCTTGGTTTCAACTTCAAATGTGAGATTTTTCCTTTTAGTTTTCCTTTTGACTATGCTATGTTTCGACAGTTGATGCTGCTACACAAGCTTTGTATATCTATTTCAATATCTATTTATATGTTCTTTGCACTAGATGCTCAATTACATTTTGTTGTCTCAGTACTTGTACTTTGTGCAATGAAAATAAAGTTGAATCTAATCTAATTTGATTTAATCTAATATTTAATAATTTCAATTTATTTTTTAATAACTTAAAAAATAGATTTTTGGACTATTGGTTGGACAAAACATCCACTGTGAAGGTGTCTCTTGGTGGCCATGAGAACTTATGATGGTCATTTCTCAATACTTAAAATAATAAAATAATCACTCATATTAGAACTTTTTTTTTTCACATTTTGACATGAACTAGTAGAGTAAACACAGGTGTTTCCAATGATACTGATAATTAGGGATCTGTTCCATTCGGGTCAAACACAGTGGGGGATGCTGCTGTGCGGTGCATGTTGGCTCATTGGAAAAGCTCTGATGCAATAAATGTAACCTTAATTAGTATAATTGCTAACACCGGCGTTTACCTACTATTTCATGTCAAAATGGCTGCTGTGAAAAAAAAGAACATAACCATTAACTGCAGCTCCACCTGAACTAACTACGATAAAAATCCTGCTCTTACGTTAATAATCTGATGCCACATGTTAACAAGTTTTAGTGTACAGCAGAGTTTTGTTTACATTATGTTGTTAGTGTGATATTTCCGTCCTCTACCACTGAACATGTCATGCCTAGGGCCCCCCCTTCCTCACCTCACCTGTTGCCATGGTAACCTACTATCCGGTTAGCGTTAGCTAGGGAACGGGTTTTTCACGCCGGGTTGTACCGTTTGACCTGTTTGTGACACTATCTGCACCCCGATACGTGTCTGTCTGCCTGTGTGTGTCTACATGTATGATAAACAACGCGTCGGAGAACCTCCCATCCCAAGTATTTAGCCAATCAGAAGCACACGTACTCACAATGAAACTGAAGGGAGACGCACACCGAGCCGAGCGGAGGAAAGTTGTGTTTAAAGGGTGACAGGGAACGTTAGTGGTTGTCAACGCTTCTCAGCTGGATGTGTTATTAGCTCCAGCACTGGTTACGCTTAAATGGCTTAAAACAATCCCTGCTATTTATAACTCCGAGTTCCGAGTTTTGTCGAACGCTGCCTCATTTGAAGTCGACAACAAGGAAACGTGAGAAATGCATTATCTTGGCATTCTAATGGTAATGTTATGGGACCTGTCTCTGGCTTTCACTGCTCCAGTGGGTAAGAAGCTTGCCTCTTTGCATTGCTTTGCTAGTAACCGAGAAATACAGAGAAAAACTAGATAACAGTGAACCACACTATCTGGTTCATGTACGTTAGCAACTGCACATATTGATGTTCAGTAATTCAGTTTGTTAAGATTCGTACTACTATTTTTTATACGTTACGTTTCTACCAGGTAATTGCACAACTGACTTACAAAAGTATCGTGCAGCCACACCTGCTGGATGTCAAAACCCTGCAGTAAATATTGAGTAAACCCTGCCTATGTGACATTTAGTGTTGCGTTTTTGTTGACACTGTCAGATAATTTCACTTTGGGTTATTTTATGAGGCAATAGTGTTTGTGTTCATCTATGCTATCCTCCCACCCTATTTGACAACAGATTGAGACGTAGTCCTTCTGTGACAGTGTCAACGAAAACTGGAAATAAAAAAAAATAATAAAAAGATATCTTGTGTCTTGTACCAATAAAACTGGTGTCACCTTGTAGGTTGCTTTTTATTCTGCTTTAAAATGCAATGACTAGTTACTTTACAGATAAAAAATTCACCATGCACAGTGCATTGAAACATTTAACATGGTTGAGCGAACATTTCGACATTTAAATAATGTTTTGTGAAAGCATTAATAATTTAACACACTTAAAAGGACCATACCTTTTGAATAGGTGCTTTAACTTTTGGTTTCACAGCTATAATTTATTCAGATTTTTGAACATTGTGGCAGAGCTGTTTAAGATTTGAGTATTAGTATGTTTCATTCTAGTTTATTTTGCATCTCCTGTTACATGAAAACATTCCTACAGGGACGTTTGAGTCTCCTTTTATGCATGTTAATGCATGTGTTTTGGTCTGTCTCCCTTTAGACACCACGATAGTGCAGGTCCAGCAGTGGGGAGTGGTGGGTGGTCAGAGGGTCGTGGACCAGGTCCTCCTCAATGGAGTTTCTCTGACCGGCGCAAGCCAGGAAGTTGACAACATTGTGAAAGCAATATCATCTGACGCACTCCTTCCAACTCTTATCAGTGTGAACCAGAGTTTACTTCCCAGTAAGAAAATCACCATTTGCTTGGAATGATTGTAATGTGAAAGTTGATAAGTTGTTTGTTAATAGACTTTATCTTACTCCCAAGAAAACCACACTGTCCTTCATTCACGTGAATGCATCCTGGAGGGGTCTCAGCTGCATTGGGCCGACCGTGTGTTCTGTGATGGGGAGGTTTATCTGACTCTAGACCACAACGATATGTGGACAGCCCACGTACCACAGGCACTGGCCATCAAAGCGCTGTGGGACCAGGAAGTGCAACGCACAAAGACTGAGAGGATCCGCCTGGAGGAGGGATGTGTCAAACTTATGAGAGAATTAGGACTGTCTGAGGTGCAGTCAGGTACATATTCTTTCTTGCTTTTGAGAATATTTCGAACATCATCAAGCTTTAACAGTAACTATAATAGTAGCAAACATGGTGCAAAATCATTAATCATATCAATAAGAATTATTTACAGCAATTCCCTCCCTAATGACATTTTGATTTTAGCCCTTACTTGATGTTCTTACGTCCTGTACTGACTTGTCTGCATTTGTCATGAGTGATTAGGAGTTTTATTGTAAGGCAGGACCCATTCTAGCTTGTTCATTCACTGTTATTCTCACTACTGTGATCAGGTGATAATAGATAAAATTAATCACATTATAATAGTATCTGTTCTGGGTAGCTTTACCTTTTCTAGTAGTTTAGATTATTTTTAGGGTTGAAAATCAGGGTGCGGGAGCTTGAATACTGCTGGTGGTTGCGGATTGTAGAGGCAGCTGATGGCATTTCAGAGTCATATGATACAATGGGTGCTAAAAATGAAAGGGTTATATGAAAGTAAGAACCCACTTTGTTCTTGTGATTTCAACGGTCCACCTCCACATACAGTATCCATAAATCTGATGGTGATTTCAGTTTTGTTGACGTGCAGTTAAGTTACAATTTTTTTTATTGTTTTCCTAGCTCAAGGCATTCCTTTGCCTCAGTTTCTGATCCCTGCCATGGCACTCGTAGCATTCGTTGGACTAGTCTTGATCAGCCTTGTCCTCTCCAAAGTCCATGGTGAGTAAATAAGATTTTTACTTTCTGTTTGGATAACAATAAAAGAAGCTTTACAGCCATTTATCACAGTTACATAGTTAAAAACAGCCTTCATGAAGCAGTAAAATGATTTATTCCCGAGGATGGAATGCAGTCTTGTGCTGAATATCGTCAGAAAACAGTGTGAACTTTGTAATCTTTACATCTACTTTAGTTTAATACCTCATTCACCCTGATGAAATGCAGCAGAACTTGGGTTTATTTTCAAATGTGTCCTGTCACATGACTTTTGGTATGGAGTCTCATACTCATGGAGAAATCTAAAGCGTAGTCATGTGTTTTGTCTTTCTCACACTCTCTGCCTAGGTTTGAGGCACCCTGGAGGTAAGACAACAACAATCTCTATGTTTTCTCTCAGGTCACTGTAGACTGTAGGCTTCTCAGTTAATAGTCATGGGGAAAGATTGCTAGAGTTAAATATTAAATGAACTTAACGAACTCGTCATTCCTTTTCTTCATGCTTTTTAATTTTCATGTGTGTTTTGTTCATCCTGAGTCACGTTTGCGATACACTATGTACAGTATGGCCTCACTTTTATTATTACTCTATGACTACATTTGCCAGGTCAGATGACACAGGGATGACAGTCTCTCAAATATAACTCAGTTCACACACACAGTTTTATTGTTAATGATATGCAATAATCCTAAACAGTGACTGCACAGTTCGTTGCTATCTTATTTCTTCTTTAAATTTGTGCTCTTTGATTGCCTTGCAGGTGTTATTGGCTCCATCATACATTACCCAAAGGATATGACTGAAATGTCCCAAGATGTAAAGGGCAATGATTACCGTACCTTGTAATTCAAAGGTCCAGCTGATCAGGTTCACATTTGAGCTTACACTTTCTATTGCTGCATGTCCTCTTGCTGATTTACCTTCTGTGTATGGATAGTGTTGCTCCATGAATGTAACCAAAGCTTTGCTACAGAACCAACAGCCTGTATGAAACGCATGTGGTCTGGATTTCAAACCACATAATTTTATGCACTTTAATGCATGTGTCACACTGGTGTTTTTATTGCATATGCTTTTAAAACTTACAAACATACAGTATATACACACAGTACAAGAAATATAATATGTTCACTGCCTGCAGGAATAAGCTTCTTTTTGCACAAATCCTAACTGTAAGGGCAGACTTTGATTTATGGACTAAGATATTCAAATAAACAATTTCTGTGGAAATATATAATATATAAATGTTCCGTTTCAGGCACGCATGGTATTTAATACAATGCACAATGTTACAAACTGTCTGCTGAAACAAGCGTTTTGTTTTGCCGTTTGACCGATCCCAGTAAAACTCTGCTAAACACTGGATGGACAAAGTGTGTTAAGTTATCCAAAGAGTCAGATAGCGCTGTGTTGTTGTTTTGGTTAAAATCATATTATATATTAAATATATTTCTGTAAATTTTTGTCTATGTTTTCCTGGATTATTTGTTAATATTCAAATAAAGATACTTTTATTGTACGTTTAATTTATTTTGTCAGATATGTTTTTTTGATGAATCTGTGTTAGTTGATTTAAGGAAAAATCCAGAATTCACATTTTTTCTCTATTTCTGGACAGTTAACTGATGCTTTTGTAGGTCAGCCTCTAAAAGGAATATCCAAAATGAAGCACTTGATAGAAACAGTTTGACTGTTGCCTAGTTTTTACATTCACTGTTGTACTCTGCCTTATACACTATTGATAAGACAGCTTATATTCAACAGAAAGAGTAGGACATTTGTGCCTTGTTAATGATTATAGAGTTTTCAAAATGGCAGGTTGGTGTGATGGTTTAGAAGTTTGAACATTTGCAGCTCATTTCCATAATTATTGCTCCACAGGAAAAAAGGAAAATGCTTTTTTTTTTTTCTTGCTTTTTAACACCAGCACAAAGAGCTGTATCAGCTGCAGTCTCAGATTATCCTCCTACTTTCTTAAAACATATCATGACACACACACAAACATCTCTTCGAGATGCTGAGTGGCCTTGTGTGAAGCCAAAATCTCATTTGTCTTTTTGTGGTGCTCAAAAGATAACTGTCGTTTGTTCAGATGTCAGTTCATGTCACTGTATGTATATATTAGAGTGTACGAGTGTGTGAATAAAAATCTCCAAAACAACTCTAGTTGTATCTTTTTGGGCTTTGATGATGTTGGAGCACACTTTCATATTAAGCTTTAGGTAATTTTCATCTATTGACCAATATTTTAATCTCATTAATCTAAGTAATACATATACATTTAATCATATGATCACTGTTTGCTTCTAATCAAAGAGCAGAGACACACATGCTTTATTGGACTTGATAATGTCTCTGATTTTAGCACTAATATGGTAAGAACATTTAATTTTAATCAGATATATTCAAACTATGGCATTCAAAGACATTTCACCATTATTATTCTATAAATCCTAATATTATTCCTAATGCTTGACATACTCATACAGAAAGTGAAACCACTGATTTGTGAATGACTCAACAATTTTAACCATCTCTTGAAGATTGAGTGAAGTCTTTGCTTTTATTAATCCAATCAAATCACTTCATAATTGTAATTTGACAGCTAACTACTCAGTGATATCCATTTAGCCTCTTTTGAATTAATAAATCACGACTGGATCTAAAAGTATTTGTCTCATATTAACTCTAAACCTAACATACTTATTTGAAAGACATATTGGAGTATATTATATAAACTGACCTTTTCTGAAGCTTCGCTGAACTGTCATTTTATCAAAAAATAATCCAGGATAAATTAAGTCTTTGAGATGCTGTGCTGGGAACGTCAGACACACATTTGCATTAGAGCAACCTGTGTGATTCATGTAATCTTTATTCATTTTGAAAATGGCAGACTTTCAAGTTTGTATAATGGTTTAGGAGTTTATACATTTGCAGCTCATTTCCATAATGACTGCTCCAGAAGAAAAAAGGGAAACATGGTCATTCCCTCAGTGGATACTCACTGTTTTGGTATTTTACATTTACAGTGGTAGTACAACCTTTTCACCAGTGGATGGCGGTAAACCTTATGGGAAGGGAACGTCGATCTCGCCGGAAGTTCTCTCCACCAATCACATGAACGCATTCGTAAACGTTGCCATAGCAATGCCAGGGAGATAACGGCAGCTCCTTGAACGAACCAATCACAGGAGCGCTTTCTGGCATTTAAACCGTGTGGCGTCCACGTCACGAAATTCAAATTTTTTTTTAGAGAGAGAGAAACGGCCAGTGGTGCTACAGAGTGATACACGTTTTTCTTGACGAGGTGAGATTATTTAAAGTGCTACATTTATAATTATGTTCAATTAGTCATTTAATGCAATGGCTAACGTAGCGGCTAATGCTATTGAAGTTAATGGCTTGTTTTCGGTCAATTTTGGCTTGTGCGACTAGGTTTAGGTTAGGTAATAGCTATACCTAACTTTAGTAACACAATAATGGGCTGCAAAATAATTCGAGCTCATGTTAAACGAAACCTTGTTTCATTTTAATCTAACTATTAAGTTTTCTTGCTCTTAACAGCTGCTAAAGTAACGTTAATGCTAATGAGCTCTTAGCATTAGCATGGACAACAGACCTGAAACTCATTCATGATAATATTAGCCACTTAACTTCACTTTTAAAATGTTTCCCTGGTGTGCAGATCGTGTGAAAACCTGGACAAAATGGCGCAGTTCGGGTTTGAGAACGACGTCCACAGTATCTTGAAGCTGGATATGCCCATCACAAACGCTCCCATGGCGAGGTGGCAGAGAAAGGCCAGTTCATCAAACACATCGTCCCTGAACGGCCTGTCGCCTGGCAAATCTGCCAATGTGTCGCTGAGCTCATCAAAAACGCCGAGCAAAACACCAGGTACCCTTTGTTTTTATGCAACTTTACGACTTAAAATTCTGTAGTTATGTGTCCAAATGTTAACCAGTGTGGTATATTCTTTTTTTATTTTTTTATCATAGGCAAAAATAAAAAACAAACTCCCTCTAAGATGGGGGGCGACCGCTTTATTCCCATCAGAAACAGCAAACAAATGGATGTGGCAAGTTTCCTGCTCACAAAGGAGAATGAGCCTGTGGACACAAACAATGCAGCAGGAACATCTGTAAGTTATATTGATGCCTACAAACCTTTATAAAATTAAGGCTTTTATTGACTTACACTGACGTCTGTGCCTCTTTTTTGAAGGAAAACCAGAAAGCCTGGTCTATGTCACTAAATGGATACAACATAGAAGATGCAAAGATCCTGCACCTTGGAGGGAAGCCACTGAATGCCCCAGAAGGTAAGGACAATTGTGTGCTGACCTGGTACGGTGCAATAATATCACATGTATGGATTATTTAATTACATTTTTGTCTAATTTGCAGGCTACCAGAACAACTTGAAAGTCCTCTACAGTCAGGCAACAACTCCTGCCTCTGTCAAAAAGACGAGATACATTTCCTCAGCTCCCGACAGAATCTTGGACGCGCCTGAGATTCGAAATGATTTTTGTATGTTTGGCATTTCAGAGGTTTTTCCCTAATTTCTATGCATAACTGCAGTGCACTTCATATTAGTCTTTATACCTACATGTATATTGATCTTGGTGCTCCCCCCCCACAGATTTGAATCTTCTTGACTGGAGCAGTCGAAATGTTCTTGCTGTAGCGCTTCATAACAGTGTTTACTTGTGGGATGCCACTCAAGGAGACGTTACTCTCCTCATGAAGTTGGAGCGTGAGGAGGACTACATCTGCTCAGTGTCCTGGACCAAAGAGGGGAGCTACCTTGCTATCGGCACTCGTGACTGCAAAGTTCAGGTCAGTGACTGAACACAGCATTGTGGTTCATAAAGACACATGGCACTCAAAAATATTTCATATTGGTACTTGTGTTTTCGTTTTAGTTGTGGGATGTTGAAAACCAGAAGCGTCTGCGCAGCATGGCCAGCCATACAGCCAGAGTTGGTAGCCTGAGCTGGAATGACCATGTCCTGTCCAGGTACAGTCACTTCCTCCTGATACAAGCTTCCAATGATGTTTTTGTTTTTTTTACTTTAATGTAATGTTTCACTCCCTCTTAGTGGCTCACGATCAGGACACATCCACCATCATGATGTGAGGGTGGCAGAACATCACATCACCACACTCACTGGTCACTCGCAGGAGGTGTGCGGGCTGCAGTGGTCCCCCGATGGGCGATACCTGGCCAGTGGAGGCAATGACAACTTGGTGTGTGTATGGCCCCGTGTGCAGGAGGGCGGCGTCAGCAACAACAGCCAGTCGGTCCGCTGCTGGAGTGAACATCAAGGAGCTGTCAAGGTGAGCAGCTTCATACTTTAACTGGCAAACACAACTTGAACATTTTTCTTGGTCAAACATTTTCATAACTGGGATAAAATGCAACTAAAGTTTCAACTCACTGTTGTTGCTATTCTAGGCTTTGGCCTGGTGTCCATGGCAGCCAAATATCCTGGCATCTGGAGGTGGTACCAGTGACCGTCACATCCGCATCTGGAATGTGAACAGTGGCTCCTGCATCAGCTCCCTTGACACTCAGTCCCAGGTAACTACACACTTTTGGACCATTGAGTTTGAATGCACATTCTCATGATATGGCTTTTTTCTTAAATGACACACTTTGCTTTTCAGATCTCATCAATGGTGTTTGCACCCAACTACAAGGAACTGGTCTCTGCCCATGGCTATGTCCACAACAATGTTGTTATCTGGAAGTACCCCTCTCTCACCAGGGTTGCAGAGCTCAACGGTAAGTCACATTTTGACTCGATGGTCTCTGTACTTGTTCACACGTAATTTGCTTTAATATAAATAAATATCCAGTGAACTGGACTCGTTGTACTTCATGCTTTCTGCTGGTCTAAACATCATGATTATTTTTAGGCCACGAGGACAGAGTTCTCAGTTTGACTATGAGCCCAGACTCCTCTTCCATCGCAACTGTTGCTGGAGACGAGACTATTCGTCTGTGGAAGAGCTTCGAAGTGGATCCTATTAAGAAGAAGGCCAAAGAGAGGATCATCAAATCAACTAGCGGTGTCATTCATCAGTCGATCAGATAATCTGTCTTGACTTTTGAGGTTAAGATCTATGCTAAATGAGTTATGTGCAAATGTTTTATTTAATCCATAATAAAGATTTCCACCCAGTGTTTTAGCCTTAAATGGAAACTTACTGCTCTGATTGCATGGTGGTGTAATGGGTTGTTAGTCTTAATTATACTGGTCTAATGTGGTAAAGTACAAGTGTTGAGTGTTGGCTTTTAAGCTGTATTATTGTTTTATTTTAATGAAGTGTATTTAAGACCTTCACTTGGCTTTTATTGCATAATTGGGATGTATTGTATACAGTAGACTGGGTTACAAATAAATGGTTTGTTTACCATATGTGTTTCTGTCAGTTAATTGACAGGTTTTAGTTCTGTACATAAGAGCTAATCAAACTTTATATTTAGTGATGGCCATTTGATATTTATCTCTAATGGGTCTGTTTATTGTAATTAACTTATCTGTGGTTGGTCTGGTTTTAACCTCTGTTTGGCTCAGTTGTAATGATCACTTAAATTCTCTTGCTGGGTCATCCTGAGATTTCAGATTAAACTACACCTGTGGTTTACTTTGAAGCTTTATGTATCTTCTGTAGAAATCTCAACTCCTGTAGAGGTCACTATTTCTGAGGCTTAATTTAAACCTGTCGCAGACCTGGTTTAACTAAAGTATAAGGTCAAACTTGTACAACAAAAATTAACATAGCCAATTAATTAGTACTGTCACAAGTCCAGTCCCTGCATAGTGGTGTTTGCCAGTAATGTAAGTTACAGAAACAAATTCATGCATCATCAGACCAATTCCCACCACAGCTTTAGTGTATCATAGTATAGTGTATACTTGACAGATTGATTGAAAGCAAAACAGGGGGTTAATGTGCTGCAATATTATATATGTAGATTTACTTGAAACATTAAATATGATGCTGCTTAATTGTATTGTGCGTACATAGTTTGTTTGCCTGTCAAGCTCCTTGTTTTTTAGCTGTACTTCTGTCGTGTACACATACCTGTCCAGTAAGTGATTCTGATTCTGATTCTGATATTCATCCATATCAGGTACAAGTAGACTGTAAACAGTGAGATTGGGATTGGAGGTGTCTGTTGTAGAAACTTGGTTTTGTCCCCTGAATGTAATTAATAATTAAAATCACCAACATTAATTTAAATCAACCACTCTGTCAAAAGACCAAACTCAATAATCGTGCACATAGGATCACTCATGGTCTGATTGCAATCATCTGCACTGACGTGGACATACTGCAGATAACGCCACTAACAGCGCAGCAGCACAGATAAATGATAACAATGATAGACACCCAGGTGTCTGACTTCCTGGAAGCAATCACACACATCTAAGTATACTCTCAAATATTAAAGCTCCCCGATGTACCTGCCTGCGTGGGCGGTTCAGACAGCTGTTTGATGGCTGGCATGTACTGTATTATGCATGAATGCAGACAGTTTGCATTTTATTTAAGATGGAGGAAGGTTCTACCTGATGCAGGGTTTCACTGCAACCTCTCAGTCCACCATCAACCAACAGGATGGATATATCAATTAAATCATTTGCTGTTATGTTGGAGCAGGAATCTCCCATACTGTGACCATAAAATGTTGGAAACCTCTGTTTTACAGGAATGACAAGAGCTTATGTAAAGAGGTTTTGCTGGGGGTAAAAGTAAACAGAGGTGTAGGAAATTATAAAAAATTTGATTAATGGCTTTTTGGGTGAAACATTTGGAAACGGGAAAAGAAATTACAAAACACTTTATTTCTGTTTAAGTAAGAAACAAGTGAATCTATTGAACATTATGAGGATTAGTTGTAACATAAAACAGATCCTGGATGCACCTAAAATTCTATTCTCATATTTTTTGTGGCAAATATCAGATCAAGTTTAAATAGGCTAGCAGTGCTTCCAACCAAGACCATCTCACCTGTCATCAGTGCATATATTTAATCAACAAATACAGTAAAAACACTGGTAGGTTTATCAATCAGTTTATACATTCTGCAGTGATATTCAGAAACAGGCATCTACAGTGTACTTTTATTATTAAATCCTAACTTAATTAAGAATTAACTTCATGATTAAATAATAGACTGTACAGTGTTGCAAAACTCAGAATGGATTAATATGGATGGACATTCTGAAAATTAAAAAAAATGAGATGTATGTTTGCACATCATAACTGCTTTCCAAATGACACAGACCTTTATCTAAAAATTGTTTTATTTTCAAAAGATAAATAAAAAACAGAAAAAAATAAAAATTTGACATTTACAGTGAAAACTTTGGCATAAACTTTATAGCAGTTATTTATATGCGCAAGCCTCCAGTGGAAACTCCCCAAGGGTCAACAAGGGTCATGCTAGCGAAACAAATGGTAGTGTAGGTCAAGCTTTCAAGCCTGAGCTGAAAAATACTATCAGTGAGAAAATGAGCACCAATCTTCATACAGTGTTCATCACAGTTAATAGTTTTCGCGACGCAACTAACAAACACAATGTGACAAGTAGAGATCATTGGCAAAACACAACATGCCATTCATATCCCAACAAGTGTGCACAAGAAAAACTCAGCTTATACCGAAATTATGAAGAGTAGAAGCAGCATATTGAAATCTGTGCCCTTCCAATATGCTTTGAGATATGAACGATGAATGACATATTCATAGGTAGCTCTAAAGAGCCTCCATCTCATTTCCAGAGTCACCAAGTTAGATTTCTTTTACTTTTCCCATGACGATTTTACCATTGGTGTGGTGGTGCGCATTCCCATTCTCCAGGTGCTTCCCATTGGCCACCACAGTGATATGTTCACTGGCTGAGCCGTTCAGTTTTGGTTTGTCCTCTGAGGCAGGGAGCCGCTTGCCCCTTATGTAGGCCTGTATCCAAAAGTTGGAGAAGAGGAGGAAGAAAAAGACACCATGCATCCAAATGAGATGGATCCAAAGGGGAACCTGGTAGTCACACTTCTCCATGAAGTAGTACTGGCTGATGTGAACGGAGACCAGAATGAACTGTGACTGTAAAATGACAAGGAAAGGACAGATGAAAATCAAATTCTAACCGAGATTCATGGTAACATCAAATATGCCAGTCATTTCATTATGAATAAATCTTTGAAGGACATACAAGCTGGATGGCAGTCATGTACTTTTTCCACCACAGGTATTTCTGGAAGCGAGGTCCTGCAGCAGAGAGTCCGTAGTAGAAGTACATAATAACATGGACAGCTGAATTCACCATGGCATGGAAAGAGCCCATTCCTCCAACTTGAGAGAGGAAAAATCACACAGGATTGTTTTGTTAGACATCACAACTGAACAATGTATGTATGTTATGTATGGAGTGTTTTACATTAATATCATGCTGAGTAAACGTTACCAGGAGTCAAGGTGACGCCCCACCACCAACACCAGGGCATGAAGGAGTGATGGAATACATGGAGAAACGTGATCTGGCTTTGTTTCTTCCTCAGGACAAAGAATACCTTAAAAAAAAAAAAAAAAAAGGACCAAGCTTAATTTAACATGCACAAAAGATAAAAAGAAAGTCAAATTATCAGAAATATTTGGAGAGATTAAAAAAAAAAAAAAAGGAACTTACTGTGTCGAGGAGTTCAACGTATTTTGAAAAATAAAACCACCAAGCCACATTAACCATCTGGGAGAAAGAGAGTAAGAATAGCGCTGTCAAATATCCAATTTCAGACACCAATATTTATTTTCCAAAGCATCAGAACAGTAGTGAGTGCTCCTCTGCTCTGAAACAAATTTACTGGCTTACTCTTAAAGCCTCCGGGGAATTTGAGGTATCAATAAGGTCACATCTCCACGTATAGGTGGTGCCCCATCCAGACATCAAGAACTAGGTGTAAAAAAAAACAACAACACATCAGCAGCTGCTATTTAAACTTCACAAACTCTCTGGTTTATGAAGAAATATGGTCAGCAAATAACTCAGTCATTTTGCCTACCTCATACACCAAGTAGGCGTTCAGTGAAACCATGCTGAGGTTGTAGACAATCATGGCTATGTTGAGACGGAAGGGCTTGCGGTTTGCCATTAGGCGAGGTCCAACGTACACTGAGAAGAAGACATAGGCCAACAGGATGGAGGTCATCTGTACTGGGCTCTGCATCAGTGGGAAGTCTCTGATTCGGGCATCTGGCAGAGAACAAAAACACACACTCCTCATTGTCTCAGCACGTCGGTAATGGATACATGCACAGATATCTGAGGCTGATTCTCTTTTCACACAGTATTTTATTATGCCATTACATCATTTATATTTGAACAAAGTTGCGGTATAAATCTGCAAAAGAGATAAAGACACTTACCAGTCCTCAACTGTAGAGAATTGTGGAATTTTATAATGTTTGATACAGCGTCCCGCAGCATGGTGACTGCTTGTGTTTTGTCCTAATAAACGCCTGAAAATTAAGAAGAGACAAAAGAGTGAGAAGCCGAGCTGAAAGTGAGGTTGGTTGGGCAGGTGAGCTACAAAGCGACCTCTCCACCTGCTTTTCCCACTGACTAAACAAACAGGAGACAGCTGCACAGGCTCATCAAACACCCCTGAGTGCCCTTGTATACAACCTTTGAAAAAATACACAGAAATCTCTACTAGGCGCTCCTTTCACTGCCTAATCTAAAGTGTAGCATGGAAGCTAAAAATGATTCAAAAAAGGACAAGCTTTATTTATTTATTTTTAGTAAGTTTAGTAAGAAAGCACTTCAGTATCAACAGAAAAACTATTAATTTTTCAGGATGGATTGTGAAACGTGAGTCCCGGTGTCAGTCTAGGTACAATGAAATACTCTGTCAATGACTAACAGAGCAAGTCAAACAGGTGAGGCAAAGAACTTGGCCCTTAGAGCCAGCCTAGCCAACTAACTGAGCTCAAAGATATGAGCTCATCAGGGATTTCCAGGGAGTAAAACCACAGAACAAGCAAAAGTATCACACTTTGTTTAAAGCAGCTGAATTAATGTTTTTGGCTCAAATCCAGCACCTGACACCAGTCCTACCTCAATGCATTAACAAGAACCTTATCTTTACATTCTCACACAAATGATACATGATCTCAGAGCCCTGAAACTGCTAAAATACTTTTCTGTTGTCAGTGACTCACCTGCTGAGCACAAGTCCTCAGCACTCACTCTTGTTTGTGGGGAAAGCCACTACACAGCCAGGGCAGGCGGCACTTCAAATCAGAGGATCCAACAGATTAAAAAAAAAACACTAGTGAAGGTGATCAGGTGAAAACAGGATACATGCAAAGCTAGTCCGTGGGTGGTAGACTCCAACTGTCCTCAAGTGTCTATGATTTTTACTAAGAGTCCAACAAGAGCTGAAAGTCCTACAGGTGACAAATGTAGACAGACTGAGAGAGCAAGCAAGAAGGAGATGAGTAAAAGTGCGAGGCCAGCTGTGATAAGTGTGGGACTGGAATCATTCAACTCAATTTAAACCCCAAGGCACTACAGACCTTGCTAGTTTCAGAACCACACCCTGTTTCAATGCTAAGCCCCACCTTCCTAGCCTCACTTAGCCTGTTTGTGATTGGACTGTCTCATCAGTGTTGGGGAAGGGAAGGATGGGTTCAGAGAGTTACAGGCCCTGATTAAAGAAACCCATCAGTGACTGGCTAATTGAATAAAAAGCAATTCAAAAGCGCATGAGGATAAAAAAAAAATGTTGATTTATGTGAAAGATGAGACCAATAGGAAACAATTACTGACTAAAATGTTGATTTGATCATTTCACTTGTTTCAGAAATGGTCTTGAAACATGATGTAGGCTAAAGGTGAGATCAGATATCATCCATTCAAGAACTTAACGTCACATTTTGTGTCGCCCATCCCTTCCTGGCTGGGTCCATGTCCAACCCTTGCAGCTATGACGAGTTCTCCTGTGCCTCTGGTTTTACCTGTTCCCCAAGCACCGGCAACGATGGGCGTGAGGCTTGGATCTAAGCTTGAAATGTACTCCTCCACATGTTCGTTAAGCTGAAAAGGTTGGCTGGAATGACAGGAATCTGTGCACGAGAGACAGAGAAAGAGAGGAAGGGAGGGATTGTTACTGTCTGTTTACATATCGTTTGACAGTTTAGCACATGGTGGCTCTTTGAAGAAGTGCAGGCATGAAAATCATGGACATAAAATCCTTCAAGGGTCTGATTAATGCCCAAAGTTCTTGTGTATTTTCTCTGAAAAAGCTAAAGGAAGGAAGAAGTGACACTTCAAATATTTAGACTTAAATACAATCCTTGCATTAGATTATTTTGTCACAAGTTCTGGGGATAAAAGAAAACAATGTCGATTGCATTTGGTGCTTGTATGTCATGCATGTTCTTGGTTTGTTTCATTAAAACTTGACCAGTGGCTACTAAATGTCCACTTGAAGGCGTGGCTCTCAGTTTCACTTGCCCTAGGTCACCAAAATCTTAAATGGAGTAGAAACTGAGCTCGTTAACATATCCAACAGTTAAGTTTCACTCATTGATCTCTAATGAAGGGGATGCAGCTGTTTACACAACAAGTGTTTCTGCAAAGGAGGAGCTGCAGTGTCTGGGTTAGCCCATCCATAAGTAAAGCCTAAAATGAAATTAAATGTTGCTACTGTTTCCACTAATAATGTGCAGAAAAGAACAAAGAGTTACTAAAAGGTGTGAGTGGTTTGCACACTGACATGTTTGTGGCTGAATGTAAGTTGGTGTCATTGTCTCTAACCACACAGTCAGCTGTTTTTCATATCAGCCATATTACTACACACTACAACACACTCCCTGTTCTTCTTGGTCTTGTGACAGTAAACATGGACTTAAGTCTAGGTTTTGCCCAATAGCATAATTTATCACATAGAAACTAACAAACAACGAAACAACACAGCAGTGTCTGTGGACCGTAGTTCTCCGCCCGATAGCATAACCAGAGAATAGACGACAGCCTCGAGACACACCGGTCGTCCTCAATTAGCCAATTGTGAAGAATTAGATGAACAGATGCCCCTGGATGTGAAAGGCTGCTGAAAAATGAATGAATGAACATGAACGTGAACATGTATTTCTCAGTGTAGGATTGCCAAATACAAGAGTTACACGGTCACCTTAACTCATAACGTCAGTTTTCTTACTGACGCTGACATTTTTGGAATTTGTATCAGATTGTAGCACTGCATCACTCTTTGTAATGAGACAAGACTAGATTCCTGTGCGGCCAGCTATGCTGTCTAATCAGATTAGATGAGTAATCTGTTTCATAATATAGCATAGTTTGCAACCTATCTACGTTTCATTTATTTCATGACAACCTGACCAAAAACACGTAAAGCACTGTAGTTTACTAAACTTACACACAGCCTGGATCTGACAGCATAGAAAGAGAGTCACTCTATCTGTGTTCAACTTTGAAAGTTCACTTTCTCAGTTGAACTCATGAATACTGACTCAAAAGAGGGGCAAGGTTCCTTTAGAAACTCACCCACTAACATGCTAATTACTGAAACACCAACGTCTCCAAGACGAAAACAAAATGAAAAAGGAGAGTTTGGCCTAAAGGCCAACTCGTTAATTTATGGAAATTTGAGATTTAGTCTTAGTGATGTGAGCATAAGATGTGATAATTTGTCTGAGTTTGAGGCAAATTGAAGATATTAATAATGATAGTAATCATGAGAAGGCAAATGTTTTGTTAACCCAACATCTGTGGCAACCCTATCATTGTAATATTGATAACAGGGATCAGACTATGGTGAAAACTGAAATGTATTAATCATCAACACTATTTGTAAATGTTATTGTATTTATATTTCGCTGTATTAGGATGAATATGTGCCCAGTTTTGAAGAAATATCACATCAACTCAGAAAAGTTGAAAACAATGTTGACCTGAACAGAAAGTGAGTAACAGCGACACTCGGAGGCCAAACTGCTACAACAGAGAACAGTTAGCCTAATTGAGGGTGTATGTAACAATAGGGTGAAGTAATTAAGTTCCTATAATAAACAACCATAATAACTATGATCAGTTCGACATTGCTTTGTTGTATTTGGATAAAAGGTTGGAAGGCTGTTGTGACCAAATATATGTGAGGTTTTGCTCACGTGAGATAGATGCCAGCTGATAAACTATCTGGAAAGAGTCCTCAAACAGGTACACTGTTTACAACCTGTCTCCTATCAAATTTAGTTCCTCTTCGTCAGTGTTCCTGTGTATGCAGCCTTCAAACCAATCAATGTGCAACTAAATTACAAGACCCCCCCCCCCCACACACACATTTCAATCTGCTCATTGACTTCGAGTGCAGCTAGCAGCTCAGACAGGAATGTCTTGAAAACCCAGACTACACTAAAGTCAAGATAACAGACTGGCAACCTCCATGGCTGGCAAGTGGCGCTTATGCGAAAGCATTTCCTCGAACAGGCACTTGAGGCTGTTTACAAAACTGTTTACAGCCTGGTTTTAAATGATCAAATTATATTAAGGCTTAAAGTTATTTATAATTTACAGCATGTCCGCTTTGATTGACAGGTGGGTGCTGTTACAGGTGGCTTGTTTGAGCACCTAGGCGTCATTAAGCCCGCCTCAGGTCCACCCACAATACATGGCTTTGCTGATTTTTAGGATAGCTGGGAGGTGGCAGAGGCAGGACTGCCAACATGGCGGCGACCAGAGCTACAGATTTTGAGCTTCACAATGGCTCTTCAGAAACCTGTGGGTGACGCCACGTATACGATGTCCAAGTTTCATATCTCTTTTTTTTCACCAGTATGTTGCTGGTACAATGTGAAACCACACATGGACACTGTTATTCCCTTTTTATCACTTCACTCAGCATCAAACCCACGATGAGCACACAGTGTCAACACAGATAAAGTGTACAGAATACATGATGATGAAAATTAATTCAAAGTACACACTGAAATAGATTTTTGCAGTTATCTCAGTGCCTCACACTTCATTGGCCCTGTGAACATCAACTTTTGTCTCAAAACGGCTGAATTTATGAAAATTAAACATGACCTGAATCATCCATGTATATTATTTCTAACCCCACTTTGTCCTGTTAAAAGGTGTACAAATCTCACATCTTGTGCCCTCCTGGATGCCTCTATGGTGCCCTCTACAGTGTTTCAGTGTGCATGAAAATGTGATGTAGCACCATGTAGGCTTCCCCTCATTCTGGAAAATGATTCTGGCCTCATATCTCAAAATGGCTAATTAGTTAGTAGTTATTACAGATGTGTAGTAATTATACCTTAAATCTGAGACACATCAAAATTGGAGTTCAAGTGTTTTCATTGTATGTCTTCTGTACTTCAGTATCTGGACCAACAATGACAAAAAAGTAATTTTTGAAGTATTTTCAGATATTGTGTTCATATTTCAGAGTATATTATTTCCTGATAAACCATAAAGTGGTTCATGACTCATCCCGCACTCAGGGGGCATATACTAATTTTACATCCAATGAAATGCTTTCTTGATTATGACACCACCAGAGCTGAGTAATTCCTCTTTTATACAGTCTATGAGTGAGTCTGAGGGCTGCTGCTATATGCATCTAAGGTCAGGCAGCAGCCAGGGTATGAAACAATCTCCATAAGCCCCCATATTAAAATGCTCAGCTTCACAGCAGAAATAAACACTTATGTCCTCATTCACAACAACTGTATTAGGGGTGATTTTCACCCTCAAATTATATTAATGCTTAAAGTTGTGCATAATTAACAGCATGGCCGCTTTGATTGACAGGTAGGTGCCGTTACATGTGGCTTGTTTGACTAACCAGGCTTCATTCAGCCCGCCTCAGCTCCACCCATGCTCCACATCTTTGCCCATTTTTAGATTAGCCGGAGGAAGGACTGCCAACATGGCGACAGACACTCTGAGCTTTACAACAACTCTTCAGAAACATCACAGATACGATGTCCATGTTGTACACCAATAAAAATCTGCGACAAGTCAACATGTGGAACCAAGTAGCACCCGGGCTTCCTGTTTCATGGGAACTTTAGCCAGAGTTTTGAAGTGTTTCACTAGAAATGCATCACAACTTTCTGCAGCTGGTGCCCTTTTCATTTTTTCGCCCCTGTTCCTCAGACAGCCGGAGTCCGCCACTGTTTAAAACAGTCTCCATTCTTTATTTTAATATAATTATTTTTTAAAAAAAATAACAAAACAATTAAACTGCTTCATGCAAAGAGCAACAGAAAGCACAGTAACCTCAGTCTCGGTGCTGTAAGTGCAGAGTAGGACACCTATATTTATCTGCTCTGAACGGGATTAAAGGTGTGACACTTTGGCCTCAGTAAGGAACACTTACATAAACCTGGCAAGAGATCAGTGATACACCTGAACACCTGTACCGGGAAACCCCATTCTAATTAGTCACATGTGTGACTGCATGAAATCTTTGACTCGAGCCCTTTAAATTTAAGCTTTTATGCACATAATAACGCAAAATAAGACAAGAAAACCAGCTCTTATGTCAGGTTAACCGCCCAGATTTGTGAATGAATATATAGATGCAGTTGATTTGTCTCCCTCTGTCCGTCGTAGTGAGGTTTGTCTCGTATAAGTGGCTCGGAGGCAGGCGTTAAACTCCTCCTCCGGGCTTTTCCTCTCTGTAAAACCAGCGCGTCCATTGAGCGCCAATGAGAAGGTGGAACAACAGGTAGGCGTCCTGTAGCTGCTGAGTCCCTCGGCTTAGTTGGTGCTTTATTGGGAAACAAGTGGACCGAGCAGACCATGAGCTCTGTTGGAAATGAGACCTGAGACAGATTTTTCTTAATGGTCTCAAACTGCTTCTTTCGAGCTATTTTTTTTTTGTGTGTGACTTTCGGGCTCCTTTGGCTGGGAAAGCCCACAGACGCACACCGAAAGGTTGTCTGATTAATTAATTAGAGGAGACATCTCAATGTGGACACACCGCTGAAGGTAAGCGTTGCTTGTTCTTTGCCTGGTAATCTTTATTACACTCTCTGTCAGGTCACTTGCACCGAAAAACGGATGCTTCATGCATTTTCTATCACAAATCAAGATAGTGCTGTTGTGCTGCCCTAGCAGCAAAAAATACTTCCCTTGTCATCTTGTGGTATCAGCTTGGTGTTGCATAATCTAAGAAGTGTAGCAATATCTTGACTATCCACCATGTGACTCACAACAATAACGCCTCCATCATATTCTTATGTAAGTTTCTGGTCTGTTTTAGACCCTGAATGTCTGTAAAAGTATGAATAAAAGCAGAAATATGTGATGATATAATCACTCAATATTGTTACTTTCTGGCAGTGAGTTGTGTTGATTAACATTTCCAGATGCATTTTAGAACTAGCCAATTACCTCTAGCTGCCTCTAAATAAGGGTTTTCTTTCCCCACAGCTCCCATCGTGTCATCACTGTTGAGCTCTGTTCCTCTGGGATAAGGAGGACACACTGAGACACAGCTGATCCGACGAGGTCAGACGCTCTCTGACCCAGATTCCCTCTGCAGGAGGACATGGAGGTCCTGCGGAGGTCCTCTGTGTTTGCTGCAGAGGTCTTGGATGTGTTTGACCGGTCGTTGACTGAGAAGGAGCTGGTGTCCCAGTCCAAAGCCTTGTGCAGAGACTACATACTGTCCAGGCTCAACCAGAATGGACTGGGATGGTCCAAAAATGAACTCAACCTCTCTCCTTCAAATGCAGCGCTCAGCGAGGTGTCTCTAGTTCTCCTCTGTCTCGGTAAGAGAAACCTGAACAAACAGTAGTTAAATCAGACACTTCAAGCTGCAAAATGACATCTTATAGCAACATATATTCACATTTAAGACCACGGTCATTATTTCTTTGTGTACTTTGAACCTCACATGTTCAGGAGAGGATCACTCATGTAAGTTATAGTGGCCACACTCATTACAGTCTTTTGATTTCTTTCAGCGTGCCTCAGTTTGTTCATTTGCAACAGGTGTACTGTTGAGCCATGGCTTCATTATCATTTCAATCTTAACCCAGCAAAGGCTGCACAGTCAAACATTTTTTAAGGTATATTTGGGGCGTTTTTGTACCTTTTCTGACTATTTATACCTTGTATAGACAGCAAAGATCTATGGCAAGAAATGAGGGAGAAGAGTAAAACAAAGGTCTCAGTCAGATGACATTTTGGTTGTCTGTCCACACCCCTAACTTTATTTTTCAATATAAAGAAAAAGATAGAAAATGTGTTGATGTTTTTAATCTATTCTGTATTTTTTATTCGGGTCTGATCCCAAATACACTGAGTGATGAATAACAATGGGATATATGAGCCAGATGTTTCTTGTTGTTTAACTTAACCATCTTGTAATATTAAGATGTGTTTTAAAGATAAAGTTTTGTATCATCAGCTGGATTCAAACCTGTGCCAAAATCCAATCACGGCTTAACTTTTCATTAAATTTCTTTGATATATACTATCACATATTTGGGATATCCTACTAAAAACTAACAAAGGCTGGAAATGAAAACATACACTCCTCTGTCGAAGTAATAACATTGCAACAATGAAAGGAGAGAGCTTGTTTGGGTCTTTCTGGCAGATTTTTGTGCATCAAGAATGAGACCAAAAAAGGCAAACTCTCAAAATTAGGTTTATTGTTTGATAGCAGATCAAGATTAAATCCAAATTTTCATTTCAAGAGTTCAAAAGCTTATGCTTTGTACTCACGGATTGACCAATTAATTGCTTTCAAAGCGATCAATAAATTCTTGTTTTATCTAGCGTGACTAGTCTGACTGGTGTGACAGTAATATGATCGCCGCTCTTGGGTCTGAAAAGCAGAGTTGCTGCTTTCCAATCTACTTTTAGATAATAGTAGGCTGAGCGAGGAGATGACTCAACAGAGCTGGAATAGATAATTGATACATGAGAAACTGAAAAACTCTTAAGACAGTATAAACTACACTGTTTACTGTATATTTCAAGCTGTGATGAGCTTGGACTCACTGATGACAGCAGCTGAAGTGCCCGGTGTCTTTTTAAGAGATGCCAGCAGAGACATGATTTACTTTAACATCCTGGAAGCTCTCCAACAGAATAAATAGTTTGAACTGGTTGAATGGTTGAATAATTTAATAGTTACGTTTGTTTAAACTCAATCTATGTTTTGATTTTTGTCTCTTTCATTCACATTAACAGACTTTTAATGCTTTTTTTTTTGTCTGATGCTCTCCCTCTGTTACCTAGGCGACGAGCTGGAGTGTATACAGCCCAGTTTGTACAGGAATGTGGCACGGCAACTCAACATCGCTGTTGCCATGGAGAGCATGGTTTCAGATGCCTTCATCGGCGTGGCAACAGAGATCTTCTCAACAGGTACACGTCTGTTGCTGAAGGTGATGATGATGGTGACGATGTAGCACGCTGTATGCTATCCAAGGTGGAAACTAAACATGTAGTCTTTCAGCCAAAAGAGGTTTCTGCCAGCACAGGAAGTGATTTACACTTCCACAGTGTCTCAGACTACCGATGAAGGCAGTAACTGTGATTTAACAGGTGTGCCTCTGCAGTTTCCATTAGGGTCTTTTGGCCGAGAGATGCTTTTAGTGAGAGTGAGTGGGTGTGAATTATACGTAGGTGAAGTGAGACTTCATCTAAAACACGTAATTGCTCCTACAGCTATATACAGCCACTAAGTTTAGACACTGGTGTTTCCTAAACAGATGGCACTGAATTGTTTATAGTTTTGGGGGATGGGTTCAATAATGGATTGAAGTAGAATAGTCTTTACCTTTTTGTTTTGTATTCAGGCACTGTGCGGCTCAAACAGTACCCGAATAAATTTGAATTTGAATAAAACTTACAATCAAGCTGCTGCTAATCACTTCATGTTACGCCATTCCTTGAAAAACTGATGATGTTCTTTATCATTAGGCTACTTTGAGTCATAATTATTCTCTTTTCATTGATCTGTAAGAACATAACTAAATGAATCTCCTCAGATCGAGCTGTCTGGCTCCTGGTCTTGATTTAGGTCTTAGTGTCTTCTTGTAGGTCTCTGGACTTTATCTTGGTCTTGTCATGGTCCTGTGACCAAAGCCATTTAGAGTTTTAAAACATTTTTTTTAAAGGTATTCAGAGGTATTACCGTTTGCAGATAAAACCTTCTAGCCACATTAGCAGCGACACTGCAGTGCCGTTGATGTTGGTCGTTCCATCCACCACTTTCGTCCAGATTGGAACATCTCGACAACTAGCTGATGGATTGTCATGAAATTTGGTACAGACGTTCATGGTTACCAGAGGATCAATCCCGCTCACTTTGATGATCGACAGACATTTCCTGTAGCACCACCATGAGGCATTTGTGGTTTTTGAGTGAAATGATGACTTGGTATCAATTTAATGATCCCTTGGTCTAATGCCATCACCTTGACTAATACTTTGTTGTAGACCCGAAAAACTGATGAGATTATAACCTCATTAGTACTTTGTGTTTAGTGCTAATTAGCATACGTTAACATGCTAACATGCTAAACTAAAATGGTGAACACAGTAAACATTACACCTGCAAAACATCGGCACATTATGTCATGTCATTTTGAGCATGTTAGCATGCTGACTTTAGCATTTAGCTCAAAGCACTGCTGCAGCTAGGTATAGCTGTATACAGAGCTGCTAGCATGGCTGCAGGAGAGGGATGGTAAAGGTCTGATACGAGTATGTTAAACATTTTTCCTGATGTGCTGCAGTCTATAAAGATGATAGAAAGTGCTGGAGGAAACTTTAATTTATACTGTGGACTACCTCAGAATAGCCATGTGATTTCCTGTTCATGTCACATTTAAATCTGCTGAGCATGAACAGAATAAATATGTATAAAATGGTTTCTGGTTAAATCTTTGTTCAGTTTTGGTCGTGAGGTTTTGCCAGTCTAGCTCACTCTTGACTTTGCTTGACTCGTGCCCTTTTTAGGCTGCATGTTTTGACTTGAACTTGTTTGTTCTGGCTCTTGGACTTGTTTTAAGTTGTCTTGACAACAGACGTGCTTTGTACACAATTCAAAAGAGCACTGAGATTTTAAAGCACGGCAATAAAAAGAGCGACTCTATGTCTTCTATATGTGCCTTTAGGATAGATTAGATGCTCTGACCGCAGTGTAATGCACAACTTAAAAACTGGCACATTTCCAGGAAAGATCAAAAAAGGACTCACTTGATATAATTTTCATGCCTGTGTTCTGGAAAAGCTTGTGCTTGTTTTGACGTCACGGCGGTGCAATTTTTGGAAACGGCGTGGGATTCCTCTTGAAGAATAACAAACGGGTGAACCCAAGGCTGCCCTAGCCCTTCTGGGACGGGTTGAAAGTTGGATATAAATAGAAAAGTGCATCTAAGTTTGTTTTTCCCTTCTGTCTGGAATTTGTTTTATAAGTATATACTTAGCCTTTTGTCATTCTTGATGATGCCTCCAAGTGCTTAACATGAATCTAGAGACCACAAAGGAATGATGATGTCCAGTGAATCTACGTATCATAACCACATACTTCTTTGGAAGCGGTTTAGCGGCCATCTGTGCTGTGGTCTCCTTCAGTAAAATCAACATGGCTTGTCTCTCCTCCATCTATCTTTGCCTGCCTCCCACTTCTGTTCTTTCTCTTTCCGCCCTCCTCTCCTCCAGCTTTATCCCTGACAATCTTGTCTCTATTCTTGGCCCCCGCTTCTCAATAGGGAGTGAGACGTGACGTACGCTGACAGCTTCCGTGGATAGTTATCTCATTTAAGCTTGCCCAGAGCTCTGTCCTCTTATACTGTAGCCACAGTCAGACGCTGTAGGTCAGCTCTGAGGAACAGTCATGACAATGCAAGCCGGCCTAAAGAGGCTAATGCCATTAGGTCCTGCTATCCATCACTAATGGTCGTTATAACAATCCCTACCGCCCTGGAAAATGTACTTAGAAATGTCCGGATGCCTTTTAATTATCAGACTGGGTTGTTTAGGCAGAAAAGAGGACAAAGAATTGTCCGTTTTCAGCTTTATGACTCTTGGTTGCTTCTGCATGGTGAAAGTTAAAATCATTATCTGAACCTGTTGACCTCCCCACAGTTGAAACTGCGTCAGTGTTCACCCACCTGTCTGCAAAGCCAACACAGCCTCACACTCTTTAATTTACAACAGGTACTGTAAGACCTGTTATCAGCCATATTAACACAAATGCACTGGTTTGTTGACTTAAACCCGGTATTTACAGTTTATTTCAGTACAAGGTCCACCAGCTGCCCCACATGCTTCGTGCCAGGTCACAGAATATGTAACAGACTCCAACAAGATTAATGCCATGAGAACAGGAAAGGAAAGTTTATTCTGGGATAAATATGGCAGTCTATCGATTCCAGTCAGGAAACTCTGCCACCGCGGAGGCTTGAAGATCAGGTTTTCTCAATAAAGTGTGATTTTTGCTTCTCACTTATAACTGCTCTCTGACTGCAAGACAGAATCAATATCAGCTTGAATTGCTGAAGCATAAAAATCCCCTCCAGACACGTTTAAAAGTATATAAAAATACTCAGCTTTGACTCTATTATCATGGCTTTTCCACACAAAGATTTGCATCTTCTCCTTCTCTCTCAGTGATAAATCCAAAATGAATATGCAAACATAGTTTAGCAGTCAAACCGTTTGACACAAGATGTCTCCTATGGCATTGAAAAGTTCTCAGTGTATTTCAACATACAGTATTTGTGTAAGTTGTACATTAGACCATGATTGACTGCAAACTCCTAGTTCTAATGTAAAACTCAGATTTGGCTTTTCATTATCGATTAATCTCTTAATTAATTGTTTATTCGTGGAAATAAATTGGAGGAAAATACCCATGACAGTTTCCAAAGCCCAAGTCTTCAAATGTCTTTTTTTCCCTGAGCAATCCAAAACCCAAAGATATTCAGTTTACAATCATATAAGACAAAGGAAAATATTCACATTTGAGAAGCTGGAAGCACCAAATCTGCACCTTTTTTCTAAACAAAGTAATTAATAGATTATCAAACTAGTTTTCTGTCGACCTATGAATCGATTCATCGACTAATCACAGCTCTAAACAGCAGATGAATTTGAAAACAGCATCTGCACATTCGTCATTCTGCAAGGTTGAGCCCTAGTAAAGTCACAAACACATTTTTGAAAGGAGTAACAATGTTTTGTTGATTTTAACAACACATTGATGCCTTTACATCTGTAAAAACATAAAACGTAACCTGGTGATGTTTGTTTTTCTGACTGCAGGTATAACATGGGGTAAGGTGGTCTCTATGTATGCAGTAGCCGGAGCCCTGGCAGTGGATTGTGTCAGACACGGTCATCCAACCACCATTCACATCTTAGTGGACAGTCTGGGCCAGTTTGTTCGCAAGTTTCTAGTTCCCTGGCTGAAGAGACGGGGAGGATGGGTAAGTGTGCGGTGCTACAGTATGTGCTGATACTTACAATTTCTGAAGTAATGAACTAAATAACATAACATAACTAAACACATGTATATTTTTTTTGTCATTTCTGTATGGATAACGCTGCTGTTCGATTAGTTTAGTAGTTTTGAGGATACGTGACTTTTAAACAAGCTGACATTTAAGCCAGAAAGAAACACACACACACACTCTGGTCTTCTGCATTGCTTTGACCAATCTGTCCCTACATTTTTATCTTGTTTATGGATCAGAGTTTGCTTTCATAAGCTCTGAAGAGCTGAGTTGCATAAAAGAGAAAGCTCCTCGTAACAAACTGTAGCTTCCTGTGGCCAGATCTGACGCAAAGATTTGCAGTAATAATATTTGTTTACGTGACTTTCTTGGTGAAAGATAGAGCCAAAGGTTGCATTTTTACTGAATTTCTCATTCAAATAAGACTTATTTTATAAATGCCGATTGACCATTTGTCTGCTCCAGACTGAAATATGTCAACAACTATACAATGGATTGCTGTAAAATTTGGCACAGACATTTATTTGCCCTCTCAGACTGAATTTTAATTCCTTTCATGATCCCTTAAGTCTGCTTTTACCACACAATATTTTAGTTTATGACCAAATACCTGCACACTAATAACATCATTAACCTCTGTACATTGGGTTTAGAGCTAGATGCTAACACATTAAACTAAAATGGTGAACAATTTTATACCTGCTAAACATCAGAATGTTTGCATTTTCATTGTGAGGATTGTTAGCATGCTAACATTAGCATTCAGCTCAAACCACTGCTGTGCCTTAGTACAACCTCACAGAGCTGCTAGCATGGCTGCAGACTTCAGCACTGGAGTGCTGCCATTTAATACTTGATGTTTTAATGTGGTCTCATTTTTAAAATTTCAATTTCCTTTTATCAGGCTGAGATCACGAAATGTGTGGTGAAGCAGGATCTCACCCCTGAACACCACTGGCTGTCCTCTGCAATCGAGTCCCTGAAGTACTTCCTCACTACAATGTACGTCTACATCATGAAGGAACCATGAACAGCCGAGACCGAGCGCACGGGAGACGTCATCATCACTGTTGTTGGATACGAGATTGAAATCTCAGACTTGTCAATAAACGATGGAGTGGAGATGGTCGACTGAGCCTGCCAGCAGATATCAGTCTGTCGCTGAATGGCCATCAACAAATGTTTCATCAGCATCATGTTTGTGTGATCACATAAGTCTGTAAGTGATTACCCTTCATCCAAAGAGTAGTCACGCTGATATTTAAGAACATAAATGGCAACGGAGCAAGTTGTGTCGCTCCACCTCTGCTACGTATTTTCACACTGCTTACACCAGTGCAGTAAACCAGGCTTCTGCAGTGTTGTGACTGTAATGTATGACGGTGTTCAGGTTGAATGTGTGGCTGTTTGCACTCCTGAGATAAACTGTTTGATGCTTTCATGTGACGTTTGTCTCAGAAAATATACCTGGAGTGAGGAGTAATGAAAGTGAAAGCCACGTTTGTGATGAAAATTGATGCTCAGCTGGCTGGGTCTTTTAGTTTTTTTGAGTTCTGATGAAAGAGTGACGTCAGGTGGTATGACACTTCATGGTTTGATTTACACTATTGTACTTTACCAAAGCACAAACAGTGTCTCTTTCCAAAATGTTGTGACTTATTGAACCTTCTGCTGCAGTTTTAGACGCTGTTGATCAAAAAAATGTTTCATTTTCCCATTTTTGGCCAAAGACCTTAAGGACCTATAGAAGGAGTTGAATGTGCTGCATCCACATATTTTGGTGGTATCGATTTTCCTTTTAAATCTGTAAATAGTTTATTTCTATTTTTATTTTTTTATTTTGATTACCAATTGAAGCCACTGCAGTATAAAGACCACCGCTTCGACGGCTCGTCAGGATGAATGTACGGTATACTTGATGGTTGTCACTTTCACAGTGTTAATTTATAAATGTGTGTGAACGTTTTTAAAGAAAAATCTAATAAACTGAACAAAATCTTCACCCATGTACTTTGATTATTTTATGACACTTTATTCCACTAAGTTAAATACTTAAAGACAGAACAAGGAGCTTAAAAACATTACGATATTAAAAGAAGTGAAGTCAAAGTGAAGAAAATAGGTGAAATAACTTTAATTTCTTTTAATGTAGCCCCATGTACTAGTCGACTGAAAGACACAGACCAAACCTGGACATCCTGAAGAAAACTATCACAGTAACAGTATCAGAACAAATCTCTGTGACTCTGAATTTTACACTCAAAAACACTCAAAACACAGTGCAATGACTCCAGAAGTTCAGCAGCTACTCTAGCTTTCAACCTTATAATAGTGCAATTTTAGGTTAAAGTTAAGAGGACAGTGTCCACAACTTTAATTCGTCAGTGCATTATGAGCTTTACAGCTACAAGATTAATCATCTGGACACAATATTAAGACCCATATTCAAGCAAGGCCATCAAGTATAAAACCTGAAAATGCAATATGAATTTTATTAGATTAAAGGATCCCTGTGGAGATTTTGATATAAACAATGCAGGATTAAAAACACTGCAAATGTTCTGTTGGATGGAAATGCACTATCCTCGAGGATAAGCACAATGTGTTTTGGTGAGTGAACACTGAATTTAAGCATAACTTTTGTTTGTTTACAAGAAATCTCCACAGAGCCCCTTTAATCTTTTTAATATGACTGTAACATTAACTTTTGGTACGCTGTCCCACTGCTCTAAACAACGGCCTGGTATTACTTTATGTAGTGTATTATTAGATTTACCTGCAATTATTTGAAATGAAACTGGTTTGCTGATATGGCACCATGGCTCCTTTGGATAGCTGTATATTTCATTATATTTATATTATCTGACTCAACTGTGATTATTTATCAAGCCTTTTCAGTTATATTTCCTGACCGAGGTATTTCTGTGCACAAGAAGCCTGCCAGCCTGTTGGGTCAAGATGACCGACGGTAGGTGATGTGCAAGTGCTGCATCAGAGCCTGGTTGTCTGTTGCCATGGAAACTGTCTGCTCCAGCCTCCCATCTGGTCGCAGCTGAAACACTCTAGAAATCTGAAAGATTGAAAAGAGCACACAAGGTCACTGAGAGATGGGTAAAACAAGCTAATTTATTTTAAAATGAATAATTTATTAATACTGAGGATGAATGCGTGATCAGAGAATCAGTTTTACCTGCTGGACATACGGCTCTCTGGCGAAAGAGGTTCTGGCCAGAGACTGGCTCTGCAGGTTCAACTGATGCGCCATCAGCTCTCCCTCTTCAATCTCCACCAGACCTACACAAAAAAACACTGGACTGAAGATGTGTGTGAAGTGTGTGTTGTGTAGAGACAGTAAATTGGCCATTGAACAGTCTTTTCACCAGCGAGAAACAGAGCATCAAAACATCAGAAACATCAGAAAGATATGCTTGGGAGGACCAACTGCCCATGATTTGTATTTTTATGTGTCTAGAGTAAAGGATGCAGGAACCGCTGAACAAAGAGAGTACTTGGCGCAGAGTAAAAGGTTAGGAGATTATTTATAATATAGGCCGGAAGAAGCACAATTGAAGTGTGTTCATGCTCCTGAAACTCTGCTAAAAAACTTCAAAAATGTTCATTAAACTGACAGAAAAACTTTATAAAAAGTAATACAAAGAGGACTGAATAATTGCCAAATATTCATGTTTATGCATGTTTGACTGAGTGTATTCCAGAGAATACACTGAGTCACCTCTTATATAATCAATGCACGATAAGTTATGAAAAACATTTTTATATTCACGTTAAGCAACTGATTCCTTTACATATCCCGCCACTGCACATCCGGAATGACCCTTTTAAAAATGCAACATACTGAAGAGGTAAAACTGGTTAATAAAACAACTGGACTTTCCAGTAGTTTGATATAACTACCTGAGTTTTGTGCGATGATGAACGCCACTCTGTTGGTTCCCGGCTGCATTCGAATGAAGCCGCACTCCCTGTGCAGAGGCTTCTTGGTCTCTGCGTGGAAGGCATTGAACCTGTCAAACAACCGCGAGGAATCAGCTGAGGTCTGTTGACATGGTTTCTAAACAACAAAAATCAGGATGCTTCTTTACTTTTTTACTGACACGCCAGGTAATTTAACACTGCAGATCTAGTTAAGCTATATTAGGCCCAGGTTGAGTAATACATCGAGTTAACATGGCTAAACACCATTCATTAAATTCTTTCAATACTGCACTACAATCTTTCAACTGGTGGACTCTTTGGTATTTTTCTGCTTGCACTGTTTCTACTATGTCTTGTGCAAAGTCAGTTTATCATAAAGTTGAATCAAAACCTCTTTTGTGAGATAATTCAGCAATTTCAGCCACAGACACTTTATTAACATAACTCATTGTAAAGAAAACTATTTGACAGAAGCTCAGGTGACTTGTTTGAAAATGGATAAGTGGAAACATGGATCCACCCTCTTAAAGAATTTATCTACATTAGTACTATGACAGAGTTTTGCTACAAGCTTTGTAACGATTAACACTTGCTGACAGTCTTGCTTTTTCTGGCCTCCAGTGCTTTAACTTTTCTGCCTTACTGCTTAAAGTTCACTCATGGCCAAGTTTCACATTCAACCACACCCAGGATCACTGATGGGTGTGGTTGGAGGTGAAACATGCTTGGAACTTGGTGTCTAGTTAATCTTTAAAGACAGGAGCTGACAGTATAACTCACATAAAGTTGATGACTGGTTGTCCCACATGGCTGAAGTTCAGTGTCTCTGTGTAGCGGAAAGGTTTTATGGTAGGAAAACAGCCCTCCCCAGGTTCATCTGACTCCCAGGTACCCAGAAGCCAGTCTAGTGGGAGGAGGGCTGGGTTCAACTCCACTGATGGTGGAAACACAAACAGTTTACACCGCATTAAAATATATTCCATTCACAAACACAGTGATATTACTTTACAGTCACAGGAAGCTTGGATTTACAATCAAAGAAAAGACCCCAGACCTTTCATAGTAGGAACAGCTCAGGTATTACTGATAACTAATGGCTTTTCCAGTGTACAGGTAACTCATGACAGTGTGACAGTGAACCAGGACGCTGAAACTGAATGAACCCTCATTTATTTTATATTTACACCTGTGTACCTGTTTCCTAGAGTACAGTACATTCCTACGGTACGACACCATGTACTATTTAATCAGGCAATCACTTTGAGATCAAGATATATTTTGTAAGAGAGACCTGAGTGCTGCAGATAAAAAGAAAAGCAAGCCTAGCCGGAAAAAACAAGACAAGAAAAACACAGCAGCTTTCTCTACTTTACAACACCAATATCAACAACCAAAAAGACTGGTATGACACAACTTTCTCCAGAAAGTGCTTCTATTCTTTACCTTGAATTTAAATAATTTAAATGTATCTTTAAAGTCTGTGTAAAGTAAGTATAAATGTATTTGAGTTTGTGAGACCAAAGAAGAAAGTGTTATTAACCACCCAGCCAAATTTGAATGATTAAAAATAGCGACAAGTTTATGAAATTAGGAGTCAAAATCAGGTAAATAGGAGCAGTATTCTCAGCTCCAGGGACTGTGGGGGCGTGTCCGCTGAATGTGCTGAAGCCATGCCCACTCGTGGGAGCAGTCAAAGCAATTTTGAAGCGACTGAAACGTGTCAGATGAGTTCAGAAAATGACATGACTAACTTTGAAACACTCTGAGAGAGATGAATTGGTCTCTATCTCTCTGCTAGGGGTGTAGGGGTATGCTCAGGGTGGCCTCAGCGTGTCATCGAGCCACCCTTTAGGACCGCCCAACTGAAAACTGGTGAAAAACTGTTTAAACCTCTAACTCCACATTTTTCACAAAACACATGTTTTCAGCAACTATTTTCCAACATATTTAATGTATTTTGAAAGAAATCTCAAAATTGCCATTACGCGGTCTTTAATTTATTATAAACAGTGTCTTGTTGTACTGTAAATCTCAGGGTTATTAGATGCTTTTTTTAAAAACATATCTTTATTATTAATTGTGCGTCATGTCTTATTCACATATACACAATTTTTACATTTATTCCCTCCCTCCTCTAAAAAACTGAAAAATTTTACATGTGGCAAAGCACAGTCTTAATGCACAAGCAGGGTTTGAAATCATATGATAATAATAGTAATGAAAATAATAATGATGAGACAAAATAAATAAACAAATAAAAAGACATAATAAAAATAATAATAGTAATACACATAACAAAACCTCTCCTTTAGCATTCAACCATCATTCATTGGTTTAGAAAGCACCTTCCATAATATATTAGATATTTTAGGCCCTACATAATCAATACATGGGGTTCATATATGAGAGAATAAACCAGTATTTCCTCTGGACCAGTATGTCAAATATTCCATAGGTAACAGGTCAAATATTAACCATATGCAAATCTAAGACTGTTGGTGGCTGAGCCAACAATTTTGGTTTGTGTATTTGTGGGTGTGGCATTCAAGGATTATTAGATTTTATTAGGCACGTTTATGTAAACCACTTTGTGTTGCAATTTATGAATGAGCTGAGCTGTCAAACATATTATTATGATTATTATTATTAATGAAGTGACGTACTTATCACTGCAAAACAAAAGCATAAAACTTGGTGCTTCATACATCTCACTATAAGTCAGGGGTCTTCAACCAGGGGTCCACGGCTCCTAGGGGGTACTGCAGGGGGTCCGCCAATTTTTGTCATAATAATTGACAATTTTCACCAAAATAATGGTGAATGTGAGGATACAGATAATTGAGAGACTACAAACAGCGGAGGCATTTGTACTCCAATCGGATGAATCCGTGGATATGTCCAAAGACACACAGCTCTTGGCATTTAATAACCAATAATAATTATGCAACATTTTCATCAATCATAAACACATATAGGCTAATAACCCAGTATATAAATAGGTTAATAAGGTGAAATTATTAGGCCAGGCCTAAAATGTGATGCATTTTAAAAAATGTATTAGTTGTGGGGGTCCCTGTTCTGTTTGTCTCTCGTCCAAGGGGTCTGAAAAAGGTTGAAGACCCCTGATATGAGTAGCAGCAGAGCCTGGAGCTACCCAGTGTTCACCTCTAGGTGGCAGTGATGCTGCAGTCTGGTCGAAATGTGAAGAAGACGAAGAAGACTGTGCCCAACACAGAGGAAGGTGACTGTTTATGCCGCACTAAGGACAATTTAAACCTTTAAAACAACTCTCTGTCATCACAGCATCTTTATGTATCGATCAGCGATCACAAAATCAGGACTGTGTTTCTTTCACATTCAAATGTCACCGCATACAAACAGATAAATATGTCCATTTACTACCTCAGAAGCTAACGTCAGCTACTTTCGGTTTCCCAAACAGTCAACGGCAGCTTTGAGCTGGACGTTAAAAGAGCTGTACACATACTTAAAAACACACATTACGTTAGCATTTAGTTAATAAACAGTACATTATTTAGCTCAAAGCCACTATATACTCTATAAGTAACTTATATAGCTGAACTATGAATCAACAGAGTTGGTAAGTTAGCCTGAAGCGACGTCCCGAGCTAGCAGCAGGCCGCAGTTGACATTTATATAATATTTATTAATAATAGATAAAATGTAAATATATTCCTACCTGAGTGAATCACAGGACACGCCATTAATAAATCAAACTGCCGTCAATCTACTATAAATGTAGGGAGTCCGGCGGAAGTACAAGATTAAATGTCACGAAACTATTAATAGTCACACTGCTGACGGGGTTGACCCAGTGTGACGTACTTTTATGAAGCAGGGAGTCATGGGAAATGTAGTTTACACAGTAAAGCAGTACAAATATGTAAAATAACCTCAAGTAAATGTACATTTGGAGTTATTTCTGAGTTAATTTCTCACTGATCATTGATGGGGAAGTGTTTGATAAAATATAGCACACTTTATTGACATCTTTCAGTGCACACAGCTTATATTATATGACAATATCTGCTCCTTTATTTCAAAACTAGCTTTCTTATACAAGAGAGACACATGGTCTCGTGTTTTATAAAATTACTGCAGTCAAAAGCACAGAAAATTTCCTAAATGTATGCACTGGTCTCTTAAGCCTTGCTCTTTTTGCAGTTCTTGAGAGCGTCTGCCAAGGCGTTCAGTGCCATGTCAGCATTCGTCTTCTCGCAGTTGTATCCCATCAATCCGATCCTCATCACCTAATGAAAACAGAGGTGGAGAGTACAGGATATCAGAGCCTGCAGTGACTCAGCAGCATGATTCAGAGAAACTGATGACCTTGCTGTTCTTATAACTGGTTGAAATTGGTTTGGTCTGGATGTCTGGAAGTTTATTTAAGGTTATAAAGATGGCTATGATTTATCATGAAAACACATGATTCTATCCAGGACTGTTTCCCTTTGTTAAGTATTTATTTCAGGGAAAATAGTTATTTATAAAAAATCACCCACAGTGGCTAAATTGCTGAGTCTGATGGTTACATAAAGGTCAGCTGATGACCATGACCACGACCACAGTGCTAAAAGAATAATTTTGTCCACTGTTCAGGGTTGAAACACCATCAGCAACTCACCATGCCGATGGATGGGCCCAGGCCTCCAGTCATCTCCATGCGGTGGTGTTTCATGATGTAGGCCAGCAGCTCCCTCCAGTCGTAGCCATCAGGGATGGCAATGGTGGTGACGGAGGGAAGCCTCAAGTCCTGTGGGACATGTCACAAAATGACTGTGGTCACAACAGGGGGCAAGACACGCTGGTCAGTTGTAGTGCTACATAAACAGTCCTGTGTTTAAGATGTATGATATACAGGCCTACTGATACTGATCATTTGTGTTCGTCGTGTGTTAGTCTTGATCAGTGTTGTTTATGCTATTTGTTTTGTTTCTTGCAGATGTTTGTTGTCCATATACATGTTGTCTGCCTCACCCGTTCAGGGATGAAGAGCTTGACACCCAAGTCCTCCAGTCCTCTGTACAGGTAGCCTGCCACCTCCTTGTGTTTCTTCCAGGACTCCTCCAGCCCCTAGAGGGAGATAGAGATCAGTGGAGATACATGATCATGACACAAAGTCAAAGAGAACAACCACTTTGTCCTCACTTGAGATTTAATGGTGGTTTAAACAAAGATGTTGACATATTATTGCTAACAAAAGGCAAGAGCCTTGTAGACTCCCAACATCATCCTATGAGCGCAAAGCCCACAATTTACACCAAACTCTCTTCTGTACAATAAAGTGTGTATGGGAAAAGGTGCTGGCATAAAGAGGATTTTGACAAATACAGTGTAAATGTAAAGACAACATAAACAAAGATAATAATTCTACACATTGGGAATGTCCCTTTACCTTCTCAGCAAGAATAGACAGACTCTCTCTCAGGGCAAAGAATCCAGACACTGGACCGGTGTGGTGGTATCTTAAACCCAGAGCAAACATGATCAGATATTATTCTTATACCAAATCCTGGTGTTGTAGACTGATGTGAACCTTTCTGGCACAATAAAACACCTAAAAAAAAACAAGTTTTCCAACGCTTAATATTAAAATAAATCTAATATTTTTAGTCTCAAGAGATAATCAGCACCAGTCACAATTAAAGTAAGGTTTAGATGGTATGAGGAGAATAATAACACACTTACACTCTGGCTGGTTTGCCATCACAACCCCAGTAGTTGGACAAATGTGTCATGTCAAAGAGATAGGATACTGGTTTTGTTTTCCTGTTAAACATCTTGTGGCTGTGAGGGGTAACAGAAAGACAAAAATATGCCTGCTTCAGTGATTTTTTGGTCTTGTGTTTTATGCAGTTATGACAGGACTTGTATATGGAAACACCTCCTTACCATGCTCTGTCATTAAAGGAAATGGGTGCTGTGCCAGGAGGTGCATTCAGAGCCTTCTGAGAACCAGTGTACAGGATGTCAATATCTGCGAGTGCAATAAGAGGCAGGTTATATTACACACAAGCACATGGTAGCAGGTAACATCATTTAATCCTTCATCATTGTCTTACTTTGCTTGTCCATAAAAATTGGTGCTGCACCAAGAGATGCAACTGTGTCAACCAGGAAGAGGCAGTTATGTCTGCGAGAAATATGACAGTAAGCCGTGAGAAATGTGACATTATATTTGGTAATTACATGAAAATCTGCATCTTCTGGTGTGTTTGAGGCTCACTTTCTGCAGATGTCTCCAATGCCATCTACTGGGTGACAGAGGCCAGCAGAGGACTCTCCGTGTGTGAGGAAAAACAGGACAGGCTTGTGTTTCTCTATGGCCTACAGGAAGATGACAGTTTAATGGCTTATGTGTTTACCTGACATTGTAACAGATTATATTCAGTCATTTATTCAGTTAAATAGTTCAGCCATAGTTAGTTAGACAGGCTGATTTGATCGTAGTAGCTTTAGTAAGTTATGGACTGCTTCAGAGACGCTGTGCTTACCTGTTCAATTTCTTTATTGCTGAAATATCCTCCAGGTGTTTTTACCATCCTATGTACATTGGCACCTAAAGATTAAAGACATTTGTTATAGATAAATGACATGAGGATAGAATACACAATCACTGTCCTGTTTGGAGACCAAGTGGATGTGTGCGTAAAACCCGTGCGTAAATACATACCCATTCTTTCTGCAATTTCTGCAACGCGCTCTCCCCAGATACCGTTGATGGCAACGAGCACGCTCTCTCCGGGCTCCACTGTGTTGAACACGGCACACTCCATGGCCGCGTGTCCAGAGCCACTCATAGCTATGGTCATGTTGTTCTCTGTCTGAAAGGCGTACTGGATACCTCGTTTGATGTCATTCATGATCTAAGAAACACAGTGAAAAACAACGTGTTGTATTGATTTCAGTGGGTGGGGGTACAACCACGCGCAATTACGCACAAACTATTGATCTGTTTCCCCATGAAAATATTTACTTAGTCTGTTTATAATAAAATGTGTAAAGTAAAAGTAGAAATTTTAATTGTTAACATGAATAGTTTGTGTACCACAGCAAACTTTTAAGCTGAATTTGGTTTGAGAAAAAAACTGAGTAAAATATTTCACCAATTTTACTCAATTTGACTCCACAAAGTTAAAATGTAATAATACTACAGTAAACTACTAAAAGTAATAATTCTGTATTCCACATTTTACTTGATGAACCTGCGTCTCCAAATTGTACACAAGTTCAGTACTTAAGTAAAAATTCTTATTTCCAGTAATTACAACTCATCATAAACTGTAACTTCACACAAGTTGTTTACCTCATACATTTCTTGATGCATGTGACCAATTATCGGCTTGGCCCCTGCAGCTAAAATACGTGGGGGAACGTTTGACGGTCCCGGTCCAAATAGGTAACGCAGTGGCGCTTCCAGTGGCCGGAGCATGCATGCCGGCGGCGGGATGGTGACGGAGGACATGGATCGATCCAGTCGCTGCAGCAGCGGCGCGTTCTTCGCGGTCTGCTGGGCGAGCAGCGCGCTCCGGCTGAACAAAGCCCGCTGCATCACGCCTGGTGGTGTCCTGGTCCCTGAGAAGCCTGTACGGAGTAAGACGGAGAGACTGACTCTGACTGCGAAGTTTGGGTTGAAAATTTAAAACAAACAGGGCTTTGACCTGTTGGCCACGGGGCGGTGTGCCACCCCTTATTGCCAACCCAGCTTTACACTTATGGCCAATAAGAGACACAGCATCCTATTAGCTGATCAGAGTAAACGTGTGCATCCAGTTGTAGATGCGTGGTGAAGTTTGAAACTTTGCAAGATTTAAAACTTCTGAAACTTATAAAACTAGAAAATACTCAAAGAGCTTCTGAGCAGGTGCTTATCAAGGCCTATTTCCCATTTGGATGAGACTATATGTGGAAATATACAATACAAATTAAAATATTATTTCATTGTCCAGCCAACACAGTGAGCACACTTCAAATATCTTGAAGCAGTGCAGTGAAAAAGCAAGATTTAAACGTAAATCTCTCTATAAAAAACAGCATTTTTCATGTTTTCTATAGGATCTTGTATCTATACATCTCTGATGCAGAGACTCATCTGTATATATTATGTCATTTTCTCATAGGTTGGAGCCACCAGGACTGGTTTTTGGTGACTCATTTCTGGTCTAGACAAGTAACGCTTGACTCTTGAACTCTTGAGGAAAAGCGAGAACTTGCACTATGCTGCTTAGAACCAGTTCAGGTTAGTTTGCAGGGGGTTTGTTGATTTTGTATGTCCCTCTAGGCAGACAGCAGCATTGGGTTTGTAAAGAGGTGTCTCCCCTCGGAGAGCCAATCTGTTCTTTGAGAGGAGGGAGGAGGCAGGCATACACAAACACACACACACACACGAATGTTGTTTTTTTTTTCTCATAATAAAAAAAATCTCAAAGGTTTTAATTAACGTAGAATAATAGGCAGAAAATTGTTAAACTTCTTTGAGTCTAAATCCAGCTGAGACACTTCACACTGGACATCAGAAAATAGATCTTAAAATATCTGAGCTTAACAAAAAATAACGCTTTCCTCAATTAAAATTAGAGATAGAGGATTGTAGTGGTGGTTATGGGTTTGGTAGGATCTATGTAGAAGATGAGGTAGTTCCTCTGTTTGGTCATTTTATTTTGAGTGTCTCACATCTGTATTTTGTGCTGCTCTACTGAGATTGTTTCAGATCATATTTTTAATGGTGCAAAAGTTGTTGTGAAAACAATACAAGACAAGCAAGAGTTTTCAATGAGTTCTGCTGGAACTGAGCATTAAAAAAAGACATTCATATTTCCTTGACTCCACACAGTTGTTTCAAGTTTAGCACCATGTAACAGACAGCTATTTTTGTGAATGTAGGAAAAGATTAAAACAGGTGACTTAAACTCCAAAGGATCTGGTCAAACATTTACAATAACATCTCACTGTGATGTTAAAGATTTATTCTGATCAAGTCGTACTTTGCTTTATTTTATAAATCTCCTTAAAACCGAACAGGAAACAAAACTTTTGCACCATATATTAAAATATGCTGTTTGTTCTCCTGCTGTTTATCAGTCACTGAGTAGAAGCTCACATTGCTGACCCCCTATCACAGCTAACAGAAATGCTTGTAGGTACCCCTCTCTGAGTCTGGCTGGGTAAATAATTACACCACTCAATAAATAGGACTCCCTCTCTGCGGCCTTTGGACTGAACACTCAAAATCTGCCCAAACAGAGCAGGAGGAGGAGCTGGGGAAGGATGGGCATGAAGAGGGGCAGTTATATACAGGTGCATCCACAGGTGGCGTCATAAAACTGTCTCAATCCTGAGGACATGAAACATTAAATTGAAAATGGGACATTATGTACAAGGCTATGATCCAATTCAACTAAACTCATCCTAATTTACCAATTTCTGAAAAGCAAATAAGGATGAATTAGGAGTGTAATATAACATTCAGTTTTTCACAGACTGTTTTTCTCTGAACACCAAATATAAGAGTTACACTATCTGAAAACATTTACTAGTAATCGTTTAAACATTCCACATGGTGTCACCATAGATGCTAGAAATGGTCACTCAGAGAAGATATTGATGATATTTCATACCTCAAAAATAAAACATTCAGTATTTAAGTTGCAGTCAGTTCTGTAATAAACATCCACATTCATGGTTTGAACTCAGAAAGTTCATCATTATTTTATCACAGAGCTTTTGTGGCAGTAAATCAGAGTCATCGTCACTAAATCCTGACAGAACAAACTCAACGTCCCCTTTCTCTCTTGTCCCAGAGCTTTCAGCTGAATCACATCATTGCCATGGAACATGTCATGGAACATGGAGGTTCAAGTTTTATATGAGCGATCAAATCAACCTGTTAAGGGACAATTGCTCCTGCCCTCTGCCCTGCTGCCTCCATTTTATCATTAGGTGCCAGGATAAAAGTTTAGTTTAACTAAACACATTTTTACTGAACTGAAATAATAAATCTAGACTTTGATACAGTGATTCTACAGTATACATGGCCACACTCTTGCCCAGCAGAAATGAGTAAGGGGACTTTATTTTTTTATTTATTTTATTTTTGACTTTATTTCTGCAGCACTGGATACAATGTTGAGCTTTAGCATCAAGAAATCGTTTGCTACATCTGTGGCTTTAGTTTGGTTGTTTATTGTTTATTTAAAGGGTCTCCGTAGTTGTCCCTCTTGACCAGGTTGGTAATTAATCATATGCACTAATATGCAGGAAAATTATACTTTACATTCATATACAAATCAAAGCCAGTCAACACTGTACATACATTTAGAGATACTTATACAGTATATATACTATATAGATAATGCTTAAAACGAACGAGTTATACAACTCATATGAAGGGAAACACGAATGTTAAAAATGGTGCCACCTACTATTCAGTCTGTCATCTTCGATGCCCATAAACGCCTCTGCATTTTCTTTTTAAAGGATGATTTATTAGTGTTTAGGCTGATATTAAGGGGTAATGTATTACAGTTTCTTGTAGCTCCGTAAATTACAGTTTTTTGATGCTTTGATCGTTGGGCTGGGTACCAGAATATGACCCTTAATCTGGTGTTGTGATTGTGTGTGTTAATGGTGCAGCTAATAGGATGAAGATCAAGTTATATAACTTAGCTTTTAATCGACTTAGTAGTAGTATTATTAGTATTATTAGTATTATTATTATCCCTTGTCTGTTCTTCATTTATTATACGCAATGGTCTGTTTGAGAGTTTTTTGTTTTGTGTTTATTTATTTATTTATTTTCCCTGAGAGTGCTGTTTGGGGAGAAGATGGATTTTATGGCTGTTGTTGTTTGTTCCTTGTGTATTGTTTATTGAAAATGACCAAAAACTCAATAAATAAAGTTGTGAAAAAATGGTGCAGCTGAACAATATGACTACACTTGAAGAAATCCTTTAATCAGTGCTGAGCCAGGAGAAGCTGAAGTGTAACATTTGAGTGCTGTGTTTTAATGAGAGCAGCCCAGCCTTGTTTTGATCCTTGGTCCTTTAAGCAGGTTAGAGCTGATGTGACTGTTGTATGATGGGAGTTTTAGATGGTCTTCTCCTCCAGTCTCATATTTTCACCCCCATTTGTCTCTCTCAGGCCTGTTCGCCTCTCCCTCCCTCTCTGATGTGTCTCTGTGCTGCATCGCTCTGCCTCCTTCATGGCTGCCGATGATGCTCATGCTGATGTCATCACCGCCTCCCAGCATCCCTGGCACACCAGCACCGCCATTTTCCCTCCTCTGCTCAGACTGACTGTTGGACTAGACAGACTAACAGCGGGTCCGCTGGAAGCATCCCGCACCCATCCTCCTGTTTATCCATCTGGCCCTCGCTCCTCCCTCCCTCCTGTCTCCCACTCTTCATTTCTAGTTGACGCACCGCTGCGCTCAGCGCTCCAGCCCACCCAGCGCCGCTGCTGCTGAAGCTGAGCCTCCATCTCTCTCTCTCTCTCTCTCTCTCTCTCTCTCCTCCGGCGGATTCTCCATGTATGGATGCGTCAAGGAAAGGGATGCTGTAGGCTGACCAAAGACAGGGAGAAAGGCAAAAATACAGCCTGCTGAGGAGATTCAAGAAGGAGGGACCGGAGGATCCTGGCGCTGTTTTGAATGGGCAGAGGATTCACCCTCTGCGGTCGTCGAGTCTGAGTTGCTGAGGTAAGACACGGCTCCTTTTGAGATGTTTTTCACGGCACAGCATCGCTTCTGATGGGTGTCACGCCTTGGTGAGGACTGTAGCTTATGTGCGTTGATGATTTGGAGGCCCTTTTGGACGATAAATAAGGACGCTGCGTCAGGATGTTTGATTCCTGTCAACAATTGTCTTTTTAAAAATAAATATTCAAATCCACCTTTAGAAGAATGACACCACCTGCGCTCAGAATGATTTGGGTAAACATATGAGCTGATTGAAGCTGTAAACGTAATATCTGCTCTAATAATGTGTGCTGACCTCCTTTCTGACGCAGTGTTAGATTATTTGGAGTCTGTGCCGTTTGTGTTTACGCGGCCTGTGTTTGAGGTGCGGCAGGCAGAGCAAGATGGAGGAGACAATATTTACATGGCTTAGAAATAATCGCTGTTTCAGCCTCAAATGTCTTCTCAAATGTTCAGAGTTATTGTGTCCTTTGCATCCATCCTGCGCAGATACCAGCCTGTTAAAGATGCTCAGGTGAATTTGTATTTTTCCATCGATGGAGGCTGAGGAGATGAATGTGCGCCGCGATGTCTGAACTCAAATAAACACATTAAATCATCAGGTCATTAACAGAGGAAGCAGATAAAAGCCACAATTTGGTGTTTTAAGGATAAACAACACGAGTAAGAAGCAAACTGTTGCAAAGATGCTGTAAAAAAAGCAACACACCACAGCTGATTAAACATTCATGTATGTGTGTTATTTGGTGTGAAGCAGTGAGGAGTTTCATCACAAGGCCTTCAGCCAGTGATATATGAGGCCAGGGGATGATGCCCGAAGAATAAGCAGCCATTTTATTGTAGAATAGCACGGATGCTGATGATCTTCCTGCCAAATAATGACCCGGCAATTTAATCAGCTTGTTTTTTGGAGCTGTGTGGAGCCAAACTCTCTGATTCAGGGCCTGAAAATGGAGACTGTGTCACTGTGTGATGAGGCTAACGAGGTCCAGTCCTAAGTATTTAATCAAAATAACAACAGACAGCAAATGGATGATTCAAATGATCATAAAAACAAAACAAAAAGCCAACAGTGACGCCCTGTTTATGTTCAACAGATCAGTCTGTGTGGTGTTAAGTCCTTCTCATCATCTACCTGTCCAGGTTCCAGGTGTGTCTGTGTAGCCACACAGATCTTCAGCTCTTCTTCCGCTCGCTCACACACCCACCTGCAACATGGCGGGGGCTTCGGTGAAGGTGGCGGTGAGGGTCCGACCCTTCAACTCCAGAGAGATGGGGAAGGACAGCAAGTGCATCATTCAGATGTCAGGAAACACCACGAGTGAGTATAAATCCAGGTCATTGTTTATTGGAGCTGACTGCAGAAATGATGTGGCTATAAAAGTTAACTCTGATGGATGTGGACTTAAATGTTGACATTGTGTTGAGACGTGCAGTAATGTGGATCTGGTGTTGCACGTTATGATCAACACACAGCGTTTGAACTGCAATGGGGGCAAAATAAGTGCACTTAAGACTCTCAGAGAGTAACTTACCTCAGTGAAATTTCAATTATTATATTTTTTTATTTCATTGAACCCCCCCAGTGGTGGTTTAACGTCTCCCTCCACTCTAAGGGGCTTATTGTTCTTTCACTTGGATGTCTGAGCTTTTCTTTGACACTAGACGGCTGTTTTCACATTGAGCTGCTCAAGAGGGAAAGTTTCTCTTTACTGACTTTAAATCTGTTTTTAAGACGTGTAGGGCTGCAAATAATGAACACATTCATTATCAATTTAATCTGCAGGTAATTTTCTCTATTAGTCGATTTATTTTTTGTTCTAAAATGTTAGGCAATAATGGGAAGCAGCCATTAGGATTTCCCAGAACTTAAGATGATGTCTCCAGATTGCTTGTTGGACCTGAACAACAGTTCAACTTACTTTTATATAAGACAAAGAAAAGAAGCAAATTCTCACATTTAAGATGCTGGAACGCAAATATTTGATTGATATTTTGATATTTTGTTGAAAAAAGACTGACATGATTAATAGTTGCTGCTTAATTCTTTGTGAAATGACGACGACAAACAACCAGACTAGACTAGACCAGTCCGACTAGACAACATGCAGCTTATACAAGTGTGATGTGGAAACCTGAAACCTCCAGTGCACAGAGACTGGGAATAGATTTCTCTGTGGAGGAAGAGAGACATCTTGTATCCAACAGTTAAACCATTAAAATGTAAAATATTTACATATTTTTTCAGCCATTTTAAGAATTTGTAACCAAGTAATTTGACTTAATTTTGTGCTAAATCTATCAGACATAAATCATCATTTTTTATGTCCTCAAAATAAAGACATAAAAGGGGATCTTTAAAAAGGGATCTGTGGGATGAAATCAACACATACTGTCTATTCTTTCAAGAACTTATGCTATCAGACAGAAATGCACATTAGGAATGAATACATCAGGAGATATGATATAATAAAGATCATATACCTGCAATATACTGTGCAAACTGTATAATCTGTAAAATACTGCAGTGATGTGTTCCTTTTTTACGCCCAATAACAGATGAATAATTGACTGAAAAACAGGCTGTATGTAACTGAAACATTTGAAACTATATGTTAGATGACAGACAGACAGTGAAGCAGACCTTTTGCTCATGTACATTGCAAATAGGCCGCTAGGAATAGGCTACATCTTTCTGTTGTCAAGTCATCTAAAATCGAAGTATTAACACATACCTGAAAGTCTTTCTGTCAGATAATTTTCCAGTCTGCTAACGTGAATCACAACATGTTCATATAAATAACTGAGACAGTCTGATAGAGCAGTTAGTAGGTCCTTTAACTTTTAAAACCAGAAATGCAGCGACTTTCTGCTGCTGTTTTTTATCTTATTCCTTCGACCTACATTGAGTTTAGCATTTAACCTCAAATTATTTGTCTTGTGGGCAGCTTTGCCCTCCGGTAACAACAGAGTAAGCAGGGAGGCATGCGACATCTTGGCAGCTAGAGAAGGAAACAAAAGCTTCAGTCAGGCCTGAAGCCTGTCAGTGTGTGTGTGTGTGTAGGATGTAGCGACCGCCGCAGCTCTCCTCTCTCATCATACGAGCTGCAGGGACCAGAAAGACCTCGTTGTTCTGGTTGAGTCCAGACGCGGGGTCAGCTGATACAAGTTTGTGTGTGTGTGTGTGTGTGTGTGTGTGTGAGCGAGAAAGAGGGAATATGTCACCCTGTGGTGCCTCTCTGTGTTTTTATTGTCCTCAGTAGATCCAGACTTGTATTTTTTCAACCCATTAACTTCAAACCAACTCTGATTGTGAGAGTTCACAGTTTCAAACTTCTATATTTTTCTTGACGCTCACACTGCTCCCCACGATACCTGCTTATAGATGGATGGATACTTGGTCACACCGTGTTGTTTTTGGCTCAGTGCATGTTCACACAAAGCGGGAACCTCCATGCCTGTGTAGTGAAGCCAATGTGGAAGTGCCAAAAACTGCAGTTCGTCAAACAGCCACTTGAGGCTGGCTACAGAAGTCAACAGGAGTCTCCATAAGCCCCCATGTTAAAATGTCCAACTTCACAGCAGAAATAAACACATTTACAGCCTGTTACAAAAAACAGTTTTGGTCTCTGTAGCTAATGTCCTCGTTCAACTGTGATGAGGGTGATTTCTTTATATATAGATATATAGACTGAGCAGCTTATGCTTTAATTTAAACACAATGTTATTGCATAAGTGATTATTTATATTTTTTAATGCACTTATTTCTGTTATTTGAAGGTGAAAGTATAGAGGGGACAAGGGGGAAGAGAGAGGGGGAACAAACATCCCAGTTTGGAATTGAACCAGGGACATTGTGATCACAGTATAGCTGGATTACATGCATCTTAACCACTAGTCAACCAGCTGGTCCCTCTGTTTAAACGTTTTGGTGGATAAGTTCAATAGAAACAGTCACATAAAAGGGAATGCAGTTTTTCTCAATTAACATCAAATGCAATCACTTGACTCTTCATGATTTCCGGCTCTTTTCACGCAAAGAGAACACAACACTGTTTGGAGTACGCATTTGGTGAATGTTTGTGGCACCTGTTTCGACACAACTGGATTGAATTGATCATGATGGAAAATACTTGGTAGTTAAGAGTGTGTGTGTGTGTGTGTGTGTGTGTGTGTGTGTGTGCGGTTAGGATGTGATGAAGGCTCAGTCAAGGTGCAAGAAAGCTTTGCATCAAAAGATGAGGATTTGTAATCTTTATGAACTTTGAACTATGAAATGTTTTAACACTTTGTACACTTTGCATCCTGCAGCTGATGTTAAACTGACAGTAAATAGATTGAAATGAAATATTAAAATACTCAGGTTGTTAGAGTGACTCAGTCTCTGATGCTTCTGCCGGGTCTGTTTTGTTCTGTTTCAGCGATCCTGAACCCCAAACAGCCCAAAGAAAACAAGAGTTTCAACTTTGACTATTCTTACTGGTCACACACCACGGTGAGTTTCCCTGCATCACTATCCAGATAAGAAAATGCATGATTTGCGCTTAAACAAGTTACTTATAACTGCTAAAGAAAATCTTCATAGAAGCAGAAACGTGTTTGCTTTTAGCGCAAAGTGTTTTGTCTATTAGAGCATATTCACGCTTGTCATCTCTTTCATCTTTTTCCCTTTATTCTCTCTGTTTGCAGCCTGAGGACATCAACTATGCGTCCCAGATGCAGGTGTATAAGGACATCGGTGAGGAGATGCTGCTTCATGCCTTTGAAGGCTACAATGTGTGCATATTTGCATACGGCCAGACGGGAGCGGGCAAAAGCTACACCATGATGGGACGACAGGAGCAGGACCAGCAAGGAATTATACCTCTGGTAAAACAAAATACACTTATGACATGATAATTAAACACAAACCAAATGTATTCTCCTCTTTTATTAAAAAATAATTAAAAGATGCAACTTTGACCACAACAATGACAACCTTTGTTTTTTAGCTGTGTGAGGACCTTTTCACCAAGATCAATGGCAGCAATAATGACAACAGCATGTCCTACTCTGTGGAGGTGAGTGATTCTTTTTTACATTTGGAGGCTTTTTTATGCACAACGTCTCACAAATTGTCTCAATCATGATAATCTGAAACTATGAATATTAAAAGTCTGCTTAATAAATTGACGTCTGATGTCCTAGGGCATAGATAAATATCTGAAATAGGGAGTATCTGTTATTGTATTTATCACATCAGATAGTCTGAAGCTAATTCACTTGATTTATAATCGTTTCTTGCCCCAGGAGCCATTAAGCTGTAATGATAACTCATGAAAACATTTTAAAACATGACTGGCTCTTTGCCTCCTGCAGGTGAGTTACATGGAGATCTACTGTGAGCGTGTGCGTGACCTGCTGAATCCCAAAAACAAAGGAAACCTGCGTGTCAGAGAGCACCCTCTGATGGGACCCTACGTTGAAGATCTGTCCAAGCTAGCCGTCACTTCATACAACGACATCCAGGACCTGATGGACTCTGGAAACAAGGCCAGGTAAACAGAGCAGGACTTCTTAGATTACTTCCTGTAATGATGGATGGAAAACATGAGATGGTTTTGAAATGAAACAGTGGCTGGAACAAATGATGGATGGAGCGGATAAATCGTTTTTTTTAAGGACTGTGGCTGCGACCAACATGAACGAGACGAGCAGCCGCTCCCACGCTGTCTTCAACATCATCTTCACCCAGAAGAAGCAAGACATGGAGACGGACAACACGTCAGAAAAGGTTAGACTTATATTGTTGCTTTAGAAATAAAAGAAATAATGCTCATCTCCGACAAACAGATCAATAAGTGGAATAGTTATATTATTCTGAACCTTGTTTTTCACAGCAGCCTTAGAAGAGATGAATGATTTTAGTACCTTTCACCTGACCTGAGTGGAGGCCGTCTGCAGCGTTGTTATCTGATGAATGTGTTGTTGTATTGATTGATAACCACATATGAGACTTTACTGCCTGCTCTCACAATGCAGTTTACGGTATGTTAGCTGTGGAGGGTGTCACATCTTTTTCATCACATTTTAAAAATATTTTGTATCATCGTAGGTCAGCAAGATCAGTCTGGTGGACTTGGCTGGCAGTGAGAGAGCCGACTCTACCGGAGCTAAAGGAACCAGACTCAAGGTGAGACGAAGCTGCAGATTTATGGTTGTTTTTATGTTATTTCTGCACACACGAAGGAGACAGAAACACATCTAGTAAAGAAATGCAAAATGGAAATGAAAACTTCTCTGTATTTACAGGAAGGAGCAAACATCAACAAATCTCTAACTACTCTGGGAAAAGTTATTTCAGCTCTTGCTGAAGTGGTATGTTTTTCTTTTTTAACACTCTAAAATATATTGTCATAAATTGTTATTTTATGTTGTTGTTTTCTAACAAATGTTTCTCATTTCTCTTCCAGGACTCTGCACCAAACAAGGTCAGTAACACAAATCTGAGAAGACAATTCGATTCATTAGCTTTTAAATTATAATTCTGAATGAGTGATCGGAGATTAAATTGTGTGATTTTGTGTACAGAACAAGAAAAAGAAGAAGGTGGAGAGTTTCATCCCCTACAGAGATTCAGTCCTGACTTGGCTGCTGAGGGAAAACTTGGGTATGCACACAAAATAAACCTGAACTTATACCACAATAAAATAATATTCTCCTTCAATTTATGCACTGTGTCACTTTCTTTGTTTTTAGGAGGAAACTCTCGTACAGCCATGGTGGCTGCCCTCAGCCCTGCCGATATTAACTACGACGAGACCCTCAGCACCCTCCGGTGGGGAAAATGTCAATGAAAGATCATTAAATTAGATTTTTCTTTCTCTCTGGTTTGAAGATAATGTCACACTAATACCACAGGTTCAACCTTTGAGGAAAATGGACTTCATGTAGCTCAGCTGTGCACCATAATTTCTACAGTATTTTACCTCGGCTAACTTTCAGTAGCATGCTTCTCATTTTAGGCTCATATTATCATTAGTTGGTGCAGTTGTGCAGAGCAGGAGGAATCATCCTCTTGACCTTGTTGACCTCTATCCCTCCAGGTATGCTGATCGTGCCAAACAGATCCGCTGTAACGCCGTGATCAACGAGGACCCCAACAACCGCCTGGTGCGTGAGCTGAAAGAGGAGGTGGCTCGCCTCAAAGACCTGCTGTTCGCACAGGGCCTGGGAGACATCATAGAAAGTGAGCGTCACACAGAGAAAACACAACATAGAAAATGCACATGTATAGGCACACACACACACACACGAGATCATCTGTACAGTGTATTTTCTGACTGTACATTTAAGCCAGAGGATGACAGTTTAACTTGGAGTGTGGGTGTCTCTCACACTCATTCTCTTCTCTCCTCTGTCCTATCAGCGTATCGCTGTCCCGACCCCGTCATCACTGGTTTGAAATGTGTGTATAACTCTAGCAAGCCTGCGCTTTGCAACTAATAGAAATGAATCCCGAGCTGGCTTTCTTTCCCCCACCACACCAGAGATCAAACTAACAGAACCAAGAGACTGTATGTGAAGTCAGACAAACCTGACGTGATTATTTTGAGCAACACAAAAATATTCGGAGAGGTTGTTGCTGCATTAACTAACTCTGCTAAATGGCCTCCTTTCTTTCCATTAGTTCTGGTTTCCATGGTAATATATTTTTTTTTATTCTCTCTGCTTTAATCTGGGTCCAAGTCCAGCCTCTTAATACTTTCAACACATTTTTAAATTGGCTGAGAAGAAGCTTTGCACCATGATCCAGAAGTTCATTAACAATCCGAAGCAGACGAAGACAACTTTGGCAAAAGCATGTTGTGTTTAAGAGATCATGGAAGGAAGGACTGACTGGGAGGACGCCATTTTAAATCGCTGAGGAACATCCTGGTTCTCTGTGTGTGGAGCTAATTGAAACTATTAATCGGGTGCTTAGTGGCCTGCATCGCTACCCAGGGCTGTGCTGTTGGAGAGTTGAATTTAGGACATGCAACACATGATTTATTTATTTAGATTCAAGACATGCAACACGAAAAAAAAGAGAAAAAAAACTCAGGCTGTATTTATTGCATTGCAGTATGTATGAATATATTTTTGATTTTCCTTCTCATAACATTCTCACGCTTGCGAGCTTGTTGAGTGTGTCCACATGTAGTCCAGTGTCAGAGAGAAATTTGGCTTTTTTGTGCGCTATCATTGAATTTGAGTTGCTCTTTTCTCTCTGTCTGCAATAGCTTTGGTAAGCAAATGACCTCTGCTTCTTTGATCCATTATTTGAGCTTTCTCTTCTTTATTTTTTTTGTACTCCTCCCCGTTGTTCCCTTCATTTTATTTCCTTTTTAACCTTCTGTTTTTCCGCGTGTTCCTCTCAATCCCTGATGTCTTTCCTTAATTACCCGGCGTCTGCTCCTACCTTCCGTCCGTCCGTCTGTCCTTCCTTCCTTCCTTCCTTGCTCACTCCCATGCAACGCCTCTCTCTCTGGCAGACCTGTGCGATTACAAGAACTTTGTAAATAATCGCCAGGCTGTCAATCAAAGGGGTGATCTCTCCACAGTGTCCAATGCCATGACAGGAATGAGTCCCTCCCCCTCGCTCTCGGCCCTGTCCAGTCGTGCCGGATCCATCAACAACCTCCATGACCGTATCTTCAGCCCGGCCAGCGAGGAGGCCATCGAGAGGCTCAAGGTAGGAAGGATGATCTAGGTGGTCTAGGTGTAGATTTGGGAAATGTGAAGTTAGATATATGCTTGTGGACAGAAATCAGGTGAAAATCAAACTTTGCTGGAAAGGTTTGACAAAACTGAATAAATACAATTTGAGTTTGTCACATTTTTAGATATTTGTCTTAATTTTTCCAACAGGAAACAGAGAAAATCATCGCAGAGCTCAATGAGACATGGGAAGAGAAGCTGCGACGTACCGAGGCCATCCGTATGGATAGGTTCGTCAAACATATTCATGCACAGGCTCGCATTCAATCAGATTCAATCATCCCCCAAGAAAGTTACAGTATATTTAACCTTGTAACAACCACCTGCTTTTGGGGTTGGTCCGCTTAAATAAAAACACTATTTTTGACAAGTTTTAAAGGATGTGTTACGTTGTTGGATATAGCTAGGGATGGAAATGTCTGTCAGATGGTCAGCTACTGCCTTGAAACTTACAAACATGCATGGTCCCCAGTGGATGAATCCTTACGTGTAGCAGTTTCACAGAGCTGGTAGCATGGCTGTGGACTGATTTCAGTAGTGTACTCTGTCTTAGGCTTTCTTTATTAAAATAACCACAAATCTAATATACAATGCATTTTTATATTCAAGTAACTTTGTGTGGGCAAACCTTAACATTCTTGAATTTGACCCTTTTAAATCACTTTGACCTTATTGTTGTCTGTAAAAATCAATGATCTTATGCTAACTGTGCGACTGTCTCCCATAGAGAGGCTCTACTGGCTGAGATGGGTGTTGCCATGAGAGAAGATGGAGGCACTGTGGGCGTCTTCTCCCCAAAAAAGGTAAGATGCTTGTCACTGTTGCACAATAGTTTGATGTATTCACAATATCTGTGTGAACTCACATAAACAAAATGTTTTTGCTTTTAGACTCCTCATCTGGTGAACCTGAACGAAGACCCGCTGATGTCAGAGTGTCTGCTGTACTACATCAAAGACGGCATCACCAAGTAAGACTTAAGATTTTGGGGATTTAATCCAGATACCAGATGCTTTTCTGGGAATTTGTCTCAAGTGGATTATCTTCTGTTCTTTCAGGGTTGGCCGTGAAAATGCTAAGACTCGCCAAGACATTGTTCTCAGCGGCCATTTTATCAAAGATGAACACTGCACCTTCAGCAGCACCACAGGCCCTCAGGGAGAAGGTAGAGGCTGCTCCCTGTCTTAAAAATATAATAAAATTAATTGAAAATTAAGACAGCCGTATATGTATACCTGAATATGTGTTCAATACCTTGTTGTAATAGTTATATAACCTTGTCTTTAATAGGATGTGTCATCCTGGAGCCATGTGAAGATGCAGAGACGTACGTCAACGGGAAGAGAGTGACCTCTCCAATTGTTCTGCGGTCTGGTACGCATGAAGCTTTGGTGGGAGATAAAATATGAATGTGTCATAACAAAGGTCAAATTTGTAATTAAGATCACTTTTTAAACTTTTATGTTTCCATGTACACTTTTTAGGGAACCGCATCATCATGGGAAAGAGCCACGTGTTTCGCTTCAACGACCCTGAGCAGGCTCGTCTGGAGCGAGAGAGGACGCCGTGCGCTGAGACGCCGGTGGAGCCCGTCGACTGGGCCTTCGCTCAGAGGGAGCTGCTGGAGAAACAAGGCATCGACATGAAGCAGGAGATGGAGCAGAGGTGTGTGGAAGTTGTTGATGATGAATGGGCTCACTATATTACATTGATATTTACTTACTTTTAATGATATGACTGTTTTAAAATCTAGTTTTGAATCTCTTTCAGGCTTCAGGAGCTTGAAGATCAGTACCGCAAAGAAAGAGAAGAAGCCAGTAACCTGCTAGAACAACAGAGGCTGGTGAGCACAAGCTCTGTTTGATACAATCATTTAGCATGCAAGGTTCAAACACACTCAATTTGATCTGCATTTTATGTTTTCTTTCAGGACTATGAGAGTAAACTGGAAGCTCTTCAGAAACAAGTAGACTCTCGGTACCTGGAGTCTCCCGAGGAAGAAGAAGAGCCTGAAGAGGAAGGTAATATTGTCACTTTTATCTGTAACTGACCCGACAAACAATCCTCTTAATATGTTATCAAAATGAACTCACATGTCATGTGTCTTGCCTTCCAGTGCCATGGACGGCACGTGAGACCGAGTTGGCTCTGTGGGCGTTCAGAAAGTGGCGTTTCTACCAGTTCACCTCTCTCAGGGATCTGCTTTGGGGTAACGCCATCTTCCTAAAAGAGGCCAACGCTATCAGTGTGGAGCTGAAGAAAAAGGTGCTTGTTACTGTAAAACATTACACTTCTTCAGCACTGTGAGATGTGATATGCCATGTGTTTAGTATTTAGGTAAATATAAAACAGATAAATAACATAGTCCAAAAATGTACTTCTATTCCCAGAAGTTCTTGTTTTTAAAGTCTTAAGATTGACTCAAATCAGCCTTTTGTTTTTTGGGTGCTATCCCACACTAAAATCATAACACACTCCTCGCACTAGCTGAGAATAACAATTTTTAGTTCAGAGTTTAGAGTTTAGTCACTTCCCCCTCAAATATTTCATTTCCAAAACATGTCAGCCTCATTTGAGCAGATTTTTCCACCCCCTCACCATCCATTTATTCATTCATTCAACTTCTTTATTAATAATAACATCCAATTTAAGACAGAAGTACACATTTAGTATCAACTATGGCACTATGGCAGAGTGTCTCTGTGGCCTAGCAGTCTAACGTGCAACCACGTCACTGCAACGAATCCGGCTGGAGACCTTTGTTGCATGTCACCCTCCCTAATTTCCTGTCCGCAGCCTCTTGTCTGTATACTGTCAGTAAAGGCCAATTACCAATAAATGCTAAGAAAAAAAGAATTATCACTTCACTCACATGACCTGTTAGAAAGTATGACAAAACAGTTATTAAAGAGCACAGAGTACAGAAATCAATTTTTCTCTAGAAAATGTCAAAGAAAGGTAAAAATTGATGTTGCAATGAACACTACAGACTGGAACCATAATCAACTGATCAATAAGCACAAAACTTTCCACTTTTCATCATTTTAATGTGATGCTGCTGCATGAAGTGTCTGTCAGTTTCCATGGACAAAAACTAATTGAATTGGATTTGCATCAGTGTGAGTCTCTAAATTATTGATTGTCTCCCAGTGAGTCATCACAATATTACAAATATTGCACAGTGCTGCAGTGAATGTAAGCTCTGTGCAGGCCAAGCTGCACATGACTTTTGATTTTTTTTCAGGCTGAAATGAAACTTTACTGCAGATTGAATTCTTACTTTCATGTAAAAAAAAAAAATCCCTCTGATTGTTTGTGCATATTTTGTGTCATTGTTTAATGAAGGCTGATATTACCACATCGACCTCTTCTTTCTTCTCTCTTTCATCTACAACAGATATGACGCAGGAGGATATAAAACAAGCAGTCACTCATGTTTTGTTTTATTCTTGTATCACCCACAGGTGCAGTTCCAGTTCGTCCTGTTGACAGACACCCTGTACTCTCCCCTGCCACCCGACCTGCTGCCCCCGAGTGTGGCCAAAGAGAGGGAGAGACGACCGTTCCCCCGAACCATCGTAGCGGTTGAAGTACAAGATCAGAAGAACGGAGCCACACATTACTGGACTCTGGAGAAACTCAGGCACAGTGATTTTGGAGTTCACCTCTTAGTACATTTAGTGCCTTTAATCTCCTATCTTATGTGTCTCAGCTCTGTCTTTATATCCTGTTTGCATCGGCACATACTGTACACTAACAGGCAGTGTTTTCTTCTTTTAATACTGCCCCCTGCAGGCAGAGGCTGGACCTTATGAGAGAAATGTACGACCGTGCAGCAGAGCTCCCAAGCAGTGCTGTGGAGGACTGTGACCACGCTCTCACTGGAGGCGACCCCTTCTACGACCGCTTCCCCTGGTTCCGTCTGGTCGGCAGGTCCGTCAACAAATAAACAGCAACAGATGCTGTTCCACATCCTCCCGATGGCAGTATTGATTTAAATCCAGCTCTTTTATTGCACAATAATCGCTAAAGTCACTTTCTCCTTCCCCTCAGGGCTTTTGTGTACCTGAGTAACCTGCTGTACCCAGTGCCCTTGGTACATCGTGTGGCTATCGTCAGTGAGAAAGGAGAGGTGAAAGGCTTCCTCAGGGTGGCTGTGCAGGCTATCTCAGGTACAATATTAGTCTTATTATGTCATTGTAGCTGTTCTCTGTAGTTGTTTTGTGTGTTAGAAGTGATTGTGATGCTGGTTTAACATCTTGTCCTGTTGTTTGGTCTCACTTCAGCTGATGAAGAGGCTCCTGATTACGGCTCAGGTGTGAGGCAGTCAGGCACTGCCAAGATCTCCTTTGAAGACAAACAGTTTGAGAAGGTAGGAGCCGGCCAGTGATTTGTACTGGTATTCTCTGAAAGTGTCCTCTACATCCAGTAAAAGTCACATATAATGTTAATCTTGAATGTTTATGATTGATTGTTTTGTCTTGCTCCAGTTCCAGACTGAGTCGTGTCCTGGTGGTCTTTCCCACTCCAACACCTCACAAGAGGAGCTGCGAATTGTGGAGGGAGAAGGACAGAACGCAGAGATTGGTATCTCTGCCGATGAAGTCAACAACAACACCTGTCCAGGTGAGGCGACAACAGTCTGTGGATCATTCACCCGGCAGGATTTGAATGAGGAGGATGGAAGAGGTAAATGGAAACGCTGGACATTTTCTGGGCCTGTGCTTGCAATTCAGAGCTGAGGCAAAAGTGTTGAGTCAGGCAGGAAGAACTCAATGCCAAATTTAGTGGTGATATGTCTTTTTTTGGAACACAGTGTTTATTTCCACTGATCGTATATTTGTTGAAAAGCAGCCAGAATTGTGTCCCTCTAGGCACAACCAGGGTGGCCTTGTCAAAACACAATATATTAATCTATTTAAAAGTTCAACCAGTTAATGATAGTGCTGCAATAAATTCCTAAATTTATAGAAAAATGAAATACCATTCCTCTGCTCCTTGTAGCGTCGCTGGAGGCTCCACCCAGCCCTGTGAAGAGTTCAGGTCTCGGTCTGGATCTTCCTCTGGACCTCTCCCCGGAGAAAGCTCTCTCCCACCTGAAGATCGGCAGCACCTTCACCTTCAGAGTCACCGTCCTACAGGCCTCCAGCATCTCTGCCGAGTACGCCGACATCTTCTGCCAGTTCAAGTGAGTTCAAGCACCAAAGTCCTGATACAGTCTAATGTTAATCTACCGAATACGACATACAAGTCTGACTAAATACCTCTGGTTTCATCCGTGTGTTTGTCAGCATTTTCTCTCTCTCTCTGCAAAAAAAAGATAATTTTATTATAATAAATACATGGTTTTAATATTTGATATATTAATGCATGCAGACATACACCTTTTAACTGACTTACATTGTTATTAAAGCTCACATCAAATTGTTTTGGCACTAGATAATCTGCAGAAAATTTAACATCGATAAGCAAATGTAATCACCAAATTGTTGTTAAAGCTGTTGCACAAGGCTGAAATCAATTCAACATTTTCTCATTTATACAACTATATTTATTAAAATATTCACTGATTATAAAATATAATGGCATCATTATTTTTTTTTCAGCTTCATCCACCGTCATGACGAAGCTTTCTCCACTGAGCCGCTGAAGAACACGGGCAGAGGACCTCCGTTGGGTTTCTACCATGTTCAAAATGTAAACACATTCAGACCGATTATTAACAAATATTACTGATATTACTTTAAATCATTGTTTTATCTTCTGGTTATGTATATGAGTTGTATTTCCTCTCTTCTCTTGTTAGATCACAGTGGAGGTGACAAAGTCCTTCGTGGAGTACATCAAGACTCAGCCCATTGTCTTCGAGGTGTTTGGTCACTATCAGAAACAACCTTTCCCTCCACTCTGCAAAGACCTGATCAGGTCAGGAAGAAATATGACCTTCCACCAGCTGATGAGTTATTTTTAGATGGAAAGAACGTCTCCTCATGTTTGGTTTCTTTGTCTTTCAGTCCACTGAGACCTTCCAGGAGACAGTTCCCCAGAGTGATGCCTTTATCCAAACCAGGTGAGGGTACATCCAGATTCATGATATGTAATATATTTTGACCACACATCAACCTGCATTGTTTTTCACTACAGTCACACATTAATCTGTTCTCTCTTCTGTCCTCCAGTCCCGGCCACAAAGCTCAGCACTCTGACTCGCTCTACCGCCGGACCTTGTCACGCCAAATACGACCTCATGGTCTTCTTTGAGATCTGCGAGCTGGAAGCTAACGGAGAGTGAGTCTGTTTCTACTTTGAAACCACAAATCGAGGCACACAGTAGATAATATGCACAAAGAGCACTTTTTTTTCTGCAAAGGGCATTTCAGTCAATTTATTGATTGTTTCCCTGTTTATAGCTACATCCCAGCTGTTGTTGACCACAGAGGTGGGATGCCCTGCCATGGCACGTTCCTCTTACATCAGGTCTGACCACCGAATTACCATCATGTTTCCAGATTTTTCTTGTTGTTCAAAATTACAATATTTTAACCAAATTTAACAAACTTTGTGTGTTTGTCTTCTCTCTCAACTCCACAGGGTATTCAGAGGAGGATCACAGTCACCATCGCTCATGAAACAGGAAATGACATTGAGTGGAAAGAGGTGAAGGAGCTGGTTATTGGTGAGTAATAAAGACAAATGAAAAGGCATCTTTAGTTGGCCAAGTTGGAAGGAGTCTTTAAAAATACAGATTTCCTCTCATCATGACTTGTTTGACTTCAGGTCGTATTCGAAACACACCAGAGGCTGATGAGACCATCATAGACCCAAACATCCTTTCCCTCAACATCCTGTCTTCTGGATACTTCTGGCCAAAACACAACGACAAGTATGACTTAAACTGACTGGATTCTTGGAATTGAAAACAGCTTCCTCTTTTAATTCGTTAACAAAACCTACATCATACAGGCAGATTTTTCTAACATTGCTTCAATGTGCCTTTTATAGTCAAATATGATTTGCCTTCAATGCATTTTTCAGTTTGCACGGATCAGTATTATTTGCTGAGTTCAAACTTTTAACAGCTGCAGTTAAAAGTTTCTAACTCGTGTCCTGTTTCTCTTTATCCTTTGTTAATGGCAGCGTCTCCTTGGGAGTTGATCATAGGTATAAATTGACAATCATTTTTATCTTTTCAAAATTTGATTCTGATAACAAAAATGTCCATCTGCTCTCTGGCTTTTCATCAGGTTGACTCTTTTCTTCTTTAAAAATCATGCAGATAGATGATGACAGTTTTTGTTTGTCACGCTGCAGAACTTTCTACCGATTTGAGGCAGCATGGGACAGCTCCATGCACAACTCTCTGCTCCTGAACAGAGTCACTCCCTATGGGGAGAAGATCTACATCACCCTCTCTGCTTATCTAGAGGTACTGGAGATGACATGTAATGCGAGTGACATTAATTTCTAATAAACCACTTTGTTACTCTGAGAATACTTACAAACAAGAGTAATTCAGCCTCATTATAACCAGATATTTGCACCTATATTTTAACTAGATGGAGAACTGCACTCAGCCAACAGTGATCACCAAAGATTTCTGCATGGTGTTTTATTCCCGTGACGCGAAGCTGCCGGCCTCTCGCTCCATCAGAAACCTCTTTAGCACCGGCTGCCTCCGGCCCTCTGAGAGGTACAGATTTATGGATTCATACAGTCTCAGTCTTAATTCTAGACTACACAACCCCCTTTATTAAAGCAACGTATTTTTGAAATTTCATCCCTGTCCATCTCAGTAATCGTGTCACAGGAGTCTATGAAGTCACCCTCTGCCATGTGGCGGATAATGGAAGTCCAGGTGAGACCGAAATCAGAGAAAGTAATCAGTAAAAATAACAAAAATATGTTCTTTTCAGCTGCAGTTTGTATTTATAATAATCACAGAGCATTTTCTTCTTCTTCTTCTTCTTCTTCTTCTTCTTCTTCTTCTTCTTCTGCTTTTGCTTCTTCTTCAGGCATGCAGCGTCGTCGCAGGCGTGTGCTGGACACCTCGGTGGCATACGTCAGAGGAGAGGAGAACTTGGCTGGATGGAGGCCTCGCAGTGACAGCCTCATCCTGGACCACCAGTGGGAGCTGGAGAAACTCAGTTTACTACAGGAGGTGAGTTTTGTATCCTGAAGAGATGATGGTAGAGATAGTAAGACATGTAAGATAAGTGTTTTTTACTGGAATAGTTTGAGTTTATTATGTTTTTATTGACTCTCAGCCTCACAATGTCTGTATGTCTGTATAAGTTTTGTTTCTAGCACAGTTTTGCTGCAAGAAACCAGAAGCCAGACTAGTCACCAAATTGTCGCTCTCCTGTGAAAACAGTTGTTACAGTACAGAGTGCATTCATCTTGTCAGGTGTACAAAGAATTTGTACCATTTGTGGATCATCATCTCTGCAACCTACTTGAAATGTCACTGGTCTCTGTTTTCAGGTGGAGAAGACCAGGCATTACCTCCTGCTGAGGGAGAAGCTGGAGGCGACTCTGCAGGCAGGACAGGACGCACTCTACAAGAACAACGACATCAGCGACTTTGCAAAGAGCCCCGTCCTCAGCCAAAGTCCCAGCAGCAGCCCTGCCCCTGACAGCCCCAACCAGAGGCAAAGGGAGCTGGCTGCCAAGGTGATTCCTGGTCTCTGAGGCCTCCAGAGCTTTTGTCTCAGTTTAGCAACCATTTTATTTTAAAATTGTTTTGATCGGACACAGATTTTATTCAACAATGTTTCACTTTCTTCTCTCCAGTGTCTGCGTCTGCTGATGCACACCTTCAACAGGGAGTACAGCCAGGTGAGCAGCAGTGCCAGTGAGAGCAAGGTGAGCCCCAGCCTAGGCCCTCTAACCCGGCCCGTTAATCCTTCTGAACCTTTAGTGTTAAGCCCCGCACTTCAACCACTCTGTCATCAAAATCATTCATTATTTTATCATTTTTCCAGCACAGATTACTTTTTTTTAACATTTCTTTCTTCTTTATTTTATGTTTTATGTCTTTATAACAGCTCAGTAGACTTGAGTTAAATATTATTCACAAATAATTAGTTTGAGCCAGATGTATGAGAGATAATATTGACTCAGGTCTACTGCTTAACCCTTAGTGTATTCATTTTTTATACCTTAAAATAATTTAGCTTCCTCCTTTACCCGGCTTCATCCCTCACTGTCCCTCCTCTTTAGACCCTGCGAGGCTTCCACTAACTCGTGCATGTCGTCTTTAACATGTTAATCAGCGAGGGGCTCTTAGATAATGAGGATTTGTGATCCAATGGTGCAGAGATGGTTCTACAATACATCGATAGAAAATGACAAATTGTCTGATTGAATTGTTCTCTGAATGCATGTCTGTGTTGTTCGTGCTTAATTGTTTGCCGGTATGTTTTGTCTGTATTTGTATTTGTCCCTCTTGTCTTGTGTGTGTGTGTGTGTGCTTCTCCGTGCATGATTTGTTGTGAATGTGTATCTGTGTGTGATTGTGTGTGTTTTAGCTCTCTGAGATGTCGGCGTCACTAATGAGAGACACCTCCTCGTCCGGACTGAGCACGCTCACTCCGTCCTCTACCTGCCCCTCACTGGTCGAGGGACATTATGACATTAGGTATGTAGCTACTTGCTGTGCTGATACTAGCAGTATCAGTTTAACACAGCATATTGGTCTGTCAGGTTTTAGATACTTTGCTCCACTGTGCCTGAGAAGATAAATAAAGTATATATTGTGTTTATAAAATATACTTTTACAGTTATTATCATGTTATAACAGGTAATCTGCTCAATTTGATTACAGTCTTCTTCCTTTGGTGATACAATAGATGGTTTGTGCTTTGCTCCCAAAATACTGCAGCTTAGCCCTCGTAGGTGTTTTATAAAAATGTTTTTCATATGCTAAATGACTCATAGATTGTGTCACTTGGTGATATCATCATACAACAAACACATGAGATAATTTATTGGATTATTATTGCAGTATTTTTATGTAGGAGCAGGTCAATGTGGAGCCAATATGTACTTTTTATGCTGGAAAGTTGAATAAATGATAATTTATCATGTTTTATAAGCTGGTTATGTTTTGTATGAAAAATGAGAAACTATAGATGTCATATTCATGTAGTAGAGTAAGTAAGTACAATATTTACCTTTTGAAATGTAGTGAGAAGAAGCATCATATGAAACTAAAGTACAAGTGTAGTCAGAGTCAGATGAACAAGCTTACTGTAGGCACAGTGTTTTGAACACATTGTTTATGTTGTGTAGACACACTGAACCCGGTTCAGGAGCTTCCACACCAGATCTGGACCCGTACAGCCCAGTGGACAGAAAGAAAGCTCTCAGAGGATGCACCTTTGTTCCTGACATACAGGAGATTCGTGTCAGGTCAGGCCACACACACACACACACACACACACACACACACATTTCACTCATCTGTTCTCATATGAGGAACAAAGATCATTTAAGAAAAGGTTGTGGTCAAGTTTGTCTTAACATTCATATTTCTTACATCGTATGCAGCCCCATCGTGTCAAAGAAAGGCTACCTGCACTTCCTGGAGCCCCACACCAGCGGCTGGGTGAAGCGTTACGTGGTGGTGCGCCGGCCCTACGTCTACCTGTACCGCAGTGAGAGAGACAGCGTGGAGAGAGCTGTCATCAACCTGTCATCTGCGAAGGTGGAATACAGTGAAGACAAACAGACTTTACTGCGGGTACGACCGAGCTTCAGTTCAATAGTAAAACTGATTTTAGATGAATAAATAGTAACCCACTGAACTGGAATTAACTTTTTTATTTTTATTTCATGTCTCCAGACTCCCAACACGTTTGCTGTGTGCACTGAGCATCGTGGGATACTGCTGCAGGCCACCAATGACAAAGAGATGCATGACTGGCTGTACGCTTTTAACCCTCTGTTAGCCGGCACCATCAGGTGAGTGGTAGGGTAAATCCGATGATTTATGATGAGCCCATTTTAAATATAACTATAACACAAACCCCATAATTTTCTGAAGTTTTCCTACAAAGGAACTGAGATGTTCCTGAAGGTTCTTGGAAAGAATTATGTAGTTTAGTACTAATCAATGAAAACATGAAGTAGTTCCCAAGTAGTAGTCCCAGTATTTCCCAACCTCTTTGGGTTGTGACCCTTTAAAATGAAGTTATATATACCTGTGATCCCTCATCACAGGTTGTTTTAGTGTGAACATGAGCATTTTAACCAAAGAGTTTTTTTTTTTATTAGGTTATTTGATTTTTACAGGCCTGAAAAGGAGAATAAAATCAGAAAAAAATGTTCTTCCCTTGAGGCATCCTGACACCTGAGTTGTGAACTGACGTACCATATTGATAGTATTTTAGGAAAAAAGTCAAATTTGGTCGAATAAGGTGACAAAAATATGTAGTATATAATACACACAATATAATTAGTACCAAATTATAAAGTTCTTTTCAGAGCACTTCCTGGGAAATTATTCAATTATTAGAAAGTTGCAGGACCTGCAACATAAGGCATGACCACAACTGCTCTACAAAAATATTTACATGTTCCTATGTTTTTTGGTCTTACTTCCCTTTTCTTCGATCTCCTCAGGTCAAAGCTCTCCCGAAGAAAGTCGATCCAGTCGGCCCCGTCCGCTCAGAGGATGTGAGAGGTGAACCGACCTGGTGGAAAACGACAAACAAAACAAAACAATACAATCTAAAAGCTCCACTCACCATCCTGCTCTAAAGAGCAATAGACCGTAACTTACAACCATTTAAATAACCTTCTGTATGACGCCCGTCTCAGTCCCTAACATCACTCAGTCGCTCATCCCGAAACAAAACTGTCCTTTCTATGTTTTTGCAGTCGCCACCTCAAAACCCTGCATGGTGTGCTCCCTCCTGACCTTTAGAACTAAACATAAGACAAACTAACCACCCAAACCCGATGATTAACTTTCCTGTGCTGGGCATTGGGGTTAGGTTTGATTAGTTTCATGTAGAAATCTTTCATCCGTGAGGCTACCAGTTCCCTGTAGAAAGTTAGTATGGTCAGTCCCTCCTTCATTTATAATAACTGAAAATAAGTCCCCAGTTTTAAATCAGCCATTCATGTATTTCTAAATAACGCCGTCAGGTGAGGGGGGAAATGAAAACATCATACCAGATGTTTTTCTCTGTAAGTGCAGGGATGATAGCTCCACATGCATCCATCATATACTGTACATTACCTCAGTTTGGATTGGCTTGGTGCTCTACAGCATAGAGTATTTGTTTCACTGCAGAGGTTTCAGATAGCAAACAGATCATTTTAACATTGAAGTAGCATGAAGGATTTGTTAGGACAAAAGGGTAAATTCATGTGTCGTGTCTTTTTTTTTTTTTTTTAACTGGTTCCATGAAAACTGAGCTTGTTGGCTGGACTAAGGTGAAATAATCCATTATCAGGAGAGATAACTCATGTGTCCTTGTTCTTATTATATGCTTCTTTTTCTTTTTTTACATGATAATGTTATTTATTGTTGCTATCACTGTTATATGTGGGACCATTGACCAGTTTTGTTGCATGGCACTTTATTGTCTTTAATGAGTTAATGTATCATTTACTCAGTTATTTTAACCAAAGCTTTATTTTCTTCTCTTTAATTGTTTCATTGTCTACTGTGCAGTTGTGTTAGCAGATTTTTAGGATTTCAAAGAAATATTTCGACATTTTGGGAAGTGGGAAGATTGATACCACTCTGTACGGTAAATATGAAACTAAAGCAAGAAGCTGGTTAGCTCAGCTCAGCTTAAAGACTGGAAACGGGGGTTAGGGTTAGGGTTAGGGCTAGACTGGCTGTGTCCAAAGGTAATATAATCCAGTTATCAGTGCCTCTGAAGCTTGTTTGTTTGATCCAAATAAGATATAACATGTTAGTGGCTGATCTTTATGCTACACTAAACTAATCCAACATTGGTTATATGCATAACCTCCACATGTAACTTTTGACAAGAAAGTAAATTAAGCTTATTTCCCAAAACATTGAACTATTTCTTTAAACTAATTAAACTGACCTAAGATGTTTTATATGATAAATACACCAGGAGGACAACTGTACTGTAGACGAGTAGTTTTACTTTAATCAAATAAGCACTTATTCTGTCTGTTATGGGTCAGCCGCGTTGCTACATTATGTGATTTTACTATTTAAGTTTCGTCTAGTAGCTAAGTGGAAAGTTGTAACTCACCATGGACCTGTAATCTGTTGAAGGCAGTTACTTTGAGTGGGCAAGAGCGTTGTCCATGCACCAGATAGTGCCTCCCTTTCTTCACCTCTTTTTCTCCTTTCACTCATTCATTATTGTTACTGAAGTTAGTTACATGTGTCCGAGATTAAGCTTTTATGTAGAGTAAACGTAGATGCTATGGATCTTTTTTTTATATTGACGATCTATGTTCATGTTTTGGAGAGTGAATATTATCAATGATGCTATTATATTATGTTGGTATAGCCTGTAACAGTACAGTACAGCGTATATCTCATTATCATTGACTGTAAATGTTGCATTTAAAAGCAATCCCCCCCTCTCAGCTTTTGTACTGTAGCTGCTAGATATTTGACAGCCTGATGCTTGTGTCAGAAACCAGTACAGTATGATTAGCTTGGTATTTTATGACTTTTTATGTCCAGGGATGGTTTCTAGTTGCTTTTACCTGCTGCCTGTTATTTTGCACTATATCAAGATGACCCCAAATGTTGGTTTGAAAGCAATATTATTATTGTAAGGAATAATTTAACTAAAAAATACCTTGCCTTTCCTAGAAAGATGGTCTTCTGAAGAACACTTCTTCTGTAAATCTCTATGAAAGACGTGGTCAGCCAACCATTTTGTCTTTCCTCGTTTCATGTCTGACTCATTATGATCAGCTTTTTGTCAAACCTGACTCACAGTCAGTTAGAAAAAAGTATTCAGGACTCTGTATGCCACAGGCCAACCAACCTGTTGAGCTATGGAGCCTAATACTTCAAAAAGTTATACAAAATACAAAGATTGTATTTCACATTTCACTTTAGATTTGTTGCCAGTCGTGGCTCCTGTCATTTTTAAAAGGAAATTCTGTTGGTTAGCAAAGAATTCAACAAGATTACTGTGTATGTTTTGGGTCATCTTGGTATAATCAACTTTGTTTTGTAAAAAGCTAAAAGATATATACTGTATGTTGTCTGCTGGAACAGAAGACAAATTTTATTTATGAAGTTCTGAAGGATGGATTATGTTCTTAAAATATATTGCACTCATGCACAAAGCATCTTTATTCACTATGATTTTGTTTGATGATGTTTTAGGAATGTATGGATAAGACTGGTTTGTGTTTAAAAAATATATTACAGCCCTGTCCTGAAGGAAGAAGATCAGATTCTGAAACTGTGCCATTTTATTATTTTTTTTTTTTTTTGCTCCAGCAATCAAACCACCAACAATGCTGCACCAAACTGCATTGATCTTTTAGTTTAAAACTGGCAGATGACTTGCAATGCTTCCAGCCCTAATAGTTCAAGGGTATCATGTTTAAAGAAAAAAACACTTTGTGAGACAGTTTTAGTGCACCGGCCAATAATTGTTGAAAGGTAAATGAGTTGATTATTTTATATTTGGCCGCTTTTTAACTGTCATAGCTCTGGATCGAAGCATGCAGATCCACTTATCTTCTGCTGTACTCTGTCCCTCTCTCCTGCCTTACTGCTTGCTAATGACAACAGCTCCCCCCCTCTGAAGTGCTGCTTGTAAAGTATTGTCATTCATGATCCTTGTAATGACTAACTGGAAACCTTCCTCTTGGCTCTGTCTTGTATATAAATGGAGATTTTCTGTGTTGGGTCTCATCACACAGATGATATTAACTCTCTCTTCCTCTGTATACCATGATGAATAAGAATAGCTGGCCTGCTGCTTCCTCAAGTGTCACCCAGAGTAAAGAGTGCTGATCAGGGATCAGTTTTGCACATTTCGGCTCAGTGTGGGATGAGGTAGTCATTGTGGACCCGGGTAGATGATTCCAGGTCTGCTCTCTTGCTCTGAGCTGCTTGACAGAAGCAGAAACAGGTCCAAGCCTGTGATGAAGTCTTAATCTTTTGAGTGTTCTGGAGTTCTTTCTCATGTCTGTGGACACGTAACAAAAGTTGTCAAGAAAAAAAACAAGGCGAATAAATAAATGAGTGTTTAAACTTATGCAACATCTTAGTCTGATGTGTTTTATTGTTGCCTTTATCACCTTTGGTAGTTATGTCCAGTTGCTTCACACAAAACCTCATGTTATGATAGCTGGACGAGTACATGTTTGAATTTCTCAAGTTTTCAGCACTATTGTGCACAATTTTGATCATCTTGTAGCACTAATGTTTGATTATATTGTTCCAATGACTCACCAAACTGCAGACATACCTTGACATCTACAAGAAAAAAGCTATAATACAGGCTGTCACATTTCTAGCGAAATTAATCATAACAATACAATTATATTGTCCACAATAAAAAGTTTAAACTGCCTTATTAAGTAAGCTGTCAAATTTCATTTTTCATATTTGTTTGACAGCTCTGTACAATATGAAGAATAGGTTGACTTCTATAACAGAATTATGCCAATCAGATATTGAATTTCTAAATGCAGTACTGATTCTGCTTTCATTCCTCCCTTTCAGTGAGAAAACATGACTGTACATTAACAACTGGTAGACTTTCCCTCAATGTATATCTATTTAAGTAGCAGTTAACTTAAAAGATCTTTAAATCTTAATTATCTTAATTAAATCTTAAGTAAGAATGAATAAAGTAAAAGTCTTTTGTCACAGGTATAGGCAGACAAACCTGGTCATGTTTTCATCCTGCATTGGTGCAACTACTTCTGTGCAGCATATTATATTTCTTGGTTGACACGTGATAATGTCCACAGTTTGTACTTTTGCTCAGGGTAAACACATGTGCATCATGTCTGTGTGAGACTGTCCTGTGTCTGGGCAGGCCTCCATTATTGATTATGCACTCACCATGTGCCCAGCTGCAACAAGACCAGTCAGACTAATCCGCTAATAACAGGCAGAAATACTGGGCTCAACACAAAGGCCCTGGACTAGAGTGAGGGGCAGCTGCCTCCCATCAGGCACTGAGGTTACAGCAGACTTGATGAACCTTAAGTGTTGTAGAATAACTGAAGGTCTTTTCTATGTTATGAATGTTCAATATTTAACCATGCATTGTGTTTCTATTTCCATATCTCTGTCTTCCTGTCAACCTGCCCTCACTATGTTTGTACTGTAGGTGCACAGTAGAAAGCCAAACACAGAGGTTTGAAGACAGCTCTGTATTAGACTATTAGACAAAAAGAGTTATAAAAACCAAACCTGTCAAATTAGCTGGATTGTCTCTTGTGCAAAGAAACAAAAAGATCAACATTAAAAAATACATCACAGTAATTACTTTAGCGTACACATACTTCACAATCATAAAGGTAAAAAAAGAGTAATACAGTAAAAATAAATATAGGAAGAGTTAGCCCTATGTTGTGGGGAAATTGCTGAAGTCAATGGTCAATGGTGAGGTCAGGAGGGAAGAAAGTGTTCAGGAGCCTCTGATGTCTTATGCTGTAATATTTATTGACGCTTGGCCAAGGAGAAATAGAGACACTGTCAAAGTACATCAAAAGTGCCTGAGTCGGTCTCACATTCTGCCCAACTCATGCTGGTGGTCAGACTTTAAACCCCTACAGATAACACCACAAATACAATACGCCCAGAATTAGTCAAAGAGAATGTATTTACCCATGTTAGTGTTACTGTCAGCACATTCTAGGCTGGAGACTGTTGTCTGCTTATGTTAAAGAAACGTCAACGGCAAGCTATCTATTGTAGGAAGGCAACATTAGGTCCCTTCGACCCTGGCCACCACAGTGTTGAGATAGGCTGGCACCTGCTGTTCTCAAGCAAAGCCAAACAACTACTACTGCTGAGGACCTCAAGGCCCACACGTGACCCTATGTAACCAAAAGACAGAAAATTCAATAACAGTAATAACAGTAAATTATATAGCCTCACATATTAGTCTCAGATAACTAGGCTAGCTGCTAGGCAAGCTAGCAGTATATTAAGAAAACTGTATCAACAAATCACAAATAAACAAAACAACAAAACAGTTCAAATTAAACAAGTACAAAAAGATAATGCTTCAACATTTAGGCAGTAAATACAAGACTTGTGCCAATATTTGCTTAGTCACAGATCTGACAAAATGGTGGATGTGACGTTAGCGTAACTGCTATGGAACTGTGCCAGTGGTGGTAGCTATAGCAACAGAATGTTCAACTGAAATTGACCGTTGGTCGACATTTTTAGCGTGGTTCACCACCGAAAAAGTAAAAGTAAAAGTCAAATACAGTTAAAGTAAATATAGGAGGAGTTAGCCCAACAGTACATTACCAGTCAGCATATAATGTATTAGTAACATACATTAGCCTTAGATAGCAAACCTAGCTGCTAGCTTGGCTAGCAGTATATTAAGAAAACTATATCAACAAATCACAAATAAACAAAACAACAAAACAGTTAAAATTAAACGAGTACAAAAAGATAATGCTTCAACATTTGGGCAGTAGATACAAAATTTGTGCCAATATTTGCTTAGTCACAGATCTGACAAAATGGTGGATGTAACAACAGTTAGCTTAACTGCTATGGAACTGTGCCAGTGGAGGTCGCTATAGCAACATAATGTTCAACTGTAACCAACTGTTGTTGGCAGAAGAATTAAATGAAAAATGTCTGTGCCACAAAAATCAATATTTACTGCATTACTTCATCTATGCTAAAGGAAGTCGTGGTCAAGCAGCTGTAAATGTGGCTGTCATCTTGTGTCATACGTGTGAAAACACCTAATACACACACACACACACACACACACACACACACACACACACACACACACACACACACACCCACCTGACCACGTGAGGAGGAGGTGTTCAAGTACACACACACACTCCTGCCCCACCAGCCTACTGTATGTAGTCTCCTATACATTCACAGAGCTATTGTTCTATATTTCCAGGTGCAGGTCACTCTATCCCACCTCTTTAATTATGCACACTAAGAAGGACCCCCATCTGAGGTTTTTGATCCAGGTGATGCTGCTCCTTGGTCTTACTGTGTATTGGCTGCTCCAGAGTAAAGAGGCAACAGCTTCAGATCAGGGCTCCATTTCTTAATATATGTATCTTTCCTAGTTATTATTGTATTTTTCTATATTTTTTTGAAGCCTTCTAGCATTCATCCTCTCGTGTTGTCTGTGATTCCACAATTTCTGGACCATATTGTAAGTACTGCATGAATTCTGTATGCATTTGGGTTTAGATGACTGGCAACTCTGACGTTTGAATGAAAAATTAGGACATCTAGAACTAAAGGGGGAAATGTTGATGTTTTAGCATGTGACAAAACAACATTTTGAATTTATGCTGAGCTATTTGATGATTTAAACTTTTGTTTTCTTTCTTTCTTTCCTTTTTTTTTTTTTTTTTTAAGTCAAAACACACATAATTATGTCATTTGTATTTTGGCATTGGCAGTGACATTGTGAGTTAGTTTTTCTTTAATCAGGAAAGCCTCATTGAGAAAATAAATAATCTGGTCTTCAAGAGTGCCCTGGCTAAAATGGGCAGTAACAGGAATAAGTTACAGACAAACAACGTAAGACAAATAATATTTTAACTGTACAGACAGTATATTGCAAATGGTAGGTGGCATGAAAAAATTAGATTGGTAAATGCACTAAATAAAATGCATTTGGCATATAAAAACATGTTGCCCAGCAAGAGATAAAATAAAAATAACAAATATTAGATGACAAGTGCACTTAACATAAAAGATTTTTAAATGGTGGTAATGTGCATAAAGCTTCACAAAGCCACCTCGAACATCCAACTTTTTACGCTGTGGTATTAATTGGAAGAAACATTGTGATTGTCCGTGTAGTATAAAGGCTATTGTATGGCACAGAGCTTGTGAATCAGTAAGGTTATCTGAAGCAGGATATCATGTCACTCCAAACTCCAAACACGCTTTCTCCTGCACTCTGTGTGGGCTACACTACTTTCATTAACCAGGGTCCTATTTCACCACTTCTTGTTTTTGTTCCAACTACTACAAGATGTGGCCTTTGTTCTTTATATTGAGCATCAAGGGAGTCTCAGTCTCTTAGAAGATCACTTACTATCGTTACTACTAACGGCTGTGTGATGCTCTGTGTCATATTTCTCTCCTGGATGGTTCCTCCTTTGCTCACTTTATCTAATTGCTGTTGTTTATTTTCTGTTATTCTTGTTGTCATTTTCAGAAAAAAAGAAGCTCCTGCTGCTGCGAAACCCCCGACTGTGAATGAGCAAGGCCAACATGGAGAACGGCAAGGTGATCAATCATCAGTGCAGGGACTGAATTAACAGTAGGGCACTTTAACCTGTCACACGCAGATGTAACTAACAACATCAGTAATTGCTGGAAAGGAGCGATTATTAATATTACCAGCTACATCTGTGCTCTTCCTGCTATGACAAGTCAAAATTATCCTCTGCAGGGCTGAAATTTATTCAGGGAAGCATGACAGTGTCTTTGAGTAATACATGATTGTCTACCGAACTGTTTGCGCACTGTAGAGAGCTAAAAAAAGACCCATTTACATCAAAACGATCAGAAAAAAAATGCCATATAATTAAAGGTTTTGCCATGAAATATGATGGTGTTTTTTTTTACAGTAAAAAAGTGTCAGCTGTAATTGGCAGAATCTTACCGTAATCAATACAGTATTACTTACGGCAAAAGGATATTAGTACTGTCGAAGGTTGATGTTTTATTCCATATTTTACCGTATAAATCCAAGTTTTTTTTTCCATCAAAAGAAATGTTGTTTTACCATATAATTGACATGAAAATACCATATGAATGCCGTATAAAATAAGGTTTTGCAATGAAATATGTGTTACTGGATAAGTGGGAAAAATGTTGAACTGTCCCTTTAACCATGGCTCACCCCTGCTGTGTGTGTGTGTGTCCCCAGCAGCCAGTGAAGGAGGTGCTCCCCCTGCCTCGCCACCCTTCTCCACTTCCTGTGACCTCTCCCTCTCTGACCCCTGCTGCCACTTCAAAGAAACACACCCCAGGCTCCATCCAGCACGTACAGGTGGCCTCCTCAGGTGATTACTGGGGATTACATATTTGCATTTCACCGTGTACATTAACATATTATTTATTAATGTGACTACAATGGGTTTTACCAAATTTTACACTTAACTGGCACTTGAAAAAAAGAAAGAATGAAAATAAATACCGATTAGTTAACTGAACTTTGGCCTCGTTTGTTTACAGTGGTGACATCTTTCAACCATCTGAAGCCTCCAGAGAGGGATCTCACCCCTATGTCTCAAATGAAGTCTCTGAAGTCTCTGAGGCAGGCTGGCTTCACTGCGGTCTTCACCGGACAAACGGTGAGCCTGAGACAAACATAAACCCTATATAAAGTGCCAAAAAATAACATAAAAGGTGGCTGATATATGCCTTCAGGATGAATGGGGATAATTAACAAGGTGTAAAGTGTGCTGTACATGAGTAAAGAAAAAGCACATAATAATATGGTCTTATGGTCATAATCTTCACAGGTTTTAAAGGCCCTGTGCACCCATGCAGGTATTTTCAATTATTCCAGCTAATTAACCTTTTGCTAAGATAAGCACCGCCCCCATGGTCAAGCTAATTAATGCTAACTGTGAGTTTGCTAAAACTTATTTTAAGATGAGAACCTAGTAAAAGCTTCCATACCCATACACACACACACACACCATGCTTTGCCTCGTTAGGATTGGTAAACTATGATTGGACAATCACTGTTCCAGGGAGAGGTTTAGTGAATAATTAATAAAGCCTCTGCTTGTTTTGTAGTATGCTAAGGTTACCAAAAGAATAACAAGGTGCATCAAAGCTAACAGGACAAAGTCATTCAAGTGTTTATGGCCTCCAGTTTTATTTTTAGTATACAGTAATTCATTTATCATGACCTTTTTGTACCCACCCCACCTGAAATAAAAAATGTGTAAAGACTATCAGAAAATAGACGTTGTTTGTGTGATAGTATAATAGTAATGTTATTCTCTGGCTCCAGTTTATCAGTCACTATCTGTTATACATTGCTAAACGCTGACAGAAGCTTGACAGTGAGGAGTTGTTGGAGGAGGTACCAATCGTCGATGTGATCCTGGCTGACGTCGACTCCTTGGTGCCCACACACGATGAAGCTGGCCGCCCAATAGCAGAGTGGAAACGACAGGTGATGGTGCGTCAGCTCCAGGTCAGGCTGCAGGATGAGGAGGAACAGAGGAGACAGGTACTCCTCTTTGCTATTGTCCTGTATGGGCCTGTCATATTTGATGGAGAGCAGGGAAAGAGTGCTTATAAAGTAGTTGATCTTGAAGGAACAAACGAAAATGCTCTGATGCTATCAAATATATTAAGCCACAAAAGACACAAGATAATTATAGTCACTCAATTTTTGCCTCAAGTCCTGACAAAAATGTAGAAAAATGTGCATTTTGTACTGAGTCAAAACAAAAAAAGGAAGGGAAAGTGAGGGAAATAAAGGAGTAAAGTCTGACTCATGAACAAATACTTCATTTCAAAAGTATATATACTGTCTATGTTTTGTTCTTTTTTATGAAAAGATGATTTTCAAAGATGATTTTTTTGAGGTAATAGTTTGACAGTTTAAGAAATAGAGTTAGTATTAGATGAAAAGATTAATACTATTTTCATGTTTGTTTAATATGAAGCTCCAGCCAGAAGCCAGTTAGCTTAGCTTAGCATAAAGACTGTAAATGGGGGGAAACAGCTAGCTTCACTCTGTCAAAAACTAACTAGGAGCACCTCTTTAATTAGCAAGTTATGTCTAGTTTGTCACATGGTGGGGCTTATATACCCTACCTACATAAGTATTGCTGGGAACAGTAATTTCCAGTCTCACGATGGTGAGCAAGAAAGAAGTCCAGCACATAGCACATTGTAACACAGCAACATGTCTTCTCATCTAAGTCTTGGTCCATTTCTGAATTAATTAATAATTCCTAAAATCTCTTTGTTCCCCCTAACAGGACATGCCTAATGGCCACACTCCAGTGGATGGCTGGACATACTCTCAAACCCACAATGCAGTCTTGGGGCCCTTTGGTGAGCTCCTAACAGAGGATGACCTGGTGTATCTGCAGCAGCAGATCGAGACAGTTTCACTGCAGAAGCGTTGCCAGGCTTATGAGCTGGAGCTGACCAGGCTGACAGAGGAGTTGAGGTCGATTTTACCTGATCCAGTTGTAAACATCTCCCTTAACAAAGAGGTCCTACAACAGATGGACGCAGAGGGGAAAACGAAACAGACTTTGCCAGTGTGGTGCTGTCGTGTCTCAGAGATTGTCAAGAGTATGTCACTGCTGGTGGCTAATCTGACTCAAACCACAGGAGAAAGGGGTGAGAGGAGGGAAGTAGAAGGCATGATGGAGGAGATGGAGGGTTTGCAGGGGGTAAGAGGTCATTTAAAGGTTGATTTAGGCCAGAGGATGGCGCAACAGGGCCAAGAGACAGCGCCAACACATGGTGAGACATCTAGTGGACGTAGGATTCCTCATATAGGGATGGCGTCAACTTTTAGCCATCGACTGGAGAATAACAGCTACAGCAGAGCTCAGAGGGAAAGGGTGGAGAGGGAGATCCAACAGTCTGGGGTGTCTGTAAGAGACCTCAGATCCAACTTTGAAGGTCAGATTGGTGGGATTTATCCCTTTGCTGGGGTTGTGAAAGGAGGTCAGGTAGTTTTTGGAAACTCAGGGGGAAACAACCATAATACCAAGATAGGCCTCAGCTGTGTGGTGAGCCACTGTGATCCTCCTAAAAAACTTGTTCCTGTGTTGGAGACTACCAGCTTAAGGAAAGAGCGTATAGTCGTGCTTTTCTTGAGTCACTGGAAGAAATCTGCATATGCTATTTCAGTGAGAGCAGCAAGGCAGAGCCAGGGACAGGAAGCAGTGTCAAGGAGAGTGACAGGAGAATCGCCCCCACAGAAAATCACCTCCATGTTTCAATTCTGCCAACAACGAGGCGCTGTGGACAAGATGCTTAACTCCTGGAGGAATAAACTAGAACTCAAAGAAGTGCAAATGTCCTGTTTGTCCTCTTCTAACTGCTCACAAAATCCACCATCTCGAGAAACCTACTCCCCAGAGCAATTCCTGCCAGACGTGGATGGTGTTCCAGTGAGCCACGATAGCTTGACCCTCGACCTCTTCATGCTGGGATATTTCCACATCTTAGAGCAGGAGTTGTCACCCGAGGAGAGGAAAATGAGGCACCTCCTTTGCTTCGAAGTCTTTGACCATGTTGGTAGTTTCCCCTGGGAGATGGTGAAGGACTTCCACAAGGCTGTTCTTCAGGAGATCCAGGCTGGGAAGCGACAGTGGAGCGACGGCTTCGAAGACATCAAAGTTCGCTTCTTTGGGGATTCGAGACCATGCCACTGTCCGTCACCATCACCATCATCACTGTTGTTGTCAGATTCCAGACTTGTACCAAAAGTTATAGTTCAAACTGCTACTCCAGATGAGTGTTGTAGTGACACAGACTTCTCGTGTTTTAACAATGAAGACATTTGTAAATACATCGACCGCAGCTTTGCTTTCTGGAAAGAGAAGGAGGCAGAGCTGTTTGATTTTGAGCATTAGTATTCAGGTTAAATTTGCCATTTTTGCACAAAATGGTGACATGTTGGTGTGTTTATTTTGACTAACTGACACGAGCTGAATAAAATTCTGTTGATAATGCATTATTGATGCATTATTATTGCAAACTTAATTGATGATTACAGTTAGTTCATTTACATTCCAGTCAATCACAATCACTGACACACAAAAGCATTGAAAAATATTCATCCAATCTTTCTTTATACACATAATTATTACTATGATTCCATTCAAAAATTTGTTTTCTGACAGCAGGATAGTAAACAGGATTATTAAATTCTTATAATTTATTGCCACTTAAAGGGTTACTCTGCAACACTCCATGTGTCAAAGTCACCGTGGTATTGTTGTTCTGCCTTTGAGTCAGCAGCAGAGGTAGTTACACAGGTGAAATATTGCTCCCAACCTTGGGGTCAGACCCCCCAACGGGCCACAAGACAAATATGAAGGTTCATGAGATGAATAATGGGGTAAGGAAATAAGAAAAAAAACTTCTAACAAGGCGCCACAACCAAGACAGACAGAAACACAGGAGGAGGGGAATGACAGGAAAAAACACTGTCTAGAGAAGAGGCAAACAGAGGCTCCTGAGCCCAGTTACATTGCCTACTTGCCCAGCTCCTGTTCTGGCATGACACCGGCTCAGTTACCTGTCAGCATATGCATGCGTTGAAGATTGCAACTAAACAAATACTCTCCCACGTCTCACCCTCTCCTTCCAAGCATGTGGGAAAAGCTCTGGCTGCCAAATTAACAATGAAACAAAAAGCCATATCTAGATCAATGTTTGGTTTGTCTGCTCAGGGCTACTGTAGAAAAATGGTGGTTCAACATGGTGGACTCGCTCTCACTGAAATTATAAAGGGCAGCAAAAACAAAACAATTCTTATACTCGGGTTATTATACACTAATGAAAATGAATATTGTTTTCCATTACTGCAGAGAAATACTCCTAAATCTTACACACTGGACCTTTAACAAAAGGCTTTCCAAATTTTATGGGGGGGAAGAAGATAAGATGGAAGAAGAGCATTATTAATAGGAATTATTACTGAAATTTAGCCATGCCTATGTCCAGTAGCAATGTCCAGTATGGTTTTGAGGCACATAAATATAGTGGATTAAAAAGTATAATATCTATTGGGTGACGTAGAAGTAGAAAGGATTAACACTTCCTTTGACCTTATGAAGTCTACTGTCACTGTAATCGACCAAACTTTTATTCATCTTTATGTAACAGTGCATGCATATATAACGTTATATCTGAGGCTTAGTTCTGTTTCAGGTCCAATAGAAAGGTGACGGACTGAAATAGGTGAGGTCGCGCATGCGCACAAGCCCCATAAATTGACAGGAGGATGCTGAGCTGCATTCCCATCATTCTGTGAGGAGAGGAGGAACCCCTGCGCACCCACAACGGAGAGGAGACGCCGAGCGATAAGAAACATAGAAAATAATCCAAGTTGAGCTCTTTTATCTGCCAACATGTCAGCTGGAGGAGATTTGGGGAACCCCCTGAGGAAATTTAAACTCGTCTTTTTGGGAGAGCAGAGCGGTGAGTCAGGTTTGGTGTTATCCTCCCCTAATGCCAAACATGCGTATATGTTGAAGGCCATGTATGTAATCCTTGTTGATTTTGAAAGTTTTAGCTGAATCTAAATGATGTGTTTGCTGGTTTTGGTTGATTTGACGCCCCATGTACCTTTTGGCACAATCTGACTGTAGAAAATTTGATTAACCGAGGAAAAGAAAAAAGAGAAAGGAGGGTAAAAAAAACCCCGCATGAATATAAACTGCACCCCTGGATTGAATATAACCATTATGATGACTGAAAAATAAATGTACTGTATGTCCTTGAGGATTGTTTAGTTGTCGCAAAATGCCATAATTCGCATCATAGCAGGCGATATGTATTCGGATGTTTTGATGTGGTGCAGTGACCGACAAATATGCTCAGCTGTTTTCAGATTATTTCACCCACATCCCTTATTTAACATTAACAACCATTTTTTCCATTGAATGACAGTGTCTAATATTTTCTCCATCACTCGTGTGTGTGTGTGTGTTTTTTTCTAATAGAGAAGATAATAAACAGTCCCCCATGTGTCAGTTCGGGACACACCCTAGGCTGGCGATGTCTGTAGCATCTCTAAACCTCGCAGTCTCCGGTTCGGTCCTATAAATAATCAAATAAAAACAGGTTTGACAGCGCCACAACATTATACTATTTATTCAATAATCCATCTATTCGTGGTGGGGATGACTGTGTGTGTGTGATTTGATGTGATGTGCACAGATTCGGGAGGTGCTGATCGATAATGGTTTAGCGCTGTGAAGCTGCTTGAATACGTGTTCAGACATCAGACATCCAGAGTGGCATCACAGGAGCACATATCCCATAGAATAAGACACATAATCAGGCCTAAGCTTGAACAGTGTTTGTGTCTTACATTATGATGCTTCAATGTGAGTGTGTGTGTGAGTGCTGCATGTCTATGAGAAGGTTGTGTGTCGACTACAAGCCTCCCTGTGTGTGTTTGTGTGGCCTGTACTGCAATGTTGCTGTCCACGGTGCTGGATAGAGGCCTGGTGTGGCCACTGCCCATCGCTGGCTTCAAAACTACTGCTGTCTGCATAGAGGACTGTGCATGAGAGCCAGGGGCCTGCTGGAAAAGTCCTGTCCTCACTCATGTGTGGATCTGATGTAAAATGGTGCTAAAGATGGTGCCGGGTGGGATGTAAATACAAAAAAAATCGAGCTCACTAGGCTCACCTTGATCCTCTGAGAAGTCACCATCCAGCTTATGAACGCTGATAAATATCTAATGTGTTTTCTATCTTAAGGGTGGCTGGATCATTTTTGGACACAGTTATAACATTTATTTTTTTATTTTTTAAGCGATCGGTCAGCTGGTCGACAGAAAATGAACAGACGATTATTTTGTTAAATCATAATTTATTGATGTTTATATTTATAGGGGACAAGTACGTATAGCATGGATCAGTGCCACACACCACAGCATTTAAACCCTAAGCTGGTTCCCAAGATGGACCTTTATATAAGTACACATAATTTAACAAGAAAATATATACAAAACACATGACTGATTAATCACTCAAATCATTAAATTAAGCAGACCTGTCAAATATTTGGAGGGTGCAGCTTCTCCAATTAAAGGATTTGCTTCTTTTCTCTGTTCTGTATCACTGTAAACTTGATATCTTTTGGATTTTTTTCAGTGTTGATCAGACAACACGAGACATTTGAAGTCATCACCTTGGAGTTGCAGGACACGACTTGCAACAGACATTTGGCCCTTTTGACATGTCATCGACTAAATGATTAATCGACTAAGTTAATAATAAGTAATAAAAATGATTTTAGTTTTAGCCCCAACAGAGAATTAAGTGTCAAACTCATGTACAGCTCTAGCAGATTAACATTTTGACTCTCTTTTCTTTCTTATTTGTCAAATGTTGTCTTGTGAGCACAGTTGTAGAGGCTGTATTGAATTATCAGGGAGATTTTGTTCTCACATACTTCAGGTGACTTTTACTCTTCATGTCATAATCTAATATTGAAAATGTAGAGATATCCAACTCATTTTTAATTGTTGAGTTAAGTGTTTAATTGGTTTGCTCGTGATGGTTACAGTGGCAGTGCTTGAATGTTGGTCAGTGGACACCCATTTTTATATTATTATGTCAAATCTATTCAAGGGATTGTGTATTCATGTGTTTGGAGGTTCTTTGTGATGTGAATTAAAAATCCACTTCTTGTTCTTTGTTCTTCCAGTGGGGAAAACATCTCTCATCACTAGATTCATGTATGACAGCTTCGACAACACATATCAGGTGAGACCAGAACCATAAAGATCAGAAAACATTTAAACTTATTTAGAACAACTGAATAAATGATACGATGTTCTCTTTGTATAAACTCTATTACAGCTTGTCTTTTGGTCAAAGGCATATTATATTCACAATTTCTCTACCAATTGTCCTACAATGTCAGATTTGAACAAATGGAATAATGAGACTAATCACACTGTAGATCTACAACATATTAAGCCTCCTGTGGTATAATAGTGACTGATTAACAACTGAATAATATAATTCATTCCTAAAATAAAAGCTTTTTGCCAGAAAATGCCCACTTGATATACAAATTACCATCAGGTTAATAAAATATGTCCAAATTTGAATGTTGTCAGTGTAATTATCTAATACAATACAATATGTTACTATCTACAAATGATTCTTTCCATTGTAGAAGTTAGGTACATAACAAGTCTGAATGATTGAGCCCAGAGGGCAATACAAATGAAATTAGTTTTTCAGTCTGATTCAATTTTCGGTGCTTATGGGCTCTTTTTTTTTTTCTTAACAGCTTTTTGTATTTTCCTTAATTTAAACAGCGGTCAATTTGCCAGGAACAACAGATGGCGCAGGCAGACAGTTAGCCTTTAAAGTCTGGGTAACACTGATGATGTTTTCCCTCTCTTTTGTTCTTTCTCCACCTCAGGCGACCATTGGAATAGACTTCCTATCAAAGACAATGTACCTGGAAGACCGAACAGTAGGAAGCCTTGATTGTCATTTTTAAATGTGCATGTAGACACACATGTAAAGATGAATTCATGTATTTATACTTATACTATATGTCATTTTAGCCAGTCCCGAGTAAGAAATGTCCCAATATCCACTCTGTTTTCAGTAATCCATGATTTGATTTGCTTAATTACTGCTCTCTTCACAGAGTAACATGATTATCCTAAGGTTATTTCTGGTAGTAATAGCTTTGGTGCTTTAGCTTTTCTATCCTTAAGAAGTCAAAGCCTTCTCATGGATCATCTACTTTAGCTAGTATTAATACTATTTCTTTGTCAGGATATTATGCCCCTGTCAGCCTGTACACAAGCTGATACTGCTTATCCCGTTGGATGTGTACTTATAAGGCCCTTACATCTGTATAGTCTGCTTGTAGTGTGATTAATGTTGAAACAGCTGTTTATGTGCGTATGAATGCAGGTAAGGCTGCAGCTGTGGGATACTGCTGGACAGGAGCGTTTCAGGAGCCTCATTCCCAGCTACATACGAGACTCTACAGTCGCTGTGGTCGTCTATGATATTACAAGTGAGCAGCAACCTGCTAATTTCACTGAAAGGACTAATTGTGCATGGGTTTTAACACAAAGAGACTGGATCTAAAGTTGTTCCTGGTCTCTCTAGATGTTAACTCATTCCAGCAGACCTGCAAATGGATTGATGATGTCAGGACAGAGAGAGGAAGTGATGTCATCATTATGCTTGTCGGCAACAAAACAGATCTGGAAGAGAAGAGGTGAGCACATCAGATAGAGCTCGTAATCGTCTGTATAATTTAGCTGCAGAAGTCTTTGAGATGAAGATATTTGTTACGCGAAAGCGTCAACATCTTAGTACTGAATAAATTAGCTGTCGTGATGCTGAAGTCTGGCCTGATTTTTCCCTGCAGGCAAATCATGATCGAGGAAGGAGAGCAGAGAGCCAAAGAGCTGAACGTCATGTTCATCGAGACTAGTGCCAAGACAGGCTGCAATGTCAAACAGGTGATCCCTGCAGTTTCACCATATTTCACAGTATTTTCAGCGTCAGTTGCTCTCAGCTTCTCTGCCGCTCCTGTGTCCCTCCAAGGAGATCGAGTCACCAACGTGAATGAATAAAATCGTGTAAATGTGTAAATATGAGGAGGAATGTGGATGATAGGGTGCACATCAAACTCGAGTGTGTGTAGGATGAAAGAAGCAAAAACACACTGAATATTGTAAGCTCATTTATTAATGTACTTTACTTGTACTTTACATAATATTTCTATTTCATGTCACTTTATACTAATACTCCACTACAATTCAGAGGGATATATTACTATACACTTTTAAATCCAGCTATACTTACTAATTATTTTATAAATTCATATTTTACATGGAAAACATACATACATTTATAAATATGATCAATTGTCAGACATAAAACTTCTCAACAGTATATAAAATAATTTGAATTAGCTCAGCGTCGACCAACCACAACAGTAGAATGCTACTTGCATACTAATGCATCAACAAAAATAATCTAATAATATTTAATAGTATAGTACACTAAGCTGTTACTTTTGTTATTTTAAGTACCTTTTTCAGATCTCTACTCGTTAAATTCAGGGCTTTTTATTTGTAATGGAGTATTTTTACAGTCCTCTCTGTACATCTTTTCTAGTTCCTTGATCACTAACGCTCCCTTGTCTCCTCTCCTCTCTCCCTTCCTCCTTCCTTTTCTCTCCTCCTAGCTGTTTCGTCGGGTTGCAGCAGCCCTACCTGGAATGGAAAGCTTGGACGACGCAAATCCCGAAGGCAGTATCCTTTACAGCCGCTGTGACTCACTGTGCCGACAGCCAAACAGCCAAGAAATAGGCAGCTTATTTTTAATCTCTTAGTGGTTGTTTGGCGCAAGTACAAACAGACCGCCCAGCCTACTGTCTATACTGAGGCATCAGCCATTAAATCTTTTTTTTTTTTTTTGCTTAATAGAGTGGAAATGCACAGAGCCAGGAAGATAATGTGGATGTGCTGGTATAGCACCACGTAGTGGTTGTCTAGGAAGTGACACACACTGAGGACGTGTGATGGAGGATGGATGTTAAAAGAAGGTGATTGAAAAGAGAGATACTGAACAATAAATGTGAATTAATTCATTAAAAAATCAGCTAGCATTTGATTACAGCATTAAAATTCCAGTGTTAGTACATACTTACATACTTACTTACTTACCTTTAGTAAAATACTTACTGGGCACCAGAACGGTACAAGGGAATAACACTGTGTTTAAAAGGGACCTGACATAAATTGTTTTTTTTAAATCACTGTATCTATTCAATAGTTAAGGATTAAAGTAATATTCTTATGAGGTAACACTTTTTAAAAATGGAATACACTATTATCATTATTATTATTATTATTATTATTATTATAAATATTTTGAGCATTATTGTCGATTACCAACAAAACATTAGGCTAAACTTTGGCTATGAAAGAGTTTGATGATGATTTTAAAACAATTATAAAATGCTGCAGTAATTCAGTGTCAGATCATCTGACGATCGAGTCTTCTGTTAAAGGAAAACCTGTTTGTCCTGTCATATCATCGTATTATTGGGAAACACCACTGATTTTACACATCAAAGTCTGTTTACAGAGTCAGTTGGAGCTTTGAAAATGAAAATGAATGAAGTTAGAAAGAAATGAGCGTAGCTGATCTCTGCAGCTCACTGCTCATCTCTGCTTAAGGTTGCTAAAACATATGAAATAATGAAATACTCTTTTTAAGGAGCTCAGAACATCCGTGGCTGTGAAGTCACGCCTATGCAAAAGTGCCAAAAACTGTAGCTCCTCAAACGGCCACTTGAGGCTGGCTACAGAACGAGCCAAAGCTTACACCGTCACCTGCAGGCTGTAATCAAAGCATTACCCATTTACAGTGGTGGAAAGTAACTAAGTACATTTACTCAACTTAAGTACAATTTTGTGGTACTTGTACTTCTGTATCCTGCTACTTCATACTTCTATTCCACTACATTTGGAGGCTAATATTGTACTCCACTACATTTGATAAGTTTAGTTACAAGTTACTTTGCAGATTCAGATTAATAAACTAATAAATTAGGATGTCATATCATAGATTAAGATAAAACTTTGACCCCCACAGGGACTTCATTCTGCAGATAAAGTATATAAAGTAGTTTCAGTTAGCTCCACCTTTACCAGCTGCAACATTAATGCATAAGTGATATAATAATGTTTATATAATGTTTTAATAATGTGACTTTTTCTCTCACCCACCTGACTTTTCCTTAACTGGGTGATTCCCAGTGATCGACATCAAGCTGGACAAACCGGCAGAGCCTACTGTCCCCGAGGGCGGGTGCTCATGTTAATGCAGAGCTGAAATCGGACAGCTCCCTTCACACCATAGGCTTGTTGTGTTGCTTACTGGTTAGCTTCCAGTTGACTTCTCTAATTGGATATAGGATATGCGGGCCTTGTATCTGATTGGACAAATCAAATGTTATCTTTCAGTCTTGTTCAGTTGTAAAATATTGTATACTTTGTCAATATGTAAGTGACTGGAGGAGAAAAGGGAAAAAAAATAAACAAAAAACAAATGTTGAAATGAAAATGAACAAAAAAAAAAACAGTTTTGGAAAAATGAAAAAGGAGAAAAATGGGACAACCAACGGAGTTCTTTTCGCTGTTATGTTTTGTATTTTTTATATATAAAAAAGGAAAGCACCAAAAATGATGCCTAAACATAGAAGGAGAAATAGTGGGGGGCGTCGGCCATTTTTCTAGATGGCCGAACACGTCTGAATGTCTGCAGCACGCATGCACGCTGATCTGATCTTTGACCTTTGACCTTTGACCTTTGGCCTGCCCTCCAAGGTCTCCGCACTCTGGAGGGAGGTCGACTATCTTAGAATGTTTTATAGCATCTCTCTCTCTTTCTCTCTCTATAGCATCTCATGACAAAATGTATCTCATTTGATATTCCCACAATGAATCAACTTCCAGTAGGTTCACCTAACAGTAGCTGTGAAAATGTGGCACTCTCTCTATGGGTTTAACTTTTATAGAACAAAATGTACTGTGGTTAAAAAAGAAAACATCAAAAAAAAAAAAAAGAAGTAATAAAAAGACAACTTACTATCACAACTCCCTCCTCCCGCCAACCACTCCTCTCCTTTACCTCCTCCTCTCTAACCCCCTCTTCCTCTCCTGTCTCCCCATCCCTCCATCCCGGTAATACACATATAACGATCCACTGTAATGCACTGCACTGTATATAATAATGTAATATGTATGTTGTGAACGTCCCTCTGTAGAAGTGGTCCTTGTTCACCAGTATGAATAATGTAATAATGTTTAATGATTAATAAATTACAGATTAAAGGGCTTCACTCTCCTAACCATCAACATTTACCTGGTAGCAAAATGGTCTACTCTATTTATCTTGGACTTTATTTACGGTTTTACTGATTTACACAGAGTTTTACATCCATTTGGCATTTACAGAGATCATAATGGAAAAAGAAGAAGGCAGTTTTGATAAGATTGAGCAGGTATTCATGTGTCATCACCAGAAACAGAACAAAAGATTAAAGATATAGAATGTTAGCATAGCATGTAATTTACATTGTACTGCTAAATGAGAAATGATTAAAGAGGCTAACTCTTTTTAGGACTGGAATTTTGATATAATCTGAGAGACAATATAGGCTATAATTATCTATTTTATACATTATCTCATTTCACAAACATATATGTTAGCTAACATAAGTAAAATAAAGGGTAACGCAGACATCGCCCTGCTCTACTGACTTACCAGTCTTACCACAACTTGCCCTTTTTACATTTTTGTACAGATTAAACAAACTACATACTTTAACATGCTTAGTGAAATTTAGAGGGCCTGGTTGGGTGGCTGGTTGTTTTTCACTGTTTCTAGTCTTTATGTTAAGTAAAGTTAACCGTCTCTTGGCAAGTGAATAAGAAAATAATCCAATAATGCTAAAATGCTGAATATTCCTTTAACCTTAATTAAAGGTAGCAAATTTGATAGCTAAGAATTAGCCTCAACTGACATTTAATAAATGGCATCTAAAAGTTGTATAGCACTTATTTAGGCAGATATAAGCTTTCTAAGTATAATAATATAATAATATATATTTTATCAAGGAGTCTTGACACAATAGAGTTGGACCTACTCTACTCAGTGCCCTGTCAATCTCAGTCATTACTCGGATGAGATTCTTCTCATTTTTTGGGCTGATTTTTTTTTTTTGGCTGATTTTTTGGAATATAGTCCAACTTTCTGTAAGTAGACACCACTCAAATGGAAGTATCTTAGAGTTTGCTGCCCAAACTTTGCACTTTATTCAATGAGAACAGGAAAATGGGCTGAGAGCAGTGATCAAGAAACGATTCAATCAATCTGTCGATTATACTTGTTTACCGGGTTAATTTTCTCCTGTCTTTTGCACTTCTCTCAAGCTCACTGTGGTGAGTCAGTGTCTGAAAATCTGATAGTCAAGGGGAAGTTGAAGTGGAAAGAACCTTTTAAGAAGGAAACTGTCACTGTGACGTGTCAGGTCACTTACCCTCAGCTCTCCTGATGTAAGAGGACAGGTATTCCCCTAGATGGACAGCATGCCATTCGATCTCCCTGAGGGGTCAACAGGCGGATGAAGACAGTTGGTGCTGTTAGTAGGCCGATGAACTCCACAGAGAGAAGAGGTCGACGGTGGGCCTTGCTTGAAGGGTGAAACCTTCAATGTGGAGTTTCTGGAAATCTCATAACATATGGCGTTTTTTTGTGACATACTGTATTTACATAAATTAAAAGCAGAACCACTGAATCACATGGGAAAAGACATGAAACTATTTTGAACACAAATTACTCAAGATGTCCTATATATAAGCAAGCATGAAACAATGCACCTGTGCCTGAAATATTTCCTTCCTTGAGAAGGACACACCTCTTCCATCCAAAACACCTGACTATGATCTCAGGTCCTCTCAGGTTCAGGTCACTTTGGATCTCATTAGCACGAGAAAGCAGATCATGTCCAGAGTCGAAGCTTTAAAGGACACAAACCTTCGCTCCCTGCTGAGGGAGTTGCGGACAGATATTGCTATGGCTGTAGATGACCCATTCCCTCTCGTCTACGGTCTGGCAGACAAAAACATCATCACAGACCAACTACTGAAGGTAAGTAAATCATGACATAGTCTGATTGACTGTTAGGAGATGTATTTGCAGAAATATATTACTTCACTCAAACCTGCTTTTCTATAGGATACTTTGGAGAAGGAGGACAGAGAAGGGATCCACAAGGCCATGTACTCTCTCCTGTCCTGGGTCCTGGAGCAGAGCAGATCCACTGTCCAGGCTTTCTGGAGCAACTTGTCCAAAGACTACAACCTGGACAGCTACCCCAAGCTGCAGACACTGCTCACTAACCTACACTCAAGTATACCAAGTTCAAGTGTGACCAAAATACTGTGTTTAATCATACTAAATGACTGAACTGTATTTTGTAGGTCCTCATACTTGTGTACATAATCTCTTATTTTACTAGCAAACACCACAACAAGATCTAAATGATTATTAACAAAACGAAAGATTGTGAGTGAAGTGTGAACTCTTGTACTTCTTCGGTCTGTTGCTGCATTGTGGGGAAGCTTCAGTGGGGAATCCAGCATAGCACCTGGGAATGACAGACCCCCTTCAGGACCCTATGGAGAGTAGGAAGGAGACAAATATGAGAAAGAAATGGTGCAGAATACAAGATGTTAATTTATAGGAATGTCAGAAGTGTTGAGGTGTGATCCTGCTCCTGAAACTAATATGGATTTTGGATATTATGTCTGAAAACCAACAGAAGAACCTACATGGTATAGAGCATCTTAAACATAAGCTCAAGAACAGACTGAGATTTAGCTTCAAAACACATTTCTTGTTATTTGAAATGTTTTAATAAGTTATATATATTATATATATATATATAAATGTTACATTGAACAGTTAAATTAGTAGGAAGTAGAAAGTCCTTAATTCTTCTCTCTGTTCCATGACAGACTTCTCTATCTACGACTATGCTTTATATTTTGAGTTTTATTATCCTATCGTTGCTGTTGGCAGGACGGGATGCTGCAGGTTCTAGAGGTGAGAAGAAATCCTCTGGAGGCCATAAAACACCTCACGTGAAGAAGAGGAGCCATGAAGACAGAGAGCCAAACTCACATAATCAGCAGCCGCAGTATCATGCCAAGACAAGTGATGGACCAGGTATTATTTTCCATAATACTCTCCAATAATAATCTTTTGACTCATCGTGGGAACCTTTTTATACTCTTAAGTAGAGAAATAAATGGAAAAATGACAAAACAACCTATTTGTGCAGCAGTGACAGAATTAATCATTAATAATGAATAATAAATGTGTTTTTATGTTTTCTTAAGGGGGTAAAGTGAAGCTTTACAGAGTGAAGAGTGAAGCTCCAGCTCCACAGCTAACATCTGGAAATGGTACTGACAAATCAAGCATATTTTACAGACATTGCTTTAATACTACGGACATATTTAACCTTTGTCCTGCCACAGGTGTTCAGGCGGTGTCCTCCTCAGTCCACAGACCAGTCACTCTGTCTTCCTCCTCTTCTGCCTCCACAACTGAGCCGGCAGTCAGCCATGAAGCCAGAGAGAAGATCCACATCAAGCAGGTGTTTGGCTCAGATGATAAGACACTGGGTGAGCATTTCTGTTCTGTGTTTTTTATCATCAGAAATATCAATAAAACTGTCCTCATAAAAAGTCTTTGCCATTGAACAGGAGCTGCCAGAAAGTGCATAAAAGTTGGAGGGGAGTTTTACTCCTGTGGTCAATCAGAGGAGATAAATGGAGCTGCTAAGACTACATTTCACCACAAGAGGGAGACAAACACAGCCATGGTAGAGGATCCACTCATCACCCACTGACACGTGCATATTTCCTGTTGTTTCTTATATATTTTGTAACTCTGAGTGTATGTAGGTTCAGTATAATGATGACGAGTGTGCAGTTTGCAAAGATGGAGGGGAGCTGATCTGCTGTGATGGCTGTCCTCAAGCTTTTCATCTGACCTGCCTGGACCCTCCACTCACATCCATCCCCAGGTGATCTATCTATCTATCTATCTATCTATCTATCTATCTATCTATCTATCTATCTATCTATCTATCTATCTATCTATCTATCTATCTATCTATCTATCTATCTATCTATCTATCTATCTATCTGAAATTAAGGTTTTAATGTCATATTAAATGTTTCATCTTCAGTGGTCCCTGGCAGTGTGAGTGGTGCCGTGGCAACAGAGTGAAAACAGAGACAGCCCAACTACCTTTACAAGTAAGTACATGAAGGAAATCTACATACACATGTGAGACATATGACATATGAAAATACATGCAAGCCATGCTCAAATATTGTCTGTTTTACATTAATAGTAATGTTTCTTTACTTGACTGAGTTATGAAGGTGATAAAAAATGACTATAAATGATCTGTTTCCAGAAGTAAACCTGACATTTCCAGTGATTTTCATGTCTTTAATATAAATCATAGTGATCTATGACTCTTCACAATCTGATAAAACCAGCTTACTTGATGTTAAATTGGATAACTGTCTGTCTTGGTCTGATCAGATTGATTACTTCTCCATGATGGGAAAGGACATCACCATTGCAAGGAAATATTCTGCATATCTTCCACTCTCTGTTATGGATAGAGTAATTCAGTCACTTGTTCTGTCATACCTGGAGTAGTGCCCAGTCATCTGATCAAGTGTTGCTGAAAAACACCTAAAAAAGGGCAGCCAGACTAGAACTTAATCATTCTTTCCATACTAATGTGTGTGAGATGCATAAATGATTATCTTGTTTAACTGTGGAGGCAAACCACACGTCTTTCGTGAAAATCTAGTGCATACTGTTTTTTGTCATGAGTGTGTAACACATCAAATGAGTACTGGTAATCTGCTAGTCCACAAACTGTGTGATGAGAACTTTATCGAGCTTCTTCTGCCTGGAATATGTTTAATAATAATAATAATAATAATACATTTTATTTATAGGTGCCTTTTAAAACACCCAAGGTCACCGTACAGGTAAAACAAGGTTTAAAATACATAACAGACATCAAAACATTTAACAAACTGTAATACACTAAAAGATACAATAAAAAGAAAAAAGATTCGGTTTAAAAAAAATAAAAAAATAATAATATTATATTACTTATATTGCAGTTTGTTGCTTATTGATATCGTGTGATTTTGAATTGTTTGTGCATTATTGTTATTGTGTGGACCTCAAGGAGACTAGTGATCACTTGTGTGGAAGCTAAATCCAAATAAAGAATAAAGAATCTGACAATGCAGTTTAACAGTCAAGTCTGCAAAGCATACTTTTTGTCATAATATATGAATATTATTTTATATTACAGCCGCTCATTGCACAGCCGCAGCAAACAAACGCGAGCTCCAGTAACTCCATCACAGACATCTCCTTCTTCTCCCCGCTGTCATCCTCGACTCTCAGCAGCGTCACAGCTTCAATGAATGGGTCCAGTGGCAGAAACCAGGTAAAGATTTGATGTTTGATCGAAGTTCTGCAGGTTTATTTGATCGCTTGAACACTTGTTGAATGATAGCGTAACTCTGTGTTTAAAATATATAAAATGTGTGTACAGTGCTCAGGTGGAGAGCTGGTCAGTTTGAGGGAGGTGTGTGGTGTGTGTCACCTAGCAGGAGGAGATCTGACTCGCTGCCTCCAGTGTTTGGGGCATTTCCACGCACACTGCCACTTCTCCAAGTAAGACTCCCACTCCTCCTCTTCTAGCATGTATTATCTGATCCAGACTCATAATGAGACAACACATGTACTTCCCACAAACATGACGAATCCTGATCTCAGCCTCGAGGTGATCTACAAATCAGACATACATTCCTACGGCCAAACAACTTCCCGTTTATGTTCCTGTTTATGTTAGTATTGATCAACAATGTGCATTAAGGGTGTGTGCTTACAGTGATCATTATGTAGTTAATGATGATTAATCGATTGTAAATGGAGCGCTGCAGCAGGGTATACTGTATACTGTACACGAAGATCAATGATTTTACAAAATGAGACACAAAAACAAATGAATCTGAATCCATGTGATGATCTCTAGTAACACTAACTCTTAGTGCTTCATTGATGAATAATTAGAATTTCCTTCACCACGTTTAGTTACATATCACCTCAGTTCTTTGTGTTTTATAAATGTCACGTGATGATATGTTTTACCCAAACAGCCCATGTCTCATTTAAACTGTATAGTTTGCCATCTAAAATGGTCTGAACCTCTTCCTCTGTAATCCTCCTGTGTGCTGTAAGTCACATATTGATTGACAGTAACATTATACACCACGGGAAACAGTCTGACTCACTCACAGCATCCTTGTGTTTGCTAGAGGGAGATCAATCTGCTCATCCTGCTTGAGGCCCTGGGGCAGCTCAGAAGAGAAGGAGGCTGAATCCAGAGGCTTACAGGTGTGTACAGTTTAAATAGCCTGTATGTGTGATTGTACAGATAATATATACACCTTCCGCCTATATGATGGAGTGTAATCTGTGTAATCTCTCCTGTGTGTGTCTCCAGCTCGCCCCAGTGGTTCAAAATACACTCAGTCATGATCACAGCTCCTCCGTCCCTGAGCCTGTCCTACATAAAGATGAGCTGGACTCCATCCTGGGAGACGTGAGTGAGGCTCGGTTACATGTCGATACCACAGACATGATATGAATGTAACCATAAGAATGTCAGACACAATATGGCCGCTCTTCTTATCGCACAGGCGGGGGAATGAGTCATCATGGTGAAATGCAGCCTTGAAGACCAGACAATGAGTGATGTGTCATGGTGGGGTTTGTGTTAGTCTGGTTTTCTACAAGAGAAACATGTGTACAGATGTTGAAGTCCCCCTGTGCTGTACAAGAGTTCTTAGTTTGCTCATTAATAACATACATATGTACATATTTTTCATATACTGTACTTAGATGTAGATTAATTTAAAGTAACCAAAGGTTGTGCAGGGGGATAGGACGTTAAAAGCTCATATTAAGAACATACATAACATTTTTTCTTATTCCCATTCCTCTCTCAGTCAAAACTGTCGTTGGGAAGTTGCCAATAAATGATAAATGTTAAGTTAAAGAAGATAATTTATGGACAATGAGTATGTTTGACTACCACAAACAGCCCCAGTATCTAAATGAACATTTAACCACATTACTAAAACACAAAGAAGTTAAAGGGGCTCAAGAAGGTTCCTGGTTCAAACCTCGGCTGGGTGTGTGTGGAGTTTGCATGTTCTCCCCGTGCCTGCATCGGTTCTCTCCGGGTACTCCGACTTCCTCCACAGTCCAAAGACATGGAGGTTAATTGGTGACTCCAAATTACTTATAGCTGTGAATGTGAGCATACATGGTTGTTTGTCTCTATGTGTACCGCCTCTCATCCAATGCCAGCTGGGATAAGCTCGAGCCCCCATGTCCCTGATAAGAATAAGCAGATGATGACTGATGCACAATGTGCATGTTTGAATTCCACAAAACAGCCTCAGTGTCTTAATGTTCAATTCAACCACATTACTGGAACATAAAGAAGTTCAGGCTGTCTAATAAGATACGATTTAATGAATTAAAAGTCATAGATATAGCAGAGTGCTGGAATATGATTTTATAAATAATCATACAAATCTGTAGTTTGTTGATAATAAAGACAGTTTAAAGATTCAAAGGAAAAGATGAGCTGATGATTCAGGACAGTGTGAAGAGGTACCTAATCTAACACATTTACAGTATTTGAAAAAATGACATATAATACATACAAGGCAAGATTGATTCCTGAGGTGTGAAATGTTTCAAATTATACCAAGAGATCTCTGTTTTTTTAGTCAGTATGTGTTTCTCAACACCTCCAGGTTCGAAGTACAACAAACTTTTAACTAGGTGGACATTTATAATTTAAGGATTCGACTGATTAGAGCTTCAAATTGACCCCGTCCTTTAATTTTCAAAACTGTTATTTGAATACTCCAAGTAAAAAAAATACTTGAAATGTGAACGTGCCGACAGAATGACCTAAAAAATGAGAATGTTCCCCAAAACCGAAAACATAACCTGTAATAATAATAATGATGTTGACCTGAAGTGAGGTAATGTGATAATATAACTGGATAACTGGAGGAATAATCTGGTAAAGATTGTCGCTGTGTGATATCATCTTTGTCACTGACATCATACTGTACACGTTAGCCAGGTGATGTCATCAGGACTCTGGTGGTCTTTTGTGCAACGATTGATCAAACTTTTTTTGCTGTTTTGTATCTCAGCAGGGCTCCATTGACGGCATCTTGCAGTGGGCTTTCCATAACATCACTCGGCCTCTTCCAGACTCTCAAGGATGCTATCAGTGACAGACGATCAGCCGTGCACTCATGCATGAGCTCTCAGTTATGTTGTACAGTAACAGTCATTATATAAACATAACTAATTGGATGGTTTTGTTTCCTGTTGTACCCGAAGTAAATGTCTAATCGTGGTTGATTTTTGAGTCTTGAGTCTTATTTGTTTTAATGAAACAAAGTGAAAACATTCCTTTTTTCCATTCTGACCCCTTCCTGTGGGTCTGTGTTGGAGATGGATGTTATGTATGTGTGTGTATGTGTATGTACCCTACTGCCTCCATGTTCCCATTAAGCCCAGTGCAACCAGCACTCTTAAACTGGAATAATAGAACATGCACCATGTGAGCTATGCATAAACTGAAATAATAATCGGGCCCTCCGCAAGACATGACCACAGAACTGAGCTAATAATGCGAGACATGCTGTAGCTGATATTGTACTTTGGTGGTACAAATTTTTCATGAATCAAATTACCAAAAATAACTGACATGCAGTGAACATGGGGCCTTTGTGAGATCGAGTGGATCTAGGGGTTACCTGCTTCATAGAGGGGGTAATAATGGATTTTCAGTAGGACATCTTCTCAGTGCAAAGGTGGAGCAACTTCATGTTTCCATGTTACCCCGGTTTGTGTAGCATGGCTGGAAAAGACTAATAGTGCAGGACATTAAAAGGGTTAATTGTGCAGGATATGGGGTTCATCACTGATGTGGGAGGGCTGGCACTGAGCCTCGGACATCTCTGCTCGGGCCAAACTTTTGCTAACTTGGCCTAATAAACTGCAAGCTGTGTTTTCATGTGTGTGAATGTGTTTATATCTGAGAAGGACAGGGCAATGATAATAATAATAGTAATAATGAACATTATTTACACTTTTAAAAACAGTTACAAAGTGCTTTGCTTGGTTTAACCTGAATTTCAGGACAACAATGAGGCAAATAAGATAAAAGCCATGATCATAATTATGAAATAAATGTGTTTTGTGTGGAAATTAAGAAGTGTACTAACATGAAAAACTTTTAAAAAAAGATAAGTTCCTCAGATCAGATCAGGCAGGGAGTTCAGAGCTGAGTTGGTGTGACTGTTAAACCAGGTCATCTTTAGTCTTGAACCAGGACAGTCAGCAGGCTGTGATGCTTTCTCTGGTTCAAAGGGGAGTAGCAATGCAGCAATACAACTGGGAGTTAAACCGTGATTTAAAGGTGAAGTTGAAGCTAATATTATCTTGTCTATCCTGAGCAGCTGCATTGTGTACCAGCCTGAATACAAGGAGTTGCAATAATCTAACCAAGATGATATGAAAGTTCGAATGACCTGATTTTTGAGATGCCCCACAGTTGAAACTTGTTTTTCAAATGAAGAGTTGTGGTCAAATATTACACCCAGGTTTCTGGCTGCAGGTTTGACATTTATAGACAGACGGCCAAGATGTTTTATATAAAATGGGGATTGACTTTGGAGGACCAAGAAGAATCATTTCAGATTTCAGAGAGTTTGGGAACATCCAGGTCTCTCATATACACACACATGCACATATATCTACAGTGACATGAAAAAAAAGAGACAATGCAAACCTGCACATGTGTGCACAAAGACAAAGAAATGTCTCTCTCGCTGTGTGGACCTGTAGAAGAATTCACATTCACACGTTACACCAGATGGTTTCAATACAATGAGGTATGCACGCTGAGAAATGCCTCTGTTTAACAGGAATTCCTTGAAGACTATCACTTAGATGTGGAATGTTGTTTTTGTCATGGGATTCGAGAGTTTAAGCATGACTGCCAGAGGGATGGAGCCCGGCCAGGCAGCACACAGATTTTTCTCCCCTCGGTATTTGGTTGCCATGGCTCCCAACTCCTACAGACCCAAAACAGAGGATGAGAAACATGCGCATTGCAGTGTGTGTGTGTGTGTGTGTGTGTGTGTGTGTGTGTGTGTGTGTGTCTCTGTTTGTTTATGAATCCCACCACTTTCTAAATGGTTCATGAAACATCCTGCATACTTGAGGGCTCTGGCCCTCGCAGAGAGAGAAATATCACTGACAGAGGGACAATAGTTTACTTTGAATGTTTGCCAAAGATATGAGGGGGAAAAAAATCTAAGAATATTTCATGCAATGAGATAAACCAATCTGACATAAACTGGTGTCAAAGTGTGTGTAAATAGCAGTAAGTTAGCTCTGCGATTGCCTGTTGCAATCCTAATGATTTTTATTATTTGAAGATATTTCTGCATAAAAATCAGCTCGTATAATTTATTTTACTTTACTGGTTTCAGTCATGACTCTTGCTTTACTATCACCCCCTCTGTGTCCTAGTTCAAGCTACATACCACATGAGAGACCACATGGAAAAACTGATAAAATACCCCAAGAGCTTGCTCTCTCTTTTCAAAAGGCAAACACCTTCTCACCACTAGGTGGCATCCATCTGTGACTGATGCAGTAAAAACAATGGCAGGTATACTCTACAGTATTTTACTGAACCATGATTCTTAAGTAACCGCCACAATGTGATAAGAGGAAGTCCTTTCTTTGACAAAACAATGTTGTGTTTGTAGAGAAGTGGATGTCATTTAAACAAAGTGAATTTATGGGAATGAATGGCACATGGAGCATGAAGGAAATGTGTTTTGACTGTATTTAAAAGGCCAATGTTGGAAAGTACAGGTACTCAAGTGCTTCACTTATGTTAAAGTTTGAGGTACTTGTACTCTATTGTACTTGAGAATTTCCATTTCGTGCTATTTTATGTGTCTACTTCACGACATTTCCACAGGAAACTATTATACTTTAGACTCCACAACATTTATTTGAACCCAGAAGCTCAACATTTTATATAAAAACATGATCACCTCAAATGTGATGTATTGCTATAGATTAAAATATATTTAAATGAACATCAACTCAACCAGATTCAACATTAAACTATTGATATTGATTACCATCATGGTGTCTTAACAGAAGTACTTTTGACACTTAAAGAACATTTTCAATTCAGTTCAGTTTTATTTATATATCACCAAATCATAACAGAAGTTATCTCATGACATTCTATATAAAGCAGGTCAAGACGGTACTCTTTATAATATTATTTACAGAGACTCAACAATTCCTACCACGAGCACGAACTTGGCGACGGTAGCAAGGAAAAACTTCCTTCTAACAGGCAGAAACCTTGAGCAGAACTAAGCTCACTGACGGGCAGCCACAACAGGTTGAGTTAAAGAGAGAGAGTGTCTTTATAACATCCTTTTAGATTACAGACCTGGCATATGGCTGTTTTTTTGTGTACTGCTGCTTCTCGGTTTTAAAAACGACAAAATGTATTGTAATATCTCACTTCCTCTATCTATTTATTTCTAGCAAAAATGTTAAAAATCCTGTATATACTCACAATGTGTGTACTTCAAAGTATGGCATGTACAACAAAAAGTACTACATTGTGAGACTGATTACTCATCACCTTTTTTGCGTCATATCTTCTGTCTTATCTGAAATAGCTCGTTTCCTGCTGCGCTGCATTCCGATATGATGTTTAATGAGGCAGAAATGTCACAAAGGATATCAAGAGTATGATTAGGGCCTCTGTCATTATGTGTGCACTTTCACCAAATGCTGTTTTAAAGAAATAGATTTGAAGAAATATGTCTACACTAGTGTTCCTGTCAAGAGTTAGATAAGAGGATTGGTACCACACTCATATGTAAATAACAGTTATCTTAGCTTAGCTTAGCACAAAGCCTACGTGGGGGTACAGCTATAGCCTCCCTCTGTCCAATGGTAAACCTCACTAATGAGTCAAGTAACTTCCAGTAACTTTCTCAAATCTTCCCTGTTTTCCTAGTAGTTGATCCTTGCCAAGAAATAGTCTGGCACACAACTCACCTGTAAAATTCCCGCCACCTGTGTGTTGCTCAATTCTTTTAAAGACTTGAATACAAAGAATTTCAGTGTAGTTAAATATGAAACACGTTCAACATGTTTAGTTGTTGACCCGTACATTTCTGGGAGTGTTTCTCAGATAACTAATGTGGGAAGTGAGTGAGCAAGAGTTAAAAAAAATATATTAGTAAGTGCACTTACAGCCAGTTTTCTGTGTCAGTGTGAAAAGGTTAAATTCCTTAAACACACACACACACACACACACACACACACACACACACACACACACACACACACACACACACGCACACACACACACATGCATCCTGTTACGACTCCGTTGGTCACAGGCCTGGAATTCTTTGGAGAAATATGTTAGGTGAAATTCCCACGCTTTGGGCATCCTCTCTTCACATTTTTTGGCACTTATAAGTATGGGCTGCTTTCCAGTTTCTGTTGACCAACGGTCTGAGAGTTTCTAGAGGTGAAGCCTGCACGACTTCCAGTCAGGACCCCACACTCTTTGTTCATACTATTGTTGTGGACAGGAAACTGCGAGAGGCCCTTCATTATCTTGGCACAAAGTTTTACTTTGATGAAACACTGAGCAATAACAGCAGAATGTGCAAGAAGATACTTCTTAAACCACCCAGCAGAATGTAAAGAGGTCAAATATCGATCAACTAAAACATTAAACTTCTGTTTACACATTAATACATGAATAATTATACTTGCAGTATAATAGAAATGTAACAGTCAGAGAGGTGCCAATCTGCAAAGTGAGTACATTTACTTTTGATGCAAGTATAATACTTGTCTACTTTTACTTGAGAAACATTTTGAATGCAGGTTTTGTATTCGTGATGGAGTATTTGTAGGAGTTACTTCACTGCTGTGAACAAACAAAAGGTTGGCTCAAAACCTATCTGATATTTTGAACATAATAAAGTTCAGAGGTTGTTGAAAGTATCTTTAATTACAGTACATTTGAAGGTTTTCATGCTGCATATCTGAGAGGAGATACCTGAACATATTTGAGATTGCAACTTTTCTTTCCTCTGTAATGTTTTGGTTTACTGAGATCCAGATCCAACATTCCTGTGTTACATAAGAGTGGACTGAAGTCAATAAGGTCTGAGTTCTTATTTGTGTTCCTGATTTCACTGATGTAGATCAGGACATAATGTTAGCTGGGGGTGAACACACTGCCAACACACACACCGCCACCACCAACACCAACACAGCTGTGTCACATGCCATACTGCCAAGAAGCATTTACTCTCTTCTCTCTCCTGACATGAAGTTTCCACTTTTAGTAAAATCCTTCCTGCTTTGAGTGATGCTCAATCTGTAACACAAAAACAATGATCACTCTGCTCGGCTTTACAATGAATAGATGCCATTCTCTTTCACCATGCAGCCAAGAACCATCACACTGAGTAACCGCAACACAGCAAGATTAATCTGACAAGACAGCGGCTCCCCAGCATCTAGCTATTTGTCTAGACATCTCTCTAATTTGAAGTGGTTTAGAGCAATTTATTAAAACTCATGAAGTCACTGTCTGTGGTCGCCTCTTGTCTCTGCCTTTCTCTTGCTGTTTAGAGTAATATGGTCAGCTCTAAAGACAAACATCTAAACCTCTGGTTAGAAAACTCCTCTAACTCTCTCTGTTTCTGTGTGTGTCCCCTGAGGAGGCCAGATAATGATACGCTGGCAGGGCAGATTGCAGGGTTGCCATCGGTCTGGAACTGTAAACACAGTGGAGAAGGCTCGTTAGGACATTCCAGAAAGGTCCTCAACTGGGAATTCTTGGAAGAGCTTCTCGTGTGTTTGCATTCTTCCTTTGGGACAGCAGCGCTAACAGCGTCTCCTGTGATCACTGGCCTGGCCTGAGTGAGAATTATATGAGGAGAAATAAAGGCCAGCAGATGTTGAACATTCCTCAGCAAACTGCGAACTGGACAGTGGTGACGAAGGTACAGCCAATAATCTCAGTACAGTAGATGTTCGTTTTTTATGCTGAAATCTAATTTGATCATACAATTTTATAGTGTTTGTGGAGGATTAAGCCAGTAAAGTTTCTTCAAAGTATTTGTGAGATTATGTCAGCCACAAGTGACAATTATGGTATAAGGCGAAACCACAGTTTAGCATTTAGCTAACATGCTACACTATCATCGTAGTAGGACAAGAGTCAGCAAAGTAATGTGCATTAAAGAGAAACATATACCTAAAGTTTGCTTATATTAGCAAACATTAGCTACCATAAGCTGCTGGTCATATCAGACCAAATAAAGCTGTAACTGAGTGTACTGAATGTAGAAAGGGTGTGTTTTATTTTCTATGAATTCAACCTTTTATGTGCTATTTCTTCTCTGAAAAGCACTTTAAAAATACACTAGTGTGGTCAAATGACAAAGCAAAACAGGACACTCATAGTGATAAACCCATTGTGAATTATCACCAAGCTTCCTTGCATCTTTCAGATCATTGTTTTGGTTTTATGACCAGCAAGTTAACTGTTCAGTGACTGCTCTCAACAACCTCCATCAGTTTTCATTAAAAAAAAAAACACACAGTAATACTCCATAGCACAGTACTGGCTAAGCACCAAATGGCAGACAGACAGTGTTAGCTTGTGAATATATGGAGCATTTAGCAGCTAAAGAGCCAGATATTTCACCCAGGAGCTGCTGGAGACTTAAACAGAGCTAAAAGAGAGTGAATATTGTACGTAAGGACACAGAAGAATGACTCGGGGTGGAGGACAGAGAATTACAATAATCAAGACGGGATGAAACAAAAACATGAACGACTTTTTCCAAATCTTGGAAAGATTTTTGTGACGGGATTCGACCACTGTCTTTACGTGCCACTTAAAGTTCATGTGTTGGTCGAAGAGAACTCTTCTGAGTTTTTTGTGGTTTGCTTTATGTTTACTGCTAAGGGCTTGATACACTGCTGGATCTTTTAGGAGATTATCTCAGGGACTATGAGGACTTCTGTTTTGTCAGACTTAAGTTGAAGGAAATTGTCTGACATCCAGTCTTGCAGGGTAGAGATTTGGCTGAGGTGTTTTTGTCAGGTGCAGAGAAACATGACTCCATCCAAGGTTAGGTGTTGCCCTGTGTCTGCTGGGTGTGTTTGCTGACACGTTCACCTTATTATCTTCATGTTTTCAGCCCTGAAGTGGCTGGAAAAAAAAATCAGTTATGCCTGCTTTAAATCCTCAAACACTTTCAAAATAAAACTTCCAAACATGAGACTCTGAACATCTGTAAAGTAAAAATTTGGGTCAACATGTGAATCTCACTTATTATTACAGACTTTTGATTTCAAATCTCTGCATCAGGCTATCCCAAATTGCACACCCAGACTCATTTTGTTGAGCTGAAATGAGATCATCGTAGCACAAAGGTGACCTCAGTGTCATATGGTGCGTTTGGAGACTGTAATGTCTGAATAATGTCTTCACATTTAATGGATTTGTTCTGAGTTCAAGCAGGTGAACAGTGTAATATAACTGAAGCTGTGTCACTGTGCAGACATTTCAAAAAGTAGATCAGATAACTCATAAAAAAATCTTCTCAAGTGCCTTGAATTAAAAATAATCAGATGTTACAGTTTTCAACCATTCTGACATGTTGGTAGAGATATTGTAGATTTGGATGAAACATTGAGATTTTCATCTTTTCTATCTTCTTTTCTATCTTTATCTTCATAAGGCTGGAAGAGATCTTGACATTTTCTCCACGTCAGAACAAAGTTACATTAAGATGTAATTTGTGTGAAGATTAAGTCTATTATGTTTTTGGTCAAATGATAGTGCCAGATCAGTGACGGACATTATAAACAAGTAGATAACAGAGAGAGAGAGACAATGACATTCTGTCAACATCCAAAACATGTTTTCCAAGAACATTAGCTGCTGATGTGACAGCTTTATTTATCTGGGTCAATGCACAATGTGACTTTTCATTAACTTTAAAGTGATTCAAATTATTTTTTCCATGTCGTATCACTGGCCGTTTGAATTAATCTCAGAATAGATAATTTTCCCCTCCAGCCTTAAAAATAGACAGTCTGTGTAAAATAAGACAATGAGCTTCTTTTAGTCGACACAAAAGAGTCTTTGTGTGTCAGCAGACACATCCAGGCCTTGAGTTGCAACCATTAACATATCTCACAGCTGAATCATCATCACTTACTGGTAGTAACACCAAAGCTGGAAGTCATCCATAAAATAATGGAGTTTTCGAGTTGACACTTTATGAAATGGTTTGATTTTCAAACAACAGACTTACAGCAAGTCAAGCAGAAAGACAAGGAGCAACAGAGAGTTAACTACCTGACTACACTGTTACGGCATGTGTTTGTGTTGAAAGGCTCTTCCCAGTGCCAAACAGTCAAATAGATGTAATGTGTGATACCTAATCCCATTACATATTGATTTATTAGTGAAAATAAAGGTTAGATAAAACATAAAAACATAACAAAGTAAAAAACATAAAACAGAAAAGAAAAAAGAAATACGAGGTAGAAAGGAAAAGAGAAAGAGACAAGATAATAACAGTAATTGTTGCTCTGACATGAATTCATGTGTAAATCACATGTTAGGAGGTATGATTAACATCACCAGCGTATCTTTATCTGCATTTAAGAGCCTGAGTAACACTCGGGCAGTGTTGATATTTGAGAGACAAATAAAATCTGACAATTAAACATCAGCCAAAGTTTTATTTCTGACATAAACCTCCTCAACAAGAATCCCTCAAACTTAAGCTAGCATCAGTTTCAGCCATTGTTTGAGCTCTATAATAATAATCATGATAATATAATGTGAATTAATCAGTTACCTATCCAAGTAAATAATCTATCTAGAATAAAATGAGGAAAAACATAAAGTGTCAAAGTAAGTTGTAGCTGCCAGAATAACCATTGTACTTCTTGACATAGTCCCTATAAGACATTCACTTGTTTAGCATTTTGATGACAGTTTAGAGCTCATCTTAAAGGTCCAGTGTGTAAGAGGGGGCTCTATGAGGGAATATAATACGCATAATTATGTTTTTATTAGTGTTTAATCACCTGAAAATAAGAATGTTTTTGCTGAATTAGCCTTTTATAGATACATAGATGCTGTGGCTCCTCTTCCACCGAGTCCGCCATGTTGATCCATCATATTTCTACAGTAGCTCAAATAACTAAACACTGGCTTCAGATAGGGCGTTTAGCAGCCTCTGTAGTTTCTCCGTCATGTGGGGAAGGAAAGGGTGAGGCGAGGCAATTGCAATCATGAACTGCACTGCTAGATGCCACGAAATCCTACATACTGATCCTTTAAGAGATCTTTCATTTGGGTTGATATTTGGTGGCTGTGAAGAGAGCATGGTATTATTTATGTAAGTTTGTATCTCATCAAAACATTCCTCTTGTGTGACCTCTTGTGTCTTATACAAGTAAAAAGGATGTTAAGTTAAGTCAAGTATTTGGAATTTATCCAGGGACTGTACAGCAGTTGATGCCTTAGTGTGTATTATTGCACAATATGATCATAGGATGTTACACAACAGCGTTTAATAAACACAATTATTGCTCAATATCAGTATGGCAGTTAGTGCAAATAGCTGAGTAATGACTAAGTAAACAGACATCCTATTGAGAAGACCAATGTTTGTAGATCACGTCTCACCTGCAGTCATGTCAGGTCATACACTGACAATGTCCTGCTGTTGGAAATGTTAGACTGCGGTAAGCATTGTCACATTTGCTTGCTTATTTTAGAGTTGAGGGCTCAAATAAATCCTTCCATCACATCCTGTACGTCCATCACCTACCTGCTCACCCTTAACTGAACCCTCACGCACAGCCCCACCACGCCCCCCTGTCCCACTCCCCATCCCAGCCCACATTCCCCTCATTGCTTCTGGACCATGGAAAGCCCCTGATACATTTTCAGAGCTGCTGAGCACCGTATACAGACACAGAGCCCGCTCTCTCTCTCTCTCTGGCTCTCTTTCCACCGTGCCGCCGGCCAAAGCCAGCCATCAGATCACATGCTATGTGCAGCCTCAGCAGCAGAGGAGCACAGCTATTTGCTGGGGGCACACATGCTGGGGCCCGAATGAATGACTGGCATTCTGGTGACCTCCCAGGATGGCAGCCGACCACTGGGATGGAAGGCTGTTTTAGGACAGGGTGTCATGGCTTGTTGCTGTGTCATTCGTCTGCTGTATAGGCATGTTGTCTCCGGAGCAGAAGGCTGCAAAAAAAAAAAATTTCACACCTCTAAAGGGCAGCTTGGGGCTGGTATTTATAAAGGGCCTCAGAGCTACGCTTCAGTGGTGGTCAGTGATGCAGTTTCACTCAGAAGATGGGGGTGACTGAGGCTTTAAGAGGATCTCTTTTGTGACCGTTTTTTCTATTCTGAGAGACAGATCAATGGGCTATTAGCTACACCTAAGTCTTGGTTTCTTACACAATATGTGACTCAAATGCCCCTGTTAGCTCTCCTTATACAACTTTATGACTTGTTTTCCAGCTTGACACTTGACCTGTCAACACTCCTGTCGCATACCAGAAATACAGTTAACGTAGGCAAAGCCGTGAGTGCAGTTCTGCAATATCTCAAAGAGAAGTGAAAGAAAAGAGGCAGCAGGAATAAGGGGAAGAAAATGGAAAAGGGAACATCATTACAGTGACACTCAGCTATGTGCCCTCAGCGCTGTATGAGTAATATGTCTGAGAGCAGAGGCCAAATATTCAGTGAGTGTTTTGAGACAAAAAGAAACAGCGAAGTTGCCATGGCGATGTCAACATGTAAATCTTATGTGTTAAAGGTGCAACATGTAAGTGTTTTATTACCCAATAGTACAAAATCCCCATAAAATCTATGTTGGATAGGGTTGTTGATGCATACCTCAGCTATTAGTTCACCATGCTGGGGAAATTTCTGGCTTTCAAAACGCACATACCAATCTATATTCCTTGTTTTGCAAGGCATTTCTGTTGAATATCTGCTCTAATTAACTTCCTTGCTCCCCTCTTTGTTGTACAGCTGACTTGTGACTCCTATTTGCCAAGATTACAGACTACAGTGTGTTGTGTTGGTTAATGTTGCGGTCATTCACTTGCCAACAGAGGTCAATAAAAGTTTCTTACAGCAGTGCACTGTGAAAGCTTCCAGTCAAATAGAGCACATCTTATTTTAAACTTCTTTTCACTTTTGAATGCTTCTAACGCTGACTTTCATGCAGCGAAGCACAATACACAAGAAGACTTCTCAGATATCATGTCTGTGGAGAAAAATGTGGATTTTCCAGTTCTGCAGACAGACAGGGTTGGGTGTATGTGGTCTCTTTGAAAACACACCTGAACATCACAGTTGTGGTCAACTGAAGCAATTCAAAAACTGAAATTTAAATAATCATTGTTATAACATCTGCTGCTATTGTAAGACATTCTCATTGGAACATTGTAGATGAGAAGATCAATTCCACTCTTATGTGTACCATAAATATCAAGCCAGACACTGTCAAAGGATTGGACACACAAATAACCATTACATTGACCAAATGTGTTTTTTCTGGCATCCTCCTGTTTTAAAACAAATGATGGTCCCACAATGGGCAAACCAGATGGGATGGCATGTCACTAAATAATGGTATGGTAGCTATTCTAGCCTTGAATTTTGCCATGCTGGCCTTGAATTTTAAATAAATCACCAACAGTTTCACCAGCAAAGCACCCCTACATCATCACACAATCCTCTCCATGTTTCATGGTGGGAACCACACATGCAGATACAATCCATTCACCTTCTCTGCCTCTCACAAAGACATGGTGGTTGAATCAGAAATCTGTAATTTGGACTCATCAGACCAAAGTACATATTTTCACTGGTCTAATGTCCATTCCTTGTGTTTCTTGGCAAAAACAATTCCCTTCTTCTTCTTGGGCTCCCTCACTCGTGGTTTCTTTGCAGCAATTCGACCATGACGGCCTGATTCAAAGAGTCTCACAGATGATGTTCAGATCTGTCTGCTACTTGAACTGTGAAGCATTTATGTGGGCTCTAATCTGAGGTGCCAGTAATTTGCAATTTGTGAGACTGGTAACTGTAATGAACTTATCCACTGAAGCAGAATTTATTTCCTGGGGCAGTCCTCATGAGTTTCATCATTTGATGATTTTTGCAACTGCACTTGAAGACACATTCAAAGTTCTTGAAATTTTTCAAATTTATTGACCCACATGTAATAAAGTCATGATGGACTACCATTTCTTGCCACTTAGTTTGACTATAGTAGTCAAATAAAACTATTCACTGTGTGCTAGCACTACCTCTAGCTGACACAACTGATGGTCTCAAACACATTAAGAAGGCAATAAATTCCTGTGATTATCTTTTGACAAGTCGTTAATTAAAAGCATTCCAGGTGACTACCTCAAGAAGCTGATTGAGAGAAAGCCAAGAGTGTGTTGCTGTCAAAGCAAAAGGTGTTTACTTTGAAAAAATCTAAAATACATTTTATATTTTTTTGTATGTTTTCTTTACACTTTTTTGTTCAACACATTATTCCATATGTGTTATTTTATAGCTTTGATATCTTCAGTGTTAATCTACAATGTAGAAAGTAATGAAAATAAAGAAAAACATTGGTTGAAAAGGTGTGTACAAACTGATACTAGCTTAGCTTGGCGTAGCCTAGCTCTTCAAAGGTAATGAAATCTCTCCTAAAGCTAATGAATTAACACATAATCACTAGTTTGTTTATTTTGTACAAAAACTGAAGTATTGAACATAAATGTTATAAAAGTATTAAACCTTTTGTTCTGTTTTCAGACTTTTTGCTAAGCTAAGCTAACCAGCTGCTGGCTATAGCTTCATATATACAAACATGAGTGTTATTGATCGTCTAACTTTCGGCAACAGAAGTAGACAAGCACATTACCTAAAATGCTTTTGCTTTAAGGTTTCAGGCAATGTTTTGTGCACAGAATTTGACTGATCACTTTCATCTCCTTTCTGTCAACAGTGGAAGTCAATACAACAAAACCTGCCCTGGATATGACTGCACCACACATCTGTTTTGTCATCTTTGCACACTTAACAGATTCATCTCTTGTGAGTCACGTCTGAAGTCTGTTTGCTGTGAATGTCTGGAAATTCCCTTGAATGCAACTCGACTTGCTGCAACATGCAGCGATTTCTCCACTCTTCTCTTTAAATAAATAGATAACCAATAGCCCATTTATTTTATTTTATTTTGCTCTTAAAGTGGAATTAGGTTAGCTCATGCTTGCCTGCTTGCCTCGACATAATTTCATCTGGCATCACAATCCAAGCTGTTGAGAAATACGAATACATGGGAAGCTCATCGTCAGTGGTTTCCTGAGAACAGGATACCACTTGAGTGCAGCGCACCTTGTCCTTGTCTATTGTGTACTGTGTGAATGAGGAAGCCGTCCATGGATGTGAGAGCCAAGAAGAGGAATCCATCCCACTCCTTCCAACACTATCAGTTACATTCCTCACCAATCCTGCCATATTAGATGACCTTGTCTGCTATTCTGTGTCATTCTTTCCCACACAACCTAACACTGCCACATGCATCCTGTGTCCCTTTAACTCTCAATGTCTCAAGCCAGATACAGACATCGTAGTCTCTGATCATCCACGAGTCCACAGTAATCTACAGACTTTAAGATAAAGACAGATAAAAAGAAAGACAGAGTCAAACATTTTATTGTTTCGTCTTCAGTTGAACACAAATCTCTCTTTATGTAATCACTTTTTTAAACTATGACAAAGGAAACAGCCTTCAGCTCATAAAATGTCTCCCTGTATCAGTTTGAACATTTACTATCTTTTCTTTGTACGTTAACTGAATATAGGTTGAAAAATGCAAAGAATTGCACTATGAATCACACAACTTTTTGGGGGTAAAAACATACAGTTAGGAAGTTCCTGTCTTTGATGCTGCTGTAGTTAAATAGGTTTGAAGTTTGTACAGTTAAATACAGAAGCTTTGAATTGATAAATTAATTTAATAACTTGCAGCATAACAGTCTGTGAAGACAGACAGTTTTGTTTCTTTGCTACAGGCAGGATGTGTTCATCCCTGTTTAATGGGTCTGAAAATGTATTTTTAAAATGAGGAAATAGAAAATGCAAGCCCAAACATGAGTGATGGATTCATTATTTACAACACAGAAGAACCTTGGAGTGTTTTGGAAAACTGTCAAATTGGACTTTAAATACTAAACTGAGTGAAACTTGAGAACTTGCTTGAGTTTAGTTTACAAAGTGTGTTTTGCCGTTACAGCTTTCTTGTGTGACATTGTTACATTTTAGTTGGATGTTTGAAATATGCTATAGGTACAAGTTTATTTGTATTCTTTGAGTTTTTGGCAGAGAGATCTTTCTTTTTAAAGAATTCATGTTTACTACACTTTAAATCCTTTTAAGTCTCTCTTTTTAATATGAAATCTCTCTTCGCCCACAGTGTACAATACAGTACTGTCAACTAAATAACATAAAAATCAACTTTATCTGGTGCTTTTTCTATAAAGAAATGAACACCAGACAATAAGTCATCAGCATCAGCAAGATAAACAGATTTATGTCAGTCTACGTGATCTGTTCTCTTAACAAACTAAATGATCATGCTTCTTTTATGTTTTTAAAACTGCAGCAGACATACAATGTGCATGTAATATTTGATTCTAGCATTTTATTGTTATGAACTTTGTTTAAACTTTGCACTGGAGGCACATCAGTGAATTTGAAATCAATAAAGTTGCATAAAGTAGAACAAAGAGCTTATTTACAATGACAGAAATAGTAGTTTGTACCTTTAAGGGCTCCCTCTCTGTTAACACACACACAGATTTTGTCTTCCTGTCTCCCTCCCTTTAACAAAGGCATTTTTATACTGACTTTAACACACGGCTCAGATGAGTAAATTTAGAGACAGACTGTTTCCAATTGTGTAACTGGTAGTTTGACTACTCTCGCTGTTGCCTCATTTGTGCTCATGTTTCCACCAAAACCTCAAGAGCAATATGATTTGACTGTGTAGAGCAACAACACAACTGTGTTTTATTTTGTAGGGTGTCCTCAAATATTCCTCTGTGCCACTCTTCTTTGCACAAACAAGAAATAACTCATAAAATCTGAAGTTTTGTCTGCTTCAGGGGGCCTCAGACAGACAAAATGTTTGTGGCACGCCATTTTAGATATTCATCTCCTGTAATGACTTTTTGAAAGCCTCCATAATTTTCAAAGGGTCAGCCCTGCATTCCTTTGGAAGTTCACAGGAAGTGTGGTACAATGGAGGACAAAATGGCCAGAGGCGTTGTCCACCAACAGAGAGACATACACACACACACACACACACACACACACACACACAATAGGGAGGGAGTAGAGGAAGTCGTGAGGTGGTGTTAAATGACATGACCAGACTTTTAAAAAGGTGGAGACTGTGCTGCTTCACAGTGTGAATCTGTAATGCAAACATGTTCCACTTTGCTGACCAGTCGCCTCCCTGTGAGTGCCGCCCACAGAGACGCAGTGTCTGCATGTTTTTTAAAAAGAGCCCGTTTAAGAATACGCAGCATCCGAGACATGACGGGAATGTGTGTGTGTGATGCATGTGTGTGTTTAATTAAGGAGGGTGAAAGAGCCAGAGACATGACTGCGGACACACACCATCAGACACACACCATATTAGTTCGATACAAATTCATTTGGGCCTATAGATTTTTAGGTCTAATGAGATGATCAGCCTGAGGCCAATGGCCACATACTGTACAATAATCAATCACTGTGGCCTGCTGTGCTTTGATTGCACTCATTTCTTCACCTATTCAGTTAGAGTGTGTTTTTTCTATCGCTCTGGAGGGCAAATGTGGATTATGCAGAGGCAGGATAGCATCTGTAACCCTCCCTGTTCCTTTCTTTCTCTGTCTCCGTTGCCCAAAGACATGATTGGTCTGTTATGACTGAAATCTCTGCTATTTAAAGGGCCCACAGTAAAAGTCAGAGTCCCTGACTAAAGTCCTCAGCATAGCAGCAGTTAGGTCCAAGCAGGTAATAAATAGCTCTGTCTTGTCTTTTGGCTTGGACAGAAATAAAGCCTGTCATAAAGATTTGTTTTCTCCCTCGAGGCGCGAAGTTTATCTCATCAAGGAAACAAAAATAGACACGTGTCAAAAAGTGTTGAAAGAAAACTGAACTGTATGACCAATTAAATGTGGATGGAGGGAGGGTCCCATACGTCTTGTGATTTTGTGCGTGACCTTGTCCCAGTGGGTGGACGACCCCTGCATGTTTGAGATTTGAACCTGTAAATCAGCAGCAGGAGCAGGATTGGTGCCCATGTGTGGCATTCTCCAGGCTCTCCTCTGCACCATGTAGTGTCATGTTGGGTACAAAGAGACACTGTGTTTGTGGTAATGGGGCATACACGGACCTCAGATTCCAGTGGACAGCTGACACACACACACCACATGGACACAGACACACACACACACACACACACAACAATTAAGGCATGCGCAGCCCTAACACACTTGCAAGAACGTTTTACTCACATACTTTGAGTATTTCATTGTTATGCCTCTTTATACTCTTCAGAGAGAAATTTACTTTTTACTCCACTCCATATACAGTATTAACATCTGTAGTAACTTTTCAGATTAAGAATTTACATTTAAAAAATATTCACAAACATAATTTAAGGGGAAAAAACTGATTAATTTAAATTAATTGTTAGTCTAACTTTAGGAATCTAAAGTCATGCAAACATGTGAAAGTGGTCTTTAATCTGCATCAAATTTAACATACACACTATGAAGAATAAGGTTTCCAATAGTAACTGACTAATGAATGAATATTTTCAGCAACACTGTGTAGAAATTTGTATTTTTTGTGATTTAGCGCCCCCAGTTTCAGAGTGCAATACCACATGTATTTGATATGATTACTTTTTAAAAACTAGCCAGTCGACAACTTTGCTAACAGCCAAACATCAAGCAAGTGCAAAAATACAAGACATAGCAACCAGCTAATATTACTTAACTAGTCCAACAACAAGAAGTCCAGCTCGGCGTCTGTCTTTCAGCCTTTTATTACACAAAGCTGACTCAAAGTCAGTCCCAGACTCTTGTCCAGTGGTTTTTGCTCGTTATTCTGTCCTTTTCTCTTCTTAGCCTCCTCCATCAACGTCCCTCTTGGTCTTTTCACCTCTGTCATTATGTCCATAGAAGCTGCTGAGCCCAGTTTCATTGCCCAGCTCCAGTTTTGGCACGACACAGACTCCGCTGCCCGTCTGCATTCCCCCGAGGCCTGAAAACTTAATCTCCCAGGTGGTCCAAAATGCCTGTGGTACAAACGCTTAACACTCCCCTGGTGCTCTGAGCTTAGCCCAGCTAACAAACTGAGCTAACATTAGCTAACAGCATCTACAGTTTGAAGCAGTTTACTTTACTGTCCATCAGGAAACTCTGTAAAACACAGAGAGTTAACGCGTAAGGCAACATTTTCCCATAAAATATGATCCAGTTTCACCAAAATCAGTCAAATATTTTGTGTTGTGTGACTCAGTGCCGTAAAACATACTTCTCTCAGGAGATTGTACCCGGAGCACAAAGTTACATAGTGCAGAAACAGCATACGAATGACAGACGCCATTTACCTGATAATACGTCGGTCTGGCATCAAAATGATTTAAAATTTGTTATTTTATGGTAGAAAAGTTAGACAATGCTACTTTAATCAACAAATCTAACTAAATTCTAAGACCTTTCTCTCATTTCACTACAACTAGACTACAATTAGTAGCAAATGACATACTTACAAACTATTCAAGTACTGTATTTAAATACAATCATTAGATTAGTGCACCTTAGGGTCAGCATTTACACTATACTATTTTACTTATACTCCAGCGCATTTTAGAGGGAAATTACTGCACTTTGAGTAACTTTTAAGATGAAAACTTTACATACATAGACACAGTTGCACACGTACCCATATTTATATCATACATACTATATATAAATACATATATCTATGTGCTGTGACATGAATCAACATTCCAGCTTCTCCCTCCTTCTCCCTTTTCTGTGCTCAAACATAAAGTCAGTCTATATATAATAATAAATTCTAAAATATTAGTCACTTGACAGGGTCATTAAGCATATTGAATACTTTGATTCTTTAAGTATATATTGTTATCAATACCTCTGTACGTTTAGGCTACTTGTGGCCTATTTAAACCAACTTTTTAATTGATCAAATGATCTGAATACTCTTCTCCCACCTCTGAATGAGTTAATCAGAGACACAAAAGCAGTTCGAGTACCAGTGTTGCCATTGAAAACTTCTGTAAAGTCTCATATAGGAAGGAGATTTTGATGCATTTATTCCCAAAACACACAAATGTCATATACTCATATATATATACTCTCATATACTTCTTTTTAACTCCTCATTGGTAACGATAAAACGCACTGCAGCCTCCCTCCTCCCCTCCTCCCGTGTGGTTTTTACGCTTTTGATCCCAGAGGGACCTCGCGTTTTACATTCCTGGCATTCCGACCTCAGTCCCTCCTCGGTTACTTATTATCGCCGCCTGCTCACTCTCCACAATCAGTTCACAGCAAGAGAGGAGCGAGGCAGCCCGTCCGGGGGTGAAAAGGAAGATGAGACACGTTTGAGTCTTAAAAACAAACTCATGGAAATAGTGGATTTACTGTGAAGTTTACTTACAAGATCGAGAACAACGTTGCGTTACGATGAGAGCGTGAGCTGGTAAGACGAGCGTCTTTTTCTGCCTTTTTGGCACAACAGAAAAAAAAAACGAGCACAAAAACACAGACAGTAGCTACGTTGTAACTTCTAGTTGAAAGTTTTGATAGCGTTTTGTGTTATGAGGGGGTTAAATGATATATACAGTGTTTTTAAACACGATAAATGTGTTAAAAACCAAAGATGAAGTTGTTTTACAATGCGGTTTTGTGCGCTTTTGCTCCCCCGTGAGATTGGAATTTTTGGCGCATGCATTTTTTTTTTTTTTTTGCCTGCTGTGGAAAAAGTCTCCACATCTCTGTTGTCGCTGTTGGGAAGGCTGAACTATTTTTTTTTATAAAATACTAAAACTAAAACATTGATATGCTGCCTTTGTAACAGGAATTTATATGAAAGGAATTGTTTGTTGGTAGTCTTTATTGCTGTTATTGCAAAGGCTTACATGCCTTTCTTCTGCATGTGATTGTATTAAAAGCATGTTCATGTGTTCAACTATCAGTTATCTCAGTTCACTTGACTGATTGTGCTTTATTCTCCTCTTTTCCAGGTTCCCAGTTGATTTATTTAAATACTTTCACAACAAGAAAGAGCACATCTTGTCTTTAGAGAAGATAACAACGTACACAATACGATATGTCGTCCACTGAAGAGCCGTCTGGCACGGTCCTGCACCGGCTCATCCAGGAGCAGCTCCGCTATGGAAACCCCACAGACACCCGCACCTTATTAGCCATCCAGCAGCAGGCCCTGCGTGGAGGCAGTGGAAGCAACAGTGGACCCAGCAGTGGAGGTGAAATGGGCAGGAGCCCACGATCCTCTCTGGAGAGTCTCACCCAGGAGGAACCTCCGTTCCCTCAGCTCTCTGCGAGGCAGGAGCCTCAGGGCCAGGAGCACCAGGGGGACTACCACCACTCAGAAAGTGGCTACCAGCTCTACCAGCTGCACGGGGAAGAGCTGCCAACTTATGAGCAGGCCAAGGCGCACTCTCAGTATCTGGCCTCTCAATGGGCCCCTACAGGCCCCATCAGGCAGCTCCATGAGGGGACGCTCCTGCATGAGGGGGCATTCCACGAAGAGGCAGATCTGATGGAGCTGAAGTGCAGCCATGTGCGGTCACTCAGTGAGCATCGCATGCAAATATCTCTGGAGAGGAACGATGCAGTTGCTAAAGCAGAGGCCATCAAGACCACCTCACACAGCTACCCTGAGCTTCCTTACTACACACCGCAAAGCCTCCAGAGCACGGGACCGAGCCTGGACAAGCGCAGCCCACCTCCAGAGTACACGGCGCCCATCCAGGGCCAAGGATTTATCCCTCACCAGGTCCAGGAGCCAATGCAGGCACAGCAGCACAGGTACAACTTAGGAGGACATGATCTTGTGTGTGCGTGTGTGTGTGTGCATGATTTTAAAACTACTTTAACATTACATCATATGGTGTGGTGTAGTTTTTGACCCAGTGCCAGTCTTGTAATCACCTTCCAGGGCTCGTCATTGTGTTTCACATGCGTAAACACATACTTATCTGTGTGAATCACACATAGTCTGCGCACCGCTTCACATTTCCTTCTTGAAATACTTAGAAGTTAGAAGACAAGTCCAGCCCTGTAGGTGTTTGCAATGCCTGGCATACTGGAACAGGATAGTTTCACATGCTTGTGTTGCCTTGGATGCTTTGTACAAAAGTATGTTCCTCATATAGGCTTTTGCATTCTTCACAGCCACTGGAGTCTGCTTGTCTGCTTGTCTGCTTGCTGATAGACGGGAATAGAGTGATATTTCAGATTCCCCGTACTTTAAACTTTAAACTTTAGCTGGCTGCTAAACCATTCAGGAACATGCTTACGATATGAGCTTTTACTCAACAAATGTCTCTCTCATAGGTATGTCCAGTCCAGTCAGCCAGCAGAAGTCCCCTGCTACAGCACATTTAACAGTCTGCCACCTGCTGGCTTGGAGGAGCCCAACCAGGTGGAGCTGCTGCTGATGGAGAACGAGAGGCTGAGACAAGAGCTGGAAGCACACAGGGAGAAGACTGGCCGTATTCAGAAGGTAAGAGGAGGACATCCATGAGAGAAAATCTTAATTTCATGCAGCTGACATCTCACACATGTCTTGTCGCACAAACTCAAGCTAGAAGGGCAGGTTTTACATTTCATGAGGAGTTGTCATGTCATCCGCGACTCAATTTTCTATTAAAAGGCGGTCTAAAAATCTAGGATTAAATTGAGGATTGACTGAATAGTGAGGAAAAGCCAGACAACATCCTCCATCCCAGCCACCTGTCTATGAAACACAACCCCAGCCAACAGTTGCCCCGACATCCAACTTCAGGCACACTCCCTCATCTGGACGGGACAGATGAGATCAGCAGCTGCTACCTTCCATACCACAGAGGCACAAACAGAGGTCACAGCCTGCTACTGTGTTTACACACTCCTTTCATTGTGGAGCTGACCTGGTGGAGGCCAGTGTGTGTCTGTATGTGTGTGCGCACTTTAGTTCCAGGGAGGCCATAGATTTTCAACGTAATCTAGAGCTTGTCAGGCAGCAGTCGATCGGGTTGTGACCCATACACACAGCTGATGGGGGTGGGGTTGGGTTAACATAGCAGGTGGTGGGCTGCAGTGTAAAAAGTGAAAGGTCTCTTTTGTTTTTCCACCAATGGGCACTTTTCCCACTTTCACTTTTAACCCCAATTTGTTTCCTGCCCTGTTGTGATCGACTCTGTCACCAAACAGGCCTAAAAATAATACTTTCTTGTACAACATGGTGGAAAGAGCTTCAGAGACATTTGACACCTCAGCCAAATCTTTATAAAAATCCACTCCGCTCTCTGCTGGAGTTATGTCACATGGTCCTTGCCTTGTCTCAGCCTTAAAGAATGATAATTGCCGGGGTTGGAAAGTTTTCTCCGTCAGGCCGCAGCCCTGGGTAAACATGCCTGTGTGACTGCTATAATGGTGGGTTTCTCTTTGCCGTTTCCACAACCCAGGCACAGGCATGCACACCTTCCCTCTACTGGCAGCCTTCCCGGACCTCTGTGTGTGTGTACTTTGTGTGCATGGTGTGTTGTGTAAATGCACGCTCTTGTGCATTCACACACCTGGAACTAGAGCTATCAGCCCTCAGGAATGTAGATATTAATCAGTCTCACAGGGAGTGGTGCGAGCTTAAATTCTTCTCAGAATTATACCACACACACACACTGGCACACACACACACACACACACACACACACACTGGCACACACACACACTGGCACACACACACACACTGGGACACACACACACACACACATTGCGTGTACTGTGTACACACAGTCTCTTATGTACCCATATTTACACATATACTGTATATATACATATATCTATGTACTGTAACAACATGGATCAACATTCCAGCTCCTCCCTGGCATGTGAAGTAGGTTAACCAAAAATTCCTCTCTCTCCTTTTTCTGTCCTCCTTTCTTCCTCTCCTCCTTTCTTCCTCTTCTTTTCTTCCCTTTTTCAGTTGGAGCAGGAGATCCAGCGTATTTCGGAGGCCTATGAGACACTAATGCAGGGCAGCAGTAAGAGGGAAAACCTGGAGCAGACACTGAGGAAGAGGCTAGTGGCCGAGGTCAGGAGGCTGCAGGATTTCAACAGAGACCTTAGAGGTATGGACTACAAGACACATAATACCACATCAGAGCACGGCCCTAATATCAGATCCACATATTTTGTACAGAGTTATCTAATTTTAAAACTTTATTGCATCGCAGAAAACTTGGAAAATGCCAGAACGCATGTCGCAAAAGAAGTGGAAGCAGCCGACCATAACCAGCACATCATGGCGAAACTCCTTGAACAAAGTAAGTATGTCTTGTTTTGCTTTCTGTCTCCTTTGTAATCAACAAGCTTCATTGGATTGGATCCTGGCATAGCATGAGGCCCTTTTTGTACCTAAGGGCATCCTGTATGCAGGAATTTCACTTGCATAACCTCAGCTTATTTGGTAAGAAGGCTTAATAATAGGGAATTCAATCCACACACCTCTTTGTAAAGGGAAACGACCCAGGCTCTAAATCACAGAGCAGCACTGAAAGTGGTACAAATGAGCCCCCCCCCCCCCCCCCCCTCCACCTGTTGTTAGTGTGATTTATGTTTAAGGAACTGGACTCAAGCAGAGTGCTGGTGTTTGTATGGCCTTCATGAGGAATGTTCTGTGCTATGTGGGTCAAAGGGATAGGGCAGCTTTCTCGCCCTTCCTCCTCCTTCTTCCTCTCAGCATTCCAGGAGTGCTTTGCTAAATGAGGAACACCAGCCATCATGTAGCAACGCTGGTGCTTACTACTGGGGTTTGACTCAGGAGGTAGAAAATTGGGAATTGACCCTTTTTTCTAGAGGGAACCTTATGCAGATTTGTAATGAACCCAAACTTCTGTTAGGATCGTGTCATTAACCTGGCCACTTTCATTTTTCCTTTGCTTCAGATGAGGAGCAGAACTTTGAGAGGGAGCGCGTAGAGCGGGAGCTGCAGCGATTGCGAACAACGGCGGAGGAGCAGAATGTCAGGGCAAAACGGCTCGAGGAGGCCCTGGATGCAGCTCGTGGGCGAGGTCGCCAGCTCGAGGAGGAGTTGAGGAGGAAGAGGGCTTACGTGGAGAAGGTGGAGAGGCTTCAGAGTGCGCTGGCTCAGCTCCAGTCCACCTGTGAGAAGAGAGAGAGCCTGGAGATGAAGCTGAGGACACGACTAGAGCAGGAGCTGAGGAGTCTGAGGGCACAACAGGTAAACATCCTGACTGAGCTGACCTGACACAACTAGGGTTTATAATTCTGATGAAGTCATTTCAGTATTTCTTACCATCTTTCTCCCTCCCACCTCAGAGACAGTCCCAGCCTCCAGGGGTGACCATGAGCTCCCTCCAAGAGCGTCTGCGCGAGCGTGAAGAGCGAATCCTGGCCCTTGAGGCCGACATGGTGCGCTGGGAGCAGAAGTACCTGGAAGAGAGCACCATGAGACAGTTTGCAATGGAGGTGGCTGCCACTGCCGCTGCTCAGAGGTAAACATCATTCTGGCTTGACTTTTTGCTCGACTTTGTTTGAGGCATCTTATGGGGCACATATTTTTCAGGCTCATTTGAATTTGAGCTAAACCCAGGACAATGTTTTTGCCTTTGCAGAGACACCACCATCATTAACCACTCACCCTGCCACTCCTCTAACAACAGCTTCAACGAGGACCTGCCAGTTGCTGACTACAGGAATCAGGAGATGGAGAACAGGTGCATACCTATAATTAAACTCTCTTGTTATTAAAGAATTAACATCACATAAACATTTTTTAATCAGCTTATATGTCTCCTGACATGTTTTTTTTTCTGTTTTGTATCAGGATCCGCGCTCTTTACGCTCAGATCTTGGAAAAGGACGCCGTGATCAAAATCCTCAACCAGCGGCTACACCATGACCAGGGCCGCAAGGACGAGCCAAGCCCCCGCACAAACCTCTTGAATACAGCTGGGGCATCTCTCCGACCCGCCTCCTCTACTCCCTCCATCAACACCATCAGTGGCACCACAAAGAGTAGAGGTGAGGAGCATAATGTTGCATTTTTTTAATAATTAATTTTGCCGGTACTGAGGCTAACATTACATGCACTGTACAGCCCACTCAAAAACACCTCTCTAGATCTTTACGCAAGCTGCTAAGAAGTGTGAAATGTATAAGATTCATATGATACTAACATTTTTTTGTGATGTCGTCTTTTAGGGAAGAGTCTTTCAGATGATCAGACTCTGCCAAATCGTCAGTTCTCTGCTCAGTCTGAACCTGGAACGCTAGAACGTCAGGGGGAGGGAACCAAAGCCAAAGAGGCTGCCAGCACAACTAAGCTCAACAGTGGTGAGTGATCTATCAAATATGCATGAGTGTGTTTGTTTAGGGGGGAACAATAATTCAATAACACTCCCAGTATAAAACTTGAATGAGAAATGATAATCAGCTACATAAAAAACACACAAAGTAGTTTTGGACCTCGATTTCATGGGAGTTTATATTGATTAACCACGCTGCCGCTTCACCGGCCAATCAGATACCATCTGTTCAGGTCATGGTTCATAATGTGGGCCTAGAGGAATGTGCATGGTTAGGAAATAATGTGGATCTGTTGACTGAGCACATTTACCAGAGTGGTCTGTTTGACTGTGGAAAATCTCTGTTAACCTTTAGTCATTGATAGTTGAGCTATATCTGGGACATTTTCCACTGTTTTAGCCTTAAAGCATTTATATAATTATTCATCTTCTCTCTCTCTTTTTCTTTCTGTTTTCTTTCCAGACAAGACAGCGCCTAAGAAGTTGCTATTAAACCCCTTCGGAGGCCTGGATGAGCTGGAGTCAGAAGCAGTGGAAATCTTCATTTAAAAAAAAGGACTGAGAGGTGGATTTTGAATGAGAAGAAAAACACAAAACAATTCTGAGAATCTGTGAAGAGTGCAAGTCTTTGAATAGAGAATGGATTAAATATTGGATGCAAGAATGTCGTGGAAAGAGGCCAATGCACGAAAAAAAAAAAAAAGGACTGTTTTCACATTTTAGAGACAGAGCTGTGCTCCAACTCACTTACTCTCACTAAGCTTGGACAGCTGCAGGCAGTCTGCCCAGCTAGGAGAGAAAAGATGAATCTTCTGAGGTACTCGGACAGTATTGTGGATTGTAATAGGGCAACATGTTCTCAGAGAGTGTATGCCAAAATATTTATATAAATATATATATATAATTGCTGCTTTCCCCCCTCCTTTATCTCCTTTCCCAACCCAGTGAATTAAGAAGCTACATATTTATCTTATCTGGTTTCCACATTCCCCAAATATTAACTTAAGCCTCATGTTCTTCTAGAAAAATATTCAATAAAAGTTTATCGAAGTGACCTGCATTCCCCTCCTCTGCCCCCCCCCCCCCCCCCCAAAAACAAAACAAAAATATGGCGTCAATTTGAATAACCTCATTCCCATCACATGGATCTTATCTGTTCAGAAGACTTCCAATAATTTAAGCTTATAACACATGAAACACTGCTGATTTAAATGCTCTTGCTGTCCATGTTTCTTAAGCCGAGTAGCTGGTTCTGCAGAAGCTTAGAGGGGTGTGAATAGTGAGATGCATCATATATAAAAGACAATTTGGTGTTTTTTATTGTTTTGTTTTTGCCAAACTGACACAAACCTGGTGTTGTTTGTAATTTTGGGAGGGTTTTTTGCATCATGGTGTTGATTTCATCATCTGTTGCTTTTTTTTCTGATAACTTCTCAAAGTATGTTTGCATGTGTGATAACAGTATGTGAGTGTGTTTCCTGATGTGGTGATTCTGCTGGTTTGAGTCACCACCGTGGGATAAAAGTTGAAAACTACACCGTGTTTGCTTTTGTTTGTTTGTTTTTGTTTACTGTGAGCTTTGAACTAACAAACAGGTTAATTATTATTATTATTATATATTTTATACAGATGTTTGTATTGTTATTTTAGATATAATAGTGCTTTGAGCAAGATGCCAAAGAGTTTATGTATGTTTATTGTAAGTTATGTGCTGACAATCACGGTCATGTCAAGCTGTACACAACCAACCAAGTGTTGACTTCAAACAGACATTTCTGTGAACTTCAAACAATATGAAGGTTTTTACAGTTGAATTCATGCAACATTTCATAAAGCAATAAAATATTCTAATATACATCAATTTCCTCCTTGACTTGATTGTTTTGGCTATTTTCTGTTTGTTAATATAAAGATTATCTCAGGTTATTCTGGTAAATGTGAATCTCCTCTCTCTCATTGTCACCCTATCTCCTCATTCCTGTCCTCTTGTTCCACTGCAGAGAAGAGTGCTCTTCATTAATGAATACCAGAGCTGCATTCTTTTGGGTTCAACTTTCTCGGGTGGCCTGCTCTCTTGTTCTCCTCTTGCCATGAAGAGCGTGCTTGACATAGATCACATTCTCATCAGGATACGTAACCCTATAAGTGACAAAGACAGGTTTCTCCCAGATTAGCCGCTGCTGCCGCTCCTGCATGTCGCCATCCACCTTTGCTAACGTGCACTGCATTCCTAAATGCTTTTATTGCCTCCGATTTAACTCACACCCAGAGGTGTTTATGAACTATTTCAGGACGTGCTATTGGATATGAGGATGAGAGAATGGAGAGCTCTGTTATGTGGTATCTGTTTCAGGATAGCTCTTTTCTCTCTCCCACACACACACACACACACACACACACACACACACACACACCACACACACACACACACACACACACACACACAACAGAGCCACACATATAGACTTGTTTGGGGCGGCTGAGCAGCCCTGACAATGACACTTCACAATGCAGAAGGACAATGACAATGAACGTTATGGTGTCATCTGTGTCACATGATTCACCAGTCATATGTGTGATAAATGTGGAGCTGAGTGGAGCATTAATTAGTGAGACTGCCTTTAACCTGGTGGATCTGGGTTGAATTACACATCACACTAAACTTCTTTTACTCGCTTTATTCACCAAATGTTTCCAGCTATCGTAGTTGTTTTGGTTTATTGACAGCATTTAATACAGCTATTTATGTGCTTCATAATAAGGCACCATTTATAAAGGGAGTATAAGTTATAATTAAAACTTTAAACAGTGTCTCTTAATAAGAACAAACTTATTTGGGTTGGAAGTAAAAAATCCACTGACCACTTATTTTCAGAGAATATTTTTGTTGACAATTTCTGTTGTAGATGATGTGGACCAAAATCCATTTATTAACACTTGATAACACTTTAAATGCATGACAATTGATGAATTATTGCCCAACATGTATAATTATATACTTATTACCAAACAGAAACACTAGCCACAGGTGTTTTTCACAACATGCCAACCCAAAATGATCTTAATGCTAATAACTGATTGGTGCACTGTTTATTAATAACTGATTAAGTAGTAAATGACAACGTATAAAGCCTTCACAAAGGGTTTCTTTTTGAAAAGTGGTATGAATACAGTGTCAGACTTTGGCAGAGAAAGAACAATAAAATCTTGGCCTTATTTCCATCTCTGTCTCTGGTGTTTTATTTATTGCGGTGTGAGGGTACTTTCCACTTGTATTCACATAATAAAACTTGTCAGATAGTGTATATCAAAGTAGAAGGAAAAAGTAGAAAACTGAAAATGTCATACACTGTTGGTCATTTGTTTTCACTTTATTAGCAACATTTTGATCTGTAGATGTTGGTTTATGTGAGTGACTGACATGTGCTGGATTTTCTGGTTCCTTTTTATCCAAAATACCTGTCAGAAGCAGAGCTTTTTTTACATTTCTAAAATGTCTTGAGTACTATTGATTTAATGTAATTGAACGACATCATGGGCTCAGTTCACAATCTTTTGAAGTTATCCATTAATCTTCACCCCCAGCAAATGATTTATAGTCAGTTTTGTGTGCCAGCTTTGAAACATTTGCCCATTCCTATTCACATCTGAGCAAGCAAAGGTCGAATGTATCCAGCTGCATTGCGGTTTGATGATTGGATGGGGAATATGTTAAAACACCTCAGCATGCCTGGACTTGGGCAGAGAGGATATGAGCTGGTGAGATAGTACGGATGCTTTTGACAGAGAAGCTTGTATGGGAAAACACAGAGCAGGAACTGGTGGTATGCGACGCCATCAATCTTATTTATGAACTGAGAGCTCTTATCTGGCGTACTGACTGACAACATTGTGAAGACTCGCCAACATTCCTGTGTGAATGTGAAAGGCAGCTGACATGTTTCGACTGCGTGTCTCTATTTTTCCCAGAATTGATATGATGGAGGAGGATAGAACGTAAATGGGAGTCAGAGGTCAAATTCCATTGTGCTCAAACATCCAAGAAAATTACATTTTCTACTTTTTAGACATTTTCCCTCTTCTCTCTGGCTCAGTCACATGGGAGCTTCACACTGACCGCAATCACCATGAAAGGAATGGGTTTGTTGCTGTGTAAACTGTGGAAATGATCTTCTCACACTGTGTGTGTTTGTGTGCACTGTCGGGTTTATTACCCCACTGTTTACAGTTTAACAGCACATTCCTACTAAGAATCAGCCTTTGAAGTTTCAGCACATTCAGCACATTTGTGGTGTCTGTAGATAAGACTCATCCTAAGGTAACACAAACATAATTTTCAGGTGATTATACACTGATGAAGACATAGTTGTCAATTTTATATTCAATTTCTGCCATATTCTGTAAATCAGACACACTGAGTACCTTGAGTACAATTACAGGTACTTTTAAGGAAAATGTTTACTTTTTACTCCACTAGACGTTTATTTGACAACTTTTGTAACTAGTTACTCTGCAGATCTGGGTTATTGATGCAAAATACGTAAATCAATTCATAAATTATCATATATTATTATGAATTACGTTACCCAGCAGTGTATAGAGTAATTAAAATGAGCACTACCTTTACCAGCTGTGACTTATGAGGATCACATATTGCTTAATCAGTAATCAGAATCCAATACCATATATTATATTTACATATACTGCATAATATTTTACTTTTGGTACTTATATTTTGAAGATTTTTAAATGCATGACTTTTAATGTCTTTTACTTGTAACAGAGTAAATTTACAGTGTAGTATTGCTATTCAAGTATCTGAGTACTTCTTTCACCACTGGAACAAACACATGGACACAAACGAATGTTGAGGCTGTGTGATGAGAGACTGATTGACTGGCCTCCTCAGGGGCAGATATATGCAGCGCTGATTAATGGACACATGGAATAACTTGTCAGATACCCAGCGAGCAGACATCCTCAAAACACCCAGCGGGAAAGTAAATCCACAAAGCCCTATATCATTTATTTCTCTTGTCAGAAAAGCCTAGCATGTTTCTGGACATTGGTAATACATGTGTCATGCCCAGAGGGACACAGGAGAGTAACTTGTCACCACCTGCTACACAAGCCTGCTGCAAACGCTGCAGTTGTGAATGGCATTCCTGTTTGTTCAGGGAGCATATGTTTAAAACCACGGAGATGACCCTGAGCACATATTTCAGCCACACGTCCCCTGCTGTGGACTTGAAATGTCAGCATTATTAAATGTTATGCAGGCTTTCATATAGGCAGGATATCTACTGATTTTTAAAACAAAGCAGGGGTCCTTAAGAGTCCAGGTGGTCTACACAAAAATGCTTTAGTTAACAATCATTTCACTGAGGGGTTTAAAATAAGATGATATGATTATTTTACTCTTCACTCTTATATGTATTGTAAGCATCGAAACATGTTTCATAAGTGGCATTACTGGACATGTAAAGAGTCATAATGTGTCAACACATGGGCATGTTTTTCACCCTACGAGCGTTAAAAAGTTAAAAGACAAAATTCAGTGACTCTTGAGGATTACTTAGACTTACAGATCCTCTGAGACACAAAACATGAGGCATGCACTGTAGCTACAGTATGTGCTCCACCCCCTGGAAAACATGTGTTATTTGACTTGGGGGATTAGATCTGTTAACTGCTTTACAAAGCTACACACAGACACACACACACACACACACACACACACACACACACACACACACACACACACACACACACACACACACACACACACACACACACACACACACAATGGGGAACTCAATTTGATTTGACAACAGAGTAGGAAACTCTAGGTTACAGCTGCTTCTGGTGTTAGGTGATACCCAGGTAACTCAAAGAGCAGGGCAGCGAAGGCAGTGTTTACCTCCACATTATTATAATAATAATCCACAGTATGGTTCCCTTTTTAGGAACATGCTCAGTGCTTTTGAATGTAGTTATTTAATTAGTGGTGTCTATTTTTATGACTCATTTTTTATTATTTATTAAAAGTACATTTCATGTTCTGTTCGCATTAGGTTTTAATATTCTTAATACTCTTAGTAATTCTGTATTATTTTACAGATACTCAGTCTCAGTCTCAGTGGGACGTTCCTGATTAAATAAAACCTTTCATATGGGTATGATTCCATAATATTGACCATAAGGGAACATAAGAGGGCAATGCAAAGAGAAATCCTGCCAGTTTGACTCATTATACAAAACTTTGGAAGCTGCACAGCGCCACCTGCTGGATACATATGAAATTGTCAGTCTATTTTGAAACGTTTATAGAACTAAACTCTGATTTATAGTTCATATTTTTCAGTCAGTCACTGTATGGGATTAATTAAGAAAGTGTAATTTGAACCTATAATGCAAAATCTACAAATAGTTCTGCCTAAAGACCCAAAATACGACGTAATACTGCTTAATTAACGTTAATATGCTGTCTTCACAAGGGTTTTGAGTTATCGCGATGTAACATAGCAACAAGTAACTAGGCAACTGTTGCCTTGGGTACGCTGGATAGATCCAGTGGATGAGGCGGTGTACGCCCGACCAAAACCGTGCGTACCCATCTATGGAGCCCCGCCCACTGAGCTACCACCGCTACCCTAGCAACATCAGCTAGCTAAGTTAGCTTAGCCCCGTTGTTGAAGTTGGAAAATTGACAACCCAGTCCGTGTTTTGCTGTTTATAAACATTAAAAACACCACTATAAGAGCTGAAGGGACTTAAACCCCAAGTATGTGCTCGGTCGTCGGATGTGATTCGTGGCGTCGCAGTGCGCAACGGTTCAAGTTACCGGAGGATCCGGAGAGGAGACTGGAGTGGATACAGTTTATCGCTGAGGTCAATAAGCAGCGCTTTAAAGAGTCGTCCTGGACTGATATCACCGTTTGCAGCGAACACTTTAAAGACGACTGTTTTGAAAACCTGACACCGAGACATTCAGACACGACTGTCAAGGTCCAGCCAACGTTAAAGCCCAGTGCTGTCCCATCACTGTGTCCACAGTCGGACGAACCTGAGCCCAGTCTGGAGAGCCCAGAACGTGTGGTGAGTCTGACTGCTTTCACAGCTGGAACCAGAGACTCAATTATTTATTTCCCTTATGACCTACACAACGGTAATGATTCGGGATTTGTTTTTATACGTACAGCCTAATCTAACCAGATTTACACAGAACCATGTGAGAAGTTGTCATTGAAACCTGTTTGGTGAGTACGCGACAGGTGATTGGATGAACCAACTGTCTACCACGGGCTGTTTCAACCAATCAGATTGTAGTAAGAGCACAACAAGCCACACCCACCTCTTCTTGTAAACAAACAAAATGTCAGGAGTCTTTATAAACAACACACGGGAAATAGAAGTAAAATGTGATTAAAATAATAAAAATAATTAATACAGCACAAGTACATGAATAAATACAACACCAGACTAGACATAAAAACAGTTTTACAGGCCTCTTATTAGTGCAGGATTTAATAGTATGTCAGAACATCTTTATGAAAAACTGAGAAGAAAGATTTGCTGTTTTGCTCTTACATTTCTGAATGTGAAACATCAGTTTCCTTCAATGATAGATCTCTTTTAAACCACAATTTACATGTTCGGTTGGTTTCAGATTTTTTAATCATTGGGTTTTTAGTTGATTCATAACATATTTATGAGACTAACAGCTGGCTGTATCTGCAAAGTATTTCTTAAGATTAAGGAAGTGCTGTTAGGCAGCTGACATATCATAGTATTTTTTTCCTTTTATATATTTTATTACTTATGTATTGTTTGTGAACCAACTTGGTATTTTGTTCACAGGAACTGTACTCATTAAAGAGAAGACGCTTCAGTCCGTAGATGTAGAGATGTAGGTAGATAGAAAGCGTTGCCTTGCAATGAAGCTGAAATTGTGAAATCACCAGATCAAAGCTTCAGGTTAGAGAAACTGGACAGGGAACCGACAACTTCAGATACGGCAAAAAAAACTGTAAACAGTCGGTGACAGAAATGTATATAGAATGTAGAATATGCAGATCCATAAGCAAACTGACAGTAGTGCTATACACATGTTGTGTGTACACTATTGACAGGTGCGTAATCTGTCATTATTGCCTAAGGTGCTACCACACATGTTATTCTAATGTCCACACTTACATGCCAATGTAGCCATTTACTATCCAGTTGGTGACTGTACACATTGTAGTCTGTGCACACACAGAGCTTTCATATATTTTCATATAAAATCAAAACATATGGAACATAGTCCAAACACAATGTTTAATGTTCGTTGTTTGCAGGAACCACATGATCAACTTGATCGAGATGCCCAAGGAAGCCCAATCCCAAGCAGCATCTCGTATTCAACTGACACTTCAGATGCTTTTATATCTGTACATGGACAGATGCATCCAGAAAATGCAGATGATGATTTGATCAGGGAAAAGTAAGTTTCCTTTAAATTTGTGCTTTGGCTAGTTTTTATATCAAGTTGGTATTTTAATATAATTAATTTAAATTGATTTTTAGAGCTGCACTTCTACAGAAGAAGGGGAAGTATGTTGTGAACGAAAAACGCCTCCTCCAGGTAATTAACTGCAAGTGTCCCTCGTGTGGCGGTAAACTTCACATGGAGAAAGTCACCAATGGGGTGCTCATCATTTTGAACCAACAGTGCCTTCAGTGTGAGTACAGAAACCAATGGAAAAGCCAAGTCAGTGCACCAACAACTGAAAATCAACACCTGACAGGAGGCACAAAAGTAACTCCAGAGACCAAACAGGTAGGACTTTCTACAACATATCAAAACACACTGGTAGCACACTTGTAGCTTAAGAATTTAAGGCTTTAACATTTCACCATTCTTGTCATTGTATCACAGGCAATGCCAACAGATGACACCCGGAGCAGTAATACAGGGGTCCCTAAGATTGTTGCTGTTCTTGGTGGGGAGAATGATCCCACAGACGAGGAAGAATCAAGTGATCCGGGTGACATGGATTCAGACGAGGATTGTAAGCCAGCAAAAAATGTTTTGCTGGCTAAAGTGCCTAAAAAGGAAACAGACGATGAAGATGAAGAAGAAGAGGAAGAAGGTTGTGATTATCCCCCATTTGTCCCCAACCAGTCAAGTCAGCTCTGCACCGAGTGTGGGAAGTTTTTCAGTAAACGGTGGCGTCACACGTGTGAGCATAAAATTAAACCCTATCCTTGCAATTTCTGTGGTAAGAGATGCGTTAGTGAAGTCGCTCTAAATTCTCACAGCAGAATCCACGATGCAAACTATGAGCACCGATGTAAATACTGCCACATGACATTCAAAATTAAGGTGGACAAACACACGCATGAGCAGACTCACGTAACTGAAGGAAGGCCATATAAATGCACCGACTGTTCAGAGACATTTGCCACAAATAAGGAGCGCAGAATCCACCTGCCGGATCACAGAGGCCCCCCACAGTTAAAATGTGACTTCTGTGGGATTGAATTTTTGTGGCCACTCACTCTCCAGAGACACTTAGCTGTGCACACAGGAGAGAGGCCGTTCAAGTGTTCAGTTTGCCAACGTGGCTTCAACCAGGCAGGCCACCTGAAATCCCACATGCGTCTGCACACAGGAGAGAGGCCTTACAAGTGTCAGCATTGTGACAAATGCTTCAATCACAACGTGAGCTTGAAGAGTCATGTCCAGCGTTACCACACACCTAATTCTGGATGTGAAGAGAACACAGAAAAGACAAGTAACACTGTTGATGCTGTGGGAAATGGGAACAAGAGAGGTGCAGATTCAGAGCTCGACAATGAAGAGGAGGAAGAGAATACAGAAGAGGACGAGATAATATTTATACCTAATAAAAAAAGGAGAGGCACAGGTAGACCCATCGGAAGGCCTAAGAGGTCATCAGACGACCCGGTGAAAGGCCAGTGTTCAAACACTAAGACTGGAAAACCAAGGGGGCGAAAGAAGAAGAGAACACAGTGCAGTGATGAAGAAAGTGAGAACGAGCTGAGTGACAGCAAGGCATCCTCTGATTCAGCAGAAGAGGAAGAAGAGAGGAGGAGTAACACAGGGAGATCAAGGAGAAGACCAAAAAAATTAGTAAAGTGACTCAAAAGAAAAAAAGAAAAAGAGATCCAGTAGCCAGAACAGGTGAAAAATCACTTAGGCCAGGGTCTATGTAAAAATTGAATTGCCTTTTACTGTTAAGAAAAGTTGTTGCTTTGGTTTGAAAATACTTCTAAATCTAGTTACCTTATGTAAATGGTAAATGGACTGTACTTATATAGCGCCTTTCTAGTCTTCCGACCACTCAAAGCGCTTTACAGTACATATCTCATTCACCCATTCACACACATTCATACACTGATGGCATTGGCTGCCATGCAAGGTGCCAACTGCTCATCAGTTTGAGGAGCTAACCATTCATACACATTCACACACCGATGGCACAGCCTTCGGGAGCAATTTGGGGTTCAGTATCTTGCCCAAGGACACTTCGACATGCAGACTGGAGGGGATCGAACCGCCGATCTTCTGATTAGCGGACGACCTGCTCTACCTCCAAGCCACAGCCGCATAAATCAGTATTTATGTGTATACTGATTGGATAAAAGTATATTAAACATGGCTGTTAAGTTCTGTTGCACAATACTTCCTCTTCATAACACTGTCAACAATATGTAATGATGACTGATCTGTAAGCTGCTTCAAAGTTAGTCCAATTCTCCTCAGAGGAGAGGTACATTTACCTCAACTGTACATCAGGTCATCTTTTGGGATGGTATATGTGTGTATCAGTGGGTAGTTTCCATAGTGATAGTTGATAAAAAACAAAACATGTTTCTCTCTCTCTCTCTCTCCTCCTGTGGTGATATTTAGTTTTACAGATAATGTTGGTGTAATTAACCCTTGTTTTTGTATTAAACATATATTTTTGAACATTGTCTCTCCCCTGGATCACATTCATTCCTCATAATGACGAGTATCAATGAGGTTGTCCCAGATAAATATAGTTTAGTAGCGGTCTTAGTGGTCTTTTATTAATAAAATCGCCTTTCAAACTTTGCCGGGACACGCCTTGTTTCAAACCACGCGAACCCCGCCACGAAACCCCGCCCATTCAGCCACCAACACCGAACCGTTAGCAGATACAGCTAGCCGTTAGCTGATGTCTGTTCAGGACAGGGGGATATCAGTCGATCACAGAGGTGTGTCCGGTTACCGTAAACATTAACTGCACTGCTGTCCGGTCACTTTTACAACTGGACCAAACACAAGCCCAGGATGTGCTCCGTCGTCGGATGTGAGTCGTGGCGTCGCAGTGCGCAACGGTTCAAGTTACCGGAGGACCCGGAGAGGAGACTGGAGTGGGTTCAGTTCCTGTTTGAAGTCAATGGGCAACGACTCAAAGAATCGTCCTGGACTGATATCACTATATGTAGTGAACACTTTACTAGTGACTGTTATGAAACAATGACTCCTGGCACGGTCCAGCTAAAGTCTGGTGCTGTCCCATCACTGTGTATCAAGTCAGAGCCAGATGAACCAGAGCCATGCCAGGTGAGGTCAAATTACGTGGTGTTTTTGTTTTGACAGCTCTAAACTCCACAGAAACACACAAGTCACACATTTACACATTCACGCCATAACAAGCGAAGGCGACAGATCACTTTTGACGTCATCATTTTCAAGGGTTTGTTTGTTTTGATTCACGAACAAAGCCGAGCGGACGGAGTTAATAGCACTGTTTAGATTTAACGACAAAAGTGCTTTAAATTGCTGAATTTCTCAAAAAGACAATTTGGTGTGTAGGTATTTTTATCTCATAGATTAAATGCCACATTAACAAGGATTGTATCAGTGTTATTTTAATTTTATCCCCTCCCAGTGTTAAATAGATAATAAAGATATACGCAGCTATGTTAGGTGTTTATTCTGTAGGTATTACCAAATCTCTTAATTACAAATAACTTATTTATCCCATCAGAAACTTGAGTAACAACATGGAGAGTACAGTGTTTGACAGCTGTCTAATGCGCCTTAGTTGACCCAAGACTATAGTACTATTGATACTATATAATGAGCACAGGGCATATCTTTAGTGTAGAGGTAGTATCATAACACTACTCACCATTTACAGGCCGACTGATCCATTAACCATGCATATACATACTAATCTTTGATTTAGTTTTCTAAAAAAATAATTCTTGTAGTTCTGTAAGGTGTTTTCACTGGAAACGAACCAAACACAATTCTTGTAGCTTTTGTTACTACAACTCCAAGCTGTTATTTGTTCATTACTTTGTGTAGGGCACTGTGGGAACCCTACGCGTTGCTTCTCAGTGTGATCAAATTAAAACATGTAATAGTCCATCTTCTCATTCTGAAGAATCAGGACTAACTTCAGTGGGTAAGAAACTTAACGTTGTCATCAATTAATAAAAATTGAGTAGGTATTCACACAAATGTTTTCTTCTCATGTGAATAATAAACTTCAAATTTAATTTGCAGCTGCCCAAGAAAGCCCAGTACACAGTGATACTTCAGATGCTTTCATGTCTGATTATAGTCAGATGCTACAAAAAGTCGTGAACATTGATATGATCAGGGAAAAGTAAGTTCTTTCATAACAACTCGTTGGAATTTGAATTACACCAGGTTAGGTTTTTAACGCTGTATCTCATGATTTGTTTTTTTGTTTAAATCGGTTTTTAGAGCTGCTCTTCTACAGATGAAAGGGAAGTATGTTGTGAATGAAAAACGACTCCTCCCATTGTTCAGCTGCAAGTGCCCATTATGTGGTTCTAAAGTAAAGGTGGAGAAGGTCACCTATGGGGTGCTCATCATCTTGAACCAACAGTGCCTTCAGTGTGACTACAGAAACCAATGGAAAAGCCAACTCAATGCCAGTGTCCCAACAGATGACGATCAACCCCTGACAAGAGGCATAGATGTGACTGCAGAGATCCAACAGGTAGAAATAGGCAGACAGACTGGAACATATCCAATGTTAGCTCCAGAGTTTAGTCTCCTTTTTAACAGAACAGTGCGTCCAAGAATGTTTTAAAACTATAATTATATACACTGTGCAATATTTTGACACATTTCACAGAGATGTGGACTTGAGTAATTGCGACTTTGAGTTGACTTAAATTAAGATAAGATAGACTTTATTGATCCCACACCGGCGATATTCACATATATACACAATGCGGATACGAAAATCCTCATAAATAAGAAACAAAATGGAAAAAAAATCTAAGATATACTGGAAATATAAAAAGCTTTATACACCTTTCAAGTATACGGACATGCATGTTGGATCATTTCACAGAAATTACTGTGCTGTATATGGTGTGTAGCATTGTAGTAGTCGAGTCACTGTTTTGATGACTTGCAACTTGACAGAAAACAAATGACTTGAGGCTCAATCTGGGTAAAAAGTGCGCACTGGGAATGATTTGACTTGGGACTTGCTTGAGACTTGGACCAAGTGACTTGAGACACATGTCTGTAATTTCATGATTTTATATTTTTTAATTTTCATTTATTTATTTGCAATTCTGTCATTTTTGTGCTGGCTCTTATAAAATAAACAGACAGACGTGAAAGGATTCATCGATCAGTTGATTGACAGAAAAATAATCAACTATTTTATTAATTGATAAATTGTTGCAAAAATTGTTGAAAAATGCTACAATTTCTCATTTTCTGGGAGGTTTTGCTGCTTTTTTTCATCCTATATTGTTGCAAACTGAATATCTCTGGAGTTTGTTTACAGACAAAGCAAAACATTTGAAGACGCTACCTTGGACATAGTTGTGATTGAAATTTCATAGACCAAATGATAAATCAAAAAAATAATCCACAGATTCATTGATAAAAAATGATTGTTAGTTGCAGCCCCATAAATAGGTCAATTAGTATAAAAAAAACCCTACTTGCACCTCTTTGTTTGTTTGTCTTTTTTATTCAGACTTTAAAAATGTTCCTTTCTCTTCATTATCGTTCACAGATGGTGCCAACAGATGACAAACACAGCGCCGTCACAGTTGTCTCTGAGGTTGCTACTGTTAGCGAAGAGGAGAGTGATCCCACGGATGAAACGGAGGAATCAGGCAATGAAGTTGAAATGGATTCAGATGATGACTGGAAGCCAAAGGAGGAGCTTATACTGGAAAACAGGCTCACACATAGTGATGAATCTGATGAGGAAACCGAAAACGAAGATGATTATTATCCTCCGCTTGCCCTCGAACTCAGTCAGCTCTGCACAGAGTGCGGGAAGTTTTTCAATAAACGGAAGCCTCACACGTGTGAGCATAAAATCAAACCCTTTTCTTGCAATATTTGTGGTAAGAGATGCGTTACTGAAGTCTCTCTAAATTCTCACAGCAGAGTCCACGATGCAAACTATGAGCACCGATGTAAATACTGCCACGCTACATTCAAAACAAAAGTGGACAAACGCACGCATGAGCAGACTCACGTAACTGAAGGAAGGCCATATAAATGTCCCGACTGTCCAGAGATATTTGCCACAAATAAAGAGCGCAGAATCCACCTGCAGGATCACAGAGGCCTCCGACAGTTAAAATGTGACTTCTGCGGGATTGAATTTTACCGTAACCAAGCTCTCCAGAGACACTTAGCTGTGCACACAGGAGAGAAGCCGTTCAAGTGTTCAGTTTGCCAACGTGGCTTCAACCAGACAAACCACCTGAAATCCCACATGCGTCTGCACACAGGAGAGAGGCCTTACAAGTGTCAGCATTGTGACAAATGCTTCAATCACAACGTGAGCTTGAAGAGTCATGTCCAGCGTTACCACACACCTAATTCTGGATGTGAAGAGAACACAGAAAAGACAAAGGAAAGGGAAAGTAACACTGGTGATGCTGTGGGAAATGGAAACAAGAGAGGTGCAGATTCAGGGCTCGACAATGTAGAAGAAGAAGAAGAGGATAAAGAAGAAGAGGAGAGAATATATAGAGCTAATATAAAAAGGAGAACCACAGGTAGACCCATAGGAAGGCCTAAGAGAAATGCAGGCCAGGGTTCAAACACTAAAACTGCCAAAGTAAAGGTTCGGAAGAAGAAGAGAACATGTGGCAGTGATGAAGAGAACGAGGGTGAGCCGATCGAAAGTGACTTATCCTTTGAGTTGACAGAGGAGGAAGAGGAGAGGAGCGATAAAGTGACATCGAGCACCAGCAGATCAAGAGGAAGGGCAAAAAGATCTGACAGTGACTGTGATTTTGACCCAGAGGACTCGAAGAGAAAGAGGTGCAGCAGCCAGAACAGTGGGAAGGGCTCAGGGAAGCGCAGGGGAAGACCAAGAAAGCATCAAGTGGTGGAAGACACATAAAAACACACCGAGCTAAGAGAATTTATTTAAGAGAAATACAATGTAGTGTTATAAAGAACTGAACTGTTTCCCATGTATTTGATGATGCACATGCACCCTGGAGTATTTTCACATTTCTTTGGTTTTAAGATACTTCTGAATCCTGTTCATCAAACTGGTTACAAGTAGATTAAACTAGGTTGGTGGAAAGTGCCCGCTTTCCTTTGGTATGTAAATATACAATACTGCCATAATACTGTCATCTACTGTATGTGAACATCAGATCTGAAAGAAGAGGTTAACATTAAAAAGACTGAATGATGTCAGCCAAATTTTAACATCAATGTTCGCTCTTTTATATACAAGTGTTCAAGTAAGCTGTCTGCTACCATGCACAATACCATGAAACTGAAGCAACTAAATAAAATTATTACCCATTTTAATACATATACACCAGTAACACGTCAAAATATCTTGTGAAGGTCTATTGCTCCGACGTTCGACAGCTAAATGAAACATTTGAAAACTGAAGGGATTTTTAAAGGGCCAGTGTGTCAGATTTAGAGGACTCTTTTTACAGAATACGGCAGAAATCAGAATCACTTCTTATTGGCCAGGTGTGTGTACACACACACACACAAGGAATTTGACTCCAGTTACACTTTGCTCTCCATGATATATGGATATAGACATCAGACAAAAACAAGGAGCTTGAAAGGTAAGCATAAACATAAACGTGACATGAAAAACTATGTGCATATAAATATTATATATATAAATATGTATATGTCTTTGGAAAACTTCAGGTCCTATGTTTATAAGTTCCTCTCTGGTGTATGTGACCAGAGAGGGAGAGCAGAAAACAAGTACAAGTATAAGAGAGAGCAGTACCTAGGCAGCTATCCGTGGCGCCATAAATGTTACATAACAGGCATAACTATGTATTCATTAGTGTATACTCACCTGAAAATAAGAATCATGATGTTTTTACTTGGTGTTTGGCACTTTTCATAGCCACCATAGTTTCTCCTTCATGCTAGAAAGAAAAGGGTGAAACAAAGGCATTGCAATCAACCACTACACCACTGGATGCCACAGAATCCTACACACTGGTCCTTTGAATAATGTGATATCATAGACAACAACTGGTAATAGACGTGTAAAGAATCTGCAGTATGCATAGCTAATATTTCTGTTTCCACCCCAATATAATAGGAGTGAAAGGACTTTGTTTTATTTCTGTTGTTGAAGATAGAGATGGATGATTCAAACATGGGGAAATGTGTTTTGTAATTGTAGGTGAACTGACCCTTTAATTTTTGTTGCAGTGTAAAAGCTCAACAGCCTCACCTGTTGGTGGACCCGCAAATCAGTGCACACCTGGAGAAGTAGTTTATTCTAAACTTTTTGCAGAACTATACTTTTTTTTCTTCACATAATTAGACGTCTTATTACATATTAATGAGTTTACTGACGGAGTGAGGCATTTTTACAGTTATTGTGTCAGGCTTTTTGTTACCTGGCGAGATTTTATGCTGTCTCAGTTAAAAGTATTTTATCTTATGGTGGGAAATTGGGTTCCTGGACCTCGGTAACCTTTATATACAAGGTGTAAGGTATTCTTTGTAAGTAATAACCCCAAAACACAGTAAATTCATACATTGAATCTAAAGCCGGGACACGCCTGATCTCAAACCACGCGAACCCGGCCACAGAGCTCCGCCCATTCCGTTACCACCACAACCACTAGCAAAAAATGGCTAGCCGTTAGCTTGTCACTGTTGTAGGCGTTGGAAACCAGTCCATCCAGAGGCTCTGCTGAACCACTGACGCCTTTACAACTGGACCAAACACAAGCCCAGGATGTGCTCCGTCGTCGGATGTGAGTCGTGGCATCGCAGTGCGCAACGGTTCAAGTTACCGGAGGATCCTGACAGGAGACTGGAGTGGGTTCAGTTCCTGTTTGAAGTCAATGGGCAACGACTCAAAGAATCGTCCTGGACTGATATCACTATATGTAGTGAACACTTTACTAGTGACTGTTTTGAAACAATGACTCCTGGCACGGTCCAGCTAAAACCCTGTGTTGTCCCATCACTGTGTATCAAGTCAGAGCCAGATGAACCTCTGGAGAGCCCACAATATGTGGTGAGTCTGCTTCAACAGCTGTAACACATGTTATCATCCCCTTCCTACCACCTCAACACATCACCATCCATCATACATGTCAAACACATCCAGCTGTATGGATCCTGTTCTCTGTTCTCTGTTCGACCCCTGCCAGCAGACACTAGTTTTAATCAGTGGCTGTTAATCTGAGTAAATAAATACATAAATGTGGTGACAACAGGTCCTCTTCTGTGATTAATAAGATGTTAAGAAATTACACTCCAATAAAGCAGGACAATACACCTAGTTATATGAGTCTTGCTTTTTAGTAGCATGGATAAACTAGTGTGTTTGTGATACATGTCATTTTATATTATTGTTTCATATAGAGGTACACATTTGAGAAACATTTATAGTGAAAACTGTAGTAACTACGGCCTCTGTGCATTCATAAACAATTTGTCAACATACTGTATGATACAATAATCACAGTGCACTCTATAAACCCCTCATATACTCTTATTTTTTTTACAACGTATAACCTATGTTCATAAACATATTCATAAATTAATGTGCTCGTCCACATCTTGTGCATCTTTGTGCAGCTCAGTACTGACAGGCGCTTAATGGCACATTGACTTGTCCCCATGGTCGTCACATATAGTCATTCGCAAACCTTTTTGGTGTCAAGGGGGCCCAAATTGATAAACATCAGATCCCTGTTTGATAAGATTTAGTTATTACATATCTGACTATACTGTAGCTTTGTAGATTAACAGTGAAACCTATACAGGATAGTCATTCTTATACAACAGTCAATAAAATAATGGTGGTGGGAACTCCCTCAAGAACCCCCGGGGGTTAGAGACCATTCACCATTCAGTCAAACCATATTGTTTGTACTTTAACTTTCTCTGTATGGAAACGTCAACCAAACACAAATTTAGTGAACTATATGTTGTTTTTGTGTAATTACAAGCTTTTACTTTTGTCTTTTGTGCAGGAACCTGTGGAGACCATTTGTAAGCGTGAAGACAGTAACACATGTAATAGTCCGACTGATTCTGAAGAATCAAAACATATTTTAACAGGTAAGAAACTTTACATATCATGTTACGTTAAAAAATGTAGGAGGTGGATTATTTGTTAAATAATTTCTTTACATGTGAATACTGAACTTTATTTTGTAGATTCCCAACTGAGTCTTGAGTCAAGTGGTGTCTCAGTCTCGTGTGTTTCAAATGCTGTCGCCTCTGGATCTCACCAGACGCAAGAAAAAGTCACGATCGATTTAAACAAAGAAAAGTGAGTTACCTCAACATTTTTGCTTATTTTCTTTACATTTAACAATATGTTAGTTTTTTTTTTTAATCTTCTTTTTGGTTCATTTTTTAGAGCTGCGCTTCTACAGACGAAAGGAAAGTTTGTTGTGAATGAAAGCTGCCTCCTCCAGTTGTTTCGCCGCAAGTGTCCGTCATGTGGAGGTAAACTTCAGATGGAGAAGGTCACCTATGGGCTGCTCATCATCTTGAATCAACAGTGCCTTCAGTGTGACTACAGATACCAGTGGAAAAGCCAAGTCAATGCCAGTGTCCCAACAGAAGAAGATCAGACCCAACAGGTCAGACATACTGCACCGTATCAGTTTAATTAGAATAATAAATCATAATATTTGTCTATAATATTCTGTGCTGTATAGACTTGGAAAAGTTTTACTCATGCTAGATTGTCATTTTATTTTTCACAGGAAATACCAACAGATGACAACCCCAGGAGGACAGTTTTCTCTGAGACTGTTACATTTAGTGATGAAGAAAGTGACCCCTCAGATGATGGAGAGGAAGGTGATGAAGGTGGGGTGAGTTCAGACGGGGAATGGAATCCAAATGAGGATGTTTTATTGGCTGAAGAGCTCACAAAGGAGTCTGAAGAGGAAACCGAAGACGAAGGCGAAGAGGAAGATTTCGCTTCTCCGGGTGGCCTCCAAATTTATGAGCTCTGCACAGAGTGTGGACGTTTTTTCAATATTCTGAAGCCTCACACGTGTGAGCACAAAGTAAAGCCCTATTCCTGCAATATTTGTGGCAAAAGATGTGTTACCGAGATATCTCTAAAGAACCATAGCAAAATCCACGATGAAACCTATGAACACCCTTGCAAATACTGCCATGTTACCTTCAAAGCAAGGGTGGACAAACTTAAACACGAGCAGATCCATCAAAATAACAAAGATCCCTATAAATGTCCTGACTGTCCAGAGACATTTCCCACCAGTAAAGAACGCAACACCCACCTCTCAAATCACAGAGCCCCAAAAGAGTTCAAATGTGGAGTTTGTGGCATTGAATTCAAGGATGTACATCATCTTCGGAGACACTCTGTCGTGCACACAGGATTGAAACCGTACAAGTGTTCGGTTTGCCAGCGTGGCTTCAACCAGTCAAACCACCTGAAATCCCACATGCGTCTGCACACAGGAGAGAGGCCTTACAAGTGTCAGCATTGTGACCGCAGCTTTAATCACAACGTGAGCTTGAAGAGTCATGTTCTGCGTTACCACTCATCGAGCTTTGGACCTAAACAGAAGAAAAAAAAGATAAAGGAAAGGACAAGCGACAGTGGTGACGCTGTGGACAATGGGAATAAGGAAGGCACAAACTCTGGGTTTGACAATGTAGAAGAAGGACAAGACACAGAAGAGGAGGTGCAGAAGGAGAAAAAAGTGACACCAAAAAGTAGAAAGAGGAGCACAGGTAGACCCAGAGGGAGGCCGAAGAGAAATGCAGCAGGCGACACGGACCTGGCAGGTCAACGAAAGGGCCCGCGTTCTAAAACTAAGACTGGAAAATCAAAGGTGCAGAAGTTAAAGAAAACAAGTTCCAGCGATGAGGAAAGTGAGGACGAGCAATCAGATAGTGACATATCCTTTGACTCAGCAGAACAGGAAGAAGAAGAAGAAGAAGAGGAAGAAGTAGAAGAGAAGGAGACAGCGAGGAAGAGCACAGGGAGATTAAGAGGAAGGCCAAAAAATGACAGTGACACTGATTTTGACCCAGAAGAAGAGACAAAGAAAAAGAGGTACAGCACACAAAGCAGTGGTAAGAGCTCAGTGAAACGTCGGGGCAGACCAAAGAAGAATCTAGCAGTCTGAAAAATCTTAGAACACACAGAGCTGAAAAATGAATTGGGTGTGAGCGATTGTGAAAAGACAGAAGCCATTAAGACTGGAGGGCTATAGAGAAGTGGAGCGATATCTCTCGAGTTGATCTATTAAAAACAAATGAGAAACAAAACATCCATACGGAGCAGCATCTCTCTAAATTACTTATTGTTAAAAAATCATGTTGCTTTACTTTTAAACGCGTTAACTGACGCCAACCATGTAATTAAATCTGAAAAAGTGGATCATTCAGGACTAATGTTAGGTCTTAGTAATCAGTGTAAAGAGCCATTTAGCTTGATAAATGCTCTTGCTAGCTCTCACTAATGAGACCAACCCTCTGATTATTTGATATCACTAATAATGGATGGATGTGTGGTAATGGAAGGTCAGTAAGTAAAGCACATGTTTGGAAAATATGTACTCTATTCATATAATGTAATAATAATGTCAGTTTCAAGCTAAACATTACCCTTATACACTTTAATTAAGTCAGGGCACTGTGGCACAGTCAGTTTCTGTCTTTTCTTATTCATGTTAAAGCTGCATAATTATGTAACTTCAGCCATTTATCAGTCTGTAAGGAAATCTAGAAGTATTCAGATAGCAGTTTTATGAAGCAGTATTACACAATTTTACCTGCTGGATAATACACAATAACTTTAAATCTATAGAAACATGCAGTTGTGTGTTCTTTCCACTTGTTATGTAGTGTTAATAAAAAGTATCTGTTCTCCTCTGAAGCTTAAGTTTCATTGATAATCAGTGTGGCCTCAGAGAATTATCAAAGACCATCTCAAAGGACCATATCAATGGTTTTGTATTGTTTACTCCATTAGTTACAAATGAATGTAGATTACATTGCTCTGCTTTCCAGACAGAAATTGATTTTTTGTTTTCTTAGGTACGCTACGAAAATCAGCCTGCTGAGGCTTGAAACTAGTTTGAGATACAGTATGTCGGTTCATCAGACTGAAGAGAAGTTATGGTTGTGTTATGCTCCAATAATAATAAAACAGTTATTGGACTCATCCATATTGAGCAGCAGCATTTTAATGCAGCAAATGACCAAACCCACACTATGTTCTCATGATGTCAATGTTAGTTTGTCTTTGACTTCATAGCGGTCATCAGTGTTATTCAACCTCTAAAGATGATGAATACCGCACAGCTAGTTTCATTCAAATGCAGCAGCTTTGTTTCACGTTTTATTAAAAAAAGAAGCGTTAGTTGACTGTAGCACCAGATCAAAGTTCAGTTGGTTCAGGATTTATTCTCTGAGGACCATGAATATGTATACCAGATTACATGGGGGTCTGTCCAGTAGTGTACCTGTGTTGTTCTGGACCAAAGTGTTAGATCGACTTGATTTGTCCCTGTGAGTGTACCTTCTCTGCTTATGGACAGAGTTAGGTGGAAGAAGCGGCCTCCAGCAGATTTCCCTGAGGACACTTCTCATGTCACACTGGGACACATCAAGGGACCTTGTCCCTGACATTGATGTGAGGCCGACAGACAGGGCCTGCATGCTCGTGACGTTTTCAGACCTCAGACCTTGCCTGAATGCACCACAGAGGAGGGCTTTGCAAATACTTCCTGCTGTATTAGAACTCCAGTATATAAGAAAGTAAAATTCAGGTTAATAAATAAATAAATTGATGAAAAGCTTGAGAGATCTTCACTGTTTTTAATGATCTATCCTAAGTAAGTTTCAAGTCTTTGCAAGTTTATTGCCATGCTACACAGAAATAAACTAGCACTTGCAAGTAATGTTAAATATTTGCAATTTGCAGAAATTTGTATAAAACATGAAGACTACCCAGTATGGCCCTTTTAAGAGATTGCATATTTTTACATAAAAATGTCAAGATAAATGTGTCTAACTGCTGTTTTGAGATCATCTCTTTGAGGTCATCTTGTCCATTAGCTTTCAAAGTGCACTAAAGAACGATTAGGTGATCACATTTCTACTCACAAAGCACTAAACCAAACAAACTGGTCCATGGCCAACTCCAATGGAGCTGCTGTGGCTTTAATATCTTGCCCAACTTTCCAAACTACCTTGCAATACTTGAGTTAAAATGTGCGAGTGTGGTTGGGTCCACAGTTCCCACTGTGATCAAAAACCCTGAATGAATCCCCCCTGCTTACATATTTATCCTCTTTCTCTGTGTGTGCCAGTGCTTAAGCTCGCTTTAAGGCACATCAAGTTTTTTTTGAGTGTTGGAAACTTCTTCAGCTTTGCTCTCTGGGAAAGAGTCAGCCTGTTGCTTGGTAAGCCCAAGGCTGCTTAGTGGATTAGACATGTGGATGGTTTGCAGATCTAAATGTAGACTAATGTTTGGAGAACTGAAATATGAGGAATTTCTTTTGATTTTTAATGAGGCACAAACCTTGGTGCTTTGAAGTTGTACTGATACACGTCAGAGCAGAAAAAAATGAGGATGAAGTCTGTGTGCACGAGGTAGATGAGTTTTCTTAAAGTCTCCCATTTAATCAGTTGGGTGAATTACTATTTGAAGCTGAGCGTGAACATACTACAAGCCCTCAATTCCACAAAACCTCAACACCATTCGGTTGTGGTTTTGATAAAGATCAAAATAGCAAAAGAAAATGCAAAATGAGCCTCCTGTTTGATCTTAATAAATTGTCATGATTTGGGAAATTTGAGCACAGAATTATTGTGAGACTTACATTTTATCTTGTAGAATAATTTTCACACATTGCACTTTGGCACTTTTCAATTTGAAACAACAAAGACAGAGCCTGATAACTGATGATACTGTAATTGATTCACTGTGCATAATAGATTTATTCATCAAATTGTATTTTTCTTCGCTCCAGTGATCCGTTTAGGGAGATTTGCATCTTGTCTGAATTAACTAAGAAGATACAGTACAATTTAATAAGAGTGAGACACGTTGAGGCTTCTGAAATCCTCACAACCAGGTACAAACTTTGGCTAATCTAGATCATTACATCCTTTTAATCATTAGGCATTCACAAATTTGTATATTATTGAATATAGATGACATCTATCCTAAAATGTGAGATGCTTGATGTAAAATGGGATTTGATCATTAATTCACAGTTGACCAGAACACTGGAACCATGGTGTCACACTATCTGTTTGTCCAGCCTCCCATCACCAGTCATAATATTGTCCTACATGAATACCACTAGATGTCGCCCTTGTGCCACAAATACTGACTAATTTTGCAAAACGATAAGTGAGATGACAGCCGCATCTCCAACATAATTACTATGGTAACTGTTGTTTCTGCTGCATCACTTGAGCCGGCCAGTTACAAGTCCGTCTGCTTTCTCTGTTTTCTCATATTTTTCTCCCTCCTTCCTCTCTCTCTGTCCTCTGCCCTGAGAGACAAGACTAGGTTTTCAGTGCAGTCTCTCCAAATCCATTCATATAGGCTCTGTAGGTGATCTCCTGGTCCTGTAGATATCCTAAAGCTGCCCCCTCAGAGAGTATATAAGCATTAAATAGGAGTTCAGATGGCCCAGACAGAGCCATTTGCTGAGGCTTGCAGTTCTGATGTGATTTCCAAACATCACAAGGACATTATCATACAGCTATTTTCTCTTCATATTTCACTTTGTTATTATTTTTTTTTATATCACGGCTGTGTACATATTATTTTCCTCCTTTATTTTCTCTGTTTTCATCCCGAGGCTCTCTTTCTATTGGTATAACTCTCCCTCTCTTGGGCCTGATGATTTGAAGCTAGTCTTTTCAGAATGTCAGTTCAATAATCAGAGCTGCTCTCTGTTGACAGAAGACTAGATTGATGCTGTGAGACTTTAGATGAAGAGTGTATCATGGAGATAATAACTGCTTTGGCATGAGCTGGCACCATCAGTGTGAGGATAATATTTATTTGTCACAATAAATCCACTCAGTAAGGTGTTGTGTTTTTGTTCATTTCTTTCACAGTGTAAGTCATAGAGGCAGGGACATTAAGAGGAAGAAGTGTGGTGAAATACCATGAGCTGTAGAAAGGACTATATTCACGAGCAGCTAGAGCAACTACAAAATTATTCTGCTTTTATGGTTTCTGTGTTTGCTTAAGAAATGAAAATGAGTTTCCCACACAGGAACTCAAATGCCTACCAAATGTCATAAGCTAAACAGATAAGAATCCACCTGGGCCAAATGACATTTTCTCGCTCACCATTTCCCTGGCAACATTACTTGGTTGTTTATTGAAATGCACTTGGCCTTTGGACTGTTCTCCTTTTCTCTCTCTTGCTCTCTCTCTCTGTGTTTTAACATCCATGATTCCTTCAAAACTGATGTCTGTGTAAGTGTATTATTTCCTCCTTATTGTATATTGAAAGCTAAGGACACCTAACTTAAGTTTACAGCCAGGTTTGTCAGGAGAGGGAATGATATTTGATTACACTTAATTCTAATTAATTCTTCTTCAAAATCTTTTCATGCTGAGAGTTAGAGAAACTCTCATGTTTGTACAGTAAACATGAAACTGGAGCCAGCAGCTGCTTAGCTTAGCTTAGCATAAAGACTGGAAACAGGAAGAAACAGATAGCTTGACTCCATCCAGCCTCTAAAGGCTCACTCATTTACAAGTTGTTTATGTAATCTGCAGAAAGTGTAACAGTGTCGTTTTCCTGTAGTTTATGTGTGGAAATGGTACTGGCAGGTGGATTTTGTTTACTTTGGACAGAGTCAGACTGGCAATATCTTTGCAAAACTCTGTACAGATAGGCAGTGAAACATTATTTTTCATACTGTGGGAGTCACAGTTCATGCATGCATAAACCATAAACCTCCGAATAAAGGAATAGTTTGACATTTTGGGAATTGGGGAGGTTCAATATGGAGCTGGAGTAAATATAAAGACTGGAAACAAAGGCACTTGCAGGCTGATTTAGTTCACTTTTGACATATTCACCTGAACTGTTTAAAAATCTCATGATATTAAAAAAATGTTCTGCTGTGTATCTTTAGATGTTTATGCTAAGATATCCCTCTGTATATTTCTTCCTCTGTAAAGTTTCACTGCAGTAGTTTTCATTGCCATTTATTGATTCAGAATGGCCTCCACTTCCGCTGACTTTCACAGGGAAGACAGGGTGCTGTCATACAGTATTTATCAATCACACTGCATTTGTATTCTGTTATTTAGCATAACCCCCCTCCCTCTTTCCACCCCTTATCTGCGCAGAATTACCTCCATCAACAGTGCAATCACTTGTCTCCTGCTATCCAGCCTGGTTGACTGGCAAGTATTAGTTTGCACCCTCTGTCACAGTGCGGCATCGTCAATCCTGAACAGCAGGGACTGAGTAGTATGTCAAGGATGTCAGTTCTCCGTGAGCTGGGAGATGTGTTAGATCTTCGTCAGAGATGAGCATAAATTTGATGGGAGAGGGGCCAAAAAAATCTATACTGTTGTCAGTTTTGAATTGAAATCCAAATGTGAAAGCAACACTGAAACCATTCATAGCATCTATGTGAGTATCACACAGTCAACAATGTTGTTTGCAGCTGAGATGCATCTACCGTATGCAAATGTCTTGTTAGTTAAATGATTCATAAACAAAATGTTGAAAATTTTATTTGCAATAATGCAAACGTACCTGTGAATCATTCATTTTTATATAAAGAAGAACAAGAAGAAGTAAAAACACTACAAGTATTGACAGCCAGCTTCATTCGACCGTGTTTGTTGCTGTCTACTGCAGATTTCATGCCTCATCTCATCTTTTCCTGTCACTGAAATTTTAAGACTGCAAACAAGTAATTTAATCAGACAGGTGCTGTTATAAGTTTTATGTTTCATGGCAACAGGCTGTATATTTGAAGTTCACATGCCCCGCTGAACAGTCGATGTTCCTGCTCTGCCGGTTTTCAGTGTAACACGAATGACACTTGACAGTAAATATCAACATACAGGATCTCCAGCATATTGCATTCATTCAGCATGCCACTGCTGGTTGCTCTCCTCAGCAGGGATAAAACCCTCAGACACTGGAAGATAAGGAAATCCAGCGATAGAGAAAATATGCTGCATTAGAATCATTTTGTGACATATTCATAATATGAAAACATTTAGCTCTCAGTGGCTTGCATACTAATGCGTTATGATTACAAGAAAAACAGAGAAAGAGACAGCAATAAAGAAGTTTGAGTTATAGCTTGTGTGTACACTGCACCGAGGTGAATAATGGGAGTGAAACGGCAGATATATCTGTCATATAAACCGTATTTTCCATGTCGTATCATTTCAAGTGAGTCAGATTCTTAAAAGCGTGTTGACTTGCTTATGTTCATCCATAAATATACAGTTTCCTCATTCGATTTAAAGTGCAGGGGAAGAAAAATATATCCTCTTTTTTTTTTTGCACAACTTTAAGTGAAATTGGGAGCAAAACAGCAAAAAATTCAAATGATAAAATATCTTTGATCATTCAACGCCCATCTTTTTACTCTTTTAACTTTATTCTCACTGGAGGGAGATTTGCCTGGATGCGGGAAGATAAACATACAGAGAGAGAGAGAGAGAGAGAGAGAGAGAGAGAGTGTTTGCGAGATCTGACATCTGCTTCCTGTTCCCCTCCCATTGCCGAGTTACAGTCATTTGAATCAAAAATTTTAATCAACCCCATAAATGTTAATCAGTCTGTTGCTCACAAGTACACACATGCAGAATGGCAGTCTGTGGAAAATCAGAGGTGACAGAAACCCACAAGAGGCTGTGACACCGGCAGCCTGAGACAGAGACAGTTATCTGTACAAGGCTACTGTGTTCCTCCAAATCGACACCAGCATATTACATTTCCACTCACTGCTTCGCAGTAGATTAATATGTCCCTCCAGGATCCACATGCACACAGACACCATCACTTTTCTGCTTGTACCTTTGCTTTAAAATATTAATAAACTGGATACAATGCAGGTACATACTGTATGTCACACTGCAAATATTGTGAATGTGTCACACGGGTGAAACAACATACTGGCACTTGTGTATTTGTCTTTTTTGGACTTGCTAGCGGCAGTGGTGGACTCAGCCTGTTTGAGGGCCATGGGCGGGAAAAAAAGGGCACCTGCTGTATGTGTGATGCACCAACACGCAGAAAGTCATGAAGCAGTTACAATAACATTAAAGCCACTGGAAATGTGGCTTGAAATAGTAAAAATGCATGAATGATACCAAAGTTGAGCATCTCATGAAGCATCCAAAAAATTCTGAGTGAAAATCCATTCATAACTTTTAGAAAATCGAGGTTCAAATACAGGTTAATTAGCTGTTTAGACCATTTCTCAAGACCTGTGGAGGCGTTGCAGATCACATTTCGATTGACAGCTCTCCCTCATGAGTACCAACACAGAAGCTAAGTAATGCACTGGCGTGTCTGGAGGAGAAGCAAAACATATTCTAGCTACCTAAAAACATCAATATCAGTTTAAGTGTACGCTATATTTTGAATATTTTTGCCGCTTTACTTTGCAGTCAGACACTCCTTTCTGGAGGAGAACTGAAGCCTTTACCTACGCTCTCTTCAAAGCCACCAGATCAGACTCCTTTTTACAAAAACAGTAATTGTACGAGAATATTTTCACATCTCACTCGATGAATTGAGGATTTAAATCGACCATACCAGAAAAGGTGATTGTTGGAACAGTGGAAGGACTGAAGAAGATGATTTTGGTGAGTTGTTATTTTGTTTTGCACAGAAGTTTGTCTGTCGGTTTTCTGTGTTTTCTTGTTGTTTTTCCTTCCTTATGTTTCATATTTGTTCTCAGTCTATCTGTGTCAATCAAACAACACACCTGTAACTGATCTTCTCATCAACATCAACCTACACAGTATAAAACCTCAGCTTATTCATCCAGATGTTGTCAGATTGTTCGGTCACCTTTGTGGTACTTCGCTACAGCCTCTACTCAGTTGTTTTGCCTACCTGTTTCTTTGCTCGATAGTACTTCTGGTAACTTGTGTTTTTCTTACCTCTCAGGATCACCCTGCCGGTTTGCATGTCTGCGTGTCTGTTGCCACATCCAGCTGCTAACAGCCTTCTCTGAAGAATCCCCAGCTAAGCCACCATCCTTTATCCTTAAACTGATTACAGCAGAAACTTGAATTCAGAAGGCGTACAGTTGTTGTTTTCTGTTTTTCTGTTTTCTAATAAGGAACAGGTGTAAGAATATTTAATTTCTTGACAACTTATGAGTTTATTTATTACACTAAATGTAGGAAAGTTGGTTTCTTTTTGCTTGGCTGGCTTTGAGGCGGATTGAGTGAAAGCAGAAAGCTTTTGTATTGTGATTGGTTTGTAGTATTTTACGTATTATTATTATTTGTGTTGTTACATAGCTAGCAGGCTGTTGTGGATGTTGCATTGATTATGCAGGTTTAACTACTGCACCTCTGTAATAAAACACACTGGGAACTATTAACTTTCACAAAGACACACATGTGATGGTGTCAGTGAGAATGAGCTGTATATTGAGGAGTTTAGTCAGGGTCACCCTAAGCTTTTTCATGTTTTATCCATCATAGGGCCATCCAAGAAGGCACGTTTGTGACATTGTGATTTTAATCCTGTGTGGAGCCCACAAGTGGGTAATGTTTCACCCCCTCTTTACCCCCAGTAATAATTACAGGCACAACTTACTGTTTTTGGTCGTTCTGTAATTTAAATCCAGCCCAAAGTGGCATCTTTGTAATTTAAAGTGATTCTTGGACTTGGCTTTTGCTAACCTGATGTGTCTGCATGTTGTAATTTTGCAATGGTCAAAACACTGCCCAATAAGTTCAATTTTAGAAGAGCACAGTGAATATTTTTGCAGTCTTGTTTCTCTGCAGTGAATTGAAGCACCTCTACTCTAAAACACTTTAAAACTATTCTGTCTTTGTAGATTCAGTTCCCTGTACAGGGAGCAGCTTCTTGTTTGAGTTGACCCCTCCCTCTTATTCTGTGGAGATATTCAGCTTTCTTTGTGTGCTGCATTCACTGGTTTTCCCTGACCTCAGATGTTCAAAAACAGGGAGCCAACAGAACAATCTACTGGCCACAGAAGTGGTGTCATCTTTTTTTTATCACCTTGGCTATAATCTATATATCTGCCAACCCCAGTTCCCTCTAATATCTTCATCTAGATTTATTCCTTTCCTTGTTTCCTTCTTCTCCTATTTTACTACTGTTCTTGTTCCCTTTGTTTTTTTTCTTTACCTGTTTTTTTTTTCTTTATTTTTTTTTTACATCCAGGACTCTCTCTGGATATACTTCTACCATTTTATCTATCAGTCACTCCCCATCTCATGCATCTCTGCTCCCTGTCCTTCTTTCTGTACCACTGCTTTACAAGCCTCACAAGAAATAATTGGATTTGATTGAAAAAATAGACATTTGTTGGCTTCAGTGCTCTGAGGCGGCACATGTTATTCAGATCAAGGCTTTATGTCACTGTGTGTGTCTGTGTGAGAGAGAGACAGAGCATACTCGCTGTAGATGAGTTAGTGATTCCAAGGTCATGAGAGGGATTCGCTGTGGAAACCATGAATATGTATAAAATATCATTCGCTCTCAAAGAAGGGGTTGTCAGGCTAAATACCACCGCTGAGTACAGATAACAGTGAAGACTGTGGCGAGGTTATCTTTCCATCTCAATGCAGTCACTCAAATACATGCTGTGCATGCTAACTATATTTAAATTCAACTGCTGCTGTCATTCTATTAAAAGTATTACTACTTTATTCTCATAGCAGAGGTCAACAGTATTTAAACAAGAGGGGATGCAACCACTCCAAACAAACTTTCAGATGTATTACCTACTTAGACTCTGAATGATATTATGGTTATTGCAGAACACCCATATGTATGGTGAAAAAACTGTTGTCAAAACTACCTCCTAATGTTTCTTGTAAATCATGTCCTGAAGGTTTGTAGAAGTTGTGAGTGATACGAAGAGCTTAAATATTATTTACTCTCAAATGACACCTCTTCAAGGTCCATGGGTTGTCTCTTTGCAGTGAACCCCTCCAGGGGAAGTCATGGTGCTGACCTAACAGCATACATACTGCTACTTGACTGTCGAGAAAATGAGAGAGAGGAATATGATGCACCAGGCACATTATGGAGTCTGTAGCAGTGACTCTATCAACTTACAGTGCCATTAAACCAAGGACAAAGTGGACATCCTCCTCAGTGAAGTCCATTCGCAGATCATATAAAAGGATATATGGTGTGTGTAATGGTGGTTGATAAGCACTTTAAAATGATTATCATTGGCCCTGCCTGACCTTATTGGCATAACACTGGTTTTCCAGTGCAGTGCACCCAGATGAACTTGTACTGTAGTACTGCATTTTGTCTTAAAAGTGAGAATCAATTTAGAGAGTTGAGTTAAAAAATATTTATGATCCACCGCTGCCCAAGTGACAGCAGGTTCAGAGGTTATGCTACACAGTGTATGAACCGTGTGGGTTTCATATTGCAAAAATCCCTGTTTCATTCTGCAGTTCTCAGACTTCTTTAGTGTTGCAGGCAATGTTTTGCTTGAGTGTGTTGCATAAACAGCAAACAGCTCCCAGTAGCATAAAGTGCACTTAAAACCACATCTGTTCAACAGTAAAATAACTAGTTAATTCTAGACATAGACAGTAAAGAATTCAGCCAAGATCCAGCTTAGATTTTAAGACCTAAAGATGTGTTTGAAAGACAGCAAGTGGTGTTAAATTCAGATTTCCAAGGTCAAGAATTAACCTTCAGGCTCAATCAAGTTTTTTTATGACAGACACTTAACTTCAAAATCACTGGCAGTTATTGGACTGAAATCAGTGACCCTGCAAACTGGTGGAGTTGTTGTAGAAGCTAATTAGTCATTGCAAACTTTTAGCAACATATGAGATTATATTTGGCTGTACTGATGTCCTGTGTCATGTCTAGGATTTTAGCCATACTAGCAGGTACAGAGATAAAGTGTCTTAGTAAGGTGTTGAATGGTTGAACACCACTCTTCCAAAAGATATACCCTCAAGAGCGCTACACTGTAAAAAAATAAATTAAAAAAAATCATAAAAACAAGGTCAAATGACTGGCAGCTGCCAAACAAAAGACAGAAAATGAATTACTATATATTTATAAAAATAAATGTACTATAAACTATAAATTTACTGTATTACTGACCATTTTCAGTCAAGAAAAGAGAAACAGTTTTTTTTTTTTTTTTTTTTTTTAGATCTCCCCTGAATTATTACGATCGAACACCTTTAATAAAGTGACCAAACTAATGGTTCTGCAGAGAAACACTGTTAGGCTGACATCAGGGCACAATCACCCATACACAATAGTTAGTTAGTTATTTTCTATAAATTAAATAATAATAATTATATAATATTTTTTTTTTACAGTGCGCCTAACAGTCCAAAATCTCTCATATGTGTTCAGTTGAGTTGAGATGTGGTGACTGCAAAGGCTTTGATATATGATTCACATAAATTTTCATACTCATCAAGCTTCATTGATCCCTCGTGCCCTAAGGATGGGGGGCATTGTCATCGTGGAAGAGACCACTCCCATCAAGAATCATCATCGGATAAAGGTGATCACTCTGAACAACTTTGTATTGATTTATTGATTTACAGTGACTCTTCCCTCTAAGTGGACCTTAACCATGCCAGCAAATGCCCCTCACAGCATAACCTCGCTGTAGGGGTCCATCATTCAGACCACAGATGTATTCACCCACTTGTCGAGAATATGGTGAAGGATGACTCATGTCTGTAGACCAGTGCTGGTGGTTTTTGCAATACTGAACTCTCAAATGTGCATTCATCTTTGTAATGAGGGGTTTATGCACCCCAACTGAACTATAATCTATGTAACAGTCTGATCACACCCTGCAGTGACATTCTCAGTTACCTGAAGAGTCGCTCTTCTGTCTTTTTTTACATATCACACTGATGCACAAGCTGTCAAGCACAGTGACCAGAGTGTCATCTGCTTTTAAGTCTTTGAGACTTAAAAGCAGATGACACTCTGGTCACTGTTCCTATTGAAACAGTGAGCAGTCTTTGTGGCTGAAGCTCCTGCCATTAGTGCCCCAACAGTGAACCTTCTTTCAAACTCACTTAGATCTTTTCCTCTTACCATCTTGATAAAAAATCAGTATCAGCTGGGCCTGCTCCCCATTTTCATACGTGCCACAGAGCATGACTGGATGTTTACTGCTTAATTGTACCATCTTGTGCCCCTGTGAGGAAGGATCTGCATTCGTTATGTTTGTCTGTGAAGCTTTTTCCTTTGTCACCTGTCTGTATGTTTTCACTTATTTCAGCATCTACCTGTATTTCTTGTTTGGCATTTTTTATTTTTAAAGGGTTTTGTTCTAGGATGTCTTGTATATCTTTACTTCCCACCTTTGTTGTGTTTCCTTCCAGTTTTAAATATCTATTTAAATATCTTTCACCTGCCCAATAAGTTTTCACCTGTGTCTCGTCATCTTGTCTTCACTGGTGTATTTAGTCTCTGTGTTTCCTGGTTTCATTTGTCAGATCATACTGTATTCATTCCACAGCACTGTGTAAGTTTCTCAGTCCTGTATTCTCTTCCCCAGTCCTGCTTCCCGTTTTAGTATTGTATAGACTGTAAATAAATTTTATATAGACATTCATGCCCCACCTCATAATTCTTGTCATCTCTGACTTTTCATGTGCAAAACTGTAGCATATAAAACACATTTACAATAAAAAAATATGAACAAACTAAAATATATCAGTATAAAATAAAGACTTGTACAGAGGTGTGCAAATATCCACAGTATAAAGACGACAAAACATGAGAAAATGTAGATATGTAATAATCAAAAAATGTGTTTTAATCTAATGGATTGAGCCAGACTTGGAGACTTTATATTAATGTAATGTGTAGTGTCCATGGAGTGGGATAAAATGTGAGGGTTGTTGATGAGATTCATCTGTAGTCCGGGAGAAACTGTACCCGATGAACAATGTCCTGGACTGTCGTCTGGACTCCATAGAGGAAGTGGGGGAGAGGAGGATGTTAGCTAAGCTGACATCCATCATGGACAACACCTCTCACCCCCTACATGACACTGTGGGGTCTCTGAGCAGCTCCTTCAGCAGCAGACTGATACACCCACGGTGTAAGAAGGAGAGGTTCCGCAGGTCTTTCATCCCAACTGCAGTCAGACTTTACAACACCTGCACCGCCTGAATCATGTTGTAGTTTCTGTTTCTGTCTTTCAATCACCCCACTACTCACTACTCACCATAGCTTTTATAATACACTTATTTATTATTATTTTTCTATCTGTATTTTTTTCTCCATCCGACTACTTATCATGTGCAATATTACTTATATCTTGCCACTTTACGTTGTTTGTAAATTAAAATTACATCATGACTCTACCTTTGCAATATTATTTATATCTGCCACTGCAATGTTATTTATATCATACCACTTACTTCTGCCTTATTATTTATATCATGCCACTTACCTTTGCAATATTATTTATATCTGCCACTTATCTTTGCAATGTTATTTATATCATGCCACTTCCACCTTTAGTACTCATTCTTGCACATATGTACACTGGTCAGTTATTTGTCTGTTTGCCTATTGTTGTTTATTATTGTTTTTTGCCTTTACTATTTTTATTCTTTTTTCTGTACTTCTATAGCGTATATTACACCTTGCTGCTGTATCAAAAGAATTTCCCCGTTGTGGGATGAATAAAGTATAATCTAATCTAATCTAACAAGGAAGGGTGGCACTAAAGTGTCGCATTTCAGCGTAAATCCTAATACTACTAATACTAAAAATCTATATTTAAGAAATGAAGAAAGAGAAATATTTAAATGTCTAATTGATTATTAATGTGCCAGTATTTTAATTACACACTGTGCCACTTTTAAACAGTAATGACTGAATAGCTACAATACATTGATTGATGTAACACATTGCAACAACCTGAAGCCTTTGAAATACACCAACGTATTCAATCACTCACACTGTCTTCAAAAAAAGACCAGTTCGTTAAGACTGTGTGGATCTAATGGATATTACACATCTAGCGTTTCAGCTTTAAAGGACAACACGCAAAATATTTCACATCTTATTTTCACTTCTGTCATTTTCTGTACAATCAAACTTTAAAAAACAAAAAAACAAAAAAAAACAACTCACAGTGCCATTTCAACACATCACAGCATATAAACAAAACTGAAGAGACAAAAACAAGATGTTACATGCACGGTTACAGTCCTGTCATAAGCATTGCGTCAAAATGGATGTCCCATTTGGCGTATGAGTGTTACATCAATTCCTCCAACCTCATCCTTTGCAACACCCAGACTCAGAAGTATGAATTTGACTTCAGGCTGGAGAGGTGAGAGTAGAGGAGGGGAGGGTTGATGATTGAAAACAACTGAGAGGGAAAGGAAGGGAGGGAGGCAGAGAGGAGGTAGGGAGGGGGGGGACAAATGGAGTCAATGTTTGAAATTATAATTTAGTTCTCTCCACACATCACTTCTTCTCGCCTGGAGCTCAGTGCTGCTCACAGTTTACTATTTGTTACTCTCTCTCTCTGTCTCTCTTATTACAGGGCTCTTATGGTAAATCCTAAAGGTAAATCCCTGTCTATTAAACCAGTGTGTGTAAGTCATACTGATGGAGCCGCTTGTGTGCGTACAATACATTTATACATGTGCATGTTTATGATATCTCTCTCTGTGCGTGTGAGTGTGAACTGTATATTATCTGAGCCTGTTTTCATAGTTTATTTTCTGCACACTCTCACTAGAGGGTAAACATTTTTGATAAGAGGCATGTTTTTTTAATTTTTTTATTTTAGATTATGCATGTTGTTTCGGGAGTGAATGATCCCTGACAAGCTGAAAAGTACCGGTGGGGTTTTTTAACTGACAAAAAAAAAAAAAAAGCTAAGTGGATTAAGAGCTTGTTATCATCAAGGAGGAGAGCGCAGACAGGCAAAATTAATACACTTTAAAATTTCTGCTTGGATTTCCTGCTTGGATTCCCAACCTGACTTTAAGTCAGGTTGGGAAATAAAGTGCATTCCTGCTCTCTCACTTTTTAAATCCTGTCTTCGACTGTGTAGCATCCTACAGGAATATCCAAGATTTACCTTCAGCTGCTGCCCAGGGCGAAGTATTAACTGTATAGTGTGTTGTCCGTTAGTCAGTGAAACGTTACAGGCTTGTCTGTAAGGAGAGACTGTGAAGAAAGTGTAGGAGAGCAAGGATGAAGGAGGGATGAAGATAGAAAGAGAGAAAAGTCTCATCTCCATTACATCCCATTATCTACCCTTTAGCAGACGGTCCCTTCAGGACATAAATACAGATACTGTAGTGTCATTGCTGCTGGATGAGCAGCTGGACACTAAGATTGATGGGCTCCTTTCTAAATTCAGAGGAGGTTCCAGGGGCATTTAGGGCATGCATACTCTCTCTGTATCTCTGTCACATGCACACTCAGACTTTGCTCCATTACCTTAATGGTGATACAGCTCCTAGGAGAATAGGAAGACGGCAACCAGCAGGACAAAGAGAAGTAGCTCTTTGTAAAGACGAGGAGAAAGAAGGTCAGTCTTCACCGTGTTATTTCACTTTGTTTCCTTTTAGAGAAGGTGATGGAGCTTATCAGCACTTCAGGTCATCCATGTAAGTGCCTGACAAGTTGTTCGTGGAGCAAATGTGACACTCAAAGGGGGCTTCATGTTCATGTAGCCCGAGGAAGTAAGTATGTGCACCTGGCTGTCTGCTGCAGCCTTTACGTTTGAACTGCCTTCTGTCAGTCTTATAATGAAAGACAATGAGAGGCTCAAGAGTTGGCACCTTAATTGGCATTAACTTCCTCCTGATTGAAAAATATACAGCATTAGACTGTAAAAACACAAAAAACTCCTTTATTTGAATCTTTTTAGAAACCTCAAAGTTTAAAGTTTCAGGAGGTCTGAAAGGATCATTTTTGTTTCATTAATCTGAGACACCCATTGATTCATTTGGCTCCATAGTTGGGAATCAAAGAGTTAAGTCAAGACATCTGATATAAATGTTGACTCAACATAAATTACTGTTCTTTATACCCTTAAGTAGGTAATTGCTGGTATAAATATCTTAGTATGATTATGTTGGAAGAAATGTGAAAATGTTCAAAAATGCAATTAAAACATACAGCACTTCAATTACTTCACACCACAAGACTTTCATTCATCTTACGCCTTCCACTAATTACATTTGGCACAACTGTGAGCCTACAGCTTTTTCCAAAGGTAAAAGGAAATTGCCTGAAACTGATTTAAAACAAAAATAGAAAATATGTACAGTATATATTTAAAATAACTCTATTTTAACATAAGTGCTTAGTAATTTTATAGTCACCAGTTGTGTTTTTTAAGACTTGACAAATCTTTTCTATTCTTCATATCAGTTGAGTTACTCCACACTCTTTCCACAAACCCCCTGCTACTTGTAAAAGTACCTCCTTGGAGTACCCGTACCCCTGTTTGGGAATCCCTGGTGTAGAGCAGCTCATTACCACTTATGTTTTGGTATGTACACAAGTAGAGGAGAAGTAAGAAAAAGTTGTTAAATTTGGAATATCATCAACCTTTTAAAAATTTTTTTATCCATCCGTGTCCTTGATGAGGAGAATCATCCCTTTAAGGATTACAACCAAAAACAGTTTGACAGTGCTGCAGCGTTTTGTGCTGCAAAAACACACTCTAAAAATCAGAAAAATCACTGCAGACTATAAAAAAAAAAAGAAAAACATCAGTCAGCAAACACTGATGTGCCAGGGACATTCGGAGCAGATCGCACTCTCTCTCTCTGCCGTTTGTTCTACAGGAAGTTCATTACTGTCCTCTCAGCTACATAGCAGATCAATAGCTGTCTACACTTTCTCTGTCTCTGTCTGAGCATGTCTGCATGACAGCATATGTAGGTGAAAGTGCTTGCTGTATGTGTGTTAAAGTGAGGAAGATAGAAAGTATCAGTTTGAACGACACAGCGTTATCTGTCATACCACTCAGAGCTGTCCTCGTGGCTCGGGATGGGGTTGGAAAAAGAGACCGATGCAAGGAGAGATGGACGGATGAATGACAGAAGGGAGGAAAGGGGTTTGCTTTCGTGATCAGAGCTTTGACATCTGTAAATTTAATTAAAGCTGTGTGTGTGTGTGAGGGAGAGTGAGAGATGGTGTGTATTTTTGTGTCAGTGTGTGTTTCCTCTTTCTGGCTGCCTGCAGGCACAGCGTTGCCTCTGTCGATGGTTTGTCCTTCATCAGACGGCCCAAGGTTGACTAATTAGGACTGTGGCAACTGCACATTTCCTCTTCCCCCCCCCCGCCTCAAATTTCCTCATTCATCTTCATTTTTAACTCTCTCGTCTAGCCCTTATTTTCTCCTGTTTTTACACATTGGCAGCTCATATTTAATTTTTTTCATGATATACTGTATAATGACAGCACTCACTCTTGATTACAGCTTGTCAGGACCCCCTCTGGACCATTAGGGGGCACTCTGAATATCTATAATAAAGCCAGACCTGTTATTAAGTATATGGTAAGGGTAGATTTTGAGTTTGAATTCATAGAACATCATTTCATATGAGTGTGAGTCATACCAAGGTTCCTCTGTGGTAAGGGGATGAGTGTAATAGAAATAGTTTTTTCCATTGCAACAAATGTTTTGCAGTCCTTTTTTTGTTATGAAACATGTAAACGTGTTGTCCCTGACTCATGATTCAAACAGAAAAATTTCCACCTTCACCCATTTGGAACAAGGTCTCAGTGGGAAGTAACTCAGGCATAGGCATCTTCCTTCAATAATTTCTCTTCCCGCAGATATTTCCAAACCAAAACCCCCAATCACCAAACAAGAACGCCAATATTGGACAACTCTGAATAACCCCCGGATTACGTCCAAATACAATGTTTTTCAAATCCTTGTTTTCTGCAGTAGCCACATTTGGTGACTACAGTATAGTTAAAGTTATGGAGAAATCATGGTTATGGAAAATAAATGCAGTTAGAGGGCACTCTTAACACTGAAGTTCAATTCACATATCATAAAGAGTATGACTCAACCTGTGAAAAGTGCTGCGTAATATCTTATGTGGCAGGAGCACGACTTGAAACATTTAGTTAAGGAAGGTCAGGAAAAGATTATACTTGATTGTGATAATATGATTTGAGTGAAATCAGTTTGCAGCATTTCTTTGTCTATACACTCATCCATTGACGTTCCACCTCACAACATTTAAGACAGTCTACATTGGCACTAAACATTAACATTTGACATACATCTTGAGGTGGAGTGTGACAAACATTGTCTTCTAATTTATGCTTGTTAGTTGTGTGTTTAGCCATATTTCCATCATTGATCATTAACATGCAATTACAGACTTTCCCAGGTTTGTTTGTGTTTTGCATTATCATTTCTGGTTAACATAAACTATTGTCAAATATAGTAAATTGAATCCTTAATTATCTTCTTTCTTTTGCTACTTACCATATCCACCAGGTGTTCCAGGGACAAAAGGAGCATGTACCCAAACACTTCCTGTATTTATACACCTGAATGACATCATTAGTGATGTCACTGGGGTAGAACAAGTATGTGGGGCGATATAAATGAGGTTAGCAGTTATTTATGTTGATTTATGATCTGTTTATGTATTGTTACAATGTAGGTTTTATAGTACACAATGTAAAAGTGTTTTTAATGGGAATTCAGTAGACAAATAACTTTGTCATTTACCTGTTTGAGAAGAAGCAGTGGAGTTACCTGTAGGAGTGGTACAGCCGAGATTGATGCCTGCTGAGAAGAATCTATTCAAGCAGTTGCTTTGGACTGTTGGGGTAGAGGACATCAGGTGTAGTTATAGACACGGTGTTAAATTAATATAAGATGTGTTATTATGAGTTGAGTTTTGTCCAGTCATGCGGTTAAAATGTTTAGTTTGTTTAGTTTGCTGTCACTGGACAAAGTTTCTCTCTAGTCAGGCCTCCCCCACATGGAGAATCATTCAATATGGACGTAATTCCTAGTATCTGCACATCCCAGACATATATACTCGGTGTGCTTCTGGTGAAAAGAGTTTTGGATGCAGCCTCATCAGGAGCCTGAACCACCTGAACTGGCTCCTCTCTCCTGAAGAGGGTAAGTGGCTTGACTCTGAAGTTCTCACAGATAATGAAGCCTCTTACACTGTCAAGAATGAGCCCAGTCACATGAAGGAATAGCCTTGTTTTGGTTAATTTTACCAGCATGTCATCATTATTTTTAACCCAAAATACGTATGTGACCCTGTATAGATGACAGAAAAAGACCAGGAAATACAATGTCTGTATTAATGCAGTGGCTGAACCTATTAGGTGATCATTTCCACAATTGTTTTAACTGTATCCCATGAATTAAACCCAGAAAAAGCCGAACTCTTGTCCACCTAAATTTGACAGGCCAATTTATCATCAGAGAGACTCTTTGAACCACACCAGATGGGCAAATACGACACAACTGCATCAAAACAAATGCTGTGTAGCCAACACACAGTGCCATTTCTTATTCCACAGTGTGTAGCCACATTCATTTTAATTAGCTACACAAACTGTATTTCTATTTCATCATAAGAACTGCATCTCTTCACCTTGGGCGTATCTCTACATCTGACAGAATCTGCTCGTCTGGCATCACCAGACTAATTTGAAAATGAAACATGAGCTCGGACGATTCGCCTGGTTCTCAGCCTAGTAGCTGCAGGAACTACACATTTTGGACGAGCTTGTGGACTTCTTTGAAGTTCGTGGAGGAAAGTCCACAGGAGTAGAGCTTAGACATTTCCCAGTGGACTCCAAGATTGCCAAGGTGGACATGTAGTGGAAGTTCCTGACACCAGTGTGTGGAAATCATCAATGTCAGTTGCGTAATCCGTATTCAACATCATACCTATGGTGGCTGTATTCCCCTGGGGGGCAGAGGCGAGACGTTCTGCATGACTTTGCTGCTCTTTGATGGCCTGCATGAAAGTAACTTCAGACTCCAAGTAACTGAGTGCAGAAAGTGTGAAATTCTTATTTCCAGTTGTAGAGTTGGTGGCAAGAGTATCCCAGCAGCTGAAACATCCATCTCAGTCACCAACAGTAGGAGTAGAAAATAGTCACTGGAAAGAAGCAAGTGTTTCCCTGGATAAATTGAGGAAATCCACACAAAGGCTTTTCATCTGCTCTCTGGATATTTCGCAGCTAAACTTTCATGTTTGTGACACTTCATATTCAGCGAAGTACTAGAGAAACATTTTAACTCGAAGCATCACATTTATGTGACAGTTTTCTATGCTGTAATTACATCTAAAGTGCTGAGCTGCTGTTGGTTTGCACTGCTGCTACACTTGGCTGCACTCGTAGTCTTATTATATCATTTATATCCATGTACGGATGGTCATCAACGCTACATGACATTTCATAAAACATTGGCTGCTCCCAGCCATGAATTCTCGCAGAAGTTAAAGCTGCACTAATGAGTATTTTTATATTAAGAATGGATCAAATGACTTCATGTAATATTAGAGGGGTCACACTAGTTTTTTTTTTTTTTTTACTTTTGGTTTCATGACCTACAACTTCACTAGTATGGTTCACCTTCACAGCTCTCATCAACCTATTGTATTGTGCAGAGTTTTCATCAAAAGAAACTCACTGTAGCCTATACTACCTGTCAGGCACCAAACAGCAGACTGACCTTTAGCAGCTAGATGGTGTGCACTGAAGAGGTTCAGTAGCTAAAGAGCTACATCAGATATTTCCCTTAGGGGTTTGGAGACCAAAGCGGTGTGTACACTGGACTTGCATCCATCGGGTAGCCAGAGACATGACTCCAGATGGTCCAGTGTGTAAGATTTAAGAGAAACTATTTACAGAATATGGCATTGACAAAAAAATAAGATGCATAACTGTTTTCATTAGTGTATAATCTCTTGAAATTACGAATTGTTATGTTTTTGTTAGAATCAAATCAGCCTACATCACCAGACAATGCAGTGCCTCTTCCACAGAATCCACCATGTCGATCCGCTATGTCTCTACAGCAGTCCAGACACCAAACACTGGCTCTAGATAGCCTTTTGCATTCATTTTGTAGCCACCATAGTTTCCCATTCATTTTAGGAGGGAGAGGCTGAAGCAACACAGTTGCAATTATCAACTACCACTCTAGATGGCACTAAATCCTATGCACTGGTCCTTTTAAGCTAATGTTACTCCATAACTGCTGAATGCTGCTATTTGTTGTAATTACTTCATATGGTCATAACATGTCAGTGTTGCACATAGACTTAAGCCTTAATATAATGTAAATGGGTGAGTTAAATAAAGATTCACCCACAGTAAAGTTGTCTTGAATGGAGAAATGGGCTTTAAAAACCAAAACCCTTTTTGTACCAGGCTGTACTGTACCTTTTTAAATTTGGGCAGTTTGTGAAGATTAACTCGCTTTTGGCTTCATTTCACAGCCATAGAGGAATAGAGGCTGCCACTTGGTGTTGTATTTATAGCTCATAGCTGTAACCACAAATAGCCCAGAAACAATCAATAAATGATGCCTTTATAATTATCTGCTGCGTGACTGATGTGCCTGCTTTTCAATATCAGGTGGATCTCTGGGTTTGGTTCTATCCTTCTCAATTAACCAGGCGGATACACTTTTTAAAAAAGGGCGGAGGTGGCTCGTGCCTGGCCCTCACAAAGATGGTGCTCTCTAGATTACGTGTCTGTCTGAGGTACACAGTATGGAAAAGATTATAACAAGAGAGACTTCGGATAGTCTGCCTTGCTTCTTGCTTGCTCTTTCTTTCCCTACAGTCTAAAGACACGCAGGTCAGGTGAACTGGCTTGCCCATTCATTCATAGTTATGAGTGTGAGTGAGCATTTGTTAGCTCTGTGATGGACTGGTGACCTATGCAGGATGTTTCTTTGCTTTTTATTCACTGTATCCTGCCACAGGCTGCAGCCCTACATCCCCCCTATGGCCCTGAGAAGAAGGCATGAATGAATTTTTAATAACTATGTTTTAAATTCAAACTGCAGGTCTGCAGAGGTAGAGGATCAATGATGACTTTCGCGGTCTTAAAAACAGGTAGCAAAAATATCTTTATTGAGAACTAATCCTACTGAATGATGTCTTTATGGTGAAATACACATCGGAAAATTGCCTTAAATGAGCAAAACTTATTGTATCTACACTACTTCAAATTCTTGTGTGTGTGTGTGTCTGTGTGTATGTGTGTCTGTGTGTCAGCTAGCTTATGTGCCCTGCTCTGACACTAATGCAAATAGCCACCTCAAGGGCAACATACAGTAGGAGGGCGGGGGATATGTCATCACTGATAAAAGGCCTACACACACACACACACACACACACACACACACACATATGCGTGCACACACAAATGCATGCACACACACACACACATCCACACACACACACACACACACATTATCACTGATGCCACCCAGCAGCCAAGTGTCCAAATTAATTACAGCCATCCCACGTGAGAACAGAGCGTCTGGCACAGGCCTTGACTGCTACTCCTCCCCTCCACTCAACTTCCTCTCCTGTTTCTCTCCTGGCTAACACTTCACTTGAAGAGTAAGAGTGCTGAGCACAGTTTTGATCACTGCTCCTCCTCTGCTCCTCTGGAAATAACCGTTCTTAAGACTTTGAATCCTCCACATTTTAGCCTGCGAACATAAAGAGTGGAGACACACACCACTTCGAACTTCATAATATGGACGTTTTATTTGAGAAATCTATTCAAAAGTCCATTTTTTTGTCAGCCAGGCATTTGTATAACACACTATATTCCCACATGTAATTACACTGGCCACAGAAAGACTCTAATTGTGTTCCCTAATTTACCTTAATTTACTTCTGAGTCAATTTAAGAGCTGAATGTGTAGTTTCATTACGTTGCCAAGAGTGCACTCTCTCAATCTGGTAATTTCGTGGAATTGAAGCAAAATTCTCTCTCTGATTTCATGATTGTCACCTCCTCTGGTCTCCTCAAAGTGACAGACTCTGTATGCAGCAGGCAGCTATAAAAAGAGTTATCATTACCATTATCATTATGAGCTTCTTTCTTCTTGGCAGTAAGCTCTAGGTTTTGAACTTAAAGCTGCTTTATGAGCAGATAATGGATGCTGTCACAGGAAACTCAACACAAATTCAAGCACTAAAAATAATAAAAAAAAGACTTGTAAATCTTTTTTTTTGTCTTATGAATGAAGAATGCAAAAGTGTCTTGCTTTAAGGAAGCAAAATACAAATTAAAATAACAGAAACATTTGAAGGATAAAATTCACATTGCATTCTAGAAATGTTTTCTTAAATCATAAGAAAATACAAAACATTTGGTTCTTTTTGTGAAGATTCACATATCTTTATTCAGGCTGCATACCATTTAGGTACGGTTGTGATTATTAGTTAAAGGCCTGGTAAGTGGCCAAAATGTCAACCAGCAGAGCCTTGTAGTCTTTACACTTCAGTTTGTATATGAACATGAATTAACATAGCATAAATAAAGAAACAAGATATAACGTGTTACTGAGTGAGTGATTTAGAGGAACAAGTAGCATGATTCTTTTACCTTTTGCCCACAGTGTAGATGTGTCCTGTCTTTGTGCTAAGCTAACCAGTTGCTGGCTACATTTTTACCCTACAGACATAAGTTATATTGCTCTTACCATCCAACATACCAAAAAAGCAAATAATTGTATATTGCAAGTCCATATTATATAAAAATATGGACTTGCTCCTCTAAAGTTCCCCGTACTAGTTCAAGTACATCTGCAATTTGTTTTCCATCTTCTAAGCTCATCGCTAACTGCTGAAAACACAATAAAAGCTATGTGAGCAGCAGGACAAAGCTCTTATGTCCTCAAGACCCTCCACTCTCTAAAATGTGGCTCTTGTTAGGATTTCAGACATGTCAAAGATAATCCAGTTGACCTTGTTCAGTCAAGAGTGTTTGTCCTGTAAATTTTGTTGCTTTGAGAAGGGTACATGAGGCCAAACAGAGCTCACACATCCACACACGGTCAGTCAGTGCTGAGTGGAAAAAGCCCTCCGGCATTACACGATGGCTGCAGAAATCCCTGCTGTTCATTTCAACCCTAAGAGGCAACACAACACCACCAGAACCAGAGCGGCTGTTAGATCTCCATTTCAGTTCAGGGCTGTCTGAGAATAATAACTACTGACTGAAAACAATATTCAAATCCAATATTTGCTGAAATGTTTAGACTCTTGCAATAGACTACATTTTTTTACTGATTTTTTGTGCTTCATTACAGTCTGTTTCAGACAAAAAGGAAATCTGAAAAACATGTAATATTTTGGTATAAATGTTTTGTTCATGACTGCATATAGTAGCCAGGTCAGATGCTTATTTGCATGTGCAAAGTTTTAGATTTCCTCTCAGCATCTGTTACATTAAAATAAAGCCACCCTCCTCCCTTTGATTCCCGCTTACTTATCTTATCCCTGTAACAAGCTATAAACCCAGGTTTCCTATCAGATTTGCACACCCTTGTGTGTTTCTTACTAATTACAGAAGCAGACAAATTGCTGCATTCTCAGGAGATGAATCTTCATTCAGCACTTCAGCAGAAATGCAAATGATGTCAAGTTGACTCAGTTCTGCTGTGAAGAGTGTACTGATTTCTCCATTATTTGCACACTGTGAATAGAGTGTCATTTTGCAGTGATCAAAAGGGTGTGATGTTTGACGTGTGTGTGTGTGTGTGGTGTGTGTGTCTGTGTGCTCGGATGGTGATCAAGTCGAAAGCAGTATTTCTCCTCAAGTTGATCAGAAATGGATGCCTCTAACAAAATATTTTTTTTTATCCCTGATAATTGGACCATTAAAGATCCTAGTTCTTATTCCTCATTTTCCTCGTCAGACTTAAATTAATTGTTTAACATGTTTGGAAATATTTGCTTTCTTGCCAAGAGTTGGATCAGAAGGTCCAGGAGGATTCCACCCTTATGTCAGTACATAAGATGATTAGCTTAGCACAAAGACTGGAAACGGCTCTGTCCAAAGGTAAAAGATAAAAATCCACCTAGCAGCACCTCTAAACTTCACAAATTAACGTCATTGTGCTGTAACTAGGCTATTCCTCAGTGACCTAGCAGGGGGAGAACACAACTTGTGTTTATATATCAGTAGTTTGTTGTCTTTGTTTTGCGTCAATAGCTGTTTGGACTAATTTTCTCATACAGTTTTAATACAATACAATTTTATTTATATCATTACATTTTTTTCATTTAAAGTTTAATTATATTTTCAAACAAATGCCCAGTAATGATTTTGTGTTCACTTTTAAAACAGCAGACTTGTATGAGCACAGAAACATACTTCACTTTCCATGAACACCAGGATGCAGGATCCAAAATACAATTTAGAGGAAACAGAGAAGTTAGCATAAAAATGAAACTCTTGTGCAGCTCCTGTCTGAAAAAATAAATCAAACAGTCCGGCTATATGCTTTTGCTGTTGTGTTGGTGCTCTTATTAATTCATAGTTGGGTGCTTGTCCGACCTCGGTGCTCCGGGATATCCTGCTCTGCTCAACCAACAACCATTGCAGATACACATGATGGGTAGCTGGGATTTTGGAGGTGTGAACATTAGCTCCCTTGTGAGCCTCTGTGAGCCACACGTACCCAAACATCCCATCTCTCTCTCTCTCTCCATAACTAAACCGCATAAGCCTGTTCCAACCTGTACACATCTCTTGGTGTAACAATCAGCAAACCTCATCTGTGAAGGTTGTTGTCTACCCTTCACAGTTTGTGAAACCACCATTTCTACGTGCTGATCTTTTGAAACATTTTAATTACGGAGACACCTTTTAACACACTGGAGCATCTGAATTAATTACAGCCAAATTATCTGCTCTATCAGGAGATGTCAAGTATTCATGAATATGTGCCTAATCTCCACAAACCTGCTGCTTCTTCTTCACTGCCTGTTCACAGAAGCTCCACGTTATTCTGTGAAATGATATGCTAATCCTATTGGAAGTATGTGCGCGTGTGTCTCCATGCTGACACCACTACATACATGCTCGTCATTAGTGTGTGTGTGTGTGTGTGTGAGAGAGAGAGAAAATGTATGTGCAAGACTGTCTGCTAAACCCAGTGTGTGATAAATGAAAGGAACTAATTGCCCGATAATGCTGAAGAAAAATGAAACAGTCTCTGTGGTAACTTTGCGACACTGTTTCCCTTCACATTTTTCATGAATACATTTCTGGGATGGTTTCACTTATTGCTTCTTTGTGACTGAGAGGAAGAAGACACTTTTGTGTTGAAGTGATTAAAAGTTAAGAGACCTGTTTTTATGTTTAACTGGTGTCTCTTAGCGAAGGATGATAAAATGACTGTCTGCCTTGGTGACAGTCATACTAAACATTGTTCTCAGTAAAATAATAATAAAAGAAAGGAACACCAGTGCAGCAGCTATAGGAAACTCTTTATTGTTCCTTCTGTTTGATAACGTAACAAAATAACTTAAAGTTTCTGCTCTCCCCTCCCAAACACAGTCATTATTTCAGTCTTCAGCTATGTGAAAACTCATTCTAATTAGTGCTGCTGTCTAAAACTTTCATTTTTATTTCCGTTGCGTTTGCCTTGTGCATTTTAAAATCTCTTTCCTCGAGAATCATAATGCCTGGAACATTCTTGTAGAAGAAGTTCATTATTATGTTACACACGTCTATAATTTTGTGTTTCATTACTCTCTGGTACTTTAGGGATGGTTTCTAACCTTTTGTCTTTTGTTGACATTTTCTCATTTTGGAGTCCCACAGACTCTCTGTGCTGTACGTCTCAAACATCTCATCAGGTCAAAATCGTGTTTACAAGCAGTCCTCATAAAACTCTTGAAGTATAAAGGTGATAAACCAGTAAATATGATTTTGAGCTGTTAAAGAGAACCTGGGGTCCCCAGGGTTACACTACTTTAGTTTTCTTTGACCAGTCAGTCTGAACATCTTCACCTTTCTGTCAATGCTGTCCGTGTTTTTAGAGAACTTGAAAACAGAAAAAGTGTCTAACTACAAACCTTTCTCGCTTACTCTTCAAACTAACAACCTTGATAAGTATTCCATTTATGCGTGCCAGTTGACTCTGGCATTGTTATTGGCTCACCTAAATGGAAGAACCGTCTTTAATGTTATTAGTCGCACCTGTTGTTATTCCTGCTTCCACAATTTAAAATGTCAGCTGTGAATGAGGTCTGTACTTGTTTTTTTCCCTTTGTGGTTTATTGTTTTGTCCTATAATTGCTTCTCTGTCTCCTCACATTTATAATTAATGTCATCTATTTATTTTGCTCCTCCTGACAAATTTGTCTCCTGCATGGTCTTGGTACTGTTTTAATGCATATGCACCTGAAGGCCCTCATCATTTCAGTTGTAGGGTAGTTAAAGGGTTAGTTGAAAGTGGGATTATATGAGGTACTTAGTCAGACAGCGGTTGGCATGGCTCCAGTTTGAAGAAGCAGACAGGAAGACCAGCACGAAACCTAAACAATGCACCCCTGTTGATGGAGGCAGGAACAAAACGTATTGTAATCACCAAAAAAAAAAAAAAAAAAAAAAATCAATATCAGTTTAGGTGTGCGCTATTTTCACCGCTTTACCTTGCTGCCAGAAAGCCCATTCCAACTGGAAACTGGAGCGTTTATATCGATCTCTGTTCTCCTCAAAGCAACCAAACTGCTTTGACAAAAACAGTAATTTTACCTTGCGGGACACAGGAGTTGCCGGTTCCCTCGATCGGATAGTTTATATATGTTATTGTGTGACTTTGGTGTTTTAATGCCACCATCGATGCAGTGGTAGACCAGAAACTCCTGTGTCCTACGAAGTAAAATTACTGTTTTTGTCAAAGAAGAAAAGCTTCAGTTTCCCGTAAAAGGCTGTCTGATGGTAGGTTAAGGTGGTGAAAATACTCAATATAGAGTACAGCTGAACTGATATTGATTTTTCTAGGTTTAAAAATCGTTTTGTTGCATTGCTTAGCTTCACGCTGTTCCCCTGTCTGCTTCTCATCTACTGTAGGTAATACACTGACTATGGATAAGTACTTCATACAACACCACTTCAAAATACCCAAACTAACCCTTTAACCCTCCCGTTGTCCTCGCAAAGCGACCCGACCCGAGGGGGGACTCTGCTCCGCTTTCCAAGAGGAGCGACAGTCGCTTTCGGCCCCCGTGCCGCCCTCGCGTGGGTCAGAGCGACCCAAGGGGACTCTGCTCCGCTTTCCAAGAGGAGCGACAGTCGCTTTCGGCCCCCACGCCGCCCTTGCGTGGCTCACAGCGACCCGACAGGGACTCTGCTCCGCTTTCCAAGAGGAGCGTCAGTCGCTTTCAGCCCCCGTGCGGGTCAAAGTAGTAGTAGTAGTAGTAGTAGTAGTAGTAGTATTAAGACAGCACTAGGACTAAGACGTGCGTCAAGTCCCAGATGAGTCCCAAAATGAAAAACAACCCTTGAAAAAAAAGAGAAAACATAAAAGAATCCCCAAAACAACCTATAGTGTTAGGGCAACAGAAGAGTTAAACAGTCAAATTTAATGATATCAGCCTGAAAATCACAGGGCTTATCTGTTGTGGGGAAAGAAGTCAGCAGTGTAAATTTGAAAGATGTGTGAGCCTCCGTTCCCGCGGAAAAGAGGGGGAACGGGATCTGACAGTCACATTCCAAGCCGTCAGGATGCGTTCCCCCTGGCTTAAACGGTCAAATTTAATGATATCAGCCTGAAAATCACAGGGCTTATCTGTTGCGGGGAAAGAAGTTAGCAGTGGGAATTTGAAAGATGTGAAAGCCTCCTTTCCCGCGAAACAGGGGGGGAACGGTATCTGGCAGTCACATTCCAAGCCATCAGGATGCGTTCCCCCCGTGTGAAACGATCAAATCTAATTACATCAGCCTGAAAATCACAGGGATTATTTGTTGTGGGGAAAGAAGTCAACAGTGTGAATTTGAAAGATGTGCGAGTCTCCTTTCCTGCGGAACAGAGGGGGAACGGGATCTGGCAATCATATTCCAAGCTGCCAGAATGTGTTCCCCCCGTCTTAAATGGTCAAATCTAATGATATCAAACTGAAAATCATAGGGCTTATCTGTTGCGGGGAAAGAAGTCAGCAGTGCGAATTTGAAAGATGTGCAAGCCTCCTTTCCGCGGAACAGAGGGGGAACGGGATCTGACAGTCACATTCCAAGCCATCAGGATGCGTTCCCCCTGTGTTAAATGGTCAAATTTAATCATATTAGCCTGAAAATCACAGGGCTTATCTGTTGCGGGTAAAGAAGTCAGCAGTGCGAATTTGAAAGATGTGTGAGCCTCCTTTCCTGCGAAACAGGGGGGGAACAGGATCTGACAGTCACATTCCAAGCCGTCAGGATGCGTTCCCCCTGTGTTAAACGATTAAATTTAATCATATCAGCCTGAAAATCACAGGGCTTATCTGTTGCGGTGAAAGAAGTCAGCAGTGTGAATTTGAAAGATGTGTGAGCCTCCTTTCCTGTGGAACAGAGGGGGAACGGTATCTGGCAGTAACATTCCAAGCTGCCAGGATGCGTTCCCCCTGTCTTAAATGGTCAAATCTAATGATATCAGCCTGAAAATCACAGGGCTTATCTGATGCGGGGAAAGAAGTCAGCAGTGTGAATTTGAAAGATTTATGAGCCTCCTTTCCTGTGGAACAGAGGGGGAACGGGATCTGACAGTCACATTCCAAGCCATCAGGATGTGTTCCCCCTGTCTTAAACGGTCAAATTTAACGCTATCAGCCTGAAAATCACAGGGCTTATCTATTGCAGGGAAAGAAGTCAGCAGTGTGAATTTGAAAGATGTGTGAGCCTCCGTTCCCGCGGAACAGAGGGGGAACGGGATCTGACAGTCACATTCCAAGCCGTCAGGATGCGTTCCCCCTGTGTTAAACAGTGAAATTTAACGCTATCAGCCTGAAAATCACAGGGCTTATCTGTTGCGGGTAAAGAAGTCAGCAGTGCGAATTTGAAAGATGTGCGAGCCTCCTTTCCTGCGAAACAGGGGGGGAACGGGATCTGATAGTCACATTCCAAGCCGTCAGGATGCGTTCCCCCCGTGTTAAATGATTAAATTTAATCATATCAGCCTGAAAATCACAGGGCTTATCTGTTGCGGGGAAAGAAGTCAGCAGTGTGAATTTGAAAGATGTGTGAGCCTCCTTTCCTGTGGAATAGAGGGGGAACGGGATCTGGCAGTCATATTCCAAGCTGCCAGGATGCGTTCCCCCTGGCTTAAACGGTCAAATTTAATCACATCAACCTGAAAATCACAGGGCTTATCTATTGCGCGGAAAGAAGTCAGCAGTGCAAATTTGAAAGATGTGTGAGCCTCATTTCCTGTGGAACAGAGGGGGAACGGTATCTGAGCCGTCAGGATGCGTTCCCCCCGTGTTAAATGATTAAATTTAATCATATCAGCCTGAAAATCACAGGGCTTATCTGTTGCGGGGAAAGAAGTCAGCAGTGTGAATTTGAAAGATGTGTGAGCCTCCTTTCCTGCGAAACAGGGGGGGAACGGGATCTGATAGTCACATTCCAAGCCGTCAGGATGCGTTCCCCCCGTGTTAAATGATTAAATTTAATCATATCAGCCTGAAAATCACAGGGCTTATCTGTTGCGGGGAAAGAAGTCAGCAGTGTGAATTTGAAAGATGTGTGAGCCTCCTTTCCTGTGGAATAGAGGGGGAACGGGATCTGGCAGTCATATTCCAAGCTGCCAGGATGCGTTCCCCCTGGCTTAAACGGTCAAATTTAATCACATCAGCCTGAAAATCACAGGGCTTATCTGCTGTGGGGAAAGAAGTCAGCAGTGTGAATTTGAAAGATGTGTGAGTCTCCGTTCCCGCGGAACAGAGGGGGAACGGGATCTGACAGTCACATTCCAAGCCGTCAGGATGCGTTCCCCCTGTGCTTAAACATCACATTTAATCATATCAGCCTGAAAATCACAGGGCTTATCTGTTGCGGGATAAGAAGTCAGCAGTGTGAATTTGAAAGATTTGTGAGCCTCCTTTCCTGTGGAACAGAGGGGGAACGGTATCTGGCAGTCACATTCCAAGTTGCCAGGATCCGTTCCCCCTGTCTTAAATGGTCAAATCTAATGATATCAGCCTGAAAATCACAGGGCTTTTTTGTTCCGGGAAAGAAGCCAGCAGTGCAAATTTGAAAGATGTGTGAGCCTCCTTTTCCGCAGAACAGAGGGGGAACGGGATCTGACAGTCACATTCCGAGCCGTCAGGATGTGTTCCCCCTGTCTTAAATGGTCAAATATAACGCTATCAGCCTGAAAATCACAGGGCTTATCTATTGCAGGGAAAGAAGTCAGCAGTGTGAATTTGAAAGATGTGTGGGCCTCCTTTCCTGTGGAACAGAGGGGGAACAGTATCTGGCAGTCACATTCCAAGCTGCCAGGATGCGTTCCCCCTGTCTTAAATGGTCAAATCTAATGATATCAGCCTGAAAATCACAGGGCTTATCTGTTGCGGGGAACGAAGTCAGCAGTGTGAACTTGAAAGATGTGTGAGCCTCCTTTCCTGTGGAACAGAGGGGGAACGGGATCTGACAGTCACATTCCAAGCCGTCAGGATGTGTTCCCCCTGTCTTAAACGGTCAAATTTAACGCTATCAGCCTGAAAATCACAGGGCTTATCTATTGCAGGGAAAGAAGTCAGCAGTGCAAATTTGAAAGATGTGTGAGCCTCCTTTTCCGCAGAACAGAGGGGGAACGGGATCTGACAGTCACATTCCAAGCCGTCAGGATGTGTTCCCCCTGTCTTAAACGGTCAAATGTAATGCTATCAGTGTGAAAATCACAGGGCTTATCTGCTGCGGGGAAAGAAGTCAGCAGTGTGAATTTGAAAGATGTGTGAGCCTCCGTTCCCGCGGAACAGAGGGGGAACGGGATCTGGCAGTCATATTCCAAGTTGCCAGGATGTGTTCCCCCCGTCTTAAATGGTCAAATCTAATGATATCAGCCTGTAAATCACAGGGCTCATCTGTTGTGCAGAAATAAGTCAGCAGTGCAAATTTGAAAGATGTGTGAGCCTCCTGTCCCGCGGAACAGAGGGGGAACGGGATCTGACAGTCACATTCCAAGCCGTCAGGATGTGTTCCCCTTGTCTTAATCAGTCAAATGTAATGCTACCAGTGTGAAAATCACAGGGCTTATCTGCTGCGGGGAAAGAAGTCAGCAGTGTGAATTTGAAAGATTTGTGAGCCTCCTTTCCTGTGGAACAGAGGGGGAACGGTATCTGGCAGTCACATTCCAAGTTGCCAGGATGCGTTCCCCCTATCTTAAATGGTCAAATCTAATGATATCAGCCTGAAAATCACAGGGCTTATTTGTTGTGGGGAAAGAAGTCAGCAGTGCAAATTTGAAAGATGTGTGAGCCTCCTTTTCCGCAGAACAGAGGGGGAACGGGATCTGACAGTCACATTCCAAGCCGTCAGGATGTGTTCCCCCTGTCTTAAACGGTCAAATGTAATGCTATCAGTGTGAAAATCACAGGGCTTATCTGCTGCGGGGAAAGAAGTCAGCAGTGTGAATTTGAAAGATGTGTGAGCCTCCGTTCCCGCGGAACAGAGGGGGAACGGGATCTGGCAGTCATATTCTAAGTTGCCAGGATGTGTTCCCCCCGTCTTAAATGGTCAAATCTAATGATATCAGCCTGTAAATCACAGGGCTCATCTGTTGTGCAGAAATAAGCCAGCAGTGCAAATTTGAAAGATGTGTAAGCCTCCTTTCCCGTGGAACAGAGGGGGAACGGGATCTGACAGTCACATTCCAAGCCGTCAGGATGCGTTCCCCCTGTCTTAAACGCTCAAATGTAATGCCATCAGCGTGAAAATCACAGGGCTTATCTGCTGCGGGGAAAGAAGTCAGCAGTGTGAATTTGAAAGATGTGTGAGTCTCCGTTCCCGCGTAACAGAGGGGGAACGGGATCTGACAGTCACATTCCAAGCCGTCAGGATGCGTTCCCCCTGTGCTTAAACATCACATTTAATCATATCAGCCTGAAAATCACAGGGCTTATCTGTTGCGGGAAAAGAAGTCAGCAGTGTGAATTTGAAAGATTTGTGAGCCTCCTTTCCTGTGGAACAGAGGGGGAACGGTATCTGGCAGTCACATTCCAAGTTGCCAGGATCCGTTCCCCCTGTCTTAAATGGTCAAATCTAATGATATCAGCCTGAAAATCACAGGGCTTATTTGTTGTGGGGAAAGAAGTCAGCAGTGCAAATTTGAAAGATGTGTGAGCCTCCTTTTCCGCAGAACAGAGGGGGAACGGGATCTGACAGTCACAATCCAAGCCGTCAGGATGTGTTCCCCCTGTCTTAAACGGTCAAATGTAATGCTATCAGTGTGAAAATCACAGGGCTTATCTGCTGCGGGGAAAGAAGTCAGCAGTGTGAATTTGAAAGATGTGTGAGCCTCCGTTCCCGCGGAACAGAGGGGGAACGGGATCTGGCAGTCATATTCCAAGTTGCCAGGATGTGTTCCCCCCGTCTTAAATGGTCAAATCTAATGATATCAGCCTGTAAATCACAGGGCTCATCTGTTGTGCAGAAATAAGTCAGCAGTGCAAATTTGAAAGATGTGTGAGCCTCCTGTCCCGCGGAACAGAGGGGGAACGGGATCTGACAGTCACATTCCAAGCCGTCAGGATGTGTTCCCCCTGTCTTAAACGGTCAAATGTAATGCTACCAGTGTGAAAATCACAGGGCTTATCTGCTGCGGGGAAAGAAGTCAGCAGTGTGAATTTGAAAGATGTGTGAGCCTCCGTTCCCGCGGAACAGAGGAGGAACGGGATCTGACAGTCACATTCCAAGCCATCAGGATGCGTTCCCCCTGTGCTTAAACATCACATTTAATCATATCAGCCTGAAAATCACAGGGCTTATCTGTTGCGGGAAAAGAAGTCAGCAGTGTGAATTTGAAAGATTTGTGAGCCTCCTTTCCTGTGGAACAGAGGGGGAACGGTATCTGGCAGTCACATTCCAAGTTGCCAGGATCCGTTCCCCCTGTCTTAAATGGTCAAATCTAATGATATCAGCCTGAAAATCACAGGGCTTTTTTGTTGCGGGAAAAGAAGTCAGCAGTGCAAATTTGAAAGATGTGTGAGCCTCCTTTTCCGCGGAAAGAGGGGAAACGGGATCTGACAGTCACATTCCAAGCCGTCAGGATGTGTTCCCCCTGTCTTAAACGGTCAAATGTAATGCTATCAGTGTGAAAATCACAGGGCTTATCTGCTGCGGGGAAAGAAGTCAGCAGTGTGAATTTGAAAGATGTGTGAGCCTCTGTTCCCGCGGAACAGAGGGGGAACGGGATCTGGCAGTCATATTCCAAGCCGTCAGGATGTGTTCCCCCCGTCTTAAATGGTCAAATCTAATGCTATCAGCGTGAAAATCACAGGGCTTATCTGCTGCGGGGAAAGAAGTCAGCAGTGTGAATTTGAAAGATGTGTGAGCCTCCGTTCCCGCGGAACAGAGGGGGAACGGGATCTGGCAGTCATATTCCAAGCTGCCAGGATGTGTTCCCCCCGTCTTAAATGGTCAAATCTAATGCTATCAGCGTGAAAATCACAGGGCTTATCTGCTGCGGGGAAAGAAGTCAGCAGTGTGAATTTGAAAGATGTGTGAGCCTCCGTTCCGGCGGAACAGAGGGGGAATGGGATCTGACAGTCACATTCCAAGCCGTCAGGATGCGTTCCCCCTGTGTTAAACAATCAAATTTAATCATATCAGCCTGAAAATCACAGGGCTTATCTGTTGCGGGGACAGAAGTCAGCAGTGTGAATTTGAAAGATGTGTGAGCCTCCTTTCCTGTGGAACAGAGGGGGAACGGTATCTGGCAGTCACATTCCAAGTTGCCAGGATCTGTTCCCCCTGTCTTAAATGGTCAAATTTAATGGTATCAGCCTGAAAATCACAGGGCTTATCTGTTGTGCAGAAATAAGCCAGCAGTGCAAATTTGAAAGATGTGTGAGCCTCCTTTCCCGCGGAACAGAGGGGGAACGGGATCTGACAGTCACATTCCAAGCCGTCAGGATGTGTTCCCCCTGTCTTAAACGGTCAAATTTAATGCTATCAGTGTGAAAATCACAGGGCTTATCTGCTGCGGGGAAAGAAGTCAGCAGTGTGAATTTGAAAGATGTGTGAGCCTCCGTTCCGGCGGAACAGAGGGGGAACGGGATCTGACTGTCAAATTCCAAGCCGACAGGATGCGTTCCCCCTGGCTTAAACGGTCAAATTTAATGATATCAGCCTGAAAATCACAGGGCTTATCTGTTGCGGGGAAAGAAGTCAGCAGAGTGAATTTGAAAGATGTGTGAGCCTCCTTTCCTGTGGAACAGAGGGGGAACAGTATCTGACAGTCACATTCCAAGCCGTCAGGATGCGTTCCCCCTGTCTTAAACGGTCAAATTTAATGATATCAGCCTGAAAAACACAGGGCTTATCTGTTGCGGGGAAATAAGTCAGTGGTGCGAATTTGAAAGATATGTGAGCCTCCTTTCCCGCGGAACAGAGGGGGAACGGGATCTGACAGTCACATTCCAAGCCATCAGGATGCGTTCCCCCTGGCTTAACCCTCCCGTCGTCCTCGCGCGGGTCAAAGCGACCCGACCCGAGGGGAAGAAGAAGAAGAAGTGGAAGTAGAAGTAGAAGTAGAAGAAGGAGAACAACAAGAACAAGAACAGGAGGAACAACACGAAGAAGAAGAAGAAGAAGAAGAAGACGAAGACGAAGACGTAGAAGAATTAGACGTGGGAAACGAAGCAGACAAGCGACACGTGGGAGGACAGCATCGTAACCCGTCCCACGATGGGTCATCGTCTTCGGCGGAAGAAGAAGAAGAAGAAGAAGAAAGCGCTCAAGCTAAAAGGCGTAGGTACGTTTCAAAGAATGGTAAAATCATTTGGTCTCCCATGCCGCCGCATCGAGACGGTGGGGACAGGAGGATGCCGTGGACGCAGACGCAGACGCAGACCCCGGGACCCACGGCGTACGCCGTTTCCCGCGCCCGCAACATCATCTCCACGTTCCTGCTGTTCGTCACGCCGGCCGTCGAGAAAAACGTCCTGGAGATGACGAACCTCGAGGGTTCTCGAAGATACGGAGACGACTGGAGAGCGATGGACTTACGTGGGTCTGTTGATCCTGGCGGGCATGTACAGGTCCCGAGGCGAGGCCGCGTCCAGCCTGTGGGACGCCGAGAGCGGCAGGGCGATATTCCGCGCCACGATGCCTCTCAAACAGTTTTACGCTTACTCGAGACTACTGCGATTCGACGACTGCGAGACGAGATAGGCGAGACGCGCCACGGACAAGCTGGCTGCCATACGATAGGTCTGGGACGAGTGGAGCGCGATGTTACCGCGTCTCTACAACCCAGGGTCCGAAGTGACGGTAGACGAGCAGCTGGTTCCGTTCAAAGGTGGGTGCGATTCCGATTCTTAATCTTAATCACAATCTAATCTCTCTCTCTCTCTCTCTCTCCTCCCTACCACCACCACCTCTACCAACACCAACACCTCTACCAACACCAACACCAACACCACACACACACACACACAAAAAACAAAAAAAAACAAAAAACAACAAAGGACTACGTAGTAGTAGTAGTAGTAGTACTAGTAGTAAGACAGCATTAGGACTAAGATGTGCGAAGTCCCAGATGAGTCCCAAAATGAATAGCAACCCTTGAAAAAAAAAGAGAAAACACAAAAGAAATCCCCAAAACAACCTGTAGTGTTGGACCATTTGACACACAAAAAAGTAAATGGGGAGTTTTTGGCCCTGGGAGCAGTCGCTCACTTTACCTGGTCTAGGTCATCTGTCCACAAAGTTAGTCCTCTAACTCACTCTTACTAAAACTGAAGGCTAGGTTTGGGTATTATCTTCCAATACCATTTAATGTGGCATTGATATTTATTGTGTTACAGTAAATTGGCATCTGAAATTCAATTGTTAAACCACATTTTTGGGTGGGCTAATCCTTGGACATACAAAAAAACAAAGCACTTCTTCACAGCGATGCACAAAATCTCTTAATCCAATTTCCCTTAAACCACTCCTGTTCATTGACTTGTGATTGTTGCCTAGCAATAATCTGATACCAGAGGTATTAACGAGAAAGACACCTCTTTATAAACTCTGTGTATAATTTCTAAAGCTTTACGGTACCCAATCCTATTGAAGGGACAGAGTTGACTTCATGTGATTAGAATTATGTAATCTTTCCAAGCCAAAAGAAAGTCTTTGTTTGTTCCAACTTGAAGAAAAATCACCTATTTTCTACTATTACAGTCCTTTTTTTATTCTGGGCTCACCCACAAGTCAATCACCCGCCTCCAGCTGATCCAAAATGCCATTGTTAGGCTTTTTATCTAATTATAGGAGACAAGATACTGATTACACCCACAGTTTCCTTTTGTCACTGTCTCCTTGTGAGTGAGTTTTTAAAAAAATGTGCTGATAACAATTAAGACACTGGATGTTTGGGTTACTTTTAAAGATAGGCTCTATCTTTAGGAGCCACTGCACAGCCGGAGATCTTCAGGCAGGCGTTGAACTGACCAGTTTTATGTCTAGTTTTTGGATTCTCTCCATGAGCATCTTCTTAAAATTCATTTTATCTTTAAGTCTTTCTTTTAGTTTTACTTTGTTTTTATTGTTTCATTTTTTATTGCCTCCTTATTATTATTTTCTTGTTTTGTTATTTGGCATAATTTGTTTTTGTTTTCAGCAGCACAATCATCATCACAATCATTACCACCCTTACATCATCATCATCCATAACCCATACTTGAACCAGCTGATTAAAATATAAATCAGGTTGTCACAAAGGAGGAGGTACTCTATATCCAACAACAACAGAATACCCATTAATGTGGCGACAATACACAATGTTTTTATTTGAAAGACACTTGACGCTGGCAGCAGCTTGGCTCTGAATCCATCTCAGTTCGCCTGGCCTTTGATGAGATTGGAAACTATTTGTGTTTATCATCTGCATGCAGACACACTTGTTTACTGTCACCGCTGCTGCGAGTGAGCATTTGAAATCTCAAAGCAAGCAAAGCAGCAATAACAGCTGTTGTTTGGACATGTCTTCACTGCTCACGAAACTGGAAAAAGAAATCTGTGTATCATCAATCCTGTCGCATTACGATTGTGACAGAATAATGACGAATGATTTTAATACTTGCTCGTGTAAAAGTGATGAAAAAGACTGGAAAAGGAAGTGATCTCTTGTCACTTTGGAATAAAAATAACAATTGAGAGGAATTTGGACGTTCACTTCCAATTAAACGATACCAATAACAGGTTTAGCAGACACTTTTTGACCCATTTTGTTCTGCTGTTTGTAAAATGTAGTGCAGGTGTTCATTGTTTGTGCTAAGAGCCTCCTGACAATAGAGACTGCAGTGTGCCGTACACCACTAAACAAGTTACTGTATTGAAAGACAAAGTGCTATAATCTCCTCTGGGGTTACTGAGAGCCTTTAATTATTCATAGATTAATAGACTGTAAAAATGTGTGTGTCCCTAGATGGCCACTTTATGTCCTATAACTCTAAATAGCTATTTTTCTTCAGCTGTGCAACGGAAAATAGTCTGTTTAAGAGAGTAGGCATTTTCATCAGCAGGATTTATTCACTCTCCCATTAATGCTTATTGGACATTTACAATAATATTTATGATATGCCGTTTATATTTACAGTGGAAGACAACTTGTCTGAAGACAGAGATCTGAAACAAGCAGATAAACATTAAGAGGTTCAAATGCATACAGACTCCTGACCACAGGACTCTGAGGAGGAAGCAAAGCACCAGTTCCTATAGCTGAAATATCTTTTGGTAATTATCAGTGATTTTTAACAATACTCTCAAAATAACCAGTGAATTCATTTATGTATGTGGCACTCAGCGAGGTGCAGTGGTCTCCTGCTAGGGCGTCAATTCCTTCAAACTGAACAACAAAACTGGCAGTTTGTTATTGCTTCTGGTGTTTTTTGATCGGGATCAAATGAATCAAATGAAGCCAAAATCAGCAGCCAGTTAGGTTAGCTTAATTAAACACTGGAAATGGGGTGAATCAGCTAGCCTAGCTCAGTCCAAAGGTAAATCTGTTTATGAGCAGCTCTAAAGTTCGTTACCCACCAGCTCCACGTTCTTGTCTAAATATGGTCACTTCTGGCTCCAAAACGAAGATGGAGACGTCCGTAATGCCAAACTTGAGGCTTCAAAAGCTGTCCACAAACCACTCTGTGATGTTCAGTAGGTTTGCACTTGGCTCAGACAGGATCTTCTCATCGGAATCTCAGCAAAAAAGAGAATAAGCCTGCACCTTAAAATGTCAATATTCCTTTCCTACTGCAGATAAGCTTTGGGAAAGGTCATAGTTAAAGGGCAACTGCCTCAATTTTGTCTGTTTACTGGTCTTGCAAAGTACTACTGGATATGTGAAAGAAGTTGTTTAATGCTGTTTGGTGTCTCCAGGGAGAGATATGCAGTCTAACAAATGGCTTCAAGTGATGTCACTTGAGTCAGAGTTGGTTGGAGTCGAGGACTACAAGTTTAAAAATGAAAACAATCTGGAGGTGTGGAGTTAGAAAGAAGTGAATTTACAAGACCTCTGAAGCTCCTCATCTCTATTTCAGGCTCGTGGCTGCTGCCAGCATAACACAAACAAAACTCATACTGAACTGTTGCGTTGCGTTGTGGATAATGAAAGCACCAGGTTTTAACAAGGAAGGAACATGTATAAAATAAAAAAGATTATATCTCTGGCTCTGCTGCATCAATTTTTAATTGCTTTTGTTTAAAACATGTCCATCATGAGATCGAGAATGTTATAGGAGTGACTGGGGTATTCTTGAGGAGTAAGAAGGGACATTTTCCACATCCAGAAACATCCTTATTATATTTTACCACTTTAAAACAACTTTTTAAACTGGCTTCTGAGAGACGACAGTTGTAATTTAATGGCCAAATGTAGACCAAGATAAACATAACAATAACAACAGCATATCAAACAGCATAAGAATCGATGCTTTTGTTTTTCTTGCGAGGAAGATCTCTGCTAGGATGTTTAATTGAGCAGCACTGCAGTTATATCTCACTTCCATCCTGTTACAAGAAAGTGTTCATCTCCAGAACAGATTGCAAAAGATAAAATACTCTGAGTGGTGTGTTGGATAAAATAAATTACCATTCAAAATGGATGCTTTGAACGAACACAAATGCACCTTTTTCTGATGCAGATGTTGTAGTTCTGACTATCTTGTCATCATTATGGGTGCCATTATGGCGTGCCAGCTAATGCAGAAATCCTCACTGCATACTAATCCGCGACGTCACTGCACGGCCTGCTCTCAAAGTAAACAACAGGTGTTGATGAGCAAATATCAGCTTCTTGTGATGAATTAGTCACCAGAGCTGGAGACTTGTGGATTTGACCATAAAGACGCAGTGAAATATGAACTATGTGTGTTCACTGTGTCATCCAAGAACACATCTATATCATTGTTTCTATGTGCAGACAGCGAAAAGGCATTTTTTATGAAGCACTGAGAGTCTTCTATTCCTCTGAGCTTGTTGTAGTATATGAATTCTTCGATGGACTTTTTCTCGGCCTTTATGATACCTGTAGCAGGAGCTCCGAAGAGACAGCATGCATCTGTTTTTTGGTTGTTGTCTTTTTTTTTTTCTTTTTTCCTGCGGATCAGAATGAAATCCAATTATTTTCTGCGAGCTCTCTCCTCTGGCACATCACTAAGCTGCTCAGAAAGGCATTCATGTTTCTCTTGAGTCTTTTCCTCTCCAATATGTTTTCTGATAGTTTCTCATTCCCTCTCACTCACACTCTCACATGTACAGACACATTACACATCTAGAGACACTGGGTTTGTGTCCAGCAGCACGGCTTGTGCAATAGACTGATCAAATCATAAATGAAGGATGTGATCAGTTTCAATGGTTGAATGTTAAGACTTGATTCTAGCTGGCACAACTAGTCTGTAACTTGTCCACATTAAATCACTGGATTTCTTAGTTGTTTTTATTATTTACTGCATCTACTCAAGCAGTAACCTTCATGGCTGTAAAATGAAGCCAATGCAGAAGTGCCAAAAACTGCAGTTCCTTGAGGTTGGCTACAGAACAAGTTAATCTCCATAAGACTCCATATTAAAATGTCTAAAAACAGTTTTGGTCTTCATAGCTAATTTCCCCATTCGTGACAGCTGTACTAAGTCTGAATTTCTATATAACTCACTCGTTAAAATTTCATTACAGCTTAAAGTTATGCATAACAGTGTGGCTTCTTTGAGCACCCAGGTGTCATTCGACCTGCCTCAGGTGATCGATGATCCATGTCTTTGCCGATTTTTAGATTAGGTGGGAGGCAGAAGAGGCAAGACAGCCAAGTTGGCATCAGCCAGAGCCACCACAATGAGCTCCAAAATGGTTCTCCAGAAACCTGTGGGTGACGTCACGGATACGTTGTCCATTTTTTATACTGTCAATGCTACTCACCCTATTTAATGGTCTACACCTTTTCATATTCCACTTCTTTGTCCTTTCTTTTCATAGTATCCCTCTTCCTAATTCAATTCCTTTTAAACTTTCATCTACCCATCTCCTCTTTCCCTAACCAGTTCCTCCTCTCCTATCATATTTTCAGCTCCCTGTAGTTGTTTTTCTTCTATCTTCTCCTTTTGATTTCTCCTCTTACATCTTTAACTCCCTTCCTGCTACCTCGTGTAGTCCATTACTTCCCTTTCTCTTCTTGCTTCCTCCTACAGCCTCCTCTCTCATTTTATTGAGCTGTACTTTCATGTTAGAGGGATTTATTCAAAGCTTCATTAGTCATGAGCAAATAAAATAAAATAGCTTGCACTATAAATCATTAGATAAACACAGATGAAATGAATAACATTATAGATGGATTAGTAGTAAATGTGTCCTGACTAGTTGAGGAGAAGTTGCATTGCAGATCTATTGATATCTATCATGTATTCTGCATGAAAAGAGACTGTCATGGACTTGTCCAGGGTGTACCCTGCAGATAAGCGGTAACAGAAAATAGATGAATGGATGGAAGAGACTGTCATGCTGAATACATGATAGATCTGATTTGTCTCTTGTGGTGTTTGTCTGCTGCATACCAAAAGACATACAGGTGTTGCCCAAGACAACAGCGAGATCATTAGCCAAACATCTGCCTTTGATTTATGAACTATGTGTGACATCGCGCACACATCGTGCAGACATTTAGTCAGTGGTTTCACACAGGAGAGATCATCTTTTCAATCGACCAATAAAGTTGTCTCATCTCTTTGTACTGAGAGCTGAAAGGAACCAACAGAACTAACCACACTGCCTACACAGGACAGTTTACATAACATACTCTGCATAATCTAACATAACTACTTTACAGCTGGAACTCAATTTTGCCTTTCTCTCTTTTTCCATAATGCACTAGCATTTAGTTTGCAGAAATGTTGAGATATTTCTCAGATTTATTTCACTAACATGAACTAACAGGCCCATCGAAAATCCACACTTTCAACAATTCCACCACTTCTGCATGTCAGACTGAGCTTGGAGCGAACAGCTGAATGTCGGCAGTTCACACCTGCCCTGCTGCTGAAACGTAAAGGCTGATATTGATTCAGAGAGATTCTACAGGGGATAAAATGTTTTTTTGGTCTCATGATGATATTCACATTCGGGTTGCCAACTGGGCAAAGCCAGACAACAGCCCTAAGGCCATGTATTCATTCTGAGTCAGTTGATTTGTGGGTAATTTGATTAGTTGCACATTTGTTTGGGAATATGCACCACAGAAGCACAATATCAATTGAAATGATAAGAGCCTGAGGGCAGAATTAACTGCTACATTGTTGCTGTGTCAAAATCTACATTGTGCATGTTTTTCAGCACCGTCCATTTTTCAACAGTGCACAACAACATTACATTACAGTTATTATATACTGTGAGAGAGTTGACTGTTTTAGAATATATTATGTAGCCTGTTGGTAGGAGAAGCACGAAAAACCTATACACTAAAAACCAAAATTTAAAACTACTTCTACTTAAAGTAGAAATCTGTTTAAAGAGTATAAAAGCATCAACAGCTCAGCGTATTTATTATTCATTATTGAGTGATGTGTCATGTCATGAAGAAAATAGAGAAGAAGAAATGTACCAGACAGAGTGTGAAAATATTGATGCATTAAGCAAAGAAGTTTCTGAAGTCCAGTGAAAACATGTATATCTCTAAATTTTGTGATTTTATATTTTTCTGGTTAAAACAGAAAAATTCTAAATAAATTCATATAACTCATATAATAAATAAACCATTATTTGAGAAATGCATTGTCACAAAGGTGTTAAATAGGCCCTTTTTCCATACTCATGAAAAGTTGGAGATGTTCTTTGCTGATACTGTACGTAGGTTAGTCGGGAAGCAGCAGAGGCAGGATTGCCAAGATGGTCGCCACACTCTGAGCTTCACAACGGCTCCTCAGACACCCGTGGGTAACGTCACAGATACGATGTCCATTCTTTACACCGTCTATGCTGGGGACCATTGCTGCATTTCATTCCTGCTGCTCTTTCACAACACTTCCTCTCTCTCTCTCTCTACTGACATCTACTAAACAAATGTAACAAAAAAAGATAGAAGTGGTGTGAATAGTGTACAATTTCCCTCTGACGTGTAATGAAATAAAAGTACAACAAAAACCCGTTCGTGTGCTTAATTACTTTTACACCTCTGCCTGTGTGGTTCATGAGGCAATATGAAGTATAGCTGGACTTTAATTAACTAAAAATAAATAAATAACTTGTCACACATGCATTGCCCTTCTTATATAGGCTACCTGAGAGAAGTGAGGCATTACCTTTGTCCTACTTTCAGTTTCCATAACAGGCTAATCTCATACATCTTGTTCCAACATGGCTATAAAAGGACTACAATGAAACAGATGAGGCAGATTTTAAGGTTTTATAAACTTAGAATCAACATGACAAGCTGCAGAACTTAAAGTAGAACACTGTTTTACAGATTGCCGATGTTCTCTGCAATCATTACTTCTCCTATATGACGAGTGTGTCGCGTCAAGCTCTGAAGTATTGTATAGCAGCATGTGATTTAGGCAGCAGATCTCATGTTATTGGTGCAGTGATTTTCAGCCTCAGGGTCAAAGTTCAGTGATCTCATCTTTTCCCACTGAGCCGCCTGCTTACTGTTTGCTATCAGCTCTCCAGTCATGCTCAGCTCAGTTCACTGCTCCTCATGCAGCCGTCTGGTGAAACCGAATCCTGTGTGGCCTCAGACTGAGTGATGACTGGAGAGAGGAGACAGCATCTCTGTAATTTCACCCTCCTCTGTCACGTCCACACTAGTTTGTCCTACTCCCACTTTTTCTCTATTTGTGTCGATCTCTTTCTTCCCTTCACTCCACTGAAATCCAGCCCGAAAAAAAAAAAAAAAAGCGTCTGTGAGCATGTATCTATTTGTGTTTCGTGTGTTTGCTCGAATAATTGCGTGAGCGTATCTGTGGTTGCCTTGTGTACTCGTATGGCTGTGCTGAGAAGTTGCCAAGTCGACAAAAAAAAGGAAAACTTCAAAAGCATCTTCTGGAAAAGTCAACAACTGTGGAAGTCATTGTGTGAGGAAAAACTCTTCCTCTGCTGCTGCTGTCAACATTGTGAACTTCAAGGGAAACACAGCAGGAACACAGAGAGGAAGCACTCTAATTGGACACAGTCTGAGATTTTCAATTTGCATAGAAACCTGTGCAGGCAGGTACATATATATATATATATATATATATATATATATATACACACACACACGCACACATACAGGTTGACTGCTGTCACTTCAGTGGAGCTGATTAAACCTTGTGTTTTCTGATTATAGCAGAGCTACAGATCAAACTGTTTATTTCACCGCTTTTTCAGTGTTACAAACTTTTGCAAAGACTTCCATTGTCTCAGATGTGAAGCTGTGCATTTGATTTTCTCATGTCAGACACAGAGTACGCACAATAAATAACAAATTTAACAATCTTGAGCAATTACTATTCCAGTTGCGTAAACTCAAAAAGGTGTCAAAACATCTTCTCACCTCAGGAAACATTATTACAAGTATAGTCAGATATGCACAGCAAGAGTGAAGTAAGAATTTGCATTTTTTAATACAACATACTGTATATAACTCCGGTTTAATTGCAAACTCAGGCATGATGGTTTGGGGGAAAATTGAAGAGTTGAGGGTATACTTCGAGGGCAGAGAAAAGAGAGAGAACCAATCTCAGAGCAAGAGGGGGGATTAAATCTGCAGGCCACAAAAAGAAATGACATACCTCCGGATATAACACACTGAGCCACAAGCAAGCAGATAAAACATTCAGGAGTGGGCTGTGCTGTCTGACAGTCAGTGACAGTCGCTGCCAGCTCAGAAGAGCAAGAGCTGAAAACTGGTGTACTGTCCTTCACTCGAAGTAAAGCCTGAGTACAGTCTGATCCAATTTCATTCCTTCTGCTCCAAGATATCGCCACAATTGAGCATATTTATCTTTTTTTATTTAGCTAGCACTTTTCAAAGGACAGCGACAAAGTACTTTACCAAGGAGGAAATGAATACAATAAATAACAGTAATGAAAGCAAACAGCTATGTAAGCATAGCAACAACTGTCAAAAGAAAAGCACATCAGAGACAGAGAAAACGAATAAAAGCCTTCTATATAAGAGCGACTCCATACAAGAAAGTCTGAACAATATATTCAGTCGATGATGCTGATTTAGCAGATTTAGCAGCTTAAGCTCCTCAGACAGATCTAGTCAGGACTTTTGAACAGCTACAGTGGCTTTGTTCACAATTATAACACACTATTACCTTTAAGTGGTATACTGTAGTCTGTACCTGTTACTTGTTTTTATAGATATAAATGATTCTGGAAAAAAAATCTGTAAAACAACAGCAGCTAATAAAGTGAAACAAGCACTGTAAACTGATCAAAAACAGAAATGAGTATGAGAAGAGATGATCAAAGGCATATAAGCAAAAAATAAAGGGAGGCAAATACAATAAATGCAAATCTTCCATCCACTAACTCACAGATACTGAAGGTCATTTAAAACCCAGTCAGACATAGGTACACACACAGGTTGCCTATTGAAAAACTCAAACTCAAACAGATTGGGTTAACTTTTGAGCCTTAGTCAGTATAAAACATGGACGTAGTATCCGTGGAGTCACCCACAGGTTTCTGGTGAGCTGTTATGAAGCTCAGAGTGTTGGCCATGGCCATGTTGGCAGTCCTGCCTCTGTGGCCTCCTGGCTAATCTAAAAATGGGCAAAGACATGCTCAAACAAGCCACCTGTCAACCAATGCTGTTAAATATGCAGAATTTTAAGTCTTAATATAATTTGAACATGTGAGTTATATATATATATATATATACGTACCCTCAGTACAGTTGTCATGAACGGGGAAATTAGCTATAGCTAAAACCGTTTTTTGTACCAGGCTGTAAACATGTTTATTTCTGCTGTGAAGTTGGGCGTTTTAATATGGCCTTATAGAGATTGACTTGTTCTGTAGCCAGCCTCATGTGGACGTTCTGAGGAACTGCAGTTTTAGGCACTTTCACACAGGCTTCACTTCACGGCTACAAAGGGGTTTGACCTTAACTTAGTTGATCTTAACTCATTGTTAGTCTTTGTTATGGTACACAGTTGTCTGACAATATTGGAACATGAACGTCGTTCTTCCTGTGCGGACAGAATTCTGTTTTATAATGAATATGGTTTGGATAGATTGTTTTTTATATGGTCTGATTATGTTATTTTATGTTTATTTTGTTATATTTACTAAACCAACTGACTGGTGCACGTTTTACTTCTTTCATTCTGTACGTGGAAATTATACATGCAGGGTTCTGTCAGCCTAAACTAATCCACATAAGAAAAATGCATTGTAAACAAATGTATACACCCACACAAAGCTCATCTCCTGGAGGTGTTTTCTCCTGAGCTTTTATAATATTGTTAATAATTGTTCCTGACATACACACTTTTCTTTGCACTTATGCGCTTGTGAGGACCTTCTCTTAATGATTGTTTTGCCAATTCTGCTGATGTTAAGATTAAAATTCATTAAAAAAAAAAAATCTTGAAACCTAATCTTGAAGCTAATATGAGAATAAAAAGTTATAACGTTAGACAAAGTGACCAAGTGACACTGACAATGAATAATGAGATGTTACATCTTCCTGCAAATGAAAACCTTTGCCACAAGAATCATTTCAAAGATACTATAATCTCATATGTTTACACAAAGGGGCCACAACCTGAGGATAATCTCAAATCCAAAGTCCCAACCCTTGACTATGCCTGTCCCCAAGGATCCTGGAAATAGATAAGAGAAGAAAAAGGAGTGCATGAACACACACTCAGACAGACAGACTCGCACTATGCGCTTGTTTGGGTGTACTGACAATCTATTCAAGGTTTTCTTAAACAGAAATGAGTCCGCTGGGGATAAAGCCTTGACCATATTGTGTTGGCCACCTAATTTGCTGTTTGTGTCTCTTGCAGACGGTGAATATGAAAGAAAATAAAAATGATGAAATAGAGGGAAATGGTGAGGCATAATTAGTCGTAATATTTTCCACTCTGAACATGAACCCTTTGGCCTGTTCTCAAAAATGAATTAAATGAAAACCCCAGAATGAAAGGACTGGAGAAAAAGCTAAAAACAACACCATTGTGAGGGCTTACAAAAGCAGGTGACCTTTTGTAGAGAACAGAACAGATCCATGGCAAAGAAAGTAATTTAGCTACATGCTGATTGGTGTAATACAAACATGTCTCTAGTCTCTACTCTAATACAGCTATTCCTCACCTGTCCACTAGGAGTCCTCAGTGTGTGCCTTTGTTTCTGCTACTTCTCTCGCCTGCTGAAACACATTTTTAATTCTTAGTCTCTCTTAGTGTGTTTGTAGAATGTATTCTATAAAGTGTATTTTATGTTTTTTAGCATTTTATACTCATGTTAATGTGGTCAGTGTGGACAGAATAGACCTGGCAGCATGGCCTCCTCTCTACTATAAAGACCTGAAAAAACAAAAGACGACACATGCACACAAGAGGCCAAAAGTTAGGGGCATCATCCACATTTATTGTTCACAGAATTTTTGAAAGCATCACAAAGAGTGAGTAAAATATGTGTATTTAAGGATGTATTCATTTATTTTTCACTGGGTCTTATGCTAACCATGCACTAGAAAACTTTGAGGGTCTAACATCTAAAGACGGTCTCAAAAGTCACAGAGTTTTTAAGATTTTACAAAGAATGAGGATCTCACAGGGTTACTTTTTACAACTGTATTCATTTTGAGATTATTTTCTATCCTACACCTGGTGGAAACTTACAAGAAGAAAAACCATTGAACAGTGGAGTAGAAACAAAAGGAGCTTTTGGCCACAGCTGTCCTTGTGTGTGCATTTTGAGGGTTGCAGCAATTTCTGTCCGCTTATTTTCCTTCTCTACTCCATCATGGTACAGACAGGAGGACATGTCAAAGACGCACTCTTGCTCACTCTACAACTCCACAAATTTCTCCTCCTTTTCTGCAGTCCAAGAGAACCAAGATTGCGCCTCTCTGGAGTCCCCTCCATGTTTACTATAGCCAGTTGTTCCTGATGAAGCGCACCTATCGGTCGTTGACACTGTTCATGTGATCAAACATCACTATTTGATCTACGTGACCTAGCACGCTGAAACTTGAGTGAAACTTCCAGGATTTCATAGCCAAAACTGGAAATTTGTCTGCAACAGTGAAATCATATTATATATACACAAAAAATATTTGGTGTAAGGTCAGCGTAAGTTACATTTTGCATTGTGCAGTATCTATATCAACACCATCACAAACATGTTAGTATACTTCCTAAGAGATTGCACTGCTAAAACACTGTTAACAAATAGTGCACAAGCTATAACAGGTATACCAAGTTTATGACAACTTATATATTTACTTTTTTAATTACTTACTGAGACTGTCCATATTCTCAGGGAAATTATCCTGGTGCACAGACAGATGCTTTTTTCAAATCTCTGTCAACAACAACAGCTGTTAACCTATTGGTTCTGAAACTTTTTCAGTACTGTACTTTCTTTCAAAAATTATATATAAATATATTTCAGTTAAGTACTCCCTGACCAGCACAAAAGAAAGAAACCAAAAAAAGCCTATATAAAGCGAAGAGGTACAAATACAGTGATGCACCATCAGTGTCTGATTTCTAAAACAACCTTGAAAAACACTTAAATGCAAGATATTTTTGTCATTATGACGCAGTAACACTAAGACAGCATTGTGATTTCATTGAACTGTGTCTTTTTAATAAGTTGCACTTAAAATTCAATACGAAACATCAGCTTGTGCTTCTCCGTCGACCTTCGTCATTCTATGTGGCAGACAGGTGACTTCAGTAATCAAACCTTTTTTCTATTTCATTGCTTTGTTTTGATCAGAGTCACTAAGTCAACTTCATGAACTTGATTATGTTTGTGTTGTTTTTTCTTCTTCTGTGAGGTTCGACGTCAGTTGACAGTTTAGAACTGCATTAAAAAAAGGAATATTAAATATAAAATGTGATTTATCAGACTTATATTTATTACAGTTTTTAATTGAACTCATTATTGTAGGAATCATGCATGAGCTCACATATCACCTGCAGTATTCCAAAATACCCCTGGGAGTAATAGTACCCCAATTTGAGAAACAGTGTGTTAACCAAGCAATTAAATTATATTAAGGCTTAAGGTTATGCATAATTTTGGCTAGTTTAACTGACAGGTGGGTGGCGTGGTGGCATTGTTTGAGCAACCAGCGTTCATTCAGTCCGTCTCACGTCCGTCGGCATCCACTTCTTTGCCCAGGAGTTTCAAAACAGCTCTTCAGAAAGTTATGGGGGACGTCATGGACATACGTGTTTTCTGCTTGTTAACCCATTGAATCCTTTGGCTTTTTTTTGCTCAATTTAGACTCCCTTTATTGCAGGCTTTTGTCATGGTCACAATACTGGACATGTCTTAGCCAGGCTTGGCCATATATTGTCAGAGAGACATTATTCTCCACTCTATAAGTAGTAATTTGAAGAGATTAACTCCAGGTCCATTAACTAGCTTTTCCAGAGCTTTAAACTGCATCTCATGGTCTCATTGGTGGATAGAGTTTTTCAGCACTGTTATAAGTTATAATGAATATCTTGTCAGTGGATTTTGAATATACCGTCATCTACCTACCATCATCTAAAGAGTTGGAGAGTTTTGTTGGAATATTGTTAATTGTTTGTTTGCACCTTATATGTCTATTCCTAGTACAACATTATCATTTATATCCACTAGCTAAACTACAAGAAACGCTTAGTGTCTTACTGTTGCAGTGAACAGAATAGTCTAGTTCTTAGTTAAAAATAGATGTGTGGAATTGCCATGAAGGCCACCTCTTGAAGAGCTGACGAGGAGGCTGTTTTCAGCCAAGACTACTTAACAACCGCACAGTTGGCAACTCTCATTCATCTGGCATAACATTCATACTTTCAGTGTCAATCCGAGGCTCTCGTTCCTCTTGGATAAATGTGATTCGAAGGAACAGATTTTGGTAAAATGGGAAATTGCTGTTAGCATCCTTATCAGTTTCCACTCACACCTGTCTGTCTATAAGTAGACATGTCAGTCTCAGGCATTATTACAGTTACTTTCATCCACAAAAGGAACTATATATATGTTTAAAAATGATGATATGTTGAATATGTTTTCAGGGGAATATTCAGAGGGTTTTTGTTTGTTTGTTTTTTGCAGCACGTTACTCCTTATAGATCCTTCCCATCCAGGTTCAGTCTAATGATTTCATGTTTTAAATTATTATGATTATTTATATTTATGAAATCACATGTGTAAAAGATGAGGTGTGTTTTTACACGTGTGTGTGAGAGAAACACAGGAAGCGAGAAAATGATCAGGAGAGTCTGGATGTGTTTTTAACAGCATTGCTGTTCCTGAGGTTGCATTCACTTTATTCATTTCATATGCAAATTAGCCCCATCATCATGCCACACTGGAATTTAAATTATGTTCTCATGATTAGTGTCATTACATTCAAATGTTTATCTCCCATGATTTACTCTGTCTGCAGTATTCACTCTGTTCACAGCAAGTACATAATGTCCATGAAAATATCTGTCTGTTATCCCTCTTTAACCCTCCATACTGTGTATAGCGTTACACTTTATAAATGTAGTATAAATGTATGATGTAGTTGTAAGATGTAAGCGTTTATTATGTAGAGACAGCTGATTAATGATTAATGATATGACAGTTGCACACATAAAACAGATATAATTGTTTCCTGTTTTATATGATTTAAATAAAAGGAAACATTGATTTTATTATGTACATGTAATGCACTACATTACAGTGTGAAAATGAATATGATTATCTTTTATGCTTTTAATAAATGCTAAATGGTCAGGTTTGTGAATATTGCATGATTAATAAACATCAACAAACAACATTTTATACATAGACTTTTCTGCAGCCTCCTTCGTGTTATTTATGGAGAAAAAATTGCCAGTTTTTGACATTTAACTGTTTTTTATTGTCAGTTGTCAGCCACGTCACTCTGATTCTCAATTGTCACTTGGCCTTGCTCCAGCTTGTTTCCTCCAATTAGTACCTGTGTAACATTTACTTTTATCTTTCCATTCCAGCTCATCTGCACTCAGTTTTTGTACCCTTCTGTGTTAGCTTTCTTCACTAAAAATATGCAGCCTGAACATCAAAGTAAGGTTTAGTTGTCCTCCCTTTTGTTTTGCGCTGACAAATAGTTAGTGACAGACCCCTCTCCTGGTGCTGGCATGGCGCTAAAAAGAAGTGAAATGAAGTGTGGAGACACCTGAGATTACTTCAGTTGGTCGGCTCAGTAGATCTTTAATTAGAAGAAAGAAAGAACATTTTCATGTTTAATTAAGTAAAGAAATTGATGTTTCCACTTTAATTTAGAGGCTGGATGTTTTCCCTTGATAGTTAAACTCCTGTGACAGATGTTCAGACCCTGTTCCCATTTCTAAAAAACTCTTCTAAAAGTGTCCTAATCCTCGACACTCAATCTTTTGACACAAACTGTCGCACACCCATCTGTCAGTCCTGATCATTTGTCTGTCCTGCAACTGTGGGTTGTGGGTCAGTCCTGAAAGATGATTTCTCAACTTCAAGCAAATCATCCCCTCAGTGGCCTGGCATCCACCCAGACAATATGTTAAATCTTTAATTATGATAAAATAACTTAATGAAGTGTACGACATTTCAAATCATTACAAAAGCTAAACATAGCTAATTGCTGGTTCAGTATTTAGCAGCAATTCATGTGTATAAATGGCTAAATGGCCAAGCACCAGACGATTTATAGATATAGAGTGGAGAGACCAGCATACATAGTTAGTAGTAAAACTCATGCAGTTGATTTGGTTCTTTTGAATCTAATTCCTTTCATTGTGTCGTGAGTAAAATCTGGAAAAGCTAATTGCTGGTTCAGTATTTAGCAGCAATTCATGTGTATAAATGGCTAAATGGCCAAGCACCAGACGATTTATAGATATAGAGTGGAGAGACCAGAATACATAGTTAGTAGTAAAACTCATGCAGTAGATTTGGTTCTTTTGAATCTAATTCCTTTCATTGTGTCGTGAGTAAAATCTGGAAAAGCTCATGACGTAACCAGATGACGTAAAATACATGGAATATATTAGAGGTTTTAAAAACAGCTGTACAAAACCCTTTCAAAAATCTTTTATCTTCGAGTAAGTCTATAATGTATCCGAGGTGTAGTAGTCTTTGTTGTTATCATGATCTGGGGCAGCCAGGTCCTCTGTGGAAATAAGATATTTTAAAGCATAGAAATGTTGGTCTGTCGGTCTTTGATCCAAACTGAAACATTTCAACAATGAATGGATTCAGATGAAACTTTTTACAGACAGTGAGGGTCCCCAAAGGATGAATCCAACTGACTTTTACTCTCGCACCAGTATGAGGTTTTTGTCAACCTCAATGTTTTGACATATTTTAGCCATGAGGCTAGCCCAAATGTTAGCATGTTAGCATGCTGGTGTTAGAATTGAACTCAACGCACCGCTGTGCATAACTACAGCCTCTCAGTGCAGTTAGCATAGGTATAGACTTTTATCTTAATATTCTGGGTTATGCTTTAATTCTTGTTTGTGTTATTTATAGTTTGTTTTCATTTGTTTCATTTTGTAGTTTGTGTTTTTGATGTTCCATGTTGGCTTTGTTGGTCTGATGTATGTCTTTTGTTTCAGTTTTCAACTTCTTTTTATGAATATTTGGACATGTGTGTTATAGATTGTTTTATGAATTTTCATGAATGAATACAAATCAAACAATCCATCCACCCATATAATTAATTTTATGTGAGTCAAACTCTTTATTTGCTAGCTAATTTGTTCACAGGGTAGGATTTCCTTTTTTTCACAATTAAAATCTGTGCAAACTAGACATACTTTAATTGCATCATTGGCACAGTCAGGTACTAATGTTAAGCAATGGCAAAGCTTCATTGATTGAAGTGTGTGAGGTTTTATCAATAGTCAAGTCCCCTGATCCTTCTGAAGACACACATATACAGAAAATATGCAAACTGAAGGCAGTACTGAATACCATTTCTTTTGTGATGCCCTTGTCTCTCTTGTCTTTATGATAAACAAAGTTCTTCATTCAGTCCAGCCTTCTGCTGTTGCTGCATGTCGCAGGAAGAGTGACAGTCTTTGAATCATACTGTGCATCTGAAAAGGAATTGGCTTCTCAGACTATAGCTTTGTGTTATTATTCATTCACCATATGGGCTGCATTCTGACTTTTTACTCAACAGCCACTTTTCCACAGCAATGCAAAACAGGGCTTACAGTGCTCAGGATAACCACGTTGTTGATAAAAAGGGGATTAAAAGCCTTATTTAGTTCAGCATTATATCCAATCTCAAGTAAATACAGACAGCCTTGCCTAGGGCTTTAGTCTAGAAGATATGCAATGTCATAAATAACGAATAAGATCTGTTTAGCCTTGTTTGATGACATAGTACGAAGAAGAATATTGGGAGCAGCTGAGGCCACAACAGAAACAGGCCGAGGTTATCTACATGTGATTGAAATCATTTCTTACCATCAAATTTTCATGAAATAGTCCACTTTCTCAGGCCCATAAATGACAATGATGAAATGAATGGCCTACAATATGGGAAATGTCATTGGCATTGTATTTATTCCTCCATGAATGTTTCTTGCAAGAGGTAAATAAATCGGAAACTCACTGGAGCAGCAGTGAATGCTGAGTTCTGCACAGTACAGCTTGTGTTATTGCATTTTGCATGGAAATGGCTGTTTAAAATAATCAACATTGCCGTCTGCAAATCAAGGCTGCCATTTGCGGCCTTGGTAGAAGAAACAATGTATTACAATGTCAATTTATTTTACAACAGCAAGTCTTATCTTTTGATCGGGTTTCTCACACTGGGTGGCTGCTGTGTATGTGCACCCAAAGGAAAAGACCGCAAAACATAAAAATTACATTGGAATATTGTTTATTTTATGTTTATGTATATAGTTTATGGTAATTATCTTCCAGATCAAGCACAGCAATCAATACATCAAGGGCTCTGAAGGAAGAGAAAAAAAATCTGTGGCTGTTGCAGGCATGTAAGAAGCCTAGCTAATCATTTAATTCGGCCTAAATAAAATTATTGGCTGGTCCACCTACCTACCTACCTACCTACCTACCTGGGGGAGATGAGTTTTTTAATTGTACACTCGTATACTTTCAAAATCTAGCTAAATACTTTATGTAACTGAGAATATCAGCATTACTAAACTACCATTACTGAAAATAATGTTTATAGACATTAGCGATGTGAACTTTAATAACTTACAGCGTTAGTCTGCACAATAAAAGACAATCGATTTGGGAATGAAGTGTCAGTCCTGTTTTAAATTCACCTTGTTAAATATTTTTGTATTACACAACTTCTTGACATGCTAGTTGCTAATATAAAAGGCTAACGCATGCCTGGAGGCTCACCACCTGTTTTTCACTGTTTTATCACATTATAAAGCACATATGAGTAGAGCATGGTGTGGCGCCTCATTGAGTTATGTTGCTCAATTCTTTGGCTCTTATGTTCACATGTTATTCTAAAAAAAAAATCTGCTGATCACTTCAGTGCAAAAAAGATTTCAACATCTCTCTGATTAAATTAGACAGTGGTCTAACTGTGAAATATATAAATTTAAATTTGCATGTGAATCATATTCTATAATATTTGTCAGCTATATAAAGTTCCTCCTCTAAACATGGCGATGCATATCTGAGCAACCTGAACCTTAAATTGCTAATGATTTATGTGTACTGGGAAAAAATGTAAGACAAGGCCCCACAGAGGTACCCCTACAAACAATCTCAGTCTGTAAGTCTTTGACACCATGAGATTATGTGTGTTCATCTCTGTTATCTTTATGAGCCTGTTGGTGTGAGCATTGCTTTGGTCTTTGCAGCTGTTGTTCCACGTTATGTTGCCTTCTATTTATGCAGAGTTGCAATATATTTCAGACATAACCATTCATTGCATGAAGAGGTTTTTGAAATATTCACATATACAAAGGTTTGTCGTTGTCGTTTGTATTAATTTGTTTTTTAAATAAAGAACACATTTGTAATCTGTGTTAGCATGTTAGCCAAGTGGTTGCTGTAATATTTACTCAGATTTACTCAAACTGGTGAGTACAGTTTTCCACTGGATGGAGATTTCCTTCTTTATTTAAAACAATGTAGCTGTGAATGTGAAAAATACTTGTGAGTGTAGTAACAACAAGTGAAAACTCTCTTTTGACTTTTCTCACACTTCTGGATGTGTGATTTTATGACTGTGTTTATCTTTTGCCGAGCATTTCTAATTAACTCACCTTGATAAACCCCTGCATGAGCCAGGAAGTGATCTCTTCCAAAGTGTGTTCATCAGCCTTGACAGCTCACATCACGTTCTCCTTCTATACCAGGCTAATGGCACCCTATGGATCTCTATCTAGGCCAGTGTCTTCAGCCCACACATTATTCTTTCCACACAAACTATCAATTATTACCTATCCTTGTTTGTTTTGGAAAGCCTGAGGTATTTTTGGTTCATCTCCTGTGGTGTGAATACGCTTTGACTCTTGTGTCATTTTGATGCTAAGCACAAGTTCAGGTGCGTGCATGCGTGCACACGTTTCTGACTTAGGAGGAATAAAACATCAGTATTCCTCTTGGTGTTCTTTCTTTATCATAACCTGACAAACACAACAACAAACAAATCAGCAACATTAAAAAAAAACATCATTTTCGTCACTTTGGCAGTTCTCTTTGAGTTTATTTCTTCTACAGCTACAATTTCCTGCTAATATTTTGCCGCACTGATGCAATGTAGCTCATGGTATTTCCACACAAAGTCGTTATTTCTTTTGCAGTCCGGCAGTTGATCAGGAGTTGATGAGCTCCTGATAGATTCATCCTCTACACCTCCACTGCTGTGTTAGTGAAGACACTCAGTCCAATAGATCAAAAAACACTGCACCACTGCACTGATGAGGAAACACACTCCTCAGTCAGGGTTTGCACTAAAGGCTTTATTGGCAAAACTGGTGAGGTAAGTTTAGGTTAGGTTGCATTGAAATCTTTTCATTTCATTGATCAAACGAACAGGATACAAGACATAGAAGTGTATTAACATGACCATGTGTATCTCTGGAGTTACCTTCTCCTGTCTTCAGTTTAAGATCCTCAGTTTCACGCAGGTGTCAGTCAGCGGCAGCGTTTCCACTCACTGTCACGTTTAATCCATTAAAGTTTGCGGATGATGTCATAGTGATGTCTTTAGAGGTCTAATGTACTGTCTGTGTTACAAACATGCGTGGAAAGATCAAGCAAAGACAGATGCATTATGGCACATGTAGTCTCACAAGACAAAACTAGATCAGTGGAGTAAAAAATTCAGCCTGATGATTGGCTGACACAAACAAACAACTGCATCATGATGATGTCACACAAAATTTAGATCACTAAGACTCCGTAATGAAAACACTAATTAAGATCCAGATGGTGGAGCTAAGCAACAGTTACTAAGCTAGGCTCAGCTGTATTATTTTATGATTGATTAATCATGAAGTGTGAAATGCTGTTACACGTTGATGTGTCACTATCTGTTGTGCTGTTTCTCCTGGTTCCTCTGGGTTTTGCAGACCAAAAAAACATTTTCATATTCTATTATCTCTCTAAAATTGTGTCACACAAAGTTGTCCAAACTGCATGATTGTTGCTATGGCAAATATCAGAAATACTATAGTACAAATCAGAAAAATAACAGTAAACAAATGAATGAATTAGCAAGTAAATCAGTCATCATTGTTCTACACTTACATTAATTAATGCAACAATAATACTGGCAGCTGGTATTTCTTTTGTGCTGACCAAACTCAGAATCTGATATGAATGGAATACTAAACACATAATTTTACACTCAATGATAATAACACTCATGAAATGGAAGAAGATTGTATGAGTGTAAAATCCTTATTACCTTATCACAGAAATAGTTTTTATTTACCAATCAAGCATTTGGAGGTTTGGATGGAAAATGCTGACAGACTAACAGAGAGGGGATTGTCTAAAGTTCTTAGTTGGCACACAGAGTCAGGAACACTCCCTGTGTCTTAAACATCTACTATACCTGTAAATTATTTATTCTCACTGAAATATTATCACTCTTACACAATGTTCGTACACTGTCATATCCACCTGCCTCATGTACATAAAACAACCTGCTACATAAACCACATTTATTTTTGCATCCTGTGCGTAGATTTGGTTTGACATATGTTTGCAGAGAGTAGAGGCCCAACTTTAAATAATAATACAATTAAATAATAATACAATATTACTAGTATTATTGTAAGGACGTTTCTATGTACTTGATGGGTACCACGTGATGACAGGATTCACTTCACATGTCAAACTCCTACTTCCTGATCAGTTCAAATAAGTTCCTGCTTTGTCTTCTAATATAATCCATTTGATACTGGAGTAGTGACCTGGGTGGGACTGCACTGTATCAGTACGTCCATACTGCTGCAATACAGCTTCCAGCCACCAGCGGCAGCACCGAGCACAATGCTCCTGAACACACCTGAGCAGCTCTCAAAGAGAAGAGAAAATCACTCACCTTCGATGTGACGTCACTGATTGACTTGAACATCACTCACACGATTGGATGTTGTGTTTTTCTTACTAGGTTGCTGACATGTTTACTTTATCTCTGGTGAGTTTCCTCCTTCATTCCTCTTTAAAAGTAGGACTGTAGGCATGAATTAGGAACATTCGCTCAGGTATGTCACCATTAACTGTGTTCATGGTAGCGCTTTAGGCTACTGGTGTTTCGGTTTAATGAGCGACCCTGTTAACTGGCGACTGTCAGTCAAATGTGTCTAGTTGTCGTACAGCTGCTGAAAACAATAAGATGTACCTGTCATCGTGAATACCTCTATATATGTTTATTTATTTAATGTTTGAAGGTACATTGTTTTTGTTTTTGTCATTGTTTGACAGCTAAGCATTCTCTTCCTGTTGCTGTTGCTGTTGTTGTTGTTAATTTTCCACAGTCCAAGTTCTTCAAATGTCTTGTTTGGTCCAACCTTGAATCCAAAACAACACAAAGATTTTCAAATTACAACCAAGTATGACAAAGAAAAGAATCAGATCTTCACGTTTAAGATATACTTGGCATTTTTGTGTAAAAAAACAAAACAACTAAAACTAAAATAGTTAAACAATTATCAAATTAGTTGCAGATTAATCTTCCCATTGGTAGACTAATCGTTTAATTGACTAATTATTGCAGCTACATCTGAAATGTGGTTGAATAATGCATTGATAATAATCACTAATTGTTGTAATTTATCACTCAAGTTTCAAGCTTGGTTCAAGCTCTTTCGATGCAAGGGATTTTATATCATTGCAAATTTAATATCTCTGTGTTTTTTGCTGTTGGTGGGACTAAACAATCTATTTTTAGACTTCACCTTGGGAAAATGTAATGAGTTTATATGATACTGAAAATAATCATTAGATGCGACACGAGTCAGCTGTATTTCTGTATATATTTTAATCATTAGTTTATGTTGCTTTGTTTTTTAGCTGATGTTGATGCCAGCTGAAATCCTGGAGCGAGTCCACAACAAAGCGTCTCTCTCTCTGTTCTCTGTGAGTAAAATTTGATGCTGACTCTATGAGCAGCAAGGAGAGAAGGCAGCCACTAGAGGCTGCACTAGCAAGGACACAGATATATAGATCAATAATGAGAGAGAGAGAGAGAGAGAGAAAAGAAAGACAGAGGAATTAATGGTGAAACAGCAAAAAAAAGAGATGGTGAGATAACATGCAGATCAGTATGGAAAGAAAGAGTGACAGAGTGGAGAGGCAGCAGGAGTGAGCATTGTACCAGCTGACAACCTGAGAGAGAGGGAGAGGACAGAGAGAGCATCTCAGCTCACTAGACAGAGAGAGAGAGGGAGGGAGAGAGAGAGAGAGAGAGAGAGAGAGAGAGAGAGAGAGAGAGAGAGGGAGAGTGGAGCAGCACTCAACCACGTTGCCCGTCCTCATATTTCCCTCTGCAGCTGTGCGAGGCAGAGTGAGCGGCGGAGAGGAGAGAGCACATCTGAGTCTTGTGGAAACAGCAGGACCGCGTACGACTTGGCTGAGAGATCGATGCACTCACGCCAAGCCACACAGGAAGGGTGAACAGCCCATAGGACGTCCGTGTACTGCCACACAGAGAGACAGCAAGAGAGAGAGAGAGTAGCTAAGAGGACAGAGAGAGTGAAGAGAGCGAGAGGCAAGAAGATCACCCAAGGCCAATTTGAAAGCTTTCAGCTGGTCACTCAGAGCAGGTGAGTTAACTTGTGCCTGTGTGGAACGGGGACGGATGTTGGGCAGGTGCATTCTGCTTGTGAAGAGAGAGTGTGTGTATGTGTGTGTGACTCCTGTATGTCCACTCATGCACAGTTGTATATTTATTTGCCTTTGTGTGTTAGTCCCGTGTGTCTCCTGTTTTCTTTCCTGTTTTTAGTTTGTGCATCACTTGCAAGACAGCGTGCATTTATAGTCGTAGCCAGGTGATTAACTGGGGAACCTTAGTATCAATCAACCCGTTATCATGCTGAGCAGAGAGGAACACAACAATAGCTGCTTAATGACCCCCTCTTGCTGGTTTGTGTGTGCATGTGGATGCTTTTGTCATCAAAGTGTGTGTGTGTGTGTGTGTGTGTGTGTGTGTGTGTGTGTGTGTGTTGTAGAAGATTTTTTTCTTTTGTAGCAGGTGAAACATGTCTGAATTTCAGCCACTTGGGCAATCTAACAGAGTCATTATAAAAGCTTGCCTTGAGAAAATTAATTGGAGTAGTTGATGCCACAACATGGCAATATGTCACAACTGTCAGGGAAGAGTATTGGTCTAAAGAGTCTAGTATATCCTTTAGATAGGAGGCAACTTATTGTGTGAGTTCAAGGATTTTCTTCTTCTTTTTCTTCTTCTTTTTCATTTTACTGCTGAGCTTGGATGAACATTTAGGGAGTTGGTTTCAAACAATTCAACCCATTTAACAGGAGTACACTCTTCACTAGTGTCTTTTTGTGCACGTAAGTTGAATTTCGAACTGAAGTATGATGATACTGTGGTGCTTTCAAACTTGTTTAGTCGACTGTAAACATAGCCCTAATAGTTTTTAAAGTTGTGCCCCTCTAATGGATCAACATGCATGGAAAATAGTTGTTTTTCCATCACTGACTGTTATCAAAAAGCTTTTTCATTTATAAATCCAATTAGCTGCCTTTCCTACACAGATAATTGAGTGTATTTTGGCTATAGTGACTTATTATTAACCTAACTATGGTGACATTTAGAAAGTCTTTCCCTATGTATGTGCACCGATCTGTCCATGTATTCTCATGCTGTACCTGGTTTTGGAAATACCATGCCATGCTCGATATCTGCCATCATCCATCTGTATCTGTCTCCGACTCTCTTTCAGTCTCAGCTCTTCTCCCTTTCCCATAACCATCCCCCCGCTTCCCTCTTTCCCTCCACGTCATCCCGTGAAGGTTATTGCCATATATCGAGTTGGTTTAATTTGTCAAAGTCAGCCAGACATATTGTCCACGGTCGCAGCAGGGGGACAGGTTGGGGGATTCATTGTTAGGTATTGACACCATATTGGAAGCTGACAGAGTGACAGAAAAACGCAGAAGTAGTGAAACCAAGAAAGACAAGCAGAGAGAAATCCACCAATTCAGTTTCTGAGCTGAGCAGTTAAATCCTGAGACAGTTTTTTTTCCCGGCTGTGTGTGTATGTGTGTGTGTGTATGTGTGTGTGTGTAGGCTGTGAGTGGGGAGTCTTGAGGTTATCGGTCTCTGGATTCATCATATCTCGCTCAGAGCTTGGCTTTCCCTCTCTCCCATGCGGGTCCTGTGTCATTAAGCTGAGACACTGAATCTGAGAGATCACTTACTCTTTCCGTCTCTCTTTCTCTTCTTGGATACTCTCTCCGTCTTTGTCTTTACCTCTCGCTAGCTCTTTATTTTTTCATTACTCAGTCTCTTTTCTCTCTTTCTCACACACATTACATATGCAGAAATAAATGCATGAGACATCCGTACAAGTGTAACTGCATTTGTTGAATGTGGAGTGAGAGCGTGCAGATATCATATGATTGAAGTTGAAATTAAATACAGATTACTATACTGTGGCTCTAATATTACATTTTCCCCATCTGTAATGGTGAAAACAAAGATCTGTCCTGATGAAAATTTAATCTGAATTTGGAAGATTTCTCTGGGACATGCCTAATGTTTACAGCAGATTTATGGAAATGCAATAGTGACACCTTACTGACTAGAACAAATGCAACATTATTCAGATATTTACTCTCATTGTTTGTGGTTTCCTCTTTGCATTTATTGTGAGTCAGTTTGGATAAGAGCCTGTGTTTAGTGGTTAAATTACAAATGCAAATTGTTGCTATAAATTGCTTAAGGAGCAGGTGGTGTTTGTTGAAATTTTCTGCACATCCCCACTGTGTCAGGATTATCTTCACTATTTTTCCTCTCCTCTGTTTCAAAATCATTCACATTTATTTGAGTGCCAATGGGCAGCTGAACAAGATTGCAATCGCCTATGTGGTAATTAATAATTTACATAATAGTTCATTCTGGGGGAATTTTATTTTTCTCTGTGCCAGTGTTAATTGTGTTAGCTAAGCTACCGTCATTACTTATCGTTAGTGAGACAGTTAAATGTGGACATATCCAGCTCTCATTAGCGACTACATCATCCATCAGATAGTGAACAGATTTAAACGCAGTCGCAGAAAAGAAACTGCAGTAAAAGGACAGAAATCTTTAACTGTTTCTTCTTCAGGTTGTAATTCTTTGTTTGCTAATTAGATGAGAGCTGTTATGGTTCAGTACAGCCATATGGAATTAGTGCTGTTATACTCCTGTGAAAACAATTCTTAAATTCTCAAATTGTTTAGTGCTTCCATTATTAATTTCTACTTGTACATACATTTATACATTACACACATATTGTACAGTACAGTATTTATGAAGATAAGTGAACCGAGCATTTTCCTGTCCTTCCACCCATGGTTCGTCTTTTCAAGATGTACCAACGGCCTCCTGCGCTATCATCTGAGTCTGTGTCATGAATCCTGAGTAGACTGCTTGATTTATGTTTTCAAGGTGGAGAAGCCAGACATGGGCATTTGTCTGAACAAATTGTGTGAGCTTTCTTTTTTATCTTTCTTTCTTTGTGTTATGCTGTTTTCTTTCTTTCTTTTTTTTTTGTATTTCTGCAGTCCCCTCCTTCTCTTTCCACTCTCCCCATGGGACCAATCTGGAGCTAAATGATCATCACAGTATTTGTCAAGCTTTCTTGGAATATTATTGCCATGTTTGCCTCGGCGTTTCTATCAAACACCGATAGTACAACTTTGTAACTGAAATGCACTTAAATATACTTGATGTGTACTTGATGAACACCTCAGTCACCTCAAGGACAGTTGACTGCTAATTGCCTGTTGGAAGCAGTGCGTCCCTTCTCAAAGCTGAAATGAAAACTTTACCATAGGCAAGGCTGAAGCTGACCTGTAAGGAAAGTAATATGCTCTTGGCACAGTCTTGTTTGGTGACCCTACTGTGGTTGTTCTGCATCTGTTTGAATGGCTAATCAAAATAAAAACGAGGGTAGTTACCATAATGACGATAAAGTGTTGGTGTTGTTGTTACTTGGAATGTCCAAATTTTTTTTTTTATCCTGATCAAGTTTGTGCCGCTAAACAATCTGAACGCATTACAGTACTTGATCCAAATTCTGAAGGTCCTCATTCAAAACTATAAGTTTGATACGCTTAAATTCTTGATATGAAATGAATTCACTTTAAACTCGACTCATGAAAGTAAAGTATGTGATCAGCTAGAGAAAAGTCTTATCACTCCATTGAATTTGTTTGGACTACAAACTCACTCGGTCCGTTCGTGGTTTCACAACAGTGTTACAGAGTGATTATTTTTACCTCACAAACTATATTAGGCGGAGTACAGACACAGGCCTGCAGAGTTCACACAATCCTGACAACAGCCAAGTTTTGTTTTGGCCTGCAAACATGTTAATCACAGATATAACATTAATTAACAACAACTTATACGAACTGTTTGTCATTTGAACTGATAAAAGCTATGATCGCCATTCTTTGTGAAAAAGAGAGGAAAGATAACTGCTTCATTATAGTTGTTGGCTTGCAGTTTTGTGTGTTTGTGTTTTTTGACATTTTGATTGGTTTTATTCAAGCAGATATAGATTGATTAATATATGTCTTGCTTGTATCAGCTCGGGACATCTGTAGTTGCTGCCATCATTTTGTCTCACCATGGTTTAAAAACTGATGCAGTCTTTTGGTCCCTATAGTGTTTTCGTGTTCACATCACTTCCAGGACTTAACACAGACTTCCAGGAACAAGAATGCCAACGAACAATGGTGTCTGAAGATGTTTGCATGATACTGATGATGATGAGACTCTCAAGTTTAGAAAAATTAAAGAAAATAATGACATGACCTTTCCTCTGTTTCACAGTTCCATCTTGCAGCACCAACACCCTGGTCTTTTTGTTGGGATGTTATGAGACATCCTAGGTGTAAGATTGGTTATCATCCACTATGATACACTCTCGAATTTCTCTAAAAATGACAAAGAAATCTGAAGGCTGTCCGACATTTTGACACTTGTCAGTTGTCAATATTCACAGGTAGACTACATGCAGTAGACCTCTCTGTCCAGTTGGTGGTGAGTGTGCATATTAATTAGCTAGCATCTAGTAGTTTTGTCTTTGATCCCACATGCATGATGTTGTTGTTTAGCTGGTTTTAGCCATTCTATTAGTAAACTATATTACTACATATCTTAGCTACAGTGAAACGTCATGACAGCTGAGTGTCCAAAGTTTCTTTAGAAAGGCCAATAAATGTGATGTGGTTGTTAAACAAGGTGAAAAAAGAGGGATTGATGCGGTAAAGGATGAAGGACAAACAAGCAATACTGACAACATTTGTCAGCCAGCGGCAGCTAATGTTACGGGGCAGCTGTGTCTAATAGAAATTCCATTTATATACAACTAATTTGCAAGAAATATATTTTGAGGGATTACGTTTGTCAACACAGTATAATTACGAAAACAATTTAGTAATATACAAACGCAATTTCGGGGAGACAGGGTTACACAGCGGGAAGCAAGGAAGTTAAAATCATTCATCTGTTTCACACGGAGTCGACATTAAAAGTGACTGCGTGGCCAGTGTATCTTTTCTCTCCACGCACTAATAAATGTATAACATGTAAGTTCTGTGTATTGAATGTTATGGTGATCGAGTTGTTGTTAAAAATTAAATGCTATATGTCTCGTTATTATTAAAATAAATTAAATAATAGATTATGACAACCCTGTTTGTAAAAATAACAGAAAATGAGAAAATCTAACTAAATCTCTCTACACTGCACGGATAAATTGTCACGCTCAGGTGCCCATTTTATTGGGCTGATATTGTGTAGTCTGCCCCTGACATGAGGCTACTGCCACATTCGGGATTATTATTTTGTCAAAAGGTATTTGTATTCTGCGCTAACTAAAGTTGTGACTTTGACCATCAGTGAACATCACAGCTTTTCACCGTTGATCTCCCGACCACAAAGCACTTTATTAACAGAAGATGGATGAATGTGCCAATTATTCTGATCTTATCAAGACACTTGTCTGTCTGACTGCCTTGGATCTCACACAGTGCAGTGTGTGAGCGCCTCTCTCCTCTCTAATAAAACATAATAGATGAAGAAATGCAGTTGCACTGTGACAGAAGGGCTGATAGAACAGTAAGTTTGCAGTATTTGCTGGTTGGGAATGTCTGATCCGGCGAGATGTTGTAAATTTCACATACGCAGCCCCCCAGTGGTGTAGAGTGACAGTGCTGAGAGGGGGAAAAACAAGAATCGATGGCACGATGTCCAAGAAAGCAGGTCTCTGCTATATTCTGGACCACTGACGAAGGACATTTGTATTTTCAAACCGTTTTGATCCTATCTGATTTAACCACTCAATTGATCAAGCTGTAGAAGTGGTCGGAAGTGCTCAAAAAAGATGTCTACTGTATATCACAAATGATTTATAGAAGCAGGACAGGAGCTTGGATTGGTTTTTAACCTTCTCTGGGGCTTTGTTTTATTGCGTGTTAAACAGCGAGTGGAGAGAGAGAAAATGACAAAGCTCATAGGATCATAAAACGTGGGGAGAAATGTGAAATGCCCACTTGAAATAATGTGTGCAAGATCGGAGAGCCATTTGAGTCATTTGAGCCAAGTGGAGATCTTTTTCTTCTCTTTCCCATTCAGTACATCTAAGGTATATTTGCCACATGGGATGACATACTTGAACTGATCTAAGTCTTTGATATAATCATATCATAGAGCACTATAGAGAAATATTCACCTTGGTCTTTATTTCAATCTGTCAAATCGCAGGAATCTAAATTGGTTCTTTTGCCACTGTGCTTCAAACAGAATCCAGAGTTCACAGTTCAACCAAGTATCCCCGTTTCCAGGATCCATGGCATGTGGTGTTGCATTAAGAAGTAGCTTCTGTGACCAGCATGGTATATCTTTTTCACAAGTGCCCGCCTTATGAATCTTGTGGGGCTATGTGTAAGAGGTTTTATTTTTGGCCCACATCGTACAGTCCTCCCCAGCGTTTAGAGAAGCTGGGCAGACCATGTTAATGATCCTCATTAGCCAAGGAGCTTGAATTCAGACTGGAATTCTTCCACTTCAACTGCTACTTAACATTTGGTGTTCTTCTCCCTTCCCTGTCTGTCTTTCACACACCCCATCTCCTTCCTCACATCTCCCTCCTTCTGCAACCCCCACAACATTATTTTCCTCCTTTTTCATCTCCCTTTTTCTTTTTCTCTCTCTCCTCCTTGTCCCACTGGAGTGTCTGTACTGGGGAATAGTCTGTAAAGGTCCTCCTTTCATCCCCTTCTTTTTCAAGATATTTACTGCACACTGGGTACTGGTGTGTATCCCTGTGTTTGAATGGGTGCATGTCTGTGTTGCACATTGCTGTGTGTCATATCCTGCAAGGAAAGGAAGTGTTCCAGATGACCTCTGATACTAGTTGCTTTTTTCCCCTACTGTGAAGTAAAAATCTTAAAGTTCAGGTGTGAGCCCCCTCCAGGCTGCCTGTGAAGGATGTTCAGATATACAAACATGTCGGCTCAAGAGACACCTTTAGCTGAAGGGTAAATATGCTCTGGCTCTGTTTATACAACAACTGTGCACCAGTTAGAGGCATCGTTGTTTGATACCTGGCTGACTGGGGATTATCTGAAGCTGCACAGTCCAGGCTGCTACACTGCATCATTTTGATATTTAACTAAATGTTCAGTCTTTATGTAACCTTTATTTAGGAAGGGAAGTCACACTGCACACAGAGCAAAAAAAATGCCCCCCAAAATGTGCCCTGAATACATGAATTATCCTGAAGTACAGGTCCGCTATGTTCTGCTAAAATGTGTCTAATTTGCATTTTTGGAGAAGTTTTTAATTGCAAAGTCTCATTGATGGAGGAAAAGGTTATGAATTACAATTCTGCAGAAGGTTTTTTGTGTTGTAATGGATGTTGCCTGTGTAGCCTGTAAAGCTCTTTAGACTTGACATTTGTGCTTTTTGGAACAAATCTAGTTAACACTTTAACTGAGGATACTCAGTGAAACCGCTAAAGTAGTATCGACAAAAAATATATTATAAAACAAAGAAAATGAATTCCTCTCATTTAGCTTCCAAATAGTTTCCTCTACTCTCTCCTCCTTCTCTTGTTTCCTCTCAGTGAAAGACAAATGGCAGACAAGGGTGAAATAATAGTTTATTACTTCAGTAACCAAATGATCCGATTGGACTTTTAATCTGCATAAGAGTTCTGATATAAACATGAAATAATTAAATAATATACTTTTAATTGAGAAGGCTCACACGGCATGCTGTCTGCTCTCCTAATTAACCTATCAAACTGACAACCCAAAAACAGACGAACTGTACTAATAAACTGTCAGTTCAGTTTTTACATGTTTAAGTTGAGCAGACAGAAGTGTAAAAAAATACCTCTCAAAGGTTAATTTGGAACCTGGTATTTGCTTTTCTACTGTATTGGGTTGAGGCAAACTTACCCCAACGCACCCTCGGGTGAACAAAGGCATCTTTTTTAGATGTTTCAAGCACATCATCCAAATCCAGCTTGGAGAAAGAAGAGAAGAACAAAGTGTGCAAAGCCTTGTGGCTAAAGCTTTGACTCAAGTGTCAAAGTCATTTGAGACAAGTCCAAAGTCCTGTCATGCAAAGTCAAGTCTTCATAAGCAAACTGTGAATCAGCTGCAGGACTTTTGGGTCTCTGAATGCTGATCATTAAAATACATTGAAGATTTTCTTTTCAAAGATGTGTTGCTAGATGAGCACAAAAGTTAATTATTGAACTTGGAAAAAATAGTTTGATAACAAAATAACTCAAGGTTCACTCACAAGCTTATTAAAAAGCCAGGGAATGGACCTTGAGTCAAGACCTTCTTGTCACATTATGTTAACAGTGTTTTTTTTTTTTTTTTTTAACAAAGTCAGCAACAAGTCCTTTCAGTGCAAGAATGAGTAACTATGGAAGCTGTCTTAGTTCTTTTTTGGGATTTGAGACTTGAATATCTGTGCTTTAAAATATTAAGTAAAGTGTCGCAGCAGTCTAGTCTAGGGTTGCAAAGGGGCGGAACATTTCTGGTAAATTTCCAGAAACTTTCCATGGGAATTAATTGGAAATTGGGGGTACTTTAGTAATTGTGGGTAAGCTAGCATCATGATAAGCTAGCCTCATATATGGTCGAGTCCAGGTGTTAAATATATACAGCAGCTCTTCTTGTGGCTGAGTTCAATTTACCAGGTAAGTAATGTTACACCGAGTCTGACCACAGCTCTGTGTGTTTGTTGAGATTGGGGTTGATGCTGTTTGCTGATTCTGACAACTCAGAATGAAGTTAAACTTTTAACCTCGTCTTTGTGCGTCGGCTGAATGAAATGGTGGTTTGAGGAAATTAGACAGCGAATTATACTTAAATTATTGGATGTGATGAATAGTATGTGCAAGCTGACAGATTTTTGACAGGCTGTGCAGACAGCATTGCAGCTTCTCTGCACAAGGAGCATCATGCCATGCACAGGCTGTACAATGAATATTTAAAACTACAGTATACAGGCAGCTTCATCAAATAAATCCATTCTGTAGATTTTCATGATCTCAGCTGGTATGCTGTGCTGTTCCACCTTTTACTCCCGTAAGTATCACAGTGTGTGTCAGCCTGTTTCCACCCCTGTTGACAGCACAACCGCACTGCACCTCTGTCTTCCAGTTTCATTTTGATCATAAAGAAGAGAAAACTCTCTGTAGCTCGCTCTCGCTCCAGGATACGGACTAATTTGACTTTTTTTTAAATGAAACATCACTACAACAAAACCAATCAAAACGGCACCTTCACACACCAGTTAATTGCACATGTGATTAAGAACTAAGACAGCGATTTGTCTCTGTGAACCTTCCATCTGTCTGCCATTTACCAGAATGGTGTCATTAACTTAATTTGTCCGTAGCTCATAGAAAAAGCCATTTTCATTCCTAGCACACACTGAGCAATTATAACTGCTCCAGTTGTCCCATTTGCATAGTCCCATAGAATATGTATTCTGATAGATTAGATTTCCACTTAATATGCAAAATAGAGCAGTTATGAGTTGGTTTGCAAAAGATATACCTAATAATTAGTTCAGCCAAACAACATCGATTTTTGCATAACACCATTGAGCATGGATACAATAAAATAATGAACCCGATACGTGTAAATTTCACCTTTTCCAAAAGGATGTCCTCTGTTCACATGCCCACGTCTGTCATCATTACGTTATGGACTACCCCAAGGGGATCTGCACCGTTAACTTCAGAAATGACCTTAAAAATCAACAATAAAGGCCACGTGAGGTAAAGAGCAGTGAGGTGATGCAGGAATGGTTGGAGGTTGGCTTTGAAGCCATGTGCTGTGTTCAGGTACGATGGAGAATGTAAGTGCTAATGTAGGTGGTAATACATTTTTGATTTCAATAGAAACTAATGGTCTGGCTGTCTAGTACAGTAGTATAGGGCAAGTTTGTTTTACACTTGACAGGCTGGCCGGTGTGCTTCCATATTAAATGTTTGTATTGTTTAAGGTCACACAACTCAAAAAATGTAAATTTTGAATCCTTTCTCAGATAATTGCTTTGCTGAGAATTTAAATAGTTAGAAAAATGTCAGTTTTGTTGGTGTGTTAGGAGCTCTGTCTGAGTCTGATAATAAAAATATCTTTTTTCGTATGTTTTTGTATATATGAGGTGCTGCCATGGGCAGTGGTTTCAATAGAATTTTAGACAATAAAAGAAGATTGACCTCTGCCTCTGAATCTACAGCTTTGAATGCTGCAGTGGAGACTTCCACAACTACCGCGCTGTATTTTTGGATCATATTCTGCAATGCTGAACCTACAATTCCATGACATTAATCAATGCAGCATCTATGTCCGTACACAAAAACATACTCTGTATTCTGTTTGTTGTTTTGTTGTAGCCCAAACCTAGATGATATTACACATATTCTACAGACTTTTCATTGATCTCTCCCAATCAATATCTATCTCTTTGGAGAGTGATGAGACATTTTTCAACCTACTTTCATAGGACAGAGCTACCATCTGAAATCCAATAAGGTGCCCTGGGGGCTGTGGAATAGTTGATACATGATTTGAATGCAGTATTATGTCCTTTGCACACTGTTTAACCATGATTTGTCACCAGATTTGTGACACTAAAGCTACAGACATGAATCATGTCATTGAGTAGATGCTTCTGTTGCATCAGTGCTTACAGTCTATGAATACATTATTGTATCATATAAATATAAATATTATTTAAATGAAGAGATTTTGAATTAGGGGCTATGAAACCCATGTGTGCCACAATGACGATTAGTTTGTTGGCATTAAACAAATACTCTCTACATGAATCTTTAATTGTGTGCATTTGTCAAACACTCAAAGAGGCTGTTGTTGTTGAATGCCAACAAAAATATTTATTGTTTTAACTTCATTAAAGTTGTAAGTTGCTGTAATTTCATTACCAACTAGAGTGATAGTGACCCAGAAAACCACGGTTTCATGTTTAAAGGAATAGTTTGACATCTTTGGCTTTCTTGCAGAGTTAAATGAGAAGAGGGATACCTCTCTCCTGCATGGATAAACTGCTTGTACGTCTGAATTCTAAAATCAAAAAGACCAAACTTCTCTGCATTACAAATATGCAGGCAATTGTCTAAAATAAGCTATTTTTTGCTTCCAGCACTTTCTTGTTTTTGGTTGTACAGTATAGAAAGTTTTCTAGTTTATAGATAAAATGACAAGATGCATTGTGGTAAATCGTGAGTTTTAGTTTTACCTTGCCTCTAGGCTTAATATGCTAAGCTAAGCTAGACACTTAGCTATAGCTGCATACTTCTATTTCTTTGATATTTCTTTGAGCTTTAAAAAAATAATGGTAGAAAGAAATGCTTGAAGTAGGGTAGGTCTTCGACTCTCAGTTTAGAGAAAGTTTTTCTTGGATTGATGTGTCTCTTCGGGTTGGGCTGGGTGTTCTTTTTTTCTTTCCTGTCTAAAAAAATAGAAATGAAACCATCATTGAAAATGGAGCCAAGATTTTCAACGCTCCCCACTGGAGTAAGTTGAGTGTTTTGGAGGCTGTATGAAATATGTCATGAAGAGACTTCTGTTGCTTGGTGAAGTCGTTTTTTCTTGTTCGGCTTCACATCGAGTAGCTGTATTTCTTTGTATTTCATCCACAGATGACTGCATGTAACCTGAATTAATAAAAATGGCTAGGTGAATGCAGACACAGTGTAGACAAATCAATTGAAATTCTAAATACTAGAACATGGAACAACATCTGAGGTTTCACAACAAGAAGAGGTGCTGCTAGCTGCATAATCTTTACAACTATGCAGATGAAACTTGCAAAAGTTGGATGAAATGCATGAAACAAAGCATGCATGAGCAGTAATCTCAACAGTTTATCTTGATGCTAATGCACTGACTTATTAGAACACAGTTCAGCAGGCTAGACACGTTAATTAAACTGTTTTTGAGACTAATCCAGCCATTATGCATCATTAATCAGCACACTGCTGTCTAGGTCACAGGGATTTGTGGCATTTGTACTGGAGCAATGTTTTTCACAAAAACAATTGATATGTGCAGCAGGAGTCAAATACCTGTAGGTAAACAGCTGAGCACAGAGCCACCACAATGCAGAGAGGCAGTTTTTCTACACCTCTGTAACAATTAAATTGTTGTACTCTTAATTATTGTGGTGGTATTCGAACACTAACCGTTGGAAACAGAACGACTTCCTGACAGCTACTGGGTCACAAGGCAGTAAGTACTGCTGTGCCGTTGATTAAATTCACCCAATAATTAAGCAGACATCATTGATTCCCTGCAGAGAAATGGAGAAATGGAGAGAGTGTGCGTGAGAGAGACTCTCTGTCCCTGTGCTTCCTGTAGCCCCTGCAGCGCTGGGCCAGTCAGATATGCGTAATTTGGGAAATGAGCAGAAGTCAATTCCACTTAAACAGACAGTGGTGGTTGGACACATCGATGTTCCATGCATTGTTGACTCCCTTCATTTTCTTCCTCCCTGATTTCCTCTGTGTAATTGACAGAGCGATCGAAGGGAATGAGAATGCGTGTCCTAGATTATGATTGTCTGTGTGAGTGTAATGTGGTGTGTAAGAGTTTAAAACTAAACAATCACGTACTGCTTGAATGTGTATGTGTGCCCCCGCCACGCAGCATCTCCTTTTAAAATGAATCAGCTGCTGCAAAAGTAGAGCTTTACTTTACGGTATCAGTAAGAATCAATTACCACAATGTGAATAAGAATAAACTTAGGGGGTAGTTAATACATGTAGTGATGAAATTAGTTTTTATGAGTTTAGTAATGCAAATATATGCTTGTGTGGGTGCCTGTCTGTTTCTGCCAGTGTTGTTTTTCTCACATCTGTGTGGGCAGGTGGAGTACACGCTACACATAACAGGCACACACACACACACACCAGAAAGCAGAAGAAGCTGTTCTACTTTTGATGCCAGTGCATGTATTTTAGGTACTGTAGTTACGCTACCACAGCTGGCTTCCAGAGCTACCACAGCTAGCAAATGTGTCACCACAGTCAGTTTCCGCACATGGGGAAGAACCATAGTAAAATCAATAACGGGGGGAAATTAATATATGCAGCTGTTTGCCTTGTAGCTTAAGGTGTACTGTCATGTTGGTGTTATGATGTGGAAGGAGTGTCTTTCCTTTTTTGCATAGGCAGTGTAAGGTGACTGGCAGTTGGAGCACTTCCTCGCAAGTCTCAGAAGAGCATGACACTCTTTGGCTTTAAATGTTCGGTACAAAAGATGAGCAACCTCATTATTTGAATAAAAAGTCAAAGACATAAACATGTATGGACAGAAAAAAGAAATAAAATCACTGAGTTTAATGTTGCATACACCACTAATGGTGACCAGACGTTAAAGATTACACTAGAAACCTGATAAAACCTTCAGCAGTTTAAATTAGTCCTCACACCTGGTAAATTATGGATGAATTTGGCAAATTACTTAGTTTTGTTCCCAGTTGCATTGCTTTTGACTTGTTACAGCTCTAATTTGCTGCTCTGGCTGCCTTTGTCTTTATTGTAAAAGGAGCTGAGGCTCATGGTAGTATTTAGAGCCATCCAGCATAGCAAATGGACGAAAAAAATAGAAATAAGGTTTGAAATAATTAAAACCGATGGCTATTACATAAACTTCTAGTATTGTAAATTATCCAAGAGACTCATGTTTTATTGAGGATATCATTAAATGAAAACTTTGAAATGAGAATTCATATTGAGCAAAAGTACTTTTTGGGCCCCGTTAAGAGAATCATTTTTTTTTTTTTTTCAAAGATCATTGCATTACCCACCCACAATACCCACAAGTGGTCAATCTTGGCCTCTGCAAATGCTAATCCAAAATTGTGGGTGAAATGTCCCATCAGGTAGCCAAAGCAGATTATATTTGAGTGATTTAACCGCAGAGTTGCTATGAGAACTGTTATTAAACCTTTATCCACTTCCCTGGATGATAGCTTTATAATAAACACTTTCTGTTGAATAATTTCAGACCTGTAAAGGTCCTCGTGTTACTGTTAAATGATTAATTATCAGTAGATGTGAGTTTAGCGAGTCAGTCAGTGACAGCTGATGTTTAAGCTCTTGTGGTTTAAAAACAGTGTCAAAACAAAAATGACAACTTTCAAATTGTAGAGGCACTCAAGGTTAACAAACTGACAGCATGATGAGACATCAAATGTAACATATAGCCATCCAGGTCTTTATAAAGTTCATATTATTTTCTTAGTTATATTATGCTTTTATGATAGTGTTGTCATATTTATGTCTACAGCAGCTTTGTAGTGGTTAGCTAATCGAATTGACCTGATCTAACGCTTCTTCGTTATTGAAAAAGGAACCATGCCATCATGTCGAGAGAATGTAATTATTTTGCTGAGATTCCTCTACTCTCTTCCTTGGACTCTAGGTGCTGTTTTGAGGCCAGATTTTTTTGTGAAAACATCAGTTCCTTCATCTACCTGTAAATAGATCTAAAAGAGCTGCACTCTGAGCACTTTACAAAATGCAGAATAGTTTAAGAAATACTATACATAGCAAAGTTACTTGTAATATTTAGTCTTTGCACCAAAAGGAAAGTTAAAGCTGGGTGGAAATGAGTTTTATTTCATAAAGAGATTGAGGGTTAGAAAATCTTTTCTTGTGTCATTCATGGGAGCTGTGAGTGGTAACAATGACTATTTGGTGTCACACACAGAGCTCCAGTTTGATTTTGTGGAAATTCTTCCGCTCATTTCTGCACAAATTCTTTGCAATGCAGGGTTTCAGCCAGCATTTTAACTGTCTGTCGAGTGTCACATCTATCCAGATATCCATCCCATAAATAAAAGACCTTTCCAAACAAAACCTCCTTCTCAATCCTGGCAAGAACCAAAACTTTATCAAGTCAAGTCAACATTTTTAGGTTTTTACCTTCTATTCCTGTCACTGTGAAAATAACATTTGCAGTCACATGCATTTCCTTAAAACAAATGAAATAACGAGTAATTAGAATGAGAAAGAGGCTGCTGCATCGAAATGGAAAACCATCTGTCAAAATACAACAATTTCTCTGAGGCGACACTATGATCCTGAAATGTTTCCATTCCTCAGCAGGATGATGTTTCCAGCAACTGAAAAAGATGATGCAACAGACACTAATGTGCATTTAAATGCAACTTGCGATACAGAGATGTTTCTTTTTTTTTTGCCACGCAAATGTCAACCTCACTAAATGCAAAACTGTGTGTGCGGTTTTCTGTTTATCATTCAGGAACAAACAAATGCTGGCTATGAGCCTGCCATGTGGTAGTAGATTAATGAATAATGCAGTAATACTTTGTTAGCAAGACAAATGTACACACACAGTTTGTACATGTGGTGGAATACAGAGAACAAAGATGTTGCTGTTGGTTCAGGAAAGGATACAGCCCCAAAGAGATTTAAAACAAATACTGCAGTAGGTGATAAGTAAATATGTTAATCTGAACAGTGATAGGAGGCATTTCATTGCACCTGTTGTATCAATGTGTCATAAGTATCTTTGAAATTACAGTTGATGATCTTTGGTCTCTGTTTCCACTGTATAGTTTAATTTTATTCTAGCAAAAATAATAATGTTAGATTCACTCATTTAATTAGTGCTGTAAAATCACTAAGTACATTAAAGTCCATGTAAAGTTAGAATAAATATGTGTTCTGAGTTTGTCAGACTGAAGAAGAAAGTGTTATTAACTACCCAGCCAAATTTGAATGATTAAAAATAGTGACAAGTTGATGAAATTAGGTGTCAAAATCAGGTAAAAATGAGCAGTATTCTCCGCTCCAGGACTGTGGGGCCGTGTCCGCTAAATGTGCTGAAGCCACGCCCACTCGTGGGAGCAGTCAAGCTGCCATTTTGAAGCGACTGAAACGTGTCAGATGAGTTCAGAAAATGACATGACTAACTCTGAAACACTCAGAGAGATTAATTAGTCTCTATCTCTCTGCTAGGGGTGTAGGGTTATGCTCAGGGTGGCCTCAGTGTGTCATCGAGCCACCCTTTAGGACCGCCCAAAAAATCCTGGACTGAAAACTGGTGAAAAACTTCTTTAACCTCTAACTCCACATTTCAGTAATATATCGTTCAATGTATTTTCAAGTTTCCAGCAGCTTTCTTTCAACATATTTAATGTATTTTGAAAGAAATCTTAGAATTTACACTGACTTTAAGTACATTACAAATTTGTACTTCACTTGAGTCCTCCAAATTATGTCCCAGAGGGAAATACATTTTACTCCACTACGTTATCTGACAGCTAAAGTTCAGTAGATTAAAGACTGAAATTTTATATATAAAACACATTAAAGCCTCAGTAATTATTTAACAGAGGGTGGGCTTTACCGTCATTGTTGGCATGACAGGACCGAGGCGCTTGTGCAGTAATACTGTTATATATATACTAATACTGTTTAAAAAAAAACACTACTTGTTAAAGGAGTCTTTCCACATGAGGTGTAGCTGCTTTTACTTAAGTAGAGGATCTGAAATCAGGAGAACAAAATACCAAATGGAAGGCAGATGGGCCTTTGTCGATGTTTTGTTGTACTAATGTATGTTTCAGGTAAAATGATTAATTTTGCTTTCAGTAGGAGTAACTGAAGTGTTATAACAAATCCTCCCTGTGAACTGTATTTTTTTGCAAAGGCCATTCATTGGTTGGGTGGATTTTAGGGGCACTCTTTTGTGTGAGTGTGATGATTTTTTTTTTTTTTTTTTTAACAAGACCAAAGGAGTCTGGCAATGTTAATATTTCTCATTACACAAGACTGTCCACCCAGAGAGAGCACACACAATGAACTATTCTTTTCTCATTCTCTCTGTCCGTCTGTCTGTCCGTCACATTTCCTCCCATTTTCTCCCTCTTTCTCTTTCTTTGTCACACTTTACAGTCAGTTTTTAAGGCTTTTATTCTGCTTGCCAAAAACTGGCAAAGAACATTGTTCTAATCAAGCTTGTTGGACACAGATCAGAACGGCTCATTGAAAAATATTTTTCACTTGCTTATTGAAATCTGAATGAAAAGTGAAGCTTTTTGTAAAAACTCTAATTACTGACTTGATCATAAAACTTGATTGTGTCTGGGTAATTTCATTAATCACAGTTCAAGAATATATTATTTTATTATTTATCCTTTGGGACAGTTCAACCAGTTCTTTAATATACATGCAAAAACGACCCACAGTTAGAAACTGCAAACCAACAATAGGTCATTGAACCTGAAGGGAAGTTTTCTTGTAAAGTGATGTTTATGTTCAGTCTTATTTAGCAAAATGCATTGTGTATGTCCATGAGGTCTAACAAATGTGTCTAGTGCATTTACTTCCTCATAAAACATTTGCAATAGTGATTTTGTATTAAGTATTTTTAATCCAGCATGGTTTGCATCCATTTTTAGTAGTCTACAGTCTTTGTCTTTCCTTACTTTACTGGGGCTTTGCAGCATATCTTGCTGTGATAAAATAATATGTAATATAATGCATAATCATGTTTTCTACACAATGGAGGAACAGAGTAGAAGAATCTCAGCAAGATGATTAAATTCTGAGTGAAGTTATTCTAGAGGGCAAAAACTCACCGGGCAACCTTAAATGGCAAATCGTGCAATTTGTCACTACCTTACATCAGCATCAGATCTGTACAGAATACTATATAATACTGTAAATGTACTAATGAAGGTTAGGAAAAGATCATGGTCATGGTTAAAATAAAGTTAAGGTTTGGTTAGCAGGGTTTGGGACACAAAAAGCAGGTCCTGGCGTTGAAGTCAGATGCTTTGTATGCCCAGCTGTCCACAAAGACTTCCTCCCCTAAGCACTTTTTCAGAACTTTACAAGGACCAAGTATTCAATGATCAGTGTTTTCATTTTTGTAGTTAGGATGACCAAAGATATAGTCTGCCTGGTCAATGTACCACCTAGCACAGCTCTATTGATACTCTAATGGTGATTGGCTCTATGGAAGTACTGTATATTGAATTTTAAAATGTTAAGCTGAAATTATATTTCTTGATGATAGCACATTTAAAGTCTTCTCCTTTTGCTGCAAAATCATTCTTGATGCTATTACAGTCATTTTCCCTACTCCTTCCAAATTGCCTGTCTCCGATTGTGTCAAAGTCTATTTTGAAGTGAGACCAAATTCCTCAGGCTTAAAAAGGACAGTGATTCAAAGCTGATCTTTCCCCACTGAAAATCAGAGACATTCCTCATTAAAACTATCCGTGTTATCACTGCAGGCTTTATCTCTAACCTTAAATACAGGCAATGCACTGAGTTCATTACTTTCTATGAGATAATATTTTTTTCTACTGCTATGCCAGCCAGTTCAGTAAAAACATTTGGCCTTGATCTATGCTACGTGAAATAATTGAAAAGTATTGATGAATGGCAAAAAATAGCACAGGACAGTTTTATAGCTGATGTTAGAAGACGGCTACATTTTATAAACGAGATCTGTGTCTCTGAAGTAGGACTGTTGATACTTTGGGTTAGGGTTAGAGTGCCCTGTATGACCTGTATTGGTGTATATCTACTGACACAGTACTTGTTTGAAATATCCGTCAAATCAAACCTTTGAATCATAGCACCAAAAAAAGGAAAACTTCCTGTTTCTTAACATTAACTTTAACATGTTCTCTTTAGGCAGTTTTGTGAAATAATGGCTCAGGGTATAAATAAATAATAGTCCATACCAGTCCCACCAATGCCAAATGCACTCAACACTGGAGAACACCAGATTTGTCTTGCCTGCACAACAATACACACTGAATTTCTGTTTGTTTCCCTTTGCTCCAAGTGAAAATGCTGCAGTAACCAGAGATAAGTTGTTGTGTCAAAAGAGAGAGCTGTGTTTTGCGATAAGGCAGAGAACCATCGCAGATTACAAGCCGTTTCTTTCCTCCTTTCTGCCTCATCTCCATCCATCCCAAGTTCACGACGGTTTTGAATATAGACTCTTTTGAGTTGTGGGTAATTTGAATTGGAGCGAGGGATGCACACAAAAACCAAAAGAGAGAAAAAATGCTGTCATTGTAAGTTGACAACAAAAGCATTGCATGGTGGGAGAGAGAAATATTCCATCTCGAAACAATGAGACAAGGTGGTTAATTACCGAGTTCATTTCTAATTAGCAACATGAGCAGTGCAGGGAATGTAGTGGAATAGGCAACGTTGCTGTTGTTAGCTGGATGGATTTTGTGTTTTGCCGTGTGTTGCTGCTGAGATAGGCCTCGTGCCTGGAAACAGTGGTCGTTTTGCATCCAGTAGCATCATCTGTGGTCACACGGAGGAAAGTAATGCCAAAAAAAAAAAAAAAAAAAAAAAAAAAGAAGCTGAATAAATAGATGTTTGGCACAGTGAAGTGCTATTCTTAGGGAGTGATGAACAGCAGGTCAAAGAGGACTAAAAACATAAGCATGGCCATTACCTGCTTGATACATTAGAGTTAAATGAACACCTGAAATCTTAAAAGGTATTACCTGCAGCAAACCTTTCCTGCTATAACTGTCGCACTGGTGTACGATATACACAACACACAGCTGAGTACTGAGAACTGAGTACTGCATGTAGCTAGAAGAACATTTAATTTCAAGTCCTTATTTTCCACACATATCACATTTCCTATATTATCCAGGCATATCATGCTGGATTACCCCACAAATACGATTGCCAAAGTGGACCAAGGACTCCCTTTTTTCATAGCCTGGCTTTACCTTCAACAATCCAAACTACTCCAGTTGGCTGCCACAGGCATGTGTGAGATGAGACCATGGAAGCAGGAAGCCATGAAACAAATTGGATAAATGTTATTTCTGGAGGAACGTTTAAATGGGATGCATGAATCTTATTGAGGCAGCCATGCTTGAAATTGGGTGAAATCACACATTAACGGAACATGGGAGATTCTACATTCACCTTTTGTTACCTCTGGCGCTCCTTCCATTGCCTCCCATGCACTTCTTTGCGTTTAAGTCCTGCTTTTAGTGGATTTAGATCATGCATAATATGCACAGGTTGTTTACACATCTGAAAAAAAAGTGCATGCACAGCCATATGCATTTTCCCTTTCCATCTTTTGCCCTCTACTCTTTTCACCCCAAACTAATTCAAAGGTCATTGATTTTTCCCAAACTGACCGTAATTCTCAACATAACCCACACAAAAGTGCAATCAGGGAGTATTTGAAACCTACGACTGTGTAGAGGCCATGGCTGTTTGGAGACAATGAAATGAAAACTAGGAGTGTGCAAGTGAGTGTGTATGTGCACTATGTGTTTTCAGGGTTGCATAACCCTTGCTTGCAAATCACTTGTCAGGGGATATTGTGTTTGACTTCCTCTTAAGGGACACTTTAGGTGCATTTGATTTGCTCTGGCTGATGCAACAGAGTCAAGTGGAACACTCAAAAAGAGATGATCCATTCAAATGTTCTTCGTGATGTTCAAAGGAACTCCAGTGTTCATAATGTGAATTAAGACAGTTGTTTTAACAGTTAGATTTTAATTTTACAGGAGGTCAAATAGGAGGCTTGGAGTTGTTCTTTTCAAATGAAGAATAAATTGTTTCATTAAGTTGTCACGCTTTTCTGTTTCTGTAATAGTTTTGCAATTTAAAGCAGTGTTAATGTGTCACAGCTTGTTTATTATTATCACTGTCACCTTGTGAAGAGGTTGCCTCCTCTTCTTTTCTTCAGTTCCTGTAAGAATATCTCATGTTAATGTGAGACAGCCCTGGGTAAAGAGGTGATTTTTGTCTTCTGCATCTCTCGCATGTTTATGCTCTCTCTCTCTCTCTCTCTCTCTCTCCATCCTCTGTGTTCAAAGGTATGATTCATACCTCTAGGGCCATCTTTTTATCTTAATATGTTTCACTCTTCACTCCTCGTGATCCAGACACATCTCCCTTTTTACACACATCGCCTTTAAAATGTGCCAAGGTGATGTTACGCATGCAGGCATTTTAAATTATTGAAGGAGACTAACTTATATAATAAGTAAATAACTTTGATATACGCATCAGATGGTACATTGCACAGATTGCCAACCAGGGCGACTGCACAGGACATACCTCCCACCAACCTGAATCAGTTGTAGCACCTGAGCGCCACATGCTGTGATTGAATGTGTGTGAAAACTAGCTAGCAGGCAAGCAAGCCACCAAATCCATAAATGTATCTTTTGCAAACAGTGCACACTTGACAAATATGATACAAGTAAGTAATAGTGCTAAAAAACAACAAGTTTAAAATCCGTTCAAAAGAACACATGGTGGGTCTCTATGAGGGGGTTCTTGAACGCATCTGACAGGGCTGTGGCGGTGCATTAGCAGGGCTCAAATATGTCCTAACCTGTGCTTGACTTCACCTAGCTGCTGTAGTTGTGGGCCAATCACACGTTACATCAAAGCACGGTTGCGACTGGATGTGAAAAAACATACAAATAAATTTTTTTATTTTTTTTCTAGATCTGGGTACAAAAATGATTGAATGCAGACATAGTTTGACTGGAGATGCTTCAATGCTACTTGATAATGGTTGATACCTGAAAGGTATTGAGTATTGATACAGCCCTTTGCATCAGAGTTTAAAGGTCAGGATGGCTTTTCTCTATTGTTTTCAGCATTTGAACATGAAAATGTGTTTTTTTTACAATTAAAGTGAGAGTTGAGAATAAATTAGTGTATGTGGAAAAAAAAAAATCTTTAAAATAATTAAAATACACAGTGGAAAAAGATGACTGTAAAATGCAAAAGCAAGGAAAACACAGCAAAGATAACAAATTGCTCCAAGACAACAAAACAAAATTAAAACACCTTAAAAAAAAAAAAAAAAAAAGAAGAATTTGCAGCTCAGTCCTGTCGGACCAATTTGGATAATTGCTTCATGTCTTGTATTAATCACACTCTCTGCTCATATACATACCTGAAACAACCTGTTAATACTGGCCACTGTGGACACTAATTCCCTTGTTCTTTTGTGCCATTTGGCTGTAGTTATAACTGGTGTTAGTCACAGTGACAGCATCTGTCCTCATTCTTTCTCTCACACCCTCTTTTTCTCATTGAATCTTTAACTCCTTGCCTCCCCGCCTCTCTCTCCACTTTTCTGGCGCCTTCTTTCACACTGAGTGTCACAGTTAGTTCTTTGCCCAGACAGGCAGGCGGGCTCATCCAACCACCATCCAAAAACTCGAGATGCCTCGTCCAGACAACTGAAGTTGTTTGGTTCCACTTTGGCTGAGACCAATCGCTTCATTTACTGCTTGTGTGTTCATATTTTATGGCTTTGTCCAACCATTGTTGCTCTTGTGCAGCACAATGGAGACCTGCGGGAGTTGTAAGGTTCACACGGTTCGCTCCTCTCCGCCTGAATGTTTTCTAGTTGCCATGCTTGATTCTCTCTTTCCCTTGTTCTCAGTCTTTCCCTCTCAGACACCCACGCTGTCTTTTCTGCCAGAGACTCATCCAGAATTGTCCAGCGCCAGACATAATTCAAAAACAGACAAAAACTCCTTGTTCACTGTTCCATATCAGTCAATTACTGTGTCTGCATTTGTGAGAGTGTGTGAAAGTGAGTGTGCTCGGCAGTATTGGTGATTCTTCTGAATATGTGTAAGTGTGCCAAAATGAGGGACAGTGTGGTGAATGTGTGTGCGGGTGGGTGTCAGCCCTCACTGTGTTAACTAACAAATCATCAGTGTCCTAATTTTTGTGTTGCTTAGAGGCTTGTTTCCAGTCTATAGACAGATCTGACAGTGATCAATAAGCTGCTGTCTCAGTATGTGTGTTGCTTGCTGTGTTTGCATCCATGGATATGTGTGTGTGTGTGTGTGTGTGTGTGTGTGTTTGTGGATCATTAAGCTCCTCTGGGGATGGCACTGTTCTGTTTTCATTTGGCAGACATCGCGGAGCGGGGCAGTCATGTCATTGAAACACACTAATAGATAATCAAAATGTACCGCAGAGCCGGATAGATAGCATGACATTACATGGCAGCCTTCTGAAGTGGGTTGACAAGTTTCCTTAGCTGTTGCCAGTGAGAACCTTCAAGGCATGATGCATCATTAATTAGCACACCTCTTTTATTAAGAGCTTAATCAATCCCCCATAATGTCTCGTCTAGTCTGCTCTGATGTTTACTTCTTAATTTTCATGTCCTTAAGAGGAACCCAAGCTTACACATAATTTAGACTGAGCCAAGAAATGTAAATGTGAAATGTTTTAGGGCTAATAATGCTTTTTGTTATTGACCAGTCTGCTTATTATGCTCTTGATTATTAAGTTTTTTTTCCTACTGACAAAATGTTTATCACAATTTCCTAAAGTCCAAAGTGACATTGTAAGTTGTTGCTTTTTGAACCCAAAGTTTACTTTCAGGTTAGACAAAGGAAAGCAGCAAATAGCCACATTGGTTGACAAAATAGTCAGTTATGGAAAGTTCTTGAACTTTAATTATTTCCATTTTCTGTTACATTGTACGTCTACTTATTTCAGAGGTTTACACCACTTCATTTATTTGACAGATGTAGTGTGTAGATGTAGACAGATTTTACATACAATACTTTATTCACTTGTGACCTTACAAAAAGGTCAAAAGATGTCCATGATTTGTTAGCAACACCAAAAAGTCTTCTCTAAACATTTCCAGTGGTTTAATTCAGAACTTTTTAAAGGACAAAAAGGTCAGATAGTCGAGTGTTTCACGGCCAGGTCTCTTCCTGCCCTACATTCGATCCACGTCCTGTCTGTGTTTTTCAAGCACTTTCAAACACTTTATTTATCTCTATTTTACTGTATTTATCTGATTTAATATAGATATTTTTCAATGACCGTAATAACTTTTTCAACACAAAAAACAAACCCAAATCTGAAAAGGGACAGACTGCCCTCTTTCTTTTATTTTAATAAATCAGACAGTTCCACGCTACAAATCCTATAAATCAAGGCTTTGTTATTATTCTGCAACCAGATATGGATAATTTTATGACTTTCTTGGCATTAAATAATATTCAATTAAAAACATAGCCTTGTACTGTGGATTATTTACAGAGACTGTTTTCTTTCTTTTTTCTTTTTCTTTTTTCCATTCAGGAATAGATACAGAAACTCTTTTCATATTGACCTTTTTAGTAGGCCCGCTGTATGTGAATTAACACATTTAACGAGGGAAAGAAAACAAAGAGTGAGATTTTCTCTTTTGCTTCTTCCTTCTAAGAAAACTCCTCTTCTTGTTCTTTAAAAAGTAAAACCTTGTGGAAGTGGAGAGAAGATCTGATTCAGAAATAACCTAATCAGTGGATTTTGGCCTGGCAGCCCTTCCCTAGGCAGAGACACAGGGGCAGGTGGCTGTCTGACAGCCATTGGCATTCTCTCCAACAAAGTGTGCGACTCAGATCAACTCTGCAGCATACCACAGGGAGTTGGATTAAACCGGGTTAGCTAAGGCCAGAACACCAGTTCCTTGTTGAGAAAAAGTGACACTATTATTGACACATCCCTAACCATCTCCAGATTTATAGTACGCACTTTGCATATTGCATGAGATGGAGCTGGCTCTCCTGTCCTGGATGTCATAGGTGGATAGGGATTGATTTACTGTGCTGTTGTTGTGGCAAACTGCCCTAACAGTTGTATCCATCTGCATTTTCCTATGAAATAAAAGTTAATTTAATCCTTTCTCCCGAACACTGAAACTGTCGTGACTGCTCATCAATTTGTACCAGATGCAGCTATTTAGAAAACTGAATATGTCCTGGAAATATGTAACTTGTAATTATAATATTAATTGAAAAATTTCTATGGAAAAGTAACAACACAATCATATAGGAAAAGGAGCAGTGCATCCAATTCTTGTCTCATACTTTTTTTTAATTAAAGGGTTATAGTCGAGGAGCCATGTATTGTACAAAATGCCAAAGCCCATTATGCGGTTGCATTCATTTCATAATTATGCTCTTCTCCACTAATCCACTAACTCATTTCAATAAGTGGAGTTCCAGTTGAATAAACCCCTGAATGTTTCCCTTAATTCATTACTCATGGCTACTGAATTCATAGTATACAAGTATAGGTTAATGCAATAATGAAATTATTCAAATTTATGGTGATTGTGGTGATAAAGAGACGTTTTGACCACTAAGATTTTGGTGCAAAATGCAAAAATATGTACAATGCATGCTTGTGAAATCTTATTTTAATACAATATTGTAATACATTGACTATTTTCTCTTTTTTTACTTCAATACAGTTTCACACAGAGCTCTGCGTCACCAGGATGACAATAAGTCCGGTCTAATAAGTTAATGCGTTCATACTTACTCGTACTGTTTGTGTGTGTGTGTGTGTGTTTCTCTGTGTGTCGCTTTTTCTTTTTTAATGCGCATGAGCGGAGACAGAGCATGAGAAATCAATAGAATGAGAAAATGTACAACCATGAAAAACTGTTCAGGGATGAACAGGTACACAGTGAGACAGAGCTCCAAATGTCAGGACCTGTGCAAAAGAGGACGGAGAGGCGGAGGAGAGTGAATGACTTGCTGACCCCGGTTGGTCCCCCATTGATAGCGTTGCCATGGGAACAAGTGTCAGCAACCAGATGAAGGGCGCTGGAGGTTGAAAATTGTGTGTGTGTGTGTGTGTGTGTGTGTGTGTTGGTGTGTGAGTGACTGGATTGTCCAGCAGTCAGGTCATTTGTCTTCAACAGTGTGAACACTGGAGCTCAGAACTCACACAAACACACATGTGGCTGCTACTGATGAGAGATTAGAGGGGATTTGTTCCTACCTGCTGGTGTACCCTTAAGCAAGGCATAACTGCAGAGTTAAAGGACAGATACTGTGAGGTGCAAGCAATTATTATTGTTTGGCTTCTATTATTTTTAAGTTGACTACTTGGACTGTTACGTCTAGTTTGTGTTTAACCACTGTGTAGGGTTAGAGGTTTCCATTTTGCCATTTGATGACCACAAATATAAGCATATATTATGTAAAGAAATCAATCTGTTCATGATTGTATATTTGGTCTTGAGAAAACTATGTCATTGTCATGGTCTCGTCTACAGTGTTTGTGGCTGTATTAAAGGCAGAGGAAGGGAAATTAAAAACTCTGCAGGCTGGTTTGTGTCTTTGTGGCACTGACACTTGACTGACACACTGAAAAATGTATGTGCTAATGGGAAGCACTATCATAAGAGATCATCTGCTAAAAAGCACATTTTATTGTTTCTGTAAAGTAAAATGTGAGTTTAGTAGCCTCTTGCCTTTAAAAAATGAGCTGTTCATCGAATAAATGGCATGTCAGAGGTTTCTACTGCTAATGAATGGAATATTAACAAACAAAGCAAACTTTCCAAAGCCAGTATGTTAATAGGGTTTAATAAGATACTTTTAAAGCATAAACATGAATAAACAAGAGTATGCTGCACTATATTTACCTCTGAAAGTGTTAGGCTATATATTTCTTCACCAACCGACAACATTTGCACATAGCAACTGATAGCAATTGTACGGAGAAAAGGACTTGTCGGCTCATCCCCAGAAGCATCCATGAACTTACTGAAAAACCACTCTCTGAACTCGACTCCAGGCGAGGAAGAGGATTAAAAAAAAAACACATGAATTTAAATGAGGCTCTGTTGCAGCCATGGTGGCCAAATCATGTAACAAATCAGACACTGCCAAGTCATCTCAGCAAGTCCAACTGGCCCTTTCCTAAAGCTCAGCTCTGTGACACCAACAGTGTGCCCAGATATCTCTCTCTGTCTCTCTCTCTGTCTGTCTGTCTTCCTGTCTGTTCTCAGGCTGGGACTGGAGCTGGGAAAGTACTCCACCACCTACTGATGCTGTTACTGCAGGGTCGAAGGAGAGACAATCTAGGCTGCCCCGTGGTCATAAACCAGAGCACAAGAGGAGGGTTAAGTGGAGAGGTTGAAGCCCAGTGAGCGACAGGAGAGTTGAATACAGTTCAGTAGCCAAGACTGCAGTTAGAAATCAGCCTGATGCTGATGCACAAAGTCAAGTGAGGCTACAGGAAAATGAATACCTCAGTAACAAACCGCTTCTTCAAGTTTTAGATACAAAGTCAGGTGATGCTTTTGTGTAAAAAGCTACAAAACAGGTGAAATGTACATCGCTGTGGATACTCATCTGCATATTCAGTAGTAGAAGAATACAGGATTTAAGCATAATGTACTCAAAGTGCTTGAGGCTCACTTTAATTCCTTTTTGTGTGAGTATTCTTGTAATTTAATTGGAGCATGACTTATTGCTTTTTGTTTTGTTTTGAGATTAAATACTAACCCTTTGTAAATATTTGAATGCCTCAATTTCTATAGCCAGAATTAAGTGCATTAGGTACTGTTTAGTGTTAAATAACTAATATAGATGTAAAGAAGTTTCAGCTTGTTTTCCCAGCTGTTCTGAGAACATACTCAACCCAAAACACGTATCAAACTAGGAATGTTTTAGCATTTTTGATAATGTTAGAAGACGCAGCGTGCATGGGCCTCAGGTCTGTGTTAATTTTAGGCAAGAGGCAGGAGTGTGTATCTTGGCATCTAAAGTGATAAGGATGATAATTGTAATGGCCTTTGATGAGGTTACAGGACCAAAGAGATTCATCAGTTAAGACTGAACACCACTAGAATATAAAGTCATCAGATATTTAGAGACAATCGTCGTTAAATATGGTATGCAATATAACCGTGAAGTGTTTTGTATCCTCGTCTGGTGCATGACAGTGTTAAGATTACATTACGCATGTATTTATGACAGACATTTTATTCCGACAATGTTTTAAAAAAAAAACATCGTAAAGTACGGCTGGACACAGTCATAGAAATGAGCGATGTTCTCTCTCTGGATCGTGCACTGTCTCTTTATGACTTTTTCGGAGACAGTGTCAGCCCCAAGTGAAAAATGATGGCTCTCAAAACCGTATCCTCCTGTTCAACAGGTAAATCATTCCACCTGAGCAGCTCCATTTTGTCAGTCTGCCCGAGGGGGGTGTTCGATGTGATGAAGGCAGCCAAAAAAAAGGAAAAGGAGGATGTGTGCGCCTGTGTAAGTTTAAGTGTGTGTTCAACTGTGCAGCCATGAGTGTTTGTGAAGAGGCGATTGTGCAAGTTTCATTACCTTTTAGCATAGGGAAAGGAGATCTTGGAGCCTGGAGCTTTGTGACACTGAGTTTAGCTGGTGTTTGTTGCAGGTGATATAGTGTGTATGTTTGGCTTTGGAAAGGCCCTTTGGAAAGGTAGAGTAAATCACTCTTATGTGCAAGCAACATTTAACAAGAAGCTCCATTTTAATGGCTGTAAAGTCTATTAAACTGGTGGTGCCACCTGGCTATTTTTGTCAGCTGCTGTATGCCTGATACGAGAAATGAGCTGGATATTCTCTATCCATCCACATTTTATGAGCTCTGCATCCTCAAATGAGTCTACACTCCCCAAAAATGCAGAGATAACTTATGCTGTGGAAAGACATTTACATTTAAATCATAATCGGAGCAGTCGTGATTATTTAGTCCTCCTCCTGTTTTATAGGCTCTATTCTATGAATTTATGAATATTACAAAGCGAAATTGGTAATATTTTTTGCTGAAAAGTTGGATATCTCTCTGTTGGAGTATACATCACAGCGCCGCATTGTGCCAATGCAGATGAGACGGTGCAAGGGGGCAGAAAATGAGCTCATTCATTGGGCTAGAGTCCTCATTTTGCAAAGCTACAATTCGTTTCTTTCGGTGCCCGCCAGCTCCTTCTTTGCTGCCAAGCAGCTGAATGTTTTGCGGAGTCATGGGCAGCATGGCAGGGCTACGTCGAAGGGAGAAGCCAAATTGATCAGTCTTTTCAACTGTAGCCAAAAGCTGCCACCATAATAAAGTTAGGCCTTGATCATGTTGTTGTGATCCACAAAAGCACACAACAGAGAGATAGAGACAAGTACACAGATGGGCAAACAAACCCTGCTAACACACCTATCCTCCTCCCTTTTCTCTCTCCATCTCTTCATTGTGCTGTCGCTGTCTCCACCTTTTTCTCTCTTTATCTCTCCCACCACCTCTTTGCTCTCTACTGTATCTCTCCTCTTTTTCACCAACCTCTCTCTCTCTGTGCTATCTTGAAAGAAGTAACAGGTGCAGGTTTTCAGCCTCTTGTCCTGGCTGACCACTCAGAGTTTCTCTCTGTAGTACACACACACACACACACACACACACACACACACACACACACACATGCACGGACACCATCTCAGGAGCACATTCATCCCCTGACAGGTCGAACAGTCTGGCCCATGTGTTAGGTCCAGATGGGGCTGCTCCATTACTCTGGCTAGCTGGAGTGGACATCACATGGACACACACACACACACACACACACACACACACACACACACACACACACACACACACACACACAAAACGAATAGGCACATGCGTACACGTGTAAACTATCTCTCAGGATGGACTCTGCTTATTCAAGGAAAGCAGTAGTTTAATTAATGTGAATACCTGCAAAAGCACATTCAGGTGGTTTGGGGTTTGAAACTCATGAGGGGCCACAACTGCTAAATAAAAGCATGCACTCATTAAATTGTAATAATGTAATCCAAGATTTTCTTTGGAGGGCAAAGCTGTAAAAGTGAATAAAAAAACAAACAAACCCAGCCGCACACTTAAGCCTAATTTCGACCGTGAACTGTAAACTGCTTCACTCTTTGAGATATAGAACTTCAACTCACTGAGCCAGTGAATTGTAAATTGCCTGATAGCAGCAGTTTCTTGACAGTTTGTCAATATATGAACTTTTTATTGTAAACAGTTCACCATATTAGAAAAGTTTTGACCCTCAGGACAAGCGTGTTTTGTTATTGCTGTGGTTTGTTTCATAAAAAAAGGATTTTCTGTCTGGAAAAGAAATGTGCTTTTTTACTGTCAAATTATAAAACCCTTTGTAATGTCCTTCTGAAAGGTGCTACACTGAACAAATAAAGGTTATTGTGTTCATCTTTCTTTTCATTTTTGGTTATAATTATGAGGATTTAAGGATTTAGACTATATAAAAAATAGGTTTGCAGTAGCAGTCTTAATCTATTCAATTAGTAGTTTCTTAAAAATGCAAGATTTTTAGGTACCTCTGGGTGTATATGATCAGTTCTATTACATTCCCATACTGAGTAAAGGAATGAAAATGAATAATATAAGCTATATTAAAAAATGTATTAGTTCCTTCGAGACGCTTCTGCATAGCAGAGGAATGTATGCATTGAAGAATGGAGGAGTGAACTGAGGAAATGTGTGATAATTTGCTCTGTGAGGAAATGCACTTTGTAAAGTTCATCAGCGGATGACACTCTGCTTAACTGCCTAGCGCAATAACTCAACTTCATGACCATTATGCCGTTTATCAAATCTCTGTGCTGAAATACACTCTGTAGCACTCAGAGAGCCAAATATTTATCAATGGCCAGTGTTGCACAGCTGATTATAAATTCCTGTAATGCATCAGATTGTGCATGAATGTATTTTCTCAAGGCTGAATTATGGCTCCGCTATAAAGCCGTGCCATATTTCAGTTTTTTTTGTGGAGCTGAAATAAATCTTTTGTGTTTGCTAAATAAACCTGTATCTCTCCCTCTGTACAGTGCCCTCTTGAATAATGGGTGCCATCGCTTAAAAGCAGCTATAAAACTAGTGAGCATAAAAAAATCGGAAGTAATAAGTTAGTTTGTAATTTTAATTTTTATCATATTTTTTTCACTCCATTTGTTTGTTTTCTAAGGCTGATCATGATTCTCTGTATAACATCCCATTAATTTTTATAATTGCAGAAGTAAATCAGATTACTTCATATGCAAATGATCAACAGCTACATTTTAATGTTTAACCATATTAGCTAATGAATTTTCTAATGGTAGATTGAAGATAAACAAGCCTTAAGGTTTGTGTTGCATACTTCACGGGTTTAATTTTCTGTTTATTTTATTCACAGTCCTGAATGTTTAGGCCTACGGTATGCAGAGATAAATATAGTATAAATCTATATGTTTGTGGCTTACAAAAATAAGTCTAATTGGGAGTCTTTTATAATGAGCTAGATTTCCTCAAGGCGACTGTACTTTCGCATAATATTTTGAGATAGTAGGCAGACTGAAAACATTTAATTAACAGAACAGAAGATGCTCTTTATATATTTTAAGAGCAGTTATTAAGTAAACACTAAAAAAAATAATAAAAATGATAAAAATGGATGCGGTACCCTTGAAGAACTAAAGATAAAAAGATGTAAAGAAGCAAATATTTGAATGATGCCAGGTTGCTGTAATATGTATAAAAAGTCAGTACAATGAACGAAGGAAGGAACATCTTCCAAACAGTGCTACACAAATATCAGTGCTGATGTTCCATGGGTCTACACCCTACCCAGGACCTGAATTGGGCTAGGTCCAAATTGTATTCAGTCTAATCAGGTCTGGTCTTGCTGTATTGCAGACAGTCAGGTTTGTCTAAGTGGATCTGAGTGAATTTACAATTTCAGTTCAGACCATGTGGTGCCTGATAATCTGACCTGATAATCTGATGGTCTGTTTTTTTAATGCAAGACAGAGATTTGTGAGCCATCAAGTGCAGCCAAAAATGACATATTTTGCAACTCTTTTTGACCCTGTCTGCTTATTAATTGGTGTTGCATCATGCTGCTGTCAGTGCTGGTGTTCCCTCTATTTGAGTCTGTGCTGGTGGATCGCATTTTGAATTGGATCCAATTATCCTTGGGTATATATTCCGAGTGGGTCATGCTGCCCTCAGGTGCATTTTGGATGGAGTCAATTTTTTTGGAGAATTTATTGATGGAAGTCAAGTTTGGCGAGTCTTCCATATGTCCATCTCTGATCAGGTCCCATGAAGACTTTGCGCTTGTGAGTCAATACAGCCTAATCTTCTATGTTTGGCAGATTTATATCAATCATGGGTCACTCAAAACTCCCATGAGAGCAACAACTAAGATTATTATCATTTTCATTTGATCTGATGATTATTTTGTTGATAAATTTATTAAATGTACGGTTAGTTAAGGAAAATGAATGAAGTTCCCAAAGCCCAAAGAGATGTCAACAAATGTCTTTTTGTTTTAGTGACAGTCAAGCACAAAGATGTGCAATTTACCGTGACGTAAGGAATAACAGCAGCTTCTGTCTTTTGAGAAGCTTGAAAATCAATGTTGTTTAATTGCTTAGTCAACTTATCAAGCAAATGAGATGGTCCTGAAAAACGGTATTATGTTACACATTAGATAACAGGCAGATTGTTTTCACTGCATCTCAGTGTCAGTAGGGTTGTTAGTGGACCTTTGAGGGGAGATTATTTTGTCACACTGCAGTAAGGTGTCGAAGTGTAATCATCAGAGCTGAGCCGAGCTGGTAATGTCAAGAACGCTGCAGTCCCAACTGCAAATTGATCATACTGCATCCTCCCATCCTCCAGAGTTTCAAGTCTACAGCTGAAGTTGCCAAGTTCGAACTCCCAGGTAAAGAAGTTTGAACTTGGAGTCGTCTATGTTGAGAAAGGCCACAAGGATTTATTACTCTATCCGTGATGACGAAGCTCTCTTTACCTAAGAAGTTATTTTAAGACAAACCATGACATTTCCTGAAGTCTAAGTAGTTGCCTATACTTGTCACATAAAACTTACCACAATGTTGCCCTGCCAATACGCACATCAGAAAACACAACTCTGTACAACTCTAGAGTTCATGGACCAACAACATATTTAGTTGTTTAATTTAGACGACTTGTTGAAGTCTGTGTATGATTTGATATTGCACTTAATGCTTAATTTCGGAGTAATTATGGATTCATTTAAGTATTAGAAATGTGTGAGAACGATGTACATTTAAAGGTCCAGTGTGTAGGATTTATTGGCATCAAGTGGTGTAGTTGCGGATTGCAACTTCCTAGCATGATGGAGAAACTATGGTGGCTGCAGAACATGTGGGCATAGCTTCAGGCCATATTTAAAGCTAGTGTTTAGTTTGTCCATTCATTCCATTGTCCATTCTCAGGTAATAAAAACAGTTCTAATTTTCAGCTCATTACACATGAATGAAAACATAATCATGCATATTATATTTCTGCCATATTCTAGAAAAAATAGCCTCCTAAATCTTACACAATGGACATTTAAATCTGTGCCTGAGCACTTGAAACAGGTATGTTGACAATTCATTTTAAAAGCTTAAATGTTTCAGCTCATCCTCAGCTACATCCTGGAGACTGACACCACTGTGTTTAGCACTAAGCTTGAGAAACTCAGTTACTCATTTGTGGGAACAAACACAATCTAGATTCCCTTGTCTGTCAGCATCCCTGGTTTAAAGTGATAAAACCTTGATCCCTGTGATATTTCATCTCTTTATCAACATCATTTCGGAAGCACTGTGGACTACTTCGATGTTTACTCAGGATTTCCCTGTGTAGCCTGTTCTTAAGGGGCTTAAATCCCTCTCCTCCACTTCACCCTCCTCCCTCCTGACTCCTATACATTTTTCTCCATCCCTAGCCTCTCTCTGATTAATTACAAGGTCAGTATAAACAAAAGGGAGCAGTTGTTCACATGCTCTGCTATATCATTGGCCAAGGCTATATTCATACTCCGGCCTTTCATTTATCACTTCACGACCCTAGTCCGACTGAAGCCATTGCTTGCCATGGTGAGGGCGATTCCAATTAATATAATGGACTTGTGGGTTGATGTTTTTCTTAGCACTCTCAATAACGTAGTCATTTATATGCTGATTTGCCATTTTTTAGTGTTGCAGGCAGTTGGACACGACCCATAAATCCAAAGGGGGCCTCGGCAGAGCATAACTCATCAAGGACATGTTTTGTCCCAAATCAAAACAACTCCTAGGGTTTTGACATTGAAGATTCAGACGTTCTGAACTGTGGTGGCCTTGTAGATAATGACAGGGTGCAGCATCAAGTCCGCAAAGATTGCTTGTCTCAGCAGTATCGCTAGATAAATCCCCAAATTATCATGAATCATCAGTAGTCTTCAGCAGCAGTAGATAATAAGGGGACAGCATGAGTGATTGATACCTTGTGTTCATAAACTATCCAAAGTAATCTAGCCAATGCCAAAATTGCTGCCATTATTGATCCTGACTTAGACTTAATAAGGAAAAAATAAGTGTGAGGTGACTGAAAGGCAAACATCTGTGGTGTTTAACTTCACTGAACATTGTTAAAGAGCTTTTATACTACAAGGATTGATGTTTTCGTCTTTGCTGTAAGCCCGTCCTTTGCTGTCATTTGATGACTTTATTGCATCTACACACCTCTCTGTTCTTTATGAGATGTTGATGCACTGAAATATAACATATGTACCATATTCTTGTTTATGAGGTTGCTGACCTCCTGGGAATGCTTAGTTTAAACACCATGTTCTTTATCCTCCGTTTGACCTCCCTGTTTGGTATTGTTGTCACAGAATACAAAATACATATCAAACCTTTTTTTTTTTCTTCAAATGCCATACCCATTATTTTAGAAAGAAAAGCATCTTTCATTGTAGACAATCTCTTACACTGAGATATAACTCAATGTGCACAATAATACAGCACATGGAAAATATACCTAAAAATGTGAATGTGTTTTTTGAAAGAAATCTTTGGGGAAATTAAAAAAAACAAACAATAATCAGTTAAAATACCTGAGGTGTTTTGAGAGCAACAGTTGATCCCAGTCTAATAACTACACAGCAAGTACACACTCATTAAGGTATACACTTCCTTTGTGGATAATCTCACCTAAAACATATGAACCTTTTAAAACCTCTAGAGCTATTTAAAATGTCTCTTTGTGCCATTAAACTTACATGCCTCTCTACAACTGTTAACATCCACTTATCCTCAGGCAACCCTCTTCTTCTGCTTTTGTGTGCCCCTTGTTTTTATGTGGATTACAACATTTCAGTATAGTACAGTAGTATATGCACATGGAGAATAACAAAAATACACTGTGGATCTCTCAGAGGATTTATAAATGAGGTCTGCTCCTCCAGGACCATTGTTAATCTAGACCAAGGTCACTCCAGTGGCCTGAGAGCTAGTCTGTGTTTTTAGTGTGTCTTTGTGTGTTTGTACATGTGTGCAAACGTATGCCAACATTTCTACATGCACTGTGAAGCTGCACTATAAAAGTGTAAAGACTCACACACTCACAGTTACAGACAGACAGAGGGACATGGGGCCCTTGCAAGGTCAGTGTCACCGAGCCATGACAAAGATCCAATGTTGTAAATAATAAGAGCTCTGACCTTTCAGAGGAGCAAGAAGAGTCATTTATCAGCTCCCTCGACCCCATGTCGACTTCTTTATCTGGTGTTTGTCATGGCAAGTCATCAATGAATCGACATAAATGGTTATATCTATTTCTATAATGACATTTCATTCGATTGTGATGCAGATTATTGAGAAAGCAATGTCGTTTAATAATCACTTCAGTTTTCATCGTATCAAACCACATTTTGACCTTGACAGCCTTTTATCCAAGAGCGTAGCTTTTATTGTGAAGCAGCCAGAGGAAATGCAATGTATTTATGACAGAGGTTAATCGTACATCATTAGCAGTTGTAGTGGTTACTTAACATTGGTCTGAAAAACAAGATGTTTTACTGGACTTCAGTGATACTTTAGACAAAGGCTCCTTTAAATGAATGATTGGAGCAGGTTCTTGTCATCCCAGATTTTGGAAATTAATACAAGACAGAATAATAGGACGACCTTATAGGTTAATGAATTTGTTAAATATGATCCAGACACGCTTCATTTTGGTGATAACATTAAGAGCTAAGCATGATGAGACTTTTGTATGTTGTGCCTGTCACGATGAATCCTCTCAGTGCGCAGTTTGACTGCATTGCCGTATACTTTGATGGTGACACAGTCATTTGTCTATATATCACTAGTTTATACCTGAAATAAATAATCCTTCCATTGTTTAAAGCAATGAGAGGAAGTATCTTTCAATTTAGACAAAAGCTGAATATAGAGCTGAATGTAAATATCTATCTAATCTAATCTATATATTTACCTGAGTTTCCTTGTTTTAACATAACCCCATCATCCCTGCTGACCATGGAATAAAAGAGAATTAAAATTTACATGTTTATGCAGCATCTTTTTAATAATTCTCTTTAAAGCAACATTATGTAACTTTTCTTGAACTTGAAATAAGTTTTTATTGTGAATGCACACTGACTCGTAATAGGGTGAACGGTGTCATCCCATTCTGTGCCATGTACGGCTGTTCTTGCTCTATGTAACTTTGGTCTCCGGGTCAGGACAAGGGCTTACTGCTTTACTGCACACCACCAACTATTTCACAGATTTTGGTGAAACTGGATCATATTTTCTGAAAAAAAAAAAAAAAAAAAAAAAAAAAAAAAAAAGTCTAGTTCTCCCTCTGATGGTCCCCTGACTGCTCCACATCAACTCTCTGTGATTTACAGAGTTTCCTGATGCTGATGGGTGAGCGGGCAATTTAACCATGCTCATCAGCTTCTGTGGACATAGTGGCAGAGAGGCGTAGAGGACATTGGAGGAAGCTAAGACGAGAAAAGGACGGAGTGACTGAGCATAACAAGTGCAGACAAGAGTAAATTTCAGACTGACTTTTAGTCGTTGGCAAAACCTTGGTAAAATATGAGGTTGAAAAACAGACGCAGAGCTGGGCTTCTTGCTGTTGGACTAATATTAGCTGGCTGCTATGTCTTGTGTTGTTGCACTTGTTAAATGTTTGGCTGTTAGCAAAGTTGTTGGTTCGCTAGTTTTCCATCTTAAATAATATATTTACAACTAATGCATGTTTACAGCTGTCAGCTCTGAAACTGGAGATGCTAAATTGCAATAACTACCAAATTGTACATAATGTTGCTTTAAAATTGGATGCTTGTTCATCTGTAGGCATTGACTAAGATGGCCTGTTTTTGTTGTTTGCATTTCCTTCCCTGGTTATTGGATTTTGTGGAGGAGGAATCTTTCTGTTGCTCTTCTCACCTTATGTGACTTTATTTCTGGCTGGGTACCTGTCATCGTCAAAAGATTGGAGTCTTCTCTTATAAGGCCCTCAACCCCCAGGCGCTGCACTAATAGTGAGTCATAACAAATGTAAACAAAAAGATAAAAGATATGGGTAAAAAAAATAACCATCTGAAAGAAGTACTGACATACAGTGAAGTTTTGATTAAAGACTACTGGGAGCACAAAACTAACCGGCACAATTTATCTTGGCTCTTTTCAAACACTAACACTAGGTCTTAGAGCCATTTCGAAAAATTAAAGCCCTCACTGCATCAAGCTGCACTCTTCAGGTCTGAATGGATGAAACCAAGCCCTCCATGCTTTGTTGTTGTATTGCTTCAGTGGCATATCTATTTAATGGTGAATGAAAGAGAAAGAGAGAGGGGAAAGATGGATGGAAAGACAGAGATGTTGATATGACACAGCAGGGACCTGCACTCAATTTCACGACACCAGAAATATTATGATGCGTGTCCGAGGCGGCAGAGCACACCAGTGAGCCCCAGGCCTCCCATTATATTGAAGGGTAAGAAATATCACTCCTGTATTGCTTGTCAATAAAGACAATGGCCGCTAAGAGACTGGACATGAGAATAACTTAGTAAAAATACACTTCAAATCAAGTTTACAGCCTCATAATAAATCACAGTAACTAAAACACGATATGATAACTGCTCGCCTTTGTAAGTTTGAATATTTGTTATTCTGAAAGAGAATTTTGGTGCGTTGTTCTCAGAGAAGCACCCTATATATATATATATATATATATATATATATATATATATAATATATATATATATATATATATATATATATATATATATATATATATATATATATATATATCTAGATGTTTGATTTAGTCATTATTTATTCAAATGAACAGCCTGAACTTTTCAGTTACAGTTTTCCATATTTTGTTATTACTGTTTTTGTATGTGGCCATTGACTGAGAATCATCTGCTTAACAGCTAATGCTTAATGCGAAAACAAGCCAAATTCACAGGATCCTTTAAATGAATTATCTGGATTTGAGTTTTAAAGTTTAAAACTTTTGTTCCTTATATGTCACAATATGAGGAACAAAAGGAACCGAGGAACTTTGATCAATTTGAGACCCATGTACAAAACAAAGTTGAGAAAAAAATGTTGCGAGTGAGATTCTGACAATATAGATATTTTTTTTTGTTTTGTTTTTATGAGCAAATACAACAGCTACAGAGAAACAAGAAAATGAAGACATATCAGGTTTCAGGTTAATGCACTGCTTTCTAAAAGCTGTCTGTTTTATCAGATGTCCTTGAAGGCATCAACAAGGAGAATTTTTAACACTATCCTTGTCTGCGGTCATTACCAATTACTAGACGATGAACAAAACTGTGGCCAAAACATAAAACCATTGGCTGCCTTGAAGATAGGAAATCAATCTAAAAACTTCAGCTTTGAAAAATTGTTAACAACATTGTAAAGTATACTCAATTTGCAGTTAATGGTCTAAAACATTACTGCAGTTTGCTTGCTTTAAGGGATAGATTGATGAACGTGCTTGCTCATTGTATATTGGATTTTAGAAGAGTGATTTCAACATGCTGTATTCTCATTGTCCATGTTGTTGGTCAAATAATATGTTGTATAATTGCAGAATCAGTACATCCACAATCCCATTAAGAGTCTAATTCCCTACATTAGGTCTAGGATAGGACATGTTCTTTTGCTTACATGCAGCACAGTTAACAATCTTTCACAGTGTTTATATTTGAAGTCTGAATTATTCTCTGAAGCTGGATTAGATTCTGGACAATGTTCCCGTTGAGGTGTTCTTTATTTAACGCTATCCTTTCTTTCTTACTATATTATTAATTTGATTTAACTGGTTGTGCTGCGAGGTGGAGTAAAATTTGATCCGAACCCTTGATATGCTACTGCTATAATCTGCTTGTCCAAGACCTTTTCCCTGTAACCTTGACATTTCCTCACTTATTAAGTGGTGCTGCATGATCAAAGGCTTTGCGTGAGAGCTGTGGCGAGCAGATATAGCTAAATATTAATGAAGACAAAGCTTCGAAGTGGCTGAAGCAAGATGCAAAAATAGCCTTCATCAGCATCTTAATATTAATATGGTAAGATGGATTTTGCAAGTGTACATCTGTGTCACTGCACTTGTTACAATCTGATTGGTAATGTATTGTGTTTGCACAGACATGCAGTATATGGGAAAAAATATTTCAAATGCAGGAGATGCATATTTTTGCATTGGGAAAAAAATGTTATTCTCTGCTTATATTTTTGTGTATATATGTGCTTTGCACATTGTCTTGTTAAAAATACTTTATGCACCTCCTACAGAGAGTCAAATCAATGACCCTGCTGCTCTTCAGTCTGTCCACTTGAGGCTGGCAGGTCAGGATGTTCAGACTCAGAGTGAGTTAGATGAATCAGGCAGCAGCTACGCCGATCGATTATGATCTGGACCGCCAGAGGAGGTAAAGAAAGTAGGGAGCAAAGCATAGGCCTAAGGCAGAAGGCAAGCATCTGTGTTCGTTCAAACCAATTAATTGCGAGGGCTTGTAACAGCGCCGATCGGTGAACATCCCCACCCTCTACTCCTACTTTATTAATGCTGCTTGCCATTTCCTCATCTTCATCTTTGCTGGTCTTTTGGCTCTTCTATCTGCCATCTGTCTCTTTCCTCCCCTGCATACATGTCATTTTACTCTGCATCTTTTTCTATTTTCATGCCTTCTCCTCCACCTCCCTCCCTCCACTTTTCCCTCACCTCTTTTGTCTGTTTCATTGCCCCCCCCCCCCCAACTGTGCACTGTGCCCTGTATACTACAACAATTTCTTCTTGTACATAGTAGCAATACGCAGAAAAGATACTTCACAGATCGTCTTCTTGTGTCCTCCTTTTTTCTTTTGCTTCCTCCTTGCACACCTCCTCCTCCTTTTTTATCTGCATCACCTCTTCACTGCTTTCATTGCACTCACATATGCTCGCACACACATGCCCACGCACAAAATGTTGAATTAATTCCTTCAACGTTCCTGCTCACCGTCGGTGGTCCTTTATCTCTGGGGGTTGTGGAAAGGTGACTGGAAGGCTCCCCATCATTAAAACCTCATCATCTGAGATGACACTGTCTACTGTTATTGACTTTCACTGACTGACTTTCTTTTTTTTTTTTTTTCTCGACAAAGGATGTGTCCATAAAATCCAATTGGCAAATGACTATTCAACCGCACTTTCATTAAAGGTGAATTTAACACTTTTATAGACATTATGAATAATACAGGCAGAATACTCTATTATGGACAGAAGAATATCTATTCTTGCACAGAATGTTGGAACTTTCTGAGCAATTTCACTGCATATACTTCTAAAATACAATAACCGACCAAGGCGGACAATAATGTGTTATGGGTTTCTTGGACTGCTTTCAATATAGACAGAGGGAGGGTGAGGGAGGGAGGGAGAGAGAGTGGGAGGGGTGGAGGCAAAAGAGAAAAAATGGAAATGTCAAAGTAGATCATTTCAGTGGAAGACACGTTGGCCCGTTCGCTCCTGAGCAGAGGCATCCCTAAAGGTCACGTCAATAATTCTCCTGTTTCTCCAGCTGGCCATTAATCATTTGGTCGTACGTCTGTCATCATAGGGGGCTAATGAGATCTACATAGATCATTTCTTCCTCTGGCTGGAGGACAACCCTGCTGTTTTTTTGGGTTTTTTTTTCTTTTTTTTTCAAAAGCACTCTCATTGATCTTGTGTTGCTCCCAGAGGATCCATGTGTGGCCAAAGTCTGTGTTGCCCTGCAGTGTTTTACACTCATCTTTTTGGCGGAGGGTTTGAGCCAGACGTGTGTAAGTAATTTAATGGAGGCTTTTGAAGTAATGTCGTGTGATTATTATGATATGCATTGTAGTTATAATGGATGAATTGGGTCCAATTTTGTGACCGGAATGTCCTTGTACCAAAACAAAAAAGCCCAGAGGCTGCACTTTGACAGTAAATTCAAGACAAACTCAGAATATTTGCCCATGATGGTCATAAAATTGACCTGCTGCCGGCATGTCAACAGAGATTTTCTTAATCGCTGTCAATGGAACAGCTTCAGGTTTTAGTCATCTAATTTTGGCCTTCGGAGGGCACAGGATATGAAGCGTATGGCTCCAAATGAAATATCCAGCCCTTGATTAAAGTGGCATCCTGCCACTTTCACTGACAAAGTGATTGATTGCACAAACTCAGAACAAGCGACGGTTCCTTTCAATTTCTGTCTTCAGTAATTCTGGGATTGTTGAACATAGTTGTGATATTGTGTATACACAGAAGCAAATCACATAACTGAAGAGGTTTTAAGAAGCTGTTTTAAAACTCTGTCCAAATTTTAAGCCTGTATGCTCATTAATCATCCTGTCAATCAATAAATCAACAATTCAGATCAATGAAACTCTAGTTTAACAATGTCAAAAGAGCCATTCATCAAGCTTTTGTAAATTTAAAGCAGATCTGGGACCCTTTTTTAAAAAGCTGACTGGATGACAGATTGCCGGTCATTGATGATTCAAGGGAGCACCGAAAGCTTTAAACATATGCCTGACTAATTGCCCGCTTGTCAGTGAAAATTTGTAACACAATTAAAAAAATTAATATCTGTCAGTGCCACTTTGATTTCAGTCAGGATTTTTCTGTTTTAGTCCTAACTCTTAATTTATTAATCACAGTGACTCAAAGTGTGCATCCATTTGGGATTTTCTGCTTTTTGTGGTTGTAAATCTCAATTCTTAATGGAGTAATGAACATTTTAATGTCATTACTGTTCTGACCAATCTAGTCGACAGTCTAAAGTGTGTGTTTTCGTTTACAATTTAAACACCTGGATCAGGAATGAGTCCAAATACCCAAGGGCTACTCTGACAGACGACCCGGCAGTGATCGTGGCCTGTGATGGGAGATCCCACAGCGGAAGATCATTGTAGTCAGTGCAGCACATCTGGTTTTTGAAGAAAGTCGTGAAATACAAAGAAAAAAGGTTTTTCTTTCGGATCAAACATAAATGAAGTTTTCAGTTGCTCCTGTGCTGCTGATGTCTAGCAGGAATGGTAGAGTCTTGCTTTTTCTTGACAGCAATTCTGTGTTTCATCTCTGAGTTGATGAGCGAGCAAGCGTCTCTGTACTCATGGCAGGCTCGGCGGCACAGTGAACATTTGTGTGTGTGTGTGTGTTTTCTGTTAGAAATGCATTTAAAGTATGAGAAGGATTGCTAGCACACCAGATAGATGAATATGTCATTTAATATGCATTTCAGTTAAATCCAATATCCTGCCCCTGTTACTGTGATTACCAAACTGTCACTCGTGTGCCGACTCTGACAACACTGTCAAAATACAGATTTACTGTACACAAAACATTTACATGATGATTATTTGTGTGTGTTTGAGTGCATGCAATTTTCTCACATCCGTGTTGTGACAAATAATGCATGTACCTAGTTTCTGCCTCCTAATGCATCAACGTATTCAGAATCATTCAATTACAGGAGGAAGATGCACCACAGTCTACAAAAGCTTTTCAGATTTTCCATTTCAGCCGTCCTCCCTTTTTTTCTTTTCCTCTAAAATTTTAGAACCTAACCATTGTTGTCATGACCTGATGTTTTCTTTTATATTAGAAAATCAAAGCTCATTATGTGAGTCATAAGAGATCCCCTTTTGTGCAGAGGATGAATCAAATGGTTTTGAGCCTCACTGTGCCATGCAGGCTCATTACTTGCTGTCCCTTCATAATGCTATAATAAATAGCAGAAAAGTCAGTCACCCTTACACCCACAAATATAAATACAGAATATGAAAACAGATAAAAGCTTCAAATCCACTTTGACATTTTTAGGTCCTCACATACATCATTTTTTTGGTTTTGCTAGCAATTACTCCGTATGCAATAAAACTTATATCTTGGGCTACTCTCTGGTCCATTGTTTATATATACTGTAGTACCATTTTTAAAGAGTGTTGCATGTTAATGAACATGCAAATTTTGTGTTCAGAATATACTGTAACATGTATTGGTTCAACACAACATTTTAAATTCGGGGTATCAGTTTGTTTGCACATACAAGTACAACTACAACAAGGATAAAACCTTGGTTCCTCTAGTTGCAACCCTTCCCGTGTCATGTGATGAACAGAAAATACAAATAATGGATGTAGCAGCCCTACAGTATATTTTTCATGCTTACCAACTTATGTAGACCTCTTAAAGGTGCATAATGGTGGCTTTGTGTGTTTTACCCCATTAAATACAAATTGCTTGCATTACTGCCAACCATGTTCCAAAGAAAGTAGTATTTCTTCAACTCATTTGTGATGATGACTCTACACAGGAAACTCAAAATAAGGTAATAATAAAAATATTATAGTTTGCAGGGAACATCCAGTGTCTGAAAGAGGAGATACTGGTGGACACAGAGAGCTTGGAAAGTACAACAGGGTCTTTTAGGAGTTCAGAGACAGTAATGGACACTGATGTCTATTTATAGTGGAACAGCTAAAGACAGTGAATAGAAAGCTGAACAAAGAGGGAGAGCGAGCAGAGCCACCGGCAGTGTTTTTATAAAGCTTTAATATAGAGTGGGACAGATAATCTAATGCAAAACGACTTCTTAGTAAAAATGGTTGAGGGGTTTTTACTTTTCTTACTTTTTTACTTTCATACTTCAGTAAATTTCTAAATTTATTCCAGAGGAAATCAACCAAACTGTTGCCAAGTTCCCATCCAAATTTAGTGCATTTTTTTCATATGATTTTCCGAAAAATCCACAAATGAAAATTCAAATTTATGCATGTTTCCATTCACTACTGCTATTACTGATTATTCAGGCACATTGAGATAAACAGCTGGTACCATAGACCATTGTAGAAAAGGCCGACAGAAAGAGATCAGCTAATTCAAAGGCCACCAGTCAAATGCCAAACTGTGATGTAATTGTTGCATTTATGTTTGTTTTATGAATTAATTTGAGGAAACTTACAGTCACACATATCTGAGTTGTGTCCATTTTCTTTATCTTTCCTGTGAGAAGTGATGTTGAAGTGTCATTAATGTGCTGAATTATTCGCTAAGCCTTCGCTAATCACTTCACGTAGCTGCATTTAGTTTTTATTTACTCAACATTTCCTTTGTAGCCAGAAATATATATATATTTTTTGTATTTCAACTTTTGTTTTTGATTTTTTGTTTTGTGAATTGAACGTATGCATTAAAACAGGTGAAAGGAAATACACTTTGAAATATGGTGTATAGCAGTTGTTGTGCTTTTCTTTGGGGAGCCCAACTTTTTAGCAGAGCCCTAGATATACACGATATGCTTGAGATCCTGACCAACAATACAACACATTTATATTCTGAAATGTTCTATCCACATACAGACAAGACATATTTGCTTTTTATCTGTTCAGTGTTTGTAGTCAGTCAAGTCGATGCTCTAATCACTATTCTGACCACAACAACTTATACAGTTAGGAGGAGTGAGGAAAACATGTTTTTGAAATTCATCTTCTCCAGCGCTCTGGGTGATGCCTTAAAGTCACAGCGTGATTTATCCCTCTTTCTTTAGACATATCTAAGAATTATGCCCCATTCTAAGAAATCCCTGAAGGTACTAATTCATATTCTCTATATGATTGGACCATCAATACTGAGGGTAAGTGAAGGTCGCTCTGACAGTTTTACGGTGTGGCTGGTTTGCCTGCCTTCCTGCCTTTATTTCACAAAGCCCTGTAATGCCTCTTTCCAGCATTGCTGATCACATTGTATCGTGACAGACGGCCAGTTCAAAAGACAGCAAATACAATCAAAACTGCATTAGACGGAATGTGACCTCGGCACGCTTGTTCCTGATTGTTGGTTGTTGATAATACCATGTAGCTTTCCCTGCACGCAATGCAGCAGGTTGCATTCGTCAATCTATCTTGGAGATATATGTGATGTGAAATTACTTTTGTCATTCAGGTTGTGGTAACTGAAATGACCAAGGTGACCTATTTGTCACTGATCACAGATCCATAAACAAGCTCTGTGAACATTCAATAAATTCAGGCACTGGCTTCGCAGTGCATTATTCTTCTGCTGAGAGTTTTTTTTCTTCTTTTACTGTCAAAAGCAATGAGAGTAAAAAGACCAAAGGCTTTACAAAAAGATTTCACATCTATTATGAACATTGGAAACATCCAACAAAAACAAAAACTTGCTTTGTGCGATGTGAAGTATTAGATGAATATTTTATAGTTTTTTCCACACCTGTGTGTGATGTTAATGAACTTTCAGACTGAGCCTATGCTGCTCGCTTGCTAAGTTGACAGGTCTGTCTTCCCACCTGTTATGAATATTTATAATATGCTAGTGGACAAAGGTTAAAGAGGCATATTTAGATTTCGGCTCTCGGGCCCTCATGAAACGTTGCTGTCCATGGTGCTGAACTGGCGGTGGTGGATCCTCTCTCCATGTTTCATTTCTCTTCCTCTTATCCTTTTGTCCCTCTTGGTTTGGTCCTGGAGCAGTTAACGTCATCAGCTACTCAGGATGGTTGAAGAGCCACAGGAGAAAAAAAAAGTGTGATTACTATTGTAAGTGATTGAATGGCTTGTTCAGCCGCAGCATGACCCCTCACCTTTCCGGCTCTAAAACGGAGAAGGAATTAGATTGGAGAGAAAAGGAAAATATGAAAGCCTCATTGACCTCAACCTCCAAAATAAAGGTTACAAAATGTCTTATGTAAAAGTCTGAAAATGCTGTCTAAGATTAAATGCACTGCTGCCCCAAGTGCTGCCTTACTTGACCTGTGTTCTTTCTCTTTCTGCTGTTCTCTTTATAACCATGTCTCAAACTAAACGGAAAGCCTCCAGGAGAATGAGTGCCATAAGTATGGCTGTGCATGGCAAAACAATTGCAGCCTGTCCACTGCATAATAGACGGGTTGAAGTGTAAGCACTGTGCGCCATCCCTGAAATCAATGGTCCACTGCTTGGTGGCTCGCTAACTCCCCTCCAAACACACCCAGGCGGGTGCCATAAAGGATGTTTATTAGTCTGACAAGTTGACACTGCAGCTCCTTGTCATGCTCTGATAATAGGGGCCAGGCGCAGACCAACGGAAGCCTTGCTTCAGCTGGTTAGGAGACAGACAACTGCTTCAGGGGTTCAGATAAGAAAAGAGAGGAAATAAGAGAAGAGAAGAAAAGGAAGAGGGACGGGTGTTGTATTAGTGCAGCTTGTGCCTGTTTTATGCAGGCGAGCAAGGTAGAGCCAGGAGTAGCTGGCTTTTTCATTTGTAGGCACACTGGCTCCCTGCATGCAACAAAATATTTTACTGGCTCCCCTAATTGGGCAAATTCTAATAATAATAATACAGAGATTATTTTCATGTGTCACGTGACCTGCAACTCCAACTTTGGCCGCTACAACATAATGGCCTCACAACCCAGAGCTGTTCTTTTAAAGACTTTAAATGTCATTCTTCCTGTTCTTACAGTGATGTTTCTGCACACAGTAAAAACTAAAATTGCTGTGGTAAGCTTTCCCAGCATATTTGGTGCACTGGATACACAATAAAATGTATCTAAGACATTTAGGACATACTTTCTCTTCTCTTCTCTTCTCTTCTCTTCTCTTCTCTTCTCTTCTCTTCTCCTGTAATGAGCGGCTGTAGATTCACTGTGAGCCCAGAACAGATGCAAGCTATAAATCAGCTAATCAATGGCACCAAAGTTAGTCCCTGAACAATATTGTAGGAAAACGGCTTGAATGAGCCTCATTGATTCAGCTTCACAAATCGTTATTTCTCCAAGAAAGACTGACCTTGAAAGACAGCAAGGTCGTCATTGTTGTGTTGTGTGTGTGTGTGTGTGTGTGTCACTTCACACACTAAGAAACTTAAAAGTGCCCCAGTGCGAATGAAACCATGAAAGAAGTTTTGTTCACTGATTTCTGTTGCATATTTTATATTAAGGAAACCTCTACTCATGACCTTCATATTTATGTTTTTTACTCAGGAAATCAGGTCAGAGCAAGAAGATAAGGAGGTAGCATGATGTGGCTTTTTTCTTGCCAACTCATCATAAAATAGTGCTACACACCTTCATTTTTCCAAGGGTCAGTCTTTTTGAGTCAGCGCTGCAGAGGGAAGTTCCCAGCACCATTATGCCATCAGGGACAAGAGGACGGAGAGGGAGAGAGAGAGAGAGAGAGAGAGAGAGAGAGAGAAAGCGTTACAAAAGAAGCTATTTTAATTAAAGCTGGCAGATTTACTCGCCTAGCTGGGTTTAAAGCATAGGCAGCCCGGGCCGATGGGGGCCAAAGTGGCGCTCGTAAAAATGACTGATGTCAGGGAAGGGGTGGAATAGAGCCCCCCCAAGGGACGGGTGGGGGAATTAAGGTGGGCAGTCGGAGGCTGTTCTGTAATGAGGACAAATAGCTGAGAAGTTTGTCGTCTGACAGAAGGTCTGGAGCTGGCCAGGGAAATATGCACAGTGTAATATTTTCAGCTCTTGTGACATTTCGGCTGCACTATGTGAGGGAAGGAGAGGGGATGAGTTAACAACCAGCAAGATGAAAAAATGAAAATAGAAACAGCTGAAATACTATGCAAAAATCTAATGCAAATGCCTTTAATTGCAAACTTCTGTTTCTCCTGTTAGGTGGTTGATCTGCAACAGCTTCCCGCTGTATTAGACAATAAGCTGTAACATATTGCCGTATGGGGTGCATTCCTTACCCTCGCACAATCAATGTCAGGCTTATTTCTGACAAAGAAAGTAATAAGATACTCATTACTTGCTCTTTGATTCAAAAGTTGTATCATTTACAATCAGTTCCCTTTCAAAATTGGCAATTACATCCCCATCCCCGTGCACGTCGGTATGAATGATCAGGGCAGCAGCACTTATGAATCCATCCACTAGAGAAAGTAAACTTCTGTAACATTTCTCATTTGAACTAGTCCACAGAGAGCTCATGTCTTCCCTGAGAGGATGATGACTACTTATGATAAAATGAACTGAACATCCCTTTTACATAATTAAATGCAAATTGGATATTTTGATGATTCCAAATGTGTATGTCACAAAAAAGCGTTGAATGAAGATTTTGTGCATATTTTATAGTACTTTTACAAATCTTACCCCAATCAGTCTTTGTCTGTTTTTTGTTTTTTGAGCTCTTACGTCTTTGTAAAAACCAATCCACCTTTTAATTTTCTCATAATTACATTGTATAAAATTTTAGAAGAGAGGGATCAGAACTTTTTCCGTTCATATTTTTCCCTTCTGTAGCGACAAGCACAGGCGATGTGTGACTTGAACTGTGTGTTTGTGTGGGCGTGCACAGCTATCATACTTTGCAGAAATTTTGGCAGCCATCAAACATACTGAGTACATGTGTAAAGTGTGGCACATGCAGCAGCTGCTGTCTACTTCCAGTGCCAGTTTTTAATGGTGGTGAGGAGCCAAAGGAAGGCGATCGTATGATTCTGGGTGCATGCAGGGCACCGTGTTGTTCTGTTTTCAGGGATTTGGATGGTGTGAAAATCGTCCATCACTAACCATCTTCTCTTCTTTTTATCTTTTAATTTTTGTCTTTGTCTCACCTCCCACACTCTTGTGCTTCTCTTATCTCCCTCTCTAGTTCTGTCACTCTCTCATCCAAGCTGTTGGATGTCCCCAGGAATGAATGAGTGATAAACTGAAAGCTGTGAAAATAATAATCCCCCCCACCACCACCACCACCACCGCCACCACCGCCACCACCGCCACCACCGCCACCACACACACACACACACACACACACGCACACACACACACACACACAGCATCACTCTCTCACCAAAGGTACTGTCTGCTGCGACAGCAGATGCGACTGGATGCATGTCAGCACTGTCACATATTCCCTCTCTCTTTCTGTGTGTGATGGAATTCATAATTTATAATCACCATCTGTAAATTCCCCTATTTATGTCTTTGTCACCCTGAGTCATTTTAGAGGCTCTTTTTTGTCTTTTGTAACCAAACTGAACAAACAAAAAAAAACGGGACATTCACGAACAGATTTGCTGGGCACGGTGCCATCATGAATGCGGCACAACAATGGATAGTACTTGTAGCCTGATAGTACTGATAAATGGATTAATGGCACTGATAAATTCTAAGGATAAAAAAAGTACATTAAATGGATATTTCTTATACTGTAGATATTACAAATGCAAGAACAGATACACGCGGGCTCCATATAACTTGGACTTTTAGCTGTATAGAGTTCTTTTATTCCATTAGAAAGAAATTAGATCTACGTCATGACAATTTATCTCCCTTGCGTCACATTGATTCTGTGGTTTCAGCCCACTGATTGAGTTTGCCTTGGTTGTTTTCCATTTTCTCATTTTCGGCAGAGTAAACTGGTTGACTTTGTCAACTTTTAAAATGTGAGCTGTCACTCAATGGGACACCTTAGTGTAGCAAGAACTTTAAAAAACTATGTTTTTCCTAAATAAGCCCAGTCTCTCTCCTCAACCTTGGCTTTTTTCCTGCTTCTTTTTCTTTCTTTCTTTCTTTCTTTCTTTCTTGTTCGCCTACCCATCTTCTGGTGAGATTATACTGCTGAGGAAATCAGAAGCGCTCAATATGGAGCTCCTCCTGTGCTGCCTTGATTTTCTTTGTATTCTTATTGAAGCTTATATTAACTGTAACATACCTGAATAATTTCTTTAAAAAAACAGTGAATGTTGGTGCAGCATTAAGATAAAATACATTCCATCTTGCTGACCTAGATCTGAATTATTTGTTTATTCCTGCCTTAATGTACAATCAGACTTTCCAAAGCACCACAGAGTCTATCTCTCTCTCTCTCTCTGTCCTTATGAATATTCATTTTAGTTGCAGCTTGTTTATTTGTGTGTGTTTGTTTCTATAGCTGTGTTTTTACAGGGGAATAACAAATGTTCTGACCTTGTAAATATAGTGAGGCAAAGCCATAAATAAACTCGAGTAATATCATCACACTTAACGTGACATGCTTAATAAGGGGCACTGTGAATCTTAGTATGGAGCTTTGCGGCATGGCCCCAGGATAAGTTAGAACCATTCACATGGATTGATAATAGCTACACCTGTTCTTCTATACATGCCTACACAGAGTATGCGACACGTGTTTTAAACCTATGTTTAGTACACACTTGAACTCGACCAAACACTGATTGTAAGCCTGAGTAGTGGAACAATGTGGCAGGCTAATTAGGATGATTAGAGGAGCTCATAGAACGAGAGCCTTTTGCAACAGGAAAGGTCATCTTCTGTAACGCTAGCTTACACACACACATACACGCTTGCCTTCACTGCCTCTGTTAAGAATCTGTATAAAGTGCTGGCTAATGTCTTAAGCGTAACATAAGAGTCAGATTTAGTGTACCTTCAAAACCATTATAAATGCTAATTAATACATGTTTGTGTACAGTATGTGCTTGCAATGTTGTGATACGGAGCAGTGCTAGATTAGAGTGAGAAAGCAGCAAAGAGAGTTTTGCGTCAGTGAAATCCGTTTAAAATGGATCAGCTTGTTATTTAACATCTTTATTATGTTACAGGATGTCTTGATAGAAAAAAGTCAGATCATTGGAACAGACGTTAGTGACATGACTTTAAACTTTAAATAAAATACACATCTTCATAAAACTTCACCAGAAGTTTAATTCCAGTCACAGGGGTTTAATATTGACATTGACATACATTTTTCCTGCCACTATCAGTATGTTGAAGATTGTAGCCTCGTCGTCTTTGCCATGTAAAGGAAAATATATACTTTTTTTTTTTTTTATTTGGATGGTGGTGAGGCTTTGGGTTAGCCAGTGAGGGAGCAATTATACAACACACTTACACTTTCCCTGATATTTTTTGTTTTCCAATTTTTAATCTTCGTGTGTTTTGGGCAGAAAATGTAGTGTGATTTAATCATTTAGTGTCCCTGTTCTCCCTTCAGGTTTATGTGGTGAATTTAAAAAATACCAAAGCAGAAACAAAAGACTCGGCATGTTTAAAACATCTACAACCTCTCTCCTTTCTGTTTATAGCTGCAACCCAGAAGACCAACGCTAAAAAGGATCAACTCAGGTGCTCTCGGGGTGAGTGGGATTTTCAGATGCATGTTACAGCGTACCTTTGGGCACGTCTGAAGTTTGTGTGTTTGTGTGTGTGTGTGTGTGTGTGTGTGTGTGTGCGCATAATGTTTGCTCCTTCCCTCAATAAAACGCACTCTCCCTTTCTTTATGTATGAGAGTGTACGCAGCCAAGAGTGCAAAAATATATTCACATTGCAATGAAAAGCGACTCAGCATGACACCTGAAATGTCCAAAAGACGTGAAACAAACAGTCATTCTGTTTACTTTTCAATATGCATATTAATGATCCTCTGATTGAGGCTGCTGAATACCTTCTTTCTGTTCAAAACCTTTTACATTATCACAGCTTGTTTTTTCTGTTTGAGGCTCAGCTAGATATTTTTTTGATAAGAAAAGACCCATTTGCTATCCATCTGTGTCCCTGGATACCGCCTTTAGCCACATTAGCACTGGAGCACATACTTTAGGAGCTGTTCCAGTCACTGTGTGCTACATATCTCAGTAATGTAGTGACACCATAGCTCTGCTTGCAGTAGGTTTACTGTGCATCTGACTCCAATGAGCTAATGTATTAACGTTTCACTTCTGCAGCGGTATAAAAATCATCTGTGTTTAATTTGTGTGTTTCAATATTCAACTGATTCTTTTTAGTCAATAATTAGCCTTTTATAGTCTCTGTACAGTATGTTCTGCATCCTGACTTGCTCATCAGCTGATTTTGGTCCAAGTAACACCAAGAATAATATCTGACACACACATTTTTTTTCTGCTCCTCAAACAGAAACTAAATTTACAGCCCGCTGCAGAGATGGCCCGGGGCAGACAAGCCTTCTCAGAGTTGTCAGGAATTAGCAAACCAAGTAAAAACTGAGGGCTTTACATGGCTTGATTTGCCTCACAGCATAGTTTTCATTTCATTTGATTTAAGTGTCTATCTGTGTGTGTCTCTGTACTATCTACTGTACAGCAATTCACTCAGAGGGATAAGTGGATAGATTTGTAGATAGGACGGTATGCACATTGTTTGTAGTTACGTAAGGTTGGTAGATTAGAAAATAAAGGATATATTTATATAAAAAATGCCATTTTTGCCTTATTCAAGACATTTTTAGAGGTAGAAACCTTTCCACTCAGCATGTCAAACAGAGCACTTATCCAACATCCACCTACGTCACAATGATAATGGAAACTGCCTGATTCGGGTCTAAAAAGAGAACAAAATGTTCAAAAACAAAATGACTAATTGTTCAGACAAAGACATCAAATTATTCATAGCGTGTTTTCAACCTTTGAATTAATTTGGATGCAAAAATGTAAGAGGAGATATTTAAAGGACCAATGTGTAGGATTTAGTGTCAACTGGCAGTACAGTTGTAGTTGTTTTACCGTCTCCTTAGCTAGAAGGAGAAACTGTGATGGCTATGAAACGTGTGGAAAACACAAAACTGGTTATGTCTGATGTGGGCTATTGTAGAAACATGGTGGTTCAACATCGTGGACTGTGTGGAAGAGGACCCACAGTACCTGTTGTATAGTTACCTCATTATCTGAGGTTACAGAAACAGAACAATTCTTATTTTCAGGTGATTATACACAAATGAAAATATAGTTATGCACATTCATTTCCACTTCTGCTATATTCTGTAAATAGAGTGCTCTAAATCTTACACTCTGGACCTTTAAGTAAAGATTTAGAAGTGGCAGAACAAAAACACTGGGCAGGTTTACGGATCATCTTCTAAAGGTCATCCAGAAGCCTTGAAGCTTTGACAAGAATGCATTAGTTTTTTTGAAACGTTTAAAATAAGGTCCGTAGAGGATTTCAGGCTGCACTCAGGGATCACAGACATTTTAATAATAATGGCAATTATTGAATGGCAATTGTGTAATCATGTCTCTTCAGGTAACAGTTGTACTTATGGACACAGTAGTGTCACTTGGAGCAGTATTTTGATTTTAACAGTAATAAAAAGGTTTGTTTTCTTTCTTCGCAAGGGAGACAGCATAGTGTTTCTTAAATCCTCACTCACACTCATGTTTTTTTCATTCATTTTTCAACATGTATTACAAATTCATGTATCCTTAACTACAAATATCACTGTTGTATTAAACTGGATGGAGAAGGCATTAGTTTTGAACTCACAGTGGTAGGCAGAGGGAAGGAAGGAGGAGGCGCTGTATGTTTGCCTTTCTAATTAGTTCTCATAGGAGCCTGGCCATTGATTGTTGCAAATGCCCATTGATTTTTAGCGGGGCCCTACATATTTGACGTTTTTGCTAAATGCCACGGGACGGATGACGTCTGAGTGTGATGTTCGTGACATCAGTATATCATTTTGTGTTTAAGGGTGCATTTGAAGTGTGTTTCTGCATATTTATGTGTGCATGTGTTAAATGAGAATGGCTCCGGGTAGCTGACGAATAGGAAAGTTGGTGCATTCTTTTGGCTCAGGCAGCCTAATCGAGAAACATTGATCTGGCCAGGGGCAACAGTGTGCTTACTTGCACATCGAAATAGCCAAAAGCTATTGGCAAACTGTTTGTTCTCATTGGATAAAATCACAAGACTTCCCTCCCTGTGGTCTAAACAGATCACTATGTCAGAAGGTCAGAATGAGTGCCACAATTAATCTGCTCTTTCCCTCAATATTTTTGGTAACAAAATGTTAGGTGATGCCGCAGTTCAATACAGACCCTAATTATTTTTCCATGAATTATGCCTACATTGCATATGTTGAGATGACAATATGTCAAGTAAGTGCAAAAGACTGAGTAAGCATAAACAATTTGCTTGTTTAGCCCAACATGAAGAGCCAGTGGAATTCATTTTATGAAGGGTTTGGAAAGAAAGTCAAAAAATATAATAAGAAGGAAAGTTTACACAAATGTTACTGTGTCATGGTTAATACTTACTAATCACTGAAATTATGTGCTTTAACTTTTTTTTGTCAAATTTGAGCTGCTTATGAAGTGTGAGCCACGACATCTTCTTTATGAGTGTGTTCAAAAACAGTCCTGATTTCACCATGTCTTAAAACTACAAAAATTTGAACTTTTCTCAACAAAAGACTGTGTTCTCCCTAAAAAAAACCCTAAAGTAGATGCTTTATGTGAATCATCTAGGCACATCCTGTATTACTTAAATGTGCAGTATGTAATTTCAGCCACTAGGGATCTCTCACATCAAAATAGTAACAGCAGATGTAGTGTGGGATTATGGGAGCTGTTGTCTTCATTGTTAAACAACCAACATGGAACAGAAATCATGTTCATGGACGAGGTCATAAATAAAAGTTTTATTCATGTTACGTTGAGCCACGTTCACCAACTTTCTTGGTCACTCTCTGACATATCCCCCTGGACATAACTCACTTGTTTAAATTATATTAAGGCTTAAGTTATGCATAAGTTAGTTATGCAACGGCGTAGCTGCTTTGATTGACACCTAAGCATCATTCAGCCCTGCTTAGCTCCACCCACACTCCACATCTTTGCTGAGTTTTTAGATTAACCGGGAGGTGGCAGAAGCAGGACTGTCAAGATGGCGTCGGCCAGAGCTACCACACTCTGAGCAATGGGTGACATCACAGATACGACTTCCGTGCTTTATACTGTCTATGCCGGTGACCAAATGAAACACACCTTGAATACAATTTCAGATTTCTCTGAGTTTGACTGTTGTTGGAAACATTGGTGGGAATACCAATACACAATTCAACCAAATATAAAACATAGGTTAAGCTGTTTTTAGACATTTTAGTGCAGACATGTTAAATATTAAACCTTTAAATATCACAATAGTGTTGACATTTTGAAAAAAAGTGAGTTAATTTGAACGGGCAACCAGCTGCTCTCTCTCGAACTTTGAACACCCGTGTATGACGTGGCATTTCTCACAACAATTAGCAGGGTCCTGATAGTGTGAATCACAAACAGTGTTTGATGTGTTTCGACCCCGAGAGCTCCATCAGACTATGTTGCAAGCCAGCTTGGCAGTATCCAGGATGTTGGTTCCAGTCACTTGATTTTCCACATTAAGTTTGAGATGTGACAGGTATTTCCACTGCGATTCACAACAGGCTCACTGCTACTGGGATCTCACAGCACATGTTAGCCTGCACTAACTGTGTGGTGGGTAAAAAACTCATAGGTGTCAATCCTTGGTCATTTTATATAGTGATGCTTTAAATGTGCTAATTCCCTGTGGATAAACTAAATGTCTTCAAGTCTTCTAGTAAAAAGAAATATGATGGTGACAAAAATGATTCTGTCTTGTGTGAATGAACTCCTCTCCTGAATGTTGCTGCTTCTTACCTGCTTTACTGTGGTCTTTGGATTTGTTGTCTCAGCAAATGGCCTGCGTTAATGGGACTTTGCCTGTCATTGTTCCCAACTCTGGTTCCTGTGAGGGGATTGAATAATGCAACACTCTGCCCTTAACTTCCATTTGAATACTATATATCTGTCTGGTCAGCAGAGAGAGAAAGTGACAAAGACGGAGTGACTTAGTCAGAGACAGAAGTATAGAAAGGCAAAGGGACAAAAAGTGAAAAGTGGGCAAGAAGAGAGAAAAGTTAGCGAGAAAACGACAGGACAAAGAAAGAAAGGGACAATTGACAGAGAGAAAGATGGATGGAAAGACTGATTGTAAGAGAAAGGGCCACACAGTGCAGCATCTATATTAGGCTTCCGAAGGATATCTAATGTGATTTGCTTGGGTAATGAGACAGGCAGCCATTTGTAATTTTCAGTGTTAGTTCACTGCTCATGGTGCTTTTTTTCTGCGCTGTGAACCTAGATCCCCATCTTGACTACTGATAGTTTGAAGATGCTTATTTTTAGTTATTTGGAACGTATGTAGACAGACAGTGATGAATGGGGATGGTCTTCTATTGTGGCAGCAACAACAGTAGCAGCATTGGCAATAATGCTGTCACTACATCACATTGAGAAAGCTTAAAGTTTAGATTTGCGATTTGCTGAATTTACTTGAGGAGAGGAGGGAAGATAGGTCACATGTTACACCAGCCTCACCAACCCTTGTGCAAATTCAAGCGAAACAATTTTCTTTCTAATTTAAAGACTTTTGATTTATTACAAACCCTGTCTTGCCACTGTTAAAGCACTGTGTGTGGAGGAGCCTTCCAGTGGCTGCAGCTCTGGAGGAGTGACCCTGAGCAGCAGCAGGCCAGGCATGAGACAGCCGGAGAGGACGGTGTGTTTACCGGAGAAAATACAGCTCACAACCTGCTGTATCAGCATTGCTGCAGCCATTTGTTTTATGAACCAGCCCGCAAGAAAAACACAAAACACAATCAGAGCTAATACAGCCGTTCAGAAGCTCAATTCAGAATTAAGGTTTGCCATTTCTCAACACTCTGAGCAGTAAATTCATGAAGCTGCTGTAGTATTGAAGAAATGAACTAATATATTAATGAACTTAAATATGAAGGAAATAGGAGGAAAATTAAATGCAATCAAACTTGTGAAATAAGAAATGACATACTAGAAATAGAAATATACCTCCTTCCCCAGTTATACTGTCATCGTGTGGGAAACAATGTATATTTATGAACCAAGCGTAGGCTGCTATGGTTTAAGTTGTCTCTAAGAGAGAGAGAATATAGATTATGTTGCACATGTTGCCTGCAAATAAATAAACCATTGTCAATTCATGATACTGTATAATTTCTTAAATATATTAATACTTGATAAGTTGTTAAGAATAGTTAAATAAGTAACGCTACATAATTAGAAGGCTTGATCCTGTGATTGGTGATCCGTATCAGACTATACTGCTTGCTGCAATTGGGCAATTGGTGATCGGCCAAAAAAAAATCCCAATCAGAGCACCCTTAAATAAAAGGAAATGCTAATTAAGGAAGTCGCAAAATGTTGATACTAAGAAAATCTGCCAGATTTTTACAGACAATATGTTTTATTGGTTTTCTCTCCAATATACAGTATGTAGCAATGTTTTTATGGTTATGTTTTGACACTCTCATCACTAACCGCACCTACGACACAGGGGTGCACTAATTTGTTATTAGTTATGAATACAGAGCCTTTTATTGCCAAATATTTCATTTTGCTTAAATTGTCAGGTTGACAGTAAAGCATGGTGGTTATTTGGAGAGAGAGAGTTGGCAGTGTGGTCAGTGGGACACAAGATAGATTGGGGTCACTGCAGTGTATTGACAATATTGAGGTGACCAGCGGATAATTGAAAGTTCAGTAGAGCGCATTTTGACCCCTGAGCTTTCTATATTTGTCTCCTGGTTTTTTGCGCTTAACTTACTGGACGTTAAGTGCAAAAAAAAGGAAATGTTCTAGGCTATATTAAATGAATCTGTACTGGCCAACATCAGTTTTAATCCATGTTGACATCAGATATATTTTTATTTGTGTGTCTGCATTTGGTTGCTAAATGCAATGCGCGTCACACAGAGATAGCCAGAACTTTACTGTACATCCTGTAACTGCATTGGCACTGGTCTGCCTTAGCTATTTTCTTCAGTTTTTGCAAAATAGATTTGAAAAGTCATAACTCAAAAAGTGTTTCTCACTTGAGCAGTCTGAAGAGAACATAATATGATTTAAGCTTCCTTCTGGAGGGCAGAACAACAATGCAGCTCTAGCAGAATCACTTCAACTATAAATCTAGTTAAAAGTGGAGACCCTACTGTAACTCCCATGCTGTAGTCTACTTTTACTTTCCATTATACCTTAGTTAAAGAGCTCTCTCACGTCCCTTTGAGAATAGGTACTGTATTTCATCAGCTCTAATTTCACAGCTACTTTCACACTCTTTAATTCCTCCTTCTCCGTTTCAAACTACTGACATAAAGATCTTTCTCTCCGTTAAGCAGCGTCAGTTGAGATCTCTCTTTTTGCATTAACCTCCACTTTTTTTTCTGCCTTTCTTCTCTCGCTCACTCACTCCCTTTTTTTTTTTTTTTCTCAAAGAAGACTAAGTCGAATGGCCCAATAGCGTTTAATTGCTGTGGTTTTTATGTGGTCTGCTGAGAAGTAATAGCCACTCAGCACTTCTGTCCACAAGATAGATGCTGCCGATGCTTGTCTGGGAGTTGGTTGCAGCGTGGGAGCGCACCCAGTGGCTCAAGGAAGTGCAGGTGAAGTAATAAAAGAAAATGGTTCGCTGGGGGGAAAAAAAATCTCACAATGGATTTCATTTCCTTATTGGAAACAAGTCACTCGGGGTCACGCACACAAGCACTGACACACACACACACACTGATACACAAATACACAACCACATAGACACGCAGCTAAACTCAGCAACACACACACTCACAACAAGGGGTCAGAGAGGAGCAGCAACTTGTTAGCAGCAGCCATTTGCTGTGACCAGTCCAATAATGCAATTTGCTCTTGCTGTTGGACAGGCCACCATATGGAAGCAGTCACAGGGTGTCTCAGACCGAATCAAAAATGGAAACAGCAGGAAATCAAAAAGATTGCTTCGATCCCTCCTGTATTCGGTGTCACAGACTGGGCACAAACCTATTATTTCTTGGCCCCAAACATTAAAATAACACATCTTTCGCTGCAGGAACTGTATTGTGTGAATACTTGCTGATTTAAAAAAAATCTAAAATAGGTTTTTGGCTTCTGTGGAATAATTTGCTGCTTTAGCAACCTGGTAATGTTTGCAGGATTTAAGATACAGTTTTTGTATTCACAAGGCATTTGTTTGGATTTTTAGTCACTTAGTTACATCAAGATTAACTTGTCCTCAGTGACAACAATAAATATCATATCAGTGCATCTTTAGCCTGACATGCAGGAAATGTCAGTGTGTCAGTTCATTAAGAAATATACAGCATCTTCAATAACTTTGACATTGTAATTAAATCAAAATAAAATAAAATATTACAGACGTTTGAGAAACAGGAATGAGGGAAATAAGTGGGAGACGGTGCAACAGTTCTCACAATATACAGTGTGGTAGTTTCTCTGTGCAGCGCCACATAACGAGATTTCTATTATGAAATAAACAACACTAATAAAATTGAGTTGAAGAGCAACAGAATGTAATCATATAACATTACACAGACATACTTTCGATTATCACTGCTAATGTTATCTTCTCAACTATAACTTTTAATGTTCAGTTCACAGAGCGAATATGCAACTTTATTTTAGGTTAGGAGTTAAGAGTTGTTGAATGAAGTTGTCTTTTAGTGCACACAGAGCCGCTGCATTTATATTACACTCCTGAGAACTCCACAGAGAAGAACTACAACTGATTTTTTTATCAACTCGGATGTGTTGAATAGACCTGTGATGAACTGGTGACTTTGGGATCGGCTCCAGCCCCCCACCACCCTGATAAGGCTAAGCGGTTACAGAAACTGAATGGTTGGATGGATGATTTGTTGTATAGAGTTGCAGATGCTGTACATGGCAACAGTACATGGCTTGAACAAAACTTTAGCTATGTTACATACAGAAAACATCCGACATCCTCGGAGAAAATTAAGTATGGATCACAGTAAGTTATGTGATTACCTTGGAACTGAACCATGTCAGAAGTTCACTGAAGAGTTTAATTGCTATCCATGTGATTGGATTTTGTTAGTCCCACCACATGATAGAAATTCAGAATCTTGAGTCCATGAAAAAGCAATTACCTGCTTTACTGCTTAACTGTTAAGAGGCTCTCATTATCTAGTTAAAACCATTCACAATTTTAATTCAAGGGAAGCTTTAATTTGATTTATTTACTGTCACACTGTGTGCAGTTTACTCATCTTCTCTTGATAAGAGGCGTTGAAAGACAGGCTTGGCGTTTTTGACAGTTGTGATAGTCTGTAATTATTTCGGGTTCTGTTTTACCCCATTTTCTATTCATGGTTGCTCAGTTAATATGATATTTAAAAGACTGACTGAGACTTGCACTGTTGTGATACAGTAGCCCCTTATACTAAAATCAAAATAGAAAATTATAATGAATATGAATGGCATGTTTGTTATGCAAAATGTGAAGTTAGGCGTTTACCAAAGACAAAATTAACTGTTGTAGGACATGTTGTCTGTAACATCCACACCCTGACTGAAGGTTAAAAAATTAACTTAAGCTATTTAATTATTGTTTCTAATTAAGATGCCCAGTACAGTGTTAATGCATCACCAGTCACCACTGTCATCATCATTTGTGAGGTACAAGAAAACTCATTACACTTACACACTTACAAACTTTTCTTTACTCATGATAAAGAGTTTTACTTTTAAAGTTGACAAAGTTAAAGTTGATAATATTAGGATATGAGGATTCACACAGAAATGTATGAATGTACTTTAAAGTTTACTTTAAAGGCCTAATTATAGGCCTGTGTAACTGTGGGACTCCTGCAGGTCTCACTGGTCTTGACATAGATTCTTTTTTTTCCCCCTACAGCACCACTTACATATGGGACTTCACTGCAGGCATGAGCAATGAAATTAAATGAATCACAGTAATGATATAAATACTGCAGTGTAATGTGTTTTTATTGTTTCTAAAATGCCTACAATAGCAAGTCAGGCCATCACTCTTGCTTATTACACCTTCACACGTACAACATGGTGTACTGAATGGCTTCGCTAAAAATGATGAACGTGCAGGGAGCAAGGTGAGGCGGTTTTAGGACCAGGTTAAGCAGTGTTCATTAGGAACAGCAGCTTCAGGACAAGTAGAACAAAACATGGGCAAGCAGAAAGAAAGCTACTCATGAATGTTTTAATTGTTTGATTTTTCTGCAGTGGGGAGAACTTTCTTTTGTTTCACGCCTTGAGTCCACTGGGCACGGCTATGACGCTGTTTTGGTCCGTTCTCCATACGGCTTCATGTCCCACCAGGAGCGTTTAAGAAGTGAGCAGTTGTAAATTTTTAACTTGCTCAGATTTGGTAATTTTCCCTTGATTTATGTGCTTCTACCCTGGGTAAGTAGGCTATGTAGTTAAACTGTTTCTATTTTGTCTGTCTTTACAGTTGGGAGTCTGAACAGGGTTTATTTTCAAAATTGACTGGATGATTTTGTCTTTTATTTGTCTGACTTCCAATCAGTTTGATTGACTCTCTGCTTGATGGTTATGAAACAGGCTGTGATGCATCTGGAATTACATTGTGTAGAATGGCTCAGATCAGCAGTCTGCACACTGATCTAGCTAGTACTGTAAGTAAACTTGTAGATTACACTGTAAAAAGGGCGCAATATAGTCTGTTTACTTTGCAATCGTCATAATGAAAGTTGAAATAATTGCTGCCGTAATAACTTTCCAGATTTGTAAAATCCTGTGTCAGTTATTACAAACAAATGTGTCGTGTTTTGGCATTGTAGAAGCCTTTAAACTCATGGCTCTCTCTCTGAAACAATAGGTACAGGTAAGAATCCAGGTGATTGCCAATGCACCAATGCAATGACCTGTATTTTTTGTAATGCAGGAATATTTTTGAACCCCTGCTTACTACACGTGAATGTCCACCCCCGTCAATTTTGGCACCATTAACATCATCAAGAATCTGTGGGTTATTTTCCCTGACTGAGGGGTTCTTCCTTTACCCTTCTAATTTATTTTCAATGATGCTATCAATAAAACTTTGTACTCCTAAACCTCCTGACTGACCGACCTGACTGAAAAATGCACTCAAACTCAAAGCAGTAGATTCATAAAAATCAAAAAGCAGGACTTAATGAAACCTCATGTTCACAACTTGCTTGCTGTAAAATTCACACTGCAGGTTGTTCCAATAGTAACAAGGCTATGGCCAAGGGAAACATTTAAGCATCCAAAGACCTCAGCTGGGGCTACTTATCTACTTAGTCTAGGTTACTGTAGTGATTTGTGGAAGAGGCATCCATTTGTCCTAGTTGAGCTGGCAGTGCGGTAGCTATCCTACATGGAAAACAGCCCCTGGTGAAAATGACTTTCCATTACTTGTGACCCCATCTGTAAATGACGTTCCCCGCTGATAGGATAATTCGCTGCCTTACGTATCAACCAGATTTTTTGTTACAAGATAATGAAGGCACATAGTGTGACCCCACAATGTAGAAATACCTCCCTAAAAATAGAATAATGTATTCATGTTTTTCTAGATGTTTGGATGATGGATGATATTCAGGGGAACCGTCTGCTTCCACGGTCTCCCTCTGAGGAACCTCAAATATAAGACAATGTCGTCTCGCAGTAGTATTCTTGTCATATTTGTCTTTTTTTGTTTGTATTTTCATATTTTCCTCTGGATCATGACACTTTATTTCTGTATAGTCAGCATCTTAGAAGATATATTGATCACATCATTAGAATGCAATGAATGGGAGAGCATGTTAAAATTGATTGCTGCAGGGATGCTTCTGAAAGAGATATGTTTCATTGCGCAACTCACAAATCAATAGTCTCAAAATAACAAATGATCTTGTATCAAGTTATGCGCTCATGGCTATCTGTCATAGTGTGTCAGTGTGCGTGTGTGTGCAGTGTGAGTACACTGTGGCTCGTTCATTTAGCAGAGAGCACTGAAGCAGAATTTAGTGTCATAACAAAGCAAAAGAATCAATGCAGAAGCACTCTTGATCTCTGTTCTCTGTAAAACAAATATCACTGGTGCAAGGTGACAGCGCAGAAATAGGCAACTCTGGAGAGTGAGTGAAGAGGGACCAGGATTAAAAAAATAATTAAATCGGAAGTCATTTTTCATCTGTTTTCTTTTTTTTTTTTTTTAACATTTGGGTTTTGAATCTGAGTTCATTGCTAAATCGTTAGGGTCAATTTCATGAGCAGAGATGTCTCTGTAAGTGGGCCAGGCTGCCTGACATCACGTCCTGAGAAGAGAAACATCTCAAGATAGTTGCAAGCTCATGAGTCACACTGTATGGGCTGTCACAGTGTGCTATTCTTTAGTGGCTCAACTCAAAATAGAGAAAATGTTGTCCTGAACATGGATGCTTTAAAACTATATTAGTGATGTTGTGGTCTACATCAGGCCTGGCACCATGAGGGGTCTTAAGGGAACTTAACCCACTCAGCTGCTGCCTCTGTTCAACATTTCTGTGTCTTAGCACATGTTGCTAATGGAGCTAATCTACTGCTTATAATCTGCACGAATACAGAAACCACTATGCCCTAGTACTTACAAAATAGCAACATTGTGGGTGTGAGATAAAGCCAATGCGGTCACCTACACCCCATCTCTTTGCCCATTTTTGGATTAGTGGGGAGCCAGTCAATGCAGGACTGCCAAGATTGTGACGACCAAAGCCACCACACTCATAAGATTCACTCCAAGACTACATTATAAACAAAGCATACTGAAATAGTGCTATGACCAATACTGAAGATGATATTGGAAAGAGCACAGACCCTTACCTCACATCACTTCTTACAGAAACTCTTATTGGCCTTCTGGCTGAAAATATTAATATGTTTTCAGGCAGACTGTTAAACGTATGAAAAGGTTCCTGGGAATCACTGAAACATGCAGAGTTAATTCACTGGTTTTGCTTGAATAACTGAGGTAATAGAAAAACTTTTATCAAAGCAGCCTCTTACTTTCCAAAGGCAGTTTGGCTCATCGGCAAGCAGAGCCATCTCCTGAGATTATTGGATTATTCTGTTTTTCAGAAGAAAAGGGCAGCATTCATATAGTTGAACATGCATCTGTCTTTCTATAGTTCCTTACAATCAATTCAGGGATTGGCTTCATGGCAATTTTAAGATATGTTAATTCCACAGTCAAAGCACGCTTGAAAACACAAAATATAAATCCCAACCTGCTAGTATGCAGACCACATGAGTTATATTAGGTGGTGAGATATAGTAAAACCTTTTTATTTGTAGATAATTACATAAAATATCAGCTCAGAGTTTAGTTTCTACTCAGATATCCTCCACCGTATAACATTGCTGTCTTAAATAAATATTTAAGCCAAAATTAATCATTTAGATATGAACAGTATTCTTTGGTGTCATTGGCACTGAATTTAACCAAAATTATTTCCAGGACTTATTGTGGAATTCAACATGAAGGACTTTTTTTAAATACAGTTTTAAACGTTTTTTTTTTAAATTTAATTTCTGTGCCTGGTGGGATGTTTGGTTCATTATTGTATAAATTCTCATCACGTCTTTTCAGAGCTCAAGGTGACATCTTCAGGTTTCTTGTTTTTGTCTGTTGTTGACATCTTAAAAGTCAAAGAAAAGCATCAAATTGTCACACTTGAGAAGCTGTAATCAAATGTTTGGCACTTATGCTGAAAGACTGACTCGAATAATTATCAAAATAGTAAGTAGTAGTATAATCTATAGGAGAAATTCTAGCCTTAAATCCCAAAAGGGCACACACATTTGATTTTGCATAGATAACTAGACTTGTGTGGTCTAACTGTCCCACAGTTATTTACAAATGCTTTGTTTGGATTTACTGTATGTATTCATGCATCATTAATCTATTTCAATTGGTTGCACTGATAATGAGATATGAGGTATGGATATGTATCTTTTCCTTTATAAACCCCAAACTGATGCTAGCAAGATGGAAAATGTATCTCTTTGTTTGTCCGTTGAATCAGTCAGCATCAGTATGGAGACTGGTAGTCTAAATGCAGCCATGTTTCATGGCAGAGTCACACCTGGCTCACCACAAATTGAATTTCAGCTTGCCTATGAATGCGTTGTAAATTTAATTTGAAATGTTCAGGTTGTATTTTTTTTTTCTGCAGTCCAGATATGATTGTAATCTCAATAACCCAAAAAGATTCAATCTTTTACACTTTCTTTACATCCTCTGAAGTAAATTAATACACCAGTCACAGCTGTAGCAGTCATTATTCATTTAATTCTTAATTGCCATTTTTAAAATACCTGTCTTTCAAATGTGATTAAGCAATGAATAATTACCAGTTAAGCATTTAATTTCTCAGTGTTGTAATATTGCACTGCCATTAGAATTATACACTGATGTTTTCTAATTTTGCTGAATTTGGAATATGATTAACCTTCCTGGGTCCTATTTACTAATTTCATGACAGCATTGCTGTGCATTTTACATTTGTACCTGCTCAACATGCAAACTGCATACATGGTTAAGCCTACATTTCCATAAATATGAGCAAATTTTAAAAGGTTTAAATGCCTTTAGTGAATCTTTTTTTATTTTTATTTGTTAGCACAGAGTCACTCATTTCTGATTTCACTAAGGTATATATAAGATATGTTTTACTATCTGTTGTGCCAGCAAGAACAGAACAGTTGCATGTTCATTAAACTACACTTTCCATTTCTCTTTCTGAGTTCACACTGGGTATAATTTTAAGGTTTGAAATGAATCAAATTATCATTAGCTAATAAAAGAATTGCCCTCTAAAATCTGCAGTCTCCAAAAGTGTGAGCCCAGCTGGCTGTTTTCCTTCACATATAAAGAAATGCTCAGGCTTGTTATATCCCTTAGGTCTGCATCACTTATCATGTTCCCACTGGAGTGAGATTCAATAGAAATTGATTGAGTGGTGCTCTGCACCTCTCTCTCACGCTCTCTTCACAATCCCAGTCATCCTCTAGGATATCCGCAGCCAGACCTGCAGCTCTAACCTCTCTGCACTGCTCTGACCAGGACTGTGCTGTCTTTATAGGCTGATAAATGTGTGTGAGTGCGTGCGTGTGCATGTGAGTGTGTGCACAAGGGAGATAGATGTAGAGAGAGAGGCTGACTGAGTGTGTGTGTGTGTGTGTAATATGCAGTATATATGGGTGAGAGGCTAAGATAGTGTGGTTTACTGTGCTACTGCAGCCAAAAGAGAGCAAAGTTACATTTTTTCTCTCTGCAGACTTTTTGTTCACCACTTTTTAAAAAGGTGAGAGTATGCATATCATTTTCTCAACCTAATTTTAACTGTACATTTTAATATAAGCCTTTTTTTTTTACATTTCTGTATTTTTTTTGCTTTCTAATATTACTGTGAGTTGAGTTTTTAACTGAAAATGTAAATGAATACACGTTCCCGTCACTAATGTTATGTGAATATTAGGAGTTTGGCACATTGAGATTATTGAGAACAGCTGATGGTGTTAATTCTCCAGTCAGGTGCCATTAAATCATTACAGAAGAAGACAGCGGAACAAGAGGATTTAATTAAGACTATCAGTCAAATATCAAAGAATGGAAAATGTGATGGAAATATATATTCCATCACATCATATATAGCCTTTCTTTCAGGTGAGGTCACTTGCATCATGGTTATAATTTGTATCATGGATAGAATTTATTTGCTTAGTCTGTTTGCATGTCGCATTCTGTCGCATACACCAACTTTTTCACTGGATCCAAGTCTCAAACCTTTTTTTTTTTTTTGCCTTATTTTGACTTTAGTCTTCATCTGTCTGTATTTCAATGTGCAAATTGAAAAGTTGCATATAACAGGTGGATGTTGAAAAAAGGAGAGATAAAAGTAATGTTTCATTTCATTACTACACATCCACTGACTTGCAACAATTGGAAAAAAGTGATTGATTGAATGTAACACTGTCAGGCGATAGTCTAGATGTAGCAATGATGATATTTCTGTATCCTGGGCACAGTAATTTGTTTGGTTGACAGAAGTGATACAGTCTATCTTTTAAAAGTGTCCTGTTGATATGTCTATGTTGATACTATGTTGATATGATATGTATGAAGTTAATATGTCAACAAAGAAGTCTCTATAATTTCTCATGAAAACAATCGTCACAGAAAACAAATATTGCTACAGATGCCAAGAACTTGTCTTCTGCTGCTTCTGTAGACCCTTTGGAGTCATTCTTTTCACAGTGGAACAATTAGCTTTGCGTTGATTTGTTTTCAAAAAGGAGATTCTAACAGTATTGTTCATACTATATACAATATGATTTAGGTTGTGAAATTGTGCACTTACACATGCACCTGTGCAAACCTACAGATTGCTTGTTATTCTCTATTTCATCTGCAAGGCGTGAAATCTTGATATATAGCACATTATTTCAAATGTCAATTCTTCTGCACGCCCCTTTAGATGATAGAGCTGTTCATCTAAAGCAGCTGGAGAAACACGACTTGCAGCTTTAAATCTAGACTCGTATTTCTAAACCTAATAGACCTGAGAATCCAAAAGCTACTAAATGTTAGGTCCTACATATTTTATGATGTCGTGGCTGTAAAGGTAAATGTGGCTTTTCATCTTAAGTATTTACCTTCTCTAAAGGTGTCTGTGTTAGTGTGACAACTTAAATAACTGGTATATTGACCTCTACCTGACACTCAGTGATATAAAAGCACTTCAGAGAGCAGAGACTTAAGAGGCTGGGAAGAAAGGAAAAGACCAAAAGAAAAGTCAGTGTTCACCCAGTGGCGTGGAGTCCTTTCAGTACTGTAAAATACCTTAGCTCTTTGTTACTGTGCACATTTAATGAGCTTCTGGCCTTTACGATTTTGGTGTTTAATTTCTTCGCAAATGAATATGTCTTGTTTGCAGCACTGCGGCTCAGAGAGATCATCTGCAGCTTCAATAAAATGTTTTCACTTTTGAAATTGTTACAAAACTATTACATGTAAATTATGAAGGCTGTTAACTCTTGGATTAAATGGATCTGCCATTATCTCAGCACCTGGATGCTTTATTTTATTGATCTCCTCTTCAAGGCTTTTACTTTGTAACCTGCAGTTCTATAAGATTGATTTGTAGGCTTTTAATTTGTGCTATGACATGCTGATTCATCACATAGCCCGCGGATCTGCACTATCAACTCCTCCACTCGGTCTGCATATTCTCTTGTTGACTTTCTCTCAGGCTGCCTGTCACCTTGTCTCCGTTTCTCTGCCTGTCTCTCCTTCTGTCTGTCTCTGTGGGATCGATTACTGTCATAATTAAAAGTCTAACATGAAGGCCCATTGATTCAGAGGGTCTATAACAGCTGCGACCTGTGGTCTGCTGTATGTCTGCCTGTGGTTTTATGTGTGTTTCTGTGTGTTCAGTTCAGCTACTGTCTTCTTGACTACTGTGTGTGTTTGTGTGTGTGCAAATCCTAATGATATGATTTTAGTTAAGCAATAGCCAATGTTTTATGTAAACATCCCTGCAGCAACATTCAGCATACTAACTCACATTTACTGAAGTTAACCTCGAGAAAATATTTGTATACAGAGAGTTGCACATACACATAGACACACACACACACACACACACACACACACACACAGACACACACAGACACACCTACATCATGGGGGGCATTTTATGCCAGCACACTATACTAAAACGCCTTAACCGCGTCGACTACACCTGTATAAAGACTGAAAAATATGCGTGCGTACAGGCACGCGTATTGCGAGTACACCAAATAATGAAGGGTGACGGGTGATCGCACGTGGCATGACACTCAAGAGTACTAAAGAAGTGTTGGCTTTTGTACTAAAGCCAACGCTTCTTTAGTTCTTTCAGACGCCTTAACGTGTGCACGTGTGACTGAAATAGCCTAAAACTGTCACATCAGTCTCTCTTGGTAATACATGGACTGCTTGAATTGTGAAGCAAAGCAGCTGTTAAAACTCAAAATTCGTCATCATAAAGTAAATAATTATTTGTACTTTGAGACGAGCATGCGCACAGGCGTCCGCTGCGTTCGCACGTGGCACGGCACGAATAACCCCTCGCTATTTGATTTCCACAAACACTACACAGTATGTGCCTGTACGCTCATGTAGCATTGTACTTAACAGTCACGCGTGGTCTTCATGTCACGTATTTGAGGCGTAGTTCACCCGTCACGCACCCGTCACAATGGACCCGTCTGTCCATTGAAAGTGAATGGAATTTACACGCGCACATTAGAGATTTGATGACGCGTTTTTAGTATAGTGTGCTGGCATAAAATGCCCCCCATACTACATATGCAAGCACACACACACACACACACACACACCAACACATACACAGACGATTAGATCATATGCTTGTACAAGTAATATTTGTGTGAGAAGAAATTAGACACAGTGGATCAAAATTTGTGGATCAAAACATTTAACAGTTGGTTATTATATTAAATACATTGCATTATTATCAATTAAGAAACTGGCAGATTAACTCAGCTTGATTCAGACTCTCGCCTGGTGTGACTAATTGAACATTTATCCCAGCATTGAGATTGGCTGCTCTTATTAAGTAATTGAGTACATACAATATGTAATGTGATTGATTGGTTAACGTCACTTTCTGAGCTGGATCACTCACACACTGTAGATCGTGATCTAATTCTACAATTATCTCATGGTCTAAACACATACCTCACTCACATCACGTGTATGATGCAGCACCTCTGCTTCTCTTGCATGAAGCATGTAAAGTGTTTTATAACGGCTGACAATGGAAGCACAGGTACAAATGCAATGTGTCATAGATAATTGAAATATTCCTGCAACTCCTTTTTCTGAACATCGCAACATTAGGACTAGTACAACATTTTTAAAGCCTTGCATCACTACAATTTTAATACACACAGGCGTTAAGTGACAGCAGTTGCACTTTTGTAAATGTAGTTGACTAAGAATTCCATTTCCTGCCCTGCAAAGATAACAAATATCTCATTTTTATTTGTCCTCAAAATGAGCTCATTGCACTAACAGGGTCACTAACAGTGTTGGTTTCATTATTTTTACTGACATGATTTCTAAACTAATCCTAACATTGGAAACAAATCTACATAAATTCAACTATTGACTAATTATCTCAGTAAAAGAGAAAAGTGTCCGTTTAACCTCATCACTGTTGCCATGAGTTATGAATGTTGTTTCCCTAAATTGAATTATCCTTTATCATGTAAATAATTATGCATGGAATAATTTGAAACATGACTCAGTTCAGTGAAAAGATGTCACGTTTGTACTCCACACAGTTTGTGACTTTTATCACGTTAAACAAACTTTTTTAATTTGTGCACAGTAATTAAATTAAATTAATTTTCTAAAAAAAATCATTGGTGTAGCCTCTTCATCTTGAATGTAACTTTGAGGTTATTTTGGTACATTTGGTATGAAAGGACACATGGATTATATTAGTATTATCTGTTTTTTCCAATGATACTTCAAGCTAAATTTATGCTTATATTGAGTTAAATATTTAAACCCAATATGTCCATTTTATGACTGCAAATAATTAATGACAATTGATAAATAAATCTTCAGTCAGTTGTATCAGTAAAAATAAGCAATTTTTACAACAACAACTTGGTTTTAAATGCATTGATAAAGGTTTGTCTCCACTCTTCTTTGTGTTTTTTTCACTGTCCACTAATGAATAGCAATTTAAAGTTTCCCCTGTTGCCCTTTGGCATCATTTCCTTGTCACTTTGTGCTGTGAGACACAAAATGAAATGAAAAGTTTTTCTGCTCAAAGGCTCCAGTAGGACCATGTAATGAAACCTGTTTGATGACACAGTAAACGACTTTTATTTTCTTGGGGGAAAAGACAGTCTAAAACCCATTTTTCATTGGTGTAAAGGGGGCAAAAGGCAGGTTTTGGTGTGGCAAGTGATGAATGGTTAGTGGGAGGGAATCCATCTGCTGCATCAACACAACGGAAATGGGATCGTCCACTGATAAAAAATTGCACAGAGAGACAAGCCTAATTCACACACAAGACCCCAACACACTGTAGAGTACAAAAGAGTGTGTGTGAGAGAGAGGGGGAGAAAGAAAGGATGTCTTTCAATCAGTCTTTCAATTCACTCCTCTCCCTATCTCCCTCTCTCTCTCTTTCTCTCTCTCACACACACACACACACATACACTCACTCACACACACACAATAGTATTCACTAGTGGCTGTGAGCCATCCCGACTAAATACCAACTATCTATCATCTGAGATATTTCATACTTTTTCAATTCAATAAGCCGATATGATTTATGTAGTAGCTCGAGCCGCTTTGGTATAGAATTATGTAGAGGTATAGGAATATAGACAATAATATACATTAAGTTATTTGTGTTTTTAGATTTAAATGTACAATAATATAAAATAAAAATCTCCAGACGGTTAGAAACCACGTTAAGTTTTTTATGAATATCCTTGAAGTTTTACGTTTGGGAGACTGAATTGCATTATATGCAATTACATTGTTTACTGTCGTATGCTAGCTTCCTGGAAAAGGGCAAGCTTTAACTTTACTTCCTGTTACTTCACTTGGATCCGTCACTTTTCAGAAATATGTATCTGCAGAGTTTGAAACAAATGTTTTCACTTTCATCTGCTAAAGACGGAAAGTTTCTTTGTGCTCACCTTAAATGTAAGTTTAAGATGTGTACACATAAGCAGCTCCTATAATCAAAAATGTGCCTAGATGTCAACTTTCAAGATACTGGATACCTTTTTTCATCATTTACTGCTGTTCTCTGTCTCCCTCCACCATATATAAAAGCAATGTTAGTCCAACAGTCGCCAATGCAAAAGAGCGATCTTGCAACATAACTATACGACTTTATTGTCCATCTGAGGTTGGATAGTGAACAATCAGCATTTGTCTGTGTAGGCTATGTGTTTTCACTGCACTGATGCAGAATCTTCCACGTCCACATTGCAAAGTGTCTTTGAATCGATACATTTACACCCATCTATTTCATTCAGGGAACAACGCTATTTATCAGAATGTCATTCATATACTAAATTGTTCTCCCTATTATACTGTACTGAAGAACTTAATCGCTTGCCTAGATTATGTTCAGAGGTTTCATGTTTTTGAGTAAATGAAGTGCTACATTTATGAACCGCACTGAAGCCACACAGTAATGGTAAAAACCATACATAGTGCAGGACATCCAAGTTGGCAGCGTCTGTGGTTAAGGTTAGGGGAATACTGTCGTGCATAAACATACTTACAAACTTAAATAATTCTGGAGTTATTACAGGGGGATATTGTACTGTGAGGGGAAAAAAATGTTAAAAAATGTGATGATCAATTAGTCTTTAAAGAAGCGCCACATTGTTTTGTACCACATGAAAAGCGGTGTGAAATAGTGTAGTTGTTGGATACAGCCAACATGCAGTAATAATAATAAAAAAAAAAACTCAAAATGTGTCTTTTGCTCAATACGTGACAAAGAAATGTAATTGAAATGATGAAGTGAAAGTCAGTGATAATCACATACAGTTCCATACCACTACTGTTCAAACAAAATACAAAACTGCATACAGTAATCTTGTCATACTGTACTGAACTGAAGTTTGATTGACAGCTTTTAAAAACTTTAATTGTAATAAATCCATTGTTTATACAGCTTTACATAAAACAACAACAGCTGGGAGCTGTGAAACAAGTCAACAAGCAGAGGACACTTAATCCCTCTCTCTTACTCTCTCACAGCATACTGTGTGACTTCCCGAGATTAGCATACCAAAAATATGATTTTCATTCTTTTTACAACATTTCCATCAGTCATTCATTCTTCCTAACTGTCTTTATAAAACTTACTGCTATTTGGTTAGGCTTGAACCAAGATGGAGGAATGCAAATTATTTATGATAGACATTAATTTATGTTGTCTTAGTTCATACTCTGATATTTTGCGATTGCAGCATTTTTCAGTGGCTGCTGGGCCGGAGCATAGACTTCAGGAATATAATATGATTTACATTCAGAAGTATTCCTCTGTGTTGTTTTCACAATTACAAAGCCGTCTGAGGAAGCAAACCATCTGTAACTTTTTCTTCTCTTTGCGGGAAAGCTGTGTGTGTGTGTGTGTGTAATAATAGATATTTTGAGATCTGTTGTGATGTTTGTAAGTGCAATACTTTAGAATATGTGTTTGTGAATCGGTCTCTCTGCATCTCTATATTGTGGTATCAAAGTATTTTTATTTTTGAATGTGTGTACCCAAAATGTTTTGAAGATGAAACACTACATGTCCTCTTAAAGATTTCTTGAAACTTCCAAAGTACTGTCGCATGTGTAATGGGAAAGAGCATGCCACTAATCTTGTGAAAAGCCTTAAAACTAAAAATCTTTAATTTATTGTTGAATATTTCACTCTGAAGCGCATATCATGGTCAAAATTATCTGGTTTCTTTGCAACATGGTCAAACACCAGACTGTCGTCACAAAGAAAAATTACGTTTGCATTTTTCATTCGCTGAAGTGATGAATAGAACCAATGTTTACCTGACAAAGACCTCCAGCTGCAGCGTGAATTATGAGTGTTGTCTGTCACTGACAAAGGTGGATGTTCTCATTAGTGCTGCAAAACCTCTCAGGCTGGAAGTAGGCTCGGAAGTTAGAGTCAACAAAGCCTGTGATACTTGCAGGCTGCTCTTAATTTACCATTTTCGTCCAATTGTTCAGATTTTCTTTTAATTATAACCATGAGTTCAGCTCCCTGTTTTGGTTTTTAAGCTTGTAACTTTGCTGTTTTTATTCAGTGTCTCCAGCAACAGAAAACAGCTGTTTTCCCCATTGTACACCACCTGCCCAGCACCAAACAGCAGACAGACAAAGTCTGGTGAACATAGTGAAACATTTAGCACACTTTTCTCAGTAGTTGGTGGAGACCAAAGACAGAGCTAAAGGACAATGAGTACTGGACATTTTCAGGTGGCCAGACACACAACTCCAAATAAATCTTAATGTTAATTGGTAAAGAACTCTTTGCTAATGTGCACATATCAACTTTATTAGGTAATAATATGTCAGTGTTGTGTTCATACCTTGTTCTGCTGCTCCAAAGTAGCCAAAACAGAGCTCTTATTTATAGTATATTTATAGTTAACTTAACAAAATCTTTTTGGTGTACCTAAACCTGACCAAACTGTAATTGTTGTGGTGGCAGATCAGGAAACATTCATATAGTATTTATCCTTTTTTGGAAAGCAAAGGCAAACAACATTGTTGGTCAGTTTGGTTTATATGAGAGTTGACATCAAATACTCCTCATACTGCATGTAAAGTATCAAATACATTATAAATACATTGCAATATATGTTTTCCAAAAATGATACCTAAATGTATAAACAGTCCGAATTTGCATGTTGATTTCCCTCATGAAGAGGACAAACAGAGATGAGTATCTTTCCCTCTTACTATGTTTGAAGAACTAACAGTGGAGCCAAGTTCCTTTGTTTATTTAATCAGCCTTCTTTTCTGGAAGAAGTGAAAATGACACCATTTTCAGAGAATTTGCAATTCCTCTGAGCTGAAAACAACCCGGCCAGCAAAGCATGTCATTTTATCTCTCAGAGGGTGAGCGAGACACCCTCAAGAGCAAACAGGGTTTGGTTTTTGTGTTTACGTGGGCGTGCGTGTGTGTATTTGAGTGAGTGTGCCTCAGGAGGTGTGCTGCAACAAAAAAGACTCTTAGTAGCACACCAGACGAGGAAAGCAAATGAGTACTTTTCCCTTTTTTTCCCATGTTGATAGAAGAGCCTCGATATGTTCCTGTTCTTTCTCAGCAGGGAAAGGTGTATCTACATTTGCCACTGTGAGCTCGTATGTGAGCTTATATGTGTGCGCTTTTGCATGTGTGTGTATCTAAAGTTTTCCTGCAGTGCTCCATTGTTCCTCTGTTATTGTAAGAGAGGTGTCTGTTTGCTCTTTGAATATAAATGCTAGCTTACAGCACATTGGTAATTGTCAATAACATCTTGGAGCTTTAGCTAAATACACGATGCCAAGCTATAAGAGATAAAGAATTATAACGATAAAGACATATTTTATCTGTGGTTCACACACATCTCGGTTTGTGTAATGTAGAGTGTGGGAGTCTTTACCAGCGAGTGATTTGCATTTCAAATTCTTTTCAGGGAATGCTGTATGCTTAGCAGTTCAAATGTGTAATTGCTATAATGCTAATTTAATCTCTCCCCTCTCCTGGACAGGTGCAGTGTCAGAGAGAGAGAGAGAGCAAGAGAGAGAGAGAGTGGCAACAAGAGAACAAAGTGCTCACAGAAAAGGTACTGTGCTAACACACAAATACAGACACACTCCTACGTGTTGAGACACATTAATGAACATCCATATTTTTCCCTCTGGCTATAGTGTAATGTTCAATTTAATGCTCTAATGTTCCTTAATGACTGCTTTATGTGCATGGGCTTATTGTGCATCTATCAACCTGAAGCACATCTAATCAGACAATTAGCCCTCATCTTGGGCTAATTTCCATGTATGTATTCATCACCACAACTGGCTGTCTAATAGGAACACAAATGCATTGTCACTTTATCACAGACATACGCACACACATCTATCGGTCTGTGTGGACAAACTGAGTAAAGCTTAGCATCAAGCTAAAACAAATACCTGCAGTTATGAGTACCTGACTGTAGAGCAGTTGATGCTCTTCAGAAGTGTGGTCAGAGACTGTGACAAAAACATCATCTAGTGAAAACAGCATCAGAGAGCAGATCAGACTGAAGTGTGTTTTTTTCTGCCTGTGCTGCTCTGATCCTACTACTACTACTGTACTACTACTACTACTTCAAAATACCCAGACTATCCCTTTAAGGAGCTTCCACACTACTGCATGGAATGAGGGGAAGGCATTAGAGGGGATGTTTCGACCATGGCGGTATGGGGTATGAAGTAGTGACCACCCATGTGCACAGGCACCTGCTGCCCAGAGTTCACTTTGTTAGATTTCTGGTGGTAACTGTCTGACAACATAAGCCACTTTTGGGCATGCTTTGCTTTTTGGGTGAGTGCTTATGAACGCTGGCAGCATCCAGGACTTTTCCTGCGTGGCGGTTTGAAACGTCCTTTACAAATATATATCATTAAGTGCCATAACGTCTACATTTATGAACTACTGATTAAGGCGCTAGCAAAATCCTACTCACCAACAGACACACAAAACAAACAATTCAAATGCTATACAGTCTTGCAACACATGCCTGACTGGCTGACTTTTCTGCTGTCATAATTCTCTTTTGAGTCTCTTCTTTGCTTTGTTTATAAATCTCTGTCCAATTTTTTCATTTTAAAGTTATCATCACTGAGAACTTCCCCATCCATTTCCAACACACTGAGGCCTCTTGTCTGCATTTCAAATGGCTCACACAGGATCTGAACTAGACAGACCAACCTAGCACAAAAAGTTGGATGAACTGGATAGACCACTAATTTAATTTTCCCAATTAAAGTGGAGGAGAAACAGTCTCTCTTCCTCTATTTTAATTAGGAAAATTAATTTTCATATCGTAGCATTATTATGCACAACCCCATTTTGGGTCCTGACTGTTAGTTTGGGGAATTATTTATTTATTTTTTTTAATTTAGAGTTTTTTATTATTTTTCATAATTATAAACAGGAAACCAAACAAACAACCATACTTATGAACGAGTAAAACAGACAAAATAAAGGATAACGAAAACGAAAATGAGAAACAAACAAAAAGAGCAAAACATAGGCAGGTAGGTAGGCAGTTCAATAAATAACATACATTTGGATGTGAGGGGCAGTCCATTATTCAGGCAAAGTGTATGGCCTTAATGTAAAACATATCAATACAAAACAATTAAGAATATCTATACATGGTTTAGCTGTTCTCTCTAGACATACATTTACCAAAACTGTCCCACTGTTCGTTTGCCATATCATCGTTACTGTTTAATCTCCCTAACATTTTCTCACATGCAACAGTTTCCATCATCTGAGTTCTCCACATATTCAGTGTGGGAGCTTGAGGCTCCTTCCAACACCTTATAATTGTCCGTGCACAAGTCATTAGGCCAGTTTTTAAGATTCCAAAGTTTGGGGAAATTTTAACAAATAGCAAATGTACATGAACGATCAAATCAGACTATTGGCCCTTAAGTTTGTCATCACAGTGATGACAGTGGCACAAACACCATGGCTCCAAACAGACCCACTGGAATCAAGGTGGGTGGCGCAGCTGAGATTGGGTCCGTATTTTTGTTTTTGTTTTTGTCACTTTAGCACCAAATTAAGACACCACCAGCTGCTGAGGCCTCCTCTTATCAGAATCGCAAGTGATAAGAGCAGTTGTCTTGGTTTGGGTTGGCAGAGGTGCACAAACCGCTATCTAAAATTTGTTAAACCGCTGGCCTCTTCCCCTTTGATTTATATTTTCATATTGTGTACATGCATTTTAATAATAGGTAAATATGTAATAATAAGTAAAACTGTTCAAACCGGTTTTATATTGATTAAATGCTGGACCAGACAAAGTGTTGCATGTGACTCAGCTGCTCCCAAGTGGAACATAATGAGAGCCCATGGATAACAGTGGATTTGCAAGTCAATTTTTTCCACAACATGTTCCTGCAGTTCTTTCACAGTAAAAGCTTGTTTTAGAAATGGGGGGGGGGGGGGCCACAAAACACTGCAGTGCTTTTAATTTCATACAGAACAGTTGAGTTTGTATCAACAGCATAATGAAGTAACTTTAACAGAGCAAATGGGAGCAGATCAAAACGAGGCTTACCTTTCAATCTGTTACACAACTGTAAAACAAACTATACAAACTATAGCTAGCTAAGTACCTCGCTAGCATAGCAAACAGATGTGATAAGTGTTAATGACATGAAGGTCAAAACACCAATTTTCTTTTCCTTCAATGGTGAATTACCACCTTACTCTGTCTCCGACTGGTCAGTACTCATTGCCTTTGTTGATTAGGTTGTTTAGGTTTGGACATGAGGAGGTCCTGGATTGGTTGGTCTAGGTAAAGAAATATTGGTCAGGAACAGGTTTATAATATAGTCATATTGAAAAGTAAAAATGATGGGGCCATTTTTATTGTTTTTACAATGTACTGTTAAGACTTGACTGTGCACCTCCATCTGCTCAGCTGTGATGCATACTCTGCTACACTAAAGGGCTGACATCTCTGAGAGCTGCTTCTTGTCTCTTTTTAATTATCTTGAGGACAAATAATTTAATTATCGTGATGACCGATATACCGAACTGACACTGTCCCAACCCTAATGTCTGTACTCATGCAATACCATGCTTCTTGTTGAATGCATTGCAATGATATGTACATTTGATCTGCATTATCTGATTTGGGAATGTCCTACACCCCTCTGCCTAATTAGACATCAGTTAAACAGCAAGGGTATATTCATCACTTAATTAAATTTTCAGCCTTAGTACCTGCATAAATAGGTGCATGACCTACTGTGCTTATTTACACACCGGGCTGCAAAAATATTCCACACAGATTTTAATTGTGAACAGTGATTATCACACACACACAGTGAGTGTCACAGGTGTCTTCGGGATATGTCACAAGCTCCAAAACTCTGAACATCATTTTCTCTGGATAATGATAATAAAGCTTTTAGCTTTTAAGATTATGATGAGGAGTTTTATGGTCCATGACCATTGCTGTGCATAATAATCACCAAGGCACAATTTAAGGCAACTTATTGTTTAGTAATACGAAGTTAGTGCAACATAATCAGAGTCTCACAGTGGTTTGTTTAGAAGTATGTGGAACTCTTTTTCTGTTCAGTTGTGATCTGAATGCACTTTTATTTGGTAATGAACACATGATGTTGAATAATCAGATATGAGTCCAATACCTGGAGGTTTGAGCAGGTTTGACTGTATAATGTTATAATGCTATGTGTGTGTGTGCACGGTTCTGTTGTGCCGGCGGCTCAGAGATTTATTATGTCAGTGATTTGATCTTAAATATCTGAGGTTAACACCATCCTAAGGCACTGGTATGTCTGCAAATATATTCATAGATTTGTTTTTCACAGAAGAGAGTTTAGAATGTGAATGAACAAGAGAAGCTGTTTGGGGATATAACATCTTCATCGTCTTAATTTAATACTTGGAGAACATCGATTGCAGCAGAGAGACTAAAGGGAATAAAATGGACACGGACAGGAAGTAAAGCAGAGAGAGAAAGAGAGATGGTGACTGCCTGTAGTTTTGCACTGTTGTCGTTTTAATGCTAACCTTTCCACTGAATAAACTGGTTCATTACTCCTGTAGCCATTAAACAAGTGAAGTGGGTCACCCACAGCACTAGCCGTGATTTGGAATCTACTGAACATAATGTGGTCAAAGTGCGAAGGAAATTTATCTCAGAATGAGCTGGTTTATTCTGATTGAGCATAGCTTCTATTTCATTAGCAGAAAGAAAGCCTCTATGTCAACAGTATCTATTGAAACAGATGCGAGGGATTAGAAAACAAACGGCAAGTATTTTGAAGACAAATTATGGGAATATGAGCATGAGAGGGGTGACTTCAAACATAAGACAAACATACAAACATAGAGAACGAACCTGAAGAATGGCAGGGTAAAGAAAGAAGCAGCAGAGTGGAGACAGGAGGTGAGAGTGACAGCAGTGGAAGCCTTTGATCTCCGGTTTCTAATCAATGAGGATTATGGTCCGTGTGCCTGTGTCAGTCCTGATTATGGTAGCAACACCAGGAGACATGGTGCATCCAGAAGAGTAGCAAACACACAGCCTTATTCCAAAGAGAGGTGTTCTGCAAAACCCTGTCTGGATGCAGCTGATCGTATGTCTGAACTATTTGACAAGATTCAGAAATTCAACATCCAGATGGATTCAGAATTTACAAAACAGCAGAGAGCGTGAATATGAAGCCAGAGTGGAAATCTTTGCCACACCTAAACATAGTGTTGTGCTCATGTGCTGTCACACCTGAGTCAACCAAAGCGCTACATTGTGACTCTAATATATCAGCAGCGTATCTCCACTATTGGGAGTAAACACTGTGAATGCATGACACAAGAAATGAAACGTAACGCTACAGAAGATTATAAACTGCAACGCAAGGACAGACGGACCCTGGAGAGCGACTTGAAAATCTTTGAATGTGAATTCTTTCAACTTCCACTGACGGCAGACAGACTTCACCATGTATGTCTTGGGAGTTAAGATGTCAGGATTTTCACTGATGTTTGACACAGCTTTTGGAATATGATGGATTATTCATCTTGTCCTCACTGTTTTTCCCTCTTTTGTCATTTCACACAACATTGCAATGCACAGAACACATTTTTTCCCCCCTTTTGCCTCATCTCACAAATATAAATACACCCCTGCTGTCACCCACTGACCAAATGAAAATGGCCAATCCTGCAGCAAAACAGAAAACTGCACCAAGTGTGTGATTGAGGTGGAGTTTCTAATAATGTGTACCAGTGTATGCAACACATGCACACTGTTTATATACATAAGGGTGTCTGTCGCTAACATACAGGTGAAGGTAGGCTGTAATGCATCCATAGTATTAACTATGTTTTTGTACCAAGAGGGGCCACAGAGAGGGGCAACGAAATGAATGCAATGAAATTGAACCTGGGCTGCTCCATCCTTTATACGAAGGACCAAGCCTTTGTATACCAGGTGAGGTATCAGGTCACACAGTAGAGCTATTGTTGGGTTTGTAAAAAATCTGAAAATAATAACAGATGTTGTCACAATTACCTAGAGTCCAAAGTGACACATTCACAATGCTTGTGTTGTCAAACCAGCAGTGTAAACATCAAAATTGTTAAAAATGAATGAAAATTATTTAAATAATTAAAAAGAAAAGCAGCAAATCTTCACATGTGTAAATCTGGAACCATCAATTGTTTTTGCATGAAAAATAAGTTTGAAAAAAAAAAAGTTTTTCCCGGACGGGTTACTTTTGTCCCTGAAAGATAAATCTAATAGTCTGTAGAGGGAAGCGCTTCAGAAGGTTAATGGCAATCCCTGTTGACTTCTGTTAATGGTATCTGCACAGTTTTAGCTACTGGTGATATATTTGAACAGTGTTCTCAAGAAAACCAGGCAAAAATTTTCTGAGCAAAAGATTGTCATCATACATTTTAAAAGTTTGGTGAAAGTATAGCTGAGGAATCTTTTGGCAATGTACAGTTTCTTTTGTAACCACAGTGGCACCTAGCATGCAAGTACACTATTTACAGAGGTTTTAAGTATACGGTAACCTATGGTACATCTAAGGAGAATTTCTTACAACACAAACCAAACCATGACATCCACTCTTTCCCTGAACTAGTTTCAATGCGGAAGAAATGTCTAATTAAATCTTGGAAACAAGAACTGTCCTTTTAAATGATGCTTTTTATATTTATAGATGTTCCCTTACTGGTGAGATTTTGTTCTATTTCTACTTTTGGTCGGTTAATACCATGCTGCTGAAAACAGTCAGAGCATTCTGTCACTATGACAGGCCCTGCTAATGAACTGGACCTTTGAATCTCCTCCTAACAGCCTATTCCTGGAACTGATAGCATCACAATCTGATGTCCTGGTACAGAGATGTAGCCAAGATAACCGAACACGTTATCTCGGCTACATCTCTGTCTGACCTTACGTCCCTCTGCACTGAAAGCTTTGCCAATTTGACCCTGTGTTCGCACGATCAATACTGGACTTAACTGTCTGACCTCACCTCTTAAAAATCTGGACATAATAATAATAATAATAATAATGCTTGTGTAATTTTCTTTACAGTGATTTGTTCAGATTCAATAAACATACGTATAATACACATTTTCAAAGAACGTAGCTTTATAAGCTCTGCTTGGCTAAAAACTAACTTATATAGAGAGTCAGATTAAACAAGGTGATAGCAGGCATCCGGCACAACGCAAATTACCCGAGCATGCCCCAGTGTACAGGTTGTACAATTCTTGTTGAAGAGAAATTGCAATTGTATCTTACAAGCAACAGCAAAACAACAACAAGAAGTTGCAAGAAAGAACACCATTTGTAAATTGCGAAACATAGGGCAGTCAGACCAACAAAAACAGATATAGATCAGCATACTGCAGTTCAAAAGCTAGCTGTTCTTGAAGTAAGTTTTTAAAGAGTTTGGCTTGATCTCATCAGACAGGTTTTTCAAAGAGTCTGCCGGGTCCTGATGTAGAAAGCTTGATAATCCGTAGTCGTCTGTCTAGACTGTGAAATGACCAGAGCAGCGTTGCCTCAGGATCTCAAGCTGTGCTCTGGCTCATGAGGGCTTAAAAGCTCAGATACAGCTAGGCACTAGTCCAAGACATGTCTTAAAGGTAATGAATACAATTTTTTAGATCATTCCTTCTTTGCACTGGCTGCAAATAAAGTCAGAAAAGTGCCGGTCTTCTATAAAAGCAAGCTCAATAGCTTCAATAAAATCGGGTTAAATCCACCTTTCAAGATGAATTTTTGAGATTTTTCATAGTAAGTGGAAATGTAGTAAATCTAACAGCCTCTTTAAACAAGAACAAAACCTTACACCATAGTGGCCCTCTGCCTGCTCCCATAAAACGATGGTCCAGGGACTTGACCGGATTATTTGCCTTACATTTCATGACTGAAACTGTTCATGTCCCTTCAGTGATTAAAGTCTAATATCCCTTTAGCTTGATCAATAATAAAATCCTTGCGAATCTGTCCCAACAGTTTGTAGCTTAATCAATAATAAAAGTCTTACGAGTTCAATCATGCCTTAATCAATAGTTTACATTTTAACCATGTGACTCAACCTGACCTCAGTCATTGATGAAGGTCCAACCAATATGACCCTTCTGGGACAAATTGTATGTTTAAATTCTAGACCAACTGTAGGTATTTTATTGTTATCATGTTTCCCCAATCCAAACAGGACACTATATTTAGAAACTAGTTTCACATAATCGAGACAATGTCACCACAAACACAAGCCAAATACCCATAATAATGCTTGTCAATAAAGCAGGCTTTAAAATAACCACCTATTGTGGTTCTCTGCCATTGAGCTGTTTATTTGGTAATTGAATACAATCCCTACTGAGCGCCGGGAGCACTTCTTCCCTCGCTGTCGTGGCACTGAACAGACAGCAGCAACAGAAGAACGTGTCAATCCTTTTGATCCTCCGTAGTTGCTTTATCGTCTCCGCACAGCTTATGGTATTGGATTGTTGCTACGTTTTGTGTGTCATTTCAACCCACCTTTAAATCGTAGAAGAAAGAGAAAGACATCTAGCACAGGTGGAAAGAGGCAGACTTCTTTCTTTTTTTTTTTCCTTCTCTACCCATTTACTGAAAGGTACAGGAGAATACGTTGTCATTTCTGTCCCACAAGAAACAGAAGCCTTTGAAAGGGGAAGATGAAAGGAGAGAAATGGCTTGTTAGAAAAGTGGGGAGACAACAACTGTTCATGAAGTGACAGACAGGGAGGTTTTTGAGGTTTTGTGTCCAGTTTCTGTTTTAGGTCATGTCTGAGCAAAAAGATATGGGAAGATGAAGAGAAATGAGAGAGAGGAGACAGGGAACTACAAGTGCATGTCAAACTCAGGTACTGCTTGATGTGTTTTACCATATAGTGAAGAGACAAATTAAAAAAAAATGTTCTGCTTTCTAAAAACCTTGCTTGTGTTTTGTGCCTAATACATATAAGCTAACAGAAATACTAAAGAAAAAAATAGGCAAAACGTACCCAGCGGTGAGGAGAATTCAGACAAAAGAAACAGTTTTTGTTTTGTGCATTCTGATTGAATTTCATGCCTGATATGCAAAGCAACTTTTGTTTTTCTTTAGCACTTTCTTTCTTATGTGTGTGTGTGTATATATATATATATATATATATATATATATAATATGAATGTATATACATATTTTCCCAGTCCATTCTAAAAGTGACCAGTGGGAAAGTCTACAATGGAAAATGACTTTGCTAAAAGCCATGTATATTGTGACAGGGCAGAAGAGACAGAAAGAGAGAAAAAAATCCTTTCAGTTCCTCCTCTCATAGCTGGGTGAACTCAAAAGGACTTAAGTATTTACCTTCACTGTCTAAATTTTTAAATGTGCTCTCAAGCTCTTTCATCCGTCCATCAGTTCCCTGTGCCCTTTTTTGTTGATCTCTCTTGCCCACATATATCTTTTTATATTTTATCTTTTTATTTTGTCTGTATGCCTGAATGTATCCTTTGTTCTGTCTGCTATCCTTTTATATCATTGCTTTAAATGTGTAATGAGACCAGCAATCTTTCCTCTGAGGTCAAAGATGAAGGAAAAACTACTTGAGTCATAAGTACGTACCTTTGTATTCTGTACATTTGATCTGGTTAGGTTTGCTTTCATATTGCAATAACGAATTATACATGGAATATGTCATTATCACCCATGTGAGCTGCATATCACTATACTTGGTATGTAGGTGGGTGTGCGTCTGATGTTGCTGTGTTGTCAGTTCGGTTGCTAGCTTTCTTTTTTAAAATTTTTTTCCAACTGACTCTTCATAAAGTGTCAACAAAAAATTCAGTCTCCTCCTCTCCTCACGTGCTACTGCAGCTCATTTTGTTTCGTTGCATTCATTTTCTTCTCTGCTGATAGCCTGTTTGAACCATCTAAAAAGTTGATCCAGACCAAGACCACCTTGTGGTCCAAGGAGCACACTCTCTGGCCTCCTGCCTTGTAGGTCTGTCAGTGTTTCAGTGAATAACCCTGTTAACTGGAGTTTTTCCGACCAATTAACAGTCTGGTTGTTACAATGCCAGTTAACAGGGTCACTTATTAAACCGAAACACCCACAAGCCATGGGAAGCAAATGCCATAGCTGTGGTGAATTCGGTTATTAGTTATTAGTTATTATTAGTGGACCAGTCTGGTTTTTCTGGTCGGGAGTTCCAGATTGCATGTTGTGGCAGCTCTGTGACTTTTTCTTTCTCTAATCCTGTCCAAAATTCAGATTGTGGGACACTTAGCACAAATAGCATGGTATTTCATTATTGCAATTATTGTTTCATAACTGTAATCCTGGTTCAGATCAAACTAAAAAGTCTGAACTTCAGGTCCTAACAGGGTGTCAAAGGGCCCTAAAATCCCCCAAATTCAAAATAGTTTTTCGAAATGGCAACGTGGCCCATCTCTGCTATATCGACTGAGTTTGAATGAGCTCAAATACACTGCCCATGTAAAAGATAATAAGGGAGTTAAAAAAAATACAGAGGCATGTTTCTTTTGTGAGTTTTTCAAGGTTTCAGCAGGACAATACAGTTTTGTGGCACAGGCAATACTTTAGTAGCACGCATTTATTGTTGTTTTTGGTATCTTCATGGCAATTACTGATTAAAAATAAAAGGATAGAAATTGGTAGAGATTTACGATCAAAAAAAGCAACGACATAATAATCAACAAATTGCATGTGTGTCTTAAATAAAGAAAGCTTTTTTAAAAAATCAACATGGATGATTACAACAACAACTGAACAATTGTAAAGTATCAGTCAATTTACGGCAACCAGCAGAACCTTTGTAGCAGTAATAGTAATGCTGGTGAGGACATTTATTTTTTGATCATTGCTTACAATTACAGACAACATCTTTTAACAAGATTTTATTATTCATATTTGCTGTGAACAAGTAGGTGAAATAGATTATTTAATGTAGCTTGTCCACAATTACAATTACAATCCCAGTAGGGAATATCTTTTTCCACTGAATCCCTTGTGGGTGAATTTTTATTTTACTTTACTTTTATTCCACTGCTGTCTTTAACTGGTAATTAGCAGAAATAATGTAGTCAAAGTAGGCCTGCACTTAAAAAAAATAGAAATCTGAGAAACAGATTAAAAGACAACTGCTTTCAGAAGATCAACTACTGCTTAGCACTTCTATACTGCATGTTATCTCAGTGCCTCCTGTGAACATTTGTTTACATCTGCCTTGATAAATCGGTCACAGTGTGCAGCATGGAGCAGGCAGTCATCGGTGGCCTGAGGTTGTATTATTTGCTGTAGAATGGAATCCATTTCTTGGTTCCATCTTTGCTCAGAAACAGCCCTGAGACAGAGGAAAAGACTTGTGTAGCCCTCTGGTTGTGGGAGCAGCCAATGAACAGAGCCCAATGGTCCTGAAAGACAAGGCAATTTGGCCAGAGTGATGGGAATAATGAGAAAAGCATCGTAATGTTGCCAGAGTCCAATTTACAAGGTGGAGAAAGAGAGAGAGCAAGTGAGGGAGGGACACACACAGAGAAGCAGGGATGGAGAAGGAAAAAAGGAAGGCAAGAAACGGGAGAGAGTGAGCGATCACCCACGCAAAAAGGCCTGGTATTGGTTTTGTGTTCATGTTGAGGTGGCTGCACATTAACCTGTGCAAATGGAGGTTATGGCATTACTTCCATAGGGTGAGCAAGGAGGGGACAACAGGGGTGCTGCCAGTGAAAGAGAGAGAGAGAGAGAGAGAGAGAGGGAAAGAGCAATGAACATAAGCAGAGAAAATTCAGTCTCTTCATCTCTACAGTATGCGCCTTTTAGCCTGAGAATCAGCCACCGATATGTCATTATACAGCACATCTCTGGAAGAACAGATTTGCCGTGCACTGGGGGGAAAAAAAAGACTTCTAGGGATGAAGCAAATCTTCAGAGAAAGAGAGAAAATGAAAACCATGCCAGGAGATAAAAGGAGATTGTGAAAATGACAACTAGAGATAATGAAAAATGAGAGCTGCAAATAAGATAAGATGGACCAGCACAGAGCAAAGGTGATTTTCTGTAAGAGGCGAATGAAACCATGAGTAGGAGAAAGAGTTAGGACTGCAGAAAAATTGTCAGCCTGGTCAGGCTCGTCTCTCCTGACTCCATGTCATGACACAGTGGTGTGACGCCGCAGAGCAGTGACAAGATTTCAGCAGATGGATGTTTTCTGCCCCCTGGTACCAGTTCAGGACTGAGGCTGACATGCCGCCTGAAGCATCTTAAACTAGAAGCAGCACTTTTGATGCCTTCCACTGCACTGACTGCTCATGATCACAGTGTCTCTCAGAGGGACTGTGTCTCAGCAGTTGGGGAGGCACTGGAGATTACCATCGCAGCTGGATTACAGGAGGCGATTGCTTAATAAACGTTTTCACTCTCCTCCTCTAGAGTCATAGAGGGATAGTTACAGTGAGCTGCTCCCAAGGCTGACTTATCTGTTCTCACTGAGACCCTCGAGGGCTGCAGAGAGGAAAGAGACCACATACACAGATTGAGACATACAGTATGTCTACAGGGCAGACAGCAAGCACTTAGTGGGGAGGCAACAGTCTAAAAAAGCCCTGTGGCCATGGAAAAAGACGACACACACACACACACACACACAGAAAGTTAATGAAGCTTTTCAGCCCCTATCCATTCCATAATCCAACAGGGATGTTAATCTCCTGTGGGTCCCCTAACTGCTAAAACACACAGATACACACACCTACACACACATTTATTCAGAGAGAGAGAGAAAGAGAGAGAGAGAGACTGTGATCATGAGCAGTGTGTGGGAAGGAAGGCATTCAGTGGTTGCTTCTCGTTTCATGATCCATCCGGTTGGATTAGAGAAGCTTGTTTAGCTCTTCTCTCTTCATTATTAATTCCCTGTAATCATTTTACTCACAGTCCTTTCTGTAATTTTGTTGTGTCATTTTTGTAGCATACTATTTCTTTCTGTGCACCGCTTTTGTTGCCTTTTCTTGGGCTTTTCTCTTGTTTTTATCTTTATTTGTAATACAGTTGTGTACACCTTCCAAGAGCTGGACTTCCCCGGGTCATTTACACTTTAAATTAACTGTAGTCTGTTTGAATAAATATAAATATAGAGTGTATATACTGTGTAAATATATGCAGAAAATGAGCATGTTTGTTCAGCTGCTCCAAGGATGCTTTGCTAGGTGTAAATGCAGTCTGCACAGCATGTTTTGAGAGAAAGCCCACGGGTGTGGATGCTTCGTGACCCATTGTGAATTTTGCCATCCACTCAGCTTCGCTGAAGAGCTGCAAGCACAATACACTCCCACAAGTCATGGCACCTTTCACTCATCCATGGTGAAGGAATCATTATGGATGAAGGAGGGAGTAGCGCTCACAGCAGCTGTTAATACTGTGGTGGTAATAACAGGCTGTCATCTTTTTGTGTTGTTTCCGACGAAGGAGTCATGAGAGACATCTCACACCTACAGTGAAAACTGAGAGAACAAGCTGTAAAGCCCCATGAATCACTGTGTAATCCTGTTGACATTAATGTGGCCCTTTTTGTTCCACCCAAACTAAAGTTGAATATTCACTATACTACAACATTTTTCTCGGAAAAACAGATGCATGCAACATGCTATCACTTCCTAGTCAGGCAGCAGCAGTAGTGTCTGAATGTGCTCTGTTGTGCTTTGTTTTGTGAAATTGTTTAATTTCTAGTCTGTTTAGAAAACACTACAAGCATTGACTTTGTAGCCAAATCTTTATGCTAATTATTCCTGTGTGCCATTGTTTTCCAAAAGCTATGAAAAATGGGCAAGCGAGCCACATTGTTGCACTGGGTGTCCTGTTCCTTCACTATGATCAACATGGGAACTGTAGTTTTCTTTGAGTTGATCTTGCGTACTGTAAATACTTGCCGGAGCACTAAATGTGCATTCGTTCATGGCTGATAACTACGGTGCCTACAGCTGAAAATAAAATGAAAAGTATATCAGTCCAATGGGCTTGAGCGCATAGAGCCACAGATAAGTTCAGAAAATAAAAATCAGAAATAGAAATCTAGACCAGCCTTTTCATTTAATCAAACATTCAATTTCAAACATAATTGAATTGAATCAAACAAAATATTTGATTGAATTAAACCATGATGCTGTAAAAAAAATCTGCCTCTTAGGTGAGATAAAGTAACCTGGTTCGAAACCCTGTTTTGAAAATGCAGCCCCCTCTGCGCCCGACACCCACACTTTATTAAGTGATAGTCACGGCACGGTCACATTGGTATGTTGTTAGAATAACAAAGAGAAATACAGAATTTTGTCCTGCTTGAGGGACATTTAGTGAATAACTGCTAACTCAAACTGCCAGCTCCTCTAAACAGTGAATAATACGAACTGCAGATGAATATAGTAAGTATGCAGACAGGGTCAAGAGGTTCATTTACTGCTTGACTAAAGACTAAAAACAGCAAGAGGTGCGATATATGCAGAGTTGCTGTTATGGTGATAATACAGTGGCAAAGCTGCCAATAAGAGAGGTCAGGGCAGTGAAAGAAAGTGAGGCACAAGTAAGGACATAAGAGCTCTTAGTGATAACATCATCCAGAAATCTGATCCCCCCAAACCCCTAATGAGCATCCCCAGCACCCTGTTAAATTTATGTCTGAAAGAAGTAGAGAAAATGGAGTCCTATCCATCACTACATAGGTATACCTAATAAAGTGTTTACGGAGTATATCTTAAGGTCATATAGGCTAATATGTAATCCACAAGAAGGGATAAATAAGCCTTTAAATCTGGATCTGTTCATAGGCATCATTATTGCTTTGTAAAGCCACAAAAATGCACAAAACCTTTTGCAGTGTGAGCTTTTGACCTTGTGTTTGCAACCACAAAGCCCAGTAATCCCGAAGGTGGAATTTGCATTGCGCTGCCTGATTGTTATGGACACTCTTCCAACTGTGCCTCTCCAAACACTTCAATGCAGTAAAAGTTCATGGTGAGTAACCAAAATGCCAAACAGGTCCATTTAAGAAAAGGATGCTTCACTGGTGCATCATGGAAACAGCTTTGTATGTTATTGGAGTTTGTACAATGACTGCTAGTCTGAAGGGCCCACTCACTGTATTCTGTATTATAGCAGGGTTCATTGCCAATATCTTTTTAGCCTGGGCAGAGGCCAGATCGATGAAGCTGGGCAAGACAAATATCCTTCTTGTTTTGCAACTCATCTGAGAGAGTACAGATATCCTTCTTGAGGTTAGTTATGGTTCTTTTACTGTAGTCTTCTGGAGCAGCTGGCAATCTGCACTGGGAATCTTACTAGATCTGAAAGGTCAGCGTAGTAGTGGTAGGCCATGACTGATACAGACAGTTGGTATCACAGGATCCTGGAGGGATTCAGTCCCAGAGAAAATCTGTCTCAGAGTGCTATTTTGTTAAAAAAAAATAAAAACCAAGGCTAGGTCTGTAAAACCAGGCACTTTTTTCAGGTCTTTTTTTTTTTTTTTTTAGGTTTTCTGTCCTATTTTTTTTTGTTTATGTGTGTTTCTGAAGTTGAGTTGACCATGAAATACAGAAATATCACCCATAAAAATGTCCAAATCAAAGGTTGAAATTCCAAAAATGAAATGCATTTTTTCTTCCACTTACATTTAACTCAAACTAAATATTTTTTAGCCATGCAATGTGTTTCCATTACCTCACTCACTCGTGTGTATATGTATCGAATACATTACTGTCTTTGTTCCCTTGGGGGATACTTGTGAAAGATGAGACACCAGTGTAATGGTATTAGTCTGTAAATGTTTTTTGACTCTGAGGGCATTACGTTAAACAATGCAAGCAGAGTAGTTCACTATTATTATTTTTCAAATAGCTAATGTTCCCAACAAGCTGTGTCTTTCAGTATCTCCTATTGACTTTGTTCACCAAGGATATGTATGAGAGGCTGAGCATTCTCCTCAATGATTACATTTATATCAAATCGAATCAAGTTTATTGTCATATACACAATCATACACACAACAACACACAGTGAAATTCATTTCATTTTACGCTATAAGCAACAGGAGCAGGAGACAGCAACTGTGCAGCGCCCGGGGACCAACTACTAAGTAAGGATTAGCTTTAAGAGCTCTACATTTAAACATCTACCAACTCATTTATTATTTAGACATAGTAAATGTCATTGTTTTATTATTTTCTAACTTGCACTTGCTCTCCCAATGTCCAGCTTTTAGGTATCCACATGACAAAGATTGGATTAGTATCTCAGTGTAATTACACTGTGCATGTTTAAATTCAATTCTCTTTTCATATCGACTCGTCTGCCCGTAAACCACATTGCGGATAAAAGAGAGATATTGTCAAAGAATCAAGACAAAATCTCAAAACCTCACCTCAGAGAATAATGTAATCTAACGAAGATGAAAAAAGTTAGACAGACACGATGAAAGTGATTTTTTTTAACATGAAACTTTTAAGCATGCTGGTTTTCATGATTCATTTTATAGTTGGGATATTCTGCTGCGCGGCCTCCTTTGTATAAGCTGAATATTTTACCTTTTTCCTTTGCATAAAGTGCCCTGATGGTTTTTATTATAATTGGAAAAGGCAGTTTCATTTTAGCCCCACAGGAGGCAAACTCATCCAATTTCTCCCAAGAATATCACCCAGCAATATATAAAGTGACAGCATTGTTTCAGAGCATTCTCAGAAAGTCATTAAATGTATATTTTTCTACAGGCACATAATTATCTGGGAGATAAGTGGGTGATGTGACCAGACACATGCACAAGCAATTTCCTAGTTAGATTAATTCATAGTTTTTTGTTGTCTTACGCCTTCAGAAAGCATCTTTAGATTGAGACGCTACCTGCTGACAGATCTAATTACAATCAAGGCAGGTGAACTGTTGTTAACATGAAAGGCTAAAAACACTTGATATATGACAGTGTGTTTTTGGTGTTTTTAAGTACTGGTGTGTATTTCCCTATTCATTCCTTTTTGTGGATATGACTGTGTGTGCGAGAGTGCTGCAGACTTGAAGGCATATGTACCAGTGCACTTGTGTTGGCTGATGTGCTCATATGTGCGTGTGTGTTCTCTCTCCTGAAAAAAAGTGAGTAAATTAAGCCACTTTTTATAGTGCCTGAAGCATGTTGATTCTCTTCACTCCGAATGAGTGGGTCTGTCCTTAATTGAGCCTCCATGAAAAACCTCCTCTCGTTGTGCGTGGAAATCAAGCTTGTGGGCATCAGCCTGCACCATGACCCAATGACTGAAGTATAATCCTGTGACTTTGAACCTCTTTCAAACTTTTATCACTGTCAGTGTTATGTGTGACTATGTATAGAATTGTATTAATGTATGGGTCTATTTTTGGTAGATGTTTAAAAGTAGTATGCCTTACAGCAAACATTTTGCATACACACATACACAAGACCTTTATGTGGCGAGATAAAGAGGTTGCATGACACTTCGATCTCATGATACATCTACTGTATCCTTACTTTTCTTCTTCTTAGAAAAAAGGTGTAAGAAACTGGTATAAAAGCCTTACTGATATATTAGCATTGACAATATTATTAGGCCATTTTAGGCAATAGCAGATTTATTTATTTTTAGGCCTTAAATAATCAGTATTCAGTGAACACATAATATTAAAACAGTTGATTTGGAGAGCTGTTTTCTATCACGCTTGTTACAGGAACATCCATGTAGTGCCATTTATCATCATCACGTCTTTTAAGCATGCATGTGAGCCATCTACTGAAGCTAGCCAAAGGAACGCTGATTTAACCAGCGTCTGTGAACAAGATGGTTCCAGTTGGCTTTTCTCGCTACTTCATCATCTGCATGCTTCTCATTTGTTTGGTGAATTCACCAGTTAAACGGCTCGTGTCGTGTTAGACAGCAGCTGCACGCTTGAGGGGAGGTTTCAAAGTAGAACATTTTCCATCTCTTCGGCATAGAGCAGGATGCATTGGGCGATTCCAGCAAGGCCAAAGCCATTTTTAAAAGCATTAGTGGCACTGTCTGAAACGAGGCATGCTGTAGATTGTAACATATGACCGGCTATCTTTCCCCTATGGGTCTTTTATGATATACTGTATGTGTCAACATTCTTTATATGTGCGTTTCTGTTCACCACACACATACAAAACCTCTCACGCACGTTCACAACCATTCAACTTTGTCTTGAAATGAAGGATGTAGGTGAGTGAAAAATGAAGTGTAAGGAATATGAGCAGGAAGTCTCAGATATTAAGTATGCCTCAATTGAAAAAAAGAAAAAAGCATTTTGTTTTACTCTCACAAACTTAAAAGGAACTCACACACACACTGGGATTCTCTCTGCTTCTCATTTATGTGCAAATACACTGATGTTACTGAACATTCCCACCCTAAATGATCAAAAATAAGCCCAAACTAGTTTGGTGTGATAAGAAGACTTCCATCTGGCTCTCACAAAAGGCGCCAGCTGAGAGCAATAGTCTGCTTCACCAACATAAGATGCATTGTTGAGATAAAAGAGCCTCTTGAATATAGACTACACAGGCTCATCTGTTTTCTTTTAACTCCTGCTGGATGGTCTTCTGCCCACACATACACAAGCATGGACATGCTAAAACACAAGGGAGTTGAGCATAAAACACATGAACGCACACACGTACCACTGATATAATTGCTTTTCCAGTCTTGTATAACCAGCTGTCCCCATACTTGGATGATAAAACATCTTTGTACGCTGAGTAGACATTTGATTCAGCAGATAGTGAAAAAACACATTCAAATAGCCACATTTAAAGCAAACTTCATCTCTGCCCTGTCTTGTCTGTGCTGATATGTGACAGTACACTTGAAGGATCCACATCAGTGTTTCCCTCTGTGCAGCGTTTATTTCAGGGTGTCCCTCCGCTCTCTTCTGCACTCAATGGAGAGAGGATTACAGCGGCATCGCTCGAACCATGTCTCGACTGAAATCCATCTATCAACTCTCTCCCTGAGCAATATTTCTGTATTCCTCCCAAGTGGAAAGATCAAACATTTGGTATTGCTCAGTGAAATACATTCAAAGGCTCTTAGCCACTTCCTCAACCCCTGGTAGAGCTTTCTTTTTTTCCTTCTAAAGCCAATTACTTTACATCTCACATCAAAGGCATTTATTTATCATTTACAGAGGATCAGGTGATGGTAGTAGAACTCCCCACATGTGCACAGAAACACATATGAACAGATATTTTCCCATCTTGGCACACTGAAGATGTAGCGCTTTTGAAACACATTTTTATGACACAAGCACCTTCAATGTTTTTTCCCATGAAACATATAAATACCTATTCTTTACGTCTCTCTCTCTCTTTCGCTTTCTCTTCTCCCAACTTTTTCCTTCTTTTCACTCCCCCACAGGTGTGAGTGGACAGGATTGGTGAGGTTTCTTCCCAGCATGCAACTGGCACGGCAGCATCACAGGGCCACTGTGCCCATAACAGGCTGCCTCCTGGCTTTGGCTCTATTTCTTGCACTACAGGTAAAATTTGTTCCGACAAAATAGCCATTTCTTACTGAGTGGAGCTGCCTACGGCGTTTTTTCATATTCATTATTTATATCCAATCTACTATTTTTGGCAGCCATGTTAATCACTTGACTCTGGGCACAAATCCACTCAAATTCTATCCTGGCCAGTTTGAGTATCAAAGGGAATGGTGATTTAGACTACCTGCATGTTTTCTGCGTGTTTTTAATATTTTATGTTGTTTCTTTGCACAATTTCTTCTACAAAGTAGATCTTAGATATCATGAGACCAAACATGCCCGTAGGGTTTTCTATTATTGCATACAGTATGTGAGTATGCAGAAAAATAGTTCTATATATAAATATACAGAATATAAAATGTACCAATGACCACCAGCTTAAATAAAAACTATATACAAGTCAAGTTTTTATTTATATTGACAGTGACAGTGCATGATGATGTACATTTAAAAAAAACGGTGCATTATAAACCATAAACAACTTGGTGGCAGGTTTAACACTCAAAGTTATTTAGTAAACAGTAAACAGTGTGGTTGCTGGAGTGTAAACCTCCCCAAAATCTCCAATAAAGTGCTGGACAGCAGCGCTGCTAACACCGGTATAAACTCCAGGCTCGGCTTCTACACAGTGAGAGAATACTGCAGAGTGAATGGAGTCGTCAATGTTTCTTTTTTCCAGTAAACTGTAACCCCACAAACTAATGTAGTTAGTTCATGATGTGCTCCTTGACCATGAAAAGAATGCTTGTTTACCACTGGGCATAGGTAGTCAACCAGAAATGCTAATACTTGAGTGGCTGTTAGGGACAATATACACACATATGATGCTTTTATATACACAACTGAAAAGTTCTATGCTTACGTACAACTGAAAAGCCCTAATGAAAACTATTGAAAAACTGCTGAAAATGCTGTCATATACTATGGTAAAAACCTTTCACACGTACATACACACACATGTACATGCATTGTAATTATGAATAATGTCCCTAATCGCCCCTCCTTCCTTATATATTGTGTTTTGGCTAACATAATAGCCAAGTGTATTGCTATTTTACTGTTACAGTTCTTCAGCCCCATGCACAAGTATAAGACCAGACCTGCTGTGCTTAGTTACAATTGCTAAGCTATGATTAGAAATTGCTGTCAGTTGAACCCAGGCAGGGCTAATAATCATATACTAATAACTCTAATAACTTCCCCCATCAAAGCTTTTTAACACAAGATCAACAGTACTCAGTTGATCCCATCATTTCTGCATATCATTATTTTATTACTTTATTTATTACTTACTTCTCTAATCCAGAAAGAACAATCTAAAAACCACATATTTGCAAGTGACCTTATACCTGACCTGTATATACAATATTTCAGTGTCATCTTATTTTGTGACCCCCTACCTTCTTTTCTTCATTTCATCTTTCTGTAAACACAAAATATAAAGGACAAAAACAGCTGGAAACCACATGTGGTGTGTTTTCTTATTTCATGTTGTCTCTCGACTCCAGGGTGCCACTCATGCTGCTCCATCAGGAGACAACAAGCTGGTTCGTACCACCAGAGTGAGGAGACAAACACCAGGGGGGGATCAGCCCCCCTCTGCTTCCTCAGCCAACCAGACCCTGCGGGAGCAACCCGTGGTCTTTAACCACGTGTACAACATCAATGTACCCTTGGAGTCTTTGTGCTCTGTTGACCTGGACGCATCCGCACCACCTGACCCAGGTGATGGTAAGGTCTCCTGATCGGTTGTTTAAACTCACTGCCATCTCATCTGCTGTCTTGGAGGCACATTTTGTTCACATTGATACCTCTTTTTGATTTCAAGGTTCTCGAGCTGAGTTGGGATCCGGCCCTTCGATGGAGGGTCCAATGGATCCAAATGGACCAACAGAATACACCGAGCAGACACTAGATGCTGACAGTCAGGTAGATGTTTAGCAATATTTTATGTTTGTTTAAAATTATACAGCATTTAGAATGACATGAAGAGAGACTTTTTATTGATTTAGGCAGATTGTCTCATGAGGCATGGAAACTATTCTGACAAACATCTGTACATTGTCATTCACATACTGATAACACAATGTAGACCAGAACATTTTGAGTACATGTTGTCCCATAATTGTGTAATGAATTGCTCTAATGTGCTTCATTAATTCCCTTAGGTGCCAATTTTCACTTCTTAACCAGACTGTTGTTGTTTTCAGGTAACGTTTACTCACCGCATCAACATCCCAAAAGCTGCATGTGGCTGTCCGGCAACACCCACAATCCAGCAGCTTGCCACCAGGGTGGAGATGCTGGAGAGAGAAGTTTCCATGCTCAGAGCTCAGTGTGGATCTGGATGCTGCGGGGAGAGCTCAGCCATGGGTCAGTTAACAATGACAACAAAGTATATGGGTAAAGCTGGGGGATGCTTTTGTTTTGTTTGAATAAGCCCCGTTAGCATACAGAACAGAAAAGATATGAAAATGTAAAGAAAGACATTCAGAACAGGCTGCTGTATATGGGGCAAAAAGAAGAAAGGGGATACTATAGGTAAAACAGGCAGAAAAGAACTGTTTATACCCTGAATAAAGAGACAGACAGCAGCAGAATATTGATGCTGCAAGGCAACTTTTTTTTCCCCTGTTGCACAGTCTCGGTCTAAAAGGTGTGGAGAACCCTTTGCTACTGGTAAAAATTTAGTTCACTATTCAAGAGATGCTGCCATTATAATATGAGGGGACTAAAATGGATAGAGTTATAGGATATATTATGGCTAAAGGATCTGCTCCATTGACACCATCACACCATTCAAATATTTTCTGAAAACACTTCATCTCTACGGTGAGAATATGATTATCTCCAGCAGGCATGTTCTGAATCAGAATGAGGATGATCAGCTGAGGAGGATGGTGGCTAGATGGAAATGCACAAAATGAGACATTTCATTGATGTCTTGACTACTCTTTCTCCTATCAAGGATGATGCCTGTGAACTAAGGTTGAAGGGTTTTCACATGATTACTTCTTCAGAATATGTCACTCTTTTCCCAGGATTACTCGTACTTCTAAAACCAGAACTGATGAAAAGAATTCATCATAAAATGACTTTTATTGTATTGATGTTGTGGATTTTCCCTACAGTGCTTTGGCATGTTATTTCAGTGGTCTGAGAAATGGGAGTGTTGTTCTTGGACATTTAGCAATTGGTCCTACTGTTTTGATCCAGCTCTCTATGTCTGATTGAACAACTTGTTGAATCATATGTTGCTTTGTTCATTTCTTCCCAAAAACGTTTTGCCATGCAGCCGAAACTGTAATTAAACTGTAATAAAACTGCAATTTTAGCATGAAAAGAAATTACAAATCGAAAAACACTACAGGTAAACGTTTGATTTACATTGCTGTAACAGCAATTTTAGGTCAGACTAGCACTACAATGATCGATGTGGTAGTGATAGTAAGGTTTGGAGAAGGTGCCTGTGTTGTTTTTTTCCTTGGAAATGGAACCAGATTATTGTGAGAAATCCCAAGAAATACAGGAAAGGTCACAGCTAGTGTCAGGGGGAAGATTTGCAATACATGTCACGCAGGGATTCTGAGAGGAGGGGAACATCTAGAAGTTTTAACAGAATATTCAGTCATCCATCTTTGCTCACTACATGTTAGAATTCTTGTGTGTAGAAACTACATTTTGGGATTTTTTCCTTTTTTTTAAAATCCAAAACTGTGAAATTATTGGTTATTTTATCAGTATCAGCTATTAGAAGCAGAGAATTATCGGTATCCGTAAGTCGCAGCCTAAAAGTCAAACTCTGTCTCTCCTCTCCGTCTGTTTGGCTGACTACAGTAAATGCCTTGATATGGCTGAACTCTGTGGTCCGTTTCCTAGGCAACCCAAGGTCAAGATTAGCTTGCTTCAGACTGAAGCTGACTCTGTGGAAGGCACTGTGTGTAACCTGAAGTGAATTAGTCTAGATTAGGCAAGAAAAGCATCTTGTTTTGACGCAATACCCAATAAAAAACTTCACAAATGTATAAATGGGTGAGGAATATCTTTATTCACATGACGAATCTCAGTAGGTCTTGAAAGGATAAATACCTTCAGAAGAACAAAAAACCTTCAGAAACCTTGAAATGTTCAGTTTTGGGTGGCTCTGCACTGTGATTTATTCACATGTAAAGCCAAGTCTTTTATTCTCAGTTGAGCAATAAAAACATCTGTGAAAGTCATTTCTGTCTTCTGGGAACTCAAATTCAACTTGAAATGACAAATTAACCAGCTCCCTTCAGATTTCTATGATACAAAGTAATATCACCCCAAACTGAACTATCTTAACTATCTTTTTTATCTTAATTGTTATTCTGTCTCATAATACTGTATATAAAGTAAGTTTATATTATTTTTTCCTCAGGTCGTTTGGACTTTGTCCCAGGCTGCAGTGGCCATGGCAGTTTCAGCTTTGACCTGTGTGGCTGCATCTGTGAGGAAGGTTGGACCGGCAAAAACTGCTCTGAGCCTCGGTGCCCGGACGACTGCTCTGGCCAGGGGGTGTGTGTTGAAGGGGAGTGTGTGTGTGACCGTGACTTTGGAGGCGACAACTGTTCAGAGCCGCGTTGCCCTTCAGACTGCTCGGGTCGCGGGTTGTGCATCGACGGCGAGTGTGTGTGCGAAGAGTCCTTCACTGGGGAAGACTGCATGGTGGGGAGGTGTCTCAACGACTGCTCGGACCAGGGACTGTGCATCAACGGGACATGCCATTGCCGGCCCGGGTATGTGGGAGAGGACTGCTCGCTGGTCTACTGTGCCAACAACTGCAGCAAGAAGGGTGTCTGCAAGGATGGATTCTGTTCTTGCCAGGATGGCTTTGCTGGAGATGACTGCAACTCTGGTAGGGTATTACTTTTTATCCTTTACATCAGTTCAATCCTCTTGACTGTTGTCAAGTACAAAAAGTAGTTTGTATGTGTGGTTCAATTCCCAGAAGCAGAAACTCTGAGCGAGGAAGTTGTCCTCCCTTAATACTTGCTGTCACTGTGGCCAGGACCAAGTAACTCAGCAGAAATAACAGCCTAAACAGATTTCAGAATGACACTGTGTGACCCTCAGACAGTTCAGTCAGAAGTTTCAAACAGGAGCAGGTTTCTTTTTAAATTAGAGCTGCAGCGTTAGATGAAATGCCTCCATTGCTGGGATTGATTTACTGGAATGTGGGCACATTTTCTGTTTCTTGAATCGCTGGCACCATCACTGAGGTTTATCTGGGTACAAAAATTGAATGCATGCTTCAGATTACAGTCCAGTCTTTAGAAAAAAGCATCTTGATGTCTATTTATCTGGTTTACTTACAGTGTGGGAGTAATTCTGAAAAAATGAGAAAGTGGAAAACAGATTTGTGCTGCATGATAAATAATGCCAACAAACAAAGATTTTCCCTTAAGCTACTTTTTCACTTTTTTTTTTTTACTTTTTCAGATCTAGCCTTGGATGCTCTTACACTGTTAGATATAATCAGTACATTGTATTCAGTACAGTGATGTTTGGAGTTTTATAGAGGAAGGATACAAAAGTCCTATATATGTGTAAACACCATCTGTCTGACATATACATTTAGGGCTGCAATGTATTATTTTTTCTGACCAACACCTGAGCAACAGTCAGAAAAACATTTACACTGAGAGAAAACAGAAAAGCAGCAACATTTTAGAAGCAAACACAAGCAAATGTCTGTATGGATGGAAATATTTAATATTTAAATATTTGATGGGGATTCATTTTCTAAAATTTCATTAAGCAACTAATTGTTTCAGTGGTAAATACACTATATAATAGAGGGGCAAAGCTTACTTTAGGTACCTGCCATAGCAGGTATCGTTTTTTAAATATTTATTTTTCTATTTTTCTACAATTCTTACTTAAATACAGTAAAATGAAATAATGCAATGTGTAGCTGTACCTAATTTGCTCTCCTTGTCCCTGACTACACTTTTAAGGAATAAAACAGATAATACACTCTACTCAAGGTATAAACAATAGAACAGACATAGACAAACGACCACTACAGACTGTCATTGAGACAACAATAAAGGTGAAAAGGACAACTAAGTACAACAAAAGCAAAAGAAAGTATGTTATATACGTTAACCCGCATATCTCAGTGTTCACGTTTCCCTTCGTCTCAGCCATAGTTTTGCGTTCATATTGAGAGCTTTATAATCAGTTAATGGATTTATTTCTGATGGCAGCATAGATCAAATCCATGTACCACGGAGTGCTGAGAGTTTGCACACATGTAAAGGCTACAGCAGGGGATTTCATTTATCAGCATGCCTTTAACAAGAATAAAGGAAGTAATTAATTCAACCACTTTAACACTTCTTACCCATGATGCTCCATGACACATCGGTCTGAGCCCTTCAAAGCAGGTAGATAGATCTTTAAAAATGCAAAGCTTTCTCTCTCCCTCTCTGCAATAGCAATTAGCCCTCAGCCCCATCATTTTTAGTAAATGTGCAGCCCTAAAAAACACCTCTGTGCTTTCAGCACAGGTGGTGGGGCGCGTGACTTGCAGGACAGCAGAAGGTGTAACAGCATTCATTTGTCAAAAGTCACATTCATCCAGGGAGAGAAGTGTCACATTAGCTGCAGCTGAGACAGTTTCTGAGTCATGCTTGCCTTTGTTCAAACCCAGCTCTCCACGGCAAAATATCAGATCCTCCTCTGCCATTTGAGGCAGCTGTCAACAAAGTGAAGGATGAGGACAGACAGAACAGCGAGCAACAGAGAGACAGGGACGGCAAATCATATTACTAAAGCTGATTCCTCCCTGCTGCCCTTCCATTTAATATCTATAGCAAGTGAGGGAGTCTGAATTGCTTATTTCTTTGCAATTAGAGGCTAAAATAGCCAATGCTTGTAGGGGATAGTTTGCTGAATACAAAACGAAGCAGTTCAATTACCAGAGACCTGTAGGGTGACAGGCTTAAGTGCTTCATGTTATCAAAAGATGAAGAAAGCGGGATGTATTTTTACTTCAATTATTGTGGCCTGTATTTTCCACTATGAGAAATAATGGAGACTGTTGAATTTAAATGGGATGTTTCAGGCTTGGGGTAGGATAGGCTATATATCGTTACATAAAATATAACCGCCCACAAAGCAGAAATCAACTTGTGCTGAAGAGTGGCATTTAATCTTGTCAGCAGAGGAATTCCACAATCATTTCCGATGAGTCCTGATGCTACACTGGAAAAGTAGCGATGACATTCTCGTGTTGTTGAGTGTCTCACTGGTGACAACTGACATTTATGTTTCTCACATAGTTGTGGATCTTTGTGCTGCTCTTACACAGGGTTCGTCCGTTATTTGTGACAATTTTATTACCTTATTTTATTGTCCCATTCCGCTGTATCACATGAATGAAGGTTGACTGAACAGCACAGTCAAGAAGACTACAGTGTAAAGTAGCTTTGTTTCAATCATTTATATTTTTAGGCAGATTTAACTTCAGCTTTGACAGACATGCGTGACTACACCTGATAACACAATCAAGCACAAACCCAAACCTCTAAACCATTCATAGTCTGGTCTGCCTCAGCAGCTTGAGGACACACACTGTTATTATGGTTGTGACTGAAATTGTGTTGCAGCTTGCAACAAAAGTCCTTCAATAACCAAAACCATTCTCCTGTACTGAATAGAAATTGATTCTCTTTTTCCTGTATGACAAAGCATCTCTGACAGTATGTATTTTGAAGCTGCTTTTTGGAAACCAAAAGACATGTGAATGTGGGTCTGATCTTTCAGCAAACGTCTAGTGTGCTCCTCCTTTTTGGATGCTCAAGCAGAGCGGAGGATAAGAAACCAAATTTGCATTTCAGCACGGGAAACCCCAGAGGCCTTTTAAAGCATAACTTCAGTTCATTTACTTCACTAATAATAAAACACAATAGCAGTAACAGATGTGGATGATACTGGACATCTTGAATACTTTACAATAGCTGTGCTCTAATCAACATGCGTGGAGTTGTTCATTCAGAGAATAGTTTGCTCAATTGCAGCAGCTATGTTATTGTAGAGGGTTTTGTTTCCAGTGAAAATGTAAACCACACAAAACAATATTTTATGGGTAAAAGAACAATAATGCTGATATCTGACTTAAAATTACAACAAATATGAGAAAAACAACACACTAAAGAGCACAGTAACTAACATTAAGTCATTAATTTCACTTTATTTCCCAGTGTCATACAAGACCAATAAACAGCTGCATATTAAAGCACATAGAGTCATTCCCATATACTGTATATTTATAGACTTCTTTGTATTATTTATTGTTTCTTATATTTATTACCTCTACCTCTACTTTGTTCCTGTTTTCCATTTTAATGCCAGCTGAATATTAATTCAGCTGGCAGATACTTGAGTCATCGCAGATACTTGGATTTCCCTTCTAATATTTTATTAAATGCATTGTTCTTGACTCCCCTTCCTTCATCTGACCAAGTTTGAAGCTGGAGTGGTAAATGCAGAGTCACCAGAGACATTTGGTTTCTAGTTTTTTGATATCTGTTATCAAGGATCACCAATGTTCAGCTTAGAGCCATGGAAAACATGGTTTGTGATACAGGTTCATGATTGGTTTGTAACTAGGTAACTAGGAAATAATTAATTGCAACACAGTAAGACGCAGAACAAGACTCAGAACTATTGGTCTGTTTTAGTTCAACAACAGCAGACTGAAAATAGTTCACCATTAAAGATCTGTATTATTCTGGATTTTTTCTCTCACATACAATACCCGAAATATTGTACTTCACAATAAAAGTTTCAGTTTAGTCATTTAAGCAAATTAACAAGAGAAATTCCATTACATAAAGTAGCCTGAAGGTAAGTTAGTCCTCTGATGATGCCCTGACCTCCGTTGTCAGCTGGAGTTTTACCTTTTAAGGCTTTAGTTCAGCAGATACTGCTGTATCTGCCTATGGGTTGGCCTATGCTAGCATACTGATTAGACCTAATGAGACTTAAAGACTCCAGGCGAGATTCTTGAATAACCTTCAGCAAGTTGCCCCTTTGAAACAAACCTTGGGACAGATACATGCCTGAGAAATGGTTTTCCATATATTGAGAAGACAAAAAATTCATCCGCAAGTAATACAACCAGTGTAACACCACATTCATGTAGCATTTTAACACAACTAGTTGCGAGTAAATGTTTCTAATATTAGGAAGCATGTGCACAGCCTCTATCTGGGTCTAGACATGGATTTCTGTAACTGTTCATAAGACCTGGTAGCCTCACAAAATGTCTTTAAACTGAAATATGAATAAGAAAGAAAACCAAGGAGCTGAAGTGAGGCACTGAAACTGCTGCTGAAGTTGGACACTGGCCATATCGCAAAGGTCAGAGACTCTCTTGATATTCTGCAATTTGGAAATGTTGAGAAACTCAATGGAGTAAACAATATATTTGCATTCAAATTAGCTGCTCATCAATGACCTTTCACATAGCAACAACAGAGGCGAGATAACTTAATGCGTCTCTGTCTTTAGTAAAAAGTAGTAGATTTTAGCTCTAACTTTCAGAAGAGCGCTCACGTAAGAGTTTGCCCTTCACTTTCTATGGGAGCTTTTCATTTTCAAGCAGCTTGTCTGTTCAGCCTCCTCATTCAGTCACTCTTCCTCTATCCCATGGATTATTTCTCCTTCATTTGATCTGTAATTTCCTTCATATAAGTAATGAAACTGAGTCTAATTGATGAAATAAATCTAGCTAAGGGAATGCTGTCAGAGTTGTCTCCAGTGCAGGTTCACTGTTTCCAAATGAGCAAACTATTGTACAGCATGCGCCCATCTGTCGAGTGTGTGAGGAAGGAGCTGGAACGGCTACTAGAGTGTCCGGAGGATCCCTTAGGAGGACTCAGTGCTGTGCTGAGTCCTGTATCACAGGATGTAGAGATGATGAGGGCGTGAGAGGTTGTTAATCACACAATCCCACTGCTTCTTTACTCCTCTTTCTGTCTTTTCTTTTCTGTTTCATCTTTATTGTCTCTCATTTGACCACCATGTTTGTCAGTTTGTCTCCTGAAGCACATCTTTTCAAGTCTTTTTCTCTCCTGTCTGTGAATCTGTCTCGTCAGTTCTCGTAGAAAAACAATTTGTACCTTCTTCTCCTCCTTTGTGTCCTTCACCTGTCTCTCCTCCTCCTCCTCCTTATGTTTTTGGCAGTGGGAGCTGTAAACACTCTTGTTTATGCCTCAACATTTACATTCAACACCACCTTCTCAAGCTTATGGCTTGACTATATCCACTTGAGCCCGGATGAATGACTGAGTGCTTCTCCCTCTTATGTTAACACACAAGGCTGTTGTTGCCACAAACAGTGGCTTCTTTTACTGACCACATACACGGTGCAGCCTACTGCTTTGTTTTAAAGATTATGGATGCAGAGACTGTTGTAGGGAGGTTGGCGATAGTTCTAAGCACTTTGCTTATGAAAATTTACTTGACCTTAAATTGACCCTGGATGGTAATCATGCAGTGAATAAAAGGAGAAAAACTTGTAAAATTGTAAAATATGTGTAATAACTGAAATTTGCCTCTTTTTTGAGGTCCCACGTTAGAGAGGGCATGTATTCTGATGGATGATTTTAATACTAATGTAGTTAGTTAGTTTATGTGTGTCAAAAAAACTAAACTAAACTGAACTGTAAAGTCTTCTTGAGTCTGAGATGTAGTGAGTAAGTTGTTTGAAATTTACTTTACTAGTTTTATGTATTTTTATGAAGTTGAATGTGGAGATGTGCAGAAGGCAGAGTGAACAGGTACAAGACTTGCAAATATTGGGCCGTACTTTTCATGCTCAAGATAAATTAATACTACAGTATTTACACGTCTACGCCACTGCCAATCTTTTCCCAAAGCATGCAGCCATATTTTAGTTTTTGCAGTATTTCACTAAATTTCCTAATTTGGCAAAATACAATGTAAATTTGATACACGTAACTTCAAATGTAGAGCTTTGCCAGCTAACACATATGTCCACCATGTCATGTCAGTTAGAATTTCACTTGTGAACTGATTTGACTCTTTCCTGGCATAGATATTGCTTTTGTGTAGCTCCATGTTGGATCAGTTGGCAGAAAAGATGTCCCGTGTACGAGTAAATCTGATTAGACAGACTCTGCTCCATCTAGCACACCAACACTTTGGGACTACGAGGGCTTATGAATTATGGATGTGAAAAACCTTGCCATACAAATTAAAGCAAGCACATTTTTGCAGTTTTCCCACTAAGGCAGGATATAACACATTACTGTAATGGCTGCATTTTTCTCTAAAACAGTAATGTAAGCCATTACTCTTCCTAATTCTACAATCAAATTACAGTTAATAATCAAATGATCATGTGATGTTACTTGCATACGCAAAAAAAAAAAAATCTAAGTGTCTTTTCATGCATATGCATATATCGCCTGAGTGACTTCCCTGCCTTTGATAAGAAGGATACAGCTTCCTTCAACTCCAACACTAAAGTCACAGTACTATGAAGCCATAGTTTAGTTATCGACTCAAGTCTGTTTGTTTGCATGTGTTTAACTTTTTTGAGGAATGACCTCAACACTGTTTGCAACATATGCAACCAAAGAGTGACATAGTGCTTAAAGGTCCAATGTGTAAGATTTAGGTGGATCTCTTGGCAGACTATGGAATACAATATTCATAAGTATGTTTTCATCAGTGTATAATCACCTGAAAATAAGAATCGTGAATGTGCTTTTGTTATCTTAGAATGAGCCTTTATATCTACAAAAGGAACAGATCATCTTCCACTGAGTCTGCCATGTTGCACCGCCATGTTTCTACAGTAGCCTGAAACAGACGAACCAAACACTGGCTCTAGAGAGGGTGTTTCACATGTTTTTTGTGACATAAAAAAAACAAAAAAAAAAGCAATTGTTTGAACGCTTTAAACGATTTGTGCTTTTTGTCTCCACAGTGGCACCGGCCATGAACCTGAGGGTACGAGGCGTGACTGATCGGACTATTGACCTGGAGTGGGAGGGCTCAGTTGTGCTGACAGATTTCTTAGTGACCTACACGCCAAGCAGCGCTGGAGGTGAGTACGGAGTTGTGCTATGTCTTTTTGAAGTAAGGAAGGTTGTAACACACTGTAAGATTCAGCTGATTCAGAATGTCTTAAAACCATGCCCAGTTTCTTTTTTTAAAAAAGTGTATCCATGTATCAGAGTATCTTTTTACCTGTCTCTCTGTCAGGTGTCCAATTAGAGATAAGGATTCCAGGCAATACCACCACCTGCGTTATCTCAGGCTTGGAGGCAGGCATGGAGTACAACATCAATGTGTTCGCTGTCATTAACAACAGTATCAGCGTCCCTGCCAGCATCACTGTTTCAACCTGTAAGTGAACTCCCCTGGGTTGTTTTAACAAAATGTCCTCATGGGAGCCTAAAGGATATTCTGAAGCCATGCTTGGTCCATGGCCAACAGAATATTCATGTAATGCCTCAGATTACTACATCTACAAAAAAAAAAAAAGCTCTCTGTGTCATGCAGTGCTGTACATCCACACATGGACACACACACACACACATACACACTCACACACACACATACATACACAACCTGTCTCTCATTTTTTTTTTTTTTTTTTTTTTTAGATTAAATCCTCCTCAAGATGTTTCTCACTGTCAATAGAGTGAGAATACCACCTGCTCCTCAGTGCCAACTTGTTGTGATTCCTATCTGTAACACCTGCTTGGCGTCACTCACACTCCAATACACACACACACACACACACATATATGAACAACCTCTGAATGTGTACCTCCTAGCCGCGGGTTAATTTCAGTGATCGCAGAATTCAGAGTAAATAAGTCATGATGCAACCATTTTTCAGTCATTACATGATTTGTTTCGTTGCTGTTGCTAAACTTATTTAGGAAATGTAGTATTTGATTATCTGGAAAGATTTATGAGAACACAGCTGCTTCAATACTGTAGGGATCATTGCACATCCAAGCTGGAAAATATATTTTTCTTATGACTTAAATGTTCAAAGTTTAGGTACATGCCATCGATAGCTTCATAGCAGCATCTCTCAGGATCGAAAGAAAAAATTAGTTAAGACTGAGACAACAGAAGAGAAAAACAAATGTAAAAGAGAAAGGTTCTGCTCTTCTGAGACACCTTCAGCATGAGGTGGAGTGGTGATTTATGGGCTGTGTGGGTCACCGAAGAACAATAATATGTCTCTGGCTACCTCACCAGATCTCTCCAATCCGGATGGTTTAGTCTTCAAATCCATCACAGAGACGTCAGTGGAGGTCCAGTGGCAACCGTTCTACTATTCCTTCGATGGGTGGGAGATCAGCTTTATCCCTAAGGTAGAGTAAAGCTGTGTGAACACTCAGTGCATGTGTTTGTTTTCAGTCTTGGTGTACGACTGCACCATGGCATGCTGAGAGACAAGAGTGTGTGAGAGAAGAACAGAAGGACAGACTCGCCCACCCCTACCACACACACAACAGTATTTTTCATTTTGCTTGTTGACCGACAAAATATTCTTGATTGAAAAGAATCATTTTCAGATCTCACCAATTCCAACCTCTAAATGACTTTGAATGCCCGTGCACTTACAGTAAGGAAAATAATTTGATGGATTTAGGTTTTCTTGGGGGTTTCCTCCACTTGAAGCCCGTGCCAAATTAGACAAGCGGATTGTCTTAAGCTTATTGGCTATTAGATGGATGAGCCATTAAACCCATTTCCAGATTAACCCTTTGTAAAACCATAGCAGTTCAAAAAACATTTCTCTTTCTAATTCCTGCTTTTAAACTCAGGTGCTCTCGGCTCTCTAATCTGGTGCCCTCTAATAGTAATTGGTTTTCTCATTTAAAGTGTTCTCATGGGGGGATATCCTTTGGTCCGACTGGACTTCAAGCCTCACATCTGTTGTTCAAATGCTTTTCTTTTGTTTGTTTCAAGCCCTTTTAGGTTTATAAAAGGAAAAATCAGTGGGCTTTCTAATTTCATTTCATTGCTTTAAACCCACCCTTTTCTCTCTTTCTATCCAATCATCCAATGTTTCTCACTGTCTTTCTTCTTCCAGCACTTTCCTCCCCTCACCCCCACCGTTTCCTCCTAATCTCTTGTTTTTGCTTTCCTTCCACCACCTCTCGGTGTAGGATCTCCAACCTGTTCCTCTCTACCCCCGAAGGTACCCTCCATCCCTTTCTTTCTCCTTCACCTCTCTCTTCCTCCCTCCCTTTATGTTCTTCCCTCTATCTTTCCTCGCTTTTCCCTCCCTCACCCCCGCCACAGGGGAAATCATATTATGAGTTGGCAGTCCCGCCCCCTGTGGATTTAATCCAGCAATGGGGATTGTGAATTTTGACAATCTCGTAATGGAAGTAGGCATGAAAGCTTTGGCCTATGCGAGCAAACACAGAACTCACTACTCTCTAAAAAGGAGAGAGAGAAGAGGGAGCATGAGCTTCAAGACCTGACATTAACACTGTTAGAAACAGCTACAGTTTGTATCTGACATTCCAATAAAGTACCATGCTGCCAGTGTTTTTGTAGCACATACCTACCACACCATCTGCTATGTTATATATTTGTCTTTTTGTAATAAGTTGATAAAGCAATCAATAAATACTGCTGCCAGTAGGACTGTACTAGTATTTTATTAGTCATTTTGTATCGGTCCCAGTGCTGTTAGAGTCATATAGAGCCTTAAGAAGTATTGTTAGTATTGATAAATATAATTTATTTTACATTTTCAAAATAGGACACCAGAGCTGATTCAGTTTCTCGGAGGCTCCCTCTTAAAAAAAACATTCTTTGTGCTTTCTTTTGAAATAAAATCCACACCCACAACGATGCATAACGATTAGGTTCTCTAGCATTCGGATTCATGTTGAATCGTCAAACAAATGGTCAAAGCTCAAAGGTCAGCACATACAATGAGGCTATGCAAATTTGCAGCATTCTCCTTGCATAAAGCATTTGTTCATATAATGCCTGCATGAGCAGGAATGATGTTACATCATGCCTGCGGCTGTAACACTGTTCAAATTACACTTTGTGACTCACTCCCACACTCCTGGGAAGATGAGACACTACCAAGCAAATTCCAGGAAGAACTTAAGATCTTGCTTGCTCATCTGAGCCTCTACTCATCTAGTTGAAGAAATCAGGTGATTAAGTGAGAGGCAAATCCCATTCCAAACAGCTTGTAATACACATTATACAGGTATTTGCTTTGGTTGGGAAATGTCTGCCAAACCAGTACGAGGAAATGAATGCCATTAAATTACTGGTGCTCACAGCATTAAAATGACAAAATATTGTAAACATATTCAACATTTTTCCAGAACCAATGTCCCTTTTTGTCTTGATAATCCAAAGACCTTGTTGTCAGCAGTTTTAAGTGGAATAACTTTCTACTGTAGAATTTATCTACAGTATATGTAATCTGTTCAGTGTCAGATAAGATTGGAGGCCGCAGTATTGTCTGTTTAAATGCATTATAAAAGATGGCAAGAGAAGGAAGTGCATAAAGATTTTAATACACAATCAACTCATATCCTAGCCTTTTTCCTCGCTTACTATTTTGGCAATATACTGTATACAATAAATACATTTTATCCCTGTATATATAAATGTCAGTTGTGTGATTGCTTAGCTGAGAACAGGATAGAAAAAAATATGGACTTTCTTACCTAACAACATTTTAGAAACCAAAAGTTAACCAAATACACCAAATAAAGTTTTACAGTTATTAGTTTGGAGATAAAGTAATCAAAGAAGTCTAATACATTTGAGTTATTGCTGTAAGGTTATTAATATATTAAGCATTGCTACAATACATTTCAAATTTAATATTATATTGAATTCTGTGAATAATAAGAGGATTATTAAAACCACCTCTTGCCAGTTTTTTTTGATAGACGTGCCGGCCTACCTGAAAAACTAAATTACCCGAATAGAAACCAAGAAGCACGAATGGACAATCAAACAGCCGTACATTTTTGTCAGCTCAATTAAATTAAAGTGATAAAAATACCTCCCCAAGTACTAAAAAAAAATCTCTATTGTTATTCCTCATCTAAGCAACCTTGTCGGCAGAAAGAATAATGACTAATTATGAGCCAACTGACACAAGAGATGGGAGTGGGATATGCTTTTATGGTGATTCATTTTGTATAATTTAGCATCGCCTTCATTTAACTGTATTATTATTGAGATTGAACACCAGTTGTTATTGGAACATTACCGTTGTGTGTTACTGCCCACCCTGGTAATTTAGTTGAGGTGATTAAATGGATTACATTTCTAATTATAGTTTTAATTCAGGAAAGTAGCAAGCTGTTATATGTTCTGTTTTAATACAAGCCTTCATAGCGCAGGCTTTTGGGGATCTTTGAGCAGCAGTAGGTGTAACATCTGTCTGTCGGCAGGAAGTGCATGTGCAACACTGGCTCTCCGAGAACAGCTGGGAATAGCAGGGGCTCCATATGGATGAGTGACAGGCCTTTGGAAATGTACAGAGTGCTGCCTCTGCAGAATATGCCCCAAGAAATATCACTGTGGCACACATACCCATTTCTTCCAAGCAACACCGTTTGGGAATTAAATGTGCTAAACCATCCAAAAGTTTACAAATAAGTCAAAAGAAACAGTTCATGTATAAAATGTACTGCATAGACTTTAACTGCATGAGTCACTGTTTCTATCTCACGGTGAGTATAGTCTTTTATCTGCCACATCCCTTATCTCCACTGAGAAAAGACATTTATGCCACACAGTAGATGACTACTACTACTCAAAACATACAAAATAAACTGAAAAAAAAGACACATACAATCTCTCTTCCTCTCGTCAATTTTATCTGTGTTTTTTTCCCAGGACAATGATGGAGGCATGACTGCTCAGCTGCCCAGCACCATCACTTCCTTTGTGCAGACCGGTTTGAGACCAGGGGAGGAGTATACTGTTAATCTGGTGGCGCTCCGAGACCAGGGTCGAAGCCAGCCAGTCACTGCTATTGTCACAACATGTATGTATTAATGGAAACCATAAACCTGAGCATATGATGTCGTGTTGTCTGTCTCATTGGTTGGAAGTGGGTTCAGTTAGAGAAAGATGATGTAAGTGACAAAGGTCATGTACCTTGGTGCACCAATTTGAAATATCAAAAGGTGATTACAGATGTTTGTTTGTGTTGCCATGCCACTGACGGTCAAACCTGATCAAACCGCACCAACATAAATTTAGCTCACATTAGCTCAGATTTTAATGATATTAAACACTTCTTAAGCTCATTTAGTTATTCACATTTAATGAAATACAGAAATACATAAGATTTCAGAACCAGGTTTTCAGAGGTTTTGAAATAAGTTTCAAATTTGGCATAGCCTACAACCAGCCAGCCACAGCTATTTGTACACACACACATACACTGTAAAATACCATTGGATGTGAGCAGCACTGCGCGTAACAATTTATTTTGTTAGTCTGTCAATTAAATCCCAATTAAAATTGCTTCTTTTTTCCAAAACCCAAAGATGTTAAATTTTAATAACTGAGGGAAACAGCAAGTCCTCATGTTTGAGAAACTGGAAGAATGAATGTTTGGCATGTTTGCTTGATTAAAGACTTAAATGATTAAATAATTACTGTCAACAATCAGTTTTCATTTCCGTACCAACTGTAGCATTATTGTAGTATTCCCTGTATGTTCAAGACTGCCACACACACACACACACACACACAGACACACACACAGCTAAATACTGTGGCATAAGCAGTGTGTGTCACCTTGACATATTTGTTGGTCTGCCACCATTTATGTCCCTGATGTAAACCTCGCTGAGGTATAGCGCCCACTCCTCACCCAGCTGACACTACTTGGACAGCTGTAATAGATCCAATTCAAACCTCGTCTATAACAATTCAAACTCTGATGTCTGCAGTCAAAACACCATCAATTTCCCGTCAAGTCTTTGTTCGTTTCGTGGGTTGTAATTAAGTATCGATTAATAATTCATGACAGTCATTAATTTTTCACGCCAGCCCACTGCAGGACACCTTATTGGATAAAGAAAGAGGAAAAGACAAATTTGAAGTTGCTTAATTATTCATAACACAGATTTATCCTTCCTCTGAGATGGAAACATGGAGCAGTCCCAGGAAAACTAGAGGGAAAGGATGGCTGATGATGTGGGAATTGGTTCTCAGTCCTAAGGGGGCAATTTCTAATGCATAAAGGATCAAGGTTGACTTTCCATATGTCAAGCCTGCGTCTTGGGTATCTCAAAAGCTTAAAAAAAGACATGTGTCGCTCAGTGTGTGAAATGCATCATTTACACAAGTTCCCCCAAGGGCCAACAGTTGAGAATAATTATGTTATCACACCATGGTATGGTGTTTTCGGTTCAAAACATGTATGTCAGACAGCATTATGTTGTGCTATTTTGGTCTGTTCCTTAACGTTAAATGAGGTTTGTCACGTTTTTCAGACTCAAATGGATAATTGTTGCCATTTAAGTTGTAGCTTTGAGCCCCATTTAACTTCAGAAGAAAAAAATGTTTTAAAGATCAAAGACATCAGTTAAAGCAACAGATGTCAAATCATGGATTTAGAGTACTAAAATTTTCAGCTGTTTGTATCTGCAGTCTCATTCTTTTAGTCACTACCCAAAGCTCATGACCATAGGTGAGGGTTGGAGAGTAGATTGACTGGTAAATCAATAACTAGCTTTAACCAACTGGCAACCATAGACCTTAGATTAGTCGGGAGGCGGAAACGGGGGGGGGGACTACCAACATGGCAGCAGCCAGAGCCACAGATTTTGAGCTTCAAAACGGCTCTTCAGAAACCTATGCATGACGGATGCATGACTTGGGATTGGGTGCATTATTAGTTGGCAGGCAAAGACGGAAACGTAAGCTTGCTGTGCTAGCTCCGTGTCTTGTGTCAAAAATCCTATAATAGGTTTTTACTCACACATGATATGTTTTCAGCATGCAGAGACTTTAATCATGGCTTATGTTTTATACCCCACACAGATAAAGCCTATTGTCTCATCGTGTGTCAGGTCTGACCAAGTTTTACATGCTTGGCTTTTTTTTTTCTGATAACAAATCCAGATACCACTGCAAAGTCTTGAAGCAGCAAGTATTAACATGGATGTTCATCCTTTTTAAGTTTTCCATTTTAGGTTCCTGTGAATACTGATTGAAATGTGTCCAAACTAAAAGTTGACCACAAATGCCTGGTCAGATTAGAAATATGTTTCTTTGATTTTGTTCAATTTAATCAGAATTTGGCCAAGACAGAGGAAAGGTCATGTAGACAAATATATTTTAATTCCTCAAAGTAAAACTTGTTAGTTTGACTTCTGAAACCTCAGATCACAAAACACTGCTTCATTTTAAGGGATCACAAGCCAAAAAGATTGGGAAACATGTCAAAAGATACTCAGTCATAGTAAACTAAATATCGTTAGTGTTTGTTGGACAAAACAAATGGTTTCAGGGCATCACCTTGGGCTTCAGGAAGCTTTGAGGGGCATTTTTATTTTCTTAGTGACCAGATAATTATCAAGTATTAAATTATCAGCAGATCATTCTGATAAAGTTAATACAAAATATCTGTAATTTGCGTCCCTACCTAAGAGCAAGCTATCCAAGAATGTATATTTTTTTGTATCTAGCCAAAAATCTGGTATTAAATTGGCCAATAACTATCAAGAATTGGCAATAGATGCCAAGACTGACAACACTCTGTGGTTCTGTTTTGTTTGTAACAATAACAACAGGACATCCAATAATAATGCTTCTTTCTTCTCTTTCCTTGCAGTGATTGATGGCCCCACACAGCTAATCGTGCGGGATGTATCAGACACCGTAGCGTTTGTAGAGTGGACACCACCAAAAGCAAAGATTGATCAGATTGTGTTGCGTTACGGCCTGGTGGGAGGAGAGGGTCCACGGACCACCTTCCGCCTCCAGCCCACACTCAGCCAGTATTCCCTGCAGGTGAGTGGTGGAGGGTGTGTGCCATTCATCATGTTGTGGGGTCTCAGAATCTGATCATACATATACATTACGTGGACACACTTGCCATCTGGGAAGCTGTGTGTGTGTGTGTGCTTGTCATGCTTGTTAAATTATCTAATCTCAGAGTCTGCCTGCCTTCTCTGTCTGGAGATAAAACAAAAACAAACGAAAAACATCCATGCAAAGAGATTAAACAGACTAAGCTGTCCATGTTTTTTGTGCCACAGGTTCTGCGTCCTGGCTCACGTTACGAGGTGTCTGTGAGCGGTGTGAGGAAAGGAAATGAGAGCGGATCTATTTCCACTGAATTTACTACTGGTGAGGTCTGACAGCCAGCAGATGTGGTGATAGTGGTGTGTGTGTGAGGGTAGAACAGTTTATGACATATGGCCTAATGTATACCATACTGTTTGTTGAATATATTGAAAACAGTATTTTTTTCTCATGTTCAAGCAGAAGAAAGTACATTATTTTTGAGTGCAAACAAGTAAACTTCATACAAATGACTTTCAGTCTTGTCTAAAGTAAAATGTCATGCTTATAGTGTCAGGATATCCAAATGAAGGTTATTCAAATTAAGTAATCTGCAGAATATTGCTAACATGATATAAATTATAACAAATGGACGTGTACTAATTGATGTTTGAACTGAATTAACAGTTGGACACTAACTGTACATGTGTCTGATGTTTGCTTGTTCACAATCCTGAGAATTGGTCTCAGTGTCCCCAACATTGTCAGCTTTATCGTTCTTCTCAGAGATCGATGCCCCCAAGAACTTGTGGCTCGTGTCGAAGACCTCCACGACCCTGGAGCTTGAATGGGATAACAGTGAGGCTGAGGTAACTAGGCATGCACCAGATTTCCAACCGTTTTGGCTAATCAACAGGTGGTGTATGCATCTTAGGACAACATAATAAAGTTTCAGTTTTGTATCTTCTTTTGATTTGTTGTTTACCTACCTTGCGATCTGGTACTCTAAGCAATTACAAAAAATATTGGAAGTGCATTTACTCAAGTAATTTTACCGAAGTAGCATTTTGTGGTACTTTACTTATTATTTAAATGTTATAGTAGTTTAGTTACTTGGCAGAATAAGATTAAATATATTATGCAGTGTAAACTACCCAACAGAATACAAACTAAGTAAAATGAGCTCCACATTAGCAAGCTGAAACATGAAAATAATGAATCAGTAATATTAATGAAATTATATAAATTGGATTGGATGTAGATAAAATGCTCTGGAATACTGGAATGGCTCAATATGAATACTTTTACTCACATTTCACCAAATATAGCTCTATCCTTTTACTTATGTTATGTATACTTGCAGGACTTTTACTTACTACTTACTTACTACATAAAGGTTCTGATTACTTCTTCCACCACAGGAAGTTACTCATGCTAAAATATTATCTATTTGTTTGTTTTTAAATGAGAGCAGTGGACAAACCTGAAATCCTTCATAGCTTGCAGGATCTTAGCAAAGCCTTAGGTGCCCCTTATATCACTAAGTACATGTTAATTATGTCCTTTTTTGTGAAAATGGCAACTAATTTCTTCTTAATCCGCTGACCTTATCCACCCTCCCTCAACCCTCCCTGCATACTTGCCCTAAAGCTTTTAATTCCTCCTGTTTTTCTAAACTCTGTCTTGTTGTTTTGAGCACTTTGATCTCACACAGGTGGGTCTGCATTTTGTGAGCTTGTTAAATGCCATTAAAAGAAAGCGGCAAATACATTTGCTGGATGGAAGTGATCACTGAATGCTTAACTCAGAATAAAAATGTAATGAATCATGTTGTTTCAGTCAGTAGTCACAATGATATTCCCAGGGCTCACTAACTACACAATCAGACTTATGAGGCTAGTCTGCATTAATGCCTGTCAGCTACTACAAATGTATTCATCCTCATGATTCTGCAGAGTGTTGACAGAGAGCCAAATATCTTACTTGGCTAATGCAAAATAAACCATTTATTATTCTCTGAACTATCAGCAATGCAGGATAACATTTAAAGCTGTTTTAGCTGTTCGTGATAGCCTTGTCAATCCTTCATTTTTCTTTATAATACTTTGCAATGTCTCCTTCAGTCTGACAGTGGAAATATAAAAATATATATTTTTAAATGTAGGTGGAGGACTACCAGGTGGTGTACAGCACTTTGGCAGGAGAACAGTACAATAAAGTCATCATACCACGTAATGAGGGAGCCACCACTAAGACCACTCTCACAGGTAAGAAAAAGGAGCGGTGTGTTGTTGGTGTTGTGTTGTCAGTTTTTCTTGAATTATTTATCCTCTACATTTGTGGCGTCGTTTGCTCAGTGTGATGGTTTTCCTTATCACGTCAGTATTATCACAGTGCATCTATAATGTGAACTGAATAAGCTGGGAAGTGCCTGTGTGTTTTACATGGCAGGATTATCTCCAGAGCTAACACTTGGTTGACGGGCTACTGATTGTATCTGTAGAAATGCTTGTTGTCCTGTGGGCATATTGAAAAGCTGTCAGAAAGGATGGGTCAGCTGCGATGTTGTTTCTCAAAGGCCATAGTGTTGGAAAGGGCACGACCGGCATGAGAATAGAAAGGTCTGTGTGTTATTCTGTTGGGCCATTGCAATCGATGCTGTCTCCACCCTCATTCTTTCTCTGTCACTCTCATTTTCTCCCTTCCCTCCTCTCTCTCTCTCTCCACTAATGATCTATGTCACTATCTCACTCATTCTTATTGCTCATCTCTTCATCTTTATTTCTCTTATTTCTTTATTTCAGGAACTCACTGTGGACATACTGAATTAATTTGAAACTGTTCAATTATGCGATACGCCTGAAAAAGGCAGATTTCTTCAGAAACCATACTGATGTACATGTAAATTCGCCTAGACCTCATCACTGATGTACAGCTAATTATGCTGTTATGAAAAAGTCCATCTAATTGACATGTGCTTGTGTGAGAGTGTGAAACAAGCCTGTGTGATGTTCCTTCTTGCTTCATTGTGTGTTAAATTAGTAACTGTTTCTCTCTCTGTCTGTCTGTTTGTGCGTTAGACCTGCTGCCGGGCACAGAGTACGGCATCGGCATTTCCGCCATGAAAGGCGAGAACCAGAGTACACCAGCGACAATGAACGCCAGGACAGGTGAGTGAATGAATGTTTTTGCTCCACCGTAAAAAAGCTGGTGATCCACTCATGCATGTAAGACACACTAAGCGAATCACAGCAGCTTTGTGCTGCAAAATCTGAGCTTTACAGCAGGTTTGTTGGCTCATTTTGGTATAATCCATGTAATTCTCATTTTGTGCTGTTGGTCGGTGCTTCTGTTCCAACCATTAAAAGCCCTTTGAGAGAAATTAAGCAAATCAAATTTTGGCAAGACTTGTGCTGAATTAGGAAGGTGTGTGGCTGTGTTACATCATCAGCTCGGGTCAAAGATCCCATTACAGCATTTTAAACCTGTATTAATGCATACCATTTTGCTAATGGCCCTCTCTTTACCTCAGTGCTTGATCGGCTATTTGAATTTTTATTGTGTTTTGAGTTGTTTGGCTGAAAGAAAAACATGGCCCCATTTAACCTGCTGTTTGAAATTTTGGTGCATGGAGATGCTTCTCAGTCTTTTTCATCATGTTGACTGTCACATTTTTCCTCCGGTTGAAATTATTTTAATGGCTGAAGGTATTTTGCACTTTGCGAAATTATGCCTCCATTTTCGTTAAGGACAGGTTCTTTTTATCCCACTATTTTGTGCGCTCTGTTCGAACTTTGAAAATGCACCACAGCTATCACATCTTTTCTCAAATAGCTTTAAATAATGTGACAACACCTCCTGTCTGCCGGGTGCACAGCAGTGCTCATGTTTCTGAGTGTGAGTTACTGAAAGCTGAAAGCATAATTTCCATTAAAAGTGTCTTAAGTTGTTCTTTCTTTTTCCCTGAAAAACTTAATTTGACAAGGAGCTCCAAAAACATTGAGGGTTCAGGCTAACAATGCAGTAGAGGATTAAATAAGAATTAAACATTGATCATGCAGTGGGCAAGATGGGTCTGCAGAAAAGCAAAAGGACAAACTTAAGAATGCAACAAATACAAAATTAAATACAGACGTGGGAACATTATGTTAATACAGAGGTCCTTTTGGAATTGAACTTCCTGGAGGTTGACTGTTAAATTTTAATCTAACTGTCCCGCTTGAGATGTCCATGCTGCACAGACAAGGAGGATATTCAACAGACAACCATCCAGAAAAAATTTCCATCAACTCACTGACATGCAACAACTGCCCCGTCTGGACTTATTATTATGCTATTGATATATTTATTTTTTTGAACGTTCTGGTCGAGGGCAGGCATGCAATTGTGAATGGCTGCATGACACGAATGCTTTGTCTACAGCAGGAGAAGCAGAAGAGGAGACTGGAACATGAATGTGTATTAGAAAAAATCACCTTCTCTTTTTCAATATGACAAATTTTCTATGTCAGTTAATCGTTTAATTTTTTTCTTGTTTTGCGCAGAAAACAACAATGAAACATGAGAAGCAATGTAGCAACAAACAGACAACATAACATTTTAACTTTAATAGACAAATTGGGTATTAAAGGTCCAGTGTGTGTAGATTTAGGGGGCTCTATTTTATGGAATATAATGTACATAACTATGTCCACCATGTTGAACTGCCATGTGTCTACAACCTATACAGTTCTAATTGTGAAAATGAATTTTAGAAAATCAGCTTTTGTTCAGATGTCTGTTGTTTCGAATCAGGTATTTTAATTGTAAATTGAAAATGTGCAAACGTGAAATGTGAAACTAATTGTGATCAGATATGTGATCAGATGAGGAATACATTATTTCCACACAAGTGTCTTGAGTGACAGGTGCACAGAGGAAAAAAAACGAACCATAAATCTAAATATTAAAAGGTGCACTCTGTTCACTATACATAGGACTTAGTCACTGGACTTCTGAATGTCCCTGAAATGTCATATAATATCTGAAATTATCATCAGTGACTCACCCTGTTGGCGTATTCCCACTCAGGTACATTCCCCTGGGTAACAGTGTTAATATGTTCATGCAGTAACCTGCCTCAATGCTATTAGGTCTTCTTATCCAGAGACATTTAAGAGGCCCTGTGCAATCTGTTAAATCTCGCTTCCCCTCTATTAGGTCTGGATGTGCCGATGGATCTAACTGTGACGGCTTCTACAGACAACACCATCACCCTGGTATGGGGCGTGGTCCAGGGCCCCATTGACCATTATAAGGTCACCTACACGTCCTCCTCTGGGTACACTACAGAGGTAAATCATTGTACAGATAAACATTGAATGGATAATAGGTACAACATAGCACACACAAATAGGCATGCTTGTGTATACTGTACACAGATGTACCCACACTCATCCTTACAAGCACAAACAAGGTCTATGCCCTTTTATCATGAAGCAGTCTAGAGAACTCCCATTGAATTTGTGCTTAGCTGTGACTAACCATTCCAGCTGACAGTGCCTAAAGATGTAACCACCACCACGCTGACGGACCTTGAGCCTGGGACTGAGTACACCATCACTGTAGCAGCAAGAAGAGGAAGACAGCAGAGCACTGCAGCTACCATAGACGCCTTCACAGGTAGAGAGAATAGTCACATTTTATAAAGTCAAACAAGTTAACAGTGTTACTTTTGTGCAGCTTTATTGACCAACCGTCCTCCCTTGTCTTTTTCTTTGCAACAGCTCGATATAAAGTTTTCTAGAGTATCAAGGTTGCGGTACAGCATCCGTTTAGTTCACTCAATTATCAGACAGAACGAAGATAAATCCACTCCTGAGTGTTTTCTCTGCTCAGATGAAGACATGAAAGATCAGGCTATTACCTCAGAAAGCTGGGCAGTTTTAACAACAGTGGTGTGTGATGAAGTTAAATGATGAACATAATGAACTAAAGTGTGGCAGCAGGTGAGTCACACCAAAGGAAAATGGAGGACCTGAAAGACTTTGAAGAAGCAATTAGTGGAAGTAAATTATTCAAGTCAGCTAATGAGCTTGTTACAAATGTTCCCTAATTGCTCGTCTGTTTTGCATTTAAATGTATTTGTGTTTCTGTTTCTTCGGATTCCTTATCAACACCACATTCTCTCAGCTTTGCTCTCACACTCGACGCCGTCTGCTTGTGCAGCTCTTCTTCTTTCTTGGAGAATTTCAATCACAACAAAGTTTTCTTTTTTACAGTCTCTCATCAGTGCGTTGAACTACATGTCGGATTGCCTGTCATTTTACCCAGCACAGTTGTTCTTTGTTATTTTTACACGAAGCCTGATTTTCAGTTGTCACAAAGGATTGTGTCATAATGATGGGCATGTGCTTACCTGCTGTCATCCTTTTTTTTTTCACCGTTCTCATCAACATCTTCATCATCATCTCTTTTCTTCTTCACTGTGACCGTTGTGGCAGTTGTCACCATCATAACCATGGTCATTATTACAGAGATCATCATCGCATTCATCATCTTTTGTTATGTGTGGCTCCTTTAGTAACCGCTCTAACCATCTGGACAGGAGAGACGAGAGAATGATAAAATGACAGATCAAGAGGAATCAGAGGAAAAAATAATGAATTACCTGTCATCTTCTCATCCACCGTTCACTTGGCCATATTGGCAACATCTGTCAGTCTGTGCTCAGGTGAACTCATCATAAAGGAAAAAAATCTGGTGAATAAAGTTTGATCTTGAACGATGATCAAATATAAATCACAGAGTGTCTTTGGAGCACATCTGTCCTTCAGTTTGTTTCTTTGTCACTGAATATGAACTCTGCAATGGTTATCTGCAAACCTCTCATTATTTATTATTGCAGTCGTGCTGGTACACCACATTACTCAGAGTTCACCAGAGGATTGTCATTTACATACACATTTAATGGATTCATTCGTTTCATATTCATTCCATTAGGATGAAAGTACTTTATTTCTATTATCTTTACACTTACATAACATTAGAGGGCTTCTTTGAGGCAATTGCACCTTTAGACTGAGATATCCTGATTTTCCGTCCCTAGTAAAGGCCTCCAAAAATTTCCCATAATGCAATCAACAGTATATTTTCATTAGACCATCATGCCTAGTACATGCCCTTTCAAAGGCTGTGTCCCCAGTTTGTCATGCAGCTTTCTCTCCTAATTTGAAGTCCTCTAAGCGTAAATCAAGATAAACCCGATAACACCATCAGGGATTTTTAGAACAGAAGACATTGTACAGCTTTTTTTTGTGGGCTGGCTAGCACTTCTCCTGACTATTAGACTGACCTTTATCTGTAAAAGTTCACCAACATCGTCTGTGCTAGGAAATCCAGAAGTATCATTAAGACCTACAGAAGGTGACTCACCAAGTCAGTACTGTTCATTTATGCAGTGTTTTAATCACTTCCAACTCTACAAAAGACCATCAGCATGGCCATCACATTACACTGGCACTAACTCCTTCATGGTTTAATCCATAATTAAACCAAAGCCATAGTCCATGTGAAGTTATGGACCACTATTGCTGCTATAAAGCAGTGTGTGTCTCCTCGTGTTATTTGTATCACGTCTTCCACCAGCTTCCAACCAAGCACACCACGGTTATGAGGATACAAATTTCTGCTGGCTGCACAGTGAAGTAATACATGTTGAGAGTTGGTGAAGGAAATGCTCCATAAAAGGTAACTATTCTCCAATAAAAGAGGAGAAAAACATAAATGCAGGTCAGTGTAAACAATGTGGGTTTCAAATGGTGATTGATTATGAAGAAAACTCCACAGGATGCCTTTAATCTGGATGAATCAGGAAAGGAGAAGTCAATGTCACTGCTTCGTCCCTGCTATTTATACATCCACACATGGCTAATTAAATTCAAATCGCCTTGCATTTGTCGCTGTGTCAGCTGCTGCACTGGTTCATATTCATTACATCATCTTCTGTCCAGATCATACATTTTGACAACAGCATCTGCTGTCATCATCATTTCTCCATTTTCTTATTGTGAGCAGTCCCATCACATCTTCCTCTTTATGGTGGATAATCTCATTAGTTTCTCTTTTTTATGACCAATTAAATCATTACTTCCACATGATTGTGGCCTGCTCTGACTCTCACCTTCCTCATCAAGATTACACCCAAGGCTAATTTTCTCAACTGTATTATAAACGATCTGTTGCACCATCCAGGACTGCTTCCATCCATCACTGAATTGCTTGTCTGTCATCTCCATAACAATGGCAGCTGTTTTTTCTTTTCTTTTTTTTCATCACTCTTTCCTGCTTGTGGTCGGCTTTTTTTTTTTTTTTTTTTTACCTGTCCTTGAAAACTCTCCGGTGACCTTTTCAACCCCCCATTCCTCCAGGAATCAGGCCCGTAACCCACCTCTACTTGTCAGAGGTGACGTCAGACTCTGTGTCGGTGGCGTGGAGCGCCCCAGCACCACCTGCTGACCTCTTCATCCTGAGCTACAGCTCTGCTGACGGAACAGACACCTCTAAGGTGACGCTGGATGGCTCCAAGACACGGTCACTGGTCCAGGGGCTGCTGCCGTCCACTCCTTACACCATCAGTTTAATCACAATACAGGGGGATGTTACCTCTGAGCCCATTACAGCATCACTCACTACAGGTGAGCTGCTTGATAACTCAGGGATGACAGATGAGGATACATAAACATGAGCAGCAGCTTTGTATGAGACTTGTCTTAGTAGTTATGCATCGTTGCTTCATATTAGTGTTTGTGTATGCATGGTTGTTTCTGTACCAGTGAATTTAGAATGTGATCATGTTTAAGGCTGCAGCTCGTGATTATTTGCATAGACATTACATATCTGCAGAATGATTAATTGTTTGGTCTATAAAGTGTCAGAAAATTGTGAAAAATGTCCATCACAATCTCAGCAAATCATGTTTGGTAATGTTTACCTTTAAGACAAAGTCAATATCAGTTGTCAAAATAATTTTTTTCAAATTAAATTTTTTTTTTTGGTCAATCAATCAACCAATTAGTTGACTAATTGTTTCAGTTCTAATCACATTTATGCATCTCATTCAAAATTAAAGACAAAAAGAGGTTCGTAATAGGGACTAAAGAGTTTTGGGGGAAGAAAAGTGGGGAAATAGCAGCAAGTGCGAGGTAAAGAAATGGAAACACCAAGTGGTTTTAAATTAAATATGTATTTGCAGAAGTGCTGTTTGAGCATTTAATTTGCACAGAACCACACCAGACTGATTTTTGTAATTAGAGATCTGCCTTGGAGGTTTTTTCTTTTTTTTCTTTCTGCCAGACTTAGAGACACAGTTATCAACAATACTAGCTCGTTTTATTCTTCTGTACTGTCAGATAGCTGAGGTTTGCTACGTAGATGAAATCTGAGTCAGTGGCCTCTCTGTACAATGATCCAGTGTTATTTCATATTTATTCTAAACTCATACGCAATCCTAACATTGGGGGATATTTGAGAAACTGCTGACAAATTGTTCTCTAATAAAGACAAGGACAGAGAGGAGAAAAGTGAGGGAGGGGGAGGACAGATCAAATTGTAATATTTAGTATAAGAGAAGCAGTCTGCTCTATGCTTTGCACCGTCTTCTGATTTCTGTATATGCAGTTGAATTGATTCTTTTTTGTTTCCCTTTTTTCTCCTCTGGCTCACTCACAGTTTATCTATCATTTCTCTCCATTTCTTATTTTATTCAAATGTTTTTTTTGTCTGACAACACAGCAATGATCCCCTACACTATTGTCTTTCTTTGTTAATTTATTACACAGTATTACCGCATATTTTTTCATTAATTGGAGTACTGTGCAAAGGAGCTCTCAGAAACATTTCTTATGATTACAAGTGCGTTATTCACATCTTGGGAGACAGTGAATGAGGAGAGGGTAAGTATAATAACCTGCCTGAGAAAAAGACAATGGGAAAGACAGAAAAAGAAAAATCTCGTTCGTAGAAATGAGGACAAAAGGGAAATCATCAAAGGAGGGGAAAAAAGAGAACTGAAGACAAATGGAGAAAAGGCAAAAGTCAGCATTGAACAATAGAGATATTAACTTTGCATCAGTGCCAGAGACACCTGCATGCTGTCATCTGACTACTGTGCCAGTTTCATATAATACCACGGCAGCTTCGAGCAGTCTTTACATTCACCCACACACAGATGAGCAGATTTTCGAGGGTGACACTGTACACTGACTCTGACAGATGTACAGTATTTCTAGCACCTGTCTGTGGACTGTGGTAATTTTTAGTGTCCTGCTTGTGAGCTGCACTCTGACTTTCCTTGTATAATGAGGTGGGCTTTTGCATTTGCTGCATGTGAAATTGCCTGTGTTTTAACCACAGTTACAGTCAGTGCTTTGGTTTATCAGGCTGATACTCACTCTGCCACCATGGTCAGTTCAAGCGGTGCTTAATGTAGCACAGCCTGAGGGCCACATTCATTCATTAGCTTACACAGTGCGAATTGAATTGTGATCTTCCAGCTGGATAAAGTCAGAGATTTCTCTGACAGAACTATTCTATAACTGTTCACATTCAGAAGCTCATAAGGCTTCATAAGAAAATGCAAATTTTGAGCCATTATTCTTTCGTCTACCTTTGCTAGAGCAAATATTATTAATAAGATATGCATACACGAATAATCACAAGTTTTATAAATGATGCTACTGTATGTCATACAAGTGGAATTTAAATGAGTTCAAGGCAAGGAGTTATAAATTGCCCCCTCTGCTTGTGAATAATAGCCATTATTCTTTTCAAGGCAAGAAAGAGTTGGTTTACAAGCGTTTCCCCCGTTGTCTACACCATGAGATGGAAGTGATCTCTTAATCTCCTCCTCTTTTTCTGTCTTTTTCATTCCCACTCTCTAACTTTCTCTATCCCTCTTTTTCTTTCTCTAGTATTTAAGGACATGTCATCAGTTTAATTGTGTGCTCACATTGTTTTCGCCATAACCTTTTCCATGGCAGCTCGATAGTCTCAGGAGACACATAAAACAAATTGTCAGCGGGGGGGGGGGGGGGTTCTCCTCTGAGTAAGCCCTACTCGGTCTCAATGCTAATGCCACCAATTGTGTTCTTTTAGCTGGATGGAGCTAGATTTTGGAGGAATATCTTTTGTTGGTTTTCATTTCACAAGTGTGCATTAAAGAATGCCTGTGCTTCAATAGACCAAGGTCATGTCTGTTTATGCAAATGTGATGGAGAGGATTTAAAATGGACAAAGCAAAGACTAATGAAGTACCTGGGCTTTCAAGGGCACTAATTCTTTTAAATTTTTATGAACTGGAACTTGCTTCATAACACACCTCATGATGCCCTCCTATTGTACTTCTGGAAGCTGAATAAACTCTGTCAACCATAAAAAGCAAGATCGTCCTCATCTGAAACCTTCAGTCTCCCATGTTTTCCATTGTAAACTATCTTGATCTTATGCTAACACTCTCTCACCGATCATCTCATTTCTAGGCATGGACCCACCAAAAGAGATGACGGTGTCAGATGTGACAGAAGATGCAGTGACTATCTCTTGGATCAAACCATTGGCTCCATTTGAATACTATAAGCTGTCCTACCAGTCAGCCAAAGGTACAGCATTCTTTACATACTGTAATGTATTATTTAATTACATTAAAATAACGTGGTATTTATTATATTAGGAGACTCATAGACGCACTGCATTTTCATGTTACAGTTAAATGAACTTGGCATTTGGTGTTGCAGGTTTCTCTGATGTAAAGTATTTTGTAGCAGGGAACCTTGTTACGCAGCCTGCTATACCTAATTAATTGTAACATTTTATCAGTGAAGTTTAATTGAATTTTTAATTAAAATTCTGTATTGATTAAATATTTACTCTGTGATGCAAAACGCATATGAGTTGGCTAATCAGTGTTCCCCTGTACATGAAGAAATGTAAGATGACGTCAGCAGTTCTGATGTCTGATCTCTGATGTCCTCCTGCAGGTCGAGTGGACAGCGTGGTGATTGACAGCGATGTGACCAACTACACCTTGTCCAGCCTGTTTCCTGCTACAGAATATGAGATCAGCCTCAACGCTGTCAGGGGGAGTCAGGAGAGCAAAGTGGTCAGCACCTCCGTCTTCACAGGTAGGTGTTGATAAGGGAACATTATTAGAAGCATGTACAATAGAAGACAAGAGGGCAGCCGTGCTACCAAAGAAACTCCACCTGGACTAGCCTGATAATCAGTGGCAGGGAGGGCGCGGGGGTGTATGTTTTATCACAAGTGACTATTTGTCCACCAACATCATTTTCAGTCAACATGGAAGCTTCAGTTAACTTTTATGATATTTTTTTTCACACATTATGGAACAAATGTCAATTTAAGGATTCTTTTTTTACTCTAAATCGACTCACAACAACCCGTGCAGCTGTGCAGCATGTGTCCATGTCATTCACACTTGTCTCTAACCATTTTTCTCTTGCTGTTTGTCATGAATGAATGAACTGCTGAACAAATCACAGATATGGATGATGATTTTAAAGGCTGGACCAGGTTACATCGTGGAACAAAAGCTGTCTCAGATCTCTTCTTGGGCCCTCTGTTAGACACGTGTTGCTTAGAAAACGTACCCATGAGAGTAGATTTGCTTGGGAGGCTGCCTGCGTTTGTATTTTTTGGCTTAATCGCTTGTTAGAACCATGTCCACTGCGAGGCAAATACACCTATTATATGTACAGGGTATTGCTGTGATAGAGCCTATGCTCATCGATATGAATGGGGTGGACAAAATAATAAAAACACCATAATTCAACAGCAGCGCAAACTGCAGCCTCCAAAATGATCATAAAGTTGAATCAACACCTCTCTGAAACGTTATAACCTTTATCAAGGTAGGATTTGGAGTCTATATTCTGTTTCCTGGCTAAACGCTGTGATCTACTTTTGTTGTGCTCTTGTCATGTTATGCTCTCGTTCAACTGCAAATCGCACAGCATTAAAACCACATTCCTGAGATTCTTCACTTGAACTACAACTCTTTGATAAACGTCTTGCTGTGAGTGGGCGGCAGGGGGACAAAATGTTTTCCATGTAAAATGAATGAAGACTTCCTCTTCCTCTGCTACACTTTCAGAACAATTGTTCTTGCCACAACAATAACAGCTGCGCGTTGGAAGATGTGTGCTAAAAAGAGCTGCAGACTCAAACACACACACACACACACACACACACACACACACACACACAGACGTCAGACAAAATCTAACGGTACAGCTGACATTGCAGGAGGTGCAATCTTTGCTGTTGCAATAGATGAAACTGTCCACTCCGTGACCCAGTAATTGGTAACCTACTCCTAACTCCATCTCGCTGTCCTCTATCTCTCTGCTTCCCTCCCTTTCTTATCTCTTTATACTTTTGCTTCACCTTTATCCTTCTGTATCGTTAGGCCTCTCTCTGCCTTTTTCTCTCAGTATCCTTCTCTCCTCTATCCTCCATCTTTCTGTCCCCTTCCCATTTCCTCTCCGCTTCATCCTTTCTGTATTTAATCTCCTCTCTCGGTGTCTCTCTCCACCTATTTCTTCCCAATTTGTCATTTCAGATGGGAACTCTCAAGCTCCCTTGCGTTCAGACTCATAACTTAGCACTGAATCGTAAGTTAGGAAACTTAAAACCTCACTTGCACACACACACACACACACACACACACACACACAGTTTTGTGAATATGGGACAGCGTTCTTCTCTGTGAAAGAATTCTACTAACCTAAGATTAACACACTCTCCCAGTGCTGTATGCATAATCTTCAGTGTGTGTGTGAGAGAGAGGAAAAAGGAATAGAGGTAAAAAGAGCACAGGATAGGAGAGAAAAGAGGAGAGCAAACGGTGTGTTTGCATGACAATGAGACCTGGAGAGCAGGAGAGGGCCAGGAATCCAGTGAGGGAAAAAAAAGAAGCTAAAGAGTCTCTTTCTCTCACTTTCACTCTCTTTCTCATCTCTGTTCCCTTCAAATTCTTTATTATCTGTCCCGTTTTTTAACAATCCCAGTGTACTTACAATGAGCAGAGCCGTTGGGGCTGTAATAGCCTGAAAAGAACATAACTCCAAAGTCAAGCTTGTTAGAAATGGTAAATAACAATTTCCTCACATTGCACAATGCCCAACCAGGGACATTTTAATGCCGCTTTCAACAACAATGCATAAACAGGGGATTTGGAAGAGTAATCCAGCATTGCCTGGCCAAGTATGTAATGACTTGAATGAGGCTGCAATTGCTACTTATTTCACTTCCATAATCAATTATTGTCAGGGGATGAAAAAGCAGGGAGCCATATTTCATTTTGCCAACACAGCAGGCAGTGTTAATCTAAGATGAATTTGGGAGGGTTGACACTAAATGGACTCATTTAATGGAGGGCGCTCATTAGGAAAGTGTCAGGACCCCTAGTAAAGTACCACTCTTCCAAAAACCGAAGTTCAGAGACAGAACATTAAAGTACTCCCTACCTGTCTAATTTTTTTCTACAAGCTATACCGAGAGAAGATAGATGAGGCAGAGTACACCTCTAATAAACTGACGCTTTGTTAAAATATCCCACAAAATGACAAATCATATTAAATATGAAGTATTAAAAGGAACATATGCCTGAAGGACATGACAGGCAGTGGGGCTGGCAAAAGAAGAGATGCAAAAAACTGAGTCAACAGATACACTATATATACAGAAAAGAGTAGAATGCATGTTTTTTTTATATCTTTGAAAACCTTTTTCTTCTTCTCAAAGAACTGCAAGGCTTGTTAGGCTGGACTTCTACATGTGTAACTCCACGTGTCTACTTAAGTGCCCCAAGAGACCGCTTACATTATGAACCATTAAAGGTGCAACACTAGTCATTTAAACTAAGTGGTCTGTTATTTTTCAGTAACACAAAGGACAAAAGTTGTAGTTACTAACAGCTCAAGAGCAAGTGTGTCACTCACTGCCAATAGCTAAATTGGTATTTCCTGGAAAAAAAGAAAACACTGAAAAAATGATTGTAATAATGCAGAGTTCATGTTGCTACACTTTAACTAATTAAAGATTAGTAATTGTAATCTCTTAAGAGCAGACTGCTATGTTAATGTTATAATATTGATTACTTCCTGTGGATTACTTAATGAATACTTCAGGTTCAGGTGCTAAATGACACAATCCTGATAACTAATCATTACCTACTGATTAGGTGTAATGATTGGTTATGACTCACTCACGGCATTTTTTTTCTACCCACACATTAAACAATGTACATTCACAATGTAAAATCTGCTTTGGAAAGTTTCCCGATAGCTTTATGAGAGCTCACATGAAGCATAAAGCTGCTGTTGCAGCAAGTTAAATGTTTGTATGGCTGCTCCCGCATGAGTATTAGTACTGTGCACAAACACATTTAGTGTAGCTATGGGGTTAATGTAGAGAACACTCACACACTGATAACCTGTTTTTGTGTGCAGCTTCCACAGTAATGGGAGGGGATGCAGAGATAGATTAAGGAGTAAAATGGCCCAGTGTGTCTTTGTAACTGTACTGTGTGCTGCAGTCTGGTCAACATAATGGCCACAGACACAGCACAAAGCACACTGACCTCATGGCCAACCATCACAGCTGGACTGTCTTTAAAAATAACATATTCAGCAAATAACGAATAATGTATTTGAAACATTTGATGTTTTTCTGACATATGATTCAGACATTTACCTGAAGAGAACTTGTTATTTAAGCCCTAACAGGGCATAAAATGTCTCTACAACCTTCCTGTGCCTGATTTTCTCCAATAAAACCAGGGCCACAATTATGAACTGGTTTCTGTACACTTGGCCAAAAATGTTTTGTTAGAGAGGGAAAACCACTTTTGTAACTTGCATCTCTTTAATATTCATTCTGTCGGTCAATAAACAATCTTGTGTTAGCTGATAATCCAGCTCAATATCTGAAGCTAGTTACCAGTGGAGCAGTCACGACAGCTAAAGCTACCTGGAATCACAATCAGAATCACCCAGTCATAACTTTAAGATGGTCACATCAACATCTTACTTTATCATTTTTATCAGGATCTTTGGACGTTCAAAACTGAGCAGCAGCTTGCTCTGTCAGTCTGACTCTAACATTAGCTAATGTTTAATGGCGCTAAAATGAGCTAGTCTTAGCTAAGGAGCCAAGAGCTCCCAACATGATCAGTTAGATGATGTTTGATACGGTCAGTTTCACTTGACACCAGATGTTTGTTATTAGATATGTAACTACGATTGTTCACCATTAAATATAATTCCACTTTTGAATGTAATGATTTGAGTAAACGTAGGATATATCACAGCGATAAAGCATCACTAAACGTGAACTGATTGTTTTGTTTTTCTAGATACAGAAGCTGAACTTCAAGCGAATTACTGATTCAAATATTTGTCACTGACACAATTTAACCAACATCAGTCAAGAAGTAGACAAAGCTTTATGTCTAAAATATTATCTGATATATATCTTATATCAATTCTCATATAATTTTAATATTATTTATAGCCTTTAACAGTTGTACAGTTTGGACCATTACCCATAGAAAAGTACCACTTTAGAGAACCTCAGCAAATGCTGTGATCAGTTTCACAAGCACAGCATTAATTTGTCCTTGTCTTGACTCTTACAGCTTTTATAACAACGTGGATCATGCCAGTGTTTGTGCATGCTTTATCCTGATATTGACACTAGGTTTTGTGATTAGTGTGTCACTGATCTGTCGAAACAGCATGATTTTACTAGAAGAGTTGGGCAAATCCACATGATCATTAAATAGATGTTCACGGTTTCCTGTGTTCCTGGATAGATTTTGGCACTATAGCATGTAAATGCAGTGCTTTTTGGCAGCTGGCTCTCAAGGATTAATTGTGCGAAGCTTCCCATCAGCATGTGACCGCACCACAGCCCCATATTATAGCCCCGGATTAGCTTTTGTTCCTTTTTAAACAAACCTGTTCTCTTGTCCTGAATCCAAACATATTCTGAGGTACTGGCGCTTGACTTTCAGATACAGATCAGAGCAGTATGACGTAGTTGGCTCAAGCCTCTGATTCACCGGGTGCAATCAGGAGATGGAGAGTGATGATTGGATTATCACTAGGTCTGATAAAGGAGGATGACCTGTTTATTTATTTATTTATTTATTTGCCATCTCTGCTCATCTCCATTGCCAATCTAATTGACTTGGCAAGCCTCCATTAAATCCACTTAAACCTTTTAGCAATTAAAGTAATGATTTGATCAGGTTTGTTAATCTATTATAGCGATAAGAAAGACTCAAACTCACTTCGGCGTGCTAATGAGCTCAATTCTTTTTTTTTTTATTCTGATGGCAACAGGGCAATATTAATTACCTCATCTGGGCAGAGCTTTGGAGCCCATGCGGTGTTCTGTGTTCTCCTGCCACGCTCTCGGTCGTGCCAAAATAACACGCCTGAGGAGAAATTGAGGTTGAAACACTGAGGTTAAAGGTATAATTAAATTCAAACTCAATTTTGGCATGTCCAGCAGTCTGAGAATGAAATTAGGAAGAGGGTTGGGAAACAGTAGACTCAGGAGAATATCTTTCGACAGCCTTTTTGTACTGCAGAATTTTTCTTTGATGTGTCTTTGAGTTGGAGAAGCATTGATCAAAATGGCAAAGAGAGTCATTATTAATCAGCATGAATGCAAAACTGTTCTCTGTCTGAATACAGTGTATCTGTAATTATAAATGATGTGGGTTGAATAATGTTTTTTTTCATTCAAATAGTACTCCACTCAAAATTGTTTTGCTGTAATTGATGTTTTACGTCTCTTTGCAGATGTACCACGATCAACTGTGTACAAAATAACAACCTCTCTCGCACCATGACACAGCTCCATTTTGTGTACAAATTCATGTAATTTTCCAAAATACCTGTGAAAGGAGAGAAAAAGTTACCAGACAAATTGTTTTTTTGTTTAATAGTTTTTCTAAAACTATTTTTTGTTGTAGACTGACTAATTGAACGAGAAATCCTGCAGCAGCGAGTTAAGAACTTCATTATGAACTTTCAGGATTTTTTATTATTAGTAGTAAAATAAATTGCTTGATTGAATTCAATTGGTCCATCAAAATAAAATGTTATTTTGATAAACATTTAAAACATTTTTAGGGCAGAAATGCCAAACCTTCTCTGGTTCCAGCTTTTTAAATGTTAGAAATTGCTTCTGTTCCCAGTTTCATATTGTTTATGCTAATATATTTTTCTAATGTAGCCAACATGTTGACTCATGTCCTGCAGTGAGTTGATATTTGTATATATCTAAGGTTTTTCTAAAGCTGTCATACTAATCAGATGCCACTAAAACATCTAAAAAAATGTCCTGAAAACTTATCTCTTTAAAAGCGCCTGTTATTTTAGTTTTTGTCAATGCTTATATTTTTGTTTTGTTCTAATCCTAGCGATGGATATGCCAGCGGAGTTGACAGCTCTAAACATCACTCCACAAGGAGCCCTGCTGAGGTGGAATCCCCCTCTTTCCAGTGTCGACAATTATGTGCTGACTCTCACACACAACCAGGGTGAGTTGTCAAAACTGTCATCCAGAGGCTTTAATTAATTTGCTTTATTAGACAATAAATTGATGGATTGATTAACTACCAGCAAAAGACAAAAATTAGACGGGGTTAGTCTGGTGCTCTCACACCACCAACACTATAGTGTTGTCCTTACACTGGATACCGATTAATTTTACAGGACCCTGACCCTTACCGATAAGCTGTTTTTACTGATGCTGTCGTCTATATGTTCATGTAACTCTAGATATAAAAGGCACTGTTCAAGTATTTACTTACCATCTTATTTTGTTATTGACAACAGTGTTTTACTCACTTACTTACTCTGCACAATTAAATGATTGAAATCTTACAGAGTCAGAGCACTGACTGCAGAGTCGGAGTATGATAAGAAGGTTTGTTTTAGGTCATTCCGGTGCAGCATATGTTGCTGTGACAGGTTTTCAGTGTCATCCTTCGAGGCAATATGGATGCATTTGTCTTGCTTTCAGAACAGTTCATTATGCTTGGTTGAACTACTAAGCCTTTGCAGTTTTTACACTACGTTTGTGTCTGATGCAATCCATGTCTTGGCTGTCTGACAGCCGTATCCAGATAGGTAAAAGATAACTGCATTGCTCCCCTCAGAGTCAGTATGTAATTTGCTCCCTGAACCAAGTGGATGAGTGCCAAGTTACAGTAGGTGGATGAGCCACAGACATAACTTAAAGCTACCTGACATACACAGCAAGAGTGCTGAAAAATGAAAAAGTTTCAAAGGAATTATATTTTTCAAACAAACATCACCCAGTGTTGGCAGTCAAAGCACATTTTTTAAATTCACCAGTCAAATGTTTAACCCTTGATCTCAACCTTTATTTCACTCCCTGATTCTTATAAAGTGGCTGGGAAAAAAATGGGATGCATATTTCTCTCATTTACACATGACCCTACTGACTAAGCCATGTCTTGAATTATCGAGAGAAATCTGTATTACTCAGCTTTTGGAGTCAATGTGTAAATTATGCCTTGACTGACTGACTGGATGGCAGCCAGATCATTTAAGTTACAGAGACAGTATCTTTATGCTGGACACATATTTGGAAACCAGCCTCCACCAGGGTTTAGAGAAGTGCAGTGTAAGTTGTGAACAAATTCCCTTGAGTGTAAGTGTATTAAGTCAAGGTCAATAAATCTCATATTTCATTGAGTATTGTCCTGCATTACAAAATAGATTTTTATTGGCAACCAGGAACACCCACATAAAATCCAAACCATCACGGTATCAGTCAGTCAAACTTCATATAAAATAGATTAAGAGTGTAAAAATATGGTTCGTCCATATTCTCAGTAACATCACTGTCACTATGAAGTTTACACATAATGCAGCTCTCATCATTATAACTATAAATTAAAACTCCAATGCAACAAGATCCTGTCAGTGAGCCTTTGACACCAGTTATATTATATGTCTTTTCTAGTCAATTTGAAGTCGTGTGCTCATGCTACACAATTATTTTCTTCATCAGTAATTTTTCACAGTCAATTCAGAGACAGTTTCTTATAACTCAAAATGCAAATTGGTAATTGAATGGTAATTTATTCAAATGTGCCCTGTTTAAATTGGTTAGAAAGATATATTAGTCATAGAAATACCTTCAAATGAATCTTGGAATATGCATTTAGATAAGATCAGTGATTCTCAGTCTGTATTTATTAAAGAGTACTATTTTAGAGCCATTTATAGTGTTGCTCATTTTTGCAGCATAATTAGTGTTCAAAGAGATAGAATTTAAAGTAATCTAAAAAGCTCAAACAGAACTTTAAAGAGATAAAATATGTGTTTTACTTTTTTTTTTACTTTTTTCCAGTGACAGCTGATACGTTCCTTGTAGAAGGCAACAAGCAGGAGCACCAGCTGTCCAACCTTAAGCCAAGCACCAGCTACTCCGTAGCCCTCTACGCCACCAAAGGACCCCTCACCAGCGGGACCGTCATCACCAACCTCCAAACACGTATGTGTTCATTTTATTCAGCTGGTGTCAATACAGCGGGCGGCAAGGCGGCTCGGTGGGTAGCACTGTCATCTCGCAGCAGGAGGGTTTCCCGGGGTGCTCGGTTTCATTCACACCAAATATAATATGCATGTTAATCAGGAATTCTCCTGCCATTGTCCTTGACCAAGGGCGATGGCTTCACATTGCTTCTAAAGTAGTTGGAATGAGTCAAATGCAGCAGATGCATTTCTCCATGGGGATTAATAAAGTGCAACACAAACAATAGAAGTATGTCATACAGTGAAAAAATAGAAACAGTATTTATGTATCATACACGTTAATTACCAGCAGCCTGACTGACCTGGAAAGGTGGCAAATAATTGGAAGGATTTATGGATGGATGTAGGGTCGGGTGATATAGAAAAACAAATTAGCACAGTAATTTTTTATCATATCAGTGGGTATATATTGTCACAGTCACATGGTTGTCATTTTTCCTACTGATTAGTTGTCAAATGTCAAAGACGTGGGTTGAAAATTGACACTGCAGAACAACGGATAACTTCTTTGTTGAGACAGTGATGGACAATGAATATTAATTGTCATCCCTGAAGTGATTTGGTTTCGTTTCTGTCTTCATTTATATACGTTAACCTTAAACGAACCAGAACAAAGTCAGTGCGTGGTTGGTGATGCACTAGAGGATGGCTTGCTGGCAGAGCCACACATTTTAGTGTAAATGAATTCCCGCAGATATAACAACAAATCATCTCTTCGGTACTACCTGTGCCGTGACAATATCATGATAGAAATGAAGTTACTTCTGTTTATTAGATTAGCTTAGCAGCGGATTCAGAGGTGTGGAGGTGTTTATCTGAAAACTCTGCTGCTCGATCCAGGGAGTGAGTCTAATTGCTGGTGTTTGAGACTGTATGCTTTATTGGATGGCGATATTTCAGGTGATAAAAATAGTTTGTATTACCTGTCTTTGTGAGCACAGTTTTTATATTATTATGGGTTTATTTTACAGTACATCTTTGGTAGATTTATGTTTTTCCTACTTCCAAACCTTTGATCCTTTATCTCTGTGTAGCACTCATTGTCACACGTGTCACAGGGGTCAGTCTTGCTAGAGACTTTGACATGGTCAAAGACACAAGCTGTCATGAGGATTAAACTTGTGAACCCTGTTCAGTTTCTGCCTGCTTCGCCTCTAGTTGACCCACCTCTCTAATTATATTCACCTTTATCGTCTGGGGGGAAGTTGGGGGTGAAGGAATTGTTCCAGTTTAGCTGAGTTGCAGCTCTGTAAACTTTGTTTTTTCTGGAGTTCTTGCAGAAAAAAAAAAAAAAAAAACTTTTCAGTCAGCAGAGGAGTTCATAATCCCCCAAGGAGAACCAGAGCTACCTGTCCTGCACTGCAGCAGAGACGAGCTGCTCAAAACAGAAACAAACTCTGGGCTGCAGGGACTTCAAAACATAAATGGGGCTCATGAAAATTAGGTGTACCTACAACCATGTCAATGCTGTGCTGTACATGCCTATACTAACTCATACATAAACAAATGTTCCTGGCAGTTTAAGGTGATTCCAATTTGGAAACAGATGCTCTGCCTAGTACATCATGTACCTTAGCTTCTCCAGAGAACAAAACAAAAAAACCTACCCTGGTTAGAGTCTCTCATATGAAAGGAAGAATTAGAGAAATTGCTTTGATAACAACGAGGAGTGTGCGCAGGATTTTGTTTTGTTTTGAATGACACGTCTTATTGAATCAAGCAAACGCTTGGGTGCTTCCCTTTGCTGCTCTCCTCATCTGCGTGGAAAAGATTAAATGTATTGAACTCAATGTCTGTTCTATCCAGAATTAAACCAATATTATGAAAATGTATTCTGTAATTACAGAACATATTAACATGCCTGGACACTGATGCGGTCATTAATCAACACTGATATCTTTGGCTTTACGTTGCGATGGAAGGATAACATTCATATTTTACAGTTAAAGATAATGGGATTGAATTTAAGCTTAACTTCATTTCACTAAGGAACAACTTCAAATATCCAATATAATCATTTTTGTACAGAAATTTGTGTTTAAAAAGTCCATCCAGTGCACACATACAGTATCATACACAGTATTCACTGAGCTGTGTACTCTGTGTGCCCATGTACAGGCAGATGTGCTCAGAGAAGCCCACACCAACAGAGTCTTCAGTCCTGCAGGACTAATGATGACATGTTAGACCAGGGGGTGCCGTAGTCAACCCCAGCTTCAGAGGGATCTTCTCCGGTTGTTAATTAAACTGCCTAATTGAAATCCTAAAACCTGCTTCAGTTTTGCTCACACAGCTTGTTTTCTCAGGCTGTTCCGCTTCAGTGGAAAATGTCACATTGTGAACGAGCTGTGAGAGAGGAAAAGACCATTGATTTGTCCAGTCAACTACACTGGCTATGAGTCTGTCATGTCTCTGCACGCCTGGCACTCTGTTTTGTCTCAGTCGGCCTCTCAGTCTTTGAGTCTCAGTTTGCTCCTCTTCTTTCTTAATGGTCACATCTGCACACATATATAGCATTTGCAGTATTTATAAAGCTCATTTAAAAACAACAGGAGTTGACCAAAATGCTTTGCAGAGAAATTTCAAATGCAATAGGTAAGACTGCTGAATGAGCTTTTCAGCCCTCCCAGTAGTCTGGTGTTGTTGAGACTGATGGTGCGGTTGGAAAATAACTCACTGAAAGACAAAAATATTCTGGAGAGCAAGTGAGCCTAAATCAACAAACATACGACAACACAGCCAGTCTTACCCACCCTGCTTCTGCTTGTCTTCAACACAAGGGCAGGAACTCTAGTTTCTCATCCAGGAAAATGGTAATCGAACTGGAAAATGTCTCCATGTATATTTGCATACAATTTACAATTTATTTCTGTTTGTGCATCTTTTCTTTCAGTTAGTGGGTTCTTAACAAACTAAATGATGATATCTGGAAAGGAGTTGTCAACTACTTCTGCTCCATGTTTTGTACAAGAGGTGAAGGGTCAGTACACAATTCTTGCTGCTGGCTCAGCCATTCAGATTTGTCTCTTTTTTATTGTTTGTTTCTTTCTGATGGGATGGAGTTTCATTGTTGATTCCCAAGCCCCTTAACCACAGCTGAAAGTTGTTTTGTTGTCTGGCTTCCATGCCTCAAGAGTTCAACACAGAGTAAGACAGCTCCCCAGAGGCTGATATTTAAGCTATAGGGGTGGAAAATAAGGGATTTTTCTACGGGTGTCTCTATAAGCCTGTAGGCTGCAGCACCGGGACTTTCTTCCCTCAGATGTGTCTGAGCCCACTTGCTGAGAAGTGCTTGGCAAGTTTTTGAAGCAGCGGAGATCCTTGCTGCGGGCAGCTTCACTGAGCTCTGGCTGATAGTTGTTCACCAAGTGCTGAAAGTACTGCCATTACAGAAACATAATCTTCATTCTTCAGGCAATTGAGGCGTCTTTGACACTGTAATGTACTTTGAAGAACTTGTGTTCCCATCAAATCTGTGCTGTTAATTGCTTTATTATAAATGTTTCAAACTCCTGCAAATACATCTAAAATATTTATTCTAGGATATTGAATACAGTATTTATAGTATAAGTATGTAAAGTTATATGCTACCTTTGTTACTTCAACTACCAGAGCTGTAAACTTTTTTTTTTCTCACATGTAAAAAATAATATTTGTTTAGACATGAGATATGGTGGTAGAAAGACGAATGATTTCCATGAAAAATTAAGATTAATTTAAAGGGTATATTTTTGAAATAACCTTTGGCAATTCCTTTCAGAACAAACAAACAAACAAACAAATAATGAATTTAAAAGAGGTTTAGGGTGCATTTTGACAACCTTTAAGTTAACTTAAAAAATTATACCATTATATTATTTAAAATAATAAGAAATGGATCAATCTTTAACTTGGAGTGGTGCTGCTGCATCGTGTGTACATCATTGTGTATGGTTTTACAGTCAGTTCACTTACAAAGACCACAAAGAATGAAAATAGGAGATGTCTGAGAGTTGAGGGCAGAGGCGTGAGAGGGATAAAATTCAGATCAAGCACAAGAGATTAACTAAGAGTTGAATGGTATTGATGGTGGGTGTTAGCTGAAAGGTTTCATGGGAGGAACCCACGGGAGTGGGTGTGGCAGATGTCTGGATTGAAAATCGTAGCTTAATTTTGCCCCCTGTGGTTGCAGCAATAAGTAAGGTGGAAGTGAGGAAGCAAAAAATGAGGTTTTGCGGTGTAAGGATATGAGAACTAAGACATGAGAGGACAGGGTTAGACACACCTATGTCTGCAGGCGCAGGAAATTGGATGACAGAGGCGTGGCCTTTGTTCTTGAACCTAACTTACAGTCTAATAACTTTGGTGACCACAAATGAAAAGTGGTTCAGGAGGTCTTGCCATTCAAAAGCTCCCAAGACAGAAATTAGCCCCGTATTTTGTAGGAAAAACTGTGATGTGATGCGGTGAAGTGCAAAACTGTACACAGAAGTTTTATAACCAATGGTTACCAATGATAATGATGGTTTGCCTGACTGAAATGTCCATGATGCTAAAGAAAAGTCTTGTATATCCTTGAAATCACATTTAGTCCTCCCTTTGTGTTGTCACAAATAATATCAACATTTTTTTTTTTTTTTTTTTTTTAAAGGAGGGAAAAAGGAAATATTAGAATTGTGCCTTTTCTTCTCAGCTGGCTGGAGAAGCATGTCAGTGTCTGTGTACGAGTACGATTACGGGTATTACACTGTAGTAGTAAACTAACTTTGCTTTAGCAGACATGCAACCAAAAATATAAAATATACATTTCTTGGTTTGTGCTGCAGCAGAGAAAAAAAACACAATTTAAAGCAATTTTAGGTAAGATTTGGTATTTTTTGCAATTCACTTACACACCACTGTCAGAAGTATGGACAGCTCTACATGCACTTTTGTTGTATGATCAAAGACTTGCAAGTCGATTTTGCTAACTCAGCCAAACATCAAGCAAGTGCAACAACACAAAACATAACAAGGCCGCTAAAATTACTTTCTAGTCCAACAGCAAGAAGCCCAGCTCGCCATCTGTCTTGCAGCCTTTTATTTCACAAAGCTCTCACCAACGTCTAAAAGCCAGTCTGAGATTTACTTTTGTCTGGCGGCCTCTTGCTCCGTTACTTTCTCCTTTTCTTTTCTTAGCTCTGTCAACATCTTCATTCTCTTAGCCTCTGCCAATATGTCAGGTAGAAGCTGCTTTCCAGGCTCCACTTCTGGCAAGATACCGACACTACGCTTCCTCTAGATTTCAAAGCGGCAGAAAAGATACATAATGTTGCTTTAATTTCAGATGGCCTTCAAAGATAATTACAAGGTGTTTTCTTAATTCCATAATTCCATCTGTGAGATCCATCCAAGTAGCACTGATTTAAATTCGACTTCATAAAAACAAAAGAATTACAGATTCATCATCCAGGCAGAATCATTCACTTGCAAATGGGCATGCGATGTGTTATCCACTCCAAAAGAATAACTTCCTCCCTCTTGTCTTCCTACAACAAACTGCTGCTGCCCATGCTGCCCTTCCCATCTGCTTCTCTCTGTGTGTGTTTATTTCTTTCCTCTCGCATTGTTTACACCGTGTGTTAATGAGACATTAGATGTAGCCAAACCTATTCATCTCGATCCCATTGTTCAAACCTCTGCGTATGAAGATAGAGCTTCAGAGCTGCCAGGAACTCTGGCGGCACCTGCTCACCTGCATGGGCACGCTCCACGCGAAGGTTTAATTGGAGGAAGAGAGTGAGTGAGAAAAAAGGACAAGGAGACGGATTTAACTGAACAAGTGGAGAGAAAGGACGAATAAAGATGAGGGTTCTCGCAAGCCCTCCATTTCTATGAATTGAAAACTCCCCTCCCGTCTCTCCGCTCATCCATCCCCCATGTGCACATGATGCACCAACAGTGTTCGTCAAGTTGAGGGGAGGACAAGAACAAAAGATAAACTCTGTTCACTCTCTGGCACATTGAGTTAGAATGGCAGCCTGTCAGATAAGGAGTAAAAGAGGAGGTGGACAAAGGACACGAAGCAGGAGAGAGAAACAAAAGCACAAATGGAGATAGGGAGAGGAGGACCCCGGTTTGATGTGGGAATAGGAGGAAACAGACAAAGGAGGAGGAGGAGGAAAAGCAGAAATGAGATGCAGAGGAGGTCAATAAAGATGAGAGAGTGCAGAAGAGGAGGAGATTGGCACGTCATGGCAGACTTTAGTAAAATCTGCAATGTGCTGTGTTTATCTCACACCGTACTACTCTTCTCACTCTAAAACCCTCTTTGTTCCCTTTTTTCTCTCTTCATCTCTCTCTCTCTCTCTCTCTCTCTCTCTCTCAATCCTGTGTCACACAATGTGAATCTGCCTATCACTATCACCGAGAGAAGGCACCCAGCATCTTTCAAGACGGAGAAGAGGTTATCAAGACGGGTACAGGCTGTTAATTACCGAGCTGTCATTGATCTATCCATGTGGGCGTACACACACCAGAATTTAAAGAATGTATGGAGCTGATGTTGTGGATTTTCTCTGTGTGTGCAGAGATGTGTGAGGGTCTGGGTTCAATTTAGGGTTAGATGTTCAGCGAACAGTTAAGCCTTGGCCGCTCAAGTCCTCAGGAGAAGTGAAATGTTCAGGCTGTTTATAGAAGCCCATGTTTGTTTCACTATAGAGGGATGAATGGAAGAAAAAAAGAAGCGAGAGACAAACAAAGGGAATCACCACAAGAGACTGTCATGTAGTAGATGTCTTTATCTCATATCCACAGAGGTGACGTCGGATTGCAGAGCAAACACAAAGAGCAGTGCTCCGTTTGTTTCTCATGGTGCTGTTGGGGCGACCGGCTGATGATGTGCCCCGGAGTCATGATGTAACTCCGGGAAACTGATTTTACCGAATAGAAGGTCATCTATTTTCTATCACGCAGTAAAATGAGGTTGCAGCGTGTCAGTGCTTCTTCCACCATGTCGGAAGATCAGATATTGAGTCAAAAAGGCTGATGTAAGGTGGGGAAATTGAGGTGAGTGGTTTAAGTATCAACAAAGGCACTATAATCAGACCTTGTTTAAAGCCCTGCAGGGACCACGATTATACTTGGATGGCGTGATGTAATGTGCAGTAAAATTTGGGTGGGCTTGCTGATCAAGGCCTTGAATGCTTTTGAGGCTGTGATACATGTACTAAACACGGAAAGGTATCTCAGCACTCATCTCACTTCCTGTGGGATTTTGTATTACTGCCACCTCATAGAATACGTGTACAATACGTGTATGTCCAAAAATGTTGTTAATGTGTAGTTGTTGAGTGTTTCTTTAGATCTACCTGTGATTTCTTTTTTATTTAATTCTTTTTATTGCTTAGAAAGTAGACACGATAAACCTTCTCCCCATTCTAGTGTTTCGAAATATTCCATTTGTTGTTTCACAGCACTCATCTATTTGCAGTTTACAGCTGTCATCCTTTATTAAGGACCAAATTATCTAGCGTGTCAGTGGTTTTTACACATTGAAGGATATGTCTGCCAATATTTTCCCATGAAAAGATCAAGTATCGCCTGTGTGGGCAAAGCATAATATAGCTCATCCCTCTGTGTCATACAACTGCATTGTTTTCCTAAAACCATTAGCACCTCAATGAGCCACAGCGTTGTACTGGAAGGCACGTTCTTTCGTTACAATTAACGTGGGCCCTGTAGTTCATTTTGAGTCCCTAATATGCTGTCCTGCTTCTCTAAGTACTCACTAGTGCACCAAACGCGTACTAATCTGCAAATGTGTAAAATAGCTCCAAATATGTGCACGCCGTACTCCAGTTTGAGTAACATTTACTGAAAATAAAGAGCTCTGTTGTTGATTTATTATGCTTTTTTTTTTTTTTTTTACAAATCAAGCTATTAATTTGTGTACAGATTTGTGTATAGATTTACATCTATACTATACACATCTTTATCTATAGACTAGGTGCAGGGAAGTCAGAAAGCATGTCCTGATGGTCAAGTCGTTTAAGACTGGATGTAATGTACTGGAATATTCCTGGTTTAGTTCAACAGGGAACCTTTGTCATATGTCGTCACCCTTTAATTCCTGCCTTTCTCTATACTGCCACACAAGGAAAAATACTTTTTTTTAAAAAAGCCAAAGAAATATATATATATACGGCCTAATGTGTTATCTTGCATGTGATCTCTTTATCAGACTTGTTAAGAAAAATCTAGAATATTTTCAGCCTTGAATCTTCATTCAGAGCAGCAGCATGACACTTGTGTTGAAGTTTCAGGAAAAAAAGACAAAGAAAAGAAATCCTTTCAAAGAAAAAAAAAAGGCCAAAGCAGCATTGTAGGCTGTTCTACATACAACAAAGGATCACTGCTGTTGCTGTGCTAAAGTCCAGCTCCATACAGGCGTGTGTCGATATTGTGAGTTTCCAAAGACAGACTGATAAACCACACAGTAGTTCATCTGTTGGTCAATTTTGAATCTAATTTCCAAGTTGTATATTTACCAGGCACAAATATTACTTCTTGATAGTGAGTCTACCACAGCTTGTCTTCAACTATTAGATGATCAAAAGCCTGCTGTCTCTATTGTATAACACGTCTTGAATCACTTCTTTTCTCTCTCACTTCGTTTTCTGCATGTTCTTGACTTGGAATAGAATAAACAATACAATAAAATACTTTTATTGTTTTATATAAGATTTTTTCAAATGTGATGCATCGGTATGTCTTGTTTTGCCTTTATATGGTGAGGATACTGTCAGCAGAGCAGCATAAAGTTAACTTGGCCTGTTTCTTTAGTTCAGAACAATGAAGCCTTGAGTTTGACATCACTGCTTTAACCCATATGACCTGATGTAAGGTATGCATAAGCATAAATTACTCAATTGACTGTCTTCTAATTTTGCACTTTTACAGTCATTAGCTATAAATTCAACATCTGGGACTTGACATTATAAAACCTTGTCTCATACGCTGTAGAATTCCAGGAAATGAACAGAACAGTTTCTGCCTAATTAACTCAACAGTAACTTAACACTTGAAAGTGTCATCCTCTAAAGACGTGGGTTATTTTATAAGATTTTTTGCAGTGTTCAAGGAAACACAAAATCACAAGAACCATTCAGCCATTTTCTGCTTATTCTTATATGGGGGGCCAGATCCAGGGGCGGCTGTGGCTCAGAGATAGAGCGGGTCGTCCACTAATCAGATCATCGGCGGTTCGATCCCCGCCTCCTCCAGTCTGCATGTCGAAGTGTCCTTGGGCAAGATACTGAACCCCAAATTGCTCCCGAAGGCTGTGCCATCGGTGTGTGAATGTGTATGAATGGTTAGCTCCTAAAACTCATGAGCAGTTGGCACCTTGCATGGTAGCTAATCAGTGTATGAATGTGTGTGAATGGGTGAATGAGATATGTAGTGTAAAAGCGCTTTGAGTGGTCGGAAGACTAGAAAGGCGCTTTATAAGTACAGTCCATTTACTATTACCATCCTATCGCAGTTGGCATTGGGCAAGAGGCAGGGTACGCCCTGGACAAATCGCCATTTCATCACAGGGCTAACACATAGAGACAAACAACCGTTCATGCTCACATTCACACCTACAGGCAATTTAGAGTCACCAGTTAACCTGTCACAAAGACACTGCAAAGTCTTTGGACTTTGTGAAGGAAGTCGGAGCACCTGAAGAGAACCCACGCAAACATGGGGAGACAAGCAATCAGAAAGGGAACTGGGAACCTTCTTGCTGTGAATTGACAGTGCAAACCATCAGAAATAGGAAATAGGAAATAGACTTTCTTTTGCCCATCTTCAACAGGCTGTAATACATGGCATATTCACATGTACAGTAACTCACTGAGTTGGTAATTGAAATTTTGCTCAGCAGTTTTCTGACTTTTATCACCAGACATTCACTCCCTCCATCTATAAAAAGGTGAACACGCTGAGTAAATGAAAATGACCCTGTTTTGCAAAAGCGTGCAGACAAACCAACATCTCGGTCGTTATTTGAAGAAGAAAACATTCTGTAAACATTCCTTGTTTTGCACTGAATGGAAGTTGATATTTTTCTCTCTTTCTGGCAGCCATGGACGCGCCCCTGAATCTGACAGCCAGTGAAGTGAATCACCGTAGCGCTCTCATCTCCTGGCAACCACCAATTGCAGAAATTGACAACTACATGCTCACCTACAAGTCAACCGACGGCAACCGAAAAGTATGTAGCACACATACATTTACACTTACACAACACTGTTGATATAATGCACACTGTAATTCCATGTATGTGAACAATTTTATCTTCTGATGGGAATCCTGTATCCATGCTACAGTTGTAAACATGTCTCAGGGAGATAACTATCTTTGAAAAAAGAAATCTGCAGATATTGCAGAACATATTAAAACCTGTTCTTGGATTTAGAAAGTCAAAAATGTTCCCAATTTAGTCAATTTATCATACTAGGACAATGTTAAGGAATGGAGAATCACTTTATGACAAGCACTTCGAAATTCAAATTGTATCTTTCAATCATTTTATCCCTTGACGTGGCACTTGCAAACGTTCAGAGATATACACACTTATAGATTGACACACACACACACGCAAGGGAAGCGCGCAGTGAAATTGCCTGTCTAATAGAGATATTACTTTAATATGTCTCAGTAGAGACATTGTTTATTTTGATTAAACTTTGTGATGTGGCCGAGTAATGGTAATAAAGCACATTAGTAGGAGATGTGTGAAACGCACCACACTTGTTAACGAATGGAACGAACGCTGGAACTGTTTCCCAAGATGCTCTGCAAAAGATTCACTTTATTGGCAATTAGGTGTGTTACACACACATGCAGCCAGATGCAGACAGACTGCCTCCTTAAAATAAGTCATAACACGCACACACACGCACACACATCCATAATAATCAGCCACACGTCTTTCTCTCTCACACTGACACACAAACACACACACACTCTGACCTTGAACGTGTGGTACTGCTGTGTGGTTGACCATCGGGTGTCACTCATGCACAAAGAATACAAAACTAAGAATTCATATTATCCCATTTTCCAATGCAAACAGACGTCTATCAACATTTTCCTTGGTTGATTCCTTTCTTGACACTCTTGCTCCTTTTCATCCAAAACAATTTTAAAGAAAGTTTTCTAGAAGTGTATAATAATATATCATTAAATATTAAATCAACATTTTTCCAGACTCTGCATGAATTTGCATAAGTCAAACTAAAATTAAAGCTTTTTTCTCCCACTGCACACATATGTGCCTAATACATAAACATACAGCATACAAATCAGTACCCAAAAGGGAGAAATTCATATTTAATACTGTTTGGTTTCATTATGTTGCTCCTTATTTTAGTATTAAACAGCTTGAATGGCTCACAGAGAACTTGTTTTCATACAACCAATCATATTGTTTTGTAATATTCTATCATAGTCATACAGACTAACAACTAGAGCAGCGTTTTACACAACACAAGCCACAGACTATAAACAATCACCAACATTAGCTTCCCTGCTAACGTCTCTGTATTACATTACTTACAAATAAACTTAGTTTAACTGTATAACTTACAAACACGGACACATTTTATGTTGTTGTCACAAACTTGGGAAATGTGCCCTGCTAACATCAGTTTGCAGGCTGGTTAGCTTATTAGCTGCTCATCTGAAGTACATTAAATTGCTTAAAAAGATAACTGCAAATGTAATTGGTCTGTTTAGATGTTGGTCTTTATTCCTCAGCACTGCAAATAAAACACTGTTGGCCAATAGCTACTAAGCTAGCCAAAGTTTACTACACACTGACATAGGATGAATAGGACGTTGTTTTTTTTTATATTTCTTTAAAGATCAACATTATTTTTGAATGTAGGTTCTTCCCATTCCCATAATTTCCCATTTAGTTGTTTCATTAAACACTAATTTTCTTTGGTTACAAATATTAAAAGCTGGAAGATCAATTTCACTTTTTTATTCCTCTCACCACCTTTGTTTATGCTCTTTTCGTTTCAAATCAAATCTTCTTTCACCAGGGTGAGCCGCCTCGACATTGTGCCACATTCTGAATTCATATTGTTCAGCAACAAATGAGTCATACCACTCATGCTCTGAGCAAAAAGTGATCGCTGCAGCCAGAGATTGAAGTGGTCCTTGTAAGATTTTTCTCTGGTTGTCTCCACTTGAGGTCTGGCTTGGCTGAAAACATGTGGCGACATTACTTTAGCTGCAATCTAACCACATTATAGTGAGACTTGCAGCTGTTCAGCCAGCTTCCCTTCTCACAGAGATAATGGATTTATAATTTACACCAAGTAGCTGTAAGATTAATTTCTTATCTGATCAACATTTACTTAACAATTTGTAAAGACATGTATCACTGTTGGTTATGATCATGCCTGGGAATAATAAAGATCTCATATTGACACACACACACACAAGGGTAAATACATATACATTCAACCGCTGAACCATACGATCAGTAGCGTTGATATGAAGGTATATATTATCCTTGATTTGACAGAACTGTTTCGTTGCAAAACAAATCTTATCTTGACCCTGAAAACCTTGGGGGGAAATGTCAGATCCTCAGAGACATAGACACCATTTACCAGCTGCTTCCATTCATAATTCACATGGACACATTGCCTGAAAATGTGTGAATTTTTTTTCTCCAAACTGGCTGAATATTTCATTTTTACTTGTTCATATTTAATGTGTATCCAGGGCAAAATCGAACACACATGCACACAAACTCTCTCTCTCTCTCTCTCTCTCTCTCTCTCTCTCTCTCTCTCTCTCTCTCTCTCTCTCTCACACACACACACACACACACACACGAATACATGCATAGACAAGTTCATGTTTCTGTTCATCAGTTGAGCATGGGATCATTTCTCATCTAAGAAACTCCTGTCACAGGAAATACTCAAACATCTTGTCCTTAAGATTGGCTCAATAAAAGAGGATTTGTCAGAAACAAAGGGAAGTAACTGTACTGTACCATCATGACTTATCCACCAAAAATAGAAATGTTTGTTTCCTGATTGCTTAGGAGCTCGTCTTTTATCTCCTTCTCTACATCTAGTTGCCCTGTTTCTCCTCCCTGCCATCCACACTTGCTTGCTTCTCTCAGCTCTTTTTGTATTTTCTGTTTCCAATGTCACTTTTCACATGTGAACACACAAAGGCAGCCAGACTTGTCCTGCAGTCAGTGGAAGAGTAACTGCTTAGTTAGTTCATTTTTATTTCTGGGCGACACCAAATATCTAGCCCATCCCACATGGGATTATAAGACACCACTGTTATACAAAACAAAAGAACAAAAAAGGACATCAGTTACAACATTATAAATTCTTATTTATGCTTTCAAATAACAGATTTATGTGGAAGAAATCCAAATGAACTGTACACTGAAAAGAACTCCTGCAAGCCTAAAGATTATCCTCGTATTTTATTTAATTTTTTTCTACAGCCAATGTAGACTTTGCTAATACAGTATTTAAACTGACCTAAAATCCTCTTTTCATTCCTTCTAAATAAACCTCAACTATTTGTGTTGCTAGATTGAGAATATTGTGCTACTGGAACACAAAGCAAGCTGTCATGTGTTTCCTGAACAAAAATAGCTTGAAGCCTTCTTTGTTGCCACACTGTAGGTCTTTGTAAAACTCACAAGTTCAATTTAATTTTTTATCAGTGACTTGTGGGGAAACTGATATCATTTATTTTTACCCTGGGGTTCATACTGAAAACAAATTAAATATTACTTTTATAGAATACAGTTACTTTATGATATATCTTTTAATTGCATGTGAATGAATTTGGACCTGTGTGTGTGTGTGTGTGTGTGTGTGTGTGTGTGTGTGTGTGTGTGCTCGCGCGTGCTAGGAGCTGATCCTAGATGCAGAGGACACATGGATTCGACTAGAGGGACTAGCTGAGACCACAGAGTACACTGTTAAGCTCCAGGCTGCAAGAGGACTTGACACCAGCGCTGTAGTCTCCACTACCTTCACTACAGGTACAGTACACACACATACTCTCCACTCACTCACACGCGCACACACACACACACAGTATTTGTGTTCTTTGATTTAAGCTTGGAAAGCGATTATAATGGGGTGAGTTTTCATTGCCTCACAAATGCATTTTCTCTTTTTCACTGCATTTCACATCACAGTCACCATAACTAAAGCTGCACAATAATGGGTCCCAGAAGAAGTCAGACACAATTTTCATCTCTCTTCCCTGTAGGATAGTGGGGGAGACTTCCCATTAGGCTGCACCTGCAGGGTGGCTGTCTGCAATCCTACAGCTGAACAGTGTGCTCTAATATTTAATGCGCTCCATGCATAATTGGATGGCAGATATGTCACTCAAATAAGGGTCAATGAGCATTATGAAGTTGCTAATTTAAATTGTGTTAACATTATGAAAGTAAATATCAATATTCATATTTTCAGCCAAGCAGTGGGCATTGCAGTAGGCTGTAACATGACTTGGGGCAGCAGAAAAACCCCTAACCTAACTCTAACCTTATAAAGTTGATATACCAGGCCATTGCTTTTAATTATAAATCCAACAGACACGGAGCAACATTAACATTCATTCATTAGGTCAATATTTACCGTTAGCTCTGTTTTGGTTTCCACCAACTCCTCAGGGAAATGTCTGCTCTTTGACACTTAAATGCTCCACTATGTTTACCAGCTACCTTTGTCTGTCTGCTGTTTGGTGCGAGGCAGGTAGCGGAGAGTCGGCTCATTTGATTTTGTTCAGTTAAAACAGCTGCCTGCTGTGACTGAAAACAGAACCGATCAGTGGACTACAAGCAACTCATTACACAAAGGCATTTCATCCATTGTTGATGTAAAAAATATCAATTACTGCAGCTTTGAAAAACAAAATCCTGGATGTTGCAAAATGCCATATAATTTAAGTCAAAAGATGCACAAAACTAAGCAGATCCTAACTTGTCCTCATGCCTCCTCTGCTTCTCTCCAGGGAGTCGTCTATTTGCGAACACCTCAGAATTGTGCCCAACACCTGCTGAATGGCGAGACGCTGAGCGGCGTCTACACCATTTACATCAACAGAGATCCCAGCCAGGGTGTGCAGGTGTACTGTGACATGACCACTGATGAAGGAGGCTGGATTGTAAGTCACAGTGAAGATAACACCTTCCTTTTAATAGCACATTTGTCATATGTGCAAATGTAAAAATCTGTGTGTGTGAAAATTGTATTTCATTGGATACAACACTAAACACTGCAAGGTCCTTCTGATTTATGTCAGCTATTTGGTCTGAAAAAATGAGTTCTATTTTTCTGATCTTCTCACATTTTGGTGTTCAGGTATTCCAGCGTCGTCAGAATGGCCTGACAGACTTTTCCAGGAAGTGGAGTGACTATCGGGTCGGCTTTGGAAACCTGGAGGATGAATTCTGGCTTGGTAAGACTCTGAGACAGAGAAAGATTTACCCAAGTTAGACAGTTGTGTTAGACAGAAAAGAACTATATCCAGTTTTTGATGTTTGGCATAACAAGGACAAGTGGAATAGTGGTTCTACTTTTCATTTTTGAAATGATACTGACTATGACAGGCTAGTAGTTATATTAGAAAATTCACGTTTGCATTATTTCAACTTCAGGTCACCCTGTCCATTGAGCTGCATTTTCATTTTCATTTTATGAGCTGCAGGCTAATATTAACCACATCTATGTTCCAGTTTTCTGATGACTGTATTACCTAAGGGTGCTCCAATTGATCATTATGAGCCAATACTCGCTCTAAATTGTTTGCTCTGTGGTCTCTATAAATGCTGCCCAGAAGAGCTGACCAGATGAAAGCTCTATCTGTGTACTTGGGCGGGCCGCCCAGGTATATTAACTCCCAATGACCCATTTTAGCATTTTGCAGAGAAACAAAGAGGAAGAGAGAGACGTTATCTGGTAACACATTAGAAAACAGACAGTAGTAGATTGCCCAAGCATGGACCTGTAAAGCAACAGTTTTCTTTCAACAGGCTACGTCATTAACAAGAAACCTCCTCGACACACTCATCTGTGAAAACAAGATTGTGGGTGAAAAAATACAAAAAACCTGAGCTCTGTTTTTTTGGACAATTTTATAAAACATAGTGCTACTGCTGTGTCTGTCCCTGTATGATACGGAGAAGTACGCACATTAAAGTAGTTTGTAAGTAAACACTAAAATAAGGTGGAGAATCAAGTGGAATTATGACAAGAAATATAAATATACGCTCTCACCTCCACCGTTATGCTATCATTCCGTGGGAAACATTGTATATTTGTTAAGCTCTCAGCTGCTGCTGTCTCTGAATTTTAATCCTTAATATTCAGTGTTGTTAAGAACAGTGCTCGGTGATCCCTTAGTATTACCTTTTCTATCAACGCACCTCAGTGACTGAAGTGGATTTCAGTCACTGAGGTGTGGCAGTATCTCAGCTTTCACTTGGTTTCAGTTGACATGTGTATTTGATGGAGAGGGGAGATGTTTTCAGTGTCTTGTGCATGCAGTACAGCCTTTCTCGTAAGATTTTTCACTCTGTGTGAAGATCATATTTCAGCACTTGACTTCACAAAGTCTATCCGATTCATTACTGCATCCCCTGAAAGATCATCTCTCCCTGAAATGACTCTGTAATTGTTTTTAGCATCGCTCTGATTGAAAGACAAAACAAAAGAACAACCTTACTGTTTTGATGGACCCCCCCCGCTCCCTTCAAAAAAAAATCTCATTATGAAACAATAATTATATTCATTAGAAAAATGTGCAAATGAGTCATGTTTCTTCATGGGCCAGTTTCTGTGTTAGTGTTTTTGTGCAGAAGATTAAAGGAAAATATTACATGAATATTTCATTGTGTGAATCGGGACCTTGAGAAGAATGTTTTTTGAACTTTTTGCTGAGAGAAATTAAATAACACAGGGGGGGGGGGTATTATAGCATGGCATTATCACCACATTATGACAGAGGGAGGGCTGCTACTTTGCAGCAGACACATATTGGATTGTAATACAAGATAGCTGTGGCACGCGCTAGTCCATTAGTGACTAAGCGCACTGTAATAGGTGAGAGCATAAAGAGATTTTAGATCGAATCCCTCATAAACAGGAGCTGACAATATAATGGAATGTGGTATAAAAGCCTGCGATTCTTGTTGAGAGTCAGATTTATTGCTTCAGTGGTTATTTTTAAAGCTGTAGTTTGCTGTGTTGTTGAGTTGAATTGAATAATAATGTCAGCTGCTCCTGTTACTTTTGTGCTCCACTACCAGGAGGGTGTTCAAAGGTAGCTCTTAACATTTTATCACAACAGAAAAAGTTGGATTGCTGTCTGCTGGTATAAATTAATAATTTATTGTTTTTTTTGTATCTCAACAACAGTGGAGAATATTACTCACTGAAGAGGCCTGACAAAAATATTGGACAGATATATCTCTGTAAGATGACACTACACCATACGGGAGAAAAATCCTTCCTCTTTGCACACTTCACAGTATGAAGCATAGATAGAGAGCTATAAAGTGACAGGAGTGTTTTAGCCGTTTCTGACGGAGACCTGAAGGCATCATGAAACAACATCCTGCCAAAGATTTGCCTCACATCTGGCAGATTTATAATAGCTCTATCCGTACAGTATGATCTAAAGACGCCAGTGCATATCTGGTTCAGTGAGTACAATATTTCATCTGACCCGTTTCCACTTGAGCTGAATAAGCAATAATCTGCCGGTGCCCTCTCAACATTTCTGGACCAGTCCAGGGCACGTCCATCTACAGGGTCATGCTTTACTTTTTCAGTGCCTCCTAGGATGCACTTTCCCCCTCCAGACCTTCTTCTATCCTGTACTGTACTCTGTCCTCTCAGCGCATAATAGCAGCTTAATGTAACCTCAGGGCGTGAGGCATCAAGAGCTGCTCTTTGCTCCTGTGAAAGCTTCTCCCAGTGATGCCAGATTACAGATAACATGCCAGCAGGGAACTCAGTAGCCACAGAGTGCATCACAAAATGTCAAGCCTGCTGTATGAAACTGGCTTGTCTGTTGATCTAGTGGTTTATATGGTTTGGAACAGAGGGCTACATGCTTCCATACACAGATGTTACTAATGAAATTAGCAATGGCTCAGTTAGTCTTAACAGTGTGACAGTGAGCCAGCATGAACAATACCAGGAGAGGGGACCCTGAACATGAACCAGCGAAATCAAATTAAGCCATCATTAATTTTATTATTTACGTCTGTGCTTTTCCTGCTGTGACATGTCAAAATATGTTCTGTGGCAATGCCATGTTGGAGCATTATCTAATTAATCTCACCAAAACATGGCAGAGTGAAGTTTAATTGTATGTCCTCATGATACAGTTCATGTTAGAAGGTTAGGGCATAGGGACTATGTGGGTTGTACAGTATTTGGAGGAAGTGAAGGTAGGTCATGAAGAAAAACATTGTGTAACACAGTATCTCTTCCTCCATTTTTAACACTCCAGTTATTTCGCCATTTCATAAAAGGGTTAGCAGCAGTGTTGTAGTCAAGACCAGCTAAACCGAGACCAAGTCAAGACCAAGAGCAGACAGTATATAGCGCACTTAGGTAGCTAACATGTGGCTAATATTGGCCATATCTCTTTCGGTGAGGCACACGCCTCACAGCCTTCTCAGTAAGCGTATTGCAGGATTTACTGACTACTGTGTGTTATCTTTTGGACACAGTTTTGCAGATATCCTATAGGAATATTGTGATATTTTATTACAGGAGGTCTGGCTGACATTCACTTTCTATCAGGAACGCAGCGAAGGCTAACAGCCGTTAACAATGACAACAATTTCAAATTAGAAAGGAGTCAAGTTATTGGTGTCATTCAAAGCAGGAAGGTTTACCTGGTTCATATTCATTTCTTTTTTTAATGGCCTGCTTCATAAAATAGTGAGTTTAATTTGTGTGAAAGTATTTTCAGTTAATTATGAAACTGTGGCGGGACAAACTAGACATTATTAAGTCCGATCTCGAGTACTACAACACCGGTTAGCAGTGTCAGGACATCTTGCAATGGCAAGCTTTTGACAATCGGAAACTTTGTGGTAATCCAGGTCAGAGCTTTTCAATGTCTGACACTGTGGGCAAGTAGTGTTTCTAGGAATATAAGAAACATGTTGATGGGCAACCGAGTTTTAGTACTGTCAAAGATATGTCAACAGTAAACATAAAATATAAATATAAAATAGAACATAATAATAAAACATAAATATTAATTGATTTTGTCACTTTTTTGTCGCTTATTTGTTGTCTTGTTCAATTTGGTGGGTGGTCATGTTCCAAGTTCCCATGATGCCTTGGGAGATTAAAACGAGAAGTATAATCAGAGGCGGTTAAGAAAAGAGACAGCTCAAAGAAGACTCATTCACTGTTGTGTGTCATTTGGGTTTGGCCACTGCCACTCCCCTTCAGGAGAACAGCAGTAGGTCTAAAGTCAATTGACTTAAATTAGAAAAGTGAACCTGAGCACAGATTGAGTGATTTTTTTCGCCACAGAGTCACTGAAGTAAATATTGGACAAATTTTTCTCACGCCACATATCTTCTGAACATTTTGACGTTAAAATGACGTTTTTCAGGCAGACAAATCAAACAGAGAAAATTAACTTTGGTCAAGACTTGTCTTTGTCACAGCAGCAATACACTCTTACAAGATCTGTCAGCAAAGACGTCCCTTCTCTCTGTTAGTGCTGAATCGTTGGTCTGGTTTCACCAAAGATGATCTATAACAACGGAACTAAAATTTAAATAACTTCCTGGACCATCTCTGACCAACACAGTCTGCTTGTGTATACCATTTTATATAATTGGTGGAGATTGTAATGTGTTATCATCTGTTATAGAAAATCTTTGGTATAATGTAACTATGGAGCCAGTAAGCAATGTGCTACAACTTGCTACAACATTTTTTAACCTACTTATTTTGGGGAAAATTGGCACCATTCAAAAGATGCCAAATTAGCTATTAGCATTTCCTGTTTGCAACATACCCATGAACATACAGACAACTATTGCTGGATTACTTTGACACTGAAGAAAATTTACAAATCTGATGATTCTCAGGCAAGTCTTGGAGTTGTTTTTCTCCCCTATGATTTCTTTGCAGATTTATGGACATTTATTCATGATGGATATCTGAGATAATGATATCCTCGGAAGTCATATTGAATCTAAATATATGTATATCTGTATCTGTTTGTTCAGACTGAACTGAGTTATGACTCAGAGAAGATATAAATATGCTACCCTAATTGCCTCCATGAGCTGTGTGTTACAGCCACTGCTGCAGCTCTAACTGCTGATGGTGTTCCTCTGTGAGTGTATCCACTGATCATGGCGTCTTCATTGAAATTAATAGATTGTGGTCCAAACCTCTGCTGTTTAAAATGCTTCTGTGACTGTGCCCTAACACAACAAATGTTTTGACACAGTTTTTTAACACTTTTAACCGTAACACTCTAAAATACTATCATTGCTCTAAGTGTTTTTCTGCACTTGAGGTAGCCGTTTTTGTGTTATGTCCTCTGCTATCTGCTGTGCATTTTAACCATTTACAGCATAAGCAGTGTCTTTAAAACTATCATCCTTACACAGAGGAAATGGTATCATCATACAGATGGTCACTGCAGTTTCAAACAATTTGACCTTCACTTTTCTTTCGACAGAATGGGTTACTGTCATAGCCTTGGAGAGTCGTTATAATGAACATTTAGCTAATCACCACCTCGACACACAGAACGGCAATATATTGAGCAGTATGGAACCATAAACATCGATATTAAATCCACTCACACTGAAAAGAAGAGGCACTTAACTGGCCAGCAGTAAAGAATATGGAAATTAAGCTTTCATTATTATGTTACAGTCTGAAAACGGCCATTTTTATTGCCGCTGTAGGGCAATCTATTCTCCCTACTCACTGACCTCAGTCAGTTTTCATGCTTAACACAATGTCAGTTTGATGATGTAATAACAGAGAGAAACCAGGGTGTCTGTGTGCGATATGTGATCATTATCCCATTGTCTTTCCTTTTTTAATTCCCCCTCTTGTTTCTGAATAAGTGTGAGAGAAAGGCTGGTAATAAAATGTGACGAGATGGTAATATTGGTAGTATAATAGGACAAGAGCGCAATAGTATGTCAAAATGTATTTTTAATCGCTGCAGTTTGGAATAAAGCAGTCTGATCCCATAAAACTGTTGGAGGAAAAAAACAGTAAAAAATTATGGGTGCAAGATTAATTGCTGATAATACAGTGATATTATACAATGGAAATTAGAGATGACTGAGTGTTAAACACAATTTTATTACAACAATTGCTTTTCCCCTGTCACCTTAAGTGCCTTTGGGTTGTAACATGGATTGTATCTGCTTTCCATTGACAAATTACAGCAGATTTAGTTTCTCTGCTCTCCGGGATTTCTACTTCCTGCTCCTTATCAGCGAAGGCTTGGGGATTTTTATTTTTTTCTTTCGAATTTCTAAAAAGAAAAGTGTCCAAGTGATGCTTCTGTTGGAGGTTAAGCGGGAAAGGAGTCTCTTATCCAAATGGGTGCTTGTTGTAATCTGATAGTGAAGGCAGTTCCAATCTTTCAGGTCAGTGTGGGGCCTTATCGCCTGTCTAGGTTCAAACGAGCCTCGTATCTGCTACCTTGCAGATAGAGAGCAAAGCTGCCTATCTCGGAAAGGTGCAACATGTGGCATTTGCAGTAGGGCTGGTGGTGAATTTTCCCCCCCCTTTCAAAATTTAAATCTTCCCCTTTTATATGGCCAGCTGACAAAGACGTCCCAGAGAGTGCTTATTAGGACTGAAACCTTTAACCTACAAAGCTGCTGGTGGAAATAAACCATTTCACAGAAGAAACAAATCTGATTGGTAAAATACCACTAAGTCAGAAAAATAACACACATTGAATTCTTGGTGTAATGGTTATTGTCATTCCATACCGTTTATTCTGTACACATAACATCTATGGCATGATCCAGACTTTTTTTTTTTTTTTTTTTTTTTTTTTTTTTTTTTTTTTTTTTTTTTTTTTTTTTTTTTTTTTTTTTTTTTTTTTTTTTTTTTTTTTTTTTTTTTTTTTTTTTTTTTTTTTTTTTTTTTTTTTTTTTTTTTTTTTTTTTTTTTTTTTTTTTTTTTTTTTTTTTTTTAATTTTTTTTTTTTTTTTTTTTTTTTTTTTATATTTTTTTTTTTTTTTTTTTTTTTTAATATTTTTTTTTTTTTTTTTTTTTTTTTTTTTTTTTATATTGTTTTTTTTTTTTTTTTTTTTTTTTCCCCCCTTTTTTTTTTTAGGGCTTTTTTTATGTTTTTTTTTTTTTTTTTTTTTTTCCCCCCTTTTTTTCTTTCTTTTTTTTCCCCCCCCCCAGCTAATTTAAATGGGGGGAAAAAAAGGGGGGGGGGGGGAAGCTGAGGTGAACTTAATGATGCCTGCGTGCTCAAAAAAGCCACCTGTGAAGAGTATAGAGACCAAAACCGGGCTATAAACATGTTTATTTCTGCTGTAAAGTTGGGCATTTAGATGCGGGGGCTTATAGAGACCGACTTGTTCTGTAGCCGGCCTCAAGTGGACGTTTGAGGAAGTTTTTGGCACTTTGCATTGGCTTCATTCCAGCCACAGACATTGCTGCTTGGTTTGAATTTAGTTTTTCTCACCTTAACACATTGAATGCACTTCTTTCTTTCTTGTAAAACATTTTCAAAGCATATTCTTCGAAACGCATACTGAGACCTCCACAGGGGTTCTTTACAAATAACATACTGTACCAAAGATGGAAATTCATCAAATCACTGTACATTAGCATTCCATCGTGGTTGTATGGATTTAAATCTCCACCTGTGTTACTTTGTCTTACTCTCATGTCTTGGCATTGCTTTGAAGCCCACTGTTACTGGATTGCACGCAGACTCAACAGAACACAGAAGTCCAATTTAAAATGACAAGCATAATGACGTCCATTATCAGTACGAGTGTAATTACTTCCATATCAGTGTGGGTGGGATGACTTCTAAATCAGGTTTTGAAGCTATAACGCCAGTATGATTAAAAAACAGATATTTCTTTTGTTATCAAGTGGACGAGAGCTAGTGTAATTGGAAGATAAAAGTAGTTTTTCAGACAGCAGGCGTAACTGTTGAGATTCGGTTTGTGTCTCTGGAGTCTACAAACATGCAGTACAATGTCGACAATACAATATAATGTGTGTCATTTCTCTACAGGTCTAGACAACATCCAGAGGATTGCAGCTCAGGGCCGCTATGAGCTGAGAATTGACATGAAGGACGGACAGGAGTCAGTCTACGCCAATTATGACAAATTCTCCATTGGAGATGCGAGAAACCTCTACAAGCTCAGGATAGGAGAGTACAACGGCACCGCTGGTACGTGGTTGAATACATTAGAAATATTTTTATTTAGTACACATCATTATTAAGCATTTTACTTGGTTCTGTGGGTGACAGCACTGTGCTCAACCCATTTACTGTGTAAAAATGGTCAATGAGGACATGAACATTGAAAGCGTTTTGCTATTTGGGTCTTTTTTTTTTGTCAAAATACAACTGTATATACTGTAATATGGCAAAGTGTGTGTTTTCCCCAACCTTTAAGTGAAATTCTCTCCCATCTCTCCTCTGCCAGCTGTCATTTTTTCCTCTTTACCCCTCCATCTTTTCTTCTCCCTGATGTCTGAAGCCCGCCTCAGCACTTCTACACATTTCCACTCTTGTCCTCGCTCTCCATGTATCTCTCAGTCTGTCAACATGACCATATGCCAGAATTACCCATCATTCCTGCATGTTTATAATTATAATTCTCTCTGCCTAAATAAATCCACAGAGCCTGCAGCAGGACTACTTTCCTATCCTTCTCTGTCATGTTTTCCTATCTCCCTCCTGCCTGCCTGGTTGTTTATTATCACTTCATCATGCCATCATTCACTGCAGCCGTATACCAACATTGCCTGGTATACCCTAATGTTTAAGGTTCTCCATCTTTCTCTCTCTCTCTCTCTCTCTCTCTCTCTCTCTCTCCTTTGATTGCAGGTGACTCTCTGAGCTACCACCAGGGCCGGCCCTTCTCGACAAAAGACAGAGACAATGACATCGCTGTCACTAACTGTGCCTTGTCTTACAAAGGAGCCTGGTGGTACAAGAACTGCCACCGGGCCAACCTCAATGGCAAATATGGCGAGTCCAGACACAGTCAGGTGAGTCATCTAAAAAATATGCTTACTGGATCAGAGTGAATGTGCCAAACATCTTTTGTGGTGTAAGTTAGAAAGAAATTGCAAAAGAACACTTATTGTGAATGAATACAAGACAAGACAATCCCAAAAGGTTCAGACTTACCGTGTGTCAACTTCATGCGAATCATATTCAAGATTCACGATTTAGTTTATTGTCATATTTTCTTGTGTACTTGCATACATAAAAAACAAAAATGCTTTTCTTCCTAAATGATTTTGTGTTTAAGAAAATTACCACACAGGAAATGTGCATAGAACAGCTGCAAGGAGAGAGTGGGAGGAATGGATGAATGACTTGTTAATCACAAGGTAGCCACACCCTAAAGCATACCTAAAGCGTGCTTTTACTCTAATGCCCTGATTCCAACAAGCACAGCTCTGTGACATTGCTTCTGCAAAACTGTTTTGGTGCATTCTCCACACAGCGTTTCAAAAGCAGAGCGTTTCGCCCACCAGACTTTGTTAACTTTTTTTTTTACTTTTTTCCTCAATTTATGTGCTTCTACCACTCCTGTGTCTGACTTCTAGCCAACTTGATCTGCTAGGTGTTGCTTGATGCTGCAGGTCACAGCTTGTCAAAACTAAAACAGGCATGTATTCCCCGTGTAGCAGGGTGTAGAGGTGCTTCTGGGATGCTACTGAGGGGATTCTTGGGCAATCAAAGCATTGTCATTGTCTCTCACATCAAAAGAATAACAAAAGGCATAGTTTTTGTTACATTGTGAAGTAGTGTGGGCTTGTGGACGAGGTAATCGTTAACATTTAGTCACGTTTGCTGACTTCTACTAGTTCTAGTAACTAGAGCGGGTATAAGGAGATATGACGCCATTGACAGTCAACTAAATGAAACACACCGTTACTTTGAATAAAATTTAATTTCTCTGTGTTTGAACATCATTGGGAACATTTAGAATAACGTAAGTAAACAACACAATAAAATATATAACATGGTATATAACATATATCTTCTAGTTCTATCTAGTGGTTTTTCTACATCGCAGTGCGGAGACGTTACAAATTACAGCTTTAATTCAGTGCATTTCATTTACAAAAATCACCTAAACTGTCCTGATTGTGTCGGTGTGATTAAAGGTTAAAATTTCTAATTTTGAAACACTTATAAATGAAATTACATGAAACTTCTGCAGACCTCCGTCTCCATCCATTACACTGATTGGCCTGATGGAGGAGCTGTAATGAAAGGTCAAATAAATAAATAAATAAATAAATAAATAAAGGGCTGCTGCACCGCTTTTAATGAAACTCAGAGATGATGTATTTTAACATTTACTGGTCAAAAGGGCTTGTATTGTCTGTTGGGAAGGGTTTTTAGTTTATCCAAACACTCACAACAGTGAGTTAAATATTCAAATTATAGAAACATGTGGAAGGGAAAGGGCAAAACATGAAGAAAGCATGCATGTTTGAGTAAACATAATGAACAGTGGTACCTAAGCCTGTCTCTGTAATGGATTTCTATATATTTTTTTTGTTCCGTGTGAGCTGGGAGTGAGTGTCGAGGGCTCGTCTTTTGACATGTGTGTGATGTGCTCTCCCTCTCTCTCTCTCTCTCTCTCAGCTTGATGCTGAAATGGCTCGAGAAAGAGAGTGAGGTGTTGTGTGAAGCTGTGATTAGACTGAACTACAAAGGCTTTGGAGCATTGCTGCTTCTCTCGCTGTGCTCTGTACCCTTCTCTTTGTTGCCTGATGACGTGAAATGAGAGCAGGTGGGAGCAGAGATGGACAGGCATAAAGACACACAGAGAGAAATTGCCTTTCAAAGTGAAGCTGCGAATGCCGGGGTTTCGGTGGTGATGGGGATTAGCGGGGCTAGAGTAAGACTATAATTGCACTAATTTGTAATTTTGTTCGCTCTTAAGACAGGATTTTTGCCGTGCTGCTTTGAATGCCTTTCCATCTTCACACTCTATTTACGTGACACTTTCTGTCATTCTTTTTTTCAGATGCTTTTGTTCTTGTCTAAAAAGCTCTGTTGATTCGAGCAGCCTCTGAAATCACACTTTGTCTTACAGGGCATTAACTGGTACCACTGGAAAGGCCACGAGTTCTCTATTCCTTTCGTGGAGATGAAAATGAGGCCGTTCAACTTCCGTAGCATCAGCAGCAAGAGGAGGCGGTCTGTCCCTGTATAAACAAAGCCCAGAGTCGAGGATAAATGGAGTTCGGATGGTGTTTAGTGATGAGTTTCTGCTATCTGTGTGCCTCACTGATTTGCTCTTTGATGCTTTTTAGTGAGGCTGCAAAGAAAAACGGGGGTTATGACAAAAAGCTACTAATATTTTATTAATACTCAGTTGTAAAATAATAAAACACATTATTATTAATATACTACCAACAATCAGAAACTGTTATAACCATGGATGAGATTATGAAATAGCAGAGAGGCTGAAACAACGTCCAAACTCTTTTTCTCTGTTCCAGCCCAGCTTTAGCTGTCTTTCCCTGCTGTACTTCTACCCAGACAATAGAGGACACTGTATGTAATTTATTAAATACTTTGAATGACAATGGTTCTATTTGCTGTATAAAAAAACGGAGAGGCAAACCAAGAAGCCTCTTTTGTTTCTTTTAAGTGTGTGACCTGCCTTTCCCTGGGATGCGAGGAAATGTGCTCAGAAATGCCCTCAAGAGTGCAAGAGCTAGCGTTATTTTAACCGTTACGAAATAATAACACTTTTAACGGAAAATATACTGTATATGCCCTTAAACCCCTTAACTGTAAGATATATATATTTTTATAACTGATATTGTGACAAAAGTCCATCTATTTAATATGATTTGATGACTTTTAATTTAATCATAAAACATGACAAACGCTGAACATAAGATATGAAATTAACATCAAAAAGCAAAACTGAACATCGAGAATCATCGTTCACAGAGCAGTGCACCAGCAACAGCTTCATTGCCATATATTTTATTTCTCTCTGTCTATGTTACTGTTAATTACAATATACTTTGTGTTAATTATTAAAGCAAATTCACCGACATTAAACTTTATTATTATTGGTAGCCACACTGAGACAGTATTTGCACTATGAGTGGGAACACAGCAAAGCTATTGTTTAATCAATTATTTCTTTAGTTGTTCGTGGGCATTTCATATTATTTCCTGGGCTTTATTTACAAGCAAATTACAAATATCTGTTTCACCCCTGTTGTAGATGCTGTGATTGCTTGCAGAGATGGTGCTGATCACTGTAATATTTACCAAAGATCTGCATAATAAAGACTCGGCCTGCTGTTTGGAAAGATGCCAGTCAATTTTGTCACCAAAGTCACTGAAACAGCTTTTTCCTACATTAATAGATTCTCACTTTTCAGGGACTTTTATGCTAATCATGTCCCCTGGCGTTATTTTATGCAATGTGAACACTAAATTCTATGCAAAAGAAAGTCAGGGTGGGCATAGTGCAGATTTTAGTTTGGCCTCACCCCCACTGCTAGCTGAAATAAATTTAACAAAGAAAGCAGAACAGTAGGTGGAGTGGAGCCAAGTCTTTCTTCTATGCCCTTCTTTTACTTGTTTCGCTATTTAAGCTCCCCAGTGAAAAAACAAAAATCAGCAAACATGGCAGAGAATGTATTCTTTTATAAGGGTGGGCCTAATCTGCAGCATGCCCACCAAGCATTTTGTTCTATTCAGTGTTCACACTGTTGCACAAAGCGTTAAGTGCCAATGTGTTTAGTTGACTGCAGTTTTCTGGAAATGGTTTAGTTCCCTGCTTCCTCTGTTGGTGTGAAATTATCTCTGCAGAGTTTGAAGACAAAACTACACACAACTGGCTAACTCTGCTCTCTGGCTTCATACTATCAATAAAAACTAAATGTATTGTCCAATAAAATCCATTCAAAGTCAACGTCACCATCACTGCAAGCAACATTCGGTCTCATTTAAGTTCAATAATCCAGATATTAACAGCTAGAAATTTGATTCTTATGTATTTATCAGTCATTATAAACAAACCAGCAAATCTGGCTTGTGTCATGTGACTGAGTATTTTTCATGTGTGTTTTGTCCTTTTTAGAAAACAGTGGTGACTCCCCTCTATAAACTACTACTAATATACTCATGTACAGTAGATATAGAGTTGAACATAATGTGACTTTTGATGTGTTCCCCCTTTAGATGCTAACTAATTCAGAAACAATTCCCTCTTTAACCACTGTATTTTTAACCATCATTGTGTTTAAGGACAGATGGAGCCTTCCGCATGTTGACTAAATTGCAACCAAGAGCCTGATAGTAAATAACAAATGTCCTGAGATAATGTTTTCACTTGATTTGCAGTGGCATTTCTTTGTTGATCTGGATATAAAGGTGCTCTTGAAATGGTTTGTAAGGTAGAAAATGTGGATGACTTAGATGATCAGGCCTCTAAGCTGTTATGAAAAAACAGTAAAATTGCCCTCAAAGGCAAAATAAAACCAACATAACCCACAATATAATTTATAACAAACCGTTTCAACATGCAACCTTTCCCAGGTCTGATTTATGTTTCAGTGTCAAAGTGACTGTTTCAGAGCCTGTCATGCAATCCATCTCCCATAGTGATTTATAGTAGAGTAGAAAATTCTCTGTGTACTTATTTAATTAACTAATTAGATTAAGTTTGTCTCGGTGCATTTTTGTACAAGGAACAAAGGTCATGAAGCTTTGCAGAAAAGGAACAGAATGTTTTTTTTGTGTGTGTTGTGGGGGATTTATTTCTCTCAAACTATGAGGTGCTCTTAAATCTTTCAAGACGAAAGCTGGTATATATTTAAGCTTATTTTACATATTTTTCAAACCATCCTTCATCAATTTAAGCTTTTTCTGCCAATCAGTAAGAAAACTGCTTGGGACAAACGTTACATCCATTAAGAAACAACATGCCTGAAATTACAAAGACGAAAGAGCCTGCATTAGTTTCTTGATATTCTAAATAATTTGATGTCATTCCCTCTAGCATCAAGTTTGTTTTCCTCACTGCAAGAGAACTGATACTACGTACTTTTGTATCTCTGGAGGAGAGGGGGATATTAAATTGGCATTTTCTTTGTACTGTATCTTTTTCATCGTGTGAAATGTCAACTCTTAAATCTACTGTGTAACATCAGGTTTGAAAAGATCATCTCCTCCATTATTTAAACTAAAACCTCAGTCTCAGTCACTGGAATACACTCACACTGTATCACTGTTTGTTTCTCCTGAGCTTCCTACAGTACAGGAAACCTGTTAACTCTTATTTATTTTACTGCTATTTATTTTACAATTTCTCTGTAAAAAATTACAGTTAATAATGGCAGATGGTCCTCTATGGTATTGAAAAGAAAATGCTTTATTTCATTGGTTTCTTTTACAAGTGAATTAACGGATATGACCACCATGTTTGGTGGTATTTGTCTTATAAGCCAGATACTGTAACTGCATTGATTTGAAATCTTGCCATGGAAATGTAAATGTTGACAAAATGTGATCTTGACTGTTTGAAAGCTCATATATGCTGAAAATATGGATTTATTGTTGGATAACCTTGGATATTACTGTCAAATTTAGCTCTAGTTTGACTTAAACATGTACTATATAGTTCCTTTTTTAATACATTTTCTACATATTAATAAAACATTCAAATAGTCTGATTTGGTGTGTTTTGTTTCTCTTTTTGTTTACTGTGTTAATTACATGCTCCTATACGTAAAGTTTATGGTGAACTGGTAACGTCCATGTGCAACATCTTTGCATGAACAAACCCAGAGTTTAATTTGCTCATTTTTGGAGAGGTTTTATATAACAAGTTAAACTGTGGTTGCTGTAACTACTCCCCCTTTTTACTCTAAATGAAGTACCAAGAGCCAACTGACTCCATGTCATAAACTTTTCAAAGTGTCTTCACCTCTAATTGGAGGCCATTAAAACCCGAAGTGAGGCCAGCAGCACTTAAAAGTGAACAGTGAAAGGTGCCGTCATAAAGGTCTGCCAGTGTGGTTTGGCTCCAGGACCTCTAATTTATGCTCACACACAGAGACATAACAGACCTTCATGGATATTACACACACTCGAAGACTTGCAGTACAATATACTACTGGCTAAACATTCATTGTACATAAACCAATTTAATAACCTTCAAAAGGTCTGTCAGAATTGATGCACTCTTTTTTTACTCTGTGCTCCAATAAACATTTCAACAACCCTCAAAACCTCAGTCAACTTACTCCTTTACTGTACTTAGATTATGCTACATGCTAGCTGTCTATGTTGAAAAGACAACCGAATTTGTAGATGCAGATGGTTGAAGATCAAAAAGAGCCAGCTGAGGTGGTTCGGGATCTGATTAAGATGCCTCCTGGGCCTTCATTTGGAGGTGTTGGTAGGAGACCCCGGGGCAGACCAAAAAACTTGCTCATCTGCCCGGGAACACCTCAGGATAGCTAATGTTATCAAAACGCTAGCTAGCTATCTAACTAATTAACAATTAATGTAAATTAGCTAGCTAGTTAGTTAGCATTTTGCTAAAATTAGCTAAAATATCAGATTCCATTACAGAAATGTTGGCAGTGGTGTGTATATAAAAAAGAATGCATTGAATAGAGTACAAAGACAAGATATTTAATGTTCTGACTGATAAACTTTATTGTGTTTTATAAATATACACTCTGAATTCCAAAGAAGTTGGCACAAGGACCTGTTAACATCTGTGTTACATCACATTTTCTTTTAACAACACTTGGTAAGCGTTTGGGAACTGAGGATACTAATTGCTGATGTTTTTTAAAGGAGACGTATGTAGGTGGCATTTAGTGGTAAGGTTGCAACTAACCCCTTGCCTCACTCTCACCCCTTCCAAGCACGTAGGAAATGGAGAAACTACGGTGGCTGTGAAACTTGCAAAAAACACAAAAGGACTTATTGTATCCTGAGCCAGTGATTGGTTTGTTTGTTCTGGGCTAATGTAGAAACATTTCATGTTAACATGGCAGACTTCACGCAAGAGGACCAACTCCCTCTGTAGATATAAAGCACTTACTGTAGGGTGACAAAGGCTGTACAATAATGAAAACACACTTATGAATATTACATTTAATTTCTGCCAATAGATCCCATAAATCATACACACTGGACCTTTAAAGCGACATTTGTTGTTCTTGCTTGACAGAGGACTTCAGTTGTTCAACAGTCTGGGGTCTTCATTGCTGTATTTCGTGCTTTATAATGTGCCACACATTTTCAATTAGGCAGGTGCAAAATGTGGTTTGGCATTGTCTTGCTGAAATAAGCAGAAATGTCCCTGAAGACAAAAGACTTTGTCTGGATGGCAGCATGTTTCTCCAAATCTGTATGTACCTTTTAGCATTAATGCTACCATCACAGATGTGCAAGTTATCCATGCCCTGGGTACCAACACACCCCCATCACAGATGCTGGTCACAATCTGGATGATACTTTTCCTCTTTAGCCCAGAGACACACACACACGATGACACATTTTCATTTACCCTATTTATACAGCAAGCTTCTTTTGTCACACTTGGCCCTGTAGCCAATCAAATCAAGCAAAAGGCAGGCTATATTCCTTCCTCTTCCTTCCTGTTTTGATGCCAGTTTTTTTCAGTATGTAAATGTGCATTCTTCATCCTGTAGCACAGCAACAGCACATCATATGTGATCAACCAGTTGACACACAGCCCCGCCCCGCAGCAGACAATTTTTTCTAACACTATTTGGTGTTTTTGAAGCCACACCTGTAGCGATGTGTTTCTGTCTAATCACCCTTTAACATGCTATATCTAATTTGTTCCATCCTCACAGAAACCAAACAGCACGTGACTTTAGAAGAGTTATGGGCCAAAGTATTTCTTGAGTCCTCTTTTCACTGTGAGGTTGCCTGGCAACCAGTGGAGACTACAGGAAGGTACTGCACCTGCCTCCAAGGTAAAACATGCTAATTAAGGAGCTTTAGCTGCTGGTAGGTGGATTTTTTCCCTCTTGAACAGAGCCAACTAGTCCCCACATGTCCTGTAGGTAGTACGACATAGTAATTAGTAAATCTAGTAAAAATATACTAACTCCAAAATTCACTACAAATTCAGGCTTGTTCATTCTCTGAATCGTCTGATGATATAAAAATAGAATTGAAGCTATACAATACCAACAACTAGCTTGCCCATCTTTACTCATGCAGAAAATATATGCACAACTACACACACATGCATTGTAGCAGTTACCGATTTTATCATACCAACAGATACTCAGTGCAAACCCACAGTTCAGCAGTTTTCAGATTCATTGTTTAATTACTGCACGTTCTAATTATTCATTAATTATCCATTCAAATGTCTGGTCAGCAGAAACAAGTTGGTAAATAATGAGCCTGCATGAAGTTTGTGAATATATTAAAGTCAGACACAAATAAATGAGCAAGACAGGATTAACAGTGTAGTAAAGGTCAGAGGGATAAGAGCATATTCAGTCTTTATCAAAACAAAACACTTCACATGAACTGCTGCATCATGAAAACAATGCTCACAGTTTGACGAGGTTCTCTGTCAGTCATGTGGTTGCTCTTTAACTCTATTTATACTTGAAATTGTTGATGAAGCATTTTTTGGAGCCGAAACTACTGACGGTAGCTTTAGTCGTCTGTCTTACAGTAACTTGCTGTTCCTGTTTTAACTGAATCATTAGAGGGCAAAGGTTTTTTTTTTTCTTTTCCTACAATTTTTATAAAACTTTTAAAAGTTTTGCTCGCCACAAGTGCAAAGTGTCCTTTAAGCAATGACAGAGCTCCATAGGGAGCATTGGTTTTCATTTGAAACTGGTCAAAGTGATGGAGACATTTTTCACAACTGAAAAGACACAACATGATTATAAAGTATGATTAATTACACAGACTATAAACCCTGCTGTGTTGACACGGCCAAAGTCTGCCGGGTCTGTGTTTGTAGTTCATACATAAAAGATGCTTCAAACTGTTTCCCGTGGATGAAAAGTGTACTTTACTTACAATTTTTTTCTGTATTTGATGAAAATATTAAGATTATGGTCTTGCAACCACCAGACGGGGGTAAATTAAAGTTCTCCTTCATTTGTCTCACTTGCTGAGTCTGAACTCAAAGGTTTTTAATGTTGTTCCAGAAATCTTCCTTTGTGACCCAGGGAAGCTGACAACATTTTGGATTATATCTGTTCAAACCTTTCAATGGTGGCTGAGAATGCAACTTGCTTTAGTGATCTTGCACTTTACAGCTGCCAGTAGTTAGATCTTAGACAGCCGGAAGAATGCAATTTCAAAACAAAACCACAGACCACACAGTCAGCTGAACCTACCTGAGAAAACATGACTTAAAACTTTCCAGGCCAAGTTTTCTCATCACATCTCGAAACAAATTAAAAGAAGAAGTGGATCTGACTTGAAAAACCACACGTTAGAAAAAAGAATGTGACAATCTTGCACATTGTTCCTTACATTATATAAGTATGAATACACTGTGGCAGATTATAATGAATATTTGTAAATGGACTATTGGACACATTAGTAATTAGTAATTAGTAATTAGTAATACAAACTAACAACTATTTCAGACTACATTACATTATCCTTTGTTTCTATAAAATATGATTATTCAAAAATAAATTGTAGCTTGTACTTATTAACCTCAGCTTACAGTGGCTGAAGTATAACATCAAGACCTCAGAGTTGCAACAGCATGACCTAAATTAGCAGCAATGTAGTATGCTGTATTATAGAATTGTCTGAATGAAAGCGTGTAAAGGGTTTTAATTTAATTACAACCACTAACTAGAACAGTATCCGTGACTGGCACGGTATTGTTTGTTAGGTGAAGAGCAGGACTCTGGGGAGCTTCAGTCGAGCTCTGTTAGGCTGAGGCTATACTATACTATAATAGGATGTCCATCCCATCAGTGTCCCAAACATAAGATGATTTGTTGACTCCAGTAAGTCAGCTCTGTAACTCTGCTAAATCCCAGTGTCTCCTTACAGTGCTTTGTGGATTTTTTGGTGGATTCCAGTTGAATCCACGAGGGCTTATGGTGGTTTCTCTGCAAAAGTGCTTGAGGGCTCCGATGTAAACTTTTAGGCAGAATTTTAGTGATTCTCCAAAGCTGCAAAATTTATACATGGACTATTCCTTAATTTCAACATTTTAGCCACAAAACATTACTCGATTTTTTTTTTATTAAGACCAGGGTGCATCCAAAACTGTAAACCCATAAAAAATGTAATTATTGATGTTTCCCCTTTTCTTATAGAGTAATTAAAAGATAAAGAATGTTGCACAAATGTCAGAAAATGTGATTTCTGTGCAGCTAAACACAGCTGAACAGCAGAAATGCTAAATATTGCATGGCCAGGGGAACAAGAGGCATCAGTATCTCTTTATCCTCCTCTGCCTCTCCCCTCTCTCTTTTCCTCTGTCTACCCTTTCTCCACCTCTCCTCACCCAATCCATTCAGTAAAGCCTCCACCATCCCTCTGCAGGATTGAGCACAGATCTGGTGACAGGGTGAAGCTGATGAAAAGCGGCGTTGTGAGCCATCCCCAGTCTCCCATACGCTCATAGAGTTTCTTTACATCTCACTGAACCCAGAAAGTTAACAGGCCCTGGCAGGCATCTGAATAAAAGGGAGGTGCAACCCAGATCTCCCAGTTAGAATCTCTCTGTGATAGCGCTGTAAACACTGGGGCTTAATTGGGAAACCGGCCGGTGAACAGCTTGATTTTCATCAACCATTTATTGATGCTCAAAGCTCCATGAGTTTGGAGTGGGGGAGCCTGCACAGGGCCTCATAGAGGCACGAGGATTTGACTGTTCACAACCTTAAGCAGAGTTTAATCTGAGGTAAGACCTGACGTGTCGATTGAGCGTCACATTCTACAACAAAAGCTGTTTTTTTTTTGTTTGTTTGTTTGTTTGTTCATTACAACAAGTGAAAATGAGGACAATGCATGTTATTAGAATGATCTACCTAACCTTTCAAGGATGTTTTCAGCACTCTTGAACAGTGTTAATGAATGCATGAATCGAGGCTCTGAAGCCCGAATACTGCTGAATGTGTCGACTAGTACTGACTGACCAATTATGCCCTGCGCTTACATATTTTAGATTTGATTCCCTTCTAATTAAGTCTTTCCTTTCTGCAGCTGCTCAGATTTTATCTAACCACAAACCCAACAGTTCAGCAACCCATGTCTCACTCAATCATGATTATACCTCCTGAACGGGCTGGCCTTTAAATGCAGATATGAGCTGACATGGTTAAGACAGGGAGGTTATGCATAGAAAATTTTTTAAATATTCAGACTGACAGCTGGACTCAAGGGGAAGAATTAACCAGGAGTAAATCAATGATGAAGAGATGTATTTTTTTTTTAGCTGAGCCACACTTGTGTTGTTCTTGAGATTCATTCTGTTGAACATTGTTAACAGCCTCTCCTCTCACTACATTCGATATGTTATTATATTTGATATATAATTTACAACAGTGGTTTCCAACCTCGTTTGTCTAACATACCCACATGCCTGATCAAACGTAGACAAGTATTAAACCATTTGACCGATGGGGATGGTACCATAGAAGTGTTTGATAGGACTTCCCCACAGAAAAAAAACTCATAGACAACATATCAACATCCCGTTCTCTTCTCTTTTGCCTTTTGGTCAATTTGCCCAATTTACAGTATTAATTTTATCTTTTTGTAGTCTTTTCTGTAATTAGTCCTCATACTGCTTTGATCAACTCACAACTGACTCAGATTGGTGGAAAACTCTGACTACCTTACTGTAAGTTACTGTGATAACAACAAATTTGTTATCTTGTTTTCCTCCAAAACATAGATATTTATTCATATATATTATCAAATCATTATTATTTTTTATTTTATTTCTTTTTTACAAATTTTCTGACCCCCTCTACAATCTTTGGATGCATTCCCTGGTTAGTGCAGAGATAGCTTCTGGGGTACAAACATCTCTTTTTATAGCAATCACGTGTGTTGTGTTCACCTTCTGGACCTCTTTGTCAGAGTTTGTCTCCAATTTGTTTTTTCCTGCTTTGCCATTTTCTACTCATGATTCAAGGCCAAATAGGAAATGGAGTTTGATTTTTGCAATGTGCCAACAGCGCTCTTAATGTCCCCCCTGCATCATGTTGAACTACAGAGACGTCCTCAGGAGCCATTCAGATATGAGAGCTGACACACATATGAAAGTGTCTCTCAGGGCTGCAGTGACCTGAGGGATGAGCTCAGCAGAGAGTTTGTTTTTTTCTTTATCACATCACCTACAGGATGTTTCACTTTGGACAGGGAGTTTTTAGAGAAGGCACGGCGCAAAAAGTGTGTGTTTGTCAGAGAGTATTTGCTACTTGAGTGCATTTCAACCCTGATGCAGTGCACACACAGCTGCATCGGTGCACAGTTTGAATTGCATCGAACTGAATGGAAATCATGCTGTATGTGAATAAGAACAAGGTATAATTTATAAACATCAAATGTCAGTCACAAAGCTTGCATCATCTTATCTTCAGTTACACAAAATGCAATCTATTAAGAAACATTTTTAAAAACCTGAAATGTCAGTCAATGTTTCAATGTTTCTAGTTGGTGACATTGATTAGTGATTACCTGGGAGAGGGGTTTGATAGTGAGATAATAATAAAATGAGAAGATGAACGATTTATTTACTGTCATGTTGATATAAATTGAGGTTAAACAGAGTTTTAAAACAAAAGTTGTTGGGGTTTTTTCATCACTGCAGGCTAAAATTTTCTAATTGAGCTTGCTTGCTGTGTGAAAATGTTCCTGCAGCTACAAATGAGAAATTAAGAATCTGCTTCAGTCTGAATAATTTCTGTTATAATTTTTACATAAATGGCTGTGACACTGAATACAAGTCTAGTAATTTTAAACACACACACACACACACACACACACACACACACACACACACAAAAAACAAAGTGCGTTTTTGTACTTCTTGGTTATACCATGGCCACATAAGGTCATTCTACTTCTCTCTTTGTAGGAAACACTAGCCAACATCTGACTGCAAAAGATAATGACACAGCAATTATAATATAGAGTTAATCTGCCTTAACACTCAACTCGCCATGTCCGGTTTGAACTATCTTTTTTTTTTTCTTTTCTTTTTTTTGACTAATTACAGCAAAGCAAAAGGTCAATGTCTTGGGAAGTATTCACTGTTTTGTCAAGAGTTAGATGACAAGATTGATACCACTGTGTGAATTGAATGTCAGGCTACAGCAAGCAGCTAGCTGCTTGGAAACAGGGGAAACAGCTAGGCTGTCCAAAGGTAACAAATTCCACCTACCAGAACCTCTAAATCTCACTAATTAACAAAAATAAACAACACACCGTATGCTGTTTGTTTAATCCCTACAGAAACGAAAAAATAACTTTGGTTTAACAGCGTGTTATGTGCCAGACTATTTGTTAGCCGTGGCCAGACTTCCTGGACTCTGCATTAATTGCCTGGCAGATTAGTTAATCTATTCTCTTTCTTTTTAGTTTCAACAGAAAATAATCCTGAAAACAAAATAATTTCACACAGCACATTTCTCTACTGGGTTACACAGACGTGATCATTAATTAGCTTCAGGGGTGCTGGCAGGTAGAGTCTGTAACCGCTAGACAGAGCCAGGCTAGCTGTTTCCCTCTGTTTCAAGTCTTTATGCTAAGCTAAGCTAACCAGCTGCTAGTTCCAGCTTCATATTTACCATAGAGACAAAAAAGCCATACCAATCTTCTCATCTAATTATCAGCAACAGAGTGAGAGAGTGCATTTCTCAACACTTAACATGTCCATGTGCTGTTTGAACTGAGAGACTCTCTATCTGCTGCTTTTTGCAGTTTATTTATGAATCATCTATTTTTCCCCTGTTTTTTGAACTACCATAAACTCACATATCCATGGTAACCCAAAATGTTGGCTAACTTGAGTGACTTGTTATTCCCACGATGTCTCATTTTGCTTTGCTGTATTTGGAAATACTGGGGAGCTAAGAGGAACTTAGAAAGTCCCCATTGATTAAATTTAAGCACTTTGGAAAATACTTCCCTTACTGCAGGCTGACAGTTATTTATTTATGCAGCAGAAGAGACTAAAGTTATGCCCTTCACAAGCCAAGGAAGAAATGTTTAACATAATGTCATAACATAATAAAGACGGCCCATGTCATTCGATAACTATGCTGAGATTATTACGTAATTAAATGTTAAAAATAGCTCAGACTGACCTCATAGCTGGAAAGTGCAATTAGGTGCCCTTGTAAAACTTGGCCTAAGTTACATGCCAACCAATAGCTCTTCAATAATGGCTTTTCTTGAGAGCAAGAGGCAACTCCTTATATAGACAATCATGTGTGATGTTTTCACAGCACTGGGCCCAAACATTTTACAGCACTGAATCACAGCTAAGGTTTGCCTCTCGGGGGACCGGTTTTATTAGCAGACTATTTCTGGACACTTGTCAGATTCTACTACAGCAACTCTTTAGTCACTTTTCATTAGTCCTCACATTGAAGAACTCACAGAGTGCAGTGTTGGGTTCATGCTCACTCATATTTCAGTGCGCGCTGGCAGAACCAGTAGGTCGTGGTGATTTCTAATGCCCTTCTTGCACAGTCCAGTAATTCCACAAGGCTTTCCTTAAAGCTACTGGTAATGTCACAGTCACTTTTCTGCTATCATGACTGTACAATCTGTGATCCAGTGTGAGCTCAGTGGTCTTTCCTACAATTTGTTCAGCTCCAGACCCGAGCAGGATAAAGGGATATATTGTCTGAGGTTTCCCTCAAGGTGCTCAACTGAGAATAAGGTTTCTACAAACCAGGAGGGAGCTACGCCCATTACAGTACAGGGTCAGTGAAGTATAAATTGGGAGTAAGGTTTCCATAGAGGAAATGGGACGCATGCGAGGGTCACTGCAGTGTAAGTTGAACATAAGGTATCCTCAGAGGAAAGGGAAGGTACAATAGGGTCCTTATAATGCAAGAACAAAATAAAGCCTCCATCATGGAACAAAAAATAATAGTTTCCCTCATCAGGCATTTATCCAGCAGCTACTGCTCATTTGTACTGAGGCAGCCTCTGTAGCCTTGTGTTTTTGAATCACAGCAGACCTGAAAAGGCACATTGTTGCAAAAGATCCAACCAGTTTTCCAGATCGTCCCTCGTGTCTTCTCATGGTTAAAAAGCAGATCAGAATCTTAAATTCTTAAATGACCCCTGCATGTATAAAAGAGCATCTGTGCATGTAGCAGATCTTTGCAATGAAAAGATGACTTTTACATGCAGGTGGTTCTGCAGCAGCAATGAAAAGAAGCAAATGGAATATAGTAAAAATCATTTCCATATAAACTACTGTAAAGAAGGATTTCCATCAAGGAAAGTGCTGCTACACTGAGGTCATTAATCAACACTTGCTCGAGGTGACTGGACACTGTAGTGCCTCAACAGCAGCTGTGATATAGCTTCACTGTGCAGCACTACACGCCCTGCCAGTCAGACAGCACCCTCTCGGCTGACTCTGTGTGTGCGTTGTGTGCGTGCGTGCATGTTCATATGTGTGTGTGTGTGTGTGTGTGTGTGTGGGGGGGGGGGGGGGGGGGTGGTTGCTATTTATCTAAGATGGCTCAGACACACCTGCAGACATGGTGAGGCTTGTCTCATCAATTTTCATGTAACCATGCCCCGTAGCAACGAAGAAACACACTGCATGTTCAGCCAGTCAGATGGTCATGAAGCGTGTTTTACCAGACGGAATGTTTCTTCCTACTGTTGCAGTAGATCATTATACAATATCAGTGGTGATCTCATCATATTTCAGATGAAGGACACACAGACACTATCAGTATTCTTATTTGGCATGTTTTTATAGCCACTAACTACTTTAAAAAGGCATTGAAAGTGAAATTCCTCATTCTTTATTTTCTAAATTCATGAATAGCTGACTTTGGAGACTGACACTATAAAAGAAATAACAGAAAGAAAGTGTTTCACACTAAACTCACCACCCTGGTCCACAATAACCACTTTTTGAGCTCATGCATTAGTCCTACTGTACTATACGCTGACATACTGTTCAAGAACACTTACAGTATCCGAGTCAATGCACATTAACTCCTAACTTCCTCTTTGAGGAGTCGAGAGTAAATAGACTTCTTTCTTTTTTACTTGAATAAAAATCCTCTTTTGCTTGACTGAACTGAAACGGCAATGACCACAATGCCAAAGGCAAAGCGAGTGTGTTTGTGCGCGTGCATCACTCTTTCACATCTTACTTGCATCTGAAGCGCTCTCCTCAGAATCACAACACACACACACACACACACACACACACACACACACACACACACACTTCCCCTTTTTGTTGCCATTTTGAAACTCTGACATGGGTGGAGCGGTGTTTGTTTGAGCTGTAATTTTGTGTTATCATGCAAAAGGCTCTAACCTCGTCTGCACCTTACGGCTGTTGTTGCCAGGTTTTCAGATCAGAGCATGTGGGCGAGCATTTCTTTTAATATCTGTTCTGAAACACATTTGTAATAACAGCTTCCTATAATTATATTTCATACTCAGATTACGTAACTTTCCCCCTCCATCTGACATCATCCAGTGCTTGTGTGAGTAAAGTCAAGCAACCACAAGAATTCAGTTCACCATGCAGGAAACACACAAGCACAGACAGTGGGCCCATTCTTACACAAAGTGGGCAGGGTGCAGTGACGTGACCAAAACACACACTCCTCGCTCAAGCAAAAGAGAGGAGGAGGAGGAGGAGGAGGAGGACGGGAAACAAGGGTAGAGAGGGAAACAGGAACAGAAAGTGAAGACTTGTCAAGATGTCTGGGTGAGGGGGACCAGAACAGAGCAGAAACTAGATGCCAGAAAAGAAACAACAGAAGTTTGAGCAGCTGACTGGATTAGACAGGAGGGAGGGAGAGCTGACCTGCCGCTTCACAAGTGCCTGCGGGGTAAGATGCCGCTTTCAAAGGGATCTTGAGTGCCAGCAACTTGAAATACTTTGAAATTGTTTTGAGTGGTTTATATAATCTGTTGGTGCTTTTTGTTGTGTGACTGTGAGGAAACAGAGGCAAAACTGCTGTGGCCTTTTAAAGAAACAATGTTTTGTCAGGAGTCAAATTTGACAGGATGTTTGACAAGTTACAACGATATGCTGATAAGTTTCTTCCTGCCTTTGAGTGCTGCACAGTGTCACTATAATATGCTCTGGTTAATTCCTCGACTTTTTAAAATAAACATTTTGATTCAGATTTAAGTTTATGAAAAGAAAGAAATGACAAAGTTAAATGATTTATCTCTACATCTGCTGCATCAACCACAGACTAAATCTCCAATGGATCTTTGCAGAAAATATCCTCCTCTTGTTTTTACTGTAAGATTGTCCTCAGTTTTGTCAGGATTGAGTTGACACAAGTTTCAACAGTCTTGGGCTTGTGCACTGTTTTTGTAGAGGACTGTTCTCCTCCAGACTATCAACAGGCCTGTAGCTACCCAAGCGAAACAGCTGCACTTAGTGACTCCAGATAGCTCATGATTTCTGAGGAAAAGCGAAGGAGAATGGCTTTAATCGTTACTTGGTGGCTGACTTAAGTGTCCAAGAACTGTATTAATCCTGACTGATGAGGGATCTGCTCTGACCGTGCGCTCGGGGCCAGTCATTAAAGATTCCTGCCTTGCCTTCTGTCACAACTTTGTCTTTTAGGTCGCACATGCTCCTTAAAAAGCAGCAGGGGCTAACTGAGTGCAATCATAACATTTTTCTCAGCCCCTTCCTGGCTTTGTGTGCCCCAGAAATGGCCTTTTCCTGTATATGAATGGTTCCAGGAGAGCACAATGTCATGAGAAAGTGAAGTACCCGGGCAGAGTCTTAGAAAGAAAGGCATCTCAGTGAGCCAGGGCAATATTTCCTATCTTTACACAGCTATATTCTCTTTATAAATTACCTCTTCTATTCTGTACCTTTGATAATTCACAAACCAACGTCAGCTCAGACATACGTCATCAACATTTGTGTGAACACCCTCAGTTACTGCAAACATACAATACTGCAAACACCCTACTGAGAAAAACACCCTTGGTACAATAATACTGGCAATCGACATATTTGCCTCAAGAAAAGTTTGACATCCAAGTAAGAAAATTTTAATACAAGGAACAACTATTTTGACTTGAAAATTGGATTATAACATGATCTAAGATCCTTTTTTTACATTTCCTGGCACTCTTATTTTTCCTGACTATGATAATAATCATAATTACTTAGTGACTTATCCATTCCATTTAATGACTTTACCACTGATACATTGTTAGTCATCTCTTTTATATAACTAGATCACACCTCTGTGCTGCTCCTGGCCTCTGAGTCCCTCCTTCAGACTTATTGTTCGGTGACCCTGGGTTGTCGTGTTGACAGTGTTTTCATAATGTGAGGGAGATCAGAGTGAACACAAAGGTGCTGCTGCTCAGCCAAGCTCATCACAACAACATGTACCAACAGCAAAGAAAATAATCAAGAATAATGTGGCAGTGACATCGTGGCTCCCGACAATATGCACAGTCTTCAGTATAGTTCATAATTGAGTTTTCATCCAAATGTAGCGTAAATTTTAAAGCAACGTTGTGTAACTCTGCTACTATAAAATAACAGATTTTAAAACATCACACTGACTTATAAGACTTGCGAATGTTTCCTGTCATTTCCACTCTGCGTCTTTCTCTGTACTATGTAACTTTGTGCTCTGGGTACGATCTCCTCTGAGATGCATGTCATGCTTCACAGGACAGTCACACACCACTACCACAACTATTTCTCTGATTTTGATGAAACTGGATCTTAATGGAGATAATGTTCCCTGATTTCCCATCAGATGTCCTCCAGCTGCTCTGCCTGAACTCTCTGTGATTTACGTAGTTTCCCGATGAACAGTAAACTTCAGCTGCTGTTAGCTAATGCTAGCTCAGATTATTAGCCAGGTTGCCTGGACTGTGAGCTCAGAGCACCGGGGTATGTTTTTGGGGTCTTTAGGCCTGGGGCGTGGGCAAATTCTGACAGAGAGTAGAGCCGGTGTCATGCCAGAACCAGAGCTGGGCAAGTGGGCAATGACCAGGCTCAACAGCCTCTATAGACATAATGGCAGAGGCTAAGAGACCAAAGAGGATACTGAAGGAGGAAGAAAAGGAGAGAATGTCTGAGTGAGAGGCCACCGGACAAGAGTAAATATGGGACTAACTTTAAGTCATTGGCGAGAGCTTGGTGAAATAAAAGGCTGAGAGACAGATGCCAGATGTTTGGTTGTGTTAGCAAAGTTAGTGATGTGCTAGTTTTTGAGTACATAGTCCATATTTACAACAGTGGTATTGCACCACCAAAACTGGGGGTGCTAAATCACAAAAATACTCATTTCTGTGCAATGTTGTTTCAGTGAAAAAGAAAATGTAAATTACTACATTTCCATTCACTACTGATGTGTGACTATAAGGATTCAGATTTGTATTCGAAGGACTGTTGGTGCTGATTCTACATTAGGGTGTGTTTAAACCACTGAAGAACGCGACGACAGCCCACACAGATGTTTTCATCTTCCGCAGTTTTCTTTTTGTCTTTTTGGCATCTTGCGTGATGTTAAAATCTCATTGTTCATGTATGTCATGGTTTATTCATTAAGTCTGTTTCCATTGCAGTTTGTAACATTTTGATTTTAATGATACATGAACATTTCCAGCTCAGCAAAACATAAAAAAGTCTTTATCTAGATTTTTATTTTATTTTTTTTTAGAAAATTTAAAATGCAGATAGAAACAGGTGGATGAAAACATATTTCATGACAGTGGTTCCCAAACCTTTTGGCAGTCAGTGGCAGTGTTTTCTTGCAAACCAACAAAGAGAGGCTTTCAACCTGAAACCCAAAATAACAAAAAAAAAAGTATACTCAAAGCGGTCGGTGTACATACCAAAATAAAATTTCAATGTGCTGTCAACTGTTCTTTGACAATGCAATGTGCAGTACATAACGGAAATGGGGGACTTTTTCAGAGCTGCAAAAATGTAAGACTAATTTTGGATGGTAGTGAAGCAGCTCCACAAAAAATCCCCCAAAACAAAAAACATATTTTTAATTCTAAAGTCACAGTGACAGTCACAGAATATAGTATACTAATAAAGTCTAAAGTATTCGATGACTATATAGTGTGGAAATTAAGTGTATTCAAGGCCTGATAAATTATCAAGTAATCCACGAGAACAACGAAACAAAATCGAAAATCTAAAGGAAAAATTTTGTTTTGTGTTTTGCCTGTATATGATAACCTTAAATAGCCAGGTTGCACCTAAACTGTAACATGGACCTTTAAGGTTCACTTTTGTTTTTAACTTTAATACAAAGATCAAGTCAAAATAAAAGATAATAGCAACAAGAACAGCTTCTAGTGTGGTGATTTATTTTAGATCAGATGTGTTCTTTTAGCGATGAGACTACTTTCTCTGAACTCTCGGGTCGATGTTTTAGGTGACTCTCGCTATGTAGTCTTAAGCGCTCAGCTTCCTGTTGAGGAACAGGATGGAAGTTAGCAGGCTGTCTGCGGGTAAACCAATTTCACACATGAGACGCAACGCATGACGACAGCCACGCCAAATCTATTTGCTCTCCACTTGCAGGTGCATCGTCCTCCCTCTCTCTCTCACTCTCTCTCTCTCTCTCTCTCTCTCTCTCTCTCTCTCTCTCTCTCGCTCTCTCTGCCTAAGAAGCAGCCAAATGTGAGATGAAAATCTTTTCTCCATCCTGCATCTAGAATACAAAGAAGCTCTGTAGCCGTGAGCTATGCAGAATCTAAAGGGACACAGTTGAGTCAACTAGTGTTTGAATAACTATAGTTGTTTAACACCATTTAGATAAAGACGTCGCCTCAAGGCCTCAAACTTAGAGTCTGGATTCTCAGAGAAAAATTGAACAATACGACGTTTACTTTTCTTTTGCAGACCTAGTATCTCACCTTGTGTTTTCCTTCTCCTGGAGAGCTGTTAAAAGGAGATTTCACCCAAGGCCAGAGGAAAATGTTACAATCAGACATTTATGAAAACTTAAGCCAGATCCCATCTATCTCCTCCAATGGGAACCATTAGCCGGATATATTCAGATGAATCTCTTGCAGCAGGTCTCTCTCTAGCCTACCTCTCTCTCTTCTCTGTCGCACACTCTCGTCTCAGCGGGACTCTTAGAAAGATTGGTTACCTCTATCTCTGTCTGGCCTTCCCTCAGACACAATCTCCCTCCATTTGTTCCTCTCCTACTTTCTCTCTCTCTCTCTCTCTCTCTCTTTGCCCCTTTCTTCCTCAGTGGGACTCTTAGAAAGATCTGCCCTGAATCCTGAACGACTCCTCTGCAGTATTAATGAGGGGAAAGCTGAAAATCCAAAGCTGACACTGACAAGAGGGGGGAGAGCAGGAGTGGAGATGTTAAAGACAGAGACAGAAAGATGGATTGGAGGCAGGGAAGGGAAAAAGAGGAGGAAGAAGACTAGCTGTCTGCTGGAAAACCAAATTTCTCTCCATGTTCACGTTCTCACTCTTCTTTTTTTGTTTCCACAGACACACCCAAATTGAAGCGCCTCTCTACAACTGGATTAAACTAAACTGAAAGCCAAAGGGCACGAGGACAAGAGAAGACAAAGAGTAAGAAAATCAAGGTTGCTGTAACGCCGAGCAGCTTAAACAAACTTGGCTAAAGTGCGGATTTTGGCTTTTTCCTCCTCCATCAAGATCAAAATCATCACTGGGTGATTTCAAAGACAGCCTTGTCATAAACAAATGAGCTTTTGGATTTGTTTAAAGAATACTTTGGCTTCGTTACCACCTCATAGGGCACTTTAAAGGAAGGAGGCATACATAAAGTCACCCTCCATGCCTCCAGTGTTTCCATTTAACATAAACAACATATGCCTGAGCACAAACCTTGTAGGTAGATAGTGCTGTGTTTCAGGGCACCTATCTGAACTGATAATTTTAAGTAGTAATATCTGACAGCTGTTGGGTTGGTGCATGTTTGATGTTTCATTGAACACTGAGAAAAACTTTGTATCTTAAAAGTTAAAAGTTAAAACCAGATTACATAAAAGCACTTTTATCTTAAATTAACACCATATCTTAATTACTTTGGTGTCTCCAGCAGCCTAATATGCACATTTACTGACTTACAGACTTCACAGCCCTCTTAAGGATTTAATAAATCTTTACAACTGCCTGACAGACTCAATTAAAAAGGAGCCACAGCTCCGTATCTGAAAGCCATGGATGGGAAAACAGACAGCATCCAGGATTTCTTCAACCAACTTTGGAGCTTCGCTACAGACAAACACAACCAGGGGGTCTACAACACAGTCTGCCTGGTGATCCTCCTAACTCTTCCCGTGCTGGTACTCCTCACTACTTTGGTGGTATGCTGCCACTGCTGTTGCTGTCGCCATGCCAACGGCTGCTGTTGCTGCTGTCAAGGCAGCATGACAATGGCAAAGTCAGAAACGAAGAAGAAAAAGAATTCGGCCAATACTGAAGACTTGTGGATCTCTGTCAAGACGGGGCCGATGACACCTGACAGGGTCGCCCAGGACATGGTTTAGAAATCTATTTTTTTTAGTTTGCTGATCCTGGGCCAGTTGGTGCCGTGGAGCTGATGGAGCGTCTCAAAAGTGCAAAACTGTGTCTTGGACACAAAAGGGAGGCTGAAGACATTGTTCAAATTAATTCACATTGTAATGGGCACGTTTGGTTGAAATATGAAAACAGTGTACAGATTCTTATAGTCATATGATGTCTTTTGTGGGCAATGTTTACAACACTTTGTATGAGCTTTTTAGTGTGTGGTACATAAAGGAAGAAATATGCTAGACGGGGTAACATATCTGCAAAAATGTCTTTGTGTGAGTGGGCAAAAGAGTGAGAGGGTGTGTGTGTTTGTGTGAGTGTTATTGAGAGCACTTTGTTCTTAGAGCTCCCATGTGAAATTCATTGCGTCTGTATTTGGGAGAGAGAGCCAATTTAAGGTCTGCCCAGTGTTCAGATCCGTGTAATACTGCCTACTTTTCACATTCAGGCTGCAACAGAGACTGGTGATTGACTCCTACTTTCTAGAGTGGAAGCCACTGACATCACAAAAAGTTGAAGTCATGGGATTTCAGGAAGAAAACTAGTTCTAAACTACTTCTTTCATTTTCTTTTTATATATATATGATGCAGCGTAAGCCACAAGAGAGGCACTTCTCCTAGTTTTGGTTTTTGAGAGTGTTGCAGTATTCAGGTCAAGTGAGCCTTAAAGGCACAATTCAAGATCCAAATGTAGGGAAAACCAGAAAAGAGCAAAAGTAAAAATTTAGCTTCCCAAAAATCATTATCAGATCTTTAAATTAACACTAGACAACCATATTGAAGTTAATGATGTTTCCTGGGCCTGTAGCAAGATCGAAAGTTATTTATCACATTTCTTACAACTTAAAAATGCTCTTAAATTTAAGAGAGATCCTCCAGAAGTTTATTTAGTTGATTAAAAGTAGAGCCGAGATGACTGCAGTAAAGAAACAGAGATGAGCACACACCTTTTGACACATGTTTGAGTGGTTATACAAAATCAGCTGAAGCAATATAATTCCTAGTAGGATACCTTTAGCCCACTGTTTGCTTACTGTTTAATTTGATTTGTTACTTGACTTGTACTAAATTGTCTGATGTACATATTGGCCTCCAGCTGCAGAATTTCTTTCTCGCTCCAGTTTCATTTTCATTTAATTTCTTCATCTTAATATATATATATATATATATATAAAATAAAATTGTTGCTGTTGAGTTTTGCTTATTTCACATGTTACTTAGTACTAGAGATATTAAGGATAAAAATTCAAATAACATATGTTGACGAATGAACAAAGCAGCAGATCCACGTCTTTGACTGGCTATTCAAGCTCTAATGTGATTAATCATGTGATCAATTAAAAGCTGCTCCTACGTTTGAATGAGTCGTCTTACTGCTCACACTCATAAACTTTTTTTTGCTAAATTGTCTCTAGACAATTCTTACATGTAATTCTTAGATGGTTTGATTAATACAGGTCCGGTTTTGTTTATGTCAGTCATGTTGTTAAATTTTATTGACAAAGTTATGTGGTTAGAAAAAATGGTTTAAAGAGTAAATCAAGTTGTGAACTTATTCAACTTAACATATTTTTGAAATATAAAATAAAGGAATAAAGAAAGGAAAGTCTGAAATAGGCAAATGATTTGGGTTTCAAGTAGATTATGCCTGAAGCCTCTTTTTTTTTCTCCAAGTGTATGACATCTCAAAGCCCAATTAAGCAGAAATGCCTCAGCAGTATCATCATCTTTATGCATTAGCTTACACTGGCACTAAGTTGATCTTCTTGCTCAAGTGCTACTGGGAAAACAGGCCCCACTCATTTCATTACTGCTCAGACAGGCACATTCCCATGTGGAAATCGGGGTTTGTCTCTTTTACTTCATGTTCAAAGAGAGAAGCTGTACTTGTTGGGCTTAATTTGAAAGCTTGCCCTGCAAAAAATTCTTGCATGATCACTAATCAGTGCTGTTTTCCAAGAAATGACATCACTGCCGTGTTCAGGGGCTGGCTGAACATGTCAATGTGGTTTGTATTTGTCAGGAAGACTTACAGTCAGTTCCTGTTCATTATGACTGTGACAGGCTTTCTTAACAACATAAAAATGATGATACAAAATAAATAAAAAAGAAAGGTAAGAATAAAGGAATACTTCAGCATTTTGGTAAATATTCTTATTTGCTGACTTGCTGATAGTTAGATTATAAACTGAATACCACTGCAGCTAGTCCCAGCAGCTATTTAGCTAAACGTAGCACAAAGACTGGAAACATGGGCACCAAAAATGAGCCCAATTTATTTAAGGGAGATATTAAAGCACCAATCATTATATTATAATCCAATAAAATAAAATACATTACTCTGAAATTGTAGCACTTTTACATAATGTACTTTTACATCTGGTACTTTAGTTATAATTTGATACAGGTGGTGTGTTTGGGCGCCAAGGTGTCATTCAGCCCGCCTCACGTCCACTGATGATCCACGTCTTTGCCGATTTTTTGATGGGAGGCCACAAAGGGCAGGACTGCCAAGATGGCAACACACTCTGAGCTTCACATACTGTATAGCTCTCCAGAAACCTGTCGGTGACGTCACAGATATGATGTCTATTCTTTAAAATGTCTATGAGTGTGACACAGAACATCCTTCATGAATCATCATTGACAAAAAAAAGCTGTCAAACAAAGCGAGGTTAACTGTTCCTTCCTGTTTTCAGTCTTTGTGAGGTAAGCCTACCAGTTGCTAGTTCCCATCTGACTCACATGTACATAAGTTATGAGAAGAGACTTAGATGACTAACAGACGCCACAACACAACCAAACTGATGACTGATCGTAAGCACTGTTGGATGGTTGAAAATAACACACCATAAGTGTTGATCTTATAGAAAGGTAAAGTCGCTTTTGCTTTTAGAATACTGTCATTTCATCAGTATACAGATTGTAATATAATTTCAAGGACAAATGAAGACAGGCAGGAAAATTATGGTTTTCAGACATGAATCCTAATAATTCTTTAATTCATTAACATCTCATTCAATTACCAGCTGACCATGAGTTACTGATCCTCATTATCAGTCTTACAATGCTTCATACAGTATTGTAGGTGTTTTTTACACCCCTGTGCTATAAATACATATGATGCTGAAGTTCTGGCTGCATTAATGAGATCACTTTATTTTCTGTTAGCATGTTCACACCATCAACGCTTTTCTTCTCAGCACCTGTTTGATAGATTGTGACATTGACCCACTTTAAACTAATCATATTCTATTTTCTAGGGAGTTTGTGAATCAGCAGGTGTCAAAGGGTAGGAGATATAAAATATATATTTTCCTTTCCTTTCCTTCAGTTTGCTTTGATCAGAAAGAACTGATTCGGCAAGATTTGTCATCCGATTGAACAGCAAATCCGCCGTCCTGGTCTTATATATGAGAGCACCCCATTTTTGATCCCATCCAGTTATGCATGGCATTGTACATTTAGCATATGTTTTTTGTTGTTCCACAGTTGAAAAAAAATGCTGAGGTGATTCCTTTTTTTTTTTTTTTTTTAAATTATATGCCTGGCTGGGCTTTGTTGTTAGCACTGCATGCATAATTTATCCTGACATATAGAGATACAATGATAAAGGAGAGCACAATGTGAAAGATGACAGGAAGGGAAATAAAGTATTTTTTTTAGCTTCGTGGAATCTCATCTTTCTATTTCTAATATAATATACAGTAATACTGAAGTTAACGGAGCCTTTGAGACTTGTCATAAAGTCATTATCTTTATGTGTGAGCATGTCATATATTGCACAAGCCTCTTCATTCACTGCTAAGACAATATACTCACAATAATTCAATGTTTATACAGCCAGTGCATTTATTTTAAGTATTAGTGCACCCTAATGGGAACAAAGCTACTTGTCATTTTTTGCCTGTTAACACACTGTGATTATTAAAACGACAGGATCTGTGACTATGAAATGTGAGACAACCAAACAACAAAGAGCCGCATTTGTTTGTGGTGCATTCACATACAGCATGATGTCTGCTGTCGGCGCCAAACATTTCCTATTACACTAACATTTTCTTTTACTGCAGTGAATTAAAGAAATAAGCTGATAAAAAGGAGGTTAGAGGAAGCCTTCTTATGTGTATATAATAAACTGTGTAAATAAACAAAACGAAAAAAAGATGCCGAGCCAATGCAATTAATAAGCACTTCTGCCTGCAGTGATCTTCATGAACATGTAATTTTCATCATTGGTTTGATGGCCGTAGCGGAGCAATCTTTGATGCCAGTAATCAGTTTGGCTTGAGGAGCAATTCATCTTTGACAATATTAAGGCTCACACATGCACTTTGGGAAATTTGTTCCATCTCACAGAACGTGATTTTTAACCTGCGTGCGACGTTTGCTGTTGTTGCCAAAGTAACTTAAATCCCAGCATGTAAACAACATGTTGGCCTGAGGTGACTTTGAGAGTGATCTTTCACAGCTTGTCGTGTTTTCACTGTGACATGTGAATGTGGAAAAAATCCACCTCCCTGACTAACCTTTTTTTTTTTTTTTTTCACTGGTGTGTTTAGCCAAGATGTGATAAACTGTAAATAATATGTATGAATATGTATGGAATATAAACTAAGCAGACTAGCCAGCTGTGGATCTTGCCTTTTGTGTTATGTGACTTAGTAACAGGTACATCTGAGGCTTATATAAGCATGAAGAAAAAAGGCAGGTAAAGGCTGCTTGGCGACATGCATAAAAGCTTCAGTTGCATATTGAAAGTGCAGCAACGGAGCAAGAAAATATAAATATGATATCATATAAATGGCAAATAAAAATCAATATATATGTAAAAGCACACATCACATAACTGCAGTGTCTCCAGTTTCATTTGAGCTGGGTACATTTCTTGTACCATGTCTCTATCTCCTGTCATTTCCTGTCTGCTGCGAAATAAAGGTCAATATAATATACTAATCTCCTGCAATACCCACACACAGACCACCAGAAATAGCTGGCTAGTTAGTGAGAATGCACTTTGTCTATAATGTTAAATGCGACGTGACGGAAAGAGTCAGAGGTAGGTTTTTTTTTTTTTCTCATTTGCTGGGTGACAGTTCTTTTCTCTCTTCTCTTCTCTTCTCTTCTCTTCTCTTCTCTTCTCTTCTCTTCTCTTCTCTTCTCTTCTCTTCTCTTCTCCTTTCTTCTGTCTGGTCAGTACTTCTCTCTTTCTGTGAACTGCTCACCCTCCACCCCTTTAAACAAACACTCCCTTGTTACAACACTACCAAGTTCTCTCATGGAAAAAATACATCACACTGAACCCAAGGCGTAAGAGTCAACTCGAGTGACAAATTTGTACTGCATGTGTCCAAGTTTATACTGTACTTTATATAACCGCACATAGGCAGACAGAAAGTAAGTAAGTAAGAAAGAAAGAAAGAAAGAAAGAAAGAAAGAAAGAAAGAAAGAAAGAAAGGGCAAACCTTTCTGTTTATCCTGCACTGCACAAACCACTCGCCTCTCAGAGCAATGGCAGGAACCAATCTCCTTAAAGTAATTTGCAATCACTGTGGCTGAAAAGGCCGTTCGCATCAATGAGCTTTTGTGGGACATTTCATTTCAAAGTAAAAAAAATAAATAAAGTTGAAATATTTGCTGCCAAATTTGAGGCAGCAGCAGCTTTCTCACACTCGTATTTGATTTTGATAAACAAACACAACATTTTTGGCCTTTGAGGAAGGAATGGCATTCCTGAAGTGGTGTAATGCTGTTTGAATAGATCATATCTCATACATGTATTTTGACTTGAAATGGTGTAATGTGCTCTTTATATTGTCTCCATGTACTACAGCTGTGTTAAAAATGGTTCCTGCCCCGACAGCTAGTGAGCTGTTGCTGTCTGCAGATTATGAGATACAGAATTGGGAAATTCTGAAACCAGGTGGCAAATAGTCATCAGACCCTGCAAGTATAGTTGCTCAATTCAGTGTGATGAAAGTGTACTGTGGGAGCACTGCAGCTCAACATAAAGAAAACCATGTGAAGAGACTGTTAGACAGTGGTAGAGCAAGTACTCAGATCCTTTGCTTAAGCGAGATCAACCATAATATAAAAACAATCTATTATAAGTAAAGGTCCGGTGTTTGAAATTATTTTTGAGTAAAAGCACTCAAAATATTACCAGCAAAATTTACTTAAAGTATCACAAGTAAATTTGCTTACTATGCAAAATGGCCTTCAAGGTCCTGAAAGACACACTATAATAACATTTACACAAAAATATCACGTGCAACAAGATAAAAACATATTTTTGTGGACCTCAGGTGCTCTCCTGTTGGTGAGGGTTGTTGTTTATTTATCTAGTGCCACTATCAAGTCAGATTCTAGCAAATACGCTAAACAAAGATAGTGAACGTGGTAAAAGAATATTACATATATATTATATATAATATCTTAAAAGAATACTAACAGTTACTGTAATTGTTCATCTTGTCTGTACTGGCTGTGAAGAGATCTCAGTGTAAGTCATAGGTAGACAAAAATCATTGAATGTGAAGTCCAGCTGGAGCTCATGTGAGGCTCCATCAGTCTACAGTTACATTGAAATTGTCTTGGGAAGGAAAAATGTGAAATCAATCTTTATTGACAGCTCTGGTGCATGCTATCAATGATGCTGATGTTAGCATTTAGCTCAAAGCTCCATTGCAAGTACAGTCTCAGAGCTGCTAGCATGGCTGTAGACCTGTTAATTGTAGATGGATACAGCACTACAGTAGTTAAAATATATAAAAACCTTTACTGACATTCCCATAGTAAACCTCCACCTCTGCAATAAAATATGGAACTACTTGCTTAATTAATTATTCTGTTCATCCCATTTCCCTTAAGGCTCTATGTCTCCTTGGATTAGGAATGACAACGTGTTCATGTAGCAAAACCTTTATTTATTCATATTATTATGTGAATGTGTGGCTTGAATGAGAAGCTATAACGTTAGCTTGACAATACAATTAGTAAAAAAAAAAAAAAGTAATAATATCCAGGATTTAAATTCCTTCGTTTCTGACCTTGAAAATCCTGACTGAGGGTTTGTTGGAATATAAAACCCTATGGGCCATGAAGGCTTAAAAAGACATTTTAGTGAATGCAAACTTTACGAGGAGCAGGGACTACAAATCAGTTCTCACAGATTAGCAGAAAGGTTGATTGATGTGCTCTGTCCTTGTCAAATAAACCAACAGAGTTTGTAATAAAAGTGTAAAAAAAAAAAAATGTAATCATGTAATAAAGCAAAAGTCAAAACAGTATTAATAACCTTTGTCAGCTTTTGAGATTGAAAGCAAGATTTTGGTCATTAAGTTCCTGAGGATGAGGCAAACAAACCTCATTCTTATTGGAGTTTGATATGGGCGCATCAAATTGATTGATATGCGCTGTCCCTGTTGTATGAATGTAAAGCAGGAGCAATATGGTCATTCAAGACAGCCATCTATTGTTATTCTCCTGCTTGTCCTACAAAAAGTAATGTGATGTGACAGTGTTTGCGGTACAGTGGCAGCTTAATGCAACACGGCCAGCCAGCTTCATAATCAATAAACTCTGGGCGTCCACACATGAACAAAACACACGAGCCAAAAGCTTTTTTTTTTTTTAACATTTATGTTATTCTAACAATGCTGCTATACACACAAAAGGTCGCTACTCAAATTCTTCATAGGGCATAAAATAAACAAATATCATACAGATAACCTCGGCTTTTGTCCTGAGGTCTTTAAAAAAAAAAAAGAAAGTTAAAATGAAAGAAGTAATAGGAGAAAATGTGTATTTCTTGGTTCCCAATTTAACTTAAATCTACTGTTTCCTGATTTCTAATTGAGATTACTACAAGAATCAGTGAAACAGGAGTTGTTAAAATTACGACTGCATGATAACTGATGGACTAAACTTGTTCATGTTCAGCTTCAGTTCACTTCAAAACAACGCTGAGGCAGTTTTCTTGAATTCACCGCTTTCCAACAATCACACCAAACCTAGGAATTTCTGAGGAATCTCACTGTATAAACAGATAATAAGTTACTATTGCATATGAGCGTTTGCCTTTTTGCCACAAAAGTGTATATATTGTCCAAAAGTTGAGACACACACAGGCATGTAGACCAGTGGGAACCCTTTTGTGGTCAAAGCACCAAGACATATGTATGTACATATGTACAGAAACACCCAAATCTAGTGTGATGGCATGTTAATGGGACTGATGGCGACTGTTGTGGTTTTAGTGGGAGGTGCTCCATTATTTCTTCTGGAGGTCTGTGGTTCTAGTCTTCTGTCTGGCCATCAACGATCGCCTCTTCCTGCTGGACATGGCTCCGATGGGTCGGATCTTCATCTCGGTGAAGTCGAGGGACGTCAGGTGACCCTTCCATGGTTTCCAATTCACTCCCTGACAACAAGACAGCGGATTGAGCGAGAAAGAGATGGATTATAGAAGGGGAGACGAGAAAAAAGGGGGAACGCGAAGCACGGGAGGCAAGAAAAGGGTGAGTGACACAGAGAGGAGAGAGATGGAGTCACAGAAGGCTCTTCTGGTGTGACAGACAGGCAGAATGACAAACACTAATAAATACCAGCCTCCAGCTTCATTTCATGTGAGTACAAACTTGTTTTGACTGTTATTGCATTTCGCCAACAAACATTGCAGGAGACATCTGCAGCGGCAATATTATGGATGAAATCTCAACATGAGCAGAGATCTCCCCTGGCATTTCCTTTAGTATCAGTCTCCCTTAGACATAATAACTGTTGTTGTTACCCTATCAGCCTGGTAAAAAAAAAAACACTTATGGTTTATAGGTGGTGTGAGAAATGTGTTTTCTTATCACTGCTGATGGATTCAGGCCATTTCTGCTTCACCTCAACAATCCAACATAAAACAACTAGAAGTGGGCTGGAGTGAAGCTGTCTTTGATTGTTGACCAGGGAACAGCCTACTGGTCAGCACTCAGTTTTTTGTAAGTTTAGAAAGAATCTCAAAAAACAATGATGAAGTGGGTTAGTAGTGTTTGTCATTTATCATTAAGTCGTGACAGGAGAAGCAGATTTGTGAGTGGCCGCTGTAAAACTGCTAATTGAATTTGCTCTAAAGAAAGAACTCCCTAACTTTGTAACTAAACCCAAGCGTTGAAACCTTCAATAACGGCTGAAATAATCTAGAACAACACTGATATTTTGAGCTGAAGAGGATTCAGCATGGCAAACAAAGGGAATAAAAACACTTGCATTATTATTCACAAGTATAAAATATCAATATTAGGACAGACAGTCGACAGTACAGCTTAATTTAACTTAGATTTAAATGCAAGAACTTCACACAAAGTTGAAGAATAAAGTAATTTACTGTTAAGGATGCAGTGAGGGCGTGATGCTTGACAGCCTCATTCCAACGATTTAAAGACTTGAGTAACTTAGGTTAGTATAAATCTGCCATCACATAATACTATCAGTGCCACCTGTTGGTGAGAAGGTACACCGCAGGAGTTGACTTTAGTACTTCATCATGTAGGATCCAGTGCAGAGCTGCCTCTCTGCTCACTCACCACACTGTGCCTGTTGTCTCCCCAGTTTCCATTCAGGTTGGCCAGGTGACAGTTTTTGTACCACCAGGCGCCACGGTGGGCCAGAGCACAGTTACTCAGAGCGATGTCATTATCTGAGTCAATGGTAGTCCAGGGCCGGCCTTGGTGGTAGGTCATGGCATCACCTGGGGATCATCAACAATAATTAACAATCATAATTAGTAGATTATAAATCATAAACATGCTGTGTGCAGTTCAGCCTTCCTCTAGCCACATATATATTCTGTCTTTTGCTGCTCCCTCCCCTCTGTGTTCCCTGAAATTTTTTAATAAAATGCCAAATATAGAGCGATACACTATATGTTGTTTCAGCACACTCTGGTATGTGTAGACACAGCATCCCACTTGCTGTGTGTCTGTATCTGTCTGGCTTCAAAGCTTACTAAAACCCTGCCGTCTTCAGATACAGCACTCCCTGTATAGCTACTGTCTATAACTCACCGAAGTTTCTGAAACAAATATTCCACCTACTGCTGATGTGTATTTGCTTTCTCAGCACCCCGCAGGATAATAGGTGGGGTGCCAACTATTTGAAACTCCAGTATTCCCACCCCTGTCTATCTCATTGCCCTCTCCTCCCCCTATAACTCCTTCTATTTGAACAAAGTGTCAGGGAAAAAATGTTCATGCTCATGCTGTCTTCTCAGTGTCAGTCTTGTGAATTGCTGGTAGTTTTGCAAAGACTTTAGAAGCAAAAGGCCCACCTGCGTTCCCACTGTATTTGCCAATAGTGAGTTTGAACTTCTGTTTGACCGGCGCAATCTTAAAGTTGTCATACACAGCATAGACTCTCTCTGAGCCCAGGCCCAAGTCAAACCTCAGATCATACTGAGTAGGAGTGTTGGTGAGCTCATATATCTTATCCAGACCTGGAAGAGACAACCAGACAGATATTATGAAAGAAAGAAGAAAAACTGTTCATATGTGAATAATTCCATGTCTGTATAAAACAGACAGAACAGTGGAGCACTCACCAATCCAAAACTCCTCTGTCATGTTGCCAAAACCTGCTATGTACTGTCTCCAACGTTTCAAAAAGTCCAGCTTGCCAATGTTACGTCGCTGGAGCACCTGAAAGCAGCAGAGTTTCACTGATAGCTGTTACACAAATGTTTCAAACAATTTGGGTTCCCACCAACAAATCCCAGTAGCTATAAAAATCTACTACTATCATTAAAGGGGTACTCCAGTGAATTACTACAGCATTTCCATCAGGTTGGAAGCCTATAATACCCATAAGGCAACTTTGAAAAGCCACAGAACACATAACACTGTTTTCACAGGCTGAGTAGTATGTGTATACACTATCATTAATATTCTCAAACCTTACTCAAAAGATATTTTTCCATATTTTGCTCAATAATTCATACCAGCCAGCCGCCTCCGTCAGTTTCCATGTCGCAGTAAACCTCGATTGGCTTAGAGCGATCATTGTTAATATACACGGTGTAGATACCACTCGTCTTAAAGCCATTCTTCATCATCTGAAAGCAGTCCATGGGGAAGGGGTGCAGCAGGCCAACTAAGGATGTGACGACATTATTAATGTTAATTTAATAGTCATGGTGCCATATGTTGCAAAGAAAAGATGCCATCAGGAAAGAACATCATACAGGTAATCTGCAGAAGTGACTCAGTAAATAGTATATAGACCTGTTTTGAAGATGGTCTGCGTGACCTTGCTCCTCTTGTTCCCCCTGTAGGCAATGATGGTGACAATGTATCTCTTCCCCATCTCCAAACTGGATAGAGATAAACTGCTTTCGCCGGCTCCGAGCTGCTTTTCAACCGCCTGACCACAATAAACAACAATTGCAGTTAATCTTACTGAACACTCTGTAAATTATAAAGTGATGTAGCTGTCCTATAAAATGTGCAGTGTATAATGTGGCCTTCGATCAAGTTCACTGTATGAGTGATGATACTGTCTTGAAATTTAATTAGAGACAAGCATTGAACGGGCTTCTCAATTCTTATAAAATCTTTAAAAGGTATCAAGATCAATCACCTCATTTAAGTGCTTAAAATGACTTCCAGTCGATGCATTTTATTTTTGACCACAAGAGGTCAGCGTTCTACAGAGCTTCAATTGAGCGTCCACCTTTAATGTAGCCTCAGCCTATTTGAAACTGTGAATTGAGTTTTACAAATAGTATTTACATGCTTGTAAAGACAAAATCAAGGACTTAAAATCCAGCATTTATAGTTCAGTATTCATATTTGGCCACAGGGTCATCAAAATAACTGCAGCTCTGCTTTTACCCAATGCAGAATAAAAGGTTTTTGCATCCTCCTACACACTCAAACCCATTTTTCCATATGATGGTGTGTTCTTTGAAATTTAATGCATGCAGCTATATAATAATTAACATCTAATATACCCTAATATGGAATAGCTTATGTCAGAGACACAAAGAGTTTGATAGCTCAGTTGTGGCATTATTGCCTTGTAGAAAAACTCACGCTGCCTAGACAAACACTTATATGTATGCACACCTTGTATATATTCTCAGCATATTAAAAAAATATTATGAAAAAAATAGAAGCAAAACTTCATAAACATTACTTTTTATTACACATACGATCTTAACATGCGAATAAATACCTTTTGCTGTGGTGTCTCTCTGTTTGGGTGAGGAAAACATGTGTCAAACATTGTGGTTAAGTACCTTCATGTTGCCATCCTCATCTCTGTAGGTGAGGATGTACCCCTCAATGTCAGCGAGAGGAGCGATCCAGTTCAAAACAGCAGCATCCAACGTCACATCTGTCGCCTTCAGGTCCTTAGGGGCATCGATGTCTGTGGATTGGAATGTAAATCAGAATGGATTAAAGCTCAAGAACAGGGCAGCTCTCACTTGAGTTTGTTTACTAAAACTCAGGGAAGAAACTGTGAGGGACATGAAAGAAGAACAGAGTCTTGAATTAAACAGATGTGTTAATGTTTTTGTTAAATTGACATTTTAGTCTGCTCTCTGTTATTTGTACATTTTGTTTGTGCTTCAGTTTCTGAGTGCAAACCTTTTCTCATACTCACACAAGCACATAACTTTATGATGGAGTATTCATCCTTTAATCCCTTTATCTACCTCAATGATAAATGCTGCATTAATGTATCTGACGCTGCAGCCTCTTTCCACCTGAAGTGCGACACCAGAGACGACTACAGACGCGCCTGCAGAGTTACAATTTGCCTCTGTAGATAAACTGGCACTTATCCTCCACCTTATTTAAATGCTTTAGAGGTTTAACCTGCAACAGGCGGTGAAATATTTTGTCTGACGTGAAGATACCTCCTGTAACAGTGGGAGCCTCAACCTCCCGTGGCTCAAGAAATTAGAAGAAGCTCATGTCACCATGAGGTACAAAACCAGCCCAAACAATCTATTATTTATTCAAGAGTCATACTTTCAGTCCTCTTCTTGTAAAAACACTACCTTTTGTTTATATTCAGGCATCATCCAATTGTCCATTTTAAAAAAACAAAACACTTGGTAATGAAATTGTAAATGGAGAAAATAGTGTGAACAGTGATAAATTTAGTTGTACATTTGGTATCATTAGTCTGTGAAATGCAATGATGTTGTTTCAGACAGTTTTAACTGACATATTAATGGTGCTTGTTAGGATCAATAAAGTCACAAATGTAATACCACATGCTTTTATGTTTCCCAGATGAGGTCCTTTGTCACAATGGCTTTCCTATATGGACCCAGCACTGCGTCGGTCTGTAGCCACAGAGGGTTTCTAATGAGTTACGACGAGACGAGAGAAGTTTATAATCCAAAACTCGACCATTTGATGCCTAATTGAAAAAGATCCAGCTTTCACTTAGAGCTCCCAGGTGATTTTACAGATCATCTGGCTCACACAAAGATACCCCTGTTGTAATCCGTTCACCATGTGTTGCTGCTGCTGCTGCTGCTATTTTTACCCCACACCAAGTTAGACATACCCGATGTCCTGGCCTGGCATGTGAGAAAAATTTCCCGCCAGTTTTGGTGCTTTCATAGTAGTTTTGAAGTTCAGCGTGAACTGATTCCGACTTTGTAAGAAATTTACAGTTCAGTAAATCAAAGGTGATGTGGTGTAAGAATTGGTGGATTGCTGTTTTGTGTGTGCATAAATCAAGCGCATCATTAGTAAATGAATAAATAAAGCAGTTTCCAAGTTCACTTGGTTTGCAGGCGTATACAAAATGTGGTGGCTTATTATAGTACAACTCAACGACTACTTTTGAGACTTTATACACAATTAGTGTATAACCTTGCGCTTCCCATCAAAACAACCCAGATTTATTCCCTGACCTGTGATACTCAACCCCTGACCCTAATGAATATCAGTGTGTCCAGTATTGTCAAATAAAACATCATTAGAGAAGTAAAATAAACCCACAATTGTAGGAACCCAATGCATTTTTTTAGCATAAATTGGAATCGTGAGATTGCGTATCAAGTCTATCGGGACAAAATAACTGTAGTTCTTGTTCTCTTCATCTGAAAGGAGCAGAGACTTCCCTGCATCTGTTCATAATACTGCTCCAAGTTTCTGCTTATGTAGAACCAATATTCCCCCAAACTAGGGCCACATGTAGCAGACCATGACAGACTGGAAATTCTTATCAGAAATCTCAGACTTAGGGTGTTTGTTATTAACAGTAATCGAGCAGTGACCTGTTTGAAGTTGTGTATGCAAAGATATGTGGAACTGGTTACTGAAAGACAGCTATGTGCTAAGAACACAGCATTTTTTAAACAGTGCCACAGCTGTGGTGCTAGTAAGCCAGATATTTAAAAACAGTTCAGATACTGTCTGCTTCAGTGTTACATGGATTTAAAATCAAATTGTTTGATTTTAAATTACCAGGCTGGCAATTCTCACAGTTGGCTTATAAAAACATCAGATTAAGGCTTCGCTAGATTGCAGAAAACTAGTTTGGGATAAGATCCATTGGTAAATCTTTCCGTATGTAAAGTGCTGCTTTGCTTGTGAGTCTGAAAAGAGAAATCTAGATGGATAAAATTACCTTTTTAAGATCTTAAATGATGAACTGTTATTTCAAGAGAAAGAGAACTTTTACCAAAAGAAAACCCTGCCTGTTTGTGGCGTATTAACCTGTCTCAGCTCTTGTTGAAATCTTCCTGGTGGCTTTGCTTCCTTTGATGGCCCAGATGTAGACAGTGTAGAGGACTCCAGGCTTCAGGCCAGTCAGCATGTAAGAGGTGCTGTCAGACACAACTGGGATTTCCTCACTTGAGCCCTCAGAAGAGCTGTAGGTTAGGACGTAGCCATCAATATCTGCCTGGACTGGATCCCATGACACGCTGAAGCTGGACTCTGTTTCATCTCGGGCTAAGAGGTTAGCGGGAGCATCCAGTTCTAGAGGAAGATGTTAGTGCAGTGGTTAATATACTACTGATGCAAACTACAAGATGATTTGTTTCATTTTTCACCCAAAGGTGAACAAATGAACTCTTTTGACATGCAATTGCTACAAATATTAGTAATATGATGGTAATAAGAAAGAGATAATTAATATTTACTTTCATATCACATCATAAAAAAATAAGATACCCTCTCTATATATGATACGATATATGTTGACCATGATATAGAGGACACAAAGCCCCAGGCAGTAGGCTTGTAAGAGACATGCGAGCATGGGATCCTGAAGATTTCTCTGTCTTTTATCAGAACAATAGCTAAACTTACCGCTGATTTTTGACTGCACTTTGTCTCATGATGTATTGATCATTGGTCAAGAGATTAGTTTTGCATATGGAGTCAAAGTTAAAGCAAGAGCAAGAGATTTTTGCCTGAAATAAGGGCATAAGAACTCACTATTGGAGCCAGGCTGGCAGCCAGCTGTTGAACACCAGGGTTAATACTGGCAAATGGTTTGAATAGAGCACATTTTGGGTATATGTAACCTATCCATCCCATTTAGAAATTGCTTTTTTTTCATGGGTGTTGCAGGAAGAAAGTGAAGCTGAAATGCATGGTATTAATGATTTCAATTTCTTGCAGAAATTTGTATCCAGAGAGAAAGACTGTTTAATGTTTCTGTCATGGAAGCAGTTTCAAGGAGCTGTTGTTAGAAGGTGCAGAGCGCTTTTCACTGTTGAACCCCAAAGAACCTGGTGATGGACAGTTGGAATGAAGAAGGCTGTCAGTTCTTTGAAGCCTTTCATTGTCCTCTTCTGGTCAAACGTGTTTTGTCCTATTCAGATTAGTAGGCTGCTGCTTCAAGGATCCAGGAAAATTGGGATTTTACACACAAGTTAGAGGCAAGGAGAGCGACAAAGGAGTAAGAGCTGAGCAATTAATTTCCAGAGTCAATCTTCAGTCCATCCTTCAACTGTTGTCACAAACAAACAGCACATGTAACTGAAATTATCATATTGTGGACACGAGTACTGAGATGAGAAGAGGCTGAGATGACGTTCCGCAATATGCTGGCTGACCTCTGCATGACAGAGTCGAGACACTATCTGAGAGAAACAATGAATGGATCTGCTGCCCTTCAAGAATAGGTGTTTGGTCATTTGGAAAGAATGGACTAAAGAGAGTGGGAAACCGGCAGGGTAGTTCCAGGACATGCTGGAAGCATTATACCTCTGAGGTGGCATGAGACTGCTCAGGAAGAGCTGAGTAAGTTATTGGCCAAAAGGATCTCTGGGCTGCTGGCAAGTAGATGGATGAACTGATGGATGAACACTTTAAACAAACATGCCGATTCTGATTAGTCTACCATGTGAGAAACACAATTTTTCTTATGGGGTTTACAAGGCAGTGGTCCTATCAAAATTACTAATTATAGGATCCTTGACGATATGATGTATTAAACATTAACATAGCCTCACAAAACAATATGTAAGGTGAGTATTTCAATGGAATTGTAGGCTTTAATGGTCAGACAATTGGGTTTAACATAAAATGGTAGATTTGAAACCTGTCTCAGCTTGTGTTGAGATCTTCTTGCTGGCTTTGCTTCCTTTGATGGCCCAGATGTAGACAGTGTAGAGGACCCCAGGCCTCAAACTAGTCAGCATGTAAGAGGTACTGTCAGGTCCTATTGGGATCTTCCCACTAGAGCCCTCAGAAGAGCTGTAGGTTAGGATGTAACCATCTATTTCAGCCAGGGCTGGATCCCATGACACTGTGAAGCTGGACTCTGTCACATCTCGAGCTGAGAGGTTTGTGGGAGCATCCAGTTCTAGAGGGAGATGTTAGTAGAGGATATTAATATACTACTGATGCAAACTACAATCTACAGAAGTAATGTAGCTCAACCTACAGTATATCCATCAACTTATCCCAAGACCTGGTCTCATGACATGCTGAAACTGGACTCACCTTTTACCACCACTTCTGGCCAAGAGCTAAACAGTATCCAGTCCTACATATAGAGCTAATTTTGTAATCAACTCATTACACTATGGTTGAAATAATAGTAATTCAGGTGCCTAAATCAGCATTAGACCCCAAATTTGGCATTAGTTGGTCAGATAATTAAGAGCTTTGGATTTAAACAGAAAGATTTAGATCCAAAACCTGTCTCAGCTTGTGTTGAGATCTTCTTGCTGGCTTTGCTCCCCTTGATGGCCCAGATGTAGACCGTGTAGAGGACCCCAGGCTTCAGGCCAGTCAGCATGTAAGAAGAACTGTCAGACCCAACTGGGATTTCCTCACTTGAGCCCTCAGAAGAGCTGTAGGTTAGGGTGTAGCCATCAATTTCTGCCTGGGTGTGATCCCAGGACACGCTGAAGCTGGACTCTGTTTCATCTCGGGCTAAGAGGTTAGCAGGAGCATCCAGTTCTAGAGGAAGATGTTAGTGCAGTGGTTAATATACTACTGATGCAAACTAGATTTGTTTCATTTTTCACCCAAAGGTGAACAAATGAACTCTTTTGACATGCAATTGCTTCTAATATTAGTAATATGATGGTAATTACAAAAAGAAAAAAATATGTTCACCTTTATATATCACATCTTCAAAAAAATAAGCCCAAATGTAGATGATATAAAGGTCAGAGGCAGTAAGCTTTGTAAGCATGGGATCACATAGATTTACTTGAGCTTTCAATCAGAACAATAGCTAAGTATATATCTACTGATTTTGACTGCACTTTGTCTCACGGCACACTGATGGGTCAAGATATCAGTTCTGCTTATGAAGTCACGGTTAAAACAAGAGCTATAAGAACTTTGCCTACCCTTTGTCTACTCTTCCAAAATAGCAGGTAAAGGTGTTTTGGTCATTTGAAAAGAATGCGCCAGAATGCCTTTTTATGCTCCAGGCATGACTGACTGAGGGAAGACTACAGAGTAGTCTGCTAGAGGCATTGCATCTTATTGATGAAAAGGATTTTTGGGCTGCTATGGCTGATGTGGCCCGCAGAATAAATTGACAAGCAGATGAATGAACTGATGAATAAATACAAACACATGCCGATTCTGATCAGTCTACCATGTGAGAAATACACTTTTCTTTGGGGTCTAATTGGTCAGACAATTGGGTTTAACATAAAATGGTAGATTTGAAACCTGTCTCAGCTTGTGTTGAGATCTTCTTGCTGGATTTGCTTCCTTTGATGGCCCAGATGTAGACAGTGTAGAGGACCCCAGGCCTCAAACTAGTCAGCATGTAAGAGGTGCTTTCAGGTCCCACAGAAATTTCCCCACTAGAACCCTCAGAAGAGCTGTAGGTTAGGATGTAATCATCTATTTCGGCCAGGGCTGGATCCCATGACACTGTGAAGCTGGACTCTGTCACATCTCGAGCTGAGAGGTTAGCAGGAGCATCCAGTTCTAGAGGGAGATGTTAGTAGAGGATATTAACATACTACTGATGCAAACTACAAACTACAGATGAAATGTAGCTCAGCCTACAGTATATCCATCAACTTATCCCAAGACCTGGTCTCATGACATGCTGAAGCTGGACTCACCTTTCACCATGTTTCACCTTTGGCTAAGAGCTAAACAGTATCTAATGCTACATATAGAGTTGATTTTGTAATTGACTGGTAGAAAGTTACAATTAACAACCAGATGTTGTTCATGTAACCATCAAAATAAAAAGATTTTAAAACTATGAAATTATCTTGTTAAAATGCTTTAAGGTGCCTAACTGAGCATTTAACCTCAAATTTGGCATCAGTTGGTCAGGTAATTAAGAGCTTTGGATTTGATCAGAAAGTTTTAGATCTGAAACCTGTCTCAGCTTGTGTTGAGATCTTCTTGCTGGCTTTGCTTCCCTTGATGGCCCAGATGTAGACTGTGTAAAGGACTCCAGGCTTCAGGCCAGTCAGCGTGTAAGAAGAACTGTCAGACCCGACTGGGATTTCCTCACTTGAGCCCTCAGAAGAGCTGTAGGTTAGGACGTAGCCATCAATTTCTGCCTGGACTTGATCCCATGACACGCTGAAGCTGGACTCTGTTTCTTCTCTTGCTAAGAGGTTAGCAGGAGCGTCCAGTTCTAGAGGAAGATGTTAGTGGATGTGGTTAATATACTACTGATGCAAACTACAAAATGTTTTGTTTCATTTTTCACCCAAAGGTGAACAAATGAACTCTTTTGACATGCAATTGCTACAAATATTAGTAATACGATGGTAATTAGAAAGAGAGAAATGATATTTACTTTATATCACCTCATGAAAAATAAGACCCCCTCTCTTCATATGATATGATATATGTTATATCCTCCCACTAGCATTGTCACTCTCTAACAGCCCAAATGTACATGATAGAAAAAGGACACAAAGCCCCAGGCAGTAGGCTTGTAAGAGACAGCACGGGATCCCAAAGGTGTCTCTGTCTTTTATCAGAACCATAGCTAAACTTGCTGCTGATTTTTGACTACACTTTGTCTCATGGGACATTGATGATGGGTCAAAAGATTAGCTCTGCATATGGAGTCAAAGTTAAAGTAAGAGCTAAGAGAATTTTGCCTGGAATAAGGGCATGAGAGCCCACTCCTGGAGCCAGGCCTGAGGCCAGCCAAAAGTACTTAGTCTAAATTTATCTATCCTACTTTGAAATTGTCTTTTTTCCTCAGTTGTTGCAGAGACTAAAATCAAGTTTATTCAGAATATTCATATTTCTTGTTTTTGTGAAAATGCCCAGCATCAATGAGTTTAATTCCAAGCCAAATGTCTTGTATCCAGGGTGGACTGGTTAATATCTCTATCATGGAAGTATTTTCAAGAATTTGTGGTTAGAAGGTGCAGAGTGCTTTTCACTGCTGACAGCCTAAGAACCTGGTGATGGAGTGAAGAAGGCTGTCAAACTAAGGAAGGAGTCTTTCAAGGCTTTCAATTGTCCTCTTCCGGTAACAAATGTGTCTTGCCCGATTCAGATGAGTAAGCAGTTGCCCCATGGATCCAAGAAAATTAGGGGATTTGACGCAAGTTATAGCGAAAGAGAACAACAAAACATGGACATGAACTGGGTGCAGCAATGCAGATGTTTTATCAGATCATGCTAGTGAAGAGAAAGCTGAGCCGAAGAAATGCATTTCTCGAGTTAATCTTCAATATATACTGCATTTGTTGTCACAAACGTACGGTACATGTAACTGAAATGGTTCCCTAACATGTTGGCTGACCTCAGTCTGCATGACAGAGTCAAGACACTGTTGATCTGAGAGGAACTATGAATGGATCTGCTCCTTTTCCAGAATAGCACGTATAGGTGTTTGGTCATTTGGAAAGAATGGACCAAAGTGCCTTCTTATGCTCCAGGCATGACTGACTGGAGGTAGACTGCAGAGTAGTCCAGTATGCTGGAGGCATGTAAGTTATTGTCGAAAAGGATGTCTGGGCCGCTGGCAAGCCGATGGATGAACCGATGAATAAATAAGTTGGAAAACTCACAAAAAACATACTGATTCTGATTAGTCTACCATGTCAGACAATTGGATTTAACATAAAATGGTAGATTTGAAACCTGTCTCAGCTTGTGTTGAGATCTTCTTGCTGGCTTTGCTTCCTTTGATGGCCCAGATGTAGACAGTGTAGAGGACCCCAGGCCTCAAACTAGTCAGCATGTAAGAGGTGCTTTCAGGTCCCATTGGGATCTCCCCACTAGAGCCCTCAGAAGAGCTGTAGGTTAGGATGTAACCATCTATTTCAGCCAGGGCTGGATCCCATGACACGCTGAAACTGGACTCTGTCACATCTCGAGCTGAGAGGTTAGCAGGAGCATCCAGTTCTAGAGGGAGATGTTAGTAGAGGATATTAACACACTACTGATGCAAACTACAAACTACAGATGAAATGTAGCTCAGCCTACAGTATATCCATCAACTTATCCCAAGACCTGGTCTCATGACATGCTGAAGCTGGACTCACCTTTCCCCATGTTTCACCTTTGGCCAAGAGCTAAACAGTATCTAGTGCTACATATGGAGTTGATTTTGTAGGCGACTGATTACGCTATGATTGAAATTTCCACCTAACATGTAACCATCAAAATAAAAAGGTTTTGAAACTTAGTTTTCTTTGAAATTATCTTGTCAAAATGCTTTAAGGTGCCTAACTGAGCATTTAACCTCAGATTTGGCATTAGTTGGTCAGGTAATTGAGAGCAATAAGTTTTAGATCTGAAACCTGTCTCAGCTTGTGTTGAGATCTTCTTGCTGGCTTTGCTTCCCTTGATGGCCCAGATGTATACCGTGTAGAGGACTCCCAGGCTTCAGGCCATTCAGCATGTAAGAAGAACTGTCAGACCCGACTGGGATTTCCTCACTTGAGCCCTCAGAAGAGCTGTAGGTTAGGGTGTAGCCATCAATTTCTGCCTGGGTGTGATCCCAGGACACCCTGAAGCTGGACTCTGTTTCATCTCGGGCCAAGAAGTTAGTAGGAGCGTCCAGCTCTGCATGGGGAGTTATGGTTAGTAAAAAGAACATCACTACATCCAGTGCTAACATAACAACAGCTACAAACAGCTGAACTAATCAGTACAATGTAGTTACCTCTTACCCACAAACAGTCACTGTGTAAGAGGTTAAAAGCGTCAAAGTTGGATTAAAGTGTTTGAAAGATCTGATTGATGTTTCTTTTGGTCCTTTTAAACTTTTAAGAACTGATGAATAATTGTTGAATGTTGAACTAATTAAATTATACCCAAAAGAACCAAATGTGACATTTAATTCAGTTGAGCTTTTTGATCCAAGTTTGACATCATTTCACATTGTTATGTAAGCAGGATTACTATGAGTTTACTATGAGCTATGTTAATTAAAGAACATGCAAGCTACTATTGCAAACAATAGATGCTAATGTTGCGTGACACAATATCACTGATTTGGTTTCTAGATGAATATGGCATTTATCTTGTGTCCATACATAGAAAAAAGTAAGAAACATGTTCCTTATATTTTAACACAAAGATGAAAACTATAAATATGTATAGAGTCTCATCTGTCCTTCACCATGTCTCTTCCTCATTGTGCTCATGTTATAGTTAATCAAGATCACAATTGCTACCATCACCAGCTAGCAAAGTGAGTTTCAAGCCACTTCAGATATTTGCATTCATGTGCACTCGCACTGGCTGATGTATGAGTAAGGTTATTGGTGCTAACACGTCTGCTTCCCTCATCAAAACATACCAGGAAAAATCTGAAAACTGAGACTGAATAAAAACAAAAAATAAATATGATATAATAGATATCGGGTACAGTATATTCTGCAAACGCAGCAACTCAAACTAAACCAGATTTACACATTTGGCTAAAAGCAACACAAGCCCTTAGTGGCACAGAAGAAAGTCCTCCTGCTTACACATATCATACACCTGCAGAGGTGCAATACATACTTAAATTATAAATTCAACAAATTATTATGGATAAATGATTAATTACAGTAAGTGAGATTTGTGATGTGGATTTACATTCAAACATGTATACTGTTGGCATTTAACAGTCACATCTCTTCTTTTACTGTTGAATGTGTGTAAGTCCTAAAAGTTTTTGGTCTCCTTGTTAGAGATTTGGATATATGCCAGTCACTACTCAAAAGCATTGTTCTGCTGTCTTTTGTCAGTGACATAAAAGCAAGCAGACAGCAACAGCTGCTAAACTTCACAACAGAAAAGATTAAGAGACAGGAGGACACAGGAGAAACAAAATAGCTGCCTTTACTGAGTAAGCAAAATTGGCTCTCCTTAAACTTCTTTTCAGACATTCAGCCCCAGGCTAAACTAAACTGCCTTTAAATGAGGTGTCCAGCCTAATTATGTTAAAGAGCCTTTTTTAGTGAGAGTTCAAGTTTTCCTCTTGGCAGTTAGGCAAAGAGGCGTTAGTGTGCTAAGTGCAAAATGTCTACTGTGATGCTTTTTACTTCACACCACATAAAAGACAAAGAACTTGTGCAGAAAACCAGCACGCAGAGGATCAAAGGGAAATGATTGGTGCATTGTACAGGGCTGTTTGAGGTAAGAGCGTCTTGGACAAAGAAGCTTAAGAAAAAGACACACTTAAAACATCTTTCCCACCGGCTGTAAAGAAGAAAGGGAAAAATACTACCTGGAAACACTTGAGATATCTGAGAATCACAGGTCCTTGTGTGCTCTCTCAGTCATTCAGTGTACAGGGAATAAAACGTTTATGGTAGTCGTTTATCTCTTATGTATAACATTTGTGGAATTCTTTGTTGCTATCAAACACAGACCCATTAAACTTATTTATCCAGCAATTATATAAAGGTCATCTGTGAAGCTCTTAAATTGTTCTGGACACACAAAAGATCAAACACATCACTCCTGTGATTGGAGGGGTCAAACTCAAAGTTTACCTGTTTCAGCTTCTGTTGAGCTCTTCCTGCTGACTTTGTCTCCCTTGAACGCCCAGATGTAGACAGTGTGGAGAACTCCAGGCCTCAGGCCAATCAGCCTGTATGAGGTGCTATCTCGTCCTACAGGGATCTCAGCACTGGAGCCCTCAGCAGAGGTGTAGCTCAACATGTATCCATCTACTTCAGCCTGGACTGGATTCCATGCAACTGTGGCAGTGTCCTCTGTTATTTCAGTAGTGATGAGGTTGGTAGGAGCATCGATGTCTGATGAAGAAGTGGGAAAAAAAGGAATAAGAAACAAGCAGACAAGGAGTTTTTGTTCTTCGCTGTTCCTTCAGGTCCATCCACATTGGTTGTAGAAACTGAGTTGAGCAAGAAGCATAATGTAACTGCACAGAGAAAAAAAACAAACATAAGAAAAAGAACAGTGGGAGGTTGGGTAGTAAATGGAAAAATCCATAGAACTGGCAACTGTACCTGTCAAAAGGAGTACTGGCAGTAATAGGAGCAAAAAGCACAAGCTGTGAGGAACTAGTGGGAAGAATGAAGAGTTGGCAATTTACTACTGAACCTGCAAATCATCATATCTAAATGACAAAGGTTGTCCATCAGTCCCTTGCTGTAACTGCCAGTATGACAGCATGACATTAAAGTGTAGGAAAAGATCATTAAAAGAGACAAATGTGAACTGCTATAGTGTCAGTAACTTACACTTTCACCTAAGTTTTGCTGTACTTATACTTACTTCTTCCTTATGTTATACAGTCAGATTAATTTGTCTCTTGTATGCAAGCATATATTATTTTGCAGCACATCCTAAATGGAGTGATGCTGTTGTTTCAACAAAGGTCTCAACAAAACAGGGATGATTTTACTTAAATTGGGGCAGTATAATGTACAGTATGGACAGAGCGGGTCTGAGTTTGGACTCTCACCACAACAGCATTGAATTGGTGTGTGTGGATGAAGCAAGTGAGGCGAGTAAAAGGCAGAGCCAGCAACAGCAGTATGTGGAAGGTAAGAGTAAGCTGTCTCTTGTAGCAGTGTTTGGCATGAAGGAAGTACAGTGCACTGATTATTGTTTTCCAATCAGCTCATAAAGAGTGTATGCGGCACACAATATTTTTCCAATACTTGTTGTCCATATTTGGTTTATATAGACAATAAAGATGGCAAATGAACCAAAAGAACATTTGTATTCTGTCTCAAGGAAAGAGCTCTATGATACTCTTCGAAAGAGTCACGAGCAACGAGAAACCCATGGTTCTCTGAGCTCCACAGGATGAGCTGCAGTGGGAAGCGAACACAGCCGAACACAGAGCCTCTGTTTGTAAAGTCGACAGGCTTGAGGAATCACAGCAGACATATGGAAGACACAGACGGAGCAGTTGGTGGTGCATGTGTGTGGATGAGTGTTAGTCTCCGTTGTGGGAAATCTTGATGAAAGTGAAAAGAGAAGAAGCAACAAAGAGAGGGATAAAAAAAAAAACTCACAGAGGCATAGTAAGAGAGACACAGAGGAAGCGAAAGGAAATGTAAAAGCAATCATCATTTAGGATTATTCCTCTGTGGCAGAGGTCAGTCTTGTGTCAGTGCGCAGTCTGCATCATGAAAACTGATTGATGATGCATCCAGGAGAAGAAAGGAACTATGCAGCTGTCTAACTCTATATCCCCTCTTTGTCTCTCATCTCGTCTCCTGTTGTCACTCCGTCCTTGTGGCTGCACTGCTTGACAATCTGTCATGAGCTAAACTGCAGAAGGAATTTATAATAGCTCCACTTTATGAGGATTCAGTGTTTCCTCCAAGGCCTGAAAATGAAGGGTCATTCAGTAGTGTAAATACCTTAAGTGGCTACTAAGGGAGAACAGAGGGTGTCTATCCACTCATCGTGTAGAAAAACACATTCACATATACACATTTACAAGCATGTGCACTTCAAAATCCAAACATCTAAATGTTTGTTCCATATCCTATGAATACTATACTGGAGACTATGAAAGAAATCAACAGAAGTTTTGTCCCAAATATATTTGGTCCGTTCTAAACACACTGCATCTTTTGCAAGTCTAAACCTTTGTTTTAATATAAATTATAGCATGCTGAATGTTCACACAGACTTTATTACACCTTATAATTTCACACCACAACTGTGTGAGTATGGCCATGTGCTACCTGGCGCATTGTATTTGCATCTTGTAATTGGGCAACAACTTGGAAGTGCTTGTCACAAATACTAGCAGAAATTTCATTTTAGTGGCACTAGCAGTTGCTTTTAGGTCCAATAGCAGATTTATTATCTTTGCCAAGGCAAAACTGCGCAGTCAGCCCAAAGAGGACAAACCTTGCTTTTTTAAAAATCAATTATTACACACTTTTTGCTTGTGATACCTAACCCAAAGTGATGTTGGCTACAGATGTCCTCTTATTTCAGACAGCCCAGATGAACAATGAAAGTTAAGAACATTTGACAGTTTGAGGAGACTTCTGTTGCTTTTTATCCCTCACTACAAATTAACTTAAATTTGTTATTTGGTTTGTAACCATCTGAGGAAAACTTGTATTGAACTATGCCTTGTTCTCCTTCAAAACAAAGCTTTCCTTCTTTCTCTTTGGCGTTATTTCGTTACCCTCTGCGGTTCGTTTTGCTCTCATAGGCGGTGTAGTTGCTGTCTTGGCTGTCTGATATATTGTAGATGTTATTAGATCTTTTTTCCAAACACTACTACTTTCTTGCCTTGCATTTGCTCTGAAGTCACAGCATATGATGGATCAAGTTTCTCCAGACGTTCTACCCCACTAGCCCCATAGCGTCAGTGGCTACCGGGCTACAGAACATGAGCTGTGGCTTCGGCCATTTGGAAAACAGCTTATCCATTATGGATGGCATGTTCAGCAGAGACATCGACCACAGTAACAGGCCGTCTTTTATCATTTACAGCCTCACAGCCTCACTGTACTGCTGAAACCATATAGTATGCCTGTGGAGCAGAGGGAAAATATGTGTCAATAGGCAATGTTTTAGAGACTACAGTATGTCAGGTGTGACATATGTTTTGTTGTGGAGTCCCCTGGCTACCACAGACTTTTTTTCATGTTTGTCCAACAATCTATTTTTACCCTAAGCAGCTCGTAATTCTTCATGACAGAACTGACTTGTCTATTTTGAAGTAACATATGATGTGGATGATATGAACCTTTTTGCCGTCATAAATCATCCCCTCATTATCCGTCCACTGCACAAGCAGCCATACAAATTTCACAGTTTTGATAAACACGGCATTAGACTAGCCGAACTCTTTATGTTTTTTTTTTTAATTACTCCCATACTGAAGCCATCTGTGTCTTTAGGCATGTGTGTAACCTTATGTAACACCAAAAAACAGCCCCAGACCAATCGTAAACTGTGACTGATGCAAAGAACAAACTTTTGAGCATACAGTATGCATCCATAACTAAGAGCACATCTGCTCTTCACTAGCCAGCACACACTGGACTCACTACAGCTTTACAGACTATACCAACCAGACACTCAAGGACTTAATGGTTGGTGAGGGTGGGTGGACACACCTCATCCACCCTCACCCCACAATTGAGTTTTGAGTCCCCTGCTGTTCTCCCTGTAAACAGCTGTCTGTGCTGTCACTTTTGACCCCAACACCATCGTCAAGTTTGCTGACGACACAGCTGTAGTGGGTCTGATCACTGATAAAAATGCATCTAAAGGTAGTAGAGAACCTGACACGATGCTGTCAAGACCTTCTCCAGAACATTAGCAAGACTAAGGAGATGATAGTGGACTGGAAAGAAGCGTGGAAGGAATTACACCTTCCCCTTAATATCAGGACATCTTCAAGTACCTTGGTGTCCACATCACCAAGGGCCTGGCCTGGTCACTGCATGCTGACTTCCAGTTTCATTAAGAATGTGTAGTGAGAGCTCATGGAAATAGTTATTGAATTATCTTAGTCTTGCTACAGGCACATGCATTCACATTTATGTCCACACACACATGGACAGGTCATTGTAGTCTCTAACCACACCAACATAATAAACAGACAAGAATAGGATAAAGTTTTTAGCATTATTTTTTATAAACTGTCCCTGCGCACAGCTTCACTTGTCATTTTTCTGGCATCCACTGTACAGAGCTGGCTCAGAAAACACTGATGGACAAGTCTGAGCAGACAATGTACTCCCACTGGGCTACATGAAGTGCTATAGTGTGTCCAGATAACATAAAGACCAAACATTCAGCTCCTCTACCAAAGCCAAGTCCATCTGTTTTTGGTTATACAGGCCTTGGTGGCGACTTTATTGAATCTGAATCAGCAGCAGCAGCAGCCGTGGTATGTTATGTTTATATACCTTATAATCTTTTGGCAGGTTAGTGACTATGAAATGTCTGCTCCAAGAGGAGATCCTTTTGGTTCTGGTGTTTTCTTAAATGTTAACTGTCACTGAATCATATTACTCTGGAACGGATGGCAGTTAAAGGACGCCATACAGACACCCACAGAATCACACACACATGAAATGTGCATATGCTGTAACACCAGAATAATTCCAACATACCACCGGCTGAGAGAGGATGGTTTATGGAGCCACACTGGGTGCATGTATGGATATCCGGCCATAAAAATTAAACATAGTGACTGTATGTTTACAGTTAAAAGGTCATTGTGAATACCAGCTTCATGTTTAGCACCATTCACAGCTTTGCCACTAAAACAATGCTGTCAGTTTTGGGGCTACATTTGTCCTCTTGAAGAGATAACATAAATAAATTCCCACAATTACCTTATTTAATTTGCTTTGTTTAGTCATGGTAAGACTGGAAGACAGGCAAAAATAAGGAGGAAACATAATAGCTTCTATAATGGAAGGAGTCAGCTATAGCCTCTACAGACAAGAGCTCAGTTTCATACCATAACAGTAGCCACACAGTATTGCATTACATACTACTACATAATATCACTTAAATTGCCTCTATGTGACCCATTATTTTAACATCCCATCTTATTCTTGCTTTTGATTTATAAATGTCTTTCTTGTTGTATCCTTATTGTCCCTGCGATCATTCCTGCTCATTTATTTATCCTCATTTCTTGCTGTAACTGTAGCACTTACTGTCTTTTTCTTCTTCATTGCTGTTGCTCTTTATTATGTGTATTTTTTACATCTCTTTATGTTCTTGTTATCTTCATTGCTTATAACCGCGCTGTAGCCCAATGCAAACAGTACCCCATGCCGGTCATCATGAAACCAGCACATCCTTGCTGGCAAGCAGAGCTGAAGACTATCCTCCTCAATCACCTCTAAGCCTTTTTTGTGAAACACCTAAAATGAAGGATTGTAGCTACTGGAGTAAGGACAAGCCACTTGTCTGTCTGGTGTAGATTAGCACACACACACACATGCACGCACACAATTACTACATGAGTAGGTGTTACACTCACACACAGAAAAAAAAGATTAGCAGTGACAGAGACCCTTGAGTACCTGACTGGCTGCAAAAGAAGAGAAAAGAGGTGAGTCTTGAAAGTACCTAGCTAACACTGATGACTAAAAACCATTAAATTGGCTGCCTCAGGGCCTAAAAAAAAGGAAGAGCCATCAACCTGCAGACTGCTTTTGAACTGAGTGAGCACCGAGGGTGGATGAGAGCGCGAAAGTGAAGGAAGAAAGAAAGCAGAAAATAACAAAGCACAAATGAGCAGAATAATATGAGTAACTGAAGACCTATCGTGCCATTGTGGACCATTTGTCAGTCACTTAAATAATCACTTTAAAGCAACTGAATGTCATGACCAGCTGTTAAAGTGAAATTGTAAAATTAATTCCTCCTCATGTCCTGAAACCAGTCCAGATCACGCTTAGACCAAATGCATCAAACTCAATGCCACACCGCTGAAATCCAACGTTACCAGATGGGCTCTGTAAATCATGGACCTTCTCACCTCAACCATCAGGGAGCATCTTAAAGTCATTACACCATTCATATCATGTTTCCTCTTGGTGACCACAGCCATTAAGACCCGCCCACATTATTAGGCTGTAAATTCTAGCCCTCGGCCATTAACCCATAATCAAGCTCATTGCTGGCTGTATTTATTATGCTATTATCATTGGCTTTGTGTGGAAGGTAATACCAGGTTTGCATCACATGGCATGTCAGTATTGTGTATGACAGACTATGTGTTTTTTCTATTAGGTTCTGACCGCTGGGGAATTATAGGTGAATCGACGGGAGCTAAAAGTTTTGAATGCTGCACCCAGTTCAAAACTAAGTGGAATATGGATATCCTCGCTGTTTCTTTAATGTGTTTCATTTCTACAAGTGGCCGATCTGTCAGACATAGTCACTGGTAGCACAAACACAAGTCTCTGCGATTTCTGTCCGCGGTAGTTCATTTGAGGAAATCTGAGCCCATTTTGTGCTTATTGGTAGAATACAGAATTTGCTTAAGCACTGATCACTGAGTAAAGACATTAGGCGCTGATGTGTTGACACTGACCTGTGGCACCAGTGACAGAGGAAGATTTTCCTTCAGTGGTTCCTTTGATGGCCTGCACTGAGATCTGGTATTCTGTTCCTGGAAACAGACCTGCAGAAAGAAACATTTTTTAAACTTTAAAATGGGATGCAATGAACTGCAGTCTGTACTATTATAATACTCACTACCACTAGTTCCCAAATTGGGAGTCGGGACCCATCAAGAGCTCCCAAGATGATTAAAATTAGGGCTGTTACGATAACATTACTATGGCAATATCTCCAGAAAATCAGAAACAAATGATTTCATTAGCATCATATGGATTTATTTTAACATTTCTGTATTATATACAGTAAAATATTGATAATTTGATATAATTCAGGAGTGTACGTGTAATTAATTAGAAATGGAAGCATGTTTCAAAGCAAAAGGTAGAAAATTCTTTGTAATAAAAATATTTACCACAAAGTATCAAACGGGCAAGAGCTAGTAACAAACACCAGAGTAACAACATACAAAACAAATAATAGAAATAACATCAACAAAATTAGTGGAGAAAAGTAAGGAGTGTGCTTTAAAAATTTTCTTCATTTTAAGGCAAGCTCCAGAACAACATTTCAGAAGTATACTCAGGAGCTTCAGGCGTTGTTACATGTACTGTATATATGTCTTCTGTCCAAACTTGTGTTCTGTTTGTTACAATACTTACCCACAATAGTGTGTTTGGTGCGCGCCTCCTGGCTCATCTGTACGTTCAGCTCCTCCTCCTGTCCTGCCGGGTCAGTGTGTTTAAGCCTGAAGTGATCCAGCTCAGCTGGTGGGTTCTTCCAATCCACCTGGATTGAGACTTCTGTCTGGCCAAGAACTCGGATATCATTGATAGCTGAGACATCTGGGAGGGATACAAGTGTTAGACGACAAGGTGGAATTGGGTGTACAGACATGACCCTTATGTTAAAGCCCCTGTAATCACAAGCATCCGCCCTGCTCTGCTCACTTGTCTTCGAGCTACATGATGGAGCACCCTGAAATGTGACCATCCAGGGGAAAGAGGGACATACAGGAATTTCCCTTTTGGCCATTAAGAAAATATCAACAAGTTACTCCTTGTCAAACCACATGGAGATAATATCTTTACTGAAATGTTATGGCATAGTACAACATTAAAGTCAAACACATCAAAAATATGCACATATTTTAAGTTAATTAACTAATCAACTCTGTCTTAACCTATCTCTGTGATACTGTGAGTCAGAGGTATGATTCGTACAGACAGGGGTAATTGCCAGATTAGAAGTACTGAAGGAAATGTATTTAGCTGGATGTACAGAGAGGTGCCATTTAAAATATTAGAAAGCCAGGAGGGATGTCAAAATTTGCAGCATATGTTTAAAACAGAACAAAACCATAAAACAAAATAAATGGTACCAAATGAAAAGGGTTAGCATTTTTTTTTATGTCAGCTTCTGTGTTTTTGAAAGAAAAACATTCACTTAAGCCCTCTTTTGAAGTAGATCATCGTTTGAAGTTGAAAACTATGTAACCAGTGAAATGTCGGCCTCATGCTGAGTACTCCTCACACAACCATAAGCCAGATGATGGTGTGTCTTCTCATGCCCATATGGGACTGCCATGCTCTGAGAGGTTTTCCATGGCTTACCAGGCTAACCACACATTAGAGTGTAACTCAGTCTCTGTCTCACTCACGCCCACCATTCCTGTCTACTAATCTCTTTCTCTTCACATCTGTCTCCACCACATCTGTCAGCAGGTCCGATTTCCATTAAACACATCCGTAGAGCCGTTTCCTTGTAATTACCATTAAATTTAATGGTTAACAACACCAACGCTTAATGAAACACTTAGTAATGCCAGACTGCCGTTGTTAATGGTTTTTTTAGCACAGCATTTGTGTAAAAGACATACGTTAGATTTAAATAAGGAGAAAACTCTCCTCATCTTACACATGTAACTTCAAGTAATTTAGCATAAGAAGAACAGAGTATTTATTCATGATATACACCTTGAATATGTGGCAGCCCAACAAGTGACATTTAAATCTGCAATATCTGAAATGTAGTTGGGAACGCCTCACCTCAGAATTGTCTATACTCTTGCTGTGCACTTGCCTATTCCGGACTATCTAGATTCTTAATCGGCAACACCCCCTTCCTCTTAATATCTAAGAGCTTAACACGTTCGTTTTTTCATGCCTCATCACACATGTACTTACATTTGACCTCAAATGTGACCATTTAATCCACAGAAAATCTGACTAAATCCGCCAGACCTGCAGGCCATACCTGGCCTTCCTGCCACAAGAGTCTTTAATCGGTCACATCTGCCTTTGCCCTAAACCACCGACACATTTAAAGGCAACATGTTGCACCCAGCCCCATTCCACTTCAGCTGTAATGGTTCTTATTCTGCGTTATGCTCATTTCATCAAGAGAAGCAGAAATCGCTGCTTTTCAGTCCTGATCGTAGTGGTCTGTGCTTACCTGTGGTTGCTTCGATCTTATCTGCTTCACTTTGGATTTCTTTGATGACGGCATACACCTGAACGATGTAGGTGACCCCAGGAGACAGTCCAGTGATGAGGTATGAGTTCTCTGTGTTGGGAACCTGAACCTTGGATACAGTGAGCCGAAACAAATGTGTTTTAGAAAAATATCATTCTCCTTTATTTGATATGACCAAAAAGAAAAGAAAAACCTACCTGCTGCAGGGCACTGTTATCATCTTTGGGCTGATATGTCAAAATATAATACTCTGCCCCGCGAACTGACTCCCACTCAACCAGGAGAGACACGTCGGTCGCCTGGACCAACTGCAGACCCTGAGGGCCGAGGACTAAGCGGAAGAGAGAGGTGGACAAGGACAGAGAAAGAGAGAGACAAAGTTTAATAGAGGTTATAGCACATTTTAATACAATTTTCCTTTCCTACTTTAATTGCTTTCTTGACCATTTCCTTTGTGTCACTTTCTCTCTGTCAGTCTTCTTGTCTTTCACCCTGACTTAACACATTAACATAAAAGCCCTAAAAACCTTTTTTCTTGGTAACACTTAACGTCTCCGTATTTATCATGTATAATCATTACATACAGACGATAATCCAATTACACGCAGGTATAAGGACTTTTTAAGTTTTTATTAATGTACAGTATTTGTCAACACTTATAACTTCTCCTATGAGGACACATATACTTTCTTCACTTATGAGTGTCCACAAGAGGAGTTAACGAATGTATAATTGTTATAAACCATTTATTACATTTTATTTCTTTATCTATTGATTACATGTGACATGTGCTATAAATTTTCATCAGTCAGCTTCTACATGACACAGTTGGTCATCTCACATGGGAGGTTTTTCATATTTTTAGTTTTCTCTGTTCTTCTCATTGGTTTGAAGTAGGAATGATCTCAATTGGGAAAAAAAGAAGCTTTGGCATTTCTGTGCACCAGTCAGGAATAAGCCACATTGAAGTCAAGAAGTGATGACAGATGTGAGGTTATTTGATCATGTTGCCACTTTTAATAGTGAATACTAACGTTACAGAGAGATATTTATAATTTGAAACCACAATTTCAGGGGATTTAAGACAAGTCGATGTTTTTGCCTATACTTTTTTTTTGATATATCTTTCAATTTAAGTTACTGGCAGTCATTTAATTAAATTCAATGGAAGCTTGAACAGACATGCTTAAGATACTGTAGGTAATACATCTTAATAATCTTTTCTGGTCACAGTTGCATTAATATTGTGTGGTAAGGCAGTGCAGACATTACAAATCAATCTGTGTTAAATCATCACAAAATAATTAACTTTTACTGTATAATTAAATTTATACTGTAAAAGTTGTGCTCATCTATTAAAATAACATTTGCTCCATTTCATGAGGTACATGAGGCATATCAACTGCTTACCATAGTCCATATTTTCTAAATTAATTAACCTCCAACAATAAAAACAAACTTGGTGTTCAAGTTGATGGATTGCTTAACTCAAGCAGGTTTCTAGTCTCTGAAGTTTAGAGTATACCAACTTGACAGACAGAAACAAATGGCTGCCTGGAAGGTGTGAAAAACATATAACACTGCTGTGTTACAGTGTTTATCGTTTAATAACCTTTTCTCACTTTTATTGCCCTTTGTTCCCTTCTACCTGTCCAGCTTTCTTACACGGTGTATAGGATCATAAACCAAGCACAAGCAATACATTATTTTGAACACTGTGGTTTCTTCCCAAACCTGAGATGGAAACTGGGAAAAAAATTTGCTATTCAGTGGTTATACAAGGGCCTCAATGGAGATGATGGAAAAAATATGGCAGGGGGCGAATAAGAAGGTATATAACCATGGGGGGAGTACAATAACAAAACAGTAGCCAAAAGACAGAAGACAGCAAGTCAGCAGTGTTGGGGAGTGAGGCTTTCCACAAACAAGAAGAACTTTCTGTGGGTAGAATAGAGGGATGGTAGATGGTGGTGGTACATTTAGAGAACTACAGCACAGTACACACAAACGTAAGCATATTTCAAGGGGAAAAAGTGAAGGAGTTAAGAGTGGTGAAGGAATCCGCCTTAACTTGGGCAAGGAAGGAATTCACATCAGGTTCAGATGCCGTTCCACAAGGCAAAGTCAGGAAGCTTAATGTTTTTTTTCTCAGTAGCAATCCTTCTCCATCCAGTAGCAGTTAATATCCCCCTGTTGCTACTCTAGGCACGACTGTCAACAATCTTTACCCTTGAATACTATTTCAGAACAGCTGGGATGAATACATTAACATATTAAGATTGGAAAAAATAAAAACTAATAGTGTTTTTTTTTTTCTTCTCTGATAAACATAAGTGAAATACAATTTGAAGAGGGAGGAAATTACTGAAATATCATGTTTGGATGTCTAAAAAGACTATAAATCTACAAAAAAGTGAGAGCTAAGGAAGTATAAAATGGGAATTCAATCAGCTTCTTTTTTGTTGTTCCTCTGTGTCCTATTATCTTCTATAAGTTTCCCATCGTCCCACCCGTTTATTAATGTTTAAAATCAACTCTCTGAACTAATTCATAAACGCAAAGAACTTGAATGAGTGGCCATATATGGTGTTAAGTTGAGGCCTAAAGCTAAAAGAAACAGTCAAAGAAGCCACAATAAGAATGGCAAATGTAAAACATCTGCATCGTGTTGAGCTCTAAAGAAGTTACTATACTCACTTTCAATAATCTCACCCTCATTTTATCTAGATTACCTTGTTAGATGTGGTGGCTGAACGTTCCTCTTTTTTACTGTAATCACTGATGGATGGACAAGAGTTCAGGCTACGACAATATTTTCAATGTTAAAGCACCTCTGATTCCCTGAACCACATTGCAACATCAATGGCAGGGAATGAACCAGCACTCTACTCAATGTACTTATATCTAAAGCCGTACTTAGAGGAGTCATGTTGCCGTCATCACCCACAGAGCAGATTGACATCCATCATCCAGGTGGTGAAATGGCAAGTAGCCACATAAAACAAAGAAAGTCTCAGCTGTTTTGCTTTTGTGCTCTTCTTCTCCTGGTGCTTATTACCACTATTATTACTAACACCTAAAATCAACACAATGTGTTTTTTTTATCTTACCTCCCGCTTTCCCTTCCTCCCTGACTTTTCCTCTGACACGGTGCCACTATTGATGTTGGACTCCATTCAACAGCACCTACACACGAAGTTGTAGATCGGTCTGTTGCTATTCTCTGGCCTCTGAAAAGCAAAACAGCTTGAAGAAACTAAATAGCTGTCATGGCTTTGACATTTCTGACCTGCTACTGTGAAGCCTGAACCATTTATGCTCTTAGTTTAATTTCTACAACTGTGGTTCAGGGCTTGAAACTGGTTGTGGAGTTTCTTTTGGTATATCTGCTTGTAGAAAATGTTTCAAGAATGTGCCCAGTACTCTGGGTTAAATGTAAGAAGTGATTTTAGGAAGAAATGCCATAGATAAGTATAGATGTTGCCATATCTAGAAGCTTCCTCTGCAGTCCAAGAGACAAATTTTGTGTCTTACACTTGCACAAAATCTTCAACATCTCCTTAGAAATGACTGTCACAGTGTGAACTCAGTGAATTAAACTGTCCATGCCTGACTGCTGCTGCTCACCTTTCTGCTCGCCGGCCTTAAATTGCCATAAAATGCAATTTTGTACTCTGCACCTGAGGCAGTACAGTAATAGCAGTTTGGTGAGCAGTGCATTTAGAATGAGGATTCTGCTAGGAGGTCAAAGCTAGATAGAGACCGAAAAGACTGATGGGTGCTCTTATAATCCCGTGGTATTACAGTATGTGACCTGATGTCTGGAGGCCATAGCTGTCAGTGGTCATGGGGTCAGCCCACTGAAAGGGCCCCATCAGCTGCTCCATCTGAAATAACTGTTGGACAGATGCTTTGAATTCCAAAGAAGTAGGTCAGTATGGCCATTATGATAACTGCAATAACTTTAGGTTCAGTCAGAGACAAATTTTTCAGTGGATTGACCATTTATTGCAAAAAGTTAGGAATTACATTTGGCAGAAAGTTCTTTGGAGAAGCTTTCAGAGTGTGCAGGTCGTAGTAGTTATATCTTCTAAAGTCAACAGTGTCAAAACATAAGAAAGAGTACATTGGTTTAATAGAGGAGGGTTACTAGCAGTAGCAAGTGTTATTGGTGCAGTATGGATTGAGAAATATAAATAACTGCTAGGCTTGAATGTTAATAAATATCTTTTATCTCTCCTTGTTCTTTTTTTCTTTGCCAAGAGTAATGTACAAAATATCTCGTTTGAATAGTGCAGCAAACTTTCACAGTTTAAAATGACTCAGCAGCGGCATCGGCATCAACTGTATCTAACTTTTGACTGTGTTGACTGTGAACTCAAACCCAAAGGTAATTTTTGAGCAAAAATACATGCCATTCTGTAACGTTACCCTATGACTGCATGTGGATCACGTTTTTGTAGTCCCACAACACAAAAAATACTCTGTGTTGTTCGACTGTGTTGTTTGACTCTTGACTCGGGAAATGATCAAGCTGATTGTGTAACATCAATTTGAGGAGAGTCTCCTCATCTCTCATCTCATCTTTTTCTTTTATTTATTTTAGTTTGTTTATTTCATTTCTCTGCATCTCCCGTATTTGGCACAAATAGCTCATTAAAGTATGAGATGTAAAAATAAGTAGGCTACGGCTGTTCAATTCAATGTGTGAAACATTTGATCAACATTTCAGATCTTATGCCATTCGTCTCCTTTTCAGGTTCTATGCATTGGCTGTCAACATTAATTGCAGATCTTAGAGTTGTAGTTATTCTTAACTTTAATTATTTGTATTATATGTATGTCTACAGTGTATTACTGGTCAGCTGAGCACAGGGACATGCTGGCTCACTGGCTGTCATCATTTACTGAGACACACAAAGCTGAGTAAAATTTAATGTTATTAGTAACACTTGTGCTTTTCCTACTATGAAAGGTTGAAATGTCTGCTGAAAAAAGGGCCTGTAGGCAATAGGTTGATGAGCCAAGGACGCTGCATCATAAATCAAACAGATGAGAGCAGATAAGCTGATACAAGCACGAATGGATTGCTGTAAGTCCTAAGAATTCATTCAGGTAGATCCTAAAAGTTTTTACTAGATGATATAGGAATGAAATTTATATGAAGGTGACCTGGGCTTTAGGGGCAAGTATTATATTTTAATGGTCCCAAAGCTTCTTGTAGCATCTGTGTTTTCCATGAGATAGCAGTTAATATTCACAGCTTAATGTCAGCAGACCCATAGAGGTGACTAAATAAAAATGTGAAATGTGAATGTTAATTCCCATGAGAGACACAGATCAAACTAAATGCAAGGATGGGTCATAAAAAGTTATTATGCTGCACCTCAGATATATAATTTACCCATAAAAAGATCATGATGGAATATGCTTACTCAGACACCATTAATCTCCACGGGACACATCGGAAATGTTGCTGGTAGCTGTGATAAGAACAGCCCACGGCAAAAAAAACTATATAAATGATCATTGTCTCTGCAGGGATCAAATAGACTGGAAATATGTCGGTGAATATTTTTCTTGATGAATATTATTCCACTTTCCACTTAAAAAATGTCATGGTGGAAATCCATTAATTTCAATGTAATTTTCTGCAATACAGTAGGTGGATTCAGACACAAGGTCGAGGTGAATCTGAATGAATATGAATATGTTCAACACTGGTGAACTTTGACATGTAAATTTGTGCCAATAGCACCAGTAGAACCAACAGCGAATGGGGGAGTCCAAAATGGAGGAAGCTATTTAAGGTTTTTAGCTGTATTTTAACTTTTATTTAACCCGAAAGACTTCTTCTCTGCTGAGGTCAGTTACATTGCCCACTTGCCCAGCTCCGGTTCTGCCAGGACCTCCTCTTCCCAGTAGTCCAACACACCTGTGGTACAAATACTAGCACTACCCTGCTCTAAACTCATAGTCCTGGCAGCCTAACTAACAAACTGAGCTAACAGCAGCTATAGATCGCGGCAGTTTACTTTACTGCCCATCAGGAAACTCTGTCAGTAGTAGTAGTTGATACGCAGCAGCTGGAGAACATAAGAGAGGAAACCAGAAAACATTTTTTTCCATAAAATATGATCCAGTTTCACCAAAATCAGTAAAATAATTGGTGGCGTGTGACTTTGTGCCGCACAGCTTTACATACTTCTCGCAGGTTATCGCACCAAGTTGCATAGTGCAGAAAACAGACTTACAGGGAATCAGACCGTAACTGTACTTTAATGCTAATTATTTCTACACTGTGGTGTTGCTTTTACTAAGTTAAGTACTTATTTTGATATAGTATCTGAGTACTACCACAACTGGAACCAAGCTAACAAGCTTGCTAATCAAAATAAATAACCAATTAGCAACTGTCCTTATTTTTTCCCCTTTTATGACTCTGAGAGAGAAAAAAACTGTTCGCTGACTGGAGATGTATTTGTGATGAACTAGTTAGCATATTCCAGTCTTGCAAGCTGTTGGCTCACCCTTAAGTAACTTTGCTCTCTACAGTTACATCACCAAATCTCAAGCACCACCTATTTACCAAGTTTTATGTATACAGCGAAAAAAAATTCTGAATTTGAAAACCTTACCTAGTGAACAGTCTTCCCCATAAAAGCCTTCATCGCAGACGCATTGGCCATCCACACATCGCCCGTTACCGATGCAGTCATTGGGACACTTCTGGATGCTGCAGTCCTCGCCGGTGAAGTGCGGGAAACAGACACATTTTCCCTCCACGCAGTGTCCCTTGTCGTTGCAGTCGCCTGGGCACATCAGCTGACTGCAGTCGTGGCCTGTGTAGCCCTGATGGCACACACACTTCCCATCCACGCATCGGCCGTTGTCATTGCACTCATCTGGGCAGGAGGACACTGAGCAATCTGGGCCTTCCCATCCAGGGTTACAGAGGCAGCTGCAGGTGTCATGTTGGTAGGTACCGTGGCCACTACAGCTTGTGTCCACTCCTTGAGGAAGAAGCATAAAAAGATATTATTGTATGGTTCATAGCTAAATTATTCATAGCTATTGTGCCATTGTAGTTATTAAGATCGTTAGTATCCTCCCTTCTGCAAACCCCTCTTTCCACTTGTTTACCCTTTGAATTATGGGGTCAAGAGTTGACTTCTCAGCTCGGCCTCCCTGCGGCACAGCTTACCTGTAGCACCACCTCCTCCACAACATCCCTGAGTACATTGGGTCTTTAGGTAGTTAACTTCCTCCTCCAGCCCGTTGACTCTGTACAAGAGTGACTTGAAGCTTTCCGACTCCTCACAGTCACACTTTGGTGTCTGCAGCCTGATGTTGTGTCTGAAGATGATGTCGTTCTCTCCGTTCGTAGTGGTCTCTCTCTGCAGACCTACAAAATATATTTATTTCTAGATGCACTTTAATGGGTCATATTGCTCACACACAATGATACAGTATATTTAGTATAATATCTCAGGTGAAATATAACCATTATGTAAAAAATGAGGAGGCCAAAAAAGGGCGAGCCATAACTTTTACAGTAATGTGTACCTGGAGCTCACCACCAGTATGTGAGGTAAAATATATAATGCTGTATGTCCAATAGAAAACTACATTACTTTAACATAATAACCTTCACAGTGGCAGTTTCTATCACTCTCATTATTTATAGATTTCCAGTTTTTTGAGCTTTCTGCATGCACATACTGTACTCTAATAATTCTCAGTTACATTCTCTCCCACTTAGATTTTTATTTCTGTATATGACCTGTTTCGTCCTGGGTTGGCAGGCTCTCAAGTTTACAACTGGAGCTCCCTGGGATGTCGATTTTATAAACATGGCTGAAGGTGACTCCCTGCTCCGGGGCTGAGGGGTCTGGATGGTTGGTGGCAGAGCTGAAGGGTGACATGGTCAGTAAGGCCAGCAGGCACAGGGCCCTCCACAGGAGTCTGGTGGTCATGGCTAGAGGACAAGATAAAAACAGATCATTGCTAATTTTTCACACAGGATACACAAAATGTTGAAGCTGATTTGTGGAGCCATCAGAAAGTGGGAGGCTAGTTTAAAATGTAACTATGTACTGCAATAAATAATTTAAAAGACAACATTTAGGGAACCTTTTAAGATGCTGTAATATTTACAGCATCTGTGAACTGTGACTGGAAGGTAATCCTTTTAAAACTGTGATAATTCATTAGGCCTGTTCCAAACTAAAGACCCATCATAAATGTATTCTTTCCATGAAGTAGTAAAAAGAAAAAGGGTAGTTTGTGGTTTGAACAGAAGTTATTGTTCCGGGAAAGAAAACCAAAACACAGAAGTTACAGTGCCAGCTTGGTATGGTGCATCACAAAAGGAATAGTTCAACATTTTAAGAGAACTTCTTGAAGATTGATTCATGTGCCATGTCTGTTTAGTATCGACGAGGAATCAGGAGACAGTTAGCTTATCTTAGCATAAAGACATCAAGCACCTGTTGTTATTGTGATGACAAGAATCCAGAAAGTCTTTGTGCCCAGCTTCTATTCCATGAAATAGTTTCAACATGTAACTCCTCATAAAACTACAAATTGTCATCTTAACATTTCTGTATGAATACACACAATACATACACAAAACACACACAACAGCATGAACTACAGGAACTGATTGGCATATTTTTTAAACAAAAACAGATGAGCTGTTTCCCCATGCTTCCAGCCTTTATGCTAAGATAGCTTCCTGACTTAAGCTCCGTGCTTAATACATTAGACATGACAGTGGTACCAATCTTCTAGTCCAACTGTCAAGAAGATTTCCCCTCTGTAAAAATTGTGGTAGAAGTTAAGCTAACCTTGACAACGGCTCACCTCATAAGCACATTTGCCAAAAGCTATGATTATTAATTTAAATAAAGTTGTTTTTACCTCACAGAAACATCAACAAGAACAAAATTAAACGCCTCACGGCTGACTGTTAGGCACTTTTTACTTTTAAGGTTCTCACAGAGGCAGACACGATGCTTCTTATGAAATATATATTCCATCTGTTATTTTAGTGTAAGTTTATACATTTTGTAGAGATTGTATCTCTGGCATGAGCTATGTGTAACAGGCTACTGAAACTGTAGATGTTTGTCGTCACGGCTGACTGGACCTGAGTCTCCGGGTTGGAAGAGGGTCATGTTTGTACTTTCCAGTTAGTGTCTTATAGAGAACTAAGGACAGAAATACGATCTGGACAGGACATGAGTTACACTACATTCAGTCGGGCACACTGCTGTATATTTAATCTCAAGAAACCTGGACCATTATGTCACTGCGGTGTGTGTGTGTCTGTGTAGGCTCTAATGCCGGAGCAGAAAGTGAGCAGTCATCACTTTGCCAGAGATCTTTTTGCTTTAAACCATAAATTGTGCTCAGTCAGGCGTTTCAGAACTTCAGAGAGCACAGAGACTTGTCCTCAGTGATGATGTCATTGTGTATAATGACAGTGATGTCATGTGAACTTAAAACCTTGCAGCAGCTTCCCCGGAAAGCCAAATTACATGCTTTCAAAATAGTAAGGCTGTCTTAACCTTTAGGTGGTCTTTTTTTGGACTTTGGTCTGAATTTAACATTCTGGTGTAAAAGTTTGATTTGTGGCAGCAGGAAACTCGGAGCTTGTGTGGTCCATGGAAACATTAAACCCCTAATAGAGTGACTTCAATCTCTGTAATAAAGTGTTAGGGACCCTGCTGTGATGCCAGACAACTGGAAAACTGCTCTAGCAACATATACAGTAGAATACATGGTTCAATAAATCTGTTGGATTTGTTTGAAATCACACAGGATTATTCAGTGGAATATGCATGCACTGCAAATCCCAAGAGTTGTTACAATATTGCACATACAGTACATAACCACAGACAGACAGACTGTATGAGCATGACATTATGATGAAAGATTGTGATGAAATCTTTTCCTCGTTCTTTCTTATCTTGTGCAAAGAATATGCCAAAGATGAATAAAGTATCTGTATTTTTGTGATTTAGTAAATATATTATGGTGTTTGCTAAGTAGGTGCATCTTTGAAGAGGAGAAATTAATCAACTGGAAACCAAAACATTTACTTGTTAAGCATCAAAGATTAGAACAGATGGAAAAGAAGAAAATGTGCAAAGAGAGAAACAGATCTTAAACAATCCCACTGGACACTGTGAGAATCAGCCAGAACATTAAAATGTCAACAAGTGGACATAAAACCTGCCAATCCTCCAGCCACCATAATGATACCATTATCAGATTAACAGAGATTCTGAGCAGGGAGAATACCTGACCTTTAAGTGGTGAAGCTACTTTGCTTGTTTTCAGTAAAACAAACTTTGGCTTATGAATTTTCTCTCTGATGATTTGCACAGGATGTAACTCAAGTAGCTCTGTGATTTAAAACTCTCCAGTCTTTTTTTAGGCAGACAAATAGACGTGTAATTACCATGACCCATTTCTAACTAGTCCAAACTCCATACAGCTGACCTTGTTTGGTTATTTCAGCTGTCTATTTGATTGCTGCTGGTCAAAAGCTTGAGGTCGGAGGCTGTTGCCAACACAAGAAATTCAAGCTATGACATCACTAGGAAATTGCTTTTTTTGACCCTATGTAGTGGCCAAAACTTTAGTGAGTGTTTTATCAATGGCCAAGACCAGGGATGAAGTAAAAGAGACACACAAGAGAAGAAGATGGAGAGAGACTGGAAAGTAAAGGAAATGGAGATGGGAAAAAAAGAGTGAGAGAGATTAAGTGAGTGAGAGAGAGTGAATAGGTGATAGAGGGAATGATAGAGAGAGTGTGTTTGAATCAGTGACAGCCTAGCAGTTAGCCACATTATAGACAGTATACTATAGCAGTGTGTGGAACGACACTGAGCACCGGTGCACAGAGATGCTTAACAAGCATGTTTATCGCTCCCTGTCAAGGTTTTATTTGATGATCACCGTTTTTAGGCCCTTTTCTTATTTCTCTTGGAAGTAATAGCACTGTGACCTTCCAAGCATAGCAGAAGGCCACTGCTGACTGCTAAGAATGTCCCGTGTGGGAAAGAAAGACAGATGGAGATATTAATGGAGAGAGAAAATGGGGAATAGAGAAGGAAGTGGGGCAGTCACATTTTTGACTGCAGAAGAGATGGATGGATGGATGGATGGATGGATGGATGGATGGATGGTATAGATGATAGATGGTTTACCTATTGTCAGTGTAATTAAGACCAGCTAACCCGAGACCAAGTTAAGACCAAGACCAGAGTGTATCAAGACCAAGACGAGACCAAGGCTTTGAGGGATCGAGACCAAGTCGGGACCAAGACCAAGGCAGAGAGAGACTGAGTCAAGACCAAGACCAAACAAACCTGACATTATTAAGTGAATAATATTGAAACACTGGTGATATCCCAGCAGTTGTGGTCTTGACCAGTCTTGGAATAAAATCCTGACTCCTCTTTGTCCAAGACTGAGTAAAAATGCAGTTGTTTCCGTGACAAGACCTTCAAAAAGTGGTCTTGAGACCAATCTCGAGTACTACAACACTGCCTCTTGTATAGTATGTACTGTATAGACTACTTTGATGTATATTCAAGTAGTTAAAAGACGAATGGAGCAGATGGTTGCTTGGCAGTGAAATGACAGGAACGATTAGGTATCACTGAATGAAATACTGGATGTATGCAGAAATAAATGGCTGTCACGATGAAAAGCAGCACCGAAAGTTTTCACTTGTTCTTTAAGAAAGCAGAAGGGGTTTAGTGAATCTTCTCCAATGGATCAGTACCATCATAAAGATGTTGAAATCTGGTTTGGCATCAGTGTTCAGCACATTCATAATCTCAAGGCAGTTGACTGTCATTAGAGGATATGCACAAGACAAGATAAAAAAGGATAAAGCAGGAAAACAGAATGGCTTCAGCACAGTGGATCCTCTCAGTCAGCATCCAGATAGCATTTCAACCTGGCTTTCGAACCCTCTCAAGTAAAATTCAACATGTCCATAAACACAGTTAAAAATTCCTTCCTGACAATAACTCTCTGTGTCAAAGCAGTGCTATGTCAATGGGCTTGTAAAATGTTTGTTGACTCTTTTATATAGGAGAAAAAAGTGCATGGGACTCTACGAGCAATTTAGTCACCTAGAGACAATACTGTCTGGATCCTTTCACTGACGGCTTCTTAACAAGCTCCAGGGATTCTTGTGTTTGTGTATGCTTCTAAAAATCTCTGTATGCTTTGGAAACAGTGAATGCGTTAAACATTGGGTTGAGGGGAAGACCAAGTAAAACAAAGAGAAACAGCTGCAGAAAAAAACTTGTATTGGGAGCGCAGATAACAAAGAGAAGAAGACACATTTGCCCTATCCTCTCTAGAGAGCCATTAATCCTCAGACAAAAGGCCAACTGTTTTGCCAGGTTTCGACTCAAGACAAATCTCATTGGACCAAACCGAGCATGAGGATGACAAGTAGAGAGGGTTTAAAAAGAGGAGCAACATTGTTGCGCCTTCATGTGTGGTTGCAAACTTGTGAATGTTCCTTTCCCTTCCGCTTCCTTTTCCCTCGCAGCAGCTTGCAGACAGAGCAGAGAAGCTAAAATGAATAAAACAAAAGCTGAAAGCAATTATCGTCTGAGCGCTGAGCTCATATCTTCATGATTCTGTCTGCCTCCTGCTGCCGCACAGACCACAAGTAGACCTCGATAAGGACCTCACTTCATACGAACTATAGAGGCTCTTAGTGGGGTTGTCAGATGAAAACCTAACCGACTGAAAAACAACCTAAGCATTATTAAAACAGCACTAAATTCCAATAAAAATGTGTTTTGACTAGCTTTCATTCACCCAGTGGTCGTTTTCAATCAGTGAAAGTAAAGTGAAAAAACTGGAGTTTGAGGTTTCCATGAAAGGAGTCACGTTATGCATTCTGAACACTTTTTATAAGCCACCCACTCAGAGTTATGTCTCTCTCTCTCTCTCTCTCTCTCTCTCTCTCTCTCTCTCTCTCTCTCGTCTCCCTCTCTCTATCATTTTGCATGGCTGAGGGCCCACATCTGTAGCTCATTTCGTGAGGGCTTCTGTGTATTCCCTGAGCCAGCACAGTAGCATTAAAGGTAAATCTACTGGATCGACAGCCCTGTGAGAATATCTATCACCCCAGCACATAGTTATCATTATGAATATTTATGTTGTTATCATAAAGGAAAATTAGTGCTGGCAGCTTTGTTGACAGACAATATAGGATTATCTACAATACAATGTGGATATTAACGGGATATACAAATCGTAAATAATACCACTAATAGGTTTGGGCAGAAATTAAAGGCTGTCACAGCTGCTCTGAAGGGAAAATAACTTTGTTGATTGTAATATTGTCAAATACTGTGTGTATTTTTTTATGTTATATGACATGATGTGTTAGGAACACACTGTGTATACAAAGTCAGTGCTGGAGGAAGTATTCAGATCATTAGTATCACACTATAAATAAGTATAGCTATACTTAAGTACAAGTAAAAGTTTGTGCATGCAAATGTTACTTTAATAAAAGTATTATTATTACCCTTATTTAGAATGGCACAAGTAGTATTATATATAATATCAATATACTGAAGTAGTGTTTTAATTCTATAGTTGTTTGAACTCTTTCATTCTGTTGGGTAGTTTAATCTATAACAATAGATTAAACTACCATCATAGTTATCATCGTATCATTATCATACTATCATATTTTATAAAATGGTTATGTGTTTTGTAGGTGAAATCTCAATCTGTAAAGTAGTAATTGTAGCTGTTAAATACACGTAATAGATGAGAAAATACATAATTTCCCTCTAAAAAGTGGAATAGAAGTATAAAGTAACTCAAGTGAAGTACCTAAAATTGACTTTGTTACTTTCCACCACTGAACAATGCACAGCACACAGAAAAACAGTGTTTGCATAAATTCATTCAGTGTGACAAACTCCATCCCATATCATATCAATTTATATCAGACCTCCACGACTTTCGTACAAAGTGCTGCCATGCAGACCCAGACTAACATGAGAACAGCTTCAGTCTTGATAAATTCCAGGTGTCAAGTTAAACTGAGGGACGTTTAGATGGATGGAAAGAAAGACAAGTTGAGAAAGAGCTGAGACCGAATTTGTAGTGTGAAAAAGATTGATGGATCGAGAGAAAGAGTGCCAAAAGGGATGAAAACATGTCATTGGTCCACATGGAATCATGTAGACATAAACAAGAGTACTCTCTGAACACAACAAAATTAACTTTAATTAACAACTGTCATAGTTTTTCTCTTGAAAAGAAAGAAATTTGATGACAGTCATCAAAAATTGCTTCCATTTAGTCAGCAGCTTTAGAGGTTTAGTCAGCAGGTTTAGAGGTGTCATAAAATAAATTACTTCAAATCTTACAAAGCCTCCCAACACAACTGGAACTGTCACACATCTACAGGTAAATCTTATTAATAATGGAAAATAAACTTAATCCTTCAATTAAAAAAAAGACATATTGAGGACTGTACAAATTAAGTTCAATGATTAAATCACTGAGGACTTAATTGAAAAATGTTGCCTTACCCTTGAGTGTTTTCTTAACTTTCTCCTCTTCTACTCTTTCTTTTGCTCTTTTTTCTGAAGGACTGAATGTCACCAAGCCTCTCCCTGTGCCACCTGTTGACAGGACTGGTCCAATGATTCAAAGAGCTCTAGGCTGCCAGTGACTTTTGCTCTCTCCCTCCCTCTTCAATTGTTGAAATCTCTCCCAAAATGCCTATAGGCCAATGGGCAGTTAGTTTGGGAGTGTCTGCTCTCCTCCTCTCCTCAAGTGATTCAATGAAAAGGGAGAGGGGGAAGAGGAGGAGAGAGATAATGAGCAGCATTTGCTACTCTTTGCCTCTTTGCAAATCACTCTACCTAAACATGCCTCTTACCTTGTTTCTTCATTTTTTAATAACTTTTTTCCCCTGTCACAGTAGCAGAGGAGGTTAAAATGAATCTCTTTAGCAGAGGGAGTAGGGCCTTAAACACCAAGTAACCGGATAAAGGTTGGATTCAAGGGGGTGAGATCGAAGCTAAGAAAAACATAGTAAGAGTAAGCTTAGGATAGAAGGACTGGGGAGAGGTAATATCTGAAAAAAAACCACATTGTTAAAAGTCAAATGGTATGCAACAATACACACAAAGACTTTAAAAAAAGGGCAAAATTGGATTTAAATTATATGGATGCAGTTGTGGTGTACAGATCATATTAAAGTTGGAGACAAGAGCTCCAGGGGCATTTTTTGGAATTAAACATTCTGGGGGTATGCATTCTTGAAAATGGTGATAATGATCACAACAGCCCTTTGAAGCACTTATTCTTGGTTGGATGATTGGCAGTGCGACACCAGAAAGTCTTGATTTGATTGAAACTAGGCCACTGCTAAGCGTGCTGTGAAAACACATAGCAGGCCAACTCCTTTAAGCCGTCAGAACAAAACACAACAAAGTGTCACGATCAAACCTTTACCCCCTCAGACTGAATTATGATCATTTTAAAGCATGCAAAGAATTTATTTCTGTTTCAGTTTGTGTGTGCATACAAACTGGGACAGAGCGTACACATCAGCGTCTACCACCATGACCATCACCAAAGACCCCAGGTGTCAAGGTTGGCAATTCTTTACGCTGACAGTGACTGTTTGTCTCTAAATATATAAGTAAGGTTTCGAGTTTCTGCGGGAACAGAGAGGATGGTGAGCTTGTTCGTGTGAAACTGGAGCTGAGGCTGGTGGGCAGGTGTGGTTGTTTACGCAAAACAAATGCTGCTTGAACTTTTAACTGTACTCTTTCACACGTCTTTCTTCCCCAATGTAAGATTTCCCCTGATAAGATGCTTGGTACCACACCATAGCATTAGCAACGCAGCTATTAGCAATATATAAAAAAGCATGGATAGTCTGTCATGGAGACAGAGACATAGCAGTGATAGACCTGTATAGTATTTGAAAGACTGTATATAGTTCACATGTAAGAAAGACAATTTGAGAAACATGGTAAAGGACAAGTGATAAAGACAATTAAGACCCATAGGTCATAAATACAATGTAAGGCAAAATGGTTTATTTAAGGAACACTTGAACATTTTGTAAAACATTCTTGTTTGCTGGTGTTGGAAGATTGATCTCTTTGCATCACAGTAACCTACACTAATCAATTTGGCCACTTGTGTAACAATCAATAGGGCTAATGTCTTAGCAAACATGGAGCAATATTATCATTCATTTGAGTTTTGTTTCTGTCCACTTGGTGAGGTTTAATATTCACTCTCACTTGGCCCTGTTTTGCTTTCCACTGCCTCTTAACAGATAAACACTCCACTGTGTTGACTAGCTAGTTGCTAACTTTGTCTGTCTGCCATCAAGTGCACACGCAGTGAGTTTATCAGAGTTCTTTGGCTGAAAAAAAGATTCCTGACACATCAGGTAACTGTGCTCATAAGAGCCGTAAGATTAAACAAAAATAAGTTGTCGACAGTAAAACTAAGAATGACACCTTTTACACTGACATCCATTGTTAATATGAAAATAAATACTAGAGCTTTTTCATGGTGTGGTCACAGTATTTTGTGTGTACTGAGGATGCAGTGGTGATGATGGGTAAGTCATGGATGGATTATGAATGGGTTTTTTAATAGCATATTTGCGTTAGTTTTGAGTTATATTGCTGGTGCTGAGAAACAACATAACTCTTGCTAGATAAAATCTGTCATTCTGCAGCAGTGTCTGCACTGTTTTTACAGGGAAACTGCTCCTTGGACCAGGGACAGAGATGAATGACTCACCGGATGCTCCGTAATGACATAGTCATTACAGAGAGTTTACATTTCCTCTGGAAGTGACCATGTAACGTTGGGACATCAGTGAATGTAATATTCACCCTCAGATTCGCTCCTGCAGCTGAGCTTTCTACCCCTCTTACTAATTTCCATTGTCAAAGAGCTATGAAACTAGGACACTTTCAATTATACTATGCAGAGAACAAAGACTACAAAGATTAATTAAGTTCCTTGAATTTCATTTTATCATGTTGAAAGATTCTTTTTAACAACTACAAAGCTCTTCAGTCTTTGTCATTAGAAAGAGGAATCTGGAGGTGTAAATCTGGAGTTGTATTAATTAACTTTGACAGACTGCAATCAGATTTCGAAGGAAGACAAAGAAAGGAAGACTGATTGGATATCATCATTAACAGATGGTAACAAAAGACATTTCCCCTTGCCATATTGGTTATACCTCAGAAATCAGTGACTAAAGTACACTCTCATATGGCACTGCATTGTTCTTCTCCATAGACCTCCTATAGAGAAACTGCAGTATGCGGCATTTCTCCTGAAAACTATGACATGCAGTACTTCTACATAAATACTACTGCAGGAGGAGGTATACTGGTAGGCAGCAAGAGTTTGCATGTCCAGGATGTGTGCATGTGTGCATGATTGGCAAGTCTTCTTGGCCAATACTTGTGTTCTTCATGTCCGTGTGTGAGTGTAGAGATGTGAGCAGACTGTTAGCTGCTTATCTGACATCAGCTTCAAATGTTTGGACCCAATTACTGGACATAGACAAACTGATTCCAAACCAGCACAGAGGAATGGAGTATGTGTCTCCCTCCCTCTCTCTCTCTCTCTCTCTCTCTCTCTCTCTCTCTCTCTCTCTCTCACACACACACACAAAGACCAGTCACTCAAACAGCAAAGTTGTCATCATGTTTGTCACAAATGTCAACAAGTATTAAGATTCTGTTTCAGCTTACACGTCCACAAGTGCTTTTACTAAATTTGGGAACATTCAGTGCGTCAAAAGATCTTTTTGCTTTGGCACGCTGTGGTTTGGTTGTACTCAGCCTTGACAAACATCGTTCCTCTGGAATTATTAACTCCAACTGACTCAACTCTAGCTAGCTGCTATAGTTTAATCGTTTAATTTTACATGACGTTAAAATAATAATGTTTACATAAAGAGAGGACAGTGGGTGTTCATTCATGCTAAATCATCTAAATCTTTATCCCTTATGCCATGTGTCAATTCATCAATCTCTCTTTCCTCTTTTGAACTTAACAAAATGTGTTGATCATTCCTAACAATCTTCAGCTTCAGTGAATTTAAAGAATACACACAATGTAAAATCGGTACATTGAACTCCATTCATGCACTAATCATGCTGTGTGGGACATGATGACATTCACAGTGCTTCATGGAACAATGAGAAGATTTTTCATGCATGTCACTATACTTTCAGGGAAATGTTTCTCATTGTAAGTGCTTGTTGGTTTCAGCTCAATGCCGGGAAACGTACCCCATACCAGTAGCAGATGTAACAGAACTTCTTCACAGCGGGGTGAATTTTATATTGCGTTTCCTTTAATGTGATGCATGTCTGTATTTTCTTTTCATTCCCCAGGTCTCTGAACTCTTATTAGAAGTGCCCACACACCTCAGAATTTCTCTTCAATTTATCCCTGTTCTTTTTCTGCCAGGCGAGAACATTTTAAAATGAAAGCTGCTGAATGAAGGTGTTTTTGACATCAAAATGCAAACCATGACAAGACAAGAGGTCAACATAGTTGGTGTATGTCTGGTCTAATCCCAGTGACCTCCATTAGTCAGTTTATTTTAATGTCCTTTGCTTGGAGCTCTCATTAAAGCAAAAGTCATAAGCAAAGTTATATCAGATACTGACAGATCTACGATGCAGAGAATTAGAGGAATGTCTGTAAAGTACTGATGGATTGCACAATAACAATCACATTATTATAATGACTGTCCTTGTTTCATGTTCTTTTGATGACAGTTGGAAAATAATGGCCCAGACACCACTTCAGCATCTACTTTTCAATTATGCTAGGATCTGGTTTGTAGGGTTAGCCATGGCATGTGATTCATGTTCAGTTTACTTTTTTCTCATGCTCTTTATTTTATTTCCCAGACACAATCTTCAAAAACAGAGACAGTGATTATCCTAAAGGGATAATCATTATCAGGACACAAATATTTTTATTCATGCCTGCAATGTGATTAGATCAGATCACGTTAATCGTAGATGTTAGATGACTTGAGGCATTGTTGCTAGTTGGTTGGCATGTTTTTTTGTTGTTGTTGTTGTTGTTTTTTAAAGCATCCTGGAAAGCTGAGTTAAGACATGGTGGTAGGGCAACAATAGTTAAAATGTTGCTCTCTTGAGATGAAAAGCATTGTTCAAATCCTCAACACACCACAATGTTTACTATGAAGAGAGAGAGAGGCACTGCAATTTTTCTTTTTGATTGATTCTCTAAAATTTCAGTGCATTTCTGTCTCTTACTCACATTGCTTTTATCAGTGATTAATCATGTGCACTAATGAATCTGAAATGAAAATGAGTTTGAAGTTATGTCAGTCTGTTAACAATCTTGAATTGTTATAATCTTGAATTATGCAGTAGTTTTTGTAGAATGAATGGAGCGATGTGCATTGCTGACATACCTTGATCTTCCCTCCTGACATGTTCTCGTCAGCAGATTTTGGATCTGAAAGCCTGCTAAATAGAGGAAGCACTTTATTATCCACTCCTCTATGTCTGCTGCAGGTCTTTGCTATCATCTTGTTTGTCCTCACAGCCCAGATAAATAGCAACTCTCCTGATGCTCATATATTTATAGTTACAACAATGTTTGAGAACCTGCAAGCATTGTTTATAAAATGAATTTAAGCTGCCTCGTCCTGCCATAATTAACATGAAACCAGTTAATTATAAAATTATAATATATTATATATTATCCTTTAACACATTTGTATTTTAATTAAGTACTTCAGAATAAAGTTTTGGCTTTTTCTTATGAATATCTACATTGTTACAGCAAGGTGCCCATACATCTGCTGCAAAGCATTAGATTGTGGTACATACAAAGCACAAAATTGAATCTTTGCAGTTTATTAAGTTAGACAGTTGCAAACCAAGCAAACCTATTTAAATTTTGGACACGGACAAGTGTTGACATATACCATTTTGATATTTATGTGTTTGCTACCAGTTCTCAGAAATAGTTCCAACATTTTGGAAAAAGCACATTGGCTTTCTTGCTTAGGTAAAACGATTGATACCACTGCCATGTCTGTATCATAATTATGAATCTACAGCCAGCAGCCGGTTAGCCTAACTTAGCATAAAGACTGTAAACTGTGGGAAACAGCTTGCCTTGCTCTGTCCAAAGGTACTGTAACAAAACCCACTCACCAGTATCTCTAAACCAATCCCTAAAAATGATGAAGTTGTGGTTTTATGAAGGGTTGTGTGTTGGATGGTTTCTTGGCTAGAAGCAGTAACTTCATCTCCTCACCATGAGGGTGCCAGGCCACTGCCTCCAGTTTTTATGCTAAGCTAAGCTAACCAACCTCTGGCTGTAGATCCAATTTTCTCTAGCTTAAGGAAGTATGTGCTTTTCCTAATATGTCAAATTTAAAGTAACCCTCAAGTATAAAACTTTAATGTTTTAATCAAATGTTAGCACCCATCATGGAAACATTTAGCCTGTATCAGCCTGAGGCTGCTGACCACGTTATTGTAAATACATTTTGATGGCAACATGCCATTTATAACTACTACATGTCTATCTTTGCTCAAACAACCTCTTTCAGTAACTTAAACCTGAACCTTCATTTGATCCTTTCAAGTAAATATACAAAAAGCACATTACTCTTCTCTTTGGTATATTTAATCACACACAGGCTAACTGTGGTAAGGGGAACCGAAACATCACTGATTGCGTGTTTCCTTGTGGATCTGGCAACTGTTGATTGAGAAGACTGATTTGATCTGAAGGGGAGCTACACTATGAGGGGCTGTGTGCGAAATGGGAACTGACAGACGGATCCAAATAGCACCCGCAGATATCTAACACATGAAATATGTTTAAAGACTGACTAAAAAATGTCTGGCCTGTCTGGGGGTTATTAACCTAGATTAACACAGCCAACTCAAAGCTGACAATTTTCCATCACTGTGGTAAAAAAAGTTTTTTTTCCATTCCTGTCTAAACATTTTAAAGTGTTTCCTCATTGTTTACATGGAATGACAAGATCAGGTTAGAGGAAGTTGGGTCCAAGCTGGTATCAATGCCACATTCTGCATGTTTACTCTGAAACGATTTTGAGGCTGTTTTTATTTTTTGCCAGTGTAAACTGAACGTGTGTGACTTTGGTGGAAAGCAGATCAGATTAGACGACGCAGTGTAGATAAAGCCGAAGTCATTTAAGGCAAGACAAACTAGTGCCATATGGAGGTTTGGTGAATGTGTTCCTTTCAAAGCCCTTGTTGTGTGTTCAGCTTTCTTTGATGCCTACCACATTGTGCACACACAAACAAGCTTGTGGCCACACGTAATGTTCATATGTTCATAAAGTATAAGCTGTTTCTCTGTCTCCAGTTATCTTTAATGCAGACCACAGTTAAGTTTTTTGTGTTTTGTCAACCACACATTATAGCAAAATGCAGCAATTGTTCGGTCTACACACCTGGGTTTCTGATTGTTTTCAAATGTTATTTTTAATGTGGCTACTATTTTGTTAGATGGCATATGGTAAAGACCAACAAAGATTATCTGTGACATTATAAGTACAGCACAATCTGAACTGATCTGCTTCAAGATCAAAACTTTAGCTACTGGGAGCTGTTTGCCACAAAGTTTATTGTCATTTATTGTCTCAAATTTTCACAAAAAATAAAACAAACAGCAGTAACATTTACTGTATGTACACTGCAATTCACAAAATGAGACGAATCTGCCACCAGAATGGTAAATAATGAGTCTTTAATCATTTGCATGGAGTTAGTGAACCACATTAGCAAGTGAGCTAATTGGAACAGACAAGGCAAGTCAAGCAGCAGTTTGACTGATGAGCTCATGTCAACAGCTGTTGCAGAGCTTCTTGCATGGGCTGATGTGGATACCAGTCCTCAGGGTCCGGTCATCCTGTCATGAGATGCCGTTTAGGGACCTGACCTTGGGTCCACCGGCTGTCATGACCCAGGACCGCTTGTGCTTTTTGATCTCAGGGACTCACCGGTGTTTTTTTTTGGTTTGTTTGTTTGTTTTTTGCCGCCTCAAAGAGGAAAAGCAAGGTGAGGATTAAAAATGAGACAAGCCCAAGCAAGTTGCATCACTTCCAGCTAACATTTGTGGCTGATCCTCATTTCAGAGTGTTGATAGTTAGTAGTTATGGAGTAGACTGTGTGGTGTAAATGTGGGGACTACTTCCATATAAGTAGATATCCATTGAAAAAAGAGAATAAATTCTCTTTAAATAAAAATAATAAATTCTCACCTTTTTGTGACCTTCCTTTTTCTGAAAAAATAAAATACAATATTTTGTGAGATATCGGATTTCAGCTTACAGTTTAAACAAAGCAAAGATAGCCTTTGACTGACAGGCCACTTAAAACTAGAGGTACCCAATTACAGACTGACAGTGACAAATTCATGTAATTTGAAATGACCCATTTCCTGTCTGTATTAATACAATTCACGAACACAAACATGGAAAGAGGTCATATGAATCAACACTTCCTCAAACCATGGCAAAAAGGAAATTATTTCAGCTTTGTAAAACGGCACCAGGAGTTACTCTTCACCTGATTCTCGTGGGTCAAGAAAGATTTGTTTTCAAAGCTCGTGGACTACACTTCCTAGAGTATTGGTGGTCCCGTAAGTAAGTATAATCGCAGATGTGGCTGTACCCCCCTTTTCTCCCTGTTTCTTTTTCTTCTCTCTGGCCCTCCCTTGTTTGAATTCAGACATAATACAAACCAGCTTTGTTTGTTTTTTAGGTTATATATATGAAACATTTTATTCGCACAAATAGTGTGAAACTCTGAATCTGAGAAGAAGAGTTGTTGATTTTCATAAAATCCTCCCCCAGCAGAGCATAAGTGAATGCAGCATATCTGCAGATGGGACTCATCATTTTTACTTGACCCAAAAGACTCAGTTCCAAGTCTTACAATATTGTGATGGATAATATTAAGTAGATAATCTATCTGCCAGGACAAGAAAATGATAAAACAGATGCTATGAAACAATCACGCATACGACTGATGCCCGCACTGTCTCGCTTTTAAAATGTTTGATGGGCACAGTTTTCAACATATTAAAAATGAAGAGTCTTTGTATTTGTGAGGTTTTTCTTTGTATCACATAACATTATATACTATGAATGAAAGCTTTAAAAGTCAGACTCATTTATCAAATGGTTACATTTCAGTCTGGGAAAAGAGGAATGTAGGTTCAGAGACATATACACTGCATTCTTATAGCCTATCCATCCAACCCACAAACTGCTGCTGTGAAACCTTTATATAACATCAACAGAAACTTGCCTGTAAGTTTTGAAAATGTAATTTTTCAGATATGATATCAGATAGACAGTTTCTCATCTTCTTAAAACTTTTACTGTATCTGACATGATAAAGTATGTCATGTATTCTAAGTTAAGTATGTATTTGAATTACTCAAGAATTTTTGCATTTTTGTATTTCATATATTTGATGTTTTAAGACACATGACATGATAAGAAATAGTTTATTTACTTTAAAATGTAACATTATTATGTATAACATATTGTTATAGAGTCTCAGCAAACCTGGTGATATTATTCATTTCCATACAGTATCCATTAAAACAGGTATCTAACCTCCAAATGTGATTTTTATTCATTAATAACTGCTTATACATCAGACGTAAGAATCTGATTTCCAGGAAAGCCCCTCTCCTTTACACACTTAAAATAAACATGCCTTTGGCTAAATGTGTTGAAGTAAAGAGGGTTTAAGTCTGAGTAGCAAAGTCATAAAATGTGTGTATGAACTTCATTAATCAATGCCATAAATTTGACCAAGCTTTGTGTTTTTGTCCCTCTCTCTCCTGGGGGAATGTTAGGCATTCCTGAGGTCTACAAAGCAGAGACCCATGAGTCAGTCAGGTCATGGCCTCTCACTAAATGAGCTGTATCTGCTTCAAATGGACACTGATTGCTAGGAGAAGAAGTTCCCATGCTGACATGTCAGTGAAGGTATCGTAATGGCTCAAGACTGCTGATTCAGTGCCTGATACATAATGTCAGGGTGTATGCATCAGACTGCTTGAAGTATATCTAAAAATCTGTCTGGATATATAAGTAACCAAAGTTTAAATGTAATATAAAAGCAAACACTGCAGGGCTAAATTTGGCAGCATCTGTAGTAGTTTAGTTAGAAAGTGCTTGAATGCCTTAAAGCTCTTATTCTCCCCTAATTTTACTGTCTTAGTTTCTCCCTAGGCGAATTTATAGAGTGTTTAAATATACTTGCAGGACTGCATGAGTTTTCCATGATCAGAAAATCCAGTCTGAATGCTCTGCTTTGTCAATGATTTATTAAAGCACCTTTAAACACTGTAACATGTGCTTGGTTCTTTTCATGCAGCAGAAACATTTGTCAGAGACGTCCGGAATAAAATAATGGTCCAGTTGACGGCTTGAAAACTGCGGCTCCGCTTGTGAAGTTTACGACATCTCGAGGAGAGAGAGTTATTTATTTTACCCGGCGAGAGAAATACAGGAAATGTCTCACTGTTACATTTTTCCTCTTTGCACCAGGTACTGTATGTGTTTGATTATGGTTGAATGGATGAGTGGAGTATTTAAAATGAACAGTAATCACTTCACCACATTTGTATAGACTGGTCTTTCAAGTCATAACACTTTCTTGACATAAATATATGTGTTGGGTGTAGATAAAAACTAAAGAAAAAAAATATATACCTCTAAATATATGTAAGAATAGACCGATCCAACATGGCGGCTCATTTACAGTATTTAACAGTTCAACTGTCAGTAAGGTGCCCTTGTTTTTGTTCATCATTTACATTTATGAAAGTATACAAACATGTGCTTGTCTTAGAAATTATATTATTTTTCACAATAGAATCATTGCCAGGCTATAAAGCAAAGACTGGGTAGTCCAAAGACGTATGGTGCCTCTGGTTTCTGTCCCAAATATAATGAAATTATGACCTAATATATTATGTTATGGAATAGAAATAGAAAAGGAACATTTTGTTGTGGCAGTTATAAATGACTGCACTCAAGGCTGGTTTTAAATATTGGAACTACCAGAGTAATACATGTATTGTCAGACATGATGCTATGCTCTAACCATGGTTTTGAACAATGTTAACTGAGATCATATTCTCTCCAGGATGCCAAAGTTAAATTTTATTAATATATATTTCACTTCACTATTTTGCTCATGATCGGTAGAGTCTGATTACGTAGGCTGTGCATGATTTATGTTAACAGGATGGTCATGTTGTGTCCACACAGTTAGGTGGAAAGTGGGAAAGACCACCCGCGTAGAAACACAACAGCTTGTTTATTGTTTTCAAGTTGAATTGTATCCATAAAGATGTCGACCTGACCAGAATTGATAGACTGACCCCAGACCTGGGTGTCTCTTCATTAAAACAGTCTTCATATAAGGCCTACAGTATGTGTTAGCATTGAATATGCCATATTCCCTCCCTCTGAAATCCAAATTGTGTTTTAATCAAACACTCCCAAATGGATCAAAAACACAGCATCCTGTCGTGTTTTCATCTCCATGTAGTATGTCAGAGATCAGTCTAGTTTGATTACTATAGTCACCTTGTTTAGGGTGCATGAAAGAATGTCTAAACTACTACAGCAGAAAGTATGGTTGATGAACACCAGAGAAGTTAGCTGTCTGTCTATCTGGTACTTATTAGAGGAAACTGTAAGCTTTCCTTCAGTTTCAATGCGGCAGGAGCTTTATAAAGTGTTTATTTCATGTGGTTTCAAATTCTACACTGTCTTTCAATATTAAATTCAATCCAATGCACTCAATTGTTTCAGTCTCAGTTGCATCATGTTGACCATATTCACAGCACTGCTATCATTTTTATGGATGAGGCCACTTGTCTGCTGTGTCACTGAGCCCTTTTAACCTACCTCAGTAACAGATTGGTTTTTATATAGCATGGCTTTGTTCCCAAATCTAAGTCTTTGCTATGATAAAGCCTGAGGTCTTGAGCCCCTGTAAGGCACGCCCAATGCACTGCCTGTCTACATGACACATTTATATTCGACTGCTCCTTTGATGCCAGCTAGCAAGAGACTGCATTGTTATTCTATTATTATCCACTCGAAATGTCTAAAAGTCCAGGTATCAAAGATCCATCTCACCATTGGTCTCTTAACACAAAGCTCTCAGGGCTAAACACAGCAGCTCAATTTTTTTCTAATTGTCATTGTCATTGAATTTAGTATGAGCCTCACACACTGTTTCTTTACACAGTCAGTGTAGCAAGGCTGCAAGGCTGTTTATACTGAGTAACTGGGGATAGACACCTAGTTCAAAGAAGCATGACAATGTGGTGAATGGAAAAGAATAATCCTCTTTAACATCAGTTAACTGCTTATACTGCATCTTCTCATTGTTTTCAGATTTTGCATGAGTTCCCTACGAAGTTACAATAAACTACTGGCAACTGTGGTGACCAGTATTATGCTGTTTCTACAGTGTCACTACTGTAATTTACAGTTTATTACTGTTAAAATTATGACAGTATTCTACAGTAGAACATGAGACCAGCAGTGTAATACTGCATGATAAACTGTATGTCTACAGGGTTGCTATTCTACCCGCATGTATTAAACAACTGAAAAGTTTTCTTTGTATTGTTATATATATAAAACAACTGTAAATTGCAGACATATACCACAAATAGCAATGTGTTATTCATCTAATGGTCCATTATCGAGCTCTATTTTCTCTATTTAAAAAAAGAATACAAACTAAGCACAGAGAGAAATGAAACAAGTTAATAGAGAAATGTTTTAACATAACACATTGCACCATAACACCTAACTAACCTTTATGAAAATCCAACAAGTTCTGAAAGAAAGGCAACATGAGGATTCGCCGTGAGATCCTTCTTTTGGATGAGCTCGCCTGTCTTCTTGGAAATTAGTTTCCTCTAGCTGGCCTTGTTGTCCTTCTCTGTTAATCACAGTGATTCGCATAAAAACAGAATGTAACACTTATATGAGTAAACAAATGTCATTGAAAAATAAAAATAAATAAATAAATAAAAGGTATTATTATTGAAATCACTTATTATGTCCCAGCTTTTAGTGCACCTTAACAACAAACTGCAAATATCCTTGCAGCAACCCACCTGCAGCTTAGAAACATGTTTGGGTTGAGTGACGATATCTTACATATAATCGTGTATGCAATATAAGCAATTATTCTAATCAGTTTCCTTTGTCATGTGCTTAAGATTATTTATTAGGAGAGTCTAATGTTAGCGTTCACTGACTTCAGTGTAGATGTACTCAAGAGAGAGTTGTTCTACAAAAATAATGTTTCAAATAATAAACTACCTGTCTCTTGTGACTGCCAGATGCTTGCTGAGACTATATCAGTTTATTGTTTACAAAAATTACACCTAGTTCAGTAATTAGGTAACCAGATGCGCAAATATAATTTTATTTTCTCGGTAGACCTTTTGGTTTGATCCCAGGAGCGAGGATGAAGAATGATTATATATTGGTTTCATGTGGCTTCTGAAAAAATGAAAATAATGCATTTTACTGTCAGATTTTACAGTAGCTTATTATTCTTGTTCTTGTTCTTGTATTTTTGTATTCTTGTATTCTTGTTTTCCAAAAAGCAGCAGAATGTACAGTATATTCCCGTATTTGTGAAGGACAGTACATAGTACTCTTAATTGTATCTTTACAGCAGTTTATTCCCTTCAGGGAGTGTCACCCTTACATCATTTAATTATAGAGCGAGTCTCTTTGTTTACTCCAATCAAAACACAAATCTTTATTCTTGCTGGCAGACTGTGGCAGCCTGGCATTTATCATACATTTTTACAATATATGGAAACGTAGAAGGTCACCTTTCAAATCCTCTCAAGCCTCTGACATCTCGATATGGAGGTAAAGAAATCACAGAGTAAATGATTTTACCTGCCTGGGGATCTTGGACCAGGCAAAAGGCAGTTTAACTATGATATACTGCTGCTGTCAAATGACAATGTTGGATATTCCAAACCTCAAAAACTGAACAAAAACATTTTCCCCTGGTTGACAACAATGTAATTTCACAATTATAATGATTTCATTTGTTGCCTACTAACACAGAAAATAAAACACTTCTTTTTTACTTCAAGTTTAAAAAAAAGGAAATTGTTCCTTTATAAAGAAAAGATACTCAGTTATAGTAGTTGTGATGCTGTTTTAATGATTTGCTTAAAATTCATCTCTAAACTATTATATGCCCTTTGTCTACTGTCATGTTTCATTTAGTTCAGTGCTCAGAGGCCTGTACAGATTTCCCAGCCTGCTTCATGGTGTTGCTCTTTATAGAGGAAGCACTGCCTGAAGTTTGTCATGTGTTAATATTTATCCAAGAATGCATCACCTCAAGGCTCCAAAATAATGGGGATTGTTGAAGAAAACTTAAATGTCATTACTATAAAAACTGTCTAAGACACTGCCCCTCTGAACCACAGGTTGAAGGACCACATATGACCACACTGCAAGTGAGTAAGTGCTCAAAACACAAAGGTTTCATTGTTAGTGGTGTCAGGGGAGAAATGGTGGCGTCTGATTTCAGGAGATTTAAGAATATGATTTCAGGCAGACATAAGGTTTACATTCAGTGTAAAGTAGGACTCCACTCCACTGAGGAGAGTATGAGCTTATATGCATAGAGCAACACTGCCACCTGTTGTTTTTTAAAATAGTACCACCACAAGTCCCAACGCTGGGTTCCATCCATCCATTACCTGTAACCGCTTATCCTCATCAGGGTTACGGTGGGGCTGGAGCTTATCCCAGCTGACTTAGGGCAAGAGGCAGAGTACGCCATGGACATGGAAGTCACCAGCTCATCACAAGTACATAGAGACAAACAACTCACACCTACGGGCAATTTAGAGTCACCAATTAACCTGCTAAGTGCATGTCTTTGGACTGTGGGAGAAAGCCGGAGTACCCGGAGAGAACCCACACAGACATGGGGAGAACATGCAAACTCCACACAGAAAAGGCCCCAACTCAAAGGGGATGATAAAGCTGGTGTTGAACTATAGCATTAAAGTATGCCATCATACCAAATCTAAACTATCAATCAAATGCCTCTGACTTAATTTTTAAACAGTATTGGGAGTTCAGTGCAGTCTAATCTATTTAAAGGGGGTATCTACCATGTTGATTACCCATTATCTGAAAGTCCAAACTCTTAATCAACTAATTTACAACACTGTCAACTCAATTACTTATATTTTATGTGATCATATCATGTGAGTCACTTTAAGTCGTGACAGATGGAATAAAATGTACCATTATCTCATAAGGACTTGTAACATTTGTCATGTGCTTTTTGTTTTTTAGTCCTCTTTTATTATTATTTTATCCTGATAAGATGATGATGTAACTTTGATTGGAAAAGATGAGGATTGATTCACACACCCTGCACGTTTGTGTCTTCATGTTATTAACTCACACTCCTGATCGATAGGTGGCGACATATTTACTTTTTACCCACTATCTTCCTTCAATATGGCGGCTCACAGGATAGCATGTTTGGGGTTGAATGCCCTTTATTCCACCGTCTACGCTCCTCAGCAGGTAAACTACTTATGATAACGTGTGTGATTGAAGTGTTTGGATTAGTTTTGCATCGCACATAAATGACCGGAAGCTTGAGAAAGCAACGTTTTCGGTATTAGCTAGCTGTCTTACTAGCTCTCTGACGTTAGCTTCGCAGCTAATGCTAGTTAGCCTTTAAATGTTAATGTTAAATAACTGCCTGTTTATTTGGGTTAATAGGAAGAGAATGGTCAGACTGTAAAGTTTAAACCTTTCATACGAGATTTGCCTGTTGCAACTTACATTATTAAGATTTTAAGTAATGTCTGAGGCTAACGGTACACCACTGAGCCTCTCACATCAGTCTCAGTGATGTCAGGCTGTCTTCAGGGCAGGTTATCAAGTCATTAAGAAACACCTTTTATTGCCTTAATCCAACAAACAAGTCTCAGACATTCATGTATTGAAATGTTAGTCCTTGGGAATGTATACAGTATGACCCTGAAGGGTAAACATGTCAGTAGGAACACATATATTGTCTGTCTACAAATGTTATTGTTGTTTATATATACATATGTAGATATAAATACTTATTCATATACTTTTAATCTGTACATAGCTTTTTATGTTTATGTTTACCTGTGGACTCCTTGTTTTTTAACTGTAGCTGTCTATATCTGTATGTACATTGAGAGCAAGGTGTACCAGAGTCAGGTGCGCACACACCTGGCCAACAAAAGTGATTCTGATATGGCTGTGACGAGTGTTTTCAGTATATCTGCAAAAATGCTTAAAGAACAGCCTGCGACATTAAGCTCGTGTCTTGCAAGAAATTCAGTCGGAGCCATTCATTTTCAATAACAACTGTTGTAACAACTCTGTGCAGGCCCTGAGGACCTGCTGGGGGGCGGTGGAGCAGGTGAGAGGTTACTACGTTGACTGGAGGATGCTGAGGGACCTCAAGAGAAGACAGATGGCCTTTGACTATGCTGATGAGAGGCTACGGATCAATGCATTGAGGAAGAACACCATCCTGCCCAAAGAGCTTCAGGTACAATGCACTATTTCTACTTTTACAGAGTGTGTCGCAGAACTGAGCAACAATTTATTTCAAACACAAATAAATACTGAATACTTCATTTTTTTTGCAGGAGGTGGCAGATAAAGAAATTGCAGAATTACCCAGGGACAGCTGCCCTGTGAGAATACGCAACAGGTGTATAATGACTTCCAGACCTCGGGGAGTGAAGCGGAGGTGGCGACTAAGCCGGATTGTCTTCCGTCACTTGGCTGACCACAACCAGATGTCTGGGATTCAGAGGGCAAGGTGGTGACCGGGAATCCTTTGGATTGTATCATGAAAAATCGGAAGAGCAGGACATCTCATTTCAGTACAGACTTGTTTTGGCCTTTTACCATCTGGAGTCTTTAGTCCCACCACTACCCACAAAAGTCGTTGTTAATATTTAAAGTGGATCCACTGAGAGCATATTTACGGTATTTTGTTTGCTGAGGAGGACATGAATATATATCCTTTCTGTAGATGATGTTTGTCCTGGTCAGTTTGTCTTTTCTTTCATGAAAAACAACAAAATGCATAATATTTAAAAATGGAAATATGAATCCTCAGTGGAGAAAATATTCATGTAACATACCGTACTCAGAAATGGATGAATAAATATTGTTGTACATTACAAACCTTTTTTCATTTCAAGTTTCTTACTTTATTGTAGAATGTAAACGTTTATGCACAGAGAAGCAATGTTTTATAGTGTTATTGGTATAAATATGGTTAAAGGGGAGGAAGGAATCGCCTCTATGAAAGCTCTGATATTGTATAAACATGAAAGTTTCATATTCCATTAGAATAACTTTCCTTTCAAATGCATTTTGTGGTTGAATGCATGACAAACATTAAGAAAAAAAATATAAGGAAGATAAAAAAAAATAATCAAGTACTAAAAAATATAAATCATATGTACAATATGTTTTTTATGATAAAAAGCTGTGCAGGAATGTGCAAAGAATTTGCAAGGTAATGTGCAAAGGTTCACATTATGCAGAATATTTCAAATGCGCAAGATATTTAACAAAACATAGTAGTCCAAAAGGTGTGTGTTAATATGACGCATAGAGTCAGTCAACCCAATGTTAATGTAACATGGAGGTGAGAGTTGCTGTCTGAGGGGGCTCTTACTGATGAAGCCAGTGGCAGTCTGGGACAAAAAATATTGAGGCTGAAATGAGGTTTTGGCCTTGATGGGCCACAGCCTCCTGCCAGAGGGGAGTGTATCAAAACGTTTGTGTTCAGGGTGAGAGAGTGGTCAGCCACAGTCTTTCCTGCATGCCTCAAGGTCCTGGAGGAGTACAGGTCTTGAAGAGAAGGAAGATTGCAGCCAGCCCCTTCTGAACAGACCGAATGACGTGCTGCAGTCTGCCCTTGTCCTTGGCAGTGGCAGCAGTGTAACAGATGGTGATGGAGGAGGTGAGGACGGACTCAATGATGGTGGCGTAGAAGTGCACCATCACTGTCTTTGGCAGGTTGAACTTCTATAGCATATAGAATATACACCTTTGTTGCTGTGGGTGTATATATTTTAACAATAAATACAATTCAGTGAAAAGTATTTGATCATACGCTACATACATAGTGTAAATGGTATATAAAATTAGCTATAAAAGTAAAAGGTAGATTGGTGGTGGCAGCAAAACCATGTAATAAACTACTCAAAAGAACATGAGACAGTCGTTTAAGTGGTTATATTTTATGGCTGTCCTTACTTCGATCCAGCAGGTGGCGGTAATGAACATTTAGGTTGGTTTGCCAAACGCCATTAATCCCAAAGAAGTAGAAACAACATTACTGCACACAGATCCTTGAAGACTCACAGCAGGACGAGGACGTTTCTGAACCTTCAAAACATAAAATGGATCTAACCGAACAGGTAAATGTTTATATACAGTCAAGTGTAAACTAGAGTTTATGTTATTAGCTGACTGAGGTGGCTGAATTTAACTGCATGATGCCACTGAAGGCAAAGCTACGTTAGCCAACATTAGTTAACTTGGCTACCGAGTTAGCAAGCCAACGCGCACCGGCAAAGTGGTTGTATGCTGTTTTTTTAGCTGTAGTTTTACGAAATAACTTCATTTTTTGACCAAATATAAAACGTTTATCTTCCAAAGATTTACAACAAGCCTTTTAGTTTTGTCTGGCGGCATGTGTCAGTCACGTTAGCTCACGTTAGCTCACGTTAGCTATCTGGCTAACTAGCAGCTAGCAGTAAGTTAGCTACGACTGGAACAACGTGTGATGTTAACGTATGTTAGCTCATGTCGAAGCTCGTTATCTGTCACTGTGGCGTCGAGTTGTAAGTGGAGAGCTGTAAACCGATGTTTGGTTTGACCGTGAGAGCGAAGTATTTGTCAGGCTGGGGAACAATCAGTCTCACCCATCTGGATTTGACATGTTACCCTCGCTTCCCTGTAGTGATGGGGTAATAGACCCTTTTCGAAGAGTGTCAGCTTCAAAGAAGTGGACTGCAAAACTATAAGTACCACTATGAATTTCTAATATTTAGCGTACCCTGATGGGGGCTATTTTATATGGGTGAATTGTGCCAGATAGATAGATAGATAGATAGATAGATACTTTATTGATTCCGAAGGAAATTCAGGCATCCAGTAGCAGCATGCAAACATACATTAGAATGAACCTATAACACAGTATCCATACGTTAAAATTAAGCTGAGATAGATCTTGTGGACAGGATGAAAGGTGCAGTTACAGGATGTTTTCTATCAGAAAAATGCAAAATATCTAAATTGTTATTTTAGTCTCATCAAAAATGATCTTCCATCTACTTCCATCAACTTTTGTGAAGCAAACAATTAAATATTTGATTAATCTATTAATCAAAATTGGTTTAATATGGAGAAGTAATTTCAGTTCTGAAATATAGACTAAGATATGAAATGAGGCGTTTTGATGTTGACACATTACTTAAATAAGATGCACGGTCTATAAACACATGTCTTATTCAGGGATGTGCATTTCTCAGTGGTCTGTTGTCTTCCTCCATTACAGATCAACCAGCTGGAGGCAGATTTGCAGGAGCTGGGGTCACTCTTGGAGAAGTCAGAGAGGAAAAGAGTGCAGGAGCTGCTAAAGCAGGAGCAGAAGAAGGTGGAGAAGGAGCTTGCAGTCAAACGACAACAGAAGGAGCAACAAGCCAGGAGAGAGGCAGACCCGTCTGCTGCCTCTAAAGCAACATACACGGTCAAGATCACCAACTATGGTAAGGCCACCGCTGATTTATGAAAAAGTGCAACAGTTAATATGTGTGCAAGAGCTGAAACATAATCGTTCACACTTTTGATTTTCTATGCAGCGTGGGACCAGTCGGAGAAATTTGTCAAAATTTACCTTACACTGAAGGATGTGCACAAAATTCCATCAGAAAACGTGGAGGTCAACTTTACAGAAGGGTAAGGTGATAATCAACACGTGCAGTATATACTGTGTTTATTATTCATCAAGTGAAGAACCTTACAGCTCATTCTCTCTTTTGCAGGTCATTTTCTGTGCTTATAAAGGATCTGGGTGGGAAAAACCATCAGATGACAGTCCTCAACCTGTTATACCCAATTGATGAAAAGGACAGCTATAAAAAGGTGAATAAATCCTCTTCGTATGTTAAAGGAATACACTATACAATGTTTTTTGATAGAAAGAGGAAAGAAATTATTTGCCAATATTACACAGATGAACTGAGGCAGCAAGTTGAACTTATCAGCCTAAATTGCAAGCAGGAAATGGAGCTTATAGATGAAAATATTTAAGCCATAACGTGGCATCTTACACGATTTCTGAAGCTCCATTGTTTTGTTTCATCTCTTAATATGTTGGAACCATTTTGTTTTTAAAGATTGTTAGTGTAATATCACACACTAGAACCTGTTCTGGTTGGACTGGCACTGGGTGCAGTTTGGGACCATGACAGGGCAGAAAGTATGCTCCAGAATAAACCACCCTTCATTTACGACATTGATTTATCAACTGCTTATGGCTGAGGTTCTGTTCAACAATTGCTGAATGTTTCTCACAGAGCCAGCAGCAACAAACAAACGTGGGCATCCAGTAGTCTTGCCAACTGCTGAATCCAGGCTCAGTGTTGACTTGCATTTTACCCTTCTGTTCAATCTGCCAACTTTTGTGGGAAAATAGAGCGTCAGAGTCTTGTAACCATCTTTCCTTCCTGCACCAGATAAAAACAGACATGGTCCTGGTCATGTGCAAGAAGCAGACGACAAAGAAGTGGGAGTGCCTAACAAAGGCTGAAAAGCAGTCTAAAGATAAAGAGTAAGTCCAAAGAAGTTTTAGTTAATTTTCACAAAGCAAAGATGTTGAGTGCACGCTTCCATGTTGTCAGTAGTTAATGACACACTGGTGTTAGCACCACTAATTTTCTAACTAGTCTCACACATCACTCCAATGTGCAATGTGTCTCAGACTGCTGTTTGAAGTGCAGTACCATGTCTGTGAACCAGGTGTCGCTGTACATAATGCAGTACAGTTCATGCATACAGAATGAGGATTTTAAAAAATCCCACTATTCTTTAAACAAACTGTTAATCCTACTGTCGGTCAACAGGAAACCCAATGTAGATGAAAGCGCAGACCCCAGCGACGGCCTGATGAGCATGCTGAAAAAGATTTACTCAGAGGGAGATGACGAGATGAAGAGAACCATCAACAAAGCCTGGTCAGAGTCTCAAGAGAAGAAAATACGAGGAGAAGGCGGCATGATGGACTTCTGAACTGCACGCACTGCTTTTCCACTGCAGGACCAAGCGAGAGGCACGTAGCTGACATGACTTGAATATTAAATGTTCTGAGTTGAGAGTACAGTCCAATATATAAATCATTTCCACAAAATCTAGAAATTTAGTTCACAGCTCATAAATAAGATTAAGATGTCTCGGACGGCCTCGTTCTGGCCCTGGTTTGTCCGAAGACATAATGCTGTTGAGAATGTTTCTGCATTCTCAAGAAAATGCCTGCTCAAACACAAGTGCACTGTCCAGCAGATGGCAACCTTAATACAGCAAGAAATCATATGTTTCATCACTTTAACTTTGTTTTTTACGGGTTATCACACCCCAATGCAGTTTGTTTTTCCTGAGATAAATGTCTGTCAGTAGTTCATAGTTTAAATTGGACCAGAGTTATTGAAACGTGTTCTTTAAAGTCACATCTTAATGTTGTTCCTGTGCAGCTAAAGATTTAAGATGTTTTCAAATGTACATTTGCCAAAGTCATGCTCATATTCCTTCAGTGGAGATAACCAGAGGGCTCTTCTGACTTCTTTTAACATTCTCAGATCTTTTATTTTTTGTCATTTCATAAATGGATAAAGCTGCAAAGACTACTAAGTACTCTTTGCAGCTTCACTAAGTGGAGTACTACTTATGCATCTGTCCCAGTGGAATAATTTACTGCATGGGTCTGTATTTTCCTCGACCCTGTTGCATAATGTAATGCTCTAAAATGTTCTTTATGATTCCTTAATGTGACCATTACCCACTATACTTTCTAATTACAGTTGCACTATTCAAATGTGATTTTCCCTCCCAACATTTGTGAATATGTAAACATTTTATTTTAATAATTATTTCTCTTTGGCTTTTGTCATCATCTTACATGCTGTACTCAGATTGTTCATGAAGTTCTTACAAATACAGATCTTCAGCTGACTCTTTGTCGTCTGGTTTTCTCTTTTTTTTTTTTATGTTGTTGATCAGAATAGATTTGATTCAGTGTTTTAAGCCATCATTTTTTAGACTTGGCTCATCGCACTACACATGCTGTCATCGTGTCTTGAAAAGTTTACATTAAACTTAATCTTAACCCAGAATCCATCCACAATCCACAGTAATATGAACAATGGTCCAGATACTATTTGATAAAAATGGATCGTCACCTTCAGTTTATTGTTTGTGATGCAGCACAGCTTTTAATGGTTCATGTCCTGAACACATGAGCTTTTGAACTGCACGTTTTGACCACCAGGTGGCAGCTGCGATCGGCACTTCTCAAGTGTTTCTCTGACACACTGGAGAAATCTAACCCAAGATTTTATTGTTGAAATTTGGGCTTTTATTTTGAAGGGTTTCTGATGATTTTGGCAGTATAACAAACCATTACCTTCGCCCGCGGTTTTACTAAATTAATTTTAAGACTCATTGAAGTATTTTATGATCTGTAAGTTCATCTCTTGAGTCATACAATAATTTTGGACAAATAGGGGTCATTTTGTATGACCCGTTGTAATATTTCCATAGTAACATGACTGCTCAGGATATGTTGTGCATTTAGATCTGTTCAATTAATATGTTAATCCAGTTGCAACACGTGCAACAAGAGATCCATGAGTGGATGTTGTAGACTGTAAATCCTCACAGGTCCTGGGGTGAGTTGTGTTGTGTTATGATCCACTGCAAAATGCCTTGCGCAATTCATTTTATGGAGCAGATGACTCATTAAGATATTATTTCTTTCTTATTTATCTTCTCATTGCTCGGCTTGGACATGCTGAGGGGGCTGCAGGCTGTAGAGAGTCCCACTGATTCAAAGTGACCAAAGACATCAGGACACATTGTCAGACAGACCCACAGAGTTCAACTCAGCCAGCAACTGCAATAACTGTCATGTACAGTGACACATAGGGTGTGGTTTAGTGATAAATCTGAGTAATGAAATATATCCAGTAACTAAAATTTGAACTATTTCTTTTTAGAGTTAAAAGTACTGAACTCTCTCGGCTATGATTCTCCATTTACAGCTGTTACTCTGTTAACAGGTGTCTCATATGATGTTTGATATACAGTATGTTGGTGTTTCCTGTCTGCTCGCAGACTTAATTTTCTGAACGCTTATCTCTGAACAATCTCTTTTAAACAATCAAAGTTAAAAACCAAAACGTTTTTAAAGTTTTAAAACAGCTAGGATTTACTCAGAAATAAACACCCTCAGGGGTGTCATCATCACACCAGTGTCAGGGAGCTATTTAATAACCAGAAGATTAAACATGACAAACACTGGAAACTCCCCCTTTCTGACTGTATTTCTGTCTGCTGGGTAACATCGTGTCATTGGCCTCATATCACCAGACGCACACGAGTTTCATCGATTCTTTTTTCATGAGCAGTTTCATTCATGTTTTTTTTTTCTGTCATTTCACATCACTTTTTCTGTCTGGACTTTCTCCACCGGTGCGCTCCACCTCCCACCGCCCCCTTCTCCGTGACGTCGCAGCTCGCTTATAAAGCCTCGGAGCTCCGTGCCCAGACACGCCAGATGGATACAGTTGGGCTCATCAGTACGCACCAGACCAACTACTGAAAATATAAAGGAAAAGGATATATCTATATATATTTATACACGAACTGATCGTTTACAGCGACGTGTTCTATGGATACTGGTTGTTTCACCTCGGCGCAGCGTATTTCGTGCCACACCATGAATGCGGATTTATTTAAGCCTGTTCCGGAGCGTGGACCCCAACAGTCCTCTGCCCCGGTGAAAACCAACAGGAATAAACCCGAACAAACCAAACCAGAACTGGCCCAAGTGGTGACAGACTCCAAGACTGGAAGATCCTACAGTAAAGGAAAGCTTTTGGGCAAGGTACGGAGCTTACATTTTTTCATGTGCTTGTCTCGTCTCACCACAGGGATCTTTGTGAAACGTTTTTGACTGAGGCGCAAAGCTGGATCTAGAAATGATATTCAAGAGTCGCTGTTTGTGGTTTGATACGGAAGCTGTCGACGATTTAAAATTAATTATTAGCTGTTTTCCAGGTGTGATTAGTAATGCGGGAATAAGGGGGTGACCTCGTGGTGGCCAATCTCTCCCTGCTGTGCGCGTCATTGCTGAATGAATCAGACGCAAGGTGTGCCCAGCTCCTGTGCGCACACATGATTGGCAACACCTTTAAAAAAAAAATCATCACTTGATTAGAATCATCGCATTTTAATGTCACTTCAAAAATCCATCTGCCTGACTCTGCCATGTCTCCCCAATCAACATGTCGCCGCTGTAATGCTTTTTGACACAGTATGTGCGATGTATGAATGGAGTGACTGTATCAACATGTTGCTCGTCATCGATACGCTGCATCGGGCAGCCAGCCAGGTCCTTCTCTCTCTTTTTTTTCCTCCTCTGCTGCCTGCCGCAGAGCTGGAAACGTCTCCCGTCAATTTCACGGTTAATGAATGCAGCAGCTCGGTCTGCTTCATCCCTCATGTCCTCAACCCTGTGTAGTCTTGATTGCATCAAGATATATGCATGAATAAGCAGCAGTAAACATGATATCAGGGGTCGAGTGTTGAGTTTAGAAGCATATGGGTGCATCCAAGGCGACAAAAGATGCTTGTTAATTGATTATCTACTCAGATGCATCCCTTTATAACCCTTATGCTTAATCCAGGATTGGTTATTTTCTCTTTCCCTCTCGTTGACCTCTTTTGCCTCCACACCAGCCTTTTAGAATTAGCCACATCATTGTCATTGCTGTGCAGCTATTGATTCTCGGATCAAAGACTTGCCATTGAGGCAGATTATTTATGGCCATTGCAGGTTTTCAACCTGCTGCTTTTTGTTAACTGATCATCCTGTTTGTCTCCCCAAAGGGTGGCTTTGCTCGATGCTACGAGATGACAGACCTCACCAACAACAAAATGTATGCAGTGAAGGTGATTCCACAGAGCAGGGTGTCCAAACCACACCAGAGGGACAAGGTACACACGACTGAGCTTGTTTTGTCTCAGTATGTCTTGCAGAGATGCTCACGCCTAACCTGAATTTAATATCCTTGTTGCCTTTTTAGGGTTGAAATTGATAGATTGCCGTATTGTTTTAACAGATAACGAATGAGATTGAGCTCCACAAAACCCTGTCGCACAAGCATGTGGTGAAATTCTCTCATCATTTTGAAGACCAAGAAAACATCTACATATTCCTCGAGCTCTGCAGTCGGAAGGTGAGACTTGAATCTCTAGACCAGTCTGCACAGCTGGCATGTGTTTTGCTTGCACGTATGAAGCCCATCTTTTATTGCTCCACAGTGGCACAATGGAAATTATACACACTATGTCCCAGACACCCACCTAAATTATAGAAGAATCCATTTTATATGCCACATTGAGTGTGTGTGTGTGTGTGTGTGTGTGTGTGCAGCAGTGTTGTACAGTCCCACTGACTGATGCAGGGTTGACAGTTCACTCATTGCTTTGTCTCTGCAGTCCCTGGCACACATTTGGAAGGCGAGACACACGCTCACAGAGCCAGAAGTGCGATATTACCTCAGACAGATCATATCCGGCCTCAAGTACCTCCACAGCAGAGGGATCCTGCACAGAGATCTCAAACTAGGTATGTGAGAATATGACCGAAACGTGGCGTTCACATGCACACACAGGCATCCCAGGAATCTGCTGTGACTTTGGACAGGCTTGTGTTATCTGTGGAATGCTGACTGGACAAATGTTTTTGTCTCTTTCAGGCAACTTCTTTGTCAATGAGAACATGGAGCTGCGGCTGGGAGACTTCGGCCTTGCTGCCAAGCTGGAGACAGTCGAACAGAGGAAAAAGTTAGAATTTTTAAACTACTTTTAATATGTATTTTGTGTGCATTCTTCTAATGGAGGTGGCCTCAAGCACTCAGATTGAAGAGAAACAAATATTTGAACATTATAATATTTTTAAGTGTTTTGGGAACAATTATATAATATTTTAATGTTAAAACATTGCTACTGGGCATGGTTACTATACATAAACATAACACCCAGGTACCTGAACATGGCAGTCTTAGCCATATTCAAGCCTTGCGTAATGTACATGAACATAAAACCATTACGTCAGTTACTAAGCACATACTTCCTCCCACTACTTTCCCTCAGTAAGTACCTAACTAAACCGGTTTCCAAGTGACGGTTGAATGTAGCGCTCAGAGCACAGTTTCAGTATCCGTTTGACACCATCCTGTGGAATACCAGAAGAATGAGTGTGGCAAAAAAAAAAATGCTTCAACCACTACTTCCTGATCTGCTAGATGCATCTAGAGAACAAAAAACAACTGCATAGTTTGAGGTATTAAGTCTATCCTGTTCTTGTTTTGCTCAGAACAATCTGTGGGACTCCCAACTACTTGGCCCCCGAGGTGCTCAACAGACAGGGCCACGGCACAGAGTCTGACGTCTGGTCCCTCGGATGTGTCATGTGAGTGTTTATTTTTTACTGCCAGGAATTTCTTGCTTTGTCCAGTTATGCGTAAAATAACGTGTGGAATCTGGACATACAGGTTTTGTCTTGGCTTCATCCTATCTCAACCGTTTTACCCAACCACTAAGGTTGTTTTTAGTCAATCATTATGTTCTATCTTGAGCTGACTAATGGTTGTGTTCTTTGGTTTATCCCATTCAGGTACACACTGATGTGCGGCAACCCTCCTTTTGAGACTCTTGACCTGAAGGAGACCTACAAGTGTATAAAAGAAGTTCGGTACAACTTGCCATCTACGCTTTCCCCTCCTGCACAGAAACTCATCACAGGCATCCTGCAGAAAAACCCCAGCGACAGATTCTCACTGGATCAAATCCTCAACCACGAATTCTTCACCAAAGTAAGCAGAAGTCATGCTCATTGTTTAAAGAAACGATGGTGGGATTTGATGCTTATCAGATGCTTTATGGACTTTTATGGGGGGAGTACAAGAACAGAATATTGTGCATCAGCGCTTGACGCATTATCTTTTTCACTCAGAATGAGCTGCATACCATTCTTTGTCCTTCTTGCATCTTCCTCATCCTCTTGTCTTTTTTCTTCTAGGGTTTCACCCCTGATAAGCTTCCCCCAAGCAGCTGTGTGATGGTGCCAGAGCTCCACCCCCCCAGCCCTGCCAAGAAATTCTTCACTAAAATGGCCAAGAGCCTCTTCGGTAAAAAGAAACCAAAAGGTAAGCAGCAGCAGCATAGCAGTGAAGTGACTGACACAGTAGAAGTCTAGGTCATTTGTTCAATAATCATGTGTTAGTTTCATATTTGTCCCTTTCTCGAATGTAATTATGCAGCACCTGTCATCTTGTTAATCTGGTTTTGTCTCATGAGAACTGATGCTGAAAGTTGTTTAAACAGAAGAACAGGACTGTATTCAGTTGTAGTTTTCCTTCAAACATTTCCAAGATCTTCTGTATGTACATAAACACTCCTGTGTTTAAACATATTTGTTGTGACTACAATGCAAAAATCTTTGTTTTTGCAGTGGAGAAGATTCCATGTGAGGAAAAAGATGACAAAGACATTTCCAAGCTGGTGTCGGGGATCGTTAAATGTTCAATCAACCGGCAGATCAGCTACAAGACAGTGGGACCCAATGAGGTACATTTCCTACATTTTTTCATGTATTCTAAATCTGCAAGAAAAAAAAATGTTGGCTTTGTTCATTTAAAACACAAATGGGTTATCCAGGTTATAGGTTATCCTATATATTTTCATGGCATCTTTTATCAATGATAACTGCTTTGCATTAATGTTTTTGTGCTCAACACCTTCTGAAGCATGTTCATTTAAACAGGACAATTATTTGGTAAATGGTGCAACAGTGGAAATTGGGTTAATACATTTATCTTTTTTTGTGTTAAATGCTGTTGAAAATGGCAGTTATGGTGACAGGCATATTATTTGAACAGCAGCTTAGCTTATTTATCTTTTTTTCACTTGACATTGTGGTGTTCTGTATTGTCCCGGATGTCCTTCAGCTTGTCAACAGTGAAGTGAAATTCAGAGGAAAAATGTTGTGCAGTTTGTGTGTAGCTGTTTTAATACCAAGTGAAAGCAAAGTGCATTCGACTTAAGCAGAGGAACTCTACTACGGACTTGAAGTATCCATTTAAAAAGGAACGATTCATAAGAGGTGCTACAAGTAAATGCCACAACAGCAGGAAGCTCAATTGGCCAATCCCTAATCGCACTGGTCTAGTTTCTATTTATAAAGCTCAATAGAAACTACATTGTTTGTTCTTTGGTGTGAATATTTCTTTGTCAGCTTCATAATAAGCCTGTGCTGAGAAACCAGGTCGTAGTCAAGAACCATAAACTGTTTTTTTCCCCCTTCTTCCTGACGACATAAAGTAGTCATCAGAAGTACCATGCTTGCTTTTTTCTACATATGTTTGTAGAAAAACATGACGAAACAGATTACCACCGGATTTTCAGAAACAGCTTTGTGGTCACATGACATTAGAAACTACATTTCAAATTTGCAGCATGCTTGCAAGGAAACTGTGGTACTAAAAGTAGTCTTACCCCAGTGCAGTGAGATGCACAAGATTAAACCATTTGGAAACCAATGAAGCGGCAACAGTTAAAGCTGAAGCAGAGTATAAAGAAGGAGGAAAAAAAAAAGTGCCCACAATCTCTAAGCGAGTGTGCAAACATTAATAGAACACGCTCACAGACTGCCTCGCAGTACTCTTTTTATAATTCTCTGGCTTCTTTTTGGCGTGTCATTTTTTCCGTCTTGTTCACTTGAGATCACTTTCGTTGGGTTAAATCTTATCTCTTGTTGCTGCTCAGGTGCCGTCTCCCACTGGTCAGCTGGTGAACTCCGTGCCTCTGGAACAGACTCCTGCTGAGGAGGAATCCAGGAAGTCCATCTCTCGGTCCTTCAAGGGCACCATGGCCAGCAGCACAGAACGTAGGGTCCCCAAAATGTTTTCTCTAAATAGATGTATTTCATTTTAATTCCTTTTTGTCTTTTGTGATCAGCGTTTTTAACTTGATTTTTGTTTTGTCTCCAGCATGTGAAGACGTCCTGACCCCCGCAGCTGTTGCTGAATCGGCCATGAAGGTCCTCAACAGCTGCCTAGCAACCATGCCTGCAGGTATGAGCTCAAACTGTAAACACTGCAAGAGCACTTTTGGTCTATAGTATAAGAATGGTTTGCAAGTCGCATCGACGTGTCTAACCTCAAGACAAAATGAAAATGCTGAATCGCATCTTTTTAAATCTTTCAGTCTCATACTGGGCTATACAGTACCAAAGATTCAGAATAATTCAAATTTAATCAACCAGATCTTTTCCTTGCCTCAGCCGTCTCTTTACATCCTCAGTATCTGCTGACTCATGTAACCCAAAGCACCTTTTTAAGTCTGTACTGTGTTTTTAAGCATTATGAGCTGACTTACAGAATTTGTCTGTCTGCTATTTACTCAGGATTTATATTGTATCCTTTGAAATTGTTCCATAATCCCTAACTTAATTTTGTTATCCTTATCTCTCCAGCCACCAGAAACCCGCCCTGTTTGTCCAGGCCGCAGTCCTTCCTGTGGGTGACTAAATGGGTCGACTACTCAAACAAATATGGTTTTGGCTACCAGCTCTCAAACCAAAGCATTGGTGTGCTCTTCAATGAGGGAACACATCTGAGTCTTTGTAACCAACGCAAGTAAGTACTCATTATTTACATAAGGTGTCATGTAAACATTCACATTGTACCTTGATTACTTTGGCTAGACCTCCACCAAGTAACTGAATTGGTCCAATATGTGTCCCAGCTATACTCACCGGCTTTTACAGGGCCAAGCTAGCCACCCCTGTCATTTTTTTTTTTTTTTTTTTTTTTAATCATTAATTAAATTGGAGACAATTTGACATTGAAATCAAACAATGTAACATTTTAAATTGTGTTTTTGTTTTATTAATAAAAAAATGTATTCTCCTCCAAACAGGACAGTCTACTACTGCTTGACCAACAACAAACACTTCACTTTCCCTGCAAACTCTCTACCTGAGCAGCTTCGCAGCCAGAAACAAATTGTAGATCTCATGGCCAACTACATGGAGCAGAACCTGATGGAGGTATGAGCAAAGCAGTTTCTTATTATTTTTTTTAGCTAGATGATTGCAGACCCTGCATTATTCTAGTTTAATTTTGATTGATCACATGCAGTTGAATTGATGTACTGAATTGTTCCTTATTAAAGCTATATATACATCAGGCTCAATGTTTTCTAAGAGCAATTAGACAATTTTAACATGATATCCTATAATCTAAACAAAATTTGTCCTTCTCCTCAGGGTGGGGATCTACAATGTGAGGAGCAAGTCTCAGGTCCTCCTCCTCTTCTGCTCCAGTGGGTGAAGACTGACCATGCTCTTGTCATGCTCTTCAACAATGGCACTCTACAGGTTCGAAAAAGCTCATAAATTCTCCATTTTTGTAATTCAGTTATTGTTTCCATTTGAAACATGTGGTAAAACACTGAATAAAGCAACAAAATGTCATGTTTGCCCTCCTTTTCTTAAATTCATGTTCTGTTTGTTTTTATTTTTCCAGGTTAACTTCTACACAGACCACACCAAAATCATCCTGTGCAAGTCATCTGATGACTCCTACCTGCTCACCTACATCAGCCGGGAACGTGTCTCATACACTTACCTCCTCAGCATGTTGATTGAGATGGGCTGCACCTCTGAGCTAAGACACCGACTGCGATATGTGGTCCAGCTGCTCCAACACCATGCTGATGCCTGAGAGCACAGCTCAGTGCCTCCCAGGCTGCCTGATTGGCAGATGCCTTAGAGGCAACCTGACTGGTTAACACCTGTTTTCTTTTAGGCAGCCTGACTGGTTGATATAATTTCTCAAGGCAGTGCCAGGAGGAGCCGAGGCCTGTTCAGTTGCCAGATGGAAGGCTGCTCAGAGGAGTTGAGCAAATATTCTTGTCTGGACTGGTGCTTAGGCAGCTGATTATCAAATTGATTGACCTTGATAAACATCAAGCAGTCAGGAAGTTGCTCAATGCAGCATCTGCCTCAAGGGTTTGTGCCTGTCCAGCTTATGCCTCAAAGGTATCCACCTGGAAGGTATTGATACCTTAAATAAGAGACTCCTACCTGGCCTGAAATGATGGATCCTTCACGGGCAAATGTCTAAATGAACACCCAAACTCCCAAATACCTTCCCTCACTCACTTAAAACCACTGCTTCTTGGCTGGCTCTTTCAAAGCCACCAACCAACCCTGCAGCTTTCAGCTTCCCCTGATAGCCGATAACCCAGGCATGGTTTCTCAAAGGTATCTAAACACTACAATTGTCCTATTTGCTTGCAACGGAACAACTATAATCTTGCAGTTGGAATGCTTTTAGGCTCAGTTTTCTAAAAGTATTATAGCAGCAAGATCATTTTTAGCGTTGTCTTGCACTGGAACTGTGATCTTATAGCAGATATGCTTTGGGGAGAGCTGTGGTTTGATTAGAGAGCAAGAGAGAGACCCTCCTACCCTCGGTTGGTTTCTGGCCTCTTTGGACTATGGTGCACACATTCATTTTTTTCCTTCCTTTTTTTTAAAAAAAATAAAATAGAGCCAGCTATAGGATCACACTACGATCTTGACCTCACATGCACAAATAACATTCCTGGCCTTATTTGGATGGTGGTAGATGGTAATGCTAACATTTGGAGAAAGTCATTGCTGCTTCTGCTCCAACATCACTTTTTTTGTTAGTTATTAGAAACAAATTTCACATGGTACACAGCATACTAAAGGGGCTAAGGGAGCAACACAACTTTGCACTTTTTTTTTTTTTTTTTTTTTTTTTTGTAAATTCATCTGGAAAGCAAAACCTTTTACTACCACTTGTTATATTTTATTTGTTTTTAACTAGATACCAAAAGGCATTTTCTTTGTTGGTTTTTAAAATTCTGTTTTAAATTCACATACAATAGGTGAATGTGTGTGTGTGTGCCACACATGTGCTGGTAAACAAAACTGTTGGTTGGAAAATGAGGATTGGGAGGGGGGATAAAAGTGCCTTTCTGAGGGATGTCTGTATAGTGCAATAACAACCCTTTGTGAATGTCAAGCTGGATACAAACACGATTTGAGATGGGTTTTACAGGTGGGATTTACTTTTGTACTTTGAGCCAAGTTTAAAAGTAAGTCCAATAGCACTACACTCTCACTACCTGGTATAAGCTTTTAGAACAACTGGTATCATAAGTATATATCCCAGTAATATCTACTATGGAAAAAAGAAAACATTGTACTCTGTTGTACTGTAATCCTTATTGGTTTACATTGCTTTCTCGACCCAGAGTTGTATCCTAAAAACTGTGACCTGGAATGCAAGTATTACGTACATGTGTTTTCAAAAAACCAACATTGTGAAAGCCATCTGCCAATTCAGAAGAGTCTTTATTTTTTTGGCACATAATGTCCTGTTTATTTATTTTTTATTTATACATGTTTTTTATTTATTGTTGTGTAAATGTTACGGTCTTGACACAAGGAAATGTTCAATTCCGATCACTTTTTGTATGTAACATGTTTGGGGGAAAATGGGACAAAAATAAAGTTTATTGAAAATGAACTAAAATTGCACTTATTATTGCATATTGAAACATGTAGATTTTCTGCTGTCCTTTTTTAAATTTCTCAATAGACTGGAGAGGAGGAATTAAACTTATCATGCCTACACCATATTGATTGCAGCATTCACACCAAATACTGTATCTCCCTACCTCTTGGTTATGTAATATTTGGTGCATAATTTTCTCTCTTTGAAACAAGCTCTAGTTGTCTTTCACATCTAATATAAGAAGTCAGGCAGTGACTGTAAAACTCTACAGCCACATTGAAAGTTATTGGAGTAGGTAATATGCAGATGACATTCTTCTCTTTATAGAAGGCTGCTGTGATCTACCCTTGGTTTTCACTGGTAATTTATGCCAGTACAAAAAAAATATCTTTAATCTACTCCTGTGAAAGTCTTGGCAAGTAGCTTGACCCTTAACTGCAAGGAAAGGAAGTCTACTAAATCTATTCAACTAAGTAGGAAGCTGAGGAAAAATGTAAGAAGTGAGGGTGCCAACTCACAAGTGCAGCCTTAGCCTCGTTATGTGTGATAGTCTTGTAATTGGGCATGACTGTTCAGTCTGGGCCTGACTCATGCCTTGACCCAGGTTTCAACATGGACTCTTGATCCTGTTTCTCCTCCTCTTGTGAAGCTTTTTTATCACATGCGTTGAGGAGACTCACACTGCATCTCACCTGATGAAGGTGTCTTATCAAAATGTTCTTGGCGGTGTCTATACTAAAGGAATTTACCATTCCTGCATTTTTGTTTTGTCCATTGTCAGCCAGTTTAATCATGTTTTATGTGACACAATTGAGTCTCAAACCAGCTTGACTGCTTGACTCTAAGAGACTAGCTGTTATTTACACAGAAGCTTCTAAATCTTGTTGCCCTGCAGCCCTTAGCAGGAACATGACTAACACCCTGGAGTGAGTTTAACATCGAAGCATCTCTACACTGACAAGAATAACTTCATTAACTAAACAGTGTATGCAGTCTAAAGCATATAAATAACTCAGCTCAGCTCAACTTTGGTAAAGAAAGAAAAAAAAGAAAATAGCCTGTTTGCAGTGTCCTTACAGCCCAGTATGACTTCATTTAGAAACAGTGTTACAGGAACCCAACGAAAGCCAAAGATCACAGCATCATTATGACCTTAGTTGAATGGATCAGCTGATAAAAACACAAGACAATCAATTTCTAGAGTACGCATTTAACAAAACTAAGTCAAGGCATTCAAAGTGTTAAATATTTATTAAACAAGATGTATAAACAAATTATTATTCAAAATCCAAATCCTGTCAAATGTCTAGCTTTAATGTTACAAATCTGATGTTTTTATTGAAAAGTGAAGATTTTGTTATCTGTCTAAATTTAGTTGAATCTAAATTTGCATACAATATCAGCTGAGATACTCCTACCTCAGATAAGGACAAAATAGTTGTAAGGCATGACGTCAAGAGACTCACATCATGGTATCAAACTTGTCAAACTAGTTATATTATCTATGAAAGAAGAAAAGGGCACATTTTTTCTATTATTTTAAGTGCTAACAGAGGATTAGTAAACACCACTATCAACTTTGCTGTGATGGAAAAAAAACAGTTCACAATACTGCTCTGTACATGTGCTGAAAAGGAAAGGTTAGAAGTCAGTATAGTTTTCTATACTGACTATATCTATCTATTTTTTATTGGCTGGGGAGAAAACAACCACATAACACATACCAATATATAGATATAGACACAGACATGTGATTTAATATATGTGTTGAATACTGGCACAAACACACTCTTACTACAAACTCGTAAACAAGTCACACATGCACAGGCATTGCACATGATCAGCAGTTGTTATGATGCAGCAGTGCAGCCATGAACACAGTCACAGAGAGCCAAAGTTGTATGTACACAAAAGAAAACAGCATACAGGCAGACAGGACTCACTTGGTAGCTACTCTATGAAACCCCAAAGAGAAAGAGAGACAGAGAGAGCGAGCGAAAGAGAGAGAGAGAAATGTCATCAAACTTTCCTCCAGATTGCACGCTGGAAACTGGGGCAGTAGCAAGAGATCACAAGCTTGCTTTGCTGTGACTCTGAGGGCAAAATGTGCTGATTTCACATCTTTAATTGCAGCATGAGACGTTCACTTCACTCCTCTCAGCCAGTTACCTCAGAGGTGTAAATGAGAATCTCTACCGTCAAACTCTATACTATATCACACTGCACATGGCATGGCTTGATACTCTAATATGAAAAACGGAATAACACACACATCGCATACCTGCTTTGCATGTAAATGCTTGGCCTCATCTGGTTGAATGTTAATAATTTCCTCTGATAAAATTTAGAGGTTTGGGGGGCAGATTTTGGTGTAACATAATCACATAAATTATGAGTGTCTGCTTCATATGGAGTTTTATCTATGATTTGAGCCCAACTTTGAATTTGGTAATATGCTTACATGAATGAGCAGACACTGTTGAACTGTCATTATCAGTTACAAAACATGTTGACGTCGCATGTGCTGGCGTGATTATAGAAAATATGCAAGCAGAGAGACAAACAGATACAGAAAGATATGTGCTGATTTGTGCATATAATGTATGTGGGAAAGTTTCACTGTTACAGATGCACAGTTATCTCTTCCTAAGGTACTGAGAGTAGGTCAGAGTTGAACCAAAACATTGATCTAAAAATGCTGATGGATGTTTGGGCTATAATTTTACTCTTTGCCTTCGTTTCAACAGTTTGGCTGACCTTGATGTTTGTTTTGCATCATGGTCTGACTGCTTGTGTTTCATGTCCGATCAGACTAATTTGCAATGTTGCTGTGCTCCTAGATATCAGCAATCTTGTTAGTGTATTATTATGACAAAGATAACCAATTGCCAAACAAATCAAAATAGATCCAGTTTGTAATAAACTGAGATGATCCTTTAACAAGAGAGGACATATGACTCAGTATTTCTGCTCACGTCTTCACAGTAACTATTGTTACAATTGTTAAAATAGTTTCAAAGTATTAATAACCTGTGACATAATCTGTGACACAGATGTGCCTTTTGCTACTTCCTTTTTACAGAACGATGTAATGCATTAGCAATGCCTATATTTTGTTTATGGAAGCTCTTTTGTTTGTTGAACATCTGGTTGGTGTTTGCTAGGAAAAATCAACAGAAAAGTAATGGTTCTGATAATATCTTAACAGTTTACTAACCTTTGCAAGGCCACACAAGAATCCATCTTGCTTGGTTTCCTTCCTATGAGGAGGTACTGCGGCTCCAAAATGAGCTACAAATCTTATGCTAGGTGTGTGTGATGACTGTGGAAGAAGTGTTTGCTCAACAACAATGGCGGCTGCTAAAGAGGTTAGCATAGATCCTGCTAACATATCAGAAACGGAGAGTATTTCTTCATAGAAAGAAGAGCAAATAACAGCGCTGAACACTTTTCTCAATGGAAAAGTTGTTTTTGCTCTGCCAAGTAGTCTTTAAAAGTGCGTGCCGACAATGACTATAATAATAATAATGTTTATTAAGGTCAGTTGTTGTGGTTTTCTGAAGCTCATTGTACATACAGAGAAATAGTTACAATTTTGTAACTGCAATGTGTGTCCTTGGTAAAGGTCACTGTGTAAGTATACAGCATTACTTCTGCAGCAGAAAACACAATATCAGTAAGCTGTTTAGATGTGTGTGTGTTTGTGTGTAGACGTGTATGTGTGTGTTGGCCTACAGCAATTACAGCATTAAATAATTTACACAACAGTATACCTACTGTACTGTACCTGATGGCAACATGCCAACTCCCTTCAGCAATATGATTGCTTTTTCATTTCCTTTAGCAAAGTCATCTTCTTTCTTACTCTTTTACTCATTTTTTTGCCAGCAAATATTTCACAAAATGATGATTAATGGTTAAATGGGTCATCAATTATTACTAAGTTTTTCCAAATCTGTTTTTGTTAAGGAAGTCACTTTGTCATTGGAAATTGATTACACAGCAAATGAGAGTGAGACTGTGACGTGTCTGAACTTGTCTGGATAGACCTGCTGCCACTGAGTGGTTCTGTCTCTCAAAAACATCCTGACATATTCTTTTGTTTTACTTTAATCTAAGTGTAAATGTTTGTGAGAATTCATTAGTTTGTAAATGCTACAGTAAACTCTAAAAGCTTTTCAACAACATTACATTCTACATAAAATTGTAATGCATGTGGATAAAAATCACTCATCCTTTCCTTAGTGATTTTAAACTAGGTGTTCCAACTGGGAAGGAAGGAGTGAAGTCTGTTAGCAGATGTTACATGAACTACTACACTACTGTGTGAAAGGGTATTCACACAGTAGTGATGGGAAGTTCCGTTCTTTTTAGGGAGTCAGATCATTTGACTCAGCTCACCAAGAAGAGCTGGCTCTTTCCGCTCCCAAACGGCTCTTCATTTTACCACTTATACCTTTCATAATTCAGCCAAATTTAGCACTATTTTGACTTATGAGTTGTATGTGTACACATATATCATGCATATATTCATTACATCCTTTGTACTGAAGCATTCAAAAGTAAAAATTAGATTTTCTAATGTCAATAAATTGCTGTAGCCAATTGTTTTCATTGCGTTTACAGACCCTTGTAACTGCTACACAAAGCAGATAGACTCTTTGAACCGGCTCGTTCACGACCGACACATCACTATCACACAGTAGTCTCACACCAACCTCCTGCTCAAGGTTTTGTGTTAACCAAAAGATATGTCATTGTCACACTTACGCACAAGTCACACACTCACCTACCAAATCTGAAATGATTTCTTGTACAGAGACACAGCGGTGACGTCGAGACAAGTTCTGTATCACAGAAAAAACCTGAGTCTCACTGGCACTAAAATTTTATGGTTTGTGCTTCATGCCAAGAAGAATAAAAGTAATTATAAAGTCTGTGCAATTATCAAAATTGTTCATTTAACCAAATCATCAATATCTAATACGTATATTTAATTATAGGGTTTCTTTTTTTAGTCAGCCTGTTCTTTAGGCATGTTTATGTTCCATAGTTGCATTATTATTAATGCATAAAATCTACGTCAGACATGTGAGACTTCATGTTAGTCCCTGCCCAATCATAGCTTGCCATCTTTCATGTGATGTCACAAGGAAGTGACTAGTGCTAGGAACTAACTTCTGGGAACAAGAATGTGAACACACAATGGCATCCTGAGATGTGATACTGGTCGTCTTGTTTTCCGAAAAGCCTAAAAAAGACACAAAAAGCGTCTGTGACCTGATCGACCAGCTGCTACTGCCTGAGATGGTTCAGGGATTTCTGTAATATCACACATGAAAGCTGGCCAGACTTACACCAGAAGACTCCTACTTTGCCCACAAACAGCACAGCAACAACTAAATTAAATTTGGTCTTTAATTTGTGTTTTTAAAATTAATTGATATGTCTGCTTTAGGCCTAAAAGAAAATAATAGATATACAGTACATTCTCATATTACTAAGGTTATTGGGCCTGCGAACATGTATAAAAACAGAATATACAGCCTAGTATATTGCTATAATCTGTGTTAAATATCCTCATCTCCAGGTTTAGAACCTTAAATAGCAGCGTTTGGTGTCAGATCACAAGAAAACCTCAACTGATTCTTCCAGTTCCTGCACTATCCTTTACCACTCCCCACTTATGTGGCTGGTTTTCGTCAGACTGCTTCATTCGCAACTCACTTGGGGAACAATGTGTGCCAAAAACTAAATGATAGCCGAGTGAGTTAGCTCTTGAGTGTGTGTGTGTGTGTGTGTGTGTCTTCTGTGTGTGGGCAAGAATGTGTGTGTTGCTCACATTTCTACTGTTTGTCTTTTTAAAAAGAGTAAAAGGGCAGTTGTTAAAGGAAATTAAGTGATTGTGTTGCTGTGAAGATTGCTCACTTTGCGGTATTGCCTTTGGGCTTAAATTTACCTGGAAAGAAAATCACTGCTGTGTATCTATACAGTCTTTGAAGATGGGAATGTGAGGCGAGACCAAGTGGGTGGCATGGAAAAGGAGTTAAAGGAGGGGACATCCTTCCCTTTCTCTGTTACTGTTTCACTGACCCTTGGCCACGTCTTTTTTCAGACTCTGATGTGTGTGTGTGTGTTTGTGTTGGCTCTGGCTTATCCTCCATGCGGGATCCTGCTGCTGATGTCACATTCCTGTTAAGGCCACAATGAGAACATCACACACACTTATGTACGTCACACACCAGTCCTACAGGAAATGTGTGTTTCCTTTTACGATTCTCCCTCTGTTTCCCATTAAAAAGCACAAAGGAGAATGTCATCCAGTCTTGAGCTGCCAGACTGAAATTTTCTCTCCACGTTTCAGTGAATCAGCACCACAGTGATTCAGGAAAGAAGAGGACTTTGCTTTCAAGCGAATCTAATCCTGAGCCAATGTACAGAAACATTTTTGGAGCTTTACATGCTGTCTCTCTATTACAATGAAAATGATATTAAACAAAACTTCATAGATCAGAACAGGCTACATGTCTTACTCTAAACTCTGCTTCACTGGCATACACGCTAAAACTATGCAACTTGGCTGACAGCTCTGTCTCAGGCTGACTTTTTGATGTTTCCTTTTGATGTTAAGAGGATCTTAAGTATACACTTGCTGGCTCCATACATGATGTAGTGTTTAAAGACTGAGGTTAAAGCTGCATGTCTTAGCGTTGATGAATCATGTAGAGGACATGGACTTAAAGGAGCAGCATTGTCCTGGTAGAGCTATTTAGCCCCAATATTACAGTGCAGTATTCATTTATAAATAAATATGTAATTTAAGTGTCACTGTCTCTAACATAAATTTGAGAATCTCCGATGAGGAGTAGCCTAATTGACGTGTTTAGCAAATGTAGCGCTAACACAGGTTTGTCTGGGGCTGCTGGTGGAGTGCAAACAAACCAGTTAAAGAGAGACAGAGCTGCTATTATTACTGTAAACTCTGATACTAGCATCTTTGCCATGTTTGCGGGAACACATTTTCAGAAGGGGGGCTGCCCCTGATATGTACATGTGTGCAACCACAGCCAGACAGCGAAAAAACAGGGTAAATTCTGCAGAAATGCACACGTGGACGCACAGACCCACTCTCACTCTTGGACGCTGTGTTTTCTAGGCAGCTGTTTTACTTTTGCTATGGCCACACAAGTTTAGCAGTTCCACTAAATTCTGGACAACCATATATGTTTGTCCTTCAATATTTTTCATGAGTGAACCACAACAAATGAATGCATCCACAAGCACTTGAACAAAAACAATTAAAATTATTTTTATCAGAGATGATTAAAAAAGGGAATATGATATTGCCACTGTATCACCCTGGCACCACTAATGAGCTTTGCTCCCATGCAGTGGATGTCACAGTCCTCGATAGGTGTTTTTCTGATGTAACCTGTAACCCAAAATAATATAGTTAGCTGGTAGTGTGTCCTAGTTTTAGAATTTATATGAAGTTTTATAAATAGCACAATGTCAATGCTGTAGGTAGTAAACTATGCTAACATTTGCAGCTTAAAGCAAGTAGACTGACATTTTAATGTTGTATTTCTGGTTCACAAAAAGTTAATCCATGATTGGACAATCATTTTGGCGGGCCGGGTTTAGCAAATGCATGGTCAGTTGTGGTTGTTTAGCTATATATGTAATATTCACTTCTTTTTGGTCTCCTTTAGACTTTCTCTTCCTATTCCAAGATATTCTATATACAGATGGAGACCTCTGAAATCTATTAAAACACATATCCTGTGTCTGTCCTCTGTTGAATGTATTTTTCCTGTTTTTCTACCGTGTCTTTCTTCCTACTCTTTGGTGTTTCAGCTTGGCTCATTATTCATCCTCACTAATGATCAGCCACAATATCTCCTGCTGTGACAACTGAACATGAAACAGCACTAAAACCAAAGTCAATGCATCAGGAAGTCTAACATCTGGAGGGAGACAGATGAGGGTAGAGAGAGAGGAAGAATTCAGCCAGACATCTAACTGCTGTGGGACAATTTCATCTAATTAGTAACTTCTGTTTTCTCAAGAGCTTTCTTTCTCCCCAGCCCCCTTCAGTGTGTGTGCAAATGTATGTGTGTGTGTGTGTGTGTGTGTGAAGCCATTGTAATGCTCTTTCCTTTCTATGAATTCCAGCCAAGGCCACAAGCCAAGGCCTGTGTGAGTGTGTGCGGGTAGGTTTTTTGCTTTTGAAGGGGTTTAGCTCACACTCGTTTCCTCTTAGGAACAAGCGTTTCTGAGTCATTTGCATCAGTTTCATCAGACCCTTTCCCTTCCCACGACTTTATGTTCAGACCTGGTGCATCCTAATGCATTGTTCAGACCTGCACATTCATTTCCCCGTTAGATTTATTATTTTTATGGTTTTCCCATCCACCTCCTTAACACACAAAAATTATGTCTCCCTCAGGAGCAATCAGCGTTCACACAAAAATAATCCCAGTTCTTTCACAGCATCTCAGGTGTCACCCACAACCTGTTTCTTGGTTTACGTTCTGTTTTTACCATTTTAGATCTGATTTTTTATTATTGTTATTATCAGAAACTTCAATGTTTTTTTTTTTTTACTATAAGTGTCCAAAGCCCCTGAAATGTGGTGGTTTCCCAATGTCTTTGTAACTCATACTCAAACGACACACAAAGACATGCAGGTGAAGTGATGCACGTTCTTTCATGCTATTACACTTGTGACATGTAGGCAAAAAAGGTAGAAGCTATGCTGTTTCTAAGATTAACTTTTGGCACAGAGATAATTGTGACAGACAAAAAACACGGTGAGAGAAGCAGATGACATGCAACAAAGGTCCCAAACTAGGTGACATAGCAGTCATGTGGTCAGTGATCAGGATACACCAAAACTGCAGGTCTAAAATCTAAAAAAAAAACTACTTTGTATATATTTTGAAATTCATTCAACATGTAGGTCTCAATGATACACACATTGTGTTTTATATGGGTCAGTATTTGCTGCATTTTACAGAAACTTTTAACAATGTGCTCCAGATATTATTCCTTCTAGTACCTCAGCCACTCTCATACTATTTTTAGATACATTTGCTGCATCCAATAAGTCAATCCTAACTAAATCTTGGCTTCAACTGTGGTGGCCAAACTGATTAACCACTTCTGCATTTTTCACAGATTCAATATCGGATCTGAAGTAAATACAAAAAACCAACGACCAACATCAGTTACTTGAATGAAACATATAAGTGATACAGATCATGGATTTACTCAAACACTTTTGAGTGAACATATGAGCTCATAGCACCACCAGAATATGACACGGCTGCCGACAAATATACAGCCACAACACATTTTAAAATCATAAGAGTAGTAGTTTGACTTCCGTAAAACAATGAATGAAACAGTCTAGTGTTAACAGACTACAAAAGTGTAGCTCTTTGATATCTGATACAAGTGTGCTACTAATGACAACATAACTGTCCAGATGGCTTTGAGCCCTTTGAGCACAGAGCCAAATCAAAACTGTGACCGTCCTTCACTTGTCTGAGAGTGTGTGTGTGTGTGTGTGTGTGTGTGTGTGCACGCACTTGATGGAGATACAAACTTAGACACACAACAAGCTCATACGTACATGTGGAAACAGAAAGAAAACCTATTTATAGAGTTGAAAAGTCATGGGGGGCTACAGTGGGCGTGTTGAACCTCGTGGAAAGATTAGCTATGATTATCTTACTTCCTGTGCTACACACACATACGCACACACACACACACACACACACACACACACACATGCATGTACACACACATACCTTCCTGTTTGTCAGGTGCAGAGGAAGCCAGACACAGTGCCCACACAACAACAAACTTATGAGACAGAGCAAAACAAAAACACTTCCATAGTGCAGTCTGATTTTTTTTTTCCATCAGTTATGAACATCAAAGATGCAGTCAATGACAGGTGGAGTATTTTTCGGTTGACTTCTGTTGGAATATCAGTATCGCACAGGTGTGAGTCTGACACCAGTTTTACCGCTGATGCTCTCTGAGTTACCACATCTCATTACGTGGACTCTTTTCACACTGAATTCACAATGAGCAGTGAATTGGGCTGAATCCACATATAAATGGAAAGTATTGCTAACAGATTTTTTCTCATCCAAAATCTCAATCCTGCCTTCAGTGAGTCAGTGGTGAGTCTGACTTTCTGGTGACACATTGTTTTTGATACTTGACTGCTGCACCACATTAAAAGTGATTTTGTAAGATGTAAATACTGTATGTCGGGTTTTCTATGCAAATGTCTGCTGGGAATAAAGTTGTTAGAGGTTGTTTTTTTTTCTATCAGCAAGCTCAAGGATGTGAATACTTCGCAACATACTGTTCTTCAATGCTTCAATACTGAGACAGTGTTTATTCATCTTTTTTTTTGGAAACAGGATGTCCACACCCTTGAATGATGTGGAGACACCTTGTGTGAGAGACTGTTAATCTACTAATGTCTTTGCTAGGAAGGGACTTTGCTGACGAGACAGAAAAGCACAGCGCCTGGAAACAGATGGCCAGAAGACAGCGATGCAGAGGATGCTCTAAGGCTCCAGATTAAGTTTTCTAAAGGGATTTCATAGGGCTTGCACTGTAAACTGATGATTAATTTTTATCCATAATGGTTATTTAAATCAGTCATCGGGCACGAGCTTAAGTGCAGTGAGGATGAGCAGCAGCAGCAGCGTCTCAAAAAGACTGCTTTATTGTTTACAGTTTGCTCGGTCATCAAGCATCATCACCATCGCCGTCTGAAAGTGAGGTTTAGCATATAAGAGGCACAAACAAGCTTTCAGACCACACTGTGGTCAACAACATGTGATAGGAAGTATGAAAGGGACAGACAGCTCATCCCCCGGCTAAATGAGATCATTGAGAATGGACAGATCAGCAGCTCCTCCACTTGTAAGACAGCTGATCAAGGTCATCCAGCATCCAGGTCAACCGCTCACATGACAGACACAAAAACTGACAACATGAATCATCAAAGTCATCAAAGGACAAAGCGAGGCAGCCTTTTTTTTTTTTTTGCTCTGCATTAACCTGATTTCCAACTGATATAATCATAATCTGACTTTCAGGTCATCCTGAAGCTGCCACCATCAGTTTTTTTTTGTCCCAGATCAAAAATAATAATAAAAATTGATTTAATTAGTTAATGACACATTTGACCCCCTGTGAAGAGAAAACAAATGCTGTGTCATTTCACAGTTTGCCCTTTAACCCCAGAGACCGTATGTATCTTGATGAAAAGCTGCTATTCAGATTCCAGATAGTGTCTCTACTGCACTGTCCTACTTGTAATGAGTAACAGGGCATCTTTGAAATACACAAAAACCTGCAGCTCAGCATGTGATGTGTGACTCAGACTCTATTAGTTCTGCTTTATTAAGGTTATTTCAACAAAGGGATACCTTTTTTTTTTTTTTAGCTCTTTTTCTTCATCAGCTGATAGTGAAGGATCTGACAGGTGAGTTTCATCCATAAAACTTTTTAACATTTAACTTATAGTCCAGTTTGTCTTATAAACACAAACCTTTTTTTGTTTATTTTGGAAATATTAGACAACATAATCAAGTCAAACAACTACTTCTGTTTTGGTATACCACTGTTTCCAAGGTCGAAAATGATGTTTCATACTTTCATTTATCTTAGCTCAGCACAGAAAATCCCATATGATTCCTGCGTGAAATTTTCTACATGTGACAATCATGTGCTACAATCACATGGGAAATATATAGGACATGTTTTATCTTGAAAACTGTGGTTTTGGGACATTAAAATCTGACAAAGTGTGATAGCAGTGTGACACATAAACTAACACGGGAATTTTGTCTCTGGAACTACCTAAAAAATCTCAACTGTAATCTCTGTATGGGCATAATTACTCCTTTGATCAAGCGGCTCACAACATCACAAAGTCAGAATTAGCTCCAGCCTCTTTCAGCCAAATGTTTCCCCTTTTTACTGAGAAGTGTTTTTGTAAGCCTCAAGACAAGCTCTTTTTTCTTTTCCACCATACATTTTCTGAAAACTATGTTCTCTGTTTGACAATCAAGACACTGAAAAGCCTCCTACTACAAGTATGTTTGAGCTCTACTCAGTCTGTTGTAGAATAAGAGCTTGTTGTAGGACAAGGCACCCTGGGTCCTCTCACACGTTTCAATGGGCCACTTTGTGCTGTGTCCATTTCTATGTGGGGGTTGTGTGAAACTCCCCCCATGAGGCTTTATTAGCTCCTAATTCAAAGTCAAGACTTGGTAGAAAAATACAACTGGCAAGAGAAGAAAAAAAATCTCAAAGCTATGAAGTAATACTGCTAATTAAAATGATCCGGATACGGGGATTAAGAGAAAAGATCACAGATAAGATGTAAGATGATTTGCTGAGACATGCATATGATATTTTCATTCTCTGTCCTTGTTTCTCTTCCCCTCTTTCTTCTCTTTCACCGTTTCTCTTTCTGCTCCCCACAAACCCAAACAAACATTAGCGCTGAAGAGAGATTCCAGACCACGCCGACTGATAAGAGGGGATTTCCCACGCATGTGGATCATTTGACACACACACACACACACACACACACACGCACACCTACACACGCACACACACACACACACACACACACACACACAAAGAGTCACAGAGAGAGCCAAGTTTCACCATGACACACAAGTTCAGCCTCTGATGAGAAGCTTATGTTAAGACTAGAAGTTCAGTAAAGATTTATTCCTGCATTAGCTTTAATTTTTGGAAACATGAAGGGAAAATGTTTGATTTACAACACGGGAAGTACCTGCAATGTGATTCCCCTACAAACACAGGTAGTTAGAGAAAAGAAAGAAGACTTGTTTATGAGAGAGAACTTCTGTCGATCAAAATCCCCATTTTTCTGTGAATTTACATAGAAAGATAGATGTGGTAGTGACTCTCTTTTCTAGTTTAAAGATAAACCACCGTGATTAATTAATATTAATAATGCTCAGCACCGAATAGCATGACATATGACAGTACTTATAGGGCACATTTTAAGACCTTGTTACAGTATTGTATACACACTAGGGGCAGACAGGATGGCACACTGCTTTACTGTCTACAAATAAAACCCCAAGGCAAGCTGACAACAATGCACATAAAAAGATAAGAAGAATTTAATCTAATCCAGGAGGAATGAAGGGGAAAAACCCACAACTTGACTGACGGACTGACTGGAAGCAAACTCAGCGAGCTGTGATAATGGGATTATTGTGCTATATTTCAAGCTGTCCTGTGCCGACAGCTAGATTAGTTGTATGACTTTGTTTACTACAGAAGAGGGCTTGGACCCCTTGAATCCCTAGAGCTGAAACCATGATGAATGATTTTTCTGTCATCCGCCCATTTTGGAGGCCATCCCGGAGCCCATCCCGGACTTGTTTGAGAAACAGGATACTGTAGATGGTGGCGGTTAACCACTATAGGAACCATATGTTCTATAAGTTAATTTGTTTAGTTTATAGTTAAATTGCAAGCAATTTATCATGGCAGTGGAACAACTGACATCTAATTAATTCAGTTTATATAAGATAACATCTTAAAGAGTTTGGAATTTGGAATCACATGGTTATATTAAAGGATCAGTGTGTAGGATTTTGTCACATCTAGTGGTCTTCAGCCCCCATGCCTCACCCTCTTCTTCTTACCATGAAGGAGAAACAACAGTATTGGTAAATTGACTGTATTTATACAGTGCCTTTCTAGTCTTCTGGCCACTCAAGGCACTTTTACACCACACATAACATTCATAAAGGGCACTGAAGGCACTGGCTACCATGCAAGGTGCCAACTGCTCATCAGAAGACAGCTTATTCATTCACACAATGATGGTGCAGCGTTCGGGGGCAATTCGGGGTTCAGTATGTTGCCCGAGGACACTTCAACATGTAGACTCAAGGAGTCGCCAGTCAGTGGCTGCAAAATGCACAAAAAACGTTAAAGGCCCATTTATTTATTAGCTATCATTGGCCTCCATAAGTTACTGGTTATACAGGCTAAGTAGGATTGTAGAAACAAGCCTGTGACTGTGCATTTTATACGTAGCATTGTTGTTAGCAAGAAGATGGATGAGTCTGGATGAAGCTAAATCCAATTGTTGAATATTCTGGAGCAAGAAAACAGAGACAATTCTCTGCACACTAATGAGAAAAATAATTACACTCACTAAAAGCGATCATCTTTAGGATCAATATTCATGACCATCTCATAGTTGGACCACAGAGAACAAAAACCTCCTCTGTACGTTCTTTGAATGGTAATTCATTGAAATGCCAACAGGTGAAGGTATTTTTTCTTGTGTGCTAATAGTTTCTGTAACTTATTTGACTTTATTTTTAACGGCACAAATGAAACAGGGAAATTCTGCGAGGAGGAACTAGATAAGTCACTTTGTCATTTAATAATACGGTAAACAGTTGTCATAAAAAAGGGAGTGTGGAGGAGGGATAACAATAGTTCTTTTAGTCAGCAAAACACCCAGCTACCCAACTCTGGAGCTCCCCACCACAGCCTCCTCTGCTTTTCACAATGGCCTTTGATGTATTTCAATAAACTGCGGGGCTGTCCCACGGGTGCCACCTTCATCAGAACAACCCACTGTGTATATTCATAATCAATCTTTCAATAAGAGGATCCTAGATAACCTCACTTCTGAACTGTGCATGTTTGTGGAGGTGTGTGTGTGTGTGTGTGTGTGTGTGTGTGTTGGTATGTGGGTGAAAGTGAAGTGAGAAGTACTTTATCTAGAAAGACCCAAAGGTTTCTCTGCTTGACGTTAAGGGGTTTACCTCTTTTCCTGTAATCTTTTCAGGGTTTACCAGCGTGCAATACCCTGTTCAAACGAAAACAGTGGGCCGGAAGGAGAAATACTGCAAGATCATGGTAGGAAATAACATTAAAAGGACCACCAAAACTGAGAAACATCTCTAGAGGCAATCGAAACAACTCATAACATGATTTATCTGACATTAGCTGTCTGTAAACAGCCGTTTATGATGGCTGAAAGATAAGTTTGGTATTTATTGCTGTAAATGTCTGCTGATATTTTTCTCTCATTAAACTTTATTAGTCTGTTTTCATCTGCTCCGATTTCTCCTTACATGGGTATAATAATATAATATAATAATGTATAATATAATAATATAACATCTTATGAAAACTTCATGTGATGTTTTTAAATTATGGTCAAACAAAACTATGTTAACTAAGTTATTTCTGTTTCTGAGCTACATGTATTCAACACACTCTTCACTTTATAGAGAGACCGTTCTCATATTACAGAGATTCTAAGGAATGAAAAGAGGGAAGTGAAAGGGCAGTCAGGGGCAAAAGAAAACTGAGCAGCACAGAAAAAACATGACCATTTCAAGGGAAGTCTGAATGTCATTAGACCCAAATTAGCAACCCAGCACAAAAGCTACAAACACTGAAATCACGCTATTCTCAATAAACACCACCACAAACAACAGTAATTGATTGATGCTTTATTTTGTTTAAGCGCTAATTTACTTTATTGAATGAGAGGAACCTCATTTGAACTCTCTCAGACTGACAGAAGGAGGGAAAGCTCCTATAAACTGACTCCCAAGAGTACATTTTAGATTGGCTGTATTTATTTACTTAGAGCTCTGTTCTCACGAGTAACAGATGAATTCAATAGAAAAGTGCCTGCACCCAAGAATCAAATCTCCTTAGCGAGGTATGCTCAAAAATAACTAGTCTGTGTGAGCTGGAGCTCGACCACTGTAGACCATTAGACATTACAGAGTAGGGTGTTATGCGGTAATCCATTACATATGAGTACACACATGTGGATAACGACACACTTTCAGACAGTCTCTCCTAGAAGACATTCAGTGTTGCACTTATTGGCACAAATAGTTTTGTTAGTGATTATCCGACAGCACTTTTGCTGTTTTACAGGTCTTCCTTAGGCCTCACGACAGAAATGAGAAATGTACACCTGTGACATCACAACCACTTAATCCCATTCATATGCCAGAACATCATTATTATAAAACAGATTTAAAATACACAATGATTCAATCAGTAGGTCACAAAAAGACAGCCAAAATATCAGTTTGTTAATGTTATATGTGGATTGTTCTTATTCCAGTGCGCAGCTACTTTTCTGTTGGATTTTTTTGGCCTCCAGCATTCAAAGTTTTGTGGATCTGCACACAACTATTCAAGCTAGTTTATACACACGATGGATTATGTAATTATTATCCCATTGTTGTTCACACACCATTTAAAGACAGTGTCATGGTAACTGCTTTGGTGAAATGAAAACTGAAAGGTAATTTCCACCTACTTGTTATTCATCGTCCTTCAATAAATCATGTTAATTATTAGTCTTTATTGTGCGTCCACAAAGCTTGGTATTTACAACCACGCGGATATATTTCTCTATAAAAGAATTACAACCCTGTAGCCATGAGGTTACTTTTTGGGAGTGTGTATCAGTCTGTGTCAAGCTCTGAAATGTTCTCTTGCACTTTTTTCTGTACTCCCACTCTGCGAGGCTGCAGAAAGTCCAAGATAATCTTTGCTGGGATGAAATCCAGTCCTGCATAAAAGACTTCTGTATTCTGCTCTTTTGTGCATATTTTGTCAGGTCATGAATATTTGTGTTTGTCTTGAATATTCATCTAGGGCTGTTATGTGTGTGTGCGTGTGTGTTTTCAGTGGAGTTTGTCATTAATGAATCTTTTCTCGCCAGTCAAGTGACACGCGTGGAATTTATTGCTCCATACAGTTTCAACTCAGCCTATCTTAATCACATGTCCCACGTGTATAAATCACTCATGAAGTCCTTACTCATACAGTATTACTTGACACTGAAGCGCACACACACACACAAACACATGAGCTGTCTGCATTTATAACAGCTGTGTTCCTCTGAGTGTGAGCCGGAGATCACAGACAGATACAGACGTGACAAAAACACATATACAAAACTCAGCACCAAACATCTGAGGCTGTTCATATCAGTGCACAAGATTTGTATGCGTGCACTCACGCACACGAGTCAGTTGTTATCGTGTAGGCTAACACAGAATAAGTGCATAGTATCACATACTAGATTCTTGCACATGCGCTCAGATATGCTCACACACACACACACACACACACACATACATAAGTGACATATCTGTATCTACCATCAACTCAGTATTCAAGCCTGGATTCCACGCTGCTGTACGTTGTGTCACAGTTTTATCTTGCAACATTTTTCATTCACTGACGTTAAAGTTGCACACACAGTGACAAAAACATAATATGCTCCATGAGAATATAAAAAAAAATGACCCTTTCAAAAAAAAACAACAGATTAGAAAATGCGGCCTCTGAATGAAACTAATAATTTGAAGTTATTTCTGGCTGCAGACGTCTGAATCAGATGTCTGAATCACTGCCAACATTAGTAATCAGTCTAGTGTGCCTGCTGACGGTTGTTAGAGAAACAATAGACTAATCAGAACTTAGTGGGATGGGGGTGTCATCGCTGTACATAGCTAGCTTCACCAGTTACTTTAATGAAAACAAAGAAAGAAACTAAGAAACATGGTGACCAGATCAACCAGCTGTAAAAGTATGCAGATATAAAAACTTTTAAATCAATGTTCATATTCAGATATGAAGTTTTTTTTCCAGAAATCTTTGAAAGTCTGTATCAACTCTAAAATTAGCGACACACATAACACAAATGCATGTCACATAAATGTCAGTGTCATTTTATAGCTACTAATTCTCTCCTTTCACTGTGCAGCCCCCATGTCACAACAGAAATATCTGTGCTGTTTGACTCTCTGCGATTAAGGGCAAGTGTGACATTACAGCCACCTTCCACCCACTGACACACAAACAAACACACACACACAGAAATGAGGCATTAGCACATTACAGGATGTGTTGCCATGGCAATGCGACAACCCATAATCACACTGAGTGTGTGTCTTCGGTGAGTCACCCAGTGTTAATCCATATTCACATCCTCTGAGTGCTTCTGAGCTCTACTTTTGTCTTCAGGTTTGTAGTCCAGTGTTTTTGTGTGTTATAATTAATAATCATATTGGAATCATTTGCTTACTTTCATCAATGAATTTATTGGTCAGTATTTGGACACCAGATGCTATTGTTGAATTTCATCCATTGAGCCCATGGCACACATTAGTGTGTGTGGTGTGTGTGTGTGTGTGTGTGAGAGAGAGAGAGAGAGAGAGCTTGGGTAGTTACTTTGTTGAGAAGTGTCCTTAATGTTTTCTACAGTGACCACCTGCTTCTCTCTGGCTCTGCCTCATTCTCGTTGTCTCTCTCTCTCTCTCTCCCTCCCTCCCTTTCTCTGTCTTGCTGATGGATTTTCCAGAAACTAGGTCCCCCCCGTTTCATCCCGAGGATCCTCCTCCTTGCTGAGTTTTCTCTAGTCCCAGGTGCAAAGCTAAAAAAAGTAGAATGGTAAATCCTGTTTGTGCAAACAAAAAGTCCCCTTCTATACATGCACCTCGTTATATTGCTATATTTTACATGTCTGCCTCATACTAAGGGAATCTTACTATTTCAGTCCCAGTAACATTTATGAATTGAATGCTGTTTAATTAATTTACAGGCTACTACAGCACAAAGCTGTATAAACAGGGAAATGATAAATGTTAATAAATGCTAACCAAGACAATACACAAAAGCCTCTTTCATGCTAGACAAAAACCCCCACTAACATCTGGCTTTTCTCTTCTGTGTGAAAAGGTATCAACATTCAACAATCAGTGTCACAGGTATTCATTGGCTCCAGCTCCGATCAGCAGTGATCGAGCCAGTTTGTGAAGCAAGAGGAGATAAAGAGACAGGTTACTGGCACCGTAAGAGATATACTATGAAATACAACAGAAACTTTGCCGTCTGCACAATGTAGGAAGACTGAATCTTCCCAATTATTTTAATATAAACATGTATACAGGCACAAGATATATACCATTTGTATTATATACCATTAGGGCTAAACTTCGCTTTGTGTCTTCACAGGATTTAAGCCCTAGATTAAAACTGGGGCCACACAAGGGAAACTGGGGATGCACACCAACTTATCATGAAAGCATTGATCACATAGACTGACAAATATTTGCACAATCCAGCCATAAAGACACAGTAACAGTAGGAGCTATCATTCCTTAAAGCAATCACTGGAGCTTACAGCTAATTCTGCACTCTGAGCTAACAGGGAGGTTTACGTCTTGAGATAATGAAATAATTTTCCGCCCCTTACTTTTGTGATTTGTGCAGTTTAAGGCACAAAAACAACTTCTCATAAGCTCTCAGCCTTTTTGGTTATGATCTCATTTGGAAACTCATCTGTAAGATTTGTCATTTACTTGTCATCTATTACAGCCAAAAACCAGGGGATACTGTGAATGAGCATGCAATCCATGATCTGCTCGGTGTGCTTTGTCTAATTCTGTGGTTTTATATCTCCCATTTAAATATTTGGAATGCTTAATTATTTAAAAGAATAATTAGTATAATATTTACAGTGTTTTTCCTTGAGACCAGACTGCCTGCGGTCTTTACAATGCTGTGTACCCCATACTGTTTTATTACAGAAGGAAGGGGGTCTGTGGGTGTGTGTTGCTGGGGTTTGTGTTGTCTGTGTGTTTGTATTTAACACTTATTGGGTGAATCATGAGCCTGGCCTCATGCAGGGCTGATGATCTATGGTGGGCTGGTGTGAACTCTTCACAGCTACTCTCTCATGCTGCTCTACGCATGTGATGCTAGAGGTCTAAAAGGCGGAAACCACATGTTATAGTTATGTTGTAGTTATAAGGGCATTTATGTCTCTGCACCACTTTTCATACACAGTCATGCAGCACAGTGGGGAAAACAGTGAGCAACATCAGCAAAGGGTTAAAAGGAATTCCTCAGCCAAATTTGGGAGTGGGGATTTTAGACTCCAGCTGTGTAGCTGGGTCAGTTGTCTTGTGAATGAATAGCTCTGGAAAATGTCACTGTAAGTGCCTGTTTTCCTACAGTGTGATGGATGTTTGTTTTGCCACTGAAGGAACACAGTGGTGGACGACTGATGCATATAAAACGTGGCATGATTTTAATTTGAAACAAAATTATTGTCATTTGGATTTTTAATTTTTTAGAGAAAACAACCTTGCAATCATAAAAATCTTTGCAAAATGCAGAATGTCTGCATTGTGCAAATAAATAACAGAAAACTGGAAAATACAAAACCACTACCAAAGAAAAATACATACTGTTCATGCATTTTCTTTACTCGCTTATCCTGTGCATGGTCATAGGAGCCTATCACAGCATGCACTAGGCAAGAGGCAATGGCTTGGCCAGGCTGTCAGTCTATCACAGGACAAGAAAATCACAAACATTTAAAAAATATGGTAAAATCTATTTTTTTTTTTTTTTTTTTATGTACAGTGCATCCCAAAATGTTTATCCTTTATCCTTCAGCTGCACGCATGTGCTTCAGGGAGGTAGAGAAGCATGTCTAACCTCAGAGATAGGTGGTAAGTGTTTGTTTGTTTGTTTCAAGATTACATAATCCAAACACAGTGACATGTGTTTTCTCTTGAAAATAACCGCCTGATTTGTTATCATCAAAAGAAGCCAAGGTGAAGGCAAGGAAACCTTTTTATGATGCAGTACTCTTTCCAGCTCTGTGAAGACAACTGTGCAAGAGTAAGTTATGTAAGAGGGGGTGGGGGGCAGTAATAAGGAACATTATGAGTCACATAAAACTGCCCACTGAGAATAAGATGTTCCCACTTGACGCAGATGAACACCCACATCATCTAGAAGTGCTGGTGCAACTTGTCACTGTGCACTGATACTATAAAAGTCCTTATACTGGTCCAAAAGAGGAGGAGGGGTGGGACAGCATGTACAGATCAAAATAAATAAAAATGTATGTGTCAGTTTTTTGTCCAGAGAGGGAGTTTATATAAGTGGAAAAACCATTGGTGCCACAGTACATACAGTATAACAGATTTAAAGTGGGGTAGTAGTAGTAGGGTAATTGTTGCACTTAAAGCCAACTTGTGCCCACTTTTAAGTCAAGAGGCTTTGTGCTTGTTGTGAAAAACTAAATATATCACACTGTATCTTTTGTGGATTCCTGTGTAAATTATGTTTCTTTTGTTTCTCCCAGAATGAAAAAAAGAAGCTAAACTAACAAAACTGAATCAGACCGAAACCCTTGTATGAAAACAAGAAAAGCATGATGAAGAACACTGAATATACTGCAGAAACTGGAAACTGGAAAGCAGATATGAAAGTTTGGGAAATGTATCTGAACATCTGCTGCTTTACGTCTCTACACCCACAGCTTGTTCACAGAAAAAGACAAAAGGAAAAGGAGAATTATGATCCAGTTGCCATAGCAGCTGTAAGTTGGTCAGTAGGATGCGAGTGTGTGTGCAGCATGACTCCACATAATGCATCCAGACACAAAAGACGTAGCATTGTATGTAAATGTTGCCATGTACTGATGCTTAATCATTGCATATATAGCTTGAGTCATGATTGTGCTCAATGAGCTTTGTGCCTTGGGGCACTTTGTACTTTGTAGAAACGCATGACTCATACTGATCAATACTTCTGTTATTTTAGCATGCAATGAATCAGGAGGTCAAACACATGGTATCCACATCTAGCATAAGCGATATTTTGCACCAGAAGTGCAGGATGCAAAGATGAACATATTGGCTGTAACATTCTTTGCAGAGAAGTCGTATGTTTGCATGTTCATCCTGAGCCAAGGGTGAATTCAGCTGAGATTGTTGCAACAGCCCACCAACAAGCTATCCTCACATTCCTCAGATAAAAACACAGACAGAAAATACTAGAACAGAGCACATCTGTTCAAAGAGTCAGCGTGCATATATTTTAGATTTAGAGAACAAAAGAAGTAGTCACAGTACAATGAAGTTCAGCTGATTTCATTGCCTTTGAGGAATGTCTAATTAATCTCAAACCTGCCCTGGCATTAGTAAAGGTTAATTCATTTGAATGAATGAATCACCAATTGTTTTATATTCTATAACTTTGTTAGATATGCTTGAGTGATCAAACCATTCCTCAAATTATGACCCTAATGAAGCACAAAGCTTAACTCTTATTTCTTAATTGTTCTTCACACATCATAACTGCATTTAGAAATTCACTGCAACTCTGTCTTACCGTGTGTTTGTATCTACCCCCTCATTATAGACATTAACCTCTTTATTTTTGTATTGAACCTGCGATAACTGGCTACATGGTAGCAGTGGAAACAAGTTGTGAACACAACACTGATGTAAAGTTTATATAGCAAATCTGTTAGCAAACATTTGCTTATTTACACATCTAATAGATAGGGAGAAACATTAGCATTCATTTCGAGTCATGTTTCTGGCCGCTTACTGAATGTAAGTGAAATATTCACTCTCTGTTTAGCTGGTAAATGTTGTTTTAAAAAGCTAGTCACTAACGGTTGCATGGTAGGTTTTTAGAGCTTTTGTGTAGAAAACAGCTGCCAGCTGCAGCGGAAAACAACGCTATAAGAGCAGCGATGAGCTGAAGCTATAAAGCTCTGTAAAGCTGTGGGTTCATCACTGTGAAAAAACTGCTTTACATAATAATTTGATTCATTGTTATTATGGAAATATTGCTGCTTTAAGTAATTTGCATTCCAAATGTTAATTGAATAACACATTTTGAGTTCTGTTCGCAAAACTTATGTTAATTTAGCAAAACCATGAAGTCCACCCGGATCAATAGTCTGGGAGAGTCACAGACATGTAATCAATACAATCTCCAGATGAAGTACGTCATGCATCTATTGTCTGAGCAGATCTACGCAGGATGAAAATTAGATTAGTCGTGGCTGCCAATATGCATTCCTTTACTAGAAACAGTACAGCAGTGTTTCTAAACAGTCCTGAGTGTAGTGTCCTTACATCACTGAATGAGCTGGTATTGAGGCAGAGGGCCTTCACATTGTTGAGTGAATAGTAAATATATTCCCACAGAGCATCCTTGCTTTTGTGAATATGTGCATATTTTCTTGTCTTGGGGGTGCGGTCAGACCAAATATGTTATGCATTTTCATGCAATGAAGTAAACTGAGATCAGCATTTCTTCACACTGAGGTCAATGAAATCTAATTGAATATTTGCGGAGGTCCTTTAGTGTCAGTGCTGAAAACTGATAGTACACTTGTAAAGACAGGCTTGCCTATAAGGGAAGAGAGTAAGAAGGAATGCATGAATGATGTAGTAGGACAAGTATGACAGTGTACATCATGCCTCTTTCAGCAGAGGGGACCCGCTGTGCCAACGAGTGAGAGTCAGAGAGAGGAGAGACAGATAATAGCTTCCTTTACAGGGAGCCAGCCGACCATCCATGCATTCAGACACAGACAGGCAGTTCCCATAGGTACTCCTCTAGTGAATAAAAATCAGAGGCCAGGGTGCACAATTTTCTCTCTCTCATCCAGTCCTCCCTTTGTCTCTCCTCTCCCTCCTCTCTCTGATTTGCTTCCTGTCTCTTTTATTTTTCTTTGTCTGCATGTCTCCTTCAATCTACTGCCTTCATCATCCTCATCATCGCTTCATTTTCCCCATTTTCCTGCCTTGCATTGACCTTTACTCCACCCCCAGATTTTCTTTCATTCATGGACCTCCACACTCTCTCTCTTTCTCTGTCCCTCCCTCGTTCCTACTTCAAACCAAGCTGGGAATAGAGCGCTGTCTCTTGGACTAGTGGCAGCAGCAGAATACCAAATAGAGGGCAAGATGTGGAGACAGAAAAAGAGAGGAAGAGGGAGAGAGAGAGAGAGAGAGAGAGAGCAGCGCAATGATGTCACAGCTCAGACGTGATCTGCCTACATAACAGGGTTACCACCACACCTGTCATCCTCGCCATCATCGTCCTCCGATCAGTGTGTTCTCAATTGGTTTGATTCATTCATGCTTGTATAATTCATTAGATCCCTTGCAAGGTAATACCTTGCAGAGAATAAACATGAATGGGAACAGTTAACAGGGAGGGGAAGTTGTACTGTACACTATGCTGCAGTCAGTCGATTCACAGTGGACTCTAATGCATTTCAGAGTCTCAAGATCTAAACATAGTTCCTGTTACCTCAGAGTTTTAAATGTCAGATAATGGTTGATACAGACATTTATGAACCATTACCAGTCTTCCTTTGCTTTCTCTCATCTTCAAAAGCTTCCGTCTGCTCATACATTTATTGTGCATACTTTTGCATATGCACGTACACAGAGATGGATGACCTGTCCGCCACTCAAGTAGCTTTCCTTGTTCTCCAGATGAACCAGAATGCGTTGCTTTTACGCCAAAACTCTGAAACAATCACAGTCTAAATATTTCATATCTTTAATAAAACAAACTCTGCTACGTGAGACCTCTGCAGCTGGTGCGTCTCTTTGCTTTTAGTAGTTTACTCCCTGCGAGAAGAGTGACTCATCCAAGTCTGTGTGAGACGCTGTGGATTCCTGTGCTCAAATTATCTTTGAAAATGTGGTTTAGAGTTGGCTAAAAGCATAACTAGTGATGAGATGGTTTTATTTATGTGTGAATGTGGCTGTGTGATACATCAAACAATTTCAGCTAACATTCCCCAAAGTCTCACATTCAGATTATGTCTTTATTTCATCATTCATCTCTCTCTGGTATTGCAATTAGATGATTAATCATTAGAAAACTAAATGCATGGGACTCACGCCAGAAGGAAGGTCAATTAAAGTCAGTTTTTATTTATATCACCAGAAATCTCAAATCACAAATTGTCCTTTACAGATTACATTCTTACAAACTAAGAAGAGCTACAGAGGAGCATGAACTGACATGCAAAAGATGATGAACAGAGTAGACAGACATAGTCTAATCATACACTCTAGTAAAATTACATTATGGAGAAACAGTGCTGGCAGTGTTGGGTCATAAACTGACATGCAGTCAGAAGGAGAACTGCACACCTGGCCTCACAACCCATTGTTTTCTCTTCCTCATCTGCTGAGGAAATGCTATGCTAGTGCTACTAGTGCTAGTGCTACAGGCCTACTATCAAGGCTTGGGCTAGCTTGAGTGCTAGCATAGATAAACTGTTCCAACTTGGACATGTCTCTTTAGAACAGGGGTTCTTCAACTTTTTGGGGCCAGGGACCCCTTACAGGAGAAAAAGATTTCCAAGGACCCCCTAATAATCCTCACACTGATTAAAAAAATGTTTACTGCCACTTGTACTCCTTTTATTTATATATATTATTATTTATATTTTATAGCTTGGCTGACTTAACCTCAACTTAATTTGCTAGTACCTGAAGACACATTACGCATTTTGGTCTTCCATCGTTGTTCTCAGTAAAACCAAACTTGAGGTAACTGTCATCATATTTTCTAAGTTTAGCCAGTTTGGCCTTTGCATCACCTGATAAAGTGGACAGACTAAAATATGTGTCCATTGTGCTAATTAGATCAGCCGTGGGAGCTGCAAATGCGTCCTCCAGACCCGAGCAAAGTGTCAGAATTACGTGGTGCGTCACAGTCATTTCAGGAGTTTTTAATCTCCTAAACCTAATGTAAGTGAGCGTTAAGTAAGCCCAGTTTGAGAATCGCGGATTTAGAAGACACTCTGGAAAGACAAAACAGTTAGCATGAGTCATCATAATTAAGTTGGAGAGGCTAACTGTGCCTAATCTACGAGCAACAAAGACTTTCTTTAGAAATGAAAGGTAACACAGCTAATATGATGATCACAGAAAGAATTACAAAGCAATTCATCTCACAGTCACATGGTCACCTCGACCACCATAACACATAGTTACAGTACTTTTTAACACACTTTCATAGGTTGGCAATACACTAACAACATCCCTCATAGCTGGCGTTGTAGTTTATTTAACATTCTCTCAGAAAGAACAGGCAACTTTTGGGCTGTAGTGGTTTCAATAGATTGACCCTATAACTAGTGTCTGTGCTTCAAGCTGCAAAGGATTTGGAAAACCAAGCTAAAGGAGGATGCATTGGTGCCACTCAAGCAGCAGTAGGAGCAGCAGTTGCGTGTGCCATGTATTAATATTCATATGACCCCTGGCAGATTGGGTGTAGAGATCCTTTTAGAGAAGTGTTTATTATGGTCGCAACTGAAAGAATCTTTGAATGGAGCAGGCTCCGAGGCAGCAGCAGGAGCAGCAGCTTTGGGGGCATTGTGGCAAGTCGACACTGCAAAGCTTTGTATGGTCCTCAGCAGGTGGGATCAACCAGAGTGTCCCCCCCCCCCCACCCCTGACCTCCACACACACATATACACACAAATACACACACATATGCACATATATTTACATGGATGCCAGCAAACAAGCTTATTTAAAACAGGCTGACAGTGTATAGGAACAGTAAAATAAAAGGGTCCAAACAGTACAGTGGATGCACAGCCGACACACAAAGACATACAAAAACTCCATCTGCTATGACGAAAGCAGTGAACACTGACTTGACACATGACCTTAAGCCTCGACGGCTGCCACCATTTCAGGCCTACAAAACCGTAACCGCCACCGCTCCACCTCCTTTTCCCCCCTCAGCCTGCCCCTCCTGTCTTCTCTAAGTGACTACAGACTACGGTGTAGTCCCCCCCCCCCATAAACCCACCAACCGTCTCCTGCTCCACCTCCTCCTCTCTGCTGAGCGATCCGGGGCCCCTCGGCTCAGCACAAAGACACGGCTGCTCGTCTGTCAACCAGAGGCGCAGGACAGAGCGGGGCCCCTACTGACTCCTATTCAGCTCTGCTGAATGACATTATTGAAATCCCAATCCCGCTGTGTGCATGTGCGGAGGCAATAGGCTCACACCTGTCCTCTTAGCATGCCTGCCCGAGAAGACAAGATAGGGGGGGTGGGGGGGGGCAAAGGAATGTGTTGATGCACTACCAAACCAGCTGTTTTCACTGAGTAGTTTGCAAGTTAAGCTCTTCTGCTTTTGTGCCAAGTGAGGGTCTTTAACTTTTATTGAAGTACTATTTTTAATGTTTGGATAAAAACACACAGTAAACAGCAGTAAAAATTGATTTTAGTGAATGTAAAAGTACAGTCAATTTCAGCACTTTTGCTCGAAACTTGAGCAGCTTGGGCAGACTTTGTCAAAATGTGGCAACTCACTAAGAAGTAGCTTGAAACTTGAACTAAACTTTAACAGCAATAGAGTTAAAAGGGACTATTTAACCAGGCTGTACAGGCCAAACCAGGAAATTAAATATCTAAAAGCACAATTTTTATTCTTCTTGTAAGGAGAACCGAGATGAGTAAGTGTCACTGCAAACTGGTTGAAAACCCACCTGTTTCTTGGCTGGAATGTCGCTTGTCGGTAGGTGAAGAATGTGGAAAACTTGTCTTGTGCCATTGGTCCAATAAATAGTTTAAGAGTCTGCACATGTTGTGAAAATGTGAGAATTTCTACAAATGGAAAAAAAGTAACATTCTGCAGAGCTGCAAGGTCATTGTTCTAGGTAATATCTAATTGTTGCCTGTGCAGAGTGTGTGCATGTACGTATTTAGATATATCAATTGTCACATTCATCTGTGCCATCAGAAAGCAGTCTGCAGTTTCCTCACCTGTTACACCACTCTTCCATGCCCAGAGATTTATGTGATTATTATTGTTCATGCGAATCCCAGTCAAACTTACCAGAATTTAAAGAGTCAATTTGCTCTGGATAAGAAGGAACCACCTGTTTAAACAAGTCGTCTGTGTTTGCGATGTTACCACATCCTTCAAGGGGCACACTAATCGTGACACATTCATCTGTGTGCTCCTGTGCTGGTACACTGGAACTCACATTGATTTCCAGGTTGGGACAAGTCTCAAGGGGTTCACACAGGATCAAGGGCAATCAATACATACATTAACTTTTATCTGAAGTCAGTTCAGGTGCGGAAACTGTAGCTTTTCATAGCAGGAATGTTGATTTATTGCTGCTGTCATTGTCTGCCTTCTTCTTCTTTATCAATTTCACTTTTGTCAGTGTTCCAGTATCAACCTTGTGTTAAAAGATTTTCAGCTCCAAACTTCTTTGACCTTCTCTGTCGCTTCTGTCTCCGGCATTTTGTTGCTATTGTAATGTTACCTTGCTGCTTTATAATGTAACCTTGAATTAAAATCCAGTTCTTTGGGCAAACAGAAACTTTTCCCTCACGCCCACAAAACACACACACACCCACAAAACACATCCACATTCCGCAGACACAGGAATAATACACACACACACACACACACACACACACACACGCACACACACGCACACACACACACACACACACACACACACACACACACACACACACACACACAGTATAATGTTATTATTATTACTCATATGAAACAATATGTGAGAACACCTGAGGTCATTTCTCACGTGTAACTCCTGTTCCTGTTCTGCTGATCCAAAGTGTAGCTGTGCCTGTGCATGCTTAAAGCTACTTTAATTACTCTTTTAATCCCTTTTTTGGTAACTTTTTTGGCAAAGGAACACTCTAACAAGCTCACAGGCATGGTGAAAGTTGTTATGGCTAATGCAATAGAATTATTCCGTGTGTTCACACAGAAAGTGTTAAAAAGCGTTACACTGGTGTGGGCGTGTTGCTACAGACATCAATGCCTGGATGAAATATGACTCAGGACGTCTGTTTGAGTAATACATCCATAAGTTTTAAACTTGTCATACACCAAAATTTACAGTGACATAAAACAGGAATTTATAGTCATTATACTTTTTGTCTTTACGATATCATTTTACCTTAAATGTGCACTTGCGTGTATTCAGTTGTTCAGTGAGGTGTGTTGGCCAATAATGACATGTTGCGTTGCAGCAAAAGTTGAACCAGGTTAACATCTTTTCCAGATGCATCAACACAGTCGTTTCATTAAAATGAATGAGAGGGCTGTGTATTTTATAGTGTTGCTGTTGGTCTGAAGACGGCCTTGTACAAAGCAACACGAGCATTCAAGTGGGGTCTTTCTGCCAAGCTGACAAATGTCAGATAGATTGTGTGACCACTGTAGTTTATTGTGAGGTGAAAGGTAATACACCTGGTTTCAATCTGCAGTGTCACCCCTAGACGCCACTAAAACTTACACACTGGACCTTTAAGTAGAATTTTGAATGCACTTTTACTTATTGTGCAGCATTTAGTTGAACTTTCCCCCAAAGCTAAAGGTGTCAAAAAGAGATAAGCTACAAAGAGTAGAATTGAGTGATAATTATCTGTGGTTTCAACACTTAAAATGTCACCTTTCATGTAATTCGTTGTTGGTGTATAAATATTGATTCGTAGATCTAATTGAGTAAACTCAAGACTAGCATATTTTTCAGCTTTTTCCTGTTTGAGAGTAGCTTGCCTAGCAACATAAAACATTTATAACCTTTGTTGAGTTTTAGGGTAGTAAAAAACAAATATGAGGGCACAAAATGCTCGATTTAAGTGTGTTTTTTATATTCATTCCTGAGAAGCAGTCTTAAAAAAAACCACACTGCTATATATTGAGCATCTGGGTCACCAGAGGCACTCAGTTGGTCCCAGCAGTTCAGCAAATTTTATTTGTGGTTTTCCATTAGCTGGTGGCAGAAGATATGGACTCCACAAATAACTTCTTCAAAATAACTATAAAATGACGCGGTTTTGGGGTGGTAAGAAGACTGAGTTCAGATATATTTTGGTTCAACTGCACCTTCATGCATTTGTTTTAGTTCTTTTTCAAGAATTATCCACATTGTTGGTCCAAACTATACAAAACTAACAATATTAAAGTGTATGAATTTCTTTGCTTGCCCTGCCATGTACATAATACAAAATCACAGAGGGGTATCAGTTAACTTATGGTGTGACTTTATACTGTAAATATTACCAGAATAACAACAGAATTTAAATAAAATACAGCAAGTGGTGAAGACAAAATGACAAATTCAGTCTGTGTATGAGTTGACAGATTTCTCTTATCTAGCTCCATAAAGCCAGACTCTTACATGTGTACAGTCAGAGGTAGGATTCAGTCATCTACTTATAGTTTGGTAGCGAGAAATTAATTCAAATCAAGTTATTTTTAAACATATAGTGACTTCAACAACTGAGGCCAATTCTATATGTTGTCACTGTCTGTGTCAACCCCTCCCTAAAATGCAAGGTTGGCTGAAGAGAAGCTTAAGATTAGAAGAAAGTGTAGAATGGTCTGAAGATGACTTTACTGTGATAACTACAGTTTAGCTGCATAACCTGGCTTGCATTTCTCTTTCTCTGATCTCCCCCTCTCTCCCTCCCTCTCTATCTCTCTTCCTCTTTCGAACATGCACAGACATGTCCAGAGTCCAGACTGGGGAGAAGGGAAACCCCTGCACATGGTGGGGGAAGCACTGTGCATCCTGAATTACAGGACTGACCTGCGTGTACACACCAGTTTGGATTTGGGTTATTGTAGTAGAAGGTTTAAATGTCAGAGATATTTCCTGCTTTTTCTGAGCTGCTGGGGGAAGCCCAGACTAATCAGGGCGAGACAATAGCCTGATTAGAGAGAGAGAAATGATGATGGGTCATGGAGGCAGGCAGATGGACAGACTAACAGAGAGCGTCAGACAGAAGCAGACAGAAACATTTATGAATATGGATGCGTCTAACATGAATGCAAGATTAGGCGCGAGCTCCCGCCTGCCTGCACGTGTGGCGCTTTGAACACGTCCATATAAATTTGCGTGTGCTTCAATTCTTCCTTCCAGGGAATGTTTGACCTTTGACCGTCTCCCTGCACCCCCCAACCCCAAAACCCAACACACACACACACCCACCTCACCTCCCTATATCCTGGACAGCTGTCAGCAGGGACCTGGCCAAAGAAAAAGACCCATCTGTCGCTTTCCTTCAAAGGTCAGGGCTCAGGGCCATGTGTGTGTGTGTGTGTATGTGTGTGTGTGTGTTTGGAGGGAGGAGGGAGGCTTCTTTTCACTCACTAATCTCTGTTGTTGTCCTCTCTCGCGCTCTCTGGCACACTTATGGCTGTTTTAAATGCAGACACCCGTCACGTGTATGTCTGTTGTGTTTAGTTTGAAGGTGTGAGTTCCCTTGCGTGTGTATGTGCGTCATGTAACTGATACAGTGCTTCTTCATATTAAGAACAATACAGTGCTGGTGCATATTCAGCACTTTGCCTATTTGTTATTCTAGTGGCTTTTTTTTTTGTTTTTGTACTTCATGCAAGGCTACATAGATGTTACAGACTTATTCAGACTCTTATTTCCTCCTGTTAAGAGCCCTAAATGTTATGCATGCTTGTCTTTGATCACACTAATCAGATACATCACATTTGAAAGCCAGACCACTTTTGTTTTATGTGAGAGTAAATTAATAATTCATTATGGTGATGAGTATAAATATACAATGGAAGAACAGATCTATCTGGTTCGTGTAGGCTTCATATCAATCAGGTCAATTTGAGGTTACCACAGTTCAGTTTTAAATGACAATATAATAGTAAACAATGTAAAATATATAAAAGAAAAATACTGACTTTGAATGAAACAAAATGTTTATTTTCAGGTTGCAACATACTGTACTGTTTTATCAAAAGTTTGCCAGAGTAAGAAAGATCCTCTCATCCAACCTACAGAGGCCTGACTCAAACGTTAAACTACTTTGACACGGCTCCCCCTGTTGGCCCATATTGGGATGACCATCAGAATCACTGTATGTTGTCGTTATCAGTCAGACTGGGCCCTGTTGGATGAACAAAATTAGCTAATTCCCCAGTTTGGTTGCGATACTATTTGATTTTAATGTCTTAATGTGAATGCTTTGATTGTGGGCTAAGAATGTCCAGTAAATTTGTTTTTAATTGAGGGGCTGAATGTTCATTGTAGCAAGCCTCACATGGGATTGTAGGTTGTATATGTGATTTTACAACCAGTAGTCTTCGGGTCATAACAAGAATAATCTTTGGACTTTCATTCATGCTGTTTTACAACATAAATGTCCAAACATTCCTCTGGAATTACAATATGGGCAACAACATAATGTGACTGCGGCTGATTTGTAGGGTTCATATCTTATCAGGGCAGCAGGTTACGCTTTGAATTCATTCCAAGTGGTGCAGTACAGAGTAGTTAGCCGGCCAATAAAACAATTTGACAGGTAGAAACTCGTTTACAGGGTGAGAGAGAGAGAGAATTAGAGAGGGAGATTTAGACTAATTCATTAACATTATATAAAGGGATTTAAGGAGAAAACAAAGCGTTCTCTGTGTGATTACTGAGGATCATGCGCAAATACATAATCTACCATGTCCAGCTCTGTGTAAATACACTGTTGGAAATAAAGACAAGAGATTAGAGCCATGGGGGTAACAGGAAAGCAGTAGTACAGTAGGTCAGCACAGACCAATCTAATCGGATGTGCAAAAGGTTGTGGGCCAAGGTGTATATATAAAGTTATCATTTTCTCATTTTAGTTTAGTGCAGATGGACTCAGTGCAAATCAGAGCCTTTGCTCAAGGTCTGACCTTCTTTAAATCAAAGGCCATCTTTGGGTGGGTACACACAAAATTATAACCCAAATATTACTTGTATACGTTACAACCATCTGATATCATGTTGCTGAGGTTCCACACTTATGTGATCGTGTGATGACAACTGAGCTATGTTAAAAACAAATGCAGCTTTAGTGTATCTACTATCTTTTCAACGTTAAACTGTTTTTGATTGCATACTCAGGATTTGCCAAACCTCTATACAAATCTAGACTTTTTTCAGCAAATACTACATGTAGTAACAAATATAGGGAGTGCTGACTAGATTTTGAGCAGTGTTTATAGGCAGTATGCTCATACTTACTGGTTATTTGGATGATTAATGAAGGTTACTGTCATATAAACCTCACATTTATAATGCGCATTGAAAGAAGGGCTTTAAATTAGGAGAGTTGTTCTTCTCATCTACCCAGATAGTTAACAGTAAATGTTATGAGCAATAATATGAGGCATACCACAAAAACCATTCATCATTGACACACCCATAATAGGAACAGGGCACACACTTTGTGGTTAGACAGCACACGCTGTAACAATACAAACACACACACACAGCATCTTGCCAGCAGCTTAAGAAACATCATACGTGAGATGAGTTGTTGCCTCCGTGACCTGTCTGTCACCACCTTCCTCCAAATGTTCCAGATTTTGATGTTTTTCCGTGTGTCAATCTTAGTGCTATGAAACCAACTCACAAAACACAGATAAGCAGCAAATCAGCCCAAACGCTGTATGTCAAAATCAATTCACAGAAATGACTGATCCATTAAATACGAATTAAAGGTCAAGTGTGTCAGATTTAGGGGGCTCTACTGTATTTACAGAATATGGCAGAAATGCAATACAATATTTATAACTCTGATTTCGTTAGTGTAAAATCACTTGTTTTTTTGTTTTTTTTGTTACTACAGACACTTCCACAGAGTCCACCATGTTTCTACAGTAGCCCATAATGGACAAACTAATCACTGACAGAAATAGACTTGATGTTGCTATGCCTGTCAAGCTCTAGCATCATTTTCGTAGTTCATTGTAGTATATTTTATAGTATTAATGGCAGTGGTGGTAGACCACTCCGAATTCAAAGTAATTTGTCTGCAGCTGATGATACATAACATAGTAGAATAATATAATATGTATGTTTAGGATTACATTTGTCATACTAACCAATGTATCTGGTTAATTAAAAAAAAATAACAACTTTGACTGGGGTTGCTGGAGTAATTCATGACCATGGTATCCACACAGTGGGTAAGATATTACACACTGGATATTTTGTTGTGAACAGCTTTTTTTCTTACCTGAGACCCCACACAACGAAACCTAGCTATAATGAAATATTCTTTATAGCCATTGCTACTGTACTGTATGTAGTAAGCTAGTTTACTGGCCACGTTTGCATCTTGCACTAGAGCAGATTAACATGCACACTGTGGACAAACCCAAGGCTTAACAGGCCTAACAAGTTACAGCTGCTAAGCGGACTGGACAATCGCCATTTGGAGGGAGAGTTTATCAAACGGCCAATTGTCAGATGTCAAATTTAGAAACTAGGGAATAATATTCCTGGTAATACTGCAGCGTCAATATGTAGTGTGACAGATGGTTGAGGTGTACAGGCCTGCAGACACATGTGCACAAAGGCATGTTGACACAACCATGTCACTAAGAATCATAGATGAATGTTTATCTGCAATCGTTCAACTCAGAACAAAAGGGGTTCCTAGGAACTAGCACATACAAATGTGCACGCGCGCACACACACACACACACACAATCCATTTACTGGAAGTGGTTTTGCAGAAGGCTGAGCTGATGAAAGATAAATGAATGTAAAAAAGAGAAGGAAGCAATAACAGAGGCAGTAGATTGGGAGAAAGAGAGAGAGGAGAGAAAGGAAAGAGAGGGATGAATGAGACAGAGAGAGATGTGAGGGGACTTCTCTGGAGGGTAGGAGAAAACAGGGGAGAGAGTGATACAGTCGGACAGCCGTGGGCGGTTTGTGAAATGCTGGGTGATGGTTTGAGGCAATTGCATTGTGTGTGTGTGTGTAAGTGGTTGTGTATGCATATGTGTGTATCATCTCTCTCTGCTTGCGTCATTACTTTGATTAGACTGCAGAAGGGAGAGGCAAGGAAACCCCAGCCCTTTCTTTCCCCTCCCTCTCTTCCTCTCCCTCCTCCACTTTATCTCTCTCTTTCTCTTTTTTCTCTTTCTGTCTTCCTCTCGGTCTGAGTCTCTCTCATTTCACATTATAGTAAGTGATTCTTGTAAATAGGTGCGTTGCTTTGCCCAAAGTGCCTTTTTTTCATTTTTTTGCTTGTTCTCTTTTTCTGTCATTCTTCTGAATTTCTCTTTGATGAAATACATTCATGTCATGACAGTAAGCACTCAGTCAAACATGCTAAAAAAAAAAAAAAAAAAAAAAAAAAAACACCCCAAAACCAAAATATGCAAAAACATGTGCTTCTTGATGTACTGCCAGGTGTTTGCAGGCTGCTGTAAACAGCACAGAGGAAGCCAGACTGTGCCCTGTTTGATGCTCTTGTGGTCAGATTTCACAACTGTGCGTCGGTGCAAGTGTTAGTCAGTGTGTCTGTTTCAAACCTGTCACTATAAAAAAACATGTGTCATTCAAATATCGTCCTGTGAAAACTCCCCTAAAGACTGACCTTTGAAAGTTTTTCTAACAATTATTAAATAGATAAGATAAAATCGTTTGACTATTTGTAATACAGGTGCTTCAGATAAGCAAAGTAAAGATAGATACTGACTGATGGTTTTGTTTTGTCATTTTACCCACTTCAGCACTTAAAAAATATATTATAATAGTTATCAGTTTACCCTGATATGAAGTGTTTACTGTAAAAACCGGCACATATGCATATTGATTGGCGTTTACAGTAGCCAACAGTGTTGAGTGTGCGTCTTCAGGAAACTCCGTAAATCGCATAGAGCTGAAGCTAAGCAGTCAGAGGACATCAAAGGGAAAATCAGAAAATCATCATCTATTCTGTATAAAATATGATCCAGTTTCCCTGAAATCACTGAATTATGTTGTAAAGTTGTTCTTTTTGTACAGCAATCAGTGAGCAGCCCTCAGAATCACTCACAGACTGTATCAAACAGGAAACACTCGGCTCTGATGACGTCAAAAGCGAGAAAGCGATTCATTGGATGCATAAATAGTATACGCCCCCGGCTCAGGGTGAGTCATCACCACTTTTTATTGTTTATCAAAATGACAAACTATAAAATACTTGAAAATATTAGTTTTGACCTTTGTTGAGCCACATACTGGTGAATAGGTGACATATTAGGCTAGACATGTGTGACAAAAACACTTAAACATCAATTTTGACTACATTGGGACTTTAACCACATACCACAATAACAGTTGAGCAATCAGACCCTTGGTCAACTTTCTCCTTTCATGTACATGTATTATGCTACATCTCGAGGAGGATTAGTGCCACATGTGAAATATTTATTTGAGTTCTGACTTTATTAGTTTGATTCTTTTCTTTTTTTTCTTTAAACTCAGAACTCAAAAAAGTTTTTTACATGGGGCCCTCATCTATCTTGTCTATGTTGAAAAAACAACCACATTTTGAAGATGGTTAAAAGATCACATCAAGTCACAAGTTAGCTAATGTTAGCAAAATGCTAGCTAACTAGCTACCTAATTATCGAAGTAGATTGGCTAGTTAACTAGTGTTTTCCTACAGATTAGGTTGCTAATTAGCTATTGTGCTATCATCAGCTAGCTATCTATTATCCTTAAAATTTGGTCGTCTTTTTAACAGAGTTGAAATCATAAGCAACATTCTCATAAAACTTTGGGTCTGTTGCAGTGAGAGAGAGAGATCACATAAGGCCATATGAAAAGCAGACAGAGAAATCTTTAGCTAAACATTTTTTGACTCACATTGTATATCTGAAGTAAAAAAAAAAAAAAAAAAAAGTTTTTTAAATATCTTTTAAAAATCTGCAAAGGGATGAGGAAGATCAAACGAACAATTTAAATATTTACAAGATCAAATGAATCATTTACATATTCATAAGCTATGGGAACATCCTTATCCAGACATCTGGAGAGAAAGAGCGAGAGAGAATGCTCAAATCTGCCTTGGCCCACACAGGAGAGGGACAGACCCTGGCACTGTTAACAGGCGGCGTGCGTGGGACAATATGAACAAACGGAACAAAATCATTTTCAGTCTGATCATTTGGAGGTTTAAGTGGCCCTAAACAATTTGGAAAGCAATCCGGCACCTACAGTATGGGATCCTCCTCACCCCAAGGCCCCAGGAAAAGCACCAGACTTTAAATTTGACATAGTGGCAAAACCATATATTGACAAGCGTCTGTCATGTGATGCAAACTGACCCCAAAAGTTTTTTTCCCCACAGTCAGTAAAACAGTGGATACATTTCTTTGAGTGTTTTAGCCTCCATATAATGATTTATGATTTTTAATTATCAGAATTTGATCCATTCGGTGTAATAACATTTGGAAAGTTTAGAAGAGTCATACATTTAAATCACTTTATTCAAGTTAGCGCGGCGTGTGTGGAGGGTCCACACATGGAGCAGAGAAGAAACTGGTGAAATCACATTATTTGAGTTGACAACTCCTCCTTACATCACTGAAAGTCCAATAAGATTTGATATAGTGAGTATAAGGATTATTAACATTAACTGCACTGGCTGGTGTAGTTTTATCACAAAGGTTAGCTTCAGTGAGGTAGCCAGTTAGCTTTGTAGTATTATTGTATTATTAATATTATTATTTTGTTTTGTTTCTGACTTGTTTTGTCTGGTTGATAATATTTAACCCTCAAAACATTGAATATAAGACTTAAAATAGATAACTGCATCATTTCACACTCTGTGAAGCAGGAAACAGATGCCCACCCCCAGCCCTCCTTCCCGCTCGTCGCTGCAGTACATAGGGTTCCACTGAAGTTTGAGGTTCCCGCACCTGCCATATCCCATTGTAACCTCTACTGATCGCGCTACTGTAAACTCTCTTAGTGTTGTTCTCTTGTTTTGAGAACATTTACACCAAATTAACTGTTCTCAAACCACTGAAAAACTGCTCAAACATCTCTCTAACCTGGAAAAAAAATTCCTGATGTAAAAGAATGTGAAAGAAAGTGAGAGAAAACAGACGTGGGGAGAGATTGTGAAAGTGATAGAACCACTGTATGACCTTCTAACATCCTGTCTCCTCAACCACATTCATGCATTTCACCTTTAACAAACCAGAGAGGAAACAAACATAACCTTTCTCTATGGAAAATGTCTGACGTTACAGCGGCATTTCGTTGCTCATCAGTCCTTTTTTGTAGTGGTGACCCATTAAAAGTGATATTCAACTATTAGTTGCCCCTGCGGGCTTCAAAACCTCTCCCACTGACTCTCACTTTCAGATTAATATCATCTTTGAGAAAACATTTTCATGTCTGTGGCTTTGACACGGTGCATCTTTCACTCAAACCAGGCCAAATAAATCTCCCGAATGACATGTCATTGTGCCCTCCGCATGATTGTTCATCACTTTCTGTGGTTCTCACAGCACGTAATGGAATGTGTTGATGAAAGTGTCGTTCTGTAAAAGCTATTACACTGACATTAAGAGTGGGTTTGAACAAGACTTCTTACAGTCTTTCTTCTCTATCTCTTTCTTTATGACTGAGGAGACAGACAGACAAACAGACAGACAGACAGACAGAGAAAGCTGAGGTTGCTAGCAGTCTGTTTAGTTTAGTGCTGCTGGGGTGCTGCCAGGCAAATGAGAGACCAGCAGATGGCTGGAATGTGGAAAATGCCAAAGATCAGAGGCTAGCAGAGACACAATGAGATTAGAGGGGAAACAGAGAGCAACCACCCAAAACTGAGCAGTAAACATCCTTGTAAGCTGCGTGTGTGTTTGTTTGTTAGAAAAGATGTTGCATGCAGAGAGATTTGTGTTGTTGACGTGCTCCTTGGATTGTCCCCACATGGTCATTTTGTTGAGGAGGCACGAAACTTTTAGTTGAGGTGTTTTTCACAGTCAGTCAAAGCAAAGTTTCATCTTTGTAGGTTTAAACTTTACTGTAAAATGTGTGCTCGATGTAGTCATATAGACAATAGACAAGTATTTGAATTGTTTCAGAATCAGGATAAGAAATACTGCATTACATCTCTACATGCTCCATTTCTAGAAAATAAATCCATATATAAGCATGGGAAATTAAGAAAAAAGAAAATAAGAAGTAGGCTATGTAAAATAGGTGCATTATGCTGCAATATATAACAACAATACAGTATATATACAAAAAAGAGTTTCCAAACTCTAGCACAGACAGACTATAAAAGGTAAATGTGCAGATTTTGCACATTAAAATCTGCTTACAGCTCTGTGTGAACTGGTGACTTGTCCAGGGTGTACCCTGTCTCTTGCCCAATGTCAGCTGGGATAAGCTCCAGCCCCCCGTCACCCTGATAAGGACAAGTAATTATAGAAAATGTATGGATGAATGAAAGTCTGCTTTCAGGTCTTGGAGAGTACTTCAGCATATGTGGGAAAAGTTGTATAAAACCTTGTGTGGCTCCAGAGGGAGTTGTGCGATGGTGCAGATAAATTGTGGATAAACTCAAGTGATGTCACTCAAGTCAGCGTCAGTTGGGACTACAAGGTTGAAAATGAAAGAATTCTGGGGGTGTGGAGTAAAAAGAAGTGAGGCCTCTGAAGCCCACTCCTCTGTCATTGCTACAGGTGTAACATACTACTATCTCCAGTGAACCGTCTCCCTTGTCTTACTTGTGGGTTATGTAGGCGCCAGGTTTTGACGATGCAAAAGAAGCTGAGGGATAAAAAGGACAATATCTCTGGTTCTGCTGCATCAGTGTTGATACTTTTTTAAAAGGTTTCCATTGTGAGTCCAATAATGTTACAGAGGTATGATGCTAAATAGGTCAAATAAAGATAAAGATAAATAAAAAAGAAGCCACTTCAGTCTTTTTTATGGTCCTTTTATGGTTAAATGGTACTGTATGAACTCTTAAATACCTGGTAACCAAAATAAAAAAGACATTTTTCTTCACTCACTTTACACGAGTTCACTTCAAAGTTTTTTCATCTGACAAGCAATTACATAATTTCATCCTCAAAGACTCCAAATCAAGCGTCGTGCACAGCCTATAAATCCACTCCAAGTATATTTCGGTGAATTGCTATAATTAAACTCACAGATGCACTGAAGAATTACAGTAACACAAGGGCTGAATCTGTAATCAAGAAACTGCAGCATTGCTTTCAAGCAAGTTTGTAAAAAGCTCCAAAGAGTTTGTTTCTTTTCAAGAAACCTTGTGCTTTCAAGAAACAAATGTGCAAAGTACATTATACTCCAAATAGATATGTCAGTATACAAACAAGGAACATGTAATTGTTGTTGGGTCTAATCAAGTACAGTATACAACTAACTAACTATATTCTAAAGTTGCGAGCAGAGTGTGTGTGTGTGAGAGAGTGTACAAAGGTGTTGCACAAATGCAGTAATGTGTAAATGACTGGTGAAGCATTCATGTTTGAAGGGTGTAAGGTTGTCACTCTTCCTCTTTGCTCACAGTATGGTGCTTTTTTTCTGTTATTGTTCAGACAATGGCAGCAGCGCAGAAGAAGATTAAACAAAGTGACATTTTGCATAACATCTGGACAACAAAGTAGCCATTTCGTGGATTGGCAGCAGAGGCTCAAACACATCTGAAAGTGAATATGTTTCATTTAACTTGCTGAAAGTAGATTTTTATAGCAGACTGCTGAGTATGTTTGAATGTCAGGTGCTTATCTGCATATGAGTGGACCTGTACTGTGTCAGCATGCTTGTGTTTGTGCCCGTGTCTGTGTTTTTAAACTATATCGAGATAGCGTAGCGCTAGAGCTGTTGTGCGAGTATGCACTCAAGTGACAACGCTCTCCTTTCATTACAAAATTGATAGAGAGGCTTCTACAGTTTCTATTATCTCACCTTGTATAGCATCAGCTAAATTACCTGCCAACAACAGGGCACAACAGATACATTCATAGCTTACACAATAGTTGAGAGTGTCCAGTCATCATTAACTGTGTTTGTGTATCATCATAATGTGATATTTTCTAATCATAATGATTCATTGCAGAGGTCCAGGATTTAAATGTCAGCCCAGATATTTCACCATGCAGCTCACACAATATAAACAAAGTGTTAGATGTACAGCACCATTTTTATATAAAATATAAAATTAAGCAGAAATATATATTTATGTTTGTTTAATAATTCAGACACATCCTATGAACTTGGGGATCACACTTAGACTAGAGACAGCCATCTCCTTACATACTACAGCTTTCATTCTCAGCACACAGCTCAAAAGAGAAAACTCCATATGGTGCCAGTCGTCCCTTGATGGAGAGATGGAAGATTGAAGAGAGTGAAAAAAAAAGAGCTCATTACTTCAAGCAATGTAGTGCTGTTAAGATTAGTTTCCCTCTTCAGTGTCCAGTACATAAAAATGAACATGATACGTTTGTTTTGAAGTAGCCAAAGTAAAGATGTGGAACAACGTGTGTGTTTTGTCAGCCATTGTGACTTTATTTTTTGGTTTTATCTTCAGGTTTGTTGCTTGTTGTAGCCATGAGTCATAACTACTGAACTTGGGTTGCGACCCATCACATCTCAGAGTTTTGCAACAACCACTTAGATGTGGATTTGATATTTTTTAAAGTCCATCAAAAATTTATGGTACAACATGCGCTAAAGTGAATCAAATTGTCAAACGACATGTAAATGCTATCTAAAATGTGAACAGAATGGATGTAACCAAAAACAGAAAATGACAACAGATGGTGCATTGTCAAAAGCAGGACTTTTTGACTAACACAATTCTGGCACACTGTGCAGACTGAACAGTCCCCAGAGCACTGTAAAAAGGCCTTTAATACAATTGTATAAAGGCATCTGATAAAATGACTTCATGCTGTATTATATAACCACAGTTTAGAGAAAAACTGAGTCAACATGAAATGAATGTAGAAGATAAGAATGATAAGAATTTTTACTTCCTCTACCGAAAATCTTATTGTCACGGTTTCCGAGAAATCTACAAATATTACCCAACAAAAGGGTTTGGGCCTAATGTATTCAAGCACCAGATTTAAGATGTTGTAACATTACAAATAAACATAGCTCTTACATAATCGAACTAAATCTGCAGTTTTAGTAAGTCACTCAGTATGGTGCTATTTTACAATGGGATTGCAGGGTGAGACACAACATTACTGTATATTGTTCTATAGATGGATGCACACAGTTCACCGACACAGACGTACACAGTCTCTATCCCTATCACACTGCTGCAGTCGAGGGATAATAGAAAAGAGAGCATGCTGGAGCACAGCCAGCTGAGTGATCAATTGAACACAACTGTGGCTCGATTGCCGTGTGTGCATGTTAGACAGAGAGAGAGAGAGAGAGAGAGAGAGAGAGAGTGTGAGATAGGGAGTGCCTGTGTGTAAAGACATTTAGTGATGGCAGGGTCGACCTTGCACAGAAGAGCAGCACTGTGTTTATAGTGGAACAGTAATGAAGGAGGATGCAGTGTGTTTGCTGTACAGGGGAGATAAATCACTCAATCTAATATGTCCAAAACAGCCAAATAACTAATAACAAATCTGAATAACAAAGTGAAACTAATATCTAATCAGTGAGATTAAATCCCTAAGAGGGAAAAGTTAAAAGAAATGAGGAGCTTAATATGCAAGAATGCAAATGAGGACTCAGCTGTCTGAAAGAAGACAAATAACAGCAGCAGAAGATGTGGTAAAAACCATAAAGCAGTGAAATTCTCTGAAATTTCCAAACAGCATAGCAACGACTTCCTGTTTGCTTTTGTGCCCTTCACTGCAGCAGCATCCCCTGCATCCTGTTCATACAGACTAAACAAAGATTTAGATTGGTTCAGTGTTATTTCTCAAATCAGTACTTAGCAACGTGTGTTTAATGTATATTGGTATATTTATTTTACTTGTTTCTTGGGCTGCATTTACAACATAAGTATGTTGTTACAAAATTGAGACTACAGGGTATAAAAGAATCAAATATAAGAGGTAAAATACCTTTGATCAGAAGTTAGCTATGTAACTGAAATATAATATGAGGCTGTAGAAGATTAAAGCTTTATTCTTGTCGAGCCTTTCAGCTAAAATCACAGAAGTAAACATGCAACCATTCAGACACACTAAACAAATAGTGATCTATGACTGGTCTGTCAAATTAAAATGCTGTAAAAAATGTATATTTGTTTGATTGAATGTAAACTAGCTTTTTTAAATGTTTAATTGTTAATCAGAGACTAATCCACGCTGTAACTGATTAGTTTCATCTGATTTTACGTTTTCTGGTTTCAAAACAAACAAAAGAAAAGCTGCTAAACATAAATAAGTTATGAGACTGTGGTTGCAGACAGAAAATAATTTATGCTCTTGAACTTTGTGTGTTCCCATGGTAATACGTCTTATAGTAAAACTTCAATAAACCAAAGCAGATCTTGCAATTTGTAACACAGAGCCAAATTTAACTATCGTCTTCATCATGTGATTATAACATTATGGCATCATTCTGTTTTACCTGTAACTCACTCTGCCTGTTCACCCACTGAACTCACATCTATGTCCTCTTCTGTCACTCCATCTGTCACTTCATGTAGCACTCTGTCCTCACTTCATGACTCCATCTCTCTCGGGGTATGTGTGTCCTTCACAGGACACAGCAAACAGTGGAAAAACATTTTTCGGATGTAGACACAATCCTTCTTCCTGTCTTGGTCATCTGAAATTAAACCGTACGTAGTTCTGCAAGCACCTGTGAAGAAAATCCTCCCTAAAAATAAAGAGTGTTCCTTCTCTCTGTTTTACTATTTTTGCCTAAAACATCTGCTGACCCTTGTCTTTGCAACTAATGAGACAGCCTCTCTCTGTGTGTATTATAGCTTGCCTGTGTGTGAATCCCTGGCCTGCTGTGTGTGTTACCAGAATAGAACAATGCATAACTAAAAGTAGGACGATGACGCAGGATATGAATAGATTAAAAGCGTAGAGGAAGGCAAATTTGACACACAAAAGTCCACTTTAAAATAGTCCGAAATAGAGTAACGCATCACTGATTACATCACAGCACGGCACAGTAAATCTGCAGATAATCTGCAGGCGTAAACGCATCTCGACTTACCAAACTGCCAATTTACCATACAGTAAATAGAACTGCTGCCACTCCTAACTGTGGGCACTTCAGTCTTCCAACACAACAACATCTTTTTGTGACAGAGCAATAAGTTGATTCTTATGAATATTTGTGAAAGAGTGAGAAACAGACAGATATTTTAAAAGAGCCATACAATTGATTCAGACATCTTATATACGCTATATAAACTGAGAAAGTGTGTGTTTGTGTTTGTCCATGTGCACTCTGCTTCTGCCTCATTCTGCAGGGCAACAGCCAGATAATCTCCAGAGTGGGTGACTGACTGAATGCTGCTTTTTTAGCTTTGCACTGTCTGCGTCTATGAATCACTGTGCTGGGTCAGAGCAAACGGAAGGAGAGGGGTCATTACTGTAATGGTACAAAGAAAAAAGTAAGAGGGCTCTCCTTTTGCTCTTTTTGAGTCCAATTACACACGAGTGTGACTCTCAAGGATAAGTAGGCAGAGAACATGCAGCTGACATAACTGGATCTCATGGCGTGATGAAAGCCCGAGAGGAGCCTCTGATATTACTGTGATAATCTTCTTTTCTCACAACCATGAACATCATGTACATATATACGCACTTAGTGTTTGTACTGTACATCCCTCTCCACCTGCTTTACATCATTCAGTGTCATTGTGATATGATATGTTATTATTGTTGTATTAGATAGTACAGTACAGACCAAAAGTTTGGACACACTTTCTCATTTAAGAGAATGGGAAAGTGTTCAAATTTTTTTTTTTTTTTTTTTTTTTTTTCAAAAAAAGCAAAAGAAATAGCATTCGGACTATTAATATAACTGCAAACATAAAACAATGTGCATATTGCACCTATATCCATGCACACTTTGCACCTTTTATATCTGCTGCTACTTAATTTTTTTCAAAATCTACCTCTCTACTGTATATACTACCATGGTCCTTAACGAAACACTGTCTCGTTTCACTATGTACTGTGTATATGGTGGAAATGATAAATATAAAAAACAGAAATAAATATAAATAAAACCCACTTGACTTAGAAGTCTAACAGTGAATCATTTTCTGAGAGTAATTAAGCATGCGAGGCAAACTGTATATGTAGGCCAGTTGCACTGGCAACATTGATAAGACTCTCATGAACATATGAGGAGAAAAAGCGGACAATATAATGAGATAGTAACTGAGTGAGGTGTGATGTGATGATATGCATGTCTCAGTGCTGGATGTCCCCAAGCTGAGCTCAGGCTTATCAACAACATCTTACAATAGATGGTCTCAGTTGTCACTGTTTGGGCTTTTAGGTTCTGGATCAGTGGAGCAAATAAAACACATTTTTGGAACAAAAGCTGCAGAGGAGCAGAGGATGTAAACAAGCCAAGAGTCAGGTTTGGTCACAAATACAACATTGTATTGTCCTTACATCAGACCACCTCACTGTCACTTCACTATTCTCATTTGGAAAGCTAATAAACAGTTCAATAGAGGAAGAAGTGAGGCCAGGGAGGAGGAGATGGATGGTGAGGGTCAAGCAGCACAGCTGCACTCACAAAAGACACTTGGACAGAAATAACTTGCTCAGTGCTTCCCCCCGATGGGTAAAAAGAGCATGTCATTTTAAAGAGCATGTGTAGTCAACATTTACATGATGAAAAGAAAAAAGCCTGAAGCAGTTCCTTTGAAAAGAAATCAAACACAGAGTACATGTTAGTTTCCTCTGCGTCTTCCTGCTGTGCAGTGTTTTACAGCTTGGGATTTCCATCAGAATCCATAATACTAAAAGTCATGGCCTGAATACAAAATAGTAAACATTGCTTAGATTTTAATGATGTCTCTCATTAGTTATCATTAAATTAATATTTGTAAGAGAACAGCAGCTTGACCTGAATTCTCACAGATGACACAGTGGATGTGGTTTGATTCCTAATGTGGTTAGTAAAAGTTTTTATAAACTAGAAGGGTCATATGACAGCAACAAGGCAATGCAAACATTTTTCTTTTCACTCTTCATACCACATATAGCTATATGATTAAACACACCAATCTTATAGTTTGCATGTACAGAACAAACAATCAGACTGAGCTTTACTTTACGACATGACACGGCAAAAAATGTCTTCATCAAGCTTGAAACAGTACAAGTACAAACATAATCTTTTATATGGTGTTGATGAATCTCAGTGCATAGTTTATATATATATATGTATATATATATATATATATATATATATATATATATATATATATATATATATATATATATCTCAACTCTTTTGGTGACTGTTAACTAATGATCAGTGGTGGCTTCCCCTCTGCTGTCATTTCATTGAGTCATTTCTTTATTGGTGTTTTGCTGACATCTACTGGACAGAATTAATAGAATAGAATAGAATAGAATAGAATAGAATATACTTTATTAATCCCTTGCGGGAAATTCTTTCGTCACAGCGCTCCAGTGTACAAAGGTAAAGAATATTATAGCAGCCAGAATAATACAATACAATAAAAAATAAATAAATGTTATGTTAAATGTTATCCAAATTGATTAGGTCATTTGTAAAAAGAATTATAATAGGGATTCATAAAATAACATATAAAATATAAATATTATTTTATATTTATAAAGTCCCATGGAACAAAGTAAAATATAGACAAAATCATTATTTTTTCCTTTCATGTGGACCTACAGACAGAGGCAGAAAAGTGATCACTGAACCGACCTTGGATTATAGTTTATCTCAAGTTTGTTCAAGGTTAGGAATGATAAGTAGCTTCTGTATCACTCACCACTTCCTGTCATGTTGAGTGTTTGGTGATTTAGCAGAGGCAGCATAAGAAATATGTTGTAACGGTATCAATGACAACCTTCCAACAGATGATCTTATTAAGGGAAGTGATAGCGTGTGTATGACACATGTCCACTTGCGCTATTTAAAATATTATGAAATTACACAACTCTGCAAACAAACAAACCAACCTCCTAGCAACAGCATGCAAAATGAGTCACAGATATGATAATGATTACTAAGGATGACCAGGTCTTTACACTCCATGTCCCTCTGCCTGCCCGAGGTTAACCAATTTAGCATCATATCACTTCTCAAAAAATTACTTTTATCTGAAGAATTTCTTCCAATTGATTCAGTTTATTTTTACCTTATTAATCATTTCTGAATTTTGTATTATCTTAATACTTCTATCTTGCTTGGACAGTTTTGTATTTAGATTGTATTAATATGTTACTCTATCCAGAGATTTGTTTTAAAAATGTGATATAAATCCATTTATTAATGCTACAGAAAACTTGACTTTTGTCAAAGGCATTGACAGTATATAATTAGAACATAATTTGAAGGACAGGTCTGAGTTGTCTCTGTTATCATTATTGTTAACTATTGGTTGAGAAATAAAATAAAGTTGCCCTAAGTAAGTAAAAGGTGCTTATACCACACAAAATTATAAAACACAAAATGTTACTAAAACTGAAACTGTGTGAGCATACTCAGAAAAATGTATTAAAAGGTAAAGCTTGTTTTGTCCGACTAATAGTTTAAACTTCTAAATCATCAATTAAATTAAATAAATAAAAAAACAATCACCAAAAAAATCACCACATTTGAGAAGCTGGGAAATGATTTTGTATGAAATTTCTAATAAATCTTCTGTCAACTGATTAATGGACTAATTGTTTCAGCTGTATATATTGATGGGTATATCATCATATATTTAAGCACTTTATATGTTTTGTATTTTTTTGTTGCATTTTTCCAGAAAAGACTCAAATAAGTACAAGTACCTCAGATTTGTACTTAAGTACAGAAGTACTTAAATAAACATATCTAGTTACATTACACCACTGCTAGTGGCTTACTGACATATACTCATCACCCTGGCCCTGTTTCACCCCACAGTCTGCTATTTCACTCCTCGCTTCTCAGTGAATGTAGGTAATGGCTTCTAAAAATAGATCTGAGTGTGACAAATGAGGACTTCCCTGACAGCTGAGAAACTTCCTGCAGGTCAGCTGATGTGTGCCATCGCAACCAACATGTAAACTTCATGGCAACCCGCTCAAATGTCACATCTGGAAGTTTGTCATTATTACTAAAAAAAGGAGGCATGAGGACATGCGAATGCCATCTAAAACTGAACTGAACAAAAATACATACAGAATGACACTAAGAGGAAATAATGACTGCAGGATAATAATGCCACTCTGTGCAGGATTTTGAAACTTTGGTGCCCAGCCAATGATAGTTTGAAGGCACTGTGGTAGTCAGCAAGTCACACTATTTATTTTTGTTCTGAGAAACAAACTGAGAATGAATGAGGTTTACTAAAAAATTATACCATTCTTCACTGAGAGAAAAAAAAATTAGAAAGGTCATATTAATTGAAAAGAAGCATTCCAATAAAATGTAACTCATAGTAGCTTTTTCTCTGTCCTGTTTTGTAAAGGCAGTCAGTTGTAACTCAATGTATAAATGTAAACTAAATGTATAATTTGTGATAATAAATGAAACCAAATCATGAGGTTTAACATAATAACTATCATCTTAAAGGTCCATTGTGTAGGATTTAGTGGAATCAATAGACTGCATAAATCAAACTGGACATAGTCTCCATAACATCACCCAGAGGTTTCTGAAGAGCTGTTGTAAGAGCCGTTGGCTATCACCATCTTGGCAGTCCTGCCTCTTCTGGCTCCACACTAATGAGCAAAGACATGGAGTGTGAGCAGAGCTAAGGTGGGCTGAATGAAGCCTGATTGCTGAAACCAAGCCACCTGTGTCGACACCCACCTGTCAGTCAAAGTGGCCACACTCTTAATTATGCATAACTCTAGGCCTTAATATAATTTGAACAGGTGTATTATATAAAAATTCATCCCCCATACAGTTGTCATAAACAGAGAAATTACAGGTAAGTAGCCAGCAGCAAAAGTACTGACCCTGTTTTCATGAATGCAGCTTTATACTGTGTATTTTTTTTTAATTGTGTCGCGGCCACGTAGTAATATGTTACAGGCGTTTCCCTTGTGGTAACATGTAAGCTAGGCGTAGACAGAGAGGCTAGCGCGACCACAAATGGCAGCTGTCCAAAAATTTCATTTTTTTGTAGCACGCTGTAAACATTTCCTCTGTGAATTTGGGTATTTTCACATGGGGGTTTATGGAGGTTGACTCACTTTTGTAGTCAACCTCAAGTGACCATTTTGAGCAGTTGCAGTTTTTTGGCACTTCCCTGTGGCCACTCACAGTATTGCAGTAAAAAAAAAAATTCACTGCAGCCTAAAAAGCATTTTGTCCATAGACCACCATTATCAAAGATACATTTATAAAACAGGACACCAAACTGCAAACAAGGCAGTTATGATTTCTAATTATGACTTTTTGATCCATGGAGGTTTTATATTTGTAAAACACAAGTCTATGAGCTGGGCAGGAATTCACAGTCAGGGTCAGAGGGAGAAACACTAATCTGCCTATTCACTGGACAGCATCAGGAAGTAAAACCGGAAGCTAGAAAACTTTTTTGACAAATGTGCCAGACGATTATTCTCATTGGATTAGACGTCATATTTGGGTCATGTATCCAGTTCTACAATACCTCCATGAAGAGGACCTGTGGCATCGGTACATACAAAAGACTGATTCTAATGTAACAAAAAACAATGGTTATTATTTATTAACTTTCAGATTTAATGTCTTTGTTGTTCAATATTTAAACCATGACCTCTATCCACTAAGCTTTTACTGTTTGGAAAAGCAGGTAACACCCTAAAAAAAATGATCTGATCTATCGCCACTGACTTTGATAAGCATCATAGCCTATCATTTGCACACACACCCACAAATACACCCACACATACAGGTCAGTACAACAGCCCTAAGGGTCTTTTGCAGCTGAATGGTATGCCCTTTACAAAAGGTAAGTGCTTTACATGCTGCCTCAACAAGTTTTGTGCCACCAACAAAAAGTCTGTATGGTCTATTCAAACACAGGACACACACACACATGCACAAAGTCTCACAACTTCATAAGTAGACACACACATGTACAAACAGACACACACATACACATACACCTCCCTCAGACTGAAAGACCATTGCTTTTCTCCTTAAAGGGGCAATAAATACTTTGTAGCTGTGCCAACAGACAGCCTCTCTTTCACAGTCAGCCATTGTCTGAAAGAAACCGGTAAACAATGACAGTAAGAAAATATAAAGTAGTAATGTAAAAAAATCTTCCCCAAAACAGGATCACCATATTTTATTCACAGTACTGAATATGGACTTTGATGTTAGCCTTGAAGCACCTGTATTATCACCTTTAGGCAACAACTGAAAAAAGTTGTAAAATACCATATTTCCCACTGCAGATTACTTTATATTGCGTATGATTCCCTTCAGTAGGAAGATTAGTTACATAAATGTAATGTTGTGAATAAACAAATGTCACAAAACAATCCTTTATTGTGAAACGTTTGTTTTTGGTCATACCCACACTTGGCAACACACTTGCAGTAATTGGAAGAAAATGGAAAAAAAAAAAAAAAAAGTGCTCATTTTACTGCTGAGCTCATTTGTCACTAAACATTACAATCCAGTTACAGACACACACACACACACACACACACAAAGCACACACAAAGAGGGAAGTGAACGCTTGCTGAAAGCTAAATTGAAACATCTTGCAGTCATGATGCCATGACTCGCCATTGTTTCCGGGCCCAAAGAGTTGTAGCAGAAGAATAGGAGAAGCGAGAGGAGATGAAGGAACAAGGGGAGAAAGGAGGACCTTGCCACCCATTGGCAGAAGAAAGTGAGAGGAGACTGATATTAGGCGGTCTGTTTTGAAAACTGGTAGACACCCCTTTGCATACACTCTCTCTCTCTCTTTCTGCCTCATTTTCTCTTGCTCACTCACCCTCCTTCCACCCCCAGCCTCTGTCTCTCTCTCTCTCTCTCTCTCTCTCTCTCTGACCCCCTCCTCCTTCCTCCTGCATCCCCCCTCCCTGGGAAAACAGGGACAACAAATTAGCCTTCTTTTCTCGGCAAGGCCTGGGGAGGAGGACACTTGGACAGCCCTCAGAGTGTCCGCCTGGAGTTCCCATGGACCCCTCTTGCCCCTTCCCCTTTCAGCCGGCGAGGAAGCAGTCATTGTGCCAGCACCTGTCTCTGAGGAAATTGGTAAAAGTGATGGCTTTGTTAGCCGTCTCCATGACAACCAGGAGAAAAGAGCGGGGCCAGCTAGCAGGGATTGGGGTAGAGGAGAAAGAGTGGGAGAGGGAGGGAGGGAGTTAAGGGGTTTGACAATAGAGTAGCAGTTGCATCGCTTTGGCTTTGCCAGGGATCTACGTGAGGATGCTGTGACTTGCTGTGCGTGTGTGTGTATTTGGGAGGGGTTATTGTGTGTGTCTATAAATGCAGAACTTGTAAGTAGCGACCAGTATAGGAATGTCTACCGACCATCTCTCTCTTTCTCCCTCTCCCTCATCCCTGTGGGTGACACTGTGACATCCACCAGTGAAGCAAGGCAGGAGTGTGAATGGGTTGAAAGCAACAAGGTCAGTCACATCATGTCCAGAGAATATCCCCCTCGGAGCAGACAGCGCACACTTTTAATAATTAGTTTCCTCGCTGTAGCCCAACTCAGACACTCATGGTAGAAGTAAATGAGACATGCAGAAGGATTTTGTAAATCTAAGTCTGATTTCTGACATTTTTCAGTAAATAAATCTGGTCTTATGCATAAATGACTCCAAAGGATTTTGTTGTTTTATGTTAAAAAAAGGAAAGCACCCGTCTCTGTATTTTATCTATTGCACAGGAGAGATTGATGCAGATGTCATTTTCAGCCTTTAGAGCTGCATCATTGCTTCAACTAAGAGATGAAATTCTGTGAGACATCAATATTACAACACTGAAAAAAAAATGGCTGAAATGCCCTGACAGGAAGTTAACTGATATAAAAAGACAGAGTAAGAACAGAAACACCCACCTACATGCACACATACATACACACGCCTCATGTCCATGGAAAACAGAGTGCAAGTCATATCAGTTTTTAGTCTTGTGCTAGTTAATGGCAATACTGCCACTCGACCAGCAGATGGTGATCATTCACTGGTTCTTGCAGGAGCAGGATGTCTTCAGAGGCCAACAGCAGAGTTTTATGTCCACATTTTTAACAGACCCAAGGGAGTTACCTATTACTTACTTCAGTTATGGTTCCATGAAATGTTTAGATTAAATATTAATATGATTAAAGGTCTTCAGAACAAATGGTGGGTGGGATGAGAAAAAAGGAAAGTTCAGCCTTTAATCCATTCCAGCCCACAATGTGGGTAAAATGTTTTAAAAAGTTCTATTTTAATTGATAATTGATATGTTGAGTTTATCAGTGGTAACCCCTTCATCTGTATTGTATGCTTTAATCAGATTTACTACACAGAGTTCTTAGAGGTTGCATATAATGGTATTTGCCTAGCTTTTAAAGCTCATTCCTTTAAAACAGACTGAAATGGCCATAAAAAGTAAAGAATTCCTTTAAATCTTACAAGGTCACATAGGAGATTTGTGTGTCTGTGTGTGTGAAAGAGAGAGAGAGTGACCGCATTTGAATATATGATTGATGACGCCTCCTCTGTTAAAAAATGCTGCATATCAAGATGAGAGGAGAAACAACTATATTAGTGGTCAAGGCCAGGAAACTGCTGCCACTCACATAACCACAAAGGCGATTTTGAAACCCCCACTTGAAGGTCTGAGGCTTCACCACTGGTGTCTCATATAGGCTAATATCCAACGGAGGGAGTCATATTTTAGCTCTCTGTGTCGCCTGTGATGTTGGGTAGAGGAGAAGAATAAGAATAAAGTCAGAAGAGAGGCAGTTTCTTTTAACCGTGTGATAAAATTAAACTTGAACCTAAACATGAGTGACAGGACCAAGGGTGATGATGCATGTGTCTCGTTGTATATCTGGGACTTTGAGTCAAATATGGTGTAATAAACTTGATAGGCATGTGTGGCCTCTACCTTTCTTATACAAGCACAAAGACCGTCATGATATCTTTATATACATTATAGTTAGGTATATATGTACAATCTAACATGCACACATTTATTTCTGTGACCAACTTCAGTCACTTCATTGGACTGTTGGCAACAGTGCAGCTCCGATCGAGCAATAGAATCAAAATATCTTTTTAGTTTTTTCATTTCTTAAGAGGCCTGTTTGTCGTCTTTCCTTATCTCCACCCAAATTTTTACTACGTCACATATAGTATTATCATGCAGATACAGTTACAGTCAAACCAAATATTGGACTTTCATGCTCAAACTTTTTTTTTTTTATTTAACCAGGAAATGGATGTGATATTCTTAGCTGGTGGTTCCAAACCTCGGGTTGGGACCCTCCAGGGTTTTACAAGATTCATCTGAGAGTTCATAAAACAATTGAAGGGACAAGAAGATAGATTATCTTCATTTTTGTTCAATTTTTTTATTTCTTTTCTTGTAAAGTATTCAATACATTCATCTCACAGGGCCTTTAAAAATCCTAGAGTTAAAAAAAAAACTGCTTTTGGTTGAACTGCTCACAACTCACATCTGCACGGGGGGTCACAGGTAGACTTTGCTTCATTTTGAGTGCTCACGAGTCAAAAAGTCTGGGAATCGCTGTTCTTGAGTATTCAGTGTGTGTGGATGTGACTTCACTGAATACTGTATGTCTGATAATCTCATGACTTTTAGAAACAGCATGAACAACTTGTCTTTTATGCGGTGCAACATTTCCATTTCATCTCCTCCAGAACAGAAAATAAAATTTGATGAGAAGCCTTGAAAATAATTGGCCCAGTGCACAACTCCTCCTGCCCTACTGTTCTCTGCATACAAGTGTCATTCCAAACAGCATCTGTGAATATTGCCATATGGGAACAAAATGAACGCGGTGGGTTTACGAACGCCTCTAAAAGTGTCTTCACTGCTGTCCAGGGGCTGTGATTTATCCCCTCTCCAACGTGAGGCTGCACTACCTTCGCTGAAACAAAATACCCTCAACATCTGGAGGAGACGCGTATATCTGTGTGTGAATGTGTGTGTTCAAGCATATGCGCCGATCTTCTTTTTGATACAGAAACCCTTGAAATGATACTCAGCCTCCCTACGCAAGATAATGATATATTTCACAAAAAACAAGGAGTCACTTAGATGTTGTTCTTTCCTCCCACTGTATCTCATTCTCCTTAAAACACACACATTTGCACATATTGTTGTGCATCCCTGTGTGTTAGACAAAGGTGTGGGCTGATACATCCAACCCACAGCACACACATACCTTCGTCATTGATTTATTTATTCACAGGATACTATTAATTGTGGAGTGACCCTATTACATTTTATATGATTGATTTTCAAACTACCTGCATGTGGTGGGGCTCTTCCATCTGCTTACTAATGCCTGCCAAAACACACAATGAAATATTTGCGTACTCTATTTGTCTTTGCACTGCAGAAACACAAATACACACAGACACACACAAAACCCGATACTGTAGCTATTTTTTGTTCCTGTAAGAGCTGTATTGCCATAGGTAACCAATTTATCAAGACTAATATTTTACAGCCATGCTAGCAGCTCTTTGAGGCTGGGTTTAGGCACAGTGGTGCTTTGAGCTAAATGCTAATGTCAGCATGCTAACATGTACACAGTGATAATGCTTATATGTTGATGTAGAGCAGGTATAATATTTACCATCCATCATAGTTTAGTGTGTTAGCATGCTAATAAGCACTGAACAGAAGAAGATGATGGGAATGTTGATAGTTTTGAAGGTATTTGGCCATGAACCAAAATATTGGACAAATTCAAATTTTGACTAGATGATGGCACAGATTCATCTTCCTGGGACCACAAATATAATTTAATGGCACACCACCCAACAATAGGCATTGAGATATTACAGTCTGGACCACAGTCGTGGACTGATCAACCAACAGAGAGACATGCAGTACTAAATATAAGATGAAAGAGTGTACACTTTCAACGACAGTTCTCTTTTGGCACTGAAAGTGAATGAGCCGTAAAAAAAAGCTCCAAAACGCACACAAAACTCTTACGTTAGCGAAAGTAAATCATGATAAAACACAAAGGCACAATTCTAAAAGTACAGGTAATCAGGGGTTGACTGGTTCTAGTGATATCATTTGCATCATCCTTTGTGCGTCCTTGCAACGACAATTGTGTGTGTGGTCATGTGTATGTGTGAATATGCCCACAAGTACAAGTATGTGTGTTGTGCTATTTACTTGGCGCAATAATAGTCTCTAAATGCAAACAACTGTTTCCACATAGTTTATAGTGCCTGGCGTTACAGTCCTTTGGGGAAATAACACAGAGATTTGTAAAATGCTGGGAAGGCATGCTGTGCTATTTGTTACTAAATGGCTTTACTGTTATTGGGGCTGGGTTATTTTTGTTTTACAGCAAAAGTCCGTTTTATATGCAAATAAAAACATGGCCAGTGTTTAATTCTTATGGTTCATACATGGTGTAGACGTATTTATTCCTTTGGTTTATTTTAGCAATAATAATTGATGGGGAGTGTATCGTCACCAAGCTTGCACAGGGTGACTTGTAGTTAGTCTGCTACGGCAGCTAACGCATATAATCAGACAAATATGTTCGCACCTAAAGCCCAGGTTAAGTAGTTCACCTTGCCTGCATGTCTTTAGACTGTGGGAGGAACCTGGAGGAAACCCACAGAGATATGGAAGAAGATACAAACGCCCTCACAAGACCAACAGGCTTGAGATCTGCAAGATCACAGGGGTGTGTTACTGTAAGTTATGACACTTTCAGATATTCATCTGTGAACATTTACAGTTTCATGACCACCAAGTAACCTTCCCCTACTGATGAAGACATTTGATAAGTTCCAAGGCTGCATAACGAGCGAGTGAGTTGATTTTTTGTCAGCTTTTCAAGGCTAACTGTCAAGCTCTAATTTCACTAATTTCACTTTCTCCGAATAAGTGTCACTGCAAAATTAACACTGACAACTGGCTGTGAAGGGATATAACCAACAGTGCATGTGTGTGTCTGTGTGTCTGTGTGTCTGTCCACCAGTGTCTCCACTGGGGCCTCCGTCATTGCTAAAGCTGTATGGTTTCATTTCATTGTAAATGTGAATACATGGGGTGCTTTCAATGGGCAATCAGTCACATACCTTTGATCCTCTACAAATCTGGCATGCATATTTGAACTCCCATGATTAAAAGCTCAAAATATAGCTGCCCAACCAGTTTTAGGACATGGCACATATTTAACAATTAAATGAAGGTGAAGGAAAATACATGATGATGATATGACTGGTTGCAGGTCATTTTGGTCTGGTATAATTTATGATAATGGTATTTTTTTATTTTGTCTTAGGACAAAGATTACAACTAAACCGTGGACAGCATCAGCCAAACAAATCTTGTGTATATGACGAATGTGCCAGCAGTGCCCAAATACCAGCCTTTAAATATTTGTACTGTTTGATTCTTTACATATGAGATATGATCATGATGATAATTTGTGGAAGCATATCACAGTAGAAAGTATTTTTGCCCTTTTTGTTGTATATTGACCAAAACATATTTTATTCATCGCTTTATCCACCAAACGTCATCAACGTACTGTGTTACCTGCCCTCAAGATTTATCTCTGTACTAACCACTGTGCCACAGTGTTCCCAAACAGCTTGGATTACCCCAGACATTGTTTTTTTTTTTCTTATTTCTCCATCTCATTCTCCATTTTTCAAAACACAAACATTTTAGAAGCAAGCATGAGTGTCCCTCACTTCATCTTTCTCTCTCTCACTTACGGACTCACACACACACACACACTCTCTCATGCACATCACTGCAAATCGTGCACACACACACCAGCAGACAAACACCTTAACCTCAAACCTCAAGCTAGGTGCAGACAGGACCACACATACTGTCTCACACACAAAATGTTTGGAATGCTATAAACATTTATTTCGGTTAAAAAGAAGATTTTTGTGTGTGTAGGTGCATGAGTGTGTGTGTATGTCTGTGTGTGTGTGTGTGTGTGTGTGTGTGTGTGTGTGTGTGTGTGTGCGCGCACGTTGTTTTTGCTGAAAGAGAAGGAAAGTTTAACTGCACATGTAGGCCACCAGATAGTGAGAGATCAAACATGACCAAATATTTTGGGTGTGTTGTCCATAAAACGGGACAGGTTTATATATAAAAAGAGCTAAACCCGTTGCTGAGTCATTGTTTATCCATGAAACATTTCAGAGGAGAGAGATGTGAATTACCAAAGCATCCTGAATTTGTACTTTTAGTACCTTTAGATCTTTGGTATTAGATGAGTTGACTTTCTCTCTGAATTTACAATAATGTTAATGCTAGTCCTTTAATTTGTTGTGTTTTTACATTACATATTACAATGATTCCCAAATGTTGTGTTTTCAAATGTATCATGCTTTTGCACAAAATGTCCCACTGAACAAGTTGCAAGAAAGCCATGTCTATCTATTCCAAATAAATTGTTGTTGTTCTGTTTGTTCATGACATCATTTTAAGGATAAATGTGTAGGTTTTCCATTTTGGGCTACTGTAGAAACATGGTTCAACATGGTGGACTCTGTAGAAGAAGCCTGTAGCCTAGGCTCATTCTAAGGTGACAAAAACATAACAATTCTTATTTTCAGGTGATTATACACTAACATAGTTATACATATAATATTCAATTTAGAGCCCTCTAAATCTTACACACTGGACCTTTAAACTCGTAAAACTACCACTACTTCCTGTGTCCAGTAAAACGTTTCCTGTTAAATCTACAAAGCTTTCCTTAACATGGAATAATATGAACCTCTATTGTGTTACAGCCCAGTAAACCAGACTTGAAAATAAAACAGATTCCTGTAATGTCATTTTTTCATAAATTTGAAATTATGCGTGTGTGTGTGTGTGTGTGTCTGTCTGTCTGTCTGTCTGTCTATGACTGTGTGTGTCTTTCTGTGGCCATATTCTGTCTTACGGACTGTCCACTGACTGGGAGGTCCTTCAACCACACAGGATAGACACACACACACACACACTGAAGACAGGGAGCCTGCTGTTTGAACTGTGTGATCAAAAAAAACAATGAGATTCCTTTCTTTTACTTATATCATCTGCTATCCCTTCATCTCATACTGTTCCTCATGTTCTGAAGTCTTTATATGTCTTTCTTTCACTTCAAACCTTTCACTTTGTGAAATATATCAATAACACAATAGAACTTACCACCTCCACTACCTCATTACAGGTGGCCAACCACACCTCGCTTTTACAATTACAATCAAAAACCTGACAACCCATTTTGCAACACCTATATATTTGGATTAAAAAATCACTTCATAATAAAACAAGGAACGCAGAGACAAGAACAAGCTTGACTCTGTTACACAAGAGCCATCACACCTGCTTTATACCTGCTATATAAATAAGTAGTCCTCAGATGAAGATATGATGACCCAACTCTTCCTGAAAAATGCATTGTATTATATTTGGACTAATACAACATAGACAGGTAACAGAAATACATGGCAGTAAGACAAACAAGACTGTCCACTAATGCTGATAAACAGAGAGGAAGTTAAATTAAGTTAAAAAACGGGTAAATGGACAACACACAGTTAGAAAGTCAACTAGACACACGGTTAGACAGACAAGTAGCATACAGAGAAAAGTGCCAGCGACTTGCGGCAGGGAGTTGCCCAGCTTTTCCCACTCTGGCTCTTCAAAACCCAGCCCAGATATTTCCTGGTTCTGACACCAGCTTGGCTCTCAGATCATTCCTACATGCGAAGAGAAACAAGAGAAGAATTAGTCCAACTGTGTGCTCAAGTGAAAAAGAATGAATTTTAAGGTCTGGTGACGCAGACAGTTGAACTTTTGTAAGAAAAAAAGACATGCATTTATTTGTGAAAGTCCTTGGAAAACATGCATCATATCACAGTTGTTTGGGTCGATGACACTTAATGTTTTGCAGCTGGTCTCAAGAAGTTATGGTGAACAAATCTATTTGTTTTTGTTCCAATAAGACCATCACTCATATCTTGTAAAATCTTAAATGACAAAAACTTGGTTGCGCGAACAACAAAGAAAAATACATTCAATATAATGAAAAACTATGAACGCTAGCCAATCAGGTGATTATTTATGGTGTCATCTGTCTAAAAAAGGAATATCTTCTTACAGTAAAAGAATATCTGCAGCATTGTAAAGCAGCAGTGCAGTGAGACATCTTTATCTGTGTCTTTTATGTGTTAATCTCTGACATTGGGTGAACGGGCCTGTTTTGGTTTCCACGGCAGCGGTGAGGGCCCCACAGTGCACTGGCCCTGGAAGTGGCGCAAACACAAACCACAGTATAAGTATGTCTGTGTGTATGTGTGTATGTGTGTGTGTGTGTGTGTATGTGCAAGACCACATTTGAGTGCGTATATGCTGCAGTGCCCACCTCTAAACTCAGAGGGAGGCTTCACACACACATACACGCCCATGCAATGCACGCTTACACACACACACACACTTGCCTTGGCTCTGCTCTCTCCCTGGGTGGTCTGTGCTGCAAATGTTTATGATCTAAACCAAGCTAATCCAACTGGCTTGTTTCAGTGAATTGAGAATGATTTACAAGACGCAGCGACATGGCCAAGGAGGGAGGAGGAAATCAGAGGAAATCTTGCTCCATTTCAAGTCACTGTGTGACTAGACCTGCACACTTGTCTCTAGGTCTGATCTCATGCCTAGCTCCATCTGTTTCTGTCTCAAAGCTGTGGTATTCTGTGCTTTTTCATTTGCCCCCCGACTCATCGCTTAGACGGATGTCTTTATTTGACAAATTAGCCGGGCTTTGACGATATGCAAAATACAAGGGGATCAGTGGATTTGCAGTTGCCTGTGAAGACTCTTGCCCTCACTCTCAGCTTTTCTTTTTCCTAAATTCCCACAGAAAAGGGAGAAAGAAAATCTTGACAACAATCTGTCTTTCACACACCCTTCTCTTCTTACAATGAACATGAAGACATGAAGTACAAGATGATGCAATAGCAGCGAAGGGTGTACCTATCGCTGCTTCTGCTGCCAGGGCCTCTTCTTTCAAGTGAAGAGAAAAAAAAGGACACTGTCATCCCCTTTTTCTATCTTTCACAGACACGTTTGCATCTTGTCATGTGAGCTTTCAGTGACACCAGTAAACTTTGCAGTCCAGTTTAGTTGAATGTGGAATGTCTTGCACACATCAGCGCTCTGAGGTAAACCAGCCAGGCAGTAATCTCTATGAGTGTCAGTGGTTTAGGTTGACTTTTACTGCAGTTTCGCCTTTTTGCCAGATCCCCCTTTTTTATGAAGAGAGAGGGATGCCACCTGCACACTGACAACACCTTGTAAACTGGGCGGGTGAGGAGGAGAAACAGAAAAACATGAAGGACCTTTTATAGCTTGAGCACATTGGAAAGTATAACCTGTTGCACGGAAAGAGTTCGTCTATAACTATTAATATTTATCAGATATATTGTTTCATCTGGGTTTTGCTTTACTTCTATTTTTATTTTACATTTTATGTCTAGAAAATATTACCAGAACAATGCTACAGAGTGCACAAACAGTTAGTTTTGGTGATGTTTGTACACCTTGGTGTTTCAGACAAAAAGCAGGTAAGTTAATTGCAAAACCATTCATGTAACACAACGGTAAGTTTATTAGCCAGACATGCAAACATATCTTCAGTAACCATTGAAGAACTTTAAGAACCGAACAGAAAGAATGCATTACAAACTGGAGGTGTATGTTTTAAAAGACTTACACTGCACATGGTTGCATTATAGTTAATGTAGGATCCAGTGGTTTAAAAGCTTGACCAATATAGGGGAATAAAAGTCAGGATATCTTGTCCTGATTCGATTTTGACTAGACTTTTTAAATGTCTAATGGAAATGCAATGCTAAAATGGCGGGGCGCCTATTTAAATGTAACACAACACTTTTGCTTAATCGTGCCTTTAATGCTTGGAGTTGTAAACTAATTCCACAATCTGCTGTTGTGTCAGCAACACGCTGTACCAGTCAGAGCATCTCTAATTAATAGGGTTATTAAACATTAAAAATAAATGTACTTTGATGAGTATCATACATTTGTTTTAGCTCTTAGCAGTAAGCTAGGATTACTGGGTTTTTTTTCTCAGGTCATTCTTAAGAAATTGAAAATGGAACTACATTGTTTTGGTTCTAATATATCTATCTATTTCTGACTGAATGTTTCATTGCTAAATGAACTTGAGCTGAGCATGTATCTGAACTCTTACAGGTAAGAGCATCAGCTGTTCATATAACTGTTTGTGACATCTTACAAGAACCCACTCTCTCTTTGTCTGTCTGTATCTCTCTCATTGTCTCTTTCTTTCCTCGTCTTTCCTTCTCTCTATTCGTCTTCACTCTGCTTCCCTCTTCTTCAGCTCTTTGTTCTGACCTCTGCTCTTTTCTCCTCATTACTTAAGGACCCTTTCTTCCAAGGACCTGTTTCTCTAAGCTATTTTCACTTCCTCTAGCTTCCTCCTCCAATATTTCAACCCACCAGGCTTTTTCCTTCCATTATTATTTTGTCTTATTATTCTGGCATTCAGGCAATAACAGACAGACAAGCTTGTTTGTCTCTTTCTCTCTTTTTTATCTCTCCTTCTTCCCTCCTTTCTCTCGCTCTTCTGGGTTTCGAGCAAGCAGCAACGAGCAGTCAAGCTCATCTCCTGGCCAGAGCAAACAAAACCAAAGCCACATTCCCCAAGCTCAATTTGCTGTTACGTCTCAGCTCTGTGAATTGGGAGTTTTCAAGCTTGAAGTCTGGAGGAGTAGCTGGGTGGCTTCTGGCTGCTAATCGGCTCACACCACTTTGTGTGTGAGCGTGTGTGTGTGTGCATGTGTGTGTGAATCCTATAGGAATTCTACGATGGTCAAAGGGGGAAAAAAATGTGTGTGTGTGTGTGTGTGTGTGTGTGTGTGTGTGTGGTGTATTTAAAGCCATTTTTTAAAATAGTAGTCATTTGGGGAGAAAAGTCTCCAACATATGACACATAAAAAAGTATGTTAACATCATCAACAACAACTCATGAAACTAGAATGGTCAATCATCAATCATTGCGTTTTCTATTATGTTTACTTGTCTGGGTGAAAAATAGCATCAAATTGTTAAATGCATTAATATGTAAGCTAACGATGTGTCATCCATATACAGGTATGTGTGGTGATGATGTTTTTAACCATTAATGATGGAATAGTGATGTTTGGCTGTGAATGTACTCCAGATTTCTTTTATGTGAGCTTATGTGGTAGGTTTGTAGCATTTTTAGCTTTTAGCATCTGCTTATTTTTTATGTATTTTTCAACTAATAATAATTACATTCATCACCGTTATAATCACAATGGCAATCAAAGCTAAATCTATGAGAGATCCCTTCAATGTTTTCGACTAAACAAGGTTCAAGATAAATATTACCACTGTCTTGTTTGTCAGCAGTGATGATGAATGGAAGCAAGATAAGCTATGTCAGTGATATTTAAAAAATGTGACAGGTGTTTTAAGATGCCAGAAGACATGAAAGTGTAGCTTATTTGTTATTTTATTTTCATTTATTTTGTAATAATTGACTTTTTATTTCTTGTTCTGATTGAATAAACTGATATTAGAGAGCATGTTGTTGTTTGTTGTTGTTTCTGTGTTCTGTGTGTGTCAAATTCAGTTTTTCACAACAGTAAAGTTGTAGCCAGCCACTTGTATTGTAAAAATGCTGTAGGAACCACTGCACGGAGGAAGTAGTTTCCTACACGGACGTATTTCACTGAAAGCACACAGGTGTCATCATACGATGCTAGCCGTTAGCTTCATTTACGTGACCTCTGTCAAAGTATTTAACGAGTAATTGAACTTCTGCCGCCGCCGCTTATCTGAGCCGGTGTTTGCTTTCTCAGAGGACGTGTCCGGCTGCTTGTGAGTTGCCGCTGAAGCCGCGGCATCGTGTGCTGCTCTGTGCTAATCGTTAGCAAAGTGCTAACAACAGCAACCAACTTTACATGCGTCTGCCGCTGCTGTCATTTCTAGTGGCTGCGGAACAACAGGACCACTGACAGGTACATTTAGACACATTTCAGCGGGTCAGCACGACATTTGTATCTTCTTGTTAATGCCATGTTGTGGATTCAGTTGCCAGTGCCAGTGACCATATGCCAGCGTAACGATACCGCTAGTTGTAACGTTATCAGACGAGTGTCAGAGCTGTGTGGGTGACTTGTCTAATTTTGACATGATGTAGAAAGAAATGCGGAATTTCTGTTGATTTATGAGCAATAATATCCAGAAGAACGACCATGCTTTAACGATATGATGTGATTTGAACCTGTTCACTGCTGTACACTCTTGTACTCTTGTCATTAACGGTACTCTGTTAAAATGTGTGAATGAACACATGCTGTGCTGAAAACACACTTCTCTTGTCGCCCAACGTCCACACACACAATTAACAAAAGTGTGTACCACTTTGTAATGCGGCCCGCGATTTACAGAGCAATTATGGTCGTTTTGATCAGGTACCAATAAAATACTTACAAGTAGGATACTGGTACTTAAATGTAAATACAGCAGGAGAAAGCAAGACTATGGTTAACAAGGAAGTAACAATCATTTTAGAGTAATCGAGTAATCAAACATTTAGAAGAAAGAAGAAAAAAACTATACTCTTATTATTGGGTATCTAGCACTGGGAAACAATATACATATATTTTGTTCTTATGAACATATACATAGATAGATAGAGTACTTTCTTGATCCTCGAAGGGAAATTTTGTAGCCGTTACAGCCGCAGTTACACATATTACAACCTCCTTGAATGACATCAGAAGTCATGGATTTTACATGTTCAGAAATGACCTCGTCATCTAGGTTTTGAGAGATTTTCAAAATGCCCTGTACCCTGTTTGAGTAGCCTGTAGTAACTATAAAATATTTAAATTACATAAATTACTTTAGAGGTTTGGCAGAATATCATTGATCCCAGTCTTGAGTTATGTTTCCCAGCACTGTTGGTACCTAGTAGGTATAGATAGGTATAGTATTTACTAAAACTATGCCTAATTGTTAACCCTTTGTTCCCCATAGTCTTGTTTTCTTCCACTGTAAGTACATTTAAGTACCAGTATGAATTAGTAAGTATCTTATTGCTGTCTTATTCTTACAACTAAATCTCACTGTGAATCATTCTGGGCTGTATTATAAAAGGCACATCTCAAAAGAGTCCACTACTCATATGTGTATTTTTGATAGTCTTCTATGTCAAGAAGAGAAGAGTAGAGAAAAAAAAAATTCCCTCAATGAACGATAAAAAGGGGACAAGACATTTTAAGTATGTTTAACTGTCATCAAAGTTCAGCAAGTGAATATCAAAATCAGTCACCAGCCATGAGTTATTCAGTCCATTACCAGCAGGTGTATCAAGTGCCTACCTTTGGTAAGATAGTAACCTCAAAGCTGCCTCATCGAAAGCCTCACAGTGCCACATCGCATCATCTGAACAAAAGTACAAACCCATACAGATTACACAACCTCATGTCTCAATACAACAGCACAAGCTTTTATATACATAAACATGAATTAATATGAGGTAAATTTTCTCTCTTAGCTGTCCCCAGCAGACATCATGGAGCTCCAGGCGGTGCTGATGGCGGCTGGTGGGGGTTCTCGTATGACTGATCTGACATACAACACCCCAAAAGCAATGCTGCCTGTCGGCAACAAGCCCCTGATGTGGTACCCGCTGAACCTGCTGGAGAGGGTGGGCTTTGAAGGTGAGAGCTTGGTTTTTCATTGAAGTACTTCTACTGTTACAACAACTTCATCTAATACCCCTGTTACTACTACATATGCCTCAATTACTGCTGCCACCATCCTCTCCTTTTAGTTTTGTTGCATCCCTTATGGGGGGACATCTTTAGTCGCCCAGAGAAATTTCAAATGTATGTGGGGCCTTTAATTCAGCTAAAAATGTTATATTTAAATGCAATGTTCTGTCTGTAACAAATTCTTTGTTAGAACTTCGCATTAATTGGATCTGATGGTAGCAGCTGCACCGAGCTGTTGGCCCTCTGTGTGTCAGTGGCAGAGGTAGAAAGTGTTACAGGAGTGCACTGGCATTCTTGGTTGGTTTCCACATAAAATGTAAAGAAGCAAAAAATTCACCCGGTGCCTCTAGTGTAACTTTATGTGGTCCACTTGGAAAAACTGGAATAAAACGTGTGCAAACTACATTTTGGCATTTATGTGGAAAGAGGGCCTTTAAGAGAAAAGATCATCTCCTGCTCGAACACAAAAACTGTTACTGTTTTTTCAGTTTAAACTCAAGTACTGTACAGGTAAAAATTACTGGTTTAAAAACCCAACTGAGATACTGAAAGAAAGACACATTTTGTTGCATTTTATCATTTCGCTGTGATACAAAGAAGACAGAAAGATGGAGAGGATTTTACATACCACATTACTTTGACTGGTGTAAAAATACACCCAAGAAATTCACATCAACTGCGAAAATGAAAATAAAAAACGCAATTGACATTCATTGCGGCTATTACAGTGAGGAACCAAGGTACGTCAAACTGTGGTTCTACAGACATGACGGATAAAGGTCAGAATTGAATGTTTTAGGTAGGTCACATTAAAAACATAAGCAGTTGTTGGCCAGCTCCCGATGTTAAGCTGAAAAAAAGACAACAAAATCTGGACTTTGATGGGATTTTAAATTGTTTAAGAGTGTGTGTTGAAACACACTCAAATAAGAAGGAGAAAAAAAAATGCTGTTTAAATTTGAAGCAGTTACAAACATTTCAAATTGGAAACAGCAAATGTGGTAAAAAAAAAAAAACTTTTTTGTTTTAGTAACAAAACCAAATGGTAAGTTTTTTTTGTTCCATTCATGGTCAGTGACCAGTGTAATACTGTTTGGTACTGTGAAAAAACTTTCAGATTGCCTCCAGCAACATGGGGCTGCTCCTTTCAGTGCATAAAAGGTATCGAGTTTACAAGTGTGCTGCTTTTTCTAGTTGTACTTTCACCAGCTTGTCATCACTTCAGCAGCCATTGTCAGGTGTGCATTTCCTGTCTAGATTTACAGTCCAGATTTTTGCCTCTTGTGCTGCAGCTTGCACTCAGTCCAGAAACTCTGGGCTTATAAAGGGATTTGTTGCAGTACGCTGTTCTTGCCAGTAAACAGGGCTGTTTGTTATAAAAGCCTGTAGGTCCTCACTAGCCTAAATAAAACTAGCTTTCTATACATAATCATCCTGTGTGGCCAGCACTTTACTGTGTGCAGCCAGCTAGCCAAAGCCCTGCAATTTGGTTTTACTAGGCTGACACAGCTAGAGTGAACAAATGCCCGGTAGAGAACATTTTATGCAGACAAGGCTAATTAAAGCAGACGGACTCTGCAATGTTCTAGATTCATAAAGTGGTTTAGTTATAATCAACTTTATATAGTGGAGCACTGGTCTTAGCCTGATTTAAGGTTTAGGATGTGTGAAAGTTAAATAGACATCTTATTTGGGCTTTTTTTGGGCCATCTTTGGTGGTGTTCTGTTCAGAAACTGTTATTAGTTCTGTGTGAACAAGAATACAAATTTAGGCTAACCGATAGATCCTGATGGCCTCTCATTAGATCAGAGAGCAAGACCAACAATTCTTTTTTCAGTGAAAATAGTTCAAGAGAAATGTTCTTGTTATCATAAAGATTTATCTTAGTATTAGCATCAAAATATAGTGCACATAAGATTTCAGACATGACTAAAGATTGCACATTTTTTCTGCTTTCAGTGTGTTAATAATAATTTTAGAAGAAATGATTCATACTTTATTTGCAGCAAATGGATCCTGCAAAAGAAAACACACAGAGCACTGCAGCGATGACTTATCCTGACATTTTTGTATTTTGTATATGTTATCTAACATTTATTTTCTGTGAACTGTGCTGTCAGAGGTGATAGTGATCACCACCAGAGAGGTCCAGAAGATGATGAGCTCAGACCCTAAAAATAAGTTGGACGTGAAGATGAAACTCGATGTGGTGTGCATCCAGGAAGATGGAGACATGGGAACCGCAGACGCTCTCAGACACATCCAGGAGAAGATCAAGGTGTGTGTATTTTAGTGTATGCAGACTCGTGGGTACTACAGCGATACTCTGTTGTGCTTATTAAGCTAGGAGTGTAACCCCTTTACCCCTTTGTGCGTAATGTTACTTGGTATGTTGATTCTGGTTTATATTTTGTATTCAAATGGCAAATGGAAACAAATCCATTCCCCATTCCTCACACTTTTTCTGGCATGTGCCCCCTTTCAAAAGCTGGAAAAAATTCACACCCTAACCTCACAATATTTTATTAATCATTAACAATAATTGGGGACACAAGTAATCAAAAAAGATCCAAAAAAGGTCAGCACAATACTATCAGCAAATTCTTGTTTATTTTCCCTACATAAAACTTATTTTCACTCCATTTCTTTCCCCTAGTTATGCAATTTTCAACCCACAAATCAAATGAGCCATATTAATTGATGAATGAATAATAGATGATCTACTCTTAGTCAGATAATTAACTAATAAATACATAAAATAACACAAAAGCAGAAGATTTCAATTCAAATTCAGTACATTTACATTCATAGAGCTCGATTACTTTGAATTTGTATTTGCTGTAACCTTACTGCCCGAGTATTCATTTAAATTAAAATGTTTAACTTTTTGTGCACACTAATGTGTTTTAGACCACAAGGTAAATGCTATAAGAGTATAAAGGGAAAATGGAGAAACTGCATTTGTGTTTATCAGTTGGTTGTTTTTCATATTGGGTAATTCACTTTGCACCATAATTCATGCTTTATTACTTGCAATGCTACTTTTAACAGAGCCAGTTCACTCTGACCTTTTATGCTGTGTGTGGTGAATCAAAGCACTAACAGAAACCAGACTGAAACCAGACTGTTGTGAATTAATGAAAGAGTGCTCATTCCCCAAAACATTGAAGTATTCCAGTATTGTTAATGAATTACTGTTGACTCATTATGACCTTAATGTGACCAAGATAACGTGGTTTAGTTGTTTATAATGAAAGCTGCAACAAATGAGTTCCGCTTTATTATGTAGTGGAAGGGGAGAGTCCAACAATACATTATATACTCACCAATACCATTAGCCAGGGTCTGTATGCCAGAGTTTTGTAATGAAAGGGACTATTTTCTTGTGTAACATCAGCCCCCTAGGAAAAAATGTAGAGAGTTTGAAGGTAGACTAGAAAAATGACAAAGATTGCGGGGGAGGTCCTGGTGGGCGTTGTGTGTACTGCTGGGTGACCACTGATCCGTGCCTTTCCCTCCCCTGAATGGTCAAGGCTGCTGTAGTGCCTCATTTCACCTTATTAAAATACACACAAACATGCACAGGGACACACATTTACACACGCTGACATGCTATCCATGACCCCCAACCCCAATTTCCAGACCCCCCCCCACCACTGTATCCTGCCTGCTGATCCCTCCATCCCTCCCTTCATCCAATTCTGTCTAAACAGATGAGGTCATGCTTAAGACTCAAACTCCCTGTGCTGCCAGTTTACCCGGTGCACCATTTATTCTCATCCTGTAGTCATGCACATCTGTGCAACATTTGTGTTTGGGTATGTTGGGGTATATGTCGTCCCTCTGTATATGCCGTGGTTCTGACTGACCTCCTGTGACGTGCTTATATGAGGGTTTGTGTAGCTGCTTCTTGGTGCTCTTGTTGTTTGACTGTCGAAGATTGTATAGGCCTAACTTAGCATTGCTGATCTTATAGTTTATATATCTGTACTTTAAGATTACTTTTCTAGGGATGGTGAGGAAATATTAATTTACTTTAAAATTACAATTATTATTATATCCTCTGATTCTGAATTAGTTTACAGAATAAAATAGTGTAATACAGCATGTATTTTTATTACCACAGAAATGGAAAAGACAGAAAGTACACACAACTGTGATGCTATGGAGAAGGAAAAATTAATTCAACCTGCCCAATCTTCAATGAAGCCAAGCTTTCAGATGCTTTTTCTATTTAATAATGTCCTGGGGAATGAGCTTGACATGACTCATTCAATATGCAAGCTTTTAGGGGTATTTTCAGGCTCTAACTTAATGCTGTGCAATTTGCGCTAAAACAGTAAGGATTTACTATACTCCAGTATGAAACTTAACTGGCAGGTATTTAAATACAAAACTTGTCGTACTAGACTAAGTTATGCAGCTAAAACTGGTAACATCTTTACTGAATCAAGAATCCATTTTGGTTCAAAGATCGATTTTGAACCATGATCCCAAGAATAAAAAATAAATCAAAATTTTCAAGGATTTCAAGGATTTCAATTCCAACAATCTTCTCTAAAATATGCTTCCTGATACCTTACCTATTTAGCGTGTACCACATCACACGTACATTTGAAGATATAAATGTCTTGCCACTGCAGCTCATTACATTCTTCACAGCAAAATCAGTCAGTTTTGCTTTTGAAAAAAGATTTATCAGGGATTTGAAAAGCTGAATTTGTTGTGACAAGGGAGCTTAATGTTTTTTCCTCTGGCAATTGAATAGGTCTGTACAGATTCTTATTCTATTTTTTAATAGATGCATAGTATAACCACACAAAACACACACACACACACGCGCGCGCACACACACACACACACACACACTTAAACAGGACTAGCTCCAGCATGCTCCCATTGAGAATCGTAGAGTTCCTAATCCTTTGAGCAGCCAGCTAGATTAGAGGCATTGAGTTACACACACTCACCCACTGGAGGGTGATGAGTGAAGAACTGTAACCATGGCCTGCCAAATCCCAGCACAGAAATCACTCAAACTGTCAAACTGATGCATGAGTACAGTATACACACACACACACACACACACACACACACACATGCTCACTCATCTCTTTACACAAACACCCTCCCATGAGGGGATTTGGTGTAACCTATCAAACAAAATACTTACAGGAATCAGTGTACACTCTTGCGAGCAGAGTAGGTCATTCTTCTTGATTATTGAAAAGAGAGATTACAAGCAGCATATTTTATTTTGTTCACTCTTCAAACAGTAAAGTTACACAAAAGTGGAGGGATATGCCTGATTATTACTTAGGTCTTTCACAAGAAGCCAAACCAGTGAAAGGAGTACTTAACATGCACTTTTTGCTTTGTATGCTCTAAACCCTCTTTGACGTTTTTATTATCATTCGGGCTTAATCACCTGGCAGAATGAGCGTATACAGGCTAAAAGAACTATATATACATTGGTGCCGTTGATTCAAAGGTTCACCTTTGGTCTACATATGTTAGTCAGCTTGTAAGACTCAAGACAAAAGGTGAATAGAGAGAGAAGAGTGAGAGATGGAGCTGAGGCTTTTCATTTGTGAGGGACACAGCAAACATACTTAGATGAGACTTTGTTTCATTTTTTTTTTTTTATTTCTTTCCGGCTTTTAACCCCATCAGTCCTTTTTTCTCCTTCTTGTGACACATGATAGTTTAAGGTTTAAGGTTTTGACACAGTTCATGTTAAAAGTGGCATGAATAATGTCTGAAGGTCTTCTTAGTTTGGTGCACAAGTTAATCAAATGTTCTGTGTTCATTAAAAAAAAAAAACTTAATTGCCTGCCCATGTCTGACAGCCATTCATTCATACATTCTGATCTAGATAAATTTGAAGGTGGAAAGTTGTCATATTACATATGAAAGGAAGCATTATTAAAATACAGTTAGCATAATTACAAAGGATCAGATTGTGGCGTAAATGTACTCATCTGATGTTTGGGCTATGGATATGAAAAATAAAGCGATATGAGATTGTTTGGACTCATTGGACATCTTGGAAGTTCTCATGATACATCCATGAGTACACCTTAAAAAGACACATTCACTCTCATACTCAATACCAGCAGGGAAAGTGTTCAAACCCTCTTAAAATATATGACCAATTCATATGTACATTCCTGTTCTTTATAGGTTTGCACATGTAAATTGAGATGATGTTGCACACTGTATGTATGTATGTATGAATGTATGTAGACCAACCAATCAAAAAAACTGCGAGAAAACAACTGAAAGAGGCATAAAGTCAAAGACTTAGGTGTTGATTCACATCGGGATTTTTGTTAACACCAAAAATATTGTTTGATAGAGCTTTAATTGGAAAAATGTTCAACTTGAGTGATGAAAAAAATGTAGGCGACCGAGAGAAAGTTAAAAGAATCATTAACAACAAAGAGGAGACAACAACAACCGTTATTTGACGATCACAAAAAAAATCTTCATCAGGAAAGCTCATAAACAAAAAAACAGCACAGTCACCATACATACAAAGTTTTCCAAGTTTTGTTAAAATGGTTCAAGATTGTGTAAGCAGTAGTTTGGATTGATGTCAGCCACCACAGGGACAAGTGTGTGTCTGTGTGTTTGTGTGCATCAGTGTGTGTGGTCCTGACCTGTCCAGAGATCCTGGCTGTTGAAAGGCCAAAGTGTCTCTGCCTCTCCAGCTGACTCCACTCTGCTGTCGCCTCTGTGTGTGTGTGTGTGTGTGTGTGTGTGTGTGTGTGTGTGTGTGTGTGTGTGTGTGTGTGTGTGTGTGTGTGTGTGGTGTCTGTGTGTGGGGATCGTGCAGGCGCATGTTTTTTTTTTTCTCTATTTGTGTCTATGTGTGCATACTTGTGTGCTCTGTTTCTGAACATGTGTGCGAGCTTGCCTGTGTGTGATAAAGGGAGAAGAGAGTTGAAAGGTCTCCGAGTCTCGGTGTCAGTAGATCTCCTGCAGACACCTCCAAGTTGCCGCGGCTGCTTCCTGTCGCCAGGTCCAGACCAGGTTATGCTGGGAGTTACCTCGAGGTCAACTACATGACCTTTGACCCCACTGATACTAGCCCTCGCCCCACACACACACACACATACATACAGAGACATCCACTCAGCTAAACATTAAACCACAGTGTTCATTTCTTGAAAACTCAAATGAATATTTTAATCTTTTGTAACTTGTGCTGCAGCGGACTATTAACTTCTGTGTCTTCATTTATTACTCATCAGGCTAAATAGTTATGGCGATAGTTGAGTTTACACTGTACTATGCATATATATTAATGTGCTTAAGTGAATGCAGTAAATTAGGTTAGACTATTTTTTGTTGTTGAGCAGAAATTGCCTCCGATATTGCCTCACATCATCCCTTTTTTCTTCAGTCTGTCCTTCATCTTCCATCCACCTTTATTTTTTTATACCGCCTTTTCTTTTTCTGTCTTTGTTTATGACAGTGGTTGTTGATTCTCGCTCATGTGTTTTTCTTCCTTATTTAATACTCCCCCTGCTTTCTTTTCTGTCTTCCCTCCGTCACAGACAGAGTAAAGATGTCTCTGTCATTAAGGCGGCTGGTGCTAATGGTGGGATTAGTTCTCATGCTGACAGCCTTCATCACTGGACAGACAGATGGATACCGCACACAGACACACAAATGTGGGCGCACCCACATGTAAACACACATACACACATGCAGACAAGTATCATCAGTGGAGGCCAGTTAAAATGACTGATGTAGGTTTTGTGCTCCCTGCTGTTGGTGGTAGAGTAAGTGATATGTCTGTGGAATTCACAAGCTGTGTTGATATACAGTTTAAAACATATATTGGTTTACAGAATATTACATAGCTGAGTTTTAGTTCATGGTGGAAATAACCTTTGGAGGGTGAAATGCTAAAAGAATATTCTTTCTCTGTCGTTCTTCCAAATGATCAAGTGTTTCTAACAAAAACTTGAATTCAAGCACCAAGATCCTTGTTTTCTCTGTGTCATTGTGATGTTAAAGTGGTTGCTGTTATTGGATCAGTCCATAAAGTGCTCAAAGCTAGCCTAGTTCTGGATAAAAGAGGAAAGTACAAGGTTATTTATGTGATATCATGTCAGTTTCTGCCAGGAGAATGATAGAAAAATGAACCTGGCCTGGAAACCAACATATTTGAATATTTGCAAGGTTCAGGGTGGCCTTGATTTGCTTTACTCACATCACTCACACAGGATGAAAAGTAAATACTTCAGATATGTCATCTGTCAAGCACTTAAATGGTCTTTAAAACAATAAATGGAAAGTCTAGTCCTGAATTTTTCAGATAAATTTAGCAAACACAAGCTTGCTGTTTCTTCCAACATGTTGTGACATTCACAGACCCTAATGCCATATTGTATTTCTCTTGACATGAATCCAAAACTTTTAAACAATAATCGTTGTATCTCTTAATGCAAGACTGCAGTCTGAGATGCAACGATTGCACAATCAGAGCGATGTGTAAAAAGCTCACCAAAGGAGCTATGAGTCATGATATGGATGTATTGCAAATGTTTATTGAAATTATAATTACAAATGCATTGCTGTTTATTGTTACCAAGCAATATTAAATAATGTAGACGTGCAAAGAATTAATTTTAGGTCATCTGTGTCATTAGTGTGATCGTTGATTGGTAAATCTTACAACTACCTGAATATTTAATATCCTGTTTCTGCACAATCTTCTGTAATGTCACAACTTTTCACTTGTTATTTGTTTGCATTCATCGCTGTGATATTGCTGCACATATAGCGATATTTCTGCAGCTAAAGGGTGGCAAGGCAACTCGTATTTAAACCTTTTTTTAATAAAGACCACATTCAAACAACAAATTGGATCATCTGAGGAGAAACAGACACATTCCTAAACAAAAACACTGTCACTGGCGTTTCAGTCACTTTAACGCAGGCCCTGCAAGTGTTTGTGTGGGTTTGGCTTCTATACAAGCAATGCTAAACTTGGAAGAGCTCGCTGTTGACCAGGAACAGTTCTTCCTTCATTCTCCTCTCTCTCTCTCTCTCTCTCTCTCTCTCTCTCTCTCTCTCTCTCTCTCTCTCTCTCTCTCTCTCTCTCTCTCTCTCTCTCTCTCTCTCTCTCTCTCTCTCTCTCTCTCTCTCTCTCTCTCTCTCTCTCTCTCTCTCTCTCTCTCTGTCCATATGTCTGTCTAAAAAATCCTGCTTAGTGAGCCAGTTTCTGTTGTGACTGTTGAAAATAACAGTCCAAACTCTCATGTCTTGAGGTGTTTATGTGGAGCATTGTCGCCACATTAATTTATGTATAGTCTGCATGCATGCCGAGATGACTGTTGTGAGGGAACAAACCGCACTTTGTAAACACAGCTCACCCTTCAAACTGCATTTCATGCATTTCTGTGTTTTTGTGGGGTCTTGTGTGTGTGAGTGCGTGCACGCTGACATAGGAAATATTTGCAAAATCACAACAGGTGGGAAGATTTAGTTCCAAAATACAAGTGCAAGCCAAAAAAAATCTTTTTGAAAGCCTGAAATCTTTTTTACTGAAGCAATCATAGTCCAACACAGCAGATCCAGTAAGTTATGGTCATTTTGTCCTAATCTACTCACTTTTCTTCTTCTCTTTTCAACCTCCCTCTTCAGACAGACATCCTGGTGGTGAGTTGTGACCTGATAACGGATGTGGCGCTTCACGAGGTGGTTGATCTGTTCAGAGCCTACAATGCAACACTGGCTATGCTAATGAGCAAAGCCCATGAATTCACAGAGACAGTCCCGGGTCAGAAGGGCAAGAAGAAGACAGGTAACAGGAAAAAGGACTTGTAGTAGATGAGATTTTTGCATAGATGACTGTGGTCATGTATGACATGGTTCTGATATGGAGGAAAAGAAACAGACTTCCTCATATGTTTAAAGTCCGTGTAAAGGCAATTCTGAGATTTCTTTCAAAATACATTAAATATGTTAGAAAATAGTTGCTGAAAACACGTGAAAAGACTTTGAATGATACATTACTGAAATGTGGAGTTAGAGGTTTAAACAGTTTTTCACCAGTTTTCAGTCCAGGATTCTTTGGGCCGTCCTAAAGGGTGGCTCGATGACACACTGAGGCCACCCTGAGCATGCCCCTGCACCCCTAGCAGAGAGAGAGAGTTTCAAAGTTAGTCATGTTATTTTCTGAACTCATCTGACACCTAATTTCATAAACTTGTCGATATTTTTAATCATTCAAATTTGGCTCAGAACTCATATTTATTCTTACTTTACACGGACTTTAAGCAAAGAAAAAGTGTTAAAGAGTCTCTCATTTCATGTTAACATTAAATATTGTGTTTTGTTTTTTTTTTCACCAGCTGAGCAGAGAGACTTTGTGGGAGTCGATCAGTCAGGGAAGAGGCTGCTGTTCATGGCCAATGAGGCCGATCTGGAGGACGGGCTATCGATTAGGAAGTCTATCATGAGAAAGTAAGTAATTTAAAAAGCCTGAAGGTTGGGTTCATCCGAATTACAAAAAACATTTTTGTCTCTTTACCTCTATTGGTATACAGTATATCCTTGCAGATAAGTTTGGTTTAATTTGTTCAGGTTTTGAGGTATCTCCATTCACACCAGTACATCAGCGGTGAAGAGAAGTGTCTCTTCAGAAACAGTATCTCAACAGACCTTCTTGTGTTTTCATTGGGACTTCTTCAGTAGAAAGTAGTTTCAGTGAAATCTGTTCACATCAAGGTCTTTGGATACCTCTAGTGTAACTTTTTCATATATTCGTGGCTGTAATTGGGTGAACTAGCCCTTTAACAATGAGCACAACTTGCAGACAAATTGTACTGCATGTTGACTGATTTATAAATTGGATTATGTGAATTATAATAAAGCTGTTTAATGTTCAGATTGATCTAATCTATTTAATCTTCTAACGCGAGTCTAATTTTTTACCAGCCACTGCTGGCAATTTTGCCAGAGGAAATTATATCTGTCATCTCAACTGTTATCACTCATATCTAATTACCATTAATTCCATAAGTTTCTAAACCTGTGCATTATGTTGTCAGTGGAGGATTCTCAGTGGAGATCAGTTACTGGGGTTTGACTGATGGTAAATATGTCCTGCACATCTGTAGTTTCTAGTTAGGAGAGCAGATGTTTTGGTTTCTAATCAGAGTCGGTGTGTTTTAGGCTTTTAGGTTTTGTGGCGGGTGTGTGGGATTTTTGTTACAGGAAGAGTACTCTAGGTAGGTTTTCGTTTCTGAGTCCTAAAATGCATGTATGTGTGAGAGCGGGTGTTTTGGGAGCTCGTAAATACTTCATGGAGCCAAAGCCACTGTAAATTCTAGCCAATAAGAGGGGGGCCTGAGCAGCTGCTTGCATGCTTCCCTGCACAGGGAAATCTTCAGCCACACACACACTCAAAGACATATATATATATATATATATATATATATATATATATATATATATATACACACAAATTCTGTCTTTTCCACACACACAGACACGTAACACGACCTCGAGATGGACATTGATGGAGAGAAAACACTCAAGCTTTGTCACAGTGTTATGGAAACACAAGCCCACAGCTAAACATTTATGGCTTACATTGAAAGACTTATAACATTTAAATCACCTCTGATCATTTATACACACACACCCGTCACACAACCACACGAAACAGACTGAAAAAGTCTCTTGACATGCAGTATTTTTTCTAACTAACGTAGTAACAGAATAAATATCTGGAGTTCTGGATTTTTGTGACCCGCCCAAGGTAGTTTCAGAAGACCTGACTGGTCAGCACCAGTTCAGTCTGTTTAGTCAAAGATCACTTCACACTACAGGTATCTGCCTTTGTAATTTGTATTTTACATATGCACACTGCCTCATTCGTGAAACCTTTGTACTCAGCAGATCCTACCCTAGTCGTTGGCACAAAAAGTCCAATTTCCAAAGACATTGTTGCCTCAGATTTTGTGCTGACACAGCATTCACAGCACCTGACTCTTCTCAGTGGCCTGTCAGTCCACTGTTCAAACATGAAAATGTTAGGTTATTTTTATTTTGTCTCAGTTAAAAGTCTTTCTGTTATCTCTGGAGAGTCATTTGTCCCTCTTCACTTCATTCTTTCGACCATCTCTCCCCATTCTTTCTGTCTTCCATCTTTGCTCAACCTCCGCTCTAGGGCTGCAGCTATCGATTCTTTTTGAAGTCGAGTATTCTACTGAAAATTTTAGCGATTAATCGATTTTTTTTTTGCATTTTTAAACAGTCAATACTATTGCATAATGTGTGACAGAAACGTCAGGCCTGTTAAAACCGAACAATTGATCCCAAACTTTGGACATCTTTTGCCTTTTGCAGACGGTCTCTTCACTCTTTTCCATAGCGCCAACGTTTTGACTCTGAGTTGCGTGCGTCACTGTTTATAGTCCGTGTAGAACACGATCCCCGGGGCGGAATGCAAGTGACTACTTAAACGAAGTTAATAATTAAACAAATACTCGAGGCAAAAAAAATGATCAGAGGATTTTTTGTACTCGAATTACTCGAGTACTCGTTGCAGCTCTACTCCGCTCCCTGTATTTTTTTTTCTCCTTTCCCTTCTCTACGGTTTCCACATGGTTGGAGTGTGTTAGCTCAAAACATTCTGCACATGTGAGATTATTTGACCTGGAAATCGCTTAAACGCTGTGAAAGAACTCCAGCTGAGCTTCCCCTCGTACATTACAGCTCCACCTGTCAGAGTCTCTTGGCCTGGAGGAGTGGTTGACTGTGTATTAATAGGCCGATTCAAAATCAGAATTATTTGGATCATGAGAAATATTCAAGCAAAGCTATTGAGGTTCCTGTTATTTGGGTAATGTCATTAGTTACAGACAGTATAAAATCACAGATTTACATTCATACTAAACCACTAGTTCTGCTTTGTGTGTCTTTACAAACACGTTAAACATGTTAGCTTGTGATATTGTTTTGAGTTGAAGTTCAAATCCTAACAGCTAAGGAATTTTTAGAAGCATATCTTAACTGCAGTGACCTTTAAGATATTGGAGCTGGAGTTTTTCTGCATCTGTTAGCAATGATGGCACAAGACAGAGAAGCTAAAACCCAATCAACACAAATACCACATGTGCTGTATCTTCCAAAACTTCCATTGCAGTGCAACAAAGGGGGCAGGATAACAGACAAAGTATATTTCAAAAAGATACTGCATGACTTATGATAGTGCAGTACTCAAAGGTTCTGTAAATTGTAGTAACAAGCATTATCAATATAAGCTACTAATGTCAAGCCATAAAGTGATATGTTAGTAATTACTATCTTTTATTTATATGCTCGTATATCAGTTCTTTTGTGCATCCGCTTAATTTGTTTTATGGATATTTGTTTACTTGCTGGCTCTTTATAGTTTTTTGAAAATGTCAGAACCTCTGAATCATTTGGCAGAAAGCTAAAATGTAAGTGCCTGATTACTTACATGTCTGTCTGGTTTTCATTTCCTTTTTTCTGCAGCCTGTCATTTCTAATACTTAAAACATTATGCCTAAAACGATCAGTCAAGTAATGTTGGTATTTCGACGATCGATCAAACTGTTTGTCCCACAAAAAAGCAATTTTTGTAGACCAAGCCTTAGGCTCTGGCAAACTGTGACTCTTATTACTATTTTCTCACCTTTTAATAGACTTTTATAGAGATGATGTGGCATGATGTGTCAATGGTCTCACACACCGAAAGTGCAGGTTTTATCAGTCACCAAGTAACCTTAATATACCAGCAGGACCATGTGCACTTAAGGCTTATAGCACAGGTTCAGACATGTGAGTCAGCTCAATTAAGAAAGCATCTATTAGACTAGCATGGTATTAAGGGAATCAAACACATTTTATTTTGGAGGCGATAGTTGAATGCCCTGAATAAGTCGTAAGCCCTTCAGCCCTGTTGGCTCTGTAGTGGAAACCTGACTAATGAGGGTATTAACAGTCAATCTGGTGTGTCTGAGTCATCGTCCGCTGTGGGGTTTTAGTTGTAACTAAATAAGACATTATGCTGTGTGTGTTTGTGTGTGTTTGAGAGCAAGAGAGATGTGACTCCTCTCTCCCACTGAGGACTTTAGTGGTACTTTAGTAGTCAGTCATTAATCCAAGGGTTGAGTCATCCTTGCCTGCAGAGGCACTAAATTCCTGCTCCCCTTGACACCGAGCTCTACAGCACTCGCAGCAACCAGAAATCACATGATGTTGCTGTCAGGAAAATCAAGATGTTTACCCTTGTTTGGGAAATACAAGATGTTTGTTGTAGTTGGATTCTGCAAAAAGTGTAAACTAATAAAGTAGCATGTGGCCGGCACTCAGTGTTTTGAATCAGAAGGGCTAACAACGGTTAAAAAATGGAAAAAATGTTTAGCTTCCAAATAGTCCACGTGAATACTACTTTAAAAAATCCCATTGATTTTAAGACCCGAGATGAGGAAGGAATGGATCTTAATGTTATTTCAGTGAAATTCAGGTTGTAGATTTTCTAAAAATTATATATATGTTGCAAGGAGGTCCAGTGTTTTGTATTTTCCTGCTCTTGCGTTGTGTGTTTTCAGGCTCTGCCTCCACAAAGCTCTGATGTATAAATCATAGCATTTTGGAGAAAATTGAGTGTCTTTTTTTGGCACATCTGTTTAGTAGGTATTAACTGTGTCATTTGACTGACTGAGCTCATGTGTGATCACCACACCTTCTGAGGTACCTTCCCAAATTATTTCCTACATAGAGTGCAACACCTCTACTTTGATACTCCCTCAATATTATCATGCATGTGACAGCAATTTATACTGGTCGATCGCTCTGCTAAAATGGAGTCCTTTGACGTCATAAAAACTGGTGGTGGCAAAGTGTCTGTTAGTTCAATTAATTTTCAATAATCATCAAAGGCTCATTGTAGTAGTTTTAGTTGCTAGTGCAGAAGTTTTGAAGAAGCTTTAAAGTGGAGGCGCCCGGCCTCACCTGAAATAAACAGCGCCTCGACTAACATCAGAATAAATTAATAACATTTTATAGAAATGTAATAGTAGGGTTATTAAACGTCTTGGAATGTGAGCAGACCCCATATCTCAAGGTGAATTATTAGAATCACCATCTAATAACTGTATTAATAAGGAGAGGAGGTGCGTCAGGATCTGTCTGGCTCAGCAGATAATTGATTGCTTAGTCACATCGTACTGTTGCAGTGTTAGGGAAAAAGACAAACCTTCTGAACACCCCAGTTAGTCCCAATTAAGTACACGTGTGACCAAAAAATATATATATATCACTGCACTGCAGGTAAAACACCAGGCTGAAGTTAGTCTGAAAATCACAATTTTAACCAACAAAATCCAGCTGACCAGCTGAATTTATATCTTCAGTGGCTGTGGTCAAACTAACATTTGATTCCAAAACTTCACTCTACTGTAAAACATCCCTTATGCATGATCTTCACCATGCTGCCCCTAGATCTTTAAGGGCACCTGTTCCTCCTCTTGCTCTCTCTCTGCCTCGCCGGCTCTCTCCTGCCCACCTGCAGGTGCCAAACTGTGATGTCACATGCTGGGTGTTCCCATAAATTCCACTTTAAGCCCATGATACATACACACACACACAAATATACACACACACACACCTGGGGAATGTTGTATGAATAAATACATTTGACAAACACCCACGGAGCGTGTCTGTGTGTGCACGCACATGTGTTTTTATGCTTTTGGATAAAATACCTTAACACAGACGGACACACACACAGTTTAATTTATGGCTTTCAGCATCTGGTTGTAAAATATGTGTGACCAAGCAATCCTCCTGAGTCACTCTAGTTATACTGCAAGCCTTGTGAAGAGAGAGAGAGAGAGAGAGAGAGAGAGTTGAATGGAGCGGAGAGGAGAGACCTGGAAAATTGTAGAAAAGCTTTTTTGATGAAAGGGAAGAGGAAGCAAATGAGCAGAGGAGAGAGGTAGAGGAAGAGAAAGAGGTTTAGAAAACTATAATCAAAGTCAGGTGTCATCATTTAGTTTTCTTTAATTGCCATACTATTTTCAATGTTCTGTCCTGGATCATTTATTTGACTTTTATGTATTCATTATTGATCATTTCCATTTAGTTTTGGTAAAGAAGAATTTTAAAATCAAGTAAAATTGAGATTTAGTTTACAATACAATACTTTTATTGTGTAATGTTTCCAACCTTGAATGATAGCCGTTTGTACAGAAGCAGAAAATAATTCAAAGACCAAATACTGTCAGAAAGAAAACAGTATATCACTTACAGTGATGTTTATTTAACTGTTTTTCATGTAGACCAATACTACTGCTGCCACTGGGCCCATTACTGGTACTTCTGGTATTGATGTCTAGCCGGTTTAGTTTAACCACTGGTGGTGGCTCTGGTTAAAACTGGAAAAAAACAATACCAACAATAAGAGGAACAATAGAGGAACCGGTTTGCTTGGGAAGTGTTTCTATAACTCAGCAATATGTCAAATTAAAGGGTGACAACCTGAAGGAAAACCTTAAAAAACAAGTGGACAGACATAACAAATGCGGGTGATTCCATTCAGGGATTCAGACATCACGTGCAATAAGGTCAACCCAGTTAAACACCACTGAGAAATTTCAAACCAAATCGTTAGAGAATGCTCTCCACTGTCATTGTAAAAGCACTAAATAAGGGAATATCAAATGGGATAATTAATGTAATATCCATTGGAAGAATTATGTTAATCTCTCCTGTAGAGATTCAAAGACTTGTATAATCAATGCCTAGATGCGCTGAAGCAGTTCTTCCGGCTTGTGGTTGCCCAACACCTTACTTTACGACATTTATATATTTTATGTGTTTGTCATGCAAGCAGAACTTTGGCTCAAACTTACCATGCTAAGATATTAGCCACATTTGAAGTGTTACATGAACACTTTGGCTAGAGAAGGGAGAACTGTTGTCATTTTCAGTTTTGTCTACAGCCCAGATTGTCTTGATTTTACAGAACACAGAATCTCTGATTTTTTTTTTTTTTTTCCCCAGGCAGCTGTTAGTTTCTATTGATTTCAATATGAAATTATAAATCAGCTTGCTCAGATCTGAACATAATGGTGAACAGTGAACATCATGTCTGCTTTCAATTTTGTCAAAGTTACGTTATTGTTGTGCGGTAATGAGACACAGGCTTTTCAAATCAATCCGCTTTTACAACTTTAAGAAACTAAATCACTGCAGCATGCTTTTGAAAAATGGTTAGCAGTAATGGAAGGTATATGTGATTTGTAGTAAATGGCCTAAAACATGTAAAGAAAAGTGGTATGGTCCTTTTAGGAACAATGCGCCCCGCAGGTTTTATTATGTAAAGATTGAAAGGGCAGAGGAAGAGGAGGATGGGTAGTCACAGAGGATGAAGGGGTGAAGGTAGATTTATTTATTGAAACCTGGAGGATAAAATGGTTTTCTTTGGCTCTCGCTTCATAAATGTCACATGTTCAATCTCAGGCCACCATGTGTGAGTAAATGCGTGAATGGGTAAATGCATGGATGTGTGTGTATGTGCATCTGGGCCCCCCCCCAGTCAACATAAACCTGTCTCATGGCAGCAGCACAGTGGGGCGACATCTATGGTAACTGACTGAGGACAATAGACAGATGTCACTATTCTCTGACTTTTATGTAAGTCTATGGCCGTGTCTGGTTTCCATCAAATGTTCCTGTCCTATGTGCAAAGCGGAGGTAAATTAAAAGGGGTTTCACTAAATGAGAAGCAAACATGATACATAAAAACAGCAGGTGATGAAAAGAATCAAAGCAAATTGTCCTCCAAGTAGCAGCCAGAGTAAAGCTGTTTGTCATGAAATTGATGTGTGTGTGCTGTGCGGTGGGACTCCACAAATGGAAATTCTGATGTATTCTTTCAACCTTTGCATGAAACATTTCCACGACAATTTCTTTTTTTAGTGCTTTGTAAGTTTTTGCAAAGCGAGCTAACCCGATGAGTATGTGAAAAGTACATTTTGTTATTTTTTGTTTGTTTTTGTTTTTTTCCTCTTTTGACTCTTTTGTCTGTCTTTTTACCTGCAGACATCCGAGGATGCACATCAAAACAGGCCTCGTGGATGCTCACCTTTACTGCCTGAAAAAAGCAGTGGTGGACTTTCTCGTCGATAACAAGTGAGTTCTTCACTTATTTCTCACTCTGAATGCAGGAATTGTCAGATAATTAGACAGTTAGTTATCCAACATTGAATTTCCAGCCTGAATCTTTCAAAATTGTCAGAAAATGACCAGTTTTCTTCTGTGTGGTGAGCAGTATGGGTTTGACGTACACACACAGACTTGGGACTTGAACCCACACAGTCAAACAGACATTCACATTTGCGGCTTAATCTGTAGCAAGTGTTAAACATGGCTACATGGTGTGTAAGGCTTTGAAAGGTCCCTGTTAGCAGGGTATTCTAGCGAGGTGTTAATTTGTTTTACTATGTGCCACTGAGGCAGGCTGTTAGGCCTTTAGCCTCTGAAGTGGAGCAGTGTCACAAGGAGCTTTCTGTAGCCACCCAGGCAATAGATGCAGTGTTAGACTCTGGAAAATCAAAATAAAATAATGAGAACTTATATAAAAAAAATGATATCTGCTCATATTAAAATATTTGCACTTGAAATTGTTGTAGTGACATTATGGTATTATGTAAGGGTGTTAACGATACAGTCATCTCATGATTTAGTTCAGTTCACAAAAGGCCTCATGGTTTGGTACACTCACAACATTTTAATTAAGTATGAATGGAAACAACGTACTGAAATTGAAAATGGATCATTTTTTCCTCCCCATGTGTTTACTGTGCAAAAACAGTGTTTTCATTTTCACCATTTTGATTTTAACAAATGTCGGTTCAAAATACAAATCATCCTTCACAAGCAGATTCTTGCCTTTTAATAAAATTAACTTAATGTGAGACATCAGTTGGGTGAAACGCTTCAAACTTGCTTTGTAATTTTTAAAGTCAAGATGGTAATATGATCTTTAGAGGCAGGATTATTGCCAGAAAATAAAGGAAAATAAGTCTGGTAGGTTTTCAGATCAGTGTGTCTGAGCTGTTTGTCATCACAGCAAACAACAGACGAGGAGCTCATCCACTGACTGGCCAAAAACCACAATGAAAGGCGATCTACATGCAGCTTTGCAGTTAGAGAGAACACCAAAAGCAGCAGCTTTGGAAAAAAAGACTCTTCATTGCAGTTCACTCTGTGCTGCCCGTATAGCAGAGGAGATTCAACTGATATTGCAATAAATATTGAAGAACCAAAATTTGTATTAATACATCTTTGTATCACAAAATATTGTGCCACAATCATATTAAATAGTTGTTAGTTCTTCACTGGATGTCTTACCTCGTAGTTTCTGACAATTTTGGCAAACTGCACTCGAAGGGAGCACATTAAAAGACTGCTGACAAAAATATCAACATATTTGATAAGGACAGGACTAGATCCAGATGCATTCCAGACAAGATGAAGCTCAGGAACAGCATGCCATAAAACTTTTCAAAACAGGGTTGTGATGAGACTTTGTCGACATGTGTTCTGATATTTTTGGCTAAAGGTTAGATTGTGGAAGTCTGTTATTGCCCAGTTTTACATCTTAACAATTTTAAATGGAGTGTGCCCTAACCGTACTGCTTTGAGTTGACAGATAAAGCCAAAGCCAAGGCAAATCCCCTAGCCATACCCTGTCTCTTCACCCCTGCTGAATATTTTTGGTTAAGGCAAAGGGCACAGTTGAACAAAGTAATTAACCATAGAGCTGATATAAATCTTATGTCATTACATCACCAACGCCTCCATATATCATCTCTCTTGTTGGATGACTCATTTCTTTCTTTAGCTCTTTTCTTGGACTTTCTTTTCACAGCTCATCTCTCTCTCTCTCTCTCTCTCTCTCTCTCTCTCTCTCTCTCTCTCTCTCTCTCTCTCTCTCTCTCTCTCTTCCTTTTCTCTGTCTCTTGCTCAAGGAGAGAAATGGACAGAGTAACTGTTGTTTTTCTCCTGTCATTCAGATGGAAATTCTAATCTCCCTTTTAAAAGAAAGTAAGAGAGAGGGCAAGTGAAGGGGAGGAAGGGGGTGTGTGGTGGTGGTGGTGGTGGTGGTGGTGGTGGAGGAGAGGGACACTGAGCACAGCACAGTGCAAAGAGGAGGAAGAAGAAATTAAGACGGGGAAGTTACCTCCTGGTTTACACAGAGAGAGACTTGAAAGCAGGTTCAGCTTCATCTGCTTTTGTTTTCAGGACCTGAGGTGCTAATTGTCACTACTTAATTTAAAAAAATGTACTGCCAGTAACAATAACTACATTACACATCATTCACTGCAATTTCTTTTAATTACTTGTTTTTTTATTAGTTTCCTTTATTAACTCCTACTCAGTCACAATAATTAAACCAGGATCATTGATTTTATGTTTATGTGTGCTACTAATTTTGTTTGGACGCTAAGGTTCTCTTTTTTTGCTTCTTGTATCGTAGGTCTATCTCATCAATCCGAGGTGAGTTGGTACCGTATTTGGTGCGGAAGCAGTTTTCCAAAACAACCAACAGTCAGAAAATCAAAGACGATGCAGAGGACCAGAACCAGAAGAAGAACGACGGCTCTACAAACCACGGTCAGTGGTTAAATCAGAGGAAAGACATTTAATCTGTAACCTCTTTTAAAACAGCTCTTGTTCTTATTCATAAGACATCAGCATGGAGAAATCTAGGTTTCGCTTTCGCCCCAAAATGAACAATGACATAGACTTTGTAACAAGTTGACAAAGGAGGACAACCCTGTCTATCCAAATCCTCCCAAACAACATCATCATGTCAACTCCTAACTCTGTCCTTCCTGCCACTCTTTCATTCTTTTTATTGTCCAGAGCTCCTCATCTCATCACGAGACGAGCCTCTCCTCCAGCTGGCCCAGGAGCGCTCCTGTTGGAACGACCACCGCGGTGACATGAGCGAGGCGTACCACGGAGGAAAGCTCCGCTGCTACGTTCACATTATGGACGAGGGCCCTTGCTACCGCGTCAACACGTTAGCCGCTTACATAGAAGCAAACAGACTGGTGAGTCTGACATTAGCCTTGACATTAGTGACATTGACATCATTCAATGAATAAATTGAATAAATGGGAAAATAATCAGCAGGTTAATCAATATTGAATAATTATCATGTTAGTATGTTGTATGTTGTATGTTTTACCACTTTTAATGCTCAGTCCCATGCTCATTTGAGTGATGTATACTTGTTCCAATTCCTTCAGATGGATCCATAAAGTTCATTATTTATTTATCTATCATGTATTTAATCATTTTTCTGTTATTCTATGGGCTTGTCATCTCATCATGTATATTTCTCTCCTGTCTTTTCCATACCAGGCTCCCAAATTGTTTGAGGAGCCAGCAGTCCATCCATCTGCTGTCATTTCTGAGAGATGTCAGGTAAGAGTAATGCACTTTATCGTCACTGGAGAGGCGAGGCTGTGCGTGTATTTATGTCTGAGTAATTTTACCTTTTGTGTGTGTGTGTGTGTGTGTGTGTGTGTGTGTGTGTCGCTCTGCTCAGATGGGATCAGACAGTATCATCGGAGCAATGTGCCAGGTAGCAGATAAGACATCAATTAAGAGGTCCACCATCGGAAACTCCACCACTGTCAAAGAGAAGGTCAAAGTCACCAACTCTATCATCATGCACGGGGTTACCATCGAGGAGGGGTGAGAACACACACACATCTGAACACACACATGCACACACTCGTTGATGATACGTACTTTGAAGTGCTTTTGCAAACACATTAATTTGGCCTGAAAAAGAATTTCAGCTTCAAGGCATGTTTATGAATTAAAGTTTTAATCCTCATGTCAGCTTTTGTTTGGTGTTCGGTTAGCACACGCATGCAGTGCGAGACAAAGAAATGTAATAAAAACAACGATTTCAAAATAAAACTGTGTTGCCAGGAAAAACTGGTAATAAAAATCTTTTATCTCCATTCAAATTTTCATATTTTACATGACTTGACATTATGTAGAACCATTTCTGTGCTGACTTTCAAAAAACTGTTTGGTTTTCACATACAAAAGCAGTGGTACGCCTACTTCTTCATTAACTGTGTATCTTTCCACTGAATTTTCTAGGCGCTCCTATGTGCAAATGTGTGTGTGTGTGTGTGTGTGTGTCAGGCAGATGCTTGTGCATGTGCGTGTCCGTTGATGGGAGGTATAGCAGGTTTTGTTTTTTGTGCTCGATGGGGGTCAAACAGGGAGCGCTGAGTTAACAATGCATCCATTGGTGTGCAACCAGCCAGAGATCAGTTCCAAACAAACACAAAGCTGCTGAACTGAAACACACAACATCCATATATTTCATTTAGCCGCTAATTTACTCGCCTATACCAAGTTTCCCACTGGTTATGGAATTTGTGGATCACCATGGAGGATCGGACAGTGAAGTCGAGAAAGCAAAGGTTTGGGCTATTTGGTTAAGTAGCATTGAAATGATTAATCAGTTATTTAGCAGGTTATCCCCTTAACAAACAAACCTTTTCCCATTTTTATTATCTTTAAGGATAGCTACAAGATATTTACAGTGAGCTATTCAAACCTCAGACTTTTTGTTTTTTTATGGCAGTACCAGTCCATTAAATAGAAATGTTCTTGGTCCTTTATCATCATCATCATTTTGTACATATTCAACCTATTTCATAACAAAACTTTGGGATTTCTACATAGTAAATAAAGTTCTGTGCAGAGTTTGTAAGGACTGGCTCACCAGCAGCGAGGTTTAAGGGTTTTAAGGGTAAGGGCATGTCTTTGGGTAATATTGTTATAATTTGGGTGTTTTTTGTGATGGTCACAAGAAACCATTGTTCAACAGAAAACAGAAACTACCAAAGGATGTGCAAAAAATTCTACAAACGTGCCACTTTTTCTTTGCATCATTTGAACTCTGTTTCAGCTGAAATCTCACCAGGGGAATCAGGGAGCAGTGGCAATTGGTGGTAGCTTGGTTGAGGAAACCCAGAAGTGCCTGCAGGACATGGCAGATATTGTGTTTGCCACATCATGAGAGCTAAAACGAGATGATGCACCATGGTCAGCCACATCATTGCACATCAGGACTGTCTAATGTAGCCAGTAGTTAAAGTAGTCAAAATTGACTGCTTTGTTGCAACAAAAGAGAATTTGTATAGAGGGGCGCCAGTAGCTACTGTAGAATTAGCATGTAGATTGATGTGCTCAGTTCCTTAGCCAGAATCCCTGGTGGAAAGAGACTCATCTTGGCCTCAAGTCTGGATTTTAAAGCACTCATTCACAGGCTCCTTTTCTTTTATCTCAATTTCTTACTCCTCCCTCTCTTTTCTCTCCATCAAGGCCTCAACGCCATCTCTTTCCTCTCTCTCTTTCTGTCTCCATCTCCATCTCTTCTTAAGCCTTTCAGGGACCCCAGCCAGCCAACATGGGGACCCTCATCATGCCCATGTAGGTGCACGCACAAAGGCATGAAAGAACAAGAAGAGACGGGAGAAGAGAAGAAAGAAGCGAGGGGAAAGCAAGCTAGCACGCAAGAAAGAAATTGCAATTCTTTCTTTTCTTTTCTTTTTTTTCCTTCGAGGACATAAGAAGGAAGGAGAAAGAAGGAAAGAAAGAGCCAGTGTGAGGGGATTAGCAGACCCCGGCCATGTCGCAGAAACCCCTCGCATTTCTGTTTTCTTTGTTTGGAGCTGACCAGAACTTGTTGACAAAGCGCTGCGTGTTTGGGAAGGGGGATAGTAGGGGTCAACTTTACAGGGGGGTTGGCACAGGAGGTGGGGGTTGACGTGTGTGTGTGTGTGTGTGTGTGTATGTATGTTTCTGTGTGTGTGTGTGAGAGAGAGAGAGAGAGAGAGAGAGAGAGGGGAGGATGGGGGGGTCATGGCAAGGAGGAGCCCTGGTGTTAGTAATTAGTGGTGTTTCAGCTCTGAAGCTTCTTTGGTGGTCTCTCTCTCTCCCTCTCTCTCTAATGTTACAAAACTCTGAATCTTGTAATCTCCCATCACCAACTACCACCGCCACCTCCTAGGTAGTCGCTTACACACACACTCGCACACACACACACACACACACACACATACACATACATTCGTTTCTCCGTCTCCCTCCAGGCCTAACCACCTGAATAGAATGGGCCAATACAAACCTGTCTGTGTGTGAGGTGCAGAGGGCCAAGTGTGTGTGCGTCACTGCCTGGGCAAGACCAACATGTGTTCTCCACCGGGCTCCCCAAGCTACTGAAACACACATTCTCCAACACACACACACTGTACATACACGCCCTCCACAGTTAGCCGACACAGGACACACACTGTCTGTGTCAAGACTGTCTGTGTCTCCCCTCCAAGAATTTTATGGTGATGGTTTGGCTGAATGAGCGTGCACAGTGGGTTGGCAGCGCCAACTCAGGTGGGACTGCAGCATAAGGCCAACAATGTCTTAACCCGCATGTGCAACGCAGGCCGGGCTGCTGTTGTTCTTTAATATATATGCTAATGTCATGTCGTTAAGTTCAGTTGATTGGATATGTTTGAGTCTTAGGAGCAGGTGGGAGGATTCCTGATGGGGAAACAGGCTGAATGTTCCTACTGTCAGTTTGACCTCCAGTGTGGCACTCACTCCACACAACTGTACGAGTGAAGAAGCTGAACAGCCAACAGTGGAAGGCTCTGGCTGCACTGGGCAGCTCCCAGTATGAATGTTCTTAACTGTGTCTATGCGCCTTGTGTGTACATAAGGTACAAGGGAGAAAACAGAATGTGAACCATAAACATGTTCGAAACTCCAGCGGGGCCAAAGAGCAAACAGTAGAGTCGGAAAATCATGTTTCAACATTACCAAACCTCTCCCAGCAAAATATTAATCTTTAATTACTTGAGAGTTTGTGGACTACCGGTTGGTACCAGAAATGAACCACTGACTCACAACTCTCAGGTCTGTATGTAGGACAGTAACTCAGGGTTTAGGGATACGATTGAATGGCTACGAATGTTTCACTATTGCGTATCTGTTGATTTGTTTTTCTTTCTCTCGTGAAGTTGGATCGACACCTCAGGGAAACAGTTTAAACAGAAATGGAAAACCTTTTATGAAGATAGGATTTATTGCAAGTCTGTTGTATTAGACTGCCTTATATTTTAGCTAGGTGTGCTTAAATTCAATTAAATTGGCATCTGAGTTTTCAGAGACCAGTGGCTCCCAATCTTTTTTTTACTAGTAATGCGTTAAAATGGAGCAATGTGTTCTCATGACTCAACATCACTGGTATTAATGTGGACATGACTTATGAATGAAAATGTCATTGGAAGTACCTTTAGAGTCCAAAAGAGGTGAAAGTATTCACTATTTTACCATGAAGAAAAAGTTTATCTAACTTTTTTTTTTTTTCGATTCCCCCTTTATTATCTTAGGACACCACGTGGAGTCCCGACACTCGCTGCTATAGAAAATATAAGCTGAATCTGATGTCGTTCATGTGTTTGTGGTTTCCAGGTGTAACATCCAGGGCAGTGTGATCTGCAGTAATGCCGTCATCGGCCGAGGAGCGGACCTCAAATACTGCCTGGTGGGAAACGGACAACGGATCGAAGCAGAGGGTGAGGTCCACTAGCATAAACACACACACGAAACGATGGCCGTAAAACGTTTGATTTCTACTCTTCCTTTATTGCATTTGATTCCCTCATAATGTTCATGTGTTGCTGTTGTTGATGTCTTGCTGCGATTTTGTCCACCACCAGCACTTTTCCTACAGCTGGTAAGGTGTTAATGTGTGTGCGCTGTAACTGTTTTTTTTTCAGTGTGTTCAATCCAACTAGGAACGTCTCTTAGTTCTGAAGTCTCTGCGATAGAGAAATTTGTCCGAGATTTTTTTATTTCCTTAATCCTCTTGTCCCCAAGGCTAGCTCGGTGTGTGTGTGTGTGTATGTGTGTGTATATGTGTGTGTGTTGTGTGTCACATTGATGGAGAGGTTAGAGAGCAGGGCCAGAACAGGACCACCCGGAATTCAACAGCAGCAGCCTCCAGCCACATCCAACACACTCACACTCTCTCTCTCACACACACACACACACACGAACACACACGCATATAGAGAAAGAGAGCGCGAGCTCGGCTACCAGACTGAGCAGCCTAATTGAGTGAACAACAGGGTGCTCTAAGTAACAACAGTGTGAATTTGAGCTAAACTTGCCTAAAAATGTTGAGTCTTTTTTTTTAGAGAGTCCAGTGAGCGATCGCTGCAACAAAACTGATCTCACTTCAGCTTTTTTTTTTTTTTTGGCAAAGGTTTGTCCCTCTAGCCAGCAAAAGAGCTGCTAACATTATGTTATTGAACGCTGGAAACTTGGACCCCTTGTTGCATTATTGTTTTGCATACACTGTATAGCCAAAGTTCAGTCACACTGTTGCAAAGTTCCAGCCTCTTTTTGTCTTCCGCCTCTCTGATCCTCAATGTCGCTCTTACTATCACTGAGACCCAGACGCACTGTTATTTTTACTGTTTATACTCTCTTTGATTACTTTTTTACAAAATGCCTTATTGTCTCATTTTAAAAGGCACCTACTGTATAAAGTCAAGTTTATTTAAATAGCCCCAAAACCGTAGCTTTTTCCTCGGGGCTTTACGATATGTACACATTAAAACAGTCTCTTATTCTTATTCACAATTTGGACACGGCAAACCTCAGGAAGAGCAACAGGAGAACGACCCTTCTGCCATGACCGAAGAGTCGTTCATGATTCTAAAAATTTGCCGCATTAACTTTCTGGCACATGTGGAGGATATCAAAATCCATTTCACCCTGAGCAGAGTCAGAAAAACAAACCTGACTCGTTTTTCATCCTCATTTTCTCATAATCTTGGATCATAGACAAGTCTGCATGGTCAGTGTCATGTGTCTGTAGAATACACTAATAATCGACACGGTGTCCTCGTCAGCAAATTGGAGCAAAAGGGAGTAATGCATGTTTTGTTTTTTTTTTAAACACATTTTAATTCAGCTTTTGGGTTCTGTTGATGGATCTATATCGTACACTGTAGCAACGATTAAACTCTTCTCCTGATTACTTTTTATTATATTGTAACAAAGCAGAGTATTGTTTCTCGCCACCAATCTAGCTGTGCTGCTAAAGACATTACACACCCACTCTACTGTTGAAGCTGTTAGCAGCTAAAGACCACCCTGCCAGTTAGCCTCAACACACACACACACACACACACACACGATACAGGTCTGTCAGGTGTTGATATTTAAAAGATCCATACCTCTCCTCTGGGTGCTTTTATAAATACACACACATGCATGTATTAAAACAGTGAACATATTAGACAAATACAGACTGACACTGTGTTCTTATCTAATGCTACGTCATGAATGCATTGAACTATTTACAGTGACAACCAACTATATCTGCCTCGAAGAAGCACTTACAAAACAATTCCGTCATGAACATGTGTTTTTCTTCTCTCCTTCATTTTTTGGATCTGTATATTATCACTGGCCTGGCAAGAGAAATACATAAATATATTGTCTTATAACATTTAAACACTGTATTAGTTACTGAAGAATCAACAGGCCCAAATTGAGTAACCTTTCCTCCCTTTCTCTCCAGTCACTCCCTCTCCTTCCCTCTCCCGCTGTCCCATGCTCCATTTGTCCTCCCCTCCACACAGCAGAGGATAAACTCGTTCTGAGCAGTAGATTCCTTCACACTAAAACCTGTCTGTGTGGATGGAATATAACTCTTTGCCACCGTTTGCTTTGGATCAGTACCGATCGCTCAGAGATGGAGGGATGTAGGGAGGAGCGGCGGCTGCTCTCCTCATGCTGAACTAGCTTTGGGTTGAGAGAGATAGGGAGATAGTGAGAAAATGCTGGCAGACCCAGCTTCAAGCATCATCTATTTCTTTTCGTGAGGTTCAGGTAGTGGTCAGGGTGACCTAAGTCTTACTGCACGGAAGATTCCGGGACTGATTTCAAGGAAATGAAAACACCATACAGTGGATGTGCATGTTGTAGCCCATTAACTCCAAATTGCATATACGTTTATTTCCTTTATGCCAGGCAGCTGTTGTTTTTCCTTCATTTCAGTATCAAAACCAATATGCAGAAATGACTTCATGGCTTCCCTCAGAGTGAACACTTCAGTGCCTTTAAAATTTTTAGTAAAGTTAGCTTATCTGTATCCTGTAATAACGTGAGCAAAAAACTATGAAAGGTCTATTTGCTGACGTACTATGTCCATAAAATAATAATAATAATAATGACAAAAACGAATACATTTTCACAATATCCATGTTTGATTATTGCTTTTTCCTATTTTGTGATAATGCCGTGCTGTTTGGCAGCTAACTCTTAAAGTTAGCATTTCCAGTTATAGTTTATTAATTTGTGTTTACCACCATATTTATATACTATCCGTAATCAGGATGTCCAAGAAATACTGTATTTAATTTTTTGCCTTGTCTGGATCTTTTTTAACAGCCAATAATATCTACATATGGTTGAAATGCTGCTGTGTGAAGTAGAAGGAAATGATTAAACACTGTTACTGAGGTGAAGACAGGGCAATTTTGGCCGCAGCATGTTTGTTGAGCATTGCTTGGCCACTACACAGTTTTTGGTTTATGGAGTGTGTTTTGGTGGAGATTTTTTTTAAAGCTGAAGTGTTTTACAGATTTCCAAATCCTCAGAGAAACCTCAAAAAGTTCAAAGCCTCCAGAGATTGTCACACAACAGAAATACGTGCCTTTGATATTTTCTTTTTCTGCGTGAGTTTATACATTTCTCTGTCTTCTTCAGCTGAGAGGACTAACGAGGTCATCGTCGGGACGGACCAGTTGATGGAGATCTAGCTCCCACAGGGAAGGAGTGGCGGCGCCCATTAATTAACCAATCAGAAGGCAGCAAAACACAGAGGACAGCTAATTCACCAGATGACTGACCGGTCAGAAGCCTGGATGCTGCTTGACGGTTCTACACTCTCGTCTCATAAGCTTTTTTGTACATTGTGTCCAAATAAAGAAGTGCTTCAACCCATCAGTCAGTCTGTTGGTGGTTTGTCTTTTTCATCTTTTAGGAATTTTAGTGATCCTCGTCGCTTTGACGGGCCACTGAAGATCTTTGTAATTGTGTTGCCACACTAGTTATTTATTATCAGATCTTTACTGTCCCCTAATAGCAGATCTCAATTACTCAATTTCCCCTGTTTGGGAGGGTGGAGCACACGTGCACACTGTGCAGCTGTGAAGACTAGAGATGGAGGAAAAGAGCAGTGGGAGGGGAGACCACAATGGCGTGGGGGTTAAGTTTATTTGTACACAAAAATGGTGTATGTGTAGGCCCCGGACCACCCAGCTTGATCCTGTATCAGTTAACACCGACACCCCACCCTCACACACACACACACTCACACGAACACAGCAAAGGAGGAAACTGACTCGCGGCTGACACTTTTCTTTCTTTTTTTCTCCTCTCCTTTCCTTCTCTTCTCCCTTTGCTGTCACAAGATTTATTGCATTCCTCCAGCAGAACATTTCTTAAATTACAGGTTTGAAGTTCCTTAGTCACGAAGGAAGAGGATGAGGACAGGGATGTCTGTGGGGGTGCTTTGTGTGTATGTGTGTGTGTGATTTACTGTCCTCTGTTTCCTATTGTGTCTGTGGCCTTGCAGGAGTCATTTAGACTGTCTCTTGTGGCCTGATTATGTGATGATGCTGTGTGTGAGAGAGAGATTATGATGTCATGTCCTCCATCTCTACTGTCCTTTAAATGTCAGTGAGTTAGATGGACATATTTTTGTGATTATTCCTTAAAGAAATGGCATTTACTAATGTGGCTTTCATCTATTGTTTATATTTATGTACAGTATACCACACAAAAATTGTAATAATGCCAGGTATAGAATAGAGTTTGTGTCACGAGCTCACAGAATTATGTTTTCATCCCAAGTCCCCGCAGTTGAGTGTTGTTTATGATTCTTGAGCTAGTTTGGAGTTTGCTCAACATAAATTCTTGAAGCAGGGATCTGTAACTTTCCACACACTTTCACCCTCAACAGGGGATTTAATTATTAAAAAACCAACATGTTTACTTTACTTGTTCATAAAAAGAAAAGATGCCATTTTATTCCTTCTTGCATTATTAGAAATGTAGGATGCAACGTTTTTCAATCCAATTCAGTCTCCTAAAGTATGTTTATATATAACTAATGTGCAACAACAAGTACATTTTGGAGTCAACATAATGAACAGAAGATAATCAGAAAACTATTGGGTGTTAATGTACTTGCAAGTTGCAAAAATGTTCAGTAAGATGAGTTTAATTTCTTCTCAGCCAATATAATATCTGCTCTTTTTTTTTGGATATGTTTAGGTATAGCTGCAACAAACACAAAACACAACATGTTTATTAGTATTAAACCAAAACTACAATCATTCTCAAACTTTAAAAAAGGGCTTTTGTTGCCTCAAGCTAACCATGGGCGGGAGTCTCAACATAGTTTAGTCATACATAAACATCATTTCTAGGAGACAGCATTGAACTTTTAGAGGTTTACCCGTTCTAGCGACTACAAATCAGGATATCAAACAATTTCCCTTTCGCACATTCAAGTCTAAGCAGGTTATGAGTGTATTATTCACGCTGGAAAAAGGACAAAATGAAGTAAACTAAAACCAGACAGAATGCTTACTAAAGTGTGTTGTTGATGTACACGATTTTCCCACAATGCAGTGCACAAAAGGAGAGTTACTCACAGCTGGAAAAATTTAGATTGTGTGCGGTGGTGGGACAGCTCCACCCACAATCCAAAGATCTTGGAAAACAAAAAGAAAAAAAATCTTTAGGAAGATATTTTGTTTCTCTTGGTTAAGTTTAATTGACAGTGACATGCACATATGATCATTTCTCAGTTTCTTTTATAGATTAACGGCTTAAACATACAATAACAATTTGTATGTAGATCTGAGACGCTGTTAGTTGTTTCTCTCTCCTAGTTGTTTGTATTCAGCTGTTTAGAATATATTTTATAAAATGTATACATTATTATATATACTTTATTGTTGGCATTGTGGACCAGAGCAGGTGCAACCCAATAAAACCTTTTTATAAGTTCTAAAACATCACAGATTTAAACTGCACGTGGAATGCAAAACAAGGAGTCGCACTTTGATTTGACTGGTTTCCTTTACAATAATACATTCCATAAATGTGGGTCCCAGACTGAAAAGATGAAGTGCTCCAGAAACAAAGTATTCTTTATATGGCCATTTGGGCCCCACCACAGGACTGTCTTCCCAGTGTGTTTACTGTAGATGTGGCTTCAGCTCACAGACTGAAATATACTTCATAGTTCTGTACTTTTCCATGTCCCTTGTCTTACCTGTGTTCATCTTCCCGATGGATTGTCCAGTATTTAGTTACAGATTTTATCGCACTTTAAAAAAAAAAAAAAAAACTGTACTTTTGCATTTGAAATCACCTCATTTTTCATGCTTGCACGTTTGTTTTTGTAATTTTGCAACCTGGTGTACCCGGTGCACTCAGACGACAAGAGTGCCTAGATGGGAAAGACCACATTTGTTACCTGAGTTTTGAGCTAAAAATGGTGAAAACCACAATTAAGGTTCACTTTGTCCATGCTCTTTGTCTTGGCTGTGTTAACCTTTTTAGCGGTCTCACACTCTGACCTTTCTTTTCAACCACATGATGAGATCTGGCAGCCGGGTGTGTTTGGGTAGAGGTTTGTATATTTATACAAAGACCCCAGAGTCCCCTCAATACAACGGCACCATGGCTGAGCCAACCTACCAGCACATACATGTGTTTGCTGCTGTTAATGTGCACACATGTGTGCGCAGGCTTACCTGTGTGTGACCATTGTTAATCCTCTGTGACACAAACTAATCAATGCTGTCTCACACCCCTTTGAGTGAATGCATGCATGCATGCGTGTGCACACATGCGTACACAAATGTGCGTGTTTGCTTTGCAGATCTGGAGATCAGATGTCAAGCCACAGATCATATATCAGGCTGTCTGTCGCTCTTTGGTTTTGTAGCCTCGTGGAATTTTCTGACATCTCTACAGAAGATTCTCATCTAATTATGCATCCCAAATAAATCTATCTAACACCAGAGAGAAGAGAAGTCGTCTGTAAAATAAAACATTTTTATGCACAGATTATCATCAGTTATCCATTTTGCTGGCGGCCCATTTGCCCACAAGATTTGTTTTAACAAGGGTTCAATTTAGCATGTCAATAAATGAAGATGCTCTTGAACCGTTCACAATGACAATTCAAAACTGTTTTCTTTTATTCCACGTCAAAATATGAACTTAAAATCTGTTTCTCTTACTTACTTAATGTCTAAGCACATTTCTGCGTCTGTGGTGTGTGTTCGTCGTAATGTGTAGTTTCCTTGTGTCTGTGTGCAGAGTGAAACATGAAGACATCACTTTTTTGGGACATTAGTGTCATAGAAGTTGACAGAAGTTGACAGAAGTCTGGAGATTGAAATGCTTGTTCACAACAGAGGTTTTTTGGGGTTTTTCAGAGTCTGGGAAGGAACCCAAAGCGGATTGGGGAAAATTCAAATGGGTGTCAGCATTAGATGCTTTTAGTCAAGATAAATACATTTTATGACACTCTGGACATGTTATCTTGACAATACCTCGTGTCTCATATATACCTCCAAAAGACAATTTTCAAAATCAAATACAGCTGGTTGGTTAGACACTTAAAGGGTCAGTTTTCCCAAATCACAAAAGCATATTTTCCCATTTATCTTAAGTGGTGTCTGGCTTTAAAGACTTTGGTTTTGTGGGCCACAGTTTTGAGATATCGGCCTCCGCCACCTGAATACAATGGATGTGAATGGAATTTCTTTTGTGGTGCACAAAGTATTGAAATATCACATTCTTAAAAATCAGTGTTTTTCAGGAAACAATGTTTCAGTTACTCTGGATAATCAAAAGATCCAAATGTCTGACTGAAAATAGTTTTTCTTGGAACTACTTTTTATACTGAGGAAGAAGTTTGAAAGAAACTGTCCAAAGTAAAGTCTGTGGATTATCTAGAGAAAGTCAGATAAAGTTGGGGAGTGTTTGACCTTCCTCAACGTTTTGATTTATGAAGTGAGATGTGGACTAAGAAACAACCAAACAACTCAGTTTAGGAACAGAAAATGTGCAACCAAATAGTTTGGCTGACATTTCTTTTACTTTTTCCAGTCGAATAAGCAACATTAACCCCTTAATCAGCAGCCCATTGGTGTGGCAGTCAATACAAAGTCAACCTTTGCAGCCAAACATTGTTCTAAACCATCTGGTTAAGGTTTTAATGGAGATCCCAAAAGGTTCCAAACATACCAAAAGTATGTCATGCTGAAATAAGTTCTTTTCAATTTGATGGAGTGGTGCAACCACAAAAATATGGAGTCTGTTTAGTTCTTAGCTTAGTTTAGTTGGAACAAGCATATACAGAATGTATGTATACGAGACTGTCAGTCCAAGTGGAATTTGATGGTTCTACCAACCATAAATGTGCGTTAAGGGCTAAAACGTGAACATCTTGAGTGCCCGCACACATGCTGTGAATACATAATGTCTCACTTTAGTTTCTGCTGAACCTTAAGGGAATAAAACAGAAAATAACGAACCATACTATTAGATAAATGGATTTGATGGGTGGTGGAGACAAATGTGCAATACATAGACATACAGATGCACAGAGACGTTGGGTAGAGTCTGAGCTCTGGGTTGGGAGGGGGGGTGTCTGAGTAGCTGGGTGGCTTCATGGCTTGAGGGCTGATCGTGGGTGAGCAAGAGAGAGAGAGACAGAGAGAGAGAGAGAGAGCAGGCCACCCAAGTGGCAGTCAGTCAGAAACCTGTGTGTGTTTGCTGCTGACCCCTACACATTAGCACAACACTTCCTCAATTTGTCTTCTGTGTTCTCCAGCCACAAATGAATTTCCTCCCTCCCTCTTTTTTTTTCCACACACTACCTTTCAAGATGCCACCCCCACCCCACTTCCCCGACCAACACCAACACCCCAAACAGACACACACACATACAGACACACCAACACCACCCCATCTCTAACTTAAACATTTGAATACATACACACACACACACACACACACTCTTTTTTTTTTTTTTTTTTTTTACAAGCTTTAGAGATACAACAGTTGCTTAGCCAACAAAGAGTGTGTGTGTGTGTGTGTGTGTATGGAGACACAGATCCCATGTATGGGATAACAACCTCAGTGACATGCCTTACACACATACACACACACGCACACACTAAGCCAGATATCCCTGTCTGTCACTGTGGAGGCCCCCCAGCTAATTAACTAAACATTGACTGGGTGGTTGATTGGGATCACATCTTAAATTGCTTTCACAGTAAAATCACAGGAAGAAGCAAAAGACTGACCTGCTTTACACCCTCAGGTGACCTTTTCTCTCTAATCTTATTAGTCTGAATGTTTAGAACATCTACAGCTGTAACTGCTAACAGATTGGCTATTCCAAATCATTAAAATAAACATTTTTTTCTATCTCAATTATGTTTTCTTTTCTTTTTTTTTTGCACTAGAGAACTTTAAAATCACTTTATTCTGTTCAAAGTCACACCAACACGTGTAATGAGCTGAAATGAATAGAGAGATAAAATATAGTTCTTACTGCATTGTGAGTTTTTTCATTTAAATGTTAAACTAATAAAAATGATTGGAGAAAGTTCTACATGATAAGTGCTATATGTCTTCAAAATGTATCATTTCTATGCATAAAAAGACAGCTGTATGTTGCTTGAATTTGAGCTATTATTCATCATTTGTAACAAATCACAATAGTGGGGAGCTTTTTTTTTTTTTCTTTTTTAAAGCCATACTGCTTCAGCTATGTTTGTTCACATATACTTATATATGCACACACACACACACACACGCACAGTTGCGAGGCTCTGCTTTCTTTTAAAGCTACAGGTCTGAGTTTGCATTACCACCTGCTAGCTGCGTCCGACAATACCTCTGTTACAACCGCACAAACAAAGACTTAAAGAAAAGTGTGTTTCTCTGTCTCTCTCTGTGTTTTGTGTGTTTTTCCCCCAGAAAGGCAACCATTCATTACGATGACAAAGGGGTAAAGAAATGCATTATCATAATTAATCTTGTGTGAGACTGTGGGTGGCAGCTTCAACTTTGCTCTTAGACTGACAGAGGTGCTCAATGCAGAAAGTGTCTCTCTGCTACCGGGCATCTCTTTTTTTTTCTTTTTTTTTGCGTTTTCACTGATATCTGAGAAACATGTGTAATTATAGTCTTGTGAAGTTGAAAAACATCTCATGGGTTTTCCCGACAATATGTAAGATGACTCTGTGAACTTTAAATCAAACACACAAGATGAAAATATTTTATGGCTGAAAAAGTACCAGGGTTTTGGTTCATTTGGTGCATATTTCCTGCCATCATCAAATCACGCAGCTCTTTGTGTTTTTAGAACAGCTTTATTTGTATAGTCAACCGGCCTGTAGCCAAATATTCAGTTCAGTTATCACGAAAATGATTTGTTCATTTGAATAAGACTCAACCCGAAATGTGTTTATGTTTTGTTCTCTCTTTATTTTTAAGAGGGGGTTTTTGTGTTACATCTCAGCCTTTTTTTTTAAGAACTTGGTGTGATGTTTTATGCTTTTAAGTGGTTTGCATAATGGAAATATTGTAAATTGCCCTCACACATAGATAAGTATACACAGGGTGTAATGAGAGGGTGAAAAAATTATCATCATCATACAACCTCAATCACCTTCTTATTGCTCAGAGATTATATAGTTTGAATATGGGTATTTATGTTTATTCCAGACCTACAATAAAAAATCATTTATTTAGACTTTTCTAGATTTTTGGAGCCAGATTGGTTTTCTATACAGAAGGCATGAGGCTTTTATTCAGGATGTAAAAGCTTAATAACTGTGTATTACATTATATATACTGTATATTTAGACAAGCGTGAGCAAGAGTAGAAAAGGTTCTTTAGAATATATTTGCATGATCTTGGTTCTTGGATCTTGAAAAACAAAATAAAACATGTAATAATAATAATACATGATGCTTAAGTGTTTTTTATCCAGGCCAGGTCTAACTGGGCATATGAGGACTCGCTGCTATATTACACAGCCCAGTGAGACACTGATGACTGACATTAAAAGAGGAAAGCAGAGGAGAGAATGATGTAATGTTGTGCTTTTAAAGTTTGATCTTCATCTCTTTATTTTATCTGGAAACAGCACCTCCCAACAGCACAAATATAACATAACATACAACAAATAGCTGTCACGTGGGTAATCAGACATGTATTAAAGACGTTCTCGTTTCCAGTTGTTCCATATTTAATCAGCTAAGTTACTCGTTTCCCAGTTTCTGTCAAACATATTTCCTTTAACTTTCAAAGGGCTAATTTTTCATTAAGCTAATGGCCTCAAAAATATCAAAATCCTATTATAGTTCTCTGTTTTGCTCCTCACAAGCTAAACTTTTGTTAGCTGTTTCTGCCTTTTCCCCAGATACACAGCACTGTTGTTTTTAATAACATATCCCATAACATTGCATTTTATTTTTACCTCACTTCTACTGCGTGTCCTAAATGATGGCAACCATCACTGTTGTTCCAGTAAAAAACAGTTTTATCCCTCATTTTTCTACTCACTCATCCACCTTTACTTATTCCTTATGAGAGAAAAAGAAGAAATGTAGTCGTGCGCAGTCTCATAGCCTCTCTCCTCAATAAATAAACACTTTCTGGGCCTGAACTCTGGGCGTCTCGGCTGTTGTGTGACGCCTGAGTGCCAGAGCGGTTCCGTAGCTCTGCCTATAGCACAGACAGAACCCCGGACGGACAGCCAGCCATGCATGCATGGATGAACGGATGGATGGATGGAGTCACTGGGGAGACATGAAATGGAGGAATGGAGATAGGGGGAGGAGGTAAGAGGAAGAGCAGGAGTAGAGTAGCAGATGAAACAGAGGGAAAGATGAAGGTGTTAAGAAGAAAATTAGAAATAAAGGAAGAGTAGTGGAGATAAAATGGATGAAGGGAGAGGATAAAGAGTGGGAGAGATGGATGGTGGGAGGGGGGGGACCATGTGGGACACAGGACATGGGAGAGAGGGCTTGGGCGGTTTGTGTTTGGAGGCCGGAGCGGTGTGATGGCAGATATCTGCACAGCGCATGGTCATCTCAGATGGTTTATTTATCCAAGGCCTCCAGACCAGGCCTCGGACCTCCCTGAGTTTGTTAGGCTTGAAGGGGCCCCCTACCACACAACCCAATTCCTCACATTCCACATTAGCTCCCATTTCCAGCTGCCTGTTTCCCTCTACCACTCAACCCGACCCAACCCAATCCAGGCAAACTATACCCAATTCCAGCAAAGCGGAAAAACAGGCCGGCCAGTGCCACTCTAGAAACGTGAGCAGGTTATAAGAGCGTATGGTCGGCTCCGTTTGGACAGATGGATGAGTAAGTATATATGGAGGTGTATCACTGAACTGCTGCATTATCTGCAGTATCTGTGATCCTACATTTCATGTCAAAAGAGTGGACTTATCCTGTTTTATAAAGATGTAAGACGAGATCTAAGGAGATTACTCCATACCAGCAGAAACACTTGACTCCAGTTTTATCTCTCTGAGACAAAACTGGCCTCAAAACGTCGCCTTCACCTGAATCTTTGCTGCTTTTCTGTAACCACTGAGTGTTAAAACTCCCACATTTACTGTATTTATTTAGTGAAGGATCACTGAAGAAGATGAAGATCTGACATAAAGTTTCAAACAGGTTCATAATGATAAAACAAGATTTGTTGAAAAAGCCTTTTTATTTTATTTACTAGCCCAACTTGTGTGAAAGAGTTTGGCTTTGTTATTATTTATATTGGAATGATTTTGATCAATGCTTAAAAAGGTATTCAGATCCCGTACTAAAAGTACAAAAACGTTAGAAATAAAAGACATATTACAAGTAAGTCCTGCTTTCAAGATCTTACTTAAGTAAACGAATAATCAACAAAAAGTATCAAAGTAAAAGCACTTATTCTACAGAAAAAAATACTCCTGATTATATCATTACATCGTTAATACTGAGAAGAATACAATTCACTGCCCTTCTACATTTAAGTATTATTGTAGTTGGAAAGAAAAAAACCTCAGTTCTGACAGACATCAGACTGCTGTTCAACTTTTTATAGATGCCAGTCAAAATAGTTCATGATGTGCGCGTTTTGTTTATGAACATACAGTATTCATTTTCATACTAACAGCTACTTTTGATACAAATTTCACACATTGTACTATATGTTTGGTACTTTATATACTAGTCTGATATGTAACATCCTGGACAAACATGTCATATTAAGTATATATGGCATGCTAAACACCAGTATCAAAGAAACATTTGATATAAATGGTCAATAACACGTGAGACAAAATACATACATACCTGTATATAGGTTTATATATAAAGATAAAGATACATTATATTTTGAGCATATTTTCTCACTTTTAGATTGTTGGATTTTGATCTGTTGGTCAGATAAAACAGTTAAACATTTAAAGACGTCACGTTGGGCTCTGGGAACAACTGATGGCATTTCCCACTAAAATTCATTTTAGACATTGAGTGTAAAATGAATGAGAACTGCGTTAGGATGTCTTGACTTGTCATTGCATGACTTATAGCCTTTACAAATATATAATCATTCTTCTTTGTCACTATCATTCAACTATTTTTTCTTTTCTGACTGTTTGTGCTGTAAATGTGTCATAATGATGATGCACTGCAATGCACCATATAGATGCTTCCCCATGATGCTGATCCCCAGTACCTACGATCGCCAGACATCCTCAGTCTGCTTCTCGTTTGTCTCCGTGTAAACAATGATGATGGACACAACAGCTCAGCAGCAGGTTGTGACATCGATTGAACCTGCTGTCACAAATTGAATGAGCTCATAGCACTAACACCTGCATTCGAATTGTTTTACTTCAGCTTCAAATTGTTTTACAGTCACCCAAAGGGCCTCAAATTAGCACCAGTCAGCTGACAAATGTTCTACGCAGCAGCAGCACAGGTTGGTGTTTAAGGCAGAGAATGATGTGTAATCTGGTAAAGTGTTTGTTCTTCACCCTCATACTGTCATGAGTGGGGCCAATGGGGGCTTACATTAGCAAACCACCGAGACACCCCTAACCTCTTTTTTTTTGAGAGAGAGAGAGAGAGATCTGGTCTGAGAACCCTCTTTCTTTCTTTCTTTCTTTCTTTCTTTCTTTCTTTCTTTCTTTCTTTTTCAGATGTTGTTCTTAGGTGAACTGCTTTCTGAACTCATGAAATCATGCATTGCAAGACATGGAAACTTTCCAAAAATCTCCACAGAGATAAGGGTGTCACACTGAACCAGGCGGCTCCGATGTGTTGATGAAAGAGATGTGCGTATGTGGAATAATTCCTACAATCCTTTAAGGTGAATATTTTACAGGGATGAGAGGTTGGATTTTCTGAGGGTGTAAGAAAGCCTATCAACCTACTTTTAGAAGCGTTTGGCCAGAAGAGTTGAGGTTACAGCTGTTAGTGCTAAAAACCTACACACATATCTTCTCACAGCTGCATATAACAAACTGCACCGGCAGCAGAGGCCTGAGAGGTTAAAAATGTCTTTTTAAGGGTGTTCTGTAACAAATGTGAGGCTCCAAAACCTCATCAAACATGAGATACCCTGAAGTGATACGAAAAGTGTTGAAAGATCTGTAATTCTCCCATACAGAAAAAAAAGAGAATCATGTTTACATTCTTGTCTAAAAAGCTGAATTAACTTTATTTTCTCTCTCTCTCTCTCTCTCTCTCTCTCTCTCTCTCTCTCACTGATTGGTCTGTGCTGATGAAACAGAAAAGCTGAAAATTGTGTTCGTGCCTGCCGCTGTGATATCAATAGATGGCATGTGCGATTGCTTCTTACAAACTGGAGGGGCCAGGCCACTGGGAATAATGTTCAGAGAGCAAGTGAGGCGGGCAGGCAGGCAGCAAGCTGTGTGCGTGAGTGTGTGCGCGCAATGTGTGTGCGTGCGTGCGCGCCTGTGCAGAGTTTATTGAAAGAGTTCCTCTCTACCTCCCCTCCTCCCTCTCTCCCTCCCTCCCTCCTCCTCCCTCTCTCCCTCCCTCCCTCCCTCCTCCTCCTCCTCCCCTCCCTCCAGCCCAGGCAGCAGCAGCCTGGGTGGTCCCCCTCTCTCTCCACTTTGGTGAGCTGTTGCTTAGCAGCTAATAATAGGCGATGTTTGCAAAGTAATTTGCCTCTTCCTTGGCCAATGGGAGCCGGAGCCCTTTTCCATCAAACCTCCCTTTTCAGGATTTGCCGAGAGGCGAACTTCTCCAAATGTTACCGCTACGGGATCGGAGTTAGACTTGACACGGACGGCTCAGACATAGGCTACTACTACTACTACCACTACTACTACTACTACTACTACTACAACTACTCCTCTCTGAGACGTCGTTTCATAAACTATCGGGACGAATGAAGACTGAAGGATCTATACGGATTTCGGCGCATAATGTTGGGATGGAGTTTCGAGACTTGTTTGGCTCCAAGGAAGACTAGAAAACGTTCCTCTAACTTGTCGCCGGCGCTGCTGGATGCGCTCCTCTTCTATGTTGGATTATTGTCGCTTTTTCTGAACTCGCACCGATTCTCTGTCGCCTCGCTCTGCGCCCCGTTTACCCTCTTAGGACTATGGCCTCGGATCGCGGGGTCCCAGGGGCCGGCGTCTATGGAGATTTACCCCCGAGTTATACGCGTTCCCAGCCGCCTGCGAACCCAGACCTACTCCGGAGACCCAGCTACTGCCACGCTGCTTTCGCACTTAAACAGATCTCAAAGGTGACACAATGCTCGCAGTATAGTGTGGATTTACTATGAAGGCAGCTTTCATTCAGTCGGTAAATGTGAATGAAAAGTCTTCAAAGGCAGCCTGTGATTTAGCCGTTATCTAGTCGTGAGTTGAGGGCGCATGTGGGAATGCAGGGTAGGCTGAAGCAGCAGCTCTCAAACTGGGGTCCGGGGACCACCAGAGCTCCCCGAGGGAGTCGACAGCGAAACCAGGAGTAGTTCAGTTTAACTGTTTATAAGGGAAAAAGTATATAAATTGTCATCAGGTTGATACAGACAGCAGCAATCTTGCATGTTATGTTTACTGGGATAAAATCTTGTAGAAGTCTGTCTACAAGAGTCTTTTTTGGAAACCTCCTGGAATAAAGTGATAACAACTTAACAAGCGTTTACATATTTGGCAGTTAACTATGCTGTTTGTTTGAATGGACACCAGACTCTCATTCATTTTTTTTTGTTGTTGTTAAAGCCACCGGGAGGGGAGGGAGTGAGGGTTTGTTCTCATATCCCAGCCGTGTTGTGCGTGTTTTTGGCTTTGTGCAGGCAGCGGAGAGCGCACTGGCCCGGGGTCTGTTTGGAAATGTGGTGGGTCCTGTAAAGGAATTCACTGATTGAGTTTGATCTGACAAAGCATCTTTGGACCGCCCGGATGCTTGGACGTGTTTCAGCACTGCTGAGAGAAACCACAACACCAGTGCAATGTCTTCTGCAGCAGTGACATTTGTAGTACAGGGACTGAATGGCCTAAAGTAGAGAATCTAACATTTCTGTTACAAATTAGAGTGGAAGAAAACTATATAATGTAGTTTACTGTGAAGCAATACAAACTCTATTTGTAACCAGCTCATTCTGTTTGTATTTATCAGACTGAACAAGGCTTCTACTTACCTGAATAGTTGCAACAGTTACCAATATTCAGGACATATATGTTGATAACTTTGTACCGCATACTCACTAAAGATCAGATTCATATACAGTGTTTCATACAGAGTCAGAGACATCTTGTTAATCAGACAGTATTGTTGTTTTTCTCTTAAATGGTACCTATAATCTGCATTTTCAGTATTTCTGCAGCTTTCATTACATCAAAATGTGTTCTTTATATTCTTGTTTGCTTGTTTCTCTGTAAGTTTAAACTGCTTGGAAACAAGTTTACCCAAAAGCTTTATATCAGTACAAATTATTGCCACAACTGTGCAGATTAAATCATCTCAAATGTGGGAGACCCTATCCTAAATCTGGGTTGAGTTCAGGTGATAGACATGAAGTTTTAGCATGAATCTGACAGCACACTCAGGGAAAGACAGCACTGGCATCAAATATGTGGTTTACTAGTTAGCACACTGAGTTGTCATCATGTTATATAAAGCTTAAATTCCACAGAAAGACACATCTTTCTGGGTACAGATGCATGCGTTATCCAGTGTCTAGGATATAAGTTGTTGCTGTGCTTTAGATTTCTAAATTCTTCACACTTGAGAGACAGATAGAGACACAGCCACGAAACCTGCCTTTGAGGACAGTTATGCATTATTTATTCATTATTTATGTAACATAGTAATAATAATACTGTCCTTTTGTCGCCCTCCCTCCTACTTCGAATCCAGGGGAAGGCGGTAGGTCAGAAAGCTCCTCTGTGGATCCGGGCGAGATTCCAGGCCCTCCTGTTCTCTCTGGGCTGCCACATCCAGAGGCACTGTGGGAAGGTCCTCTTTATTGGACTCTTAGTATTCGGGGCTCTGTCTGTGGGACTCCGAGTCGCAGCCATCGAAACGGACATCGAACAGCTATGGGTGGAAGGTGAGTTTATCTCTGTTAATCTTTGCGGATGTTCTTGTGAAGCAGCCAGACTCTAGTATTGTTAGTATTTCTCACTCAGATACATCACTTACCCTTCAGGTAAGCTGTCATTCTGTGAGTTCAGTCTTCGATCTGTTGCTGGATTTATTGACTTTATGCTCATAAATACTCAGCTGAGATATGTTTGTACATTTTGATGAGCTTGTATTTTTCCCCACTGGGTTTAACTGGAGTTTGAATGACAATAGTGGCTGGTGGGAAGATGCAGGGTGGCCATGTTAGTGTCACCTCAGTGCCATGGGAGGGCACTAGGTGTTCAGTGACTGGCTGCTGCTTGTCTGGCTGAAATCTTACTGAAGCAGCAACATGGAACATGATTTGTGGGAGCTGGTTTGAAGTTATTTTATTATGTTTGGATGAAAGAAGCTTGCAGATTTAACTTTGGATATTAGTTTTGTTTCCTGTGGCGTTGGGGGTGGGAATATACTTTATGTTGTATCCTGCAAGCTCAGTGTTGTTTGGTCATGTCTGTTCATGTCTCAATAAGTCAGTTTACCTGAGAAACCCAAACACATCTCACACGACTGCATTACAATAGTATCTTTCCCCCTTCTGTCACTCACACACTCGCTATCTTATGTTTGTCCTAAAGGCATGAGTGTGTTTGTGATTCTACGCTGACTCACAAAGCTTTCCCCCTCATTCTGTGCATTTTAGATTTAAGTTATCTGTACATTTTCAGGGTTAGAAGCAGCTTTATTTGGTTTTTCACACTGGCCAAATTCCTTTTAAACCCCCAGGCTTTCAGTGCCGGGGCTGATCCCCGCAGCAGATGGACTGTGTGAATGGTTAGCCATCTTTGAGGGCTCTGACCCCTCCCCCCCTTTCGGCTCCCTGTGTGGTCCCTAACTATTCTTGGATTCCATTCAACAAGAGGCAAGCAGGCAGGCAGGCAAGCAGGCACCACCTCCCTAAACCCCCCCCCCCCCTCACTCCCTCCTCCTCTCCTCCTCACAAGAAGAAAAAATATAAGTGAATGCAGCTGAAGTTTACCCACCTGTTTTGCACACTCTAAAAGCGCTACAGCAGTTGGTGAATATAAACAGACTCTATGGGGTTTTTTAAGCCCACCATGTCACTAGAGGACAGGGACAAGCAGCTCCCACAGGAGCTGTGTGCGGAGGTGTTGGAGAAATCACACACTGCTGGTGTCAGAAGTGTTTGTAGGCTGTGCGCTTCATTTGCGGAGGAATTTAAATAAGCCTCCCGTATCAGGCACAATTTAAATAAAATATAACAAAAAACAATCTCTGTAAATTGGTTGCTTGAGGTTGCAAAAGCCTGAATTTGCTACAAAAGCAGGCAACAAGAGTTTGAATTTCCACAGTCTCTTTTTTTTCTTTGCTTTCATTCTGGTTAGTGTAAAGCTTCAGGATTACCTCTTGAGCTAATTGGCAGATCCATCTCTTAAAGGAGATGTTTAGATGTTTGTGTGCCAGTTGTTTTGCTGTGGGATTGAGAGAGTTGAACTGGGGGGGTCTGAAAAGGAATGCTGTGCCTTTAAGAGGCCGTGGCCATGTTTCTAAAGTTTCTGCCTGCCTTGTTTCCACCAATAGCCCATTGACAAAGCTGCTAGGGCCTCAATGGAGAGTAAAGTGGTTCGGTAACAAGGAGAGGTTAGTTCTCCCTCTGTCTCTCGCTCTCTCTCACACACACACACACACACACACACACACACACAAACACAGAAGAGCACACACACATGCACCATTGTACATAAGCCAGAAGAGGGAGGAATGATATGCTCTCTAATAAGACAAATGATTTCATATTAAGGCTCGCAAAATATTTCTCTACATTAACTGTTAAGTTTTATTGGACTTGTTTTTGTATATATAATCTAACTTAGGAGACATGTAATTTATAACACATACTTGTGAGTCATTTCTTTTGTATCTGACAAGTAATCTTATGAAGCAGCTCTTCCTGATTGCAGCATAAACAAAGCTTTCACACTGTATCCTAATTTGTTCAGAATAAACTAGCTGTGAATTGACACCGTATGTGTTAACACTGCCAGCAGGGTGTAAGATGTATGTGTGTGTGTGTGAATGTGTTAGGGGCATATGCTTCCCATCATATATTCATACTAGAGGCTGCCCCCACACTCTACCCACGCATACACAAACACATACACTTGTCATCTTTGCCACCTTTGGTGTGTACAGCTTGCCTAGCCGTCTGTCTGCCCGCCTGAATTTCCTGACTGCACGCCCGTCTGTCTGCCTGTGCTTTGTGTATGTCTGTTTATATTTCTACCTGTCTGTCTGCCTGCTCTGTGAAGTCAGGCCACCAGGGCTTTTTTAATTGCTTCCTCCCTCCTACAGCACCAAAACACTGTGAAGCAGGGCACAGCGGTGCAGTCTGTCTAGAGAGAATAGACAGAGAATAGGGAGGTTGAAGTTAGTACCTGCATTCCCAAGCAAAAATACTTCCACTCTCTCCTTTACTCATCATTTTGGTTCATCTTGTGCATTTACAGGGAGGATATGGGACAAGAAAGTAAAAGGGTTTATCATGCCTTCAGCCCTCACACCTGTGTTGGCGAGAATAAGAGCCCCAGTATCAGGGTGTTTAGTCTGACAGGGGGATTAAGGACTATTTGTGGCTTACTGCTCAATCTGAGATAGAAATTACCCATCAAAATGCCTGAAATGACTCAACAGGTCTTGTTTAGTTGTAACAGATTTGAATATTCTTTTGGAAAGCGACACTGGAAGTTTTCCTTATTATTTATAAATGGCTGATGACATCATATTTCTTTAATTTTCTGTCTTTTCACTGTGAATGATGTTTGCGTACTGTAAACATACGTTAAACTCTCCTATACGTTTATATAGCTTGCCCACCTTTGAAAGTGTGAAAGCTGGTGTGAGCTGGGCAACGTGTGACTCAGTCTGTATTGTCCACGAGCAGAAAAGAGAGAGATCGTAAAAAAAAAAGAGGTGCAGGAAGAAGAGAAGGATGAGAGGAGACAGTGGGGGGTTGGGGCAGGAACAGGGTGGAAGGTTTATGGCTAGCTGACACTTTTTTTGCCCGTGGTTTTGCCTGTCCCACTTGAACAAACATGAAAAGTGTGAGACTGCCTGATGTATGTCTTTTTCTCACCATAAAGAACTGCGAGAGAGTATACATTTTCTTGCTAGAGCTTGAATTTTTCCCCCTTAAATCTGATTTCTTTTTGCAATGCGTTGCATTATTATATAATGATCAGATTCAGATCAGATTATTCCACTTTTCACAGAGCCCCACTTGAAAAGCTTGTTTTGGGAAAGAGAGGAAAGAAATGGCCTCCATGTAAAAGTGGTGGTGTTTACTCTTACATTAACTAAACTCATCCTTCTTGGCAGAGTTTGGGTGAGGCATGACAGACATGTACACAGACTCAAGCTGTCCAAATATGAGTGCAGTGAGACAGGGCCTATCCGGATAGCAGGCGCACCACATGTCCCATAAAGAGGCCATGTAGAAAGAGGATAGGAAAGGGGGAGGTAAAGACCATACACAGTCCACATAGCATGAATGCATAGAGACTGAAGTGCTAGCTTAGCCAGCTAGCTATAAAATCAGACATGGTCTTTTGCATATATGAAGAGACCAATAAACAGATTGATTAAAAGAGCGAGAAAGATTAGAGAAAACACGCCTGAGTTTGTGCAAATGAGCGAATGCACACGTGGGCATTTCGGTGTTTGGAGCAGTTTCTCTAAACAAACCTCAGAGCGGCACAGCAGGTAAATGCTATAATTCATCGGAGCGCACACAGCGCCCCAGTTCAGACAGAGAAAGGGAGCTCTATGAGGCATTATTGGAGGTGAATAGTGCGCGGTGGTGCCCCAGCTAGATAAATAAACTCCCAGTGCTCAGGGCCCAGGACCTCACTGGTAGAGAGAACAAACAAGACCAGAGTCAACCTGGGTCACTTCTAAATGTTTATTTCACCCCCCTTCCCGCCATCCTTCAATCCAAGTCTCCCTCATTCCATCCCCTTTTTCAGCATCCCCCCCCAACACACACACTCTTTAACAGTGAGACCAAGACCACCCCCCAACAAATAAACACAGATTGAGCAGCTATAGATACATGTGCATATGACAGACACATGGCTTTTGCTTCCATGATGTAGGAAACACAGATTGCTCCCTACCTGTAGCGATTTTAAAACATCAAGTATTCATCATTTCATGTGGATTTTGAAGTTACAGCCACATTTACAATGACAACGTAAAGCTGTTGGTGTTGTTTGGTGCCAAACCTTTTATAAAAAAAGGACACTGGACTGTCAGTCTTTGCAACATTGAATGCAATATACTGTGAAAGGCTGCAATGCAAGTGAAAACAGGATAATGAAAACTCAATCAATATAGTGTGGCACCCTTTCTTTCCTCGCTGAAGAGCAACCTTTGTCTTTGGTCTGTGCGAAAATAAAGCGGCACCAGTCACCTTAGAGTTTGCACCATTTGCCTCTGTCTTTGCACCATGAAAGTATAAAAAGTAAAGGGTGAGGGAGATGGAGAGAGACTGAACATTTTCTTGGTACTTGGGAGGGAAAAAAGAAATGGTTCTTGGGCTCAATAAATTCATTTCTCGTCTGAATGAGACCAGCAACGTGGAAAAATTTTGCCTTTCAGGCAGGGATGAATGTATGTTTCAACCACACATTAAGCAGTATTAGCGGTCAGTGGAGTGTCTAATGTGACTATTTTTCACAGTGGCCAACTCTGCCCATGATTAGCATAATTAGCAGAGGCAAGCCTATACATATGGAAATAGAAAGTGCCTAAATGCCAACCCTGGTGGAAATTTATGTGTGGTGGCTAACACCACTGGCACATCTGAATAGAATGTAAGTGAAACTGATTTTTCATGTTGTTTTCGCTGTTTTATACTGTTTTTAAGGTGTGATCTGAGCGACGCAACGTTTTTTTTTTTCACGATGGTGGGAGGGTGCAGGGTGAAAACACACTGTAACTGATCATTTTTGTTTTCTCATGTCACACATTAATTAGGATTTTGTCCTCCGAAAATAATACAACTGTCTTCGACGATTAATGAACAGATACAGGGTGCGTGTGAAGACAAAACACACGCACACTGTATTTCTATAGGTAAGATACCAAAGTGCCAGCTTCTCTTTCTTGCCCCCAGCCTCACCCTCCCACAGCCAACTCTGGCATTGTTTTACAGGCTGGGAAAGTTTTGGTCCATTTGCTTTTGTTGTGAAAAAAAAAAAAAAAAAGTTCCCTCTTTATTTTATTCCGCTGTTTGTTGGGAAACATCTGAAAGAAATTGAAGGGTTGAATGACAAAGGGGTTTGCATTCAGTCTGGAACTGCTGTACTGAAGGATTGTATAGAGGAACGGCCCATCTGCTGGGGGCAGCCTGCTTTAGGCGGTGCCCTGGCTAGGGAATGCCATAGGGCAGGGCCGGGCTGAGGACCCAAAGTGGGTCCTGAATCTGGTGTGTCCACATGTGACAAAAGGACAGAGAAGTTTTTTTGTGATGCTGGGTGCCAGGCAAAAAGAATGAGTTTCTCATTTGGCTCTTTGATGAAAATCTGAAGACATAATGGACCGCTATTGGAGGACATTGTGAAAAAAAAGTGTTGAGTGAAAAACTAAATGATGCAAGATGGCAGCCAAGGAATAGCTTTCTGTCTTTTCTTAATATTGTTGTTTCTCTCTGGTGGTCGGAACTCTCTTTCCCTTAAATCTATCTTTTATTAACAGCGGTCCTGCGTAGAAATCAGCAGTTCATTTCTCCGCATGCGGTCATGCTGTGTAAATCAGGAAAAGGTAACTTCCACGGCACTGTGTAGCAAGTAAAAACATACATGTCATTTTCAACCCTCTTCGTCTTGGGTCTTCCTCCATAGCAGCGTGGGGCCTTTCAGAGGCCCCCTAATCCAGCTAATCTACCACACTGAACTTTGAAGGTGGCCTGGTCTGACCTAGCATGGCCTGGAACTAGGACTAGACCTGTAAGCCATGAAGATAGAATAGAATAGAATAGAATAGAATAGAATAGAATACATTTGAAACGCAGCATTTTTAAAGATGGCCTTGCCTCCGTCCTAGAAGCCAGATGTGAGAAGCCGCACATATTTCATTGAGTTAGGGGATTCTGGGTGTTCGGCTTTTGGGGATAGAAGGGTCAGGTGGAGAGGAAATGACTGAGGTTGGCGGAGACAGGGTCCAGTGTTTACACCGGTGTACACACCCACACCCACACACACAGAGGTACATGTACACACACACACACGTTATATTTGTACACCCACAGCCATGAAACCATGTCAGTGCTTGTTATGACATTTTTCATTTGCTTTTCACTTTCCCAGTGTCGTAACTGTTGTGAAAGTGCTTTTAGTGGTGAAGCTAGTAAATGAATTCACATGTTGCACCCAACAGAGTCGAGTTGTTTGCTAAAATTTGTAAGATGGTGGTCGAGTTTCTCAAAAACATCCAATGAAAGAACTGTGGATGTGATTTAAAAGAAGTTGTGATCATTTTTTTTTTCTTTCTCATTTCTCATTTCATCATGTTGCCAAACACGGACTAATATTTCATGTTAGAAAATTGCTCATGTAATAAAATTACCAGCCACTGGGGTGTTGAAACCCCAACTTCCACACTCAAAGGCGCTTTCTTCCCAGGGTGGGAAAATTTCCGGGAACTGTCTCTTTAAGGCTGAGCGGAGAGCAGGCTGAGTGCAGGGAGAGGGTATGGGGGGATTGGAAAAGAGTGAGAAAGAAGTAGAAAAGGAGAAAGATGGAGCAAAAAGACACGGGAAACCAGGAGATAGAGAAGAAAGACAGATAAGAAAAGAAAAGACAAGGTTGCTTCTGAAGCGAGTGGTGAACTGAGAAGAGTCGTCACGAAGCTCAGAGTTGGGTGGTTGGGGCCGGACCAGGGGTTGAGGAGAGAAGGCGAGAAAGAGAGAGAGAGAGGGAGAAGAGAGAGGACTTGCTGCCTGGGTGGTCCAGATGGGAGGAACGAGACACAAATAGCTATAATTTACTTCAGGAGGCCTGTAATTACAGAGCCAGAGTCTCTCCGAGCCACCCAGTTCCTGTTGGGATCAAAACCCCACACTGCAGAGGTTAACATACGAAATGTCAAAAAAGGTTTAACAGATGTCAAAGAGGTCCACGAACAGAAAGGGTTCCATTTTGTAGTACCCTTTTTTGATTGGAAATCTGTGTAGCAAGGAAACTGTCCTAGAGAACTGTACTTCTAAGCACCGTTTTCACACCAAGCCAGATTCTTTGTACATGTACTTGACAGCGCGAAAGTAGTTTCAGTCAAATAAACTCAAAGAACCAGCACTCTGAAAAGAGAAAGAAAAGTCTCCAAAATTTTTGAGGAAATCTTTTTTGTTGTGGTTCCCTTGAAATAAAAGCTTTATAAAAACTTCACAAATGTTGTAGGACCAGATGTGCAAAGAACATGTCCCATTTGAGTTGGTTTTTTTTTTCTTTTTGGGATGCACTGAGCCAGACACTTAAAAAAAAGACACACATGACTGCAAATAAGCGAGGTGACCTTATATTCTCAAGCCCCTGCGTAGGTAATTAAAGCCTTGAAAGCGAAGCCTAGAAATATTGGACTGTGTCTCCAAGGCCTAGAGTTTCTAACCTGATCTCACACTTTCGCGGCGTAGGCTGAATAGTTTGTTTTTTCTTTTCTCCCCATCAATTATAGGAGCCTACTCCAGGCTGGGGGAGGTGCAGAGAGTGTGGGGGAAAATGGGAAAGAAAGAATGAAAGAGGGAGATAGATGCAGAGAAAGACAGAAGCAGGAGCTGTTGAGAATATTACGAGTGTGAGAGGAAGAGATGCAGGCGGGATTGAGTGCAGCGTAGGGAAAGTGAGTAAAAGAGTGACGAGAGTTAGAATTAAGGAGGTAGCCCTTGTTTCCAAACTTCCCCCCTCACCTCCTCCCTTCCCTCCCTCTCTTTCTCTCTCTGGGGTTGTCATGTAGTGGGACAGCAAGAGGGGCAGACGGGCCCTCTGTGATCCAGCGCGGCATGTTTCATGTCCACTTGGCACAGGCACAGATCCCCCCGGCTGGCAAACTCTTTTCAGGGCAACCTCCTGTAATTAGGGGGCTGGAGTCTACCGCATAGCACAACATAGCTCTCTCTCTCTGTTTTTTTAATCCTCTTTCTATCTCTTTCTTGTTCATCACCACTGCTGACATCCATATTTATCTCTATATGAAACTATTTACCTTTCTTTATCTACTTGTATCTCCATGTTCTTTGATGTCTTTCATTCCCAGCTTCTGTGTGCCATATCAACACCTCCACTGCCACTCTTCTCTTCTCTTCTCTTCTCTTCTCTTCTCTTCTCTTCTCTTCTCTTCTCTTCTCTTCTCTTCTCTTCTCTTCTCTCATCTGGTTCCAGAAATATAGTTTAATGATGTGGTTTCGGTCAACTTATTTTCATCTAAACTACCTCAAAGGTGGACACGGCATATAAAGATCAAGAATGGCAAGTCAGTATTCAAAATGTCTTTGTCGATATATATCTGCTGCCCTGAGAAGAGTGGCAGAGGATTTTGGGGCATCAGAAGGCTGGTTTTCCTAACTAACAGGGCACATCTGTTTCACAGAAGGAGCCAATGAGAAGCTGTATTACTCATTTCTCTTGGCCAGACGCTGGCTTGTGTGAAGTGCCTTCAAAACCAACACTGGCGAGGGCCAAGGGCGTTGGTCGATATATGTGTGTGTTCTTGTGTAAGTGTGTGTGCATATATATATGCACGCAACACACTGTTATAGGATCCAAATGTGTGTCTTTGTGTGCACTTTAAAGAATTTGTGTGCTATTTATGAATACTATCTATCTATCTATCTATCTATCTATCTATCTATCTATCTATCTATCTATCTATCTATCTATCTATCTATCTATCTATCTATCTATCTATATCAAGAATTCAGCATTCATTTATCCTGTATTCTTTGTTTTCTAGCTGGTAGTCGGGTGAGCACGGAGCTTCGCTACACCAAGGAGAAGCAGGGAGAGGAGTCAGTATTTACCTCACAGATGCTTATCCAGACCCCCAAAGAAGAGGGCACGAATATTCTTACCCAGGAGGCTTTGCTGGTTCACATGGAAGCCGCCCTGTCTGCCAGCAAAGTCCAGGTGTCCCTGTTTGGAAAGTGAGTGCACCACGGACGTTTAATATTTATTGTGCTTTGTAAAAGTTGTGGATTATTAATTCTTTACTAATTATTGTTTTCTTTCTTGTAGATCGTGGGATCTTAACAAAATATGCTATAAATCAGGAGTTCCTATTATAGAAAATGTCATGATTGAAAGGGTAAGTTCACAACAAATTCATTTTTTTTTGCCATTTTTTTATTTACCTGATTTGTGTAATCACACTTCCTTTCTATTTCCTGATCCCAGATGATTGACAAGCTATTCCCCTGTATGATAATCACCCCATTGGACTGTTTTTGGGAAGGGGCCAAACTACAAGGAGGCTCCGCCTATTTACCGTAAGTCTTGGAATAGTTGACTCAATTTACGTTTGTTTTTTTGTTTTTTTGCATATTAAAACATTTCATAGAAAGTCTTGGCTCTCCCTTTGCTGTCATTGCTTCCATCTGACTTGCGTTGCAGACTTTTGGAAGAGTCCATAACATTTAACACATGCTCGATGGAGACATACAGTTGGGCTTTCAGTAGTCTGTCAGTGGGTGCTGTGACTGACAGCGGCGGTCAGTAATAGAGTTCTTTTAGGGCCCAGAGAGGGACTGGAGGGGGGTGCCCTGACAGAGAAATTCAAAGAGAGAAAGTGAGGGAGAGATGCAGCGAGCGAGGGAAAGGATGGAGGGAGAGAGAGGAGATGGCTGCAGCAGCAACTGGGTGGTGGGTTGGTAGAACGGAGGGCGGGGAGGCAGTGGTGGTGGTGGTGGTGGCAGGGGAGCCCTTTGGGTCAGACAATGGTAAGCATTCTTTCAGTTTACGAGTGAGTGTCCATCAGTGCAGGGGCCCCGGAGGAGGGAGGGGGGCCGGCTTTGTCAGCTCACGGCTAACACTCGGCATTCTCATGGTAATGCCCCGGGCTCCCAGCTCCCAAGTTGTCCAACAAATAAAATGGGCAGTATTCAAGCCTCAAGTCCCTCGAGAAAGACAGAGAGAGGCTACAAGACGGTTAACAGTGGAGTCGGGGCGTATTTGGGCATTTGCGGATTCAGTTGTTTTTTTTTCTCCTTTTTTTGGGACAAAGTTCTCTTGAGAAATTGAGTTACTGAAAGAGGGCCTTTTTTGTCATCAGAAGTGATATTTCAATTGAGTCCTTAGTTTATAAAAGATAGTTTAGATCATAGCAGATGTTTCTTTGCAAACAAATTATTTGTTTATATTTCTGTCCAGAGCTGACAGCGGTATGTTGCATGACAAGCCAGCACACACAGAAACAAACACAAGTTTCCCATCCTTAGCATCTCCCAGTTGGCTTGTGTGAAAGCGGAGCGACAGAGAGGGAGAAGGGGGTCTTTGATGATTCACACGTCTTCCAAGTATTCTCGTAAATCACACAAAATGTTCAGCATCTGTTGTTATTTATTAAATGTTTTATACTCATTTTGTTTCATGTGGAGCTGAAGGGAACTCGTGGTGGTCACTGAGGCCTGTGTCCCCCGAGTCAGCTTCCGCTTCACTTCAGCTCTGGTTTTAAATGCAAAAAAAAAAAAAAAAGAAAAGAAAAAGAGCGAGATAGAGAAAGGGGAAGAGGGAGAGAGGCATATTGGGAAAGAGAGTTAGAGAGAGAGAGAGAGAGAGAAAAAACTTGGGAGAACAAAGAGCAGCAATCTATGAAAAAACAAAAGGGCCCAGGCCCGGTTCACTCAAGCAAAAACTAGCTGATAAAGGAGTGTGTCTTTGCGAGCAGCAGCAAAAGGGACCCTGGTATGTGGGAATAGGAGAGGAGATCTCTTCATGAGCCATTGGAGAGAGATTGGGCCCAAAGTTGAGATACTTTGAGATTCTTTTATATCCCTCTCTTTCTGTCTGTCTTCTTTCTTACTTTGTCTTAAATGTCCAAGAGTTTTCTTGCACTGAATCTTTCCAACAATGTAGCGTTTTATTTCTTCTTTTCTGTATTTTAGTTTTTAAAAAAATGTCACGTGTAAGAAGCTTGTGCCATTCTGTGGATGGGAAATATTTCTTTCCCGGTGGCTCGAACCAGGAAAGCAGTTAAGCTATTTTACTCCATGCCAACTTTGGAGTACTGTACATTTTAAGCAGCAGCAATCAATACTTTGAAAGTGGATCGATTCATTTCCTGAAAATAAAAAGTAAAACAAGCTTCAAAACTACAGAAAGCTTTTGAGGGAGGCCAAAACACCATATCCAGCTATAAATCAATGCTAACCTATTAGTCCACGAATGTAAAATACTCTAGCAAGTAGACTATAAAAATGAAAAGCATTAAAACTGTTCATTTTAATAGTTCCGAGTAGATTTATGGACCTATATAATATAAATTACAAATGGATCTTAAGGAGAGGGAGGATGGCTTTACAGGTGAATTAGGTTCTTCAACAAACATCAGAGTTCCCCCTTTTGCCCCTTTTTTTCATCCCTCACCTATTTCCCTCACATCCATCTTCCCAACCTCTCCCTTCCCCTCCTCCTTATCAAGATGTTTGGGAGGCAGAGGTAATCGTTATGACTCAGTGCAGGACATTGAGGAATGGAAGTGAGCAGGCAGCCACCATGCCTTTTCGCCGGGCATTGTGGCAGCGTGAAACAGGATAATAAACGCTATTTTATCCTGTATCTGCAGCTAGCCTCCTGCGTAGCCCTGCACAACGAGGGAGAGAGAATTAAACTAAAGTGAAAGAATCATAGTTTTTTCTGCTCACGCTAAAGATTAGCAGGAATGCAAAGCCATGTAGCCTCGCGGGCACAAAGTGCTAAAAGTTATTCAAGTTCTTTTCGGATATGTTTTTAGTTGATGTTCATCATAGTGTGTCTTTGCTCTCCAGGGGTATGCCAGATATCCAGTGGATGAATCTAGATCCTGTCAAGCTGATGGAGGAACTGAGTCAGTTCACTTCACTGGAAGGATTTAAAGAAATGTTGGACAAAGCCCAGGTGGGACACACACAAATACACACTGACAGATTGACTGAATGAAAGGCTTACTTATATGAACAATTAGGCACTCATCGAGTTGCGTACTTTTTCCATACACTAAGACTTTTGTAACATTGTTTAATTCCTTAGGTGGGACATGCCTACATGAACAGACCATGTCTAGACCCATCAGACCCTGACTGCCCTCTCAGTGCACCCAACAAGGAGCAAGGAGAGGTAAACTAACCGTCTTTATATACAACAAGAAGCTGCAGGTAGATGAAAGTAGTTCCCAGAACTCCACCTAACGTATTTCTCTCTGTTTGTTCCTGCTCATGCATTCAGAGTCCTGACATTGCTGGGCGTCTCCAGGGTGGTTGCCATGGTTTCAGCCGGAAGTTCATGCACTGGCAGGAGGAGCTGATCCTGGGAGGGCGGGTCAAGAACAGCCAGGAAATTCTGCTGAGGTGTGTGTTTATTAAGACATGTAAAGAAAGATGAGCCACAGCCGCAGTGATTTTACACGTTGTACATAGAGTAAGTTTAAGTCTTAATGGACGATGTATGAGTACGGACGGGTTGTGTGATCACTACCAGCCATGCAGGCAGCCCAGCAGCTTGTGAGCCGCAGTGACTGTGGAATCTGTGTAACCCCTAATAACCCATCAGACACATGCTAGGAATGCCTCGTACCGAGAGGGATCGGTTTCCTGCATGACCCTGGTCCAGGATAGGCCAATTAAAGATGATTGACAGCCACATAAAGCCCCCCCACCCTGTTACACATTTGTTCTATAAGAGACCAAAGTAGAAGAAGACATAGAAGAAGGGGAATGAACAACTTTTTTTAAAAGACTTATTGACTACAACTGGATTTAAAAGCATTGGCGTTACAAATGGAGTGACAGCATTGAGTCAGAGCCCAGATCATGACCCACACAGGGCTTGAATGAAAAAAGATTGTAGTCCCATCTGTAGGAGCCACACTTACTCTTGGATGTGATTTATGATAATTTCTTTCACATTTTGAGCAGCGCTGCTGCTCGCAGTGGCTGTGCCAAGAAAACCTGAGGACATCTGGGATCGCAGCCGAGAGACCGGCAGACAGACAGACTAGATAACACCTGCTTTTGGCTGTTTACATTGGCAGAGAGACAGACAGGCAGGCAGGCGGACAAATCCTAGAAGAAATGGCACCTGCCTTTAGCCATTCACAGAAAGGCATGTTACTGTATAAGTTAAGGGAAGAACATCTAAACAGTCTGACTGGATTATTTTTAATGTACTAGTTGTCAGACGGATGATGCTGTTGATGTTTCAACTCATCTTAACACACAATAAAGCATGTTTGCAGGGGGAGCCTGACATCTCTGATGTATCTATCTATCTTAAGCTTACATTTGTGTATCTTGCAGTGCGGAGGCTCTCCAAACCATGTTCCTGTTGATGAGTCCTAAGCAGCTGTTCGAGCACTTTAAAGATGACTACGAGATCCATGACATAAACTGGAATGAGGAAAAGGCCACCGCCATCCTCGAGTCCTGGCAGAGGAAGTTTGTGGAGGTATGAACTCACACACACACACACACACACACATTTCATGTATATATCACACACACACACACACAAATAAAACAACATAAAGCTGGACAGAAGAGTAGATGTTTATTGTAGCCACCAAGAAGTAGGAGGGGGATGAGAAAAATAAGGGAGGCATTTCCTTGTCCCTATGCAGTCTTGTTTTGCTGACACACACACACACACACACACACACACACACTGCATTGGACTTATTCTGCAGTGTCTGAATTCCATCAGTCTTCAGCTCCCTTGTAAAGCGAATCGCAGGGCAGACCAGGGCAGTAGGTGTGTGTATTTGTGTGTGTGTGGTAGGCCAGCCATCTCTCTCTCTGTCAGAGCCCTAGTTATAGGAACAAGCTGTTGCTGTGATAGCTGACACCCACCACGGTGAGGGTAAGGAGGGAGGGAGTGAGGGAGGGAGGGAGGAGAGTGGGGGACATGTTGCAAGGGAGGAGGGGTAACAAAACTCAAAAGTAAACTGCGAGAGACGCAACACCTCCTCGTGACACATTATAGAACAAGAACAGATCTATTTGAGATTGCGAATGATGACTGAATGCGGACAGGTAGATAGCTTTGGGGGATCTTTTTTCCATTCATGGCACAGAGCGGAGAGAGCAGCCTTCCTGGGCCATGTGATCCCATCCTTTTCACCTTTGACCTCACAACCTCTGGCATCTGTGCTCATTACTCCTCAGTTGTCATACATACACACGCACTCACACACATGCTAGCACATGTAAGAACACACACACACGTTCATACTCACTTTCACACACATGCACATTTCGAAGGGAGAGGCTGCTTTTTATGTTAGAGGGTTCCAAAAATACGGGGCTGGGAAGTGTGTTTTCATGTGGAAAAAACCAAAGTACAGCTCACGTTGCTCAACATTTCAGCCCCATCATAGTATTATAGTAGTATAATACTATTTTTGACAATGTAATTGTTAATTATGTAGGTAATGTGCTGAAGAATATATCTTTTAGTGTAATTTTCCTCTTTTATAAGCAGCAGTTTACATTTTATTTAGTTGACTCTTTGATGATTAATTGATCTTTATCCTTCAGGTGGTCCACCAAAGTATCCCAGATAACTCCAGCCAGTCCATCCACGCTTTCTCCACCACCACCCTCAATGATATCATGAAATCCTTTTCTGATGTCAGCGTCATCAGGGTGGCCGGTGGATACCTCCTCATGGTGAGTGTAGTAATAGATTTAAGTCACTAGATTATGGTAATTTCATGAACTTCACTGTAAAATAACAAATCTTTTATGTGGTTGTCTCCTCTTTAGCTGGCCTATGCCTGTGTGACCATGCTAAGGTGGGACTGTGCCAAGTCCCAGGGGGCCGTGGGGCTGGCCGGGGTGCTGTTAGTGGCTTTGTCAGTGGCTGCAGGACTGGGTCTCTGCTCCCTGCTCGGACTTTCTTTCAACGCCGCCACCACACAGGTACAACACAAAGGAAACAACATACAGTACATTCACTGTGTTTCATTACTGAAAGATTTATTTTCAAGGGGCAACTTCAAATGTTCATTCTGACCCTTTCCCGTCCCAGGTGCTTCCCTTCCTGGCATTAGGGATTGGTGTGGATGACATGTTTCTGTTGGCTCATTCCTTCACAGAGGCTGGAAGTAACATCCCCTTTAAGGTACATTGCTCTCCTCTCCTCTCCTCTCCTCTCCTCTCCTCTCCTCTCCTCTCCTCTGAACGTTGTTTTCTCTGTTTGTTTTAAAGGAGCGGACGGGAGACTGTTTGCGTCGCACTGGCACCAGCGTGGCTCTGACTTCCATCAACAACATGATTGCGTTCTTTATGGCCGCTCTCGTACCCATTCCTGCCCTGAGAGCTTTCTCTTTGCAGGTATGTTTTTCACACACACACACACGCACCACCTCACACGCATGCGCACAGACATAAACACATGTACACAATCGCACACCGAGAGGCCCGAGGCTCCTTTGAAAATGAAAGAGATAACTTAAGAGAGGTGACACTTATTCAGAGCAAGGAAAGCCTTTGTTCACGGTTTTATTGCCGCTGCACCTACAGGGCCAACATTTTTGTGTGTGTGCGTGTCTGTGTTTGTGTGTGTGTGTGTGTGTGTGTGTGTGTGTGTGTGTAATGTGGAATAATCAGAGCAAAAAGGCTGATGAACAGAGAGAAAGAGGCAGACAGAGAGAGAACGAGAGGGAGAGGGAGGGAGGAGTGGATCAGTATATCACTGGCCCGTCAAGGCGGTTTGCTCTGATCTGTGACTAACTGTGGGTGGTCTGAAACACACAAGCACACACATAGACATACACACACTGGAAACCACAGCCAGTTAGAATGTCAGCTTCAGGGGCTGGGGTGAGTGAACGGTGATGGTTTTGCTCAGACTCGCAACATATATATTCCCTCCCTGCTCCCTTTTCTCAGTCTTTCTAGTAGTTCTTTCATTCTGGCACTCTTCTCTCTCTCTCTCTCTCTCTCTCTCTCTCTCTCTCTCTCTCTCTCTCTCTCCCCTTCTGGCTTGCTTAGTATTCCTGGCTGGTGATTTAGAGTAAGGCTTTTCTTTTACTTTCTAGGCTGTGGTCTGAGATACTAAAAAAAAAAAAAAAAAGAGTCCTGACTCTCCCCAGCTGGGGTAGGGTGTCTGTAATTTCACATACTGTTCTCTGTCTTTTCTCACATTGGTTTTCTCTCCCTATTTCCCTCCCTAGGCGGCCATTGTGGTTGTGTTTAACTTCGCCATGGTGCTGCTCATCTTCCCTGCCATCCTCAGTTTGGACCTCCACCGGCGCGAGGACAAGCGCTTGGATGTCCTCTGCTGCCTGTACAGCCCCTGCTCCGACCGCGTCATCCACCTCTCGCCACACGAGCTATCAGACGCTGGAGAGCAGCCACACACTCCTACGACTGCAACGGCGCACACGCACCAGTACACGGCGGGATCCACAATCACTACCAGTACTCAAATCACCACCACAGTGCAGGCGTTCACACAGTGTGACGCAGCGGGCCAGCATATCGTCACCATCCTACCACCTACCTCACAGATTTCCACCAGCCCGCCCTCCATCATCGTCTGCCCCACTTCACAGCCTCAAGGTAAATAACGCTATATTTACCTTCTGACAATCATTATTTTGTACAAAGCATTCACTTAAATCAGTATTTTGAACATGCACTAATTTGCTGCTTCGATTTCCTTCCCCTAGCCATCACACCTTCCCCCACCACCACCTCTGTGCCAGACCCCTATGGCTCTCAGCTCTTCACCCCTACCTCCAGCTCCACACGGGACCTCCTAGCCCAAGTGGAGGATTCAAAATCGGGAAAGAAGTGCGTCCCACTCCCTTTCCTGCACTGGAATCTGTCCAGCTTCGCCAGAGAGAAATATGCCCCTCTGCTCCTCAAGCCCAAGAGCAAAGCCATCGTGGTGGTTCTCTTTCTGGGCCTCCTGGGCCTCAGCTTATATGGGACCACCATGGTGCACGATGGCCTCTATCTAACCGACATCGTGCCACGCGACACCAAGGAGTACGATTTCATCGACGCCCAGTTCAAGTATTTCTCCTTCTACAACATGTACCTGGTGACCATGGATGGATTTGATTACGCCCGGTCACAGAGGCTGCTGATCCAGCTGCACAACGCCTTCAACTCTGTTAGATACGTGGTCAGAGACAGCGACAACAAACTGCCCCGCATGTGGCTGCACTACTTCCAGGACTGGCTCAAAGGTATGAATTCAGGCTGAGTAATGTTATCTTTTTTAATGAGTCAGGTAATACGTTACCCTCTGCCCTCTTGGGGGTTTTTGATAATGATGTCATAATCCGGTAAAGGGTGCAACTGGTTTTTTCAGGTGTGCTTTTTGACTTTCTTTGGACAGGCATGAATCTGTGTGTGTGTGTGTGTGTGTGTGTGTGTGTGTGTGTGTGTGTGTGTGTGTGTGTGTGTGTGTGTGTGTGAGCAGGGGTGAGAATGTGGGAAGGGTGAGTGAAAGTTCAGTCAGGCTGTTTACCCCCATCCACCTGGACTCAGGGGTGGTGCAGTAGACAGTTCAGGTCATAGGTTATCTTTGCATGTGTGTGTATGTATGTGTGTGTGTGTCCTCAGGCTAGGATGTGTCAGAGGCCCAGTCAGGAGGAAGTGATACCTATCATTTCAATCAGAGCCAGCTGAAAAAAAAAAAAAAGGAGAGATGGAAAAGGAAATTTGATATTTCACATTTTTAACATGACTCCCTACACAGACAGACGTGCAGGAAAACACCTATAATTTTATGATAATAGAAATCATAATATTTATAAATAACAACCACAATAATCCTTTCTTTTCTGTGTGCGTTTTACCTCACACGCAGGTCTTCAGGCTGCTTTTGATGCTGACTGGCAGTCAGGCAGGATTACTGCTGACAGCTATCGTAACGGCACAGAGGACGGAGCTCTGGCGTACAAGCTCCTCATCCAGACCGGCTCCAAGAAAGAGCCTTTTAACTACAGCCAGGTATGTGCACGAGCTACAAGAAATACTTGAAAACAGAATCCACATGTCAGTCCTACATATGACACTGTGTGTGGCCTTGTGGTCAACTACGATATCAGCTGTCTTTTCACCATTCATTCTGACACAAACTCACTACAAGAATGGCTATTAAATCAGAATCTTTGAATCTTTTTTTTTTTTCTGCAGTTGACTTCTCGTCGGCTGGTGGATGCAGAGGGTTTGATCCCCCCGGAGGTGTTTTACATTTACCTGACAGTCTGGGTCAGCAATGATCCACTGGGCTATGCTGCCTCCCAAGCCAACTTCTACCCCCATCCTAGAGAATGGATTCACGACAAGTATGACACTACGGGGGAGAATCTGCGCAGTAAGTATCTTATACTTATACATATATATATACTTGCTATCTACTCTTATAATTATTTTGGAGTGGTTAGGTTTGAAAATACCTTTCAATAAGAACAGAAAAAAAAGATTTGGTCTCATGTCTCACCTTTCTTCTCATGCAGTCCAAGCTGCAGAGCCCCTGGAGTTTGCCCAGTTCCCCTTCTACTTGAACGGCCTTCGCCAAGCCAGCGACTTTGTGGAGGCCATTGAGAGTGTGAGGTCCATCTGCGATGAGTTTAGCCGCAAGGGTGTGTTCAACTACCCTAACGGATACCCCTTCCTGTTCTGGGAGCAGTACATTGGCCTCAGACACTGGTTCCTGCTGGCGATCAGCGTGGTGCTGGCCTGCACCTTCCTGGTCTGTGCGATTCTCCTGCTCAACCCCTGGACTGCCGGCATCATTGTAAGTCCTTCAACTCTTCAACGTGTCCTCCTCTTCCTCATCTTTCCTTTTGCTCTTCTTTTCCACCCTTGCCTGCTCCTGTCTTACATTTTCCACCTCATGCTACCTCAACAACATCATTAGGCCCTTCCTCCCTCTCTTCTTCCTCTCACTTTCTTCTCACCCTTCTCAGCACAGCTCAATAACGCTGTCTAGGGGGCCCCTTTTTCTCTGCGGAGGGCCAGTACGCACACACACACATGGGGACCTTTGTCATTCTAATGTAGGCTGGGCCGGCCTTAGAAAAGGAAATGCAAAGGAGCAAGAAAGGCTTTGCCCTCCTGAAGCCTCTACCTCCAACTCCCTCACGGCTTTTGTCAGAGGGAGAGGGAGAGACTTGGGGACAGGACAGATCTGCCCAGTTGCGACCTTGGCCTTCTCAACCCATCCATCAGGGATATACATGTGTGTGTGTGTGAGAGAGGGAGAGAGTTAGGGAGAGAGAGGGAGAGAAAGAGACAGTCTGAGTGTTCAGCAGTTGGAAAACATTTCACACACAAGCTGGTGGGACCGGTGGTCCTTAAGGGCCCCCCAAACTCACACACATACACAAATCCACATATCCCCAACCACTGGGGGGGCTTGAAGTGTAGCACAACAACAGTGCCAGTTTCAGCTGGAATGTGTTTAATTTAAGTAGCGGTCCCTAGCAGCACTGATTGAGACAGCAAGACAACACAATCTTCACAGACACAGAGAGAGAGGCACAGCTACATGCATGTACGGTTTCCAAGCATCAGCCCGCCTGTGAAGGTTTCACCCGACCCGTATGTGGTCGAGCAGTAAAACGGCTTTTATCATTTCCAATTTAACCGTGCCCCAGCTCGGAGCCCCTGCCGGGATCAAAAGCTCTCGTTGGCCGGGAACCGTTTTCTCCTCCTTGTTTTTTAAGACTAGTTGTTGCTGTTTGTATTGCGGTTTACAGTAACATCACAGATTTACTATTAAGACATCAGTAAACCGAAACACTGCATTACTAAGATGTTGCATTAAAATATCGGAAACAATAAAATAAGCAAGCAAGCAGGCTGCTATCTAGTTAAAAACAGGAGAATTTGTTTTACGCAAACAGGGACAGATGTGTCTGAATATACGGACAGAGTGCCCGCACACTGTTGTCTCAGGCGCTGTCAATCATTTCAACCACCTCTGGGAAGGAAGAAGAGAAAGAGAGGGAAGGAGGGAGGGAGAAGGGGAAGGTATTAGCCTCAGGGTGGGTAATTTGATGCCATGTGGTTGAGCTCCTGAGCACAGGGTCAAAGATTGTGTGGGGTGAAGAGGCAAAAGGGTTCAACTCAGTCACTAAGGAAAGGCGTATTCAGTTTTATCGTTTACATGCTTCTAGTTTTTTAGTATTTACTTTCTTCCTCATCATCCTACTGCTTCTTAAGCACTGCCTGTTGAAAACACTGTAGTTTGTAACACTTTTTCTTTCTTCATTTCAGGTGTTTATCTTGGCCATGATGACGGTGGAGTTGTTTGGCATCATGGGTCTAATTGGCATCAAACTGAGCGCCATCCCTGTGGTCATCCTGATCGCCTCCGTGGGCATCGGAGTGGAGTTCACTGTTCACATCGCACTGGTAAGTTAAGACTCGGCACAAAGCGAGAGCACACACACGGATCAACTGTTAGGGGGACTGAGCTCCTACAATTAAACACCTACTTTACTTGAAACCTGATGCTGTGGTCAGACTACACACAACGACATGTGACCTCATAAGACTAACTATTACCTAGTTCGGGGAAGAATTATATCTAACCAGTAATACGATTTTTTAATTGTTGATTAAATGGTCACAAATTATGGTCACAAAGATAATTATGCAATAAGCTGACCTTTGAAAAACATTTTTGTCCTTTTAAAATTAGTGCAAAGCACAGACTCCTGTGGCTTAATGCCTGAAATGGAAAGTGATAAAGGCTAAATAAGTGTGATTAAAGATTTACTAGGAAGCTTGTGTAGCATAGTGATCCACAACAAAACCAAATGCAGGAATTCTGAGGCGTGCCAAGCCTCGCCACAAGCACAAGTTTTGTGTGATCGGCAAGATTTCCAACTCATTTCTCCTCTCCACCTCCCGCTCCACCACAGGGCTTCCTGACAGCGATTGGCAACAGAAACAAGCGCTCTGCAGTGGCTCTGGAGCACATGTTTGCCCCGGTGGTTGACGGAGCGATCTCCACACTGCTGGGCGTTCTCATGCTGGCAGGATCAGAGTTTGACTTCATCATGAGGTGAGACACTGTGTGTGTCTGCGTCTGTGTGCGTGTGTGTGTGTGTGTGTGTGTGTGTGTGTAGCCATGTGTGTGTGTTTAACAAGTCGTGCTGACTTTGTGCTGTGTGTGAGAGAGTGGCAGTGCTCACTCTACACCCTTCATAGTCCATTTGTTGCCTTCAGAAGAAGCAGTGTTTTGGTTTTACGCCATTGGCGTGCGTGTATGTGTGGAGCCAGTTGTCTAGCCTCACTTGGGGACGGGAGGAAGCCTTGTGGGGGGTCAGTGGTGCATGCAGGTGGAAATGTTATACCCCTATTTATGCACACACACACACACACACAGAGTGACAAATATGCACCTGGTTCTGTCACTCTGGGCACACACACATCCGTCTCCCCAACCTCAGAGCACAACAAATGGGGAAAACATCAAGGGTGTGTAGCAGCTGCTCGTAAACATGGAAGTGTTCTGCTACCCACCGGGTGTCTCTCTCTCTCTCACACTCTATTTTGTAGTGTCTCTTTCACACACACAAACACACACACACACACGAGGGAATCTGTAAAAATTCCTATCATCCGTTTGGCATTCTCTCCCTCCATGTTGGGTGCCGTAATAAAAAGTCGAGCTAAATTTGAACTGGTCAGCCAGTCAGATGGTCTGAAGCCCACCAACAGACATCACTCTTGTGTGTGTGTGTGTGTGTGTGTGTGTGCATGCTCACACGTAAATTGTGCGTACTTGTGTGCATGCGTGTGTTTTCTACCACTGTTTCATGGTCAGAGTGGAAAAAAGGCAAATAGCTCGATGTTTTTCAACCGAATGTGGTCCAGGCCCAAACCCGAAACCACAACCTTGAGCTCACAGACTGCAACAGGCTTCCATGACATAAAAAGCACAGTTTTTCTGCAGAAACAGAGACAGAGGCAGAGAGAGGAGGAGAAATACTCCGAGGGTGGCTTCCTTGCAAGGATATGAGGTCCTGGTGGGTGGGTAGATGGATGTTCGATGAGCGGATCCTCCACGGTGTTGAACTGGAAAGATAAAGAGAGGTGTAAATATGTAGAAAGAAAGAAAAAAATAGGAATGAATAGGAGGTGGGATTGGGAAGAATAAAGTCACAGAGAGCATCTTGTTTTTCTCCTTTTCTCCCATGGCTGTGCGAGAGATCATTTTCAGATGACGGGGTGAGAAAGAGAGACAGAAGGGTCTAGTATCTCTGTTGGAGGTCTTGTTTAGCTCTAGCTGTAGCTGTGGTCGGGTGAATGGGGCAAGCCAGAGCTGGCTAGCTGGGGAGTAGCATAAATATACTGCTGTAAACATCTCCTGGCCTTGTAATGCACTGAATAAACAGCAAGCCTAATTCAGCTCTGCTCAGAGTCCTCACACACAAACTTACGTAGTATGCATGCACACACATGCGGGGTGCATATGCGTGCACACGGACACACACTAGGAGAAATGCACATATGTACCGGCATGTAAACACTTACGCTCTCTTTCTCACACACGGCTCCCCAGGCCCTGACAACGAATGGAAAAGATTACAGTTTATATAAACAACAGAATTCCTAACAGTGAGACACTGTTGGAGGTCCCACCAACGTCTCACTCTCTTTCTTTCTGTCTCACTCTTCTCTTGTTTTGTTTTTGTTTTTAAAGAAGTTGAAGTGTAGTTTTGGAGTACGATGCGCTTTTAGCGTCTGCATGTGAACATGCTTCAACTCAATAAAGCATGCAGATTAAATATCTGTGTGTGGTTTAAAGACAGTCATGGTTTGAGCAGACAGCAAGAAATTGAAAATATCTCCCTCAAGTGTTTTGTCAAAAGTGGTTAGGATGATATGCGTTATGCTTCTGATAAAGGAAGAAAACAGGGACAGCGGTTAAAGAGGAAAAGGGAAAATATGCCAGAGAGAGTGGGGGGGCTAACATGGGTGCGAATATAAGTTGTGAAATCACACCCAACATGCAAACCATGAACTTTTCCCTGAAGAGTGACCTTTGTCAAGTGAAGTAGTAATAATCATTGCAGTAGTCCATTCAGAGGAGAGAAGCATGTTTCCAGAACACTACGCAGCTATTATCCCTGTCCTTGTTGGCTTTTGTTTCTTCATTCCAACAATAATTTTTTTCCTCCCTTTTTCTCTTTACCTCTTTAAGTCTGGCTGGCGGTTAGCATCTCACTGTCTCTCTCTTTCTGCTTTCTGTTAGTGTTTAAGTGGAGTCCTCTCTAATTTTCTTGTGGAGCTCTTTCTTGTGGCCTGCCTCCACCCCTGGCCTCCTCAGAGCTCCGCTGAGATGCACGCACACACACAAAAAAAGCACACACACACACACACACACACTTACACAGTGTGAGTGAAAAACAGAACGAGAGAAAGTCTTGTAGCAGCAGCAGTGGAGGCATCAAAGCATGTTTTAGTTGGACTGAGCGGGGAATCAGATTTGCCCCCCCCCCCCCTGCCTTTGATACACAAACACTGGGCTTTCCCTGACTTCTTCCCCAGAGCTACTTCCCTTCCTCATGTGCCAACTGTGTGTGTGTGTGTGTGTGTGTGTGTGTGTGTGTGTGTGTGTGTGTGTGTGTTTGGAGCCGTGCACGTGCATGTTCCTGAGTGTGTGTTCTTGTCCATATAAAACATTACGCCACTTTCGTCACATTAAACGAAAAATTGAACAGAAAACTGTCAAATGTTAAATGTCGTCCAGTTTGTGTAAAAGTGTCACGAGTTTGGCTGACGCTCTAATTCCATCTGACCTTTTGCCAAATCCCTAAAAACTTTAAGATGCAAAAGAAAATACGATTAAATGGATTGTGGCTCTCTGTGTGACTGTGAATATGTGCGTATACATGTACTGTGTGTGTGTGTGTGTGTGTCAGTGTAAACACAGAGGTGCTTTGGTATTGCCTGACCTCAGCTAAAATCCAACAAGCAGTCACTACTAGCTAACAAGAAAGGTGTGAACACTCTTATGGTTCTTTAGTGTCTTTTTTCTGTTCACGTTCAAACTAACATGCCTCATCTCTTCATCCTTCAGGTATTTCTTCGCTGTGTTGGCCATCCTGACTGTTTTGGGGATGCTGAATGGCTTGGTTCTCCTGCCAGTTCTCCTCTCCATGATGGGCCCTCCGGCTGAGGTCACCCCGGTTGACAATGCCAGTCGCCTGCCAACGCCTTCCCCCGAACCCCCACTGCCCCCACCGATGACCCACCATGGGTACTACACGAGCCACCACAACCCAAGGTCATCTCATCAACAGGCTTTTTCGGAGTCGTCCGACTCCGAGTATTACTCAGAGATGACCACAACGTCAGGGATCGGGGAGGAGGATTATAAGTACTGTGACCGGAGCGCGTACATAGCATCGCCCACCAGCGTGCCACCGGCAACATCTCACATACTGCTGGAAGCCAGCAAGAACCCCAGCTTCCCCAAGCTTACGGTACGCTGCACAACCACAGAGATAAGATAAAAAACCTTCTGTGTATGTTCAAATGTTCTTCAAATTCATGTGTTTCTCAAAGTAATTGATGAAACTTTATTTGTTGTAGGTGGTGAAGCCATTCAGAGAAAATGCAACAGGCACTGGTGGAAGGATAGAACCGTTAAATGAATCTTCTCACAACGCACCTCTTGGGTCCCAGGTTACATGCTGGGACGGGAACAAGCGGGAGCAGCAGCAAGGCTTCCAGAGGCCCGGCCAACACTTACCCAGCGACAGAGCTCACATCCCTGGGAGGACTTATCAAAGCGGCCCCAGGCTGCAGAACGGCAGAGGGCCTCAGCCAAACAGGACTAAAGGGCCGAGCTATAGCAATAACAGCTCTGCCATGCCAACGCAGCAAAGCGCTGCTGGGGGGCCCGTTACCATGGTAACGGCCACAGCCTCCGTGACGGTGGCTGTGCATCCGACCTTGCCTGGGGCGGCATACCAAGGCTACATGCATGAAGGTTTTGACACGGACAGTGAGTCGGACTGTTTTGAGGCTGCTAAGAGGACTTGTGGTGACAAAACAAACTTTTCTTCATGTAAGAGAGACTCTCTAGAGCTCCAAGACTTGGAAGCAACACAGAGCCAGACAGAGCATCAGCTCAGCAAAACACAAGGTGAGTTAGCAACCAGTCAATCTTAGATTTACTTGACTTGTAATTTGAAGATTTTGAGATTTTCATGCAGTCTTCCAAGCCTTCACTTCTCCTTTTTTGAATATCTGTTCAGCGATGTCTAACCTTGTTTCTCTCTCCTCTGTTTTTCTGCTGTAGGCGGGTTGAGGATCCAGGCAGCCAAAGATTGCTAGACTCTCTCACACGCCCTGCCTTCTCTCTCTTCAAGCCTCTGGCTGCTTCCCAGAGCACCTTGATGCCCACATGGCACGTCTTGAACTCTCAACTGTACATAGACTTCTCACAAAAAAGGAGAGGATTTATTAAGGACATATTAAGAAAAAAAATGACGTTTTAAGAATTATATAAATCTATGAGTATATATTTTAATACTAAAAAAGAAGGAAGCTATTTAAAAGAGTACTGTATAACTTGGATATACTCTTGTGTAAAAGTTCAGATGTAAAAGATTATTTGTTTTTGTGGGGCAGTTGATTTTTCCCCCCACTGTGTATAGAATAAGAAATGTGCTATATGTAAAAAGTGTTCACAAAAAGTGAGATGTTATTAAGATATAGGCTATTGAACATACATGTCAGTGTCAGTGTTTTTATTTGTATTGTTCTTTTCTTTTTCTTTTTCTTTTTTTTTTTTTTTTTGCTGCTACACTTCAAAATAATTTTAAGTGATTTGCCTTAAAAAAATGCAGTACCCCCTCTTCCCCCTCTGGTTTAAGTCAGTATAACTTTGTACACAGTATTACACTGTGAGATATTCTGCATCTGACACACTCTGTGTTGTATTTTAAGACACAGCAGATACAGTAGTAACCATTGTGCCTTCAATTTGCCCCCTAAATCTTTGTCGTCACAGCATTCAGAGCTCAGTATTATGTTGTTTTTTTTTCCTGTTGTGTTTCATTCAGACACAGAATGTTTGTCAAGAAGCAGTAACAGACTCATGTCAGTTCTCACCATCGTCTGTCCATCTATCTGAAAATGATTGAATATGCTCAGTCAGTCAACATGCTGGCAGAGTCACACTTGATTCATACTTCATGTTAAATCTTTGTCTGGGTGTCCCGATGTCCTCTGCAGTTTTAAACTACTTGAAGGAGCTGTGATAAGATTTTTTTTTTTTCTGCAGTTTTTGTAAGCTCTACAGCGGGTGATGTTCACATTTGTCACTTTGTGTTTGACAACTGTGTTGTTCGCCTTCTTGTATTATTTTGAAAGGGAATTATAAAATCCAATGCAAAGGGAGTGATTATATTTTATTTTAATTATTATTATTATTATTAATATTATTATTATTATGTTCTTTTTTCTTTGCTGGCTGCTTTAGGGTTGTAACACATTCAACCTGCTCTGACTCACTTTCTAATTTCTTCCTGCTAATACAAACCTCATATATGCCACATTACATTTTCTTACATTCTTAGGATTCTCATGTAATTTGCTTTACAAAGTTTCCGTTGTTGTTGTTGTTCAGTATTGGTCTCATCACTGCCAGGTTAAATTGCAGGGAAAAAAACTTGCAGATCTATTTTTTAAATGTCATTTTGTCAAAGTGGCAGCTTTGGTTTCTTTTGTAAATATAAAAGAAAAGTTAAGTAGCTACTGTGCAGTTGTGAATAATTAAGCAAAATGAGCAAAGCACCATTTTACAGTTCGATCAGACCATAGACAGCCAGCAGGCGTTGTCAGACAGTGGTGAGGAGTTTAAAGGGAGGGGGGGTCGAGGGGGGAGCTCCTGCATTGGTTTGTAGTTTATTTCAAAAAAATTGTTAATGTCATGCCATATAAATTATTTATATTAAAAATTTATTTTTGTAGTTTGTACAGATGTTAGTATCTAGACTGAAGTTCTATTTTTAAAGAGTGAATATATATTATATATAAATATATCTATTTGTTGCCGAGTTTGTTTTTGTTTTGTTTGCATTTTGGGATGGGGGGGTGGGGGGGTCGTGGGAGGGAGGGGTTGACAACACTTTAGAGCAGAGGCCTTTTTTTTTTTTTTTTTTTTTTTGTGGTGGAGCAAAGGGGGGGCAGTTGGGGGTGGGGGGACCATGAAGGAGAAGGTGTGTAGGATTGTGTTACTGTTACACCTTGTTTTTAAGTTTCCTCTTGGCCCTTCCTTCTTCATTGTCATGTTTTTAAAAAAATGTTCTTGTCCATGTCTAAAACACTGTGACTTCTGAAAACTATGCTCAAGAAAACCCTTGTGTGACCGTTATGTTCCCTCACCTGCTATAGAAATTTAACTAACAAAATAAATTGAATGGAAAAGTGTTTCTGTTGTCTTCGCCAATCTTTTGGAGTGTGTGTTTGCCTGTGACCCTGCAAAGAGCTTAAAGGGTCAGTGTTGTTATCTCAGATACGGATGAGCCAACCTAGAAACTAGAGAATGTGTTTGCTAGTTAAATATACTGGTTAGATAGGCCTGCATTACTATCAAGGTGGACTGTTGAAGTGTCAAACAAAAGGATTCAATAAGTTGATGTTTTATAAGTGAATTTATTTTTAGGGCTAAATCTCATTGAAACAATCAAACAATCAATCAAACAAATCAGCTAAATGCTCAAGATACTGAAGGTCTCTACTTCATTAATCATTAACACACAACTCTTCCCATTCAAGAAGAAGTTATACAGGACAAATCACAAACATGTGGCAATCAATAGGCCTTTATTATCAAAGTATTACTCCACAAGCAATAAACTGAAAGGTATATCCTTAGAACGACAGCAGCAGGGTACATTGGATTATTAGAAATTCAGTTGTTACACTGATAAATGCTATTAGTACCAGTAAAAATACATAATAGAGAATGAGTTACAGAAAGCTGTTGAAGTGCTGTCCACAATAATTAACTGAATTTCCGTTGAGCACCTTCCTTAAATCAGCATAAGTGAAACTGAACTCACAGGATGAAAGCTATATCCAATATTTTTATCAATGAAGCTTCATCTGACATTCATCTCTTGTGCAAGCTGTTTCAACAAGTTTCTGCCTGATCCAGATATAGTCACAAAGTCTTGCTTAATAGACTTGTTCAGGAGTGGTGTTATTTCCTCCACCTAGCACCCGTGCCCATCTATCCACATCTTTCCTCCGGCGCAATGAGTCTTTAGCAACTGAGAGGGGAGTTCCCATGGTCCCCAGAGGATGATCCTAAAGACTTTGGTAAAATCTTTGACCTTTAGTCCACTGCTGCTAAATGTTCTGTCAGTTGACCAACATTTTTAAACATGACAAGTTATTTCAAAATCTAATCAAGATTTCTAGGAACCTTTGTTGTTGATGTTTATCGTCACCAGAGAATGAACTATAGCTATAATTTTACACTCTGGAAACTTTCCTCTTGTGCCACCCTCAGGCAAAAATGTCAACCTTCTACACAAGATATCTCATAATGGTGATAGGCAGATTAACATGAAGTTAGATAAGAATATTTATGCTGCCTAAAATTTGAATGATGCCTGTTAAGTTTCATTTTTTTCATTTCATATTTTCATCTGCAACACTGTTCTTATGTCTATAGGAGTACCAAATTGTCGCTTTAATTTTGTAATATTTTATGTGAAATGCAGTCGGGACACAATAGTTATAGGATGGCATGACACAATGTCAAGAGTTTGTTACATTACACTTTTTTGTATAATATAAAAGTTTTGTTTTACTGACTTAAGTATTGCATAAAATATATCAATATAATGATTTAGAAATTAAATAGATATCGTCATATCATATCATTTCAGGATATAAAGATTGGTTTTCTGTTTTATTTTGATTTCATTGCACCTGAGGTGAGTGTTTTCATCTTGTGTAAGTGTGCATTACAGTCTGCTTCCTGTCAGTCACCTGACACCCGCTGTAAGACCCAGAAGCAGGATAGAAAGTAATCCCTCCAAAAGTGTTACCTTACACACTTTACTGTCACATTCCTGATTGTTTGATGATATTTCTTATTACACTGATAAAAACAAAGATTTGACAATATGTGTTTTCTTCATACATCGTTTAAGACGTCTCCACCTCATGAACAATGAATTAACTCAGAGAACCACTGAACTGGAGCGTTGAACCACCTGGAAAGTGTCTGGGATCACTGGCTTCCTGGATCATTGTTGTGACTCGTCTGTCTAAATCTCCACCATTGTGAATGCACACACACTCACACTCACACACACACACACACACACACACACACACGCACACACACACACACACAGACACACACACGCAAGCATATGCACTCACATTCACACAACTATGACTATGCTTATGTGCACTACACATTCTTAAAAACGTAAACACAAAACAAAGTACATACTCGCACACATACACACCCCCTTGCCTCCTTAAACACAAATACACACACACACACACACACACATGCACACACACACACACGTACACACGGGCCCACCTGTGTAGATGAAAGGTGGATGCTGTAAATTCCTTCGCTTCTCACACAACAGCTCCTCGTTTGTCAGCCCAAGCAAAGCAGCCCACGTCTGAATCTGATACCTCCGTCTTTTGAAGTTACTGTCATGCACGTCCACCTCTAAACCAAACCACATACACACTCTTACACACACATAAAAGCAGGCAGTACAACACAATGTTCATACCTGGCTATGTGGTTCAACACAAGCTAAACTGTAGTCCGATTTATTTTAGAATATGATCTCACATTAACCCCCAAAAGCAGTAAACAGTGCTGGACAGATTGATTTAGTTTGAAAGTTGTACGTTAATTAGAACTAATTTTCCCCCTAAGTGATGTCATCCTGGGAGCATGTGTTCTATTTAATGTTACAGCTCAGTGATAAGAAAATGAAAACATGCTGTCCAAGTTATGGGTCATAGCAGGGCTGGAGCCTATCCCAGCATGCATTTGGTGGAAATCAGGTAAACAACTGTTCAGATTAATATTTAAACGTATGAACAAAGCAATAAGAAACTCAGAGGGACAAAAGTGCAACATTCAGTCAAAAAAGGCAGCATTACTTTGTGTGTCCTAATCACTAAGCCACTGTACCACATCTTTATAATCAAAATACTTATTCTATTTTATGTGGTTGTAACACTAAAACATTTTAATTTTAGAGTACACTAAGGCAAGACATAAAAATTCTTCAGCACCCATTCATTTTCTTCTAAATGGCCCAGAGAGAAATTAATGAAATAATTAAAAACAAATGTGATCACACAAGCTGGTTTCAATTGATTTAACACACACAGACACACACACACACACACGTGAACGCACACATGCAAACCTTTGGTATATTAGAGTTTCCCACAGGCATCAGGCATTGTACGGAGGAATATCAGATAAGTAGAGAGAGATAACTTTACAGTTTTATGGGGTTGACCCGAACGTTTCTTTGTGTTTGGGTTAGGAAAAGGATATTCAGGTTTTTGATGGCACAACAGGACGGTGTAATGAGTACAAAGAATCAACCTCCCCCTAGAGAAAGTCTCTAATCCTTGCCAGCTCCACAGGTGTCGATCTCCATGTCTGATCTTAGATTTTCATGAGAAGTTTTGATAGTATCTCAAAAAGGTGTGTTGTAAATGAAAGACGTCAAAAATATTCTGCCATCACATGTGTTTATATGTTTGTATGTTTTATGGATGTTGTGTCGTGCTGGGAAGCTCCGAAAGATGTGTCTATAACGCCATCTGCATTCTCATGATTAATTAATGTGTACGTGTGAAACAGTTTTGATCACATTAATTTAATTTCTTGTTGTGACTGAGCAGTACAAAAAACAATCTGATGTCAGATAAATGATCCCTTTCTGTATTTATTATCCAACTTACTTGGCATTTTTTCATCTCTCTTATTTTAATAGAAAAAGTATTGCTAAAACACCTCAGCCAAGAAACAGAGTGAGTGATGTGGTTTGATGGTTTATGGTTTTGATGACTGTCTTTTTATGATTATTAAAAAACGCGTAGGGTTTGAGAAGTGGTTTCCTGTTCAAACATTTTACACAGCGTTGTTGCACTTTGCTCAGACAGATTATTGGATGTTTTGAAAGTGAAACGGGGTTAACACAGAGAAAAGTAGTACAAGATAAGAATTATAGAATCATAGACAGCATGAACATTCAACTTCACTGTAAATTTCCTACATGTGTGCCTCAACACAGTAATGTAAGAGCAGAGGATGTAACTGGTTTATGGAGCTCACCCCCTCCCATCTGTGTGTGGGCCCAGATAGCAGCTGATAGTCCAGATAACACGATCTCCCCAGTGCCAACTCCTGACCTGTGTGTGAAGGTAAGATCAATGAAGGAAAAGAAAACACAATGAAGGAACAAAAGACTGAACTCGTGATCTGGTGATGCTTGCTGGTGTGTATGCGTGTGTGTGAGTGTGTGCACTGCCTGGGTGGCCTGAGGATGAGCGCCCATTGTTGCTGGAATTCAATAGGGCTGATTAGTAAAGAAAAGTTGTGTGTGTGTGTGTGTGTGTGTGCAAAAGCATGCACTGGCATGCGCGTCTGCGTGAAGCAGGGGGTGGTGTATGTGTTTGTACTTTTGCACTAAGCGCAGCAGAGAAGAATGGGGGAATTAGCTGTAAGGCCAGTGAGAAAGCAGACTTCAGGGTGACATACCACACAAATCTGGGAAATGGGGATTGTTTCTCTCCACATGCACAGCAATGCTTTGTTTCAATAGAAAAACTCTGCTGCAGCTACAGATAGAAAAGATTTATGTTGGGTTTTTTGGAGAAGAAACACCGCTCATCTCCTGAAGAGTTCTTGCAGGATTTGAAACAATAACAATAATCCAGAAGTTGCTCCCCAGTTTGAAGCTCAAATCATTACTGGAATTTTACTTTCAAGCCCATGAAGTGACCCCATTTCCATGTTTATTAGCACTTGAATTATTTTTGCCTCCTAACTTACCCTTGAAAGAGGATGAGTTTAATACCTCAAAAGGAAATTAGGAAAGCCAAAGCAAGTTTTTTATGGAACATTTCATTACAGGTAGACACCATGTGCTTTACATTACAGCACAATACTGAAAGGAACCCACTTCCACCCCACAGTTTTTTTTAGATCGATCATACTGCGTTTTAGAGATGCTGGTACGCCTTTTTGTTACCTTATAGAGCCAGGCTAGCTACGTCCCTCGTTTTCAGTCCTTATGCTAAGCTAAGTTAGCTCACAGCATTAGCTTCATAGTTAATGCACAGACACAACAGTGATATTTATCATCTGATCTAATGCTTGGCAAAAAAAAAAAAAAAAAAAAAGCAAACGATTCCAATTCATAATTACTTTTTCAAAATTTGTGGTACAAATGTTGTCTTCTCAATAAATACTTCATCTTAAACCCTCTGAGATGAGGCCAAAGCTCTCGTTTTGTCCAATTAACAAATGTAGTGACATCATATTTAATAACTGTTTCTAATCATGCTTGGCAATGGTAAAGTAAAGAAATATGACAATAACAAATCAGTCTGCCAATAATGTATATGATTGTAGTGACTAATAGCTCAAACTTTTACTTAAGTTACCGTTATTAAGCCATTTGCAGCCTTTCTCAAAAGTGGCAACGTCGCAAAAACTCTTCTGTCAAATCCTTTTATTAATTTGATTTGATGATTTAATCATACAATCATCTGCTCTCTCACCATTCTCAGCCTGTGGAGAGCTCCTTTGAGAGTAGAGTTTCTCTGCTGACTGCCTGTATTTATATGTCTTCCTGCGCTGTGATTGCACACTGGACCAGATTGTTCCTCTAACTGAGTTTGTCTAATCATCTCTCGCAGAAACAGAGGAAGAACGAGATCAATATTTACTGAAAATGCTCCTCAACCTAACAAATGTGTTTGTAATCTATGCCCCCTGTGTGTGTGTGTTTGTGTGTGTGTGTGTGTATGTGTGTGTGTGTTTGATATACCTTGGCCGTGACCGGGCCTATTGAGGGGTGGCAGGAGGAGAAGGAGGAGGAGGAATACGAAGTTCCAGGCAATCATGCAGACAGGCGGGAGGGCCCGTGTAGTGTAAACATGTTTTAAATAAACAGGAACCAGCGTAATGCCCTTTTAATTGATTCATTCTGTGCTTTGCTGTTTACAGAAGGGCCTAAATATGAGCCTCGTAAGGCAGAGGCCTTGTGTTTATAAGTGGTTTGTTTAGTTCAAACAATAACAGTTTGAACACCAGACGTAGTTGTGGATCAGTCGTGATGCGTTGCACTGTGGCGCTCTGCTGCGTTGCATTTTTTGTTGTGTTTTTCATGTTCTCCTCATCACTCTCTTTGTACGTGTGTGTGTTTCCATTTTAGGGGAGAATAAAGGAGCTAAAGCAGCTCTTTGCAGTACCCCACTGTCTCCTCTTTACAATTTGCAGGCCAGCCAGGGTATGCTGGTGTGTGTGTGTGTGTGTGTGTGTGTGTGTGTGTGTGTGTGTGTGTGTGTGTGTGTGTGACTGAAGTTTAAATTGTAGCCACAGTGTAATGATATGGTGGCATGGCATTGAGGGGTACTCCAAAGGGAGGGCGGGGGTTGGTAATTAAACATATGCAGACACAGACACATACAGAGGGTGAGACACACACACACACAGTCAGACACACAGAGAGGCAAAGAAAGAGAGCAAAGCTAAACACATCCAAGTGGGGTAGTAAAAGCTAATGAAGGCTCAGCGCTAGGCTGGCACAGACAGCCATTTCATGTGGTGAAGAGGAGAGGAGGAGGAGGAGGAGGAGGAGGAGGAGGAGGAGGAGGAGGAGGACTGGGCCAGGCTGGGGAGCAATAAGGCAGAGCCTTACTCGAAAGCAAGTTAGGCCAGCCAGAGGAAAACTATAATTGACACCATGCATAAGGGTGGTTTTTCAATATAGTTTGTCTCGGGGTCTGCCAAATCATTGTCTATGCAATGGAAAAGGCAAACAATGGCATTAACACATTTGGGGAGCCCTAACAATAAAACCAACACTACAGTGTAGGTAGCTTATTACAGTACTGTAAGAGTTAGCAGTACATTAGCCAACAAGCTCACGTCCATTTAAGAAAATGAAGCACACAGTATTTTTTTGAGTGGTTGACAGTGTTAATGTTTGGATAAATCTGGAAATAATATAGCAAAGTTAGTCACTAGGTCATTCATTAAAGCACTCAACAACACTGAAATAACCCTGTGTCCCTCTGAGGTTAATGTGGTAATATGCGAGATGACTACTTCCAATCTTTTGTTTTTAATGGTGGTGGCATCTTTGATGCTAAACCAAAGTTTGCTGTGTTTTTTTAACCACATCTCAGAACTCACTGTGTGGCCACCGCTGTGGTTTCTTTATTTCTGTCATTTTTATTGATAAATCTTCAGTTCTTTAGTTCTTTGTTAGTTCAGCTTTCTTGTTCATGCTAACTACTAATCTTAAAAATCTCAAACCAAAGGCTGTTGCTGCTTTCCTTAACAAACAGCACATTACTTATCATGAGTCAAAGCAGTTTTACTCAAACTGTTTTGCTTTACAAATCATCAATGCAGGGTAAATTAATCCCGAAAATCTTAATCCTATTAGACATTTTTTTTTTTTTTGCATTTTGCTGAACACTTACAAGCCTTCTTTTCTTAAAACAGATGATCTGCCAGCGCAGTTAGATTACTTCAGTCTGTTTCCAATGTATGAAGATTTTTGTAGAAATTAGTGTCAGCATCTTGAAGGAAGACAGGATAATACAAATCTCTGCACTAGATTAAAGGAAAATGACACACATTCTAGAAATGTTTGTGAAACAAGTTAATGTGTAATGGAAACTTTTTGCAATTATCTCACCACGCTGTCTGATTTCTCTCTCTTGATATGAGAAAATACGGCTTTTAAGGACTTAATAGTTGACAAAAATGACTTGATAAGATGGAGATGTTTGCAGGGCACCCCATCACTGTGGTTTCAGGGAAGGCTGTAAAACTCTTGGTATAAGTGTAGTTTTTCTTTGAGAACTGTGGGGTCCACATGTTGTACCCTGCACTATGCAAGCAAACTTCTCTGGTGAGTCCCATAAAAGAAAAAAAAGAACACTGGTGGGTTTTAAGGATTAATTTCAAAAGCACACTGACACATTTCTGCACTATTCATGGTTTGTGGTTTTGATTGGTGTTCCCTTAAAAAGGTTGTATGCAGGCCTGCAGTATCTCAATCTTTATGGTTCATATAAAGGAACTGATTGAATTCAAGAATAGAATTTATGGGCTAATTTCTACATTCATGGATAAAACACATTTTATTTTATCACTCAAGTTTCAATGGAAAGGTTTAAGATGAAAAGCTCATTTTCGTTCTTATATGTTGCCCTGTAGTAGTCTCCTCTGCACTTGTATGACATGGGAAACTGATGAAGAGCAACAGGAAAACTGTAAGTGACACAGTGGCCCTGTGGATTATTTACTAAACCAAATGGAGAAACAGAGAAACCAAGAGTTGCACTCTGTGACTGGACATGTGTACGTGACTACGAGTCTAAAGCAAAAACACTAATGGCATTCAATACTGTAGCCCACAAGACCTTAATGTCCTAAGGTTTCCTAAAAATAGACTAATGGTGTCCTACATGTCTAGTTATTTACTCAGTTTTTACTGTCAGATTATATCACTTTAATGTCAATATTGGTGTTGCCAATTTTGCAGTCTGTTATAAAAGTGCTTGTTACTTGTGCAAATATTGTTCAAGCATAAAAATGTTTTTTTTTAGATATATATGTTTATATGTTATGGTCACTGAAGCTCTATAGATATATATAATGCTGAATGATCTCCAACATCTGACCAACATGCTCTGACAAACAGGGGGCAGATTTATAACTAAACAAACATTGTGGAAGCGATTGTGGTCTGTAATCAAAGAACACACTGAAATACAAAAGAGATTATACATTTATTTAAACAGAATGAGGTCAGCTGAATGTATTTCATGCTGCTTGTATCAAATGAGCACACAGGCCAGAGAGGAGGCAGGTTTTGAAATTTTCACAAGTATGATTCATCCAATCAGAGTCAGTTTCAGGAACTAATTGTTGGGTCTGGGGACAAACAATCAGTCAGCACTGCTGTTATCTGGCTGGCCTGAGTGTAATCTCCTCCGCAGGGAGTTCATGGCGTGAAGGAACAGTCACTCTATAACCATGTGACCATACTGACATTCATATGTTATGACATACATTTGTGACCACACACACAGGCATGTGAATATTCACAGACACCACATTTAAGAAAGCTCAAGACACCACTGAGTCATTAAAATAGACACACAGATGTGCACAGAGTAATACAGTATTTCATAATCACCAGCGCTACTAGCACACAACACACTGCTTCTCTCCTGAGTGCATGAGCTAACAGGCCATATTAGATAGCACAGCGTAGTGGTCTCCAAAGTGCAGATAATGTGGATTGACGTGAGGTGCAGTAGTCTGTATCAAGCCTTACTTTTGTTTAATTAAAGATTTAATTAAATTTAGTCTACACAACATACCAGGGTAGGCTATTTTCTGCTTGATACTGTGATATAAGTGAAATGTATTGCTAGCAAACCTTTAGCAAAAAGACTGTTCTCTGCATCTACTAAAATTATTCTATTAATCTCATAAATCAGATATAATTTGGCATTGGTGGTGGTGTGTTACAGTAGAAGTAATCAACCTGTGGACAGACAAGCCATTCCTGCAGTGTAAGTGCAGCTGTGTGTACTGCCCCTGACTACTCTTTACTGCAGACCAAATAAATAAACAAAATAATAATAAAATTTGCCAGCTGGGCAAACTTACGTGGGCAGGTGAGCTATGTGGCAGAGCTCAAAGATGAACAAACTATTTCACGGCTTCAAATCGTGTATTTAAAGTGTAAGCGTATAGTCTATATGGCAGTTTTTCTTAAATGATGGGCTGGGAACCAAAATGGGTCACTGGTATGTTTCAGTGGATCCCCACATGCCAAGAATACTAATATGCTGTAATGAGTGAATGTTCCAGACTCTCTCTGTATTTTCTCAGTTTGGCTGCTTGGCTGGAGAAGTTTTAAATCCCTGCTGTAGCATGTTGGACGCACACTAAGTTCAGTTATGAAACAATAAATCACACTAGACCATTAATTAGTTGACACCATAGAAAAGGATACTTAGAAAAGTTATGTTCTAATATTGGCTCTTGTGTCTTGTTAGTGCTTTTATTTCCAAGTCCAGAATTTGCTATGTGTTGCTCTTTCTATTTGCAACTATATTGCTCTCTGCTGGCCATGCTGTATAATGCAACATAGACATCTTGTCACAGAGATTTGAGATTCCTTAATATAAGATGCTAAATGTTTGGCAAAGAAATAACTTTATAGAAATGTAACGATGAATTCAGTAGGAAAAAAAACAGACATCATCTTATTACAATCTTCCTTTACTGTGTTATTAGTCCAGCATTAGTGGAGTTGCTGTTAAATGTCTACTGCACATTTAAGAGCTGCTTCATGAGCCAAAATGACTAATGCTGTCGTAGAACTAACCCCTTTTGAGACCCCAAATACTGAAGCTAAAGTAAAGACATAGAGAATGGATATCAAATGTTTGGCAAAGATTTATGTAATTACAACTATTTAGTCTAATTAAAATAAAACTAATGTGACAGGAGATTAAAAGAACCAATAGTTCCATACTGTTCTTCTTCAATCTTCTTTTCTTCCTCGTTGTTCCTCTCGCTGCTCCTCTCCAAGTCTGTCGACCTTCCTGGGTGGTTTGTAAGTGCAGCTCACGTACTGTATGCATGTGTGTTTATTTAGTCTGTATAGGGGAACAGAGCCATGGCCTCTGCCAATTTTCTTTACACTGAGAAAATATGCTTTTGGACAGATGGAAAAAGAAAGCAGTTAAACAGACTCAGGGCCAACAGATACAAGACCCCTTCTTCCTCAAATCAACCACCACCACTACCAACCCTCCAGACTGAGAAACCAGCAACTCTAAATTGTGCTGCCGCTTTTCAATGACTGTAATCTCGACACAGCGTGGTGGGACTATATTTTAAAAAGAACTTTTGCCACATGAAAGTGTTATAATATGCATAATATTTCATCCTCACCAGTATGAGCAAATCACTGTGAAAGAGAGTTCATCTAAGGATAATTGCTATAATTTTAATAATGAGTAAGACACCAGTCTTATGAATCTTAAGAGTCTTATGAAATACCCAACGAACGCGCGCACACAAAAAATAGCCTTCAGGTAAGAAGCTGTGAAAAGATAAAGATCATCCCAATGTTCAGACACATGGAAGCTCTTTAATGACTTGAAACCAATAAAGAGATCATGATTCATTATATAAATTCACAAACACAAACACTATAAAGCTTCAAAGTGGCATAACAACGTTCAAGTATGCACACAAATCCACAGATATTTTATTTCTCTCTTTGTAGTCTATAATCTAAAACAGGAAGTTTGAGTTTTACTCCTATATTTCATTGGATATGATTTCAAAGAGAAACATAAAAGTGATATATTAAAAGCTTGAGTAAGGAGAACACCTGAGAAAAAAGATTTTCCTATGCTGTTTGTAATGATCAGGTGTTTTTGGTGGATGTAATCAGGCCAAAAATCACGCCTTAATAACAGTATTTAACAACTTGAGGTAATGATGAAGGTATACTGAGCTCAAGCGCCCGCGTGGCTTCATTTTAAACAGTGTCATCACAGTTAATATGTAGAAAAAAACACGCAGACAGGGCCAAGTAAACACGCAGATGAGAGACAATTCCGTTTAAATGCCGCACACAGAAGTTTAGAAACTTGTTTAGCCTACTCCATCCACTCAAGGCCACTGAGGAAGTGTTTAGCCAAAGGCTGGAGCTGTGAGAATGGATGGACTGACTGACTGGAAGGGAGGAAAAGGGGGGAGGAGCGCTTGGAGTAGAGAGTATTGAAGAGGAGAGGTTTGAGGAAGAGAGGAGAGGAGGGTGTAGGAGTTAGGGGGATGTGAGGAAAAGAAGGAGGAGGGGAATACCACCCACTAAGCCAGTTGTGGAGAGGTTCTGGGGGTTGGGCTGCTCACAGGAAACAGTTGTGGCTCCATCCCAGGCCTCACACCGAGCAGCCCTGGGCCACCCAGTCATCGACAGACAGACCTACCAAATGGCCTGGCCGGGCCAAACCGACAGGGATTTGTTTATTTTTCATCCTTTGGTGGTGGGGGGAAAATTGTTCAGCACAAGCTGTTTATTAGACCTTTGATTTGTCATGTGTCAGCGTTCGCTTGCGGGGAATGTGTATACATAAGTCCAACTTGTGTAGTTAGAGAGGTTTGGAGGCTGAGAGGGTGTGGGCATGGAGGAGTGGGGAGGCTGGGGGGCAAAAAGAAAAGAGGAAAAATGGGAAGCCTCCCACGCTGAAGGCAAGGCTGAACTGCATTATGGGTCATTCTCCAGCTGTCCCTGATTGTTGATGTCACGGGGGACTGAACTGTTGTGCCTAGTTTGCAATGGGTGTGGGGAGAGAGGGAGCATGTGGACAAACATGGGATTCCTACGGTCACACGGATGAAATGCAGTATGCTAAATGGACGAGCGTTTAGGAGAATTTAGAGATTACTGTGCACTCATCAGGAAACGGCACTAGTTAAAAGTTACTGTGTAAGTGGATTCACAGCAGCCGTGTGAATGTTATATTGTCATAAAGCAGGATATTATAAAAGAGGCTACATACAATGTATGTATTTCTTTTCCTTCTTTTGCAAATGCCAACTACAAAATAGAGAAACAGCACATTTAACTGAGAGCGCAGTGCAGTGAGAAGAGTACACAATATGAGACATGATATTAGTCAAAGATGTAATAAATCAGAAAAGCCCTTAATACAAACTTAATACTATCAATATTTGATTTTAAAAAATGTCAGGAAACTGGTCTTCATCAGTGTGACTGAGAACAGACTACTGTGCAGCCTCAGGGCTTTTCACTCACTTTGTCAGCTTTCACCTCCAGACTGCATGCCAGCTGGACTGACCGAAGCAGTGCAAAGTCCAAATCTCAATCCAGTTAGTCAGACTCATGTGTAAACCCAGAAGGAAGAATTTAGCTAAAGTGATTTATTTAACACACATCCTGTTAGTAGTTGAGAACAGGAACGGTGAGAGCACTGGGGAAATTGTAACGACACTTATCCATTATTCTGTAATGTTATTCCTACATTTTTATAAATGTAATTTTCACTTGATCTGAAAACTGTCTTTCTGAACATATTTAAGACAGTAAACAGGAATTATTTTCAAAATACTATTTTTCACAGAACAGATGAATAAGCTTAAACTCTATATACATGTAAACACATTATTATATACTATATATTATATAATTGGTATCACGACTCTAAATTGCCCGTAGGTGTGAATGTGAGTGTGAGTGGTTGTTTGTCTCCATGTGCCCTGTGACGTGATGAGCTGTTAATTTGTCCAGGGTGTACCCTGCCTATTGCCCAAAGTCAACTGGGATAGGCTCCAGCCCCTCCCGTGACCCTGATGATAAGTGGTTACAGATAATCAGTCATCAAGAATCAAGAATAAATCACATTGTAACAATCATTTCATAAGAAGAGGTAAAAATATTTTATTCCAACTTTATGGGCAACAGTGTACAACCACCCACACACACAAAGGGCTCATAGATATGTAAATGTGGAGAGATGGTGGAGTGATGGGCAGTCACACATAGGGGTTTGGCACCTCGCTCAAGGGCACATTTTTATTTCTATGGTCACTTTCTATTTTTTATATAGTTTTCTATTTGTATAAATCATTTTTATTTCTATTGTCACTTTATATTTTTAATATAGTTTTCTATTTGTATAAAACATTTTTATTCCTACAGTTACTTTCTACTTTTTATATAGTTTTTGTATAGATGTTTAGCACAGGTTAACTTCTTAACACAGTTATATATTTATCTTCTATGCAAATGTTTAATTCTCCTGCACATTTTTTAACTTTTAGAATCTATCTATCTATCTATCTATCTATCTATCTATCTATCTATCTATCTATCTATCTATCTATCTATCTATCTATCTATCTATCTATCTATCTATCTATCTATCTATCTATCTATCTATCTATCTATCTATCCATCTATCTATCTAGCCATACTTTGGTCCATGCTGGACTTGAACCGGCCACCCTCCAGTTCCCAGGCCAACTCCCTGATGGACGTCTACCGTTTGAGATTTTCAGTTGTTTTTCATGCGTTGTAATTCCCAACAGATCCAGGTGGTGGCGGTATAAGACCAATGTGGAGATAACCTAGAAAAGGCCGTAGAAGAAGAAGGACGCACACGATGACACGACGAGAACCAATCAGATTGTTTAATATCCGGAAATAACGCAAGTTTAAATCTTGGGCGGCGTTGAGTTTGGCACGTAGGTAAGTGCAGTTTGGTCGTTAGCTGGAAAGAAAAGATAAACAAACAAATAAAAAGAATAGTACGATAATAATTGGATTATATATGTGTTTATTTATCGACTAAAGGTGGATATAATGTTAGTTTTATAACGACCACGACGTAAGAGCTAGATAGCGCGGGTTAGCTCGTTGCCAAAAAAAAAAGAGAGAGCTAACGTTACCTGAATTTTACAGCACAGAGAAGATAAAATGGAGAGCAGCCTGCACAGCCTTCTTGTTGGACTCTCTGTACAAATCAGTCGAAGTGATGGTGAGCTGATGTTTTATTTCTTGAAAGTTCGCCTTCCAAATAATAAGTCGTTAGGAAAGCTCGACTTTGAGTTGTCGTTTGTTTACCTGTAAACCAGGACGGGTGCATCTGGCGACGGTGAAATCCGTTGATGCCGTCAAGTCCACGGCCATGGTTGAATGGCATGAGAGGAAAATCTGCCGAGGAAAGGAGGTCAGTGAGTACATAAACACATACAAGACGTACTGAATCAACCAGCCACCTCCTAGATATCCATAATGTGTGAATGTACTTTGAAATATCATATATATTTAATATATTTCAAGCAAGCTGACATGATCCAAGTTATTCTTTACTACATTCGTCCTCTTGGCTGGGTGTGTTTGTGATTTAGGTTGACGTTAGCGAGTTATATACACTCAATCCAGAGCTTTTGGACCATATAAACGCTGTCACCAACAAAGCTGCTGACGCACCCCTTCCTGCTCCAGACAAGGTGAGTGTTATCTTACTTTTCCACATAACGGCTTGTTGTCACATGCTGGACTATTTTTCTAAGAATTTGAACACTTAGACTGAAACAGTTATAATCAAATCTCAGCTACTTCTTTGTTTTGTGTGGATTACATTGTTGCCATAAATTTAATTTGAATCATTGTTGACACGGTGAACATTAGGCCAGGATGTAAAGTGTGTATTATTCTAAAGCCTCTCTCTCTCTCTCTCTCTCGTTTGTCTTTTCTATAGAAGTATGAAGGTCGACTGCGCTCATCCAGGATTCCTGCCCCTGCCTCCTGTATGTAAATATATTGTATTTTTTCTGTTTGTTTTAGATGATCATGTCCTGTAGTTTGTCTCCTAACTGCTTGTCTTCTCCCAAAAGCCTCTGCTCCAGCAGTCACCAATGCTGAAGAGTCAGGTCGGCATGGCATGCATGTTTCTTTAGATGAAACTAATCGTATTTTCTAATCATTGTTTTTGTTAATGGGATCGGGGTGTGACAATCCTTTGAGAGCTGGTTTCTGCTCACGGGTTATACAAAAGTAATCACCATCTTAATGATTAGTGGTATAGGGATGCAAATGTACAGCTTTTGGTCATTCTTGGCACGCAGCACATCTATTTTTATTTTTACCTATTAACCTGCTCTAAACTGGGAATAATGAAGGGGGACAGAAGGAGTGCTCTGGGTCATCACTGATGGCATGTTTATTCATTTAGGATAGAGTGAACTGTGATGATATGATACACTGCTTTTTTTTATGTTGTAAATGTAATATATGTATATAATCAAATAATTAATCACCTGCTGCACTTTAGCTTACACTTTTCTTTTCTGTACCTGTGTTAATCTCTCATGACTCACTTCTGTCACTCCAGGTCTCTGAAGAATTTTGTTTCATCGTAGAATGGCAAACTTGTTGCTGTGATTACTTTTTTGATTTGGTAGACTAGACCAGAGACTTTAACTAGATTAAATACTAGAAATATTCCACAATACTGTGAAGACACTGATGCTCATCCTGCAGCTGTTTGATTTGGATCTGTTTTACTTTCAGTGGCCAGTCGGTCTCAGGTCAGGCAGACGTGTATGTTCCAGGCCCCGGCCCCTGTTCCAGCACCAGTCCAGGCCTCTGTGTCTCCTCAGACAAACCCAGAAACAATCCACCCTGATCTCCCCTCTTCATCAGTCCTCAAAAACTCTGGTTGGTAGCGATCTTCTGAAAACTTAGTTTCATTTAACATCTGAGTATTGTTGTTCCTTCCCAGTGGCGTGTAATTAATATTAAATAAAAATATTAATATTAAATAGAACTACAAATAGGGATACAAAAAAACTATGTGCAATTAAATTAGGGCTGCAGCTATCGATTCTTTTTCAAGTCGAGTATTCTACCGAATATTTCAGCGATTAATCGAGTAATCAGATTTTTTTTTTTTTTTTTTTCTTGCATTTTTAAACAACAATACTGTAACGGACCGTGTATACAATGCGGCTGTTTGGGTTGTGTTCAGTTAGGTTGTACTGCAGTGTATGGGGTTGCAGGACGTCTGGGGGGTGGCGTTGTCAGAGGGTGTGAAGCCTGTCAGTCATGGCAGTTGCCATGGCAACGATGGGGGTGAAGTAGCCAGCTGGGATTAGCGGAGGACCTGTGGGGGTGTGTCCGGGGTGTGTGTGTGTGTGTAGGGAGAGAGACGTGACAGAGCTAATGTTGATAACGCTATATGCCGGTTTGATTGCGTGTTTTATTGTTTTGGCGTTGGCTACGGCCCACAGTAGCCTGTGTTAAAGCTGAGGAATAAAGACCAGCAAAACCAGCTCATGCTTCGTAGCTCCATTATTCCGGGTCGCTACAATACTATTGCATAATGTGTGACAGAAACGACAGGCCTGTTAAAACCGAACAATTGATCCCAAACTTTGGACGTCTTTTGCGGACGGTCTCTTCGCTCTCTTCCATAGCGCAAACTTTTTGACTCTGAGTCGCGTGTGTCACTGTTTACAGTCCGTGTAGAACACGATCCCCGGGGCCGAAGTCAAGTAAGTACTTAAACGAAATTAATGATTAAACGAATACTCGAGGCAAAAAAAATGATTCGAGGATTTTTTTGTACTCGAATTACTCGAGTACTCGTTGCAGCTCTAAATTAAATTAAGTGGTAGACAGATGAAAGTCTCAGCATATAGCAGAGGTAGTGCAAATGGAGTCAGAAATGACAATGACAAATAGACTGATTTTGTCCATTGTCTATTGTCAGTATTTTTTATTTATTTTTCTGTTGTTTTGACTGAATCTGTCATCTTTATACACACACTCTCTATCTAGCGATTCCTAATCAGCAGAACAGAAAGAATGAGGTCAAATCAGCATTGTCGCTTGTCCGTGAGGCAATAAAAGAAAATGAACCAGAGAGAATGCCCCCGCCGCCTGCAGTCAAAGGTTTGTAACAAATTTTACACCAACATGATATCATGTGTATCCACTGATTGCTTAGATCTATATTGATGTCTTATACACAGAGGAAGAAAGCTAATGTCACAGCCGACCTTTTCTTCTGCAATGGATTGTTTTGTTTTGTCTTCGTTTTGTTTTAGATAAAAATATTTAGGGTTTATGCACCATGTAGATGGCATTAATATCAATGTTCAGTGATTTCATTTAGTTGGATATTGCAATGATGAAAAGGGCATGTGATGTCATTGGGTGTTATATGTTTTGATCTGCTGACGTATACGTCATCTCTGCACGTTAGGCAGAAGAAAATCTGTGGCTCCCCAAGAGCTAAATAAAGGCAGCAAAAGGCTCTCTTGTGTTGTAAAGCCCCCCGACATGCAAACCAAGAGGGGAAAGGTGAGTTGTTTTTTTTTACTCAATCTGCTATTTATATCATTAATTGGAAAAATGTTCTTTCTCACATTATTATTTACATTCCCTTTGGTTGCCATTTATTTTTAGTTTGGGGAAGCTTCTCGACCAAACCAGAAGTTCTACGACATGATCCAAGACTTCAGAGAGACCTTGGAAGTAACCCCGTTATCAACTAATGACCGTGTAAGTTTGGACTTTGATAACCACGTGGCTTCTATGAAGTTATATACTTGTTTGCCATTATAGCCCATACTTACAGCATGTCTTGTGTTTTTACAGATTGAACCGCAGAGGATTTGTGTGTGTGTTCGGAAGCGGCCACTTAACAAGCAAGGTATATTGGGAGTGACGTCTAACATCTTGATGCAGTATCATCTGGTTATAAAATAGTAATTAATGACTTTGCACAAAAATATTATCCATCATACGTTCACTTAACGTTCTTGTCTTTTCCAGAGATTAATAAAAAGGAGATAGATGTGGTGTCTGTACCGGGGAAGGGTGCTCTGCTGGTTCATGAGCCAAAACAGAAGGTGGACCTTACCAAGTACTTGGACAACCAAGTCTTCCACTTTGACTACTCCTTTGATGAGACCACCACCAATGACATGGTCTACAAGTAATGACCCCATTTGTGCTTTTATTTAGCCACAAGGTAGATCAGATTTTCTAGATAAGATTGTATGTTTACATGCTCTAAGTGGTCAGGTCTTTTTTTTAGAATTTGTACTTTTCATACATGCTCTTATTGTCTTTTACTTGTTTTTAAAGAGTTAAATTCCTGACAGATGTTTTCTTTCTTCAGGTTCACAGCTAAACCTTTGGTGCAGTCAATTTTCGAAGGTGGCATGGCAACATGTTTCGCTTATGGCCAGACGGGGAGTGGGAAGACTCATGTAAGTCTATACTCAATGTACAGGATAGACTTGTCTTGAAGCTGTATTGGAATTTTATTTCTTTATTTTGTTGCGCTTATTTGGCACTTCTTCCCCGTAGACGATGGGCGGTGATTTCATAGGGAGGCAGCAGAACAGCACTAAAGGAATCTACGCCTTGGCAGGTAGGATGGAAACCATTCCTAGTGGCTTTCTATGCACATCACTTTGAAGGAAGTCTGGGTTTTCTTCTTAAGATGAATGATGGGAATCAATCAAAAGCATTCTTCGAATTAGTTTTTATCTTCATAGTCCCATTTTATCTCCATTGCTTTACTTTAAACTACAAAACATTCAGGATTCATTAACTTAGATTCTTGCTTAACCTAACTTCAAATAACTTGAGTCTTTCCATTTTTAGCCCAGGATGTTTTCACCTATCTCAACCACAGGAGGTATGCTAACCTGGATCTCTCTGCTTATGTCAGCTTCTTTGAGATTTACAATGGAAAGGTAAGGGGGAAAAAAAATCTAATCCTACTTCCATGAGAACCTTTTTTGAGAATATTTGACTGAAATATCAGCTTATTTAAGTAATCCCAAAGTGAAATGTACTTTTTGATTTTAGGTGTATGACCTGCTGAACAAGAAGGCCAAACTCAGAGTTCTGGAGGATGACCGTCAGCAAGTTCAGGTTGTAGGTCTGGAGGAGGTCTACGTGTCCACAGCAGAGGAGGTCATCAAGATGATACAGATGGGCAGTGCATGCAGGTACTTGTGTCAACAATGTGTATGTTGTAATCTGACAGTACATATATAACATGTAGTGTTCACCAGTTATTTTAACATAGCATACTAAAATATGTTAATGGTATTGCAGTAATAAATGCTTAAATCTGTTGACAGTTAAGTAGACACGTAATAGTACATTAAAAGCATTGTCTTACTTTTCTGGCATTCATCATTGTTCATCTCAAAGAATACAACATTAACATGGCTGCTCTCCATCTGTCATTCTGGGTACAGAACATCCGGCCAGACCTCCGCCAATGCCAACTCATCCCGCTCTCATGCCATCCTCCAAATTGTCCTACGACGCAATGACCGCGCCACCACGCTGCATGGCAAATTTTCCTTGGTCGATTTGGCTGGCAACGAGCGCGGCACAGATGTCAGCAGCAACGATCGCAGCACTTTGGTTGAGACTGCCGAGATCAACCGCAGCCTGCTGGCCCTCAAGGTAGACTGTGGCTGCGCGCGCACACACTTGATAAATGACTGGCTGAGAGCTGCAAAGTGAGAAGAGTCCATTTGCTTTCTGGCACCTCGACTAGGGTGCAAATAAATGATCATGTCCACTCTTGTGTCCTGTAGGAGTGCATTCGTTCACTGGGAATGAACAGTGATCACATTCCTTTCCGGATGAGCACTTTGACCAAGGTCCTCAGGGATTCCTTCATTGGAGAAAAGTCCAGGACCTGCATGGTATGTGCATGCTGACTCTGTTTGGCATACAGTGGCATTACAGATGATGCAGATGCACACAAAACAAACGCAAACTGCAGTGTATGTTTAAGTTCAGAATGTATGCACTCATATTTTCCCTTCTCTTCCATAGATCGCCATGGTGTCCCCGGGCATGGCGTCATGTGAATATACAATGAACACACTACGTTATGCTGACAGGTACATATTTAACTTGTACTATGAAAATAAAATCACGCCTGGGAGGATGAAACTTTGAAAAATGTTCTGCTCTTTCGTAGAGTGAAGGAACTGAATGGCAATTCCACAACCAGTGGAGCAGCTAAGGCACAAGAGCCTATTAACAGCTCCACAGAGGAGGTGAGGTTGCACAAGATGAGTCCAACATCATAATTAATTAGTATAATTTGCTAAAAGTTAGCTCTCTGTTTATAGGAGTCAGTTGTGGATAGCAGTGTGTATGATGCCATGTCGCGAGTGTCAGAGCTGGAGGAGAAAGCTTATGTAGAGCTCAAGGTACAATTTTCTTTACAGTATACACATGATAATGTCTTTTTTTTTTCTAACTGGCTTTGTAAGTCCTCACATTTTATCATTTTTTGTTTTCAGAGGGTCGATGATTTTGTCAAGGCGATGGAGCAAACCTCGTACAACATCAAGGAAGAACTTCCCGACCTGGTGGTTCATTCCCGGAAGATACTGGGTTTGTACATACCACAGCTCAATTTTAGTTTAACAATATACTCCAGACTAATTTAGATTGACTAATTGTATTATTCTCACTTGTTTGTGTAAGTCAGCCCACACTGCATAATGGAGCCTTTGTGTTTGTGGAATAACTTAAAGATTAACCAAAAATATGTTGGTAGCTAAGTGGTAGTGTAGGAGCAAACTTACTGATCAGCCTGATCAAATGTCCCAATGAAGTCCCAGGACAAGACTGCATTTCATAGAGGAGCAAAATCTGTGTGGATGTGTGTGCTTTACCTTTTATTTATTCAGTCTTATCTGTCCTCCAGACACGTTACTGGCTTTGCAGTCTGCAGTGGAGCAGGAGAGCCTGGCGATGATGAAACACTGAGACGAACCCACCCACAGAGTTTGTTTAATGAAAGCGTCCGTTGTGAAGCTATTCCCTTTTGATTTTATTGTATTAATGATTTAAATAAAGAAAATGTATTCAGACACTATCTCATTTAAAAATGTTGCAAGTCTTGTAAGAAGCCACTTTTGGATAGTCTTGTGGTTTGGAGCTGTTCTTGTATGTTGTTTGATACAGCACATCCCGCCGTGGATGTTTTAACATGAGCAAATGCTGCGTGAGCATAAATTCTACTGAAAACAGTGAATGGTTAAATCATTTTTTTAATAATAAAAACACAAAGCTCCTTTCAGTAGCATTTATTTTATGAGGCATTTAAAATTAATTAGATAATGTGCATCATCGATAACCAGTGAATGTGTGGCATGTGTACAATTTTAAGGGAAGCACAGCTTTTAATCTTTGGGCTCAAATAAAGCCATCATTGAACACTGTTTGGTCTGAGTGTATCAGCAATTACAAATTTAAATTGAGATGCATTATGGGGGAAACCCAATTCTTGTGGAACATTAAAGCTGAGTTTGCAGTTTGTGGATCGATCATTTCCTGCACTAAAGCTGAAAGTGGGAGGACACAGATGAATATTCAGTTAGTTAGTGTAGTTTAAATAAATAGTTTGGAAACTCGCCCAAGTTGATATAAAAATGAAAGGGTTAACATTTTAAAGTTAAGTTTGCTTGAGAATACAATAGACCTTTTTCACAGAACTATTTTAACATGAAATAGGGTCAACGCAGGTGTTTCCAATGATACTAATTAAGGTTCAGTTCCATTTAGTGCAGCAGAGCCTTTCCAGTGAGCCAACATGCACAGCTGCAGCACCCTGTCTCTATCTGACCTAAAATGAACACCTGTGTTTACCTATTATTTCATATCAAAATGGCTGCTGTCTGTATTGCAACAGATCTTCAGGTATATGGAGTATAAATATGCCCAGATGTAATCAATGGATGATTTTGTGTTTAAAGGTGCAGTGTGTAGGATTTTATTGGCACCTAGCCATGAAGTTGCAGATTTCAACCAGATTTTAAAGGTCTCTGTTGTTGAGTTCAACATATTTATTTTTGTACTGCTAATGTACTTTAATATTGGCTTTGAGGGTGTGCTTATAATCACTTAAGTGTACACTTACAACACAACACAACATATAAACTAAGATCTGTAACAACATAACAACATGCCTCAAAAGGAGCAGGGAGAAGAAAATGGTTTAAAGTTTTCCTGGTAACGCAGGGATGTCCAAAGTACAGGCCAGGGGCCAATCACAGCCCGCGGTCAGATTTCACATGGCCCAAAGCTTCTTTACATAATGAAAGCATTTGAATGCACTAAACGTTAACCTCTAAGGACATAACTGCTGTCGGTAAATGTGACACAAAATATTACGATCTTGTGAAAGACAAGAGCAAGAGTGATACGTTTACTTAAATGTTAACAGACTTTGCATTACTCATAATAAGTCATGTATAGAATGAACACGAGGTTAAGATTTGTATCAACTTCATGCAAGTTTAACATATTCCATACAATTTATTCTTTGTTACCTGACTCTAGATGTGAAAGAAAGGAAGAACTGGTTTTTAGATTTGTTCACACCTGATTGGCTTAGATTTGGTGACATTGCCATTGAGAAAATATACAATTGTGACAATGAAAACAACATTTTTAAAATGTTATTATTGGCCCCTGGGCATCTTCACATTGTCAAATCTGGCCACCCCTGTGGTGACGGACATAGGTCAGTTGAACAGCCAGAGCGGTAGGTGGCGCTGCAGGCGAGTGCAGGCCGTGTTTCAAATCCAGTATTAACGCAGAAGGAAAGGGAGGGACCAACCAGTAACGAAATGTACAGATTAACCAGCTCTCAATCTGACTGAGTGAGGAAACAAAACGCCGGAACGGGATGGCGATGAGGTGGTTGCGTTTTTCGCTCCTCGCATTGGGGCTCTTCTCGCTGTGCTGCGCCACGTCTGGCGACAGCAGCGGCGTGAAGAAGATGAAGATGCAGTTTGCGACGGGACCCCTCCTCAAGTTTCAAATTTGGTAAGCAAATGAGCGAAAATCTGGCGAGTCATTGCAGGCTAGCTCAACTCCCCGGCTAACAACAACGTAGGCCGGAGCCGACACAAGCTAGCTAAGTAACTAACACGAGGGGTAGTTTGTGTTTAACTTATGCAGGAGGAGCGTTCACATTGTGCTGGTTATTTATTAGCGAAATTACCGTCGGGGGGTGAATCCTTGTCAGGGCGTTCCTGTTTTTCATGAGCATGTACATAACACGGCCCCGCTTCCGCTGTCAAACATGCGGGTTGACGTTAAAACCACAAACGGTAGTGTTTTAGTCTCTTTACATCCGCCTGTGCTCATTTTTTTTATATGTTATTAATACCCTTCTGTCTCATGTAGAGCACACTAAATTGCCTTGAAAGTTGATTGGTTAACGTAAGATTAACGTGTTCTTTGCATCGTATGGACAATGAGATTACTGAAAATCCCTGTAAAATGCTCAGTTAATCTGCAATAATTTCATTTGATTTTTAAACGTTTTGCTTTAAAAAAAAGGTAAAGCTAGCACAGCTAAATGTAAGAAAAGAAAATACATAACTTTAGATAATAACCTCAAGGGTTTATGCTAATGTCACTAACAGATGTCACGTGATTTTAAGGTGGTTATGTTAATGAAGCAAACATTTACATACTCTGACTGCCCTGTAGTTGATGTTGTTGGATTTGACTGCACCGCTGCTGAAACTTTCCACAAAGAACAAAAACAATGTGCCTGATCTCCAGCCTAAAGTCACAATACACCCTTGAGGTCTTTGTACTGGCGTGGCTGTCCTTTGTCTCTGTCTGTTGTTGCAAAGGTACACTGTGTTTGTCTTTCTAACTGTCCCTTTGTCCTCATACAGCATTTCCTGAGGGTACAAGCGGGTGTTTGAGGAGTACACGCAGGCCTTGTACCAGCGGTACCCAGACATCCGCATTGAAGGGGAGAACTATCTTCCTATACCCCTCTATCGGTAAGACAGATTGGCTGCTTTGTTACAAGTGGATTAACTTATATCCAGCTTTATTAAGGCGGGATGAAAGCTGCCTCGGATTAGCTATTCAACTGAGCAAAAGGAATTCTCATGCAGTCGGGCTTATCAGGCCGTGAATTTGACTTTTATAGATGTAAACACAACTACTGCCCATAAAAAAATGAGCAAATTTAGCTGTCAGAGTGCTTTATACTCATCAATTTATTAGGTTCACGACACTGAAGGAGTCTTAGCGGCATAATCCATTAGTGGCCAACATTAAAGCATTGTCATTTATGATTTGACTTCTCAGAAATGATCACATGATTTCAACCACTGTTTTTCTTTAATGCACTCTAAAATGTTGAATATATGTAATAAAGTCAGTGCGCTTGAGATCCATGCGGCTCTATGTAACAATTGGTCGTGCAGTTAAATCCCAGGTGTCACTTAAACCCTCAGGTCCTCATCAGTTCAAGTCTTAATAAACACACCAGGGATTTGCTCCATTAAAGAAAGGGAACAGTAGTACACTCTGGGTTTCAAATTCTCCAGTCAGTGTTTGGATCTGCCACTGTAAGTCCACTGAGAGGCTGTAGTTCAACCAGCACCTTTTTTAAATTTAAAGGTTGTAAAATTGAAATAAACAGAATGCAGGCTCTGTGCTGTAGGTGGATTCAGTTTATTGTTTTGAAGTATACAGTTGCCTTGCAGAATCATAATCACTGAAATGGAAAATAAGTGTTTGTGCAGAAGGAAGGTACGAAGCTACGCAATTGATTCTACAGTACACAGTGAAGTCTGATTTGAATAAATGGAGCCCACACCCTTCTGTTTCTGGAACTGACGTGGTTACAGTTTTCCCAGAAGTGAAAACATACTTAAGATGTTAATTAACATGACCAACCTGCCTTAAAACAGACTACAAGCCCACATCTATCCATATCATTGTAGTATATCTTGAAGGCTCTGGACTGATTTCATAATGGACTGCATAATGCATAACACGTATTGTCTGATTTATGTTTCCATGCCTAGGATTTGTATTAAAAGCCCGTTTCTTGTTTCATTTCCTCAGACACATTGCTTCCTTCCTGTCTATGTTCAAACTGCTGGTGATTGGGGTGATTATTATCGGCAAGGACCCATTTGCCCTCTTTGGTATGCAAGCCCCGGGCATCTGGGAGTGGGGCCAGGGAAATAAGGTAAGGTTTTCATTTTCATGTGTATCCAAGTGTAAGGGAATAGAGTCTGGGTTGTCAGAGTGATGCAGCTGAGCATTTGTTTTGCAGGTTATCACCACAGATAACACTCATGGATTGAATATAGAAATACAGGAGAGTGGGAGCCTGTTTGGCTGTGTTCCAATACAGTTATGTACATACATACACAAAGCAGTGTGCATTCAAACCCATGGGATTTCATTAGCTGTTCATTGAGGGTCTCAGGTTGTTGTTACAGTATTGTTTTGCTCGGATCTGTTGTCCCCATAGTTACAGACATGCCAGAGGCTCAGACGAAGACTGACCATTGACGGCTAACATCAGATATTTGCAAATAAAACAATCATGTACCATCAGCTGTGTTTTTAACAAAAAGCTGAGGCTGATCAAATGTGGTGCAGTTTTGGTAGTAAAACATAACAATTGCAATATGTCAGTTATCAAATGACTTGAGAGAAGAAATCCAATCTCATTGACTGTTCCAGACTCCGTAATTTGCCCCTGCTTAATCTGACTGCACCTTAATCCCATTAACCAATAAGGAGAGCTCCATATGAGAAGATGTACCTATGTCACAGATACATCAGTCCGTCCATTTCTACCTTGCAAACTGCAGAACAAGAAGCAAAAGAGCAAGCAATAACATACAAATGGAGAAGAACTGAAAACCTGCTTAGTGACAGTTATTTTTAACATCAGATAAAGGTGTATGAACAAACTACAGTTCACCTGCTGCTGCTTCAGCTGCACTTTAATAACCACCAAACTGTGCAAGTTGAGATGTGCTTTGCATAACTATTTTGCATTAACTACGTCTAAACCTCTTCTGGAGTTGTCGGTTAATAAAGCACCACATTCATCCTGTGGATCTTTGTCCTTTTTATTGTCGCAGTACTTTACAGCATGTTTTCAGTGCACTGCTCTTGTGATTCTAGTGAACTTGATGCAACGAAACTTGCAGACATAACACAGTTAAAAAAAAAAAAAAGAAAGAAAATGGGGAAAACAGTTTTGTGCAGAACCATTTATCTTAAGTCTCATGTTTCTTTTAGATATATGCCTGCATGATGGTGTTCTTCCTCAGCAATATGATTGAAAACCAGTTAATGTCTACAGGAGCTTTTGAAATCACATTAAACGGTGAGTCTTTTTTTTTTCTCCCAAGTTTAAGAAAAAAAGTCTTTATAAAATTATAATAAAAACTTGTGTGGTGAAGAAACAAACTGCAGTGAATTACAATAAAGTGAGTATTGTCTTTCCATAGATGTGCCAGTGTGGTCAAAACTCGAGTCAGGTCACCTCCCCTCCATGCAGCAGCTTGTGCAAATCCTGGATAACGAGATGAAGATGAACGTTCACATGAACACAAGACCACACCACTCCTAACCCTACTCTTCACATCTTGGCTGGAGCTAAAAGCCCCTCCATGTGAGTGTTCACAGCACAGTTTGTTTTTTAATACTTATTCTTTCTTTTTTTCTGTGACTAGTGGAAATCCTGATGAGTTGTAATCTGATCTTTTGACCTCCTCTGTTTAGGTTTGAGGTGGGTTTCTCACTGGGCCGTGAAGTGATGTTTATGAAGGTCTGCGCTGAAGGCAGGAAGACTGCTAGCACAGACTGGATGCCCCCATCACCCTTCACCATGCCCCTTAGAGACCTCCCGCCCCCAACGCCAGAGTGGGATCCATGGCAACAGTGCCGGCAATTCTGTCATTTTCTTGTTCTCATACTACTGCAGATTTCATCCAGTTGACGTCAGTGGTCCCATAAAGAGAGATTTAACATTGATTACTTAAAGTCTTTAACTTGTTGCATACAATTGGTCTGTGTGAGTAAATAATCGTGTCATTTGTACCACTGAGCCATATGTAGAATTTTAAGTTTATTATTCTAAAAGTAGCTTAGCTGTGTAGAAAATGCATCACTTAAAATCTGTCATCACTGTTGTGAAAATAACATTGGGAAATTGTGTCTTGGTATGATTTCTGAATAATTTTTATATTTACATAACTTGGAAGCTAAGAAGATGAATAAAACTATTGTAACTATTTAACTGTGAAGCTTTGGTGTGGTGTTAAGGTTTACTGACTGATGTAGTGAAATAGTTTTATGAATGATGTCTGAAGTGAATTAAATTAGGGGTTAAGACATTTTACTTCCAGAAAGATTGAGGATTTAGGTGGATGATGTGACTTCTGTCAAGGTTTTCAGTTCAGTAAAACATTAGGCAGTCTGAATGTTGGAGATATTTTTTGTTGTTTTGTCACATGAAGCAGATATCCGCATCTTTGAACCATCTGCTCAACCTAATGTAATTAGGACGAGTTGATGATCTACGCTGACTCAATTAGAAGAGACAAATCAGATTAAGCACGAGTACAATGCAAGACTAAAACAGGTGAAGCTACAGTGCCATACACACTTGTTGAATTTTGGATATTCCTGACAGTAAATAAGGTCACATCCCGTTATGAGTTCTACTAGTAACTGCAGAACATCTAATAATGCCTGTAATTGATAGGGCTATTCCATGTGGGTAATTAAGAAACCTAGCTTCACTATGCAGTAAAATGGAGGCATTGATGAAAGACTATAATTTTCACAACTCTTTTGCTGTTACTTGATTTTTATATTTTCTCAGATCCCAGTGGCGTGATCTCAGATATTATTTATGATTAAAAAACAATGCCTCCTAAGTTGGAAGTCTGAGCATTGTGATGACGATATAGCAACACATTGGTACACACAAGTATCCAGTTAAATGAGATGATTTAGTCTGTCAGAATCCCTTTAGTTACTTAAAGTATCATACCCCAGTAAAATAAAAAGCTTTGAAAACATAAGTCAAAATTTAAAGACCTGCTGTGTGGAGTTTTATACTCCATAGCAGAGCTGCTGTCGTCGTTTTATTACTGGTACATCAAAGACACTCTTGAAGACACCTATGGATAAAGGCTTGTTCACTTTCACTCATCATCACACCAGCACTGACATCCATAAGCCTTTGGGCAACAACGTGGAGGTGAGGGGCTTGTGTGGACTTTGGCAGCGGGGGATGCGAGGGCAGCCTCAGGTACTGGTGAAGATGCTGAAAGGCCAGTTGGATCCTAATCTTAGCTGCCAGCAATAACAGCTCCTCTTTCAATACTGATGGTCCTGAAGCAGCCCCATCTGTTTGACATTCACCCTGGGGAGAAAAGGTTTTCACAACTTACTGAAGATGCTAACAAGCAATATTGTGAAGTGAATTTAACTGTCTGAAAAGCTACTGTAAGGAGAACACAAGTTCAAGATACACAGTCCAAATTGAAACTACAAATGTCTGCAGAAAAACTGAAAGCTTTGCACACAGCATGTACTGCAGAGCTGGAAATATTGGCGACTAAAAGATGAGCATGTATTCAGATAAAAACAGAAAACAATGCTTCACCTGAACACAGCAGGTGCCCACGTTGAACTTTGCTTGTTGGCCTCTTGCCAGGAAGGAGACGAACACTTTTTCTCTCCCTAGGACTCGAACCCCGATGGCTTTGTTGAGGGACAGGAAGACGGGGTGCAGCGGGGTGGGAGTAAGGCTCGGGCTACTCCAGCTCCACCGACGAACCCTGGCACCCTCCTCATCCAAACACTGACCGCCTGATCTGTTTAAGGCCAGCCTGCAACACAAACACACACATGCATATGTCAGATATCAACAGTTATTGCCAGTTTTGTTTTGCACATGCCTCATTCATCAATCATTTTGTCCTAAAACTATACATTACATTATGGTATTAATTATCCTAGTTTTTATATACTAAATTTAAACATTTCATAAAATATAAACATTGCTTTGTACCATATGTTTCCATTGCTGTGATAACAAGTCGCCCTGCCGTCAGACTGGAACATGGCTCTAAATGGTTGACAGGGGGCATCACCATCATCATACACGATGCAGACCCTTCCATTTTCTTCAGTGACCACCACAACGAGAGCCAAAAGGCCCGAGGGATAACTGTTACCATGACGATAAGGATGGGAACACATAGAGTGTGGAGTACATGCTATATTGAAAACACAATCTATTCACATTGCTCTTTTTCGTTAGATTTGTGCTAGCTTATCTCTCTCGGTCAAAACCCTCTGAAAATCTAATCACATGATAAAGATCTACAGACATCACATTGTGATTGGATACAAAACCTGAGCAGAACCGTCAGGGAACACAGTCAGAAATTTCACGCCATTGGAATAATACTTCTGTCGAAATTCTTCCCCATCCTGTAAACATAAAAGATTAAATGTCAAAAGGTGTTCAATGGCCTTGTTTTGTTTGCATGTCTGTTAAGTGGCACTCTGCTGAGTTTACACTTCAAGGTCAGTTTTCTTATCATTATGAGTACTGCTCGACCATGTGTCATGTATTTTGGGCCTATATGTGTGTGTGAAATGGGGAAAAAAGAATAAATAACAATGGAGGGTGGGTGACCACTGACCAATGATTATTTGCATGGTCTCATCAGTGTTAAAAAAAACAAACTGTGTAGTGCTATATGGGTCATGACAGAAAACATGGTAGTAATTGGTAGGTACCTGATGATGACACATGCCAAACTGAAGTGGCTTGTGGTCACAAGAAGGAACCAACACCTGCTCCTCTTCCTCTTTCATTTTCAAGTGCGTCTCAGTTGTGCTACAAGGAGTCACTGTCCAGCATCCGTTTACTGGAGCACAGGAGAGCCGGAAGATGAACGGCTTTGAGGCTGGGACAACTAAACAACACGGAACAAAGTTTATCAGTCTCACAAAGCTATTTAACACAGTATGCTCAGTTCATGATTTCTTATCATGACTGGATGAACAGATTGAAAGCACTCACAGGTTTCTGCTACAGGTAGTTGGAATGAGTCATCCTCATAGATTCTCACTTCTGATTGTTCTCTAACAAAGGATACAGATGACATAGCTTTTGACTTTAATGCTGTAAAATGCTGTTATATTTTATTAAGACTACCATCTTATTAATCTTAGTGTTTTTCTTGCATGATGCAAATTTATACCCAAGTCCACTTGGTAAGTCCAACATAAACTTGCTGTGATCCTCCGTCTCCCGGCCTTGAAAGAGAAGCTCCTCCATCTCAGTGGCTGGCTTGTCTCCCACTGATGTTGGAGTACCAGTCCTCAGGTCACATCTACCCCCAGCCAAACATCTCTGCTTCATCAGCATCTTACACAGCTGCTGCCACTGGTTGCAGCAGAAGCGCTGGACTGTCTAAGATGGACACAAAAGAGGATGCCTGGTATATTGTATGGTATATTTTGGGGGGTTGTTGTAGTACATTCACTCTGTTCCTCACCTGAGACCGCTGTACCCATGCTAGATCCAGTGAGGGTTCGGCCTTTTCTCCACAGTACTCACATTTCACAGCGTGATTTGTCAGATTCTGGGACTGGACAACAGAGTGTTAAATTTAACCAATCAGTAAGCCATGTTACTGTAGATGGGATTTTAAAACAGGTCTTGGTACCTCTGGAAGAATGGTTGTTAAGTTTATCCTGTGGTTGTCAGACTCCCTATTGTACCTCAGAACTCCTGCTGCTCTGATACAATAGGTGGCTGGATCACTGATAAACTGTGTACAGCCATCTGATATCCTCTTACAGAATCCAGAAAAAAATACACATTGAATAAAGAAAACAGGTAGTTAATAAAAGAATATTGTTATTGAGATATATATTCATTAAAAATAAAAATAAAATAAAATGTCTTGTCTTACATAGTCAGATAGTGGCTCACTGAGATCATGGTCTAATGTACCAGCAGCAGCGGCATCTAATGGTACAGTGAAAGTTACTGTGGTATCGCTGAATTAAGTTCCACTAAGAGAAGTAAACAATGGCCTGACTATGATAGGGAAATCTTCCCTTATGTTGTAAACTTATTTTTATTTCATTTTAATTGCGCTTGGAGCAGACTTACAGGAAAAGTTGGACCTCATCTTGTCTTCACAGACGTGACTGGAGTAAAGTCCTTTGTACCAGGACAGAATAACAGCATTCACTGCTTGTGTAAGGTTTCTGAACAAACATGTACAGTATATAGATAGACAGAGAGTGTATAGACAAGCATTTAGATGAAAAACATCTAAAACTCTCAACCATATTTCTCTCCGTTACACACACCTATACATTTAAGCAGCATAATCACCCTTTTTACAAATGAAAGAAGAACAGGACAGATTGACAGAAAAACACAAATACAAGTTAAGGCAATACACATGTCAAATCTAACTGCTCAAGAGTCCCAAAATATGGGCTTTAGATTGTAATTTGAGTGGAGAAAAACAGTAAAATAAGTATACACAAGGAAACGCTCTCACCTCAGTGTGTCACACGTCAGTGTTTCTGTAACCTTGGAGATGAAATAGCTGTCTACAGGAATGTCTACATGTACTGTAATAGCACCTAATTATGGCTGCAGGCTGACTGGTTTTTAAAACCCACAAATATTTATGTAATATAACTGTAACAGGCTACTACTGTAGACTAATACTGGATAATACAATGCACACTCACACAAGTTGATCTGCAGAAGAGAAGAAAATGGGATCCTGAAATCGAATGTAAAGTTTATTGTACATTTTTATATCTGGTTAAAAAAAGACATCATTTAAAATCTTGTTAGACTTGATCTGGATTTATTTTTGAGTATTAGATTCTTCTAATTTGTGCATTTAGTAATCCAGTGCTATTTAAATGTTTGACTGATATTTTTTAGATTTTTGCAAAAGATCTAATAGACAGACTCTGTTCCAGTTTCACAGTGGATATTGAGATCTGGAGACAAACAATGACAAAACAATCTCACCACTAGGTCCATTTATGAGCAGTTCTTAAACTTCTTCATCTGCATCATAGGTCAAGAATGAGCTTCACCAAGTAATCATTATGTAAAGCTTTGAAAGTTTATATAGTGTACACTGAAATTCTTTTAGAAGATTTTGTTAAATAATGTGCTTTCCACTTTGTCATGCAGTGACAACATGTTTTAACACCATTTCTCCAGAAGATGGCAGAGCGGTTGAGCCTTTTTTTATTCCTCAAACTACTATCTGCTAACATCACCCAGGTGAAACTGATATCGGATGATTGGAGTACAACTACTTAACCTACCTTTTGCAGCTTGTGATTGGCTGTTGTGGCACCTGCTGCACGTGCTGACAGAAAGCGTCGCAACTCAAATATCTGCGGCAAAGCAGTATCTGCCAGCCCTAAACGTTACCAGGAGTCGCAACGTGATGCCCATAGGAAAAAGGGAAAGCGTTACTATGCATTTGGCCGCAGCTGTCCTTTTCACGTGTTATTTGGCACAAACGATAGATTGTTCTCGACTGAAGAAAACACAAAGACCAGAGAGACGAAAAGAAGCTGACTCAGCCAAAACGATAGGCGTCCAAGAAGGGAAAATACTGTTTGGTAGGGTTTTTAAGAGCGGAGCAAGCCTTGAGTCACAAGTCACAGATGGGACCAAGAAGTCTTCAAACTCTTCTGTGGAGGATGAAGCAGCTTATCAAGCGGACTCTGCAGGTAAATTCAATTTTAACCTGTGTTGTTGAATTGTAGGAATTCCTTAATTGACTTGTTGTACTTAAGCTCCTAAAATGACCACAGTGGGTTGTAACTGGTGCAATGTTCCCTGTCAGGCTGGTCAAAAGGAGAAACACAAAATGTACCTGCCAGTCCTAAAGAAGCAGCATGGAAACGCATGGCGCCTTCCCTGCAGTGTGCTGGGGACCAGTTGAAGTTCAGAGCAGTGGGACCAGGAGCTTCACAGTTTGCAGTTGAACAAGGTAAAGAGAATCATTAGCTACACTGTCAACTGTATTCCCACTAATGATTGTATAGCCATTTTTTTTTTTAAAAAAACTTTTTCCCACAGGAAATGCATCTCCAATGCCTCTGTCCCAGGTCCCTTCCACCTGTGGCTACAGCATGCAGAGGAACTCCTTTGCACTTGTTATGTTGGTTCCCTATGATGGCTGTAACATGATTCAAGAGGTAAATGTTGTTTAGTGAAATGCAAGATGTTGCTACTCCCAGAAAGTTGTCTGACAGCCCTGATAATCAGATTCCTGTGGTGAATAGCAAAACAATTTGTGGAAACCAGCAACTATAATGATTTCATCAGAATTCAAGCAACAATGCTTGAATTCCTTAGATGGTTCCACCTTCTCAAATGTGAGGTTTTTCTGTTTTCTTAAACTGTAAAATGTACTTTGGTTATCAATAATGCAAAAAATACATTAGTTGCAGTCCTAGTCCAATTCTGACTCTTGTAACTTTTTTTTTTTCCCCTCAAAGGTTGGAAGTTATGTGCTCCCAATGCGATGGCAGGGAATTCCAGTCTCACTCTGGTGTCCAAAGCCTGCAGCACCTACTCCTGCTGCGCCAAAAAACCCTGTGCCACAGATGCCCCAGAACCCTGGTTACTTCCCTCCAGTCACAACAGCACCAACCACCACCACCAAAATGACGACTGCTGCTACAGAACCGAAACAGCCTCAATTTCCACAATATCCACAATACCCAATATATTATCCTCCCGCTGTGCTTCCTCCAGTCACAACAGCGCCAACCACCACCACAAAAATGACGACTGCTGCTACAGAACCAAAACAGCCTCAATTTCCACAATATCCACAATACCCAATATATTATCCTCCCGCTGTGCTTCCTCCAGTCACAACAGCGCCAACCACCACCACAAAAATGACGACTGCTGCTACAGAACCAAAACAGCCTCAATTTCCACAATATCCACAATACCCAATATATTATCCTCCCGCTGTGCTTCCTCCAGTCACAACAGCGCCAACCACCACCACAAAAATGACGACTGCTGCTACAGAACCAAAACAGCCTCAATTTCCTCAATATCCACAATACCCAATATATTATCCTCCCGCTGTGCTTCCTCCAGTCACAACAGCGCCAACCACCACCACAAAAATGACGACTGCTGCTACAGAACCAAAACAGCCTCAATTTCCACAATATCCATATTATCCTCCCGGTATGCTCCCTCCAGTCACAACAGCGCCCACCACCAAAATGACGACTGCTGCTACAGAACCAAAACAGCCTCAATTTCCACAACAACCACAATACCCAATATATTTTTATCCTCCCCATGTGCATCCTCCAGTCACAACAGCGCCAACCACCACCACCAAAATGACGACTGCTGCTACAGAACCAAAACAGCCTCAATTTCCACAACAACCACAATACCCAATATATTTTTATCCTCCCCATGTGCATCCTCCAGTCACAACAGCGCCAACCACCACCAAAATGACGACTGCTGCTACAGAACCAAAACAGCCTCAATTTCCACAACAACCACAATACCCAATATATTTTTATCCTCCCCATGTGCATCCTCCAGTCACAACAGCGCCAACCACCACCAAAATGACGACTGCTGCTACAGAACCAAAACAGCCTCAATTTCCACAACAACCACAATACCCAATATATTTTTATCCTCCAGTCACAACAGCGCCCACCACCAAAATGACGACTGCTGCTACAGAACCAAAACAGCCTCAATTTCCACAACAACCACAATACCCAATATATTTTTATCCTCCCCTTGTGCATCCTCCAGTCACAACAGCGCCAACCACCACCACCAAAATGACGACTGCTGCTACAGAACCAAAACAGCCTCAATTTCCACAATATCCATATTATCCTCCCGGTATGCTCCCTCCAGTCACAACAGCACCGCCAACCACCACCAAAATGACGACTGCTGCAAAACAGCCTGCAAAGCCAGCAGCCCCTTTTCCCCCAATGTTAAATCCTTACCTTGCCTTCCCATGGCAATTCCCAGCACCTCTGCCACCATTTTCTGAACCGCTGATTATGCCACCAACTAAAACTCTGTTACCGCAATCCATGCCTTTGTATCCTCCCTTTCCTCATTATTAAAATAAATGGGTTAAAAATATGGTTGTGTTCATGGCTTTGTACTTCACATTGTCTTGGTGAATTGAAATTATGCGGAAAAGTTGTCACTCATGGCTTATGAAGTGGTATTGTGTGTCAAAGGAATCACCCTTTCATGTCCAAATGTAAACCCATCAGGAACATTGTCAGAACTGTTCTACATGACTTTCCAGTGCCTTAATGTCATGTAAAAAGGTTACATTTCATTAATATGGATAATTTCTGGTAAGCCTGGAATCAAAGGTCTTGCATAAAGTAGGTTCTGAGAAGCAACTTATTTGTGTTAACAGTCATCCTATACAACTCTGTGGTGAACCAATATAGCTGGAGTGTCCACATGGTGGCACAATGGCACAACAATTTCTAGTTGTGTCAAATTTGAAGTCAACACATTTCATTAGTTGTGCTCTTGCACATCCCATGTCAGCATTGGATGATAATTACTAATGCATTTATATATGTAGATGATGTAGCTGGTAAATGTAGGACTGACTCAAATGGGTAGCTTATGAATTTTCCCTCAGGCTAAAAGTTTTACAAGATTTGCCTCTGAAATTCAGAAAGTACAATTTTATCAATTGTACTACAATACTTGAATGAATAAATGTGCTTAGTTACTTTCTGCCACTGCTGGAAAATAAAACAAAGGTGCACCCAGCAGTAAACACAGTAAGAAATGTAAGTTTAAAATGGAACTAAACATTTAAAGGTGATTTCAAACTTAAACTTCACAGGCAAGTCAGTTTAAGTCCAAATCCTGTGGTCATCTGCTTGTTTTCATTGAAATGGAACTTTGTTGAATTGAACTGAATATATAATTGACCTGAGTTTTTGGTTTTAGAGTAGTCAGCCACTAGCAGCAGTGGCAAGACTGTCATGTAATGTGTTGTAGTCAGATCAAAGAATGCAGTTCCACATATTACATAAATAAAAAAAAATAACTGATAGTCTCCAAATGATGAAAGGAATGAAGTGTTAAATGGTCAGACTCAGGTTGAGACCTGTTGCCTGCCATTCCCCATCTCTCTCCCCTCTGATCTCCCTTAATCTCTCTACTGAAATAATGCCCAACCCATGAGCTACATCTATGATTTATGAAACTTTAACCATAAAATAAAGAATCTAATGAAACTTAGATTTAAGTGAGTGAAAAACATTACACCACACAAACTTATTAACATTGGAGGATTTTCCACACATTCTTGTACTTCCATCCAATGTTACATATCTCCACAATCCTCTAATTCACAGATTTGTTCTAGTACTGCAACAGTGGTGAGAATATCACCTTTTTACCATTATTTTGTAGAATATGATAGTAATTGTTAAGCTCATAATATAAAGATTGTAAATGTTTTATATTGGAAAACCTTCAGCATATGAAGTGTATCACAAAAACTGAAATGTAAATGGTGTTATCTTACCCCTATAAAACTCCATCAACAGTTATTTCAGATATGTCCAGGCAAATACTGCTGTCTCATGTTAGGTCTGTATCAGCATATTTACTCAGGTTGGCTATGAAATTTAAAGGGCAGCACTGAAGAAACAATATTGTATGTCACACATTCCTGCATAAAATAACATAGAAGTGAGGAAAACAGCAAAATATACAAATAAAGCCAACAAACTCCCTCAAACCTTTAACTGAGAACAAAGTCAAAACCAAACAACACTGGCAAATGTAAATATTCTTATAACCTCAACCAAAATAACCTACAAATCAAATAACGTCTTCTATTTCATGCCATCTGATAAATATGCAGAGCTGACTGTATTGACCTGAGACAACTAATTGGCCACCAATGGCTCTTAACGAGCCCATATGTTGCAAGTGAAATGAACACAGGTGAAAGTTGTAGCTGGTTGATTACCTGCTGCCAACGTGTCCCCAGTATTAAAAGCTGCAATTCAGTTGTTCTGCTTGACAGCAGAGTGTTTTGCATCGGTGCCGCTCTAGTATGGCAGGTGAAGCTGGATGGGGATGCAGATCATGTCAAATTGTAGTCATATTAGTCCTGTACTCTATAGCCCAGCATTCAACTTGTTTTAGCTTGCGAGGGCTGGGTGAAGAAGTTAAGCAAGACAAGGTAGTTGGTGAGGCCACGGTGATGGAAGTAAGGACAGGAAGCATTCTCTTCAATGGGAAAGAGCTCGACTCCCAGTCAGGATTAGCTTCTGCCACAGGAAATGATGAATTGCTGCATATTGACTTGGATCAATCAGATGGCACAGGTAAGATTTTCCCATATAGTTATCTGAATTTGATGCACTGCATGCAAATAGAGCACAATACTCAAACCAAGGCATAGTCATTAACTTTATATCTGGACTTAATACCTAAAGGGATGTTGCAGCAGGTGCCAGGGCTGGAGACCAATGAAGCAGCATGGAGGCGCTTGAATCCTTCACTACACTGTCATCAAAACAAGATGAAATTAAAAGTCACAGGACCTGGAGTTCCTGACTTACAGCTAGACATGGGTATTTTTACACAACCAAGCTTATATCAGTTTGTTAAAGCTGTAAGTGAATGACAGATTGGCAGAGAATAATGGTGTCTTTTCTCCCTATTTTAGGCAATACACGTCCCCTGCCTTTGTTTCAGGTGCCTGAAACTTGTAGCTACACAATGAAGCAAAATGCACTGGGCCTCGTTTTAGTTGTTCCCTATGATGGCTGCAATGTGATACAAGAGGTATGCCATTAATCCTAATTAGATTTAATTGGCTAACATGGTGGCAAGTCTAATCTGTTGGAAGTTGAAAGGCATTTAAGTAAAATTGGTATCACTTACCAAAAGTCACCACACTTACTTTTTTTTTTTTTTTATCGTAGCTGTTAAGGAAAAGTGAATTAGTCTGGATAAGCCTTGTAAAGCAAGAAGTTAACTTTTACAAATTGTGAATTTGTGGTACCGTATCAGATGCTCAGCTCCTTGTATGCTCTTTCAGAATGGAAATTATGTGTTGCCGATGAGTTGGCTGGAGACTCCAGTTAAATTCATCTGCCCCATATTGCCAACTTCTGCTACGCCTGCTTCAACTACTCCTAAGCCTGCTCAGCAGCCCTGGGATCTGCCAATTCCTCACAGGCCCTGGAGCCCATCTCGTCATAAGCGTCATGCGACCCAGCCCCTGTCCATATATGACCCTCGTCATCCATATTATGCTTATTTGTACTATTATTACATGTCCCAGTATATGACACCAGCCCCTAGCACTGCTACAACTACCACTAAGCCTGACACAACTACCATGACTACCAAGCCAGCTACAGTGAAGCCTGTATATCCTTACTATTACCCCTATTACTATTACCCCTATTACTATTACTACCACTACCATCCACATGTCCCGGTGCAGACTACTGCCAAACCTACAACGGAACCGACCACTACGGCTTCTACCTCATCCACTACGGCTTCTACCTCATCCACTACGGCTTCTGCCTCATCCACTATGGCTTCTGCCTCATCCACTACGGCTTCTGCCTCAACCACATCAACTCCTCAAAATCCACAATACCCCTATTATCCAGGCTATTATCCTTTTCCCTACTACCGTCCAATTCCAGGGTTTCCTAACAGTTCTGATATTTACTACTACCCAGTTATTCAGCATTACTATGGAAAGCCTCCATACCCGCAAAACCCATATGTAACCACAACTTCCACAGCTACACCAAGTAGCTCAAGTCCCACGACTGCGTCTTCTGCCTCGACTGCGTCTTCTGCCTCGACTGCGTCTTCTGCCTCGACTGCGTCTTCTGCCACTTCTGCCTCGACTGTGTCTTCTGCCACGACTGCGTCTTCTGCCATGACTGCCACGACTGCGTCTTCTGCGTCTTCTGCCATGACTGCCACGACTGCGTCTTCTGCCACGACTGCGTCTTCTACCACGACTGCGTCTTCTACCACGACTGCCACAACTGCCTCGACTGCCTCTTCTGCCACGACTGCGTCTTCTGCTTCTACTACTCAAACAACAAAGCCCAGTGATGTCTATCCAGGCCCATTTAGTCAATTTGTTCCTTACTACTTGCAGCCCTTTACTCCATTTGTTTCATACAAATCCAAGATTGGGAAATTCCCAGATGACCAGAAATACATGCCTCAAGCTGGCTACAAATCTGGACTCCAGGTTCGTGCACACCCACCCCCACATTGGCAACCTGTGCCCTGGTTTCACCCCTCAATGGGCCAAGACAATCTTCAATTTGACTGGAGAAATCTACAGCCCAATGTCTAACTCCAGATGGTAAGGTTTGCTTGCAATTCATGGTTTGTTTTTGGGTGTTTTTTTTTTTTTTTTTTGAGTTTCTTAACCATAACTGTCTTTTCTTTCTTACAGGGACTGAGGTCCTGTCATACTTGGCATCCAATAAACTTTTACTTAGAACTTGTCTCGTTCTTTATTCTTGTTTTTTTTTTTTTTGTACCATGGTGCCTAAACCTTCTAGATCCCAGGATAAAGTACCTTCATTGTAGACCTGGTAAATTGCAAAGATGACGGTAAAATCATCTTGAAGGTCCATGACTTGTATTTCCTTTCTAAGCAACATGTCAAGTGGTTATTTTAATTTGCACAAATTGCCACACAAACAAAAGGCTCAATAGTTGCAACCTAAATCCAGGTTGCTAATTCCAATAGGCCTTAAGTTACTGAACATGTTAACCTGTACATTACAAGTGACTTCTAGGTTTTATTACAAGCCTGCCTTTAGAACAGTTTAATCAATGCTAACCCTAATAGAAGAGCATAATGTAAATGTGAGATATGATGCAGAAACAATGCTATCTTTTTTTTTTTTGCAATCTTTAAAGACTTTTTGCTTTCTAGTTCTCTAAAATGTATATATTTTATATAATACTCACACATGCACTAATACAGTGCACAGCCACCCCATTCTGTCTGTTCCTATATACTTCCACATGGTGCTCTCTCCTCTGGGCACCCTGTGATGATAGACCCACACACATCACTGAAACTAAGCCACACGTGACAACAGAAAGGATGCCTCCTACTTTTTTTTTTTTCTTTTTTTCTTTTCATTTACTACAGATCTTGAATGTGGGCACATGGAATTATGGAGCACTAAGCTCAGGTATGAACTATTCTGCAGAGAAGCTAGAAATCCTAAAGTCTGTCCTTTAATGGTAATCAGTTGCTGCCCAGCATGGGAGTTTTTTTTCTTTTTTTTTTTTCAACACGTTGCTTATCTGTTTTATAATTGCTGCTTTTGACTTATTTAAAGCATCTTAAGGATTGGTTTGCACTCTACAATGGTGAGTCCAATGTACGGCTACATATGGTTTGACTTTTGGGGGAGGCAGTAGGTGTGTATTGTGTGGTAGCTATAGAGGTGCAAGTTGACCTCCTGTGCATTGCTGAGATGCCCTTGTGCATGGCTTCCATTAAGTTCACCATCTTTCCATATCTGCATGTCTGTTACCTATTTGTGTGTGTGTGGAGTCGTTGAATGACTTGCAGAGTCAATGTTTTGTGACTTCTGTTTATTCAGACCAAATAAAGAGTAAGAAGTATAATCAGAGTCTGAAAAATCATAGAATAGGAATGTTTAAGCCTTTTCTGCAATTAGATTAATCTATTTTATTTCTTTGTGATCATAGGAAACATTAAGATACCCTGGAAATTAAAGAGATTGACACAGGCTGCATTCAAGCGGGTTGATTTCAGTCAGAGATCCTGTTCTACCTCTTAATATCTTCAGTCCATCTGTGGCCATATTCCCAGCCAGGACACTTAGTCCCTCCCCCAACCCTGACATTTGCTCCACCCACTCCATACAGTTTGTCTTTATGGAGGACTATGATGTGGACATGGATGAGGAAGAGGAGGGAGAGGTATTCATGAGAAAGGCCACAACAGGCCCTTGGTGGGAGGACTGTGGAGATGATGGCAACTGTGACATACAACACCAGAGAGGAGGAAGAGGCTGTATGGTAAACAGTCGCAGTTGGGCAGAGGAGCTCCAGGATATCTTTGCACCACAGTCAGAAGACTCTTACATTGGAGGGCAAACCAGACTGTCCAGCATCTCTGTGAGTGATTGTCTTTCTCTCTTTCTGCCTGGGCCACACAAGCACTGAATTCCTCCCTCCATTTGTTCTGACAAATTCCATTTAATATATTAACCACAAGAAAACAGACTGAGGCAGGACGAGAAAGAGATTCAGCACCACTTATCAGAATAATAGAACACAAACAATGTCAAGTGAAAAATTAAATGACCTAAAAGCTGACAACATAAAACAATATGAGTATAACAGTAGTTGCACTCTGAGACTGTATATCTGGTTTCTGGCTGTGTGAATACAGTATATGATTATAATGGTGTATACATTTCCATTAGAGAAATGCAAAAAGGCTGAGAGGCTCAGGATATTTGGCCTCTGATGCTGATGATGGATGAAAGATGACTCAAAAATGTAATCAGCCCACTGCTGCACTGTGACACAGCAATGTGGGGACTAACTGTGGATATGTGTACGCACTTTTGTGTGTGTGTATTTGTGGTTCTTTTAGCACGTGTGGGCATGTGCACGCTGTGATTCCTTGTCTCTCCTTTACGGCTCATCACCCTTGAGTCTGTGATGTGGAATGGGGCTGGACGAGATTCCTTTAGGAGACAAAACAAATAGAGAATTAAAAATTCACTGCTCTGCTTTGGGCCAACGAGCAGACGCAGACGGCATGTCAGTGTTGCTCAAAAATGCTGACATTTATTAGAGGAGCTATTATTAATCAGCCGAGGTCTCTTTAATAGCCTTGTTTTCCAGTATTGCAGTCTCATTTATCAGGCTATGTTTAGCCTGGTCTATCAGCCCACACTATCGCTCACCTTGTCATGCAGCAAATCACATGCCCTTATTTCTGTAAATCTATAAGGTCTGTCTCCTCTTATCAGGACATAGATGTTCCTTTCCTTCCATTAAAAGAAAGATGAAGGCAGAGAGAGCAAGTGAGGAAGATGGAGGAACAGATAATAGATCAGGAAAGCAGTGGCAGCACTGAGCAGCTCTGTCTCTCCCCTCCCTCCCTCCCTCCCTCCACCATTTCTCTCTCCTCCTCTGCTTCCGTCTCTTCCCACTCTTTCCTCTCCTGCTCCCACATTCCCCCCCTCCTCCCCCTGCTGCCTCCCTCCCTCCCTCCCTCCCTCCCCTCACTGCTCTCTCCTCCCTTCCTCCCTCTCTCTCCTGCTCAGAGCTGCAGTACAGTATATGAGAGGGTCTCCTGGGTCTAGCTTCACTGCAGTGTAGAGAAGGGCAGGGCGGCTGTTTTAGTACGATGCGCTGAAGGATGGTGCACCAGGAGAAACGCGTTTACCAGGTGTGTGGATTTGTGTTTGTATGTGTCAATGATTCTGAGGTTGTAGTATATGCAGCATACTATTTACAGGTATTCATGATAGGCATCCATCATGGGTGAGCTGCTGTAGTTGAATCAGCCATAATGGATGTGTGATTGTGAGGTGGCGTAGGTGTGTTCATATGTGATCTTTGTTTATTTTTATTTTTGTTTCATTACAGTACAATGTGAAAAAAATTCATCTTTCATATAATGTGTGTAATCATGCTTTGTTTTCTTTATAAATGAAAATGATTATATATCTATACAGTGACCATGAGGTGCTTTTGCTACAGCACATACCTTCTTTTGGGAGGGTAGAAAAGGTTGTGTGTGTGTGTGTGTAGAGACTCTGTTGGTAAGGAGGAAATCCGGCTGTCTGAAGTGGATGAACAGGAGGTAGAGCGTTGGTTGGGCGAGTAAATGCGATCAACTGTGATTTATGCTCTTACATCAGAGCCTCATCTAATGATGCGTCACCAAAAAAAGGGGAGAGGGTGTTGGTGTTGGGCTGGTTTTGAGGTTATTTAGAGAGAAAGAGCATTGATACATAAAAGAAACATTCCTAATTTTGGAGGTGTTATTCAATGGTTGTGTGTCACACGCTCACACACATACAAAAGCAGCCTTAGGACATGTGGGCACAATCCCATGATACAAAAAAATACTATGTCAATGAAAAATACTATATCAATGGTGCCAGAATAGGAAATCCTCTAATAAAACATTTTGTTCAGTGTTTCTCTTCAGTATAACAAGAGAAAAACTGTGATATTTCAAGACTTTGGATTTTGTGTACCAGAAAACGATGCAGCTCAAAAATGTTTGTAATTGACAAAAGGAAATAAGCTCTAATGGCAGCTACAGAGAAGAAGCTGTGAAGTGAAAGTGGTTAATGATTCAGGGTAGGACATAAACTGAAGAAGAAATAGGAAATGGGACAACAATCAACTAAGACAGTGAACTATCTAGATACTGAGAACGATGTAAATCAACATTTCTGGTCTAAAAGAAATAAACAGGACAGGAAAGAAAATGTCTGCAAAGAGAGAGCAGCCATGCATTTGAAGTTTGCTAAACAGAGAGCAGAATGACACGGCATTTTGAACCATTTCAATATAGATGTTGGCTGCTGTCTTGATGATGGACTGTGAATGGACAGTGAACAAAGGAAGATCGTTATTAACGACTTATAGAAATTATAGTCCTGAGGTTGAAAGTGATTACCAAAGACCTTAAAGATTCTTTGACTGCTATAGAAAAGACTTCACTGAAGATGAAACATATGCATTTTACAATAAATTGACAAATACTTACATATATCTTTATACACTGGATCATGTTTACCTTTTTTAGGTCTTGACCTGTGTTTTGTGCATACATTACCTCCATGTTGAAACGGGATGTTATGTGGGCACTGTTAACGAGCAGAGAAGTTGCTAGAATAATTGATTCATCCATTTTCTATACCAGTTTATCCCTATGGAGGCTGTAGTCTACATCCCAGGATGCATCGGGTGAGCTGCAGGGTTCATCCTGGACAGGTTGTCAGCAGGTTGTCAGTCTATAACCGGGCTAACACATAGCCAGACAAAATGCATGCATACTAACATATTAACAGCTGCAAGTTTACATTTCATCTGATCTGCATGCCTCTGAACTGTGGAGTAAATCAGACCACCTTAATCTGCTAGATGTGCCATTTTAATCAGGTTGCATATGGAGTCCAGTATTTATTGTAGCACCTGCATAACAGGAGAAACTGGATATTCTGTGCTCTGTGTATTTTTGGCTGTAAAATCTTACATGGACTATTTAAACTTGATATTTTTGGGTTAGTTGATTATTTAGAGACAGAACAGGAAATGAGAGGAGGAGCGTTATATAAGAAGTGATGTCTGTTATTTGTAGAGAAGAAGAGAGGGCCAAAGAACTGTTTTCTATAAATGTGTTAGCTAAGCTTTACAAATATATCTATACAATTATAATGACAGTGTCACGTGTGAGCCCACAAATGAATTATATTAAGTGGTAAAAGGCAGGAAATTAAATTTCATGACTTTGCTACATTCTTTCCATCCTCCTTTACCTACATAAATCCATATTTGTCCCTCCTCCTTAGTTCCTCTTTTGTCTGTTTTCCCTTTCATCCTCCTCCCCAAAAACCACAAAGTGCATTATCATTTTGTACAATACACATACTTATAGCTTTAATTTAACCACCCAGCTTAATATTTCTCCCCATGAGTTGTGTCCCACTTGGTCAGTCAAGCAGAGATGGAATTACAGCAAAAGCACTTTTATTAATATTCTTTATATTCATGTATTTTTTTCCTCTCTTTTCTCTGGCAGGCCCAGAGGAATGAGAGAGAGTCCATCAGGCAGAAACTTGCCCTTGGCAGTTTCTATGACGACGAGCCAGTCATCTACACCAGCTGCAGCAAGAACGGCCCGTCCTCCCGGTGGGTTTGGATTGAATGTGTGTGTATGAGTGTGTTACAGTTTGATCAATGTAGCCATTTGAAGGCCAGCACCAATATCTTTGTGTTTTAGCTTCTGACAGATGATGCTTTAGATCTCAAGATAGATTTTATTCTTGGATGGATAGCAAGTAAAAACAGTGAGATATGCCCCAGATTTAATTAATTATAGATTCTCGGATTATTCATCTTTTTTAAAGCCTGAATATAAAATTAATTGTGGGTTTGTTACCTCCTCTTATAGAACAGATGACTGTCCAATATACTGTAAGGCATTTAATTATATACCTGCCCATAATATTGACAAACCAATATATCAATATCATTATCTTTTGAGTGTATATTCATGCTTATATGTGGCACAGTCTTTGTAATTGTGTCCAGTGAATAATGTGTATCTCTATATTTGTTTTTTTCAGATAAACTTTAGCATTTCATGTTCCTTTATGGGTTTAAGGATGGGATTATCTGAAATAAACAAAACAGGCCTTTTTTCATAGCTTTTGTAAAATGTTTAGAGATACACAGTTTTTACAGCACAGCATGTGTGTAATGTTCGCCATTCAACTCAGTGGACTGTCTGTTTGTTATCATCTGCAACAGCTAGAGATCGGTCTACATGGTGAATACCACTAGTTACTTAACAGCCAGAAGAGGAAGCTACTCAGCAGTTCACTTTAACCTTTTATCCATTAACTAAGAAGTAAAAGCTAAAAAAGACACAAACCAGAAAGATCAAACTGATGGGACTGATGTGTTGGCTTACAGTATACTGTAGATGTCAAGTGCAAATGACGGTAAATAAGAGCTGGTCATTTGTGGAAATCTATGCAAAGATGGTGAGTCATGTAGAAGAGAGTGCAGCATGGTGCAATGACAAGATTAAATTGTGTCTGTGCGTATGTTATCCTTGGCAGCAAACAGAGGAAGAGAAGTGAGTGACTCACATAAAAGATAGACATGCAGATGGAAAATAAAAGGTTTCCCAGAAAACCACAGTATATTTTCAATCCAAAGGAATTGAAGTCAATCCAAAGGAATTGAAATCAGACCAAACAATAACGAGTTTACTATCAGAAGCTGAAGAAAGAACCTCAAGTGTGGAAAGGGTAGGGACAAAGGGGGTGGCACAGTGGTTAACCTCCATTTCTCAATAAGTTGCTGAGACAGAAACTTATTGATGCCCAACTTCCTGTATCAGACAGATTTTCTCACAGTGGGATATAGTTTAGATATTACGTATATATTGGCAAATGAGATATCTCCCATTGAAATTTCACCACGAACTGTTAAAATAAGCATTAAATGTGAAGATCATAATTGTTGAACGTTTTTATATGTCCAAATTATATTTATTGTTATTATTATATCCTGTTTTTCTCTTAAAATTAGTGTGCAGTAGTCTACCATTGTCTTTCTGTTTGTATTTTTACTGCCCTAATAAGTCTTTATTCCCTAAATGATTACAAATTGATTGCATTTTAAATATACAACAGGTCTGACATAATGAAATCAAACTAAAGAAACTCATTTTCCAAAGAAATTGATATTTCATGTTTGTAATTGAGGTTTAGGACGGCCACAAAAACTTGCACACACACGTAGGGGGAAGAGTTGCATTACATCAGACACACGATGATTAACAAAGCAGCTACAACATGACAGCTTTGACATCCAGTAACTTTCTGGCACTTTGATTTTGTCATTTGAGTAGGCGTTTCTGGCGACTGATTGAGGAAGTGCAGTGGTCCAAATGTGTCTGAAAGAGGAAATGATGCCTTATATAAGTCTGTGACTGTGATTGGCGAACTTGTCATGTGACCTCCAGTGAACATTACAAAGTTAGAGGTGTGACAGAGGTGTAACCTCTGGGATTTAGCTTGGGTGGAAATTCCAACGTCGCCCTGTCCAGTTCGTGAGATGTTGTATTAGTTATTGTTCTCATAGCAGTATAGGGGGAGGTTACTTTGGGTTGTTAGGTTCTTTCAGTCAGTATCATGATGTGGAATTGAATGAATGGTGTTTTGAGCTCTTGGAAAAGCTGAGGTTGGAGGTCCTGATGTCATGTTTGTCGATTAAGTAATTTCATTGAAGTCAATTGCTTTAGTTTCTACTTGATTAGGTCATTACACATATCCCATGTGTAACTGTTTAATATATCATTCGGAAACCGTGGGAAATGATATTCTGCCTATTAGTCTAGTCTTCTAGAAAGGAGTCCACTAGATTATTGGAACCTGGCTGCAAGGGTTTTCTCCCATTAAGCCACAAAAGCATGATTGAGGTTGAATTGGACACTGCTCTTGGGTGATAAGGCCGAGAACTGCAGTCAACATTCTAGTTCATCCTAAAGATGCTGAATAAAGATCTTGAAACAGGACTGACTTGTCCCCAAACTGTTGCCATGAGACTGGAAGCACACCATTGGATAATGACATTTAATTATATGCTGTAGCATTAGGATTTACTTTAATTGGAACTAAGGGGTCTAGCCCAAACCATGAAACACACTCTCAGACCTACAGTACACAAATCTGTGTAGACTGAGGCGTCCTATATTTAGTGTTTTACTGAACAGCCACACTTTTTGACATTATCCACATCAACTTTTTAGCTTTATGGCACTAAAATGTTGCTATTGGTCTCCAATCTCTGTCATCATTCCCATGTCCATTGAATATTTAATATTTAAAACATCCATATTAAATAGGATCCAATCGAATCCAGCGATTGTGATAAAGAAGATCAAATGAAAAAAAAACAAAAAAACACTTGGACTTCTTTTACACTGAAAAAAACAAACAAACTTCCTGTCTCTAAAAAAATTTTAAAAATCCAGCTGACATCCCATGGAATCTGGCACACGGTGCACAGTGCAGTATAGAGAGCTAGTAAACTTTTTGAAGATAGTTTTGCTTTTTTCGTGTGGAAATTACAATAATCACCTGAAGTGAATGTGTTTTTTCATTATTCATTAGAATTCTGCAAATGCTTGAACCTTGAGTCCAAATATTTCCTGGCTTTTCCACATTCTCTACTCTTTATAATTATATATACACAGTTTATTGAAACGCATTTAGGATTATGCAATTGAGGATAAATGTAAAGACTCCTACCACGTTATGCATGTGATTTTTTGTTTTCTATGTATAAACAAAATAAACACAACACTGTGATTTCCCCCTTTCTCTCTATGGGTTTCACTTTGACTAGCAGACAAAGATCAAGATTTTGTCTCTCATTTCCACTCACACACTGTGTGTTTTTTCCTCTCAGATTGCAGAGTGGGGTAAACCTGCAGGTGTGTTTTGTTAATGACAGCAGCAGTGACAAAGACAGCGATGCTGAGGACAGCAGGACAGAGACCAGTCTGGACACGCCGCTGTCACCTGTGGTATGCACAGCTTAGATAATCTCTGACTGTGTAGGTGTTTGTGCATACAGTGTGTTTCTGTCTCGTCCCACAATTCTCATTACTCTTTAACCATGTGTGAGAACCACAATGGCTGTTACATCATTATATTACTTATATCACTTCCTCACCAGAGTAAGCAGAGCTCATCGTTATCTGACCGAGACACGGCGGAGGAGGACTCAGACCCATTAGATGACTGCGGCGGGTTCTGGCGGGTGCAGCGAAGGCTGCAGGAGGAGGCCCGGGTGGCGCTGGCTCTAGCTCGACCAATGGCACGAATGCAGGTGGAGGTGGAGAGGCAAATCCAACTGCACAGACGTTCACCTGTGGCTGACTTGGTTAGTCAGTGTGTGTGCAAGAGAGAAAGAGAAACACAGATCACGGGATTTGTGGTTGTGTGGCGATGTCTTTATTCATTCTTCAATAAAAATACATCATAGGGGATGATCCAGGACAATGAAATGTCTGTATGTGGAGTCGGGGGGCTTCAGCAGAGAGACAGCAAGTTATAGCTGTCCTGTCGTACAACACAATACAAAAGATGACAAAAGGGAATTACATGACCTGAATACAAGCTCAATCAGGGTTTGTGTGCGTGACCAAGAAAACCCCCTGATAAACAAAGGCAGCAAATTTGTCCCACTGCTGAGGGATAATAGATATTTACGAACCCAGATAGATACATACTGTACATCTAACTGACTTTGATCTGTATTGAATAAAACAGTTTTTGTCTTTATTCACATTCTGCACATTTTAACATGCAATAATGTCCTGTCTGTGTGTATTTTTACATATGCAGCTTCCCCATCTGCCCCACATCAGCGAGGGTTTGATGAAGAGGAATCTGAGGCGAGGGGACATGAGAGACATGAGTCTCGGACAGTTGCAAGTCATCACAAATGACTTACACTCGCAGATTCAGAGTGAGTATATCACACACAGATACACACTCAGGTATGACACAAACACCACTGCAAGTATTTGATAAACTCAACAAACATCATATCAAGCAGAGGTAAAAAATCAAAAAATCAAAAAAAAATCAAAAGACTGCCTCCTAGAATATGGGATTTTTTTTATTTCTATTTTCACAGATCTTCTTCCTAAATTCTCCTCCTCTCTTTCTAAATCTAACACAGGTCTAAATGAAGAGCTGGTGCAGTTGCTGCTGTTGAGGGATGAGCTACATGTGGAGCAGGACGCCATGCTGGTGGACATAGAGGACCTCACCAGGTGAAGCTCCCTTTTTCTCTCGCGTCTCTCTGTTTTTAATCTTTCTATAAATATGCTCACTCTAACGTACTTCTTCTCTTTGTTGTGACAGGCACGCTCACAGCCACCAGCGGCACCAGGCAGAGAAAGCTATCTCTAAATAAAGCACCCCTCGTCTTCACGTGTGTCTGTCTGCACGCCATCTTTACCTCCCACTCCATGGACTTTCACCAGTGTTACTAATGAAACTCCATCTGTGCTGACTGTTTCTGGAGAAATTAATACATCATATACTGCAATATTAACATACTGACACATTCATAATGTATCACACCAGAGGACGTTTTTGAGAGACAGAGAACCCGACATCTAAGAGAAGCTGAGTCACCCGTATGGACACATTTGAGTTTGTGTAGGCTTTTTATGCCATGTTTCATAGAATTAGGGGAATCCTCTCAACTTAATTCCATCCCTAACCCTGATTTACCTCTTCATGATTTTGCACGGTACACTCATGTTATGTTAATTCTGGGTTGAAGAGAGAGAGAGCACCTGTATACGCCTTGTTTCTCCCTCGTCTTAAAAAAGATGATGACTTTTAGGGGCCACAGCTGACTGAATCTAATGATCAGTTAACTTTTGTTTATCTCTATGAAAATCAAGATGATCAGTCAGTTCACCTGTATACACGCTCTATTCATCTTCTTATAATTTCTTTCACTAAGAGCACTGTGTCATTGTTGTTTAACACTTGAATTCACTATTAAACATCTACTATCTGAGCTGTTGCAATAGAAAATGAGAAACACTCTGTGCTGATTTGCAGCTTAGCTTTTGGTGTTTAAATGCTGCAGCAGCTTCACAGAGGTTCTTGGATGTAACTCGATAGCTGCTACAGTTTCCATCTGCTTTAAATGCGCATTTAGAGCTTTACTGGACAACATTTTGAACTTTATTCAGACAAATTTGTATTGTCAAATGCTTTTGTCTACTCAGTAGAATGGACAAAATGAGATGAAATAGGTTTAAAAAGTTCTATTGGTTAATATTAGGGATAGGAAAAAGTGGAAAAGTGGAGGCATGTTGACATGAACAGCCCCTAAATAAAAGTATGCAGTCGTTTTTATGTTCAATTTACTAATGCTAAAAAAAGGGTAAAAAACATAAATAAATGAATATATGAATAAACCACAGCCTAAACATATATCTATTTTATCTGATCAGAAGATTTATGGACATATTGTATGTAAATGTTAAAAGATACTTTATTAAAAGGATGAAGAACATGCCCTGTCATCTGGCTGTGTTTAAGTGTTTTCACTCTCACCTTTTTAAGAATGTCATTTAACACAAAGTTAAATTTTCTTTTTCTATTGTACGCTTCATTGATAAATGTACTGTATGATTGTAAAGAAAAAAAAAAGAAAGGAAAAACTCCAGTAATAAATGTTTCAAGTTCAAAGTTTCAATTTTGTTTATATTTGGCTTTCATGAGAGTTCATTTGCATCTTATGTCTCGGCTAACTGTGCGTGCATCAACATTACTGTAAAAATAAATTATTAAAAACACACACACAAATAGAAATGTTCTTTTGAAGTGCAGCTTGGGAAAGTGAGTTGTTCTAGTTCATATATTCAGAGCTGTACGAAAAGTTTTTTTGCTCATTCACACATTTTGTGTTAACACTTACGTAACTAAAGTTTTGTGGATTTCCAAAAGCAGCAAGGGGGGAACAACGAAAATAAAACTCAGTTTCATTCACAAGTTCGGCCACATTAATACATTATTAAGTAATAGAGAGAGAGAGGATGAATTGACAAGAAGAGTGATGTGTTTTTATATTTTTATACATTTTACACATACTTCAACACACACTTTATCTACGGGAAAACAATAATTTCCACCTCAGATGGCTGTCCGGAAATCATTAGAATGAACCTGTTGAACAATAAATGAATGAAAAGTATACTTTTCACTAGAAGCCAAATGTTTAGCCATACAATACAAAACATTTAATTGACACCGAGCAAACTAAATTTTAAGTGATTTTTTATGCATAATAAAAATCCATCCATTATCTAATTAAAAGGATTTTTTAAACTTCTTTCAGATTGTAATATATGTTGTAGTTATTTCATATATTTTTCTCTGTCTGGCACTTAAATAAAATCTGTTTTTGTTTGTGATTATTGATATAGTGGACATGGTAGATATTGGACAAATGTTACTTGTGTTCCGATTTAATGCTTTCACTATGCCCTCTTTGGAAATGTCAACAATGAACACTAACCAGGGTGAACATACATTACTCACCAATTTTTGTGTTATTTCCAGTTTCACCAAAGTATTGAGGCTCTAGGGGAAAACTACACTACCTTGACTGAGCACTTTCAATTTACAGTCAAGTGTCCACACATAGAAGCTGTAGTGTGGGGGAAGTCCCACATCTGTATGGGTATAAAACACTTAAGGATGTCTGAGTTCAGTCAGTTACATCAGAGAATCTGAATCAACAGCCTTACCCAAAATGCCACTCGTCAAGCTCTGTGAGTATAATGTAACCTGACTGTATAGTATTTTCTTTTTGTGCAACAAAGTAGTTGAAACTGAAGATTTACAAAGGCATCTGTAACTTTTTTTCCCTCAGACTTCTCTCCTGCACTGCTGCTCCTGGTCCTCACCTGTCCTCTGTGGCAGGTCAGCCAGTCTTTGCCAGTGATGAGTAATGGACAACTGACAGACTCCTGTGCTTTATACGCAAAGACACTTTTACAGAACATCACTGCTACACTCAAACAGGTAGGTCTGCTAAAATAAACAAAAATGTCCGTTTGCTGTCATCTTTAATCTGTCTTGAATTTACAAATAAATCTCCTGGTTGTCCTTAGAATAACCTGTTCAGTGGAATCGACTGCACAAAGCAGGGTGTTGAGCTGAACACGAAGACTAACACGGCATCTGTGTGTGCTCCAAAGGTAAACAACAAAAGTTCCACTTTTTCTTTAAATCAAACAAACAGTACTATATGTTGTGTGTGTGTGCAGCCCATATAACTCTATTTTATCTCTAGATACTCTGAAGCTTTAGTATTTAATTTGTAGCTGTGCCTCTGTATTAATTAAAATTGTGTTTGTTCCACAGAAAGCAACATGCTCAGGAATCATTAAGTCAGAATTTGATCAGGTAGGTTGTATTCATATATGTTAAAATGCCTGTCTTGTATTGTTTGATTTTATAGCCTATGAAAGTCAAATTATTTGTTCACGTTACCTTTACCATCACCTTTAATAAATGTATTTGCTGATAGTTTATACATTATTAGATACACTTGTAGAATCTAATGCAGCCCAATACAACACTTCTGCCATAAAGTTTATGATGATATAATGTTCAGTTTTTGTTGGCACTGTCATAGAGGTGTGTTACATATGTTAGCACTAATGTCACATTTGTTAGTAACGGTGCTGTACTGGACGGATTACATTAAAAGTAAATTAAATAGAAACATCAATGACCTGATGATTAACACTGACCTCAGTATTAAACATATAATTGAATTTACATACTCATCAAATTATGCACATATGTTGTTTTTATGATCATCTTTGCTATTTTTCCTTTCAGGAATCATGTCTGACAAACATCGGGGAGGATCTACAGCACTACTACAAATTTCTAGCTGCTCAGCCGGATCCTGAGAGTTTACTTGGTCCATCTGTTCTGTCCAGCCTCAGAGAACTCATGGAGGTAACTCATTTTACAGCTACAGTATTCAGCTTCACTGTTGTTTTACCATTTGCACCAATACTATGACCATTAGATATGATGTGCTTATGTAATACATAAGAGGGTGAAAATTGAAAATTGAAAGTTAAGTGTCAAAGATGTTAAAAATGAACTGTTTGCTCTCAACAGAACTGCTTTGCATGGTCTCTGCCAACTGACACAGCCTCCAACGAGGTAAGAGATCTCTTAATACACACTATAATCATGATTCAAGATTACACTTTGTAACTTTTCCTGTCTCAAACTTTTGGAAGAACAGTCATAGTCTAATTGTACTAAGTAATTTATAATTCCTCCGTGTTTCTTTAAGGTTGCTGCAAACCATCCGAGCACCTACGATGAAAGACTGAGCCTCTGCAAAGTGCTGAAGGGCTTCCAAATCCGCACCATCACAATCAACCGAGTCATTTCATACATGAAGTCCGGTGAACACACTAAATGAATCATTGAGCTCTAACAGATCAGTAGTTTTAGAAAGCTATATAGAACCACGTTACATACAAATGACATAAACTACATTAGTTCACGTTGGAAAACACTTTCAATAGCTACAAATGTCTTATTTATGTAGTGATGTAACTAATATTTGACATCAAAATGATGTGTTAAATTACTTGTATTAACAGGTAATGCTATTTATTTATTAATGCTATTTGTTTTATTCTGGACTATTTATTTCAACTATTTATTGTTATATTATTCATTTGTTTTTAAGAATCAACTAATAAATATTTTTCCTGCATAAATCCTGCTGAGTTATCGTTCATTCATTCACCGTTTTGTGGGTTTTTTCACTTTATTTTTCAAAAAATGTATTACTGATTTAAGTAAAATTCTCCTTCATAAAGAGTCTATAGTGACACTTCATAGCCACTGCAGGGGTTGATTGTTGCTGTTGGTTTATCTATTGCAACCGTGTGACTTACAGGAAAACATTTAATTTGTTTTTATCAAAAGCAATTGTTGTTTATGATGGTCCTAAAATCCTCAAAATGTGATTTCCTTGACTGTATTTTCCTGTAACCAACTCAGCCTCACCAGCTGACCCTTGTGAGGATAAACAGGACGCAGCATAGTGTTTGTTTACACTTCATTTGGAAAGTCCAGTGCTAATTGTCAACTTACTGTAACATTGTCAGCAAAAAAAAGTCTCTTGTAGTTCAGAAGGATGTGAAAGTCAAAGTTAAAAAGACATTCAGTATATGGTTTAGGGTTTGAATCAAAATGGAGTAACAATTGAATTAACGTTAAAGTCTATAGAAATACAGGAGATAGTTACATATCACTCTCTTGAACATCTGTAAGTTTACAAATGATATTTAGTTTCATTAATAGACTTGACACTTAATAACCCATAAAGTTGTACTTATATTTTTCCTACGAAGATCTCTGTTATTTAATGCCTTATCTCTGACTGATGTTCAATGCAGCATCTTATTAAGAGATTATTAGCATAGATTAAATTCTATTCTGTTTTTTCACTTCCTAAAAATAACTTCCTCTTAGTAAGCTTCAATTTCATACTGTTTTACACTCGTATTGCAATGTGTATTAATATAATTTCCTTATCTCCAAATGGTTCTTTTCTTTTTAATAATGCAATATCACAACTGATATTCAGTATAACATGACGACCTCAGTGCGACATTGCTTTTAATATGGCTTTTTTAACAGTTCCCATCTGGACTGGGAATGCACTGTTGCCAAGCAACACAAACATTTCCTGAACACGAGCTTGTAAGTCTTTGTGTTAAAACACGCCTGCTTTGTATCATGTATGCAACCCGTGAAATAAGACAGTCGCTTTGGTGGAAATATGGTGGAATTTTTCTTCCGTCTGATCAAATCAAACAGGTTTAATACTATCAGAAGGTGGGTGCACTTTCTTCAGCACCAAACAGGAAGCAGGAAACCGAGTAGTTACTTTACGAAACAGCCGAAAAAACTCCTAAAATACCGTCACACACAGACATTACAGGCGATGAACTAATAGTGTTTTTGAATTTTTGTTTCCCCTCATTCCCAACGAGTTGTTGAGATGTTGAAGTCCAAAATTTCTTTGTACATATGATAGATAGATCTCTTATCGGGTGTTTATAGGGTTACACGTTTTTACGGAAACGTAAGGAATAGTTAAAATGACATTAGGAGGCTTGGTGTAGAGAGCTTTAGTTTAATTCATATGGTACATTAGGTAATTGTTAATTATGATAAGGTTGTTGACTGTTGTTAGTTATTGATGATCAGCTAATCTTATTCAGTTTCCAGTATGCAGTAAATGGTTGCCTCTTGTGTGTGTTACTAAACTACTTGTATGTTCTTCTTTGTGGTACAAAGTTGGATACAAGCTAAGATCGATGATGACTACGGTCATTGGAAAACCTGTAAAGTGGAGTGATACATACAAGGTCCGAGTGCTGATGTGCTCTATATCAGCACTCATGGAATGACTCCTGTTCACAGCTTTACTTCATCTCATTCAGTTGCATCCATTTTTGTAGTTTTAGTGCCACCTAGTGGAACATTTAGCTCGTAGCTCATAATATAAACGCAACTCTTTTATTTTTGCTCTAATTTTTCATGAATAGAAATAAAAGATCACCTTCTATGCACAGAAAAGGACTATTTCTCTCTTGCTGACAAATTTATTAAAATATTTGTTAGTGAGCACGTCTCCTTTACCAAGATAATCTATCCACCTAACAGGTGTAGCTTTGGGCTGATCACAACAAAAGGTCACTTTTATCGAGAGAAAAGTACATGTATGTCTTTACTGCATTATTATATAGATCATTGGAGGGCAAAGTCGTGACCCGCCCTACGCTGTCTCTGATTGGCTAGTACTCATTGCCGTCGTTGTAATATCAAGGTAAGCCAATCAGAAGCAGAGTAGGGCGGGTTTAATCAGCAACTTCATATGCCACAGGCGATGAATGGATCATCTTGATTGCGATTGGAGGTCTCACTAACACGGATTTTAACACTTTTGGGAACGAAATTTTACAGAAATAAACAATTTGTGTGCACAGAGGAGGTCTTCTGCTTCAACTCGTGAAAAATTAGTTGAAGTTGTTACTGCGTTTACATTATTGTTGAGTGTACTTTAGCCAAAAGCTACCAAAATGCGCAGGCCTACATGTAAAGTTGTTAATCCAAAACATTTTTATGTCGACACATTTCAAAGCAGACAGTGAAGCAGGCCTGTAATCAGTCCAACACTGCGGCCAGGTGTGTTTGAGGAGTTCAAATCAGCACAGATTACTCACAGCTGTGGTGATATGTTCACGGGTTGTAGGACTCCGCCACTCCAAACCTGCTCCAGGCCAAAAATGGACCTTCAAAATAAATATTTTTGGTGGATTATCGTCCGTATCTCACTTTTCACACTCACAGAAAGCCGATTTTTGTACACCGCAACAAACTCCCACACGCCAAGTAGGACTCATGGTAACATCCAGCCTCAATTAGACAGCAAACAGCAGCAAAATGAGGAGTTCATTGCTGGGCCTCGACCTATCGTGGTTAACTGTTACCCGGACTCGATGGAGGTTGTGGTGCAGGCGGACATGTTTGAGAAAGGCCTTCAGGTGGACGGCAGACATCTGCGCCTGGGCTCGGATTCAGCTATTGAGGGGAGTGCATGTAGAGCAGTCCCATCAGGAGAGGCTGAATTCACCATCAGGGCCCATGTGATGGACTGTGGAACTAAACTCTCAGTAAGTTGTATTGTTTTTATGGGGTGCATCTAAAGTAAACATGTAGAAATGCATCACAAATTCAGCTGCTTTGAGACAATTTATACTCTAAAACTAACTAAAAGTTTGTCTTTTTATATTGCTGCATAGAATTATATCCTGAAAGACTAACATTGTTTCTTTCAGTCGACAAAAGAGAAGATTATCTATTCTAATAATCTGATCTACTCACCTGAACCTTCCACTGATGGTTTGCTTAGACTCGATGGAGCAACTATTCCAGTTGAATGTCATTATGAAAAGTAAGTCATATATATTTTGAAAGAGTGTGTGTGTACACAGTTGGAACCAGTATTCGTCCATCTTGAACATTTGGACCATGCTAAGAATTAATCCTGAAATTTTCTATTTTCCAGGAGGTATGCTGTGGATGCCATTTCCCTGCATCCCACCTGGGTTCCTTTTGTTGCCAGGGCATCAGCAGAGGATCAGATAGACTTCAATATGCTTCTCATGACTGGTAATAAAACATTTTTCTTTCTGGTCTCATGCATCTTTAGAATGATGTAATGCTACATTTTCATGATTAATGCAGGGTGTCCGCGGGGTATTAAAAAGTATTAAAAGGTGGTAAATCAACTTAGTGAAAATTTAGGCCCTTAAAAAGTATTAAAAGGTATTAAATGTCTGATTGCGAGGTTTTTTTTTTTTTTTTTTAAGAATAGCACGTGATTTGTTGTAAGTTTGTTTGTTAAAAGTTCGCCAGAATTTATTACATAGACTGTGCAGTAGACCTATTTTCCATACAGCACAGCGTGAACTCAGGATTGTACTGTGTAGTTCATGCATTAGAGCTCTCCGTCGCTATTTCCGTCATTTAGAGTTCACAGAGGCCATTTATTTATTTATGAGATCAATGTATATCCGAGGAGGGGGGTGATGTACAAGAAGTTTGTGGTTAGTATGACAGTACAACATCACTGAATACTGAAAAGTTATGTACATGGTTGATTGCTGGAGTGGGCTTGAAACAAGCTTTGCACAAAAAAGTTTGATTTCATAGACTGAAAATTACATTGAAAAGACAAAAGAAAAGTGTCAATAGAACAGCTGTTCACAAGCGTCCTCCTGTAAAACACTGTTGGTCAAGTATACTTGATGTCTTCATTAGAGAACATGGTTATGTGTGGAGTGGTACTGCACTCTTAGGCATTGTGTCATTTCTTTAGCAGATGTCAAGTAGCGTAACTCAAATTATGTAGTTGGATCTATCTACAGTGTTCAGTTGACTGACAACTTGATGGGAGAGCAGCCATTAAAGGTCCAGTGTGTAAAATTGGTCCATCCATTTTCAGAATAAGGCAGTCATGGAATATAATATTCATAACTATGATTTTATGCACATATAATCACCTGAATCTGGAACCCAATCTTTTTGTTTTGGTTACTTTAAAATGAGTCTTTTATATCTACAGTAGGAGCGGGTCCTCTTCCATGGAGGCCACCATGTTGAAACACCATGTTTCTACAGTAGCCCAGAACAGACAAAGTTAATACTGACTGTAAACAAGGCCTTTCGGGGCGGCTGTGGCTCGGAGGTAGAGCGGGTCGTCCACTAATCAGAAGATCAGCGGTTCGATCCCCGGTTCGATCCCCTCCAGTCTGCATGTCGAAGTGTCCTTGGGCAAGATACTGAACCCCAAATTGCTCCCGAAAGCTGTGCCATCGGTGTGTCAATGTGTATGAATGGTTAGCTCCTCAAACTGATGAGCAGTTGGCACCTTGCATGGCAGCTAATGCCATCAGTGTATGAATGTGTGTGAATGGGTGAATGAGATATGTCCTGTAAAGCGCTTTGAGTGGTCGGAAGACTAGAAAGGCGCTATATAAGTACAGTCCATTTACCTTTCGAGTGTTGTTTCTCCTTTACACTAGGTAGGCGAGGGTGATGTGAGGAGATTGCAATGCAGCGATTAGTCCACTAGATGCAACTAAATTCTACACACTGGACCTTTTAATATCAAATTTCTGTGCTGCTAGTATGCCCAGTACAAAGCTCGAACCGAGTCCCACCACCAGTCAAACTTCCACTGCAGCCATCGCATCTTCTCTGAAAGTCGCTTTGGATAAAAGCATCAGCTAAATGTAAATAACATAAGGGATTGACAGTAACAGTGCCTGTGCCCTCCTTTATCAATCCTGTTTTTGCTATATGACTAGAAGCAAGCTGCGTTGAGGTTTTAAAAAATATTTAGAAGGTATTAAAAAGGTATTAAAAGGTATTAAATTTAACCTCAGGATTCCTGCATAAACCCTGTAATGAAAATTCCTGCTGTACAAGTATTTCTTGAATGTTTGGGTTTCTGTTTTTTTAATCCCATCACAGATGATTGGCAGTTTGAGAGGGGATCTTATTCTTACTTCCTGGGCGACCCAATTCATTTTGAAATTTTTGCCCTCATCCGTAACCACATGCCCCTGCGAGTCTATGTTGACCAATGTGTTGCCACAGCAACTCCTGATGCAGAGGCTACATTAAGATACAACTTTATTGAGCATTATGGGTGAGCTCCATAACCAGATCTTCCAACACCATTTTGCAACCATAAAATGGAGATTGTTGCAGTTAAAATGATTTAATCTAGCTTTTGTAATTCCTCTTCAACTTGAAGTGTATTCCCAACATTTGTTATCTTTTGCTGCCCTAACAGATGTCTTACTGATGCTTACCTGACGAATTCAAGCTCCCATTTCCTGCCAAGAGTTGTAGAGCACAGGCTGAGGTTTCAGATTGATGCCTTCAGGTTCTACCAGAAGCCCAGCAATCAGGTTGGCTCATTTTTTTAATTTTTTTTTATTTAAGGTTTAACGACAACATCAACAATTATTAAATATCACATGGAATTATGTGGTAAAAAAGGCAAAATGCATGAATCAGGCCTTTGTGGTCAAATTACTGCAAAGAAACTACTACTGAGGAAGAACAACAAGAGAATTGCTTGTACAGAGAAACTAGGAATGGACATTGGACCAGTGGAAAGCTGTGCTTTGGTCTTAGTCAAATCTGAGATTTTTGTGTGAAACAGAGGTGAACAGATGGTATGTACATGTGTGGTTCCCACCGTGAAGCATGAAGGAGATGATGGGGATGCTTTGCTAGTGTCACTGTTGGCAATTTATTCAAAATTCAAGGCTAGCAAGGCCACCATAGCATTCTGCAGTGACATACCATCCTATTTGGTTTTGCGCTTAGTGGAACCATCACAACACACCTCCAGGCTATGTACGGATTATTTGACCAAGAAGGGGAGCGATAGATATAGAGAAAAACAGCAAAAAATGGTAACTCCTTCACAACTGTTGGAAAAGCATTCCAGATGACTACCTCATGAGCGTGTGAAGCTGTCATCAAAGCAAAATGTGCTGACTTTGTAGAATATAAAAACATTTTGCTTTGTTTACACTTTTCTTGTTTACTGCATAATTCCATATATTTAATAGTTCTGATGTCTTCAGTGTTGATCTAAAATGTAGAAAATAATAAAAATAAACCATTGAATGATACAATGTTAAGTATAAGATCTGAAAGAGATGCTTGATCGTATTTCACTCTAAACTCTCCCACAGGTCTACATAACCTGCTACGTTAAGGCTGTTCCGGTCATGTTAACTGTGAGCTCTCAGAACAGAGCATGCTCATTAATTGAGAACAGGTATTCTGCTTGTGATGTTCTCCCACAGTATTTTTAGAAAATAAGTCGTAAACCTCTTTGAATGTCATCTGAAAATGTTCCCTTCTGCAAAACATGCTACAAAGTGCAATGATTATGTCATTAAGCTCACTTATTTTGAAAATTGCCTCCTCATCCAGATGGAGGTCAGTTGATGGGAATGACCAGGCGTGTAGAAGCTGCGATGTCTCCCATCAGGTTGAGGAGCCTCTGGTCACTGAACCCCCTAAAACTACCATCAGTACAAAAGCATTGCCCTCCATGACTCCACAGGAGAGTTTAGTCGACAACAGACATGAACACCACCCGGCCAGTTATTTACGTTTACGTCCAGGACTGCACCCGAGCCAACACAACAAACATCGGCAATCCTCTGCTGGATTGATGAAGAGAGGAGCAGAGTACAAAGCAGGTCAGTACAGCACCGGGTCCTTTTGTGCAGAAATCTAAGTGACTTGTTTAACAGTTCTAATGTTTGTTACCATAAATGCTGAATTGTTTTTGAATATACCTGTTTATTTACATACCATAGTGCAGCTGTAAGAGACCCTTTCACATTTGATTTTTGATTTGTCTTACAGCGCAAACTATCCAGCTGGGACCCATTACGGTCCTGCCTCCCAGCAAAACTGACACCAGGCCAACATATTCCAAAACGGTACTTTCACCAAAGGACACGACCACCTGAGACTCAGGATAGCACACTGGAGAGTATTTTGAATTTGAAAGTATTCAATGCTGGCATGTACAGGACAAACAAACATTTTGGACCCAGCTGACCGCCCCTGTGAATGCAGAGATTAATCTTGTCGTTCCAATTACAGTCTTGTTTTCAGTTCTTTTTTTTGTTTTGTTTTGTTTTTTTCTCCTGTGAACTCTATCCTCTGCAAACATTTCCACATCCTTGTCACAGTTTTTGTATATTCTGTACAAATGGCAAACCTTTTTGTTCCAATAAATATTTTACTTTAATGTGGCTTTTTTTTTGTTGTTTTGTTTTTTTTGCCTTACACAGAACATATGAGCATTACAATTATCTCAATTAGTTGACATCTGATCTTTACAAAATCCAACATCCAGTACCTCTTTACCAAGAACTTGATACATCTTTAGCAAACAATTTAATTAGCATTGGTTTTTAAGCACTCAAAGTCATTAGAAAAAAGCAACAGAAGTGGATGTCAAAAGGCTGCTGTGTGTTTGTGCGTTTTAACACAAATACACAAACGATGCATCCTTTTTGACATCCACTGTAAAGATTGATCTAACAGAATACCAGCTATTTTGAACTGTGGAGGAAAGCAGGCGTGCTGTTAGAGAGCACTTCCCTCCATTACTACCCACAACCTACTTATCTTGTAGTCACGTTATTGATTAATCATTGTAAGTGTATGTTTGCTTCACCTTCTATATCCAGTAAAATAAGACACCATTACTCTCTTTAGTAATGGATTATTTGGAAAATTGTATGTAGTTTCTTAGCATCCTGGTCATTTAACTCTGTATTTGTATTAATTTAAAGAACGTCGCTTATTGATAGCTATTGTGTTAAGGGAAGTGTTTGCCCAAGCCTTTCACTGAGACTTTTGACAAAAATCCTTGTTGATAGCTGCAGCACTTTGCACTTCTAACATCATGATCAGCTTAAATGGACGTCGACCAAAAACATTGAGGCCTTTTAAGGAATGACCTGACCCGACCCCTTAATGTGCACACGTATTAATGCTGCAAATGGAAATTCTTTGTGTTCTTGCCAGCTCCGAACACTTGAGTTATTTGGGTTTGTTTGTGTCAGCACCTCGGACAGCGCCCCTTATTGTTTTCCCCAGTGGGCGTGTTGAGCGCTGTCCAAGGTGCTGGAACATCAACGATAGCTTCTGTCTGCTGAGGTTTGGTTTTAATGTCCCCATTCACCTTCACGATTAGTCATTGGACATTTCCCAGTGCGTCTGACACGACTGGTCGATCTCTCTGGCGCCTGTTTACTTTCATACTAAATGAATAAGCAGTTGTTTGTAAGCCTGTGTTTACGAGTTCAATATACCTGCTAAGTGCACAATAAATCAAGGGCATACTGAAGTACACACAGAAGTTAACGACAAGCTTATTGGCATATTCAAATGTTTTAGAGAGAGGCTGTAAGTACTGACTATTCAAACTGGGATATACTGTATTGTTTTGTCTGTTTCTCTTCTTTTTGTCAGTGTTTCTGGATGTCCTCTGGGCATGCGGGTGCGTTAACGATGGCTCTGCGTCATCGTTTCAACCAACGCATCTTTCAGCGTCTTCTCCACAAGTGAATCGACTCGCCTGCACCCTGTTTCCCAAGCCTAACTATTGATTCTCTGGATCATTTCTCGTCCTTTTGAACACAACAGCGATGTTTTTCTACAAATACCAAGCGCTGATTGTGTTCACTGCCTGCTTTCTTGTTCGCACGGTTGTTTATTCCATCCGAAAATGTGGACATGACTTGTGTCGGGATGAGCAGGTCTGCTGCGCACAGGGTAACGACACCACCGCCTGTTGCAGGCAATTCGTGGACAACACTTACTACAACATCGCCATGGTCACCCGGAAACTTTCCGGGGTGCTTATTATGCTGCTTCTGTTCGCTGTGGGATACTTTGTCCAGCGAGCGTTGTGCTCCAGATCCAGGCAGCTCACCCCGCCACATAATGGACAACCAACTGTTACCACATCACAAGAACCGCTTGTGGAGTGCAGTGCACCGGAGAGCTCGATGGATCCAGCTCCTGCTGCTCAGCTGCCCTCGTACGAGGAATGCAAAGGTCTGCCGACATATGAAGAAACAGTGCGGGATGGGAGCAGAGGACGACCGGAGTGCAGCATGGGACAAACTACATGACAAGGACGTCAGCTGGATAAATTGGGGCTTTGCTACCACAATAGATTTGATATTGTATTTTATATCATTATGATGAGTTCAAAAACAAACCGTCCAGGACTGTGTTTGGTATTTTTTCTTCAGCAGTCTGAACTTTTGCCTTTGTCTACTGGCCAACGATTTTTTCGCTCATTGCTCCAGTTGTTTCACGGAATGTATTCGCTATTGCTCAACTTTGGTTCCATTTTCTAACACGGCACGCTTAATTAATGGCTTACTGCTAATAAATCATCTATAGCAATGCTTTATCAGAACTTTTGGGTTGTCAGGACTAGAAAAATCTCTTTGGCTGATGTGTATTATCCTCCAGCATGACACTAAATGCAGATTTGTTAGAAATAAAGAAAAAAAAGGCGATTTATTAATGAATACCCGTTTATAACTGCAATATTTATGGATATGGCATTATTTACACGTCAGCCAAAGAGATTTTTACTACCGTAGCAGCACTCTGTGTATCTCCAAAAACCTATATGCACTTGTTTTTGTGACTTATCTCGCTGATATTGTTGCTGTATCAGCCTGATGCCTCTATGAACCCGAGTGTTTAATGTAAACGACTGCGTGAGTTAATAGAGTTCTGTTTAATAACTGAAAGAAGCTATGCATATGCTGCGTGTGGTACTCAGCAGTGGTTTTAATGCACAGTAATAGACTCCATAGCATCTTGTGTTTCCTGTGGTATCATAAGAACTGGCCTAACACATCCACTCACTCTAAAGTAGCTTGTAAGATTCTGTAGTACATGGATACTAAAGGCCTGTATGCGCGTAAAGGACATGTAAAGACGTAACCAGAAGGTCTGAGCTCCTTAAATATGATTTATTGTTTGTATAAATGAGTTTAGATTGATTGCATATCCTTCTAATTTAATTTGTCTGATTGTCAATGATTTGAAATCACATTTCATATAATTAAAACTTAATGTCTGGTAGTCGATCTGATGTAGTGCACTGTCTCCTTAATATTGTCTTTCATCGCCACAGCGTCTGATGGGAGTTTGACCATTTGGACCACTCGTCTGAAGGCCTCCTCAACTCCAACTCCCGTCGATGCGGAACAAGGCTGGACGAACCAATTTCGAGTTGTGCAAATCTTCTTCATGTTAAATCTGTCCTTGATTTCAGTGACAGTCAAAGCGCCGTTCACGTCCTGTTTGTTGGCGAGAAGTATCAGCGGTCGTCCTCGCAGCTGATCGCTCCTCAGAGTGTTCTCCAGCTCCCTTCGCGCCTCCTCCAGACGATCCATGTCCGAGCTGTCCACAACAAACACGACAGCTGCTGCGTCCTGGTGGAAACTCTTCCAGTGTTCGCGCATCTTTCCCTGACCACCGATATCCCACACGGTCAAAGCGATGTTCTTCCTGTTCTTTTTCGCATCGAGCATTTCCACGTTGAAGCCGATGGTAGGCACGGTGCTGACACACGCGTTGTGTTTGAGTTTGTAGAGGAGGGTCGATTTTCCAGCGTTGTCCAGACCCAGAAGGAGAACTTGGGCTTCTGGTTGTTTGGAACCTCGCAGTCCCATGTCGATGTGGAGAGATAAAGACAGTCAACACAAGTGGGATAGGCACATCTTCCACTTACAGTGCTCTTTTGACGCAGTGTTTGCTTAGTGCGTTGCCTGGAGTTTAATAGATAAGCCATTAGCTCCATGCTGACCACAAACTCGCGGCTCGCCGATAAGGCGCAAGGGGGCAAAGTTTGTGACAACCAGAGGATATCCGTTTATTTACCCTGAGTTATGTTCTTCCGCGTGAAATGACGTGCTAATCTTGTCATGCAAGGGCCACAAAAGGTTATTTAAGTGATTTTACTAAAAGACATTCTGCAACTTGTGTTATAATTTAAGATGGAGTCTTTGTGAAAGGATACAAAAACAGGAATGAGCCAACACAACAAACATCGGCAATCCTCTGCTGGATTGAAGAGAGGAGCAAAGTACAAAGCAGGTCAGTACAGCACCGGGTCGTTTCGTGCAGAATAAATGTTGAAATCTAAGTGACTTGTTTAACAGTCCTAATGTTTGTTAACATAAATGCTGAATTGTTTTTGAATATACCTGTTTATTTACATACCTTAGTGCAGCTGTAAGAGACCCTTTCACATTTGATTTTTGATTTGTCTTGCAGTGCAAACTATCCAGCTGGGACCCATTACGGTCCTGCCTCCCAGCAAAACTGACACCAGGTCAACATATTCCAAAACGGTACTTTCACCAAAGGACAGGACCACCTGAGACTCAGGATAGCACACTGGAGAGTGTTTTGAATTTAAAAGTATTCAATGCTGGCATGTACAGGACAAACAAACATTTTGCACCCAGCTGACCGCCCCTGTGAATGCAGAGATTAATCTTGTCGTTCAATTACAGTCTCGTTTTCAGTTTTGTTTTTTTTCCTGTGACCTCTATCCTATGCAAACATTTCCACATCCTTGTCACAATTTTTGTATATTCTGTGCAAATGGCAAACCTTTTTGTTCCAATAAATATTTTACTTTAATGTGGCTTTTTTTTTAGCCTGCCTTACACAGAACATATGAGCATTACAATTATCTCAATTAGTTGACATCTGATCTTTACAAAATCCAACATCCAGTACCTCTTTACCAAGAACTTGATACATCTTTAGCAAACAATTCAATTGGGTTTTAAGCACTCAAAGTCATTAGAAAAAAGCAACAGAAGTGGATGTCAAAAGGCTGCTGTGTGTTTGTGCGTTTTAACACAAATACACAAATGATACATCCTTTTTGACATCCACTGTAAAGATTGATCTAACAGAATACCAGCTATTTTGAACTGTGGAGGAAAGCAGACGTGCTATTAGAGAGCACTTCCCTCCATTACTACCCACAACCTACTTATCTTGTAGTCACGTTATTGATTAATCATTGTAAGTGTATGTTTGCTTCACCTTCTATATCCAGTAAAATAAGACACCATTGCTCTCTTTAGTAATGGATTATTTGGAAAATTGTATGTAGTTTCTTAGCATCCTGGTCATTTAACTCTGTATTTGTATTAATTTAATAAAACGTCGCTTATTGGTAGCTATTGTGTTAAGGAAAGTGCCACTAGACTGTTGCAGTTTACCCAAGCCTTTCATTGAGACTTTTGGCAAAAATCCTTGTTGATAGCCGCAGCACTTCGCACTTCTAACATCAGAATCAGCTTAAATGGACGTCGACCAAAAACATTGAGGCCTTTTAAGGAAATACCTGACCTGACCCCTTAATGTGCACACGTATTAATGCTGCAAATGGAAATTCTTTGTGTTCTTGCCAGCTCCGAACACTTAAGTTATTTGGGTTTGTTTGTGTCAGCACCTCGGACAGCGCCCCTTATTGTTTTCCCCAGTGGGCGTGTTGAGCGCTGTCCAAGGTGCTGGAACATCAACGATGGCTTCTGTCTGCTGAGGTTTGGTTTTAATGTCCCCATTCACCTTCACGATTAGTCATTGGACATTTCCCAGTGCTTCTGACACGACTGGTCGATCTCTCTGGCACCTGTTTACTTTCATACTAAATGAATAAGCAGTTGTTTGTAAGCCTGTGTTTACGAGTTCAATATACCTGCTAAGTGCACAATAAATCAAGGGCATACTGAAGTACACACAGGAGTTAACGACAAGCTTATTGGCATATTCAAATGTTTTAGAGAGAAACTGTGAGTACTGACTATTCAAACTGGAATATACTGTATTGTTTTGTCTGTTTCTCTTCTTTTTGTCAGTGTTTCTGGATGTCCTCTGGGCATGCGGGTGCGTTAACGATGGCTCTGCGTCATCGTTTCAACCAACGCATCTTTCAGCGTCTTCTCCACAAGTGAATCGACTCGCATGCACCCTGTTTCCCAAGCCTAACTATTGATTCTCTGGATCATTTCTCGTCCTTTTGAACACAACAGCGATGTTTTTCTACAAATACCAAGCGCTGATTGTGTTCACTGCCTGCTTTCTTGTTCGCACGGTTGTTTATTCCATCCGAAAATGTGGACATGACTTGTGTCGGGATGAGCAGGTCTGCTGCGCACAGGGTAACAACACCACCGCGGTCACCTGTTGCAGGCAATTCGTGGACAACACTTACTACAACTTCACCATGGTCACCCGGAAACTTTCCGGGGTGCTTATTATGCTGCTTCTGGCCGCTGTAGGATACTTTGTCCAGCGAGCGTTGTGCTCCAGATCCAGGCAGCTCACCCCGCCACATAATGGACAACCAACTGTTACCACATCACAAGAACCGCTTGTGGAGTGCAGTGCACCGAAGAGCTCGATGGATCCAGCTCCTGCTGCTCAGCTGCCCTCGTACGAGGAATGCAAAGGTCTGCCGACATATGAAGAAACAGTGCGGGATGGGAGCAGAGGACGACCGGAGTGCAGCATGGGACAAACTACATGACAAGGACGTCGGCTTTGCTACCACAATAGATTTGATATTGTATTTTATATCATTATGATGAGTTCAAAAACAAACCGTCCAGGACTGTGTTTGGTATTTTTTCTGCAGCAGTCTGAACTTTTGCCTTTGTCTACTGGCCAACGATTTTATCGCTCATTGCTCCAGTTGTTTCACGGAATGTATTCGCTATTGCTCAACTTTGGTTCCATTTTCTAACACGGCACGCTTAATTAATGGCTTACTGCTAATAAATCATCTATAGCAATGCTTTATCAGAACTTTTGGGTCGTCGGGACTAGAAAAATCTATTTGGCTGATGTGTATTATCCTCCAGCATGACACTAAATGCAGATTTGTTAGAAATAAAGAAAAAAAAGGCGATTTATTAATGAATACCCGTTTATAACTGCAATATTTATGGATATGGCATTATTTACACGTCAGCCAAAGAGATTTTTACTACCGTAGCAGCACTCTGTGTATCTCCAAAAACCTATATGCACTTGTTTTTGTGACTTATCTCGCTGATATTGTTGCTGTATCAGCCTGATGCCTCTATGAACCCGAGTGTTTAATGTAAACGACTGCGTGAGTTAATAGAGTTCTATTTAATAACTGAAAGAAGCTATGCATATGCTGCGTGTGGTACTCAGCAGTGGTTTTAATGCACAGTAATAGACTCCATAGCATCTTGTGTTTCCTGTGGTATCATAAGAACTGGCCTAACACATCCACTCACTCTAAAGTAGCTTGTAAGATTCTGTAGTACTTGGATACTAAAGGCCTGTATGCGCGTAAAGGATATGTAAAGACGTAACCAGAAGGTCTGAGCTCCTTAAATATGATTTATTGTTTGTATAAATGAGTTTAGATTGATTGCATATCCTTCTAATTTAATTTGTCTGATTGTCAATGATTTGAAATCACATTTCATATAATTAAAACTTAATGTCTGGTAGTCGATCTGATGTAGTGCACTGTCTCCTTAATATTGTCTTTCATCGCCACAGCGTCTGATGGGAGTTTGACCATTTGGACCACTCGTCTGAAGGCCTCCTCAACTCCAACTCCCGTCGATGCGGAACAAGGCTGGACGAACCAATCTCGAGTTGTGCAAATCTTCTTCATGTTAAATCTGTCCTTGATTTCAGTGACAGTCAAAGCGCTGTTCACGTCCGGTTTGTTGGCGAGAAGTATCAGCGGTCGTCCTCGCAGCTGATCGCTCCTCAGAGTGTTCTCCAGCTCCCTTCGCGCCTCCTCCAGACGATCCATGTCCGAGCTGTCCACAACAAACACGACAGCTGCTGCGTCCTGGTGGAAACTCTTCCAGTGTTCGCGCATCTTTCCCTGACCACCGACATCCCACACGGTCAAAGCGATGTTCTTCCTGTTCTTTTTCGCATCGAGCATTTCCACGTTGAAGCCGATGGTAGGCACGGTGCTGACACACGCGTTGTGTTTGAGTTTGTAGAGGAGGGTCGATTTTCCAGCGTTGTCCAGACCCAGAAGGAGAACTTGGGCTTCTGGTTGTTTGGAACCTCGCAGTCCCATGTCGATGTGGAGAGATAAAGACAGTCAACACAAGTGGGATAGGCACATCTTCCACTTACAGTGCTCTTTTGACGCAGTGTTTGCTTAGTGCGTTGCCTGGAGTTTAATAGATAAGCCATTAGCTCCATGCTGACCACAAACTCGCGGCTCGCCGATAAGGCGCAAGGGGGCAAAGTTTGTGACAACCAGAGGATATCCGTTTATTTACCCTGAGTTATGTTCTTCCGCGTGAAATGACGTGCTAATCTTGTCATGCAAGGGCCACAAAAGGTTATTTAAGTGATTTTACTAAAAGACATTCTGCAACTTGTGTTATAATTTAAGATGGAGTCTTTGTGAAAGGATACAAAAACAGGAATGAGCCAACACAACAAACATCGGCAATCCTCTGCTGGATTGAAGAGAGGAGCAAAGTACAAAGCAGGTCAGTACAGCACCGGGTCGTTTCGTGCAGAATAAATGTTGAAATCTAAGTGACTTGTTTAACAGTCCTAATGTTTGTTAACATAAATGCTGAATTGTTTTTGAATATACCTGTTTATTTACATACCTTAGTGCAGCTGTAAGAGACCCTTTCACATTTGATTTTTGATTTGTCTTGCAGTGCAAACTATCCAGCTGGGACCCATTACGGTCCTGCCTCCCAGCAAAACTGACACCAGGTCAACATATTCCAAAACGGTACTTTCACCAAAGGACAGGACCACCTGAGACTCAGGATAGCACACTGGAGAGTGTTTTGAATTTAAAAGTATTCAATGCTGGCATGTACAGGACAAACAAACATTTTGGACCCAGCTGACCGCCCCTGTGAATGCAGAGATTAATCTTGTCGTTCAATTACAGTCTCGTTTTCAGTTTTTTTTTTCCTGTGACCTCTATCCTCTGCAAACATTTCCACATCCTTGTCACAGTTTTTGTATATTCTGTGCAAATGGCAAACCCTTTTGTTCCAATAAATATTTTACTTTAATGTGGCTTTTTTTTTTTTAGCCTGCCTTACACAGAACATATGAGCATTACAATTATCTCAATTAGTTGATATCTCATCTTTACAAAATCCAACATCCAGTACCTCTTTACCAAGAACTTGATACATCTTTAGCAAACAATTCAATTGGGTTTTAAGCACTCAAAGTCATTAGAAAAAAGCAACAGAAGTGGATGTCAAAAGGCTGCTGTGTGTTTGTGCGTTTTAACACAAATACACAAATGATACATCCTTTTTGACATCCACTGTAAAGATTGATCTAACAGAATACCAGCTATTTTGAACTGTGGAGGAAAGCAGACGTGCTATTAGAGAGCACTTCCCTCCATTACTACCCACAACCTACTTATCTTGTAGTCACGTTATTGATTAATCATTGTAAGTGTATGTTTGCTTCACCTTCTATATCCAGTAAAATAAGACACCATTGCTCTCTTTAGTAATGGATTATTTGGAAAATTGTATGTAGTTTCTTAGCATCCTGGTCATTTAACTCTGTATTTGTATTAATTTAATAAAACGTCGCTTATTGGTAGCTATTGTGTTAAGGAAAGTGCCACTAGACTGTTGCAGTTTACCCAAGCCTTTCATTGAGACTTTTGGCAAAAATCCTTGTTGATAGCTGCAGCACTTCGCACTTCTAACATCAGAATCAGCTTAAATGGACGTCGACCAAAAACATTGAGGCCTTTTAAGGAAATACCTGACCTGACCCCTTAATGTGCACACGTATTAATGCTGCAAATGGAAATTCTTTGTGTTCTTGCCAGCTCCGAACACTTGAGTTATTTGGGTTTGTTTGTGTCAGCACCTCGGACAGCGCCCCTTATTGTTTTCCCCAGTGGGCGTGTTGAGCGCTGTCCAAGGTGCTGGAACATCAACGATGGCTTCTGTCTGCTGAGGTTTGGTTTTAATGTCCCCATTCACCTTCACGATTAGTCATTGGACATTTCCCAGTGCGTCTGACACGACTGGTCGATCTCTCTGGCACCTGTTTACTTTCATACTAAATGAATAAGCAGTTGTTTGTAAGCCTGTGTTTACGAGTTCAATATACCTGCTAAGTGCACAATAAATCAAGGGCATACTGAAGTACACACAGAAGTTAACGACAAGCTTATTGGCATATTCAAATGTTTTAGAGAGAAACTGTGAGTACTGACTATTCAAACTGGAATATACTGTATTGTTTTGTCTGTTTCTCTTCTTTTTGTCAGTGTTTCTGGATGTCCTCTGGGCATGCGGGTGCGTTAACGATGGCTCTGCGTCATCGTTTCAACCAACGCATCTTTCAGCGTCTTCTCCACAAGTGAATCGACTCGCATGCACCCTGTTTCCCAAGCCTAACTATTGATTCTCTGGATCATTTCTCGTCCTTTTGAACACAACAGCGATGTTTTTCTACAAATACCAAGCGCTGATTGTGTTCACTGCCTGCTTTCTTGTTCGCACGGTTGTTTATTCCATCCGAAAATGTGGACATGACTTGTGTCGGGATGAGCAGGTCTGCTGCGCACAGGGTAACAACACCACCGCGGTCACCTGTTGCAGGCAATTCGTGGACAACACTTACTACAACTTCACCATGGTCACCCGGAAACTTTCCGGGGTGCTTATTATGCTGCTTCTGGCCGCTGTAGGATACTTTGTCCAGCGAGCGTTGTGCTCCAGATCCAGGCAGCTCACCCCGCCACATAATGGACAACCAACTGTTACCACATCACAAGAACCGCTTGTGGAGTGCAGTGCACCGGAGAGCTCGATGGATCCAGCTCCTGCTGCTCAGCTGCCCTCGTACGGGGAATGCAAAGGTCTGCCGACATATGAAGAAACAGTGCGGGATGGGAGCAGAGGACGACCGGAGTGCAGCATGGGACAAACTACATGACAAGGACGTCGGCTAAGGGGCTTGCTACCACAATAGATTTGATATTGTATTTTATATCATTATGATGAATTCAAAAACAAACCGTCCAGGACTGTGTTTGGTATTTTTTCTTCAGCAGTCTGAACTTTTGCCTTTGTCTACTGGCCAACGATTTTATCGCTCATTGCTCCAGTTGTTTCACGGAATGTATTCGCTATTGCTCAACTTTGGTTCCATTTTCTAACACGGCACGCTTAATTAACGGCTTACTGCTAATAAATCATCTATAGCAATGCTTTATCAGAACTTTTGGGTCGTCGGGACTAGAAAAATCTCTTTGGCTGATGTATATTATCCTCTAGCATGACACTAAATGCAGATTTGTTAGAAATAAAGAAAAAAAAGGCGATTTATTAATGAATACCCGTTTATAACTGCAATATTTATGGATATGGCATTATTTACACGTCAGCCAAAGAGATTTTTACTACCGTAGCAGCACTCTGTGTATCTCCAAAAACCTATATGCACTTGTTTTTGTGACTTATCTCGCTGATATTGTTGCTGTATCAGCCTGATGCCTCTATGAACCCGAGTGTTTAATGTAAACGACTGCGTGAGTTAATAGAGTTCTGTTTAATAACTGAAAGAAGCTATGCATATGCTGCGTGTGGTACTCAGCAGTGGTTTTAATGCACAGTAATAGACTCCATAGCATCTTGTGTTTCCTGTGGTATCATAAGAACTGGCCTAACACATCCACTCACTCTAAAGTAGCTTGTAAGATTCTGTAGTACTTGGATACTAAAGGCCTGTATGCGCGTAAAGGACATGTAAAGACGTAACCAGAAGGTCTGAGCTCTTTAAATATGATTTATTGTTTGTATAAATGAGTTTAGATTGATTGCATATCCTTCTAATTTAATTTGTCTGATTGTCAATGATTTGAAATCACATTTCATATAATTAAAACTTAATGTCTGGTAGTCGATCTGATGTAGTGCACTGTCTCCTTAATATTGTCTTTCATCGCCACAGCGTCTGATGGGAGTTTGACCATTTGGACCACTCGTCTGAAGGCCTCCTCAACTCCAACTCCCGTCGATGCGGAACAAGGCTGGACGAACCAATCTCGAGTTGTGCAAATCTTCTTCATGTTAAATCTGTCCTTGATTTCAGTGACAGTCAAAGCGCCGTTCACGTCCTGTTTGTTGGCGAGAAGTATCAGCGGTCGTCCTCGCAGCTGATCGCTCCTCAGAGTGTTCTCCAGCTCCCTTCGCGCCTCCTCCAGACGATCCATGTCCGAGCTGTCCACAACAAACACGACAGCTGCTGCGTCCTGGTGGAAACTCTTCCAGTGTTCGCGCATCTTTCCCTGACCACCGACATCCCACACGGTCAAAGCGATGTTCTTCCTGTTCTTTTTCGCATCGAGCATTTCCACGTTGAAGCCGATGGTAGGCACGGTGCTGACACACGCGTTGTGTTTGAGTTTGTAGAGGAGGGTCGATTTTCCAGCGTTGTCCAGACCCAGAAGGAGAACTTGGGCTTCTGGTTGTTTGGAACCTCGCAGTCCCATGTCGATGTGGAGAGATAAAGACAGTCAACACAAGTGAGATAGTCACGTACAGTGCTCTTTTGACGCAGTGTTTGCTTAGTGCGTTGCCTGGAGTTTAATAGATAAGCCATTAGCTCCATGCTGACCATAAACTCGCGGCTCGCCGATAAGGAGCAAGGGGGCAAAGTTTGTGACAACCAGAGGATATCCGTTTATTTACCCTGAGCCATGTTCTTCTGCGTGAAATGACGTGCTAATCTTGTCATGCAAGGGCTACAAAAGGTTATTTAAGTGATTTTACTAAAAGACATTCTGCAACTTGTGTTATAATTTAAGATGGAGTCTTGTTGAAAGGATAAATAAACAGGACCATGCGTCACAGTATTTCGGATACACTGTTGCACACATGAGATACAATCATTTGGCTCAAAATTCATTTTAATTCCATATCCATTACATATTCATTTATGGATGAAGTGTGAAGGTAACAATCAGGTGAACCTAAAGAACAATATCCAGACTTCACCTGCCAAAGAAAGAAATGCAGTTTCCTGCTGAATCAACGTTAGTTTCCTCTATAGCAAAAAAATAAATTAAACAATATTTATTAATATACGTTTTTAGTCCATAAATTAAAAATCCATTTCAACATAATCTCCTACCAGTCCGCACAATCCAATCGTGACATCCTCGTGATAAATATGAAATATCAAGTAGATATTGTATCTACCACTTCCACCAAACTTCCTCAAAGTTTCCAGAACTTCTCTATTCTTGACAAACATCCCCCAGCCATTCACATCCAAACTACCATCAGTATAAAAATACATTTGATTTAAAATCGCTTTTTGTGCTATGGTATCACACAGTAATAATAAAAAAGGATGAAGTCAAATACAAAAGAAGGAAAAATAAATGGAGGTTGGTCAGCCATTGATGCAGTCAAATCACACTGCAAATTTAAATAAGAGGTTGATGTTAGCCAGCTCTCTAGTGACATAAGCCAAGCTCCTTCTTTCATTTGATCTGCTTCACGTTATTCTGAAAGTGTAAGAAAAAAAATGTTTCCGAAGAAACATCATCTCAGTGCGCATGACGCATGGCACTCTTCACCTCTTCTCGTCACCTTCCTCTCCTGACACTGAATGTATGAATGTCTCATATAGACTAAATTAATAAATTACAGTGATCAGTCCAGCCAATTCTTCCATATCGCTGAGAGGATTTAAATCCACCTTGACTCCACGCGCTGTCCTGTGGATACGCCACGGAGGCTCTACTTAGCGCAGGGACACAAATCAGCGGCATCCTGCTGCTCGGAAGACGCCAAAGCTTAAGGACACACATGCATCCAGTCAAGGGGTGCTTGACTTAATTCCATCAACGAAATCGGTTGCATTTCGCCTGAAGATTTCATTTTTGCATCAAGATCTGGTCCATTTCTCTCCCGGCTTCACCCACACGCCACCGGTTGGATTATCCATCACGTACACCAGCCCAGTGTCACAGCGGCTTTGAGGCCAAGAATGGGGTGTTGACTTCTCCAGTGCTCGGGTAGAGGAGTGAAGACAGGCCGCCTGATTGTTTACCCTCTTCTGGATGCGGACAACAGAGGCAGGTGTGGAACATGCGTCCGTTTTCGGACACATGTCCACTGCGCCAACGCGCTGGAAAACAACCCGCGCTTCTATGGTGGATTTTGAGCCTTGTTGTCCCATATTGTAATGTAGGTTCAAACTACTCCTTTTAAGGATCCAAGGCAGTTAAGAAACAAAGCAGAACGGTTCAAGTCTGTCTTATTTCTGAGTTGGCTAAATGACAAGTTTCGTCCTCCGCTGGCTGAGCGTACTTGTCTCACTTATAAAGTGCCAAATCCATGTCAAATTGGGCGAAGAGTTCCCGTAATCCTGTTGTGTGACGCACTTCACTTTATGGTTATTAGATGCCTGAATGTTACATACACGGGTCTTGGCATTTGAATCAGTCCATGTCCGAGCTATTCTGAGTCTCTCCACCTGGTACAGACCGTCACTTAGGCATGATGGAGCGCTGCCCCCCCTTGAAGGCTGCAGCGGGGTTGAGTTGCCTTGCAGGCGACAGCTCTATGGCATGTAAAGCTATTTGTGGTCCGATAGAGCCATCCCAGAAACACTCAGAAGACGTCACGTATTCTTCCCCTAAACTCACTATGATCTCACCAACTCATTCTTTTTATTATGATGTGTTGGTTGCTACTTTTATAACAAACATAAAAGGTCCATGAGAGCCGTGGTTGGTGGAAATGAAGAAGAAAACATGCAGGTAAGAAGGGAAGAAAGTGAGTCATTGCTTAACCCTTTCCTCTGCATCTATTTTTGTTGTGCCCTTGAGCAAGGCACTCGAAACTCAACTGTTTCAGAGGCCTCTTCAGCTCATAGACCTGCTGTGTGAGTGTGTCAAAATGTACTTATGTGTATGAAAAATAGCAAAAATAGCATAATATGAATGAATACATGGTGGGAATTTATTTAAATCCAAAATTAAGTGCAGAAAATATGTTTAACTCAGCACTAAAAACCTAATTTGAAACGGACACTTGTTTTATAGTGGTTAAATTGATGTGGTGAGCATGCTGCACAGTTATAATGTGATATAATGTGAGATAATAAAGACTGAAGGGGAAATTCATTCAAGATGAAAGAGAAATTTCTTTAATACTGAGTTTACATACAGATTTTTTACACTCTTGTTGTTTTTTTACACTGAGCATCAGCTCAACATTTGTGAATCAAAATCAAAGTGATGGGTATCTAATTTATTGTAAACTTCTGCTCATACACAGAAGGACAAAAAAAAGAAGAAAAGAATATGATTTGGCAAATACGCCAGACACATCCAAAAACTCAACAATAAATAAGGCATTGGGTAAACTGTTAAATAAAAAAAAGGCTTCTGTCCACTGATGCAGAGATCATGAAACACAGTGGTAAAAAGTAGTTGAACATAAAACAGTAGTAAATCAAGTATGGTTTTACTGTAACTTCCCTTGACAGGTTGTTGTTGCTGCCAATGACACCAGTTGTATTGCTTCATGAGCATATCATATTACTAGCTACTTGCATTCAGGCTGCGACTGTACAGTTCATGTTGTGTCATCTTTTAGTTTCTCATGGCAGCAGAGGCGTGTGAGTCTGTTGCACCTCCTGTTTCGTGTGCTTCCCAGGTCAAAGGCAGCCACCAATGTGTCCATGAATACATGTACTTTGTTCATGAACATGGATAAGCCAAAGCACATGCCCTGATACAGATGGTGTAAAACAACTTGGGCGGAACGATTTACATTAGCTCCATAAAATTGCAGTACCAAGAGGTGAAGGTTAGGAACTTAATCAGGTTCTACATACATTAAAACCCTCTTGTATTACTGAGGATATACAGAGTTTACATTGGCTGATATGTATGAATTTTCCATTCCAAAAAATAAACATCTGAAAAGTGCAATTTTTTTTTTACAACTGTTTGTGTGTTATGTGTGTATGTGGTGTGTGTTAAAGTAATACTCTACCCAAAGTCTATCTTCTGAGTATCACTAACCTTCTGCACACTTGAAAAGCGGCTGTTAAATTTTGCAGTTTCAGCCTTTAAAGACAAGAGAGACCATTCTTTACAGAAAAAAAAGAAGTATCCATAGAAACTTCTCAAACCGTTTTATCATGACTCACTGGTTAGCCTGAGGGACCACCCTCCTTAAATGTACTTCAATTGTTACAGTTACAACCATTTTAAGACGGATCATAAAATAAAAAATGTACTTATATAAGCCAATCACTAATTTTCTTTTTCCATCTTTAAACAATTATTTTGCAATTGCATTTTAAAAATCGAAATAAAATCATAACATTACTATAAAAATGGTTTTACTTTTTCACATTCATCTCATTAGTTTCCTGTTTAAACATTTAGTTTTTATTTTGTATTTGCTTTATTTCAAACTTTAATTCAAGGGCTGTGTGCAGTAGTCAGAGCAGTAGCAGGAGCTGTGATTGGACAGAGTCCTGCCAATATATAGCAGCTGGCCAATCAGAGCTCCTGCTGTTTAACTCCATATCTATCCAACTTTTTTCTTCCACCGTGGAGACTGCTCGCTTTTAAAAGGCATCATAACCAGCATTTGAAGCCAACTGCAGCCCGACTATGAAACTACAAATGGTTAACACCTATCTCTCAAGCCTACAAGGAATGATTGCTTGATACTCAAAGGTAGAGTTTAGGTGTCGCATTGCTTTAAGTTAAATAAAGGTATGGATCCACTGGAGTCTTTTTTTTTTTTTTTTTTATAATTAACAATATTTTCCAGGTCAAAAATGTAACAGATGCATATACAATACTCAAGAGCATCATCAAAATGCAGCAAGCAGGATGGAGCTTTTCGCAAATACATTTTCAGTAGCTTCCTGTACTGTTGCACAGTAATTCTTGAGTAGGCACTAGTTGAAGCCTCCTCTGAAGAAGCCTCCAGTGGAGCTGTACCATTCACGTGCATGTACAGTAAACAGTAGTAAATCTGTCACAGTCTAGTGTGTGCTGGTTAAGAGAAAATCCCCCCCATTTGGTGTGTGTATGTCGTGTTGATTCAGTATTTTAATGTATTCGTCACTGAGCTCTGTGTTGTGTTCAAATGCCCTTATCTCAATCAAAAACCTACAAATAAAACAAAAGCTAATTTGAAGTATTTTTGTATGTGTGTGTGTGTTTTCATGTCAAAGTTCTTAATGTTCATACTAGTCCCCCTGTGATATCACACTTGCTGCTCCATCTAAAAGATGGGGAAATCATAGAAAATATTGATCACAATGTGAGCTCTAAGCTTGACCCTGACCTACTCTCACGCCTTGCTACTGCCGCCGGCTCCACTTTTGAACTTCACCACCATGACGGTGATGTTGTCAGGGGCAGCCGCGGTAGAAAGACTGGAGGACGATGCTCTTGGCGCCAAAGTGAGGCTCATCCAGACGCTCGCGGACAAACCGGACGGCCTCCTCGTTGCTGAAAGCGTCCCACAGGCCATCAGACGCCAGGATCATGAACTCTGGCTGCAGTTTGTCCAGGTCAAAGGTCATGATGTCGGGGTCAGGGATGACTACGTTGAGGTTCTTCAGCGGGTAGTCCCCTAGAGAGCGGGACATAGCCAGGATTCCCTGGACTCTCCAGGATCCATTAAAACTAATGAAACCTCCTGGATGTGAAGAAATAAGAAGCAAAAATTTTGATTCTGTTAATAAGAAGAAAACAGGCTTAATGGGTATTCATGGACAGATTGCGCATCAATCCAAGTCATGTGCTGAAGTGCTGAAATAGTCTGTGAAAATCTGAATCAATCTGCGTATAACTTGATTGACAAAGCTCACCTGTGAAAATCCTTTAATCACATAGCTTAAGTATCTATTCCAGTCATCACAATCTGATCCTTTGCTTTGTTTAACACAATGCTGTTCCTAAATCAACCACCAGATGGCAACCAAGGACCCCAAATCCAACCACACAAGAGCGTAGCACAGGTACACTCAGTGTGTGCTTAAAATAACTGGACTGTTTTCTCTCATCATGTACCTGCCCTCTTGATCCTCTTCCGCTCTTTGAGCTGATACGGCTTGTGGTCATGTGATAGTGCAACAGCGTTCCCATCTTTGTCACACAACACACCACGAGAGTCTCCAACGTTCGCCACTGTGAGTTCTCTGTCTGACAGCAGCGCTACAAGGCATGTCGTACCTGCGTGGGAGATCGAAAGAGAAAGAGGAAACAGCTGAGAGAGTGGTCAATAACAATCCTGAATCAGATGTGTGTGTTTGTGTGTGTTAAACAGCTGGGAGTGACAGAAGCTTCGGGTTTACCACATTTGAACATTTCTTGTAGCCTGTGATGATGCATTTAATTGTTTTGCTGTGAATGAACATTTTTCAGTTATCACACAGCCCTATGTTGCAAGCAGAATTAAGCCAGAGAGATACTTGTCTGCCAGATTCAATGTATTACAAAAAGAAGAAGAAGCATTGTTTGTGGTCGCTGTAAGCCACCGAAAGGTTCAAGACTAAACATGTCAAGGGAAATGACAGCAGTTCTCTGGTATGATAATACCAGTCTGCACTATTATATTGTTACTGATGTGCCACACTATAATTAATACAGTGATTTATGAGGATTAGACTTTAACACTAATCTTAAGGGCTGACATATAGAAACGTTTGACCTTTAAGACTTGGTCCAGACTGCAAATAATGGAGAATGTTGGAGAACTGAGAGGTTTACTTGATAATTTTGTTGCTCAACAGTAAAATAAAATAAATAAAATAAAAAAAGAAGCACAACAAGAGTCAAAAATGTCATCAATGGGTAGTCTTGCATTGTGTCTTTGACATGCCAACAAACAAATCAACAATGAAAACAACAGGGGGGGAAAAAACGAGGAGAAAAAATGTTTCTGGAGGTAGACGTATCAAATGCCACCAACTGATCGATCCGGATTGCATTTCACATCAGTGCAAAGAGTATCAACTACAATATACGGTACTACAGTGTGCAGCGGCATAATGTTACAACACAGCAGTCTCACTCAGAGGCATTGTGGTCAGAGGATATTATATTATACAGAAAATTGTGACAGCCGAGTCGAGCACTTGAAGTGAAACTAGAATTTCTGCATCTCTGCTTTGAGCAAGACTAAGGTGCAGAACACAGTAAGATATGTATACTTTATTTTTGTAGGGGATATTCCAGGATGTGTTTTCATTATAAACCTCAGCTGGTTATTTTCATTTTTATTCCATATATGTATATGCATATGTATCCGATTCCCACCACTCTACTCCCCCCCTCCTGACCTGCTTCATCATGGTTGGCAGAGAGCTTGTCCAGCATCTCACGATCCACAGTCAGGATGCGTTGCTCGAGGATACTGGCATAAGAGAGAGCGCTCTCTCTCTTCTCTCTCTCAAAGGCCTGCAGCTGCTGCTTCAGGGTTTCTGGCAGGTGGGCCTTCACATAGTCAGCTGCAGCCTGGGAGAAGGAGAGGGAGGGAGGGAGGGAGGAGGAGGAGGAGGAGGAGGAGGAGGGGGTGGTCAGCAAGGGAGGGAGAACACAGGGAGGGTTAGAGCTGAAGGTGGATATGTAAGAGTGCAGCACAGAGCTGTTTTTGGTGTCGATGACTTCAAATCAGTTTAGATGTCAAGCTACACTCATCACATTAAATCATCGTCTAAAGTTAGTGCAGGTTTCCAGCAGCGTGACTTTAAATCATAAAATAGTCACTTTCTGTTTTTACATGACGTAGCAAAGCTTCACCTCAGACCTTTTAGAAAAGCTTGTTTCGGTCTAAAGCGATGAACAGAAATGATTCTGATCCTGTTCCTTGATTCACTGTGGTCTGGAAGCAATAGGCAAAACAGTCTTGTTTATTGTGCAACATCATCTGAAGTGAAACTACAGACTGCAAGTTCTGACATTTATCCACAATGGCGCTATTATGCAGGGTGTCACAAAAAACAGCATTTTTTTCATTCGACAAACATCTCCCAAGTCTCAGAGAGACTGACACACGCCTTTATTTATTTAGTCTTTATGTTTTCTAGCAGGGTAGACTGCGGTTACACTCTTGTAACACTCTCCTTTCTGGTCTGCCAGAGAACATAATAAATCAACTACAACTAATTCAACATTCTGCTACATGAGTGCTGACTAAGACCAAAAGGAGAGCATACATTAAGCCTGTTTTTTTTTTTTCATATTGATGTTTGAAGTCCTTTATTAGTTTAAAAGGCATTACATAGCCTTGCACCAGACTACTGCTCATAAATGCTCTTGGTTTATAAGCCGGGAGTCCCCCTCAGATCCTCTGGTTCTTCTCTTTTAACTGTTCCACAAAGCAGAACAAAAACATTTGTTTGCTGCTTTCAGCTATTATGCTTCAAGCCGTAAAAACCTTCCTGAAGCACTGAGACTATTTAGTCTGCTTTTTATGCAGTGGTTTAGAATTTTATGGTTTTATTATTTAGATTTTCTAATCACTTTCTGTTTTTTTAGGTTATTTTTGTTTTATCATCACTTTACTGCTGATAGTTATTTCTTTTATTTTATTAATATTTTACTACAATCATTTGATTTTGTGTAGCTTTTCATCATTTTTATTTTTATTGCATGTATTATCTTTTATTGCTGTCTTTTCAATTAGCTTTTAGCTGTTTTGGTGTGCATTAGTCCAATGTTGCACTCAGTGGTTTGCAATGCACTTCAAACTGTATTTGATTTGTTTCAAAGGTGCTCTAAATAAAGACTGACTGATTGATATTGTGGTAAATTCTCACAAAAAGCTAAAAGCTGCATTGATTCTCATGGATTAATCGATTATGCATAATGTAAAAGTGTTTCTCATCCTCACAAACCCACAGAGAATTGTCATGTGATTTCCCACAGTTCCCCGCTGCTCTACACAAAGTTTACCGCGTTTCAGCTCTCAATTTTGGTTTTTTCAGCAAGTACTGTTTTGGTTCACGCTTGCCTCTCTCGTCAGCGTTGTTCTCGGCTGCAGCTGTTTTTAGCTCATAAAAACCTGCTCTAACAAACCTGCTGTAAGCCACCTATGCAGCATCAAACAGCAGACAGACACAGTTAGAAAGTAGCTGGTGAACATAGCGAAGCATTTAGACACTTAACGGACTTTTCTCGTGGGTTAGTGGAGACTAAAACGGAGCTAAGGGGAAGGTGAATATCGTCAGGGGGCCAAAAATGTCATGTTGCTAGGTCTGCATGTGTAAACAGGCAACTGTTCACTGTGTAACAGTATGTATGTGCACATACAGCATGTCAAAATGTGTTTACAGTTTGTTCTGTTGTCCCCAATATAATAGTAATATTACATTTTCATATTACTTATCCTCGGTTTGACAGGTCATCAGCATAGAGAAGTTGTTACCACTTAGATCCCCCCCCCCGTGGTTGCCAGGTAATATCATCCAATATAACTCTAATTTAGATGAGTGCTTACTTCGTTTCATACAGCAGGTGCTCTGTGCTGAATTATTGAACAACCTCCTCATCCACCAGCCCACTTGCCCTCCTCCTCCTCCTCCTACTACCCTTACTTATCTGCTTCTTCCCTCATTTTCTCTGCCAAGATTTCCATTATGCTAACGCTGTCCAATCACATATAAAATGGAACTATTCTATACCATCTTCATACCCCAGTTGTAGACTATACCGACTACATATTACATATTCACACTTCCTATGGAAATGAGGGCACTTTAGGCCATTCGGTCTACACGGTTCACTGTTTTGCTTGATGTACTGATGTGCTACAACAACAATGTGTCTTTAAACCTCTCTGCTACATTTTAATCTTACGCAAGTTAAACTGTTTCCATCAATGCAGTGATCAAAATCTGCTTATTAAACAATCTCTGGAATGAAAGCATCTCTTTCTGCACCCCCCCTCCCTCCCTTCTTTCTTTCCCTTTTACTGGACAAGTGCACTGATTCATTTATTTAATTGGAGGGAGAAGCACTCAGTGAGCCTTGATCAGGAAAAGAGCTTCAAGTGTAAATTTTCCATTTGTCCTAAACTGCTGAAAAAAACAGCGTCAGTGCACTTACGGACTCAAATACTTCACTGTCTGAGGATTTAATGAGTGAACGCAAAAAATATTAGACCGACTTTATTCAAAGTTAATTCATCTGTATTGCGGATCTCTGATTTACATTATTGCCTTGCTAACTCTCTCTCGAGTCAGTGTAGAAAATATATATAAATTCAATTTTACACAGCAAGTAGCGTGAAAGCCTGTTTAAGTTCCTGCTTCAGCAGCAAATAGTTTCAGTAAATCATGTTAAAAGGAGGAGCTGCAGCCAGCTTGTGCTGACTTTTATAATTCTGGGCCATAACTCACTGGCTCGATATGAAATACCCCCCCCCTTCCCCCCGAAAAAAAAAAAAAAAAAACATAGACGTGTTTGAGAAATTTCCTGCATATTTTTTAGAGCCAGAACACACTGCACTGCCAGTGACGGCCTGCTCTATCTGCACATATTTGGTTTGGCGGCGTCGCTTCATTTAATATTGTGTGTGTGTGTGTGCTTACAGTGGTGCCATAAAAATGCACTAGCAAATAAATGTCCAAGGATATCCACACGTGTGGTAAGTTTTCCCGGCAACATCATTTGCACTGAAAATACCAGATGGTAAACACAGCTTTCCCTCAACCCATAACATCAGAATCATGTACCTTTGATTCACTGCATTTGCTGTTAGTGTTTAGACTGGGAACTGTGTTTATTGGACTGAGTGTGTTTCCATATCTCAGGATGAGATCCACATATTGATGCTAATGACCCCATAAATGACGGAGGTCAATGTCAGTGACCTGTTCTTTCTCAGTCTAAAACAAACTCTAAACTCTAAAAGTCTTAAAGAAAGGAGAGAAAGAGTGAGATGTCAGAACAGACGGAAAGGATAAATATTTGTTTATGGGACAGGAATAGACGGAGAGATCTAGATCTGTAAACAACCCGAATTTGAACACAAGCCAACGGCAACTCTCGCAACTAATCTTTTTTTAAAAGGGAGTGGCAGTCCCCTTATTATGCTTCTGTATCCAAATGACAGGATGTCGATGTACGGCATGTCTGACACAGGGATGAATGCTCTGGTGTGGGTTGAAGGAAAACATTTGGTTTAAGAGATGAAGCTCCAAACTGCGACAAAGTCACCGGACACAAACTGCTGTCATTTTCAAGGCACGGTTAAATTTCATGTTAACCATGTCATTACACAGAGCTTAAAAAGGTATCTAAAAGTATTAATATACCTTTATGAATGTATGTTTTAAAAAGATTAAAACTCAAACTGGATTCAACTTAGGAAAAAAACCCATCATGCCCTGGAGCTACCGCAGAGGCTTTCTTTACTCCAGACTACTAAATCTCCTGTAGTCAGCAAAGAATAGTATCAAAGTCATTTTTTTAAGCAAACGTGCCAAAACTTCATTGCTCTCAAATTTGCGTTTTTTTCTCCTGAGTTATGACAAACTGAATATCTTTGGGTTTTGGATTTGATTACACAGATCATTGAAGTTATACAGCCAGAGTTTAGTGTAGCACACATCTGCAGACTAATAACACTTCAATCCGAAGCTCCACAGTTATGCAGAGGGGGAAATAATGACATATTTTCTTGTTTGAGTAACCACAGATCTAAATACGTGTTCACATGTTGTAATAATGAGAATCAGAAAACAGTGTATCATTCAGTGAAACACACTGGAACCTCTGGGGGACAGTTGTGACAGATGGCGTCCAGGACACGTGGTCTGAAGGCAGCCATGAGAAACTACTGACCCTTGACAACACAGGGAGTGGAGGCAAGATAGACAAAAACCTACACACACACACACACACACACACACTCAAGCTCTTTGTGATGAATCCCAAGTTAACTCCCTGATTGGCAGGGAGAAAGAGGAGGTGTTGACACAAAGGAGTACAATGGTGGAGAGGGGTGGATGAGGGGGGAGGTGGTGGTGGTGGTGGTGGGGGGGTTTGCGTTTGAAAATGGGGTGAATATGAAGTGAGTAACACAAGTGGTGTATGACTGTGCCCCAGTACAAATGATCATGTTCCCATGGAAACCTGCCATCTCCATGGTGCTAAACAGAGTTTATAGTGATATATTTTATGTCTCTTATCATATTAATTGAATGCCCCTCCTTACAATATTTGATATGATATCATACAATGTTGAGTTTAATCATCTTCCTAAATTTCATGATTGGGATTAAAGAACTTCCTGTCTGTCTCTACTTGCTGCTCTGAATCCAAATGATGCAGCCTCATGCGCTGCAGCAGCTCTTTGGCTCCAGATAAAACGCATTGTGATAAAAAAAAAAAAAAAAACTGGCCCCTCTCCCTCCCAGCCTACCTCTCCACCATGACCGTCAAATATCCCGAATATGGACGGGTGGCTCTTGTTGGTGATGTCGGTGAGCACCTCAAAGCGGTCCTCCATGTGATCTCGCCTCCCCTGTATGGAGTACACGGCCACGTTATTATTCTTGAAGTCCCAGGTTTTGGAGAACTCCGCGTCCAGGATACTGAGGCCTCCAAGCCGGTCATTCTGCATCATCTCCGCCACTTTCCCCTTCACCATCTTCACGGCATCCCGGCTCGACTTGACGATGGTTTTCACCTCGTCGGTGTGGAAGAAATAACTCCACAGCGCCAGACTGATGCACAACAGAAACAATGTCTCAGGCCTGAGGAGAAAATAGCGCATGATCCGACCCAGAAGAGACAAGAGCGTCATTGTGTCTCCTATCATCACACGCAACCAAACTGCAGTCACTCTCTCTCTTTTTGCTCAGTTCACTCCATCCGTTCAGCGGGGCTGTGAGGAAATCGATTCACTAGCACGATGGCTGACAAAGACTCAGTTTCAACATTTAAAGTGCACATCGGAGGACACTCTTATATTCCCCGACTGCATTTACGCACTGAGAGCGGCTGGCTGCCTGACACCGGGCCGAGAGACGCAGCACAAAAAGCGGACAGGCCACCCTCATTGACTCGGTCCGATGTCTTGGTCCTACCCTCGGCTCTCCAAACAGCTGCAAGAGGATTCTCCGAGCTGAGCCGATCTCCCACAGCCCATTGTTGGATGACGGATTTTTTGGGTTAGACCCACCCCGGAGAGAGACATGGAAGTCAGCGGAGGAGGGCGAGAGTCGACGATGTGACTTAAAGGTGTCCTCCTTTTTCCGCCATTGACCCCGTTTCCTCTCTATGAGTCTAATCTGTCTCCGCATCAACATTACAGTTTCCACACACACACACCTCCATTTCTTGGGCTGTGTCAAAACACCATGGGAGCGTGAGCACGAGACCGGAAGTGGGATGTGATTGTCTAAATAAGGCAAAACGTCAACGCGAGCTTCAATGGATGTTTTGGAATTAGGAGCTTTATTTTGAAAGTCGGGGGCGGAAGTGGATTGTTACAGCGGCCTGCTTGACGCTGGCACGTTGTTTAAATATAGTGGGCGCTGATAAGAGTGCGCAGCTGCAAACTCATACGATGGACAGGCAAAACATTGTAACCAGTGACGGAAACTGCGGAATCAAATGATGAGGTCATCCAGTATTGCATGACACGATACTCGTGTCAAATCTTATTCCACTCCCATTCATTTTTTTTTATGGCCCTGATATCTAATTATGAGCAACTGGACTTTAATCAATATAAAACAATATAAACTAAGCCCAGAATAAAATCCATGCTTTCAGACACACGCCTTAAGAAGTCCAAATACACATGCAGCAACATTTAAATTCAAATTAAAAATGTCCTGACACAATAATAAGTAATTATAGATTATAATATAAACTATTGTTGCCCAGTAATTCATGTGAAGACTCGAGCTTTGTTCAGCACTTATCACATCGACTAAACACTGCCCCCTGGTGGCTCCGTGAAGTAATACACCTCTGACAGTCCTGTCATTTACAGTCAGATGGAGTGTTCATCCATCCATTGTCTGTAACCTATCCTCATCAGGGTCACAGTGGGGCTGGAGCCTATCCCAGCTGACTTTTGCGAGAGGCGGGGTACACCCTGGACAAATTGCCAGCTCATCGCAGGGCAGACAGAGACAAACAACCACACCAAACACTCACATTCACACCTGCAGACAATTTTAGAGTCACCTATTAACCTGTTAAGCGCATGTCTTTGGACTGTTGGAGGAAGCCGGAGTACCCGGAGAGAACCCACACAGACACGGGGAGAACATGCAAACTCCAACACAGAAAAGGCCCCAGCAGATGGAGTGTTCAGTTCAGTTTGATTTATTCGTAAGTAAGTTTCATTGAGATCAATCAGCTGTAGTCAAGAGCATCTTTGTTGAGTCCATGACAAGGACTCGTCCCAATCTAAATGAGATTAGACAGAGTCACGACCTCTTACTTATCTGTTCATAATTGTTATGATGCTAGAGAGACTATATTTATTTCAAGATGATAATTTTGCTCTTTTATTTGTAAATATCAAAAAGCAAGTGCAGTGTAATAACACTGTAGGATCAAATTATTTACACTGTAGATGTTGTACAGACACTCTCCATTGTCTACTGTGTGAACAGCTGAAATAAAAACACATAAATAAATGATGATTCCCTGGCTTCTCCTGGACTGCCAATGGAAAATAACAAAGCCAGACATCTGTTAAGCAACACAGAGTCACTGTTTTGAAGGAACTTACTTCATAAAAAACAGAAAATAAGTTCTACAACACTAAGGCCAATAGAGAGATGCACACACACACACACACACACACACACACACTCACATCACACATAAGAATCCAGTTAGAATTTGTTTTATCTCCAGTGCGGTGTTCAACAGGAGTTTTGTAGGACAATCTACTACTTAATCAAATGACCAAATGTAATGCTGTACTGAAACTATTAGATTTCTATTAAGTGTATAGATCAGAGACACAACCACTGCATTGTACTTTTGTTTACTGATAACTGGTAGCAGGTCTCCAGTTAATAATTCCAGCGATGTGATTATGAATTTTAACAATGAAATGCTTGAAGAGGATGCTTATGCGATTAAATCTCGATAATTTTATTTTAGTTTCTTGTATTTCAGACTTATTTACAGCACAGATTACATTAAACATGTCTATAATAAAGAAGCATATACACTCAATTTGCCAGAATATAGCCTCAGCTCGATAACTGTAAATGTCCGTGGTGACCTTCTCTGCCTTTCCGCTGTGTCGGTCTTGTGCTCTTCTGAGTTATTCATGTATTATTTTGCCACATACAGTATCGTACAGCTCCTCGTCAGATTTTGTGTGGAACCTTGGCAACCAATGAAATCATTCAGAGTTTATGTCAGCGGCTGAAACTACATCCAAAACACATTCTGAGGCATGTAAAAGCTTGGTTCAGTGGGGCCAGGTTTCCAAGAGGTTTACTGGGTTTACTGGGCTCTTTCGGTTGGTCAGATCAAGGAAAGGTTGGATCAATGTTGCCACGCCGTCTGATTTAGGACATTGATCCCTGTCCCACTGGGTGTATGGTGATCCATTTTCTGCTTTGAGGTACTGCCAAATGGTGTGGTCACTACAAGGTGTTGCTCTCAGTAACTCTCATATGAGATGTTATTCATTACCAACAATGTGTGAGCTTGTGTGTCTATATTCTGTATTAGTGTACACATGTTCTGCAAATGTGTATCTTTGTGTGTAACCTTATATTTCTCCTGTTTGTGTACAAAGCAAGCGTGTGTGTGAACAACACTTTAGCAGCATGTGTACTCTTGGGCCCTGGAATCATATCCCATATCACAAAGGATAAAGTCTTGCCTTGTATACAACCTGCTTTATTTCATATCCCTCAGGAGTCATGTAATCTGTTCTTACCAGCCCACCTACCTCCTAAAAACCCCCAGTGTTTTCTGTCCCTTGTTCTCTCATTGGCTTTAAGGTGCAGAAGTTGGGCTACCAGGGAAATATAAAGAAGGACGCAGTCTGCATCAATCACTCGTCGGAGGGGATGGAATGAGAAAAGAGTCAACACCATCTACATCAGCAGGTAAGACGTACTTGCTGGTTTATTATACCTCCGAAACGCACTGTGTTGCAATAGAACAAACCTTTTCTATAATGCTGCATCTGTTCTGTATGTGTTCTTCAAACTTCTACTCTTCTCCCTTACAGATTATTGTGTTAAGACCTCACTATGCCATCGGTTCGCCTAGTCTCCCTGACCACTCTCCTTGTGGTGCTGATGGCCATGCTGGCCTCCAGCGGCAGAACCACGCGCTGGCCCAAACCTCAGACCACCAAGAAGCCCCCTCGAACTGGGGCCAGTGGATTCAGACAGACCACCACCACGACAACATCTCCTTCCAGCATGCACACAGAAGAGACCACTGAGGTTATGATGGACTCTTCCTCCCTGTCCCCTACAGACAGTACCACCTACTCCAGCGACACTTACCCTACTGATTTCCATGCTGATGCCATAGCAGCTCCTGGGAACCCCGATGGAAACTATACCCTCGACTACAATGAATGCTTCTTCAACTTCTGTGAGTGCTGTCCGCCAGAGAAAGGCCCCGTAGGGCCCATGGGAGAGGCAGGGCCACCGGGACTACCGGGAGAGAGGGGCCATATGGGTGAGATGGATTATCATTTTCAGGAAAATTACCTTTTGGATGTCAAAATTTGTCCTTCATCATACCCTTCTCTGGTTTTCAGGGTTACCAGGAGAGAAGGGAGACACAGGGCCCCAAGGACTTCCAGGACCAGAAGGACTACCTGGAGCCAACGGACTCAATGGCGACATAGGTACAACGGGGCTTAACACCAGGAGAGTTTTTGAATGGCTCTCTGTTTCTCTCTCTCTATCACTCACTCCTTTTTTACAAAACGCTGTTTTGTATAAGTTCTTTGTGGATATCATTTTCTACGCTTTATTTATCAAAACCACCACAGGTGAAAAAGGTGAACAAGGACCTGTAGGTGAACCTGGTGTCCCTGGGATCCCAGGAAAACCAGGAGATAGAGGTTTGTAGTTTTCTAGAAGTTTTCTTCTGTAGTAGTTATATATAGTTAAATATTATATAGTAGTTAAATATTAAAAGTGTTTATATTACACCTGTTTTAATCATGCTAAATTAGATTAAAATATGTATAAACTAATTCAATAAATGTTTGCAAATGAAATGTCTTCCTATGTGAATATAACCTCTTTGCATTCATAATATAGGTGATCCGGGCCCCAGAGGAGAGAAAGGTGAACATGGCTTCATTGGTCTGAAAGGGGACCCGGGAGAAAGAGGAGTGCCTGGCCTGAATGGATCTAAGGGCAACACTGGGCGAGAGGGGCCTATAGGTCCCCCTGGGATAACTGGGACAAAGGGTCAGAAAGGTGAACAGGGACTTACAGGCGAGTGTTTACCAGGCGAAAAAGGTAATGTCGGTGCGCCTGGTCTGACAGGTGAGATGGGCCCCCCAGGACTGAATGGAACTGATGGTGCAAAGGGAGAAAGAGGGGAGCCAGGGCCTCCAGGAGTGAAGGGGGATACTGGTGCCAGAGGACCTCAAGGAGGGAGAGGCATGGCAGGAATGAGGGGAGAACGGGGAGGCAAAGGTGCACGTGGGCCTCGGGGCCCTAAAGGTGCACAAGGTGAGAATGCGGAGGTGATTCGCTCTGCCTTCAGTGTGGGCTTGTTTCCAAGCAGGTCCTTCCCTCCGCCTAGCCTGCCTGTGAAGTTTGATAAGGTGTTTTACAATGGTGAGGGGCACTGGGACCCGAACATTAACAAGTTCAACATCACCTACTCTGGGGTCTATTTGTTCAGTTACCACATCACTGTACGCAACAGGCCTGTACGTGCTGCCCTAGTGGTTAATGGTGTACGAAAGCTGCGGACACGGGATTCTCTATACGGCCAGGACATCGATCAGGCGTCCAACCTCGCCCTGATGCACCTGAATGAAGGCGACCAGGTGTGGTTGGAGACGCTGAGAGACTGGAATGGAGTTTACTCCAGCAGTGAGGATGACAGCACTTTCTCTGGCTTCCTGCTTTACCCAGACTTATATACTAAACCGACTGCTGTGGAAAACGTGTGACTGCAACCTTTGACCTTGAAATGATCTGTGATTGTAACTTCTTGTAGATTCTGCACAACTTTCAGCCTATTGCACTGTTTTGTCAAATTAGTATGATTCACCCAAATACTGTTGCTTCAGTATCTGCTCACTGCTATCATGCTAATCAAACCAAATGCTTTGCTTGCCTTGCTGCTGGAGATGGATGAGGCTTGGTTATAATACTGCATGCACCACTTCAGTTCTTTCTAACAATGCATTAAAAATGACTATGTTTGAAATGGATGACCCTTGAGTTTTATTTATTTAGAACCAGAACTCGACATTAATTTATAAACTAATAGTGAGTTTAATTAGAATAGATAAGCTCTGTGTCAGTGAGGCCAATACACATTTGAAAACAATAGAAGTGAATAATCCTTAATTGCATTTAGTTCCCACTAGAGGGTGTAAGGTGCCCAGGGTTTGTGAAGAGGCATTGGAGAGAATCAGCAGTAAAGAGAAAGTATTAAAAGTAGGTGACTCCTTCAACAATATGTGGACCAAATGGGAAATTCCAAAACAGTTTAAATTCACACAAAAAAGACTCAACATGTTCTTGTCCACTTATTGACTGCCAAACAACAGGAAAATACTTCAGTCTTCCATGCAGAAAATATTAACACAGCAGGAGGGTAAAGATAATTCTTGTGGACTCGTGTAACTCTTCTTTCACAGCAGCTGTTGAATTTCCTGAATATGATTCATTATGTGAACATGGTGGTTTGCTAGACGTTTAAGACAGGACAGTACAGAAAGAGGAGTGAAATCCTTGTTGTTTCTCTAATTGTCAGCACAGTAATGAAGGCAGTATAATGAAGATGAGTCAGACCCACAGGAACAAAAAACACATCACCCAGAACCTGGAACAAGTAAAAAAGAATGCCTCATTGATATTGCATGATAACCCTCTGCAACAGAGAGAGATGAATGCACTGTACAATGAAAAACAGCAATGACTTTTACCAATGCTATATCTCATTATACTCTAAACAGTCAAGATCTCAAGAACTCATTTTCTGGTACACAACACCAATCTATTCAGATGATACAATGCATTTAGTATTTTATTTCTCTGTGGGACTGCTGAGACATTTTTATGGTGTGATATATTTTGAAAAGAGAGTTGGGAGACTTCAAAAACACAAAACCTGTTGTTGTCTCACTTTGATAGACGTGTTCAATAATTGAAATCAAAATACAAAAAATGTGTCTATGTATCTTTTCTTACATATAAAGTGACTAAACCTTATAAGAGAGATAATAATTCTAATGAGATTCCAATATTAATATTGTTGTTTCGAGCAGTTAAGGTAATTTATTGCAATATTTTGGCTTCATCTTGGTTCAAATCAAATTATTTAATTCACAGGTTTACGTGTGTATTATGGGGCTTTTTCAACACATAAATGCTTAAGACAAGATTAAAATTGCATGTATGATAAACAAATACGAAAATCAGAGTGGCTAAATCTATATTGCTAATTTGTGAACAGTGTTATTGCAAAATTATTGGTATTGCGCAAGAGTTTAGATCATTTTATTCAATTTGTCTCTGAAATCAATTATGAATCACTGTATCTCTGTTATAGGGCTTTACTGTCTTCATTTTGAATTCATCATATGTCTAATTATTCCCCAAATGCACCTCACACATTCATTGGTAAATTACAATTAGGCAATAAATTGGCCTTACATCTGGGAATTCATTTACTAATACAACATACTAATATAATTGTTAGCATGTATTCATGTCTCATTCATTTTTACACAAATCTGCATAACACTTGCAGGTTTTCACCATCGAATTTTCTCCACAAAATATATATTTCCTCTGTTTTCCTGAGGGAGACACTTAGTCTAGAGCGTACACTTAACCAAGATCATAGCTGCTGGCACAGAAGTAAACACATATTACATTGAATATTGCGGTACTGGAATATGGATATTTGTAAACTTGTCTAAATAAACCTCATCAAAGATCTGTCCTTATGTTCATCCATGTCTTTAATTAAAAGGTGATGCTTTTTCCAATGTTCAAATCCAGTGTCTGAGCATATATCTGTATACATATATAATTTAACCAAGATTATACATTTATTCAAATATAATGTGAATATTGCACAGAATTAAAAGTGCTATATTTGGAATGGGATTGCCGACTGGTTTCATCATTTTGAACAAGACTGGAGGGATTTTATTTTTCAGCTAAGTTTGGGTCTTTTAAACTAAAAACTCAATTGGAGAGGCTTTACTGGTTGGAAGAAAAAAAAAACATTCTGGTTGAAATGAAAGTTAACTTTAATTAAGAAACATCATACTGAAACCTGTTAAAGAGGAAAGCCCAGAATGACATCTCCATCTACTGGTGAAGGCCACAAGTTTACCTCAAATTTCTACCTTATTTATAAGACTGTTGGTGGTGATGGCGTGTGTGTGTGTGTGTGTGTGTTAAAATGTTATTTTGCTTGTTTGTTTATAAGCCTATCTGTGGATGTGTGTGTGTGTGTGTGTGTACATTTATGTATTTTCTACTGCTCTGTGTGAAAATATAAATAACTACCTTGGCGGTGTGTGCAGTGTAATCTGTTCCCAGCAGGCTGGATTCCCACTGTGAGAAAGACAGTATATTGTTCCTGCAGCACCACAGATAACAACTCATTAGCATACTGAATCATTTGGCTGCAAGAGCCACTCTGCCACCCATCTGCACTGAGCTGATAAACACACACACGCCAGCTCTCTCTCACGTACACACACACACACACACACACACACACACAGATCTACGCAGAGCAAGCACACACACACACACACACACTCACATAACCCTGCTCCCACAAACACGTACACACGTACACACATACACAGACACAAGCCTCCTCTCATTCCCTCCCTTTCAATCCCTCATATGCACTCCCTACACTCCCCCCTCTTTTTGTGAGTCTGTGTGTTTTTGGAGAGTCGGGAACACTGAAGCAGGTAAATGCTTGGCAGGCATTAACCCAGAGACCCCCTCAGTCAGTCCCGGGCACAGCCAGAGTAGAGCACAGGAGAGGTCTCCAAACACCTGGATGTCTCTGATGCTCTCTGGAAGCAATTATCGTTTTTAGAAATGTCTAAGAGCTGATGTTGTTGTAGTAGTGGTACTGAAGGCAAAGTCTGCTGCGCAGATTTATGGAAAATAGGGAAGTAGACTTCAGAAAAGTAGCATTTATGTGGCAAAGCTACAACAACTTTCATTTCCATTTCCCATTTTCCAACGACCACAAGTTGGCGATCATAACTTTTTTCGATTGCGTGAGTGAATAACTGGTGGGAGCAGCGGGAGTCTTGACCAGTATGGCTGTTTCACAATGTGTTACAGACACAACAGCGTGCAAACGAATGCAGCGGAGGCTGTCAAAACCACTTTCACAATGGCAGGATATCCTGCAGGTCACCGAGCCACGTTAACCTCTACAGGAAGTTGTCACTTGTTGGGAGGAAGTGAGGATTCCAGTGTTCATTGGGGGAATTTCATGAGGAGGTTGTGGTTTTAACTATACACTCTGTACAGAGAAGGTGGGAAACAGTTGCCTCTAGGAATTTGTTAATTAGGTTACGTAATCATGTGTGTAAAAAGTATAAAATTACAAATATGGTGAAAATGAGTTTTTTATACAATGAAGAAATTAAATTGACTTAATAAGGATGAATAACAACATGCTTGAGTACAAATACAAGGCTTTTCCTCTGCGTGTTTTATTCAGGTGTTTTGTATAAAATTCAGCGATTTAACATTGGATATATTTATAGATACAGCTATCATACAACAAATATGTCATTACCAAACGTACAATGTCCCTTTACTGCAATTCATAAAATACCATAGTTACCAAAGGTACCAATATAGGCTACTAGGTCCTGCTAAAAAAGCAGAATAACCAACAACAGTGAGCAATACTTAACTGCATTTGAAAACTGCTGGTGTTGTTATGATATTAACACTGTGTGTGTGTGTGTATAGGTGTGTGTGTGTGTGTGTGTGTGTGTGTGCGTGTGTCTGCATATATATATGTGAAATGCGGCAATGAAGGGATTTATTTGTGTACCTTACTAAACTACAACTGCATTACAGTTAAAAAAAAATAATAACACTGAAACATTCATATCAAAAGGACTGCATGAGTCATTTCATGTTATCTTACGACCCATATTTTGTACACTTTAAGAAACACTGCATGTCTTGTACCTCCACAGCAATTTCAAATAGATATATTCATTCCAGGCGGTGGAATTGTTTAACTGTCTGTTGCCGTATTTGGTGTAATTTTCCCATCACCAAAGTGTAACAGAAGTAAATGGTACCACATTTGATGTACTACGTTCAGTTGCTTGCTTTGAGTTCAACTCATCTCTTCTCTCCTTATTTCATTGTCTCCTAAAAGACCATTTTGATAGTAAACCCATTGACAAACACGCTACACTACATCTTAAACCACATGACTTGAACTCGAGTCACTGTTGTTACATTGTGCAGTGGAAATAGAATGCTATTTACAATACATACGCAACTGTATGGGTACAATAGTTTCCAGTCGGTTAATTTACGGCCTCTAACTGAGGCAAACTTACTTTTGTGTCTTTATTCTAACACACTAAATTTGATGGGCGTAAATCTCTAGGATTTATTCGTTGATGTTTTAGAACCATTTACTTGCAGCACTCCACAAGCACCTTGGATCTATTCTGGCTGCACCATGTTGTAATCAATAGTATCATTAGTGAAGCATTGGTCAAAACTTCAATATTACACATCAAAAATCTTTGTTAAGTGATTTTTTGTTTGGTTTTGTTTTGTTTGCTTGTTCTTTATTTCTTTTTTGTGTGTGTTTTATGTTTTTAGGATATCCAGTCTTTGGACTTTGAAAACACGGAAAATTATAATCCGCAGGTCAGTCAAAGACATGAGACATGCAGAATTTACAAGTCTTTTGTCGGATTAAATTCAACCGATCACCAATCAAACCAAGCTTTTCATCAGTGCTGCCTCAGGTGTAATGTGGAGACAGGAACGTACTCATGATCCAGTTTGGACACCACTATCTCACTACGCGGAGCTTGATTGTCCTTCCTACACTGACAACTCAAAGCTAACTGGTCCTGAGCATATCCATTTCTTTTTTAGTCCCTCTCATTCTTCTCTTTCAGTCTCAGGTGCTGTGTCCGTGGTCTTTTGGCATCAGTATCATCGGCGACTAGAGCCATCTAAAGGGCGTCCATTGCGCCGCAGATCTCTAGCAGCTAGATGAAGCGGGGGCCCACGTGAAGCCGTTAGAGTCCTTGGAGCTGGAGGTGAGTCCTGGTCTTCCATAAAGCTCTCAGGACTACCCTCCGCATCGCCATCAGGCAGGCTTCCACAGCTGGAGCCTGGTGACATTGTCTCCAGAAGATCGTCCCTGGCCAAGCCCACCACTGTGTCCTGATGTCCTCCACCCTGTGGGCCCCCCTCATGGCCCCCAACCAGCAGCCCTGTTTCCCCATCAGTTGTGCTGCCAACATTCCTCCCTCCATCCTGATCCTCCAAGAGGTTGGAGAGGAAGCTGATGTACTTCATGGCAAGTCGCAGGATTTCATTCTTGCTCAGTTTCTTGTCTGGGGGGTGAGTTGGGATGAGTTTGCGAAGCTCTGCAAATGCCCCGTTTACGTTCTGCTGTCGCCAACGTTCACGGCTGTTAGTGAAGATACGACGTACAATCTTTGGCTGGCCAGCTAGCAGAGGAACAGGGAGGAAAAGAGACAGACATGGAGAGTATAAGGTGAGGAGGCATTGATAGGAGATAGTAACACAAATAACATGAAATGCAGAGCTAAAAGAGAATGCGGTAAAGCAATACAAGTACAATAATAAAAATGGAAGTCTTAGCAGGAGAAGAGATGTGCATTTTGAGAAAAATTTGCACGTACTGAAAACAAAAACATCCTGAAGAATTAACTTGCAAAAATTGTCCTCCGTACAGCCATGGATTTTTAGATAATGGAGCAGAAGCTACAGACGCTTGCAAAAATTAGTGCAATATGCTGCCAAATACTATGCAAATCTGATACGAGAAAAATGGTTGGTTTAGCATGCCAGACCCCAGGAAAGGGTGTTAGGAAGACCGTGTGCTCCCTATTCCATATTCTATTTACTTTTTATTTATTTAGGTATGATAAAATGCCCCACTGCAGGTAGTAACATCCTCCCACCCCCAACAATGGTGTCTTCCAGGCTATTGTCGCCCTTGGAACACACCCAGTCTATCTTAATCCTTCAGCCCACTCTGCAGTAAAACCTTGGCATGGAGGCAGCAGCACCCCCATCCTCCACCCCTGTATATGGCAGTGAGTGGGCAGTGGTGGAAAAGGATGTTCCAAATGAAATAAACCCCAAATCCGCCTGAAAGGCTTACTTTAATGGCATGCAGGTACATGTATTTGACATTCTGATTAGCAGCATACATTTATGCCATGAATTATGATGCATTTATTCCTCTGGGTTTAACACTTAAGATGAATTTTCTTTTTTCTTTTTTTTGCAAGCCATCTTCTGCATCACTGAGATTAGGTACAGTATAGATCCATGTCAGTCGGATGAACGACAATGGAGATGAGGAGGGGGACGTTTAGGGGACTATATTGGCAGAAGGAGGACACAGCAGAAGTGCGTCTTACCATACTTATAAAGATCTAAAATGCGCCTACCCTCGTCGAGTTCAACCTCATAAGGCGCCGGGCGGCGCTTTACCCTGTTGCTGGGGTACATGCTGTACTGCTCCGACTCCCCTCCGAGACTACAGCAACAGAAAGCAGACAAAAGGTGCACAGGTATATGAGAGAACATGAATTTTGGCATTCATCATTTCCTTTAATGCTTATAACACCCTCAACTCTTTGCACCTGGAGCAAACACACATATTTATAGGCTAATTCTTTCTGCACACATATACATACATGCTAAATAATGTCAACATAATGTAAACTCAAATACAGTACAAGCATCCTTTCACACTACAGTGACCTATGTCTGCAGGGCCCTAATAGGGGCAGCATCAAAGAGCCATCAAACTTATAACTTACTATAACTCACAATGATCATCTGAAACGTGCATTCATGAAACTATACAATTTTTCTTTTTATGCCTCCACCTTTACCTGTTGATGGCGGCGAGAGGCTGCGCCAGGTTGTAGAGCATCGCCCGGGCCGGGACAGGGAACGCGTTTGGGCTCAGTTGGACCATTCGAGCGTCGTCTCGTTGCGGCAGCGGCAGCGGCAGCGGTGGAGGTCTGCGAAGTTCCGTGATCGGCACCAAATGGCTTTCAGTCCTCTGCTCCACCGCTTTTATAGCGTCCCTCCTGGAGAGCTCGATCACCGGCACTTCCCTTTTCAGGTCAAGGGCGTTGTGAGAGGCAGTTTCCTTGGCAACGCCGTTGATGATGATGCTGATGCTGGTCCCGTTGCTCGAGTTCTGCAGAGGAACGTCATCCGTCTCCTCAACCCCCTTGAAGCGCCCTCCCCTCTCCTTCTCCCCCTCCTCTCTCCTCGGCTCTTCGTCCTCCTTGCATCCGTTCTGTCTGGAGATGATGGAGGAGTCCTCTCGCTTTCCAGGACCGGACTCTGCATCAGGACTTCCAGGACAAAGCTCCGGCTGCCGTTTTTCCATCATTTTTATACCGTCACCACTTGCTCGAGTCCACTACGTCCTAAATAAGATTTTCCTCGATTATTTTAATGATCAGAACAAAAGGCTATGAAAGTCTTAATATAGCAGAGAAATGACCAAGCTTTTGCTTTCCACGCAAGCATGTAGGGACTGAGCAATCCATTATTATTATTGGCATTAAAATAATTGTGTTCTTTTTATTGTTATTAGAATTATGTTTTTGTTTCATTTGGAAAATGTACATTTCAAACAGAAAAAAAGACAGACATTAACATTTTATTTGTTGCTTGCGGGTTAGATGAATTATTTGTATTAATTGTTAGATTTTCTTCGATATTTGAAAAAGATTTAAAAAAAAAAAAGCTCGAATGCCTTGTATTAAAAAAAATAAAAATAACACAAGGCACGATAATAAGAATGCTAGCCAATATAAGAACTAGGCCTACATTTGAAATATATTTCAATTCTCGAGGATTTTACAGTTTTTGTGAGCTGCTGAAGGTTTGAGAGCTTTTTAAACTGGCTTTGATATCAAACATTCTTCATAGGCTGATGAATTTGCCTCAATTGAACGTTTTTATTCTAAATTTGGAGCCAGTGATATTTTTTAAACGTTAACGTGTCGTTTACAAAGAGCTTTATCTTGTTCTTTCTGCATGCATGTGTACGAATCTCTTATCTGAAGCTTGCTTGGCCTTCAGCACAGTTTATGTCGTTAACCTTATGTCTGAATGTATGTGAACCAAACCTTTGAGCTCTTCATAAAGCCACATTTGGACATATTAAAAGGCTCATGTCGACTGCTGTTTATTTATAAGTGAACAGATCGTCTTATTATATAGTGATTGTGGATGCCAGGACCACGAAGAGGGCTTGGTATCCATTCATCGTCGAATTAAAAAATCCCTCCTTCTTTCTGCCTTCAGCAAATCCAGAAATAATCTCGCGAAGCTTCAAAAAAACACTTGGACTTGATCATTTTCATCGCCACATTTGTCAGAGTATGTGTAGTTTTTTTGTTTTATCGTGGTGTAGGCCACAGTGCTGTTGTTGTTAAAGCGTAACATCAAAGGCATGCCATACTGAAAACACCACACATCACTGTGAGGTGTGAGGTTTTAATAGCTAATTAAATCCATAAATGTCTTAAGAATATTATTATAAACGATCAACACACCGCCAATACAAAAAAGCGCACTTTTATTTCTGGGAATTGTCCAATGGGCCTCGCATCCGTTATTACATCCCGTACAGCCTCTATCCGATCGGACAATATAGCAAAAAAATATATATAGGCTAAATATTTCGCACATAACACCAATAAAATTCAGACGATAGAAATCCAATTAAAGCGTTTTGGAACAACGGATATGTTGATTTAAATAAAGAGATGTATTATTTTGTACTTACCGTTCCAGCCGTGTTGTTGATGTTACTGTGTAAGTGGAGCCATTTTGTGAGTGGGTCATCCATGTCTGAGGTTTTTTTTTTTTTTTTTTTTTTTTCTGCCAGTTGTGGAGCAGTGTGTGTGTGTGTGTGTGTGTGTGTGTGTGTGTGTGTGTGTAGCTGAGTTATTCCTCGCCGCATCCAGTGCGCTCCCTCAGTATGGGGAGCGGAACACAGGCCGCAATGTGGCCGAGTGAGATAAGCGCACGGCAGCGGCCTCTTCATTCCCGATAAGCTCCTAAACCCATTATTTATGAAATGATTCATTATTATTTGGCTGTCGTGGGCTATATAGGCTTGTGGAGGGCAAAGCATTAAAAAAAGCAAACAGGCACAGCGCAACGGCCTGTAACAACGTGTGGTAGTATAGCTTACTGTAGCCTGAGTGTGAGGTGTTTTAATTTTTTTTGATGAGACAAACAAAAGCTCGGGTTAAGCTTTTGACCTATTTATAGTTTCACCAAAGGTTTTTTTATTTTTTTTTATTGCTAAGCTCATTTATCCAACAAAAAGATAACTGATGACAGCAGACGTCCCTCTATCTTTTTTTTAATTTTTATTTTTATTTAAAAAAAAAAATGGAATAATATCATTCCTCCATATCCGTTTCTGTGCCTTGAGGCACAGGTTGTAAAAAAAAAAAAAAAAAAAAAAAAAAAAAAAATTGATGAGGGTGTAATCGTGATAACGATGCCTTAATTGAATGGGACATACGTATTTATTGATTGATAAGTAAATAATTAAATAAATGTTGCGTGTCATTGTTTGTGTTGAGGGGGCGGCTTGGACGGCGGTTCCCCCGGGGTCCTCTGGGAGTCATGGCTGGGGGGAGATAAAAGGAGTATCGGCTCCTGGTGGCATCAGATAAAAGAGCAGCACGCTATCAGAGCACATTCAGGACAGCCTAAATGGTGAGCAGGTACATCCTAATAACGGATCTTCAACACAGCGTTTGCTCCCTTTAGTCAGAAAAATATGAGTTTAAATAATCAATACATTGAGTCAAATAAAGATAGATAGATAGATAGATAGATAGATAGATAGATAGATAGATAGATAGATAGATAGATAGATAGATAGATAGATAGATAGATAGATACATAGATAGATAGATGTTTTTATAATGTTAGATAGATGTTTTTATAATGTTTAAAAGGGGCAGCGAGCCCCACAATTAGTCACGACCCAAACAGACCTGTAGACGCAGCAGTCACGACCATCATCCTACATCCTGCTAACATCGTGAGCATGGCCTCACATAATCCCTTTTTTTTTTTTTTAACTAAGCGTCTTTCAAGGAAACAGCAGCTGTGTCAATGTTTTTTGAGTGGTGAGTTTAACTTTGGGTTCAAATTAATTGTTTAAAATTTGCTAATCAATAGGCCTAATTGGCCATGGCAGGATGACTGTGGATGCTTTTTAAATTTTCTGGGTTTCACTGTTAAACTGTGAAAATATAAATGAGAAATTCATATGATTGGAAACTATATTCTATGTTTTAATATTTAATTCATCTTCATGCATCTAACTGAATGGATAATGACTTAATGTGATATATTTGTAAAGGTTTTGTAGTTGTATGGCATAATTTCTGCATAATTAATGAATGACTTACATTCAACAAGAAAAGTTTGACAAAATAAAACATTTTTATTTAGAAGCAAACCAGTATCAATCTCATGGGGCAATAGGTGACACAGCACAAGTAAAATGAAGGGATCCTTCACCAGGAAAATGTGATTCATAGAAGAAGAAGAAAAAAAATAAGATAATTGCTTTTTTGTTTGGACATAATTTGTGATGCATTTGTAATCCAATGGATTCTTCTTTTTAATAATAATAAATGTTTTTTGTGCTTGTGTAGATAGCTCTTTAGTTTGATGGTATAATGGGCCAAGATGGCATCTGAAATAATCAACAAGATGAAGGGCAACAGATAACATAATTTTAAATATGTGACAAAATATGGTTCCATTCATTAAATATTTAGGTGCTGCAAAAAAACAAAGTAAATCACAATTCATACATGAGAAAAGTTGTTTTGATTGTCACAATTAATGAACTCAAAATAAATACAAGTTGTTTTTAAGACGGGACTAAATTCAGCTACTTCATGGATGAAATTATCCCTATTCATCCAAATGTGACCATAAAAAATAAACATATGCAGTCATGCTGGATTTGAATCAGTATTTCTAGTCTTATACAACATATGACATCCAGTTTCTAGCTAGTGTAGTCCTCTCTACTACTGGATTTGTTTGGCTTCATATTTATCATTTGGTTTTTGGTTTATTGATTTGGAGTTGTACTCCGAGTCCCTTGCTTTGTCATATTGTTTACCATGGGTGTGCACTAAATAGAAATTAACCTCTAACCCTGTTACCATATGCATGGTGAAATATACACTGACTATCTCACATTTCTACCACAGGTTACAGTCCATCAGCAGTTGAATGGCAGTGGTGAATTATAATCCAAAAATGGCTCTGTTTCATGGCTATCTTCCCAGTCAGTGCTGGATACGTCTTGCTGGCATGATCCGAAGAGAAGCGGTGCTTTCTCGGGTCATCAGCCGCGTCACCTGCTCCAGACTGAGACCAGCCACTGCCTCTCCATTCACCTGTAGAATTTCATCACCAATGCCAAGGAGACCTACATAGGGGCCTTCACCACCCGCTTCACCCACTTTCTCTACATATACGCCTGGGAAGGAAACAGGGGAAGAGGGGAAAAGGGAGAGGGAAAACAGATTATGTTTAATGCACCATGCAACATACTGTATATATGCAAAAGTATAACTAACATAAAATAGCTTCACTACTAGGACACAAATTTTTACACATTTTAATTATGAATTTGAATATGTATGGTATTTCTTGATGATGTATTTGATGATGTTTGACACTAGAAAGTAGTAAAGCCAAAAGAAAATTTATATCTTACCAATGACATTTCAATTTCATTCTCTTTCTCTTCTATTCTCTTTATTCAATCTTAACAGCATATCACTGAAGGATAGCCTGTCTATTATCCAAGGAAATAAAGTAACTAAAATTAAATAACTGCACAAAGTTACCTGTATCTGGTCGACCTTTGCCCCTTGAGATGACGAAACCAAAGGGACCGTTTGGGGGTCTAACGAGCTCCAGGAGGAGGGTCCCATCAGGGAAAGCGTGTGTGACCCGGCCCACCGGACGAGCAATTCTAGAGGTAAGTACATCTTCGCTCAGAGCCCTGTGAAGCTCGAGCTGAGGGCTACCAGGGCTGTAATGGGAGAAATTGTAGTCATGAGTAAACCGAATATGTAAAACAATGTAACATGTGTTTCACTTTATTTTGCTTTGACGTGTACCTGGGCGCCAGGCCGTATGGTATCTGCACCTCTCCCAGTATTGTTGAACGCTCTGTTCTTCTCTCTAAACTCTGCACAGAGGAGGCTTTGCGCAGTTGGGCCAGTGGCAGCACCTAGTGGTAAATATATGGCACTGTAACACATTTTTCAAGTTTTTCATATTGGCTAAAATTCACCAGATCGGCTTTTGGAAATGTAACTTTTTGGCTCTCATATGCCTCTAAAACTAACAAGTGTGTGTTTGGCACCCCACACTTTATGCTAATAGAGGCTGTGATTGGCTGAAGCATAAAGTTTTTTATGTGTGTGTTGTGTTTAGTACAGCTGCCAAGAGGGGAAAAAAAAGGCTGGCATCCACAGAAAGTGGAAGGAAACACGGACAACCTGGAATGCATTATTTGTGCTCCCAGTGTCAGGCAGAATGGTTGGTAACACTTCAAAGCCTTGGTTGGTCCACTGTGACAAATAAGTAGTGAAAGGTACTTCAAAGCTGAACTGGACGTTTAAGGATAAGATGTTTTCCCCCTATGGTCTCCCTTTTTGAGGTAAAAATGGCATCTATTTGATGTCGTGAACTAAAACAAAAGACAGCGGCAGAGCAGCACACAAGTCCTGAAATAAACACCACATGGCATGGGAAAATGTTTGCTCACCGTGTTCAGGGTTTGCAGTGAGGGTGTCCTCTGAATGGTAGGCTGTGGCCTGCGTGTGGGGCTTGAGGAAGTAGAGCTGATCCTGGAGGCAGTGGGTATACTGAGCTGCTCCATACTGCTGGATCTGCCTCCTTTCACTAGTCTGCCAACACTGTTCAAACCAATGGAGGAAAAGAAGCGACGCAAGAAGAGCTTTGGCCGTCCATCCAGTTTTCTGTAAAAGGGGAGTTATGTTGTTTTTTTTTATTAGATATTAATGTATACTCAAAATGTGGGCATTTACACTACTACTAATCAACACAATAGAAGAAATGTATACAAAAGAAGTAAAAATGATTATTTTGTGAATGGTTTTATCACTCTACTGTGAATGGCATGATTGTCTTCATGTTCATTGAATACTGTTAGCAATAACATCCTGTGGACTGTAGGTCAGGGTTTTAATCTGCCAACTGCTACCAGTCTGGCACACTCAAGTCCCTTTGGGAACAGTGTTGGTGGGGTCAAAGGATTTATTGTCAAAGCTATGACAGAGCGTTGTTATCTTGGCTTACCTGGACCCGTCAGAGTTTTCCTCCCATAGGGCCTCAGCTTTCAGATGTTCTGCTCTCAATAGCTCTGCTCTGAGGTCCTCAGCCCGAGACATACCGAGGCCACGAAGAGCAGAACGACACTCGGGAACAGAACCAAGGTCCCCACTCAGACCTGCTGGTAGAAAAGGATGTACCGAGTTGATGTCAAAATTTTTCTTCTGTTCTGTGAAGAATCTACAGTGTTCAATAAAATTATATTCTTCTATTCTTCTTTGCATAATGAGTACTTTTTATTTTTGTTGATATTACTTTCACTTAATTAAATGCAGGACTTTTTACAGTACATTTACACTGTGGTATTACTAGGTAAGAAATGGATCTAGTACTTCCATCACTGCTTTTCTAGGATAATGAATCATCCCATAAGAAAGCACAGTAGAACAATATGGTACTAACTTAAGTTACGCTTTGTGTAATCTTCCAGAGGAATTGAACACTCACTCACCTTGTCCATCTGGAGTGGCATCCCAGATTTCAGCAGCTGGCAGGTCTGAGTTGTGCCGGGCTGGGGAGTACCTCAGGGTGGAGGGCCTGATACAGGGCACCGGGCTGCTTGTTGCAGGGGTTCCTTGGATTAAAGTCACTGGAGACTCCCTTCTTGCCTCAGGAGAATCCAGGAGTGCAGAGTGCTGTGATCCTCCTTCACCTCCCTGATTTGAGGTAATCTGGAACTGAACAGTGGACTGACCTGCAGCAGAGCGATTTCTTGAACTTGACTTTAAGGCCGACTTAATAGGCAGCACTGGGGCAGGTGATTCCCTGAGTCCACCAGAAGCCTCCAGCAGACATGGCTCTAGATCGATGGGGCTACCTGGGGCGAAGGAAACAGCTCTGCTCATGTTAACCCTGTTCCTGGGATTTGAGTTACGCCGCTGAGCCCATGATGGACCGTAAGGGCCATGGCCAGACTCGAGTCGACTCTCTCCTTTCCTGCTCCTTCTCCTAAGTTTTCCAAACCCTGATGATTTCCACCCTGTGCTACTCTCTTTATTTTCTCCCAGCACAAAAGCGCCAGCAAAAGTGACAGTTAGAGGAGCTTTGGGACGAGTACTTGCCTCTGGCTTGTTTGGAGGCACCCAGTGAGGAACCGCTTTTTCTCTCACGTCCTCAGGGTTGCCCGGATGCTGTGGCTCAGTGTTCTGTAGATCTGACGATGAAGAGGCAAGCTGAGGTTCCCTGATTACAGAGCCACATGCCTCACATTTTTTCACCAGCACTATTATCTCTCTAATCACTGTTGTGGGTTCACCACTGAAAACCACATCTTCTTGCTTCTGTGAAGGTGGCATGGAGACACTTCTATGGCTTCTGCCCTTCTCTGAACCACTACTGCTTGAATCTGTATTACTTTCTTTACTTTTGGTCTTGGGCATCCCAGGCCTGCCACGCTGTTTCACTCTATCCAAGTACCGGGACTCTGCTTCTTTCTCTGATTCATCCTCGAAGCGTACCCGCGTGGGTGAACAACCATACCGTTTGGATCGACTACCATGGTCACCGGTGGAAGTGTCTATTTGGTTGGGGACAAGGAGGGAGCCAGATACAGTTTGAGCTGTAAGATCTTCTTTGGTTTGAACAGCTTTATGTACTGGCGATGAATGGGGAGACTCAACTTGCTGTTTCTTTCTGCAAGAAATAACACATAAGTCAGAGTTACACTTGTGCTGAACTCATTTGTAATCTTTTATCTTATGAAGGTGAGGCAAAATGAAAGCAAAAATGAGCATCAAAGTGAAACTGAAAGTCAGTAAGTATGTTGATGTGGGCATTTTCAAAACAAGAAATTTTGGTGATAAGCCAACTCTGTGCTAAGTGCAAGACAAGGATAGACAAAATAGAGAGAAAAATAAGGCAGACACAGGGGTGAGAGACTAACAGGAAACATAGAGAGAGACAGTGGTAGCAATAAAGCAGCTTGCAGAAAAGTTATTAACTTGACAGCAAAGGGAACTTGTTATCAAACCACAGAATCAATCCTATGCACGCACATGGAAAACTGTGGGGGCACAAGTGGGACATTCACAGTCTCTAACATCTAACTTGTACAGATGCCAAAGACGTCATAGCCCACAGAAGTAGAACTTACACGGTGGCTCTTTGATCAGAATGGGAGCGTCTGCTGGGGCGATCGCCTTTAATGTGATTGGAGCGAGCCTTGAGTCGTGCTCGCTCCAGGAGAAGCTTGGCTTGTTCATGTCTTGGGCTCAGAGGAAGATCATCACTGATTACAAGAAGTGACCTGACGATCAAGAAAAAACAGGAAAATTTGATCATTTTAGCGGTGAAAACAGCAAGGGAAAGGATGAGACAAAGGCTATATAGTGAAATTTAATATTCATGGAAGTCTTTAATTGTGAAAAACTTAGTCTGTTGTGACATATCCATGGACATAATATTCCCCATAGATTGACTTAACATAGAGTGAATGGAGCTGCATCTTCTTAAGCTGCCTTATGTAATATCAGACAGATAAACTGGGGCGTGGCCCTGGCAGTGAGAAACGTCATCCATCTATCTACACTCACGCCCAGCAGCTTAGCTGCTCTGCATTGTGCTTCATCGCCTGTACTTGTCTTTATCCCTAGGCCCAGTGATAAAGATAGCATGATACACTAGCCATGTGGATTATCCTTGTAATGGACTGAGTGTGATTCATTCTCTCATGGGTGTCAAGAGGAGAGCGTATTGTATTTCAATAGATTACAGTTTGTCATGTCATCCCAACTCTGACAAACACAATATAATTAGCAGCCTGTTTCAGGTAAACCAAATGCAGCTGGTTTATTCTGCATTATCCATAATCAGTTGTGGAATGTAACTAAGTATATTTACTCAAGTATTGTACTTAAGTACAAATTAGAGAAATTTTACTTGAATATTTCCATTTGTGTAACTTTATACTTCTGTTCTACTACATCTTCTACATCTACATCAAATATTGTATTATGAGTCCACTACATGTGTCTCAGAGCTTTAGTTACTAACATGCAAACCATGTATCTTCAAATCTGGTGATTTTGAATATTTCTGATAAACTGAATAAGTAAGAGTTCCTTTATAGGTTTAGATAATTCTCCTAATTCTTAAACTAAATGATCTATTTAAAAAAAAAAAGCCTGGGAGTCTCTGGAAAATACACTGTTGCCCATAAAGTTGGAATAAAATATGTTTATCTCTTCTCATGAAATGATTGTGACAATGTGATTTATTCTTGATAGATATTCTCAAAACATTATTGGTCAATCTCTTCCAAACATAATTTATCGGAAATTACACCGCAATTAACCTGATGTGTATAAATAGGAATAAAAAGGCAACAGTGTATATAGTCAAAAATTTGACTTTTTAGAGATATGTGTTTCTGACAGGACAGCTGCACTACAAACGTATGATGATGATGCTGCATTCCAGTAGATTAAACTACTAATTAACACAACCGTAAACAGGAAATGCAACATATATGCAGCAGTGATATTAATCCCAAAGCATTAAATGTATAACAGTAAAACACTCTGCATAATGAGTACTTACTTACATTTTGTATATTTATTATAGACTTTTACTTGTACTTGTATGTATATATTCAGTATTTGATATGCTTGCATCACCTCTTAAAAATGATCAAACCCTGCTATCTGGACTGAGGCACCAAGATTGTGATGCCAGGCGAAGCGACTCTCCAGGCCTACACGTTCACGAACATTTATACAGATATACACCCCCCTACTACCCCCATCACACGCCTTCGCCGCTTTGTTCCCCTCAGTGTGACAAGCGCGTCTGTGACCAGCGGGTCTGTGACCAGTGGGTCTGTGACCAGCGGGTCTGTGACCAGCGCTGACATGGCTGCAGGACCGGATGGCTGCCTGTCTACACTGGGTTACCTCCACCCCCCTCTTCCCTCCCCTGTTGCAAGTCATGAGTTTTTATGTTGTAAGGTGTACTGATTACGTGCTTATGTTGCTGAGGTATTTTTTTCATGTTTCCACACTGTGCTCCCCACAGGAGCACAGTCTGGGGTTGCTTTTTGTTCCTCCCCTCTCCCCTATGTTATGCTGTATTTCTTCTCCTGCAACACAATTTCCCTGCAGGGATTAATAAAGTATTTCTGATTCTGATTCTGATTCTATCACAATGTTTGTTTTGATTGTGCATGAGGCAGCTTGTTTGATGCTTGTCTGATAACGGGATATCAAAAACATTAGACTCTAAATTTCCACAAGTGGAGCTGTAAGAGTGTAATTTATGAGGAGAGAATATATATAGTGCATAAGAGTTGTATGTCACCACTCCTGCCAAGCACATAAAGAAGCATTGCATTGCTCACCTCAAATAGGGTTCAAGTTCCTGAGTTAGAATGGTTGAGTCTGAGCTGTCCGATCCCCCGTGGGCACCTGTGACTGGTATAAAACAGGAAAAGTACAAAACTCAGCACATCTGATGTAAATATAAGCTAAATATAGAAGCTCTAAAAAATGTTCCAAAACTTCCTGTATTTGTTTCCCGCTACATCTAGTGTACCATCCATATAACACAGTGTGTTACACCTAACAGCGTTCAGGCAAGCATTACTGCTAAAAGAGCCATCAGCCAGAATGTGATCCACGGGGACACAGAGTATTAAAATAATATGTTCTTTGTATGACCATAAGGATTTTCATAAACCTTCATACCATTAGATCCAGTGACAGTCTCATAGGATCCCTGACTCATCCTTAATGTCAGTCAACAAAAACACAGGTTATGCAACTTCCGAGAGAGAGAGATAAAAGCAGATTTCCCAGAGACAAGAGGGAAGAATCACCTGATCATCATGGATTTATCATGGATTTACCCGTATGTCTTGCACTGCAACTGCATTGCTATTGACACACACACACAGAGGACACATATATAGTCTTACTAATACATAGTATGGAAAAATACTTAATCTGTCACCGTACATGCATAGAAACATCCATCAGGACACAGACAGAGAAACAAAAGCAGGGACACTTCCCCCCACAGCTCTGACTGCTAATAATAGCAACACTGGCATGCACATCTGGACATCTGACATCTGCTCAACAGTGGGACTCAGCCAGGTTACATACTGCATTTCTATGCAATATCATCAGGAGAAGACAAAGGCTTGTTTAATGAACGAATGGTTGCAGAAATATTCTAAGCAGGCAAAATATTAACATAATTAAAAGCTGTATAATATTTAAATGTTATCTCTGAGGCTCTGACCTGAATTTTCTCTCTCTGCTAATTATGGAAACAGACCTCATCAGCCTGGAAATTAGAGAAATTTCTGTAGTTGGAACAATTGCCGGCTAAGAGCGTTCACTACACTGCACAGGGAAGTCACAAATGGCAATCGAAAAGACTATGACTGAGCCACTTGTTTAACAGAATGTAATAGAGAAGAGTCAGCAGGTGTAATGTCACAGTAAGGGGCTTTACAACACTTTGTCCTTCTTTGTAATACAACCCTTTCATCAACAAACTAAAAATAAAACCACCTCAAGTTAGGGACGAGGGATCTTCTCTTTGACACACTCCCAAGTTGATCTCTCAAAGCCTAAAGTCAAGCTTTTACCTTATTTATGGTTCCACCTATTAATTATTGAGCACATTTCCCTCAGGAGACTTACCTTTACTATCCGCCCTGTATGTCGTGTCGTCACTTTCTCCTCCACTCTGCTCTCTCTCCTCCCTGCAGTTGTGTTGTCTTTCCCGTAACTTTGCGTAAGCCCTCTGCTTCACCTTCAGTTTGTCGTCGGTGGAGAGCACCCCGCTCTGTGAAGACATGCTCTCCCAGCTGTCTGAACTGCACAGTCCTTTGCTGTCTGCCTCTTTCTGCTCACATCTGTCCAGGTAACACTCCAAGCTGTCTGAGTGTTTGAACTCTGAGGATGCGTCGCTGTCATCCACCACATCGCTCTTGCCGCCTGTTTCCATTGGTTTCGACTTCCTTTGAGGCTCTGTCGGTACTTCTGTCTGAGTGTAGTCCTTCAAAGGTAAAGTGGATGGTATGTTGTTTGGGCCGACGCCATTTAGAAGCAATGTTTCAGGGCGTGCCACTCTCCAGAAGCCCTTGGGTGGTGCCCAGTGTCTGGTTGATGTGGAAGATGTGGAGGATGAATTGGAGGAGGTTGTAGAAGCAGAGGTGGTGATGGGACAGCATAAGAGCACAGGTAGTGGAGGAGGAGGTGATGGTTCATCCTTACTGCTGCTTGAGATATCAGACAGAAGACTCTCCAGACTTGTACCCCCCGTGAGCCCACAAGGCTGGGCCTCATCTCTTTCTGACCTTTCCTCTTCAGTTTCCTCTCCCATCTGCTTTCCTCGTACTTCAACTGGAGGGGTGTGAATGTCCAACCTCACCTGCACTTCTACTTCCTCCTCTTCATCACTACTGCTCAAGACTTTTGCAGCGCCTGATCTCCAGCTGGCAGGCAGAGATACCTGACCCTTTCCTCTGGGCCTCTGTCTGAGAAGGACTTCGGATGAAATCTGCCCAACTGGACTGCTCCCTGAGACCTCTGTGTCCAACCTTTCTCTTTCTTTCTCCCTGTCTTTCCCTCGTGTCCTTCTCTGTGTGAGTGTCTTTACCTTGGTCTGTAGTGCGTGCACAGCTGAACTCTGAGGAGTAGGAGGAAGCTGGGTGCTCAGAGAGGGTGCTGGGGGCTGAACAGGGCCAGTGATGAGTCCCCAATTAATAGGAACCCCAGCGGGTACAGGGGAACTGGATCGTGCTTGGATATTGTCAACCACCTTTTCTTCCTCCATTGGCTGGTCATGCACAGAAAAGTCCAGAAAGATCCTATAGATAAAAAACAAAAACAAAACCAAAGTTGATTACACATGTGAAGACAAAAACACGTCTCTTACATGTGTTCTACATTTCTGTTACCGCCTACTATGTGATCTGCCCGGTGAGGAGATATGTAATGTGGATTCAGTCACGTTGCCTTATCCACTGATTACTTTGCAGTGCACAGGATAATCCTTCAGATTGAGAATAAGCAACTGCTGCCTGCAACTGAGCCCCTGCACCGATAAACAATATCATAAATGTGTGTAAATCAAAATACAAAATAAAACAAAACCTACCCTCTGCAAATCAGTCATCTATTTCATAAGCAACCCATTAGAAATAATAAATCATTATTATTATTATTATTATTATTAAAAAATAATCAAAGTAAGTCTTACAACATATTTACTTGAGACTGATTTAGTTACATAAATACGCAACACACACACTCTCTCTCTCTCACACACACACACACACACTGAATAATGTACCTGGAGATTGAGTAAAGATGATGTCCTTTAAAACACAATTCCAGCGTTGAGCATCATGACAAAGTTGAACATAAATTCATGCGCAACTGCACACATGCAAGTTGCAGTCCATTCTTAAAACCTGCGCCAAACCGTGCAGATATTGCAGCGTGCATCCTCAGGTCGGAGCAAGAAGACGGAGCAACTTTTCCCCTCCGGCTAAAAAACAAAATCAAAGGACACCAAATGACATTTTTCAATGTTGCTCCAAATCATCGTCCTGTGCTGTGCTGTGCTGTGCTGTGCCGCTTCCACTCTTCCACCGTCTACACAGCAGCTCCCAGTCCAGACTGTGTCAGCGGCCTCTCAGTCATGATTGGTCCGGTAATCCCTTCAGAAATCAGTGGGATTAGACAAAAATGGAATACAAAAAAAAAAAAAATGCCTGCTTTAATTTCGTTCTTGCATCGCTAACCGAGTGAAGCTCTCTGTTGCGTAAGTGCAGAGCACACATACACACACACACACACACACACACCGAATGGGCTTCAGTGTGAATGAAATATCCACACTTTGTCTTCATCTCTGCATGTCGATGCATCAGACGTAAAGACACCAGCTATGAGAGAATATAGGCCACATTTTGCATCATAAAAACAGCTGCTGGTTCTTATTTGTCAATACAGCTGATCCCTCCCTCTGTCTCAATTCATCACAGCTCACTCTCTCCCTCTCTTTCACTGCGTGTGTGTGTGTGTTTTCATAGACACGTGCACACACACACACACACACACATGTGCAACCTAATTGGGACAATGTTCTGCTTGCCAGTTGTCACAATCCCCAGATGTGATCAGACTGGCAGATTGCTGCTCAATTTTGTGTTGTGGCTGTGTGCATGCGGTTTAATACCACCAGGGGGCGCCACTGACACATATACATACACACAAGCGAACACACACACACACACACACACACACACATCTTGCCCATCTAGCTGTAACCGGCTAGCGACTCTGTTGTCGAGTTGACACCCTCCCCAAACCTCGGCAGCAGCTAAGCTGCACAGTCGACATGGCAAGAAAATATCGCAACAATTTCCTACAGAAACATGAAAATCTTCCAAGTCTTTTGGAATGAGTGAGTAGCATCGACATTGATAATGTATTTGTTGTGGTGGAAACAGAGTGGACGTTGCATATTTTTGTTTAACTCACACTAACGACGCATAGCTGTGGGTAGTTGTTGCTAACGCTAGCTAGCTGGCGAGCTAACAGGCTAACTGCTACTAGGGGAGGAGTACGGTTGTTAGCTTTGTGTGCTGTGTGCGACGAAAAGAGTTAGCCGATACTGAAAAATGTGACCAAAACACTATCGTGTTAAGAGTTTGAACATTTTGAATTCAAGTAAATGAATGCGTCTGGTGAAAGTGAAAACAATTTGAAGGCAGTTGGATTGCTGGGTGGTTTTGAACGCTAGCGTTACATAATCTCGCTGAGAGTCAAATGGCTCCACTTTCTAGTGTCACTGTGCTTCTTCTGTAGCTATCGTTTCCTTGACCAACACACGAGATGGTAACTATTTTTTGACAGCGTTGCTGATTCCTAATCACAGCTACACTCAGAATAATGGCTGCAACATGACCGAGCAGTGATTAGTTTTTGATTATTAACCAACTGTTTTTTTAATCAGACGACGTTTGTTCGCTAGCCTACCTAGCAAACTAGCCACCCATAGCTTAGCTTGCTAAAAGTAAGCTAACGTTACCCACAATGAAGCTAGCCAACGCATCGCCTTGTATCTTTACAAAACATTACAGGGTGTATAATGAAGCGCCAGTTACAGCCACGAACGCAAAACTCGTTGGCCAGAAATAAAATTGATGTTTGTAGCAGTAATGTCACCCAACCGTGTTAGCAAGCGTTAGCTTCATGTCAAGTTACATAGCGCAGAGGGACTTGGTTGTTAGCCTCTTTGGGACCCTTTGTCCATAGTCATAGTGGTAACCAGCTCTTTTAAGTAGGCCACACAGCCGTTGTTTTGATCCTTCTCCGTCGCTTGTTTCCTCAGTATCTTACAAATATGTGCTGTGTCACCTCTGATTTCTTTTTTATTTTGTTTTGTGGTACGGTCGAACAAAGCATACTTGCGAGTATTCAAAGCCAGTTGGACTTTAGATGATATGTTTTTTATTTTAAATGTAGTAAAGTGTCTGTATTGTACTCCACTGTATTGTAGATACTCATACACAACGCAGCCATGTTTTAAACCTGCTTAGAAACTGCTGTGATGTAAGATAATAAGGACTGTGATGATGACCTGTATGCAAAAATGTTCAAACTTTGCACTAATTTAATTTACTTTGTCTCTCTTCCTTTCAGTATTCATCACGCGATGTGATCCAAAATCCACAATGTGTGAGAACATTTAAGAACGATTGAGTTCGGAAGAAAAAATCTTGATTCCAGTGGAATCTTCCATATATATATATATATATTATTTGATATTTTCTCTGTGTTAAAGCTTACATACATTTACACACACACACTCGTCCCATCAACATATAACCATGCCAGTGCAAGCACCCCAATGGACAGAGTTCCTGCTGTGCCCAATCTGCACACAGACATTTGAGGAGACTGTTCGCCGGCCCATCAGCTTGGGCTGTGGGCATACTGTCTGCAAGATGTGCCTGAACAAGTTGCACCGTAAGGCCTGTCCGTTTGACCAGACAGCCATCAGCACAGACATCGAGCAGCTACCTGTCAACACGGCCCTGTTGCAACTGGTGGGAGGCCAGGTGAGACTTGTGTCTTTGTGTATTTGCACACATCCTTGTTAATGCCAGCTTGTGGTGAAGGATAACAGCTCACGTTTGAGTAGTGGAACATTTTAAGATACAATTTGTGTCTCGACAGTGTGGTGTTTTGTGTAATTATTGCTGTTTATGGACTCTATTAGAGCGTTACGCGCAGGCTATTACATGATGCACAGAGCTTGGAGATTCCTTTTATGAGTCACGCTCCAGTCGTTGAGCAATGGCTTTAATTCTGTTGCTCTACTGAGCGCTGGCACAGTCAGTAAATCTGTTTGTCCGACAGGGTGAGGCACATCTAATGGTGTTTTGGCTTTGTTAGCCAAGTTTCCAGGTACCTACTGTATAATAATGGATAACATCAGTGTATTGACTTTGAGCCTGTTGATTGTCTGATAAAGTCTTGGCTGTGATGTCTTTGAGCTGAGTGCCTTGCATATTTCCGTTCATGTAGGTTAGTAGGGTAAAATGTCCAGTCACATTCACGTGCCCTCACAGAAATGAAAGTTGTTATGATAGTTTTGTTCCAGTATTGTTCAGGGAAAACGAGCTGCAGGTCATTTTGATCAGTATCAAAGCAAAATGTTTAAAATGATAATAGTTGTTTGAGTTATTTTGATAGTTTCAGTGGATGCCAGTGGTTATTTAAGTTCCACAACCTAAGCATGAAAATACTGATAAGAAATGCTTCTCTCTGTTGTCCCGGCTCTCTTTTATAATTGTGATAACCTGTCACCTGGGATAGGTGCAGTTCACCGAGCAGTGACATGCAGAGAATGTAGAGAGTATAAGCTTTCAGTACAATGCAGTAATTGTCCATGTTTGATTTTATATGCTTTTAAACTTGCATAGAGACACAAAGAGGTATTTTGTTAATTGGTACATTGAGTTGTGTTTAGTTGTTTTAGCTAATATATAAGACAACAAAAAAGAAAAAACACGACTGTGTACTCCACTACATCATTGTTGAGATAATATTGTTCTTAAAGGTTTCAGCTCTGCGTTGTGTAATTGTTTCCCTCTCTGTGTTCTGCTGCAGGTTCCTAAGGCTCAGCCAGTTGCCTTGATTACCAGTCCAGAGGACTCGCAGCATTATGAGGAGGCCAGGCAGTGTGTGGAGGAGCTGGCCCTCTACCTCAAACCTCTCAGCAACACTCGAGGTACTTAACACACAAACACACGCTTGTTACTTTTATAGTTTGTGCTACCTTTTTTTATTATTATCTGTTCACACTTGCTGCCTTCACGTGTAACTCTGGAGGTTTGCTTTCAACATGGGAAGTTCAGTACACGCTATTGTTGGCATTCGTGCGGTCTCACATGTGAGAATACTGCTGATAGGTGGTTGTGGCCTTGTTCCCTTTTCAAAAATGCTCCACGTGTTTGTGTTTTCTGCACGGCCATGGTCATGCCAGGAACAAGAAACAGGTAGAAAACAAAAGTCATAAAAAAGGAATCAGTAATTTCCATTGAGATGCTTTTTTTAAAACAGAAGCACTGACAACTCATAAACTTGGAGTGGTCTGAAAACATGACGTCTCCGGGTCCTTAAATTGACACCATTAACACAACCCCACTGGAAAGAGGCATAAATTACACCAACAATATGTCAGATATAGAAATATGCACCTCTTTGACTTTGTATATAATATAATAAATACTAGTATAATACTGTGCTGTAATTCATATTTTGTGGAGTTAAATTATATTTGTGCGTTTAATTAGGCTTTGAAGAATCTTGTGGTTAATATTTAAATCAGCTAATTTGATTTGGAATCTTGCCAGTTTTATATTAAACATTAAAAGTCATTAAAAACAGACAAGCAGAACTACCTCTGCAACTATCTGTTGATATAGTATAGTGCTATAGAGACGTATCTCATGCCTAGTAAATATATTTTTAAAAGTGATTATGTGTGAGTCGTATATTTAATGAACAAAATAATACTTAAATAATACAATAATAATAATACAAACAAGGAAATGTAGCAAAAGTGTGAAATTTATTTAATGTGTAACTGATATTGCCGTCATGCCATTTTTAATCCAGCTTTAAATAAATATGTGAATATTTATGGCGTTGCTGTGACATTATCTTGAACTGAAATACTATTTTAGGCCAAAAGGGGCCTTCCATACGTGGTGTGGTCAATACCACCATCACATGCTGAAACCATAACACTCAAAGGTCGTAGTTGTTTCCGTTTTATATCGATAGATCATTTGTACCTCATGAGAAAACCTTAGGGGCGAAAATTTAAAGCAATTTCCTCAACAATCATCAGCCATGTTAATGATTTATGTATTTATATGATTGATTGATTGTTAGAAATGATAAATTATTGATTAATAATTGATCAACCATCAAACAACACACTGAAATGTGCTTCTCATTGAAACAGTTGAAATGGGGCATTCAAACAGGAAACTTGAGTAACTTCTGTAGTTTATCAAAACATGAGGAAATCATTTAAATCATAAATTAGATCAAATAATGCCATTACTTAATATTGCTTCCTATTTTTTTTACCCCGCCTGTCATAATTCAACAACAACATTGAGCACAGTAACTCTGTTGAACCTGCAGGCTTTATTGGACACGTAGGGTGCTTGAAACAAAGCCTGCCACATTTTTGTGTCAAGAAAATAACTTGATCTTGTTTTGACAACAGTCTTAAGTCTTTTTAAATTTGTTTTTTAGTTTGAGCATATCTGTGTAATCCGGTGTGAGTTGTGTGTGCAGTTTTTTTTTTTTTTCAGCGTAGTTTCCTGATGATTTAAAAAATTTAGCATGTCAGATTTTCAAGAGATTTTATTGTGGTGGAAGATTTGTAAAAGGGGAAGTAGTTACGGTAAACTCTATGTTCAGAGGTGAAAGTTACTGTACGGAAAACTACATGAGCCATGTTCATGTCAATTAAGTTTGTTTGACATATGAATGTGCTGTATGGAAAGTCTAACTGCTCAAAGCACCCGCACGGATAACAATGCTGCAACAACTGTGCTCTCCGTTTATAATTGCATACTTGGTCAAGCAGATTCTTGATGATGATTTAAAGATTATCAAGTAAACATATTTGCTTCAATGAGTTTGATGCACCCTCATTGTCACTGACAGCTGTTTATTCCGTTGGTTTATCAGGTGTGGGTCTGAGCAGCACGGCCCAGAGCATACTGAGTCGACCAATGCAGAGGAAACTGGTAACTCTGGTCCACTGCCAGCTGGTGGAGGAGGAGGGCCGTGTTAGAGCCATGAGAGCTGCCCGCTCTCTGGGTGAGCGAACTGTGACTGAACTCATCTTGCAGCACCAGAATCCGCAGCAGCTCTCCTCCAATCTGTGGGCCGCTGTCCGTGCACGAGGATGTCAGTTTCTCGGGCCGGGTAGGTAGTTTGCCATTACTTGCGAAGTGAGACCAATCCATTTGTTTTTTGAGAAGTGTATCACCTGTGAGTGTTGGCTTTTGGCACTTGTCACTAATGTTTTTTTCTTTCTCCCCTAGCCATGCAGGAGGAAGCTCTAAAGTTGGTCCTTCTCGCTCTAGAAGATGGCTCTGCTCTGTCCAGGAAGGTGTTGGTTCTCTTTGTAGTGCAGAGGCTTGAGCCACGCTTTCCGCAGGCCTCAAAGACCAGCATAGGCCATGTGGTGCAGCTCCTCTACAGGGCCTCCTGCTTCAAGGTATGTCATTGACTGAGAGCCAAATGAAAATGTTGTTATTATTTATTCATTTATTCATTTTTTGACATTGCATGGGCATGTAGTGATCCACAACAGGGCACAAAGCCTCAGTATTAGACTGACTTTGATCATAACCATATCCAGTACTGTTAAGTGTGAAGTGTAGTTCCCCTAATTGAGATATTACATTGCATGTCAGTTATGAAGAAGTTGTGAAACCCAGAAACATAAATAAACTCTTCCTTTCTTCCTCTGTGGTTCTAGGTGACCAAGCGTGATGAAGATTCATCCCTGATGCAGCTGAAAGAGGAGTTTCGCACTTACGAGGCTCTGCGGCGCGAGCACGACTCTCAGATAGTTCAGATTGCCATGGAGGGTGGGCTGCGCATCGCACCTGACCAGTGGTCTTCTCTGTTATATGGAGATCAATCTCATAAATCACACATGCAGTCTATCATAGATAAGGTGCGTTTTTTGTCTATATTTCATGTTTTTATTTTACATCTAATAGTACATAGATGATTTTTGTTCTGCTACACGTTGGTACAGAACAAATCATGTCTGCCATAAGCCTACTAAAGCATTTACTCCCTTTTTTTCCTGCTTCTGGAATAGCTGCAGACCCCAGCGTCCTTTGCTCAGAGTGTTCAGGAGCTGACGATTGCGCTGCAGAGGACCGGAGATCCAGCCAACCTCAACAGGTTGCGGCCACACTTGGAATTACTGGCCAACATTGATCCCAGTCCTGGTAAGAAACTTAAGGAATCATGGTTTTGTATTGAATAAATCAATAAGGCAATTAGATGCGGTGTCACAAGTTGATATCCAAACTGTGACCTCGAGTCCCCTCTTAGCTTACCATATATTAAATTTATCTGGGGGCCAAAAGTCTTATAATGTCCTCCAAAAGTCTGATTGGAAAAGTGTGACTTCTTGAGAAAATGGGGCATCCCTGTTCTTTTTAAAACTTGACTTGTCATTCAGTTAAAAGATGATCCCGCATCAGTGGCGTTTTTTTTTTTAAACTCCAGCCACAGAATTACTGATTTGTAACTGACCGCCCAGCCCTTCAGCCTCCCAGTGGAGGAAGTTCTTTGTTTTCTGAGCTGGTACTTTGTGCTCTCAGTTGTGGTTCCAGTACCATCAATTGAAATATTAAGATAAAAGTCTGTTTTTCCTCACACCTCTATTTGTTTTCCCACGCAGATGCTCCCCCTCCCACATGGGAGCAGCTTGAGAAAGGGTTGGTAGCAGTGAAAACAGTGGTGCATGGACTGGTGGACTTCATTCAGAACCACAGCAAGAAAGGAGCTGACCCTCAACAGGTTAGTCTATCCGTTGGACTGGAGATCATAATCCAACCGACCACCAACATTTAATCATTAATTAGGTTTGTAGAAATACAAATTGAATGCTGTGATAATTGATTTTTGTCCGTATCACCAGCCCTAGCTCTAATGTTTAATATCACCGCTATTGAATGTTCAGTTCTGTGTGTTGCGCCTTAACCAGAATGGCACAAAAAGATAATGTGTGGTCTGTTTTAGTAATACTTGGTGTCTCTCTTAAGCCTCCTCAGCACAGCAAGTACAAAACGTACATGTGTCGTGACATGAAGCAGAAGGGAGGCTGTCCTCGCGGAGCCAGCTGTACCTTTGCTCACTCTCAGGAAGAACTGGAGAAGTGAGTTTGGCAAATATTAACACATAGCACTGTTTTTTAGCGTACATTAGATATTGCAGTTCTGATGAAACCATTTTCGCACCACCCGGCGTCTCTTACATATTTTATGCCCGCCAGGTATCGAAAGATGAATAAGCGCCTGGCAGCTCGCCTCCCTGGCTCAGGAGGGCTCATGCCAGATGACGGCCTTCCTCTTGATGTAGCAGTGACCCGGAAGCCATCGCCCCTCACCAATGGCAGCGGTGCGCCCTCTTTGCCCCAGCTCATTCCCCGTGGCACCGACACAGTCCCGTACGAACTGTTGCGTAAACCCATCAAGATGGATGGAGGGAGTCCCAGTGCCCCAGGGTCACCACCTGATCCGTGAGTATAGCATTCTCTGTGCATTCAGTCATTTGGCAGTCAAAGAACAGGCAACCACGTGCCTTGAAGTCTGCAGGTTTGTGTTTCTGTGTTTCTTTTCTCTAGTGTTTAGGTTCAGGCTATTGAATAAAATTGCCTAGGGGATATTTAATAGAGCTGGGTTAGGTACCTAGCGATTATTTTTACTTTAGTTTGTATAGTTCAGTTGTTGCACATGCCTTAAACAGGAGAGGGTGGATGTCATTGTTAAAATGATATAATAATGTTTGAATATGAGGTCTGCTTGTCTAAGTAATCTAGTTGTTTAAGATACTTCACTTATGTGTAAAGTTGTCTAGCTAACACAGCATAGTCTTTAGTTGAATTGGAAGCCTGCAGACTTTTGGCACTCTGTGGCACATAGCTTTTATTAACTGGTATAACATGTTTGTGGCCTGTAGCCTGGACAACGTGCCCAAACCTGGTATGCCTCTACCACCACATGCCATGGCACACCCAAGAATGCCAGCGGACCACCTCCCGGGGGTGAAGCACATGCCTGGGGTAGCTAGAGGTCCACCGGTGTACCCACAGCCACAACTCCCTGAGATGTGCTACGATACTCGCCCACCACCTTCTGCTTCTCAGTATGAGACCCCACAATACTCCACAGTGTCAGGTAAATTGAATAGTCTGTGTGACACATGATTTATTTTTTATTTTTTACTTGATACTCTGAAATCATCTAGCAAAGTGACATTAACAATACTTTTATTTCTCAGGGTACCCATACCAACAGCCACCACAGTATGTTCCTCGGGATTACATGCGTAATCCTCCACCCAATGAGTCAGGACCCCCTTACCAGGACCCCTACCCGGGCTATGGGCCTCCAGAGCGCCCCTACCAGGCTCCTCACTCTGGTCCACCCTTCTCCTACCCTCACCCTCCGCACCATGACCGAGGCCGCCACGGGAACTACCCTGGCCCACCACCTCCCCCACAGCCTTACCCATCTCAGAGGGATGGCCTGGTCAGAATGAGTCCCGCGCCTCTAGATGTTCCCCAGCAATCTGCAGGACAGGCTAACTCACTATACCATCAGGAGCCAAGTGCTCGGGACAGATACCCTCCAGATGGATACTATCCACCAGGTGCCCAGCCTCCACCCATGAGGGCTTATGTCAGGGTGAGTCATTTTAGCTGTTTGCTTTTTAACACTTTGTGTGGCCATCCTATTATCAAAACACTAAAATAAAATTTAAAAAAATCAATATTTCTTGTGTCTTAGGGGCCATCGTATAGTGGTTCGCAGCCCAGCCTGGACTACCTGCACAGACGTCGGCAGGAGCTCTTATCCCAGCTGGAGGAAAGGAAAGTCATCTCCCCTCCACCATTCGCTGCCTCCCCCACTCTTTCTCACCCTTTCCCCAGCGACTACCCTCCAGAGGTTAGTACTATTCGTTATGTCTCTGAGACACAAGCTTTAAGCTGTAAAATTGGACATATTTAAATTCAACATTCAGGCACTGTAAGTGACGTTGTGGTGCAATGGTTAAAAAAAAAAAGAGGTACTTATTGACCGTGAAACATGGAAGTATTATTAACAACACATTGTCTGTGTATGTTCTGTGTCTGCAGTATGGTGAGGAGAGCTCCAAAACAATTATGAAATGCAGAGAGTCTGACTATGCAGGCCAATACTCCCCCTGGTCTTGTGAAACAATCGGCTCCTACATTGGCACAAAGGATGCCAAACCCAAAGACGTTATGGGTCCTGGCACCATGGAGATGATGGTGAGTTCACATGGACGTCTTGATTGAACACAAAAGGCATCATAACATTGTAACACGCTTAATAACTCAGCTGTTTGAGGTGATGTTAAACTCTTCTAGTGTTTGATGCTGTTTGTTTGTTTTTGTTTTGTTGACCAAGTGTAATTCACCAGCCCTGACAAATCAGCATTTTGTTCTGCCAAACACATATTTACTCTTTATCCTGCTGACAAAAAAAGTGTTTGTTCAACCCGCAGTGTATCAAGTGACAAGTGAAGAAAGGAACATGTTGTCCCCTCAGCGTCTCTAATCTCTCCTCTCTGTATCCTTCTCTCTCCGTCTGTCAGAATGTGGAAGCTAAGGGTCTGAGGGAACCATCGCTGGAGGCTCCTCGGAGGGGTGCAGAAGTCAAGGACGATGACCCCATTATTCCGTTTGGCCCCCAGCCTACTGTATCACGCTTCGGTGCCATTTCCCGCACCTCAAAGACGGGCTACCAGACCACCGGCCCTGTGCAGGCTATGGCTTCTACTGCCCAGAACCCAAACTCTAAACATATGGCTGTGTCAGGTAAGAGACCGTGCACACACCTGCTTATTAATGACTGATAGACAGTAAGCATATAATCTTTTCTTTCAGTGGACATTGGTAACACTGGATAATTTCTAAAATTCAGTTGTTTCATATATTTGTCTTGCTGCATTTCCAACCATAGTTTTGTTTTTCTGTCCAATGTGGCTTGAGATTAAAACATACAAAATATAAAAGATATCACGGTGATTAAAACAAAGAAGGTTGAATAGTTAGAGAATTTGTAATTGAAAACATTTCTGACATTGATTTTACCTTCTCGCCTACAGCAGAATACACATATGGAAGCCATGGAGGATGGGGTGGAGCTTCATACCCCTCTCACCAGGCTGCCTCCTCCTCTCAGGGACACTTCAATGAGCGGTGAGGCATGCGTTTGTTTGCTCGTTTTTCTGTTGATGATAATACTAGTCAGGCTTTTAGGAGAATATCAGAAATGTATGTATCAACGTGAAAGTTTGTGGCCCAAAGATGAGTGTAAAGCAGTTATTTAATGTTCTCACTGTATTCCCCCCTTCACAGTCTACCTATGGCACCCTCAGACAGAGAACAGTTAAAGATTGAGCTGCAACAGGTCAACCAGCAGATCAACCAACAGACCCAGATGCGAAGCATGGAGGTGTGTATGATCTCTGACTAACAATTGTTTGATAAATTCAAGAGAAAAATTGAATTATCAAATAATAAAAAAAAGAATTCTGGAGATTACTTAATGTTTTATGTATTTGTCAAGTTATCAAGTTGGCAGTCACTATCAAAATAAAGTCAACACTAGTTTAAAAAAACAGATGTTTTGACAGTGTCGTATTTTGTCTGATCATTGCCAGATGTGTCCAAACTGCAAACTCATCCTCTTCGCTTCCTGTCTCACTATTACAGGCTGCCAGTAACTCTTTACTCCTGCAGAGGGAGGCCAGTGCGTTGGCAGGACAGCCTGTGCAGCCAAGCCAGGGCCAGGCAACAGCAGCCCAGCAGCAACAGCAGCAGCAGCAGCAGCAGCAGCAACAGGCCAAGTGGCCAGCAGGGGGAGCGAGTACCACAGCTGTCTCCAGTGAACAGCTGAGCCTGGAGCTCCACCGGGTGGAGAGAGAGATCGGCAAGAGGACCCGTGAGATGGCTTTGGTAAGGGGTGATGGACTGTTGAGCAACTCTGAGTCTGACAATATATGCTTATTGATTTTTTTTAAAAAGGCCTCGTGATAATTATAGCAGGGGACACTTGAGAATGTCCCACTTGGTCTCAATCATATATTACAACAAACAAAATTCAAGCTTCTACTTGTGGAAACTGCGTTATACCAACATATAGCTTCTTATGGCACTTCCTAACAACAGCACAAGCGCATATATGCTCTGCTATAGTGCTTATTGGTGTTTGTTTGGATCAGAAACATTTTGTAAATAACACTCGGGGTCTGGCCAGCAGCTAAGCATGTTTTGTCTATCTCAAACCAGGAAAACCAAGTAGCCCATGATGTTCAGCAGTACAAGATGAAACCTGCAGAGAATGGACAACCAGAGCACAAGACTCAGCTGGAAGAAATCTTGTCTCTTGGGTGAGTGTGAGTGTACACAACAAAAACAACATATGAATATACATTTATGTCATCATTAGCCAGTGTTCCTTGTTCTCACTCCGGTCTTTTCTCTATCTCGAATTCAGCGAGGTGTCGAACGGCTCCAGCAGTCTGCAAGAAAGTGCAGTGGGCGGGTCCATGCTGTCACTGACCAATAAGACGTCTGCGCTGAGCCTGTGCTCTGACCCAGGTGCCACTGGTTCAGAGATGCAGAAGAATGGCGTCGTCCATTCCTGCTCTTAGGCAGTACACACTTAAACACACACACGCACACACACACACACACACACACACACACTCAAGATGCTCAATTGAAAAGCATGCACAGGCACACATACACCCATTCTATTTAGAAGATGAGCAGTATCTGCCGTGATATGAATTTTCTTTCTTTTTGTTCTGTGAATGAGCTTTTTTTAATGACTTTCCTTGCCTGGAAACCAGGGCATATAACATTTCTCGTGTGTGTTAATCTTTTTTTTCCCTTTTTTTTTTGTTTTTTTTTGTACTGGGACTACGGATTAACAAGGCTCACAATAGATATATCAGGAGGAGTAAATGGTGGTGATGTTGACAGTGGTATTTCATTCATTATTTGATTGATCCTCCCCATAAAAGATTTTTTTTTTTTGGCATACATGTAGGTGAACGGTTAGATAAACAGAAGCAGATTAATAAACAGCTTCACATCATATACAGTCTGAGGAACCTCTCTTATTACAATCTGAAGATCTGTGAAGGTATTGCAGGAAACGGGACAAGCGTGTCGCTTGGTACTCACCCCCAGAATCGTAAAAGAAAAAAAAAAAAAGTGGTTGCCTAGATCTAGATGGTCTGAGGAGGGAAATAATAACAGTATTCCACCAGTATTCAGCTGAAACGGAGACGCAAGGTGTTTTAGAAATCACTTTTGCACCATATGCACGTCCTCACCTACCACGAGAAGTATGATTTTATTAGTGCATTTTATGAACACATCATGTCTGTTTCATACTTGAAAGCAGTATATTCTATATTTAATTGAAGCATTCTGTTTTAAAGATTGCAACAAGCCTTTTTGATAATGAGCTTTCCACATGTTTTTCTATAAGGGAATCTACTATGTGCTTCTCTCGGTTGTGGTGTGAGCTGATGTGATTTGGTTGCAATTGCTTTCGCCTGCGCGCCGTAGGGCTGCATTCAGTCCTGGCCGATTAATGATTCGCAGCACACTCAAATATAGTTGTTTTGTTTTTTGTTTTGTTTTGTTTTTTTGGCGGGTGTCGGGGTGGGGGTGGGTGAAGGCACATTAACAAGCTGAGAGAGTGTACATCTTTCTGCCTTAGGAGTAAGGTGAGTGTAAACATGTCTGTTTAACGTCAGGGTAAATCAGGGTTTCCCTCCTCAGAGCTTCTCATCTGGCCACACAAAAGGCTCCCCATTGGGATTATCTTGTCATTTGTTTTCCTAACTTCTATGAAGTTGCCTTCCCTTGTGTTTGTTTGGTTTTTTTTTTCTTCTTCTTTTTTTTTTTTGGGTTTAAATTTGTTTTGTTTTTTTTCATGCTTACGTTGTTACGATTTGGGGGGTGTGACTTACCTAGTTGAAGGCTTTATAGAGCTCAGTTGAACACGTGTCCTCCTCGCGATGAGATGGTTGAATTGCGAGCAAAAACCCAGACTTATCATTTGTACCCTTAGAAAGAAAACTGTTGTAGCGTTTTTAGCTGCACAGGACTTTTTGAAATCATGTTTACAGCTAAGGATATTAGTGTTGGTTACTGAGAGGTAAACACAACAAACCTTCAAAAATAGCTGTCCACAAATAGCAGATTTAAGCATCTTTATTGGTGACTAGTATAATCTGTTCACTGCTTTCACACCTTTATGCCAGCATCACCACCATTGCCACTATTACTGCTCTTTCTCCATCATGTTAATTGTTTACTGCTGAAGCTCGCGGAGCTCCTTGCCTTTTTGTAAACAATAATGATCGGCTACAGTTTTACAGCTCTGCTGAGAGCGAGTGAGTCCTTGTGTTTAAACGGTTGAAGGATAGAGGAGACGCTCTGGGTCAAGTCGTTTTAGTTGCTGAGCCTTCGTTTTGGTCAGACGAGGGGTACTGAGAAACTGACAAGAGTTTGACAAATCCCTGATAACTGATGAGTCAAATAAACCAAGACACAAATGTTTTTTGTGTCTGACATCCTCATCTGGGTTGTTTGATGGGCATCTCTTCCAATTTGTCAGCGCCATGATAGTGGATGTTTGGGTTTTTCTGTCTTTTTCAAATTTTCCTACCACACTTCAAGCCTCTGGCTGCTCCTCGCTACATTTATTGTTTAGGTACACAACTCACTTATACATATGAGTATGTATACATACATTAATATACTAAAGCACTATTAATGTGCCACCTCTTATTTTACTCGCTCAGCATTTATATTAAATGATCTCTACTTAGAATCAGCAAATTTTTTTTTTTTTGATTTGTTCTCTGTCCACTGGTTGCCAACACAGACTTTATCCTTTCCCAGACGAAGGACTTCTGTGCGCATTGATGTGTGTTCACTTAATCTTTTGTGTTCAAACAAAGATGTTCTTTATAGACTATGCTTCCGAAGAAGACAAAATTCTGTAACTTTGGAAAATTTATTGAATTTATGGAGACATTTTGTGTGTGCTAGATTGTATTGTAGAAAATGTACCCTAAGTTTTTTTGTTTTTTTTTCTTCCTCAAAGTGTGCTGTACTGGGTGATAGTGTTGAGGTATTAGAAAAGTGTTGGGGTTTTTTTTTCCCACCCCTGCCCCCAAGAGGATATTCAGGAAGTCTGATGAAAGGTTGGCCTTAAATCCTCTTGCAGTGCTCCTTTTAACTTGTCTACTGTAGGAGCATGAGGTGATCTCAAAAAATAGTAATTATCACTGAATTGACATGACTTAGAGTCACACAGATGGACTCTAATAGACACCCCCCCTTTCGAAAATATCATACAATACTGCAATAATGCAAATCTCTCAAGGTTTGAAGCAAAATGTATATTTTTATTTGTTTTTTAAGGAAATGTTGTTGACCTAGTCGGGTTTATAGTTCTTTTTCCTTTCTCTTGTTTTTTGTTTCTGCAACCGTTGAATGAATTTACTGACCTGCAAGTCTTACAGTCTTTAATGCATCATCTGACCTGATGTGTAGTCAACAGCTGTGAGTATCTGAATGACGTTCACACAATAGCTTTGTTCTTCTTTGACAAACAAATTTACAAGACATTGGCCTACCAGCTTGATTCGGCAGATATAATTCCTTGTATTGGCAACATTTTAATGGTGTTAATTCAACATGTTTCTCACTTTGCAAGTGCAAGTCAACCAAAACTATCACAATGCTGATTCTACCTGATAGGTCCCTGCAGGTCTGAATGAGCCTAAGGCGCCTTTAGCTTAGCAAAACTGACATACGACGTATGGGGTGGTTTACTATATAGTTAATGGCAAAGATGTTCATTTCAATCTCCTGTGTGTTTTTGTTTCTGAGTGGAACTGCTGCCTCTACCCTCATTTACATAACCAGTTAACCCCTCCACTCCCACCCTTGACCACTGAACTCTGTTACTGCTGTTTGAGGCTCACATTTTATTCCCTGACTTTCTGGGGAAATTCGCAAATGGCTATTTTATATGATTACTCCCTTGTAAAATATCTCTTAAATTAAGGTACAGGTTTGATTTCAGCAAGAAAATTTTATATGTATATTATACTCCATTAAGGAATGTCTAGAATTATCTTCCTCCAATGTGGATGTAGCCATTATTACGCCATTTTATGACTTTGTAAGAGAATTCACTGTGTGAAAATTGGTTTGCATTTTTGTATAATACAATCTGCTTTTTTTTTTCGTTTGATACGAGAGGGAGGTCAAACTGGAAGTTTGAAGAGAGGAAAAAAATGAACCTGTGAAATTGAGAAAACAAAGTGTAACTTATGTACAACAGTGATTCTAAGCTGAGGGGGAAAGATTAAATGATATTGCTAACTCAGAATGTTGGTGTCATTGTTTTTATTTTTATCAGTTCAACAAGTTAAAGAGCAACCTCAGCTGTAAATTGAACATGCAGCCACTTTTTGCAATTTTGTAAAGTGTGGTTCGGCTACGGTCAGTACCATAACATCTATGTTGGGTGCGGTCCAAGGTGTAACAGACTGAATCACTGCTTTTTTCTTGATATAAACACACACCACTTTATATAAAGTTGGTGGAACACACATCTTGCTGGTCCAGTATGGAGAAGACATGGTTTCTTGGAAGACTGTATCAATATGACCTTAGTGAAAGAACCCACAAAACCTGCACAACTAGGTCTCCTAATAGTGTTTTGTCTCATAAAGTGAACTTCCTGTTATTAGGCCCCACCCACCTGAAGCTCACATTCTTCTGTAATTTGATAAACACCAACTAACCTTGAGTGCTTTTCTTACATACATGCATAAGAGATGGCCTCTGGACAGGCAGCAACAGGCAGCGAGCTCCCCTGGAGAGTGGGGGAGTACAGTTTGGGGTTATTCCACTGAGCTTTTCTGGTAGTCTGGATTGTACACATTGTTTTTTTAAAGGCTATCAATGAACTGTCTGCTGTGAACTTGAACTTGAACAGATGCTGACACATGCTGACATACAAACAAAACTTTCACGACTCATGGTGCAGAGTTAAATGTATTGTCAATGTGAAATTCTACATAAATATTTGATAGAAAAAAACTGTTTTTGTAGCTTACAGTGGTTAAAATCATCAATGTTATCTTACACAGGTCATATTGGGCATTCTTCATTTATTTCACAATATTTATATTACAACTTGGGGCAATGTAACCCAGTGACTCAAAATCAATACCAAAATGTATTTAGAGCAAGTATTTTTGCATTGGATATTAGTGTTTTGTACTCTAGAGTTGTATTTAAAGTCAGTGAATAAGAATTGTCAAGACAAAAAAAGAAACTGAAATCCTGCCTTTGGCTAAATGTGTTAAACTGTGAGGTGTCAGCCCGTCCAGTGATACTGGATGCAGTGCAGTGGAGTATGATGTTTGGTGATGATGATGAAGGTGTAGCTGGGGGCAGATGAAGTCTGGTTCACAGTAAATTGTTTATATACTTAATATATTTAAATGTGGGAAGGATATCACCTGGAATATGACTATGATTATAAAATAAACAGTCAAAAATATTGCCCTCAACTAACCTCATCCAAAAAAAAAAAAAGAACAGTAAACATGATCATCATCTTTTGTTATTTCTCTTATCTATGATTGTAAGATCTAATTTGTTTTTGCATTATAAAAACAATAATTAGATATTTCTATAAAATAAGGCACTTTTTCGTGTCACTGTGTGTGTGTTCACAGAAAAGGTAGCTGAGATGAATCATCTTCTTTTAGTTAAAGTGTAAAGAGCTATTCAAAATCTGAATATTTTTTCTTGAGCAAACTGTTACTGGCAAACCTACTTCCAGGACAAACACACTGTGAGTCGAACATATTGTTACTCCACATTTGTTGGATCCCAAGTTACATGTCTATCGTCGTGCAATCCTCCCAAAGCAGCCATGTCCGACTCTTCCAGCTGGAATCCAAACACCTAATGTGGGTGAGAGGTAGAGGAGGAGTGAAATGAGAAATGGAATGGCTGTGATACTAGAGACTATAAAGTGAGAGTTGGCTTCGGATTACCTCACTGCCCACTCTCCTGAGAGAGACCAAGAAATGTTTGTCACAAAATTTCACAAACAACTTTTATATTAATGATTAATCTTTTTACAATGTGTTAGTTCGGACACCAGAGTCCCACATTAACATAAACAAACTGATCAGTTGAGGCACGATAGTCCAAAAAGTCCTGTGTTCTCCAAGGTAAAATTATTGCAATATAACTAAACAAAATCTTAATCTTACTCTTTAACAAAAAGCTATAATATCTCTGTTAGGCCCTTTCAATAATGTAGTCATAAGACACCTAAACATAAAAACAATCTGAGCCTGTCAGTGGCAAAACTAAGCACTGTGAGTGGACGTTCAATGACGGTTTGAAATTGCCCTGACGGCTTATACTGCAGCCTGTTTCACTGCAGTGTTCTTACTTAATCATGGACCAATTTCAAAAATTATTGTCCCCATGAGTAACTAAGTAACTAACAGAAACATATGAACACAGTGTCCAGGCTGAAAAATACCAGACTTCCCTTTAATGTCAAATTACGTCAGACAAAAGACTTACTTCACAGTTTTCTTGTATCCGCTTGTGTTTCGTGGATTTTGGTATCGTAACAACATCGTTCTAAGGAAAAGTAGAGTAATCATAGCATTTTTTGTAAAAAATATATACATATATATACACATAGACACAAGTGTTATGCCAATTCAACTTATATCTGAACAATATGACAACCTGAATACTCCAGCGGATGCAGATCTGAGCAGGTGTGCGTCTGTACTTTTCTGCTATTTGGAGAACAGTTGGGTCGTTGAGGGCTTGACCCTTGGCCAGAGGACTGTACCCTTCAAACACAATTCCCTCCTGATGACAGTACTCTATGAGGGGATTGGGCTGCTGGAAAGGATGGTACTCCACCTGATGGGTCATAACAATTTTACTCTATGTAGGCATCTTAGAATTTACTTGTATACTCCTGATACATTCATAATTCATCTGGTAAGCAGATTTCTCATTAGGAGGGTAGGAGGGGAATAATCTCAGGACAGGAAATTATATTCTGGAAACTACTTACGAATACCGCAAGTGTGGATACAGGGACCCTCATGAGGAGGAGCTACTTCACCCTCACCACCACAACTTAAGTCTTTTTTCATATCATCTCTGAAACAAGCTTATTCTTTCCTAAATCTGACCCGAATGCCTCTATGTGCTTTTGAGCAAAAAATAAAATACAATTACCATCTACCTGGTTAACATGTGGCACAATACTACAGTCTTCCTTTAACTGTTGCAGGTGGTGGACCAGAAAGTTGCTCACTCCAATAGCACGGCACACCCCTACAGTGACAAACAAGGATATTTTACATACTCTGTGAAATACCTCACTCTGACATTACTATATCACATTGGTACTTTGCATACTTTCAAACTGTTTCCTGATGTGATCTTTCATGTTTTATACCTTCTTTATAAAGTTCCTCCAAAGCTCTCCATGTCTCAGCTCTCAGCTCCCTGTTAGAGCAACCAGGTCGCATTGAACCTGGCCAGTGCATCAGGTAGAGATCTAAAAAAAATGGGGGGCAGGTGATGATTTAGTGAAAGAACAACTGTTATTAGAGAACACTGGTAAATCCCCCCTGACAGGATACAAAACAAAACACAGAAAACTGTAGTTTTTGTTTGACATGTCTTAATCAATCACAACCCATACCAAAATATTCCACCCCCATCTGTGAGCAGGAGTCAAGGCAGGCTTTCTTTGCAGCTTTGTATCCGTAGTCCCCTGGCCACAGTTTATTGGTGAGCCACAGATCACTTCGTGGTATTCCACTTTTTCTGATAGCTTCGCCCAGTTTCTCCTCACAGCCATAACGCTTTGCTGTGTCAATGTGGCGCATGCCGCACTCAGTGAGTGCATACACAATGGCATCATGAGAGTATCCACCGAAGTGTGAGGTGCCTGGTATAGAAAGAAATTATTAGCCAAAACATAGGCAGTTAAAATTAAAATATTCAATTGTATTTATGCTTTTTAAATGTTGTTTTTTTGGGGGGGAGAGCATATTCAGAAATAGTACTGCTAAAGCCCTGTATGGATATAAACTTACAGTATATTCAGAACAATATTAAGTAAGAAAATAAAAGAATATTATGTAATATTCAACAATTATTACAACAGACTTTGTCACATCTCTGACTTGAACTTTTACTTGCACTAAGAAAATGTACAGAAAGAAAAAAGGAGAATTTACTTTGCGTGTGTGAATGTTTATGAGTTACCAATGAATGGACACAAATATAATTATATAGGCAAAATGTGCATGCATACCATAGCTGATTAAAAACTGAATGTAAAACAGCATACAATGGTTGAGTTTTGCATTTACATTACCAGAATTTACCAAAGTAAAACGCACCTAATCCTAATATTGGAATCTGCAGACCATTGGAAAGTGGGAGTGTGGGACAGCTCAGCACGGGTGTGACGGACATGTTCATCTGAGCAGTGCTGTGAAACCTGAATTACAAAGCAGTGTTATCTTTGATTTTTAATATCTCCTTGCTCCTGTACTACTAGTACTTTGCAACATCTATGTTATTACACGTCTGCGTTACTTTACGACAACCCAAACTATTCCAAAGCACTTAAATGTTAAGAGTATATAACTGCAAACAACACGTACCTGTGCTTTGCTGTAAGCCGTATCTCTCCGGATAAAGGTGCGTTTTGGTTCTCGAGGTGTATTTTGGCTTCTTTCCTCATGCACACTCTAGCGTCTCTGGTGTAGGCGGAGATGTGCCGACAACTGTAAAATCAAATGGCACGATCCAGCCAATCCTATGCGTTTGTTCAGGCCAAACAAAGATGGCGTCAGTTTCCAACGGGTATCAAACACGTTCAAAGGAGTGAAACAGACGCGAGACGACACTGTAACTGACTAAACGCAAACACAAACACTTTAATTAACCATATTTTCAAGTAGCTGGTAATTTAAACGTTTTCCCAACAACACAGACGTCCATTTTTTTTGTTTTACTCACAGTACGTTGCGTGCTAATGTTAGCTCTCTGCTTTTTAGGCTCTTTGGTTAGAGTCATCCAACATGGCGACCACGTAGAGCAAACCGGGTTGTTTGCAGCGCCAACAAAATGAGGTGAGTTTAGAGTTACGAGAAGAGATAAAACATCACGGCTGCTGTTCTAAATGTAAAGAAATACCTCTGTCATGTAGCAGTTGTGTAAACTTAAAGTATGGCGGCATGTAAATGTGAGAGAAATACTACTGCAGTTAAGCATATACCATAATGGTTTCATACAATGAAGTTTTTGTGCAGTTTAATTTGTTTTGCTTGCATAATAAATTCAGTATGTGCAGTGCATGTGTAGCTGGCGGTTCTGGACCTCTCCAGGAAATTATCATAGTACTCACTTACTTGGTCGTCTCCAGCTGTTCACCCACTATATTCAGCTACACTGTTAATGTGCACCAAACTATTGTCATTCAGTTACCCAATGACAGACCTCACGTGGACTTGTGTTTCTGCAAAAAGTTTCCACCTATTTAAGTGTAAAAACATGCCTCTCCCTCTCATAACGTGTCTAATCTATACTAAGTAAAGTCTATTTTAAAAGACTGTGTTCTGGCATATCTTAACTGGGAGGGACAAAACCTGGAGTAAATTTTAATGTGATATCTGTGCACCTGATATAATGCAGGGTGCCCCGTTTCTGCATGGGGCTCAGGCGAACCTATTTGGTTTGGCCAATCCTGCTGCTACTCCTGGTTGGTGCAGCCTTGACAGCTCTGCTTCCCCCTGCTGAGGACCAAGCAGGCCTTGGCGTCCTGGGTGTGTTGCGCCGTGCAACATCACCAAAGGAGAATCCACATGCACAGGCCCACAACGCAGAGGAGGAGCAGAGGTTTACCATCATCATCCAAACTTACAACCGCACAGACATTTTACTCAAACTCCTAAACCATTACCAGGCGATGCCTCATCTTCAGCGGATTATCATTGTCTGGAACAACATCGGGGAGCAGACGCCTTTGAAGTTATGGAACTCTTTGGGGCCTCATCCGGTCCCTGTGGTCTTCAAGGAGCAGAGCAGCAATCGAATGCGCAACAGACTACAACCATTCCCTGAGATCGATACCGATGGTCAGTTTATCTTTAAGCTTTCAAATTGTGTATGTCTGTTTTTTTTTCCACTGCTGTTTATTTGACTTATGCTTTCATCCTTAGCTGTGCTGATGCTGGATGACGACACCCTGGTCAGTGTTCCTGACATCAGTTTTGCTTTCACTGTCTGGAAGGTAATAAGCACAAAGATGGTGAAGATAAATGTGACACACATTCTGCTTCGAAATTACATTTTGGTTTAATCTGATCTGATTATATAAATAAAAATGTGTCAGCATTACGTGGTACTTTTAACTGAACCATACTCAACATGATTGACAGCAATTTCCAGACCAGATTGTTGGGTTCGTCCCACGAAAACATGTCTCAACACCAGGAGGAGTGTACAGTTATGGCAGCTTTGAACTGCAGGACCCAGAAACAGCTGGAGGTGACAAGTAAGTTGTGCTTGTCTTCTCTCATAATTTTGTAAAGCCTCACACTTATTGGCTGTTTGTGTGGTTTGTTATTACCTATAAAATGCTGTGCTACTTTTATACTTTGCAAATGGCTTTTTTTTTTTTTTAATTCTTATATCCTGATCCACTCTCTGCAGATACTCCATGGTGTTAATTGGTGCTGCCTTCTTCCACCGCCGCTACCTGCAGCTCTTCCAGGACCAACCTCAAGAGGTGCACGCGCTGGTGGATGAAACACAAAATTGCGACGACATTGCCACAAACTTTGCTGTAGCACTGTATTTGAAGAAGTCTATAGGAAGCACTAACAAACCCTCCGGGGTCTTTGTCAAACCTGTGGACCTCCGCAACTTGGAAAAGGATGCCAGCAGTGGGTACCATGGTATGTGGCATCGTCCTGAACATCTCCTTCAGAGATCCTACTGTCTGAACAAACTGGCACAGATCTATGGCTCAATGCCACTCTGCTTCTCCAACCTGATGGTCTCACAGTTTGGCTTCCCCAGCTATGCCAACCACAAGAGTAGAGGCTGAGGACCTGCCACATCTCTGACTGTTTTGGATTGATAGAAGTAGCAGTCTGGCTGGTCTGTGTTGATTTAATAATGCAGCACATGTCTAGGATGTGGTTGATTGCCCGGTGTGCAGCTGAAGAAACTTGTAAAACCTGTTAAAAATCATCATAAGAATAATTAACTTATTTGCTATGTCTACCTGCTCAGGGTTTTGCTATTTGTCATGTCATAATATGAGTAGTTTCACTGTGGCATCATGGACTTAAATCCTTTGGACAACAGCAAGGATTGTTAAGGGATTTTCTACAGTCCAGTCTGCTTAAACAGCCATAACTGATGAGGTAATCTGTATACTGTTGCCAAAGCTGCCTTTTCTTCAGTAGTGCAGTTATTTTATAGCCAGCAGGTGTCAGTCTTAGATCTGATTTGACAGTTTGTAACCATAATTTAGACACTGTCTAAATCAAATTGAATTAGTATTAGTAATTTACTACAATTATTTATTGTATTTCATTATTTATAAGTATTATGTGCATATCAACATAATCTTTATGTACAGTACTGTGCATGCGTGGACAATCATGTATGACTATATCATGCGATTCAGTTAAATAAAGCCAACATGTCTCCTCTGAACTGAATTTGTGGTTGAATTTATAATTATAATCACTTAATAAGAGTTATGTTTTGAAATAGGGTACTAAATGGTGGAAAATTCTAGTCACAGTGCCAAATCCAGGGGGGGAGTATAGTCCTTGTTCCAAGTTTGTGCTAAAGCCTACCTTAGTTTTCACAGGTTTCTGTCTCAAATATTGTCAAGTCAGAAAAGACCAAGATCCCCCTGGGAAGGAGGAAAGGAGTTCACACACAAAATTGTGAGCTTAATTCACAAAGGATTGATCCCCTTTTATTTATAAATAATTGTGAAACTGTGTCAATGTTGAAACTCTCATTTTAATAGCAACATGAAACCAGCCCAACTGTGCGTTACATTAAATTCGGCAAATTATTTACTCCTTGAATTGTAGCATCACTCTGGTATTTCAGTCCTTGCTTATACAATTGCTCTCAATAATAAAAACAGGAAAAAGGCTGACATGAAGGTTGAAGGTTAAACATCTTCAGATTATTAAGAGGTAGGAGAGTGATGATATTTTTATTTTGTTGACTTGGATGGCAGCAGATGTTCTCAGTCTACACAGTACGCATCTGGATTGTAACACCAGGTGTGAGGCCTGACCTGTTTTTCAAATTTCAAGTCTGAACACCATTACATCAGTGTTAGCTCATTACTAACCTTGAACGAAAAACTATATATTGATAAGCAAGAACATCTGACTCCTCCTTGGTGGATAAAAGCGTCCTTGCATATTCTGAGGTAACTCTGGACTCCAGTTCTTTCAAAAAGGATCAAAGAGACCTCATTGTGGTCCAGGTCCACCACCACCACTACCACCACTGACCCCAGGCCCGCCTCCTGGCTTGGATCCACCGGCATCTGCAGAACGCATGTCATGCCACAGCTTCACGAAAGGCTCCCTCTTCCTCCAAATCAGTTTGTGACCATATGTCACATACCATCTGTAGGACAAGATGTATGGAGACGGTTAAATGTGCTGAATGCAGGACAGGAAGCCACCAAACCACATTTAAAAGCCATTAACATCCTCTTAAAAGTGTAAAAGCATCCAGTAATTACAGTAATTGTTCCATAACGGTGATTGATTGGCTGTTCTAACGACCAATATACCATTCTTGGTTCAGGTGATGATAAATGGGCCATCTACTGTACATCCACTGATGAAGATGGTAAGATGTGTTTGAAAGCTCCTGAAAAGCTAGTATGTTTGTTGTTGTTCTAGGGCTTTGGATCACATTACACGATCTTCATCAGCAGATAGAGTTTGCCCAAGTTCTCATGGCGTTATAGATATTCAAATGTATGTATTTTAAGTATAAAAGTAAGGACACTGTTCTCCAATACAAAATGCTTCATTTACCAATAACACACCATCATTTGTACTTGTTTACAAAACCTAGAAATGTACTTTACTCTTCTTTTTTAATGCAAGAGGTACATTGGCCACTCACACTCCAAAGAGGGCTCCGCCAATATGAGCTGCATGGTCAAACAGCCGCCATCCCAGAACAAGCCCTGCTGTATCGATGGCGATGAGTGCTTTCAGAGCCTTTCAGACCAATGACAGGAATCTGAAGTTTACACACGATGTAAACTGCACTAAAAATCAACCACAAGTATCTCTCTGCCATGTATTCAGACATGCATACTTACACATTCACTCACACACACTGGACTTTGTCCGTTTCGTTCATGCACAGATTTACATCTCTTCCCTGCAGCGAAAACACAACATGGGAACGTCAACAACACCCTGTTAAATGTGTGAATCATGTTTAATTCATGTTACACTTCAGAGGTGTGTATCTACATGACACGAAAAGTTTTCATACAATACATGGCGCACATACACACATACACACACACAATCCCCATGTACACACACATACTGTGCATCACTCACATTTCCTGCTGTGAAAGTGATCATAGGGAGGAAGATTATGCCTAGTTTGGCCTCTGGCACCTTTGTACAGACTGCAGCCAGCACTGCCATGACGGCACCTGACTGTGGATCAAACAAAAGACGTGAAAAGATTAGGATTATTGTACTTCTTCTGCGTAAATCTGTATGAAGATTTTAGCAAATACCTTACCGCTCCTAATGACGGATAGAGGCGCCCACTGGCTGTTTTACACATGTAGCTAACCATAGTAGAAATCACACCTGAAAATAGACATTATGATTGAGATATCAGTCTTTCTTCTCCCAGAAAAACTCAATTCATCACTTTCTTTCATCACTTCTAGTCCTATTCTTTATGAGACTCACCAGCAGACAGGTAGACTGCGAGAAACTGTTCCCTCCCTAAGAGAGAGACAATTCCTGAGGAGAATGTCCACAGGACATACATGTTGGCCACCATGTGGATAATAGAGTAGTGGCTGAAGGAGGACAGGACCATGGGAAGGTAGCGTGTTTCTGTTGACAGAAGAGAAAAATGGCTTTAACCATACAGTGCCTTTATTGTCCTTGTGCAAGCGCGTTGTGTTATTTATTTTATTTCCCAAAAAAACAGCAAGAGCAGGGATACTCACTGGAGGCTGGGTTGGAGGTGAAGTACTTAATCATGCTTCTTTGCATCGAAGGCATCCGCCAGCAACACAGGACTACAGCATTTACTGCAATGATACCTAGACAACAAATGTGGGATTATAGTAAATGTGTAAAGAAGTTGATGGTAGCCTTGAATCTGAAAAAACACAGCAACAGCATAAGTCTGTGCCTGCGACATAAGTTACCAGTGACAGTCCTCTGTCCTTCTGTGAGGCTACTCCAGAAGTCATCCATCATGGACATCAGGAGGATGAGCTGTCGCTGGAAGCCAGACAGCTGTTTCCACCACTCATGCCAGTATGCCATGTCCTGGGAGCCCTGGTAATATATGAATGCAAGCAGCCTATTAGATACACTGGTTGACAGCAGTGGAGGGGAGAGCCAGCAGTTTGTCATCATCATTAAAACCTCACCTGTAAGACGTTTTCTGCCTCATCTTCAGCTTTTGCAGACTGAACTCTCGACTTCATGGTCTCATATTGCAGAATGGCCGCAGCACCAAAGGAGCACCCTGTAAACTGACATGGGGTCAGACAACAACCAACACCATCATACAGTCCCATGCATCTATTTTCTCTTATTTTAGCAGAAAAAAAAGTTTAACCTACCCCTACTGTGAACATCAGCGGTTTGAAAAGGGTCGGTCTGGGGACTTTGGGAGGAGGTGGGGGACCCGGTGCGCCAGCCTCAGAGGGTGAAGCGTTTGTTTCTTGGGTGACATTTCCTTTCTTTGTATCTGGCCTTTTGGCTTCCCGACGGAAACCACATCTCTGTTGGTTGCAGGACTTGAGTCTACCGATAAAAAAAAAAAAAAAAAAAAGTGTAACCACAGGAGGAAGTATTAAAACCTAATTTACAGATAGACAGCTTAGATACGCCTGTATGATAAAAAGCAATATAACAACCCTGCAGCGAAAAGTGTGACTCTTGGAAAGCTCTTGTAAATTTTCTTGAGGTTTTTCTCAACTGGTGATTCACCTCTGTGATAAATATTTTGCGGTTGTATAATTCTCTCTGTCTGTCTCAGTCTGTAGGGCTGCAACTGATGATTATCTCCATTAGTAATTCATTGTTTGGTCTGTGAAATGTCAGAAACGAGTGAAAAATGGCCTAAAGCCTACAGTGATATCTTCTTGTTTTGTCCAGTTTAGTTTACTATCACATAAGATAAAGAAAAACAGCAAACCATCACAATTGAGGAACCAATACTGTTGAAACAGTAGCAGATTTATTTACTCTTGGTTTTTTTCTTTAGTAATTGTTTTATTGTACAATGTTAGTCTGACCAACAACCTTATGGTTTCATTGATAATTTAAATCAAGCACCATCTGTGTAAATGTGTAATTATAGGTGTAGTAGGTGAGTAGCATGCAGGAAAATCGCCTCATGACCTAACTGTACATTGACTAACTACCCTGCTGGTTAAAACCACAGCTATTTATTCATCACGAAGGGTGCTGGGTGCAGACTTTTTACTGTCAACAGACGAAACGTACAGCTGACTCTTTACAATGACAGTCGGAACAGTTAGATAATAACACACACACGCGCTGCTGGTGCAGGCAAACACACAGACAAACACACACACGTCCTGTCTATGTCACTGCGAAGTCAACACCTTTATATCTGCTCACCTGGAGCTTTGTGAGGTATTGTTGGTGGATCTGGTGAACTCTGTTTTGGCCCATTTCATTACACATCCTCTCCACGCCATGTTTGTCATGACCTCCTGTCTGAAGCCCGACCCACTGGAGTCAATGCCGCGTTCACTGACTCGTCTGAAAGCTCCGACTTTCTGGCTTCCACTCAGGAGCTCTTGGTGTAACATTTGTATCTTTTGGTGGAGTGAAAGGAGGCAGAAGGTTCTTTCTATCAGCTAAAAATAAAAAGATATTATTATATTGCACTTATTTAATGAACAAAATGTGAAAAACCAGTACCATGTGAGGTAGCAGCCTCTGTGTTGTGCTCTCTGGTACTTTTTGTTCATTTGTTCACTTTTCAGCTTCCCCTTAGTCCAGTTTGCACTATTTGTATTTATTTACATTTTACAGACACACTCAACTTGGTCATATTGCTTTTTATATGTGTATCTATGCTATACAAAATAAATAAATAGCATGCAACTGCGGTGGCCTTTTCCCCTACATTCATTTATTGTCAGAACTAAGCAGATATATGTATGTGCACAGTTTATATAGACCCCTGCTAAACCTAAATAACTGCCAGCATTACCAATACTATCCCCTAGGCAACCTATGTGCAAATATGTCCACAGTTAATAGTGAAAATGTAACCTGTATATAGATACTTTATGTTATTGTCCATTTTATGTGCATTGTGTGTAAATACATTGAGAGCTACTAGAAACCAAAGACTTAAATTGCTTCTTTAGTATACAGTTGTTTCTCATTCTGAAATAATAGTTGAACTTGAATGCAGCAGAAGGTGCAGGCCTAGACGTCTTTGTGTTTTTCCATAGGCAGCACTTCACTTCCCTCTAGTGGCGCATTAAAATACAGATTTGTCAGCTGCAGGAAGTCTATCCAGCAAAGTCACAGTGATGGAAAGTAACTAAGTATTGTACAGTTACTGAAGTAATGGATTTCAGTACAGGTTTGAGGCCTATTTTAACAAATTTGTACTACTTCATATTTCTACGGCACTTCCGAAGGAAATATTGTACTTTTTATTACACTCCATTTATTTAATAGCCTGTGTCTATGCAGATTAAAATTTTATATCTATAACTAATTATCAATTTGTAAAATATGATTCATGGGCCTTTTACACAGTACGCATTTTGACAGAGTAGGAAAAGCACAGGGGTAAATAGTAACATGAATGGTGAATTAATGAAATCCATTTATATGCTTCAGTTTTCAGCTTCCTGATGTTGGTCGCGTTGGCTCACTGTCACAGTATAATGACTAACTGGGGCACTTGAATGCAACAGAGACATTGTTAATCTTATGAGTAATATCTGTGCTATTAAACTTCAAAATTAGACATGAACGCCTCAGTGCACAGTCCAGTAATGTAATATAATCACTGCATAATGAGTTTTACTTCTGATACTTTTAAACTTTCTACATTTTTCTTTTAAAACATTTGTAGTCTTGAGTACATTTTTGATTGTAATTTGTTTCAATTATATATTTTTTATGTTGTATTTTTACATGTATTACTACTTTTACTTACATAAAAGATCCAAATAATCCTTCCAACCCATTTACAAAAGAAAAGAAAAAAGACAACAGAAAGAGAGAACAGAAAAATTAATGTGAAAGTTTTGACGCAGAAAGTGAGAGCACTGTACCAAATGCGTTCAAAAAGTGTGAAAATATTAGTAAAAACGTAACGCATTACTTATTTTTCCTCTTCTTCTTGTTCTGCATTTAGCACATTGGAGTTTGTTTTCATTAAAACAAGAGAGAAAGTCGAGGGATTCTTGGTAGCAGTAGCTGAACAGTATTGATGACACTAGGTGTTGCTATTGGCATCTGGACAAGTTCCACAAACTTCTCATAAGCTTGCCAGTGACTCCAGAAATAGGTGAAGAAGATAAAATTTACAGTGAGAAGGCTGCACTGCAGTGTCTGCAGAGTAACTAGGGCTCTCCTCCAATGTAATATCTGCACTTGACTTGGTGGGCCACTTTAGCTATAGACAATATTGCACAAATAAATGTAAATGTAGAGCTGTAATAGAGCTAAGGAAGACTGAAAGAAGTTTAGAAATAGGCAGGTAATTAATCTTAACTGTAGCAGGCATTGCATCCCGTGGGGCCATTATAATACAATCTCATACTTCTGCCAGGAAATTATATAGTTTTACAAAAAAGTGTGGGGTGTAGAGGTTTCAGGGCAAAGATACAGTGTACAAAGAAAGGAGAGCAATATGCCTTTGCCACTGTATGGACCCAAGGACACACTGCCAAGTCAGATGATATCCTATGGGTGCAGGTCTGGGGCAGAGGAGGACAGGAGGGAGATGTGGAAGAGGAGGAGGAGGGATGAAGAGAGCAGGGAAGGGAAGGGAAGGGAAGGGAAGGGATGACAGTGATAAGAGTGAGCACAGGCCGGATTGAGGTGGGGAGGCCAAAGAGAGGAACAGAAAGAGGGAGGAGAGTAGACGAAAAAAGGGTGAGAATCATAAATATTTAAGTGGCCGCAGAAGTTAACTTAGGTAAAAAAGCTGTTTGTGATGTGGATTTTGGCATAAGAGCCGCACAGTGCTGCAGACCTGCTGTGTAACAACACAACCCGCACGCAAACACACACATTCATCTCTCGCTGAATCTGTAGAGGACTATAGGTTCCTCTCTGATCAATGCAGTGCATTTTTCTCCCAGCAGAGGTGTCCTCTTTCAAGTCCCCTCATTGATTTGATGCGAACCGACGCCAGCCAGGAAGCCTGTGTTGGAGTCAGGGCAGCAAGGCCTCGGTCATGTGACAGGAAGTGTGTTGTGTGAAATCAGAACAACTTGTCGTTCGTGTAGGACACCGATTCATTCTTACTGCAAATATGTCTAGATAGAGTGAAAAATAAAAGCAACTCTTAACATTTGGCTCCTGTGATTGAGCAGTGATTTGGATCCACAGGCTTGATGCTGAATGTCATTTGGCCTTGAGGCTTCTATTTCAGCCCAAAGGCTTGAAACATCTTATACCAGCAGCACAGTCTTTTTATACCATCAGAGGAAACTCTAGCTGTTATCATAGCGTCCCATCAGGGTGCTGACGAGGAGCTTTCTAAGACATGGATCAATGGGCCAGTTAGATAATACCACGGTGTGACTTGTATTCTGTTTTTTTCCCCCCTGCATAGATTTTGAGACTCAGTGGTGGTCAGTGTGTGATTGTGGTATTCTTTGAGAAGCTGTCCTCAGCTGATTTGCACAATTATACCTTGTGTCCTGGACCCCGAGTGAGATTTCAAATAACTCCAGTGCAAAGTCCTGATGTATATTTTACCAAAAATGCCACAGAGGATGGTGCACAGCATGACAACATCAACCTCTCACTTGTCTAACTGATAAACAGCATTTCAAGGTGTTTTTGTAAAGGTTTGTTTTGTTTTTTTATTTGGGGTAAAAATGAGAGGGGCACTTGAATAAAAATGAGAGCAGCACACGCTGTACCTCTGTGTGCATATCTGACCTGGCAGTTTACACTGATTTGATTACACAACACAAGCAAGTTCCTCAAGAGCTTTTTGCACAAATCCATTACACTGGAACAGCCAGCTCATTCCAAATGCACAGTACAGTCCTTGTATATACTGTACACAATGTCAGAATCAGAATTCTACTGCAGTATAATCAAATAACAGGCACAATAAAGAGTCAAATGCTCAGGACATGACTATTGATCTATGATTCATTCATTAAATATTAATGCCTCAGCAAAATATCATCTGCCTTTGCTAACAGTAAAGCAACACGGTTTTCAGCAGGTGTGTGAGGACGGAGCTCAGCGCTGTAGAGGTGGAAGTGGAAATTATTTATTGTTAATATTGTTATGAAGAATGCATAAAACGGCAGTGTACTGGCATTTGGTGAATTTAGAACAGACAGGAGTACATTATACAAACATTCAAAATCTTACTGGGCCAGGTGCTAAAGTATTACATTATTTTTACGTTAAATTTCCGTTAAAATGGCTGTGAAACATTCAGGTGCACCGATGATGAAAATTGATATAAATGTCAGTTTTCTGATTGTGTCTCAAAAGCTGAGAAAAAAGGCAAGATGGATTATTTATTCCCATGTTTTTTTAAATATTATTCAGTACAAGTTTCATGAGCAACTTACGAATTTAGTTGTAGACGTAAAGGTCTGAAAATCTGAAATATATAAGCAGCATTCTGGATCATGCTTTTATGAACTTGTGTTTGTGTCTTCTAAGGATGGGTTTAATATGCATGGAGTAAGAAAAAATGATTTTATTCATACTGTCAATCATCTTTATGCTAAGATTTGTTGTTTGATCAAAATTACAGTTTGAAATGATGCTTAACAAACAAACAAAAAAGAGCCACAAAATTGTGGCACCACCCACCTAAAGGGTTCTAAGACCACAGCAGAAATATATTTATCTGTAAAATAAAACAGTTTTGTCATCAGTACAAACTGTAAGCATGCTGGTTTACATGGAAATGCAAGACTCGCACTGTTTTCCTACATTGTTTCAGCAGAACAGTGAAAGAAACATCTACTGTACTCCTGCATCAAGACACAATGCTCACCCTACATCTGCCCCCCCCCCCCCTGCAAATCACACACACACACACACACACACACACACACACACACACACACGCACGCACACACATGCACACGCACACATAAAGTCTCAACCCTCCCCTCATTCTTTACCTGAGCCATCGGTGCACCTTACTCAGAAACTCTTGCAAACACACAGGGGTAGGCACGAGCTCTCACTGAAGGGAGCTCCGCATCTGGGTGTTGGTGGCGCTCCGTGTCAGGTGGGCTTCCCAAAAGGAGCTCATTTTGCTCATTTTTCATCCCTTGAAAGAAGCAACTTGCCTTCCTCCTCTGCTCGGCTGTCCCAACTGAAGAAACGAGCGCGCACCAGCTCCAGGCGCATTCCCTCAGCATACGTCGGCAGTATCTTCAACTTCTGCACCGCAAGGGGACATGGGTGATAAAAACGCCGGTAAGAAACTTCCACGTGCTTGTATATAAATAAGTTATGAGCTCGTTTTGTTTTGGTGTAGCACAGATTATTTGTGTGGATTCTTTATGCACAGACTGCGGAACACAGAAAACCTTTGAACATCATTATTTTTAAATGCAGCACATTGCTGGATGCACTTTGATAGCCCGGGCTGGAAGTTGAGGATGAGGATGCGGATGATGCTGTTTGTGTCATTAACCAACCACAGATCAGCACATGCTTCAGTGCTGCAGCGCGATGCTGCTGCTGTATCCCGGCTTCATAGCTCAGTCTACCGCCTCCACTAGTTTGCATCTCACACCCTTCCAGCACGGGGTATAATTAAGATTTATCGACATGATTAGTCCACAATGTGTTAAAAAACAAATTACTTGCACATGGAGTGTAACTTATGTAAATATTAGGCCTGCATTACACTGTTTTTACCCCCAGTGTTGCGCATGGTAAACTGCTTTATTCCCCCTGTCGGAGCTTTGCCTTCACTCTATCGGTGCTGTCAGCTGATGTAGACAAAAAACTGCTGGCTCTCCACTTTTTTCCCAGTGAGACGAATGTGCTGCTGTTTCCTCTACAGCCACGTCGGTGTGGCTTCAACGATCAGCATGCGAGTTGTTGACAAAGCTTTTAAACTCTGCCACCAATGGGCTATAGATGCATAGAAAATATGCAGCTCACTCTGAAATATCATGTGTCCTGTTGTGGTTGTGTTGGCAGTGTTTCGCAGGGTGTAGTTTAAGGATGCATGGGGTTAAAACACAAAACACAGGCACATTCCCCTTCTTCAGATATATTTGGATAAGGGACAGGGTGCCCTTGTTTAAGTAGGGTAACCTTCTCGCTTATGGTCACCCTGATCTGTTTTACCCAGAGTTTACAATAAAGCAAAAGCCAGGAGTCATGGGGTATACAGTAGGCTACATGTCAAGGTAACTGGGCAGGGAGTGTGTGTGTGGATGGGTGGGAGGGGAGATGCTCTTTTCTTGTGCACAGTTTGCATTTCACTTATGGGCTGTAAACCTGACTAATCTGCAGAGTTTATGGTCATTCATTGATCCCACACTGGCAAAAATGAAAAAAAACAGAAGTCATTGTTAACACTTTTATGCTACATGTGCACACGTGAACTGGGGAAATGTTAAATATAACTCCAGAACCATTATGACAATACAAAGCAGTTGAATCAAGTATATTGGTCCTATAAATAATAAAAAGTACTAGTCTGACCTTACACTTTGAAGCATCTCCCTTTAACAGTTTCCACTGTTGTTGACTCTGTGTGTGTCTCTCTGGTGCTTGTATGGTGACAGGAAGGTTCATTTATTTGTACCCTATTATATTTTATTAACAGTCTGCTTTTTATTTATTCACTGACAGACTATATTAAATATATATATACAGTATATTTTTTAATTTGGTGGTATGACAGGCTCTTTAACTACACTTATATTCTCTTGGAATAGCTGTTTGTGGCTTTCTCTGGCAGTATGTCTCCATATTATCTGCTGTGACCTAACTGACTTGTGTCCTTGTTATTTGTCACTGTCCATAGGTAACCAAACTTTCCCTTCTGGGAAATAATAAAGTTTTGCAAAGGTAGGCTTACCAGCTGACCAAGTGAGCATCTGCTCTGGGTCCACAAAAACCCAGAATCAATGTGTAGCAATTAGTTTGTGATAATTTGATTGAATCTAATTTAGTACATTATCAACTCACTAAAGGCCTTAAGTTAAGTCCTGGTTTAATTGATCTTGAGGCCATGTTTTAAAGAGGGCAGCTGTGTCAAAAGTTAATTTTAAGGCGACGCTGTTACTGTGTTTATATGGTGCACATTTCTAAATTAATTTACAACATGAAACCTGTGGTTATATTCCAGCAAAGGTATACTGAACACAATGCACTGAGAGAGGGATAAGTGTTGGGGTTAATGGAGGTCCTCTTGAGTACCCAAGCAGGTTAATGCGGCCATGCCAGTCCCTTCATGCTGTATACACACTGTAAGTCAAGATAAATAAATTGACGTCAGTGTTTCTGTGTTCTGTTATGGCCCAGGTGTCTACTTTATGCACGCCTTCTTAACAAAGGATAAAAAGCTCTTTAGAAAGAAGTACACACAGCCGTTTAGTGCTGGTTCATTGTTCACATCTCTCTACTCCCTCTCACGCCCTCCATCTTTTAAATCCACTGTTTCTCTGTCACGCACAACACCAATCTTGACCTCTCACTTCTTATTCCCCACATATTTGCAGTCTTGATTGTCGCGTGACTTAGAATTTTTCCTTATTTCTGCCTTTTCCTCACTCTTTCTTTCATTTGAGTGTACATGAATACAGATTTCTTTACATTGCTGGGTGTCATTTGTTGTGCTAGTTGTAACTAAAACCTGCATTCACAAAGCAGGAAACAATATACACAGTTATTAGCATCACTTGTTTGGCCGGAAGACTTTAAAATTGTAAGAAGAGTACAAGCTAGTTGTATCTTTATTTACGTTATCTGTGACAAGTATCTTGTTGCTGTCTTGTTGTACTCCGATTGAGCCCATAACCTCAAGTTTGCACACTCGTCATTTTGAAAGAGGTTTTTGGCAGCTTTACTCGATGCAACCATTAACAGTTTTGCCAAGCCGCTGATTTTAGCAACAGACGTTGCTGTAGCTTTGCAGAGTATGAGAATGCTTTGTGACATTTCAGCAAATGGTAGTTACCATTAGCAGTGACTCAGTGCTGTCGTACAACACAGTGTATGTTTATCTTACCAGTTTACCAAATCATAGATCCTATTCTTCTTCTTCACGGCACAGGCAGTTGTTGTTGTTGTGGATGTCCTCAAAGCAATTAGCTCCCACCGAATGACATACACTTTACATTATTGCTCACCATTGTCCAATGTAGTGGCGATGTTATAGATTTGTTTTATGTTTTGTCCAACTTTGAGTTGGTTCCCGGTTTATGATAGTCTCATTACAGAATGAAAATTAACTTGACACTTTAAAATTGACCTTGGCAGGCACACTTTATGTCAAACATATATGTACAGTATAGAAGTGTGTACTGAAAAGTCTGCACTGCATTAACACACAGCCATAATGCCACTTTGAAAAAACAGAAACAGGCATGTTGTTTAGTGTCATGGATTCTAGCAAATACACTTTTTTATTGTGTTGTTTACCTGTAAAATTGTAAAATTAAGAGCACGATATTTGATGTCATTTCAAACAATTTTTTTGACTAACATGACTCTTAGACATCAGGTTTAGAATGACTAAGTGCCTTTTTCATATCATTTGTAATGATTTGCTTTTCTCATTCAGCATGCCCCACTGTGGGCAGCTCTGCTGTAAACACTTATAAACAACTGAGTCATCCTCCGACTAATTTTATACTTGGATTAGTTTGAGCAGTTGGTTAACATAATGCTGTACTCAAAATTTTCACTTTAAATGTAATGTCAGATAAAACGTTTTTCCTCAATATGGACAAACTCTCAAAACTCATAGTATGTATATTGCGTAGTGTTATGCTTGTTTTAAGTTGAAGCTTTATTAGACTGAATCAAATCTAAAATGCCATTTAAATGGACGCACTGTATGGAAAGTTCAATTGTAGATAACACACCTACAATTTAACTTTGTTGTACAGATTTCTGTGTTATGATGTTTGATTAATGCTTGGCTGCACAACATGAATTTGTCATGATGAAGCCATCAAAGCATTTGTTGGGTTGAATAGTTTGAGGTTAAATATGCATGAAAAAGTAGTATTGCAGAAACAAACAACCAAACCTCTTATTTAAAAAAATCAATTAAAGCAAAGTAATAAGCTAAAAGCATGCAATATTTTTCTTTCATATGAAATGATCTGGAGGAAAATGACATTTATGTTAATTATCTGGGATGTTAATTATCTAAAGAGGACATCTTTGAATGAATGACTAGCGTAATTACAATACATTTCTACATGACACATTTCGACTGCAGTTACATTCAACGCTGCTATCACATTACAAGGTGAACATTTTAACCTCTCTTGTGTTGACTTACAGTAAGGTGAAATGAGATCTGGCTTGTTTCCACAGTGTCATCACAGACAGATCTGAGATTGCTCAAATACAAACAGGACATGTCTTTTTTTGGACAAGGTAAAGTTATGACACATGTGAAATCTCTACTCCTATGGGTGTAATTTCCACTGGTGATTGGTGGAAATGTCCCCTGACTTTTAAAAATCCTATTTTCGTCCCCCTCACTTTTATTGTTTCAGGCTGATTTTATAAAGTCTCTGTGAACATTAGTCTTCTCACTATTCAGCCACCATAGTGCAGATGAGAGAAGAGAGGAGGAGCAGATAAAATGTTGATACACTCATCTGACTCACCTTCAGTTTTTTCTTTTTCCCCCAAAGCAATGATCAGTGAGTTTTTTGCCCTGAGTTTTGCCTTTCAGACTACATGCAGTCAGTTTGGTAGAGGTTGCTGGGGCTGTATGCATTTTTCAGGTTGAAAATCTTCTTCTGCATCTCTATTTTTGTTATCCTCTCTCTATTTTTGTCTCCTAAATAGACACTAGAATTGTACTGTAGTGGAGATTCAAATACAAAATTATCCACCATATTATATAGTATCTCTAAAGGAAACTAAAAACTAAAACTAAAGGCTTACTATTTAAAATGATTACCAGTGATAGGAGTAGGAAAATACAATCATTTTGTCCATGTTAACAACTAATTAACAAACATCAAGGCAGGCAGTTGCAATCTTTTAAACAGCATAGTGCTATAACCCTTATGTCAGTGTACAATATGTCATATACATGACACATCCATCCATCCATTATCTGTAACAGCTTATCCTCATCAGGGTCATGGTGGGGCTGGAGCCTATCCCAGCTGAGTTTGGGCAAGAGGCAGGGTACACCATGGACAATTTGCCAGCTCATCACAGGGCACATAGAGACAAACAACCATTCACACTGACATTCACAGCTACGGGCAATTTAGTGTCACCAATTAACCTATTAAGTGCATGCCTTTAGACTGTGGGAGGAAGCTGGAGTAAACATGACACACATCTTTGCTTTATCTAATCTCATTGAGTGGAGATTAGAGAAATTATCCTACACCTTTATACGTAACCTTTATCTCTACCTTAAGACCTTCTTTACATGTGTATTACATTTCTTTGTCTGTCTACAGCTAATCATCCTATAAGTATAAAAGACACTGTACATACGTGTACATAAATTGATTTACATAAAGTCATTTTACAGTCTGTGTCTTTGTGTTATGCTTTGGCCAGAAGTCTGTCTAGTAGATTTTTGTTGATTTTTAGTTCCTGCCTGTGCCCTCTGTGCTATCGCCCCCCTTTTCCTCTTTTTTTCCCCTCCTCATGCTCTCTCTGCATATAGTGGTGATTGGCTCTGCAGTATAGGACGGTATAGTGGGAGTTGAATATACAGCACCATCACCATATCTGTGACTCTGGGTCTGATGCCAGCTTCCTCCCTCCACCCATTCTTTCTTTACTCCTCTCTGACCTTTCCCTATTTGCATGGATGCTGTTGTTGAGGCATTGTGCTGACCTGAAACATCCTTTTACACACTTTGTATATATTATACACTGTGAGGGTGTGTTCCCAGGGTAGGCAGTGCCATATAATGTGTTGTTTTTAATGGTGCAAGGTTATATGAACACCAAAAATATTAGATACACAGTGAAATACCGTAAAAATGCAGCAGTGTGTTGAGTTAATGCTGCAGCAGAGTTTGTGCAGAGCGCCTTTGTCCACTACACAACCTCAAGAACAATAATGCCTCAGTACACACTAAACATTTGTGTTTTGTTTTTTACTGAACCCGAATACTTTAAAACTAGTGATGTATCATTCTTTCTCTTCCCCTGTCTGCTTCAGCATCAAACCTCTCTGCATCTTATTTTACTCTGAGTGTTTTATGTTATGGCACCCCCTAGAGTAGAAAGTCGCACATAGTTTTTCTTTTGTGACAATTTAGTGCAACGATCCTGTGCCAAATTACGTAGTGATATTTAGATTTTTGGCTCTCCAAGTCATGATTATCAAATAACAACAACAAAATGATTTTAATTAATTAAAAGGGAATCAAATGGTAGATAGCACACATTTGTGAACTTTATACATTTGGAATTACAAATGGGATTACACAGGGATGTTTGAGTTGCTCTATCTCACATGCATTACCCCAAGTGTCTTATTGAGTTTTGAGTAATATTTTTGTGTGATGCTCCCAAAATCCAGTACTGAGCTGTAGTTTGTAAAAAAGAAAATACAAAACAAAAACAAACAGTGAGACCAAACTGACAGGTGTCATTAATAGTGTAATAAAGCCTGTTATTTTTGTTTCCATTCTATTTTGTTGTTCTTGTTCATGTTACTAACCTGCCTGTTTAATTAAATGTTTCCTGTTTAAATTATGAAGCACCTTTATTTTGAAAGGTGCTTACTCAGAAATGTGACTAAGTACTTAAGTTTTATTTGAAAGAACTTGTACTTTACTTGAGTATTGCCATTTTATTCTACTTTTTACATTACGTTATTAGACCGCTTTAGTTACTTAAGAACTTATTGAAATGATGATGTTTTGTTGCAGATAAAACAACTCAACAATCTATTAAACTAAATAAAGTTCAGATTAGCTACACCGTGTCCAACTACAACAAAATGCTACTTGCACATTGACTCATCAGTAATAGTCTAATAATCAGATTATATCATTCATAAGCACTCACAGGGGCCAATCAGTACTTTTACTCTGGATACTTTAAGTAGCCTACATTTGCTTATAATACAATACTTACTTTTACTTACTACACTTTCAATGCAGGACCATGCAAGAACCATGACTGAAAACCTCAACATTATTTATGCTGTCTGTTACTGTCAACAAGTGACCACTTTGCCTCGTGCCTCAGGACCTGATCAACTTTATTCACTTATCACTCAAGTCAGTTCTTGACTTCCAGTCTTTGAGGCTCTGATTCTTCTAATTCTTGTTAATACACTTGTGGTATACACACACACACACACACACACACACACACACACACACACACACACACCTGATGTGTTGATACCTGGGCTTTCATAACGCACTGTGACTTAAACCATGAAACTTTCTGCCGGTTATATATGAAGTGTAACACCTTTGTCTTTAAAGCGGTGGGCTGCAGCTGACGTAGGCTCTGCGTTGTCCGCTTGTTCCCAATGGTTCCTGTGGAAAAAACAGAGAGAGAGAGAGAGAGAGAGAGAGAGAGAAACTATTGGCTCTTGGGGGGCTCCAACATCTGTGCAGCTCTCGTCTCCTTAAACTGTATGAGCGCCGCATTACCTCACTCGTGGCCGGCCCGCCACTTACCCCTGCAGTTTAACTTTGGCGTGCATGCTCGCTCTCTCTCTCTCTCTCTCTCTCTCTCTCTCTCTCCCTCTTTCTCTCCCCCTTTCTTCTCTCTTCCTCCCTCCCTCTCTCCTTTTCCTGCTATTACGTCCGCTGCTGGTAAAGACGCGGAGGCAGGTGGCGGAGAGTGAGGGGGGGCTTGGGGGGGATGTACAATTAAGAGCACATTGTAACGTCCTTGCGTTGCCTGCCGTGGCGGAAGAGGAGTGTGCCGTGAACGCGAATGACCGTCGGTGGACGAGAAGACGATAGACAGAGTGAGATAGAGAAACACACACACAGAGAGAGAGAGAGGCAGAGAGAGAGAGAGAGAAAGAGAGAGAGGGGGGAATCACTCAAGATGCCTCGTTTTAGCGTAATTTGTCCTGCAGACTGTGCCCTTCCGGCGTTTTAAGGGCTGCTGCGAGCCTATAGAGAGAGGCTGGCTGGCTGGCTACGCTATGCTGCCTGACCCTGCTGTGTTGTGATAGCGTTGTCCGATTGTTTGGATTGAGGAAGGCTCCCATCAACCCAAATCAATGAGGATTCTGAGGCCATTCCTTCAGAAAGGAGCGCATATGCTGCAGTGTTTCTGTGGACAACGATCGAAGTCGACCACTATCACCAACGGTGAGAGACAAACATAGCACCATAGCTGTATGGCTACCTTTGCTTTGCATGCTTTCTCTCTTGAGTGATGGAGGAAAAAAATAGAAAAAAAGGGGGGGGGGGTATATATATATATATATATATATATATATATATATATATATATATATATATATATATATATATATATGTATGTATGTATATATAGAGGAGGTGAAGGGGGGGTGAGTGGTTTCATTGGCCACTCGAGTGTGTGAGTAACATCTTCCGAGTCTGCAGTGGAGAGAGCCTCTCCTTGTGCTCCTTGTGTCCCGAGTTTTGTGTTAGCTGGCTTGGCACTCCAGCATCCAGAGAGGGCTCCTGTTACTTTACCCCCAGACTGAGCTATATTTTGCAGACGAGTGCGAGTTCCAGTGGTGCATCAGAAATGGGCCAAAAAAAAAAAAAAAAAAAAAAAAATGGACAATGCAGGGATCAAGTCGCTAAACTTCAGGGGCCTGGAGAGGCAACGTTGTTTCAGCCCCCCCCCCCTCCAAAACAAAGCAGCGCGGTTCAGCACCGCGGATAGCGACATAGCAAAAGTACTCCAGGGTAGAGGCTCCCAAAACTTTTCATGTTTCAATAGATTTATTTCAAACCAAGAGCCCAGATTGATCACAGTTTGTCCAGTGATTCCAATTTGAGAAGAGTGGATCAAAAACTATCCAACTGTCTCTGCTCTTGATATTAGATATCAGTTCAAACATGTTAAAAAGCAATGTTGGTGAAACGAAACTTATCCTTATTTTGGGGGGTCTTTAAAAGACCTCCTGAGAGTCCTCAAACTCCACTTTGGCTTTAACTACTTTACTGCAAAACCAGGCACAGTGTGAGTATATAGTTTGCCTTCACCTGGAGAATCAAACATTACTTTTGGGTGTGACTTACTTTGCCATATTCACTTTAAACATGCTACACAGAGACACACATAAGATAAGCCTTCCATGTCCTCTAGTCATGTCTCAGCAATACACTGCAATGCTGCTGTTGTTCACTCCTAAAGTAACTACATCTCCAAAGTCATTTAAAAGAACATCCAGTATTTCTAGAGCGAGACAAAATGCTATTTTACCGGGAGACAAATGCAACACCTTCTCCTGTCTCCTCCTGTCACTTGCAGTACGTAGGATCCTCCAGTAGTTTCAGCTGGAGCCGGCTCTCAAATTCAGGGCAGACAATTAGAAACTCCATTAAGCACAGTTGATTCCTCTGAGGTAGTTGGACCAAAAGCAGCACGCACACTGGGATCTGTAAGACTCGGATATAAAGCGCCACCAGTCCTTATCCTGCATCTCTGTTCACTGTCAGATGAACCTCATGACCTCAATCAAAACCTTATGAGTCAGCTCACAGGTGTTGACACAAATGGATGCAAAGCATGAATGCACAAATCTAGTTGAAGCTGTGTGAGATGAATCTGCGTCTGCAGAGGGCTTTGTTTCAAGTTTGTTCCATATTTGGCAACTTGTGAGCTCATTTACAAGTTTAATCTTTTTCACTTTGAGTCTCTGTTGTTTCGAATTGTTGTGGTTCTTTTGGGATAACTCCTAAAGAGGCGTTGCATTGTGTCTTTGCTGCTCACCCAAGACTGTAAGATCATCATAAAATCAGAACTATAATATGATGACAGCAGGCTTTTCTTTTGGATTTTAAACAGACGATATCAACTGATATCTCGAATTGTCTGTCTAGTGGACGTCAGCAGTTACACATTATTGACTCAGCATGTAAATCACTCGTCAGACAAAGAGGGATCAAACACTTAACTTTCCAGAAAGATGGGCCAAAAACCTCAGCTTGTGATCTGACTGCATCACTCACTGCTTGGGGGGGACTTTGGCCTGTACAAGATCATGTAAAGCATGAAGAGTAGAGGGTTTTGCTCTCTAGATTCAGGCACCATGCCAAAATCACCACCTGGGGATTTTCAGTGAAAGATGTTTCTGAGTAGGCTTAAATGTTTGCACCTGCTTTCCTTTGTAGTGTCAGATTTGCACCTGGCTTTTCTTGTGGTAAAGTTAAATACAGTAGTCAGGGTGAATTGCAGGATGCCCGTGGGTGGCATAATGGAGAAACAAACAGTAATAAAAGCCTGTCTCTACCAGTAGTAGCCCAATATTTATTTCTGATAATGGCACTGTAATGTTTTCATTTTGTCAGTTTCCATGTGACTGTCTAGTCAGTATGACATCAGGTTTCTTTTAAGTTATTTTGGACTTGTAGACTAGATGTGTGGCATTGACATTTTAGGTGGATCAAACACCCAAAGCCAAACTCATTTACATTCTTGTCAAGCATGATTTGTTTTAATGACTGATTTAATTGCCTCAATTAGCAGTTGGTTGTCATCTCTCTGCTTGTGTTTGTCTGGTTTTGTGTGCTCATGTGTAAGAATGAACGATTAGTTGCTAAAATGGTGTCTAATGCAATAAACAAAATTGTAAATGTGAAAATTGCACTAAATTCTTAACAAAGAATCACTTTGTTTTGGGGCTTTTTGTAGTTATAGTATATAACTATCACGCCAGCTATAATCAAACAGTCAGCTGTGATTTGTGCTCGTAGTGTAAAATGTAAAGGTGGTAATGAGTCATAGCATCGCACTTATTCTCACACATCTCTCCTCTCTGCCTCCTGGAGACAAAAAATAGTTCCAGCTTTTGTGAGTCAACAAATCTGTGAGGTATCTCAAGGACACATTAGAAGTGACGAACTTCAGAGAATGGAAACCTCCACTTGTCTCCCTCTGAACACCTGTGGTTCATTCTTTCTCCCACAAGGGGGCAGCAGGTATAAAGAAATTACTCTGGACTCTGGAGGGTACTCATGTAGTGATGGCCAGGGCCACAGGGATACTGTGGGTTTTGGTTCATTTCTTTCAGTTTTCAGTGATATTTAGCTCCTATGTTGTATACAGTGTGTGCAACATGTTTCGTAAAATACAAGAAGTGGCACAGTCTGACAAAATGAAAAGTTAAACATAATATTATGAATGTTTACACCATGAAGAAAAATGACACACAATGTGGATCAAAAACATCTGACATGTTGACATCACACCGTTTCTAGAATTAGCAGACGTTTAGAGTCAAATCATTTTAATTGACAATCCAAATGATTGCAATGTATTGAATGTAGTGCATTTCATAGCAGCTGTGTTTTATTGCTTGTGGATGTATCTCAGTTGTCTCTGGTGGAGGGAGGACGCGCAGGAGATCCTCATTAGGGAATACTTTATCTTTTCCTGACAAAGATATATGTCCCATGTGTCTCCAGTGCTCTGCACCACAAAGTCCCTCCCATTTCTGAGAAAGCTCACAAACCACCAGCAGATTTCTTTTCTGAGAAACGTACATCACAATCTTGCATGTGATGAATGTTATATTGAAGTTGTTATTGATATTTCTTCATGCTGCAGTGACATATTCATTTCTAGCACTCACTGGAAACTCAATAAGAATACAAAGCTAGATTAAGAGTTTTGATTTAGACTCCAACCTCCAGTTTCTACTTTTCTTTTGCTGTCTGTATTCTGCCTGTCTGTGTCTTTGTGTGGGAAAATATAATAGATGTCGTCCATCTCTCTGTCTCTGCCTCTCTCTCTCTCTCTCTCTCTCTCTCTTTCTCACACACACACACACACACACACACACACAGACATACACACGCGCAAGTAGAAACGCGCAAAGGGCTAATCAGAGTACGAGTGCTTCACATTCAATGCTTTCATCCATTATATTCAAATATTACGTAACAAGAGGGTGCAGACAGCGGTAGTCAAAAGGAAATCATCTTTCTCTCTCACGAGAATGTCAGAGTCCTAGAAAAAAGCCTCTAAATGTTTCATGCTGTTTCATCACAGGGAAGAGAGAGAGGTTGTTTTTTTTTTTTGCTGTGCTGCTGAAGACTCACGTGTTCTTCTTCCCACAGTTTGTGTGTGTGAGTATGGTGTGTGTATGTGTGTGTGTGTGTGTGTGTGTGTGTGTGTGTGTGTGTGTGTGCTCCCCAACCCGTGCAGTAATAAATATGAAACCAGAGAGGCACATGCTGGTTGTTGGTACACACATTTGCACAACATATTTGGGGACTTTGCTTTGATATACTTTTATTCTGATGGCTTATTCTTAATCATGAGTTATAGTCAAAGTCGAATAAAAACACAACCATTTAACTGTGTGCTGAATTTATTGTCCCATTGAGGTTAGAGAATCTCTTTTTCAAGGGACTCCTGGCCAAAGTGCAAAGATGAATGAAAAAATATTCAGTTGGTTTGCATTTGTCCCAAGATGTGATCTATGCAGAGCACATATGGTCTCATGGACATACATATTATTATATGCACTCGTTCTCTTGTGTTATGATAAGGACTATTGTGCTGTTGTTGGGGATGTTATTTGTAATGTTTTGGTGCATCATGGTGTGTAATCCATTTCATTTCCATAAGCCTTACATCACATTTATCCATGTGTTGTGTCAACGTCTGGTTCTTCCATGTACCATTGGGTGTGGAGAAACCTGTTGCAGGTAATCCCTTTAGCCAGATTTAATATGTTCTGTATGGCATGTGTGGCCAGGGGGTTTTAGAAGATAAAATGGGTGCTTATGTCCCCCTTAAGTATAAGCTACGAGGATAAGAGTGTTGTATATTATCAGCCAAAGCTGGTGAAAATTTATCCTTTTTTTTGTTGTTGTTGTATGCACACTGCTTCCAGAACAGCTGATCCACGTGCCCTCATTTGGAAACTGTCTTGCAACTTTGGATTTTAACTGTAATTAAAAGAGACAAGTGTGAGATCACCGCATTCTTTGATAGGCACATTAATCTAAAGGAAGGACTTCCCCTGTGTGAACACCAACCTAATACCCCCCCCCCCCCCCCCTTTTTTTAATTATATATTTACATCTTTTCTTCCTTGAGATCATGTCTTTCCTTACATGCACCCCTCTGCGAATTCCTAATACGAACCTCAATCACGTATGATTGCGTTAAAAGAGTTGAAGAGGGAGAGGAGAGGGGGGTGAGAGAGAGAGACGGAGAGAGAGAGAGAGAGAGAGAGAGAGAGAGGGGGGGGGAGGAGGGTATGGACCGAGACCGTCCACTCTCGCTGTCGGCGATGTAACACACCGACAAGCATCCATTCTGGACACGCTGGAAATAACGCTTAGGCTACTTTATTATTCGTGCGCTACAACAAAAAGCACTCTGGCATGTGTTCGCCTCAACTAATTGTTGCTTTTCAGACGAGAATCCCTCCCCGCAGGCTTAAATTACATCTCTGCAGCATCCTTGCAGAGTAGCCTCTGCTGCCGATTCCATTTTTCCGGCTGCAATTTAACGGTGCCATCGACAGAACCGGAGACTGGGCTCACATATCTCGGGCTCCCCGGACCAGCGGCGGACGGTGTCACTCATCGATGTGCATGGAGTAAATAATTAGGGGTGGGGGAAAAAAAGTTTCCTTTCTCCAGCCACACACGAGCGTCTCGTTTCTGGTTTCTGGTTGATGCGAATTACTAAAAGGCGACGGGAAGCCAGAGGATAAGGGGGGCTGCTTGTGCAGATGAGGATTACGAAGTCGTGCTCGTCAGACGCGCCGCCGTTCACCTGGAATACCTGAAGCTCTCCCATGACACGCAGCTGCATCAACTTATCAAGACTGTTGCATGTATTCACGGCTGATATGTCGGCCCCTGTGGCCTAGCCCGTAGATTTATGTTTTATATAAGATCGGCCGCTGTTGATTTGAAGCCCTGAGTGCTATAAACTCGCAGCAGCTGAATTACTGTCCCCCCCTCAAGAGGATGCTGCCTGAAGCGGAATGATGCTCGGGACTCGGAGGATTTTCTGATCAGGATGACATTTGGTTGAAACACTCGTGGACCTGAAACATATATTCAACTATCTCGTTTTTTTTTTCTTTTGCGCCAAGAAGCTGCACTAAGATCCGACCTCTGCCGAACTAGACTCTCCGATTTCAGACTCGGTTCGGGGAGATGGCCGCGATCGCCAGCTCCCTGATCCGGCAGAAACGCCAGGCAAGGGAGTCGAACAGCGACCGGGTCTCTACTTCTAAACGTCGCCCAAGCCCGAGCAAAGACCCCCGCTCTCTTTGCGAGAGACATTTCTTGGGGGTCTTCAGCAAAGTCCGTTTCTGCAGCGGCAAGAAAAGACCCGTTCGGCGGCGACCAGGTCAGTGCTGTAGATTTTTTTTTTTTTTTTTTTTTTCTGATGTGTGTTATGTGTGCGTATGGAAGCGGTTTTCCCCAACCCCCCTACCCCCACCCCGCCCCTCTTTGGAGCAGCAGAGGCATTATACTGCAGTCAAGGGCTCCAATCTGAACCGGAGGAGAAGGTAGATTTTCTCCGCGGTGCGAAAAAAAAAAAAATCCACCTGTTCCATTAGATCTTCTTGTTGTATGTCGATCCACCGCACGACACAAACCCCCCTTCCTCCTGCTTCTCCCCCCATATAGCGAACAAGAGCAGCGTGAATGTATAGGAAAAGATATATATGCTGTGACGTTACCCCCTTTAATTATTGTGATACTGCTCTGATCAGAATAATCAATAACCCTGGAGCAAAACTGATGTATCCCAGTCAGAGCTTTGAGTAGGTTTTGTTCCAACAGCTATTCAGTATACTTAAGCCTTCGATTTTGCACACTTAATTTTCGCCCCCATCCCCTCCCCATCTCCCCTCCTCTCCAAACACACACACACACACATACACACAACTTGAATACACTCAATAAAGCTGCTTTAAATTGCCTAATTCAATATTACTGCAGATTGAGGAACAGAGGGGAGATAAGTTGCACCGCAGTGCACCAAGGCTCTTTTGAGATTAAATGTTTTAATGGTAAATGTTTATTGCAGAGAGGGAGCTTTACTGCAGTGAAGGGAGGTATAGCTTTAGTGATTAAGAGCTACTCTGTATTGATAGACATAGGCTCTGTGCCTACTACACTCTGTGGTATAGCTTTCCCCTCCTTTTTTTTTTTTTTTTTTTTATTCCCCTGGGTCTGTCCATGATGCACAGATAACAAGTCAGCGGTGATCTGTCGAGTGATGGACGACAGTCAGGTCCTCTCAGAGTCCTGCAGACAGACTGATGAGGGATGAGGCAGGACAGACATCAATTTTTAAGGCAGAAAGGGAGGACAATGGAGATAGAAAGCCCAGACAGACTAAATTATATCCCTGTCGTCGCGCAGCCTCATCAGACAGGCAAACAATCTCAGCGCCAAAACTGCCACAAAATGCCTTAGCAGACAGACAGACAGACAGACAACAAGCCAGTCAGGCCTTCAGACACTGTTGGGCAGGTAGGTAACTCTTTTAAGTGACACATACATGACCACACAGAAAGCACAGGGATAGACAGACAGTTGCTGTATTTCCTCCAATTGATCATCCTTATATTTCTTGCCATATATTTCTTGCATATAAACAGCCGATACGCTGGAGAATTTATGAATTCTGCCTGTTTAAAAGACTGTTGTTTTTCCTTCTATTCCCCCCCTTCGTAAGATGCACCCTCGAAACCTCCACAGGTGTCCCATAAGGGCTGCAGGCTAGGTCAGTAGCTCAGCCTCCATCCGTGTGTGCTGTGTTTCTTCTCGTCTCCACCCCATCTCGCGCCCATGTCGACTCCCCCTCGGCCATGGAAGGGGGGGAGGTGGGGAAGGGGAGGGTTTTGGGAGGGAGCAGAGAGGGAGGGGCGGGGGGCTTCAACACCTGTCTGACAGCCGACGACCCCTCTCCCTTGCTGATTTCTTCTTCTTTTTCCTTTCATCTCTCCTTCTGTGTGGCTTTCTTGGATTTTTTAAGCTTAATTTCGTTTCTCGTAGCTAAAGCTCTCCTATAGCCAGTCGTTTGTTGCTCCTCTGTCTCTTTCCTCTCCTTGTCTTTGGCTCTGCCTCTTCTCATTTTGTTTCTGCCTCATTCTCTTTGTCAGTCAATGTCGGATCAGTCTTTACCCTCGCTCCTTGTTCTGTGTCTGTAAATATGTGTCAAGTACTTCTGTGTAAGTGTAGTAGAGGTTCTTATATTGTATATTGGTGTATATGGATATGATGTGTTTCTCCTCGTCAAACACTATATCAGAACAGGTGATCATTCACCATTTCATGGTCATGACGCCATTTGTCGACGTACCTAAATGTTTTTGTCCTTCTGTATTGGTATGAAGTAAATTTATTGACGTTTTAATGGCCCATACAAACACAGGATGATCTGCTGTATGTCGCCACTGAAAGACATTTTTCATGCACAAACACATGTTGTGCGCTCTTGGAGTTTAGTCTGTTTATATCTGCACACACACATGAACACACACAGTATACACTCTCTGCTAAATGATTGGAACTGATGAGCCGTCAGCGACTGCTCGGGGCCCACGTTGAGGTCTTAATTTATGGAAGTGTAGTTATCACACGTGATTTACTGATGTGTACACTCCCATGTGCTTTCACACACACACACGCACACACACACACTCACATAAGCACGCACATGCAGGCACACAGACACACACACACACACACACACACTTACACATTCTCTTCACCCAGCCTGTGATGGATGATGAAGGGCCTGTCCCAGGAATTGATGGCCCCACCTCAGGGGTAGGTGAGTTGGGGACTGATGGTCAGGATGATGTACAGTTGAGGTGAACCCACTCTAGCTGGGCATCACTACACAGTTTAGCATTTCTATGGGCTCTCTTCTCCACACACAGTTTTTGCATCAGTAATTATTGCAGCTATCAGCTTTCAAGTAAAGACTTAACATCTGCTGTTATAGTTGAAGACAAATCTGGCTAAAACTTGGATCTTTTTTTTTCTCTTCTGATGCCAAGTTTGAAAATGTTTCTTTCTGACAAATAATTTGTTTTGTTTTTCTGTCCTGAGTGGGCTGCACTGAATTGCATGACCTCCAGGTCTTGTTATGACCTTGGAGGAAAGTCAGACTCACTCACATTTCTTTACTCCAGTCACATACATCATGTTGCGAGCCCTGCGAAGCAAGCATTTTCAGTTACTGAATGTCTATTTAGACACAAGAAATGAAAGGGAGCATCAATTCAAATGTGGCAAGATGCATAATTTGTTTCTTTTGTGAGAATAAAGAGAGAGAGAGAGAGAGAGAGAGAGAGAGAATAAACAAAGGATTAGTAGCATCTTGCTGTCTGATTTCAATGGAGCTTGTCTTAAAATCCTGTCACTGCAAAAACAGCATTCACAGTAAATTATAAGAAAAAAACTAAACTATACAAAAATATACATATATATGAATATATGTATGAATTATATATAAAGTACAAACTCAATCTCTTCAATTCCCTATTCAGTATTTCTTTGTCCAAAGCCACAAGCCAAGTCTTGTTCATGCTAACGGTGTCATTAGACTCTGGCTACCACTTTTACACAGAATTAGAAGGCCTGTCAGACATTAAACCACTGCACTTACATTTTCCCTCAGATAAACACAATTTTTTCACAAATCTACTTTTTTTCTCTCTGGCATTGCCTGGGGTTTTCTTCGCCCCGAGCTAATCCTCATTTCCACCTGCTCCTCTGAAGTGTTGAGCGCTTCAAGCAGCACTCTGGCCAGACGCCAGATGTCACAGCCTCAAAGTTGGAGGTCGGTGGTTCAGGGTTATTGCACTGAAAAAGAAAACTCTGGAAACTTTAGGTCAGTTTCTTTTAGGTAAAAAAAAAAAGCACTGGAATCCATTGAGATGAACCTGTTGCCTGTGAAGAGAGAATTTTATTGAATATCAGTGATATCAAGCCAAAAATGCACAGTTGCTTCATACCAAATAAAGAAATCATTGGCATGTCGGTGTATATTACAAGGTGATTTTAAAAGGGTTTCCAAATGATGCAAAATCAGCCATTTTTCTGTGCTCGATAGAGTAAAACTTTATGAGAAAGTAACAACATTCTCATTGATTTCCTGTCATGGTGTTCTCATTGTAAAGGCCTTCCAGTCAAACGGCTGTTTGCCTTATTTTGTGATTATGTGGTGCAATAGATGACTCATTACAAACTGTCCATCATAGTTGTATCGATATCTGAGCTGGACTGAAGCTGTTCTAGTGCTGTAAGTTTTTTTTTTTTTTTTTTTGTTAATAGACAGCTGTGGAGGCTGGATTGTGCCACAAGAACTATAAGACCTTTTTCAGAGTTCATTTTTAAATGATTACAATTAGTTGAATGAGTCATTCATATGCTGTAGAGGTTCACTTCATCAAGTTGTGAATTCATTTTGTGTTTAAATTTTGCAATTCAAAAACAATTTAAAGGCTTTAAAATATCTGACAGGAAAACATTAGTAAATTAAATTTAACGGGTGAAAAGTCTATAATTGTTCTGCTGGTACACTCCATCTTCCTCAGCCAACTTAATTGATTAAACACCGTACATTTGATGTTTGTGAAACATTTGTTCATAAAACATTTTAGCATTTTAAAATGCTTGATAATAACAGCTGTGAGTGTCCAAACATGTAGCTGAAGGCAGAGACATCCACTCCTTTATGTCTTTTTGTCACGACTGATGAGAATGTTGCTCTGACATATTCTTGGTGGGGTTGGGGCTGTGGTTTGGCCGACGGTTTGTGTGTACGCATGTGTGTTATGTGTATGTGTGTGTGTGTGTGTGTGCGTGTGTGTGTGTGCGCGTTTCAGAGCCGCAGCTGAAAGGCATCGTGACACGACTGTTCAGCCAGCAGGGCTTCTACCTGCAGATGCAGCCGGATGGAACCATCGACGGCAGCAAGGACGAGAACAGCGACAACAGTGAGTGGAGCATTATGGATGCTACCGTTTCCAGCATAAAACATTTAATGGCAATGAGTCACTTGGTTATGTAATATATCACCACATTTAATATGCTGTGCTTAATCACTCTTAATTCTTATATAACTGATGCCAGCCAAAAGCACTCCAAAATTAGTTTAAGATGCCCTTGTTGAATTGGATTATCACAACAAAAAGCCTTTAAAGGGGACTGTTCACCAAGGCAGAATGCCCTCTTTTCTGCATCTGGTTATGTAATAGTATGCATGAGATATAACTGTAGACATAAATGTGTCAAAACCTCCTCAGATGGTTTATGAATTCCTACCCCGTCTTCTCAAAAGTATACCTTTCACGGTAAGTAAATACAATATTTATGGAGCATCTTGTATTAAAATTTCTATCCCTAAATGAAATGAATTCCAATATCCCTGCCCTGGTCCTTCTAAGTAAACCATTTCTACTGTGTACATTGCATGATTGTAAGTGTCACATTGTTTTGATTGATTCAGCTCCGGAGTGTGTGTGTGATTATCACAGCAGAAATTCCTTCCTGGAAAAACCCATCGCCCTGAAACAACTGGAGCCCCACAGCTTCACATGTTGTCACGAAGATCCCTCCTTGATCCACTTCTTTGCAATATTTTACCACCAATCGACTATCCATAGTGGACTAACAGTGGATAAATAGTCTCCAGGGTATACTCACCCTAAAGCGATCACACCCTTTCCGCTCCCACAGGAACAGAAAAGGGGGAAAATCAGTAGAGTCTGTAGAACGTCTTCTATATTAAAACATATAGGCTTTTGAAACAGTTTCCTATGGGAAGTAAAGGATCAAGGAAGAGATATATGTCAGCAGAGAATGGTCGCCAAAGCGATAATGACGACACTCCCAGTCTGGAGTGAAGCCAGACAGGAAACCAATCATGACCTTTCTTCTCTAAAACATCCTGCCAATCTTAAAGGAAGCCGGAGCCAAACCTGCTGGACCGTAGCAGTCATGCGGTGAAAAGAACTGTTTCTCCCTGTCACTCGTCGTTTTATATTTTATGAGGGGATAGATCTTCAGTGAGAGCTACTTATAGCATAAATTAAGGGTCTTCAGAACATCCACATAATACATTTCCTCTGTGCACCAATACGTTGCTGTTTCTTTCGGAGCTTTCATTGTATTCTAAAGGTTTTGGGGTTGATGAGTTTTTTGTTGTGTGTGAGGGTTTCCCAACCTTTAGGCAATCCTCTTGTTGAGCGGTACTGCTGTCCTAGAGATGGAGGAATGCAGTGAATAATTCAGCCACAGGAAACTAAAAATACCACCTTCTCCGTTTGTACTCAATGAATAATTCTCGATATGAGATGCCTCAAACTCGGAGACAGTCTGAAGGAAGATACGGAAAGAGAGCAGAGGGGAGCAGGAGGTGCAGCCAGAGGATTTTTTTTTTTGTGTGTGTGTGTGTTTTGAGAAGAAAGATGGAGACAGAAAGAGTAAAAGACAAAAGGAGAGTGATTAAGAGAGATTGAAATGGACGTTTAGTAGATTTGGTATTCAGGTCTTGCACTGAACTATTGATTGTCCCGCTGGATTATTAGAATAATAGATTAGCCCCACCCTTGAACCACGCCACCCTCTGACCTGCAGCATCCTCTGCAGCGGCAGATGGAATACAGTAATTTATTTTCAGGGGGAGGTTCAGTGTAACCGATGGGATTGAGGAGCATGATGCCGCCTGCATACTAGGCGCGACCTGAGCCCGAAGTGCGTTTCAATCCCATTTTTTTATTATTTGCTGTATTTTCTGTGCTGAATGACAACAAACGCTGAGACAAGGACAAAACTGAACGGCAAAATAGTTTCAGCGAGAGAAATGCATAAAAAATAAATGGAATTCTGATTTAATAAAATCATAGGGATTTGAATAGTAAGGCTTGTTTGACCCAGAATATTCAGTAAATTGCGAGAAGTAATAAAGTCGAATAGATTGTTGCTGCACTACGCTACGACAGAGCTACGCTATGAAGTGCAAAGACTATGAAACACCTTTTAATTAATTAACACCAATGTGCAAAATTGAGAAGTTATTAATTTGATTGTCATCACTTGATCGCCTGCAGTAATTACTTGCACACACTGAGGCTTTGGAAAGATTTTGCTGGTTATGAGACACCTGCAGTATCACGTTCACACTCTATCAGTCTCTGATGCTCCTGGTTGATGGATTGAATGAGGCAAGACTTCCTTTATTAGTTGAAGACCAAGACACTAATATGATGTACTTCATCAACTCTGGCATAGATAGGGGCTATCATTGTCACAATTGAATTAAAGACATTATTAAACGCTGTATAGAACACACCTGTACTCTTCACTATATAGCAGCTTTTCCATCTTTGGATTTGCATTTCTCTCTGGATTTGGAGACGTGCCCTTGGCATTTGAAGTTTGGCTCAGTGTTTCTCTAAACCTTTCCTGCAGGGTTTATTTCCTGCTGCGCCAGTATCCTTCACATCAAATTCACTTCCTTTAGGCTACCTGCAGGATTTGCTGTTAGCCGATTACTGCTCCACTGGAAGACTCGCCGTTTCAAGGATTTTGCTTCATTGGGTTGTTTGAACCCATTTTGTCTGGTGCTTTGACGATAGAAGATCCCTGGAAATCTCTTAGCTCTCTCCCTGCACCAGCTCAGCCGCTCACTTTTCTCTGTAAGAGATAGGATTGAGGTTATTAAGGAAGAGGAATCGCCTTCAGAATAGTCATCAGGTCCTCTTACAGCAGTCATTGCAGCTGTAATTATGGAATCCATCAACTGCTTGAGCTGCAAATAAAAAAAGCTGGACATTTAGAAGGTAGCCGAATGACAGCTCATGTCAGTTGTGTAATATTTTGGCAGGCAAATGAGAGCAAGGACAGCAGAACGCAATTATGGCAAAATAGTGTACGAGTACACCATATTTTATGTCTCATTTCCTTCCACTTTTCAAGCCAAGCTATTGTAAATAGTCGTTTTGAGAGCCCTATTACAAATGGCTGCTCAGAAAAAGGTAGAATATGTTTTGATGGGTTGAGGTGCTCTGGGGTGAAACACTCCTGGGTTTTAGTGATACGTGACAGAACTGTGCAACGGTGCCTGAGCCTGAGAGACACTGCCAGTCATTGGTGCGACAAAGGCAGCAGCCATGAAAGGTAAATGGAATGAGGAGCGAGAGAACAGACAGAGGGGAAGAGGAGAGTTATAACAAAGAACGTGAGGGACGTGATGTAAAAAGCAATCCAGAAGCCTAAGAAAATAACATTTAAGGTGCTAATGGACTCACATTCTGCCTTTATACCCTTAAACATCTGGCCCTCAAGGGTATACATGACTGCAAGAGTGGCCAGTGTGTATCACCCGTTCCGGCGGCCTGAGGGCAGAGTTAGACCATTGGCAGGCGAAAGCAGCACATCGATATTTATTGAGTGAAATTGAATCTGCTCGGAGGACAGACCCATGTTGGCACGTCTCCTCTCGTCCCTGTCGGCTTTATCTGATAGTCCCCATCGCCACTTGCAGAACAATCATCCCAACAATACAGGGAGCCTGCAGTACGTAAAATGTGTCCTCACACCCTCACCAAACCAAAGCCTATGGAAGTCACAGTTCAGCCTTCAACAGTGATTAATTTGTAGAAGCACTAAGAAGTTGTTTACAGAATTTATAAAGCCTCTTAGACGAAACAGATATCTATGAGTTTAATTTCTTCTGACATACTAATCCTAGATTTTCCTACAACCTGGATAAATAAAAAGTCTTCATAGTCCTTGGGGGAATTGTCTGGTCCTACTCGGCTCTACATGTTTCATCAAAGACCTGAAATCCATAACATAATGTGGTGTTATCTGCATGATATTACTAGACATTAAAAGCCATGAAAACAAATATTCTCATCTATGACTGATGGTGTCCAACATAAGCCCACAATTTTTGACAAAGCTACAACAGTTTTGGATATTTCACAAGACGTTTCTGTCTGTGCTGTTTTCTCAGCGCTAATGTCGCCACTTTAAAGTAGGCATGGTCCAGTTGGGGAAAAGGTACCAAAATGCACCAAAGGTCACAAAATGTAAGTTAGCGTGAAATTATTATTATTATTATGTAGCAAAATCTGCATCATCGTATGCTACCTTAATGTGTCTTTGCATCACTTTAGCTAATGATCAAATATTTGTCTGATTGAGGACATTTTTATTCAGACAGCGTTACGCTCATTCAATGCTCTGCCATCTTCATTGTATCATTTCAGTTAAAAAGTTTTCGATTTCTGCTTTAATTTTAATGCTCCCCCAGTCACACTTATGTATGCCAGTGTTCCCGTTGTCTGTGTCCTGTGCTGTTCACTTTATTGCTGACAGATAGCCAAAGAACAGAGCTCAGAGGCTGTCGTGTCTACAAGAGTTAAGTGAAAACTCAATTGTCCTATTCTGTCCTTTCTGTCTGATGTCTCTCTTTTGTCTGGGCCTCTTTGTATCTGTCTGTCTGACCCTCTCTCCCTCCCCTCTCCTTCACTCTGTCCATTCTGCAGCCCTGTTTAATCTTATTCCTGTGGGTCTGAGAGTGGTGGCCATCCAGGGAGTAAAGAGTGGCTTCTACATTGGCATGAATGGCGAGGGCTCGCTCTACGGCTCGGTAAGATACAACACCTTTGCACCAGTTTGCAATGTACTTTTGTTCATGTATGTATGTTACCAACATGTGTATTTGTTTATTTACACGTGTTGTGTTTTGTTCAGTTTGTTGTCTCTTCGAATATCCCATTGCAGCAAAGACTAAGCCCTTCCCAAGCCTTTCATCTCTGCTCCGTTCGAGAGCACTTCAGATGTGCCTTTGTGTTGCTCTGCAGCACTTATTCCCCCCCTTTGTTGTTGAAGCAGCACCGTGCATGTTCTACATTTAATTTGACATCAAGTTCAGTGCTCAGCCCTTTTTAAAATTGCTTCTTCTTCTTTTACGGGCTACTAACGGAAGCTCATTACATAGCGGCTATAAACAGAAATCCCAGTGAATTTCATTGTCTTTTGATGTGGATTGCTTTGTTCAACTTTCATCCTGATTTCAGGATTCCTGCTGTCATGAAAGGATGCTACACTGCAAAAACAACCTTGTTATATTATTGCAATATGAGCCGTTTCCCATCATATAAATCTTTTTCTTTTTTCGCATTAGCCAAATGTACTGCATGATTATTAAGCTCTGCATTTGCCTTCAAAAAAAAATTATCTAACCGCATTAGCAGAGAGGCTCCTTCGGGTTTTTAAAAGAAAATCATCGCAAGACTCAGTGGGGGAGTAAATATTGTGAAGACGGATATTTTATTTGCAGTGTAAGATATGAGAAGCATATAGGCTGGTGTGGGTAGCAGATGCACAGGCGGGGGTGGACACAGTCACAGATGTCAGTTGGAGAAAGCATTAAGTCGTAGCTGTTGCATTGAGGATGAAGACATTCTTCTGGAGCACGTTCACGGAAATGAGTTGCAGTGGGAGAGAGTGTGTGTGTGAGACAGAGAGAAATGGGGTGGGGGTATAGGCAGAGATATGGAGACAGGAAGATATCCCTAGTTGGCATGGTTATATAACCTCCAGTCTCATGGTTCTTAATCCAGCTGAAGAGAAGAAGAAGAGGACGGGAGGGCTGCATTTGCAACAAACCTCTGCTGAGGGACTTTGTGATGGTGGTGTCATCAGAGGACAGCTATGATTAATGACTGGCAAGAGCTGGGATTCACAAACTGCCCATCAAACTTTTTCTTTCTGAAAATAATCATAAAATCCTTGAAGGACACAGGGAAGTCAGGGGTCTGTCATACTGCAACTTACATTTATTGATAAGGGAGCCACTTTACTGCGGGAGAGAGACGGGCGAACATTTTGAAATAGACCAGATAAATGGGGTACGTGCTGCATTTTTTTTTTAGTTTTTTTTAGTTTTTTAAAAAATGTGCAAAGTCTAGTAAATTCAATGCCATTATTTCAGGAAAACAAGCATTTTCGCTCAGTACAACTTGGGCACATTTCAGTGCGTCGGCAGATGTATGAGCACTCGCAAGTTCAAAGAAGGACGTACAATAAACGCGCAGGCTGTTATGACTCACCTAGGTAGACGGATTCATTCACAACTAAAGGCTCATAAACAAGCGCACAATTCACAGTCCTACTATGAGGCTTATAATAACCTTCCACCCACCTATCTACGTCTAATTAAAGTTTAATCAGGCCCAGGCAGCAATCTTTTAATTTATTTAATTGACTCCAAGTTGGGGGCACTGTATGACCCCCCACACACACTCATCCTTGATGAAATCGTCATTTGTGTCAGAGAACATGATTATTGTTAATTACGGGTGATTCAGTGCGTCAGTGTCAAACGGCTGCTCTCTGCCCTGACAAACATGACTCTCCGTGTATCATTTTAATCATCGTTTTTATGGGTGGAGGAGCACATTTTTTTTTTACCTTTCTATCACAGGGAGAGAGGGGGTATTTTTCAGAATGAGAAGCGATTTTCTGCAGTAACATTTGAAAGGCCATTTTAATTAAAGCCACAAAGTGAATGCAGTCTCTGGCCATATGGAGGAGGTCCGTTTTCTCAGATGTGAAGCATGGGAAATTAACATGCATTGGTAAGCAGAATGCGGGTGGTAGGCAGGATCACAGGGAGGCTTAGAAGCCTTGGAGAGCTACAGAGTGCACATAAAGAGGCAAAAATTAACATGCAAACCATTGGATAAAAGCACATAGCCTCTGTTTCTGTCTCTAATTTCCTTTATTTACCAGTTTGATTTACCAGTGCAAATTATATATGTGGTGGACAAGTGAGGGAGAACATCTCTATTCTTTATTCACACTTTTATTAGAGCTATCATGGTGCAATCACAGCTATAAAATAAGTCCTTCACTTTCATTTCTCACACATACTTTTATTATTATTTGTCCACATATTTATCTCTTTCCCCACCTTCCTCTCTTATTCGCTCTCTTCCTCAAGGTCTCCATTACACATTTTTGCCTCTACAAACTATAAAGTTTCTTACTGCTTGTTTTGTTGTCTTGTTTAGTCTTCCTAACATTGGAGAGCAGAGATCCACAGCTCTCTCACTCGGCCCCCTCCTGGGAGATAATTACTGAGGGATATCCTCCTACGTCCCTAACGCTCCCTCGTTTTTCTTCTCCTCTCCCTGCTTCTTTGCACTTGTCTTGTTAGTGGGGGAATGCGGCAAGCTGTATCTTTTGTGTGTTTGAGATGATACGGACAAGTTGTGTTGTGCAACACAACTTTATGAAGCAGCTTTGTCACTTTAGTCTTTCATCTAGGTGTCAGGAAGCCATTTTATTTTAGTGGTTAGTTTACTATCACTCGATCAATTAAGTGGGGCTGATGTAGCCATGGGTGAGCAGGGTGATCATGCTTGTGTGGAGTGTTTAGCGATGAAGTGCGTGGGGGCTGAGCATCTACAATGAAGAGCTCCCTTCCATTATTTATAACACTTCTCAATATGACCTAGTTTACTGCACAGCAGTAACCACTGTTCTCTCTCTCTGTTTCTCTATCTATCTATCTATCTATCTATCTATCTATCTATCTATCTATCTATAGATATGGCCTCTAGGGCCTCTGAACTGTTCTTACTGTTTATTTCAGTCGGCTACTAATTTTACATTTTACCGCTTTTTATTTATGTCACCGAAAAAATAAATAATGTGTCGCAGTAAAACCCCAGAGGGATGACTGAAAGAGAGAGTTGGTGTGGAAGGTCAGGGAGAGCTTCAGATTTGTTCGGGTGACAAATGACTAAAGGGCTTTTTTGTGAGTATTCTCTCTGCCCTACCTCCCAGATCTTGATCTTTTTCTGTCTCTAGAACAAAAATGGTTTTAAGGAATTGTTGTTGTTGAATCAATGGCTTGAGTGAAATCTCTGTGTGGTTTGGGGTGCATTAGGGCTGTGATCTGTAGAATATTTCTTTCAGTTTATGTATATAAACTTCAGAAAGTGATAACAATGTCTGTTATCAAAGCCTAAGCTGACATCTTAAATTGTATTTTAAAGCTGCTAACAGTCAGTCTGGGTTTTTTTGCTTGTTGGATGACGTCAACAACTGATCCATTACCTCATTTTTAGAAATTCATTTTCTGTCTGTCTGCTAACTAATTATTTGACGTGTACATGCACATTAAAGTGTGTTGACAGTACTAAAGACGGAGCTCTCTGGAGATAAAAAAGGAAAGTAAAGAGCATCAGGAAATGAGTAGAATGACAAATACAGAGAGATACAAAGAGAAACAGAGTGTTCGGCTCGCAAGGTTTTTTTCTCCAGGACAATTGGATCCATTAGTATGTGTTTGTGATTCAATTTTAGCCATGAACCATCGATGTCCTCTGCAGACGAAGTAAAAGGACAGAACAGAACCTTGTTTGAAAGTGATTGACTTTCAGAGTGAGCCAAAGAAAAAAGAAAACAGGGGAGGGGGAGGAGAGGGATAGAACAAGTGAGAAAGAGAATTTTTCAGTTTAAGTAATGTCTAGACAATCCCCGACCTGAATCTCTCCCAGAATAATAATGAGCTCCACGGGAGTTCCATGGCAGGCCTGGGATTCTCACCGAGGCCAAATCTCTCTCTCTCTCACACCAGTGGCTCAGGCCCATATTTAAATGGAGCCTCCACATCTTTATCCGAAAGTCAAAAGACGCGCCTGTCTGCAGCAATATGGCTCCTTAATGCTGCCTCCCTCCTCAGATTGAGCCAGTATCTGATTTGGATTCGAGATGTGTTCAGCTCCCTTCTGTTGGCAACCCAGTTTCATATCCATTACATCTCTCTCTTACTTTGTGCTCCTACACCTGCACCACCACCTCACCCCTGTATCCTCATAAGCTTCCCATACCCAATCACATGTATCACCTCGCTCATATCTGTTTGCATGTACGATATCATCTAGGGTTTTTGTTGTGTGTTTGATGTTGTGGGGCAACATGATGACACCCACTACTACAAAGACATCAACATAAAATATGGTAGAACAGCATGGGAGCCCTGTTGATGCACCCTTGTTGCTATCCTGCAAGGCAGCTGGATTTGTGAGATCATGTGAGAATGTCAGCCTATGAAGGTATGTGCTTGTGGCTGATTTAGAACCAATCAGTGTCCTATGAGAAACTACTACTAGCATTGTGTGATTTAGATATGATGTGGTTAGAAATGACTGTTAGTTTGAAAACAACAGTGGTGGCTGTTAAAGAGGTAACGTAGATGCTGCTAGCATCACTTGTATCAGAACTGGAGAGTATTTCTTCATTAAAACAAGAGCAAAGAACAGCACTAAAGGCTTTTCTTGATGGAAAAGATGTTGTCACTCTTTCCCCAACTGGCTTTTTGCTGTTTGCCAGTAATAGATGTTTCATCCAATCATCTGCCAAGTATTTGTGCCAACCCTCTTCCAAACACTGTTCCAAGGATGACTCCTTGGTGGTTCTTTGTTACAAATTATCTAGTAGTTAGCTTTGTTGCATGTCATATCTTCTTTCTTCCTGCATTTCCTGTTTATGCAAACACAGTTTACATTCAGTGTTCCTAACCTAAATCTATACTGCCTGTTGCTGAGGTCTAATGAATGTGTTAAATGCACTTTGTTAAGACATTTTGGACACTAAGACACTGTTCCTCAACTTTTTTCGGTCCATCGCTATGTTTCTTTGGTCATTAACACCAAAACTAATCAACAGTGGAACAGCATGAGGACTCCACGCTTGAATAGGCATGGCCATTTGTTGAAGTAACATCACATTTGTCGGTTTGATTAGCAGATCTAAGCTAGCTGATGTTAAGATGTCCCTAAAACTGTTAGATACTCTTCTCTGCATCTTGTTTCACCTTTTTATTTTTTGTCCTTTATATTTTATGTCTGTATTCACAAAAAATTGCAGTCTACACATCTGTTTGTTGCAAAGAAGTGAGGAGCAGCTCATCGAATCATTGCCCCATTATTTCCTTGTAAAAGATCTGTAAATTCTGCTGACGATCTTTGCTAAAATCAATCAGAAATGTAAATTGCTGCTTGCTGATGCTGCTCAAACATTCTGTCTCCAGTTTCAGGGTGTTTGTTCATCGGGTCTCAGGTGAACCTGCGTGTTTATTTATCTTCAGCTACCAGCTGAGACCCCTAATATTGGAGAGTGAGCAGTCTCACGTGTCCAGTTTCACTAACAAGTCCTTCACCTTTCTCCTTCAGACTGTCACAGAATACAAATAGGTGTCCTTGTAATCAATTTGATATCACTAAGCACAGCGCTGAAATGTGCCACGTGTTTTTTTAATTTACCTAGTTTTGTGGCGCAAACAACTTTGACTGATTATGTATTCCCGGAGGGGAAGTGACAGGGTAAACCTGTTGGTGTGCATTTTAATGCATGACAGCATGTGTGTGGTGTCCGTTTGCCGATGTGTATTTCTGTGCTTTCCCTTCTCCGTGTGGTTCATGTGTGTCCATTAAGGACATTCCATTAATCATGAGAGACTCCAACACCATCTCTTCACCTCATATTTTCACTCAGTCATCCACAAACAAGGTACTCTGTCAGAGACTTCAAAGTCACTTACATTCCACCCCTATCTTGTCCCAAGCCGCAGGCAGGGTGCTTTCTAAACTGCTCCAAGCCTTTTCATAGACACTAACAGAGTGTCGTCCTTGTGGGCAAATTTGGAGGGGATTCTACAGTGTGTCAGCAAAGCAAAAAGGCTGAATGTGAAGGGTAGTATAGTCAAGCACGCTCATGTGTTTGTGTGGGTGTGTACGTGCAAGTGTCTCGGCCTGATTTGGGCTCCAAACAGATGAAGAGGGGACAAAGCCTGCTGGTGTGTAATGTATCACTGTCTGCCCCCTACCCACTCAAACACATATGTTCACACACACAAACAGCCAGACAGTCACGACGTGACCCCCAGTGCCCCTACAGAGAGAGAGTTGTCTGCTGTTTGACAGTGTGTCAGCAGGCCCAGATAAACTCAGTTGCCAGCTCTCCACAGAGCTTGTCGTCCCTCCTGCTGACCAGCGAGACGTTTTCACACCACCGACCATGTGACCTCTCCTTGCCCGAGTCCTTTACACAGCCTGCTATGCTCTGCTGTGTCTTAAAAGGTGCGGTCACAAACCCTGCAGCTTATTTTGCTGAAACTGTGACGTTCCATGCCATGCCAGCACAGATACACATACTCTTTAAACAGCAAATACACACACAATTATCACCCAACTCTGCAGTTCCCCTCAGCTCTACTGAGCTTTTTAGCATCTTTCAACTCATTGTTTTGGTTTTAGGCACCACAACTGTTTTGATTCACTCTCACAGCTCTCATCCTCCATGTTTGAAGTCGCAGCCAATTTTAAGTATCATTTCACCTGAATTACAAGTCAAATCGCTAGTGGTATCTAACCATGTAGACAGATCAGGTTTAATTCTCCCAGGTTTACAGACAGATAACCTTCTCTGAGATTTCTACCTCCAACCCAGTACAAGGGAGACAAATCGAATTTCATTTGTGGTGCTTAAAGTATTGCAAAATAACATTTAAAAATTTCAACAGCAACATCTCTTTTCATAGTTAGTGTCAGACCTCACTGTGAACAATTTTCAGAGGTGTTATTTCCCTAAAGAGAAAGTAGTAGCTGATAACTACAGGTATAATTACATAACAGCATTTTTAATGTAATTTTTAATTGCTTTGAGCATCGCAAATAAAATTAAATTCACCTCCACTGTATGAGAGTAGAAGCAGAAAACTTAGAGACTGGTTAAATAAAATCATAAAATCAAAACTATCCACATGGTTAAACACATTAGCACAGCTATATAAGTATAGTAATATAACAGATAAGAGAGGAAAGACTTTTGTAATTTCTTATTTCTTATTTCTTCTCTCTCTCTCTCTCTCTCTCTCTCTCTCTCTCTCTCTCTCACACACACACACACACACACACACACACCTAAACAGTCACCTCCAGCGGGAAGCAGAATTGGGCTGCCTGTCAAATGGACAACCTTAAAAGGGCACAGAACCCTGCAGGAGATATTAATGAATGAAATACAGCACCAACACCCAGACACATACACACACATTCAGTGCAAAGCCTGCCTAAACCGAGACAGCACAACATCCACCAAGCCAGCTGTTCCACATCACCAGCACCTTCTTTTGACACACACGACTTCCCTGCCCTTCAAACTGACTGGCATTAGTTTTTAATTTAGCCTCTTGTAGTCAGGAAGCATTCAGACGAGAAGGAGAGCAGAGATGAGAGGTAAGGGTGATGAGGTTTGGCATCCAGCTTGTCAGTTCACCAGCTTTATTAAGTATAGATTTTGTTTTTCAAGTCGTAAGTACTTTCAAGTAGTTTCCTGCTTATTTAAAGGTCAGTGCCACCATTATCTTCATTAGAATGAACAAATTACCCAGGTTTTTGTTCTGGGTAATACGGGCATTGTTTCATCTCTTGAGCGGCCATGGCAATAATCTGGCACCACACTCAGTCCCGACGGTGTATCTAATATCTGGTTATTTCCATTTTTTCATTCCTCTCCACCTCCTCTGTGTCCCCTTGACTTTCTCCTTGACTTGCTGCTTCGGTAATGAAACAGAGAGATAAAAATCTTCAATTGTTCACCATTATTCTAATAAGGCTATCATTCTCATTACTTGGATTCCAAGGATATGTGTGTGTCTGTGTCTGTGTGTGTGTGTGTGAATACAGTATGTTTACTGACCTTGGCACTAGTGATGAGAGCCAATATTGGCAGAGTGAAACAGCTTCCTTTTTTTTCCTCTCAGATGAGACTTAATTAAAACCATCCGTCTGTTTTGCTGCTTGTTATGTCTGTGTGTATCTTTGATATGTGGATACAAACATTTATTTCATGCATGATTCAGATGCTGTACAGTACCGTATGTACAATTACTGTATCTATATCCTTTACTGCCTCTTTTTGCAGGAGATGTTCACACCAGAGTGCAAGTTCAAGGAGTCTGTTTTTGAGAACTACTATGTGGTCTACTCGTCCACTGTGTACCGGCAGCAGGAGTCGGGCCGGGCCTGGTTCCTTGGCCTCACAAAGGATGGGCAAGTCATGAAGGGCAACCGGGTCAAGAAGACTAAACCCTCGTCACACTTTGTGCCCAGGCCCATTGAAGGTATGAGAAAAATGGTTTTGCAAGTTTTAAGCGAGCTTGGTTTGGTTTTAGTTTTGCATTTACTCCACATTTACTGTAAATTGGGTGTATTATATTGGCAATTACTTTACTCCTTACCAATTATATGACATTGTGGTATGAAAATTACTTATTGAACATTTGTAGCTGTTGCAGTGGTTTAAAATCTTTTATGTGAATTCTAAGGTGCAAGATGTTTCAGATTTAATGAATGTAAAGCATCCGTTCTCAAACACCAGTAAACCATCAAGAAGGATACTGAAATGCTGTTTAATTCTTTCATATAAAATGTTTCAATTTGGCACATGACTATCAAGTGTCAGATATTACAGTATCCTTAAGCCACAAGAGATTTTTCTATACAAATGGTCTTACAACAACAACACTGTGCAATTATTGAAGCATGAAAGTTCCATTACAGAAATTAGTGAAACTCCAAAGGTAAGATTAAACAATTTATGGTAGTTTGAAAAGGGTTGGTAGAAATTTAAAGCATACACATTTACAGTTAATAGGTTAAAATCTTTCGGTATAGTCTTTTAAATTCATACATTCAACATGTACAGAAAATACTCAAAGGACAGTTAGGATCTGATGTCTTCTGACGGGAATAATTTAGGAAATATGCTTATTCTCTTTCTTTACTAATAAATGAGACTATTGATACCACTCCCAAGTCTGTATGCTAAATATGAAGCTACAAGCAGCAGTTGATTAGCTTAGTATTAGCATAACGAAGGGAAACAGGCAGGACAGAGAAAATAATCCACCCATCAGCACCTATACATCAAACCAATTGTAGACAGGGCAAGTTGTGGTTTTATCACCACTTAACAAATCAAATTAACCGGATACAGGGGTTGATTAGTGAGTTTTAGCAGTGCTGATAGGTGGAATTTGTTGACTTTTCAAAGTAGGTAGGCAAGGTAGGCAAGCTTCCAAATTTCAAGTCTTTATGCTAGCTAAACTAAGCCTACTAAGCTTCATATTTAGCATGGATATTTATGAGTGGTATTGATCTTCTCATCTAACTCTCAGCAAAAAATCTAATTAGCGTATTGCTGAAAATGTCAAACTAGTTCTTGGAGTCTATTGTTTTGTCAGTTTTTCCAAGTACCAGGTTCAAACAGAACACGCTCATTTATTTTGAGCTGTTGTGGGTACAGGTTTATTTTCCAGTGTCATGTTTTCTAGTGAGAGCGTTGTTAGATATTATCTTGAAAACTTGTCAAGCAATGTGATAAACAAAAAAGTGCTGACATGGCCCATAATTCCCCCGTCTTATCCCTCCCAGCCTGGTATAATTGTCCCTCCAGCCTCACACCTGACCTTGTCTCTGTCTTCACATCCATCTCTTCAATCTGCTCTCCATTGTCCCCTTTCTGAGCCCCTCCTCTCTTTGTCCTCTCCACCTCTCTCCTTCCGTCTCCTTTGCCTCTCTTTACACCTCCACTACAGTTTGTATGTACAGGGAGCCGTCAATGCATGAGGTAGAGGACAAGCACCGCTCCAGGAAGAGCTCAGGGACTCCCACCATGAACGGAGGGAAAGCTGTCAATCAGGACTCCACATAGCAGCAGGGGGAGGGGCTTCCAGCAGGGGGGGAGTGGCCTCATCCTGACTCAGGGGGAGGGGCCCTAGGAAAACTCACCGACCCCCCAAAATACGCACCACCATCCCCTCTGATAAAAAGAGGGCGTTGCGACGACGAGGAGCTATTACTGTACACCCAAGACAACAAAAACAAAACTGAACTCTTGCCTGTGAAAACCTTTTAGATGAATTAATATGAAACCAGAGGATATATATATGAAAAAAAACATTTTCAATCAGGACTTGACCAACATTTTATGCAAAAAAAAGAGAAAAAGCTGTGATAAATAAACAAAGGAATGGTGGTCTCTCTTCACACAGATACAAATATCTATCATTTCCAATTTATGCTGTGAAAAACAAGCTTTAATACATGTTTTCATACACTGTTTTCTTTTCTAAATGCTATTGCACTCTCATATGCTTTATTGTGTTATCGTTGTCAGTAATAACTATACCACCATCACCATTACTAATCTGTTGATCTCCTCATCCCAGTTAATATCATGATTGTTCTGTTTTTGTTTTTCTGAGACTGAAGAAAGATTTTTTTTTTTTTTTCCAATTACTTTTGTCTTTTCTCTCATAGTTTGATCTTGAATGCACTGTCACACTACCTGCTCTGGTGTGAAGGTAAGGTTGAATGTATTTGATAGTTCTCTGTGTTGGACTCCAATGGAAACAGAGTGCTTAGGGTGGGATGTAATTTACTCAGGTGTGTACTGTAAGTGTAACTAATGTGACTAATAAGAAAGATAGGGCTGTTTCAAATACTCTAACATGAATCTCCCTATGTTCTTCTGTTATGACAGGACAGGACAAGCAATAGAATAGAGAGCACTCTAGTATGTCTCTAAATTATAGTAATAAGCTGATAACACATCTCAGTCGTTGGTGTGTTTGTCAGCCGGGAAGTTTGACAAAGAAAGTTGTTTAAGTAGGTTTATGTTTGAATCAGAAGAAAAACTGTTTTGATATTGTTTCAATATACTCTTAACATTTGCAAGGGTTATTAGGTTTTAAGTAGAGATGTCCAAACTCTTCAAAAAGAATAGTATTCTCTCCAAAAGCTGAGAGAAAGATAATGACCAGCATAAGCACTATGAGCCATGGCCAAAAAAACGGTCACTTCACATTTGCACCTCAAGTAACACAGACCCCTTTCTCTGCTGTTAGCTAGGCTATAACAACAGCTCTCAAAATATAACCATATAACAGTATCCAGGCTTTTTAACTATATTGACAAATCATGAAATAATCCTTGATAAAAAAATTTTTTTTAAAAAAAAGACTGCTGCTGTTTTTTCTAAGCAAGAGTAAGGGTGGAGGTTTTGGCAGGCCTGGCAGTGAAGATATGTGTTGACTGGTTTTCAAGAAGTTCTGCTATTTCTGTTACTTTTCTTGTGAGAGCATTAGAGATTTCTCAACACTGGTGGACAGGGTGCCTGACTGTTTAATAATCCACTGACCTGACTTGTTAATGTTCTCAATGTAAGGTCACAATCATTAAGACTTCCCCATCACAATGGAAGCAGAACATCTCATTGAGGAACCAGTTCATCTGGATTTAGCCAGGTTTGGGGAGGATGTCCTACCATCCCGGTGAGAGTGTCTCACCGCTTGGTTTCACTGACATAGTAATCCATACAGTCTCTATCCCCCCTGGCTTTGTGACCCATGAAATGAGCCATTTGCTACATTGTGGAGGAAAGCTTCTCTTTCATAAATCAACATGCTGACAGGGCTGTATAAACAAGGTGAATTGACTGGTACACCGCGTACGCCGTGTTGCCACATAGCTCATTCCTAATCCCCAATTAGTTTGTCTAACTCAGGAAGTCCTACACTTGTTCCGTGAAAGGGGCCAGACATAAAGGCTGGCTGCTCATTGTCCAGCACCCGTTGCACAAAGCCTGGCCACTGGTGTGGGGTTTAAGGAGGTTGGGATGGGGTCAATGGTGTTTTTATCATTAAAGGTGGTGTACAGATAAGCCTAGCCAGGTTGGGGAGGTTGGAAAGGGAATTCCAGGCGTCGAGACAAAGCATGAACATCGCATGACTGTAGGAGTTGATGTGAGAGAATTTGGGGAGAATAGGTTCAAAACTTTTATATGCAACAGTTTGATCAGTATCTCCTATATCTGGTTGGAAATCATATGCTAAGTTGGTGGTATGTACAGTAAATAGCACACATTCAGTTGCACAGAGCAAACCGCAGTGATATATCATCTAGGAGGGTCTTCCACCTGGGGCCCGGGTCCATAGCTGGTGCGAGTTACCTGCAAGAGCTAACGGTAGATTAGTTCAACTTCCACAGCACCTACAGCATAACACTGATACATACAGTATATTAGACATGACACTGAACGTCAGCAGGCAAGACCAGCATATATAGGTATCTTTTTATAGAGGTTTATATTGGTGCAAATGAGATACATGTGGACTTAAAGCAATGCATGAAATTGGATGTACTCGATGTCAACTGTTGACAGCAGAATGAGAGGATTTGAGAAAGGGATGAATAAAAAAGGAAGTAAAAATAGCTGATGTGAGAGAGCCGTAAGGGAGAGCACTTTTTATTTGAGGGGTTTATTGATGTATGAAAGGGTGAGCAAAGGCTTTGGTTGTATGTGATATTAAGTATAATTTATTATTTTTATGTTTGCAGATGATTTCACTGCATTGGAACACGCTCATATATGCATTATGAATTGTGAGATGAATAAAAAATATGCATTGACAATAAAAATCAGAATGAAGTTAGTGATTGTTTAAGAATAAAGACTATGTTATCAAAAACTTTCACCTACGCAGTGAGTGATTCAATGTGTTGCTGATCATGACTGATAGCTGTTGTGTCTTCTTTTATTATTATTAATGTCACTCTTTGCAACAACAAGAGAAGCAGCAGGATGAGCAGACAAACTAAATCCATCAACGGAGGGTTTTTATGCTTTCTCACATTCAGAAAATCCAATCCGTTTCCTCTATCAATTCACCGGGGGTGATTTATCTTCTCACAAGCCCCTAAATCCAATGTGTCATTTTGGGATGGCGCTCCTTCGCCCTTAATTCTCCCGTTGTCATGGAAACAGACCTTCCGTGCCGTCTGCAAGGAGAATGAGGAGGAGGAAGATGAGGATGAGGATGATGATGAAGGCTCGCCTGACTTTCAGGACGTGGCTTGTCTTCTCTCCTGCTGCTGCAGCAGCAACACAGAGAACAGCAGAGTTAGAGGAGGAGGAGGAGGAGGAGGAGGAGGAGGAGGGGGGCTGAGGGTAGTATGTTCTCTTTTTTTTCACTGTTTCCTTCAGTTACTGTAAACAGCTGAGAAGTGTGCAGCTCTGTAATGGGGGACAAATTAATTTGTGCACACACAATAAGATAGAGAAAGTAAGAGAGAACAAAACTATTAAGTTAACGGCAAGTAAAAATGAGGGGGAAAAGCAAGTTTCTCTCACTCTCTTTACAAATGCACATTTGTGTCTGATGTAACGTCTGAACCAAATTTCACGACAATCCTTTCACCTAAAGCCACAAATATCAACATCGTAGTACAGCAAGAAAAGTCAGGAAATTACTAAAACCACCAGGTTCATCTTCTAGAAATGTCATTCCAAAATACTGTGCATATCCACCCAGCTGATTTTATGATGATTTCTCAGGATAAGTGAAAATTAAGAGGAATTGAAAATTAATTTAGGGAATCACTAATGTAATAAAGAAATCAATTTTCAAATGCCTAATTTTATGGCATCCAACCGTTGCCAAGAATTGTCATTCACAACAATAAATTTTAACCTGCTAGAGGAAAAGTAAGGGGATCAAATTCAGTAGGATTCCTTGTCCTTTAGGGACCATTAATATTATTAGAAAAGTTGATGCTAATCCATCAAAACATTGTTGGTATTTCATTCTGTACCAAAGTGGTCCAACCAACTGAGAGAATTACCAAAACCAATCCCTACAGCCATAGGATGGGTTAAAAAAAACAAACCCTGCAGTATCTTATGTCCTCATGCAGAATATCGCAGATCCCAATGTCGTTCAAATGCGTGTAACTTGCAAAACACTGAGCAAACACAGCTCACGCTTCATCACAATCAATATGCCTCCATCCTGTTCGCTGCATTCCACTTCAGTAATTAACTTTCACTAAGATACAGAAACGAGTCAAGGCCAGCTATTCAGACTCCTGTGGGAGTTGGGAGTCTAAACAGGTTCATCTGTTTAGACTCGGGAGGGCAAGGGCTGCAAACAGCTTGAAGGCCACACTCTCCTCTCTTCACCTCTCCTCATAGCTACAGCTGTGGCTGTGGCCTCTGCAGGTCTCACATCCACCTGTCCTCCCCCACCTTCCCTCCTTTCCTCCTGTGTGGAAGAGGCAACCTTGAACTCCATGGCTGTATTGAAATCGCCCCTCGGCTACAGATGTTCTTATGTGTTCATGCTGGGAAGATGAACTTTTTCAGCTTTTCTTTATTTAAATAATATTATTCTTTTACACTGTGTGATGAGTTATATGGCAATACGAAAATGCAGTAAATGTGCTGCACTGTGAAAAACATATTTGTCATACAGACTAGGATAAGAACATTGCAGCTTCAAAACAAAGATGACAAATGATTTAGTATCGCATTAATCTCAATTTAAAACAACCCTTTTCAAGGTCCTAGCAACCTCCAAAGACTCTTTGAGATTAAGCTTGGCAATGCAAATTTTGCATAGGATGAATGCTTAAATCAAAATAACCTTGATTTCAAAGACAGATATCTGATCACACAGCCAGCAATCATTTTAGCCAACAAACTGGCCGCTGCCCAAAGCTTCACAGCAAACTGGACATACAGAGTAACCTTTACACAAATGCTCAAATCGTGAGGTATGAAATATGTTATGTGATTTTTTTTCACAAAGTTCCTGTCCAAGATCTAAAGTCCCCCAACATTTTGTGCCATGATGTGATCTCAAACAGACTCAGGAAGTTAAATGCTAACACATCTTAGTTTAGCCCATTAGCATACTAGCATTTGGTAATTAGCAGCTGAGGATGATAACAATTGAATTAATTTTTCCAGTATTTGACATGATGATAGTGCTACAGGAAATGTTAAGGATCCAGTGTGTAAGATTCGGGGGGATATACTGTATTGGCAGAATATAATGGAGTTGGAATATTATATTTAAACTATGTTTTCATTTGGGTAAAATCATCCAAAAACAAGAAAAAATGTCTTTTTGTTGCCTTAGAAAGAGCCTTCTATATCTACAGAAGGAGTGGGTCTTCTATGGAGTACACCATGTGGAATTGCCATATTTCTATAGTAGCCCAGAATGGACAAACTAAACACTGGCTCTGGATAGGGCGTTTCACGTTTTTGGAGGGTTTTGTGGCCACGAAATTCTGAGTGAGACAAAATTTCTGTACCATATTTCTTCGCAGTTTTCAAAATATTTCACTCCAAACTACAAATGTCTAAAGCACAAGTCAAAGCCTTCATTCTTCATCTTCTGCACAGATCAAAGTCAGTATGATTCATTCTCTGTGGGTCATGGGAATATCTCTAATTTAATATTAATCCATCCATTTCAGTCTAGACCAAAGTGGTGGGCTGACTTACAGATGCTAGATGCTAGTGTGGCCACACTTTTGGTCACAAATTTACTATGGGCTATGAGCTTCCCTTCATGCCACCCTTTAGGTCAGAATATCAGGTTTGTATACAAGATATCTCTCATCTCACTGAGATAAAGGAGCTGTGAAATTTGATTATCTCAGCAGGTTGTCTGTGAATAATGTGAGAACACTGTGCACTTGATATAAATCAGTTTTATACTTTAATCTCTTAAATTGCTCATTTAACAGACAAAACAGGTGGTGGTTTTAAAACTACACTAAATTAGTTTTGACTGCTTAAATACCAACCCATGTCTTTTCTCATCCTGTGGTACCACATCATTTCATTCTCTTCTCTTTTCTCAAATCACCTGTGTTAAAATGTGGCAGATTTGTGGCAGGAGACTGGATGGCTTTCATTGCATTTCAAAGGTCATAGCTGGCACAGTTTACAGCATCGTTGCCAGCATTATGTCAAATGCATCTCTGTGTCATTAGTGTCATAAGTTACATTTTCTGTGGTACCAGTATCTGCTGTCAAACTGTAAATGTTCTTTTGGCTGCCTACAACACTGTAATGCCTGCAATAATCAGATAAAGTATTCGGCTATAAAGATACAGCTAATGGAGAAGTTTTAAGTTTTGCAATTAGCTGGGTCACCAACACAGACATCTATTTCTGGCCTCTACAGTTATTTATACAGACCTGTACATGACTTTGTTTGTCTTTTGCAGACTCATGAGCACACAGAGTAAAAATATTCTCAATCTTGTATCCCAGGCATCTTTCTTCCCTCTCTGTCTACCTCTTTTTTGTCCTGTTGTTTTGATATGGGTCTATGCCATTGGGACTCCACATGTTTCTCTTTTCTCATCCTCCCAGGGAGAGAATGAGGGAACTCCTACTCAGAAGTGGGGCGTTGAGTTCTACTCATTAAAAATAATTGGTCTCTGTTCAATTAAGGCTCAGTGATGCTCCTTTGATCTCGCTATCTCAGTGCTTTTTATCTGCGTCTTTTACATCCAAATCCACTGCTCAGAGTTGGCAAAAGTATTGGATAATTGGTTCTAATGTGTTTACTTCCGGAAGATGGGGAGGGGGAAAGACAAGCTGCTTGGGATTGGATATAAATGTTTGAATGAAATCACTTCTGATGGTTAAAGAAACTCAATTCAAACCCTGAGGCTTCTGCTGCGGCATCTTGTGAGACAGTCCGCTGTCCCAAGTCGAGAAAAACAGATCCCTCTACCTTCCCTCTGCCTCGCTTGTCTTGTCTGTGATTTGCTGCTTTTGGCTTCTCCTGTCTGCAGATGCTCGGAATACTGCAAGCAAACACGCTTAAGAGACACAAGACACATAAAGGTTCATGCACAGTGCACACATGCACCCACACACACCGTAATCCCACTCACCCAAGCCGCTTGCCCACACACCCACTCACACACTTTGTGTTTGTTACTCACACACACTCTTATTGACGAAGCTCTGCGGTATGAGCATGTTAATGTGCTGGCAGTAGTTCCTGTTACAGAATGAAGCTGTTCTGTTGAATCCCAATAGCCTAGGGACAAAAAGGATACTAAGCCAAGCTTTGACTGCAGTTATGCTCCAACACTGCTACTTCAATAATTTATTAATTAAATTGAATTATTTAATCTCTCTCATCCTGTTGCTCATCCTCTGAGCACCCTCTACTTTCTCACTTTCCTAATCTCTATTCCCTCTCCACCTCTCTATCCAATTTGATACATTTCTCCTCAATCTAGCTTTCTTTTTTCCTGCACCTTACATCTACTCTACCCACAGTTTTCTTTACTTTGAGGTTAATGAATTCATGAAATTCTCATGGAATTTATCTCACAGTTCTACATGCATGCATAATACATAGCACATGGTGGAGATCAGTGCTTTGCCGGAAAGGCCTCTAGGTTGTGCACTGCTGCTGAGCTACTGAAATGCATGCTCATCAGTGCAATAATATATGATGTTACATGGCATATTTTAGCCACATCAGCACACACGGACATGTCTCTGGAAATATGTAAAAGCAATATATGGATATAATATAATATATGGTTTGAATACTCATGCAAATGCAAGACCCACATGCACACAATCTTGCAGATTGCATGCCAAAACTACAGAACATTCGTGTATGAAAAAAATATGCTTCCGTCATTGGAATAACAATTAAAGGAACTTCAAAGACAAGATGAATGGATGTCTGTAAAGTTGTGGGTTTATTGCTTTGCCAGTCTACCACGAAGATCACTTGGAAACATCAAACATCAAACAAACAAACTGCAGACATTTATTCCATTTAAAGTCTATCTGGATTAACAAAGAGAAGATCAGCCTCTTCTGCTGGAGTGAAAATAATGTGGCATATAGAAAGAAATACTTGTGTGTGTGTGATGTGTTTCTTTAATTAATGTGAGTGATGTTGACTGATTTAAAATATAACAGATGCGCCATCAAATTCAATACACATTTTACTGGAGCACAGTTGGTCGTGAAGAAATCCTGTTGAGTTTTCCAGCTCTCTGCAGGACTCTTTTAACTACGTCTCTTTTACAAGCAGGATAAGTGGGGTTTTGCGGCAGCTTTTTTGCTGCAACTGTACATTTACCAGTTATTAAATATTCAGTGCCCACTTGATTGTGTTCACCTCCTCCGGACTGTCAGGTGTACTGTAAATAATGCAGGCATACAGGATCAAGAGGGCCAACAAGTGTTCAACTAAATACAGTAATGTGAAAAAGCATCAAAGCTTTTAAACAGACATGAATGTTGGAGCCAGCCAAGACATTGTGATGTGCCACACTAAACTGTGTATGGAGAATGATGAAATTAAACATGAATGTTAATACTTTTCTTTAAGCTATCTGCAGAAGATGAGGAATGTAGGCTTTAAAGCTGTGTAGTCATCATGCACATTCATACATAGTCTGCAGCAGTGTTCACTGTTATTATATTCCCTGGCCGTTTAATTTGAAGGTGCAAGATAATTAAATCTGCCATAATGTTCTCTGAAAATTACAGAATAATTAAATATCCTGTCAGCATAGAACATTTATGTGAGCATGAATAGCATGAAGCACTGCACAAATTGCAGTTGAAAATGATTGTAAGGGACCTTAAAGCAGCAATAAATAAAAGGGTATGTCAAAAGGAAGAAAGACAATTTAGCTACAAAAAGCAGACAGTCTGGCACTCCAGAGAGAACAAAGTTAGCAGGAAGTCCAGGACTTCCAGAAAAATACTCTGCAGCCAGCTTTGCGAGTCGTTCCACCCAGTCCACGTCGATTCTTCTCCTGTTTCTCTGTGTCCGCGTGTCCTTGGAGGATTATTCCATTTTCGGATTTGGAAAGTTTATAAAGCAAGTCCACTAATTTCTGCTTCTTTGTCAATTCCTATGGAGGAAAATGTTGACATAATGTAAATATTAAATAATTTGAACCATTTGCAGACTCTTAAATGTCAATAAATATGAAATTTGACTCCACCACATTTGTGCTTCAGGGAAATGGAGATTTCTACCAAACTGTAAATCAGTTTAGCATATGTTACATAACTTTTGCATTCGTTGCAAATAGCCAGAAGGAGCAAAGTTGTGTTAATACTCTAAACTGCAATTTCATGGAGGTGCAGCTGTGAGGATAATCAAATGACAGCTGATATCCAGAAGGTAACTCACAAAATGACTTGCTGAGGATAAAATTACACTTTTAACAGATCAAGATCAACTATATGTGTGTGCACAAACAGAGACAAACTTTATGAAGGAAAAATCTGTACAGGACATACATACACAACATACAGAAATTCTTTAGTAGAGGATATTTTAAAATGGAAATAATCTATGGAGACACAAATTAAGTAAAATAGACATCTTACCTGATTGTCCTGTAATTTGTCAAGCCATGACAATGAGTCTTGCTGAAGCTGGAGGTCTTTAAATCTTTTCTCAGTCTCTGTATTTTCAGCTACACATGATGCAAAACACAAAAGTGCCAAAACGCACAAGATGTGGGCCATCATTACTTGGAAAATATTTTATGTGGGCTTCTTGTTGAGAAAATTCTTCTTGGTAAGACACCGCAACATCCACTGCTCATGCACCTTAACTGCACAGCACACTGACATGTCTGTTTTTAAAGTGCTACCTGGGCCCAAAAAGGGAGGAGGACCGTGCCCCCGTCAATGCACTGAAGCATGTACAATGTAATTTACAACAGTCATTAGGAGTGAGACAAAAGGACTAAATAAGGACATTTCCACCATCCTGGTCTTTCCTAGTGCCATCATTTGCATAAACACACTAATCTGGTTGTATAAGTGAAGGTCATCCTGATGCTGTCATTGGCAAAAGTTGTAAACCTGAAAGATCGCCTCTGACTGCTTGTTTAAAAGCAAATCCCGAAGTAAGCGAAGTGCAATGCGCACTCATGTAAAATAAAACATTAATGATGCTTACATGGGGGAAACAATGATTTCATTAACCCTGCTGTGCCATAAAGTTGAACCAACGGGCAGCGCAGCGACGCTGGGATATTCAGAGGCCATAAAGGTCAACTTATCATTTGTTACACCCTTGTGAGTTTGTACTGGGCATCTCTTTAATGAGATTTCTGCTCCGTTTAACTTAACAATTGTACTGCATCTAAATTATGCTGGAATTGTCACAGGCTATAATGATTTTGGTGGACTGAAAATCTTGTAAGCCCTGATTTTAAAATCACCCTGTTTTTAATGTTTGAGGGTTATTGGGATGTAGTATTTTTTATTCAGATGGGGTGAGAAAACTTTGTAAAATTGTAGATTTTAAATTCTGTTTGAAGGAAAATAGAAGAAGAAGAAATGTATATTTGCTCCAATTCTCCTCCTGTTACCACCAGCAAGTTTTAATAAGCATCTCAAATCAGATCAGATTCACAAGCCAAAAACCACTTTATAGTAGAGTTTGTGTTGTAACCACCCTCCTGCTATGAAAAACAGCAGTTCAGTCCAGATAGCTTAAATAAACTCTGTCCATGTGGGTACAGCTTAAAAGGAAGAAGAGATCACTCATCAGAAAGTATTATCTTTATTCTTTTGCAAGTATACAAGCAAATATGGGACATTCCTCATATTGATCTGCAGTAGTAAAGGTGCAGCTTAATTCCCTTTCGAATTAGGCTTAAATGTGGACAGACAGCATCCCATCCCATAACATTTTAAGACAACAGCGTGATTTTGAAAATTTTCTTGCTCAGTTTTTCCTCAGGATTTTACCTACATACACTATACGGGTATAAAAATAAATAAACCAGTTGAAACTTCCCCCTCAGCAAGCAAAGCTAACCTGTAGAAACATGAACACATGTCTTTCTATGCCATGTAAGGCATGTGTGGGGAGAAAACTAAAAGGACATGTGTCCTTCTCAAATGGAAGACCTTGAAGTGCTTCAACCTTTCAACAATTCGCCATTCTAACCCAATTAGAGAGGTGTAGAAGCCTAATATAGCTGCCTAAACAATTAGTAAGTGCACTGTCGGGAGCAGAATAATCCTGTTAAGAAGGCTACTGAGAGCACTTTACAGCAAGAGTGTTTCTATCCATGCTGACAACTGTCTGCACCAGGCCATGTAAAACGTATTTAATTCAAGGTGGCATTCAAGGAGCAGCTGTTTATTATATCAGCCCTTTCAGAGTTTTGATGAGTTGAGATTTTGCTACCAAAAATGTCAAAAATTAATGAAATAATCAGTGTGATACTTCATCACGGGTTTTTAATTCACACAAGAGGGTTCAGCACTTCTTCAGCTGTTACTTGTCTTGCTGGATTTCTTACATAAGCATATGCGGCTGTTTGTTATTTTAGACTCTGAGAAATCAATATGTTCGTGTCAAAAAGCAACAACATTTTGAACACAGTGCTGTTTAAGGACATTATTGTACCTTTTTGAATCCAGTTATAAGGAGAGTTTGCATCTATTGATCAGTAACAGATTTGGATGAGTGAGTTTAAATGACTGTTCCTTAGGGGCATACCGCTCTACTGATTTTCGGAGTGAAGAGTGCAGAGAAGTAAGATGTTGAAATAAATAAAAAAAAATGAGGAATGAGGCTATTCTGGATAGGAAATTATATATTTATCCAGCGTTTGATAATAGCGACTTTTAAACATCACATGTGGAATCAATAGGCAGATTAACATACCATAAAAATAACCATTATTTCTCTTCTATTTTAATACCTTTTCCTCCAATTGACACAGCGATGTAATGTAAGAAAAGATCATTCCACAATATATGCTCACAAGATCTTAATGTGCATTTTTGTGTCCCAAAGCCACAGAGAGAGCAGCGCTTTGATTGTTTTCATTTACAAAGTTCATTTAGGAATGGATTGGAGGCAGAATGAGTCATAAAATGTAATCTTTCCCACGCACCATTTAACATGCTGAAATTCAAAGAAACGCTTTCAGAGCGAGGGAACAAATGACTCGATATTTGCGTGTGAAAACACAACAACATAACAATTCTGCAACAAGAGCATCACATTTACAACCTGCTCTAAATGTAATATAGGAACATGTGTGTCATTGGTGGTGACCTCACTTCTCACGTCATCCACTAACTGGACTGCACCAGTTTTCTTAGGTCACTTGGAACGAAACAGCAATGACATCAGCACTAAATAAGTTCAATAATTCTCAGTTCTCAGTAGTCTGGCAGTCTTCTGCACAAGTCAGGACATGTGTGACCATTTTAGTGAGATGGAAATAACTATATAGACAATGTAGATGTTGGAAATAACTATATAGGCAATGTGGATGTACTATTATCAATCAAGGTATATATGGTCACTATTATATCCATAGAGCCAGGTTACATTGCCCTTTTGTCCAGCTCTGGTTCTGGCATGACACTGACTTCCCATCAGCATTCCCCCAGGCCCCGGGCCTGAAAACTTCTTCTTCCTGGTGGTCCAAAATGCCTGTGGTACCAGTGTATATACACAAACACTATCCTGATGCTGTGAGCTCACAGTCTCGGGAGCCTGGCTAAAAAACTGAGCTAACATTAGCTTACAGCAGTTATAGCTTTCTTTATTGTGCATCAGAAGACTGTAAATCACTCGGAATTGATGCACATCAGCTGGAGGACTTCAGAGGGAAAACATTCAACATCAACAATAATCCAGTTTCACCAAAATCAGTGAAATAGTTGGTGCTGTGTGAGCACACTACGTATTTCTTGTGGGAGATCGTACCTGGAGCACAAATTTTCATTGTGCAGGAACAGGCATACGGGATGCAGTGTGGGAATGACAGAGACACAATTCACCTAAATAAAAGTCAGTGCATCAAAATGGTTTAAAATTATTATTATTATTATTATTAAAAATTGGGCTTTCGTTTCAGAAATTACTGTATGTAAAAACTGAATTTGGCATAGTACTGTTTTGCTGCTAGTACTACTACAACTACAAGTACGTATTACTACTAGCTGATGCCCAAGTCTGTCACTGGAATAATAACACACTGGTGGCACACTACAGCCTCTAAAAGATATAATGGCTCACTAAAATGTTTCATTAAATTCAATGTACATACTCATCAGAGCTTATATAACAACTGCCATTAAAGATGATTGGCAATTTGAATTGTGCTTCAAATGTGAAGTGTGTTTTATTCAAAGACTCATACACTGATTTGTAACATGAAAGCACAAGTTCAACAAACAGATATGCACACTATGCTCTACCAACACTGTTACAGCTCACATTTCTCATATTTCCATACTTTAAATGACATTGGAGAAGGAAATGCCTAATTGTCCCCACGGCTATTATCCGTGCCAGGATACAATTTCCTGCAGACTCGACAACGGCTGATGACACTCTGCAGAGATGGTCCCTTCACTGTCTGAGGAATGGTTTTACTATAGGAGAGAACAAAACAAAAGAACAAAAGAAATGTAATTATAAATTCTGAGTAGAGTTTTGATTTACTATTAATAAATCTGAAGAAATTCTTCTAAAATAGTAACTGTGTTAAGTCATCATGACACACAAAACCCTGCCAGTGATGTGATTTAAACTGTGAAAGAGAGGCATTCCCTATGGCATGCATCCATCACTGTTTACACAGAAGAGAACAATTTACCTGAACATGCTGTTGGGGTCTAGAGAGGCCAGCCAGTAACTATAGGAATCAGGGTAGTAGTTACATGTTCCCCTGCCGTGACACTCGATGAAGGGCACTTGGCGGAAGCTTTCCAGACATGAGCCAGGCGAAACCAGGGGCTGGGAGGAGCCCTCTGCACCAGCACCGGTTTGCTAAAATGGATGAAGGTCAAAGAAAAATAAATGAGATATAAAGTGGCATAAGAGAAGATCCAGGGATTCTGGAGGAAAGAAAAAACACTGATTTCTCTACCATGACAAATGAGTATCCATTCCACAGAGTCTCCCAACCTCTGGGACATTCAGGTAGCAGAGTTGTCTGGCTGTGGACTGCTATAACGTTGGAGGTGGAGTCACACACTGAGCACCTAAACCCCACAGACATCCTTATTAATATTGTCACAAGTCATAGTTAATAGTAAGAACATGTTTTCAGCTAATGAAAATCAAACTGAATAGAAAGAGATTGAAATTTCAATGAACAGAAAACGTACTGTATTTTGTATTTGCTTTGACAACAACAACGAAATCTATGCCCCAGAGTGTTTGAATGTATGAACTTCTCCACCTGCTGATGTATGAGGCCAGCTTCTCTCCTGTTATGGAAACCATGTTGGCAGGCATAGGCGTGTCAGTGGACAACCAGTATGAGTAGTCGTTACGAGAAGCATAGCGGCAGTTACTTTCTGTGTCACAGAACAGGAAGGGCATGGTGGAGAACCGAGGGAGACAGCTTCCCATGGTGCCTAAGAGACAATTTGTAGTGTCAGAACAATGTAATTTATTGACTCAAGGACACAGGTTTTTAAGGTGCTGAATATTACTGTTTCAGAAGGTTTCCGAGCTCTTACCAAGGTCCTGACCATGAGCTCTCTCATTTCCGTTGATGAAGAGGAAGGAGTAACCAGAGTACATGAGGCTAGTTCCTTGAGGACAGTCAGGGATATGAATGCTCTGACTATGTCTAGCTATCAGGAAACTGTCAACAAAACCTGGAGCACCCCTGCCTGGCAACCCTGGAGAACCCTTGTGGCCTGGGTCTCCAATTCTGCCATCTGGACCTGCAGAGGAAACATATCATTAATGAAGAACAAGCTGTGCCATGAGGTACCAAGTGATGTATTTTTTGAGGGGTTGTACTGCAGTGTTTGTTATTTGCTGGCAAGGAACTTCATTGAGAGGATGTAACACAAGGTCCATGTTTTACCACTAAATCCCTCACTGGCTTCCCACCCAAGTGCATTTGATGTAACACACAACCCAGGCAGAGGTACGGCCGATGGTAGTTGAACCAGTGTTCTTTCACTCCACCAACCACGAACCCATGATGTGTGAACACGTAGAGACATGAAAGTAAATTTCTATCGTCATCACCATGACATATCAAGCTGGTACTCACATCGCATCTGCTCATACACACAATTTAACCCACACATGTGCACACCTGGCAATCCTGCTCTTCCTTTGTCTCCTTTGTGGCCAGTAAAACCTGGCTGGCCAACTGGGCCAGAACGACGCTGTCCTTTGACGCCCTGCTGGCCTGGGACAGAAAGATTCAGTGAGTTCCACAGTGATAAGAAAACCAGTTTGGTGAACATTACAGTTATTCATTTTCATTACATATTTTTTACAAGTAAGAGATAAATAGCCATTCAGCATGCAGGTGGTATGAAACTGGTTTGTATTTGAAGAGCATAAGCAACTAGAACTAATGTGTTAGACCTGGAAGGCCTGTGCGTCCTGATGGTCCAGTAATCCCTGGGGGTCCTCGATTGCCAATGGAACCAGGTAAACCAGGAGGTCCTGGTTCATATATCCCCTTGCGAAATCCTGGTTCACCTTTGAGGCCTGTAGGTATAGAGCAGGAGAAATTACAATGCTATTTCCCATAATATATATTACTGGTAAAATGTGAAATTATTGTTATTCCTGGTTATTGTGAACAATAGTAAGACAGAATTTTGCTGCACCAGGTCGTCCAGGAAGACCTTTCGGTCCAGGCGGACCAGGCTGGCCTGAGATGTATCCAGGGTCTCCTGGGTAACCTAATACACACAGGTCATAAATAAATTGTAAGGAAATTAGCTTGTCTTCGCACCATATTGCATACATTTCATTTTACTGGATATCACAGAAGAAAAGTGAAATTAATACTCATAGATCTTCTTTTTCTCTGTCCACTTTATTTTCTGTCCCATTTGTATTTCATCTCAGTTGTGGGAACATAAATCAATCGTGGACTATTACTCCTCTGTGGTGACAGATCTACCTTTGCCTGGGGAAGAATTCAGAGAGAAAACCTAATCTATAGGCTAAAGCTGAAATGATAGATTACCAAGGGGCCCTTGGATTCCAAGAGGACCAGAATCACCTCTTGGTCCCTTTTCTCCAGGTCTGCCATTGTAACCCTGTGGAGGCAAATGAAACAATAAAAGGTGAAAGATTAGACTTAAAGACTCAGCATTAGGTCCTTATAAGATCCTGTCATTATTACTGTGGGTTTTTTTAAAAAAAAAAACAGAAGAATTAGTACAAATATTAATGCAGAACATCAGACTTGAATCTTCATTAGCTTTTGTAAAGACTTCTGTTCTAATGCATTTTTAGGTATTCCTCAGTGTGGTCACTCACAGGTGGTCCTCGAGGGCCTGGATCTCCTGGAGGTCCTTTACGGCCATTGTCTCCTGGAGGACCTTGGTCCCCTGTGTCTCCTTTTAACCCAGGTAATGGTAATGTAGGACCTCGGGGGCCAGGTAAGCCAGGATTACCTACATATACAGCAGTGGGGACAATGACTGATCTGAGAGCCATTTTAGCATAATGAAAGTACATGCATTGCAACTGAGAAATGAGCAAAGAAAATAAGGAACCAATATGTCAAAACATCATTTGGATTTAAAACACTGTTAAAAATATTGATGTTTGTACATTATTCAGAAAAAAAGCTCTATCGCAATATAATTATATCCCACTGCTTAGCTAATGAGTCCAATCAGAGTTTCATTTTTAGGAAAGGGTATGTGAGAACCTCAAGTCCTTCAGTAGTACATCCTCACCATGGTAACCAGGATCACCAGGACGACCACGGTATCCTTTTAACCCAGGAACACAAGCCCCTTCTCTTCCTGGCAGTCCTCTTGGACCAGAGATCCCAGGTAGACCTTTAAGTCCTCTGTCTCCTATTGGTCCAGGATTCGCTGGAAGAAACGAGGCCAGGGGGCCATAGGGCCCACGGTTCCCAGGAGGACCTACAGTACATAAATGCATAGATGTTTACTGAAAAAATGCAGTTTTTTGGTGGCTGTATTATTGTTCTGCTCTGTAAGGAAAGTGTCATGAGATAACCTCTGTTATGATTTGGCACTATATAAATAAAATTGAATTTAATTGAATAATAGGTTTATGTGATTCGTTGAACCAATCTCATTATTCAACTTCTAGCATGTGGAGTGTATTGCTAATATCTGCTAACTGGAGACATCATTAGGGCCTGGTTCATTTGAGCGGTTTATTCAAGACTATCTAGACTGTTACACCTAACCTTCTAAGGCAAAGGAGACAAAAGAGAATCTCAAAATGGGCCAAGTGTGACAATTAAAAGGTGGGATGTTTGTAAAAGTCTTAAAAAGGATGATGTTTTTCACCTGACACTCACCTGGCTGACCTGGGTTTCCATGTGTGCCAGGAGGCCCTCTTAGTATCCCTGCAGAGGAGAGATGAGACAGTAAATGCGTCAGTCAGTGATTCAGAGAGGAGGAAAAATACACACTAAGAATAATTATAGGATTGTGATATACAGAATGTGCATGAGCCATTCAGAACTTTTCATGCAGGATTCCTCTTACTAGTCTCTCCTTTTTGCCCTGGTGGTCCAGGGATCCCATCCCGGCCCTGGTTGCCTTTAGGACCTGGAATACCACTGACTCCAGGTGGACCTGAGTTACCTGAGGCAAAGAGACATGAAAAAGTAAGGCTGAGCTGAACTTAAAGTACAAAAAATATATAAGAATGAAAAGTACAGCAGTTGACCATTTAGTCTTTTCTACAGTGAAGGTTACACACTGGGCTGCACTTAAAATATGTTTATTTAAATTTAAAGAATCCTTATACAGTATAACCAAAAATAAAAAAGACTTTACCTGCCAGTCCATTAGGTCCCGGCAGTCCCTTGCTTCCTGGAGGCCCATCTAAACCTCCAGGCCCTTGATTGCCTGGTGGACCTGGAATAGTAGCGTGGTGGTAGATCAGAGAGTGAGCACAACCAATTATAAAATTATTATATTATATAATATAATATATTATAAAATGTTGTGGTAAGTGGTAATAACCATTTTGTCCAACAGGTCCTGGGTTTCCTTTGGCTCCACTGAGTCCTTGTAGGCCTGCAGGTCCAGAAACACCAGGTTCACCTTTCTGACCCTTCACATTACTGGTCACTCCTGGTTCACCCTGAGGACAGAAAACAAACAAACAAAAGAAACCATCATTATTAATAATTACCACATATTTTTTAATCTGTTCACATTTTCGTATTTTATTAGATTGGACTCTGCTCTGCTACATCAGTGACAAAGACTCAAACCTTTTAGATCATTCAGTACCTTTTGTCCTTCTGGTCCAGAAGGTCCATATCCATAGTAGCCTGGCTCTCCTTTAGCTCCTTTGCTACCAGTTGTACCTAGTGCACCATGTGGACCTGGCCCTCCAGGAATTCCTTGATCTCCTTTTATCCCCTTTAATCCTGTGAAAATTGAACCAAACAATTATTTTATGTAAAATAAATTTAAAAAGGTTTTACAGATGCACAACTCTTGTTTGTGCTTTTCAATTTATGAGGTTGGACGAGTGGATTTGGATGGAAGCAGAAAGTGTGTATGAACTTAAAGCAAAGTTTAAGACTTACCTGGAGGCCCTCTGATTCCTGGGTCTCCTGGAGCTCCAGCAGGTCCTCGATTTCCTTGTGCGAACTCTGGTGTATCAAAACCTGGCTCACCTGGGGCTCCTGGACATAGAAAGGTACACAGCACAGACATAAAGTTTCCAAAATGGTTTAGCCAGATTAATTTGGTGAACCAAAATACTAAAAAGAAAGAAAGAATTTCAAACCTTTTGGTCCAGGGTCCCCTGGTGCTCCTTCTATCCCTCTCTGCCCTTTTGGTCCAATACTTCCATTACCTCCACAAGGACCTGATAGACCAGGGTGACCTGACAGAGTATAGGTAGATTTAGAATATTATCACCATCTCATAAGCTCTACTATACAACACTAAGACTGCATGTATGAATTCATGTGCACTCTGACTGCTCAAAAGTGAAGTTTTAAAAAAGCAGCAGAGAAAAAAAAACATTTATCTCAACTTCAACAATAAAACGTCTCAAGGTAAATGGAAGCAGATAGATAGGATAGAGTTTACTATAAAGCTTACCGAGATCACCAGGGTCCCCTGGGGGCCCAGTAACGTCTAATCCAAGTGGGCCGCAAGGACCACTGGGACCTTGTTCCCCATCCATGCCTGGGGGACCCTGCGGACCTCTGGCTCCATCTGGTCCGCGGCCACCTGTAAACAGTAATGGGGAACAGTCAGTCATAACTGTGAATCAATCAAGATTTTGTGACCATGTTAATTCAAGTTTATTGGTTTGGTGTGTGTAGTAGATATGTGGTGATTTACTTGTCTTGTCTTGTCTTTTTAAGGTCTGAGTGTTTGTATTTGTGTGTTACCTATTTGGCCTGGCGGTCCTGCAATTCCAGGCAATCCTTCTGATCCGTATCCTGGTTCCCCATCTGGTCCAGGGTCTCCTCTCAGTCCTAAACAAGTCAGACTCAAACTCTAAATACAAGTCTATAAATATAATTACAGAGTTTGTACATTCTCACATTTTTTAATTTCTTTTTGCACAATTGTGATGCACTTTGAAAGGACATAATGTTTTCCTATACTCTATGTGGTTAATGCAGTCACTACAAAATTTGAATTCACTTCACGTCTATCATATACTGAAGAAATAAACTTCATCAGAGACTACCTGGTTGACCGGGGAGGCCGTTTTGTCCCTTGATCCCTTTTAGTCCAGGGAGCCCACGTGAACCCAGCACTGATGGCCCAATGAGGCCAGGCTCACCAGGGGAGCCAGGACGACCATACCCTGGCAAACCTGTATTCCCCTTCTCACCGGGTGACCCATTAAGTCCTGGGAAAGGGGAGAGAGACAGAACAAAATGGAGGTGTGAACCTGAGGAGGGAGTAGAATGATGAAGAAACATTTATTCCATCTATGAAGAAACTGTAAATTTGTGTGTTATTACAGGAGAGTTAATAAAGGATGTTTCATCTTCTTTTATTTTTCACCGTCTGCATTCATTGTCCCTCTGGAGTTGACAGTAAGGTTCATCACATGACTTCAATATACACTGACCTGGATGTCCTGGAGAACCATCTGGTCCTGGTGGTCCCGCTGGTCCAGGTAAACCTTTGCATGAATCTTTAGTACCAGGTAGTCCGGGGGGGCCTACAGAACCTTTGCTTCCTGTATGTAGCATAGAATAAAATATGATTTGTGTCTGTGTGTGTTTGGATGAACAATACACATTATTATCTTATTTCTGTTTTTCTACTGGATACAGTTTTGGATTTGAATTACGAGTACTATACCTTTTTCTCCTGGAAAACCAGGTTTGCCAAAAGGTCCTGGGTACCCAGGTAGGCCGGGTATCCCCGGATCTCCTACAGGTCCCTGAGCTCCGTCATCTCCTGGAAGCCCTGGGGGTCCTAGGGGACCAGGGTACCCAGAGCCACCATCACCCTGATAATCCCAAATATACAGTACTTAATTAATTAATTAATTTACTCATTCATTAATATTTGAATACATTTCCACATTTCAGTGTGCAGCATGGCATTGTTCTAGTGTTGTTCTATGCTAGTGCTCTGCTATTCATCATAATTTTTTACTCTGCACAGAAAATATACTTATATCTATCTATCTATCTATCTATCTATCTATCTATCTATCTATCTATCTATCTATCTATCTATCTCTCTCTCTCTCTCTATATATATATATATATATATATATATATATATATATAGCTGCAAAAACTGTTCCTGCAAAGAATCCTGAACATCCTTTCCGGGGTGAACTTTATATATATTTTATACTTAAGATATGACAAGTGCTTCAAAGACACAAAATCTGCTTTAAAAGCCCAATGATAATCTTCCTGAAAAACTATTTATCATTTTGCATTTGTAAATAAAAAATAGAACCAACAAAGTCTTAAGAAAATGAATACTACTAAAATGTATCATAAATATGAAGCTACAGCCAGTGGATGGTCAGATTATCTTAGCACATAGTTAGCCTGCTAGATGCTGGCTGAACTTTTCTTACCTTTGGACAGAGATACTTCCCTTTGAGTGCCTGTTACTAAGCTGTCTAAGATAACAGGCTGAACTGACAGTAGCTTCCATATTTACTGTATAGAGAGAGTAATATCTTCTTATCTAACTCTAGGCAAGAATGCAGATGAAAAAGCCTATATCTTAAAGTGTTGAACTGTTCCTTTAAGATTGTTCCATCACTGTCTTATCTCTCACCACAACAGAAATTACATCACATTAAGACAGTGATGATACCATTTGAAGATACCTTTAATATAACTTAATGTTGACTTGGGTTTTTCATCTGCATTTGTATTACACAGTGTGTACCTTGGAGTTTATTTTTCTTTCACTTAATGGGCAATAGAATACTAGACTATACTCTTGTGTATGTGTACTTGTGTCTGTAACCTTCAATCCTGGAGGACCAGGAGGGCCCTGAGGACCTGGGCGACCAGGCAAGCCCCTTCCTGGGGAGCCTGGTAGACCTGGCTGCCCCTTGTCACCTGAACACAACACGGACAGAAAGACAAACAAACAAGCACACATATTGATAGAAACATGAATGATACATTAATTATACTTTAAGCTGCTCCCTATTTTCTAAAGGAGGCATAAAAATGTGTTGGTCTAACTGTAATGTGAGCTCAACGGCACATGGATTACCTCTCTCTCCTGGGATCCCAGGACTTCCAGGATGGACTGTGCCCTTCTCTCCTTTCTGTCCTGGAAAACCTGGTATTCCTGGGGCACCTGGTACTCCATGATTTCCTGCATGTTAGTTGGTAAGTGTCAGAGATGCTTCCATCATCTATTGAATGGTAAAACCCACCATCCCTCTGTCCATCCATTTATACACCCATTAATCATACAGCCATGCTTACCTGGTCTTCCAGGTGCTCCAGGCAGACCTTTAAATCCAGGTGGACCTGGAGGTCCTTTGATGTGGATGTGGCTAGGCTCCCCTTTCTGGCCTACCAATGAAGGAGGGAGAGAAGAAAGGACATACAATGGGCGTCAGTATTTTTGTCTGTTTATGTATAAATGTCTTTGTCAAACTCTATATGTGTTTCTTTACCTGGAACTCCGGGTTGTCCTGGCAGTCCAGGAACCCCAACTTCTCCCTTACTTCCTGGAAATCCAGCTGGCCCATATCCCACTGGTCCAGGGTAGCCATCTGGTCCTGGTCTGCCTAAAAGCCCTGGTGGACCTTGCAAACCATGATCTCCCTCTGCACCACGGAAGGGATACTAGAGGTGTTTTGTTCCAACAATTACTTAAATTACTTATTATGTTGAATGGGCTTTTGTGCATGGCTCAGAATTATTTTGCCATCAAGCTGTAACACCAAATCTGTCAAAAGTCTGTCAAAAGCTCACCGAATCCCCCGGAGACCCCTGATGGCCTTTGCGACCTGGTAATCCAGGAGTTCCAGTGAGGCCACCTGCACCAGGCCTACCGTGCTGTCCCGGTTCTCCTTTTTCTCCCTTAATCCCAGGGAGGTTGTAGGAAAATGAGTCTCCCCTTTGCCCAGGAGGGCCTGGATTTCCCCTTTCCCCAATCGGACCCTTCAAAGAAAAAATATTGTTTTTTGTTGTTGAAGTATTTGTGAACAAAAACAAAACATCAATAAAATACTTTAAATAATTTAAAAACACATGCTAACTTACTTGTCCACCAGGTGAGCCTCTAGGTCCTGGGAAGCCTGGATCACCTTTAGCACCTGGTCCTTGATTGTAGCCTGAGTGACAGAATACCTGTTCAAGTTCTGTTCACTCTCTCAATTAAACTGTATGTGGAATGTGGAAGTAAGACAGAGATGTCATGCAGGCATGAATGGCTTTACCAGGGATGCCAGGTGGACCACGGGGACCAGGTGGTCCTGGGGGTCCTGACCCAGTACACACATAACAGGGCTCACCCTTCTGTCCTGTACAGAGCATTAACATGGGAATGATTTTTGTGAGACCCATATTTAATACACAATACTATATTTTCCTTATGGTAATATGTCCTTCCTACTCTCTCAAGATTGTTGGAATGAGAAAGAATTGCATTGATTGAAGATGCATTGAAGATATTTAAGGACTGCATAAACTGCTACATATCAACAGCACATAATCACCATCAAAAACTTATCAATAAATGCAAGCTATCAGGTCAGAAAAGATGTCAAACCAATCCACATCAAATTTAATGGTAACATTTAATTACTATATAACACTTAGTTTCCCACCTTCCATTCCATCATATCCGATAGGTCCAGGTAAACCCCTCACTCCCTTCATTCCTGGAAAACCCTTGAGAGTCCTGATAGCTACAAGCAAAACCGATAACAAAGTCCATCAACCTACTGGTTATGTATATTATATCAACTTAACTCATGATTGACTGATCAATAACATGCATATACACCATAACTACAACCACAGTTTGTTTATTTTGTTTTTGTTTTTTCACCTGTCATACAGTGAATGGTGGCTCATTTGTTAAACCCAAAAGAGCTTGGCACTTTTTCCCATTGGATAAAGCAAATTTTAGTGTGGATTACCATAAAGGAACTGCAGATATTTTACCTTATCTATTTGATCATAGACAAGAGAAGAAAGTAAGCAAGCTTTGGTAGATGGTAGAAGCCTATAGGGGAAATATATATCAAAAAGCAATGGTTTACATAACTGAAAACAGAAATATCAGCCATGCAGGATGTTTGTCAAATTAATCACGTTTGATTAATACCAGTAGTATTAAGATTACTGGTAGAAGTAATAGTAGTTGTAGTGTTTAGATTAAATTATTTTTCATACATACTTCTATCTTCAGGATGACCAGGTAGGCCCGGATCCCCAGTGGGCCCCGGATCACCAACATCTCCATCTGGACCACTAAGTCCTGTATATATATTACCTGGCTCTCCAGGGTCCCCTTTGGGGCCTGGAAAGCCAGTGGGACCACGTGGGCCTGGTTGATAAATCCCAGATGCATGGCCTGTATAATGTAAAGTGAGAGAATGTAAGCAATATATCTAAGGACACCAAAAGTGGTATGACTTTCTTTATACTCTACCTTTTAAATACAACGTCATTTAAAAAAAAACAAAAAAAAACAAAAAAACAAAACAAAAAACAAAACAGATTGATAGATAGAGTTTTATATATATAGAGAGGATGAGAATAGTCTCTTCACTGCACACCTGGAGGTCCATGAGGTCCAGGAAACCCCACAATACCTGGGGAAAGAACAGTAATAGTATGATGGCAGACACTGATTTTAACCATTGCTGTTTATCTCACTATTTGTCAGTCTACTTATCACACAACACTATATTTAACTACCCTGACGCCCGGGAAACCCAGGTTGGCCTGGGGGACCAGGATCTCCATGGTATCCTTTGTTTATCTGTAAACAAAACCACAGGGGGAAGGTAGTGAAATCATGGTGGAATACCTGGATTCACTTATACTGTCTGTACTGGAAATACAGGCATCAAAATACTAAAAAAAAGGATATTAACAAGAATAAACTCACTTGCCCAGGTGGACCAGGTGGACCAGAGGGACCCCTATTTCCCTTTTCACCCTAAATATTAAAGTATACAATCTAAGAATGATGATACAAGCATACCAAAAGACTTGGTATTATTTCTGGTACTGACAGAACACTGACCATCCCTCCTGGTGTCCCTGGATATCCTGGATCACCTCTGCGGCCAGGCGTTCCCTAAAGAAAACTATATTGTATTCAAAGGCCACACACATTATGATTCTCATAGACATTCCTAGCAAAGTAGAACAGTACCACAAATCCAGGTAGTCCAGGATCACCATCCTTTCCTGGCTTTCCCTGTAACAAAATGAGTGATAACAGTGAGAATTGGTAGGTTATGTTTCCTATAGTTTACCAAGAGCCTCAGGCATCCTTTTATTTATTTTATTACTAAAAATGTTGATTTTGGTGTCTATTACATGAAAGTAATTATAAAAAGAATCAACAGTTGATCGGGAGCGACACTCTTTCATTACATATGGATAAATGTGCTTTAAAGCAGTACCTCAGTTCAGGTGTATGTCACAAATCCTCAGAATAAAAAACAAAGGTAAAGCATTGGCATTGCAAAGCTGCATCCACTCAATGTAGAATCAGACCACACACTCTTTTTTCAAGTGGGCCTTCAAAAAGAAAGCTATTTGAAATGGTGTACAGTGAATGACAATATGGTTACTTTTATTGTCTCCCAGTGGAGAAGGGAATTGCTGCATCAAAACCAAACACTACCATGAGAAAAAAATCACCAGGCAAATTAATAAAAGCCACTCAGTTTGTTAATTGAATTGAGTTAATTGAAAGGCATGCATATATCTCAAAGTATACAAACTTTAGTAAACTTCACAAACACATTTTGCATGATATGTGAAAAATAGGGAGTTATCCCTCCCTAACCTATCCTCCAGGAGATGCCTATGAATTAGTTAAACTGACAGAGGGACAAATGAATAAAGGCTTTCTTTTCATTTCTTTATTTTTCCTGTTTAGTGACAAATTACATTGACTTTAATGTTGCATTGCTGCCCTCTGCTGGTCATTCTTTTAAAGGAGCTATTCCCAAGTTGTTACCGGTGCCAAAGTGAAGTGGTGAAACATCTCTCAGGAGGGAGAAAGATATGGTGCAAGAGTGAAGTAGTATTGCATAATCTTCTTTTGGGACACCACTACATTTGCTATGTGTGCACAACCAGGGAGGCTGAAAGGTGAGGGTGAATGAAATAAATGTCAGGTAGTATCTTACTTCTGGACCTTCCTGTCCTTTGTCTCCTTTTGCTCCTTTGACGTAATAGCTATTACCAGGGTCTCCCTGAGAACATATTGAAATAAGGATAGTAATCAGAGAGATCAATACATAACAAGGCCAAACAAAAGGACCATTAATAAAGTGTGTAGAGAGAAAAATGGTAGAGAGCATCATGTACTCACGAGTGCACCCTCGCAGCCATTTACCCCTACATCTCCTTTGTCTCCTTTTGCGCCCTGCATGAGAAATAAACTTCATGTTATGGCTCATTAGTTGCAATGACAACATCCTGTCAGTCAATCTTTTCAACATTTTGAATCAAGATGGTTTAATAATTACTGGCCAATTTGCCGTAAAATCTATTGTGGACATTCATAGTCCTGAGAGAATGAATCTTAATATTTTTGGTGACCTGTCCTGTGACATTTAATCTTGTACCACCATGAGGCCACAGCACGCTGAGGGTGCTGGGAAATTTTTTTACCTTTCTTCCTTTTACTAAGAGAAAGTAGCATTTTCGTTCAGCACAACATTTTGAATCTTGACTGAATAGATTCTGTGATTATGACACCACTGGGCTCATGTTTACAGTGTGAGATGTGTTGCCATGGTTATGTCTCAAATGGACTTTATAGGCACTGTCATTAAACAAGCTGATTAATAAATGTGATGGTATTCACCATTCAAATGGATATTATGCTAATGATGAAAAGCATTACACATATCACACTGAAACTATAGCTCTGATTGTTTCAATAAAGCTTTGATATTGAATTACTGTTGTCCCCGTTCGTATAGGAAATTGCACTTGTGGAATACATCATTACTACAGTGATTTGACCTCAGTTACTGTACCTTTGACTCAAGACTCCCCATCAAAAACTCCTTAATCCGACCTGGTGGCCCTGGCGGTCCTTGTAGTCCTTGTGTCCCCTACATGAAACAATAAAATTTGTATTTATATTTGTGTGTTTGCATGTTCTCCCTGTGTCTGTGTCGGTTTTCTCTAGTTACTCCGGCTTCCTCACCTACAGTCTAAAGACATGCACTTGACAGGTTAATTGGTGACTCTAAATCGCCTGTAGGTGTGAATGTGATTGTGAATGGTTGTTTGTCTCTATGTGCCCTGAGATGAGCTGGCGACTTGTCCAGGGTGTAGCCTGACTCTCGCCCAAAGTCAGCTGGGATAGGCTAGAGCCCTACCATGACCCTGATGAGGATAAGTGGTTACAGATAATGATGAATGGATATAATGCACAAAGATAATGTTACGATCATGTACATACAATACAATATGCTCTTCTCGATATTTAAATGAAATCTTGTCACTATACTGTAACGGTGTCTTTAAAAAAGAAATTACCTTTGGCCCACGAGGTCCTCGATCGCTACCTATGCCTTCTTGACCCTGTAGGATAGAAAAGCATTTGTAACATGATTGTGTAAATAATCTGATCACCCAAGCTTTCTCACAAAATATTTTCCTCCCACTTTGATAGTGGTCAGGTTCCCACGTGTACTTCGCCAGCCCCCACTGATGGGCATACACTGCCATGTCCCCCTTTTAATACACCACATCCCATTACACCAGTCTGAGAGGAGTTTCAGAGGAAATTATCTGGATCACCTGCAGATGTTCAAGGCTACATTACAAAAATACTGATAATTGGAGAACAAGGACAAAACAAAAAAATCTGCAGCTGCGGTTTTCCTCTGTGCCACTTAAACACCCAGTAAATAGTTATTGCTGTCACAGGTACAAGCTGTTAAAGATGTGCACACATATCTAAAGAAATACTCATTATCATTACCTTAGCTCCTGGAGCCCCTGAACGTCCAGGAAAACCCTGTTCATAAAGAATGCAGACAGTTATAGCAAACGTCACATAATAACGTATTCAGAGCGCTATCTGCACAAAAAAATACTCACGTCAGAGCCCCGTGCTCCAGGGTCCCCTGGTGGCCCTGTGTTTCCAGGGACACCTGAATATCCCTGAAATATATACACTATATAAATTTTCTCTTTATGTAAATACACATACATGTCCAAATAATTCTAAGTATTATATCTCTATATTTCTATTTGATGTAAGGTGTCTGGAAAATATCACACAAAAATACAAACAAACAAACAAACAAACAAACAAACAAACAGTATTATTGGTAATGCTGTCTAAATAAATACCAGCTCCCCTTTCCTCCCACGTGGCCCTGGTACTCCTGGAATTACGTCAATAAAGTGCAGAAATTCACCCTGTGAAATAGAAAGAATGTTTCTTTAACACTGAAATTGTTGAAACAGCAGTGTTGTGTGCTGTGTGCAAGATATAGTAATACTTCTTGGTTGCATATTGTAACTGTAATCCATGGCTGAAGGGTCTGTAGGCGTCATCTCTCATTTTCATGTATTTGTGCAGTTGACATGGATGTGTGTGCTCAGAATTCAAATGACCTCATTCAATTTCTTGAGGGTTGCCTCTATGAAAGACCAAATAAACCTTACTTCCTAGTTACAAATTCAGCAACTGCAGCAGAATGACTATTTGTTTTTTGTTTTTTTTACTGTGCTTATAAAACAAGGGTAAGAAACAACAACCTATTTCACATAAGCGCCACCCTCTAAAGGGTTTCAACAGTATTACGTGGCCAGGCTAGTTAAAAAATTTACAATTATGAAAAAGCTGAAAAAGATGAAAACACAACTTTAGAGGTGTAGACAAGTGAACTCTGGAATTTGTCATGCTCACAAGTTTCAAAGTGCTCAGAATTGGGAAGCGTGTTACCGGTGAACATCTGAACCCTGACCACTACAACTCATTTGGAATCATGGTGGTGTCTATGAACACCTCCTTTGTAGAAGCATTTATTCTGCCATATTTGACTCCAATGCTCAGGGTGCAGTACTGTTTGTGAAGAATTAGAAAGCTTTTGTTCAAGTTTATAGTGAACCATGACAGTGTTTGTGTGTGTGTGTGTGTGTGTGTGTGTGTGTGTGTGTGTGTGTGTGTGTGCACCTAATCAATTCAAACAATTGATTCTTTTTAACTGCCATGAAAATGACATCATCCTGGTAAAACAGCAGCAGTTTGAACGATGCATCTACACAGTATAAAGATGTGAGGATGAGATAGTAGCCAAATAGTAACCTGCTGTACTTCTATGTGACTCCATGGCAGTCCAAACTGGGATAATTCTGCAAAATTTACTGGGAGAACATGCCCTTGCTTGTGTGGTCTATCATGGTAAACCAGATTAATCTAATTTCTTTAGACTAAACACAGTTTAGTCTAAAGAAATTAGTTTTCTGTATTTTACAAGGACAGGTTTTCTGTATTTTACAAGGACAGGGGGTGGTAGCCCAGTCAAAACAGGCCGTCCATCTGCCATGTTAGAACACAGTGTCACCGCTACGGGAGGAGCTCCAATAGATGGCAAGTTGTCAGCTGTGGGGCCACTGCTAGCATGTAGTCATGGGACTTTGTAATCATCACAGCTGTCCCAGAAATCACCCAGAGGGGCTCATAGTCAAAGCATAGAAACTGGAAGAGAGCAGTCTTTTGAAAACTTTATCCCAGACATGTTTTTGACACCATCACCTAAAATGTCCATGAGCAGACTGGCTAAGCAGGTACATGCAAATTATCAGCCCACAAATACACAAAGATGACTGCGTCTACAGTCTAAACATCTACGCTTTAGGGTAAAGTCGGTGACAAAAAAATCATCATCCGCTGTGGTAAATCTATAGTGTATACTCCAGTAAAACGCCTGTGCTAGGATTCTTTTACATGCAAATAAACATTTAAACGTGTTTGTGCTGAAAATTAGCTCTGAGAATTAACACCTTTCTTGTTACAAATAAAAGTGGAAGGACAGACTTGATAGAAGGGAAAAACAAAGAAAATATTTAAACAAGTTATTGGTCTCACATGGACTAGGTACAAAATTAGCTCTGGGAGCTTGGGGAGGCAGAGAGGGCACCTGCTAGTGCAGCGTCATGTTATTTTTTTTTACTTGGTGCATCAGGATCCTGCTAATAAACTTGTAAGAAGGCAGTAAGTGCTGAGCAACTCTGCAGTTTCACCCTTCCTAAATACAAAACATACTTAACAACTGGCCTTGGGTGGCACAATATACATTTTATTACCTTAGGTCCAGGCAGACCAGGTGGACCCTGAAAAATAAAGACCAAGATGAAGTACAATGAAGATGAAGTTTTGAACATATTCCTTAAAAACAACAAATGAGATGTATTCATTCTATTAAAACATCAATTAACATAGCATAAACTGTTTGGGATTTTGTGTCTTACTGGATGTCCACCAATGCCATGGTTCCCGGGAACACCAGGATATCCATCGTCTCCCTAAAAGTACGTAATGTGTTCAACAGATGCTGGTTCATGTTTGTTTGTGAAGCCCATATTATACATAAAACCATTACACTGAACACATGCTACCATACCACTGTTAATGTGTAATATTTTCTTACATCTGTCCCATTGCAGCCTGGTTCCCCTGAGGGTCCCAGAGGTCCTTGTAAACCTGGGATACCCTGTAAGAGAATATCAGCAGAAGTTAAACAGGCATCTATTAACATGATGTTAAACAAAGTAACACAAATGTATAGGAGAGTAAGACACCTCACCGGTAAACCATGAGACCCAGCAAATCCTTCTTTGCCTTCAGGTCCCTGTAATGACACCACACAGGAGGTACTGAGTGGATACCTGGTCTACCACGATGTTTGCACTTTATATTATATATATACACAAATCAAGCATAACAAAATAAACACCCAACAAACTCAAACAGACATGAGCTTTAGATAGCACAGTTTTGTTACCGGATCGCCTTTTGGCCCGACAGGTCCATCAGGCCCAGTGTTGCCCTGTCAAAGACAGCAACATATAATTATTATATAACACAACTAAAAGTGTTGTCAAAGTGTAATTCACCACAGTCTATACACCATTTGAGTCAGTGTTTCTCTCTGACAACAGTATTGGATTTGAGGATGTACTATAAGAGCAAAGGAGCCAAGAGAGCCAGGCTGAAAATCTACCTTTGGTCCCATAGGTCCGGCATGACCATTTGATCCTGGACGCCCATTTGTACCTGGAGGACCTTGATTTCCTGCGAAACCTTTGTCTCCCTGTGTGTGTGAGAAAGAGGGGAAGAGGGAGGGATAGAGAAAAAGAGACAAGGGGGCAGACAGACAGTAAATGACAATAAACAACAATGGAGGGGTTAATTCAACCTTTACAAATTTTCATTTTTGTAAATGTTGCCAAGTAAAGTCAAGTAAAGATGCAGCTGTTGAAGAGTTTTCTGGATGTTTGTTGCACACTCACATACCATTGCATATCACCAGTGAAGGCCAGTTTTATTCACATAAAACACATGTGTTCAAAGACCTGTCAATAACTTTATGAGTGATTGGAAGTTGTTCTTTTTTTGGAAGGGGGGATAATGCTTTTTACAGTGAGACATGTTTAACAGAGTAAAAATGACAACTACTTCTCAATCACAGCCAAAGGTTAATAAAACATATTAAGTAAATACATGTAGATTTGATGGCTATTTGTCTATTTGTCTATTGAAAAAGGCACATTGATTAGCATGTAGGGGTTAGATGGCATATAGTGGTGTAGTTGCTGACTGCATTCTCCTCGCCCTCACTCTCTCCTTCTTGGCATGAGGAGGAAACTACGTGAAACATACAAAAAACACAAAAGGTCCTATCTAGAGCCAGTGTTCAGTTTGTCCATTCTGGGCTCACAGTGGCCCAGTGACTACTGTGTGCCACTAATGGACTACTGTGTTCAACATGGCAGACTTCATGGGAAAGGACCTGCAGTATCTGTAGATATAAAAGGTTCATTCTAAGGTATCAAAAAACAGAATGCTTCTTATTTTCAGCTGATTATACACTAATGAAAACATAGTTATGCATATTTTATTCAATTTTTTCCATATTCTGTAAATATACCTCCTAAATAAAGACACACTGTCTCTTTAATGATCATGAATGTATTTTGCATACTTTATTTAATATCAGTCAAACAGCAATCAATGATTTTTGAGTATTTTTGAGTCTGAACTGATTTATTAGTCGAATATTACTAAAGAGGTTTCATGTGTTCTGCTCTCTCTGCTTGGAGCTCACAGCAAATTTATTTTAAAATGAAACAGCTGGCCTCTCTTGACAAGCAAAATAATTATGAAGAATGTTGAGGCAAACTCTTAATAAGAAGCTAACTGAGCCTTTTAAACTAAGCTCTAATTAGGCTTCACACCTGATTCAACTAATGTACCACTGGATAACTGCACCCAAAACACTCTGTTGCTGCACAGTGTGATGTTTTCGGTGCAACATTGAGGTTTGATAGTAGCACTGAGCTCCTGGTTCCAGGTCTGTGGAGATGTTGAGGATGAATAATGGTACGTGTGTGGCAGTAATAACAAAAAAACAAATAATCATTTACAAAAGAAACTTTCACATGTCAGAGTAGAAAAAGCATGGGTAAATTCCATTTCCATTTTCCTTCAGCTTCAGGCTCCTGGTATTGTGCATGCTGTCTCACTGCCACACTCTCATGATGTATACTTTAATACAACAGAGCCATTGTTAACGTCATTAGTAACACCTGTGCTTTTCCTACTGTGATAAGTCAACATGTCTGCTGTGAAAAAGGCTAATTTGTTTCATATATTCATGGATGCTAAGTGATGCATTTATGCTATACAGACTATACAGTGAGAGTGCATGTGATGACTGAAAAATATAAAATCATGAGTTTGTCACTCAGATTAGATAATATAGTTGCATGTGTTTTGCACAGATGATCCACTCACCCTGCTGCCTTTCATTCCCTCACAGTAGCACCTTGATCTTCTATTGCACACACACTAAAAAGAAATTGCAACATTGTTCAGTATGCGTTACGTAAATGGAAAACATTTACAGACAATGTCGAATCAAATTGATCATACATTGGTTTTAAAAGCAGTGGCTCTCACATGTTTTCAGTAATTGGTTTATTTCACCTGAATCTTAGCTAGTGTTTTTTCTTGTTGGATCATATCCTACCTGCACCTTTGTTCAGTGTCCCCAAAGGGCTTGGGAATCACAAGGCTACACTTAATGAAGGCAGTTTGCTATTTAGGTGATTAAAAAATTGTTGCATGTTCAAGTACAGCTTTTGCAAACATTATGTGGATTAATAATTTGTTTGCATAGTGATTTTTTGGGGGGGAGGATTTGTGGGTGATCCATGGAAGTAATTTGCCTAAATAACATCTATAACTCTCCAGTGTTAGGGGCTAACACCTCCTGTGTTCCTGTTCAATACAGTGGGCTTTAATCGCAAGGCTGTAAACATTACTGCTTATCACCAGACGCAAAGGTTCATCGAGGCTAACACACTAAAAAGGTGAATCTACAGTAATAACAGATGCACTGTGGGTTGTCTGCAGGCTAGACAAAAGGTCAGTGATAACAAATGTCTCAGCTACTGATATAATAATTTCTTATTGGTTAACATAAAGTTATTTCAGATGCATAACAAATGTCTCAGCTAAACTTTCCTTCCAGTGCTTGATGCCTGTCCTGCTTATTTTGCCTCATATGCTGCCTCTTTTCCATGACCTTCCATAAAAAGGCCCACCAACATAGCCCAGTGAATACGTTACATAGTGAAGTACAAGTGCAAACAGCCTTCAGAAAACCTGCATCTCTTCAGATGTTTGCAGATAAGCATAGACACTACAATTACAAACAGACCACGGTGTTGTATACCAAAGTTAGGGCTGTGAAGAACAAATGGTGCTAACATTATAACAGGAAATACACACGGAACATACTTTTGCAGAAAAATGCTTTTCTCCTATAAACAGTGATTTAGTGGATTTGAGTGTGGGACCTGAGAGCGTTCATCAGGAAGGTACAGTTATACTAAACAGCATTAAGAATTTAAAATAAAAAAAATAACAACCATTATAAAAGCTGAGTCATAAAGAGAAATAAACAAATAGTTTTCTTGAACAAAGCTCATCAACAAACAACTAATAATTAAAACTAACTAACCCATTTTCTGCAGTCTAATATAAAAGAAATAACAAGCATCCTGCAGGATCATGAATAAGAGTATAGTGTTTCAGTACCATTCTACTGTAAAATGTTACTTCAGCAAGGAAGAATTAAATATCTTACATTTTGGGCCCCAGTGCCGATCAGCATAACAGCAAACAGGATCAGAGGAACTACAGACATTGGCCTCCCCATGGCTTTTCTTGCTCCAGTTACATCAAAAGCAAAGTGATCATACACCTCATGTGTTTTTGAGCATCCTCCTCAAAAACCAGCCTTCACATTACATCCATCCACTGCTGAACTACGGTATAAATGAGCTAATGGCTTCAGTTTAAATTAAAGTTCTCCGTCTGGGTTTTAAGCGCCTTGATAAACAAGACAGCCCAGAGAAGTTGTTTAATCTGACCCTGAAGAAAGGGGGAGGCGGTCTGAACTTTCTCATGCGGTCAACCCCAATCATCCTCCGTCTCTTCATCTCATTCCCAACTCTTACAAATAGTGGCAGTTACTCTGTTTGGTTTTTGCTGATATGGAGGCAGGAGATTAGTCTTGTTGGAGATTATCCTTTTTGGGATGCACCGTGTTCATGAAGATTAATTTGTGCTTCTGAATTTGGGTGAGTCTTTAAAGTTGCTTTATATGCACAGTGGACTAGCTATAGACTACATGCGCTGTAAACTTTTATGCCTAAGGAGATTTCCTGGGTGGGAGGACAGCACTGACAATTTCTTCATCAACAGCATATTTGAAATGTATCATAATTGCATATATTACAATTGAGCTCAAAGGAGGTTATTCTGTTCTGTCACATAATACCAAAATGGTTCATGGCTTGCAGGTGTCTTCAGTGGTTAATGTTTCCAACAGGGGGCAGCACTACGGCAACGCTCACCTTTAAGCAGACTGATGTGATGAATGATGGGATCCACAGTTACTGCTGCAATTCTGTATCCCCTCAGGTGAGTCCCACTGCAACATTAATAATGAATTATTAGCAATAAGAGAAATATGACATGCATATTATCGTTTTATTTTCTGTAGCAGCGCCCCTATCTGATAAGGATTATATCAGAATCATAATCAGTGTGCTTAAGAATAAAGAATGTACGATGTATAAAGATAATTCAAAAGTCAGACATGGAGACTTTATATTAATTTAATGCATGGTGTCCATGGGGTGGGATCGGACTTTTTCCTACATCAGAAAATGTAGATCAACGATGAATCCATTCGATGTTCAAAATTCAAACAATGATTTGGAAACATTTTATCAGAAAATATGATAAATAAGATTTGGTATAGGAAGAAATATAATATTTTTAGAATCTGTTTTCTCTGCAGAACATACATGCCACTGAACCCTACAATAAAAATAAACCAAACAATTATACACATTTATGAGGCATGTCTCATAAACATTAATGGAATTCACATCAGCTTCTTTGAAAATATACTTAGGTCTGAAGACAAACACATTTTTCGTCTGTTTACTCAGATATTCAAGACATCTGGATATTTGTGTTCTAATATGTAGACTACATTAACACATAGACACAGTTGTACTCACACAGATTGTGGTATCACCTGCAGTGTGAACAGAGTTTGCATATAGACAACATTATTGCCCCACATTTTAATAGTTATCACGTAACCACCAACCTTCTTTGCTTTTACCGTACATACATGCAGTTTATGTGACTATCATTGTCATCAATGAGTTTATACAGTTAATTCTTTACCACTGTTATTTTCACAGGTGGATCCTAGTTCTCATCTTGGTCATCTTGGTGCAGCAGCTCAACGCAGTAAGACTTTCTTTTTCAAGTCTTAATTACCTACACATTTGAATGAAAACAAAAATATCAAAAAATATGACAACTTCTAAAATTTTAAATGCAAAACATACTATCAATATGAATAAAATCATATATTTATATATGAACATACTGTGGGCGGCACTGTGATTAGCACTGTCGCAGCATGAAGGTTCTGGGTTCAAATCTGCAGGCGAGCTGGGGTCTTTTTTCATGTGTGCACTTCATGTTCATGTTCTAACCAGACAGATAATGGATGGATGGATTTGAACATATTGTGCTTTTTGATCATATTACTGAGAACATGTGCATTCCTCCTGATAGAGCTGAGATTTAATTAAAACTGTATCTAGTCATGAATGTCGACAAAGACTCAATGCTCTGTTTGCTCTAGATTTTGTTTCAAATGAACTGCAGACGCAGTTTCTCTTTGGAAAAAGATCTTAAGACTAAATTATTTAGTGGACTAGCGCCTCAGTAGATTAAACATGCTTTAAAAGCACACTGTGTGAAGCACATGCACCTTATAAGCAGCAAAATAGTCCTGTGACCTACATAAACATACATTTCCTTCAAACCAGTTTTGTATACTACTACTACTTTGTGAGGGTGTTGTATACGTCTGCATTGCACTGACAGATGTTTCCAATGCTTTGTCACCTCATTTACAATTAAGTTGAGTTTTTGTGGATTTTAAGACGTTAATTAGACTCTTAAAATCATTTGTGTAAATGGTGTGGAGAAAACACTGGAATATAATTCAGTTCAATAAAACACCATCAGAAACTACAACTTCAAAACCAGAGTTTAATCAGCACTTCTATTCCACATGCTAAACGACAGGGGTTTCACTTTTTATAGTAATTTTCTGTGCAATTGATCATGTAATGTTTAGTTAAAACTTCAGTTTTGTAAACAGTGTTGCAGTTTCTACAGTAGCCAGGAATGTGGTTTACGCCTGTCACAAACAACAATCTTTCAACATCTGACGCTATCAATACACTTCATGTCACTTGGTGAACATAGCTTGCTGTCTGTCAGTTGTTTGCATACACATCTGGGTTCTTAAGTTCCATTAGACACAATCTGAATTCCATAAACAGTCTTGTACTGGCTACTAGTATTTTCCAGAAATATTCCTGAAGGTACTTGATGCACATGTAAATATGTTGCTGCCTGTGTGTTTATACTGTTTGTCCCCATGTAACCTACTGGACTGTTTGGTGTTCTTATGGTACACAAATACTTTACGCTGCAGCTAGACATAAACATAAATAAATTGGCCGGACTGATTTATCAGCTGAGTTGGCTTACTGCAAATATCTGTACTGGTTAATATGTCATAAAAGTAACAAGTAATTAATGTATAGAAACCAAGACCATGTCTTCTTGTTCCTGTTGAATAACTGCACACTAGACTCCACCCCCAACCCAGTGTCCAATCATAGCCTAGCAACCGTATCTAGGTATGACCCAGTGACCACCACAGGTCAGGTGTACAGGGGACGTCAGAAAGAGAATATCAGTATTTGTGAAATTTGTGCAAATTAAGTTACCCAAACCAAAAACACAAAAGTCAAGGAAAGCAAAGCATATAGCAAAGTATAATGGCTAATGGCTCAAATACATTCTGTGTGAAACCAGACTAACTTATGTGTTTTGATATGCAAACAGATTAACAACAAATTTGTTAACACAACACTCACCTGTTGGCGTAGTAACGTCAAGAGCAGGCCTAACATTTAGAAAAGTAATCAAAACTTAGCAGTGACATCAAACTTCATTATGTTTAAATTGTGCTATAGCTGGACTACACGTAGCTTAACACACTAATTGTTGTTTAGCTGCGACAGTATGTTATGTATAATGGAGAACTATCTGTGTTTTTACTTCACTTAGTGTTCCCAATTTAGCTGTTGCACTAAATCCCTGTGGCTTGTCCTAGATATAGCAGGCCGTTGTATGTTTTTGACCTTTGCGAAAGATAGCCATCACTGTTTGGTCCAAAGGAGAGTGGGCCAGCAGATGTGCTGTAGAATTCTCTAGCGTAAACTAATCCAAACATTTGCTAGGCTTGGACGAAACATCACTAAATGTTTGTGACACAGACATCTCTGCACTGTAAAAACTCCTCTTAGACACATGGGAATCTGAAGGTGTGGATTCACAGAACATTTTTTAAGCAAGTGTATTATTATGAGAATGAAGAAGTGCTTACTTTCTCATCAAGGTCAGAGGGCTCTTTATTTACCCAAGTCTGTAAGAACACTGATTAGTTTGAATCTTTCTAATGAGGTCTGTCCAGTCTCCACAGGGAAATGTGTTCATTCACATAGCTAATTCTCAAAGCATATGCCCGAACAACAACTTTATCTGATGTGCCTGCAGATGTCCTCTCACCTCTTCTGCTCTCCTACACTTGCAGCCACAGCCAGTATCCATCTCTCTCTTTTAAATGCATTACTGTAATGAGAAGTCTCCTCTGGATTTAGAGTTTGTCTCTATATGTTGTTTCAGGGGAGGATTGAGGGCCCATGTCAAGGGAGAGACTGCTCTGCATGTCAGTGTCATGCTGCCAAAGGTGCATGGGTATGACCGCCATCTTCTTATATTGTTATGTAATTAAAAAATATCCTTAATTATGCTCTCTCAATAGTAAGGTTGGTTTAAACTGTAGAAAATATTTATATTAATTGTTTTTTTTCCACCAATATTCCCTGTCTCAATTGTGAATGTCTTGCACAACGAGGAGCAGGAAAAAAAACAGAACCAGAATTTGTTATATTCCATGATTTGACAGATCAAATATTCTTAATCCTAGGTGTCACTCACATCAACAGTCTATGTTAAGGTTTTATATGAATGACTTTCCTTTTTTGCAGGGAGCTCCAGGAAAGTCAGGTCAGCAAGGCCCCCGAGGACTGATGGGGCCATGGGGACATGAAGGGCTACCTGGAGAGAAAGGCAGGAGGGGAGCAGAGGGATCACCTGGCCTAGAAGGGCCCAAAGGAGACCGTGTTAGTGTGCATGTTCATGTGCATGTTGTGTCTAAGATAGAAAAAAAAAAGTTAGAAATAAAGTTGGACACTGCATGCAAGTACAAGTACAGCTAGTGATAATAAGTCTAGTTTATTAAACTTATTCAAAATAATCTATTTGCAGTGATGCAGAAAAAAGAAGTGGTGGGGTAATGTGATTTAAGCTGTAATGAATGAAAGGTGCCCATATCTTTTACATTTCAGGGCAAGACAGGTGTTCCTGGTTTTCCTGGTAATGACGGCTCACCAGTGAGTAAACCACTGCACTTATGTGTACTTATTTTTCCACAGTCTCAAAGGAATTTAATATATTTTCTTGATGAAAAAAAAAATCAGTTATGAATATGTCATGTGGCATTTCCAACTATGTAAATGCCCAGTTCATACATTTAAGATACAAAATTGGAGACTGCGCAGTAAATGGTGCAGTGATTGGAAGCATGTGTCAGGTACGCCATCTAGTGGTCACATCATGGCATACTGTAGTTGTGTCTCCCATGACCAATGCAGCTGCCTCTTCAGTACTCAAGTGTTTGATAAAAGCTCAAGTTGTTCATCTAAAACCACTACATAATTATGAAATATTACAAATGCGATATAGGTTTGAAATTATGAATGTTGTAGAGCATAGTTTCACTTTAGTCAAAGAAGTCACAGTGACTTCTTATAGTCTGTTATACGTCACCAATTTAAGTATGCAATATTGTTCAGGGCCACCCTGGAGCAGGTGGCGAGCCTGGTTTGCCAGGAGTGGATGGCTGTAACGGAACAAGAGGTCGACCAGGAGTCCCTGGTGTTCCTGGTTTGGATGGTTTCCATGGGCCACCGGTGAGCATAACTCCTGTTATGATGTCTCTGTTATCTATTATTTAGTCAGGAGTGAGACCTTGAGATGGAGATGTCCTTCTCCAGCTTGTCCTTCTCTTACTATGAAATGTAGGTGCTCTGTTCTGCAGCACACTATTTATGACCTATACCAGCATTCAGTGGCAATGCAGGTTGTAGCTGGACAAATAGAACAGAGATGTGTAAGGGTGGTCGTTGGCGTGTCCTGTCTCCTACCAGCAATTGGCTTTTTAAAGCTATTAATCATGGTGAACTTTCCATCAAAAGCCGTAGTGATACTAAAACAACAGATGCAACATGCAGGTATTGCAGGAATGATCAATAATTAAACACTGACACTGAATGTTGAACAAACATTCTGTATCTTATATGAACATTCTCTTCTTGTCAGGGATTACCTGGACCTAAAGGGATTAAAGGAGAACCTTGGAATGGTGCCTATCTTCCAGGACTTCCTGTAAGTTCCTCTGGTCTAGAGAGGCTCAGCTAATGACGGACCGGACTTCACTAAGTGCCCTAGCACTAGCGTACCCATGGTCACTAGTAGTTTCATAGTTATTTACAACTAAGTCTGAATATTGTCATCTATTTTCATTATATTTTCCAGGGGGAGCATGGTAGAGAAGGAGAACGTGGTCGACCAGTACGTTTTATTTTCTTGTTTTTCAAAGCAAAGCAGTACATTCTACTAATAAATAAAGCAAAGATGAAATGCTATAAATCTTGCACCCTCTACTTTTCGCTAAGTTGACTCAGCTTCATGTTTAGTCTCTTTAATATTGTGGGGTTTTTTTTGTTTGTTTTTTTAACTCAGGGAGAAAAAGGACTCATTGGGCCCATAGGCCCTACTGGCCCTCCAGGCCCTCCTGGACTTGAGGTTAATTTTCACTTACTAATATAGTTTTTTTCTACAATTTATAATTACAACTGCACATTACTGCACATGAACAGTATTCAGCAATATATACTCACTCAACCGCATATGTAAAAATGTATGTGTGACTCCATTTAGGGCTTGGAAGGACCTAAAGGTGTGAGAGGACTGCCAGTAAGTCACCTGCTTCACAATCTTTACCAATGCATGCTATAAACAAGCATGCATACACACACATATCTACACAAATACAAAACCTTATTAAACTTTTGGTTGTTATGCAGGGTGACCCTGGAAGATCACTGGCAGGCGAAAAAGGTGACAATGTAAGAAAACATTTTTCACCTTTGGCTGCTATGCATTGAGATTTTGTGCTGTGTGTGTGAAAATGTATGTGTGTGCTTTGGGTTGTGTGTAAATGTATGAATGCATGCAACTCACAACCGTAAACCCCAAGTATTCACGCTTTTAATTCCATATTCCAGGGTGAGCAAGGCCCACCTGGCCCAGAAGGACCAGAAGAAGTCATAGAATTTCCCCCAGAGTTTCTTCCACCCAAAGGTTACAAGGTGAAGCTCTCATTTGTTGCTCTCATTCAATCAAACTCTATCTTCTCCGTGCTGTAATATTTCATTATCTCTCTCATTCTCATTATCTGTTATTATGTCTATTTCTTTTTTGCTTCTCAGGGGGACCAAGGTCCTCCTGGACCATGTGGACCAAAAGGCCAACATGTGAGTTTATCATGTATGTTAGCCTATAGGCATGTGTGAGAGTAAAGAAAGGTATTTGATTTCCATTTTCTTTCTTATTAGGGTGTGAGTGGAATATACCACTATCAAGTTAAAGGAGAGTCAGGAATCCTTGGTGTTCCTGGAGTTTGGGTGGGTGACTTAAATCAGACTACACCATGCTTTTAGAGTCGAAAAGTCATGTGTGTATATCTGTTTGTCTATTTGTTTGTCACATTTTTTTGACAGATATACACAGATACAATATTCACCTCATTGTTTCTATCTCTAGGGTCCTCCAGGATTTCCTGGTAGAGAAGGACAACCAGGACCTGAGGTATATCCGCAATATGATTAATCCCTTGTGTTAATATACATAAGCATTTTTTTAGATTAAATATATTGATATATTTCCAGGGTTTACGTGGAGATGTAGGACTTCCAGGCCTCATTGGGAAAATTGGACCAAAGGTGAGCACAAAAAAGGAATCTCTATCACAATTTGGACAAAATTATAAAGCTAGAAATGCAAAACATGCAAGCAGAAATGGACAAAAAATGGACAATTATCTTTAAAGCCTAGAATGCCACTGGGAAGGAAAGAATCACTCATGACAGATGCTTGCTGACATCCTTGTAATATCTTTGTACCCTTTACAATTAGAGATGAACTGCAAATATAGGAAAAATAGTGAAGAAAAACAATCTTTCTTATCTTCTTCCCTCTGTTGGTTGCTTAGTGGGATTATCAAATTTACCAGACAAGACCTGTGATACTTAATCCTTATGATTATGTGCATCAGTAACAATGTATTAATGGCTATCATTTCTGTCTCTGGCTTTGCATCCAACAGGGTTACCAAGGAGATCCAGGTCTCCCTGGTCCCCAGCTCTTACCTAATGGAACTCATGCCAGAGGTAACGCCACAGCAGTAACTACACTCTTTCTTATTGTACATATCTTTATTTGAAATATGATAATGGAATAATTTCTTGAAACAAAAACCAATGCTTTTCAAATGTGATCTTATAACTTTGGCCAAATCAAATACATTATATTGTAATCATGTTGATATGCACTCCAGTGGAGTGCCTAACTTGTGCTCGAACACTCACCCACTGGGGAGTTGAAAGGTGTGAAATGTGTTGTTGTGTCGTTTTAAACTGTGGTCAACTTGAATTATGTCAGTTAGAACAGAAGATTTAAAAAAATCATTAAAATGTTTTAAAAAGTATGGACAATAGAAACTACACCTGCGGCATAACCCACTTCTCTGCTGTTTGTCTGTCACATTTTCAAATATGGATAAATTCAGTGCATTTTGAAAAATATCACTTGAAATGAAATAGTCTGATACACTCTTTTGCTTGTAGATTGATGACCAAAGTCTGTAAATGCTACTCTTCCCTTTTTCTTGGTTCTATGTCTGTTTGGTTCAGGTCCTAAAGGTGACCGTGGGTATCCTGGAATGCCTGGACTCCCAGGAGAGCCTGGAATCATGGGCATGCATGGACCTCCTGGGCCACCAGGGTTAACAATACCAGGTCAGACTTCTTCCTTTGTCCTCGGTCTCTATCTTTTAGGTTACTCCTGACTCCTGAGTACAACACTGAGTCTGGTTAGGATTTGATCCATTTATTTGCCCTGTCCTCTACCATTCAAATTGGAAATCATTGTTCTCATCGTTATCACAAAGTCACTGACACAGAGAGAGAGAACCCAAACAGACTTCTTTTGGAATTAAGGCACTGACAAACTGTTAAGTCTCTCTTTTACAACCTCCATAGACCTTCTCTCTTGTCACTTTAGGACATCAGTTCATAACAGTTGTGTTGCTGTGTTGTAAATATAAGTATGGTATTATGAATCAAACTCTAGACTACATCCCTGGTTATAGGACTACTACTAGGCCTTGACCCAAAATCTCTCTCCATATGTTCCATATGAAAGTGTGTGTTTTCACAATTACAAACAATCAGTCTTGATCCAACCTTATTTGAAATTTCACATCATCTCTCACACCTTCCTAGGGGAACCTGGTTTGCCTGGTCCACAAGGGGGCCCTGGTCCCAAAGGCTACAAGGGAGAGCCAGGAAGGTATAATGACTTTGAAACCCATCCGTCTCCTGGACCAAAAGGCCCTAAAGGACACCTTGGCCCTAAAGGTGCCAGAGGCCTTCCAGGTCCTCCAGGTATGTTGGTGCTTCCTTCATATTAAACACAAAATATTTTACAATATGTATTAATTATTTCACATACAGGATCATTTCACACATATCATTTGAAGAATTGTAAGCTTGTTGTGTGTTTTATCTCATGTTCATTTCAATACCTTCCTTACCTTCTGGTTGTGCCTGTGTTTGTGTGTGTGTGTGTGTGGTCTGTACATTTGATGTGATCGGATCAGGGTGTGGAGGTGAGTTCCCAGTTATATCTATATAAAAAAGTATACAATAATAATAAAAATATTGAACTACTACTTGAATATGTTTTTAACTTCTTTCTTTTGGCCAATATTTGTGGCTGGTTGATCCACAGATTACTACTGTGAGCCAGGTTCCCCAGGGGACCCTGGTGACCCAGGATCCAGGGGATCTTCTGGAAACAAAGGGCGCAGAGGAATTAAAGGTGACCTGCAGCTGTTTGTATTAGTTTGTATTAGTTTATCCCACTTGCAGAGATTGTGTTCTTCTCTGTCTACTGAGCTCTGATATAATCTAAAACACTATATATAACACTATTTTGCACTATATCTAAACAGGGCAAATTATAATAAATACAATAAAATACATTTATTAGTGTGTTTGGGTGGGTGAGTGTATATTTGTTTGTATATTTTTACAGACACACTGCATCATATTCATAGATTTTGCCTTCTGTGTCTCCTCCAGGTTTTCCAGGGGCATGTGACTGTACATCTGGTGGGGGACCTATAGGGCCTCCTGGTCCACCGGGTTATATAGGACCTCCGGGTTTTCCTGGAGCTCAAGGACTTAAGGGAGACCCAGGAGTAGAAGGAGATGTGGGTCCAAGAGGACCACAAGTAAGAACATCAGGACTCAAACTATATGATTAAATGCAGTTTTCTAAAACATCAATTGATTAAAAATCAAGTTTTTTGTCATCGCCACAGAAAGATGGTTTTGCATTTGATTTGTATTTTCTTGCAGGGCTTTCAAGGAATTCCTGGTTTAAAAGGACAGAAGGGTCAAAAAGGTGACTCTTTTGTGGCAGGTGATAAAGGTGAGTAATAGGTATTTCAAGTGCTTGGAAACAGTGACACTACATGGGAACCGAACATGATCACTGTTCAGTACAATTGTAAACCCACTGTGACAACACCAGTTTGTTTGTGGACAACCAGTCTGAAGCCTCAAGTTGGGCATGATGTACCATATTTGAACGAGAGCATGGAGCTGCTGGATGTAGAAGAAACCATTCAAGGCCAGTTCAAAGTTTTGCTGTAGTGATGTGAGCGTGCCGGGACACTGGTAGACATACAGATACAGACCGGATCTGAGCCAGTGAGTTGACCCAGAGCAATTGAAATAAAGCACTTTTATACAGTGAAACAGTCGTGATCAAACATTATGTGAATAGGTAGGGAACAAAAGGTAAGAGACAAAGGACAGGAAGGGGGGATTTGCATTAAGACTTTAAAGGCCAAGTCAAATAAACAAAAGGGCACAAAACACACAGACAAGATCAAGGCTGAAACAGTAACAGGACTGTAAGCTGTGGGTGACATACTGCAAGCTGGGCTGAGCTTGGTTTTTACTCTTGAAACTAGTGACTGAGGTAATAAATCAATTGAGAAATAGGATATTTTTTCTATAAAGCATAATACAATTCTTAATACACCAATACACCTATTGGAGTCTCTGTACACTAATTATATTGTGTCAATGCTTCAAATTATGCTTGAAATAAAAAGTAAGCTGGATTTGTCTGTTGGTAACTTTGTGCCTTTTTCAAATAAGAAGTCACAATGTGTACACACCATCCATCCATTATCTGTAACCACTTATCCTCACTAGGGTTGCAGGGGCGCTGGAGCCTAGCTGACATTGGGCAAGAGGCGGGCACACCCTGGACAAGTCGCCAGTTCATCGCAGGGCACATATATGTATGTGTACATACCATGAGTTATTAAACATTCATAGCATTTATTTTTGTTGTTGAAAGGTGCCAAGGGTAACCAAGGAGTCCCTGGACCATCTGGTCCTCCTGGAGCAACAGGTAGGCCAGGACAGGATGGCCCCCATGGCCCTGCAGGAGATCCTGGACCACCAGTGAGTGTGTACAAGTACTGTAAATATATGTGTAACAGATGGGTTTGATTAATATTTTAATTACACCTGTAAATGTAAAAAAAATGTTACACTTTGCTACACTGGAGTTATGGTTTGACTCAACATTTTTGCAGGGTGCTGGATATGTAGGTTTACCTGGTCCCAAAGGTTACCCTGGTGTTGCTGGACCCAAAGGGTTTCCAGGACTTGTGGGGCCCCCAGGCCCTGGTTTTCCAGGCCCTAAGGGGCCATCTGGACCTAGAGGAAATGAAGGCCACCCTGGCCAACCAGGACTTCCTGGACGACCAGGCCCACCAGGTCAGATATCAGGATGAATTTAATGATTCTCAGTTGGTGTTAATACAGTCCATTCGGCCAGGTGCCATGGGCTCAGAAAACATGTATTTGTGTTACCAGGTGAAATTGAGCCATGCTGTCACGAACAGGAGATTGGACCACCTGGTCTTAAGGGCGAGCAAGGTTCACCAGGTAAGTCTTGTTACACGGGATATCTTAAAAAATTGTCAATGTACCCAAGCACCGTAAATATTACATCTATTTGTCAAGGGGGATTGCTACATCATTTGTTGGCCAGTCCAAGTGCAGTATTATTGATCAGATTTTTCTGAAGTTGGGAAAAGTTGTGTCTCAATCTGTCTTGTTGTCTTCCAGTTACGTAAAATGGGCCCTACAGCTACTGCTACAAGTGATGTATTTGTAAGATATTACCATAATTGGGTGGACAGGAGCCATGTGTCATTAAAGAAACATGGTTTATGACCCTTAAAACATTGTCGGCCCATGTTGCAACTTTAAATTTTCTTTGACTGCTTGTAGGAATTCCAGGTGCACCAGGAAGACACAGTCTTAATGGACTTCAGGGACCACCAGGCCCTAAAGGCATGAAAGGAGATAGCGGTAAAACTGGAGCAATTGGACCGCCCGGTAATGACATTTAAAAAATGTTGCCAAATTAAAATGATATACAATTTTTTAGAGGTGTTACTTCATTGGAGAGTTTCAAGCTTATTGACCATCAAGCATCCACACTGCAGAAAAATTGTCATTTTATCATGAATTATATAATTAGGAGGGATGTTTATACACTTATACTGTAGGTCTCTCTTATTTGTAAAAGGACCTCCAGGTTTAGATGGGTATCCAGGTGACCCTGGTCCCAGTGGAATTAGTCTGGATGGCCCTCCAGGCCCTCCTGGGTTACCAGGACCCCCTGGCAGGAAGGGGGCACAAGGAGATGTCTTCAGTGCCAGGCCAGGTGCTCCTGGCCCACCTGGTCCCCCTGGTGCTATTGGTCCATACGGACTTCGTGGCATTCCTGGAAGCCCAGGGTCTCCAGGTAAGTTTCATTTATATATAGGTAAACACAAACAAATCACTCAACTTATAGTTTAGTTAATGTGGCCTATCTCGCAGAAAACAGTACATTAGAATTGGTTGATGCCTCTAAATTACAGGTGTGCAAGGCCAACCTGGACAACCAGGATATAAAGGATACCCAGGAGTCAATGGTGACCCTGGAACCACTGGTCCCCCAGGCCCACCCTGCACTATATGTGAGCTGTATGGACCTACAGGTCCTCCGGGACCTCCAGGAAATCCAGGGCAGAGGGGAATACCAGGTGAGCCCACAGCAAACCATTTTTTGGATGGCTTGCTGTCATTCTGGATTCTGTCCCTTAAAAATGTTGTCAAGATTAAGTTCATTTGAAAATAATGCTTGTGAGGCCACCATCTAACCACCCATTAATATACAGAATGTTATAATATTGCATAGGCTACCTTGGTTTGAAGGGTTTTAAAGGAGATATAGGCCTACCTGGTCATGGACAGAAGGGACCTCAAGGTTCCCCTGGCCCTCCCGGTCTGCCAGGCCCAGCTGGACCAAGAGGCAGCACTGGCAACTCAGGACATCCTGGGATAGATGGCCAACCAGGACTGAAAGGTGAACCACTGGCCTGTCTTGATAAGAAACTTTTGTTCTTTGATCATTTAAAATCTTTTCTGTGTAGAATCTGATGGGTGCTTGTTTATGCCATCCAGTCTGTTAAATCTATAACTGCATCTCATTCATACAAAGGAGCTAGTTCCAGGCCAGCATACTTTTAACACAATCAGCTGTGCCTGTACCTCTGTACACACTGTCTCCAGATTCTGACAGTGATCTCAACATCTGATCACCACATTTCTCACCACCACCAGCATCACTCTCCATACTAGGACACTTTGGTAAGCCCAGTCTGCCCTGACTGAAGTAAGACTTTCCTTTCATTTCATCTAGGTGAAAGGGGGTATCCTGGCAGGGCTGGAGCCAGAGGTTTACCAGGTCGTCCTGGACCTCCAGGACCCAGAGGTAAACAGGGAGAGAGAGGCTTTAATGGTCACCCAGGTGACACAGGAGACCCAGGAGTACCTGGTAGAAAAGGTGAGTCTATACATACCATGTGTCTGATGGCTGTACTGCCAGATGCTGTGGCCTATTTTTTAAAAATAATTGTTGATATATGGCCAACAAGCAGAAAATGATATTCAAGATGTCTCAGACCTTATATGTGTAATCATCATTCAGATTCAAATGTGTGGCATAGCAGAATATGTACACAAAATATAGCACATTTTGTGTGGCTGAATAACTTATTATTATATAAGGTTTTTTAGGAAGGATTTGTTGCAATACAAAAAATATTTTCAATAAATATGGATATGTTGCATCTAGCGGTGCAGTTGCAGTATTGCAACCCCGTGCTTCACCCTCTCCCTTCTAGCATGAAGTAGAAACGAGTGGACACACATCTTGACCTACTTTTGCCACTATTTTGAACCTTTAACCCAGAACTAAGATCTATGTCCCTATGAGGAAATTCTTTTTCACTCATTCATTTACACAATTTTGTTGAAATAATACGTAGCTACAGTATTGGCTATAGAGCGACAACATGTTAGAGCTACAAGTTAAGGATGAATTAGGATATTGATTATGGATCTGTTTGACAAGAATTTCACCTGAACTCTGTGGTCCAATCAGGTTTACAAGGTCCACCAGGATTACCAGGACCATCAGCGACTGTAACAAAAGGCCCACCAGGACCTCCAGGAGGGAAGGGTCAACGAGGACAACCAGGAACTAAAGGCAATGGAGCTGTCACTTAACTTATACATCTTGAATTCACAGTCACTTCAATATAAACACATACTATAGACTGATAAACTGTACAGAGCGATATTATTTTTATTTTGTTGTGTTGCTTACAGGCTTAAAGGGCCTAAAGGGAGTAACAGGTGATTCAGGACCTCATGGAAGGCCTGGTCTGCCAGGGCTTAAAGGCAGCAATGGTGCCCCAGGGAAGAAAGGAATGTCTGGATCCCCTGGCTCCGCTGGTATCAAAGGTTTTACTGGTCCAAGGGGATATCTTGGGCATGGTGGAGATCCGGTACACAGTGAACCTAATTTATTGTCTTCATTTAGTGACAGCTGTCTGTGTCTCACTTGAATCAAATAGTCTATCTACATATAGTATATAGTGTATTTCTGATGATTCCAACAGTCCGTAATGCACAGCAACTTTGTGCCAGGACACTTTTTGTCATAATTTATGAGGACTAAAGCATGGATTAAGTTTAAGGCTAGATGCTTTCTGTTATCTTATGTTAATGTTGTTATCATTATTGCCCTTAAGTACATAATTAGTGGCTTTACTGGTCATAATATATTTTATGTCAGTCTCAGGAGGGATGTTAAATAGTTTGTTAAATGTCAATGTCTGTTAAAGGGAGATCCAGGGCCCAGAGGACATCCGGGTATCCCAGGTTTACCAGGATTTCCAGGGGCCAATGGTAAGTCAAAAGATAGAGACGTGATGTGTTTGAGCCTATTCTTAGGTAGAATTTCTGGTATTTTGTGTCATGGAGAAAATTACAGTTCATAAAAGAGAATGTGAGTCTACACATTGATTTATTTCTGATTTCTGTCTGGTTTAAAAATATGATATATTGTTGTAAGACATGCAAAGAACGTTAAGTATATAAAACAAAAAAGTTTTTCAGGATTTCATACCTGTATCATTCAGTTAGACTGTACCTGATGAACCCTGTCCAAATCTGTTTCAGGTGAGCCAGGACATTCTTATGGACAACCTGGCCCACCTGGACCTAAAGGATTGCCAGGGGAGAAATCACCCTGTGGTAAGTTAAAGGCAACAAAGAAAAAAAAAGGCAACACTGAAATGATTTCAAATGAGGGTCTGGAAAAAAAATCATATTTCTATACATAAGCTATACAATATACTGTATATATATATAGCTGGAAATAAATGTACATAATTTAAATGCACAAAATAATACCTTTGAGAATCCAGGAGATCCAGGAGATCCAGGAGATCCAGGAGATCCAGGAACCCCAGGAAGGTCAGGACAGCCTGGACAACCAGGCATTCCTGGGGAACCAGGAAGACAAGGAGGACAAGGTGCTTTTCAGTGACGATATGGATGAGAGAACTGATACACTGCAAGTGAATAAATGAAGAAACTCTGTTGACGTTCACCTTTGAATGCTAACTCATGGTTAGACTCAGGAAACCCCTAAAAACTTACACCTTATCCTGAGCTGTAACACAGTGTATCATCACAGAAAAAATAAAAATAAAGTGTTAAGATATTGTGCCAGTAACCAAGATAAATAGTTTTCTCATAAGTCCACATAAACATAAAGAAACATAAAAGTTTTCCACTATCTTCAAGTTTTGAGTGATATGTTGATGAGCTCTTTTATGTGTCTAATTCTACAGGCTTCCCTGGGTCTCGTGGCCCATATGGTCATCCAGGTAATCCAGGTATTCCAGGTATTCCAGGTGACCAAGGAGTACTGGGACCACCAGGCCCACCTGGCCCATATGGGCCTCCAGGTACTAACAAAATGTCAGATGTTTCTCCCATCATTGGATAGACAGGGTACATGTAATGTAAATGTCTACAATGTTATTTGTATTTGCTTTATTGGCTATCACACAAATTCAGTGTCAAACGGGTTCTAGGATGTCACTGCCAATAAAAATGCGACTGATTAGATGCTAACAAACTGAACATGAAAACCTAACATGAAAACAAAATGTGCTTGTCTTCTATTGTTGTACGAAAAAAAGACACGTAGAGAAAGAGAAAACATGACGTACAATGTGGTGATGTGCTAAAGGGAAAGTACTTTGAGTGTTGAACACACTCAACAATATTATTCTTATGCTGTATTGTAATTTTATGTTAGGGCCACCTGGACCACCAGGACTGGATGGATTGGATGGGCTTAGAGGTCCAAAAGGAATGAAAGGAGGAAGAGGTGAGAGAAATAAAACATTTTGTTATCATTTTTTAAATAGTTTAGTAAGTTGCTTTGTGTGTCTTTTTATTGTATGTCTGTTCGTACAGATTTGTTCATATAATATATAATACAAACTATATGTGTATTTTGGAGTGACAATTTGCCTTAAATGGAAAGTCTGAAGTTTTGTTTCACCTGAATCTTTCACTTAAATCATACAAAAAGTGCAAGAGTTAAAATAAAACAATAGTGTCATTCCATTCACTCAATATGCATTTTACTTTGTCACTGAAATGCAGTGGTTTCTCATTTCAAGGCATAGGTAACCCTGGCCCTCGAGGACCAGATGGTCTTCCTGGAGTCAAAGGTCTCCAGGGCCCACCAGGACCTCCAGGAGCCACTTCCTATCCTGGCCCTAAAGGACAGAGGGGTCCACCTGGTGACACAGGTATTATATATTTCATTATCAATAGTGCATCTACCGCATCTATAATGCGTCTATAATGATGGGGAAGATATAGATGGAGATTTAAAGTTTTAATTTACATTTTGAATGCAGTTTAAAATATCTAATTTTGTGTTATTGCACCCACAATAAATAATACAGTGATGTCTCTTAGTCTGTGATGGTCACTCACATTGTTTTGTTGTCATGTCATTGCACCCTATTAGCTGTTTGTCACTCTTCTTTTGTAGAGTGTGGATACTGTTCCATTCCTCCTCCTTCTATTTTATACTTTGAGACTTTATTGAGCTTTTTTGTATTTCCTCCCTTAGGTCATCCTGGGTTATCAGGTCAACCTGGTTACCCTGGCCAAGAATGCCACACTCCCATTCCAGGACCCAATGGAGATGTAGGATTTGAAGGACCTCCAGGGCTCCCAGGTTTGTGTGTGTGTGTGTGTGTGTGTGTGTGTGTGCGTACCTGTCTCAATCTTTGTGTGGCCATATTTAGGGATGAATATTTTGTGCATGTGTTCATTAACTGTGGTTATTCCACGGCTTTCTTGAATATTTTATTCTGATTGTTAAATTATGGCATTCTACGGTTATAACAGTTTATGTTAAATAAATCCCTTCAGGATGATTCAAGTTCTGCATCACCCTGTCTGGGTTTATTTTGCAACAATGACCAGTTCACTATACATTATACCTTAGGTATCTATGCCTTTTCATCTATCTATTCACAACTCGGATTTTGTATTGTGTTTTGAGGTCCTCCTGGTGAACGGGGCCCTCCAGGGTACAACACTGCCTCCAAAGGAGACCCAGGGCCTATTGGCCTCCCTGGATTACCAGGTTGTAAGGGAGCTAATGGCCATCCGGGACCTCCTGGAGCTCCAGACCGAGGCTTTACAGGACCAAAAGGTAAATTACAGTGCTAGATTGCTGCCATTAGTATCGATACAGTTGTCATTCAATTGAATGCACTCTAAATGTTGCTGCACCTTGACAGGTGAGAGAGGTCCTTGTGGTCCCAGGGGTTCTCCAGGACCCAAAGGTCACAAGGGTGTCCCTGGGGGTCCTGGCCGCAAGGGAGTAACAGGCCCACCTGGAGACATAGGTGAGTGACATTGGAAAATGAGGCACAGCTCTGATGTACGTATGTGTCTGTGTGTGTGTGTGTGTGTGTGTGTGTGCGTGTAAGAGAGAGAATTTTTACAACAGCAACACATTTTGTGAAGGGTATGAGTTACATGAGATAAAATGTCTTAAGATTCTATATAACTGCAGTACATCTTGAAATTATTTATTGTTTTTTTCAGGTGCCAAAGGTGCTCGTGGTGAGACTATTAGTGGTCCAATGAGGATAGCTCCCGTTGGATCCCCAGGACCACAGGGTAACCCAGGATCTGTGGGATTCCCAGGCGATATAGGTCCTCCTGGGACTCCAGGACGTAAAGGCAAGAGAGTCTAATATGTTCTCTGTGTATGAATATGTGTACACTTTCTGGTCTGTGTCTGAATGAATTGGTATTGTGTGTTTTTTAATCATTCTGAGTTGTCTGTATGTGTATATTTTCCCTTGTTTGTATCTGTGTGTTCCAGGAGAGAAGGGTCCTATAGGGTCTTTGGGCCCCCCTGGCCTACCAGGTCCTGCTGGTCGTAGTGGTCCTGTTGGAGACCCAGGAGATGTTGGCCAGCAAGGATTTATCGGACCTCAAGGTGAAGACTGTTAAATTCAGCCATGAAAGACATCTGTTATATCCAAGAAACAGGACTTCTGGAGATAGTTTGTGTAGAAAGGTCTATATAAAATGTCCATTTACTGCTACAGATAAATTCATTGACAGCCTCCTCTCCTTCATCTCTTCCCCACTTTTATAATCCCTCTATATCTCCCACTTGTCACTTGTTAAACCGCTCCATACTCCAGGTATCCCAGGTCCACCTGGTGATCAAGGTAAGCCAGGCACTGGGGCATTGAATCCAGGCTTCCTTCTGGTTATCCACAGCCAGTCAGAAAAAGTGCCAAGATGCCCTGAAGGCAACAGCCAGCTTTGGGTTGGCTACAGTCTAGTCTACTTGGAGGGACAAGAAAAGGCTCACACTCAAGATCTGGGTAAGGGTCTGCATAAATGCAAACTTTTGTTGGTTGTCTTGAAATTAGTTTATCCATCTGTCCGCGAGTTTATAGCGTTAACAAAAACTCCACCCCCCACCCCCTCTTTTTTACTTCCTCTGCCTTTAGGCCAGGCTGGCTCCTGCCTCCCTATTTTCTCCACAATGCCTTTCTCCTACTGCAACAAAGCTGCCTGTCACTTCTCTAGTCGTAACGACAAATCCTACTGGCTTTCCACCACCGCTCCCATACCCATGATGCCACTTTTTGGCCAAGAGATTAGCTCCCACATCAGCCGCTGTGTGGTGTGCGAGACAGTTTCGCCTGCAGTGGCATTTCACAGCCAGGATCATAAAGTCCCAGCATGCCCTCCTGGCTGGAGGAGCCTGTGGACGGGATACTCTTTCCTCCTGGTGAGTGTGATAAAAGATATGACAGAAAAATTGTATCGACTTACCGAATGTGTACCCACTGCCCTTTTCCCTTTAGCACACAGGAGCAGGTGATGAGGGTGGTGGCCAATCTCTGACTTCTTCTGGCAGCTGTCTTAAGGATTTCCGGACTCACCCCTTCATTGAGTGCCAGGGTGCGCGTGGTTCTTGTCACTACTTTGCCAACCTCTACAGTTTTTGGCTGACTAATGTTAGTCCAACTGAGCAGTTTATCACCCCCAAATCTGGCACCATCAAGGCAGCTGACCAACAGAGAAAGAAGGCCAGTCAATGTCACGTCTGCCTCAGAGAACAATAAAGGACCTCTTTCACTTTTTATTGTAACTTTAAACCATGTAAGCCATCCATTTTCAATTCTGAGTACTACTGAGGCTAACAGTTGATTTAAAAAGTGGCTATGCAATTCATACACTATTACCTTTATCTAAGCAACCTTTTCTATAAAATGTTGCTGTCACTTTATCTTTTTTCTGTCATTATTTTCAGTAAGGTGCTATTTCTAATGACAAAAATGTGTGATATTGATCATCTTGATACTGTACCTTAAGATAGTGTTTAAACAAAATCATCAGGGGAAATATTCAGAACACTGTTCCTTCTTCATCAATGCTGTGCTACTCTATTAAAATGTTTTTAAAGGTTTTGACACCACAAGTTCAATAGCTACTTCATTTTGAAAAACAACATCACACATGCAAAAATCCCAAGATCGGAGAAAATGAATAATTTCAACAGTATTCAGTTTTCCATAGCGGGTTTCAAGTTCATATTTATTTAATTCTCTCAACAGAACCCAAGTGACAATCAGAATACAGTACTTTTTTCCTCAAACATATTTTTTCCATTTCTTTTTTATTACGCAAAACAAGAGAACACTCAGTGCAATAAGACAGAGGACTCTGACAGTGCGGTGCTCTCTCTACCTTTTCACAGTGCACGTTTATACACACAAAAAGATTGTACATCATCATTATTACATTTCCAACTTCCACCCACCAACATCATGGATAGGGCAAAGTGAATGTCTCAAAACAATCATTTTTAAAGATTCAACTTGCATACAGTGTAGCTTGGCACACACACACACACACACACACACACACACAACACACACAGCTCTCTCCCTCACACACACATACAGGTACAACACAGAGGGACCTCTGTAGCATTGATTCTCACCAGAGAGGGGGTACTGCACTTGCACTCCACTCTGAGGGTTAGCTCATTTGTCAAACCCATACTATTTTGGCAATGTCAACATTGCACTTAAATGTGCTAAAAAGAACCAATTTAGATGACGTGAGTTGGAGGTTGAGGTAGAGGGAGAGAGCATGGGGAGAGGGACATGTATGTAATCAGCCTGATTAAATGTAATGGAATATGATGGGTAGTGCAGTTTTTTTTTGTTTTTACAAAGCCTCAAAGATTTGTAGGCCCTTGTGCAACCCCTGTCTGCTTGACTGGGTAGAGCTGTTGCCATGTTATAGGTCCTTAAACAATTTGATCTCTAAAAAGGATGCCGGCCAATTAAATTGAGAGTATTGTCAGAGACAACCAATCTAGATGACTGCCCGTTATACACAGGTAGCCTCTTGAGGCTTTACCTCCCCGCCAATAAATTAAAACTTGCATGGCACAGCTACCTTTAACATTTTCAAAAATATATATATAAGCATAATCTTGAAAGTTAATTCTTAAGCAAGTGCATATGGCTATTATAATCTGCAGTAAAATTAAGAAATGTTCTAAAAGCTCAGGTGTTGATTGTACGGGCTGGTCGTTGGCATCAAGTATTTACACTGTGTCATGGTGCTTGCAGTGCGCATGGCAAAGTAAGGGCGCTGGTACTTGCCAGCTATTGCCACCAACCCCATCTCAAATAACCAACCATCCAAAGTGCAACCACACCCATAACTCGCTTTAACAGGCTTTGGCTGGTTTTGGAAATTATACTGTTAATAATGTATGTTCTAATTTACTACCTCCCCAACCCACCCTCATAGTGTATCTTAGAATACAGCAGAAACATTTCACACTTTCTCTGTCCTCTACAACATGCCAGCCAACAGGTATTCCTATAAAACGATTGAACCGCTTCGAAAGGCTTTGACGTAGTGACTACACAGCTTCTTACTGTAATATACAAACTGAAGCACACAGAGTTTCCTGTTTCTGTTCTAGGACCAACTGTTGTACATTCTACAACATACTGGACCAGGCATGGAGGGCGCTGGAATCTAAAGCACGTTGACGTTTACTCCTCAGCTTACAATACAACAGTGAAAATGTAAAGTATATATAGACAGAATTGAATAGTCCATTCATTATAGTGCTTTTGAGCACAAAAAAAGAGCTGGGCATAAGAAAATTATGCTACTACAGTACAAGTATTGATAGATTATGCTTTCAAATGTAAAAGAACCAAAATGAAAATAACATTAAAAAAAAACATTAGATTGCATCTACATCTACTATACATCATTTAAGCTGCTTTTTAATCCCCATCTCATTTAGAAAATATCTATTCATCAAATATCTATTCTACTAATTATATTACAAGAATCCAATCACAGGAAATAGAAAAATATCAAATATCACCAGTGATGATAAGAAAACATGACAACCTGAACGAGCAGAAATATTGCTATGGTAACCACCATTGTCCTTTGACATCAGCGAGTTATCATCCCCCTGGTGCTCTTATTGGCTGTCCTGATGCCCCTGATGTTGCAGGGAAGAATCAGCACAACCCAGAGGAAAGAGGGAGTGGGTAATTGTGGGTTGTGTGGCAGGGAGGGGTAAGTGTATTGTTACTGTCAGATGGCCGTGTCCCAGAACACAGTTGTCTGTGTTGGGTAAGGGGGAGGACGGATCTTTTTGGCCCCACTGCTTTTGCCCCAGCCTGGGAGGACTGATGCGCTTTCCTGCTTGCACTGACTCCGCTCTTGGTGCCTGTCCTCGTTCCTGTCCGGAGGAGGAGGAGGCCTCTCCAGAGATCTCTGCAAGTGTGGATGCTGTCTGGAGCGGATCTCCATGCAGAGGGTGCGTTTCCTCTCGATCTGTTCTAGCATGGTGGTGTCTCCACAGATCCATGGCATCTGGGGCATCTGAGGCGCAGAGTGAATACATTAAAGGGAATACAGCTTGATTCAAAGTTAGTTGCACGCTTTAAAGACCCTGAAACTTGCCTCTTAAACACTTCTCTATAACATTAAATAATCATTCATGACTACAGAAGCAACAATCAAGGAGTAGGTATTACTTTTTGAGAGTTTGAAACTCCAAAACTCATTTTGTTTCATTCTGGTTAGAGCACACAAGGACACCACAATTACAGAAATGTCTCTTGAGAAACTGAGAGCTGCTTTAATTTGTGTGTTCATGAACTGCTGGACCCCATTAATCATAATAAGAAACTTGTGAAGTGACTGATAAAATAATTTAAAGAAAAACAAGCAAATCTACATACCTGACTTTGTTGTGTCTCTGCTGCTCTCCTCTGAGGAGTTCCCATTGGGGAGGGGTTAGCAGGCATAGAGGGTGAGCGACCATACTTGGGTGCTGCTTTCAGATCTACGAAGGGAAGAAAAAAAAAAGACAAGAATTGTTATATTGTATTCAGCTAGATGGTTTCTGCCACATATACAAAGGTTACATGATCCACATTTGATTCCCTTATATCTCTCTCTATGAATTTGAGGTCCTAAACCTCACCATTTCCTGTTCCTGTGGTCATCGGTGGGCTACCAGACGATCTCCCGTGGTGAGTTGGTGTCGTTGTGGATGAATGCTGCCCTGACATTGTGCTGCCATTCCTCTCTTGTGCTTTTGATTGTTCCATGCAGTAATTCACTCTGTTATCTCGTCTTGGTGTGCCATCTGATCGGTATCCCCGTTCTTTATTATCACCCCTATACTCCATTGCAGAAGGGCTCTTTGTGCTCTTGACATCATAATGATGCTGCTCTGAGCCATTCAGACTTCTATCTTTGCTGTCCCGTCTCACTTCGAGTCCAGTTCTGCTCAGATCTTTACTGTCCTGCCTGGGTAGAAGAGGAGGAGGAAGATCTCCGTTGTGGCAGCTCCGATCTCTCCCCTCGTGCTTAGATTCAGAGCTGTAGCCAACCCTGTCCTTGCTGTTGCTGCTTCTGGACGTTTCTTGTCGGGGTAGGATCTCAGGTGGCTGGTCTATTCTTCCTTCATGTCTATGCTCAATGTCATTCCTTACTCTCTCTTTGCTGTCCTGTCTGGGTAACAAATCAGGACGATGATCTTTGCTCTCATGCCTATATTCTGCTCCAGTTCTAGCTCTGTCTTTGCTCTCTTGTCGGGGTAGAAGCTCAGGTGGCTTGTCTCTACTTTCGTGCTTTGAGTCCATACCGTTCCTGGCTCTCTCTTTACTATCCTGTCGTGGTAAGAGCTCAGGTGGCTGATCCAGCAGTCGTTCTCTGCTTTCATGTCTACAGTCTACACCGTTTCTTGCCCTTTCCTTGCTGTCTTGTCTTGGTAACAGCTCAGGTGGCTGATCTAGCAGTCTCTCTCTGTCTTTGCTGTCTCTCCTTGGCATCAGGTCCCCATTGCTAATTCCTCTGTCCTTGGAGTCTCTTCTCATCAATTGGATAGGCTCTACACTGCTGCAGCCCTGGTCCCTGCTATCCCTGCGAACGAGTGGTGCATCTACACCGCTACAAGTACGGTCTTTACTGTTGCGTCTGTGGGACAATGACTCTACATTGCTGCTCCCTCTTTCTTTGTCTTTGTCTCTGTCTTTGTCTCTGTCTTTGTCTCTGTCTTTGTCTCTGTCCTTGTCTCTGTCTTTGTCTCTGTCTTTGTCTCTGTCCTTGTCTCTGTCTTTGTCTCTGTCTCTCCTGTGAGAAGATTCTTTGCTGTGGCGATCCTTGGACTCTCGCTTGGACTCCTTGCTGTGGCTGTGGCGTTCCTTGCCTTCACGCTTGGACTCGTGAGACTTGCTTTTGGACTCAGCTGTAAATACACAGGGGAAAAAAAAATGAAAATGTACACACACAACTGCTTCAAGTTTCTGCACTACCAAGATTTAGCCTCTAGGTGTCACTCACTACTCACTGATGCAGCTGCAGTAAACGACTGGAGAAGGATGATACAATATGAGGACTATCAGGCATTAAAATTGTGTTCATCTTCATTGTGGTGGCACACTATCATTAGCTGTTTTACATTTTTTTTTAGTTCAACCAATTTGACTTTTCAAATAATAATCTATAGTTAATCTTCTATGCTTTTACACCTTTTTTCACCATAAAATCTACAAATTCATACACATGTACAGTATCTGCATTAACCACTTCCATTGGATGTCTCTGTGTTTAACCAATTTCTTCATGCACAACTGCACTGTTTCCCTTCAACTCCTCTTCTGCAATTATGCATATGTTATTACAGCCTGTGTGCATAACAAATGCTAATAGGGAACCGTATGTATGCCACCGATTTAATGCTCAATATATTATAGCTCAATATAGACATTATAGATCATCACTGCACAAATAAAAAAACGTGTGTGCATGATTGATTTCCATGTAGGCTGTGCCTCTATATAGTTTCTATACGGGCTTTAACATATAGTACCATGCACAAGCATCCCTTGTCATGTCATGCGTCATACATGGCTTTTTATTGTGTGTGCATGCATGTGTGTGCGTATATGAGCGGGAGTGTGGCGATTAACCGGTTGGTAAGTGGGTCAGACTAGCTGTTGCTGCCACAGAAAGGGAGAGAGAAAAAAATTAACCTCCATTCATTGTGTTAGGTTTGTGTGCTCATCATACCGTGTGTGCTTGTAGCCAGTCACAGAGCAACACACACACAACCTGTCAGCCCCATGCAGTGTTTGTACACAAGATGTTGGGATTAAAAATAAATATGTGAAATGGACCAGCCCACCCTTGATGTATACAAAGCATATGCAAACTGGTAACAAACCACATGGGACTAGAGAAAATACTGTTAAAGTGTTGATTGGTAAGCCATAATAGTGAATTCCTGGCACCTGAATGCACCCATTGACACTTAAACCCATCACAATAGATCCAAGACAATGCATAAAAATTATAGGAATGAACAGCCAATGTGCATCAACTGGAAGATGCATTTATCCTTGAAGTCAAAATATCAAGAAAACATAAATTGTCTCAGCTTCCACTATCTTTATCAGCATAGCTGCCACGGCAACCTGACTGTTTTAATCAAGAGAAGAGTATGTGCTGATTGGGGTGAAAATTTAATTTGAAATCCTCTGATCAGCTATAGATTTGAGTTCAGAGCCATAGCTGTTCCCCATCAGGAGCTCATTGCTCCGTTGTAGACCGGCATGCCCTGAGCTGTGATTGGCTGCATTACCCATGGGGAGGGAATCTGCAAATAAGAAACAGGGATTTCTCCTCCTTCCACTGTTGCTATGTTGTAGTTGCTAAGAGCGTTGAGTAAAGATGGATGTGTGGACTCTTTGTAATTCTTTTATGATTTATGTAGAAAATGCACTTGAATAAATCTGTTTTGGTTATTTAATTAATTTAATTAGTTCAGTGTTTTAAATTATTTTACACTGTATAGCACCGATGTAGAAGAGGAAGTAGCACTGGAGTTATATGTCACCTATAGGGGTAACGTTCATATTAAACCTCACTTTAAATTATTAGATACTCTACATTAATTTATTAGTGACCCTTTTAAAATAATGCATGACATGCCCCTACTTCAACTATACTATCCTTCATGCAATTATTAAAGCCTCACTTGCTTATTTAGTTTGGTTTAATGCCTGTCATCAATCGTTTATTCATTTACATTAGATTCAGTAGAATATTCAAGTTTGACATTGCTACTTAAAGACAAAATAATGGTTGCATTATGCATGGGGAACGAGAAGTTAATTTGTGACTGACTGATAATGCAGCTGGCTCCAGACTCACTATATGATAATGCAAGCGTAAATGATTTTGTGTTTATACATCTTTCTTTGTAACTTTAAGCAAATTGTGCATTCATATCATTGTAATCAAATTGTGCTTTCCTTCACAGTTGCGATAATTTTGGCAGAGCTCTGAGTGTGGCACGGCTCTCTATCTGTATTTAAACATGATGTTTACATATTTAAAAATAATGCCGCCTGATGGCCTAATGCCATGAGTAGGTTTGAGGGACCTGCTGTCCGCTTTAGCCTCTAATCCCCTCAGATTAAATCATACGATCTGTATCAGACTTGGCTCGCTGGGCCTAGATTAAACAAATGGAAGGTTGCAGAGAGCGACACAAACACCATGCATGGCAGAAGTGATGCATTCTCTGCACAGCTTCATAATTTAGCAGGGTTAAACTGGGTAACCCAAAACATGGATAAATTACACTATTACTGATTAGGGAACTGAAGACTTATTTATGTTTGCTAGAGAGTTTACTGCAGACAGATCATTTAGACAGTGACACCGTCTATGTGTCCATAGACACTCTGGAATGTTACTTGTTAGTTAGACTTAATGCTAATAGTGTGGTCAAGGTACTCTCTCTTATAAAATGTACATACACAATAGGATTTTATAAAAGAAGATGCAGTTATAATCTGCCTATGCTTTGTAGTAATCAATGAGACATTAATAAATATGATCATGTTTGTGCCATTTGCTTCACTACGTTCCAAAATGATCCGACAAATTTATGAAGTGACTCACTCTCTCCGGGTTCTTTAGACTTCCTGCCACTGGAATTTTTCTTCAGCATGTTCCTGCCTGTGGTGAACAGGTTGGTAAGTTCGTCCAGCGGGCTTGTGGGTGTCCGAGAACGCCCTGTTGATACGTTCTGCATAGAGCCATGGAGTCGACCCACACCATCTTGAGGTGGCGAGCCTTTGCCGTGAGGGGTGGCGGAGGCACTCCGCGGCAGACCCCCGGGGAATGGCATTGGAGTGTCAAAGGGAGGTGTACGCATGAGGCTGAGAGGGGTGAGACAGCGACCCATGCTGACCGGTGATGGACAAGCAGAGTGGCTGCGCTGATAGGAGGATGAAGAGGAGGATTTGTAGAGGGTACAGGGTAGAGGAGGCGCAGAGGAACGGCCAGAAACAGTGAGGGTTGGGGTGGCAGTGAGCTCCCTGCGGATGTGTGCAGAAGAAGGTGGCTCGGTGGAGGATGTTGGGGATTTGCTGTAGGATTGGTTCTCCAGCATGGGCAATTTGGTTACGTCTAGAGGGGTGAGGGGAGACTCGTCTGAGTTGGGCGAGCACTGGGCTGGCGCTGGTGGGAACACCAGCAGCGGAGGCCGATGGGTGAGTAAATTAGGAAAGGGTGCAGGAATATCACACAGGGGAATGTTTCGAGGTGTGGAGCAGCGACTGAGGGGTTCAGGGTCATAGGGCGCTGGGGTCGGGCATGCGGAGCGACATCCCACAGGGTCAGTGCGGTACTCCATATCATCAAGAGCTGGGTACTTCATCTCTTCGTACACAGATTCACCCGGCTCCTCGTCCTCATTCTTCAGGGGTTCTCGTGCTCCGACGTCAATCCCGCCCATCTCTATATAGACAGGTTCATCTTCACAGTCGTCTGTGGGGCTCTCATCACTCTGTGGAGGCGAGGGGTTGCGTTCACATGGGGAAGTGACGTAATGGAGTGGTTTGGAGGGGCAAATGCTGCTGCCTCCGTGGCTCTTGATGTAGGACTCATCGAAGGAAACACTCAGTTGTGTGTTGGGGTTCCTCTTAGGTTTGGGTGGCGGCACCCTCCTGCAGTCCTCGCTGCATCCTTGAGCTGCTAAAGGATAGAGAGAAAGAAAGTCTAAACACAAATCCATTGAGAAAAATCACATTCACAGGCATGACCTAATAACACACAAATATACAGTATATTATTTGTTTTCTGGTTTATTCATTCTTTGTTTGTCATGCTGACCTTTTGTGGTACTATTCCCATTACTCTTCTGTTGCAATCACACATACACACTACTGAATTTGACAAAGCTCTATTTTTGTGAATCATTTATCATTATCATTTATCATTATCATGATCATGGGTCAGATGTAGGTCAATGTGCACAGCTATGAGCAATATCTTGAGTCAGATATGTGGGAATAGTTGGGGCATATGCATGTTTCTAGGTCACATATACGGCAGTGGAGCAGTATGTGAATATAGTATCTAGGTCACACACACTGTGGAGCTTCTTTCTGATAGTCGTGACGTAGCATTGCAGTGTGAATCTCTTTAGATGTGGTGCAGTGAGGCTATGGTACAGTGTTCACATTGACCAGATACTACAGTACAGATATAATACTACTCATAGTAGACAGCGCTCTATACTACTAAGTTGAGCACAGTGTAGTTCTAGGTCAGAGGCTGAGATGTTTGGACGGGAGTGTCCTTTTCTCTGATAGGCAGGGGGGAGATAAGTGTAGTTAAGAGCTGGACCATGTCTGAAATCTCCAAACTGCAGATTTTACACCTTTAATAATTCAGATGCCAGATGGCTCAGACACACACATACTTCCCATAACTGTATGACTCACCACCAACACTACATGCACGCACGCACTGCACATGCCTACACATTCAGAGAAGGAAATTAGGGCAGGCATGTACACATTTTAAAGCACATAGTCTCACAGGCTATGAATTCAATCTTTCCAGAAAATGGAAAGTTTTCGGTTGCATCTGTTGCAGATATGTTGCAGAAACAGGTTGATATTAGATAATGTTAGATAAACAGGTATTAATAGAAAGATTATTTTATTGGTATTTTATTTAAGTTGAGAAAAAAAACAAGAGAATGAATCCAAAGTCAAGGAAATCCAGTGTGTGGAAGCAAAAATCAAATGAGAACATTTCATTTATTATGATTATAATGATATTAAAGATATTTGTGCATGCATGCATTTTCCCAGATTGATGTTGATGATGCTAATTTGAACTAAGGCTGAAAACAGGTCTTTTGGTTCCACATTTTCTCCTCATTACCACTAATTAATAAGGTGTTAATAGAAGATTGGGTTCATCCCAGATGTGTTTCTGGTATGTGTTTAATTGGACTGACATGATACTCACATTGTTGCGTACTCTCTCTCTCTTTCTTTGTGTGAATATGTGCACACAGTGGTGTAACCATGCCTTTTTTTTGAACAATTACCAATCACCGGTTTGCATGGTGGATCTTAAGATCTGTTTCAGCACTGATGATGAATCCATCCTTCCAAACATCTCTTACTCCCTGTCCCTTCTCTATTCCTCCCTCTTCTCCCCCTCCCCCTGTAGCGGATGTGTTTACCCCCCCCCCCCTCCTCCTGGGGAAAACGAATCTAGGTCAATCGCTCCTCCTGAATGAATTCTACTCTGACAAGCTCCTCCCCTTCCCGCTACAGCGCCAGCTACAGAGCACGCAACCCTCCCCTCAGCCAGGGACACCCCCACACTCTCACTGTGATTGGCTCGCACGCCTCAGACTTCGGCATCTCTAGAGCCCCATTGGCTCGTGCTGCTCAGTGATTCTGTGATTGGCTGGGCTGCAGGGGGTCTTGTTTCTGTGGGATGGTTGCCGTGGTGCCCAGGAAGATCTGTGTGCACATAGAGAGATCCCCACCAATCTGAGCCAGGCTCGGCGACTCCCTAAACATCACGTTGGCAGCGAAGCATCCAAACTGAAATGGAGTCAAAGCTTCCTGCAACCTCTAAATCTTTTTGCTCTCACAGCCACCTGCCTCAAAGACTATTATTATACAATAATAAATGTCACTTTAATTTTGCAGTGCTTGTTTGTTTGTTTTGTGCTCAGCACATGTACTGTTTGATTTTTTCTAATAAAACTAATGAACTATGTGCATTGTGCATCTGCCACAGTAATGATTGTATCTGTGGTGTGTTGAGGGAAACATTGCTTTAACTCAATTAATTCCTGTCCTATTCATTAAAGCTTTTCTTACACCGAGTTGATGTACTATAATTATGCCCTCTTTTTCATCCATGGCCAAGCAAGCATATTGTGTTTATTTATTTTGCTTCAGAAACTGAATGACATTGCTGCAGGGTGCTCTTCTACTGGATCTTGATCAAGGCATCTCTAGATGTTGGCCTTGCCAGTTATAACTGGAAGAAAAATTGTTTGATCTTTGTTGGTAATTTGCCTTGCAGAAATATTTAAGTACGCCAGTTTTAAATGGAGTAATAGGACTGTCAATGCCCTTCTGCCGTCTTTATGTGCACTCAGAACATCTTTGACAATTGACTGTGTGACCAGTAATCTTCTGCAAACCAGCACCAGCACTCATCCATCTACTGGGGTGAAGTTACTGGAGCTTCAACGTAGTACACATACACTATATTAATTATATAAGGAAAATGCTCTCAGCAATAGAAACTGCGATAGTCATGGTGGATAACACCTGGCGATTACATGCACAAGGATCTATATGAATGTAGCACTCATTCATATAAATCACAACATGTTAGTACACATTTCTGGATATTATACTAATCTGATGGGGCAAGGGAAACATGTGAGCAACCTGTAAATATGTTTATCTGACAGTAACAGAAAATACAAGAGCACGATGGAAAAAAATTATTAATATTATTTTATTATTATTATAGATTTCGGCATCTGCAAATGTGCTAGCCTGTGTACTGTAATTATATTGTATGTAGTGTACACTGCTACAGTGATTTCACATAACAAATTATGTTTTTTTTTCTTCACAAAATAGTCAAGATTTCCAGACTAGTAACTGTAGCACCGTACAAATCTCTTCTTTCCTTCTAGTGCAACCTGAATGTTGAACCATGTTTTAACCTCACTGTACTTATAGCTCATTCATTTTATTTTTATATCAATTGCCCACTATGGCACTTAAAGTGAAGTATGCAGTGAACAGCTAGATGTCATTGTAGGAGAACCAGTTTTGAGGAGGACACTGCAGAGAGCAGCTATATATAGCGCAGCAGTTCGGTGTGAAGTGCCACCACCACTCACCGTCACATCTCTCCCCACGGCAGGTGGATATGGGACTGTGGTCCACCGCCTCAGACGACATGCTCAGCTTGGTGGCCGGATCCCTCCTGGGCTTGGGTGGGGGCTGCTTCCTAGAGGTCGGGCTTCCCACTTCCTCCTCTCCTCCGCCCCCACTGTTCCCACCACCGACAGAGTGGAGGGACTGGGAGCGTACGGAGAAGCCCTGCCCACAGGCGAGGGCATGCGGGTGGGGCATGGGCATGCGTTCCTGGGGGTCTGGCATGGTAATTGAGCCCATACGCAAGTGCTTGCCTTCAGTTGCTATGTCTTCACCCGTCCTGTACCAGGGAGAGAGGAAGTGAGAGGATAGAAAGGTCAAGGGAACAGAAATATGTATGTAAATATCAATAAATGACATATGAAATATCATATTGGTTTACATCATTGCATAAAAATCTTCCCCACATCACCCCTGGAAGCTGTTCCTGGTCAGGAGACAAAATTTGAGCATTTACGTAAGCATATATGTGTGCGTGTGCATGTCATCCTGTGCCACTGGCTCAAATGATGAGAGCGCTAAGTTGACAATAACAGACATGTTAGTGCCAGTGAGAACAGGGTCTCGTCAGGGCAAAGCATTGATTTGAGCTTAACCCTGGATATGACCGATGCCGCTCACACAACCACAGACATAATGACACCATGGAAGTCCCCCAGCCTGTACACAATCAATCCTATAAATGGATGATTGGCCTGAATGGAGCGTTAATGATGTCTGAGTGTTGTGTGGTAATGGGGGAAAGGAGGGCTGTGTGTGTATGTGTGTGTATGTGTGCATATGACAGAATAAATGAGCTTGAGATCTGACTGTGTTTAGGGAAAACGATTTGTACAAAAGACATGATAAATTTGCAACGTATACACACTTGATCTCTGCACTTGATGTGTGTTTATTTGTTCTCACATCAGAGTCACAACTGAGCTTGGAGATTTGTTTAAACAAATGGCATGAAACAGGATGATTTTGCATGTGTGCCTTCGCAAATCTCCATCTTGTGTCAGTGTGTGCACGCATGTGGTTGTGTGTGTGTGTGTGTGTCTGTGCGTGTGTGACCCCTCAGTGTGTGACTTTGCTGACTCTGACTCCCTCCAGGGCAGCTGCTGAACAGAAGGTGCTTGGTGCGGTGGGTTCATTGGTCAGGGGCTTAACTTTGCCTAGCAACAGGGTACCCATAGAAACCAGACACAAAACCAGCTGCCGGCGCACAATAATAATAAAGCACACGTGCACATCATGTGCATATCATGACCACATCACAGTTTGTTTGAAGATGACAGTGGTGATACAAGGGAAAAGTGCCTGCAGAAACCTGTGGAGTGGAGACATGTTTAAACACATGTCAAGTGGATAATAATTAATATTCTGTGTAGAAAAATTAATCATCCCCGTTTGGGCTGAAACGTCCCTGAAAAAAGTGGGAAATCTTCATCTGCTGCATTCAGCCACAGGTGTCAGCAGCAGCACAGTATCAACAGTCTCTCCCTCTTCTATGTTTTGAGTGTGCATCTGCTGTGACTGTGTGCACGCACACCCATATACATGGGTTGCATGTGTGTGGGTGGGTGTGACTGGAGTAGTGGTGACTGGATTATTTATAGGATATTTGCCCAGTGATTGGCTGGAGGACAGACCACAGGTGCACTTGGACCAGTTGGAGTTGACTTGTCGTCGGGCAGCTCTGGTTCTCTCACTGTGACACCATGCGACAGGAAAAACATCACAGAAAAAAACAAAAAAAAAAAAATAGGAAGGAAGGAAAGAAAACAAGGAGAAAGAGAGAGAAAAGATATGTGTCTATGTGTGAATGCAAGCATATGTGCACAAAGGGTAAAGAAAGAGGGAAGCAGCCGTTTGGAATTTGCAAGCATATGTAAATATAAGTAAATGTAAGTGTGTTTTTATGTGGCTGTGGCATGTGTGTGTGTGTGTGTATTTTTGAATACACTTGCATGTTTAAGTAAATTTGTGGCCATCTGTGTGTGTGTGTGTGTGTGTGTGTGCGTGACACTGCGAATGACTTCTTCTGATGAAATACAATAAAAGAAACCCAGAGCCAGATAGCAGCAGGCAGGAAGGCCCGCCTCACTCAAACTCAAACGTGCTGATCTGATTGGCCTATGGCTGTTCCAGCTGTCACCAGGCAGAACACATCTCCTGCATCCGAGCTCACACTTAATCTCTCTCTAACAGTTTTTTTTTCTTCTTTCCCCCCCACTCTTAAACACATTTGCTCTAACAAGCTCTTTCACCCTCACACAATCACACAAGCCATTTGTTCTTTTCTACCCTCTCTCTCACACACTAATATATTCTATTTTCCTGTTGTTTCCAGTCCATGCATGCACATAGGCACAAGTACGCGCACATGCAAATGAAAGCGAGCACACATGAATCCTCACACTCTCTCTCACTCTCAGTCAGTTACTGTAAAAATGGGTCGTCTCATTGACCTACTTATAGGCCTCATGAAAAATCCAGTTATTTTTTAGACTTTTCCTCTAGTGACTGTGTATTAATATTTTAGCTATAGCAACAGCTGAGAGACTACGGAAGGATAGCAGGACAGAAGAGGCATCGCCCTGTCCCATTCACCAAGTTACTATACATGACTGCATCAGACTATTAATAAGAATGGAAGAGGGAAAGACCACAGAACTGTAACTTAGATGTCTTTCTGAAGCCCGAGGTATAAAGTTGAACTCAGCTTTGATCATGCGAGTGATCTACAGTATGCAAACTGCGCAAGGCACTAATAATCACAGTGGCAGGGGAGAAACAGCTCCTTTTGAAGCGCATGATCCTTTGACAGAAATGTGGCAGGGTTCAAAGTGTTCCTGAATCAATCAGTTAAGAAGAACCACATCTGGTCACATATGAACGCTCATCTTCCAAAACCACATCAATGTAATCATCTGATGCACAGCTAAAGCTCTGAGCAGCTGCTAAAATACTTTGTACCGTGTCAGTCAGACCGACTGACTGAACAGAAATGATTTTTAGATCCAACGTCGGACAGTATTTTCCACGAGCCTTTCCACTGCAAACTGATGTTTATTTAGCATGATGCATCATTAGATGAATTCTTTCACTATCAAAGTGTATCTATTAATTCATGGGTGTTTTCTCACCCATAATCACAGCAAAATCTAGTACTATAGTCTTTATGAAGGAAAAGACAGCATAATTGTAAGTGAATATTCCTTTTTGTTTCTTGATCTCGCATGAGTCATCAGTCCTAAGACTTGATGAAAACACATTATTCTATATTAGAGCATAACAAAACAAAACAAAAACAACAAGTCGACACAGTGACTATTGGTGTCACTTTTACTGCCGTATACTGCTCTCAAATTTTTTGGGAAACAAAGCAACATGCAATGTCCATGTCGTCGCACAAACACATTTCAGACCCCCGTGCAATGTCCCATTATCATCCCAATGACTCTGTGACTCAGTGTTCGCTATTCTACCCCACAACACAAGCACGCCGTATCCACGTGCTTGTCACGTTGTGAGTGCGTGCCTCTTATTCGTTCAAGTTTTCGGGATGCCACGCAGTGGTGTTGCTCTGCGCAGTGGCACTGCTTTAACTGCTTGCTCATCGCAACGTGTGAAACAGGGTACAGCGGCACATGTGACTGATTGTTGTTGAGGTCAGTCGGAGAAAACACATTTTCTTTAACGGATGTTACAAAAACTTCTTGACAATGAGACCACTTTCTTCACAACAGGACGTTTTTTCCGTTTCTTAATGTGTCTCACATGCTAACACACTTTCTGTCACAGCCCATCCCATTCCTTCTTAATTCTAAATGCTCTCCATCTCAAAAATGGAGCAGCGATGACCTCCATCCAAGGACAAGTCCCAAATAAGTCTAAATGTGAAAAATTAATTATCCTCCATAGATCATGGGGTGCACCAGTCCACACAAGCAATCCCCCAAAATATGGCAACCTGCCATTGCCACAGGGACCCTCTGGCCACTTGTCCCAATTCCTTACAACCTCTTCCTGAAGTGAACCCAGTGACATCCTTGCATTTACAAAGCAGAATGCTATCGGTGTGCTAGAGCAAGATCTGTGAGTCTGCTTCATAAGATTCTGGAAATTCTACAGCTATCCCATCCTATCCGTCATCTCTGTGCAAAGTCTTTGTCAATGAGTCTGTTGTTTTTCTTTGTGTGAAGCACTTTGCTTTCTTCCTACCTCCTTATGGCTTCCTCCTGTTTTCTCTTCTTGTCGTTTTTCTCCTGCAGGAATGTCCTATTTCTCTCATTCCTGGCGTGGTCCAAGTTCTGAGCTACCAGGCCGTTGTAGGCTCTCAGCCCATTCTCCTCAACATATTGGAAAAAACGGAGAGTTTCTTCCTCTTTGGAGCTCATCATTCTTCAAGTGTTTCCCACAGCATTCTGATAAAGACATAAAGAAATGTCAGTAACAATTATATACTACTAATAATATGGACTAATAAGGCAATATATATGAGTACAGTCTGAATGCAAAACAAGCAAGTGGTTACGCCAGTAACCCTTCTCTTAACCTTCATTTTTCAGCCATGGTGAGATGAAAACCCGATGAAGGAAGACTGCATTTACGTCATAATCATGTCACACAACTGAGTTTGTGTTATGTTGCTATTGTTTTTAATGTCCCTGACTGCTGCTGTGCTGTTCATAGCCAATGAAAGATTCATAGACTTTTATCACGCCTGTATCCACAAGTGTAAACATTTTCCCTGGAGCGTTGCAACATCTTTCACTATCGTTCATTGTATACACATACATACACAAACACGCACACAAAACGCTCACATGCACATGTAAATATGCAAACACTCAAGGGACTCATCATCTAGCTACTGTTACTCATATTCTTCAGTTTCAGTTTTCTTATTGGCTGTGGATCAGTAGCAGCTTCCCATTTTCTCAGTTGTGTTTGCACATTTTCTGGCTGAAATTATTGGCTGTAACCATGTGAGTGTCTGAATGAAACTGAAAAAAAAAGGCTTTCATCTTCTGCAGTTGTAATATGTGCGGGGCTCAGATGTGAAAATATTGTACTCCTGGGACCAACCACACAGAATAAATGAAGCAATCTTACTAGAATGTGATGCATGGTTTTGCATATGTGGGGATCAGCATCAATTTTATGTTTAAGATCTAAAACTTGAGTTGTTCCTCGCTGCCTTTTGATTCTGTAAAAAGACAATCACTGACAGCATCATTGCCTTAAGAAAGAGTGTGGATGGTTCAATGAGAAAAAGACTCTCTCCCTGTGATTCAGTGTGCATGAACGTACAGCATGCATTTGCCTTTGCATGTGCAACTGCATGCAATATGGCAGATACTATGTGCAACAGCCGGACGTGAATTTGGAGAGGCCAGTGGTGGAAGAGTAGAAGACAGTGCATGCTTTTATGTAGGTCAATGTTTTCAGATCAGCCTAAGACTCATGCTTGTTTATGTGTGTGAGAAGAGCACTGAGTGTGCGTGGGGAGGGGGAGGGGGCTTGTGATAACTGTATGTATGTTTGTGTGCTTATGTGTGTGTAGGCAGGCATGAGCAGCGAGGGGGTGAGGGCGGGGGGCTTGCCAGATGGAGATTGCAGGGCCAAATGAGAAACTGGCCATTGTCTGGCCATCCTCAGCATCCCTCTAACTCGTGTCTGTCTATCACTAAGTCCAGCATGGGGCCTAGGTCAGTGGGTTTATCTGCCGGTTCGACTCCCCTATGATGTATTCTCAACACTCCTTAGCATAAGTTTTTACAGGCACGAGGAGAGGGCTGATAAGAGCCGACGAAACAGACAGATTCATCATCTCGGAGCAGAGTTCTAGGGCACAGAATCCTGGTGTCAAGTGGTGTAGAGATTTTTTTCTCCTTGATTATCAGGTCTTATCAGTGATGCACAGGCACAGAGATCTGAAGCTGTACAAAGGAAATAAATCTTGGTTTTCTGAGGAAAAACGAGGCGCACCAGTTAGTTATGTTAAGGGTGCAGCAATAGGATGGCACAGTTCAAACAGTGTTTGAGCTGAATTAAGCCTGCCTGCCTAATCCCTGTAAGCCTGCAGCAGCACTATGCACTGGAATCAGCTTGTTTATCACACTGTTTTTACCAACCAAGCCTTTCACATTGGATTGTCCTCCCATAACTCATCGATGTAAAATGCTATTCTTATTTGCTAATCTTTATAAAACCTGTCAATTAGACAACCAATTTTTTTCAATCAAGCTTTATTTTCCTCTCCATTCTCACTCTTTCCCCTTCGCTTGATGCATTTTTTTCTTTTTTCTTTTTCTCTATCACATCCTTTCTCTCCATCTTTGCCCCAGTTGACATGGGCTGCAACAGTTGGAACACAGAGGTGCACATTGCTTTAAAAGTAAATCAAAGTGGCACACCGTTTCTGTTTCCAGGCAACCATGTCACGGGAGAAGGGCAGCATGGATATTCTAGAGACACAATGTCAAAAAGATTGCAAGGCCAATTGTCATGCGTGGGCGCTTGTGCACGCGCACACACATCAGTGCAGTACAGTGGACCAAGAAAAGATTAACCTGTAAACCCTGGCACACACAGATGCTACACATGGCAGCTCGTTTTGGAGAGTTTTATGCAGACTTGATTAAAGAAAAACACTTTTGCATGCACTATGATGTAACATGAGCATTTGCTGGCATTTATCTTTGTGGGTTTGTGGGTCATTGTTGTGTATAAACAAGTCTTACAATGCATACTTACAATGGGGCTGTGTCCCTGCTGGTTTGTGGACCAACGTGTCTTCTGTTCTCCCCTGAGAAGTCCAGTGCACGCTAGTGAACTCTGACCTACGCTGGAGCACCAGTGCACTATTCCACTTAGATCCACATAGACTTCCATCCATTGTATGGCCCAACTGACTGATTTGCTAGAAGGAGTCCCTGTGACCCAGGATAAGGCTGGTGCTAGAGGGGAGGTAGGCCATTGGGTGCCCAGCCCAATGCTCCCTCCCCTGGGCACAAAAGGGAGATGCAACCCCTCCAGTCCAGATGGTGCCAAACTCCAAGCCAGGTGCCAGCTTCACTGCTTCACACATCTGCACATGCTAGAGACAGAAGGAAGACGCAGCGTAGCAACAGACCGCACCCGCAACCATGTCACAAATACACACTGACACACTCTCACATCAAACTCCCCTTGCAGTTGCAGACCAGGCACTCTTTCTAATGCTTCTTTCCCAGAATGTCCCTCCTTCTGCTTTAATATGCCAGAATGCACAAAATGTCTCAGAGTGTCGCACAGATGAAAGAAATCCTCATCCACGGGGCCATGAAGGTTAAGCAGAGTGGTATGCGCTTCCAGTCATGGCATTCCCTGCCGGCTCTCTCCGTCCTGCTCGTCCACACCGGTCTGTACAGTCGGTCTGTGCTTGTGCAGATGACACCGGGCTTCCCAACTATAGATCACAACAAGAAGAACACGCCCACTGCCTACTGTAGCCACCTTCTACTACAGCGTCATCCACTCTCCCTCTCCTTTTCTTTTCCTACACCCCTAGTTCTCTCGCTGTGTGCCTTTCATCCTCACAAGCACTCATACTCCAGTCTCTTTCTCCAAGGATTCGTTTTATGTTTTTGTCTCGTGTGTGCCGCCTGCCTTCCCTTTGCAGCTGCACTGTAACTGGAGCCTGGATGTGTTTTTCTGCTTTCAGCACCACGGAGAGCTCTCTGTCAGAGGGTGAGGCGGGGGGGTGGGGGGCTGAGTGGGTGGGCACACTCAGAAGGGGCCAAGTGGAAAGATGTGTGGAGGGGGGGTGAGTGGGAGGAGTCACTGGGTTGCCAGGGTGTGACCTCATTAGACACAACCTCCTCTTCCCCCGGCAACCACAGCGCTACCCCTCCCCGACACCACCCCCTCCTCCCTTCCCTCTCTCTTACAGCTCGTAAACAAGACCACGACACAAAAACACTTGCAGTGAATACACCGTCTTGCTCTCAAGTGCATTCATTACATGTACTGTGACCAAAACAAAAGCCAGAACAAAACAAAGGGGTGCAAATGCATGAAAGCGAAAGGGAAAACAGTACTTTGCAATAATTTCCAATACACACACATTGACCTGCTGATGCAAGATTAAAATATGCTTGCATAAACAAACAAAAGCAAGCAATCCAGAATACAGACTTGTTCCCAGTGGCCACAAAGATGAACAGAATGAAAGCAGGGACAGAGTTGAGCTCGAGTTGCATGTTTGTCAGGGGGCTACTGCGCCTGCCGTTTACTTCTGCCTGACTGTCTGGGGGATGAGTATTGGTTTCAGTAGTGCTGTCGGTTGTTTATGTGGTGGGAGTGCCTGGAATATGGTGTAGAAGCAGGGGTTGAGGGAGGGTGAGCGGTACGGGTGGAGTGGGGTGGTGTGTGAGTGTGTGTGGGGGGGGGGGGGTTTGCTCAAATGGATTAACACCGTCGACACAAAAGGATTAGGGAGCAGAGATCTGTTGTTTTCATCAACCCTTCCCTCCATTTCTCTTAACCCCCCGCCCTTCTGCCCCTCACTTTCCCCCTCCCTCTATCCCTGATTCTGTCTCGCACTTTTGCGAGAGGGGGTGGGGGTGGGGGGGTTGTACTAAAATCAGTTTTTACAAACATGTGGTGGTCAGTTTAGAGGAGAGAATGGGGATTGTTAAAAATATAGCAAAAGGAGGGGGAGCCAAAAAGAGCAATAACACACTGGTGAGTTCAGCAGGGCTAGGGATGAACCACTGCGCTGGATTGCACTTGATTATTAAAATAGGCACCTGTTTTGGAGTGAAGAAAGGAAAAGGTAAAATGGGGTGAAACCGGATTTCACCCCACCAGTTCAAACACGCCTCTCATAACAGCATGCCACATGCCATAAATAGCCAATTGCTATGATCTCACTGAGATAAAATGCCATGTCAAAAAGGTAGTCACCCCCTTTTTCTGCCTATTGTGAGAGATGTGGTCGACTGGTCACGCACAAAGCAAGTCACTCTATCCAGACCAAACTCAGCACACGCACCCATGCACATGCACATATACACAAAAGCGCCGGTCTGACCTCATGTGTCCATGTGTACAATCTCAAAGGAAGTATTTAGATCCTATCAGAGCTCAATGAACACAGACAGTGAGGGAATCTCAGGGGTGAATGGGTTAAACAAATTTTTCCACCTATGTGCACAACAGTACTTTGTTTTGTGAACAGTGGAGGACACTCCCTCAGGGACAGAATGAAGGGTGAAATAAGATACAAAGCCTGCTGTAACTTTTCAGTTCACACACGCTTACAGACACAAAGACTTGCATACAGAGAGAAAGGCATCCAAACTGCCTGAATACATTATTAAATGCATGTTTTACTGTATTCAAATGAACTTGTAGCCAGATTTTGGTAATAAAATTATTATTTTTGTAGCTGATACTACTCATTTTATTATATTTGGTGTTATTACATAGACTGCAATCGGTCAATGAGCACTTAGCAGATATAAAAGTGTAATGCTAGAACTTAGAAGCAAGCCTCACACCTTCTAGTGACCATATAAGACCCACAGCATTAGGCAAGAGATGACTTCGACAGCAGGCTGATCACAGTACATCTGATCAATTTTGTGGTTAGATAATATCTCCCTCTTTCATTTACTAACAAGGCACTAACATGTAGTCAACAAATCAGTCTGACAAAGAAACATAACCTAGTTCATGTATGTATTCAAACAATGTGACATTAATGACTGTTTACAATACAGACCAATGTGCCCTGGAGCAGACGCCTGGTACTCCGTTCAATCATGCATGTAATGATGTTGTATTGATCCACTGCTGTAACAGGCTAATGAAGAGTCTATAAAAACCATTATACCAATCAATTAAATGCCACGGAGGAAACAGAGTCATTATGAATAGAGCAAGGACTCTGCTTTGTTAAGTGCAATTGACACATGGTGCTACTGTAAATGGTTTCTGACTCTTAAAAGTGTCTGTGAGGCTTAGTGACATTCTCTGTTTTCTGTCCTCCCTGGGAGTGCCATGCAGGTGAGGATGATGAAGGCACTGGCCGGACAGATAGTGAGACAGAGGCACTGAATATGCCAGACTCTCATTAATGATGCAGCACGCCTTACTTCCACTCCTCACATCTCTGCCCGAGAGAAATGGAGCATAAGGTTCTTGCTCTGACCAGCAATGTGCAGACATATGACCACTCTACTGTATGTTTCATGTATATATACTGTATATGCACATACAGTAAATTGATGCACCCCTTTCCTACACAGTGCACAACATACTCATACTCATACAACTATTTAGGGAATCGGAATGATTCATTACCCCCCCCCCCCCCCAAAAAAAAAAAAAAAAAAAAAAAATCTCAGTGTTTCTTAGAAGTGAGCTGCACACCATGAGGTAATGTTCTACTTAATCAAGCTTCTCAACACTCATTTACCACCACTTCCTCCCACCAGAGATGTCAAGCTGAGGCATGTCTTTAACGACCACCCTCTACACTTCCCGCTGTTCCACCAAGACAGAGAGGTGAAAATGAGAGACTGAATAGTGTAATCTCTCAAACAGGCGGTTGAGGGCTCCGATCTTGGGGGTTTAGCCCCCTGTAAGCCCCTTAAATCCCCAGTTTAGAGGGCCAGAACTGATGGGCTGAAGCCCCCAGAGATTGTCTACGAACCACAGGACTACAGAAACAGCATGAGATCACAGAATGAAGGATGGGCTTAATTGGCATCAGAGATGCCACAGCTACACTCATGATCATTATCATATTGTTGAAAGAAGGTCAGCATGAGGATGGTTTCCGGTTATGGTGCAAATACTGATGGATATTGTTCTTCAGTGGTAGTAAGTCTTTGCTGTTTTATAAGGATGATAGTGGTGACTGATGACCTACTGCCAACCAATACCAAGGAATACAGAAGATTATTTTAGTTCAAATAAGCTGTGGCTTTGTTGTAAGGTCTATACTGGCTGAAGAGAAAACAGCGACTTCCTGTCAACTCAGACAGAGAAAAATGACAGAAATCATTATCACCTCCTATTGACCTTATTTTGAACTATATTAATGGTACTTGGCACAGAAAACTTAACCTGCATAAATGAGCATCAGGCGTGTGTGAGGACTGAAATCTAGGGATACTGGCGCCATCTGCTGACCAAGTTCACTAACACTTGAAGTGCATCTATTTCAGACACACATCAGTTAAAAACATAAACTCCCTCACATAGTTTCTACGTGTATTTGTGTAGAGAAAGATGTTTGACTATGCTACTGTTGGTAATCAAATGCTTTCACTTTCCCTAAGATAGTCCCACTGGATCCTAACAGACGGGCCTTAGTTGCAAATATGATAAAAGGCAAACAGAATTTGCAAATCACTTTTTTTTTAGCTTTTAATAACCCAATTATCCCAGCCTGTAAATGAGTATTGTAACTAATAGTTAAGAATAGGCAATACTATCCTATAAAACACATACTGTACTGTATATTGGATATTTGACTGGAATTTGTAGCTTAACCTAAATGCATATACATAAATACATACACATACATAACTGTGTGGCATTTGAGGTTTCAAGAAAGTTAATATTTGCTATTGACAATTTACTGCATAATAATGTTCATGATGATGCTTGTATTGTGGTGCAAGAAAGAAGCTGTGATAACAACACATAATCACAATGTCAATGTACATCTTACTTTGGGCCTGTTGGCTGATTCAAGTCCACTGTAAACAAAAAAAAACAACATGTTAGCTCTAATCATTCTAATCATATACAATGCCAAACAATTTTAAAGCACACCAAAACTCAAATAGCAAGTGGTCAAATGAAAAGATGCCATTTATATGGTAGATTTTAAAAGTTCTGAACTTATTTAGAACCTCTTACCCGAGTCCAATATACAGCACTTCACAGGGCCTCTCCTTCACCCATGCAAACAATCACACTGCAAGTACATTGTCAAGCCTCAAGGAACAGCAGAGGCGACTGGAAAAAATAAATGATGACCTTAATTCAATCCAATAGAGTATCCCTGCAATAAACAAGCTGTAAATTTTGTAGCTTTAACATTTTTGTTGAGACAGTTTCAGAGATATATAATTACAGTAAGTTATGTAGCAAGGATTTTCTAAAGTCATGGCCTTTATTTTCATGAGTTATGGGCAGATTTACAGATACTGCATCAGGGCTAGACCATATATTAATAGCTAGACTTATTCAAGTTCAAAACCAGCATTTTGAGTTGAACACCAGTGTTCCTCCAACCTTTTTGTAGAGTAGGAAATTATTACCTCCACTCACCTTCTGCCATTGTTGTTGTTCTGCCAGGTAACTTGGCAACACCTGTAGCCAGTAGTGGAATAACTATTTAGATCCTTTGCTTAAGTAAAAGTTTGAATACCTTACTGTGAAAATACTCCAAAAAAGTAAAAGTCCTGGATTCAAAACCTTACTTAAAGTATCTTTATGCAGAAAAAAATGGTAAAAGATTACTATGCTTTTTGATTAATGGTGCATTAATATATGCGCTGCATTTTACTGTTTATATTAATATATTAACTACTTTATTGCATAGTTTAATCTACAGAAAAGCTTCATAATGAATAAGATAATCACATTACAATTGTATTGTCCTGAGAGAAATCAGGCGAGGAGATGGCTTTCACTGGACAGGGTTTGAAAAATTATAAATTGTAAATGTAATTGAGTAATAAAAACACAATATTTGGCCCTGATGTAACGTTAGTGGACTAGAAGTGTAAACATACATAAAATGGCAATACAGTAAAGTACAAGTAGCTCAGATTTGTACTCAGCATTATGTACAGTAACGTCATGCCAGTCTTAAGTGGTGCGTAACTACGTCTGACGGTGGCAACCGACCATATGAAGGACGAGACCTTATTAAAACTTCTTACCTTTGTTGCAGGCCGTTCATTTCAGACAGTTATGTAGAAAACAACATTTGTTATTTCGAGATAATACCTCGAGAAAACAAATGAAATTAACTCGCTATCACGAGGAAACGGTGGAAATTAAACGTATGACTGCATGGCCGCGCAGGGCTTCCGTAAGTTATCATCATTAGCTCTTCTTCATCGTCCTTGGCTAGGTGTAACTAAATACTGGTCCGTATTATACGCTAACCTTATTGTACAACATCAGCATAAGAGTCATGCACTTTATACCGTGATATCATTTCTGCCTTCATCGCTTAAACACCCAAGTTTATTTCTGCCGCCATCTTAGGTGCCCGAATTTAATTTTACCGGTTATACCAGGTGAGAAAGCTCACAGTTCACTTTACCTTTCTTCCTAACCAGCACAGTCAAGTTACATGTGACCTAGGTGAATTAAGTGCCACCTGTTCTGTATTTTCCGTCGCCCATGGTGGACCTGAAGCAACATTCAAGTCTGCAGAGTCAATTCATGACACTTCAGCACTGTGCTGTTGTCATTAGGTTCATTTTCCAGATCAACAAGTTGACATTTCTCTGCTCTGAGGCACAAGTGTGTGTGTGTGTAAAATTGAACCAACCCCCAAAAACCTAACCTTTGAAAGTAATCTTCCAAAGGTTAGACTACCCAATACTTCCTGAAGGGTGTTGGACTGAGTGTGAACATGTTATATTCACAAATAAATGTATTGTTAAGTCATCCATCATGGTGGTGTCTGTGGTCAACCAGGTGAATTGCTATTCCTGGGTTCATCAATGGGTTCTTTCTCTTCACCAAGTTGTTATTTTTTTTTGACAGACAAACATTTTGCCCATGTTTATGATTTGATGTTTTAATCATTATAACAGATGCAAGTGTGCTTTACTTTTATTTGCTCTTTAATGTCTTTTCCATTCATGTTGAGACTAGTGTCAGAGAGGACTCTAAAAATGATTCATAAGAAGCACAAATTGGGGCATAAAAATTCACAAGAAATGAAGTGTCTGACACTTCAATTCTCATGGGTGAGCAACCCCACAACCCCTGCTTGATTTGTGTCCCTTGGGAATGAAACTGGTGGCAAGGCGTCCCTTATTTTTCCACATTGAAGGCAGCAACCCTGATTTCAGATGTTCTCCTGTTTAAATCTTCATGTCTTAGTCCTGCTGGAGCGATGCATAGCATACCTGTTTAGTCTGACAGCAACTTTAGTTACGCAGATAGTTTTTCTGCCAAGTTCATGTCCATTATAATTTAGAGACACAATATTCAATTCTGACACTGACCCAAGCTTTAGGTCTTACTGAGACTGCCTGGATCTTGATAATTCATTTGATTTGGTGATTGTCGACATAAAACATGTTGAGGTCTTAAGACTAATTAAGAACATTTTTGCCTTGCAGGAATGCAACCTCAGGAACCTCAGCGTATCTAAATGCTATAACCTCTGCTGAGGGCATCCTTCAGGTAAGTGGAGTCTGAGCCCAGAGGTAGTACATCATCTGGGGAGGATACAGCAGGAGGAGATAAGCAGTAGTGCGATCACTTGCATAAATCAGAATAACCTGTGATCAGGTCAACACTTAACTCAAGAGCACAATCTACTGGGAGCTTCATAAAGTATAAATAAAGCATAGATACTAGTAGACGTAAACTTTTAAAGTGTAAAGGCAATTCCAAGATTTATTTCAAAATACATTAAATATGTTGGAAAATAGTTGCTGAAAACATGTGAAAAGACTTTGAACGATATATTACTAAAATGTGGAGTTAGAGGTTAAAACAGTTTTTCACCAGTTGTCAGTCCAGGATTTTTTGGGTGGTCCTAAAAGGTGGCTCGATGACACACTGAGGCCACCCTGGGCATAATCCCCAGTATAAAAGCCTTTAGCATGTTAGCATCTGTGCTTCTCCGTATGCTAGTTATTATTCTTGTTTACACTAAGTTGCTAGCTAGCGCTGCCTTCGAAGTACTGCAAATGCATCTTCCCTGGATGAACAGCTTTATTTAAACTTTAAAGTTTACGTGTGTCAGTGTAACCACCCGCTGCAGGTGCACTGTGCTGCCGGTACGCCGTGCACCACAGCAGAGAAACAACTGCAAAGTAACGATAATATTCCACACAGCGCATTGTTTCACTGAGGTACATGACATATTGAGACAGAGAGAGAGAGAGAGAGAGTCCCATGAGTGGGGATGCCTTCAGCATCTCCAGTGGACACGCCCCCACAGTCCTGGAGCTGAGAATACTGCTCATTTTTACCTGATTTTGACACCTAATTTCATAAACTTGTCGATATTTTTAATCATTCAAATTTGGCTGGATGGTTAATAACACTTTCTTCTTTGGTCTGATTAACTCAGAACACATATGTATTCTTACTTTACATGGACTTTAACAGTACAGTGAAAAAACTGTCTGTAGTACTTACAGAGGTTGTTATAGTCACTCCCAAATAAAGGCCTTTGAGTTATAAAGACTATACGATTTAGTCTGTGTTGTAGGTATTCTTTCTTTTATGAGTCATATCTCCACAAAGATCAACAGCTGTGGTCCTGCTTAAGCTCAGACTTTTTCTTCCCTGTTGCATGCACAAAGTGAGTTGTAGTGATTGTGTATTGTTTGTTGTCCTTGTGGTAATCCTGATTGATGTGGAGTCACTTTGTGAACTCATTTATTCCAAAGAGATCACTTCTCAACCCTGGCTTCTATCACTAACAAAGCACTGGATGGAGAGCTAATGTCTGTCTCCGCCCTGTTAAAGTTCTTAAAGTGTATATTGTCGCATCAGCTGTTTGTGTGTTTTGGAAGCTCAGGCTTACACACTCAAGGGTGTCCAAGAGCATCAGCTGTTATTTGATCAGGACACCAAGTTTTGGCCTGCTCTGTAAGGATTCAATGTTTCAGTGGGTGACATTTTGACTACCTGACCATTATCCTGTATACTATTTAAACATGTATTTTTTCACTCTCAAAAATAGTAGGCTACACCTCTGTGACTTCTCAGCCTCTGTGACCTGAGCTCTGTTCAGTTTCCTCAGGTCTGCTAGGAGCTTGCTCATCCTCGTTTTTTTCAGACCATCACTAATTTATAAAAGAAACAGCTTGTCTGAGAAAGGTGAAAGTGCTGATGACCCAGCAGCACCCCAACTGCTGTATTTCAAGAGTTACCGTGATTGAGTATTGAAGGACAGGACCAGTCTTGGCCAGAGTGGGTCATTTGTGATGAGAAGTTAGGTAAAGATAGCATGAAACAATGTCAGAAAAGAAAAATAATAATAATAATATATATATATATATATATATATATATATATCCTTTTGTTTTTGTGTGTGTGTGTGTGTGTGTGTGTGTGTGTGTGTGACAATACTTTTAGCTTGAGGTTGAACAGTTCCCAGTGGCCCTCTCCCCTAAAGTTGGCTCATAATAACAACACCATACAACTTAATTACAAATTAATAATTTATTTATATAGCAAATTGTTTGGAACAGTTAACTCTTTGTACCCTATTATAAAACAGTTGGCAGCTGACCACTTGTGCAGTACCGTGTTTGTCCAGGAGAGGTCAGTATTTAACATAAAATGTGTAAAAGGAAACTTTAAAAAGTAACTGGACAGGGTTACATTTAAAAATGAGGTGACAAACTGTCAAAGAGAATGCAGAAAACTTGAATGTGTTACACTAATATGACCCTACCATGCTGCATGAGAAGTCAACTTTCATTTCTTGTAAAAAATTGTGTTGTAAACTAATTACAGTTATATAATGGTGTGCCCAGGTTGATAATATATGTGCTGTAGCTTCATAATCAGCTTCATGCAGGCGTGAATTCTCATTTGGGGCATGCCCTCTCTCTGGATTTGCTGACAAAATTTTAAATCTGAAGTGAATCTAATATGTTTTCCCCAAATGTGAAAAACATATCTTCATAACAGGGTAACAGCAATTAAATTGATGAACAATATTTTTTGATTATGTGTTTTAACTCTTTAAGCCCTCTGATGTGATACACCTCAGACAGACAGTGAATAAAACTTGACATCAAAGGCTGCAAAGCTTACAAGGAGCATCATACTGTGACAGACAAATCAGTCTGTAAAAAAAATCTTATGTGGGTACTTTTTTAATCAAACATTTTCGCCAGTAGATGGCAGTGATGTAAAAGTATTGGTATACAGGCTTCAGCAACAGGACACACAGGATTGTCCCTGTTGCAGGGAGAATTAGTTGCCACAATTATTATACTCTAAACTAAATAAAAACGAAATAAAATACAGTGTCCTGTTTAACCCCAAACCTTTCACATTTGACATGAGAAATCAAAGTGTATTAGCCCAAAAGCCATTTGCTTATTATTCTAGGTCTTGTTAAGAGGAGGAGGAACCAGATGGCAACTTAGTGCCCTCTTAACATTTTTAATATTGAATACTTGTATCTCTCTTAGTTTAAAATTGGTATGATCCTTAGCTCTGTTACAAACAAACAAACAAAAACATTAAGGGTAAGGTAGGTTATATTTTAATTTCATGTTGTTATTTTTTTTACTTGATCAGAAGTAGTGGAATTGAAATATGAATTAAAATGATGCTTAATTTTGTGTAATAGTGTTCTGTTTTGTATTAAAAGCTTGGATCATGCTCAGAAGGACGCAAAAAGACTCGCGTTCAATTATGATACAAATGCTTTGTTTTGTTTTATAATACCACGAGAAATTGTTTAGTTGTAGGGATTTAAAATATTGGATCCTGACACTGCAAGTCCCTGTAGGGATATTGTAGTGAGTTTTAGTCGGGGCACTTAGCTGAAGTAAACAGAAAGGGAGGGGAGTGTGCGCAAGGCTTTGGAAACAGGCATGCAGACAGCCGACCACTGCAAAGTGTTGAGCGCGGGACACACTGGCTTTAGCCCACACCACTCTCTCCCTCTGTCCAAGAGAAGACCCCAAACCTCTGCTGTGAGGCGCTCACACTCATCCCAACCAATAATGTGAAAATCAGACGGAAACGTTTGTCAGATGTTCAAACTCATCGTCGCTTCATTGTACTCCAGTGTCGTCTCTTTTCAACAGTGTCACACAGTTTGCAGTCAGGCTACAGTAGGCTATCCACAAGGATACCTGGTGTGAGATGCGGCAATGTCCCGAGGAATATGCCCACGCGTAAACTCTTGCGGATCCTTTTGGATTTTGTCAGCGGTCATATTTTTTGCGGCGACTGTGATCGACGTGGACGCGTACAGCTGTCATGAAGTGAGGACCGCTTTCCAGCTGCGTCAGGTCGGCCCGCTGCACCGCGTACCGGAGACACCTGTCCCAGGTGAGCCAGTGGGTTTGGCACCTCAGAGTGGGGAGCACTTTGGCTGAAGCGCACTGTAAACATCGGCGATTTTGCTAAGGCATCCGCAGACAAGTTAAACATTTGGCTAAAACTACAATCATAGCGATTTCAGCAAATGTGTACATCTCTTTATAAAATAGTCTTTAATTTAATGTCCGGTACTTTTAGCTTGTCTGTGCTTCTGTCAAAAGCACACGTGGGTCTGTACACATGCACTGTGAGTGGTCTCCTAAAAGCAAAAAAGCCCATTCAAGTGACAGCAGAAAGAGGTTGAATGGCTTAGAGACAGAGTAGATCATGTTTTCTGTCTTTGTTTTTGTCATATTGTCTCTCCTTAAATTAGTCATGTTAGTTAAAGAGGCTTTTAAAGAGCTTTGACCATAAAATATCTGTCTGATGCTGTTCATAGGGGATGCTATTGGTTATAATGTGTTGAATAATAAACGATATTGCATACTGCCAAATCTGAAAGTAAGTGAAATATTGTTCTATCCATTTTCATGAAATGCTAGGCGTCACAATTTCCCAGCATTGTACATCCTGAACACCCTGAGATTTTTTTTCCTTCCAAAAACATGTATCTGTGTATTAGTATCTAATATTACATGTTTAAGTTACCCAGAATATGTGCCCCATCTGATCTTTCTGGTTTAAATCACCGCAGCATCTCGATTTTCTCCACAATTTGCAGCTTCACATACCACCCAGCTGCTTATCACACGCAGGCTGTTTGGAGAGATTAAACAATTATTTTGCAAATTTCTTTTGGCAGAAAGCCTTTCGAGCACATTCACAAACTGCTGAGACGGGAGTTTTGAGCCAGAATAAGTCTAGTGTGATGTGGAGGTCTCATATGGTTTACTCTCTGTGGATAAACAGGCTACAATATTGTGTCCACAATAGAGGGAGTGATTGATTTGCAGTCTTCAGATTCTTGATTTGACAGTCTTCAGATTCAGTCAGCCACCACCAGCACTTGAGCAGGAGCCACAGTTTATGACAGCAGATTGTCCCGACTCCAACAGGCCTTTAGATTCTTTTGGCACCTCTGCTGACATGGTTCCCAAATTTCTCCTGTCTTCTGTTACATTTTTGTCAGTGTGATTCTTGAAAGCAGCTTCAAATGCCTTGAAGGTTTTGTGGTATGTGCTTTCCTCCTGCACACTAAGGAAAAGTTATTTTATGAGGATAAACATTGGTTCCAAATCTGTTTTGGAGGCAAAACACATTTTGAGCGGCTTTAGGCTTTGGTTCAACTATGCTAGTTTTGCTTGAAAGTTATTCTGCAAGCATTGTAAGAGACACAATCACTTGTCAGCTATTATGTCATGTTCCTTCTATGTAGGGTCATTTCAATTGTCACGTATTTGAACACAACAAATTGTGTAATTCAGGGTGTATACTCCAGTCTTTTAAATCTTTTAATAGTTGCTGTAAATCTCTTTTAGTCTTTTAGCATCAGGAGTCTCTAAGATCTAAATGCCCTTTCCCTTGTAAATACTCAAATACCTGTAGATGTGCGGTGTACAACGATCTGTGTGTCTGCCGACGAGAATTCTTGCTGCAATAGTGTCACATGGAGGTTGGTGGCAGCTTAAGTATCACCCAGTCTGAGACTGCAAGCTGTAATAGAGAGAAGAGCAATAGATAGCTGAGTGGGAAACATACCTAGAGGTGCATCCAAACCACTTGATATGTTTGTTTAGCAGGGTGTCACTACTAGCAACAGAAGATGTCAATTTCATTGCAAGCAGTAGTTTAGGGTTAGCTCTTAAAGACAACGGAAGGACCTTGGTCTTTTGAGGATGTCAGCAGTCTGGGGCAAGGCTTGCGTGTCTAGCTTTTACAGTCTGCAGTGCATTGGCAGAAGCCACATTATGAGTATCTCTGTCTGCAATTGCAGCTGTTGATGAGCATTTTACCTGACAGTGAACAAACAGAAGCATAGACAGTGTAGTGTGATATGCAATTGTTTTTCCTGTTAATGAATTTGATTTCCCCGCTTCTAACCTCCCCCAGTATGATATTTTCTTTCTGAGACAAATCTATCTATCGGGAAAATGGGGCTAATATGATCCAGATACAAACTCTGGCTCCTTGGTCTGGACTATTAATTGATATAAATATTGATGTTTGTTTACAAGGTGTGGTGAACTGCATTTTTTTTGTGCATTTACACTCCCACACTTCTCTGCTGTCCCTTCCCCTCACAGCTAATCAAACATTGCTGGAGCTTCACAAGTACATTTTGGGCTTCGATCTTATTTTGCTTTTTATTTGTACATGTCCTAGAGAGGTTGTTTTGGGTCAGACAGGAGCAATCTTGTCTTCAAAGCGCTGACCAATGAACGGGGGTGTTAGAGTGGGAGATTTGGGGTATATGTATGTGTGTACACAATTATGCTACTCTGCTTCAGTTCTCAGATCAAATGCCAACAAAAGCAACTCTTGAAATTTGAAGTGGCAAAACTTCAGCCCTTTTCACAGTCTGATGTTTGTTTTAGGATACAGTGCTGCATTTCATTCATGTGAGGTGAACAGATTTCTCACCGAGTACCAGGAGTGTGGCAGCAGGGAACTGAAGAACCGGCCAATTGGATAGATCTTATATAAAACAATTGCACATTTACTGTACATATATTTTACAGCATTTCTTTTTAGACTTTGTTTTTAATTTTTGTGTCCAAAGAAAGCATGAAGTGCAATAAGTAGTGATAGGGCCTAATGATCAAGAGCACTATAATTTCATAAAGCAGTAGTAAAAGTACTTGTACTAGAATTTTTACTTAAGAAAATAGGAATTACTTAAATGTAGGAATAGCATTATCTTTTGCTATAAGTATAAGTCTTGTCTGAATACATTCCTACTATAACTGCTATTTCATTCCACTTAGTAGGAATAGTAGGATAAGCTGTGTCAATGAGTGTAAAGGACTCTGGACTATTTTACCAATACTGTATGTCTTTGTACTGAATTATTTCAGACCAAAATATTTGCTTTGCAGACAGTAAGTGTTTGTTCCCTGGGCCACACTTCATAAAGAGTGACTTTATCTCCATGCCAGATTCGGCATCAGGGGAATTTAGATAATGACTGACATGAAGTTGCTTATCCTGTGATTATTTTGAAGAGTTATGACCACTTTGGTACAGTGGTACACAGCCAAACACTCCATATTGAGATTACTACGGGGTGCTGATATAGCCCTTTGGAGATAGGTCATTTAGAAAGCAGACAGTAAGCAGTGCTGTTCACAGACACGCTACTTCTACTGTAGGCTTCTTGGATAATGTCCTCAGATATGATCAACCTATTTTACAGCTCAGTTACAACTATCTGATTGAGCAGGGCTAATCTGATTGTGTACATACCACACACAGAAGCCTCTTTTTTCCAACTTATTACTCTGCTGCCGTTCTCTGATTTACTGAGTCATTAACAGCTAGTTTAGAGTGAAAGAGAACGTGCCTTATATCTTTAATAAAAGGCAAGCAGGGTCATGTGTTAATAGAAACAGAATGGGAACACAGTCTGTTATCATATGTCGCCACATCCTTAACCAGTTAAGTCAAAAGCCTTGGCAAGCTCTCAAAGCTCAATATGGTCTTTGATTGGCTGTAGTTATTTTGATTCCCTTTTTAACTTGGCCTTTCTCATTGAGAGAGAGCAACACATGGTGCACACCTACTCCACACACACTTAAAATCATTGAGCATCTGTGTTTTCTTTTCCTGGCCATCCCTCAACTACATGTCTAATGTGATCTCCAGTTAGTTTTGTAAAATAAAGCTACTGGTGGTAAAAAACAAACAAAAAACAACAAAAAATCTCAGACAATGTAAGCAATGTAAAGACACCGTAAAGATTATTCAACTGTCAAGCACCTCAGATGCTCTCTCTCCACTCCACCCCAAACATACCAGCCTTACCAGTTCAGCCCCAGTCTGAAGCTGATTATTTTGTCTGCTTCTACACAACATCTCTGATTGGATTTCAGCCTAAGTCTGTCTTGCATTTTAGTGGAGTGTGTGCAAACTTACACTACTCGATTTCTACTGTGTGAGAGGTGGATGCAGTTTTATAAGGTTAACAGACTGCTGAGTATATCATCTACCTCTCCAGTAGTATTGCCATCTAGAAAAGATTAACCTTCTTGCGCTCTAGGAATAGAAAAGTACATGAGAGGAGAGCTTGTTTCTGCAAAGGAGCGTTCAACAGATTATCTTAAATGTTAACATAATTACTCTGCCAGTCTGTGGCTAAGCACCCCTCTGATATAATGCTGCTTCACCAGGCCTGCATCCATCTGCCCACCAGCCTTCCACTTCTCTCTTTAAGCTCTGTCTGTCCAACCTATGCCCTCTGGCTTGGCTTTGGACCCTGTGCCAATTGCTGTAGGCAGTTCCAGCTTGGGGTCTGGGAAATCTAAACATTCCTGTTGAGTTTCAAGGGTGTCCAAAAATGCAGGTATGCGGCAAAGACCCTTTGAGACGTGTTTTCATTCAACGCGGTCCATCCAAAACACAGCAAATCTGTATTGAGTAAATATCCTGTACGTTCAGTGGATCTGAGAACTTCAAAGTTAACTGGCTTCCTGAGGCAGGAGCAGGGTAACTGCATTAATTGCCTACTTTCTAACAAAGTTATTCTTGTTCTCAGAAAAATATCAAAACAGCAGCATCAGGAAACCACAAACCCTCCTGGTCATCAACACATTTCAAATCAAAACAAAGTTTCCATACCATATTGAGGAGATGTGAGCTGCATATAAACCTTTTAATGAGTGCAGGAATTTATATGTGTGTTTGAAAAGGGTGGTAATAACATCATCATCTTCTCAGCAGTATTAGTACTGTATTTTGCCCTGCTACTGTAGTACTACATATTGAGAATGGCATGTGTGCTAGCTAGGCAATACAGTCATGGTTTCTCCACTCAGGAGTTTTGACTTGTGCAATGAAGGGCACTGAGGTGTTGCTGAAGGGATTGTGACTAACAAGTCAAGACCCCTGAGCCATGGCTTTAATACGGCAAATTACTCCAGAGGTATTTGTCACCTGAGGACGATTAAGCGAATTAGGATTCAGAGTTGACACCCAGTCTGGAGAGCAAAGCGTGTTTATCCAGGCAGAATGAGTAGCATACACACTGAGCACTAATTAGGACCTGTGGAGTTCAGTCTTCTTGGACCATTGGAGTCCATTTTAAGTCACATTAAAGCCAGGAGTTGTTTGAAACAAGAATAATAGCTCCAGCTTGTAGACAAGACATTTATCACATTCATGAATTTCTCATGAATATTATAGTCATATTTTTTAAATTGTAAAATACCACAGCAAATGCTGATACAAATGCATACCATGTTACATTGCCAACTAGCTGCATTTGTCATATTCATTATATCTTTGGCTGGAACTCAGTTCTTATATAAAACTCACAAAAAATGATTCTTGCGTATGTTTTCACACTAATGGAACACCTTAATCATCACTGGCACAACCGACTGCCCTTAGAAGGGCATGATAGTTGAGAAAAAAAATCACTGTTGAGATAAACTCCACAACAAGGTCATTCAAAAGTACGAGTTAGGTGAAGCATGCGAGAAAACTTCCAAGGACTCAAAGGCACAGAAAGGTAAACCAAGAAAAAAAATAAAAACAAGAAAAAATAGTCAAATGCCACAGAAGTTGCTGAGTAGAGATGTAGTGAGCAGGGCCACCGAGACACCTGTGTAGCTGCAGTGCTCCGTGGCAGAGATTGAAGAGGGAGAATGGCTGTAGCCATTGGCTGTAGTTGCATTGTGTTTGTTTGCTTTATTGCTGATTAGCAAAGTAAAGTCAAAATAAACTGAAATGACAACAAGCCCAAACATAAAGCCAAGCCTATGCACCAATGTCTTGAAAGCAATAATGTTGTTTTCCTGTTGTAGTCACGTCAGAGGCCGTTCCAATCGAACAATTGAAGCAGGGCTTGAAAACTGTTGTTGAGTCATGCTCCCTAAACAATTTGTCAGAGCTTAAGTAGTTTTGCAAAGAATAATGGGGGGAAATTGCAGTGTCCAGATGTTCAAAATTGTTACTGTTGCCAAAGGTGCCTACTATTTTTTTTACATTGAATTTAAATACCCTGTTAAACCTTCTTACACCAAATGATTTAATATCACGAAACAAAGCATGAAATAATTCAAGGAGTATGGTTAAAAAAAAAAAAATACATGTGTTCCTCAAAAACAAGGCAGTCAGATATTAATAGATATGTCCTACATTGCAGACTTCAGTGTCTCTTAGAGTCCTTGGAAGACTGCTGCCCTGAGACCTCAATACATATTTTAGTTTACCCTTCAGGGAGCAGCCACTAAAATGATTTTTGTTAATATACTTCACGTAAAATATTTTCAAAGATGCAAAAGAGCGCACTCAGCAATAAGTTTGCTGTTGGACATATAAGCAGTGACATGGCTTCTAATGATTCCAGAAAGTGGCCTGGTATATTCGTGACACAGTCAGCCTGTCCTGACTGCTGTGGTGGCTTTAACAGCCAAAGTCTTTCTGAGTATCACTTACTCCATGCAGCTACTCACAAGGGACGGAGAGGCCAGGCTGGATTCCACTGTGAGTCCCTGGATATTAGTTTCATATCACAGATAACACACAAACACAAAGGAGAGAAAGAGCCAGCCAGTGAGGAGAACAGGGTCAGGGACAGAAGGGGAGATAGGACAGACACCAAATATGGTGAAATGACAACATTGAAACAGAATTAAAACAATATATCATGCTTTCAACAAGCAATTCATATTGGACAACAGGGAAGCCTTTCCCACACGTATTTTGTCAATACCTATTCAACTTAGAGAACAAGTTGAGCTTGTTGTTATAGGTAATATGTTCCATGTTTTACACTTTTCTGGTGGTTTAACTGAAGTTTTGATATTGATAAGACAATTGGTGGTTTTACATCTCCTCTCTCACACTTCTCTCCAGAGCTTCAGCAAGAAGAGGGCATTTTGTGTTGTCTCATTAATATTAATGAGCCTCTCTTCTGATTGGCTTACTGTTTTCTGAGTGACGCATGGCCAGGACAACCACTGGTAACGGATTGTAGGGCCATGCTGGGGGCATGTAGGGCCATGTTAGGGGCATTACAACCTTATGGAAATCCTGACAGCTCTAAATGGCACAGTTTCTGAACATGGGGGATTGAGCATTGTGATACTGTTACAGTATCTATATAGCACTTAGACCTGTTTTATCATCAAACAATGTAAATCTCACTTTTTACAATATGGGACCTTTACAATTAGGACCCACCCACTGATATTTAATGAGTGATTGATAAACATTTTCTTATTTTCTTTAGTAGTTGGTGGACATCTAAAGAATATGAATTGTTGGATTGCTACATAGTAGCACTTGCCCAGTAAAAAGTAGTTGAAATATGTTCTTGACTTATTTTGGTTTTTGAGGTGGGTCTGCTTTCACCAAAATACTCTAATACACTAATCCATCTTAAAAAGCTAGTGTCATTAAATATTTTACGGTTAAAAATTTGATGACGTTTAACCAAAAAATGAGGCAGACTGCCAGCCGTGTTCACTCATTCTTGTGTCTCAGTGATTGAGAGTGAATACATAAACTGACCAACATACCATTATTTGCTCTCAACTGACTAGTTAGACCCAGCTAGCTTTTGGAAAATGTCATAAATATGGCTCCTGATTCGTTTAAGAGTTCATGCAAATGTATGTTTTATACCTGTAAATATTCATTGTTTGTATTTTAAAATTTCTTGTCATAAATTTGGAATCGAATACTATTAAGCCTGGTAGGCGGTACTTTGATATGTAGTACATGTAAGTCCAAAACAAGTGTATTTTGTTAGAATAATGGTGTTCCTCAACACACACACACAAAAACAGGATTGGATTCTGCAGAAACAGTGTTAACAGAGAAACAGGGTCGACAGAGACACAGTGTCAAAATAAAAAGAGTGGACTGCTTCAGAGATGGAGATAATGAGCTGGAAGGGGCAGGACAGCCAGTTATGACTTCACTCGCCTGGCTCTGGGATGGGAACAAATGGAGCCTCACTGGGTAATTAAGAGACACCCAGGCCTCACTAGGATATGCCAGGCAAATGGGAGAGAGGGAGCAGAAAGGGAAAGAGGGATTGAGAATGCAACCCTATTGTGTTTCATGGAGGGATTTGGACAGTGAGGCACTGGTCTTGCGGTCTGTCCTAAGGCCATGCTTTAGGCTCTGGTTACAACACCTGCCTCCAGCCACCCCCGTCCTACCCTCCCCCCTGTAAAATGAGTTATCATATCAGACTTCTGCATTATGGAATTGTCCCTGTCCGAGGAAATGTGTGGGAAAGGACAGTTTTAATAGCCCCATGCTAATTGTGACCAGTCTCAGTGATGTCATTGCAGTGTCTATATGTGTAGCCATGGTGAGAAGCAGGTGACACTGGCAGGGCAGGGTGGACTCTGTTTCAGCTGATGTAATTTTGCTTGATTGAGCTGCTCTTTGGATCATAGTATTTGCAGTTAGGTCATTGCCTTCATGTGGTTGTAATGAACTGCAGCATTATGGGTAATGACTGTTTAGTTCTAGGGGTGATTTCACACAAATTACTGTGTGTGTGTGCATGTGTGCGTGAGTGACAGCAAATTTAGCATGTTTGCATTGCACAATGTTAGTGCATGCATGTATTTTTGTACTTTTATGGGACACACAGTATACATGCATGCACAAATGTATGTCTTGACGACGTGTGTGCAATTGTATGAGTCAAAGATATTTATATATTTAGCAGAGACAGTATTTATAGCAGGAAACGTGGATGAATTCTTGGTCTACTTTCTCACCCTCCCATGGTGCCTCCTCTGTCTCCCAGTGGAGTTATGGCCTGTCTATCTATGTGCATACTCAGGACACTATACATATACTCACACATATTTGCACAGCACAGTGTGGAATCATATATGTATATATATCTCACAGGATAAAATAAATGTACTGTATATTCTGTGCTGTCATTTGCAGTAAGTTGTTAACTCATCCAAACTGAGGTACCACAATTCTTGCCTATGATATGCTCAACTGTATGTGTTAGCACTGAGTTGAAAAAATAAAAAATAAAAAAGATAAATGTTGATTTGAAAAAAAATAAAAATAAAAACATGTCAATTTCTGCTTGATTTTCCTAGAGGCGGATCTGTTGGTTTGTAAGCACCAGGGTCCGTCCTGCTGCAACAGGAAGATGGAGGACAGCTACCAGGTTGCTGTAAAAAGAGACACCCTCCACAACATTCACTCCTACAGCTATGAGCTTGAACACCTCATCTCCGGCCACTCGGATGCCTTCCAGGGTAAGTGTTTGGACAAAGGGGGCCAAGCTTCTGGTTGGATCTGATTAGCCTGAGATACTGGGTTGTTGTTGATGGATGGGAAAGAGATGTTGCAATTCAGTGTTTGGATAGTTAGCTAACCTCCCACTGCATGGGACTGATACTTCAGGATGATATCTTCTAATAAGTATTTAATTAAAAAAAAAAAAGACTTGACCCAACTTAAGCTGACCTCTAGCTTATGCCCCAAATTCCACAATAAAAACAAAATAAGTTTGTGTTTATTTTCTTGCTTGCAAAAAATATTAATTTGCCCACTATTTGGTGAAGAGAGTTTTTACTCAGTTCCCCAGGGTCACAGTAGTTTACGTACAGGCTTGTGTGCAATCCAGAAAATGGGCATGGCTTCACTTTCCACCCTCTTCCCTTCTTCTGTGGGTTTGGCAGCAACATTACTGTGGAGAAGGATCAGTTAGGGTAAACGGGAAAAAGAGGGTATAGAGGCCCTTTTCTCAGACTTTAGTGTTTGGTGGAAGATGGTCTGCTTTGTCATTATCTGATCTTGCTTTCAGGACAGCAAAACAATTACTGGAACCCTTGAAGAAATTACAGTAGTTTTGGAGAGTGAAACAATCTGTGCACAGTAATTATTTTTGTTTGTTTGTTTGTTTGTTTGTTTGTGTGGTGCTTGTTTTTGGATATAATATTATTTATGTATTTATTTTTTTTGCAATTCCTCTTTGGTAACCTGGTCAGTTCAGATGTCTGAGTTCCGGATAAACAAGGCACTGCTCTAGATACAAAGCCTGTTTCAGGTTTTGCCTGCCAAAGGGTTTTGTACTACGCCCAACTGAATCAAGCAATGCACCAGTTGCCCAAGCTTGTCCTTCCACTTCCTCTCGTAATTGCAGTGTCATTTAAATTTAAACATTTCCGAAACGGATCAATCTTTTCCTCCTCAAAACCTCCAACACAATCCCACAGGGTGGGAGACCTGCTCTGGATGTTGTTAGTGTTAGAGGAATTTTGGTACCATGCAATTAGTTTTATAAGACAATGGGCTGCTTAGACACTATGTTGGCCATGTTCCATTCTATGATGGATGTAAGAACTCTACTGGTGTCGGTGTCCAATATGGAAAACTCATATCGTATGTTAAAAAATATGATAATGGAGAATGAAACTGGTTAGGGAACACTTTCAGACATGAAATTGGAAGTGATTACTGTCATGTTTAACTTGTAAATGTCATCTGGACAGCTTATATTACTGTCATATAGTGTTCAACGTACTAAAACAACACCAAGATATGAAATCCCCTTCAACATATTACTATGTAGGTGCTCACAGAGTGCCTGGGGATAAGCCCCTCTTATAGTTGTTTTACAAGCAAGTTGGTTATATGAGTAAGAAGTTAGTGTGTTCAAATAGTGCTCCTGGTATTCGTCCTTTTCGTCATTATTAAGATCTTTCCCTCCTTACCTCATGTCTGAGCCTGTCTGGAGAATGATCAGGTGTTCCACATGTCCAGAAAAGGCCAAGATGGAAAATAACAATGGAATAACAATAGAAACTGAGTATGGTTGTGCCGAAAATGATGATGTCACTAACTCTCAATTTGCAAGGCCTTCTAAGGACAGTCTCTGTGCTGTCTGAGTGCCTCGAGTGGAATGTGAAGTAGCAAGTGGCTCATATACCGCATGAAGTAATTAGAATATGATTTTGGCTGATACCATTGGTACTGTTATTCACACTCTGGATGGTGGGAAATTGTTTCGGGCTAGCGTTCTTCTCCTACGCCTTTTTGTTTGTGCTGTATCCATCCGTTTGCACCACATGCAGTCCACAGCAGAGCCAGTTGTCTGCAGGCAACAACTCTGCTCCTCTTCTGCTATTAATCTGATGTGTTTATTTGATAATTCTTTCATGACGTGGCCACTATTTTCTGTTACAGCTTTCCATCTGTCTGTCATTCAAAGCATACCATAAATCTTAGAACGAGAGTCCTCTGTGTGTTTTCTTTCTACACTATTGTTTCAACTCAGAATCACTCCTGCTGATTGCTAAAGTTTAGCCAAAAAGGACATGCCCATTAAAAAGGAGATGGTGTGTGTGTGTGTTTTCGTTGGCCTGCCTTTGTTTTGACAGGCCTAAAGGCCCTACTGTGCTTTGTCATGTGTGGGAGTTGCCATGTCATGAGTATGACCCCATAAACACAAACCACATTTATGAATGCTATGAGTTTTTTTTCTCTCAACTGTTTCTGATACTATAGTATCAGTATGAAGGATTGTGGTCACATATATGCTGCAATAACAAAGTTTTCTTGTGAAACAGAATCAATAATATTTTGGAATTCTCCAGATTTTGGCCTCCACTTTTACCCTGCGACTACCACACCCTAAATCACACATGCAGGTTATATCTTTTTACTTATCAACCTCCTTCCCCGTGGTGTAGCCTCTGCTCCATCTTCCGTTCTTCCATTCAACTTTCCCAAAACCTTGACACAGATACATCCAGGCCAACCCCCCTGGTCTCCCCTCTCCCCTCGCCAACACACAAACAGAGAGATTCTCCTAATCCATACCATAGTTGATAGGTAATGAGTGTTGGGGTCTGATGGTCGGTAGGTGTCAACCACAGGGCCCAGTCTAAGCTGGCACAGCTTAGAGCTGCCATCAAGGGCTTTGGCCTGTCAGCCTGTTTTAGCCAATCAGGTCTGGAGTAATCTTACTGGCTGGACACCCCACTGTGGACTCCTGATTGGCTAAGAGTAGGTTAAACAGATAAAATGGCCAATAAAATGACAATTCTACAGACATACAAACAGATTCTAATGATCTGTTTGTATGTCTGTAGAATTGTTGGGTCAGAGCTTTACCTTCAGTTAGTTCCAACAAGCTTTCATATAAATCAAGTGTTCAGTTCAATATGCAGCAATCTCTTGTTGGCAAATCGCTGTGCAGGCAATCCAATTTGTGTGTGTGTGTGTGTGTGTACGTGTATGACAGGTGGAAATGATGAGCAAGAGAGCAAGTGTCTCTGTATACTGTATACTCACACTGCTGGGGAGCAGATGTCAAGAAAATGCTGACACTTTTGATCACTAGTGTCACCGATATGAGGGGGGACGTGGCCCACAGCAAAAGGCCATGACATCTGTGTTTGTGTGTATGCGTGTGTGGGTGTTGCAGCATTTTGTACATGTGTATCTTGATCATTGTGTGTGTGTGTGTGTGTGCATATACATGTGTACGAAAGACATGTGAGCATGTACAATATTTACCACCCATCCGAGTCACCATGACCATCTCAGGGCTCAAGTTCTCCTCACAGGAGTTGACAAATGCTTTTCAGAGAAATGTATTCTCCTGGCCTAGATAGCTCTGTATCATCAATGAAAGTGCGTCGCATTTAAAACTTTAGGTGCCCTTCAAAGAAGGGACGGGGAGTTCATTTGAGAAAGCGCGAGACAGAGCGAGAGAGAGAGAGAGAGAGAGAGAGAGAGAGAGAGAGAGAAGAGAAAGAGAGAAAGAGGCCGTGGCAAGGACGGTGCCTTTCCTCACAGAGGCGACATAATTAGCTGATCCTTGTCTCATCATCCAGGAACTCTCCAGACCCCCCCTGTCCTGGAAGACACCGTGAATGTTTGCAAGAGACAAAGTGATCAAAACCACGACCTGAGGCACAGGGATACTTGAAAGCCTCGGGTGTTAATGGCAGAACGCAGAATAAAAGGACTCAGAGAAGTGAGGAGTGAAGTGAGAAACACTGACTGCATGGTTGGTGTGTCTCCCCCTGCGACTGTTTGTCCCCCCCAGGCTTTTACAGGTGGCTGATTTCAACCTATTGTAATTGTCTCGCTGCCCCTTGGGAATTTGCAGCCTCCCTGATTGCCTGCTTGGAGACAGTAGACAGTATTTTCCATATCTGTTTTTCATCTCACCCCTACCTCCCAATGTTCCTCATTCCCCTCCAGGTTTAGACAGACAGAAAGACAACAATATCTAGCCTAAAGCCTTTTTGTTTATGAGCCATGAAACCATTTTGAAAATCCCTGTGCATTCCTCACTTTGACTGTCAAGATCATCCTGGGTGGCTTATACAACACAACATACGCAAAGGGAACTGTCTTTTCTTATTAAATAGTGATGATTTATGTGTTATAAAATGTGGGCATGTGTGTCTACATGTCTATATACTGTATGTTGTGTGCAAGTGATAGGAATGATGAATCATATCCTCATGCTTTCATCAGACATAAGTCCCTCTATCTATATTGCAATCTCTCTGCGTTTGTCTGGAAGTTCTCTCACTCGTTTTTGTCTGTGATCTTTTTAGTCCGCCCTCTCTCACATCATATTTTTTTTTTCTCTCACTTCATGTCTGCATGTATTTTTCACTGCAGATGTTTTGACCGACAAGGTTATTGCTCTAGAGGCTGATGCTTGGACACAGGATGACATTGCGCTGCACCATGACCTCATGCTCAAATTAGGGAGGATATCCGGAATCCATCCCTACACGTCTCATTTAATCATACAGGGTGGAGGAGAAACATGTTTATGAACCTAATAGTGGTGCGAATGCATTGCGTATTTGAGTTTGAATGTGTGTGTGTATACTAAGCATGTTTGTGCTTTAACTACGCCTTTCTACTCTCTTGAGTAGACATGACACATAAGGGCAGGATGCGTTTCCCTCAGAGTTTTTTGCAGGACTCAGGCTCACTTGGGGAAAGAAGGAAAGAACAAAGGGAAGGAGGGAGGAGAGAGGGGAAAAGCTCAAAGCCTCTCACAGTCATAAAGTCACACTCGAAGCTTCCCTAATTACCTCTGCTTTTCATCTGCCCCTCTCACCTCAGCATGAATGTGCGAAAACCCAGAGGAGTAGGGAGTTAGGCCTACAAAGTGAGGAGAAAAAAAATGAGATGGAGGGAGGGCCGTTGGGTAAAGCAAAAGTCTCAGTGAAAGTGTGCACAGGTGTGTTTGAATGTGGTTCTATCAGGTGTGTGTTGTGGTCTGCCTTTAAAGGTTGTTGAATCAACAGGCATCTGCCCTGTAGATTCACTGTGTACTGCTGATCTCTGACGACTGTCTCCCTCTTTCTTCCTGGGTGTCTCTCTCCCTCTGTGGTCCATGCTCTGTCAGCACTAGTTGCCTAACAAGAGCATGCTGGGTCTAGGTGGGCACCATGCCAACTGCATGCTTGATGGCATGTGTGCTGCACGGAACCCTCATGTCTCAAAGATAACCTAGCTGCCAAAAGTTGCACTCCACAGAATGAAACCATAAACACAAAATTCTTCCCCATCTTCGTCTTCAACCCAAAAGTTTCCTATCATTTTCCTTCATCATTGTTTTCCTGCTCCCTGACTGCCCCAGTCTTCCTCACCAACCATCCATGTTCTCCAATATTACATCCAATGCCTAAACAAATATGAGGTCTGTGTAGATTAGCCTGCCGCCAGTCTCCACAGCAATAATTTGACATATTAGCTTGAAATGAATCTGAGATAAACACCCCTTTATTTCTCGCCAACACAAACTCTTCTCGCCAACACGATCTCTTTTTTGATACTTCACAAATAGTATTTATGACACTGCCTCTCAGCTAGTCTGAACAAACACCCTTGGTGTAGACTAAGCTTCATCAGGCTCACTATTATCATATGAGCACAATAAGCTTGATGTCCAGGAAGTTTTTTTGGTAATCAGACAAAGTCGCATCTCCCGGGGCTTGTTCTCTGTCCAAGAGAATTTGGCTTTTCTGGAACACAATCTGTCTGACTGGCTGATGGGATTTGTACTCTACTGCTGCTGATTGGTCCAGCCTGGCCTTTTCCTGTGTCCTGTCTGACTCTGCTGCACCCGTCATTCACAAACTGATCCCACGAGCCATAAAGTGTGTGTGTGTGTGTGTGTGTGTTTGAGATATAGATCTGCATGTGCACAGATGTCTGTGGACTGCTGATAGTCACAATATTTTTCAGAAAATATCTGATAACTAACAAACTTGGCAGACTTTTTTTGGGGTGAAATTTCCTCACATCTACCTTGTTTTCAGTTCTATGAAAGGAGATATTAAAAAAAGAGAAGAAAAACGATGGTGGATTTTGACCAAAATAAGGTCATGCACAGAAGAAATGAGAGAAATGAGGGAGTATTGGTAAAACATAGCCCGAGGGAACGAGGGGTTGAACATCGCAAAATTCTCCAGACTTGCATGCCTGTAGGAGAGAGCCGCTTCCATCTGATGCCTGTGGGAGATCAGGGTGTGTGCTTAATATGTACTTTTAATGCATAAGCAATAAAGGCATGCATCGTGATGTACATGGCTATGTGTTGTGACTCACACTGTTACTTCAGCCCAAAGTAGGTTGGAGTTGGCTGTCCTTCCCCCAGCTCTCACCACCAGTTCACTTCATCACTCCCCCCTTTCAAGTCAATGCACTTTCTTCATTACGCCCTGTGTTGGACACTCCTCTGCTTCTCCTCCTCCTTCGTCCTCGCCTCTGTGGCTCCTAGCGCACCATTAAGGAGTCCCCACGGTGGGCTTTATTCACTGATCCTGCAGTCATTCATCCGTTATATTCCAGAGAAGGAGGTACAATAAATGAGACAAATGGGCAGACAAAAAAATAAATAAAAATTGTTGTTCTGACCCTGCCCAGCCGTGTCCTGTTTGTATGATCCATGATGGATTATGATATCTGCTGTACTGTCTGCCAAAACGAACTGTGGGTTTACATGGATCTGCTCTCAAATCAACCACAACGTAGTATATCACCGGCAAACTCTTTTAATACTTCATTTGGTTTCAGTAATATGATTTGTCCTTCACAAATATTTTTATACATTTATCATGATTATTTAGTATTTTCCTTTGATTTATTTCAGCTCACAAAATGTATTGAAGCGTTTTTGTAATGTTTTTAATGGCATAAGCACAATGGTTTTGGCCTAATGAAAGGCTAGTTTTGGCCCATAATTGAAACAATGCATAAGTGACCCTCTACGCTGGATTCATAATAAAGCTGAAAAATGAAAACAGGGGCCACACCTGCTAAAAAGAAAAGTGGAAAATTCTTCATTAAACACCCTTTCATCTTGGATTCCGTTCACACCTCAGAGTTGGTTCAAGGGTCTGTTTCATGTTAATCTGATGTCAGCCTAAATGTTTCCTTTCCTTTTTTATGAAAATCTGGAGTCCAGTCTCTTTCTCCACTGTAGTCATCATCAGTTTCCACTTATATAACGGCTTATTAGCATGACAAGGTTGTTTTGTTTATCATAAAACCACAAGCTGTCATTAATATATCCCAAGTTTTGGGGGAAATGCCTCCATTCTATTAGGTTCACTTCTTAATGTTCCATGCTGCAAAGTAATAAGCTACTGGCAGCTGATTTGCTGTTGCATGGAAACTACTTCTTATAATTCTTTCTTTCCTGCCCTTTTTTTTTGGATGTGCATGTTCTACTTTTCACCAATCTGTAGATCAAAACAGTATTTCACAACTAAATCTCTTAAAACATGTATGTAGCTGCTCGTCTCAGACGTAAAAAGGACATGAATTAACATACTGTATGTGCAGTAATGTTTCTCATGCTGTATTCAGGAGTCAGAAGTCAGTCATACTTGTGTAACTGGCATAATTAGTTATCAATGAGTGCAAATGCTTTTTGTCTATGACACTCTGTGCTGCTCCTTAGCACTGCACGATATCAAAAGAGACACTGTGATTTATATGGCAATAAACAAAAGAGAAATGGGGGGTCTCTAAAGGCTTGTGGCCCCCTTAATGCTTAGGACCAGAGGTGCTGTCCATCAGCCTGTCAACAGGCTGCCCCTTCATATCTCCCCTTTATGGTATTAGCCATTTGAACAACCCTTCCTCCCTCCCCCGTGCTTCCCTCAGCCCCTCACCCACTGCCCCTGTGCTCTCACTCCTCTGTCCCTGTCCTTCTCTCGTCTGCTCATTCCCCTGCCTTCGATCATGTTTCCCTACTTTGGCCAGAGCAGAGAGCAGTGATCTAGCCCCCTCCACCCTCCTCCATCACATTATAGCCCAGTGCACCCTGAATGCCCCTGGCATCTGTGGAATTGTTTATGTTTCAGAGTTTTGATATAGCTTGGCTGCCTTTTTAATTAGCGGAATGCTGATGGAGCGATGAGGAACTTGTCCCCCACACCCGTCCTCCTCCTGTTCCTCCTCCACCACTTCCTTCTGCCCTCCCTCTCAAGCTCATTATTCCACCTGTTAGCCCCCTGATAGGACAAGACAAGCAAATTAGGATTTGAGGCCAGGGTTCACGGAAATTCATGCGCACACATTTGTGAATGCATATGTGGGTTTTCAGAGAGGCTTGTGGAGTCACAGTGATCTTGGCAAGAGTGCAGCACCCCAGTTCGTGCAGGTCAAATTTGCACAGACAGCATGTCTGCGCATGTTGTCTGACAGATGAGTCATGCTCCCACTTTAGACTTTAGATGTGTGATTTTGCCACACAAGTATGATGAATCAACGGATTGATTCATTGACTTATTAATAGTTTATTACCATTAAACAGTTTGTTGAAAGGTTAGAGGCTGGGAGATTGTATGACATTGCGGCTCTCCCCTGTAACCTAAGATGACCAGTGCTGAGTGGGAGATGGCCCTATGTACAGTATTTCTACTAATTAAAACAAGGATATGTAATCTACACATGTGTCACTATGTCATATATCTGTGTGGTGACCTGTCTGAAACCTAAGCCTGTCGTAGGATTAAAATGCTTTGCCTGAGAAGACGGTTGGTCAGGTCCAGTTGGGACTGATTGCCAAGATAGGAAGGGCTCACAGCTCCATGGTATGAGAACAGTGTCTCCTACCTCATTATCACAATATTACCGCATCTTAAACCACGCGTGAGCATACGCATGAATGCGCACACACCTCCAAAGGCTTACATGCATGTACTTAAAAATACAGACCTGCATGCACTTAATAAAAGATGCTGTCTCTTATTTATGACACAGAAATAGTTAAACCCTCTAACCCAGGTGTATATAACTGATTTATAATAAAGAAAACTTCCACTCAATTTTTTAAATCAAAATATTTGCATACACATAAATCAAGAAGCTTAAATTTTCCTTACAACACTGTGTTTTTACAGATACCCATTATTTTTTCAGTTTACATCCTTTTAATTATGAATAATTATTTGTTAATGGTACTGTATATTTAAAAAATAATGACTAAATTCCACTAAAAAAACAGACTACATCATTTCATAGTGCAAAAGCCACAGAACACCTTTCTGATCACACAGCTGAAAACATGTGATATATTTGTCTAATGGGACAAAATACATTTCCAGGAATTTGCAGGAGTAGCAACGCAGACAAGACATTATCCTTTCCTTTTGGTTAAAGGCTAAATACTGTAAGAGTTATGTTTTTTGTTGTACGCGTGTTTCTAATTGAGCTTGACATACTAAAATTAGCTGATTCTGGGGAGTTATGACTAGGGATTTCAGAAATGCTTCATTCTTAGTCTTCAGGAAACACTTTGTCAAGTAAAGATGGACTTTCTCACTTTTATAAAATGTTTTCCACTGAATTATTACATACACTCTGGAGCCCTGGGGGATAAACACTGCACACATCTGTAACTGACGTAACCTTGCAGTTGCTTTGCATCGTTGTCTGCAATGGTGTCATTGTTTTATATCACTAGTACTAGTCGCTAAAGTCAGAATTCTTGTGCTAGTGCTACATACACACAGGGGGCTTTAAAGCTTAGTGGTTAATGCATTTCAAAACCATTTTTGTTGAAGTTCTCTTTACATCCCAACAGCAATCAGTAATTCAAATGCTCTGAATAATAAGCCAGGCCTGTAATAAGCCATATTTCAACTGGACTACCTGTCTCTTGCTAGTTTCTACAATGTTACCGACCTTAGCTTTAAATATTAAGTACTGCAACAACAGCAACTATTATTACTAGAACTACTAGTACTACTGGTCATACAGTATAATCAGTTTGTCCAACCCCTGTTTACACACTAACTATGCTGGTCTGTGGTGACTGCCTGGTGCCACATGTCTTGTGCTGATTTATAGCAACCCAGCTCTGATGCCTTGGCCTTAAATACCTACTCAAACCGTGACAGTATGGCTCAGTTAGACTAAGCACACATGCATCTTGCTCAGTGTGAAAGTGGCTTAGAAATTAGCAACACTGTAGTTGCGACTTCAATGCTTGAGCTTCCACTGTGCATGTTTTGACTCAGTTATTGTGGCAGCTTCACCATGGTGACACTTGAGCCTTAATTGTGCCAGTAAAACATTGGGTTGCCATGCAGAATGTAAAGTGGAAATAGCTTCTTATGATTAAACCCAGTGATCTCAGAGAGTGGCCTTGGCATGGCATTGGTGGAAAGATATGGTATAACATCCCATCCCAGAGACATAAATACATATTTAGTGTAGGCCACTGCAGAACAAAGGCCTCCCCTGCTTTGCCACTGCTGCTTTTTTATCCATTTAATACCTTGTTTATTCCAAGCAGAGAGCATGTCAGATTAGCCCCAAAGGGCCACAGACAAAGCAGGCCTGTTCATTTGTTTCTGTGTAGTTAGTTTGACAATTATGTGTTTTGAATTTTGGACTTCCGTGGAAATTAAAGATAATTGCTTCATGCAAAATAGCCTCAATACAGCCAAACTTCATTTCCCAAGAAGCTTACTGATGGGAGACTGTGACATGGTAATGATAGCCACCCACGACTGTGTGTCTGAATGAAGTGTGGTCAAATCCAGATTCAGACACAGCGGTCAGACAGAACAATCAAACCCATTTGACTGTCATGCAATGGTAGTTAGGACTTAAAAAGCTGCTGGTTTCTTGTTTTTTTGTTATCACCCTGTTTCCCATTGCTGGAAAGTGCAGAGAAACCCACAACGATTGCACTTGATTTATCACAGAATGAAAAACAGGATCCATTTTAGTGTGGGAGACATCTTGATGGAGAACAGAAAATGAAAATGAATGAATCATGGGATCCAGTTTTTTTTTTTTTTGTTTGTCAGAGGGAGTGTGGAGAGGAAGAAAGGTGGACTTTTGCCCCTTATATGTACATTCAGAGAAGGACATGTTTGAAGTAACAGCCATGTAGAGGCAGGGAAGTGCTTCGGACCCAGGGGCCAAATGAATCCAGATGTCAGTGCATGTTCACAAGGTGGAGTCCACTTGTACAGTAGTTGTTTTTCCTTGTTCAAAAGTTCATTCGCTTCTTTTTATTCCATTTTTCCTGGCGGTCTCCCACTCTCTTCCCTTTTTTCCTCCTTCGTGTTCTCTCTGTGTCACTCTCTTGGCAAATAAAAATAAGCTTTTTTAACAAGTACGGAATGTCTTAAGGATTTAATGATCCTGCCATAAACCCCCTGAAAGATGTGCATCCAGTCATGGTGCTCTTGAGAAGATTTTTTTTTTTTTTTTTACATTTCACCTCTTGTCTTGTTGAGAAAACTTGATTGTCTTGTTATGTTGACTGGTCTAGCGTTGGTTTGCCCCCACCACGCCTCACAGACAGTAAGATTAAACCGTGGTATTTCTGAGCATGATAATTTTATAATAACATTATGTAATGCCGTGTAACCTAAGCCTATGGGTACATCTTGTGGTGTAAATTTCTTGTGGCTATTGAGCCTTGTGGCTTGACTGGCAGGCAAGCAGGCAGACCTCACACTGGCACCAACTATGCAGCCCCATGGGCTTAGGAGACACTGAAGTGGAACTTAAACTGTAACTTTACAACTTCTCTGCCAATTTAATGCTATTTTTGCTCATTCCCTTTCTCTTTGCATTTCTCATTTTGTTGCTCCTCTTGGTTTGTCTCTATCCAGACATCTCTGGAGGTCTTTCTGACTGCTTTCAGCCTGCAGTCAGACTCCAACTCGTCACCCTTCACTTTACAGTAATAATCCCTAACAGACCATTACTTGTCATGTCTGTCTGCTTTATTTCTGTCACACACAGAGTCACGCTCTTCAAAACGCAATAGGCAACAATATTAAATGTAATGCGTGCGGGAGCAGCTCTGATTATGACGATGGTGTTTTCTGGTGTGTTACAAATGAGTTGTGCCTTTTACTGGCCAGTGGGGAGTCCCCGTGTGTCACAGACAGCGGTCATATTAGTGCAGCTGTTGAGGAGGACATGACTGTTGTTATCCTTCTGTCTGTGAGCTGGGAGGGGCTGGAAACACACAGGCACACACACCAACACACACATATACTCTTTTGGTAACAATCACTGTAGTGACATTGTGTAGTGACTAGTCTTATGAATGAATACACAAGTGTTAACATCAAACAAACAGATTTTTAGCGTAACGTAAGCCCATATACATGATTCAAAATACTTGGTTAGCACTCAGTACAATATGTAGTATTGTGATAGACAGTTTGTTTGTTGCTTATGTTTATGTATGTGTGTGTACGCGTGTGTATTGATAAGAATTTATTGATAGCAATGCCATTATTGATTCTACTTATCGGCCCGATTCTTTATTGATTCCCATATTGATTCCTGAACAATTTTCTGTGTAGAAAAACAGTAGGCCTACACAAGTTGTCAGCATAAATGCAACTGTTATAATTCCCCTCAGTCGGAACACAGTAGTAGAAACGGAGTAAAAAAAAAAAGGAACCCAAGTAACTCAGGTGTGTAAAAGCTCCACTGTTTTTTTTTTTTTTTAGTCAAAGACAAAAAAATCTGCTCAGCCTGCGTGGCGCTAATGTTATTGTAGCAGGATATTTACCCTCGGTGGTAGACATGCTGCTTGGTTGGGAAGCAGTGGCACTCGTGCGTAGAGTGTCAAATACATGGAATTCCTGAAATTTAAGCCCACGTTGTGTGGAAAGATGTTTCAGCGTATTGCTTGTGTTTCCACCTTTACATGAAATGATCATTTCACAGAGATACAGAGATTAGCACTGCTGCCATCTTTCTTTGTGAAATGAAACCACACTTTAGACCACTTCCTCCTCTCCACTATGATTGTATACATTTGAGTATCGTAGACCCATGACACTGACATCATTGTCAGTCAGGAAAAAAAAAAAATGCCAGTATTGATAAGCTCAGAGACATGGGATTCTAGTGGATTGGACAATTTGGAGCTGGTTCCCAACTGGAACCCCTTCTCGATTCCCGTCCCTAATGGTGTGCTGGTGGTCGTGGGGTGGGTGGGGGCCAGTGTTGGCACCCTCCTTCGCCTGTCTCAATTTCTGTACAGTTGCTGCTGCTCCTTCATGTCCTGGCATGCTTTTAAGCTGACATCACACCCCAGAGGAGAGTGTTGTGCCCAGGACATGCATACACAAACACACACACACACACACACACACACATGTATGGGCCTGTAATAAGCAAGGTCAGTTCCTTTTTTTTTTATCAAATTCATATTTAGATAATTTTCTAGTGGTTACTGTATAGTATAATTATACAACAATAAACCCTGAGCATGTAAATGGAGATAGGTGAAGGGGAGAAAAGGGAGAAGAAAATGAACAATGAAGAGAGTCAAGCTGTTTATCTTTTTTTCTCTCCCTTGCTTTACCCTCTGTCACTCTGTCTCTTTACTCTGTAACAGCACCTTGTTCAACAAGAAGTGGCACTTCACTGGCACTAATCAGCCTCTGCACTGACATCATTGATTGCTTTACAGCTTCACTTTCTCACCAGGAAATGACATAAGAACTGGATTACTGATGTGTGTGTGTGGGTGGGTGGGTGGTAGGTAGGCTGGTGTTATGTCAAACACCTTTGTAGAATCTGGAATATACAGTATTTGCCACATAAAATGCAAACTGATTGCGGTTGCTGTTCATATCATGATTCTGTTCAATGCTCTCTCTCTCTCTCTCTCTCTCTCTTTACAGACAGAGTGAGAGAGAGAGAGATAGAGAGAGAGTGAGAGAGAGTGAGTGAGAGAGAAAGAGAGACAGGCTGTCTACTTAAGACATAGTTATTGGGGTGATGACTTCATACACAATGATATCCAGCCGCATTATAGGGAAACTTGACACTGGTTTCTCAACCCAACCTACTGATACACACAAGCCAAGCTTAGCTGGTTAGGAGCCAGGGTTTGGATATGAGTTTGCATTTTGAATGCCTTACCCATTTCCTGGAGAGCTTATATATCATGTCATCAAAGATACATGATTCCTCTCATATAAAATGTCATCTGCCCTTGTCTTTCCTTCCATCTCTTATCTCTGTGTTTCGTTTTTGCTCTCCTTGCAGACATGTTCCAGTACCTTCTGTCCTTCTCTCAGGGCCACCTGAGTTCTCTGTTGGAGGGAACCTACACATCCCTGTCCCGCCATGCCCTACCCCATGTTAACCAACTCTTCTCCTCGCTCTCCCACTACCTGCGTGGGGCCAACGTCTCTGTGGAGGCATCAGTTCACCAGTTTTTTAACAACCTCTTCCCACTCGTCTACACACGGCTCATCAATCCAGGCATTGAGGGCAGCATGATGATGGGCAGTGAAATGGCTGATTGTCTCCGTATGATCAGGCAGGATGTCAACCCTTTTGGTCCTCATCCAGCCGTCTTGGCCCAAGAGCTGGCTGGGGCGCTGGGAGCTGGCCGGCTACTGGGCCTGGCCCTGGAAGAAGGTGTAGAGGTTATGAATGCCACTGAACATCTCAGCCTGAGCAAAGAATGTGTGAAGGGCCTGGTGAAGATGGTCTACTGCTCCCACTGCAGGGGCTTGACACTGATCAAGCCCTGCGTGGGCTATTGTCTGAATGTAATGCGAGGCTGCTTGGCCAGCGTGTCTGAGCTGGATCAGCCTTGGAGGAGGTACACCAGCTTGTTGGAGCAACTAATTCACACCATGGCTGGGCACCATAGCCTGGAACTAGCCCTGCTAGGGGTCAGGGGGCACGTTAATGAGGCCTTGATGTACGCGCAGCTCCACGGTCCACTCATCACTGCCACAGTGAGTACACACTACATCTGTAGCTTTAATGGCACATGCAAAAAGCCTTCAAATCTTTTTGTTTAACATCTTTGTTTTATACATATACCTTGGCAATGTTCAGTGTATTGATTGGAAAGCTTTTGCAGGTTTCTTCTGGGTTATGAGCTATTTTTTCCACCAGTGCAACAAAGAACCCCACACACTGCATTAATGTTGGCACAGTGTTGAAACTATAATAATGTTTATACAAAAAAAGCCTCCTTGTAAGAAATGCGGGCAGAGCTCAAGCTAGAAAATGACTAAATTTCCAAAATGGCAAGGCAGCTAAAGATCAACATTGTTGTTTAGGTTTTGACTGTAAGGGGAATATTATAAATTCCTCATTGACTGTGATGAAAATGAGAAAAGTCATGGATAAAATGGGTATTTGGTGCACTTGCTTGATGTGAGTACTACCATATGCCTTATGGTAAATGCGGTTTTACGTTGAATATTCACAGCTTGAAGACAGTTCCATGAATGACTGCCAGACATTTGTTCAAATTAATACTATAGATAAATCTACAAAATTGTCCTTTTGTTTAACAATTCTTCTCAGATTTGTATATGTTCAAAGCAAGAGTTGTGGTTAATACTGAAAACAAAAGAAGAAAATCCATTTAGAGTTGGCAATTGTGTTTAATTTCTCAACTTAAAACAACGTACTGTAGCTGTCAAACTAGTGATCAAATCTCTGTCATCTTACACATATCCCCTCATATAGTACGCATCAGATCAGATGTTATACAGTGAAGAGTAGTTCTGTTTGTCATTAATTGGCTTTATTTTCAAGATCTAAAACCAGCTTGGTCAGTAAATACAGAACACTGTAGTCTTCATCTTCACATTTTAAACAACGCCCAAATTTTGTCTATAACTAAATGAAAAGGTGGAGGCATGCGTGTGGGTGTAAGGTAACATGAGTCATACACCAAGGAGCAGAAGGTGATTAGCAGAGATTTATGTACATCATCAAGAGGAACGTAATTAAATTCTCACTAGCGTGTCAGTCCCCATTGCATCTCCCTCTCTCTCCTCTAAATTTCACATTGTTGTCTCAGCATGTGTGTTTATTCAATGTTTTTAAATGAATCTGTGCGAGCTCTTATAAATGTGTGTCCCCTGGGCATGAGCTGGAGCGTTCTGGACATCATACTTCCTTCAGTGGCCTCCTTTACTGAGTAGGTGGCTGGACTTGACTTCGGCGAGTTCTGGGAATAGTCTGATATTTCTGGTTATTCTCTCAGTCTCTCTCTCTCTTATCGTCATCTCTACCTCTCTCCATCTCATTAGTTGGCTGTGACTGGTTACAGATATGAGTTTTTGTGATTCATAGCCTGTCAACGCCTTGAATTTCTCGGGTGGACAAAAGGTTTCTATGATATGTTGAATATGGGACTATAGAAAGGAAGAACAATGCTTTAAATGTCTACAGGGTTATGTAGGGCGCAGTTGTTCTCTAATATCTTTAATGGGACCACTTGTGGACAAGTCTACACTGGAACTGTTCCCAGAACTGAGCTGGAATTGTAAAACGACACTATAGAAGCCATAAAGAGCAAGCAGTTTGTGGATTAAACTTTGACTTGGCTATTTTGTTTGTCTTAATGTTCAGTTGCAACGATTGTCAACTAAAAATACAGACTAATGATTACTCTGGTGAGTTAGTGAAGAAAAAGTATGCTGACCAGGTTTACTTAAAGGAGCATACCAGTTGGTTCTGCATGTTTTAGCCCATCAACTATTTACGGATTTACCATCAGGTGTATTTTTGTTCTTTTGCTAGAGGCCAGCTGCCTCCCCTCCACCCTAAACTTCTGCACTCTCAGCTAACAAGTCCTAACCAGGGTCTGCACTGAATGCACAGACAAAATTTATATCATCCCTCCATCCAATTCTTGGCAAAGCAAACAAGCAGCCAAAATGTCAACTAACAGAGCATTACTGGAATTAGTTACTGTAATGTAATTGCTGAATTCCAAGTCGTAATCCCTAACATTACTCATTAATGAAAAAAGTGTGCTGTAGTGCTCGTCTGCCAGACGACTTCCAAAATATGCTGTATGTTAGCTTTTAAAGTATTTTGGCAAATTCTATATTAGAATCAAATAATCACCTGATACTTGTGTATCGTCTCGTCCAGAACGATTGCTCACTTCATTGCTTTGTAAATACAGATTACAATGCAGCGCCATTACATTATTATTGTTTGTCCAGTGGGTTTAGTTTCCTGACAAATAGCGTGTGACTGTAAGCCAACGTTTTGTTTATCACAGCTTCACTTGAGCACACTAAGGCAGTATGGGGACAAATTTTCAAAAAAGATTTACTCTTTTCAATCTTTTGAACAGTAATGTAGTGATCAACACGCAACAATGAAATAGCAAAATATATTATATTTATGACATGGTGTGCACTGTGACATTATTTTTGTGAAGCAAGTAAATACTCCCTGCAAGTAAAAGGCCGTAGTGTACCAGAATGAGCCAAAATGAATGTCCGCCAGGAAGGTGGAAAAACACATTTAACATGTACACCAATTCTACTGGAAAATGGTTGGCAGTAACATAAAATGCAAGCAATTTGTAGTTAATGGGCTTAAACATGCAAAACCGCTGGTATGGCCCTTTTTTTAACAGTTGTAAAGGAACATCACAGAGGCTGAATGATTCTAAATTAAACACTCACATTAAACACACACACATCCAAATCCATAGACACTTACTGTATACACACATGCACGTGCAGACAGACGAGTGCTGGTTGCCAGGCTTAAAGACTGACCTAATACAACTATGCAGATAGAGACCCAGCTTGTATTTTGTGTGTGTGTGTGTGTGTATGTATGCCTGCTTGGTATTCATGGGGTGGCAGGCAATCGTGGAGCAGGGAGTCCAACATGGGGACAAGTGGGACAGAATTGAAAGGGTTCCAGCTAGGCCATACAAACTAGACGCAGCCATCTGGAAAAAAAGAGCTAAGAGAATTGTTGCTGATAAAGGAGGTGGCCCCCGGTCGGACACTGGTGGCTCCCATTTTTTTTGTGCTCTCATTGCTCCACGCAGGCAGACGCCCAGACTAGAGTGCAAACATGATCACCTACGTACTCATTCCCGTACGTGCACACGCACTTACCCACACACAGAATAACACACAGCTCTATTACCATGTATTACCTAGAACCCATGGCCTTTTTAAATCACAGTATGTTTTTATAAAGCCACAGTGGCCTGTCAAGGAAAACTGTTAAGTCTCCAGTGCACAACTACTGTGTCAGTGTAGCCACCTTCACCCTTACACCTCCAGATACAACCCCCCCAACCCCCACCCCCACCCCCCTCCCAGATGCACACCCAATTTTAAACACCTATTATCATTACTATCTTACTGCAAAGCAAATAAAGTGCAAATACCTTGCTTAACCTACTGCTGACTTTTATAACTTACGCTGTATGTGTGAAGTCAAGCACAAAGAAGTAACTCTGTTTTTTTGCCGAGTCAGAATATTATATGAAGTTGTTATTAAAGGAATTATTGTGACTGTGTGGTTTTACACTGGGATGTTATCCCAAACCATTTTGTGGTTGCTCTCTCTCTCACTTAGAGAGCTGCAGACTACACAGAGTCTGCACTATATGTTGCAATACGTCATTGGGTAGGACCCAGAGTCAGAACACACATATTGTACATATGCACACACATCACCACGCTGTGTGCAGGTATCAGGTTTTTAGAAGTCCTGTAAGGAGCCTAGATGTGCGGCCCACCCTGTGACAATACCAGCAGCGCACGTGAGACTGAAAGGGAGCTATTGATAGTTCTGTGGAGCAGCAGAAGGGTAGATTGCATTTTAACACATTCCTGCTCTTATTGAGATGGAGCGTGAACATGGGTCAAAGGGAAGTGGTTATGGTTATGGATATTGAGGGAGCCTGGTGCTGGATTATGTCGAGTAGACACAATTAGGAGAAAATTGGAAAATATCCAGTAAAAGTGGCTACTCTTATTGGGCCCCAGTGGAAATGGTAGCTCCAATGTTTAGTGAGGTTTTCTCCCTCTGAATGCTGCCCTGTTGAGTTCATCTTAGAGTTTCTCCCTCCAGAGTCCACTGTGCTTGAGAGGCCACAGACTGCTGTTTATTGACATGACCATAAAAATGATATGGCTCATATGACCCAGAGGGGGACTTTATGTCTTCTACTTGCTAAAGATGAGTAAACTTTAAGATAATACTTAACACAGAGGAGCATTTATTCACTCACACATTCATTCCCTCATTCATTCACTCACTCACTCACTCACTCACTCACTTATGTGCTTACTGAAAGCTTTGTTGCTTTGTCTGTTTATGAGAAAATAGAAGCAGTGGTCCAGATTAGAGCAGTTTATATGCAGGTCTACCTTATCCGCTTGTTGGTTTTACCCCAGCTTCTCATTACAGTCTTATGGAGGAATGATAATAGCAGCCTGGGCCTTTAGATAATGGAAACAAGGGCCAGTGGGATGGCTGGAAGGTTTCCATTCACCACGGCGGCACCTCAACAGACTGCAGTGGCTTACATTGCAAGCGCTTTTTCTTTTACTCTAACCCACAATAAAATAAAGGAATATCATTTGTGCGAAAACAAACTTTGTTGTTATCACAGTTTCTTATTTTACTTTCCTCTGCCACCCTGTATTTTTATGGTTTCAGCATAGGACTGGGGAGTGTAATGATATATATTGTGTGTACCCTCGGATATTTTGCCATATTGTGGTACAATATGTATCAGGCCACTGTGGGCGATGTGGAAAATCAATGAGCAGAATTGATTTCATGGCATTATCGGATATTTATGATTTTTCTCAATGTGGTGATATTTTATCTGTAAACAATTTTTCAATATGTTTTCAGGAAACTTGAGTAAATGTTAACAGTGGTACTTAAAGTAAATCTGTCAGCACTGTAAAAGTTAATTGCAATTAAAAGAAGAATAACTAAATGTGCAGGTGAGAATAGAAAGACAGGATTCTTTTTAAACTTTTTGAGCCACATCAGCTGCTGGAGGTCACCTTTTATTTAAAAGGATTAGCTGCTCAGGCTTTTGTATACACTTTCTGTATCTCATATTTAAGACTGTTAGCAGAATGATAGCTGACGCAACATGCGCTCATGGCCAATCTATAAGCTTTACCCATCTTTCTAAGTTGTGTACGCCTTTGGCACTCTGTCTAACCCTCAAGCTGACTGGCTGACTTACTCAGCAGTCCATTAGCTAATGATGGTGGGCGCAGTCTCTCTTTTCCTCAGCCACCCTCGCACATCTTTTCCCGCTCTCCTCTTCCCCTTTCGAGTGTTTGCCTTGCTGCTGATAATATTCAGTAGCCCTCAACACCACAAAAAAAAAAAAAAAAAAAGATCCTGCATTTCCTTTCTGTATGAAATATGCTGTTGTAACAGTGGGCAGTCGTCATGTGATTGATGGCTGGGCCATTAAATTTGGATTTGAACATAAAGCAGTGGTCTGAGTATATTATTTTTCCTCTCTGACCCATGACATGGATTGGTGAAATCATATAATTTCAGAAATCATGTAGTTTCTTGAATATGTAGTTGATTATAAGTTGATGAAATGTTCACAGAGGGGGGTCTAAATGATGTGGGGCTTTCCCTCCGAGCCTGAGGTCTGCTGCTCAGATGGACTGTTTCACACAGAACAAGAAATGACAGGAGAGAGAGAGAGAGAGAGAGAGAGAGATGACAAAAACCAGGAAGAGGGTTGACAGGCACACAAATATGTCAATGTCATCGTTTACGAGACTAATAAATATGAGCACCAGAGCTCATACGCATAGGTCTTCACTACACTCGTCACTGTGCCAATCAAAGTCTTGATTTGATTTGGGCCATAAGTTTAAATTGTGACAGAGAAATTACGGTGACATAACACAGAGTTTGTGGCTCCACTTTGTCCAATATCTAGTAAATCAGGACACCTCAGCATGTAATATTGCTATATCTGTCTGCTATAAAGTGTTTTGATATCACACTGCAACTGTTTCAGAAAAAAACACTTTTTGCTGATCAGCTCCTTTTTGACCGTTTGGTTCTAGATAATTGCCTCTAGATTTAATGTGGTGAACCACTGTAGATATCACCACAACATAATATCCTAGTAAAACATACCACCTTTGGGCTTTCTATACTTGTTCTAACTGTGGTGTCTCAATCCATGGCGTCAGCACCCCTGGCCACAAGGCCTTTTTATCCTTTTGTAAGTACTCCCTCTTACTCCTTCACATCTCCCACTCACTCTCCGACACCATTTAAATATCGCCTTCTATCCTTGTATGTGTCTTCATACACCTAATGTCCTTAGCTGATTCCTTGGTGCCCACTGATCTGGTGTTTGAGCGTCTTTAAACTTGAGCTAGCTGGCATATTAATGTCATGCAGCTGCTGCTGTGAACTTACCGCTGAATGCCTACTGCATCTGTGTTATGATTTTAGTGGCAATTGCTGGTTCATTGGAAGGCTTCAAATGGACACGTGGATTTCTACCCACTAGCTTATTTTCTTTGCTTGCTGCGCGTATGTTCCACCGTATCACAGACACAGACGAGATGAACTCACTTGACCTTCTTTAGTCTTTTTTTTTTTTTCCTGCCCCTTGTCCTCCATGTCTGTGGTGTAACACCACTTGAATCCTCGGAGACATCTTGCCACATTTAGTGTCTGTAATTCTCCTAAATTTGTTTACAAAGATGGACAAAAGTTGTCAGCAATTTCCGAAGTGACACCCATATTTACAAGGGGGAAAAAAAATTAGAGCCTCTCATTTTTAGATCATCTGTGAGTGATTTAATCAAGGGTAAACAAGCCTCAGTGCGGAGAGAGAAGCTCAGTGTTCTCTATACTGATTGGAATCTCAAGGACTTTTCCCTGTGATATACGAGGGACTGAGTCTCTCTTTAATTAGCACTGACATCATTCGGATAAGAGAGAGGGGGAAAAAAGGGAGGGTGGGCTGATTGACAGAGACTGCAGAGTGAAGACTAAAGAGAAAGATGGAGACAAAGTGATTTAGACAGAATGAAGAGAGTCCTAAAAAGATGGCAATAAAGAATTGGCGGGAGAGAGAGAGAAAAGAAGGCAAGGGGAGAAGAACATTGTTGTAAATCATCTCTACTCTCTCACTCGAGGCTTTCTGGGAGAGGCCAAGTGAAAAGCTGTCACAATTAGCTCACGAGTGGTTCAGGGGGTGTTGTATGTGCTGAATGTTTTTACGCTGAAACAGGCTGAAGACAATTTTAGCTTTTGGCTTAAAGCTGCAACACATTATTGTCTCCAGAATACATAATGTTTAGGACGGAGCCAAAACCATAAATTGATGATGTTTGCTTTCTTTTGTTTTCAATAATTCATTGATTTTGAATTTATTTTTTTACGGTTATCACACGCACATCTGTCTTTTACTGCCTGCTCTTATAGTCTCCAGCTGTAATCTTTCTTTGCCTAAAAAGTATTACTTGACACACGTGTTCAAACATTTACAGAATCACCTTAACATTATCAGATGGCAATTACTAGTCTTATCGACAAGTCTGTAGCACAAGCTCACAGTCTCCAGCCTTCGTCAGCTGAAACACTGGTCTCAACTTGAATGACTGCATGGGGGGAAAAAAAGTCCTAGGCCTTTTCTGTACCTTCCTTGAGTTGCACAAATGCTGCTTTCAGTTTGTCACTCAAAAGAGTTCTTCACTGTCATCAACAAGTCTAATCATAGAAAACAGTCTCTACCCATACATCATTAAATTAAATTCATCATAAATCTTAACCAGCAAACAACATTTCATCCTGAGACATGTAGCTATATATAAGAAACTCATCTGTCAACTGGCTCTACACACAGCTATCTTCATCATTTACACTGTAACCCTCTCATTTTAGATAATCAGCATTTGATAGAATCTCTGCCTGCTCCACCCAGAACCACTTTACATAATCTTTGGAAACCCACATGTGTTATTTGTTCGCAGTTACCTTGCTGTCTGTTCTATTGATGGAAAATGAAAGTAGACTTCCCTAGTCCTGGATTGACCGCTGTTTGAGACCATAATGGTCTGATTAAACTCAACACCTTAAAGCTTACATCTGTCTCTTTGTGTGGTTAAACGTAAAACACAGCCTAACAGTGTTGTTGAGGGAGGAGAGAGACTTCCTTATTCCCCTAACCCACCCAGATTTTCCCAGATGGTCCTGGGTTTGAACTGGCAACTTTCCAGTCTCAAGCTTGCTTCCTTAACCTCAAGGCCTTCACCACAACACTGCTAGTCCTGCGAAATTCAAGTAGTCACCTTAATGCACAAATAAAGGAGAAACGTTTTTTTGTTTTTTTCGTATCTGGCTGGGTTCTTGCGATACATATATGTATGGTTATTCTTGGATGGCCCTGTATTGTGATAACAAACTGTTACACATAGGATCCAGTGTTGATCCTCAACAAGTCATGTAATTGTCTTTTCTTTGGTCGTTTGGATGGGACAAAACCACATGCCTGAAAGACTGCTTTCCTTATAAAGTATATTGAGCCTAAAACAGCAGGTCTGAAGTTGTCGATGATTTCTCTTATGTTATCTTGATGAAAAATGCACTGTGAAAATAGAAATGGAAACCTGCACTAGTAGTGGGCCCTCCCTTTCTATTTTCATATGTGTTGCAATTAGGGATGGAAATTGTTACTTGTTTAAACACAATTATCATGATGCTTGACGGCATTTGAAATAAAATTGATGCTTTGGGTTTTCTTTGGAGAAAACATTGTAAACAAACATGTTGCCAAAGTAACAAGGATCTTCCTGTGCGGTGGAAAATGGAGCCCACCAGTATGTGAACCAGTGGCCTGCCGTTCTCTTTACGTTCCTGCTAATCATGTGGCTACTTGGCTACTGATTGCATTTTTTCACGTTTTTTTTTTTTTTTTTTTCTTTTAGTTTGTAACCGCAGAGAAACAAATACCAAATAAAGCTAATTATGTTTGCTCTCATTCAAGCACTTTTTCTAGTCTGGTGGTTGGTTGCATAACTCTCATTGATTCATATTGAATGGAATTCTGATTCCAGAGGTGGCCCACGTGGTGTTGAACAGGGGCTTCTGTTTATCTGGTATGTCTCTCCTCTGTCTCTGTCTCTACATCATGTATTTAAATTAAATTAGTAGGAGAGCATGGTTGCCACTTTTGATTCCTGTCTTTGAGAGTTTTCCTGTTCCTTACGGGAATGTAATTTTATTTCCTAATTTTTACTGGTTAGTGAATATTTCATGGTTATGAGAAAAAAAATGCTTTATGAGTCCAATATCTTGAGATGACAGTGACTGTGGTTTGGATAATGGATGTAAGCATCAGTCCCAAGAGCCATTCTCAGGGATATGAATGAAAACAGAGACAATTTTAAGTTTTGCGCTTTCTACCATAATCAGTCATAACGTGTGCACATATGCATGCACACTTATACAAATGTACACCACTGAGACAGCAAAAAAAAAGATTTAAGGGAATTGCTGATATTTATTTCAAATAGTACAACTAATGGCACAGAACCAGTGGTTTGTAGTTCTATGAGCTGATGTTCCATTGAGGCCATTCATCCCTACAATATAACAGTGATAAATGAATACAATCCCTAAGGCTTAGCTGAAAAGTGGATATTGTTGTAACCATCCCTGACCTAACTAAAACAATATCCACTTTTCATATCGTATAACACGATTCTCAGCATGTGATTGTTTTTTGTCATTTCAATACACTTTGCCAACTGCTGTAGATCTGTGTACCTTTGTTGCAAATGGTAAGAATTTCTGAGCTTCACCAGAAATTGTATTTGGTCATTGTTCACTTTGGCAGAGATGACAAGCACAGTGCTTTTCCTGAAGTTAAACAGTCAGCAGTATTAGGCGACGAGACTGTGTGTGTATGTGTGTGCATTCAGCTCACAAACTATGGAAAATTGGACGGGGGGGTGGGGGCGTCTTAACTGACTGAACTAGCCCTCTCCATCCCACAGTGCAATGCGCTTGGGGTGAGAGGGGGCTGAGAAAGTTCCCCTGGCTTTACTGGGTAATCCCTTGATAAATAAACTGGGAAGTCAAGACCACCGCTGCTATCTGTAAGCCAATACTCCCCTAGAGAAGGGATGGCCCTGGGCTTGGCTAGCTCAGAGCTGCACTCTTCTTATACTCACTTGCTTCAGGATGATATTTGCATTTGCAAGGCACAGATACACACACATACACACATCAATTTTGAGTTGAATTGAAACAGATCCTACCTTTTGTAAGGTAAAAATAAGTTATTTAGTTTGAGTGGATTGTGCGTTGACATGCAAAACAGTAAACCTAAACCATTAAACCACAATCATACATGGTTGAAAAAAAAACCCATCCTGCCTACAGCAGGAGAAATCAACTTTCAGAATACATGCCTTATATTTCCCTAAAGTCCTCCCATGTTGACAACATGCATCCCACCAATCTGCCCCCTCCACCAGTCTCTCTCCTCAGGCAATCATATAAGGAATGCTCCACAAAATAGCTGAAATTGTGAAGGTATAACAAGGACAAACAGGTGTTCACACACACATACACACACACAAAACCAAGTACTCATGCTGGTCCCAAATGGGATTTTCATTCTCACGCCATCATCAGGTCAGCAGATAATTGATTTATGGCCGTGTTCTAGCCCATGGCATTATTCAAACCTGTCATCTGATTGGCCCTCAGGATAATGCGGCCATAACATCCACCCAATAAGATCATGCTTTCATTTCTCAAGGATCCATAATGAGGATGCTGTTTATTTTCTCTGCAGTGACTTTCTGTTCTGTTTACACTGTCGTATGCTTAGTTAGGCATGAGAATGATTTGTGTCCGAGTTTTTGTTTTGAATTGCGGGCATCTTTGAACCTCTTCTCTGTGGTTTGGTTGTAAAAATAATGGGGTAATACAAACAGAACTGTGAGTGACCTCCTCTTGATGTTCATATTTTACACGGATGTTTACATTTGTGTCTCTGAGAATAGCAAAGTGTCATACAAAGGCAGGTGAGAAATGGCACTGGATTTAAAACTTTAGTCCGCCTCTCTGAAAAGTTCACATTGACAGGATTAGATCCTGTCTTAATCTTTCATTTATCACCACTGCAGAGAAATTATTACCTGTAGCTCTGACCTTTTTTGGTTCTTTTTCATGTGCTGAATTATATGTATCGCCTTTGGTCTCATGAAGTGTAATTTAAAACTTAAACTTTTGGGAGGTACGAGGCTGCCTATCAGGGCCAAACATTTACAACCCAGTACTTATTTCCCTGCTCTTTTAAACTATTGGTATCATACTATATCAATGTCAGAGTGGATATTTTACTTCATACAGCTTAGGTATGTTATAGTGTGTTTATATTTGGTGAAGTGCATTAAGCAGGTAGTTTTTATTTTACAAGTATGTAACCAGGATGGTCTTTTGAGATTGGAATAAGAAAAAAACAAGATAAAGAGTTAAAGAGAGACATTAAACACACTGTTTCCTTAACAAAAAGCACTAACTATTGTTACTGACCAGTCTTGGTTCTGCAAAGCTTTTTGCACACCTGCCCCTTGCACAGCCTGCCAGCTTCACCACATTCATACAAACACACACACACACACACTCTCTTTCACGCGAACAGACCTCCCAAATGCTGTAGTCAGGACATGATGTCATGGGGCTGTACGTTGCCTGAAATATGTGTGAATCTCTGGAATTTATTTAATAGAAATGTGTTGGGTTTTTTTTGCTAAATAAGGAAGGGACATATGGTTCACTTCAGCTACATCTGCTATACTGGCTAAGTACTTCAAGTATTTATACATATAGTTTATAAACAGGTTTAAGCAAGTTTGCATGGTAAAATGAATCAGCCTTGACATTTATAGCTTTACTGCTTCTTGGAATTAACAGTGTTTTACTGAGTCATTTTATTTGTTGCTACAAACACCAGTGTACTTGCCAGTACTGATAATTCTGGACTGAGCAATGTTGAAAGCTCTGGGCTAATCAACAAAATATGACTGTAAATTTTAGAATGTCCTTGTTAGCCATTACCCTTGCTCAGATTCTCTTATTTGCCAAAGTTCGTTTCATAAAAAAATCAGTTTTAGTTAAAAATGTACAAGTGTTCTAATAAGTGTCTGAACACATCATGATGTGCAGACGGTATGAAAATGAGTTAAACAGTAATTGTCCGCAGGAGCATTTGCAGCACATGCAAAGAGCATTTGGCTTAGTGTGTCGATAAGCTACATGGCCAAAACAGTTGCTCCGTTCTATCTTTTCTCACCGCCACAATGAATGTGTGCATGTGTGGCTATGTGCGTGTGTGGCTGTGAGCCGCTCTACCACATATGAGCATGTTTTATTGGTCCAGAGGGAGTTAAGGTTAATGCAATAAAACAACCATCCCCGTGCCCAGCGTCTGCCTCAGCAGGATTTAAGACCAGAATGTAGTTGAACTAAAGTAGGAGAAAAAGGCCAGAGTGAAGTGCAAACAGTGCAATGAAGATGACAAATGTTCAGGTAGTTAGTTATGCTGTTAGAAAGCGTCCCTTGGATTCCTGAGCCGCTGACAACTCCACTGCTCAGGAATAGCTAGCTGCTATGTGAAAACCTCCATTTAAACTCCATTTATAAGGCACACGAGATGACGGATCTGTCTCACCCTGGAGGGAAAGTGTATTTTTAGCAGCCTGGCAAGACACATTTTGTGACCGTTAACACATATTTCAGCTGCTTCCAGACTTACTTATCCAAACTCTTCACAGCATGTGGATACACCCCTTCAACCAACCATTTAAACACAGATGCTTGCCAGTTCCTTCCCAAATTAAGTTTATGTATTTGTTTGTGCATTTCATTGTTTTGAGCCCATCACAGGCTGTCTTGCAATGCTGTGGCAAAGTCTGCACAATTGCTTTGATGGTTTTATTAGTAGAGATGTCCAGAACAAATCTGCAGGATTAGTGTCAGAGATGATCTCTTTTTAATAAGTTGGTGTTGGTAACATGCCATTATACTCTGGGTGTGCTAGTTGTTAACCTTATGCACAAAACACCTGAGCGTTTTAAACTAAACATAATTCGGCCCTAATTCAAAACATTAAGTAAATAAAATAGTATTTTTAGTCAAGGAAGAAATATAATCATGTATCTGTTCTGGGAAAAGACTCTTCACTCCGTCACCAAGAATGACGAGGCAACATTCCTTCGATGAAGTCGAGCTGAATCATTCTCACTTCTTCTTACTTTAAGGCTCCCTTTTCCAAATCAGAGATGAATAAGTACTGCTGCTACATATTACATAGTCCTGTTGGACGCCCTTTCATGGTAGAATGACTCATCCCTCTAGACAAAGCAGTGTATATGCATTGATCACTTGAGTTACTCTGTCCAGCATGCAAGAGCCATTTCACTCTGTCTCTCTGGCTAATTGAGCACCACTTAATAACACTGGCCAGAGGCTTTTAAGCCAATGAGTTGTCATTGATTTTACCTCCTGGTTTGAAGCACACGCCCCTTCATTCTCATGACCCTGCTGTCTCCTCCTCTCCACTGGCTTTAATTGCCCACTGGAGATACACGCCATCACTGCCAACTGTGCGCACGTGCATTCACCTCAGTGAGGTAGTGGAATGTTCAACATTTACTGTCAGCCCTCCAGGCAATAATTCACTCATCACACCATTTTCTTTCATCACATCGCTCACTTCACGCCCACACCGTTTTCCCATGTTGTCCGTTACTCTGAAATTCTCTGTCCCATAATTCTTTTCGCCTCCCTTCACCCTGCAATCATGCAGCTGAGATGTAGGCATTCCCCGTTCGAAAATGATGGCATCTCTCTCTAAAAAAAAAAAAAAAAAAAAAAAATTGTTCACTTTGAAAACTTCTTTGCATTTATATGCTTTCAACTGTGCAGGTGCCAATTGGCAGTTTATAGAAGTTGCCTTGCAGCTCCACCCATGCTGTTACAGTTGTATATGTTTTCCTAGCTTAACAGGTGTGTGTGTGTGTGTGTGTGTGTCTTTGCTCTGTCCTCCCCACAGGTGGACAAGGTGTGTGGCCTGTCTACAGGGGAACCTACAAGCATGCAACCTACTAGCCCAGAGGTCACATCCTTTACCGTGACCTCATCTTCTCCTCTTCCATCTGCCGCCCCCTCCAAACCTCTACCAGAGCAGTGGCAGGGGCAGTTAGCCCACTTGAGGAGGTAACACAAGGCAATGAACTATGAAGTTTACTAGTGCCTTCTGTAAATCACCTCTTTTATTTCTGGCAAATATTCAGCTGCACCTTTTTTTTTTTCTTATGTATTAGTTAGGCTGCTATATAGTCAGCTAAATGGAAATTTTATATTAATTGAAAAATGGTCAGTATGACATAGCCTGAGGAGATGGCCAATGTCTGTTCACAGCTGCCATCACTTCTCTCTTTCTTCATATGGTTAGATGGATACAACACTCATCCACACACATACACACATAGTAAATGTAGTGTCTGGCACTAAAGTCCATGCCCTCCACCTGGCCTCTGAGGCAGCCACCCCATGCCCACAGCAGCTGGCAGCGCTGTGTCAGGAAAGGGGGAGTGCGGGTAAGATTAATCTTGACGGACCAACAATTTCCTGTTTACCCAGACGGCCATACCACCAACTCTGCACACCAGCCGGCCTCAGCTTAAATAGCATCACACACAGAAACACGCACACAAAACACACACTTGTAGCATTGCCTGCCTGACCTTGTCCCAAACCATGAATCACTGCACTGATGCCAGCCTAGCTGACAGGTCTGGCCTGGCACTGCCACCGCCATTCATGGCAATACAATCCGGCTCCCCGCCTGCTGCCAACCCTTACCAGAGCACATGTGAGCACTGACCACTTCAGAGACATGGCAGCACCCACTTGTGTATAAGGAGAACAGTCTATGCTTAAAAATATGAAACATGATAGAGTGAAGCAACACATTTCGTTTTAACGGGAAAACATATGACTCGAGAAGCTTAGCCAAACTTTCTTTGGTTTTCTTGTAAATATATAACTTCACATCTGCAGATGTTTGCTTGGGTGTTTGTTTTCTGACTTAACATATGCATTAAATACCTGTATCTGTTTTAATTGTCGGTGTGGTGTGGGGAAAGAAATGGTTATTGATTTACATGTGGTGTGGCCATTCTCTGCATGTGCATGATTAATCACTCTCTTTCAGGGTCAACTGACTGTCTTTTCTCCCTCCTCCCTCCATGTCTTGTCATGTCATCCTTTTGTTTCTCCTCCACCCTCCACCTCCTCCTTTTCACATGCCTGCATCCTCCTTGCTTGCAACAATCTCCCTCGGACTCCAACTCCCAGCTCGTTCCCCCTGAAACCCTCCAAGAACAATAAACATAGTCTGAGATCACTGTCTAGGTAAGCATGAACACAAGCGTCTTATTTCTGTCAATCTCTCACACACTTTAATTAGCAATGAGAGCTCATAATGTGACATCTGTGATACTTGATGTACGTTAACAGTTGATTATTTTTGTCTTTTGGGTGACTGATGCATTTATTATGTCTTACAAAATCCTCTGTCTTCATATCATCTGTTGTTCTTCAAAAGTGATTCCTGACACTGACTCAGCACATAACCTCTCATGACCCCCACTGTTTGTTTTTTTTTTTGCTTTGCTCTGCCTCATGGGTGGCAACAATGTGCGTCCGATCAAAATACGATGCCATTGTTTTGCTCAAGATGACAGCGTCTATATCGATGACATGTGTTTGCGGATCTGATGAAGCAAGCACTTTACCGCAAGGCATAATTGATTGGAAAATGTGCTGACTCAATGAAGTGGTCACATTCACTCATTTTCTGCCACCGTCAATATCATCACGCGTGTTTATCGCATGCATGTATTGTCGAATGGAATGCAGATACTGTTCGTCGTCGGTGGCGTGGTACCAACATACTGAGAAGTTTGTCCACCAACCGCACCAAAAATGTGGCACCAATCACACATTACATTCCCCAATTCCTGTATGTCTTCTAACATGGCTGGTGATTTAGGAAGATGATGTGTGGTTTGTATGAAAATCGCACTACGCCCTTTTCCCATGTGTCTGTTTTTTCCTTAGGGAGTTCTTGATGTACCTGCAGCGCTACAAGTCTTTCTTTGCAGCGTTGCCAGAGATGCTGTGCGAAGGGGAGAATGTAGTGGACGACTCCACATGCTGGAGCGGAGATGATGTTGTGGAGAGGTAAGAGAACCTCCCTTGAGACTGTCTTTGAGAGGTGAGATGAGAAATGCAGACGAGACATTCATTCCCTCCTGGACAATCACATTACTGATGTTACATTCTGATCAAAACAACAGATTAAAAACAAACTAGACTTGCCTGCAAATCTGATATTTTTGCTTTGATGAACACCGCTGTGAAGAGACCTAGAAAGTTGTTTTAGATTTTTAAAAGTAAAAATGTGAGATTATCTTTCCCTTCAGCTGACCCCTTATTGACATACATGCCAAAAATCCATCGTTCTTTTCAGATGTAATAAGAGAAGTGGACATTGATTCATTTTGGTATTTAGACTTGCAGTGCTGTGAGAGTTCCTCATGATTAGGCAATGGTTTGTATTTTGTTACACGGCTTTGCTATGGCCAATTTATTTTGCATAAATATGTTTTTTTGGCAGCGCTGGAGTTTGGAATATTAAAATAATAACATTTTCATTTTGTCCGAATGACACGACACTGCAAGCCCTCGTGTGCATTTGTTTGTGTGCTTGTGTAGCATAGTGTCAATCTCAGAGTCTGTGTGGCTGGCTGTTGTTAATCAGTGTGGAAATAAGGAAATCATTAAATCCATCTCCACACTGAGTGAACGCAGGCAGGACAAATAGTTGCTAGACACTCCTTTGAGAGTCTGTTAATGAGTTGTTATCGGTGCCTTTCTCTCTTTTTCATCTGCATTCTGTTTCTTTCTTATATTTATGAGATCTTTTTTTATTTTGTGCTGATTTATAGGTGTGGCCCTGGAACGCTTTTTCTGCTTATGGTTTTGGGTGCATCTCTCAGAGACAGAAGTACTTACTCTGTGTGTGTGTGTGTGTGTGTGTGTGTGTGTGATGTGCCTGTCTGTGTGTGTGGTTATGTGCTTTCTCAGTCAGCATGAGAAGAACAGAGAATTGATGCAGATTACTGAGCCAGTATGCGTCTGTAACTGATTCCCCTTGCTGGATCTGTTTCTTAAACGCTCTCGAAACTCAGTCCACAATTATGACAAGGTTATGCTCTCCTTCTTCTGCGGTGGCCCTAAACTGGCTCCCATTACCATGGCAACTTCAGCTCTTGGCACTGTCAGTATTGGCCTTGACAGAGGAAAACAGAGGTCCGGGGATGCCTTTTCCCCATGATCTGCCCCATAAGTGTTTGTCAGATGCTTTGGCCCTTGTCCGTTTTGCTTGGATTATGCCATACTTTATGCTTTACATGAGTACATGGGAAGACATTAGGCACATGGACAGATGTATCAGATTCCGAAAAGACCCTTTTATTATCCTCAGGGGTTTGCAAAAGCATTTTGTCTGAGAGTTTCATGAATAAGTTAGGCTTTGGTTACCTTAATTGTTAGCGTTCAAAATCTCATTATTGTTTTAGTTTGGACAAACTCTTCTCTTCTCTTCTCTTCTCTTCTCTTCTCTTCTCTTCTCTTCTCTTCTCTTCTCTTCTCTTCTCTTCTCTTCTCTTCTCGTCCTGGCCCAGTACTTGCCTACTCTTCCAAAGTACAGAGCGTCTGCCAATAAGTGAGACATATTGAGCAGACCACCCATTCATCAGGGCCCATGACAGTGTGTCAGCGCACAAAGTACAGTAGTAGCCAATGTATGTGTGTGCCATGACCAAGAGTAGGAGCGTATGAGTCAGTAAACACAGAGCAAGGCAACCATTCAGCATCTAAAACACAAGAAACAAGAACAAGTAATCTCTAATCTTGTCAAGATCCGGCTTCTTTGTCTGTGTTCAAAGCCAGTTCTTGTGTGTCACTTTTACTACCAAGGGCACAGGTTTTTCAACAACAGCGCTAATGGGTTGTAACGGTGTGTTATCACACACTCCCTGGTGACAGCCAGGTTGTTGCTTGTGGTGTCAAGTGTTCTTGGGTTGAATAAGTTAAACAGTACCCTACTGAAACATTTGGCACCACTCATACTCTGCTCAGATCGGCCTTTGGCTATTCAGCAAACCTCTCTCACTGTATCTGACTCTGTTGGCATGTCTTAGAGAGAGAGGGGGGACAGGGCATGAAAAGGGTTGGCGTTTTGGTGCCGTGGTGCCCCCTGTGCCTCCCTGTGCCCCTGAGGAGGGAAGCATGATGGAGTGATATGGGGGAGGGGGGCCTTGGCAGCATAAAGACCCATTGTGGAGTCAGTGGAGTGGGGCACAGCCCTGCCGTGGGGACCCCCAAAGCCTGGAGGGGAAACAAAGACCCTCCTATGAGGCTGCATGGGAAAGACTTGGACATCGCTGCCACTACTACTGCCACTGCCCGTACCATGCCTGGGAAAGTTGCATGAGAACAGCAAAGGAGATGACAGAAGGGCAGATAGTGAGAGGCAAAGATGAGAAAATATGAGATGAGGAGACACAAATAGTACGTTCGAAAACAGACATGCTAAATTGTCGTGGTGTTAGTCATATGTCGTAGACGGACTTCCTGTGTGGTGGGCACACAAAGCCTCTGAGGGCTTGGTGGGTTTCCCCTCCACACACGGGAGGACAGAGACACACAAGCGCACACACACTCACATATCAATCCACCCGGGATCCACATGTTGTTCAACAGCTGGAGGGGATATTCATTCAGACACAATGTTACTGTGCTGCGGCAGGAGACACACACACACGCACACACACACACACACACACACACACCCTCCACCCACCCACCCCCCTCACACACACTTGCACTGTATGTTGTAATACTTCAAAGCACATCAAAGGCATTGGGGATTGAAATTCCCTTCCTCTCTTTATTCAGCATCTGATGACAGAGGGGCGAGCGGGGGGCAAGCAGTTGTACTTACAACCAAAAGTGCGTGTTGGCATGTGTTCAAACATCTCTGAACATTTACAGCATCACATGTGTGAATACTTTGCACCATCTTTTCCGGAAAGATAAGATCAACCAAAATGACCACATTCTTTATTTAGATTAGGGCATTACTGTGCATCTATTGTGGCAGTCTTATCACAAACTGAAATAATTCATTGCTATCTGTCTTCACTATAATTATGTTAATTACCATCCCTGTTTTTTATTGCCTTTTTGAAGAAATGTTGACACATACTTAGTGTAGCATATAGCGTGTGTGGGTTATGAAACAATGCTCCAGGCTATAACCAGTGTTATGGCATCATAAAGGCCTTGATTAGACCCTTGACTAAAAACACATGAGGAGGTAACCTCAATGACTGTTTCATTAGACAACAACTTATTGTTAAATTTCTCCCAGACATAACCAGACCAAATATACTCTAATTGGGTATAGATGGCAAATCGAGGGGAAATAATTGATTGGTCCCTGTCTGGGTTATTAAGAGTAGGGGTAACTCTAGGGTAAAGCCAGACTGAAAACAGTTTTTTATGAGAAGCAACAAATCAGGTGCTCAACAGGTGACAAAAGAAAGCTGGGTTGAGCAGAGGCCACAGTTTAAACGAGTAAATTGCGACCTGGAAAGGGTGAAAACTAATGGCACGTTAACCGATCACAGCTGTCTGTTGTGTTTTCAATCTAAATGAAGATTGCAGCATGTCACTTTATTACTGGAATTAGACTTGAGCTCATGCAGCGATCTGTTTCAACAGTGAAAGTTAACTGCAGCAACCATTAACATCAGTTTAGTTCACAAAATTACGGTTCTGCTCACAAGCTGGAGATTCTGTGTGGCATTGCTGCATTCGGGCCTTGCTGTAAACTTAGACTTACTTCATCAAATGTTGTGAACTAGGAAGGAGTCGCCACTTACTTTCTAAACTGATGGTACAATAAAAAGAAGTAAAAGGAATAGGAGCGAGTGAATAAAGAAGTCTTCCTGTTCAAACTCTCTACACTCTACAGTGCATGTGTTAGGAGATGATTTAGATGGACCCTGGCTCTTCATCAGCATTTTATGACCAATAAAATTTCTAGGGATTCCCTTTGTATTGATTTACACACTGTATACAGGCAGAGTGTATACTCTGTAGGAAGGGAAGAGGAATGGTTGAGATCTTAACATGAGACATGTAGGTGTGTAGTGCACTTTTGTATAGGTTCTTTAATAAGAGTGGAAACTAATAACTCATCAGTTTCTGATGAGTTATCTGATGAGTTATGAGAAGTTTTGGATTAGCTGAAAGGGACGGACCAAAGACAATACACCCGTGTGAGTGCTTCTGAATGCCTTGCATTTTTATATGGTTATGATAATCCATTTGTTTATCATTTTGACATCTGGAATCTATTCTGCTATTGCAGGGAGAAGCAGGGAGAGCACAGTACCAGGCCCTCACCCTTCATGCTCCCTTTCACTCCTTCTTCCAGTCACATCAACTCATAGCTTTTTTTTTTTTCCCTTTCTTTTCTTCCTTGCCCTCCTTCTCTGTGTCAGTCTCTTGGGCCAGAGGAGCTCAGCTTGAAAAATGCAAGGGAATTGGATAATGAAATTCTAGCAGAGAGGACAATAAATTAATTACTATATGTAGAGGAAGGACATTCCCTGCTGTGTGCCTGTGTGTGCTGTGCATGTGTGGTTAAGGGCTTTTGTTATAGCAGCGAAAGACCAGCAGAAGTCAGCTCAGTCTGTTATGTGTGTTCTTTTTGTGGACATGAAGACATGCATGATGGAATAGTAGAGTCATGAGAACAGTTGACATCAGAGAAATAATGAGGTGTTATTGAAATACAGACTTGATTCATTTTTTTCTCTTGCACCTACCCTTTCACCTCTTCCATTAGCATTTGGCGTTTGCGACAAACGTCTCAGTCCTTCTCTGTCCCTCCCACAATCCCTCTCTTCTATTTCCCCTTAGCTCTGATTCACTGGCCCATCCCTTTCCCATAACCCTGGGCTGCTGCCTGGGACCTCAGCATGACCCGCTCTACATTTCTACACTGCTTAGACTTTTCTCTCCGTGCGTCCGCATCTTTGGGTTGCGTGTGCATGTGAGAGAAAGAGAAAACAACAGTGATCATATTGCAGTAACTGAGTTATTTATTTTCTCTGCTGAAATGCTTGGATTGTGAGAGTTTGGCGTTATGGTATTTCTAAATCTGTAGCTGTGCACGAGGAATAGGAGGAAAAGTGTTCGATCGTTTGTGTAGATGGTGTGTAAGCAAATGTGATTTTGTTGGCCTCACTGTACAATTATTTGCCAATTTGGGACTTAACATGCCTCTGAGTGAAGAGTGTTTATATGTTTCGGCCCCCTCAAGTTTAGATTTTATGGTGTGCCTTGCACACATTGTATATATGTGAAATTTCCTCCCAAGTCCTTTCAGTCTTTATTATCATCACTTTTATAGAAGGGACACAGTTTTACAGCTCCTCCCTTCTGTTGTGTGTCCAGCCAGTTGAGTGGGTTGAGCTAATATAATTAAAGTGCCACAATAGACTGGCATGTTTTACTGGAGCAGTTCCTACTGGGCGAGGTAGACATAGTGTACCCACTAACCTCTGTGCTTGCCCATTGGCAAGGCATCAAACTCATAGCAGGAGAGGAGGATGAGAAATAGAGGAACAGACATGCTGGGGAAAAGGAAAGGAAGTGTGGATGAAAAAACAATGGATAGGAGAGATGAACTGATGGATGGATGAAGGGAGAAAAATGAGGGATGTAGGTCAGTGGCAGCAGGAAGCAGTGGCTTTAGGAGAGCCCTCTGTCTTTGTGGCTTAATTGGCTCTATGAGCCCGTTTGAAGTCCTCACTGCTAGCGTGTCTGGGTGCCAGCCAATAGTGGTCTGTGTGGTCTGTGTGTGTGTGTGTGTGTGTGTGTCTGTGTGTGTGCATGTGTTTGAGAGGCTCGCGTTGCGCCTTTCTGAATGCATTTCTGCATGAGACACGCATTTTAATGCACCGTGCCAGTAAACAAAAGAACAAAACCCTAAATGTGCCTTCCTTGATGTCAGAGCCTCTGATTATATGCAATTGCGCACATAAACACAACACCGCCCAAAATATTACATGCAAAACGAGTCAAGGATGAGTCCTCTAGGACGAACCCTGCATTTTAGAGGCAATTTTATCTTGTGTCATAAAATTGCTCTTGGGAGAGGCCACAGCTATGCAAAAAAAAGTGCTCACTGTTTCTCAGCACACTCTCTGTGACGCTTACCGTGGTGTCGCAATGTTAGAGCTGTCTCTGCTTGTGTCAACAGTCTGGTTCCCAGTATATTATGTTATAAAAAGTAGAAACTATGCTGAAAGTCACAGCATAATTTCTACTTTTTATAACATAATATACAAAATCAAGGGTTGCAATATATGTTTCTATACATATTCCTATACTTTCAGCCTCTTTTGACTTTTGTGGGAATATGAGTGTGGGCACATAACCCAAACCTCAGTGTGCCTACCAAAGGAAGTCACACATTTGCTACTTGTTGAAGTGGTGAAGTGTGACTTTTAGTGCAATTAAAACAAAGAAAAATAAAACTAGCTCACGGGTAGCCCGTGGTACTGTGTGAGAGAGATCTTTTTTTCATACTGACTCACTCAGTCGTGTGTGCTTTTTAACACTCTTCAAAGACAGAGCAAATCCACTTTCAAACCTCTGCTTTGATCCAAACACGCAGCTTGTACTGAAGCCGTGCGGACACGGGATTACGGCCTTACAGACCATCACACTATTTCTGTGTGCCATAGCACACACTCTCTACACAACACATTCACACACCAAACACACATCAACACTCACACAGCATGATCACATCTGACTTGCAGAGCTGAACCTCACTCTGTCGTGACTATATTTAGGACACTGTTATCCTTTTTTCCCCGGGGATACAGCAGACTTTACAAATGTCAGTTAGAGCTTGATTGAGTGTAAGTTTTCTGTCTGAATTTGAACTGAATTTTGGGTGATGCAGTTTAAATCTGTAAGTCTGAATTTGGGGCCAATTTGCGAGCATTGGCTAGATTCCCTGTAGAGTTTTAGTGTGAATGTGTGTGCCAGTTGAAGTTTTCAGCGTGTGGTATTTACCATCAGAGTGAGATTCTGAAGAAGACGTCTGGTTTGAATCCAGTTGCAAGTTGAAGTGTTAGTCCAAGTTGTTGTCCAACCCCATGGATAAGTATGTGAGTTTAGAATTAATATGAATGACAGGCATGGGAGGAGAGAGGGAAAGCTAACAAAACCAACTCTGTACAAACAACAAAAGTACAGTACACTACTGTGGAGGGTGTTGTGTGTATGCCTGTGATCTGTGCTCAGTGTGTGTATGTGGTAACCTGAAACCACAGGGAAAACGTTCCTAGAATTCCGGGTGGGTTTGGTGTCGTGGCTCGCTCACTGGAGCCCCCTGAGTGGTACTGGGAATGCGGCCTCCGCACGAAAGAGCCGCAGAATGAAGGGAAAGTCCCCCTTCCCTCCGCCCTACCTTCATATACCCATATACACTTCACCCTGCTGCCAAACAAACCAACTAATCAATTGCATATATAGACTAAATATAGGTGCAGGACAGTACTTATGAAGATACCTTCAAGAACTGATCTTTGGCTAAATACTGCACATGAAGTGATGAAAGATTAAAATTCAAGTCTAGCACCGTATGGGTATCTCAGGGTCAGCCTTATTGTGATAGAGTGATGATGCACAGAAGGACCAAATATAGATGATCCGACCTCATATATAGCTCCTGGATTTGGCTAGACTTTGAAGGTTGCAGACTTGGAGCATTTCAGATTAGAATCTGCTCCATCTAGCTGCAATATTGCAACTTTTGACCAGTCTGGAAGGGTTTGGGAATTTAAATAAAGACACATAAATAATACATTGTAAAAAATGTTAATTAATATATTTTTTAAATTCTAAATATACATTGTCATGGTTTGTCAGATGACATGCCATAGCCACATACAGTGCAACCCCTGGAAGTTTTGTAGACTGCACATGTGATGGTAAAATGCACTGTACATAGGGTTGGCATTGTACTAAAATTACCAATATTATGAATATTATCTGTACATGTGATGGAGAGCACACTGCTCAATGCAGTGCGTGGTTACAATTCAATACTTGTAACCAAAACAGGCCATAAAATTGGATTTATGTGCATTTTTTATATTGAAATGATTCAAAATTTCCTAAAACCCCAAATTCATGAGCTTAACTAACTCTTGGAAATTTACCAACCCTCTGCGGGTCTAATAAGAGCATGTAAACATCTCAGCACACAAGTCAATGTTTGAATAGTTTGTTTCCTGAATTATAGGTAAACTAGATTAATACAAGTTAAGATAAGATAATTTAATAATTGAGAATTGGGAATTCTAGACCTTCATTTTGCAGTGTGTACTGTGTGTACTTGAGAGGGAGAGGGACAGAGAGACACACATTTCTTGATGCCAGTAAGCTTTTTAACATGAGACATCCACCCAAGGCTACAGCAATAACAAGTAAAGTTGTTTAGCACAACAAAAAGGCAATAAATAAAAAGTCAATAATTTCTCGCTGTTTTGTTCATGAAAGGCGACACCAAGCGGAGAGCAGTTGTCTAGTATATCTGGAAAGTGCTTATGGCATTTTCCCAGAGGCCACTGACATTATGTCACTTTCTTATAGCTTCAAGCTATTGCCAGCTCCATAAATAATCCCTTTCAAAGAGAAGCCTGGCAAAATCACAGATGCACTAGACACTTTGTAATTTATTGGAACAGTATAGGGCTTCAGAACATATAGAACATGCTAGAGAGGGACTAATCTTATAAAAAAAAATACTGTGATACTGTCAATGACCCTGGACTCTAGGGACAGATTTGCTCAGCTATGGTCCAAACCTCTTAACCCAAACCCGGACTTCTCAGATTCAGCTTACTGATCATGTGTCCAATTCCAACCTGTGGCTGATTGACAGATAAGCCTGATCATGACAAACATGATAGTTATGGCTGGGATTTCTGCCAACAAAGCCATTTTGGCCATGTGTTTGTCAATGCTACCATCTGCCTGACTTAATTTGGATAAAAGCTTCCTAACCTTTGCCCTTATTTTCTCTGCCTGTAGTGCAGTCACTCTCCCTAACTCTCTTGACACATCATGTGCAAACTGTTCCATTATGTGCTGTATATAATCCTATGTAAGTTATTCTGGTGTCAAGTACCTGTAAGAATTGCCTCCCTACCACTCTACCTACAATATGTTCTCAAATGTCCATCTTACTGAGTGTCTGGGGACTGCTTCTGCTTGTGTGTGGGCCTATATTCTGATTGTATGTAAGCATATAAATGTACTGTGCGGTTGTCTGTGTGTGTCCCATGTGTGTGCGTATGTATTCATGGCAGACGATGGGTGTGAGTTGAGCTCCCACGTGCCCTTTGCAGCAGCAGAGAGTCTGATCCCTGACCCCCTCACTCAACACCCTTGCAAGCCCTCTCCACTCTTTATGTGGGTATGTCTGAGTATGTGGATGCCTGTGTATGTTTGTTGCCTCGAGTGAAACGTACTGTACGTTTGAGCTGAAACTGGACTGTTTGCACTGAGCGCTCTTTGCTTACACAGGCAGCATATACAGTAGAGTCCAGATGTGACTTTCTGCCGCCTTCTCTCTTTGTTTGTCCATGTTTAGGAAACACTTTGTACACACTGAGCCATTCTGTGATTGCTAAACCAGATAGGACGTACAGAATTTATTTATTATTAAGTACATAAAATCGTGAAGTATAGTATATTTAGTTTTTAACCCCCTTGACTGGTTATAAGTTTACACTGGAGCTGTCAACCTTAAGCACAAGATCACGCCATTCTAGCCAGGATCAGACAGACAGACAGACAGACAGACAGACAAACAGGTGGTCGAACCACACCAGAGGATCATGGTCCACTCCACCCGTCTGTGCTCCCGGGCATAGTTTACTCTCCTGGCTCAGCCCCTGCCTGCCCTTGTCTGCCTTCCACACACCAACTGCCCCTCCAGCTCCCCCCAGACCTCTAACCTCAGTTATCCATGCCCTCCTCGGTATGTTGGCATGTGGCTGGAAGAGGAGATAGATTCATTGCTCTGGGTCTTGTAACGTTTATCACTTGTTCTTTCCTTCTTCTTCTTTCTTTCTTTCTTCTTTGTTTGTTTGTTTGTTTGTTTGTCATCCTTTCTTTCTTTCTTTCTTTCTTTTTTCTTTCTTTCTTTCTTTGAGTAGTTTCTGCCTTTGTAAGCAAATTTGTTGCTTGTGTTGTCTGTGGGGTGCAATCTCTTTTTGTCTTCCCTTCTCTGTCTCCATCTCTGACATACATCCTATGTCCCGTTGTTCCTAATACAGTACATGCACAATATGGTTTAAAATCAGTGAGTCCTTTGGTGGAACTTTGTGGAATTTAAATTGGCCAATGCTGCCACCTACTGGGTATCAGTGTCATTGATCTAGCTATAATGCTTAATTAGTTTACATAAGAAGTTATGAGGTTTTAAAATGTAACTGAGAAGTGAGTGCAAAAAAAAAAAAAATATTACTTTAATCTTGTTAACTTGTTAACTTTTTGAATTGTATGTTCAGTAACTCACTTACACTGAAAGCTGAATTTGAAAAATCTGAAAAAGATATGTAGCATTTGATGATGGCACAATATGTCAGTATTAAGTAGGGTTTACCCACTTATTTTTCAGTGGGCATTGGCTATAGGCACTTCTAAATCACTTCTAACGTGCATCACTCAGTACTGTTCTGTGTGCTTTGTTTCCTAGGATGATGGAGGCACCACATAGTGGTCCAATTTTTGTGAGTGGATGGAATAAGTAGTAATGAATACTTGACTCAAAATGCTAAATTATGCAGTTGTCTCACCTGTCTGAGAGCCAGTATTTATGGCAAAATCTGCACCTCTTCTGCAGCTAATGTTAATTTCATAATGATCCTTGCTCCCCAGAGTCAAGCAGCAGAAGTTAAGTGACAATGTGCAAATACTACTGGCCCATTTTTGGGTGAGCTAAATATGCAAAAGTAGTCTTACGTGTCACTGCTTATAACACAGGGCGTTTATCCTTTACTGGATGGGCTGCTTTAAAAAGGAGCATAATGGAAGTGTACCCACTTGTCCAGGCAGCACTACATCACTGGCTAGGACTATAGGTTGCCCTACACCTTACTGTAAGCTCAGTCTTCTATGCAGCACTATTTTATACAGTATATGTAGTTGGGGGTCCCTGCTCCTGCATCTCTCTATCAGCTACAGAGTCCTTGGCCTGAAAAGTGTTGAAGACCCCTGGGGTTAACCATTACTAGTTTTAAATTAATATCACAGTGCAGCTGTGTGCTCTAATTAAATTCAGCTCTAGCAATGGGTTCACTGTCAGTCACGATTATTGCAAAGAGTAGCAGCAAATTACACATCCTCTTTTTATCCGTGACTTTTAATTTTCGCATTAAAAATCATTGGTGACATCGAAAAGACACAGTTAAATCTGAAAAGTCATACAAAGAAGAGACTATTTGTGCATGTTTGTGAGCAATACAGAAAGGAGGAGGTGTGTGTGACCGTGTGAGTGTGTGAGGGCATACATGAGAAAAATTGTTGTCTTTGTCAGGAAATGATGCTTGTCTGCATGTGATTTGCGTGTGTGGGCAAAAACCAACATGACTTGTTCTTGTTTCTCCTATCTAATGGAGCTGCATGGTCTTTTCCCAGATGTCTGTGTGGTCTGTTGACTCAGCCAGCAGTACGTCTGCTGGTACGACGGCACAGGCGACACAGAGAGGTGGGGAACAGTTACACCCAGTGTCAGACAGAGTCGGGACAGTCAGGCCTGGGAATGTCCTCAAAGCAAACCACGGGCCAATTACAGTTGTAATCTCTGTAACTGCCACCGGAGACTATTAAAGCTTTAAATGCTATAGTCATATTGTATGTTTCCATGTTTTGTAGCAGTAGAGACAGACAAATGGAAGCTCATTTTCATTGTGTAATTTGTTCAACCTTCATGTAACCAAGTAGTAAAATTGATTTGTAGCTGTGGAGGGGGAGTGTGGGTAGCGGCTCTTCCTTGTTTCCTGTGAGAAAAGTGTATTTAGTTAGTTGAAAATAAAACTTGTAAATTACAATTTCAGTAGTTCATGTTCATCTATCATAAATAATGCCTGTCAAAATACACTTTCAAAGAACAGATAAGACGACTTCTTGACACACGGCATATATATATATATATATTGTGTGAACAGCAGTTTTTCAATACCAGCTGACATTTTATCATTTCACCAGACCATTTGTCTTTTCTGCAGAATAATGTCACTGTTATAAGAATTAGAAACACATTATAATCACATAACAGTTCTACAAATATGGCTTTAAGTGAACTGATTTGATTATCAGGGAGGCTTAGCAAGCTCAGCTTTCTTTCTTTGAAAGGTTTTAATAGTGAAGCTTTGTTTGAGACTAATATCAGAGAAATATGCCTGTAAGCTTTGCCAAATCTTTCACTGAAAATACAAGCTTAAAATGAGCTAATGCTGTTTAAAGTGTATTAGCATCAAACAGTGAATACTTTCAGTACATAATTCTGGCCACAAGGGTGCAGTGTGGAAGCATATTTTAGTCCCCCGTCAGACCAGCAGCGAAACCTGAATGTATAGCCTTTGTAATATTTGTCATTATGTCAGTGTTTGGAGTACAGAGAGTACATGATGGATCTGGTGGCTTCATACAAAGAGTATATACTGTGCTGCAACTTTGCTTTGATTTGCTAATGTTAGGACTTTCTTACACAGCCACAGGGATGAGAGAAATGAAGAGAGAGAGAGAGAGAGTTTGTGTGTGTCAGAGAGAGAAGGAGAACGTGACGGAGAGCAGTTTGTTGGCAAGCGCGAGTCACTTACACCAAATTAATTCAGCTCTTTGCAGTTGCTGTGATTGTTAGATAAATCGATACCTGTTCATTAGCCCGGAGTAGCATTGAAATGAAACATGCTTGGCTGTGTGTAGGCTTATAATGGGGTAATGATGAGCCAAACTAGATATTGTAGACATCACATAGCTTGCGGATGGAAATAGAAATAGACGGGTAGAGTAGCCGTAATGATGAGTATCAAACACCTCCTGGGTACAAGGTAATCACAGTATGTGATTACCTATAAGTGTATGCGCATGCTAAGTGAATCACTGTGCCTAGTCATAGATCATTTTCCCATCCATGTTTTTCTCTTTTTAACTGCCCCTCCCTCTTGCTCAGTATCTGTTCCAACTCTCTGACTCTCTTACGGATTGGCCCAGGTCACAGTGACTTGGGTAGCATACTAAGTCAGGATGGGCTAAACCCAGAAGAGTATGCAAAGTACTTGTTGTGGTAGCCTACAACTGGGCTGGTTTGCTACCACGAATAGGGACTCTTAACTTAAGGAAAATCTTAACTTAAACTTTTAGGCTTGATGTATTGAGGAAGTGTGAGTGTAACCCTGGCCAGCAGTGCAAAAACAAATCAACTAAAACATGCTAATTTCCCTCCAGAAAACACCAGTTGTTGTTTTTTAAATTTGTTTTTTTTTAATATTAATTTGGCGCTGAGCATTTTGGAAATCCCAATTCTAAAGAGAGTTCCAACCCGCTATTAGCAATGGGCCGCATCTCCACAAGACTATGGTCTACTGGCTCAGAGGGGGACTGGGGTCGGCTTTCATCTCCATCCACTCAACAATCTGATAACACACATCCAGTCAACAGCTATCATGCTACTGGGCTGAATACACAAACAAATATAGAGACAAGCAAACATTCAGACCGACTGCTTTGGTCCACCACATAGAGCTCTGGTCGCTGTGAAAAGAAAGGAATGTGCATGAAACAAATAAAAGGAAAGTTTAATGATTGTGTATGAAAGCTAGATTCCCCACAGGGGCACTCAGTGAAAGAGATAAGTGTTGGCAGTGATGGGCGAATTGAAAACAGGATGGGGGAGAAATATTGATTGGATATTTGACCTGACCTAATAAAGGCCATGTTCATGTATTTGATAGCATTAAAAAAGGATATAGAAAACAAACACACCGTATGAAGGGAGCCATTCATAAGTGCAGTAACACCTTTTATTGCACGGTAGAGGACATGCTTTCAGTGCTTAATAGCCATGAGTAATCTGAGCCATTGGACCTTCAACCATCTAGCTGTTACAATGCAACCACTCAATAAACCAGCCTGGTCTTGGTAAAATCACCCTGGGACCTCTTAAGAAGTGGCAATGCAGTTGAGACCAACATAGTGGTGTGTAATTCCAATCCAACCACACAGCCATAAACAGCCATATCTCACCGGTCCAAAGCGCCACAAAGACAGATATATGGCCAGCTCAGCACAGGTGTCGTGCCTCAGGTGAAGTACCAAGACAAAAACTGTAAAGATTCATTAACGTAAACGTCCTGGACAAAAATGTTTCATCTTGGCTGAAATGACATGACCCTGCAGTTACTGTAACTGGAGTTAGAAACAGCCTGTGGATTGTTTATGTTTGAATGTAGAGCCTCATCATTAATAGCAAAAGGACATGTCTTCTGCACTTACTGCAATTACTCTAGGTCAGTGGTTTTCAGCCTGGGGGGGGGCAGGACTCCCAAAGAGGTTGTAAGATGATTAACGGGATAGGAGAGTAAAACAACAACTAGATTTTTTTTTTTCTTGTAAATTTCTTTAAAAGTCAGGGTTTGGTTGAGTTGAATACAACTGGGAGATGTATTCAACATGTGACAAGATGTTGCAAGAAGTCACAGGTCAAAAAGGTTGGGAACCATTGCTGTAGGCAATATACTGTAAGTTCAAGCCAATCTTTCCCATCTCCATAAGTGCACAGTTTATGGAGAAACAAGTTTACGGCAAAACAAGTTTAAATAGTTGCACGCTTTCATTAGTCATGCAGACATTTCCCAAAAACAAGGAGCAGTTAGTCAGTATGAAATCATCAAAACAGTTTCAAACTAACTTCAAAACAAGAGAGTAGAGATTGCTGGATTCAGCAGCTGACTCTGTTTTTGATCTTGTACAGAGTTGCCAACATGACTGCTGAGCCTGTGCTGCTCTTTATATTTCTGACCCTCCCTGACTCTGCCTACATGTCTGACTCATCACTCAATATAGAAGCTTGCCAGAAGCATGACAGAGAGCCCACAGGGCTACTGGCCAGGTCTACGAAATCACATGGCACCCTTGACTCAGCTCTTTAAGAGATTAACTGGAAGCCTTGCAAAATTTAGAGAGATATCATTGGTCAGAACTAGAGTCAAAAGTTAGACTTTCAGCAATGGAAACCAGAAATCAAATATTTAATGAAACAAAACAGTTACAGTACATTTAACCAGCCTTTCCTTTTTTTGTAGTAGTTGAACTTAGAATAACTTTTTTCAAAGTGAACCTCATCATCCAAGGTGTCACGGTGTTTCTGAACAACCATTAGGTCGGTGTCTCACTGAGACAAGTCTTGCCGTAGAACTATTTCATTTCCAAATCCCCCAGCTGCCAGCTGGAATAAGGAAGAGGTGAGGTCAAAAGATAGGAGGAGACAGATAAAGAGGGGAAAAACACAGAGCTGGGAATAAAATGAAAATGTAGCCAAGACTGCATACCCCAGGTACTGCTGAAGCTTCCAAGTGACTGGAGCTACTGGTGGCGTTCAGCATGTTCATGTGGTAACCAGCTGGGTTACAAAGGACAGCAATGAGAACAAAGAGAAAGAAAGCAGATTTAATGGAGTTTGTGGTAGTGGGCAGGGAAATCAAGTGGAAGAGAAAAGATGACTCGAACTGAAGACATGGCCTCTTGGTAGACTTTGAGAGATTGTTCAAGAACACAAAATAATAGGTAGTGGGGGTGGAAATAGAGCATAGAAAGAAAAGCACACTGTCTGAGCTTGCCTGCCCTGCCGATGACCTCTCCTGATTTGCTTGCTATTTTTCCTTGCACATTTTATGATCTTAGTATTTCCTCTTTAATAATGTTGTCTTTGAAGCACATCAAGTTACAGTACATTTTGCTAGCAGTTTGGACATGTTCTCGAAGAGCAGCCAAACATTTTACCAGCACTTAATTTTGTAAATAACCTGACAGCTTGAAATATTTATTTCCACTGTGTTTATCACTGGGAACCTATGATAAACTCAGACAGACTTACCACAAGGGTGTGTATGTTCACATTGTATTACGGGGCACAGGCTTGCGAAACATTTGTATGCGTTAGCACATGTTCATGTTTACTGTCCAAGGGACAGCATGTGCACATATGTCATGTTGATTAAATGTTTGCAAAGTGGCATTTGACCAGTTGTCTGTTCATGTGCTTAGTGTTAGTACAGTGAATGGCTGCTAAGCTCACAGTGTGTGTGAGAACAGTCTGGCCTTTCAGAACAAAACCTCCTGCTCAGAGTATTTCAACATGTCCAAGCACTGCTCGTAAAGTTAGCTGGCTACAAAACATCTACTCAACCCCTCCCATGCTGTCTCCACTGGCCTCACTCGTGACTTCAGGTCGTCTTGTTCCAAGGAAGAGAAAGTTGTTGTTGTCATGATCTATTTTACAATGTTACCGGCTTAGTGTGATTGTGGTCTTATGTGGGCTTATGTCACTTAATAAAACTATCAAATTAGCAACAAACAATAAAATATCATTGTCTTAGCTTAAGAAAGGCGAGTTTGAAATATACAAAATACAGGAATCTATTAGTGTGGGTAGTACAGTATGTGATATAAACATTGGCTTGAAAAAATATCTATTTCAATAGATTAGACTCAGTCTATTCTTTGTAAAGCCCTTGTTTTATTTGTCATACCTCTTTGTCTTGGTGTATTTATGTAGCAGCAATGTTAAAATTTTACAAAATTTTACAGACCATACAGAGTTGCAGAGCATTTTAACTCCTTTAGTTGTTGTCTACAAATTGCAGGATAAATGGATAGCGTGTGGTAATTGCCACACAAAGCGTAATGACACTACTTGAGATATATTTCATAGAAGGAGAAAAGAAAACTAAAACACCCAGATGTCACAAAGAGTACCAAACCTCAAAGATGACATCTTTAAAAACTACAGCTGGCATGACCCAGTGTGTATTAATCACAGGACTCAACACATGTTCAATCATGTATACTCAGAACAGCCAGGAGGGTGGGGAGAGGCTTTATTAATCACGATGAACCAACAATTTGCTGTTTACCCTGACAGCAGTACCACCAGCACTAATCCAGTGCCCTCCTCAGCTGAAATAGTACCACCCACAGCCACAAAAATACACACACTCACTCACATAAAAACAACCTCATCCTCTCTTAATCATTACTCATTAACGCTTTTCCCCTCCTCAGTTTACTCTCATTCAGCCTGAAGTTTGTTTCGGAGGAATCATTCATCGAAATTAATTTTCATGTGGGAATGTTTCATGTCAAATCTTTTTGATACGCAGAAAGAAGCTTTAGTCCAATTAATCAAACAATTATGAATCAGTCAGTATTGGCCTGTTCTTTTTAAAGATTACATTGTGGCTAAAGTAGATGAAGTATTCATGTGAATAGTTAGTACAGGTGCACATTTGAAGGATGCACGATGACAGAAAATCCATCATGGTTTATCATTTTTGTCAGTAGCAGTCAGTTTGCAGTTTAGTTTAAAGGCACTGATTACCTTTTCTCATTATTTAAATGTCATGCTTTTTGATTGTAATGACACCTTGCTGACAGACAGACACACACACACACACACACACACACACACACACACACACACACACACACACACACACACACACACACACACACACACACAACATACTGGTTTTTCGACACCTTTCATCTTGCCAGACAGTCTGTGTCAAGTTGAGTCTTGACTTTTGTTGGAAGACAATTTTCAGTTTGAATTCTTGTGTTATTGTGATGTGAGATCTGCAATGTATTAACACATTTTACTAAAACAACTTTAGGGTTTGGTTTTGGTTTGGATCAGCAGAGTTTACTGTGTATAGTCTACCTTGTTTCCTCATAATGCCACCGTAACATGCAGGGTCTTCAAGGATCCATTAGGACCTGTTTAGTCTTATTAGACTGCCAATGGAAAATAATATTAATGTCTGCAAGTGAGATTTTAAGAGCTATAGCACATTGTATTTCTATGTTATTCAATGCTGATCCCATTGACACACTGCATCAGAGTATTGATCTAATAAACCTGAGGATTTCATGAAATGTCCTGCCTTTGAGCTACTACAAGACAATTATTGATTTTAATTATTGAAGCAGATGAACAGCGTATTCATTTGGCACAAAATGTCAATCCCTGAAGCTCGTCAAAAATATCAACAAAACTGCCTTTAATCATCTCAGAGATGATGTGCAACCGTTTCCCTTCCTGGCAGATACTAGTAGCTGATCTCATTAACCGTTGGGATCCTGGCAAAGATCTCAACAGACAGCTTGCGGTATGAATGCAATGAAGCAATTACTGTAGACAAATTCCAATCTAACAGGCTTACCCACCGTGTGTTTATTTTATAGTGTCTATGGGTCATCTTATAAGTCTCCAGTAATCACGGTACAGTATGTTAAACTTTGAGAAGTTAAAAAAAAAGCTATGCTGAATTGCCTAGAATTGCCTTAAAATTGTCAGATCACAAACATTTTGACTTTGGGAACAATCAGGAATTGACCTTGAGATCATGCAGTTCTCTCAAGGTTGTCAGACATCCACTGTAACCACTGCACCATTAAATACAATGGTTGTTGTCAGAGGACTGCGTAAGGTTCAAATGTCAGTTGAAGTTTAAGATATGTGCATCTGTGGTTATGTGTATATTTTCATTACTTTAGCTGTTGCGTTGACACAGCATTTTTTAGTTAGTGTGAATGATTCAGCAGTGTGCTACACACTAGCATTTACACCGGGGTGTCACACTCATTTGCTTCAAGGGCTACCTTGCGCACATACAAGTGCAGCATATCAGAAAAACATTGCAAATGTCATGTACTAATGAAAACTATAATTTGAAAATGTTCACAATTAATGAACCAGCCTTTTACAAAACAGATGATAAACACCTAGAATCTTAAGAAAAATAACAATGTTCAACATCCTTAAATATGACAACAATTCACAGCTGCATCGCTGATCTTTTGGCGCCGACTGTCAACAATTATTTTATTTCCTTTGTTCTCAGTTGTCCTTCTAAGTTCTTGCATTCCTCACAGAGACAAGTCTGATAGTGACATTAAATATTATATTCCTTTAGCACTGAAACAACAACCATTTTGCTAGGGATGATGGGTAGTTGAGTGCTGTGAGTACAGGGAGAAAAACACTATACCAGTAGTTTGAATCCTGATGCTGGGAATCATTATCATCATTATGTGGCAGTTCATAGTTAATTACAATGCACTCATGATACTTCATGAACACTGATGAACACATAATGTTTTCTGATGCTCTAGAAACAGTAATAAGATTTCATAAATGTAACTTGGCTGAATCATAGAGTGTGTTCCGGTGTCTCATGGATACTCTTGATAAGTTATAAACTATAAGTTGACTGATGGGGCTTATAATACATCATAACTACAAATACTCACCTCAACAAACTGAAGTAAGGACTCAAAATTACAGTCCATTCAGTATCATAAGTTAGCATTGTATTTGTTATACATTTGTTAGGTACAGTGCATATTAATGAAACTATGATCATCATCGTAACCTTTTATCGTTAGTAAGGTGTAATGCATTTTCATGCATTTAAAAGAATCTACAGTACCAGCCAGGCAGAATTGCTGCTGCCAGCCAGCTACCAGCTGGATATATGTATTCATTTTATTCAGATAAGCGAGGGCCTGTCATGGAACTGTCATGGACCTGTCATAGACCAGCCAGCAATTCTAGGCAGCTGCATCATAAGTGATTATTATGTGAAATGCCAAAATGCACAGAATTGCAAGTGGAAATGGTCTGCTCCAAGAATGGGACCATACCGCTGTAAAAACGGTTACTTACGAAAAAAATAAAAGCAACATTTTCCAGCCACGTTTTGCAAGTTTAGTTTAACGTCTTGCTATTTTGCTTTGAGAAAATATTATACAGACTAAAAGCTGAGTAGAGTTAAAAAAAAAATACGTTCGAGTGAACATAATTACGCCAGACTTGAGTAACATGTAAGAGAATTTCTGTGAAACTTCAGTAACAGTCAATTTTTCAACTCTTTTTGTGTGCACTGCTTCAGATCTACATCAAATAGTTATCATTAAGACAATTTGTATTTTAACAAATAAAAATAAAATTGAAAAACAAATATCATAATGTTAACATTCAATCATTTATCTTTTATAACTAGTTCTTATTAGTATCACCAACTTCCTGTAACACAGTAAATGTAATTATTGTTTAAACCATATCAAAGGATAACAACGTCTCAGACATTGGTAAAAGAACATTGTTCCCAATTACAGACAAATTTCAAAATTACAAAGTGTTGCAAACTCAAGATGTCATATTAATTTGCACATCGATGACTTTATAACATATGAATTTCTGTGGTTATGTCGGTAGCAGTGAACGAGAGATCACTTTATCAAGATCAAACGATTTATTTAAATATTTACAAGATCAAATGAACTATTTACATATTTACTAGCTATAGGATTGCAGAGAGAAAGAGTGAAAGTATCTGCTCAAACCTGCCCACAGCAGACATCAAACCTGCTGCTGCCTGTGAGCACAACGTAAGAGGAGAGGGACAGAACCCAGCGCTGTTGAAAGAAGAGCTGTGCAGCATGCAAGTGAATGAATTACAACATAATATTTTAAATATATTTTTCGCCTTTTCCCTAATGATGTGATTAAGTTGCTAAATGGCAAATGTGGTTGCAACTTGGCTTAAACTTGGTTGGTCTTGTAAAGCATAATTCCCCGCACAACTGACTCCAAAAAGAAACTGCACTTTCATGGAGTTTTGTGGACTCAACTTTTTTTTTTAGCATTTTATCAAACACAATTTAAAGCCAGGAAATAATAAGTTGTTGAAATCTTGACCCTTTTTAATTATGTTTGAGTTGTATAAACATAAATAAAATTAACTTAGTGCTGATGTGTTGTTACAGTTGTTGATGGTACTTCACTTTACTTAACACATACAATGATAGGTGAGTATAAACATAGTTGGGTGAGTAGAAAAAGTTTAATACAAACACACATATCCTAGCTGAAAATCTTCCCTATTGATTTTTTTCTGTGGCTGAAAGCTTGCAGAAATAAAAGTCGACCAAAAAAAATGAACTAAATATATGAATACAATATGAAGCACAGTTGTTTGTACTACAGTACGTTTATTTTAGGGAATTGTGACAAGCTACAAGAGCAGTTTGTGCTCTGATTAATTTTACCACAAAAGGGCATGTATGATAAAATGGTGACTCTTTACCTGTATTTAAAGACAAACGCGCACATACATAGGGGTACATAAATATTCGAGCTAACTGAATCCCTGGTGGGTGTTGTGGGGTCACGGAATCTTCCAGCCAGACTTCAGTGATCAGTCAAGAACTGAGTACAGATGAAAGAAAACCAGAATCTACTTTACCTGGGGCCAATCTACTAGACACCCCCTCACTCTGGTTATGGCAAACCTTTGCTATACCCTTCATCAAATGTTTACATATCCTTGAAATGTTATTATTCAGGTTACAGTCTAGCCTTGTTTACGGCATATACACTGAAATATTAAGACACATGAGTACACTGAACATTTTTTTCTGTTATCTCCCTGTGCACCTTGATAGATGAATATTTAATTTTTGTTTTCTGCCTTGCAACCCACAAGCGCTCCTGCAGGCCTCCAAAAGATCAAGACAGTTCAGCTTGCGGTCAGCATCAGGGAGTTGGAGGTCACTTCTCGTATGTGCTCCAGGCAGAAGGGAAGACGAGAACAGACAAAGCTGCCTTTAGGAAAGTGCATCAATTGGGCATTCACAGGGGAATGAGTCAGTTCCATAGAAAATAGTCAAAGGGCCATGACTCTGAACCCATACATGTGTAGGTAGTCATTTTGAATTTTTGTTGAGGTCGAATGTTTGAGACCACCAGAGGAGAACGTGGACTGTTGATTGCTGAGAGATGTTATTCATTTATTAGCCACACTAGAGAGAGATGTCATTTCGGTGCTGCAGTCTTTTATTTTTCTTCTGCTCTATGTTCACAGTCACACTTTAATTCATTGGGACATAAGGCTGTATTGAGAACTTTTTTGAAACAGTACATTATTGCTATTGGAAGGAGTCTTATCATAACATCTGATGTCTGCTCCAGATCCGTCCAAAAATTTGCTGCATTAACTGTCTGTCTATCAGGTAATAGGCTCTGGGATGTCCTGCTGTGTCAGTTGTCACTTCCCCTAAATAATATCAAACATACCCCGCAATGAAACGTTCCAGACATAGCACACTGCCAAACTCACCCTGACACTTCCCTTTCATTAGCATCCCATCTGATGAGCTCATTTCCGCGCCAACACTGTTATCCCAAGCCAAGACTGGAGACAGACACGCATATGCTCCCTAACACACAGGCCCCCACTTTCAACCACTGATTAGGGAGCTGTTTGATTCTTCAATTTATCATTTATGTCAAAGGGGGGGTTGAAAGTCCAAAAGCTATCGATTGTTTTCATCTTGACAAGACAAGATTCAGAGCCGCTGGCAATTAAGAACTTCAGTTGTTGTCAAAGCAGACAGTGGTTTGTGTGTGCGGTGGAGAGGGGTTGGGGGGAGATCTGCTTTGCAAATACACTAAAGTGAAACAAGCAACTGAAGGAGGAAGAGGAAATAAACAAGAAGAGGATGTAAAGTAATGTGTAGTGGCAGAGCGAGATTTTTTTTTTTTTTTTTTGCATTTTTATGGGCTGATCCGCAAAGCGCTGTTTCAGCAAGCTGTAGGAGCACAGACCTTATCGGGACATTGCTTAGATCACAGGCCTGAGATTCTCAAGTTCAGCACTTTTATGATTGCCTCCGCTCATATTCACATGAACACGTGCAATTGCATGCATGCGCAGCCACATTCCCATAAAGGCATCCATATAAACACATTTGCTTACACAATCCATAATGACTTTATCAGCCTTGTACCGCCAGTGGAAGCATCAATCGATTTGATGCCAGTACATGTCATTCCTCGTGCGTGGAAGATTAGCATCAGCATATCAAATTAATTTAGATAATGGTATAAAGGCTCACAAACCTTATGTATATAAGGCTTTAAAAGTCTGTGTATCTGCCCAGATATATGATTAAGAGCTTTAAGGTTTTAAGTGCTAACCAAAATGATACAATCAGTGATACTAATGGCTAGCTAGTTTCCTTCATAGGTTTTTGGTGGACTGTACAGACGGTTAAACACCAATAGAGTGAATTTCTAAATATAAACAAAATAGCTGTGTGCGTGTTAATGCTATACCGTTTTTCCTAGCTCGACTGTTAATCAAACACAACCTTCAAGCGTAAGCTTGCTTTGCTAAACACAGAGGTACAACCGCCCAAACTTTATCATCAATTGCCCATTCAAAACAACAAACAGCAATGTTATCAGATTCAAGGTTTAAAGATTTGAAATGTTACAACTATAAAATGTTAAATCAATTCATTCCTCAGCCCTAACTGTGTGATTTGATGTGTCATGATACTTGTTTGTTTCGGCCAAAACAACTTTTGGGTCTCTCATACACAATTTAAACACTCCCCCCACTGCACCAGGCAGTTGTTAGAAATGTTAGGCTCCCTGACATCAGCTCAACAACAACTCTGACAAAATCAACAGCTATAATCCCCGCCGAGCTGAGCTGCAAGCCCACGAAGCATGCCAGGGATTAAACAGTCTAGCTCACAGTGTCTCTCAATTTCATTTTTACATGGCTGTGCTCAGTCATATTTTCATTGATTTAGTATTTCCAGTCACACAAGAACATAAAAGCAGCATTAAGTGATTTTTAACCACTTTTGATTCATTTGGTGTATTTTTTTCTTTTTCTTTTTTTTTTTGCATAATGGATTTTTTTATGTTTTTTGTGCACCATGCTTCATGTTTTGTCTTTGACGAATGAGGCCCTAATGGTTTTTAGTTTATGTTGAAGAAGTGCTGTGGTACACTTGGCAGACTTCTAAATACAGTCTGTAGACATTGATGGACTACATGATGATGATGTTTCTGTTTGGTTTAAAGTTTAGTTTATTTGACAGTAGAAGGAAAATTACATCTCCAAGTCCAAGACTTAATTCCATTGTGGTATTTGATATAGTATAATTACACATTGTTACACACAGTAATGAAAGATCAACAATTAAGAATCCCACAATAACAAATACATACAGTAGTGCATATTAACAATGAGAATAAAGCAGAAACTCATGTTTCTACTAAGTAACTAGGTATCTGCATCTATTTGACAACAATATTCTCTAGTGTTTCTCTAAATATCGTACTCCCCCTTTCTTTTTCTCACAGCTATTCTGGCAGAGTTGTAGGAAATGGACTCCGTGCCCAGAGGCAAAACCCGGAGGTGAAAGTTCGCAGCCCGAACCCCACACTGGCTGAGGTCAAGGAGAGGTTGGAGCGCTTCAACCAGGTAAGATGAAACATGTACTGTTGTACACAGATATACACATATGTGTCTGTGTTTCAGCATGTTGAAAAAACATAGTTATTACCCTAAGGGTGCCACTGAATCATTTGTGTGTTCACCCATATGTCACAAGTCATATTTGAGACACCACTGAATGCCACGGAGCTTGCTACAATTACTGAACATGTCCAAACAAGGAGAGATAACTGACTGATTATTTACTGTTTACTGCCTTGTCGGTTTATATGAATAAAACATCAAGAGTGAATACAAATTAGTTAACTAATGTGGCTGTTTTCTAGCTACATTCATATAAGAACAGTTTTTTCAAGTATTAAAAATATCACAGGTCAAAACTTATGGGTCAACTGAAGTGTTATAACCAATAACATAAGTCTTAATTGGGCTTTTGTCTAATTAGTACACCTCAAACAATATAACACTTTGGAAGAACTGCTGAAATGTCCTTACCATTTTTCTCATATCCAAAGACTTGTTTGGAGCGCAGAGGCAGATATCAAAGATAAATGAAAAGGATGGAGCGTGAAAGGGAGGCGGTAACAAAAAAAAGTGAATTACTCTGGAAAGAAGAAAAAAAAAGAAAGAAAGATGAGAGGCAGGAGCAAAAGGTCAGGAATGAGTGACAGATAGGCAGAGATGACACAAGCAGCTTCAAAGTAACACTGTTTGTCATGTAGATGGGGTTTAGTGCTGAAAAGGACCAAGAAGAAAAGGGCCATTTCACACAGTCCCTAGAGGCCATTTGAGGAGACAAACGGACCAGGATTCGGTTCCCCTCTGCCTGTCTGCCCTTTTGTTGCCCTGAAAAATATGCCCACAGATAGCACACCAGCCATCTCTCACTTTCTATCTCTATATCCCTCTTTCTTCCCCCTGTTTTTACCCTTTCCCCCTAATGCACCTAGAAAACTTTTCTGCCATTTTTCTTGTGTGCTTCTCCGTTAATGCATTTCTCTTTTGCTCTTATTTCACTCTGTACTATGCTCTCATGACAATTCTTTATCATTATCTGCACACATTCCCTTACCCATCAGCTCCTTCTCTCTTTACTCTCCCATCCATACATTTATTTTTCATCTCTGATCACATGTATCTCGCGTCTCACATATATCTCCCAGCCAGTCTGTCCACCTGTCTGCCACTGACAGCTCAAGATCATTTCTGTCACGCCGAAACATCCCATTGTGCATGGTCGCTGTCAAGTGCAATGTCGTCATGGTAACTATGCAGAGTTTAGCGGATGTCCTGTTGACATTTAAAGGCCTGAAAAGCCTACCTTGAATCTAGCCCAGGTGGCGGAGCTTGGCTGCGCTTTGTGTCTTTGCCAGATAAGAGCTAAGGACCACAGAGTGTTAAACCGCATAATGTGTCAGGTTTTGCGAGGTATATTCAGCAGTGGACAACACAAGTGCACAAATATATTTCACATGTGGCAACACACCTGCACACTGACAGCTTTATATACTGTAGTTGCGGTATGGATACACTGAACTGTGTCAGACACCGCACAACTTTTGCTTAAGATCTAGTTCATATGAGACTCACCTGTGACAGCTATCAAACCTGGTTACTATCCAAACTGATTCATATAGATCAAAGTCGTTTTGTTCAGAATTAGATCATTTGCCAACAGCCATAATAGGCTAATACCATTCGATGCTTACAACAGGCTTAAAATCATGCTCCCTTATTTTATTATAGCACATGCAAATTTCTTCCCACCTCACTGCTCGGTTCAAGTTCTTAAAGTCAACTTCAGGTTAATTTAAATGTAGCCTCTCTCCCCTCTCTCTTCCTGCCCCTGTCCTTGTATGTAGTCTGAGATGTTCAGTTAGATAATTATCATTTAAACGTCATTAAAACTTGAGGAAATCACATCCCTGTTAGAAAGGTTTAAAATATCAGCATAATGATGTCACCTGTCTTGTCTACTTTTTCCCTGGCTCTTTCTATCCTTGCTAGAGAGCCCTCCAACAGATGTTTGGAGACAGGGCCATTATATAAGAATCTTCCAGGTGGGTGAGTCAGTCCAGAAAATAAGTTCCTTTTCAGATTGATTTTGGCAAGCCCATCTGGATCTCTCTCCAAATTGCAAACTTTACAGGACACCCTTGGTGCCTTTTAGGCTGTAAAGTTAATTGCAGTTCAATCAGGAGGGAGTAGTTAACAGATATAAAGCTATGTTGAATCACGCAGTTTAGATTTGTTTGTGCAGGCTCCATAGTTAGGCATCGACTTATGAGCTCCATAATCAGTCAGTAATATAACAACATGACTATCATAACTCTGATTCTAGATTGAGTTTTGATGCTGGTGCTTGCTGCATGTTGATTTCAAGGCCAGGAGTTGGAAGCAGCGCACTAAAATTCCAGATAACTGGATGATAGAGCACTAGTGATTAGCAATCACTGAGTAGATCCTGTGTGGATAAGTGAGAGGAGTAGTTTTTGGCTTATTGAACCAAAAAAGAATCTCCACCCTCCTACACTTTAAGGTTGTGCAGTAATGTAGGAAGGGAGGAAAGTAAAAGTTTGAAGGCTTCAAAGTTTTTCAGAGTTCTAAGATCCCTCCCTGTTTCAATGCTACACTGCTGTTCTCTTGGATTTTTGAGAAATAAAACCCACACGGTAGGAGTTCAGGTGTGCTTGGAGTATGGAGCATTCCCAGCAAATACACAAAGCCAGCCTGGCTCTGTCTATTTAGAAAGTTTAAAATCTTCGCAGCCATTGAGGCAACAGCAAAGCGCTTGGCGTTGATCGGCAACACCTGCAGGCCCCTGCTAATATATTACGGCTATTTGGTTGAAGGAGCCGGTGAAGTATTACTGATTACATCTTGAAATAAATATATACCTTCAAACATCTGATCTGTTGTTATTAAACAGCAGGATAATTTCAAAGTCTGGCAACTCACCGAGTAGAAAAACCTGACCTTGACAGGAAGAAAAAGCTTAACAGAAAGAAACATTGTTAAATTATGCATTTGCTGATATGTCTCCCATGGACTAGATGTAATCAGACTAATGTCTCTACGGTTATTAGTTATGGTGTGTTGTGTGTGTGTGTGTCCTTGTACTTTTATCTTTGCTAGAACCACTTTGAGTTTCAGACGTTCACAGCGAGGAGATTTTTGCGAAATTTGCCCTTTGAAGTAGTGCAGACTGATAGAAATGATTTGAATGTTGTGTTTGTGTTAAAAGTACAGTTAGACATGTCTGTGTGTTTGTCTACTTTCATCCTCGGAGCTAGTTTGTTAGTTTTGAGTGAAAATAAAAATAAAAAACGACTCGACTTTTAAATTGCTCTGTTTAAAAGCTATTGCAGGTATTTCAATGAATCTCTAATCTGAGCTTTTCCAAATTTGAATAACCTCCATTTCCAGGATTAGCGAGGTTAAGATGTGTATATTTTTAACATTGGAGAGTAGGCAGACTCAGACCACTGTGTCACTAAGAGGATTGGGAAACTGCTGCTGATGTATCACACTCTCTGACCCCTCATCTACCCGTGGCATTCCCCTCTTAAAGCACTCAGAGCTGCATACAGAATGAATTTGTGTTTGTGGGTGTGTGCATTTGTTGGTGTGTGCACATAGAGAGCACTTGTTTGTATTCACACATAAACATACAACCTGCAAGAGGACTGAGGTACTGTGAATCATATACAGTTGCAGATATCTCCATGCAGAATCAAATACGTAAAAAGCTGGAAATACCACACAAACACACACAGGAAAAGCCTAATCTCTTGACCTCATATTAAATGGCCCATTAAGTGAGTAGGCCAAGTTATGATTCTCCCCCGTGTATCTCCTCTGACTATCCTCTTTCTCGCTCTCTTTCTCTCTGCCTGTAAATATTGCTAATGTGGACAATAAATGTTTCAAAGTGAATATTTGATTCCTGGCCATCAGGCCAGCTGTTCTTGGGTGGGGATTCTTTTACAATGGTCTATCTGTTTCCATGTGAGTATTAGGGCCAGATCATTTGTCAGTTTGTCAATTTGCACTATGGTAAATGCAAAGTCAGTGGCAACACGCAGTGCAGGGGAAAAACACCCAGACGCTCACTCTCACGCTAAAAATCTTTAGCCTTTATTTTAAGTCTTATTTAAGTCTTTATTTTCCCTACACACACACACACACACACACACACACACACACACACACACACACACACACACCCATATACACACACACACAGACAGAATCATTAGAAATAGTGAAAGCTGTGGTTGATGGAGAGTTGGAAAGGCTCCGGCATAAAAATCCAGTACAGAGAGGCCAGTCGTATGCGTGATTGATGAGATTGACTACTTCTTCGCAGTCTGGTTTGGCCAGTGGCCCGGCCAGGTTCCACATCAGAGAAGCCTAACTTGTGTTTAACACACACTCAGCACATACCCTCCGTGCTTCTCGGATCTAATAGCTACTGCAGGAACGTAACATCCGCTCGTTAGTGACTGTTAGTATACTATCTAGAAGTAGAGAAGTAAAGCAAGTAAATAATTTTAACTTGACTCCTAAGAAGCATATAGGTTTCATCGTATCAGACAAGCCCAGTTGGATTTGTGACTTTGATATACCTTCACAGTATATGCCTCTTTTATGTTTTACCAATGCCTGTAGCAGTTAGAAAAGTTTGAGCTTTAAAGAATAAGTGGAGTCCAGGGATGAAGAAAGAGCTGGGGCTGAGCTGGCAACCCGTCACAGGGAGGGGACAGATTCTTTCCACTTGAAGAAGATGATGGAGCTGGCCTTCAGAGGAGCTCTGCTGCTCTTTGCTGCTGCTGTGGCAACGACACAGCAACAAGTCTCACTGCCCAGGGCTTTCTGTTAGCTTGGCAACCAAACTTCATGAGCCCAGACTCTAATTTAAGCATGACATTTTTTTTCTTTTTTTTTTTTTTTGCCATCATAATTAGATGCAAAGCTCACACAAATCCAATGAACTGTGACTGTTTTTCCACATTGGGTCATGTTTATTCTCCTCGTGGGTTTAAGTTCCATGAAGACAGTGATTCTTGTCATATGGAGAAAATATGTGACCTGTTTCTGTTTCCGTCACATAGTTATGAAAATCCCCCTTTTCAATGTAATGCTGTGGGTTTGTTCAAACCAAGTCGAAACACCATGTTCCAAAGGTTATCTGCACCATGGATTACAGACTCCTGTGGTTTCACATATTATTGAAGGAAGGAGGAGGATGAGTGAAAATATTCCATTTGGGATAATGGACTATAAGAATGTTCTCAATTAGGGCTGGATATTGGCCCTCCTGATTTGATTCAATTTTGAGTCCCAGTTTGATTCAATTTGATTCAGTTCTTTAAAAAGAATTTACATCAGATAAATGCATAAACATGAAAGTACTTCTCAGTATTTATCCTGGGAGTTTAAGTTTGTTTTTATTCCACAACTAAGCAGCTTTCATTTACAAAAAATTTGAGTTTTTGCTTAATATTCATAATGCAAACAATTTGCACACTGCAGATCACTAACTGTACCCTTTATAACAATATATTTGCGTGCAAAGACTGACCTTGGGATTTTAAGATTGATATATACAGTGTCACTTAACTAAAAATCACAATTACAACTGTGATTTTTTTTACTCAGTTCAATTATGAATAGATAGATAGGTAGATGGATAGTCAGAAAAAGTAGGACACTATCTCATTCCTCTTATTCTCTGTCTCATATGCACTGTATTAAAGTTACATGGTCTGTTGAAGCTGCTATTGGTTAATGCAGTATGAGGATTGATGATGACTGTAATGATGGATTTTCATGGGGAGTGACCTGGAGGTATACCATATCAACCTTTTGTGCTGCTGCCTTATAAGGACTTCTGTAGCCCAGTTTGAAGTCTAGAAGGCCTCTTCTTCCCAGCAGCCTTCACTGCCTGTTGACCCTCACATCGAACTCAACAGACTGTTCTTCAGCTAGGTAGCTGTTGGAACATGCTCTCAGAAAATCGCTGATGTCATTCAAACTGTCATACATTTTTTAACAACATCTCCATCACTCGCCTGAGAGAAGCCAGAGTTTATTCACTCGTACATACGTTACACAGACACATAATCTGCCTCTAGTCTGTACCTGACAGGAGCAGGGTGTGACGGCCCAACGACATACTGGGTTGTTGTGATTGACTCATGAGGGTTACATGAGGTCATGGCCAATAAAGTGTCACTAACGGTTAGCAGTAGAGTCTGCTTGTACTAGCTTGCAGTGCAGGGGTGTGTGACTGCTATTGTTTAAAAAAAAAATGTTGAAAGTATTACTCAGCCCTCTTGGGAAATTTGCTTGTTTATTTTCAAAAGTACAAGTGGGTTTCTAGATTTTATACAGATTGCATGAAATCTGGTGGAAAGATAGAACTGATTTTGTTTTTGTTGCAGAAAACACAACCATGTGGCCACTTAAAAAACATTTTGATTTGGCTGATAACTCCTGAGACGCAGGAGCAATGTTTTCCTGCATTCCTTGGTTCAAGACAAATATTTGAGTATTTGTCCAAGAACATTTATGCCCAAATAAATAGTAAGCCAGTATTCTCCACCTAAAAATGACATTCAACCTGCATTTTGCAATTGAAATCAAACTTACACGACTATTGTGTAATTTTACTCAAGAAATCTGCTACAGACATTAAATTAATTAATTAATTAATTAATTAATAAGTGGCATTAACTCAGAAATCATCTGACTGAATTTTTTAGAGACAGGACTTAGATATTACTTCAGAAAAAGATGGCTGCCATCAGTCAACATGTATGATTGCTGCTATCGTACATTGATGCAGATCCAGACGCAGAAATATAAAACTTTTTATATCATCAAAATAACATAGTGGAGGTTTGTGTGGCCTTGGCAGAGGTACGTGTGGTAAGTCAGTGTGTCCATAATAGATTTTTTTATTTTATTTTTTATTTTTTTGCCCGCACTGATATGTTGTCAGCACTCGGGTGGTCAGCGATCTATCGAGAACTAAGCTTTTCGCAGTCTTTAGTGCGATATGGATTTCACATCTAAAAGTCAACAAGGCAAAAAGCTGGCTGTCAGCATTAGATAAAGGGTTTATATTGGCCTCATCTTTAACCATGGAAAAGGACAACAGCAGAAAGCTTCTTGGCTCACTATGTTGTTACGCGTTTGATTTTAAATGCGCTTTTGAATCAGTTTCATTTTCCATGTTGTAGATGGCAGTGTAGGCCTTTGCTAAACTCCAGACACTGACAGCTACCTTTGCGGTGCAGTCCTGAACTTTGCTAAACCTGCCAGTCAAAGGCTCTTTATTAATTAAGAACTGTCTGGAAACTGGTTGGCCATAACAGGCGCCGTTAACCCACGCACACAGTATGTCTTGCTCCAGAATCAGCAGCTATGGATGGCTGAGCAGTGCAGCTATCTACTGTTTTGTTTGTTTGCAGCTTTTCATTCTTTCTAGAAGGCTCCATCCCTGTCTGTAACTTTCTCTCTCTCTCTCTCTCCCTGTCACACTCATACTTGAGAAATATACTTATTTTTTCCCTCATTCAGCTCCCTTTCTTGGTCAGGCAATATGAGATGTAGAGAGAATTGCAGCGATTTCCTCTGAAGCCAGTAACTATCGCAGACACACACACACACACACACACACATAGATACAGTACACACTTATTTTGTCTCTCCGCTGATGTTTGTTTTTACACAAAGGCATTATAAGTCTGTATAATATGTGAGAGAATGGAGAGAACTTTAATTTAAAAGTTGGGAGGACTTCTGCAGACTTTTAGTGATTACCACTGTCATTTTTTCCTTCAGTCTCCTCCAGCTTTTCCTTCCCTTCTCCTTTCCTCTGTCCACATATGCAGTTTTACCACAACTGCCCTCAATGAGGTGATACTGTTTCAAATTGTCAGGGAAGAAAAAGTGTGCACGTCTCGATGTGGGCATACAAAGGTTATGACTTATGATCCTGGTTCACTGGTTTGACAGCAGCATCCCACATAGGTCACATGAACAGACGTGTGCACACACAAACGCACACACACATACACAATTACTGCGACAGTTGCAGTATTTATATCCCATCCTCTGTAGCCACATTTTTACATTTTTACATTTCATAATCAGATTTTTTCCACATAAAACTGGAATGTGAATCCACAGCAGTCTCCTGGTTAAGCTGCACAAACACACACATGCACTCTCTTTCAGTCTTGCCTGTCTTCCAAACTCCTTCAGAAGGTGATTGGTTACTCCTGGCAGTACAGATTTTAGTGTGACTAGGATGCAGTCAAATACATGCAGGAATTCAGCCCTTGATGCTCTCAAACATACCCCATCATCCTCTGACTGAAGAATGCTTTTGAAAAGAAAGAGAGAGGAGAATTAGTTGGCATGTTGAAAAGAGAACTTGAAAATATTTCATGATTTAGGATTTTATTCAAAGCCTTACGGGAATACCTGATTTGTCTTTGGATGCCAGGGTAATTTCAAGGCAAGCCTTAAGTATAAAGGCTGTCATAGTTTTTCAACCCCTCCACCTGCTTGTACAGCTACAAGCTCACTCTTTATTTTTCTCTCAAATTCTCCCCTCTTATACCTCTCCGGTTTCCCCTTTCTCTATTTGTCTCTCTGTCTTTCTTTCTTTCATCCTGTCACTATCTGTTTGTGTTACTTAGCGTGTGCAGTTGCAAATCTTAGCTAGACAATCTGAAGTTTCAACACTTGAACTGATTGTTCCTGTTTCTCATCTCTCTTATTTTCTTCATCCAGTCATTATAATGTTTGCTTCCAATAAAGGGCCCCACTCAAGTTTCATGAAGCTACGGTGTCCATGAATATTATGTCATCTTGGCATTGAAATAATGCTCTATAACTGAAGAAATTGTCAAATTATGTATGTTCGATTTTTTTTGTGTCAGACCCTCAGCACTGAAGAGAAATGGCTTCCCTTTAAACTGCCAGTGATATTTAAAGCTTTTCTATGTAACATTCAGAAAACCCTAGTTAATGTTAATGGGCATTTAGCGTCATGTTGCTTGCACTCCGTAGCTGCAAGCAAGCTTCATCCTGGGCATCGTCCAAAAGTGACATACACATTCACGTGAGTTTAGCCACCTGAGTTTGCTCCCCTTTAGGAGACCAGCAGCAGGTCCTGAATCTACTGACTCTTATGAGAGAAGTGAATGTGAGCAGAGAGTCTGAGCGATTATTTCACCTTATAGTCGCTGAAGTAAATATTGGACTCATTTTTCACAAGCCACATATCTTCTGAACATTCTGACACTAAAATGGTGTTTTTCAGACAGACAAATCAGACAGAGAAAATTAACTTGAGACCAGCCGCTGTCGCAGCAGCAACACACTCTGCCAACGCAGATATTTCTTCTCTCTGTCGGTGCTGAATCATGCGTATGGTTTGGTCTAAGATGATCTATAACAACTTAACTAAAACTTGAATAACTTTCTGAAACGTCTATGGCACAACCAGTGTGCTTTTATCTATCTACACAATGTTCACAACACTTCCAAATGAGGTTTTGAGATCTTGGGTGAGGCTGCCCATGTAAGATACAGGAAATGTATACTATTTCATATAATTGGCACAGATTGGAACGCGTTATCTTCTGTTATAGGAAATCTTTGTTATACTGTAGGCGATCGAGAAAGCACTCATTTTTCAAAGTCTGTGTAAAGGCAATTCTGAGATTTCTTTCAAAATACATTCAGTATGTTGGAAAATAGTTGCTGAAAACATGTGAAAAGACTTTGAATGCTATATTACTGAAATGTGGAGTTAGGGGTTAAAACAGTTTTTCACCAGTTTTCAGTCCAGGATTTTGTGGGCGGTCCTTAAAGGGTGGCTCGATGACACACTGAGGCCACCCTGAGCATACCCCTGCATTAATTCATCTCGCTCAGAGTGTTTCAAAGTTAGTCATGTCATTTTCTGAACTCATCTGACACGTTTCAGTCGCTTCAGAATTGCAGCTTGATTTTGATTTTGACACCTCATTTCATAAATTTGTCGATATTTTTAATCATTCAAATTTGGCTGGGTGGTTAATAACACTTTCTTCTTTGGTCTGACAAACTCAGAACACATATTTATTCTTACATTACACGGACATTAAGTTACATTACAATCTGTTTACCGATTAGCAATAAAAAGTGATTAAAACATAAGATTAATCATTAAAATGCCTTAGAATCACATTACACAAGCCTGTACTCATCATTATTAGGCTGTTTTGAAACAGCAAAGCTCTATATTATTCAACAGTACAGTGATATTCAGCATTGTTTTACATGTCAGGGAGTGAAGGCCGAGTCATACGAGAACAAAGATATCCGTCGCTCTAGGGTTAAATTTCAGCTTTTTACGTTATATAAAGGCTTCTATTGAAATATTCTGCCCACTTGCTCACATTAATTATGCAGTGCAATGTGACAAATGAAAAGCCTTTGAAAGGTTGTTTTTGATGACATAAATAGACATAGATAGACATAAATAGACCACAGCTGTGTTGCTATATTGCTCATCTGTGGGTCCTGAGTCATTTCATACTAGAAAATATTGCTTTTATAGTTGCATCATTATTTGTATTTGAAACATACACAGCTTAGTATATAATATGTGAGAACTCTCCCCTGGTGTGATGAGTGCGTCTACTTCTTCTACTAGAATATAAAAGAAAAAAAGCCATTTTGAGAAACTGCTTAGGACATCATTGAAACCCAGAGCTGGTTGTCAGTGCAGTAACATTATTTTTCTGTCAGAAAGCAGATAGGGAGAGAGAGAGAGAGAGACTATTGGCTGAATATTATGCATTCAACAGTCCTTAAGAACTCATATTGGAATATTGTACATCTCTCTCTCTCTTTAGCTTCAAGGACAAATTAGAAATTTGTTTCTTCACTGTGTTGTTGGAATACCACAATTAAATTGCCTGCGTGTTACTTTTAAAATTACCCACAGTGGAGTTGAAATTTGAAAGAAATAGCAGAAATCTCTGGCAGTTTTGCAGCCCAGACAGTCAAAACAAACCAACAAACTGCATTGGACAGCAGCCAACCAACAATTCTACAACAGCCTGACTGTGGTTTCCACAGCGACAGCGGCTTAATTGATTCCTTCCCTAATTAACATGCTTTAAGGACAGCTGGGCCAAGCAGCATTGTGTTAAATGTTCCCTGAACGGCACGGTTATTAGCTTAATACCCAAATGGTTATCAGGATGGTGTTGGTACAAAACACTCTGCTGTTCCGCATAGCATTTCTTCATGAACTCTTGGAATGTGCATGGAATTTATTTGGTTGCATTACATAAATAAAGGTTAATTAGTTCATTAAGGTTGCTGTGCAGAACTAAGGAAGATGTTTTCTCTCTCTCTCTCTCTCTCTCTCTCTCTATTATCTCCCACTTGTGGATAAATTCTTAAATTCTAACTTACTCTAGTGTACCCAAACCATTGTACTTCTTCCTGTGTTTCACAGCAACAGAATATTTTCCTCAAGATGTATTTGAGTACCATGGTATATGAGCCCCCTAAGCAAAGTTTCTCCTTCTAACACAGCATATCACATTGCAGCTTCAAAACAGGTGGAACAAGTATAAGACACACAAAGATCCTGTCAACAGCTTGTAATGTGAACCAATCCATAACCATAAAACGCACATCTGTAAGCAGTGTGTAATATTGTTCATATGGTTTCTAAGTGATCCTCTTGTACCTAACTGTCCAACTGTGAAAATTGAGCTATTTGAGCCACACAGCTATTTGGCAATAGCTGTGTGGCTCAAATAGCTATTGCCAAATAGCTGTGTGATATGTTTTACCTGCTTGCACTAAAGGGCCCCACTCGAGTTTTTTGAAAAAGTTATAGTTGTAGATGTCTCATTTCACTTACTCAGGCCTGAATGAGAGGGGGCACATTTGCATTAAGTAAAAATGGGATACTTGACAGATGTAATGACTTGCAATATTAAAAGTATACGAGCTAGTGTCAGGAACGCTCTCAACCTCCAATTGCACTCCCAGCTGTGGACAGTAGCTACACTGATAAGAAGGACTAACAAGACAAAATACCAATATGCCCGTAACTGCTCTTCTGATGACTTTGACACTAGTTGAGCTGCTACAGGCATTGATATGTCATCATCATCTAAGCTCTGTATGGCTTCATCATTACATGCCTCTTTATTTCTACTTGCCAGCGTAAGGCCTTGACTGTCTGGGCATCTACACTTTTATATAAATCTCTTTCAAGTTAGAAACGTCTAGATGGAAATACATCGTCAACAGCTGAATGAATTGCCATGAACCTTTGGAACAATAATATGGGTTCCCTGAGGATGAACCTTCATGACAGTGGTGATCCACTGACTTTTCTTTGAACATCACCAAGAGGTTGATATTTTGTGGTTTTATGTGCAATATCTTGACAACTATTGGATGGATTGTCATGACATTAGGTACAGATATTTGAGGTCCCCAGACAATGTGTCCTGTTGACTTTGGTGCTCCTATGACTTCATTTACTGCCATCACCAGCTCAAAATTCTGCTTTTTCCAATACCAAAAAAAAAAAAAAAGCAAAACTAATTACATTCCCATCAGCCATAGTGCTAATTAAGATAGCATGATAAGATGGTTAACAAGGAAAATGTCATACTTGCGATGTCAACATCGTCACTGTGAACATGTTAGCATGCTGAGGCACAGTGCTGCTAACATGGCGGCAGACTCTTGTTTCAGAATTGTACTTTACATTTGGCATTTATTTATACATTTCTTTTGTAAGCAGTATATATACACTTGTCTTCTTTCATGAAATGTTTCTTTTGGTTTTGCTGAAGGCTTAGAAGACACCTGGTTAAAGGTCACCTTTCCTGTCAGGTGTGCTGAGTCTGGTGTCAATGGAAAGGATATTAGTCATCCCTCCACCCCAAGCCCCACCTACATTCCTCCCACCCACCTCTCAACATGTCTTTAGTGGTTGTTCCCTCCATATGAAGGTCAGCTGTGTACTAGGATTGATCTTGTCAGCTTCCTCATGAATTTTTAATATGTGTTTGTGTGTGTGTGTGTGTGTGTGTGTGTGTGTGTGTGTGTGTAGGTGCGTGCATGAGCGTGTGTATGCATACACAACCTAAAGGCTAAAGGATGGTCAAAAAAAGTATACTGTGTGTGTGTCTTTATAGCCCAACATGTTCTGCGAATTTGGTATTCATGCCACTTTCTTTGCCTCACACTCCAAAGGATCATTTGTTGTTGTGTCATCCAGGAGAGCTCCTTGTCAGACATGGTGTGATGGAACAAAGACCACCTTGATGATGGTGGACAGCAGGTGGTCCAATTAGTTGGCCCCATGCTGCGAGGGAGAAACATCATAAAGAGTAGCATTTCACGCTTCAGGCTGAAAACATCTTCATGCAGAACTGCGGCCATGGTGCTATGTGATATGGTTTATATAGGTCTAGTTGTCAAACACCGTTAGATGCAAGAGTGGAGTGGAAATACAGATGATCTACTCTATCGATCGAAGCAGTCTTCAATCAGTTCTGACAGAAAGATTCATAACCTAATGGAAATGTCTGGTACATGAAAAGTATGTATGTGTGTAAGTGTATTTTAGCTGATACACTGTGGGGAAATAAACAGATGTCATTTGCAGATGTTCAACATTTTAATGGCCATACAAATAAAGCATGACTAGTATTACAGTATTGGGTAATTGATCTGGTTTCTCGTAAACTCCACCAATGGTAGAGCAAATTGAGCGTCATAGAAAAAAAATTAAACTTTGTTGTCTGAAGGAAATAGAACATAGTTATAAAACTGCCTTTTGTTTTTTTGAGTTCTTTTCTCAGCCTTGTAATCAATGCTCCACTTAAAATGTGGTTGCAGTTAAATGGAACACGTCATCTTACCACCCAGGGCCCTCACTTTACACCACCCACACTGCTCTTCTGTTCCCCCAGGATGCTATGTATCATCCATTGTGCCCTTGCTGACATTTACAGGAATTGATATGTCAGAGCAAGAGATGAGACATAGGGGACACAAGGAACCACAATATTCCACTGGAAAACACTCTGCTACTTACTGGTTGCAGGATCTTTAACTAGCCATGTGAATGTATAGTGTTATATGAAGTATATGAGTATTTCACATAAACAAAAGATGATTATGATAACTGAAGAAGACTTGAAGGCCAGCATTGAACTGGTGTGAGAATCAGGTTGGCTTTCCATTCCATTACTCAGTCGATTACTTTCTGTAAAGATTGGCTAAAATTATAGTAAGATAGTGAAATTAATGTTATACATAAACCATTGTGTAATAAACCTCTTATTACTGTGTTTGTGGCCCAGGAGACCCAGGAGACCCAGGAGAGGTTTCCAAAACTGGGCCAGATGGAGGCCTGGGATGAGTTGGGCAGTGGGGAAGAGGGCAGCAGCGAGGACTGTGATGATGAAGATGGATGTCAAGCCTCAGGAGACGATCAAGGCCAGACACGTGAGTAAAACATGCCTACCTTCACACGCGCAGACCATCACATATATACACAAATCCACTTTCAAAAATAATGAGCCCTAATCTTGTGCTAGCATCCTCCACTCATATGTAAGAATCTTACTCCTATCACCCACCCACATGATCTCCGCGCCAATCATTGTGATGATTAACAATGTCACTGTTGTGATTTTAATTGTGCTCTACCTATCAGCAGGCAAGGGAAAATCTCTTTAAAACACCTTTTCACACTCTATCCTTGCCTACTGTCTGCTTCAGGCTGCAGCAAAGGTTGCGGCGCAGAAGATCCCTCAGATCCCCAGACAACAAACCAGTTTACTTCAGTGGCCACACATACACATAAACACACACACAAGGTAGTGAGGAGGTGTTGGGGCTTGTGTTAGCTTTGATGAGAATCATTTGATCTCCTGCAGAAGCTTCTTGTTAATCATCCCTAATTATCATGTTGGCTTTTTCCACCTACACAGTTAAACAAAGGAATCTAGTGTTAAACATTGTCTTACTAGCATAGAAGGAGCAGAGAGGAATATGGAGGTGCAAATATGCGCTTGCCCATGCGCTTAATATCAGCAGGGGCCACATTAGGTATAATGTTGGCTGGTAAAGAGGCCGTCAAGACACAGATAGCAAATCTTCTGCAAGACTGCAGAAATGCCAGATGCTGATTCATCAGCCTCTTTGTACGATGTTTGCTCAGTCCAACACAAATGCACATTTTGCACGGAGGGCTAATCACATACATTAAGAGGTGCCTTATGATGTGCATCCAGTTAAACACAACAGACATTGGGGTATCCTGGCCTAGGTGGTTAATATTCTGACCATGTAGTTGCAACGTCCCCATTTCGATTTTGAATGTTCATTGCCTCGCTGCTCCCAATTATCGAATTAAAGGAAAGAAAAGCCCCCAAATATCCTTGAAATAGATACAAAAACATTTAGCAGTTGTTTCACATAACAACAAACCTTTTATCTCTTTTGAGTAACTTGGGTCACAAAACATTTACATTTTTTTTTGTCGGATAATTGAATCTGGATCATTTGGCTTTTGAACAAACAAAACCTTTTTGTTTTCTGCAGCCATGATGACAGTTGCTAAGTTGAAAATCTGATCCTCAGTGTACTTATGTACATGTGCATGTTTAGTCCAGAAAGTGAAGACAACAATATTAATGCAAATTAGTTCAAATGTTTTAGCACAAAAAATATTGTGAGGTAGTAGCCATTACAATATGTATATGAGCCAAATAATACACGTGGTATAGTGTGGTACTGTATCAGCACAGTTGCTCTCACTGGTCTAGTTTTACCAAAGGGTAGTAGGACTATGCACACCACAATACAGCTAATAAACCAATCAATAGCCATTACACACAGATCTGAGCAGGTCCTTTCTATGCCCTGCTTCTAGTTGTGATGTGAATAAAACATGCTAGGCTTTCTTAGAGCTCTTACAGCAGCAGCAGTGTCCCAACAGTAAGGCATAATCAATCAAAACCACTGTCTGAGATTTACAGAACAAAACACATTAGTTTGTTCTCAAAGTATAAATCCATATCCTGGTAAACCCTGTTTCCTGTGAACTCTCCTTAGGTTACAAAAAAATATTTGTTATCTAGTAACCATATCACGCTGTCCGGAAGGTGATTGGCTGATTGGTATCTATAAAATCAAACAACAAATTACAGCATTGGGCCTAATTTAAGATAACTTTGACCTCTAAGGCAGTCATTTGCTTCTGATGCCTGATGCCAAGCGCTGGGCAACACTTGTCTAATGACGCATGGACAGTCCATTTTTGGCACATCATTCATTTAAACCAGCCAAGCCTGGCTTTGAACTCAGCTGTGAGTATGTTCAGCTATTCAGGCAATTTCCAAAGCTTTCAGGTGGATAACGGCTGTGGTAATGGGCATTCTTTAATTCCGTTTTTCAGTTGTGCTGTTTTCTCACACTCCCCTGTCAAGCTCTTTGACGTGACCAGTTTGGAGTTAGAGAATTTTTGATGACATCTGGCTCACTAAACATAAAGTTATATTTGAAAGTTGGCATCTCAATGCAGTCTTAACTTTTTATTATTATTACTATATAATTTTGATTTATTTCTCATTTTCCAATGACAAATATTAGTTAAACTTGTGTTGATTATCCAAACATCAACTTTGGCAAGGCATTCTTTAGTTGGGTGAAGCTGTAATACATTAAAAGAGTAGGAGGCATATTTTAACTTCCATCTGTCCGTGCATTTGTTTGCCTTTGTGTAGCCGTGGCAGAGCTCCCAAGGTCCATGTTAAAAGGGGGCATGACCGCCCACTGTTCTGCTAAGAGAGACTTCATCACGAAGCTAATGAACAGCACTAATCTGCAGAGAACAGACTCGCTGTCTCTATCATCACTCAGATGTGATGGAGCTGCTGCAAGTCTTGCTGAGGAAATAGGACGCATGCATACGGCCTCTTGCATACTGAGAGTGTGCTTAAAAATGATAAATACAGATGCTTCATACACACAGCGATTGCAAAGACCAAAAGATTATCGGCAACCATGTAAAGCTATGAACTATCTTAAGCTACTATTTGACAGTATCCAGATTAAAAAAGGGGTTGAAAACTACAGTCAAGAGTTGGAAAAGTCACATTCTTTTCACATACTCCAATTAGCTTTCCACCACTAAAAAGAACTAAAAGTGCAGTCTGATTGCATGATGTCATGCCTGTTTGATCTCTTCTCAGATCCTTCTCCTCTAGCCTGGAGACATGCTAGTGTACTTTGTGTGCCAACTAAACAAGGCTTGGTCATGTACGAACTGCCATGACCACAGCCATGAACAGGAGAATAAATCAGTGAATCTTTAATGAACCATATCATTCCTCTTCCCTGCAGCTATGAGAGCCTCTTCTGTGGTACATTTTGTGGCGTGACTATGGCTTATTAACTGTATTAGTCCGGGAACACTTATGGCTGCTCCTTCCAAAGGAGCTATTCATTTGTAGCTAGCTCATTAACGTATTAATCTCTGAAAGACCCACAGTGGGACATTAGACCACTATCTCTCCATTAGGAAGAGAGACGAGACTCCAAATGTATGTGCATCAAAAGGTAGAACAGTACTTTATTTGTCTGTCTCCGTCCGTGCATCCAGCAGCCTTGTCTGAGGACGAGTAAGCAGCCTTTTATGTTCTGGCCTTTTGTGCAGATCTGGAAAAACAAACAGGCAAATTGAGGAGAAGAGGTCTTTCTGATATCAAATGTGCAGGTAGTATATGCAGTCGAAATTTTCTTTCAGTTTTAGTTTTAGGAAATCTTGAAGGACTTTATGATGGAACTTGGGAGATTTATAAAAACCAAAAACATATCCTTTTCTTAACCTCTTGAATTTGACTGCAGTTTAGTGTTGTTTGCTGTTGAGGCAATCTGCCTGGCAAAGGTGTGGGAAGTCATAAAAACTAAAAGGGGAGAAAGCAGGTTATCCATCTCAAAAAAGGAGGAGGAGAAGTAAATGCATGGATAAACACTTCCAATGATTGAGCCGGAGGGATGTGCAGCTCAAAAGTGTGAATCGTACAGCCATGAAAGTACAATTCTCTTTTGGTAACAAACACCATCTGTCTGGAACACTGGTGAGCTCATCAAGAAAGCGAAGACACCCCTGGCATTACTCACAGATTCTGCACTTCAGTGGCTAAACCTGTCTATTAGCATGAAGCCACTGGCAATGATTGTTTTGTTTTGCTTTGCCATGCTGTCAAAGAACATAATTATCTAAATGTGACAAGATGGAAAAGATTTATCAGTGTGCCTCTTTTCCTGAACAGGAGGACACATTTATTAACTTTTCTTGTCACTCCTTCATACGGAAGGAAACAGCTGGCTGTGAATGTGTGTGAAACTGACCCCAAGGGAAGTAAACTCTGAACATTATTCTAAATCTACAGCTGCTAGTTTTTGTGGACATTTTTTTCCTAACAAAATTGAGTGTAGTGTACGTTTTTTTTTGTTTTTTTTTACTCTACGTTTAAACACACACACTTTCAAAGACATGGAGAGGTGGGTCTGTATGGCAGGAGAAGGCTCCAATCAGCACATTTTGAATTTAAGGCTGAAGGACACAGGAGCACAATCTGCACTCCCCATCTATCAATGTCCAGTGTAATATGCAGTTTATATTTTGCTTTCCACAGCTGTATAAAACATTTCTGTAGAGATCTTGTTTCTACCACTTGAATGTTCAGAAGGCTATATAGTATTGTGTAGATAATGACCTTGAACTTGGCCTTGGTCCAATGTTTCAACTTTGACGTATAAGTCTCATAATGTTCTTGCTGTTGTGTTTGTACCTGAATGTCAAAGGCATAGAGAGAACTTCTCTCCAAAGCCTATAAGGCTATAAAGGTGTGCAGCAGCTGTTCGCCCTGGCAGGAAAAGCACATTCCTAAAATGAACGGCTGCTTGGGCAGGATATGGCCAACCTACACCAGCGTTAGCAGGATTACACTGGATCGGCCCCAAGCCCACTACAGCCTGCTGTTGCCCTCGACCTAACATACACCGGCCTTTCATGTTAAAAAAACTTGCAAGATGGAGAAAATAGTGGTGATTAAGGGTAAAGTGCTGAAAGTTGGAGTCTGAGATGAGGACACAAGGTCAGAGGTTAAAACTTAAAACAATGGAGGGGTAATGCCATTGGGCTATATGATGTGATGTTACAGGACAAGAGCATGGAAATACAGCTAACATGAGAATAAAATGTTCAGAAGTTCAGAAAAGACAGTTGCAACATAGAAACCTATGATTCAATGTACCGTGTGAGAGTGGTTAGGAAGGTGGGTGGGTGGGTGTTTGGGGGTTTTGGGGATTTGGTGTGTGTATTCTCTTCCAAGCCGGGTAGAACCAATCCACCCCTTGATCTTCCCATCCCAGGTCCTAAGGACTGGCGTGCGTAGAGGCCGGCTGGCCAGCAGATGTAGTGGCTGTGTCCCGGTACGGATATTACCAGTAGGACTCCCATTTCCTTTGGCCTTTCATGTGGAGCTCAAGGGGCTGAGAATGAGCTCCGCAGGGCAGAGTAGGGTTGGAGAAGAAGGAACAAGAGGATCAGTGATGGCTTTGGCTGGGCAGGACAATAGTCTGGTTTGCGAATGGATGTGGGAGGAGTGAGTCATGTTTTCTCTCAGATATGCAGAGTCATCTATTTGTTTTATCTGACTTTGTAACTTTGCACAATTCTCCTAAAACTTGTCTTCTTAAATGTATGAATGATTCTGAGAAATTACAGTATCATTCTCTATGAAATTATTATTGGGAAAGACAACTTTCCGACAGAACAATTAGGGAACAATACTTTAGACTAATACTGTACTCAAGGCATTTATTAGAACTTAAATACTTCCATCTATCCTTTATCTGTACTTACTCATTAGTCTCATGATGGGGCTGGACCCTATCCCATCTGACTTTGGGCGAGAGACAGTGTACACCCTGGAGTCACCAATTAACCTATTAAGTGCATGTCTTTGGACTGTGTGAGGAAGCCGGAGTACCTGGAGAGAACAGACATAGATATGGAGAGCATGCAAACTCCACTCAGAAAGGCCCCAGCCAAGATTCGAACTGGGAACCTTCTTGACAGTGCTAACCACTGCAGCACTGTGCTGGCCAACTTTAATACTTGACAGATATTTTGCTTTTTCATAATCACCCTATAACACAATTTTTTATTGTAGACAAAAGCATTTGTGCATTTGTGGATCACCTGTCTCCCATTTCCTGCTGTCCCCATCCACCCTGTTTTCACACTGTCTTCCACCTTTCCTTTCAGTGCTCTCCTTTTTCTTCTTAGCTGGCATATTCTGCCCTGCAGTTTTTATAGCACTTTGAGAGCATATTAACTTGAAGGGCTCCCTAGGCGTGCGGTCATCAGAGGAGAATGGTTCTCATTAGCCAGCATCATCATTTCCTTTCCAAGCAGTATCAGTGAAGCCTTTATGATTGAGCCTCTCCAGCACACCTTATGGACCTTGATTGGGAAACACTAAGAATCTCTGGTGGGGCAACAGGTTTTAAACTAAAGGAAGTGGTGGGAGTTATTACCTCGGAAGTTAGTGAAAATGATACATACAATTTAACATTTTGTATGGTTCCTATGAAGTTTATAGCAGAGCAGCAAGGAATGCTAGTGACTCAATGCTCTGATACCGTAGCCACATAAAAGTCTTAACTGCAGTATCACAGAAGGATCTGTTATTCACTAATACTACAAGGAACCTTACAACATGTGCAGGTTTGCAAGCAGTAAATGGTATTTTCAAAATGGTTAAAGATGGTGTCCAGACTCATAAAGTGTTCTTTATTGAAAGCTGCAAATGCATTGGATATGACTTTTATGGTGTGCAAAACACCCTTGCGCACCACCCCTCCACTCCAGGCCCCCAGTCAGGCTCTGACTAAACTTTTGGGTTGTCATTGGGACCAGATTTAATCAGTACTTAATGAATTTGTGGAAATATTTTGCTGCTGGCTACTCACACAACAGATGGACCTACAGCTGAGGCGACTTAGTGATGGCCCTAGTTTATTTGGGCTGCTTTATTAATGCTTTCACCTAGGCTTCTCTGCTGGTGGTTGGGATGGGGATTGGATGGAAGAGTGGGAAGGGGGGGGGGGGGGTTGCATGAGTGACCCCCTTGACTTTCTTGACTTGCCTGAAGCCCAGCCCTGGCTACTAACACATAAACTTGCATTCCTGCTGTAACACAACACTGAGCAAATAAAGGCAGACATTCCATTGATATTGAAAAATACAGTAGAAGGATAAGCAGGGATGACTCTGATCCTCTCTGTCTCAGCTCAGCCTGGTATGTAGGGGGAAATACAGTCTAGGTGAGGGGAGATGGAGAGAAAGCATAGAAGGACTTGGGGAGGGATTTTCCCATTGAGGCAGGTATTTCTATTTCAACTCAAGGCTCAAAAGATGCAAACTTTTGCTTTAAAGCAAACCCACAATCAGAGTATCTGCTTCAGATAGCAGAAGTGCATTAGCATTGCATGAGAGGTCAGATAATGGAGTTTTGTAGCGATGAGCCGGTTTTTGTATTGACAAGCTGCAGTGCAAGTCTGTGTGTGGCTTTATATATGTGTATGCATCAAAGGGGACGCAAGACACTTCATTAAAGGCCTATCCTATTGACCAGTGGTGAGAGCGACAAAGCCCTTCTCCCTTATCCATAATTGATGTGGCAATTAGAGCTGAACCTAGAACAGACTGTCAGGCCTGAGGGCTGGGAGGGGGCTGACCTCTCACTGGTTCAGCTACAGATTACAGATCAGATACTGACAGTATACTTATTGCACGTTCTAAGTAATTTGATTCTAAAACTGCAGTCAGTTATGCAACCGAGAGTTTACATCAAAGTGTTTGACTCACCCCCACAAAATCAAACATTTATAACATCACAGCACAACTTTTTTTTTTCTAACCCACACAGATTTCTGAAAAGACTTTGAAGTTGAAAAGGCAAGTATCACTTAGATCACATGGTGCAACACAAGGCTGCATTATATTCTCTGTATCTAACACTTGTGTGGGCACTGCTGCTGCTACTTGGTGTCACTGAGTAGTTAACACCCTAATGACAGTAAATCCTTTTTTACACTCTTCAGCCCTCATGGTGTCACTTGAACATCAACAGAAAGCTCAAACGGTTGAACGTGTCATTGGATTTTCAATACTCAAGGAAAGACTACACACAAAATCACAGAGAAACAGTGTCAGGACAGGTGAAAGCAAGCAACTCGAGACTTCTGCAATGCTTGGCTGATTCCAGCAGGCAGGGGGAGGGATCCATGTGTGAAATGTTATGTCAGGAGACACACACAGTGACGGTGTCTCTTGAGTGCTACCTGATGTGCACTTCCTCTCGACTATAATGGATGGCGATCAAGTGTGTGTGTGTGTGTGTGCGTGTGTGTGTGTGTGTATGTGTGAGAGAGACCAGATGAGTATGAATGCGAGTTTATCCTTCACGCTTGTCTGTCTACAAGGACAACCTGACACCTGTCAATGCAATGAAGCATCTGTTGTTTGAGAGCATGCAGGTGTAGTGTCAGGTGTTCGTGTGATGCTGGTATCTTTCCTTTTTCCTGGTGGGCAATGCGGTGTGTTTGCATCTGTGTGGGAATCTGAAGAGTTGAACTGGGTCTTTAATGTCTGTCTTGCAAAGGGGCTGCTTTCTCCTCAAGACTCCCCTCTATCTTGAGAATCTGTCACGTTGACTGGTGGAGGTCACTGTCCTCCCAGGGCCCCTTTTGCCTATTTGTTTCTGTGTGTATGTGTTTGTGTGTGTGTAAGGGAGTAAATCTTAATCTTGCCAAGGGGCTTAATAGTCTAGTACAGCCAAGAATTGCACTGGGCAGATTCCATTGCACTGATCCCTGCTCTGGAGTTGCCATGCTGCTATGCCCGTTGCTAGGTTAGCTGTAGGCTGAGATGTGTACCCCACTGGTGCCCCTGTATTTTTGCCCCTTTAGCCCCTTGAGTGGCCTGCCAGAGACCCTGTACCAGTCCTGGATTCCCTATATAGGTTGCCTGTGAACCAGAGGGACAGTTCCCAGAGAAGTAAGTTTGTGTGTGTGCGTGCATGCATGTGTGTGAAAATTCAGTGTCTTACTCAGAATACGGAATAGGGAGATTAGTTTGACGGGGCACAGAGCCCCTGTCTGACATGGCACCACATAAAGAGTGAGTCGTGGACAAAAACAGCGCAAAGATGGATGGCCAGTAATGAACTGTGTGAATGCATTCCCCCCTTCTCTCCACCCTCTAACCTTACCCTTCTTTGTAAGAAAGTGTGTGTGAAAAGAGATAAGGAAATGTTGTTTTATATGTTGTGAGTGCTTAGAAAGGTAAATGTCTGCGTGTAAGACAAGGAAAGTCAAGCCTTAAAAAAGCATAGTGACCTCAGAGAGTTTTAGCATTCTCCAGCTGCACCAAACAATGTCAAGACATCCATGATCCATAGCCACCAAGAGCAGCATCAGTCTTTTATTGGTGTCCAAAGGTCTGATCGGATGCAGACCAATAGCTCTGTGTCTCTGTAATGCTGGCTTCACTCAGAAATAAAAAGAGACTATACACAATACAATACACTTGCTGTGCATGGGACTTCTAGCTATCAAGTTTTGTGGTGTGTGAAAATCATAATAATGTTGCAACCCAGGAGTAACAATGGTTGCTGAATGGATGTGTGGTTTAACTCCTCTGTGTATCAGTATTGCATAACTTAATACCTTAGAACCCCAAATGAGGTTGGGTCGTGGTGGCAGCAGGTTTAGCAGGGCGCTCCAGATGTCCTTCTCCCCAGCAACGCATTCCAGCTCCTCTTGGGGGATCCTGAGGCATTCCCAGGCTAGATGGGCTATGTAGTCCCTCCAACGAGTTCTGGGTCTGCCCCAGGGTCTCCTCCCAGTTGTAGATGTCCAGAACACAAAAGAAGGCACCCAAAGGGCATCCTAATCAGATGACCGAACCACCTCAGCTCGCTCCTTTCAACACGAAGGAGCAGCGGCTCTACTCCAAGCTCCCTCTGGATGTCCGAGCTCCTTACCCTATCTCTAAGGAAGCCCCCCGGCGGAGGAAGCTCATTTTGGCCATTTGTATCCACAGTCTCATTCTTTCGGTCATCACCCAAAGACCATAACCATAGATGAAGGTTGGAACATAGATAGACTGGAAAATCAAGAGCTTTGCCCTCCTGCTCAACTCCCTCTTCCCCACAACAGTCTGGTAACAGTGGTCAGCAGTACTGCAGACGCCGCACCAACCTGACGGTCCATCTCATGCTCCATTTTCTCATAACTTGTGAACAAGACCCCGAGATACTTGAACTCCTCTGCTTGGGGCAGCAACTCGCGCCCAACCAAAGCAATCAATAACTAGGGGTAAAATCTACAATCACAAAACTTATTTGGAATATGTGCTTATACCAGGGTGTCCGCGGGGTATTAAAAAGTATTAAAAGGTAGTAAATCAACTTAGTGAAAATGAAGGCCCTTAAAAAGTATTAAAAAGTATTAAATGTCTGATTGCGAGGTAATATTTTTTTTAAAGAATAGCACGTGATTTGTTGTAAGTTTGTTTGTTAAAAGTTCGCCAGATTTTATTACATAGACTGTGCAGTAGACCTATTTTCCATACAGCACAGCGTAGACTCTATGTAGTTCATGCATTAGAGCTCTCCGTCGCTATTTCCGTCATTTAGAGTTCACAGAGGCCATTTATGAGATCAATGTATATCCGAGGAGGGGGGTGATGTTTTTATTGGCAGGTTGTCACACAGCCAACGTGTGACCTACACCAGGTTGGGATCTAAACACGGTGCATCGGCGCTAAAGTTTAGCTGTTTAGCTAGCATGGGCTCATCGCGCTGCGACGTTATCAATTATCGTTCAGTTTTTGACTGCGTCACAGAGCTGTGTTGTCATTTTGAGACTCGGTTTGTAAAGTTTTGTCAACATGTGAGAACTCGTCTGACACAGAGAGTCTCCTGTTGTTGCTACATGTGTGAAACAACGACTCTTCTCTGGACTTTGTCCGGACATTATCCGTGTAAAAACGACATTCAGGTTCTCTCCCTCTCCTCCGGCACCGTGAGTTACCATGGTTACAGGAACACCCTGAAACTTTGTAATGATTCTCAATAAGAAGTTTGTGGTTACCATGACGGTACAACATCATGAATATAGCCTCATCCTGAGCCTAAAAACATGTACTGAAAAGTTCTGTACATGGTTGATTGCTGGAGTAAAACTTGAAACGAGCTTTGCACAAAAAAGTTTGATTTCAAAGACTGAAAATTACATTGAAAAGACAAAAAAGAAAAGTGTCAATAGAACAGCTGTTCACAAGCATCCTCCTGCAAAACACTGTTGGTCAAGTATACTTGATGTCTTTATTTGAGAAAATGGTTATGTGTGGAGTGGTGCTGAAATCTTATGCATTGTGTCATTTCTTTAGCAGATGTCAAGTAGTGTAACTTGTAACATGTTGCAAATGGGGAATATGACTTGGCTGCAGCTCAAATTATGTAGTTGATCTATCTATAGTGTTCAGTTGGCTGACAACTTGATAGGAGAGCAGCCATTAATATTAAATTTCTGTGCTGCTAATATGCTTAGTACACTGCTCCAACTGACTCCCACCACCAGTCAAAATTCCACTGCAGCCATCGCATCTTCTGCTAGGCCTGGGAATCTCAGGACGGTGATGGCCACAGCACCATCTGTTTCCTGATTCAGAAATATGTGGGAAAGACAAAACTAGTTAGGGTTACTGGTTACGTGAGAAGGTTTTCAAGAAGGAGCTTGTTGACTGGAGTGATAAATAAGAGTGCGTGCACACTATTGCATGGCAATAACTAAGGGATTGACAGTAACAGTGTGCGTGCCCTCCCATTTATCGATCCTGTTTTTGGTATATGACTAGAGGCAAGTTGTGTTGAGGTTTTAAAAAAAATATTCAGAAAGTATTAAAAAGGTATTAAATGGTATTAAATTTAACCTCAGGATTCCTGCATAAACCCTGTTATACTAAACCGGAGTAGGGGAACATTGTACCACATCTGTGTCTCTTCTTTCTCTTCGCTTGGGAAACAGAGAGCCTCTTGCTCTCAAAGGGGCAGCAGGTAGCAAATGTCTGGCAAAGGTCAAACTTCAGGTTGGATCAGAGGAGAATGCTCTGTCCCTGTTAATGACACAGTCTATTGGTACAAATCATTTTTACTGACTTCATCACATTTGAAAAATGGTGAGCTGGTGCCCACACTTCAAAGAGGCAATAGCTATTGCATAAAGGTCTTGTTTTACAGCAAATAAGAATTGATCCAGCAAATCAGTAGTGTCATTATGCAGCTGCTGGGCTGTCACAGGAACAGCTGAATAAACTGCACTCCTTTTGTCTCTGTGTCTAAGTCGTGAATGTATGCTGGAGACAGATGAACCATTAATTACATATTACTGCTAATGCAAACACCGTGTACGTTAGCCTGTGTGCATGTGCCATGAGAATGTGTAAATCTTTATGCCAGTGTGCATGCTTACATTTATGTGTCTGCCTGTGTGAGTGGTAAAAAAAAAAAATGGGTCAGGGGTCACCTCTCTTAATGAAACATCGCCATGAGGCAGGTCCAGTGGCCTTGTCAAAACCCAGACCCGTGAGCTGCTTTACAACGCCCCCTCCCCTCCCTGCATCCGTCTCAACCGCTTACCAGGGAGAAGACCCTCAAGGTCATGGCACGGGTGTGAGCCTAAAGAGAGGGAGATGGTGAAAAGGAGAGAGGGGAGGAGGAAGGTACTGACCTCCTCCCACCTCCAACACTCTCCCTCCATGTACCATAAATCAAACCTTCACCTTTTGACCGTCTTTATAATTGTACACAGCGGCGGAGGAGTGAAAACTGCCACAGGTGCTTGAAAACTCCTGATAGAACAGGTTAAAATCCTCTATTTCTACACATGAAACCACTGTGTGGGGTTAAGTTACACTGGACAACAGTAGGTCATAGATTCAACAACAGTTCTGAAAACAAAAAATGAACATTTGAATGAACAATCGAATTGAATAGAATGCATATCTATCTTTGTAATGGCTACAAGTTAGTGTTGAGTCTGGAAAAGGTGCCTTGTCATCTTGATAGCATATAGTGTGACAACTTGCTAAGCCCCAGTATACAGTAGCACCATTCCTCACTGGATTACAGCTCTTCAACTTGTGTTCAGCCAGGGCCACGTGCAGTCTTGCAGAACACATCAGACACACACACTCACAGCTATGCAGAACACATATGGATTAGTTTCCTAGGTTAACTCATTGGATTTATCCCTTCAACTCTTTACATTGCTGCACCAGTACTGTTTTATTGTATGAGTGTATGTTTTTATGTGTTGTGTGCATTCATGCTGGCTGCATGTGCATGTTCTTGTCTTACAGTATGTATGACATGCTGAGGAAAAGAGAGACTAAATCTTATCAGTTGATGACAGAGGGAGGCTTGTTTGAGAACAGTTCGCTTCCTCTCTTTGCAAAGGTTTGAGGATTTAATCTGTGTGCTGACAAACCCAAAGAAACACAGAGGAGAGGAGAGAAGGAAAGAGAGAGAAGAAAAGCAATAGAAAACTGACACGGTTGCCCAGAGAACCAAAGAAATGATGGCCGAGGCATTTGTTATTCCTCCCACTCACCTTCCAGCCCTTATTCCTCCCTTCCTCTCACCCTCCCCTCCCATCCCTCCTTCCTCTTGGCGAGAGCCCGAGGTCCACCTCTTCTTCAGTGCTCCGGCCAGGCTTGTTAGAAGCAGCTGTTGTTGCTCCCTTGGCTAGTGGGAAATGGAGGCTCCTCCAAACACACAAGCTGCCCATCTGGAGAGGCATTAGTGGCAAAGGACACTATGCACCATTTCTCACACACTTAGCCAACACAGAGGTCAGCAAGGTGGCAGAAGACAGAACATCCCTCCTTAACAAGCTATGGGCTTGGGGTGCTACCTTGTTCTGGATGTAGGGATAAAGGTAACATCGCTATACATCAGAGTGTTGGATGTTCAGGTGTACAGAAGAGACATAATCCTCTTCCTCCCTATGACCTTGTCTACTGCAAGCTTTAATGACAAATGGAAGCTACCACAACCCATTCTTTATACTAGTATAGTGCCCCACACACATACGTACTCATATTTATTTTATTTTATTTGTTTGTGGTCTTGTACAGACCTCTTAGCACTCAATTTCTATTTGTCTCTTGGGTTTCCTTCACTTTTTTCTTTGTCACTGTTCGTAGCCTATAATATAAAGCTTTTTACCAATCACATCACATTTGTCTTTTACTGCTGGGGAACATGTGTCATTGACTGTTGCTGTAATGGGAGAAGCGTGTCGATGTGCCATTGCATAGCCTTGAAGTCACTTAAGGTGATTGATTCCATCTGCCTCGATACGAGTGACTATGGATCTTCATGCTCATGCTGAAAAGCCAAACTAACTGTTTTCCTCTTCTAACACTCTACGTCATCTTTCACTCCCACCCACCCATAGTTCTCTGTCTTGCTTGTTATGCCTTCTCCCCCCCACCCCCCCACCATATTTGGAGGATTTACACATGAGCCAGCTTATGAAACACGGCTTATCTGCTAACATTGTCTCATTATGGCAACAACATTGCATTCCGTTATGTTCCTGCCCTCCTGGTTTTTCATTCCTTTGTACCTTGTGTTGTTGCTTGCTTTTAGGGACTTTTAACACACCTCTTTTCTCTTCTCATGGGTTTTCTGCTTCTGTTATCTCACTTCATTAGTTAAAGAATTCTTTTCAACTATTGCTAGGTTATAATGATAATCGTTTCCATATTAAAATGTAAATATTATCATCACAAGCTTGTGGGGCAGAAGTATTTTTTTCCTTTGACCTGAAAAAGTTTGAGGGTTTCTCCACATGTTGAGAACCTTTCAGTGGTAAATCTGCCAAAAACAATACATGTTGAGAATTGTTTAAAGATTTTGTATTGTTTAAAAGTAATTTCTCTCTCCAACATAAATATGACACAATGAATTATTACATTTCAGTATAAAATGATAACTATGCTGTAAAATTTTACTGCATCTGTAAATGGCAGAGCTGTATTTTGGAGCACTCCACTGTCCCCGTTTCGCAACAGAGTTTCATCTGTTTTCAAGACGTCAAACCACTTGACAATTTTGCCAACAATGTCATCTTTTTTTTGTTCAAGAATTGTTTAAATCTGTTTAGAAAACATATTCTCAGTGGATTTCAAACTGATCCACCACAGTACTACTTCAACAGTGATCCATCCATCAAATCTTGGCAAATGATTTGGGTTCAGGTCACAACAGCAGGACATGAGAACAGCTTAGGCGTACTTTTCCCCTGCCCTAACCCTAACATTCTCTGGTTGGGATACATAATCTCTTGTACATGTTGTGGGTCTTTTTCAGGGTCTCAACTGGGACTAATGAGCTTAGGCGAAGTGTAGAGTATGTGAGCTTTGGTTTATTTATAAATGAATTTGCCACATCTTGCAATTTTGAACGGCATCTGAAAGGAAATGAGGCATAATAGAAATTACACAAACATTTTTTTTTTTTTTAATTCTATTTTATGCCTTTCCCAGCTGGTGACACTCCAGGCAGTCACATAGTTTGGTTTCCCCTTAAAGAGACCTCGTGGACCTGGACCATAGATGATTAGTTTAATGGGTATTGACTCTCGGCCTTCTAACTTCATTTTATTGCATCCAATTTTATTTTATTTGAAAGTTCACAAAGCATTCCAATACCATGCATTCCAAAATGCCTACCTTGTATAAAAAAGACACTTTAACTAGTTGGCAGTACTGATGTCTATGCCGTAATTGGTTGTTCTGGCAAGGAACTGCTGCATTAATTAGCCAGTTGGTTAGCCTGCAGTGGAGTAGTATTAGTGTTGTGTTGGCCCATTCAAAGCCTGTTTTCTGACTTCTCCCCGATGAGATGCAGCCCATTTCCATTGAAACAATAACAGCAATCTGATTTGGTATAAATGATGTCTTTGTCTATTGTCTACTGGAACAACAAAAACCATTGGCACGGGAAACACTTCTCTCTCTAGAGCCCTTCCCAGCCCTATTCATGCATACACATGAACACACACAAACCCAAGTGCACAGTAGGGATGGGTTGATGATGCATTCTTAGTTCTAAAAAACAAGGTATTCTTTAGATTTACACATTCGACCATGCCTGGTTTGAAAGTTACAATTCTTATCGGATGACAGTTAAAAAGGAGCAATGAATTTTGTTTTTTATGTCACTGAAGAAGTGATTGTATGTATTCAAAGTTCTTGTGTGCAGTGCTGTGAAATGTTACATTTTATATGGGTGTAATATCTGATAACATATCACATAGCTAGCTGCCAAGTTGCTTGACATCCATGTCACCACACAGGAGAGGGTGTAACTGTATATAATTAGACAACTGAATTTGAGACAGATCAGTTTAACACACACTGATTTCTGGTCTCACACACTTATGAGAGTGACAACTTAAAAATACAATGTGACACTGGGCTTTGACACTGTCACTAGTCTGATACCTAGCTTACTCCCTATCACAGTACACAGTCATGTCACTCTTTCTCTCTCTCTCTCTCTAGTCGCACAAAAGCTCCTAACCCCAGCACAAAGGTACAAACTAAATGTAAGACACTTGCAAGGTCTTTAGTTGCCAACTGGGATTGTGTGGTGCACTTTGCTGCGCTCAGGGTGGTAATCTTCTCTGAACCTGTACGTAGCTTGTGCTGGATTGAAGATGAAGACTAACAGAAATCAGGATGGGTAATGAGCAGATGGAATCAGTTACCTTTCACTTGTAGAAATACCAACACACTTTACATCCCAAAGGGAAACAAGAGGAACGGTGATACTGTATGAGGACAGAAGTGATTGAGTTTAATGGAGACTAGACTGGTATCAAGGTGTAGGGACATGAGTTAAATTCTCTTTCAAGAACATTGGGATTTCACCAATGTCAGGACAAAGGTGTTTGTGAGTGTAACTTTATGTGTGTTTGTGGGGGCAGCGATGCCCTGCCATCATCGCGCTGGTTCATCTCTGACTGGCTGTGATCACAATGAGGGCTGTCAATCTTAGAATAGACACCAAGTTAGTTCTCCATCATGTGTGTATATACCGTCTCCCATGGGTAACAAAAACAGTATATAGCTGCACAGGTTTCTGTGTGTGAAACAAAACGATTAAAAAATAATTTTGTCGCTAAATAGTTACAGAGTGGCTCTGTAAATGCATTTTTGAAATGTTTTAAAGCCCTCTTCAGTATAAATTCTGGGTGCTTTTGACTTAAACAGCCACTTCCATGCTTCTTATGATGCGTATGAACACACTTCAAGTGTAACAGATATAATCATAAATCATTTTTATGTGTGATTGTTTTTGAAAACCCTTAGAATGAGGTTATGAGAATGGTGATGAGCTTCTAATATACAATTTTACAAGCCCAAAGGACGAAACATTAAAGCAGATTAACATGATTACAGTGATGAGCCAAGCCATTTATCTCTGTCTGTTTCTGTCTTCCCTCCTTTCTCTTTCTCTTTCTCTTTCTCTCACAGCACACACAGAAACCTTCAGTAAAGGGAAGCCCATTGCGGGACAGCCGGGAGTTGACAGCGCGTATGAGAACCCTTCCAAGCCCCCCTCAGTGAAGGTGATAGGGGGCTCGCCGTCTGCCAGCTGGGCACGACCCTGGAGCCTTGCACTGCTCTTTGCTGCACTTTGCTTGCAGTGGACCCTGTTCTGATGGCAGCTCCCTCTGTGAATCCGCCACCCAACCCCGCCCCTCTAGGAACCACATACATGCACACAGACACTCATATCATATACATATCACGCATAATATTCGTACTCCTGTCCTCAACGTACATGGATGGATGGTGATGATAGAAAAATAAAAATGGAAAACAAGACAGGATGTGGAAGAGAAGAGGACGACATTGTGGGAGACTGTAGACAAGGGGGGCGGGGGGCGGGGGGGGGTTGTGGCAGGAACTGAGCATCACCAGTTTGGGTGTTTGCACAAGCTAATCCCATGCACGCTCATCTACAAAGATTAGGCCTGCTGCTTCTTCAGGCTGTTCTGGGGCTTGACGTTTGTGTATACAGACTACCAATACAGCCCTGCCCTTTGTGGTTCAGAACGGGACTGCATCACTCTGATTTTACTTAAAAAAACGCTTACACATAATCAGACTCACATATACAGTACACATGCAGCTGTCTTCTTTTTCTGCTGCTGGTTTTTACTTATTCTTTCAGGCTCAAAAACCTCATCATGGCCACTGCACCATTTGCCAGACAGGCAGAAGAATTCAGCTCATTTGAAAACTCAACTCATTTTCTTTTTGAGGATTAAGGAATGCATGATAGATTGATAGATCAATCCCAGGTGCCTGGCCCAGAACAGCAGATTTGATATACTCTAATGACTGTGTACCTTGGCAGGGATTAGATTGTAATGAGTTCACAGGTAGAGCACAGGCACACTTGCACAGCTGAACACATTGTGCAGACAAACTAGGTGTGTATAGTATGTAACTGTATATAGGTGGAGAGATAGTGGTGGAGGTGGAGAGTGTATGAGGTTCTGATTCAACAAAAAGCTCTTAACTCATTGAGCTGGATGGGGTTTTCTTTACTTTTCCCTTAGCTATGAATGGACTGTGGTTATCTGCTCCATATTACACAGAAAAAAAACAAAAAAAAAAACTATAGAGATATAATTTCTATGACAAATAAAGGAGGAATGCACATCATTTTCAAACTCAAGCCTATGACATAAATGGACAAATTTTGGACATTTGAACAAAGTCTGTACATTATTGATTTTACTAATGTTTATTGTGCATACAGTTTTGTGTGTTTGCTCGTTGAATTGCACATTGATGCATGTATAACCTACCAAGTTATCAACATTATTACTGATAGGATCAGGCCCCTCTTCAGGAAGCATCAAAAACTCTATATTTTGCCTTTCCCCATTACATCTAGCTGATTTGAAGATTTCATCTTCCTCTCTCAAATGATGGTTTGGAACTTGAAAACAAGAGGGCGGTCAGGCTGCAGATCCAACACATGCAGATTCAAACACACACAAAAAAAAAAACAAACGTAGAATATTTTTTACAAAGTTGGATGCATCTATTGTACAGTGGTAGCCATTGTGTAAGCCGCTCTACATTGATTTATCTCTTAAGCAGATCATTCCTTGGAATTCCAACAGAATAAAAGCAAATCCTTCTTTGTTTGACTTATTATTATTGACATCTATAATGGCTTCCTCTGTATACGTGCTTTCTCTCTTGTGTTGATGGTGATGGTTTACATACTGGTACAGTAGAGTACCTGTGTGAATGAGGATGAATGTAAGGTCAAAGCTATTCAGCTGCAGTATTAAACCTGTTAATACCTAAAAGCTACACACATACAGTATCTAAGCTAAATAGGTCTATACACTTACATGGGTCTATGTGCAGTGAAATACCTCTCCCATTACCTTTATTGTAAACAACTCTTCCTCTTCTTACTGAGAAGTAATTCTGTAATTATTTAACTAGCAATTCTCTGCCTAAAAGTTGAAAAAAGGACAACCTGCTTAACTACATACAAATATATCCAGTTATACATGAAAGCCCTGCAGTTCATGAAGAATGGAGATGACTACAGCTATGTAAGGTTAAAATGTGTCACATTTTGTGTTGTGTAACCATATTTGTTTAGCTCATATGATTTCCACTATGTAAGTTTTGTTCCTGACTGTCGATCATTGCACCTACGGATCACTTACAGCCCTTTACCCTTGCATGTGTATAAATGTACATATTTTAAGTCACTTGCCATTTGTTTTGTGTCTCATTTCCTCTGTTTTGTATCAGTATGATACAGTGTAGCTGAGCTCTATTAAAGGTGCTCTGCTTTGTTTGCTTGTCTCGATATCCTCTCCATAAGGAATATCAGTCACTATAGAGATTGATGAACAAAAGATATTTGCTTGGAAAAGATGTTTATTAAAGGCCTAACACACCTGAGGCACACCCACCCAGGTGTTTTACTGTTTTTTTCCCTGACTAATCCTCTTCGTACATCTGTGTGGGCTTGTACTTGTACTTGTACGTGCTTGATTGACATTCTCCTCCACACTCTCCCATTGCACCTGTTAGGGCAACTTACATCTTTGTTTGTTTTATTGGTACGTTGAGTTAAGTGACCTTCAGTAATTCCCAGGAAAACTCCACCGAACTTCAATAACAGAAAAAGTTTAATCAGCCATAATGAGTGAAAACGCCTCTGTGGGTTTTCAGACTCTTAAACAGGCAGTTTCATGTTCACACCACTCACAGTTTTTCTTTATAATTGATGATCCAAGGACAGAGGGTGTGATAAGATGTAGAGATTGTAGAGCACCCTGAGGCAAATTAAGATTTGATTAATCCGAGGTGGCTACATTATGCACGTCCTGATACCTTCTGAGCTTTTTTAAAGTAATAGTTTGACATTTTGGGAAGTTCATTTGCTTTCTTGCCAGTGGCCTACTAGCACCACTAAAGCGCAACACGTTGGATCTCGCTGTGAGATACAAGACTTAAGGATTAAGTCACTGCACCAGACCTCTGGTCGCCAAGAAATGGTGAGAGCATGTAACTCCCTGTTAATCACAACTTGTCAGTTTTACATTTTAATTTGTGTATGGATTACGAAAACAAGACCAGCAGGTTAGCGAGATTTAGAGGTGCTGAACGGTATATTTTTGCTTTAAAGAAAGCCAGGCTAGAGTTTTTGTTTACTTCCAGTCTCTATGCAAAACTAATCACCTCCTGGCTTGAGCTCCATAGTCCATAGCACACAGACGTGAGAGTGGCATTGATCTTCTCACCTAACTCTCAGCAAGAAAGTGAGTAAGGTATTTTCCCATAATGTTGAACTTTTCCTTCAACACTTGGTAACTATGACTAAATAGCTGGCTTCCCTCCTGTCCTTGCAAACACGTCATTGTTTTATTGACCATACTTTGCTGCTGGTGAGCAGTGGAGGAGGACTGAGTTATGAGGGCGTAGGCAGGGCAAGCTGTCTTAGTCTGACCTTCTCTATTTGCATCCAGGAAGCCTCTTGCTAAACATATCATCCCATGTCTGCACCAGGAATAGAGGCAGAGGTGGGTGTGAGAGTGCAGAAGACATGCAAAGGTTCGGTACTGGAAAGGGCCCTGGCAGTCGGCTGTGATGACAGCGGCGTCGACAGTGACAGTTTGCTCGCTCAGCTGATGTGTGGCTGACCTGTTGGCTGCTCCTGCAGGGGAAACTTTGCCTATTCATGGGCTATATTTGCCTTGAATTACAGTAGTCTGTGCTGTCAGCAGCAATGTTAGCATCACTGTTGGCCTAGCTTCGCTACTATTGGACACATAAACACAAAGTTGAGGGTGCCACTGTTGGTAATAACAAACAAATGACACACAAACCACTAGAATACCCATATTGAGATGGAAATAGAATGAGGTTATGGCCTAAACCAGGTGTATGTTATGTAGTATCAAAGTTTCATGCACTAGTTTAACATTACCAGATAAAGCCAGATATGTCACAAAGACATACTATAGGACTGAAGCAAAAATATGTAGAAGCAATGTTTATAATTGGTCTTCAGGGTAACACTGGCCATTTTTTCCTCCACAGTGATTATAAAAGCATTCGATGGCAATGTATCAGGCGACAGTGGCCCTCCAAGTCTCACCACACCTCCCACTGTTTTAGCCATCAGCCTGGGAGCACATAACTAATAGCACTTTCCTGGCTGAAGCCTACAATGTCCACGTGCTCTTTCTCACTTTCTTTGTCTTTCTCTCTCACACACACACACACACACACACACACACACGCACACGTACTTATACGAACACAAAAATCCTCACAAACACACACCGATGATCTCATTCACACACCCTGTCCCACAGTTGTACACTTCCAATTGCACGCAGTCTGTATTTGATCCTTGGAGTCTATTTCATGCTTGTTGCTGTGAAAGTGAGTGTCTGGCTGGCTGCAGCCGAGAGCAGAGACAGTGCCCAGTCCAAGGATATCGTGCCTCCTCTTTGCCTGAGCTGTAATTGGACTGCATTGTCCCCGCCTGACAAAACCAAAGCCGTCTGTCGTCCTTTAATAACCTCCGCTGACTGACGCAGAAAGCCATGGATTACTTTAAAATATGGACAATGATGGAAGCTCAGACACTGAAAGAGAGACAGTCTGAAAACGACTTTCAACTGAGCTCACTTTCTTAAGTTGACTTTACACAGACAGTTTAATGTCTTTAAAATGGGTATGCAGGATTCAGTGTATTATACTGTAGGTACAGACGCACGCACGTACATTGCAAGGAGCAGTGTGGTCAGTGAGTGTAACTGAGAATTCGGGGGACCTGAGGTCACAGCTGCTCAGCTGTCTGTCTGGGCTATTTTAAACGGTAGCACACATCAGCGCTTCTGTCCCACTGGCTCGGCCAAGTCCACACCTAAACGTCCTCTCTCTCTCACACACACATGCACACACACACACACACACACTAAAAATCATTCTTGCCTTAGTAGAGTAGAACTAACAGTAATTCACACATTCAGAGATGAATCACAGTTGCATCACACACCGTGAAAAGACCCTTAAGATGCATAACTGCATTTTCTAACAGATGTTCCCTGAAGTCGGCCTGATTGTGTGGTAGCGCAGTGACAGCGGTGGAGCTAACACTCCCCCCTCCCAAGATTGTCTTACCTTTTCAGCCTGGGGATCAGAGTGACAAGCTTGAACTATGAGGAGGGAGCAAAGTAAGGAGGGAGGCACTGGAAATAGCTTTTCAAAGACGAACAATTGGGTGAGGTAGAGGGGAAACGAAGGGGGACCTGCGGCTCCTATTAACCACAGCTCTCCTTGGGTTTCAGTCGTCAGCTGTATCCATTCCCCTATGCGCAGAACTCCCTATGCCTTCACAACAGGCGAACACAAGCCGTCACTGCCAATTCTCCCTCCGTCACCCTGCTCCATTGGCCACTTAGCATTATGCTCAATGAGCTCTTCAGCTAACTAATTGAGTCCAATTAAACAGATTTTCGACATGACAGACCATCAAGAGGAGCCTCAGCAACACTGACAGAGATCAAATCTGCAACAGGGACAGAAGAACTTTTGCTTGATTCCTCCCATTCACTGATCAGCCTCACTTGTCAGTTCTGTTTCCCATCATGCACTGTTCTGCTGGCAGAGGGCAGGTACAGAGTGTTAGGAGGTGTTATGCATCTGGCAGCTACCGTGAGGTTGTTGTCATTTCCTGTCTGCCTGTGGGAAAAACTGTTGTGGGGCAATGCACAGCAATTTGTGACTGATTTCTGACTGAAGAAATATTATAAAACCTGACATGCATGTACAAAACATTCACGCATTCCAACATTTATAAAAGTTTGCACAAGTTATGCTGCACTCAGTAGACTGCTCCCTCTGGCAAATCATTGTAGATGTGTACGAACAGCGCCGAATATGAACGCAGCAATGCACAACAGCCATTCAGCTGTGCACCAATCTCAGATCCCACAAGAATCCCAATTTCTTCTGCCTGAAAGACATATAGAGGCAGACATGAACCTCCACACCGCAAGCCAGAGTACTGGGCATCTGGCATGGACCCCTTTCCAACCGCTCTGAGGACACCCACGGGTGAAGAGGTTTTCTGGACTCTGCTGACCATCACCCACCGTTAAAAATACACAATCGCTGACCAAGTCTCAAGCAGATGAGAGGGGTGAGAGAGAGCATCTTGGTTAGAGCAGGATGGAAAACATAAAAAGTAGCACAGGCAATACAACATATGAACATGACTTATAGAGCATCAGTGTGTGCTCACTAGCTTTTCTGCTCTTTATACTGCACAAATGAATGTAGGTTCTAGACCAAAGTAAACATCCCACCATTACTGCAGTGACATCTCACATAGCAACACTTTTATGTCAGGACTTCATTGCTTTTGTATAACTTTTGCCAAGAAATATGAACTACAACGAGTAAAAGCATAGTATTTAAAATTCAGTTTGAATAGCGGCTGGAATCCAGATGTCATAGATATTAAGCCTATTTTTAAAAGACACCTCTTTTCACCTGCAAATAACTAAGAAAGCCTGACTGTGCTGTGTCAGCTGTAGCAATAATAAGTTGTAGCTGCTCTGTAGACGAAGAAGAAGAATAAAATTTCACTTTTACAATTTCATATGTTTCTTATTTCTTAAGTGATGTATTTCATCCACTTAAAAAGAAATAAAACATGCATTGCAAGCGTGTTTAATTATAATCATAAAATATGATTAACTGCTCGGATAGGGCTTCATAACTACACTCATAACAAAAATAATAATGTTATTTTATCTCAAGACTTTGTTACAATAAAAATGACTAATTTCAGACATTCACACACATTCCACATTCACATCCTGTTCAGTCTTTTCAGAGTTTGAGTTTGACAATCCTGCAGCAGTAATGGCAGCATGGGAAGAGAGAGCAACACATAAATCACTCTGCAGATTAGTCTGTATTTAGTCTATATTCTGCCCAACAGATGCAAATTACTGTACACAATGTCTGCAAGTACAGTGATGCACATGCCCACAAAAGACTCAACGTTATGTCCTGGCTCATGAAAGAAACATAAGTGCTGGGTGAGAATGAGTTGTCATTAGAATGTATTGTGTCTTAATAAGGCCATGCTGAGGGGCCTGAACATTAGTCACCATGAAAGTCTGGTTGTTAGGAAAACAGATTAACTATGTCGCCACATGACAATGGCCAGCCGGGTTGAAATGTGGCCATGCTAGCACGAGCCCCCATTCCAATTAGACCGGTGTGGTGCACATTGATGTGTGTGTGTGTGTGATGTGTGTGTGATGTGTGTGGCATGATTGAGGAGTTTTAGAAAGAGTGTGTGATGTGTGTGTGTGTGTGTGTGTGTGTGTGTGTGTGTGTGTGTGTGTGTGTGTGCGCCTGTCACACATGTTCAAGGCTGGCCAGCATCTCATGTTGAATTCTCTGTCAGGCTCGCTCTGTTTGGCATGCTACAGGCAGCCTCCTTCCTTATGTCCCGGAGATGGATGAGCACTGGTGTGAATGTTCCATGGCTCCCTTGGGTGCCATTCCACCTTTCCAACTGTCTCTCCCTCTCTCTCATTCTCTTTCCATCTCTATCAGGTTGGAACTGAATTCACACATTCCCCCTCGTGTTAGTTGGTCTCTATTTTTTTTTCTCTCCATATTTCTCATTCATTCATACTTGTCTTGTCAGGATTTCCCCCGTGCATTTGTCATCTGAATACCTGATATCAGTCGGTTATATTAGCATGAATGTTACTCTTGGAGCATGAATGTTAACTCGCTAATTTGTTGGTGTATGCTGTATGTCTGTGAGCATGTGCGTGACCCAGGACAGGGCCGGCTGCACTGGCTTGAGGGGTTGGAGGCAAAGCGTGAACAGGCTCTCTAACAATATGTTGTGTGGAGAATAGACCCAAGTGTCGTGTTCAAAGAAGAACTCATGTTAAATAAAATATGGTGCTTAAAAATTGCTTTATATCTCCTGGTAAAGACAAAACCACCTCTGTCAGGTTTTCATATACATAAACTATAAAACAAAATATTATACTATACTACAATTAAATGAATCATTTCTTATTTTCTCTGCCATTTTGTCATATACAGATATGAAATGATGATTGCTGGATAATAAGTAGGTGGATGTGCAATGTCGAGTCTCATGTGATGACATTATACAATTTGGTAGCTCGGCCCCATCATAATAGCTTGCACTGGGGCCCATTGTAACTACTTTACGCCACTGAACCTGAATAAATGAGCGTGCTGGTAGACAGGAGCAGCATTGATTGGCTCTGATTAGGGATTCAGGGATGTCTGCTGCTGTCTGATTCTGCAGATCATGAGAGAGGGGAAATCAATGTTGTAGGGCCTCTGGACCTTCCCCCTCATACATCCTCATACTTACATGTATAACACATTACCTCCCTTTCTCATACCAGACGGGATTTGGATTATATTAATGACACTAAAAACACAATGCTGGTTGTCTTCACTACTGTTGGGCCAACAAAAGTTCACTTTTGACCTGGCACAGTACAACTTGGACCAAAGATGACTATACATAACTATATCCTCATGTATTTTCAGTTATTTTATCATTGGCTGATGATGGTTATATTTTGAGTATTGGGAGCGGTGGGAGAATGACAGATTTGGGTCAAGCAGCCAGTTGCTGAAAAGTAGCTTTGGAATATTAATTGGTGTATATGTTAGCAAGCCTAGCTATCTTCCTTAGTTTCTGTGCTATTTCTTTCTTCAGACATTACCATATGCTTAATGTATATTAAATATGACATGAAAACAATTATATAGATGGAGTTTTTTTTGAGCCAACATTTTAAAAAATGAAAAATGAATAACTGAGCCTTTAAAAATACAAAGTGGATAGAATACAAGAAATAAGTCAAACTTTGGGGTCCTGAAACTGTATGCCTCCATTTAGAAATTGAAGCTAAAAAAGGTATGCAAGGTCTGGTTTTAATCTTTGTTAGGTTACCTTGTGATGACCCTGAGAATTCAGTTGGATCATTTTTCCAAGAAAAGGGAGGTAAGTGAAGAGAGAAGGTACACAAGTTGACACAAGTGTCAATATTGTTCATATAGCTTTTCCTCTGGCAGATAGAGGGTATTAAAATTATCCTTTGACATGCTGAAAGCTACTGTTTTTAGCTATCTATAGGCATTTTGTTAGCGTTACAGCTCTTGGTTGCATACTGTGGCATTGACTGTTGCAAACTTCCTTAGTAGCAGCTAATGTTAGCATGCCTGCTAACGTGTACGCGACCAGTCTGTCCACAATACAGAAAGGCCAAAACTGATATCAAACATCCATCAAACTCCTGGTAAGACAGCAAACACCAACACATTCATTCTCAATAATAAAGTCTTGGAACAGTGATGGCTACAGGGAAATGGTTAACACATGTAACTGATTTTAAGTTCATAATCCTTTCCAACTATTTATCCATTGAGCAATTTGTTTTTTTAAGCTTTGAAACTTTAAAACTTTGTCACAGCAGATAAAAAAGAAGGCTTTGGTACAATGGGGCAACCATTAATGTTCTTTCCATCTTTGGTGGCTTTCTGTTACAAGTTAAATGTCTATTGTTCAGAATGTTTGACTGAATTCTCAGGGAGCAGGATAATGACTGTAAATTTTCACAAAATGAGAGTAATATGCCAAGATGAAATCATGTGCTCGTCAATTTGGAACAAAATTATTTTAATGATTTGACTTGCCCCTATTAGGGGAAAAAAATAAAAAATACTGATATATTTTTTACTGAGAATCTACTGAGTACTGAGATGGAAATGAGATGGACGTTTGACCTGTTCAATATCTAACATGAATCAGGATGTTATTTGAATAAATGTATGTGTTTTCTCCAGGAGTTACTCTTCTTGACAAATACTTTTAAATATTCCTGCAATTACAAATGGTGTGCATGTAATAATCAGTCCTTTCCTTTCTGTAAAAAGCCTCTCACTGTAGGCACCCTGTGAAACATGCATGTATGCATCACTGGTTGTGACAATGTTTTATGCTAAACACATTTGTAACATTTGCTTCTGTAAAATGATGATTCAGTCACGAGGGTCTTTTGCATCAGTAATGAGGCACACAGCATTTTTCCACTGCAGGAAATGTACACACAGCATTACAGCTCCATTTGAAATTCAACCAAAGGCAGACTGTTTATCAGCAGACAGATTTACAGGCTAGATTTGTTTTACAATCTGGTTTACAACATCATATGAAGGGAGTGCTGAGAGAAGCATCCGTCTAAATGGCAATTCTGCATTAGCTGCTTCACTCTGATCAGAGATGGAAAAGGCTTCAGACAAAACCAGTGCCAAAGCTGGGAAGCTTTCAAAAGTGGTTTGTTTAAAATACAAAGAAATGGTTGTGAAAGCTGACAGTTTAGGAATTAGGAATTAGTACTTACACAGTCACTTACTGTATTTGTGATCAAACTGAGTCAGCACTGATGCATTGCACTAGTTATGCAGTCTCTCTCATTAAAAACAAATTGGAGAAATGTGAGGAAGAGTAATGTGATAAAGTGCTTCTGTACAGGGGAGGCCTGAGAGGAATGTTGAAGGAATGTGTGGATATTCTGAAGTGGCAGTGGGAAAATAATGAAGGACTCCTCATAGGGGGCTGAGAACCACACAGAGACGTGGCCTCCCACTGTTTCCAAGGTCCACGTGGAGGGAGATGCTGCCAATCTGGATAAAGATCTTCCAAAGAACCACATAAAAACCTGGAGAGAGTTGAGGTTAGTTGACTCTGGACCATTTGCATGCATCAAAATTCAAAGAAGACTTGTGGCCAGTCTCAGTGTTTAAATTTCTGTTATGATACCAAGGTCACTGTCAAGGTCACTCCGAGGAAAATATTATCCACCAACCTTGTTATTTTTGTAGCAGAGGACATGGAACTTACCACCATGAATTTAATGATTATATGGATGTACGCATTAATGCCTCGGAAACAATTACTGCTGCAAGAGTTGAGAGGTCATCTGAGTACTGCAGTTTTGTCATCTTCCCATGAGTTTATGAGTTTTCACGGCAAGAGGCAGACGAGGAGAGTAGTTCATTTATCCTCTAAGACACATGACAAATAGAGGAGGTGAAATATTTATATGAGAACAGCATGCAAGCAAATGAACAGAGTAATTGGATGAAGTTGGTAGAGGACTGAGGAGACGCCACTGCCAGATGGGAACAGTCAGCCATTGTATGTGAGAGAAAGAGATAGGAAAAAGGCCAGTGTTTGATTCAGCGCGGTACTCTTATTTGATAAGTCTGCATGAATGAGATATGTGCTTTCTTTGCTGTCTCGGTGACTACATAAATGAACAAATATTAAAACACCACATTCAGTAGACATTATTCAGATTTAAGTGGTCTCCCAATTAAATTTCATGCATTCAACCCTGTGTGATTTCTGTAGTTTGTGGTGTTCTAAGTTTTGTTTCTCCTCCTCTGTCCATGCTTGGAGAAAACCGGAATGTGCTCGGATTACTGAACAGAAAAAGTGCCAGGATACCCACAGAGACATACAAAAGCACAACGCAACACACCACGGGGAGCATTTCTCATCCACGACAGTGCCTGTTTACAAGAACAACCCCAAGAATTCAAGGATTGAACCACGTTGGCCATTGGTTGTTTTCACTTAATTCTAACCCTTTTCTTTTCTTTCCACTCCTTTGAAAACACTCTGTTTTATCTCCAGCACTTCATCTATTCCACTTTGAATGAATCCTTCCTTGCTACTTTTTTTCCCCCCAACTCACTTTTCTGTCATTCTCCCCATGTCATTCATCATCATATTCTCTCCCTCCTTATCTTGCTTCATAGGCTCACCCCTCCTCCTCCAGTTTCCCTTGCTATTTCTCATTTTTCTCTACAATACATATCTGTCAACCCTTTGCACTTACCATAAAAATTTCTCCTTTTCCTGTCATCATCTGTCTATGGCAACTGGGGAGGGCTCGGTGCATGTGTGGCGATATGCAGATCTACTGTTTGTGGGGGCTGTGTTTGCACAGACAGAAAGACAGTCAGACACAGAGTAAATGTGATCAAGGGATGATGTAGCACCGCAAAATGGCAAAGGGACAGGCAAGAGGAGGAGGTAGGCGTTAAAACAACTCTGAATTTAAGTTTTATGCATGACTGTGTTTTAACAGGCAAGGATAACGTGGATCATGTGTTCTCATGAGGCGTATAAAAAGAGAAAGACAGCAGAGAGAATGTGTACAAGAGAGGAAATAGTAACAAGATGGACTGAAGAAAAGAGACAATGAATGAAAAAAGGGAAGGGATAGACCTGGTGAGTAATGTGTACATACTCGAGCACTCTGGCGAATGTGCTGAACTCAGGGTAATGGCTGACATAAAAACCCAGAAAACAGGCAGAATCGATGCTATCTCTAAGAGCCCAGGATGAGACTGGTTTTAGGAAGAGGACACAATGATCTCCCTCAGAAGGCTGATTACATCTGTTGAAACAGCACACTGATATTTACATAGAAACCCAGCTGAGGCCCGGCAGCAGGCCCTGTACGCTGGCCAATCTGCTACTCTCTCACTGCATCACTTTATTTGTAGGGAGAAACTGGTGTGTGTGTGTGTGTGTGTGTGTGTGTGTGTGTGTGTGTGTGTGTGTGTGTGTATGAGACGGAGAGTCATGTGTGTCTTCTATCAGATCTGGCTGTACCCTGTTCTTTTTGTCATTAATGTCTTCATAAAATCGTAGTCCTGGATGTGATGGTGAGAGCACTCTGTACTTATCACTGGCACAGTACGAATTCTAAAAATACAACACATTTAATATGATTACATATTATGACCTTTAATACAAGAATGAGAATGCCTCATATACTGTATGTGTTTGTGAATAGATTCGTTGGAAACATAACTCTGTGTTTGCTCTATGTCAGACTAGGAATACTTGCCCAAGTGAAAATGAAAGCTTTTGCAATCACCTGTTAGCATCTGCTTTTGCCGTCCCTCATAAGCAATATTTAAAACTCAGCACAAGCAAACCTACATTGTCCAAATCCAAAGATGCGGATTAATTTTTTATCCAACAAGTTTCCACCCAGTTTCCATTTCCTGTAACTGCTTTCTAATAGGTTGCAGGAGCTGTTCACTCGTCATTAACAGATGTTTCGTACTGCATCAGGTTTCAAAACTATTCACACAGAAAAGGAGAGAAAATTAGTTTGACAGCAGTGAATTGATGCAATAAATCAGGTATGATATTGTATAGACTCTACTGATGCAGAGTAAAATTCATTTAAACATATCCTGATGCATTCATGGCACAGAAAGAAAATAATCAATATGCTTAATTATTTTTAAGTCATTGTTAATACTTTGAAGGTGAAGGAGACTTAACTTTTTAAGGTGCTTTTAGACCCAGTGTGTCACCTTGGATTACCCTTCTCTTCATCCATGTGTTAAGACAGTTGATGATTTATTATTAAAGTCGAATCAAAGCTATCCTTGGCTATGAGTAGGAAGAAGTTTATGGTAGCTACTGTCCACACACTCCCTATAGACTTGGGCTTGAGATGACTCAGCTGAGTGCATATTAAACATACAGATTTACAGTGTGCAGATGCTCAAAGATGAGTTGTAAAGTTTACAGACGTCTGTGTTATATTAACTTTTTCTTCCACCCAGCTTCTTTGGAAGTGTGAGTGTTTTTTCCTTGAAAGGAGTGGTAAAACATCTGTAGTGTTTCTGTATAAAAGCGATCCAATTTTCACTAGAAAACCTCATCACGCCCTGAAAATGCTGACCATATAATTGCTGCATGTGTACACTGTACTGACAGTTGCTCAGTTGTACGGTCTCTCACCCCGGTACTCTCCCCTCTCGTTGCTCCTACTCTCCCTCCCCTCTTTTGCTCCCCCGGTCTCCTGATCTCCCCCCCCCCCCACAGCATCCTGCTCCTCATTAGAAGGCCTTTCATGGTCAGAACCAATAAAACTTCAATGGGAGGCAGCCTGAAGAAAACATGGCTGTTCTGTGGCTTCACTGAGCGTTAATTGCATGATCCCCGTACCAGACAGTGGAGGGCCAATCAGTTACTCCAACAGCGCTGCCGACCTATGGCCACATGTGTGCCACAGTCAGACACATAAACTTGCATTACACACACATACACACACAATAAGAATAAACGTGCACAGACACACATACGCATAAAGGTCATACATACACAAACCCATATATAACACTGACAGACGTATTATCACACACACTCTTTGAGGCCACTAGACTTATTAACCTCTGGCCACATGTGCTTAACTCTGCCCAGTGTTCCCCCACAGCAACAAGAAAAGTGAAGCAGCTGCATTATATATAATTAGAAAGTGCTTTACTGTTGGCTGTATGGTACAATTACACAATTTTCAACTTTAGCACAGCAACTGCAATAGTTCCAGATTTGCACACATGCACAGGCTGCCAATGAGTGAGACACTTGACATTGCACAAGGTGTAATTCATGCCTACTTACTTCAGAGCTGTAATAATGGGAAGCAAGTGTATAGTCATTTGTCAGTTAGTGATATGTGAAATGCTGTCCTCTTTGTTTGGACTCATCCAGTCATGAGGAACAGACTAATTATAGAGTAACATTTCCTAATGTATTCATAAACAATGTCTGCCTTCATAAATAGAATGATTTGGGAGGCAGGAAATGACTGTTCTTGCCATGTGGCTCTCTCCTTCTCTCTCTGTCCCTTCTCGTTTCTGTCTTAGCTTCTCACTTTTGTCTGTCTGTCTTTTCGTGTGACGGCTGGTTATTTCAGGCTGTGCTGGAGTTTTTCCATGTGTCACTGTGATAATGTGCGGTGGCATCTTCTTGCGCAAACAATCCTTAAAAAGCATCTCCCACAGGAGTGACACCATAAAACGCCGTCTGATTCAATTTCACACACTGAGATGACTAAAGAGGCATTACTTTAAGTGAGAGAACTGCATGACTCTTTGTTGCTACAACACAACTATCCAGGACAAGGTGTACACAAAAGAGTCATTTCACATCAGCTGAACAGTATGTACGTATATAATGCGTCACAGGAAACATGTTACACTTTGTGGTAATTTCCTGTGTTGACCTATATTTCTGAATATGCGTATTCAGATGCCTGGCTAATAGATGATGCATGAGCCTTGCACTCATGAAACCAGTGTAACCAGAAAGAGGAAACTTTGCTTCACAGAAAGAGTGAGGGCTCTGGATTTTGAACCAACCTGAACTGAGTGAACTTTTCCCTCCTGCACACCAAAAACAACAACAACAAAAAATGCATTAGTTATGGACATATTGCTGCCATTGGCCATGACAAGGCACTGGATCTGGAAACCAGGAGTTAATGATCCTATTAGAAGTAATGGATAAACTGGAAAATGTCAACTATGTAAAAAATATAGCCTGCTTTATAAACAAATAATTTCATTTAGAAATGGCTTTCACCAAACAGCCTTCATATGGGGAAAGCCAAGGGGCTTATGAGGCAACACAAGTGAAAACCTATTTCATACTGAAGGGGAGCATAGTTCATGTTTCTCATCCCTTGTTTCCCATGCTCAAGGCTGGAATTATTCAGGAACACTTCATGCTTGTGTTATCATCCAACACACACGCAGAGAAACTCAGATAATGAAGGCATTCACCAGGTGACAGGTAAACTGGGCAGGTAGCGACGTGTCATTTAATTGCACCTTGAGGAGTGATGGAGGGCCTGTGCAGTCAGTGTGCACATAGTCTCTGTAGTGCAGCAGACAGGGTGAAGGAGTGTGGTGGGTGGCTCTGGGGTCGAGGGCACGCCCACAGCTCACCTGTGATACCTGGCTGGTGGAGACCAAGCTGTCAGGACGCGTACAGCGCGCGCGCGGGGGGTGGGGGGGGGGGGGGGTGCATTCTTTCACCAAACAAACATTTACACACTGACAGACTGATACAAAATGGAAAATGACACAAGTAAACCCACGAATCATTAGACGGTGATGTTATTATAAACACGTCTAAAAATAATATTTTAGATGAGACCGAATGAAACGGAAATGGCAGGAGGAACGTGAAACCTCGTATACTCTCTCTCTCTCTCTCTCTCTCTCTCTCTCTCTCTCCCAGTGTCTCTCTCCCGCCTCCTTCTCATTCCACACAGTGGCAGCGCTGGCATAGCATCGTTCAGAAAACCCTGAGCTGGAAACGAGCTGCTGTGGCTGCCTGTGCGCACCCCTTTCCTCAGATCCCCCCCCTCGGGGCCGTCATAGCCGGTAGGCGTGCAGGGACAGAAACTGACTGCACAGCGTCAGCGCAACACACTGCTATTTTCTGACACGACTTCAGTTATTTCAGCTGTAAACGCGTAACCTAATTCTTTCATCTCATGCTTCTTCCTCTCTAGGTGAACCAAAAAGAAAGAAAGAAAAAAAACCCCACATCCCAACAGTGGATATATGAGACAGGAGGTCTGCGCTCATCCTGGGCACAGTGTCAGAAGATATAGTTCTTTGGGGGTGAATTAATAAAGCTCCTGTCCTGTCCACATCGGCCTGGGAAGATAGCGCTGTGAAGAGTAGCTCCTGTGCCGTGCAGCAGTGCGCGGAGAGCAGCCACACACTCGGCAGACGCACTCAGAGGGCAGGAGGAGATAAAGGAAGGTGGAGGATATTTTACGCACAGCAGCATTCAGTAGCTCCGTTTGACACGCGGCTACTCACTGGGAGTCTCCTGCTCCGTTTAGGACTCAACACAGTCGGATTTGCACTTGACTAAGTCCACATACAACAGTCGGCTGGGATGGATTCCTTCATCATAGTGGCTCTGGCAGTGTGCTCTCTAACGGCACCAGCCTTTGGGGACAAAGGGACAGGCAAAGCCCGGAGTTGTTCGGATATCCGGCAGTTTTATAGCGGGAAGGGATTCTCTCTGGATGGTGTGCCCCAGTCTGAAATATCAGGTAAGCTTCTTTAAAAATGTTGTCATGATGTGCTTACTCCTCCTCTGGACTAAATCTGATTTTTTACCCCTGAACTCAAACACACTTTCAGGATCATCCAGCTGTCTGTAACACACTAACATTAATTGTTTAAATTATACCATAATGTGCTGAAGACATTGAGACAGTTGCTATAAACTCATTGCCACTGAGAACCACAATCCCTCTGCGAGTCCCCACTTGGAATGTTAGTCTATTTTGGGGCCAAAGACGCACCTGCAGTAGCACCAGCATTATTGTATCTACAGTTAAGTGTTGGTGTGTAGATCTGACATACCCTGTAAAATGAATGGGACTGAAAATAAATGATTGTAGGTTTGTGTGCGCAGTGCAGTTTGCACACTGCAGGACACTAACTTAAAAATATGTCTTGTGAACCGCAAGCTTAAAATGAAGTGTATTTATTTGTGTTGTGAGAACAAGCAAACCCAGTTTCTATCTTTATACCTTTTTGAACCTGTAGTCTCATTTCATATCACATGGGGCGGTAAAGCAGATGAGCTCTCCCTCTCGGGTATCTTTCAAGATGAAACGCTGCTTTGAAAAGATATTAAGACAGCACAGACATGTCACAGACAATCTGGCTGTTTGATCCCTGATCAAAAATATGAGAAAGTCCCTTCAAGTTCTACAACACATGATATTTTTGGAAACACAGATGCAAGTTCAGCGCCTCTGTCTGTCTCTCTCTCTCTTTTTTCTGCTCTTGTTTCTCAGTTTCTCTATCACTCCAAACTAAGCTGTTACTCCTGAAGACACTCCTTAATCTTTCATCTTCTCTAAGCTGCCTGGTTTTTGCGCAGGGAATTCTTTCTCATAAACCGCCGGCCAAGTCACTTGACCATGTGCCGTAACCGCGCAGATACAATGTTGCTCACTGTGTCATTCATGGTCTGATGTCAGACAGTCACAAGCCCCTGTGCAGTTCAGATGATTACACGTGTGCCTCCATTGGAATTCTTTCACAGACACACACACACACACACATGCACACACACACGCAGTTTACTGCAATTTCAGGTTCTACAGTTACAGTATCGTACATGCATGGGCAAGACCGGAGACTGTGACTATGTGTGCTTATACAACCATATTCCTGTGACCATTTTCAAAGGACATAAAACAGAAATTTGAACTTGCATAGTTTTTTTTTTTATTTCATTGTCCCAAAACTATAAAAATTGTGAATGTGAGGAACTATTTTCTAAAAGTTAAGAGAGTAGACAAAAGTAAAGAGTACAAGACTAATATCTAAACTAATCTACAGCCTTTTACCACCAAGAAATGATTATGGACAGACGAGTTTTGTGACAGTGGCTCTTATGTTACACTGCTGCAATCTGATAACATATCCTTTCCTCAAACTGCCCCTCTAGACTCTGCGTCACTCACCTCCTCTGTGTTGTCCAATTCATTCTCCACAGAGTGCTCCACTACTGTGACAGCAGATAAACTCTTCTCCCCTGTGAAGACAGTGATGTTTGTCCATTAGTACATGCTGAATGGTACTAAGACATACAGGGGTGACTTTCTGCAATATTCGCTGAAAGGTCACACACTCGGGCTGGTCCTAAAGTAGAAAGCGCTCTATTTTTTGATAGCATATGGGCTCTCGCAGCACAGCGCGGTTGCAGAAAGAGAATGGTGTGTAGAATGTGCTGTGTGTTTTGTTTCTCATCCTACAGATTTTAGGTGATTTCACTCACTATCTCGAGCTGAAACGGAACAGTAAGAGTGAATACATCTGTGAGAAACATGATATCTGACGCAAAGATACACAGTAGATCTTTCCCAGTGATTGCACTGATAGGAGAGATTATAAGATTTGAGGGTGGGGCGGTAATGTGATGAAACTGTTAGCTCATGTCATCACGCCGTACATCATAAGGTAGTGAGGGCGATGTAGTAACTGGACACTTCTAATTTAATTGATTGACCATACCGAATAAATCATTTGACAGAATTAACGCCAACCCCAGTCTCTTTAGAAATCCCCCTTTTCTTCCAAATGTCTGTAATCCATAATGCGTTAAAGAGCAAATCTGTCTTGTCATGACACCACCTACTCCTTCTTGTTTCAATCAATGATGTGGAGCTTACTTAAATCTGGGGTCAATGCATTCTCAGTAAGAGAGAAAATAAGGGAGTGCGGCAGACACTGAGGGCCAGGAAGAGATGAGAGGGAAAAAAGAGATAGAGGAAGAGAAGATTTGGCTTTGACAATATTTCTCCCTGCGTCCCTGTCTCTTGGCTCGCAAGCATAAATAACCCCTCATCCGCTCCAGTCTGGCATATTAAACACCTCAGTAAAATATGAAAGCTTTAATTTATGCCTCCAAATTATGAGCCACCCGAATGTTGTGGCTGATCTCCGACACATGCAGAAGGATATTTTTTGCTGTGACACCAGGGCTTGATCAACCTAATGTACTGGCTCAGCCTGACTCAAGGTCACATCTTGAATACATCAACCCGGTTCAGTCAGGGAGGACAATGAGAGACAACTTGCTTCCCAACTCTGAAAATGATGTCTAGTCACAGCACTTTCAAATCCTCTTCAATGCTGCAGCACAATATATGAGACACAATTCCTCAAGTAAATCTACTTATTATGCAAGTAAAGTCTCTACAAGGTCTGGAAGTAATGTGCCTTGAGAACAAGTGTGCTTCTAAGCTAATGTGATTTCATTTTTTTTATTAAATCCCAAGTGTCCTGGCTTTACATTTGAATTACATACTGAACATGTGAGGTGTGTTTGATTATGCCTAGTCAGCAGTGAAAGAAGATTCCTAGATACTTACGCGTCCTGCTTTCATATCGATACGCCTCATATAACAACTTGGATGGTGCCCTGTTGTTAAGTAATTTGCCCTGCAGAAAAAGCCACACGGAAGAAAGCTATTAAGTTAAGGGTGAGCTGTTTGTTATCATTGTGTTGAAGCGGTGTTTACTGGACCATGGCAACAACATCAGTTGAGGAGAAGTGAAAGAAGATGGCTCACAAGTAATCAAGTAAACTGACTGATGCTCTTAAAAATGAGTGCGATGATGCTAGTTTAACTCTGTCAAGTGTAATCAGTTTTGGAAGCAGCTTTTTTTTGTTGATGTTTACCAAAAATGGATGATTGATTTTTATGAGACTCATCTGTTTCCTCCCTGCACTGCCCCCTCCCTGTCCCACCCCATCATTACAAAGTCTCGATGACTTATCTTTTTGTCTTTCGGGGGATGACATTCTTCATTTCTCTGTTTCTTTCCCTCTCTCTGATCGGCTCTTAAAGAGAGAGGCGCCAGACGCTCTTTGAAAGCAGCTGGCAGCCAGTGAGTGTTAGATGCTCAATGTCATATAAGCCTATACAAAGAGGCAAGCTGCATGAGACATCTGCAGGAAGGCGAGTAACATTTTGGTATGGCGTTGGCTTTCCCATGCTGTATTTGTGTTGTTGTTGATTGCTGGTTGCTACAGGCTGACTATGAGTCGCACAGGGCTCTGAAGTGTCATCTCTAACCAGTGTTTGGCTAATGATACAGTGGGAATGCTGCTCACCAGGCCTGCTAGGAACTGTTGTTGACTAAAGACTGACTTGTGGCTGGAAATATGGGCTGATCAGCATGGTAACCCACAGCGAAAAGTATGGGAATGTTTTGAACTCAGCAACTTGACTGTGAATTTGGGTATAAGTCTTGAAATGTGTAGCTGTTGCTAAAACAGAGCACGGGTTTTCACACAATCTGGGTAGAAAATCTCTGTGGGCAACTCCCTCACCACACTGACTGAGGGTAATGATAAGGTAATGGCTGCTAGTGTGTTTGCTGCCCCCTACAACACTTTGCAGCCAGAGGTTAAATGGATATAGGAGTCCACTGCCAGCATAAAACCATACCTTGCCAGCCAGGGAGAGGCTGCAAAGCCAACAACAACATATCAAAAATATGAATTCAATTAAATGTATTTGTCACAGACAATCATAAACCCCCCCCCAAAAAAACACTTATAGTATTTATATTAAAAATGTTATTTTGTAAAATTACTGCACTGATTTGAACTGATACTTTTGGAGAATATGACTTTTTATTTCACCCTGGGAAGTAATTACAATAGTATGTTTGCATATGTATGTGTTGTGTATGTATTTTTTAAAATAACCTTTAATATTCAGCCTCTCAACATGCACTGCTTTCAGATAAACACCCTGTTACATAATGGCAATTTAACATGTTTGTGTCTACGTCCAAATCCCTTATTTAAATTACTTTTGGGTGCATTTTTGTCATTATTAGACGGAACACAGTCGAGACAGACAGGAAACCTGGGACATAGCAACTTAAAACCCAGAGGCACCAGGACACGCCTGTCCGGGTCATCTTTATGTAGTGTGATGGCAATCTAAGTATGCTTAACATGATAATATTTTCATAACACTTCCAATGTGGCATATAAGTCTGACTTGAATGTCATTAAATTAATGTACAGCACAGCAACAACATAAATGGTAGTGTGTGGTTGTGGTTGTGTGTGTTGAGATAAGCATGTAGTGTTGTCATTGTGGCCCTTCTGGGCAGCAGCCTTATCTCCATTCCATTAATATCCCCGTTGATGTGGTGTTCTTATTCTACATATAGTGGATAACTAATTGATCGCACTGAATTACATATTGCTGCCATGTGAATGGAACTCATTAACTGACTTTGAGATAAGAGGGCTGAGGCTTATTTGAGGGTTAATGTCGGCCTAAAGCTCTGCGCATCTGTTGGTCTTCCTCTATAGACAGATTAAAGCAAAAGCAACAGTTGTTTCTGTATCACAGTGTGCAGGCTCATAACTCTGCTGCAGTTTAAAGTGTGTGAATCCCTGCATCTGGGCTCCTGTCTGCGCCCGTCCATGTGTATCTGTGTGTGTGTGTGTGTGTGTGTGTGTGTGTGTGTGTGTGTGTGTGTGTGTGTGAATGTGTGACCGTGCATGTCTTTCTGTGTCTGTGTGTTTGCCTACCAACTGAATATGCTGGAGTTGTTAAAATGCTGAAGTCAGTAAGAAGCCTCTTGAAGCATTAAGCCATAATGGGCTGCAGGGAGCATGAAACAGACCACAGTGTGTTTGATGTTCACCATAGAGAGAGAGAGAGAGAGAGAGTGAGAGAGAGAGCCAGTGGACTGCTGACTCTGACTTAGGCTGCCCTGGTCTGCTTGGTTTTGCTATTCCCTGCTCCGCCCTGTGACTGGCTATATGTAGGAAAAACAACAGAAGAAGAGAAAAGATGGAGTTAAAAACGGTCAAAAGCTGAGCTGCATGTCCTTATGTAATCACTTTCATTCTCGGGCCTGTTAGCAACATGGAAATCTGGAGGACAGTCTGTCTAAACACGTTTAGTTGCTCTGAACTCTGCAAAGTGTGGGAAACTTTTCACAGTTCTCACGCTTACCTGTTTTCCGAGTAAAATCACAGACCATCATCATGAAATGACTCATTTTGGTGATTCAAGGCCTGACAAATATGTCCCTATTTTCATATTTCCCATGACTAATTTCAGAAAATTGCAACAATTTGCCTTGGTGTGTAAAAGGTATGAAATTGAGGTCCTAGAGAGCTTTTCAGAACATAATGCACTACCTTCCTTGACAAGTGTCAACTGCCTCTTTTCTGACCAGCATGCACTTCAGCTGGTGCCACACCTCTCTTCTCTCTCTTCTTGCGATCCTTGTGTCTTTTGTTCCCCATCACTTGTCTTATGTGAGAGTAGGAGTTCACACGTACAGCCTTCTCTTGGCAAGCACACACACACACACACACACACACACACATAGAGACGCACAGATGACAGCATAGGCCGGTCTTTTTTTGTCACCACAGGGGGTTGCAGTGTCATTACAACAGACAGTATGTGTGTGCAAGTGTGTGTGTGTGTGTGGCATCGGGGGCATGTGTGTCGTTCCTCTGAGGGCTGCAGTGTGTTGGTGTGTGACTCCTCCTTTGTCTCTAGAGGAATTGGCTGTGTCAAAAGGAGAATTATTCCCTCGTCACAGCAAGCCCCTTCACTGTCTCTCGTTGTGTGTGTGTGTGTGTGTGTGTGTGTGTGTGTGTGTGTGTTGAACGTTCAGCGCAGATGTGTGCCCAATGTGTCCATAAGCGAATGAGATAGTGTGTGTTACAGATGTGCGATGACTTCTAAAGAGAATTAAACCGCTTCCTTTACATTTGCTGTCATTATGTGTAGTGTGTGTGTGTGTGTGTGTGTGTGTGTGCGCATGATTGCTAAAGTTTTTGTTTCGCCCTTTCGTCAGTTATGTAAATGTGTACGTGTGGCACTCCAAACTGTTGTGGCTCATATCCCCTCCAGCTGTGCTTTCTCTGGACTAGGTGAGCATTTGAAGTGACAAGGAACTGGCTTTAGCTCTCAGTGTGGCTTTTACCTCGGCTCCAGCTACCTTTCCTCTTGCTCTCCTGCTGCTTGACAGATGGTACAGACCCAAACCAGGATGCCCACAACTGTATTAAGTGAGGGCACGCAGTATGAATTTTACAGGGTGACACACCCTACACCAACACACATGCTTTGTTTGCAGCTGTGTTTGTTTGGAGACTTTCATTCTTTGGCTAAGACACATCCCAGAGGAGAAATACTTGGCAGGCCCACTGGGATGGACAAACACAGACATGTAGGGTTGGGTATTCTTTGGGTATTTTATTGATTTTGATTATTGATCAGGTTCTTGTTTACCTGTGTACTGATTATTTGGATATGAACAGATTTGGGTTGCCATTCTCATAAATAAAGAGGTATTTTGTAATGTTTTATTAATTTCCACTCCCACCCAGACCAACTCATCAAAAAAATGAAAGGCTTTGTGCACAGTAACTAGTGCAGAGCACTAGAGCAGATGTGAGTACAGTTTACATAAGAGCAGATATACCTCTACAATAAATGAGGAAAAAATAAATAGGTGAATAATAATAGCAATAAAAAAATAGGCAAGTGAATAAATATAGATTGATCGAATGAAGATCTACTGCTTGTTTTTGTCAGGTGTAATCAGAAAGAGTATTTCTGAGTTTTAGGCTGTCGGTCAGACAAAGCCAGACATTTGAAGACTTTTTACCTTGGATTAGATTAGATTAGAATAGATTAGAAAATCATAAAGGGCTTTTTTCGCAAGTCTCTTACAAAATTCTTGACAGATTAAGCTATAATGGTGCTTCACAGCAAAAGGATTCCTGGTCTGAGCCTCGGCTGGGGTGTTTCTGTGTGGAGTTTGCATGTTCTCCCCACGTCTGCGTGGGTTCTCTCCGGGTACTCCGGCTTCCTTCCATAGTAATTGGTGACTCTAAATTGTCCTAATATGTGCCTTGTGATGAGCTGGTGACTTGTCCAGGGTGTACCCCACCTCTCGCCCAAAGTCAGCTGGGATAGGCTCACTATGACACTGATGAGCCAAAGCGGTTAAAGATAATGGATGGATAATTTATAGTGAATATAATGCAGCCCCATTTTTGATAATTGCTGAATCTATAAAATGTCAAAAACAAAGTAAAACATGTACATCATAATTTCCAGGAGCCCAGAGATATTCAATATGCAATCAGAGAGTAGAGAAAAGCAAATACTCTTATTTGAGAGAGTCAACAAATATTTGGCTTTTTCTTGACAAATGACTTGACAAGTGATGACTATCGATTATCAAAATGCAGAAGCTAATGATTCATCAATTAATCAACTAATCTTTAAGATTTTTTTTTTCACTTTCACATGCTGAGCTAACATCAGCTGGCATTATGGCTAGGTAATATTTTGTCATGTCTCTCATTGTTTGAAATCATTTTTGGGCAGTGACGTTTTTTTAGGGCTTTCCACATAATTTCCAACACAGATGGATATTCTCTGATGGAGACGGCCTTCAGGCTCCTATCTCTGAAATACGTAGAAAAAAAAGAGGAAATAGGAATTGAGGAGATGTATATAAAAAGATAGAAATAGATGATAACATCAGTACAGTGTCATCTAGCTGCTGAATTCCTGAAATGTGTCCAGCACCTCGCTGCTCTGACGCCGGGCACACACAATACAGATTTAATAAAGATAGGACACACAAGAGCAACGGTACACATATTCCCTCAACTACACACTTCCCCTTGATAAGCAATCACGTCTGTTCTGCTCTGTTCAACAGTGGCCCTTTCTTCCTCACATAGATTGTTATTAAAAAACACTACAGCTCACATCCTTGGAATAAAACAGTGCAGAAACTGGACTGCAACTTATCAAGCCTTCTGCATCGTGTTTCTGCATGTGTGTGTGTGTGTGTGAGGGTGATATCCCAGGTGTTTCGGGACTTGAATATCTTCTTTGTCTCCAGTTTCCCCTTCTCTCCCCTGAGGTGTAAACATTATTCTTTATAATCTCTTCCAAACTAGGAGCATGTTTCCATACTTGGGATTCAGAACAGTTGCCACTTTTTCAACATCTCTATCGGATCCCTCACTCTCTGACAGTTCCCTCTTTGGCTTTTTAAATTGGTCATTTTGGAGGAATTTGTTTTTAGCTGCTTCAGGCAAGTAGCTCCACACAATAGTGTTATTTTGCTTTATTGTTACTTGGCGTTCATAATTTCCTGAAGGTTTTCTCTCATCGAGATAAACTGTCTCACACTAGTTTCCATTATCGTAATTATTTTCTCCTCTCTTCATCTCTCCCTAAGTCGTTTCTGCCTTTGAGGCTTTATCTTTCTCATCCTTCCCCTATCTGCTCCTGCAGAGAAAGTTGTGAATTCATTTATTTTTCATGTGAAATTTACTGCATGCTCACAGATGCTCTCAAAAAAAAAACATTGCTAGTTTGTTTTCTTGTACTTGTCTGTGATTTTTATGACCCCATATTTCTATGATCTAATTTTACCACACGTTTTATGGTCTGAACATTAAAGTCATATGTTTCGAGAGTACAATTCAAAAATCTAAGAAAATCTTCATTGTTTATGGGGCTGCACATGATCGCACCCCAGGACTCGTCTGTCCTGTGGGAATCCATTTTCTCACACTCCCTTCAACCATCCCCCCAACTTCCTTTGCTCTTAGATTGAGTGTAATTACAGTGAAATCTGTGTGTTGTTTTATTGGCTTCCTGGAAGCCAAGCAAGCACAATTTTTTCCAGTCTCTGTGATCGTACTGCATGTCTCCATCTCCGTCCGGTACATTTTTGGGATCTCCACTGTATAATTGGCTTAAACTGCAGCGGGCCTTGGTCCCCCATAACATTAGTTCTTCTTGAAACCAGAATACCCAGATGAGCTGTTCTAGCTGTGCACTGCAGCCTCTGTATCCATCTCCTTGTTTGTGGTGAAGCAGTTTTCTTTCTCTGAGTCCACTCCAACGCTCATCTCCTGTTGGATTTTGTGCTTTCTAAGCACATTTTTCTGTAATTAGATAGAGAGATCTGGTTTTATGTGACATCATTTCTCATGCGTTATTTGTGGCTAAGGAAAGCCCCGTGTAGATCATGGTGGTTTGCTTATTTGGCTTGACCATGCCCGGCTATTTCGATCTGGAGGTAGACGGACTGAAGATGGAGGAGCGGGATTGACCAGAGGATTACTAAGGCCTTATGAGAAGAGGGGCACACAAAAAAAGCTCATAATTACAGGGGTAATATGTAATTAGTGTCAATTGTCATCCTGTTTGCTGGTACCGGATTAGCTTTTATTACCTAAATCCTTATTATCTTTTCCGACTTGCCCTCTCTCACTGTCTGTTTCCCTCTTTCTAGCTGTCTCCCCTCCCTTTAGCAGCCCCCCTTGCTAATTCTGGAGTTTTATAAAATTCTATCTTTGGAGAAAGTTTCCATCTAGAGATATCACCTCTGTACATGCTACATAGCATCATGTCCTCAATACACCTGTCACTTCAATTCATAGAAAGATTCTCATTCTGTATATCTGAAAAAAATGAAAGAATAGTGGACAAGCTTTCTCCACATTTATTACTGTGGAATGGACTGAATTTCACATTTCTGAATTTCACGTCATTATGAAACAGGAATAGAATTGAATTCCGTAAAAAGGCAAAACGTACGCCTTTTTACAGAATTCAATTCAATTCCTGTTTCATAATGACATGAAATTTTATAGGAAACGGAGTGTTAAAAAAAAACAACTTAAAACTCATAAAGCAATTTTTAATATGAGTTTCTGTTCCATTGCACAAGAGCTCAGGGGTTTTGCTACTGTACAAATATACCTTTATACACTTTCCCCCCTTCTCGCCTTCCTCCCAGGAGGGGATGGCAAGCAGTGAGCTAATGAACTTGAAATGACAATGACTTATTTAGCTTGCATTTCTTCCGCTCAGCCGTAACAGAGGGCATTTGAGTTGGGGCCCACTCATCATCGTTTGATTCGTCTCGTTGTTTGCTATCCCTTCGTTGCTCCCTCGCTATTTTCATCTCTTCTTCCTCCCCTGCAGAGTCTTCTCTCATAAATATTTTACATCTTCCAAATGAACTCTGTCAACTCAAGCTTAGCGCATGGCTGGCTGCCTTGTGTGTTTCTAATGCGTATAATGTTTGTGTATAGTATGTGTGTTTGTGTGTGTACGTGTATTTAAATATATCCTATGTATAAGTGTTGTTAGACTGTGTGGGTGTCTTGCTGCATTACTCAATGCACGACTCTGTTTATGCTTGCAGATTTTGATAAGTGCGCACGTACAGTGTGTCTTTACACAATGTTTTCATTTGTTTATTCAGCCGTTATTCCACCAGACAAGGTGACTAAGAACATGTTATTCACAGCAATGACCTGTTGGCTTGTACAGCACACATGCAGTACATATTGCACACATATAGTAGGAACCTGCTGAGCAGTACACCAATCAGTGAGAGCTATAATTCTAATTCATTTCATTTAAATTGTTGGACGTTAAGTGCCTTATTCAAGGTCAGTTTGACAGTAGCGGGTGAAGAAAGACGAGCTCTTATCGTGAACGTTCTCCATCTCAGTCTGACTGAGACTCAGAAACCTACTGGCCAGATGTTACCTGCAGATCTGCAGAATAGTATTCACATTGTTTTTAGAGCAGTACTCTTTACCCCTTATTCATTTTTTAATGTTTCTGAGCTGCACGTGCACAAGGTGATACAGTAAGTGCAGCATGTTGCAGCACCGTGTTTCAACAGGGTTATATGAGAATGATTTTTTTTGTGCCGGAGGTGCTTGCTAACATAAGCTACGGTCTCTTTGTTTGGATGTTTTTATCCAGTGACTTTATTGGTGATTGTAACAATAATCTTTGTCAGAGATAGTCGTGGGTCTTTTCTCTATAAGTGTCTGAGTGCGCTCTGGTTTAAACTAAAAGCGCTCTCTTTAAATCTTTCATGCCTTTGCTTCTTTCCTGCTGAGATAAAATGGAGACAGAGATGATGCACAAGGCGTATAAAGCAATAGAAACTTTCAGCCACTCTCTGTTTCATCCCCTTTTTCTTGTTTTCCTGTGCCTTTCCTTATCTTTATTTCACTTCAGCATAATTACTTATACTCTTTTTACTCCTTCCAATAAGCAACACATTACATCTTTAACTAGCTCTTCATTTCTTAACTATACAGCACTTGTATCACACTGTGGCATTTTCAACATCAATTTTCATCTCACACATCTATGCTTGTGTCTGCTAAACACGTTGGTGTCCTCTAGTGAACTGGTTACGGACATCTACAGTATGTGACTAAATCTCTTCCTCAAGCTGTGAAGCAGAAGTAGTGGTGCCCCTGTCACACTATTTGTCTCCTGTGTGTCACTGTTCCCTGAACCCTACTTTCCCAGCAAGCCCCAGCAGCCTCCAACCCTGGGGCATCACTCAGTCAAATTGAATCACAAATCCTGTAGGGCAGAGGAGACTGTGAGGCTCAGGGTGAATGGCTCGGGTATGTCATGTAATGTCTGCTGATGAATCGCCACGGCCGAGAGGGCAGGATGGACTGAACCAAATGGATCTGGTGTGGGTCATTTCAGACAATAATTATTTTGAAACTTGATGTTATAATATAAAAAGGTTAGAATCTAAAAGGAAAACTGATAAACATACCTCTTAGGTTTCTCACTCTGTAGCTTCTTCTTGTTAAAAGCACAGTAGGTTGGTAAATGGGAACAACAATGTACAGTCCCTGTCTTGCTTCTGGAAAATATACCCCTCATCGCAATGTGTTGATGATGCAAAAAGAGAAGCATAAAGGCTTTGATGTTCCATATTGGGGTGTTTTGTCAAAAGAGTTTTGCACTCGCTGGGATGAGGTCTCAGTGTAACAGCGCTTCTCTTCTTAAATCTTCCATCCCTTTTCTCGGCTCTCTGCATTTGAGATATGAGTTTGGAGTTGAGACTTTGTTCCCCCAGTCTCCACTATCCCATCTTTCTCTTTTCCCTCAAGCTCTCTTCAGCTTTCTTCACCTTCTCTCAGTCCTTCTGTGTCCCTTCACATCTCTCTTGGCTTAGTTCCCTTGATTAAGCACAGCTGTCGCGCTCATCGCAAAGCCCCTCTTTTTTCCACATTGTTGAATAAATTGGCTGGCTGTCTTTCTCAGGCCCTGGCCTTGTTGATTTTGGGTGACGTCAATAACTGTTGTTTATGCTTTGGACACAGAGCTAAATCTGCTGTCTCCTTTGACTCTGGTCATTTAACCAATACATAAATGTGTGTGTCTGTGCATGTTTATTAGTGTATGCACCAGTGTGGCGTGCTCATTAAATTGAAATCAATCACAAATTCCTTCTCTAAACATATCCCTTCCCTCGACTGACTTGATGATTATTTTTATGCTTTTGCAGGCCCAATGAGAGCAAATTCTTATTAATGATAGTGTCTGTGAGGTGGATGAGGAGGAGAGCAATACATGTGAGTGGCACTGGAGCACTGCTTAGCTTAGAGATGCGTACCTGCAGGGTACTAAGTCGAGCCATAGCAGGCTGGGGTGTGACATTGAGGTGATGGGAACTTAAATCATTCTCCATTGTCTGTGTTTATCTGCTGCAAGCTGGGCAGGAGAACGACTGAAGGGTGAGATGACCTTTGGAGTTGGACAGTATGCTGTGGCACACACATACACACACACACTTGCACGTTGGCCCTCAGTTTTCCATTGAGTATACTCACTGAGCATGCCATATGCTTTAACCACTACAGGCCTGATGGACTCGTAAAATTGGTTTCCAGAAAAACATGTTACCAAGATGAAGTTTAATGAGTGGTTAGTTGTCTTTGCTGCCTTCTGAGACGGTTATGTGGTAACATCGTGTAGCCAATATGGGTTACATAAAATATTTTCTTTTTGTGGTGTGGTATGCAAGATGTGATGTTTAATGATTAGTCAAAGTTAAAAGAAAAAAAAACAGTTAAAAAAAAAGAAGAATCATAAAAATGCCAAACATTTGCTAATCATAGATTTTCAAACTTTGCTTGTTTCTCACCATTTCATTTCATTGTAAACTGAGTACTGTTGTCCACTGGCACTATGCCACTTTAATTAGCATCAATCAGGTTTGTTAAAAGCAACTTTATGGGTGTTAATTTGTTTGTGGATCACACCATTTGTAGGAATTATACACTGCAAAGCCCCATTAGCTGTGCATTGCAGTTATTTGCCAGTATTGTGAAACAAACGTCTTAGGCTGGTCGGCTGTACACCCGCATGTCAGAAAAGCTTATAGTGGGGTGGGTGGAGTGTCAAGGCATTTTCAAATAGACATGTAAATACTATGTGTGTGCAATGTGCAATAAGCCTTGTGCTCCCACAGCACTTAACCTGATTGTTGACCTAAGTATCCTCAAAGCTGCCATTGATTGATCTGTCTAATTATTTATTGATTAATGAATTGATTTACCTTAGTTTAATTAAACTATCAGTCCAAAACCCAAAGATATTTAGGTGGCCATCAGCCAACACAGAATAGTGGTAAAGTCTTGAATTGGATAAGCTGAAAATGTTGCCTTGACTTTCACAATTGTTGCAGATTAATTTCCTGACAATTAACTTCTCATTAAAACCAAGTGATTGTTTCAGCCCTATATTTTCTGCCTCCTTGTGGCCATAAGGGCGATGTAAACCGCCCATCCACGTGGACTGTCCATGTGCAGAGCAAAATGTATGTACGTGATGATAAATCTGAGTAAGCACATATGTCTACAGTCGTATAAACAGACTTGCGTGCTATTTGGACTGTATCTGGCATGAATAACACTTTGATGTGTACTGTTATATTCATCACACATTTTAGTGGCAGTATAAATTGAATGGATGCTAAATGTGTCTCAGACAGCTCTCCAAGGACATTGCTCCATTGTGATAGGAAAGCACTTCAGCCCATCTGATGAGCTGCATTCACTGTCAAGCTGTTATAGCCCCCCCCCCCTAGTTACCTTTTCTAAAAGCACTTTGCTCTCTCACTCTCTCAGGTTGCTTCTCTCAAACAGCCATGCAAACTTTTTCAGTACGGGCTCTTCTGTAGCTAAATGACATGCAGCAGTTGTTAGAAGAGGGAGCTTTAACTGTTCGAACTCCCAACCTCCCACATCACCCATTTTGCAAATTGTAGCTTGGCCCCTTTCTCTCATGGGAACACAGCACCTAATGCACCATTAGACTGCTATAAATACCCTTTTCCATAGACCATGCTCACACTTCCATTGTTATATGATTATGATTCTATTTCCACCTACTTCCATGGGCTTTAATGTAATATTAATGTCCATAGTCTTTGGGACGAAAGGGAAGAGAGTACAAGCGGAGTCTTACTGTTTCAATTTTAATGTAGATAAACATTATAATGTCCCATGTGTCTGATTAATTCCAAAAATAAATGTTTATGGTTTGTTTAGCATTTAGATACAGCATTCCTAAGCAGTGTTTTTGCTCGATTGTGTTTCCATAATTGCCCCCAAAGCAAAAGTTGTTTTACATCAACGTGCAGCAGAAATCTTTACAAGTCTTCTTTATGCATTCATGGTTCAAAGAGAAAGCACTGTGTACTTTTTAATGCTAATGCTGCTCTATCTCTAGAATCCTAAATGATGAGGGTTATCTCTTATCTTCTCTTTATTAACAGCTTTGTGTATTTCATTCTCCTTAAATTATGGAAAAGGTTGGGACCTGAAGAGGTGTTTCTCTTTAATTAGTTTTTACCTCTAAAGTACGTTTTGTTTCTGGACATGGTAAGGTTATTTGATCACACTGAGATTATATTTCAATAAAGGACCTCACTCACACTTGTAGTCCGATTTAAATATATTTACATTGACATTTAACCCTCTGACATTAAATAAATAAAGTGAATAATAAAACAAGGGAGTATATGCTTATATTTGCTTTTAGGAAATCCAAAGCCAAACGTGGTATTCTTGCTTGTTTTTACTGCCTCTCCATGATGCTTCCGTGATCATTAAATCATGTATTTTAATGAGCTTTTCACACATTATTTAGTGGCATTAAAGTATGAGTCATTGCAAACTCAGCACAAAGTTAAAGGTCAGGTGTTTTATTCTGTTGATTCTTACCAGGAAGTGTCCTCTTCAAGATTTCCCCTCCATAGTAGTTGAGGTGGCAAATGTCAGACAACAAAGTCAAGGAAACTGTGGCTTTACTGTGGCCATTTACTGTTTACTCACGGATTAGGTTCCTATCTTCTCTAACTGAGTTTCCTGGATTGGCATTGTCATAGTTCATCCACAAACACAACCCTGGTCTAGCGTCTCCATGAACTCCTAGTGAGAGACATTCACAGTAGCAAGCTCAGATGTGTCTCGAAATGAAATGATCTTTTTCGCTCTGCAGTAGTCAGCTTTTAATGATTTATTTTTTAGGTCGAGAAAGAAGAAATATGAATTCAATTCAAGGCCGAGCGTTGTGCCTCCGCTTGTCCTTGTGGAGATGCTTTGGAGGCGTGTCTGTCTTGTCAGAATTATATTGTCTCTGCCTTGTTTAGCAAACAGAATCCGTCACGGTTTAGAGTTTTTTATTGTACCTCTAGGTGTTTCTGCGGTCTCTATGTAGTTACTGTGTATGTGTGTGGAGCAACACGGTGGAGATACCTGCTTTTATGAGCAGGTCTGTCCTTGTAGTTAAACCAGCCTGTAGCACTTAGTCGTGCACTGCAGCAGTATCTGGTGATACAGACATCTGCCCTGGCAGTTAACTGGCGACTACCCCCGTAGTTATTATTGTAGTCTGTAAAAGGAACCTATCGTGCTGTCTGGAGACAGCCACCTTAATAAGACTCTGTCAGGTTCATGTTCCTTTCTCGGAAGTAAAAGGACCTTCTCTTTCTTCCCCCCCTTTTTTATACATTTTCTTTTTCACCCAATACTTTTACCTTTTTTTTTCCTTTGCAGAGATTCTTGGTAGGGATCATTGGATGTAAGGTTTTGCTCCCTTTTCACCCTCCTCTTTTTTCTTCCCCTATATCTCACCCAAAGCAAGCTTTGATGTTCACTGTTTTTACTCTCTGAGGCAACACTGTTCTGCTGCAAATGAAACAGCCCACATCTTTCCCCTCGCTTTCTTTTTCCCTTTTTTTTTTTTTAGACAGCAGGTGAAAAGAAACCTGCTCTTCGTAGCCTGGACTTTTTTAAAAATGTGACAACTGTGTTCAGCCAGCTGTTAGATAGCTGATATTTCTCTCTGTTAAGATGAAGCTCTCCTTTCACCCCCATTTTCTGCTCGTGGCTCGAATCTCAGCTTGGCTTGCGATTAACACTAGCAAAGCCAAGGTGACAAGTAATTAGGAGAAAAGGTCGTTTTAAAGCTCACTTTATTACAGTTTCACCTCCAGTGACAGGGGTAATAAAAATAACTTCATACATTAAGGTTAATGTTAAGAGCACATGACCGAACATTTAACCATGTTACTGTAGACATGTACCTTTACTTCAAGTCACATTTTAAAGCACAAAAGACATTGTGGGCAGATATACTGCACTTCCCTTACATGTGTCACAGCTTGTTTCCACTCTGAAATCTTTCACAGCAGATAGTAACTGAAGCTTGTATATCTGCTATCATCTTAGCATTCCAGACTCGGTTTCTGAATCAGTTAGAACTATTTGTCCATAGTTATATACAAATAAGTCAAAATAAAATCGAACATTTAGACAAATAAAGTCTAGATTAGCTAGTTAGTAGTACAAATACATAATACCTTTTGGCCTTTTCTTCCTTTTGAGTTTCTGAGTTTCAGAGAATAGAGCTGTCCAACCCATTCCTCTCTAGTCAGGGCATGTAGCACAGAAGCTTACTGTACACAGTACCTCAGGAGCATTCATAAACACACACAGACAGACACAAAACACCTGTTGTATAACTGCACAAAGGTGCACACGTAACAGGTAAAAGTAGACTGATATCTTATGACGTCTATGTGTACAAAGTTTTTCCTCTTCTTCATTTTAGGGGAAAAAATCCCCATAAAGATCAAATGGGGCAAGAGCTGACATGTATGCCTGGCATGGCTCAGTAGTAGCTGACAGATTTGAAGTTAATTAAAAGTGTTCTTTTGTCCGTTGACTGATACCAGTGCAGCGGGATCTGGGTGGTGTGATGGGCGTGGGTGGAGGGCATGGAATGGGCCACACAATAGTGGGCTTTGTAGGTGGCTGTGATGCGGGGAAAGGCTACATGATGTCAGGCAAGTGCTGGCTTCAGTCCATATATTCAAGTCCAGTGGTCCTCCTCAGAGTATTTATAACACCTTCACACAGCTGGATGAGGAGGAGGAAGAGTGGGAAGAGCAGGTGGTGGAACTCTATCCTACAAAAGGAACTGCAGTACAATGGATTACATTCCTTGGGAATGATATGGTGCAGAATAATTTGGAGAGTCTGATGTATTTTAATAAGGGCTTCAGTTGGAGTTATACAAAGGTACTTTGCAGCTGCATTAAAGATTAAATCAATTGGACTAAGAAATGAGTAAAAAGGCTTCAGAGTTTTGGCCAGAAAAAGTAAAAGAGGGCTCATTACACTCATTTCAGTTCCTTTGCACTTCTCTCTCTCTCTCCTTTAAAACTGATTTTAAAAAATGTTATAATATACAACAGTGCTCTGAATAGTTTAGCACCTCCATCCTCCACCGTTATTTCTCCCGCTATACTACAGAAACAAATGATTTTTCCAGAGAGTTTGATAAGAAGATCATTAAATCTTAAGCAAACAACATAATATTAAATAATAAGCTTTTGAGCCCATAGATGGATTTTGCTACTTTTGAACAGAGACAGGCTAGCTGGTTCCCCCTGTTTCCAGTTTTTGTGATACTCTACGCCAACTGGCTGAATGGCAGCAGCTTTATATTTACTGTACAGACATCCAAGTGATATCAAGAACAAGCGCGTTTCCCAGTGTGTTGTGCTATGCCTTTAAATGCAAAACAGTTCAAAATAAGATGTATGGAGAGGCAGTTTTCTCTTATTATGGAGCAAAACTGTGGAATAGTCTGCTCATAAAAACTTTATTGTGATTATGGGCACAATTATGAAAAAGAAAATTGTGCTGATCTGTGTCCTGGAATATGCGTGTATAGCTCCAACAAAGAATGAACAGATTTCCTTTTAACCGTTAAAGACTGATAAAATAAATAGTAGCCTCACGTTCCAATAATGATGCCAGCTGTGTAAGTTCAGTAGCTCACCTCTGCTTGTGCCATTAGCCCGGTAGTTGTGCAGTGATGCTGCTGACTCAATGCCATCTTGTGCCTGTTTTTGAATGGTGTTAGGACTGCAGATAAGATTCAGAGTCACAGAGGAGTGGTATTGATAACCACAGAGAGCCCTTCAGTCCTTTTTTTCCTGTCTCTTTTCTGTCTCTATCTCACTCTCCGTCTTCCTGCCCTCATACTCTCGTCTGTAAATTCTTAATTTCTTTTTCTACTCACAAGTTCTCCTGCTCCCTTCCTGCTTTGAGGGATAACCATCTACCCTTTCAGCAAAAGGCAGTGCCCTTTCTGTCTCACTTTTGGCCTCCCTCTCAGCTCTCTCCCTCCTTCTCCTCTGCCTCCGTCTTGCTCTGGGAGGATAACCATCTAGCCTTTCAGCACAGGCTAGCTCTTTCTAATGACTGTTTCCAGTGAGGGAGGACAGTGGAGAACCTTTGTCCTGCTCACTCTGTGGTGCATTTTAACGCTCCGGGGAAGTCTATAGATTTTTTTTTATTTATTTATTTTTATTTGGACAGCACCACAGAGAAGGAGATTTAATTTAATGTAAGATGAGATGAGATTCCTTCGTCTTTAAATCTGATCAATGTTTGTTAAAACTATATGTCAGCTAATATATGACACCAGTGGTTACATGGATGACTATGTTTGCTATTTTCTTAAGTCAAGTTACACAATTATATTCCACAACAGTTTAAACTTTAACATGAAGCTGAATGTCAAGGGTAGCATCAAAATGGAAAACAAGCACAGCAACTGAATGTTCGTTGGAGCCATCAGCACAGCATCCTGCACTTTTTATAGCAAATAATAAACCACCATGTTTCCCATCAGACCACATATCTGTAAACTGAACGCAGTCTCTCAAATGTCACACTGCAGGCGGGGAAGTTTTGATGACTGAAAACAAGAATCGGGAGTAAAATTTGGAAACAAAAGAAGGTTGGAGGTTTTGACAAAGAAGAAACAAAAAAGGCATGTTTGAGAAAATCTGATGTTTGTAAAACTGATAAAAGACAGGTGTGGGGAGTTGTGGGGATAAAAGGAACTGAGAGGAGCAAGACAGAGTTTCATGCTCCGTGTTTAAAGAATAGTTAGGCAGAAAACCAAGAATTCGCGACAGGAACACATCTGAAACTTTGAAGTTGACAGACACATGAGCACTTAGAGGAAAACATTAATACAGTCTATCAGAGCCAGGGTGTGAAGAAATGAGAGAACGACAGAAAGGCAGGCAGAAAAGAGGACAAGAGGAAGTCGAGAAGCAAAAGAACTGCTGCACTTCCAAGTTCAGGAGTGCAGATTTAACAAGCATTTAGATTTTCTTTTTACAAAGAGGAACATATGAAAAGCCCTCTTACCATGCCTGGACTGAAAGGTGGGATTAGACAGCGGTATAGAGTGTAAGACACAAACGTTCCTCTAAGCATCTTATGCATTTACTTGTCAGACTGCTGCAATAAAGCAGCTCCCACATGGGCAATATGCCAAGATTTTGAATTCTAAAGGCCTAAATGGCTCTCTGTCAAAATCTGAATACCAGAGTGGCTCTATGTCTTTGTTAAGGGAAATACTTTTAGATTACAGCCAAATAACACTAATATTTCTGTAATGTGTACACACCTCTGACCTTCACTTTCTAGAAATTCTCCCTACACTATTTAAATGTCCTGTTAAAGAAATATAAATCAGTCTTGGGAGAGTTATGCATATCTTTTCCTCTTCCTCTGAGTGTTACATTTTAGTCTGACCTTTTAGCATCAGAGTTGTACATCGGTTCCAAGCCCTTCTGGATGTAATTTCCCTTACAGCTATGGTGAAGAGTAATTTGCTGTGGTTCTCACTGATCTATCTGTGAAGAATGCTCGGATTGTGCTGTGCAGAACATAAATTCTCTAACTGCGCATAATCTGTCCACTGTCCCCATCAGTGGAGAGAGGACTAATGATTTTTTACATCATTAAGCTTGTACCAGGGCTTTAGAGGTCATTGTATGACCAGTTAACCATACGCTGTCACACTAACAAGTTCTAACCCATGACAAATTCAGAGGTATTTGGACTTTCACTTATTCACTTTTCAGCAGTGGAATGTGTGAAAGTCTTTTTTATGTTGTTTTTTATATTGTATTTGACAGAGATCATCTGATCCAGTCTGACCTCATCCAAATGGACCTTCTTCCAGGAAAGACTCCTTTATTGTTGGTTCCAGGCAAAGATTATTACACCAGCGTGAAAGCATTTTTAAGGAGGCCATCAAGGCCATCCAGCATTAGCTACTGGACAAGGTTAAACCTGTGCACTGCAGATAGTCTAGTCAACATTTCTGCTTTAATTTATTCACATTTAATGTTTATATTTTGGTTATAGTTAGAGTATACCATAGTTGGAACATTGAAATTAAAGAATAAAAAGGCACATCACAAGCTTTTTCCTACAGTGACAGCAGGTCATTTATAGTTGCCCGTAACTGCCAGGATTGATTCTGTATTTACTAAACAATTTTTCATTGTTATTTTTTTTCCTCCATTTAGCAGTTTTTTTTCACTTACATCCATGCATCATTGACTAACCTTTTATTTTGAAATGGTCAGCAGGCCTAGGTTATTGCGCGCATACGCTTCAAAACACACAAACCCCTGAATTACAACAACCTACAATTAAGTCTACCCTGCAGTCGTACAGCAAGCAGTAAGTGGCAGTGAAATGTTTTGCACTTTGCAGGTTAATTTGAAGTGCACAGCTAAAAGCATAAATAATGCATCAATTATATATCATGTTATGAAAAGCTGTTTGCCTAATGTAACCACTCAAATGCACTGTCGATATTTGTATGCCAAGTTTTAGACCTAAAGTTGATCAAAGGTCAAAGTGTCACCATGTAGGTTGCAAGTTTGGAATTACTGTAAACGTCTATGTTAGAGAAGCATCTAGCCAATGTACCCTCAAGCTAAAATACAAGGAAGGATGATTGAACACAGTAATGGAGTGATGATAATGTACTTTATGTACTCATGTACTGTTTAATGTAATGTGTGGTACCATTGAGTTAAAATGATTTGTAATGTGTTGCATAATTGCAATATGTGTTTTTCAAATGTCAGAATACATGTGTCTAGCTTGTATGACGAACTTTTGCTTTGTGTCTACACTGAACTAATCTCTGCTTTATGACGTTTGGTGAATCACTGTCATGTGACTCAGCTTCCAAAAACAGCCTTTATTTCCCAACAAGCATAGGCACAGCTGTATTTTGTGGTTCTTCAGTCATTATGTGTCATTGGTCAAGGCCCGCGCTGCTTTGCATCAGGCAGAAAAAAAAAAAGTGTGTGACATCAGAGATGGTGGCCTATATAGAACAATGATTCCGTGGCCTGGTTTCTGAATTGAACTACTGTGGTGACTGGTGCTCTGTGATGTTTCATGCAGTGTATTTGTGGTGTGCTGAGAAAGCACGCTGGTTGGAAGCGAGGAGGAAAACAGAAACCACAGACTTAATAGTTCTGACATTCTCTAAGCGTCTTCATATTTGTCTTGACAGTGCTGTTGCTTTCCACTGTTTTGTGTACGTGTTGACTATTTTCTCAAGCAATCTTTGCTGTCAGCCTACCTGAGCGCCTATCTGGTAAATGTCTTCTACTCTGATCTCTCGCTGGCCATCTGCCATGTGACTTTCATGTTTCTGTTTGTCTCATGGCCTAGCTGTCAGTTCGCCGTGTCTATATGTGTGTTGACAAGACCTTTTACTGACTCACAGTGACTAAAAGAGGCCTAAAGTGTGAGCCTGTCCTGACCTGACTTCAAAATAGACAGCTTGGCACGCACGCCATGCGCACACACCATCACCAAAACAGGGCTTTCCTTGTACAGCGATGGTTCCCATGTCAGGCCCTCGTTCAGATCACACTTTTAATATATCTCACTGGTTATTAGACAATATGAGTGATCGTTTCAGAACAATCATTGAAATCCGCAGCCATCGCCATAATGTGTCTGATAGGAACACACACACACACTGGAGTACACAGCTGTCTTTTGCTTCACTGATTAAAGTGCTGCTGTTGGTGCTATGTTGATTAATCAGACCTCAGCTAGATTGTTTATTTTATGAAAACCCATAAACCCACTGAGTGTGAATGGAAGCAGCCTCGCTACATAACCAATAAGTCAAGCAATTTCATACCCATCAAACCAATAATGCCACCAAATGACAGATGATGATACCATTTATCTTGATTTATATTAAATAGACAAATGACATAAAATAATACAGATAAAAGAAAACCCCCTGATTATTGTCTAGCCCCAGCTGTAAATAAAACATGCCAGTGTTTGAGGATTTGGGCAAGTGTGGATTTGCTCTTTGGAAGACCAGATTCCCTGGCCAGATTCCCAGCCAGAGGCGAAGGAAGGAAGGGGGGGGGCAAGGGAGGGAAGAGATGAGTGAACTAAGAGAAGGACTGACAGACTTGTCTGTGCTTTGATCGGATGACTGAGTCAAACAGTGTCATATTTTCTCCAAGCTCGAAGGTATAATCACATCACCCAACATTTAATACTTATCTGGCCCGTTATTGAAGATTACAGCAGATCTGATTGAGGATTGGACAACCTATCTGTCTGACTTTGAAAATGGTTGGGTGGGAGTGGCAGGGGTGTGTGCTGGTGGGTTAAAAGCTGATGATTGATGGCTTTTTGTGACGGCCTTTGTACTGCTGCAGCAGAGAGAGAAAAGAGCTGGATTAAACAGAAGAATTACATTGAAGGCTTCCATCATATGTGCCATTTGTGTTCAGTTAAAAATGGATTTCTGTTCATTTCTATCCAAAGAATCAGAGCGAGAGAACAGAGAGTACATTCTGTCAGTGGAGTGGAAGCTGGAAACATCAGTCTGAACATATAACTTCAAGAGGTCTAAGTGGTTTTATTATTATTATAATTATTTATTATTAGTAGTAGTAATAGTATTATTTAGCAACCCTTATTACCTCCTTATAACGAAGTAATTACTGCACTAAAGTCCCTCACTTGACATTTTGTTGGATGTACACTAATAGATTCAGAGGTAAGAATATGATTTTGCACAAGTGCACAAAATGCATTCTGCATTCGGTATATTGTGAAATTTCAAGAAGTCACAGTGTGAGGAAGAGGTTGAGAACAAAGAGGTGTGCAGGTCTCAGGTCTTAGTAGGTAACAGCTGTGCCTCCAACTCCCTTACAATACGCAGCTGAGAAGATTAGCTGATGAATCATGTATCAACTGGCAGGAAATTGTTAAATTGCAATTTTGATAACCAGTGCCATCTGAATGTTATTTTTTTTTCAGAATTCTTTTGAATTAAAAGGCTCCAAAGAGACTTGCAGACTTATCTCTGTATTGTTGAGGTCTAACTCCTGAGGTGAATATATATTTCTCTAATTCTAATTCACCAGCTAGTTGCTAACTTTGCCTGTCTGTCATATGATGGGCAGGTAGCATACAAGTGAGTGTAGGGCTTTTTTTGTCTAAAAGCCTGTCATATCTAAAAAAACGGTACCGTTCTGTACCGTACGAGAGTGAGCTGATGAGCGAGATAAGAGTGAACCAAAATAGCAGCAAGGACTAAAACCAAAACAATGTGCTGAAATATTCTATAATGCTCTGTACAGAACTGCAGCAGTCTGAATGTGATTTAATGTTAATGTGGATTATAGCTGCTTTAATTTATACTGAAAACGACTGTGCGTCTCTAAGGTTACTAAATCATTAAATTCCTCACCCTTCTCCCTTCCTTACTTTTCCCAGCTTTTGTTTGTTCTCCGTCGTTCTTAGTGCATCTTTGGTTCCTTTCTGAAGACCCTTCATCATCTATGCTTTTTCTTTTCCCACGTCACCACCTCTTTTATGTGTTCACCTTCCCATCTTTCTTTTGCATGCATCTCTCTCAGCTGCATCACCTACCACCCTCTGTGTCCATGCCTCTGACTCAGACCTGGCTGAATGTGTTCTAGCTCTTGTTGCTTTGACAGGCCCTGACAACAGCAGGTCAGCTTTTATCTGTCAGTCTCTCCACCTTTGAGCAGCACAGAGCACAGTGCTTTGTTTGTTCTTTCACCATCGGGAGACGGCCCTGCCACAAAGGGAAGCTTGCAAGTTTAGAGGAGTCAAGCGCACACACACACAAAAGCACAAATACCTGCACATTGCCACGTGCACCTATATG